>CM073734.1:84086952-86642178 GCA_037113605.1 Calophaca sinica
GGATCGTCTGCCCTTTGATTTGCCACGTCCATTTCCTCTAGTTGAATTTCTTCCCCTTGACTCTGTATGCAATACTGAAGAGGATGAAGATTCACCCGACTCTCTCCGTCGGATCTCTTCGCTGAGAACTAGATCACGAACATCGTCTGATTTCAACTTATTGTTTCCCGTTGAGCTACTCACACCGTGATAAAGAGCATTCCAACTCTCTGGAAGAGAAGACAAAAGTATCAATGCTCGTACCTCATCATCAAATTCAATTCCAACTGAACTCAACTGGGTTGTGACTAAGCTGAGTTTATTGAGATGTTGCACTACTGATGCACCTTCCGCCATCCGCAAGTTAAACAACCGCCTCATCAAATGAACTTTGTTTGAGGCCGACGGCTTTTCATACATGTTGGAAAGAGCCTTCATAAGAACCGCCGTGGTCTTTTCTTTTGCAATGTTAAACGCAACATTACGGGATAACGTCAATCGGATAACGCCAAGGGCTTGTTTATCGAGAATGATCCATTCATCATCCTTCATCTCCGCTGGTTTCTTTCCTGTGAGAGGTTGATACAACTTTTTCTGATACAAATAATTCTCTATTTGCATCTTCCAAAAGCCAAAGTCCGCACCATCGAACTTTTCAATTTTCACCTTTCCTTCGTCTTCGGCCATCACTCCCACTCAAGTCTGACTTCTCATGATCGTTTCTGACAATTTCTGCAAACCACCGTGCTTTAGAACACCTTCGTGAACAAATTGGTAACGCCGACCAATTCTACTATTCACGAAAAATACTATTCACATGAACAGTATCTTCACCAAGATTTAATATAAATAACCAACTAGCTCTGATACCAGTTGTTGGGAAACTACGCAACATTTCCCCATGGTCAGATTAGTGGAAGAGAGAAAATTAAATGCGAAAGCACACACAAAAATTGATAACGGAGTTCGACCAATTATGCCTACGTCTCCGAGCTGCTGCAGACCTTATATTGAAAAAGGAAATATACACTGTGTTTACAAACACTCACACTCTCTCAAAACCCACAACCCAATTACACCCAAAGAAATATTTCTCTCTAAATATTTCTCACACTCTCTCGGTGCTCACTGCCCAGAATTTTCTCTCAACTGTAATACTCTCAAATCTCAATGTTGGAATTATTTTTCTTCATCCATCGGCTTCTATTTATAAGTGAACCAGGCAAGGTGAACAGCCCCAAAAATTGCTGCACCGTCCAAAGAAAACTTGTACTGTTTAATTGTTTTCTTCACGTTCTGGTGGCATTGAAAAACTGGATGTTGAAAAACTTGCATCCTTTTTTCTTTCTTCAATTGGTGCCATTAATAAGGTTGTTGGAGAGGTACTTCTTTGACTAACACTTCGACTATTTAAAATACTCATAGCAGTAATGTTATTACCGAATCATTTGCATAAGATATCGCGTTCACTTTATTCTTTTTTTCCTTTACTTATCTCATGGATATATAGCCGAGCTTCAAACGAGAGCGAGAGAAGATTTCTTTATAACACCGCATAAAAAGGGCAAAGTACCCAACTAAATTTTCGAAGCACTAAAATTCATGGAATTGCTTAATAACAAGATTTAAACGCAATAATTCTAATATAGTAATATGTATTGCCGAGGTTCAAACGAGAGCGACAGAAGAGATCTTTTTAACACCGCAAAGAAAAGAGCAAGGTACGCAACTAAATTTTCGAAGCACTCAAATTCATTGAATTGCTTAATAACAAGATTTAAACGCAGTAATTCTAACATGTAAGAACTCAACAGGGTCAAAACAAAATTTCCAAACCATGCGTTCACCTTTAACCGTTTACTAGCCTAAAAGCAAGGGAAAAAATATCGAAGGTTTTTACCATACTCGCTGTAATACATCGGAAAATTACTACACGAATAGGGTAACAAATGCAATATCACTGACCACCATTCTTGACCTTTTTGCGTTGTTGAAGACCACTGGGGGTGAAAGACCTGTTAGGAGTCTTGTCCTTTGCACTGTTGGGAGTTTTTCCACCCTTCTTCATAGGGTGAGGAGTTGCCGTATGTCCACCAGACTTGGGAGTCTTGTCCTTTCCACTGTTAGGAGTTTTTCCACCCTTCTTCATAGGGTGAGGAGTTGCCGTATGTACGCCTTTCTTACCATCTACAACACGAATTTAATCAACATATGACCAGTGCATAATGGAACACACAGAATGACATGGAAATTGTTTGATTTGTTATGCCTAGGTCTAGTACGAACTCAATATGATTCCAATTATCAATAACACGTGTAAGAAAATATCAGCATCAACTCGGCACTAAACCAAGCATTCAAGAACATAGGCTTATCAAATTAGACATCTATGAAAACAGAAAAACTGTAAGGACAAGTAAGAAGAGTTTGGAAGAACTTTTCAAGATATGACCTACTTATTGTGTTTGGTTAAGCTTGTAAAAATAAGATACGACCTACTTATAGGCTCATTTGAGCTTATTTCATCAGTTTGCTCAAATTCCGCTATGCTGTAGCGATACAGCGCCGATATAGCTGTGCTATTTGATAGCGTCGATATAGCTGTGCTATTACACTGCGCTATAGTGCCGCAGTAACCACTATATGACAACACTGTCTCAGATAAGCTTGAGAAAATCAGCTTATGCTTATTGAACAAGTGCTTAATTGAATAAGTACTTAATTAAACTATATGCCGGATCACACTTCTAATATATAATACAAAGCAGTGGGTGTGTATAATAGCCTTACCAGTCTTTTCAGGGGTAGCATTTTTAGCTTTCTTGGCAGAAACTGGAGATTTTGATGCAGACCCACTGGGTCTCTTCTTGCCCAGATCCACCTTCAAAAAATACAGTCATGTATAAGTACTAGAGCAGTCTGCCCATCATGGAATCATAACACTGGGTATAACAAAACAGAAAACCGCATCATACAAACTACAACTAATTACCTTCTTGGCAGGGGTCTCTTCATCACTTTCACTCTCGTCATCAATTTCATTCTCCTCATCACTGTCGTCATCAGTATCCATCTATAATGGTAAATGACGGAAATTACCATAAGAAACTTGAATACCAGCAAGAAAAAACAGTGATTCTTCTCATAAAAGACGAAAGTATAGTTTTACTTTGCCAAGAAGACTTGGATAAACTTTAAAGTACTATAGAGAGATCTTTTGCAAAAGCATCTCATTTCATTTTTGTGCACAGCGGATTACAGAAAAATATCAACATTTCAAATCACAGATAAAGAACAAATTACACAAAAGGTCAATTTAAACCCAAAGTTACTAAAATACCTCATCAGAACTTTCAAATTCATCATCAGAAGACTCATCATCAGATTCATCTTCATCTTTCTTTGGATCAACAATCTTGACTTGTTTTGCTGATGCACCGTTCAGGGCAATAGGCTTGGCAGATTCAGTAACCTTTGCCTCTTTAGCTTTTGTTTCAAGTTTTCCTAGAAGAAGATATTTATTAGTTATCTATGAAGTTATTATGCACAGCTAAGAATGAATTTCAATTTAAGAGGAAGCATCTACCATTATCTCGCTCCTCCAGTGCAAGATCATCATCGCTTTCATCATCACTATCTGTCCAAGTCCAAATCATACAAAGAGAAACAATTTTTGAGCAACCTACTGTACCAAAACAATAACTTGTTTAAGAAAAAAAGTTGAGCCTTACCAGAAAAGTCAGAAGCACCATCATCACTGGTGGTAAGGCATCAGAAGTTACAGGGAAATGAAAGATAAAAACACTGGTCAGTGTGTCATACATATTAATTTAAATTAAACTATTACAAGAGGTCCAAACACATATTCACAAAACAAAGGTAAATCAAGAGTGTGAAGGATACCGAAGAACTTTGTATCCACAAAAATGAACACTAGCATTTTTTGAATTGTGGGAAAGCTCAGACTCCTTGTCTAGAACTAAATCCAAAGAGAGGTGAGGGATGCTATCCTTAGAAAGGGTTCCCAAAACAAACTTCTGGTCATCAACTTTCAAGTAAAAAACCACAGGTTCACTTGCTTTGTCTTTCTTGGCCTCCCCAAGTGCAACCTGAAGACAACACGTTACAACTTTTAGAAGATTTTATCCAAAACAACAGCAACAAATAATAGTGTGGAAACAACCACAAAAATCCTAACCTGAGAAATGTGTATGTATCCATCCAATGGTACTGTTGGATCTACTTTAACAGACTGTCCAGGCTTAACCTCAACACCTAAATTTCAAACCAATGTATAAAATGAAATTGCCAAAAACAAAATCAATAATCAGTAAATATTTAGTAAATGAAAATCAAATTTAACAATCTAAAAGAACACTTAAGAATTAGATCACAGTGACACATGTTAACAACCTAAATTCAAAGACATGGCATAAAATTTTATTAATATAACGAAAAACACAGAAATAAAAATCTATTGCAAAGAAAAGAGCCAATAAAAACAGTAATTCGTATTGTGACATTATCGAGTAGAACACAAAAAACTGCGATACGTCTCTTCTTTTTGAGTCGACAAAAACACGACGTGAAGAGAAAATGCACAGGTTAAGAAGTGAGGTTGGAGAACAAAAAATGGGAATCCAAAGCGAGAGAGAGAGAAAGATAGAAAGAGAAGAGAAAGTTACCCCAAAACTCCATTGGATGTTCCATTTGAAAGGTAGAGCGAGAGAGGGAGGAGCGAAGCAAGCTACGGCTACAAGCACTGAGAGGAGGAAGAGAAGCTCGTTTACAATGAAAAATAGGGTTTAAGGGTTTAATATATATATTGCTCTATTAGGGTTGTTTTTTGCGCTCCCTGTCTCCCCGCCCCCCTTTTTTCTTTCTTTTTTCTTTTTGTTTTTTTCAAATCGATTTTTATTATTACCGCTATTTCTACTATGTTGTTGTTGAGCCATCATGTGGGACTTGGAGCTGGTAATAGGTTAAACCGCTCCATCAGTGTTTATCGCCTAACTTATATTAGACTCGGATTAGACCAGGTTTATTGACTAAATATATCAGGCCAATGGTTTCTTAAAAGCCTATTAACTAAAAATATCAGTCTTTATTGTACCAAAAAAAAATATCAGTCTTTAGGTCAATTAAAAAGACTTTTAGGCCTAACAGACCGACATATATGAGTATGTATAATTAATACCTTTTTTACCATTATTATATTCAGAAATGAAACGTGTCAAACACTGTGTTAAAGAGTCGCAGTAAACTGTCCTCGGGCAGTAAAAGCAATAATAACTCAGCGAGAGTAATTCTCATCCACTAACGCATCAACCAGTCTCAGAGAGACACGTGTATATAAAGATTCCCAGAGGGAACTTATAATGAATGCATCAGACGCATATGAATATGAACAGTTATCAGATGCATGCAACAACTGATGATACAAATATAATATAATATAAACAGATGCAGCATAGTATCAGAGGCATTTATGCTATCATCAGAGCAATATCAATATCAGAGGCACATGTGAATATCAGATGCACTCATGATATCAGAGGCAGGTAAGCTATCAGATGCAAGCATATCAGAGGCAAATATATTCAATTTAAACACTCATTCCTTTATAAGATGAAAATTCAAGTTCTTTCTTATAAAGTTGAATCTATCTTCAGCAAGAGGTTTTTTTTGTGTGTGTGTGTGTGTGTGTGTGTGTGTGTGTATATATATATATATTAATGGTCAGTATCAATAAATTTAATTTTAAGAATCAATTTCTGAACATAGTCTCTAATAAAATAATGTTCAATTTCAATATGTTTAGCTCTTGAATGTAAAATAGGATTTTTAGTCAAACATATTGCAGAGGTATTATCACAGTATTTAGGAATGTTACTCTTTTTTATCTGACAGTACTCGAGCTGATACTTCATCCATAGAAGTTGTGAGCTACAGCTTGCTGCAGATATATACTCAGCTTCTGCTGTTGATAGTGCAATTGTGCTTTGTCTTTTGCTGGACCACGAGATAAGGTTTGTTCCAAGAAATTGGCAGCCACCACTTGTGCTCTTTCTTTCAATTCTATCTCCAGCAAAGTTCGCGTCGCAGAAACCTACTAACTTGTAATTATCTAATTTCTTATAAAGCAAATCAAGGTTAGTAGTTCCTTTGAGATACCTAAAGATTCTCTTAACAGCAATTAAATGAGATTCTCTAGGATCCGATTGGAATCTTACACATAAGCACACACTAAACACTATATTTGGCCTTGAGGCAGTAAGATAAAGGAGTGAACTTATCATACCTCTATATACCTTTTGGTCTACCTTTTTACTAGATTCATCTTTGCTTAGAGCACAGGTAGGATGCATTGGCGTGCTCATTGGTTTGGTTTCCTCAAGCTTGAACTTCCTCAAAAGTTCTTTTACATATTTAGTCCGATGGATATAGGTTCCATCTTGATATTGCTTGATTTGAATACCAAGGAAGAACTTCAATCCTCCCATCATACTCATCTCAAACTCATTCTGTATATAAGCTTAGAGAATTCATCACAAAGAGATGTGAGGGATTTTCCAAAATATAAGTTGGAATGTTGTAAATTCGTAATAATATATATATATATATATATATATATATATAACGGTTAACTATTTGCATCAACCATTGCGTTGGTGCAGTGGTTGGATGCTGGATTGGTGACCGTTTGGGTCAGGGTTCAAATGCGAACCATTGCAATTTTTGAATGTTTTCTGACTGTTTTAATAAAAACATAAATAAAAGGTGAAAAATTGCGTCAGTTAGGGATCGAACCACACACCTTCTAGTGAAGGGGCGCAAGGACCAACCACAAAGCCATGGGTCACATTGTGTCATGTATTGAACGTTATTAATATATAATGTTTCGAATTAACCAGTGTTAAAAACTCTTTGAGAGTTGTTTCCCTTCACAAAGTGACATGAGTTGCTCTATAAATAGAGGCACTCCACATGCAGAAAAGAATACGAATTTCATTGTTTTCCTTGTCATTATCAAATTCTAAATCATTTCTTCTCTTCTCTAGTACACGAGAGTTAGTGAGGAAACTTTATTCTGTGAACTATTATTGATTGATAGGCTTGAAGTGTGTGTGCAAACCACTTCAAGGAATCCAAAGTATCCTAAAGGGGATTCGCCAAGAACCCTATTGCATCCAATTTATTAAGATCGGTGGGGGCGAATCGAACCTAAAGCTTAGTGTTTCACACACGCTTTGGATTTATTTGTGCAACAATTTTCTTCTCTTTCATTGTTTAGGTGCTGCAGAATCTCCCACAACATCTCCATCAATTCAAGGTTCCAACAATTTTTAGGTTCGATTCTGGTTTGTGAACAATAGCGGCAACAAAGAAAGAAATGACATCTGACTTTGTGAAATTGGAGAAATTCGATGGTGGCAACTTCATCCGTTGGCAGAAAAAGATGCACTTCCTACTCACAGCTTTGAAAGTGGTATATGTTTTAAACACTCCAAGACCAATGGATAAGGATGATGAGACAATTACTGAAACTCGCGAAAGACAAAAGTGGGACAATGATGACTACATATGCATGGGACACATCCTCAATGGCATGTCTGACTCCTTGTTCGATGTTTATCAAAGTGAAAATTCTGCAAAAGAACTTTGGGACAAACTTGAAGCAAGATACATGACTGAAGACACAACAAGTAAGAAGTTTCTTGTTTCTCGTTTTAATAATTACAAGATGGTTGATGATAGATCTATTATAGAACAATTGCATGAAATAGAAAGAATTCTCAATAACTACAAACAACATAACATGCATATGGATGAAACCATTATTGTCTCCTCAATCATAGACAAACTCCCTCCTTCATGGAAAGACTTCAAAAGAAGTTTGAAGCATAGAAAGGATAATATCTCTCTTGAGCAATTGGGTAATCACCTTCGTTTAGAAGAAGAGTATCGAAAACAAGATGATACTAAATATCAATATACTCATGAGAAAGTGCATATGACGGAGGAAGGAAAGACTAACAAGTCTCACAAGGAAAGTAATCGAGATTTTGAAGAATCTCAAGACAACAACAATGGGAATAACCAAAAGAAAAAGAAGAAGAAAGGGAGTTGTTTCCATTGTGGCAAACCAGGACATTACAAGAATGAATGTAGATTCTTGAAGAATGAAAAGAAAGAGAAGAACTCTAATGCATCAAAGGATTACTTTGAAGCATAGTATTCACTTTTGAGAAAAGTGATTATTCTCAAGACTATATGTAATATACTTGATGAATTTATTTTATGTACCATTACTTAATAAGTATGGGGTCATGTGTGTATTTGAGGGTGACATGTTTATCCTCTATAAGAGGGTATGATTGTAATAATAGATTTATGTGTAAAAACTTGTTTAAACTTGTTGTAATGTGTTTTATGTAATTGATAATGATATTATTAAGTTTGTTTAGTGTTAAGTTTTATGACTTATTATATGGAGACATATTAATGATTAGAAATGCTATGATATGTTCTTATTTAATATTTAACAAGTAAAATTTATGATGCATGAATAATTTGTATGCTAATTAAGAAAACAATGCTTCTTAATAAAGTTGACATAAATTTTACAGTGTTAGAATTAATTTGTTACTATGTATGCATATGATTTACATGATTAACCCACCTTGGTATTTAAAGATAGTTTTGATCTTAAAATATGATTGTACTAGTTGGTATGAACTTTTAATGCATTCATTGCATGATATCTTAAATGAATTAAGATAACTAAAATAGCATTGAAATTTCACATTGAAATGAGTATTGAATGCTTTAGTAGGAATAAATAGAGTTATTTATAAATTTGTTGTATGATATATCAATTTGGTCAAAACCAATGACATGATTATACTTATATTTGTGATTGCCAAAACAATCAAAGGCATATATCCAATTGGATAATGGAAAGTCAATAGGACAAGTGGTCCAAATTTTGTGATAGTTATTCAATACTATCAAGAGTACATTAATTAATGAATAGTAAAAAGTCATGGGACATTGGACTAAGGCATAGCTATGTGAAAAAGTTATATTTAAATTTTATAAGATAAGTAAAGAAATCTTGCAACCCTTTGACGAAAGGATTGACAAGGGATATGATGTCTTTTAAAACATCATTGGGGATGGAACTCAAGCCCATATCTAATTGATCATCAATAGTAGAAACCCAACTCACACTTGAGTAAAATCAAGTCTTGAGTTCAATGGTGAAAGTATACTATCAGAGTGATTGCAAGTACTTGTTAATAGATACATCCAAAGGTTATAGAGTACTTGGACCATAAGAATAAAAGGTGGAAGGTTGAGCTTTTGCTCTTAATAGACATATAGCATATATTTGTTGAGATGCATATTATGGGCGCATTTCTGATATAGTCTACCTATATGAGAATGAAATGTGGCCGCTTCATAGAGTTAAAGGGCTTGACTCTAATAGTTCTCATGAAAAGGGTATATGACACAAGGCCTTATCAAATGTGTCATCTTTATAATTCAATCAATGATACCGAGATTTCATGTGTGAGTTATGCACACTTGTTCTAATTAATAGTTGGTTCAAAGCTTGTCTACCATTCTATTTCGGGATGAGTGAAAACATAGTTTACTAAGTGAAGGTTCAAGTCGCGAGACACCTTTATCTGAAACCATGAGATTTCCGGAATAACTGATTTAGATCTATTTTGAAAAATGGTGGGGGATTGTGAGGGATTTTCCAAAATATAAGTTGGAATGTTGTAAATTCGTAGTATATATATATAACGGTTAACTATTTGCATCAACCATTGCGTTGGTGCAGTGGTTGGATGCTGGATTGGTGACCGTTTGGGTCAGGGTTCAAATGTGAACCATTGCAATTTTTGAATGTTTTCTGACTGTTTTAATAAAAACAGAAATAAAATGTGAAAAATTGCATCGATTAGGAATCGAACCACGCACCTTCTAATGAAAGGGCGTAAGGACTAACCACCAAGCCATGGGTCACATTGTGTCATGTGTTGAACGTTATTAATATATAATGTTTCGAATTAACCAGTGTTAAAAACTCTTGGAGAGTTGTTTCCCTTCACAAAGTGACATGAATTGCTCTATAAATAGAGGCACTCCACATGCAGAAAAGAATACGAATTTCATTGCTTTCCTTGCCATTATCAAATTCTAAATCATTTCTTCTCTTCTCTAGTGCACGAGAGTTAGTGAGAAAACTTTATTCTGTAAACTATTATTGATTGATAGGCTTGAAGTGTGTGTGCAAACCACTTCAAGGAATCCAAAGTATCCTGAAGGGGATTCGCCAAGAACCCTGTTGCATCCAATTTATTAAGATCGGTGGGGGCGAATCGAACCTAAAGCTTAGTGTTTCACACACGCTTTGGATTTATTTGTGCAACAATTTTCTTCTCTTTCATTGTTTAGGTGCTGCAGAATCTCCCACAACATCTCCATCAATTCAAGGTTCCAACAAGAGATTCATTAGTAGCACTAAAGATAATATCATCAACATATATTTGAACTACTATGAAATGCTTTTTAGATGATTTCTAAAGAGTGTAGTATCCACCTGTCCTCTTTCAAAACCATTTGACATTAAAAAGGTACTAAGTCTATCATACCAAGCTCCTGGGGCTTGTTTAAGACCATAGAGAGTCTTTTTAAGTTTGAAGACATGCTCTGGAAAAGCAATATCTTCAAAACCGGGTGGTTGTTTTACAAACACTTTCTCACTTATAAAACCATTTAAAAAGACACTCTTTACATCCATATGATATAAAGTAATGCCATGATGTGTAGCAAATTATAATAAAATTCTAATTGCTTCTAGTCTAGCTATAGGTGCAAAGGTTTCAGTCTAATCAATACCTTCCTCTTGCGAATACCCTTGGGCAACTAGTCTTGCTTTATTTTTTACCACTTTACCATCTTCATCAAGTTTGTTTCTGAAAACCCACTTGGTTCCAATGGCTTGCTTATCCTCTAAGGAACAATCTTCCACACATCATTCCTCTGGAACTGATTAAGTTCCTCTTGCATAGCAAGTATCCACCTATCGTCTGTCAGTGCTTCATCAGTTGTCTTTAGTTCAATCTCTGACAATAATGTAAAATTCGAGTGTTTTTTGAGTGATGATCTGGTTCTGACTCTGTCACTTGGTTCACCAATGATCTGGTCCTTAAGGTGATGAGTCTTGAACTTCCAATCTCTTGACTCTGCTTAAGTCTATTTACCAGACATAGGACCAGAGGCAACATCAGAGTCACCAGTAGATGCATCAGCATCTGTTCCTTTGCTTATTTGCATATCTGCAAAGATCTCATCTAGCTCTAACATTTCAGTGTCAGGCTTCTTGTCATCAAACCTCACATTCATTGATTAATCAATAATTAAAATTTCTTTGTTGTATACTCTGTAAGCTTTAGAGCATTCAGAATATCTCAAAAAGATACATTTTTGTGCTTTTGAATAAAATTTACCAAGACTGTCATTTGTATTGAGAACAAAGCAGTCACACCCAAATTGGTGAAAATAAGAAATGTTAGGTTTTCTTCCTTTCCACAATTTATATGGAGTCTTATTCAAGATAGATCTAATCTAGATTCTATTTTGAATATAACAAGCAGTGTTTACTGCTTCTGCCAAAAAATGCTTTGCAACATTAGTTTCATGAATCATGGTTCTGGCCATCTTTTGAAGAGATCTATTTTTCCTTTCTACAACACCATTTTGTTGTGGTGTTCTAGGAGAAGAAAAATTGTGAGAAATGCCATGTTCTTCACAAAAGTTTTGAAATAATTCATTTTCAAATTCTCCACCATGATTACTTCTAATTGTTGTAATACAAAAACCTTTTTCATTTTGCAATTGTTTGCGAAATACAGAAAACATCTTAAATGACTCACCATTGTGTGCAAGGAATTTTACTCATGTCCATCTGGTATAGTCATCAACAATAACAAGACCATATTTTTTTACAGATAAAGAGGCAGTTCTAGTCGGGCCAAATAAATCTTAATGTAAAAGTTTAAGGGGCCTTGAAGTGGAAATAATATTTTTTAGATTCAAAAGAAGATTTTGTTTGTTTCCCCTTGTTGCTTCACAAAGAGCATCAGACTGATACTTGAGTTTGGTAAGCCTCTAACAAGTTCCTTCTTGTTAAGCTTTGAGATTAACCTCAAGTTGGCATGACCTAATCTCTTGTGCCAAGTCTAATGTTCTTCATCAAGTGATAAGAAGCACTTGACATTTTGATTGGCCAACTCAGAGAGCTTGATTTTATAAATATTGTTTTTCCTCTTTGCTGTAAAGAAAATGGAGTCATTTTTCTTGATTTTGACTATACATGCATTATCACTGAAGCCAACATCATAACCACTATCACATAATTGACTTACGCTTAGTAGATTATGCTTAAGGCCATCAACAAGTAAAACATTATCAATAGAAGGTAGAAATTTCTCACTAACTCTTCCACTGCTAATGATTTTACCCTTCTGGTTTCCACCGAAACCGACTGTTCCACTCTCTTTAAGTTGAAGTTCTTGGAACATACGCCTTTCTCCCGTCATGTGACGTGAGCACCCATTCTCTAAGTACCAGGACTGGTGTTTCAACTCTATTACTAAGCAGATCTGCAACATAGACAATCTTATCCTTAGGTACCCAAATCTTTTTGGGTCCTCTTTTGTTTGTCCTAGAAGGAAACTTGCCCTTCTTATTTTTCAATTCATAACAAGTACTTCTTAATTATGTGACCTTTTTTATTACATAAAGTACACAACAAGCTATCACTATGATCATTGGTATCTTTGGGTTTCAAATTTATGTTTTGGAAAGTGGATTCCTCTAGTTTGTAACCAAGACCCCTTTTGCCATTTTGGCTGACACCCCAAATCATAGATGCTTGTTTGCTTCGTGTCACACACTCAGCAAGAAATCTTTGAAATCCTTCTTCATATTTTGAAGAGTTACATTCAATCTTTTCTTCAGTCTTAGAGCTCTCACTCACCAGACAGTGATTTTAGCTTTGAGTTTCTCATTCTCTTAATTGAGTGTTAAAAATTCTTTTGAAAGTTTTGAGAATTTCTTTCTCAAGGCTTTATACTCAATGGAGAGCTTAGAAGACTCATCTAAGAGTTCATCAAAAGCTTTTTGAATATCAGAAAATGAGTTAGATTTTACCTCTTCTTCACTATTTGATCCTATGGTAGCCATCAGAGCCATGTTTGTGTGTTTCTCATCATCATCAGACGATGATGAATCAGAGTCATCTCATGTTGCCATGAGTCCCTTCTTCTTCTTGCCCTTGAAACCACTTTTCTTTGGTTTCTCCTTCTCGAGTTGTGGACATCCAGACTTGAAATGTCCTAGCTTTTTGCACTCGTAGCAAACTACTTGGCTCTTGTCCTTGTAGTCCTTCTTGTGGAATTGCTTCTTGAACCTTCCTTTCTTCTTCCACATACGTTGAATCTTTCTTGAAATAAAGGAAAGTTCATCGTTTATTCTATCACTACTCTCACCAGACGATCTTTCGTATGTTTCTTGTTCAACTTGCAGAGCCTTGGAGGTGGAAGCTTTGTTGGTAGATTTCAAAGCAATAGACTTTGACTTCTTTGGAGGTTCTTCTTCATTTATCTCGAGCTCATGAGCTCTCAAGCAACTAAGAAGATCTTCTAGACGCAGTCTATTTTGGTCATTGGCTTCTTGGATAGTCGTGACCTTAGGTCTCTATTGCCTGGGCAGGCTTCTTAATATCTTCTTCACGTGATCAGTAGTGGTGTAGCTCTTGTCAATAACTTTTAAACCATGAACCAGTGTTTGAAATCTTCCAAACATGGTTTCAATATCGTCTCCCTCTTCCATCTTGAAGAGTTGATACTGTCTAACAAGAATGTTAGCCTTAGTTTCTCTCACTTGGGCAGTACCCTCATAGGCCAAGGCCAATGAGTCTCAAATTTCCTTAGCAGTACCATTTTTCTCACATTTCTCGTACTCTTTCTCAGAAATAGCACAGATAAAAAAGTATCTTGCTTTCTGATTCAGTTGATAAGCTTTCTTTTGATCAGGTTCCCACTTATCCCTAGGAATGGGATTTCTCTTGGAGTCAACTAGATCGGTATATTGTTTTTCAACTATATCCCACAGCTCAAGTTGTTGTGACTCAAAAAAAGTTTTAACTTTATCTTTCCAGTAGTCATAGTTTGTTCCAGTGAATAAAGGAAGACGATTAACATGACCACCAGTTTCGTTGCTTGCCATAGATAAAGTATAAGATATTTTTCTCTCACACGGTTAAGTGCTCAACCAAGAGGCCGAGCTCTGATACCAATTGAACGTGACAAAAACACAAGAAATGGGGGGTTTGAATTGGGTTTTATAAATCTTTTCGAAATACTTATGTGTTTTTTAAAACCTTTTCAAAACAACTCTTTAATAAAAATAATATTGTGAATAAGTAAAGAGAAGAGAAGGAGTATGACACAGTGATTTATACTAGTTCACTGTCAACTGATAGTTACGTCTAGTCCCTTCAACACACTTGAAGGATTTTTCCATTATAATCAACCGATTACACTCGAGAGTATACTACTGCCAAACTGGCTATATTCACAACTTCTTAGAACGACTTAGTGCATTCAAGCCTCTAAGGAATGCAGCCACTACTGGGCTTAATACAAGAGTTCAAAAATATTTTGAAATAATAACAATAACTCTCAGCAAAGAGGATTTACAGAGAAATGCTTAAGCACAAAGAATAGCTTTCTAACAGAAAGAATAAAATGATTAAGTGCTTGTTCACTTGGTCTCAGAGACTTGGAATAATTTCTTGGTTGCTCACTGTCTCGCAATAATGATTCAGTTCCGTTAAGCTACTTCAGTGAATGAAGTAAGGTATACATAGCTAGGGTTTCAATAGTGCCGTTGTGACCTAGCAGCTCTTTCACCAATGGACAAAACTTCAGATCCACTTTTGGTGGCTTTTAGCGAGTCTTGTCACTTTCAACTCTGCTCCTATACACTGACACAACAGACAGTTGCAGGATCTTGTCCCTTGTGATCTTTTTGAAAATGAGACACTTCTAGAGCAAGTTATTTCTGATGATTATATCCATTGATATTCTCTTTGGCATTTGATTCCTCGTACATTAAAATATTCATCAATAAGGATCCTTTAATACTTGAAGTAGCCTTTAATGTTTCACCCAGTCTGATTTTTAATCAGAGACATCTTCTTCCAGATGATGCTTATTACTGAGATACTCTGCTTACCAGAGTAAGCTTGGACCGGAGGCAAGTTCTTCAGTATAGTTTTTCTTGGCCTTTCATATAACAGAGTCTTGTGGTACCAGACGAATGGTTCCAACAGTGTACTCTTAGTAGAGCCTGGTCTTACCAGAGCATTGACTGCCACCAGAGCGCTGACTACCAGAGCGTGATTATCAGAGTGAAGCTAAAAGATGATGACGTCATCAACACTTACCGGACGATCTATGCCAGACTCAGAGGAATGAATCGGAGGGTGAAATGCACATGTAGGCACAACTTTCTGAGACAGTTCCATCTGATGAATAGTGACTTGCTCACTAATTTCTGCACACTAGCAAACACATCAGAGGATAAATTATTCTATTCATTATTTGTTATCATCAAAACAATTAAGGGTTATTGTTTCAGAATCCACTTGATTCCAACAACATGTTTCAAAGACTGCCCTTGACTTTTATTTATAGTCATTGCAAAATAAACAATCACTTGAAATTGCTTGCGCTGAAATTTAAAGGGAATTCTTGGATCAGATGGGATCAGTGACAATCCAGCAATAAAAACTTTTTCTCCTACTTTGCTGCTAATGATAACCTTTGTCTCCAATACATGATTGCCAAATTGGGTGACTATGAGCCGAGTGTCATTGCACAATCCTAACGACTGATCTACATTTCTCAATAATATGATGAGAACACCAATCTTTAACTTTAGTTGATGATTAGGAAGTCCAGATGCAAAAATTGTATTAAAAAATTCTGGAGTATGTATATCATCTGGTCTATCAAAATTTCCATCCTTCGAACAGGGGCTATCAAAACTTAGGTAAGTTTTTGTTTCTCCAGGCATCGATAACATAATGTATTCATTCAACTGATTAACAACATCATTTGTGGGTTCTAAAATAGCTCAATGATAAAAGAATGACGGGTCTCTCATATTTTCTAAAATATATGGGTATGTACCATTAACAATAGTAGAAAGAGGATCACCTGAATTTTCAATGAGCATATCAGGGGGTATATCAATCGTTACATCTACATCATTTATTTCACCAATAGTTCCATTTCCAATACTCAACACCCAATCTGAAAACTCCTTCAATTGTCGTACTTCTTCTTCTGAAGACCTACCTTGAAGCCTCACGTTTTTTTGTTAATGTAAGCACCTTACATAATGGCCAAATGCATGATGAATTAATGCTAGCATGAACAACATCTTGCCTCGTTCCCTTCGGTATGACTGGAAGTATCTGCCTAAAATACCACTAAGAACTACTACTTTTCCTCCAAATGGTAGATTTTTACTTTCACTATTAGAAAATCGAAGTATATCCCTTAAGGTTCTATTAACTGCTTCAAAACAATGTCTGTGAGTCATTGGAGCTTCATCCCAAATTATAAGTTTAGCCTTGATTATCAATTCTGCCAAAGGACTACCCTGGTTTATGTTACAGATGGAATCTTCATTCACATTTATAGGAATATGGAACCTAGAATGTGTTGTCCTACCACCTGGAATCAACAAAGCAGCTATTCCACTGGATGCAACAGTCAAAACAATTTCACCTTTAGATCTAAGAGCTGCGGAACTGGCCCTCCAAAGAAAAGTTTTATCTGTTCCTCCATAGCCATAAAGAAAAAATAATCCCCCACGATTTCTGGACACACTTAGCATGATTTCTAGACATATTTGAGCTTTGCAAAATTCACACTCCCAAAGTGGGTCACCAATGTCACAAGTTTCTGAAACAATTTAAAAGGAATAATTAATTTACACCATTTAACGGTTAATTTATACCAAGTCACAAATAAAAACTAATGAATCAAATTTATTACCTGCATTAGACAAATTGATTTGGTCATCGAGTATTCCACAATTATCATCAACATGAAGCGCAATATTTATATTTCCAGGACTAATATTTTCAGCTACTTCATCATTGTTAAAATTGTGTGGAGCTGTTTGTGGTGGAAGATCATTAACTACCTCGATAAAAAAGAAATATTATTATGAACATGTAATTATTCTACATTATGAAGGATATATAATTATGTGACAAAAAATTAATCAACCAAATTGGTTACCTGTATTTGATTGATAAATTCTATCATCCATCACTCCATTGTTATCATTTTAGTGCTTCTTCTGTGAATTGCATAATAATCATTGGTAAAAAAAAAGTTTGTAAAAATGCACACATTGAATTAACACTGACTAAAATATTAGAGGATTGGTATTTTTTTTAATCAAGTTGTTTCATTTTTCATTTTTTTTTGTATTATTTAGAACAATAGAATATGAATCAAGTTGTTTCATTTTTTTTGTTGTTGCGAATTGCAAGATAATAAAATAAAGTAAATTTAAAAAAATTTGTACACAAATCATTATTATGTTGTTGTTAAAATAATGTAATTCCATACTAAAATCACTATTGTATGACAAATATTTAACGACTTTAATTGATATTCATTTATTCTTTGTATCTTGAAGTTTAGAACCTAATTTATTAATTTAATAATATAATACCTCATGCAAATTAAATATATTTTGTAATTGCCGATTTTAACATTAATAATGAATATTAAATAATTTCCGGTTCAAAAAAAATTCAATATCAATAGTTCAATAATTAGGGAAGTTCTATTTAGTATTTAATATGAAAAGATCCTTTGCAAAAATAAATTATGAAACGTTATGAATGATCGTTTAGATCAAGAAATTGGGAAACATTATAATTAATTCTTTTCAGTATAAAAATAAATTAGGAACCATTAAATTAGAAAACATTATAGTTAGGAAAAATTTTAGGAATCATTATTTCTTTACAAAAATCAAACAGTGCACTACTGTCATGTATCTGACTGAGGTTGCGTAACTTTTCCACCATTGAAGGCAAACAACTTTGTAACAATCTTATTTCTTTTGCCACTTGTAGTACCCTAATTTTGTCCGACCTTTTTATTTTATTTTATTTTATTAGTAATAATAAATAATATTGTTGGTCTCATTAAAAAGAAGGCAATGAGTGGAAAAGAGTGGAAGCAGGGATAATAAACGGAAGGATTGCCAACCTCGACATTCAAAAACCATCGTGCAGTATGAGCAAAGAGATGGAAGAAGATACAAACGCTGCTCATCACAACATGCCAAGTTGGGGCAGTGGGTCATTCAATTGAGAATTGCTGAGGCTTTGAAATACAAAGTGTAAGATCTGGTCAACGCCAAGTGGTTGGACTTCAAGAAAGATAACTCTGTTTACTTTTTATGCTTTGCTCCAAGCCCTAGGGCATATCTTGTAAAGGGCTCATTATGCTCTCATCTTTTCAGTTCATCAATAAAACTACAATTTGAATTCTCTCAATTTAGCTCATAGAATGATGGTAAAGTAAATGCACAAATTATCAAAAGTTAAGTTTTGTGAAGATGTGAACAATGAGATTTTGAGATGAAGTTTGACCCTTTTTCTCTATTCAAATACTTATCCCTTGCTACCCCTTTTGAGCCTAAAACGAAATTTTCTTTCAAATACCCTGAATAAGGATCGTCCATACAATGAAGAATAACACAAGTCTCCAATCAACTTTGTCTTTTCAGAAAGAAGAAGAGCAAAGTAAGCAATAAGGTATCAAAGACAATTCAAAGAAATGTAAAAAACGTGTCAAAGACACCTGCGAAGATCAAAAAGGAAACCGTAAAGGCGAAACAAATGTGCTAGCAAAAAATGAAGTGCATCTTTACACTAAAGATCCTTGTTTTTATAAACCCTTAAACACTTTTTGGGCCTGAAATATCCTTTCTTTCATAACCCTTAACCCCTGGCCACGTTATAACTCTAATAAAGTCATTCTGATCAAAGTCAAATTGCTCATATTTTCTTCAAACTTGATTTTTGAAAGAGGAGATCCATGTAAACTCCTCAGTGCAGTTGCTTTACCTAAAAAAAGAATATAAAATAAAATGCTCGCTAGGCTGAAAACCCGAAAGGGCGGTCTAGGCAGAAGTTAGAGCGACCGCTAGGTTGAAAACTCGCAAAGAGAGGCCTAGGCAGAAGTTAAGGTCAAATTCACAAACTTGTTAACCCAAACTGTACCTCACATATCTAAACATAAACCAAGAAGCTAGGGGGCAAAAGCCATGCCCATCATCAATAAGCCTCGCATCCAATGTTTTATTCCAGTTCCAGAACTACACAAGGTGATTTGTCTCTCAACATAGATCCTTCCTCACATGGATGGATGAAGGCCAAAGGGACACTGAAAAATCTGAAGATCAGAAGTTGTCAATCTAATCCTCCCAAGAGCACTCAAAGCACGGAAAGGAAGATTTGAGGATCCATAAGATGATTTACCAAGGGGAAACTCGCAAACCTGGTGCATTGCAAAGTCAACCATTTGGACAAACAAGCCAACACCCACGAGTCTAGGGGCAGCGTCCTCAAAGGAATTCAGGGAAATCGAAAGATAGTCTTTCAAAGCAAAATAATACCCATGCATAGCATACCCTTCATTGCATTTTGCATGATCATCAATACTGTTGGGTCTACAACCCACCTTCAAAAATCACCATTTCTCTAAAAAACATCATTTCATGCACAACATACCATTCATTGCATCTTGCATAATCATCAATACTTTCGGGTTCACCGCCCGCCTAAAAAATCCTTGCTCCAAAAAGCAAAAGCAATACTCATGCATAGCATATCATTCATTGCATCTTGCATGATCATCAATACTTTTGGGTCCACGACCTACCCTAAAAAAAACAATCTTCTAAAAATAAAAAATTTCATGCATGACATACAATTCATTGCATCCTGCATAACCATCAAAGTTGTTGGATCCATTGACCCACCCTCTCAAATATTACATACAGTTGGTCTGTTTTTACTCAGTAAGACTAGTACTCAGCCTATTCAATCTATTAGCATGAGTTATGAACTTGTTCTACACCTTGCTGGGAATCTGACCCACCACCTTGGGAATCTGACCCAAGCCTCTAGTCGGGAACCTGACCCGCGTCTCGGATCTTCCTCAATTATGGAAATCGATCCGTACCTTTTACCAACTGGACGTTCACCTGCAATAGGGAAACCAGTCCATGCTTTAGCAAGAGTTAGGATTCTAACCTACACCTTACCGGGAATCTGACCCGAACCTATATTGAGTGAATCATTCATTGCATCTTACGTGATCATCAATACTTTTGGGTCCACGACCCACCCTAAAAAAAAACAATCTTCTAAAAATAAAAAATTTCATGCATGACATACAATTCATTGCATCCTGCATAACCATCAAAGTTGTTGGATCAATTGACTCACCCTCTCAAATATTACATACAGTTGGTCTGTTGTTACTCAGTAAGAACTAGTACTCAGCCTATTCAATCTATTAACACGAGTTAGGAACTTGTTCTACACCTTGCTGGGAATCTGACCCACCACCTTGGGAATCTGACCCAAGCCTCTAGTCGGGAACCTGACCCGCGTCTCGGATCTTCCTCAATTATGGAAATCGATCTGTACCTTTTACCAACTGGACGTTCACCTGCAATAGGGAAACCAGTCCATGCTTTAGTAAGAGTTAGGATTCTAACCTATACCTTGCCGGGAATCTGACCCGAACCTATATTGAGTGAAAGAGAAACTCATATCACGGACATTCCTTAAAGTAAGGTAGTCAATCCGTACCTTTTAGCGAGAGTTAAGAACCTGACTTACCCTTGTTGGGAATCTGACCCAAACTTATGTCGAGTGACGAAGAAGCTCGCACCCCAGACTTACCCTAAGTAGGGAAGTAATCAATACCAAAGATGTGAGAGTTAGGAATCAGACCTATGCCTTACCGGGAATTCATTAGGAATCAAACCTAGAACCTCTCACCAATCTTGTAAGGGTTAGGAACCAGACCTATGTCTTACCGGGAATTCACTAGGAATCAAACCTATAATTTCTCACCAATTTTGTGAGAGCTAGGAACCAAACCTATGCCTTGCTGGGAATTCACTACGAATCAACCTAGAATCCCAAAGCAAAGTCGGAAGCCAATCTCGCATCCTCAAACAATTTCGTTTTGGACAAAATTAGAGTCATTTATCCTTAATTACCTTTTACAACGAATGCACGAAGACCTTTAAGTAAAGTGTAATTAAGGAGGGGCAACTGTAGCACTCTAATTTTATCCGGCCTTTTTATTTTATTTTATTTTATTTTATTTTATTTTATTAGTAATAATAAATAATATTGTTGGTCTCATTAAAAAGAAGGCAATGAATAAAATGAATAAAGAGGAAAAAGGAAAAGAAAAGAAAAGAAATCTATTTTTGAAGGAAACGGTGTGCAAATATAAATAAGGGGTGCTGATAGCAATGGCCCAAAGGCACTGCACAGCCTGGCAGCCTAGCACCTCCTTTTGCTCGTACACCCCTTTTTCTCTCTGTCACATCTCCAACGCTACTGCCAGCCCAACACCTCCTTTTGCTTGTACACCCCATTTTCTCTCTGTCACCCCTCCAGCGCTCCTCCTCCTTTGCTCCTGCTACGCGCACCCCACCTTTTTATTCCTACACCCTAGCCCAGCCATCAACGCTGTGTAGCCCACTTGATCCTCCCAGTCCAAAACTCGATCCAATCTCCAATAACCCTAATAACCTCACTTCCTCACCCTCATTCAGCCGCAACCCCCACATTCTTCTCCCTCTATCTCTTTCATTTCTCCAACCCTAAATTTCCTCCACCATTCTCGCCTTCTCCTCCATCTTTTCCTTCTTCCTCTTTCTCCTATCAACCCTAAAACCCTAGCCACGACACTTCCTTCCCTTCAATCCTCTCCTTCTTTTTTTTTCTTCCAACCCTAACCCTTAACCCTTCACACCCAAGCGGCCGCACCACCTCCTCCTTCTCTCTCAACCCCTTCTTTCCTTTTTTATCTTCTCAAACCCTAACCCTATTCTCGCCTCCATCTCCACCTCCCTCTTCACTCTTCTTTCCATCTCTTCCAACCTAACCCTAGGACCCCATGACCGCCGCGGCCACATCCTTCATTCTCCCCCGTGATTCTCATTTCTTTCCCTTTCCACTAGACCAAATCGTACTCCTTTTTTATGATTTCGTCCAAATACAAAGATCTCTGAAGATTCGAAGGAAACGTGCGGATCTCCACATGAAATCAGGGAGTAATTTTGCCCCCTTTTCGTTTCTGTTTCTTTTCTTTCTTTTATTATAATTTTGTTGATTCATTTATTTTTTGGACAGGTAGCAAAGAGCCTATAAAAAGCCAAGGCAGGGGCGAACCTAGGAGGAGGAGAGAAGGCTGGAGAACATTGAAACAGAGGAAACGAACGAAAGGAGGAAGGAACCAGAAGAAGGGAGCAAAAAAAGAGACAGAGACGAGAAGAAGAAAGAAGTGACCCGTGAGGCCACTGACCAAAAAATAAACACTCTTTAGTCTAGGTTTTCTTCTGTATTCCCTACCATTTTGTGTTTCTGTATTCTATTCTGGGAAGGCCAAAACCAGGTTACCCTTCGTCACACTTTCCCTTTTGCTTATTTTTTATCTTCATTCTTTTATGATCATGTATTTGATTTTTAGATCTGGACTGTAATGGGTATGCGTTATGCATGATTCAATTCTGTTCTTCCTCCTCGTTTAGATGTTTTATGTATATACTGTCTTGGATTGTTTTGTGGATAATTTCTCCATTTTCCTTCTTGATTTCTGCGATGATCAAGTAGAATTAGGGTTAGGGTTTGGCCTTCCAAAGGGGCCAAACCCAACCAAAGGGCCTCTCTGCAATTAAATTTTTTGTAAGTTATAATCTAAAAAATATAAAAATAAAAGGAAGGGCGAAAGAGCAAAAAAGAAGTTTCTGAATTTTGTTTCTTCATTTAAGTATTTTTTTAATAAATAAGCTAATAACTTGTGGAATTAATTCTTATCTTCAGTTTGTATTTCTGTTTTATTAAAAGGAGATGAAATAATAATAAATACAATCAAAAAGGCTTTCTTGATTTTATTTAATCTTTGTAAAGTTTTCAATAATTTTGTTGGGTTCTTTTTCTTATTATTTAATAAATTTTGATAAAGGGAATTAATTTTTTTTAAAGGCAAACAATTATTTTCAAACAATTAAAGGTACCGTTTTACGGGCGTCGCCAGGTGCTAACACCTTCCCAGTGCGTAAATAACTCCCGGGCTCAAAATCTGGTTCAAAGACCATTTCTTTCAATTCTTTTTAAAAAATAGGTTTTCCAATGTTTTCCTAAAATTAAATATTGGTGGCGGCTCCATTTCAATTTTCAGGGTGGTTGTCACACCACTGCACTTATTCCTTTGTCCTTCATCGTTAGTCAAGTTGTGTGTACCCCTCTCATCAGTAGATACCTGTGTGTCTGCATAAGGAGAGGAAAAATAGATTCATTGTTGATGAACACAAATATATATTGAATGCAACTTATATAAAATCACACTGGTCGAACAAATATATATTGACTCCATCTTCGAATAATTCTGTTATTCCTGAAGTTCAAGAACTAGTCCTCACCAAAAGACACCGATACTTGACCATCTTTGTGTGTTTTGCCTGTAGTTTCAGTCATAGTTGTTATGCACTGAATTGTAGTTGCTACATATATGCTACTGTTGTTCAAAGATTGACTTCTACAACGTGAATGACGGTAAATTGGTCTATCTCTAATATATAGGCTAAATTCCACTCTACCTCTAATATATAGATCTGGTCTGTCTCTAATATATAGACTAAATTTCACTCTACCTCCAATATATAGATTGAATTTTACACATATGTAGCGTATAGATAGTTTCCATAATCAAGATTTTTCGCCTATTATAGTATCTTGCTATTCCTCACGTGTGATTGATAACTTGATTGGACTGAATATATAACTCAATTAAATTTTGGCTTATAGAAATAAATTTATAAATGATTCATATTTTTTAAAGAAAAGGATAAGTATGTGACTTGGTAATTTATATATGATTCAGATTTTGTTTTAATTTTCCACACATGCTACCAGATCATTCTATATTTTTTTTGCTTTTGAAGAGTTGTTTTTTTTCTTCTTCTCGGATTATATAAGTTTCGAATTAGACATGTACTACTCATAGTCATATATGTTCTCATTGATTTTTTTTTCATATTTCAAATACATATAATTGACAAAAGAAGAATTTTTCAACTTTCAAATTTTATTACCACGTATAGTCTTTGTTTTTAGTTAATTCATTTAGTTGGAAAAGTAATATTTTATACCTGATTATTTGATTATATGTTAATTGGGAAAGTATTTTTTTTATATTTGATTATCTGATTATATATTAATTGGAAAAGTTATCTGATTATATATTACCATATTTAATGTTCTACTCTAATATATAGACTAAATCATCATACCTGATTATCTGATTATATATTAATTGGGAAAATATTTTTTTATACCTGATTACCTGATTATATATTAATTGGGAAAGTAATTATGAAAGTTATCTGATTATATGTTACCATATTTAATGGTATAACTATAATATATAGACTAAGTCATCATATTTAATACAAATAACACAAATTTAAGAAAAAGGTATTTGGGAAAGTAATTGAGAAAGTATTGGTGGATCAAGTTGTGAAAGTATTTAATTCATTTAATTGGAAAAGTAATTTCTTATACCTGATTATCTGATTATGTATTAATTGTAAAAGCAATTAGGAAAGTTATATGATTATATGTTACCATATTTAATGATCTACCTCTAATTTATAGACTAAATCATCATATTTAATACAAATAATGCAAATTTAATTATTATTTGCTAAAATCTCTTTCAAATTAAAATAAATATTCACAATTATTAAATGCAAAAATGCTGATATTAAATATCAATGTATTAATTTTAGAAACTTAGGTTTGTCTCTTTTTCTTACGTATAGCAATATTTAGGTTTGTTATCTTTTTCATTTTAAAATAGATCTTTTTAATTATTATTTGCTAAAATCACTTTCAAATTAAAATAAATCTTCACAATTATTAAATGCAAAAATGCTAATATTATATCTTATCTAATTGATTTGACCAAATTGCCCTCCTAACACTATTACTTTTAATATTATAAAGATAAAGATTTTGTACAATGCGTTAAAATTATATACTTGTTGGCTTTTTTAATAATTTAAGCATGTTCAATCAAAAAATAATTTAATCATGTTAGTCTACATAAAAACTTAAACCTATAGCTTATTTAGGGATAAGTTTATGATATATTTAAAGTTCTTGCTCTGCAAAATAGACTTTAAATATATTATTATGTCAGGTCAAATCTTTCTAAAAGATCATGTTAGACCTAAAAAAGATTTATAACAAAGAAACAAATCTAATTCAGACATTCTATAACTCAACTCGGCTTATTTATATCCACTCCTATGTCTCAAAACTCTGAGAAGTAATGATTTTAAATTTGATATAGTTTATTATATATAAAGTTTATCATAATTGACCTATTAACTTGTTGGTCTATTTACAGATAGATCACATGACTTAAATTTAAATAGGCTTTTAAGTATACTAACAGACTGAAACAAGCTTTCAAAAAGGCCAGGCTAGACCTAAAATAAAGCCTACGATAGGTAACATATCGAGTTTGGGTCTTGAATTTTTTAGACAAGCCAAACCTATTTAGGCAAAATCTTGTTTAGTCCAGATTATTCTCACCCCTACCTGAAATCACTTCTTTATTTAGGTAAATTATAGGCTACATAAGTGGAAAAAAATAATAAATAAAGAGAAATAAGGTTATGCTTTGTCAGTGTAAATCGTGTTACATTGACATCCAATGTCGACTCATTATTTGATAACTATTTTTAAAATGCGGTTATAAAAGTGATTGACATAACAAAATAATAGGCTCTTATCAGATGTCAGTATAAAATTGGTTTGCATTGACCATCCACAGACCGTAAACTCATAAATAAATATGAAGAGTTTTTTTTGTACAGCATGCCCTATAACGCAAAAAGAAAAGGGTCTTTAGGAGAATCTATCTATTACGAGAAAGAGGAACTCAACTATGGCTCCATATAAGACGGACCATTTTAAAAATGGAGCGTCAGTGGACATGATATCAACACAGCATGATCTACATAGTTTTTAAATCAATGGCCAATATTAAACCCATAGTTAAAGGTTAAAAAAAATTAAAGCACCCGCCCTCTATCCCCTCCTCTCTGCTTTTCCCCTTCGCCCACGCCCCACCCCTCTCCCTCACCCCCTCCCTGCACTCATGGCTCATACTTAGTGCCATAATCCATAACGTCGCCGTCATCGCCCCCTCCAGTTCATCCTCTGCAATGTGTCCTATTTGGTAAATCCATAGAAAGTCAGTAACGATTTTGGAGTTAAAAAAAATTAGAAATTAGAATCCCAAATCCGAAATAGAACAAGCTCAGCAAATTAAGCGACGAAATCACCCAACATCAAGCAGCAGAAATAAAAATCCAAACCTGTGGTTATAACCTGGCAACCAGAAGGATGGACGGGGCGGTGGGAGAGGATAGGACAGCGACAAGAAGGCTCGCGACCGACGGGAGACAGCAGATTCAATCACTGCGAGCAACCGGGAAGAGCAAATGCCACTAGACCCTTGCATCATGCTACATAACGAGCGACACCACGAGCTCAACTAGGAAGAGCTGAAGCGGTTCTATTGGGGCATTTCTCAATCCCTCACTTTATCATTCGTTTATGCTACTCGGATTTCAATCGGTTGAGAATTGATTTTCAAAATTGTTCGAAAATTCGAAGTCACCGATGAAATTATCGAGATACGACTGCGCCGTTTTCTTTAAGCTTTCACAAGATCGCCAAAGGCCAAAGTTATGCTATCAACCACGATGTCCCTGCGATAAAAACTCACCAAAATCGAATTTCACAGATCGCAGAACTGCTCAAGATATACACCTTCTAATATTTGGTTTTTCAAAGAAAACCAATCGAAATATGGTTTTACAAAACCACTCGTATTGTTGCACACTTTTGAGCGGAAGAAAATTAAATGGGAGAGAAGAGAATAAACTCGGTAAGTGCGTCGAGTTTGGCGATTTGAAAGCGATCACGAAGTCTCGTATTTATAGGCGAATACCGTCTTGGTGAACACGAAACCACCTTGTTGAGCAAGTAGACGTAGTCTTCTTTGAGCAAGAAATCGTGTGGAAAGATATCAGTGAAACTTGCAAAGACACGGTGAGAAATTTTAGGAGCAGGAATCGATGGAGTGGTGACCAAGTAGCGACATTTAAATTTAAAATTAAAATATTAATTTTTAGTGTACCAAAGAAGTACACCACACGGCCCAAGCCCGGCTGGCGTGGACGGACGGATGGCGCTGACGTGTGTGTGGTGGTCACTTTGTGTCCTCTCCCTCTTATAAAAGTGGGTACCCCTTGGGGCACATCCCAAGGGGTGAGCTCCACATATATAAACACTCTTAAAGTGTCTATTCTCTCCTATGTGGGACTTCCCAATTTTTCAATTCACTACTCCAAGTTCCAACAATCCCCCACTTGAATTTAAAAAATGGTTTCAGAAATAGCGTCAAATGCCTCATTAAGATTGTGCATAAGCAGAGGTGTCTTCCAACTTGAACCTTTGCATAGTGATTAAGATTTAGATTCAACAAGAGTGACTCGTAGTCTTGAACTCTATCTCTAACATCAAAACCACACACTCTCTTATCAATAGGTGTATTCTTCAAAAGCCCGTGCGTTAATGGCCCTGCACATCTATCCCAGTATAGTGAACGCTCTAGGAATTCTGCCCAAGATTCCATAGAAAGAGGCCCCACTTCCACATTCACATAGGTGAGTCTATCAAAAGTACTCCTGTAGCTAGGTACTTCACTCCCCATAGAGTATAGATCTCATTAAGAGTTTCTATTACCTCATCCTTTAATTGCTTCAGGAATCATGCCACTTGACTTATAATCGCATGTTCATCTCATGTCACTTCACAACTTGTTATTACCCATTGAACCTAATTCTTGGGATCTCCAGTCTTTTAGGTTGGGTTACTATCACGAGTGACTCATGGTTCCAAAGGCAGTAGTCCCATCTTTTTAGATGTATTTTGGACTTTCTCTCTAGCTAATCCTTTCGTCAAAGGATCAGCTAAATTTTCATCAGTGCGTACATGATCCACTCTCACATCTCCTTTTGAGAGAAACTCTCTCACAGTGCTGTGCTTACGACGTATATGTCGTCTCTTACCGTTGTAATAACGATTCTCTATTTTTGCAATAGTCGCGGTACTATCGCAGTGGATCAACACAGCTGACATCAGTTTTTCCCATAACGGAATCTCTGCTAGCAAGCATCTCAACCAACTCGCTTCTTCACTAGCTGTTGCTAGTGCTATCATCTCAGACTCCATAGTGGATTGTGCCAATATAGTATGTTGCTTAGACTTCCAAGAGACGGCACCTCCACCTATGCTAAATATATAGCCACTAGTTGCTTTGGAGTCATCTGATAGAGTATTCCAATCAGCATCACTGTACCCTTCAAGTACAGCTGGAAATCTCTGATAGTGTAATCCGAGATTCATGGTCCTTTTTAGGTATCTCATGACTCTCTCAATGGCATGCCAATGCTCCATACTAGGTCGACTTGTAAACCTGCACAACAGTCCCACGACATAGGCTATGTCGGGTCTAGTACAATCAGTGGCATACCTTAGGCTGCCAATGATGCTCGCATATTCTGTTTGTCTAACACCTTCACCAGTGTTCGTAAAAAGTTTTACACTTGGATCATATGGTGTACAAGCAGGTTTACAATTAAAGTAATTGTATTTCCTCAAGATCTTCTCAATATAGTGAGATTGATCCAAAGAAATTCCCTTTTCCAGTCTAGTAATTTTAATGCCAAGGATTATACTTGCTTCTCCGAGGTCTTTCATATCAAAGTTGTTGCACAACAATGATTTCACATTATTCACGACATGAATATTTGAACCAAATATGAGTAAGTCGTCTACGTAGAGACATATGATAGTGCAAATGTCATTTTGTGATTTGTAATAAATACATTTGTCACCTTCATTCACTTTAAACCCATTCGAAATAATCAAATTATCAAACTTTTCATGCCATTGTTTAGGAGCTTGTTTAAGACCATACAGAGATTTATCTAACTTACAGACCTTATTTTCTATTCCAGGGACTACAATTCAGGTTGCTCCATATAGATTTCGTCTTCCAATTCACCATTAAAAAAAAGCAGTTTTGACATCCATCTGGTGTACTATTAAATTACAAATAGAGGCCAGTGAAATAAGTACCCTTATGGATGCTATTCTAGTAACAGGTGAAAATGGGTCGAAGAAATCTATATTTTCTCTTTGTCTAAAACCCTTGGCTACAAGGCGAGCCTTGTATTTATCAACAGTTCCATCAGGTTTTAGCTTCTTTTTCAAAATCCATTTGCAACCTATTGGTTTGCAACCAGGAGGCAAGTCTACTAAATGCCAGGTCTTGTTAGACTCTAGAGAATCCATTTCATCATTTATGGCTTCTTGCCACAAATCTGCATCCAATGAAGACAAAGCTTCTTGAATACTAGTTGGATCCTCTTCTAGTGTATAGACCGTATAATCAGGTCCATAGTCTTTAGCAACACGTGCTCTCTTACCTCTTCTAGGTTCTATTTCCCTTTGTTCATTGTTCTCAATGTTCCTAGGCACATAAACTTGACTAGTTCCGGTGCCCCCACTATTTCTTGATTTAAAAGGGAATCTATTTTCATGAAAGTCAACATCATTTGACTCTGTGATCACTTTGGCGTTCAGGTCATAAAACCTGTATGCTTTACTGTTTACTGCATACCCAATAAATACACATTCATAGGCTCTACTGGCGAGTTTGACTCTTTTTGGATCCGGGATCCTGACATAGTCCAGGCAACCCCAGGTTCGAAAATAAGACACATTAGGTTGTCTTTTCTTTAATATCTCAAACGGAGAAATTTTATTCTTGGATTTAGGTACTCTATTGAGCACATAACAAACTGTTAATAAAATTTCCCCCCCAGTGAGATGCAGCGCCAGAGTTGAGCATAACAGCAACAACTAATTCAGTAAACATTCTATTTTTTCTTTCTGCTTTACCATTCATTTCAGGTGAATATGGTGCAGTCGTTTCATGTATGATTCCATTTGATTTATAAAAATCATTAAATAACTGGGAGTCATACTCAGTTCCTCTATCACTTCGAAGTCTCTTAATCCTTTTCCTAAATTGATTTTCAATTTCAGTTAGGAAAACTTTGAACATTTCAAATGCTTCACTTTTATTTTTCATAGCGGCTCACTGCATATTTTTTAGCGCCTGCTTCTTCATTATCATATTTCTTTTTCAGAGCATCCCAGACATCTCTGGCGGTCTTGCGAGTGCTATAGTAATCATAGAGTTCATCACTCAGACCGTTCAGAATAAAATTCTTGCAGAGATAGTCATGCTCATTCCATATGAGTATTTCTTTCTTTGTTTTATCCTGTTCTTCGTTTTCAGCTTTTTCATCCAACACAGGAATGTCTTCTGTCAAGACATTGGCAACCTTTTTAACAGTTAAGAAAAATTGCATCTTTTGTTGCCAGCGCTTGAAGTGACATCCCTCAAACCGAAACGGTTTGTTGAAGTCATTAGCAGCAGAACCAGAGCCAGTAATTTCATCGGTATTCATGGCTGATTTGAGAAACGTCTTAAAATTGTTGGGAATTGATTTTCAAAATTTTTCGAAAATTCGAAGTCACCGATGAAATTACTGAGATGAGTCGCGGACTAGGTCGCTCTCTTTAAGACATTTCGCGGCACTGCTCAAAGGTGCAAGCAGGCTATCAACCACGACGTCCCCAGGATAAAACAGCTCAGTCAAAATCGAATTTCCGCTGCACTGCAGAAATCCGTTCAAGATATACACCTTCTAATATTTGGTTTTTCAAAGAAAACCAATCGAAATATGGTTTTACAAAACCACTCGTATTGTTGCACACTTTTGAACGGAAGAAAATTAAATGGGGAGAGAAGAGAATAAACTCGGTAAGTGCGACGAGTTTGGGGCGATTTGAAACTGATGCGAAGTCTCGTATTTATAGGCGAATACCGTCTTGGTGAACACGAAACCAGCCTTGTTGAGCAAGTAGACGTAGTCTTGCTGAGCAAGAAACCGTGTGGAAAGATATCAGGAAACTTGCAGCACACGGTGAGAAATTTTAGGAACCGGAATCTGATGGAGTGGTGACCAAGTAAACGCACATTTAAATTTAAAATTAAAATATTAATTTTTTCGTGTACCAAAAAGAAGTACACCACACAGCCCAAGCCTGCCCACGGCCGACGGACGGACGCATGCACACACAGACGTGTGTGTGGTGGTCACTTTGTGTCCTCTCCCTCTTATAAAAGTGGGTACCCCTTGGGGCACATCCCAAGGGGGTGAGCTCCACATATATAAACACTCTTAAAGTGTCTATTCTTTCCCATGTGAGACTTCCCAATTTTTCAATTCACTACTCCAAGTTCCAACACAATCCCACTTGGTTTTTTTTTTTTTTTTTTTTACTTTTTTCACTGATGTGTGATAAATGGATAGGTTAGGTCCATGTCGAGAAGAACAACCAGAAACCCTTTTTGATTAATTTATGGGTGGATCGCAGAGCGTGCAGAAAGGTGGAGAAGAGAGTGAGTCACGGCAGGGAAGAATTCCAGCAGCCAGTTGCCGCTATGCACAGAGGAGAAGTGGATGGGGGCAGAGGGTAGCGGGGTGGGAGAAGGGGTGGCGAAAGGAGCTGAATGGTGGGGGAAGGCGAAGGACGGGAGGGAAAACAGGGGGAGGCGGATGGAGCTGGGGAAAGGGGTGGGGGATGTGAGAGGTAAATTTACTATTTTTTTTTGGTCAATTTACTATTTTGTTCAAGGTATATCCTTGCACCACTTAGCAACTGGTGCATGGTATAACCGTCCACTCAACTATTGATTTGGGCCTACAAAGACATGAAACAGTATTAGATTTAGGTGGACTTTCCTTCAGACATGGGAATTGCTAAGGGCACCCAACAGCATTTTGCTAGGTACACCGTACATTTGACTGTGGTGACCAATACATCCTTAGTAAAAATATTAAAAGTGAATTTTTTTTCCATTCTTCCCTCCACTCGCAATTGTGAAATTTCAAAGGCCTAAATTTTTTCTCTGCTTTCTCGCAAATTTGAGGCAGGAACTCGCAAATTTCACGTTCTGTCGCAAATTACCTGTAATTTGCGAGTGAAGAAAAAATTTCTTCGCTCGCAAATTTGGTTTTTGCGAGTTCCTGAACGCTTGATGCGATCTGAACCGTTAAAAGTGTGTCAGTCGTATTTCATCCGCTGATATTTTTCAACATAAAAGGAATTTTTTTTATTTTTGTCCATTTGCAAATTTCATTTTTGCGAGTATTTTTTTTACTCGAAAAAATGAAATTTGCGAGTGAACAAAAATTTTAATCTTGTTCACTCGCAAATTTCATTTTTGTGATGAATACGAAAAAACGAGGGATATAATTATCAGCACAGTCTAATATAGGGTGCACCCATCAAAATATTGGGTGCCTTAGCAATTCCCTCAGACATTCTTACATTCTTTCTAGATGCGTACGCAATCACACAAGAAAATGACGTTCAACTCACACAAGAACAAACAGTTTTATTCCATCAAAAGAAATGGAAAAAAGAGACAAGAAGTTACCGATAAAAAACAAAGCAAGAAGAATATTATTTTAGGGATATAATATTAAATATTAAAAATCCATCGTCTATAAAAATACGAGTTTTTCTAACATGTGCAACTTTACTCATGTTAAGACTCATTAATTACTCAGTTTTCTCCTTATTAATTACCCATTTTCTTATTTGGTGGGAAGAGATAAATTAAATCCATAAAATAAATAGGAAACTAGGTAAATAATAAAAAAATAAAATGAATAACTAATGAGTTTTAACTTGAGCATGATTGCACACATCTGAAAACCCCAAAAAATATTAATGATGCCTTTCAAATATCGATTAATTACATAAAAAATATTTGATGATTCAAAATTTAATAATTTTATTTTTAAACTCACCAATCCCTGTATATTGACTCTTTGCAAGGTGTTTTGTTGAAGGGGTTAAAAGAAGAAGGGGTATGTGACTCGGAGAGAGAAAAGGAGGGACATGGATAGGAGCATTTTTGGGAAAAGTGGGAATGGTGTTGCTGGAGAGAAACGTTGTGTTGAAAGCAATTCCCCTTGACTTTTGTTTAAATTTTGTATGTCACACTTTTAGATGCTTCTCCGAATGAAGAAAAGATGAAAAAAAAATGTTATTCCCATATCTTCTATTACTCCTCCTTACAATGAATTTTTTGGGGGAAGAGGTGGTTGAAAAACATATAATGAGTTTCAGTCCTCTGCTCTACCACACACGCCCTTAACAATAATAACTTTTAAAATAGATTCAACTATTTGTTTCGCCGGTAAATGGGTAAGTTATAGTTGGATTGTTGCAATGGCCCATTTCTAATAGGGGGTCATTATTTTAAAATGTTTGGCATTAAATCCACTTTTAGTCCCCCGAGTTTTGCGATTGTAGTCCCCCCTTTTAAGACGAGAGAATTGGGTCCTAATGTCTATTCCCAAATGCAATTGTGTGATCCCCTTCATTTCCCCCCAATTTTACGCCTATGTGGACACACTTATCCTACGTGGACACCCTTAATGTCACTTAGGCATGTGTGACCTGGAAAAAAGTTAATAACGATTTTAAAAAACCATCCCCTTTATTTTAATTACACAATACCCCTTCTTATTCCTTATCTATTATCTTTGAAAACCCTAGCCCTCAATACCTCTTGTCAGCCTTTGTACACCTTCATGGCCAAAATTCCACATCATATTCTTTTCACCTCCACCATTTTTATGCTAAACTAACAACACCAACATCACCTATATTAACCTCTGCCATTAAGAGTAGAGAAATTAGGGTTTCCTAATTCCCCATTCCACATGGGAGAGGCAATCAAAGTCCCAATATCATAAATCGGGATAATATGCATTTGAGAACCCCAACTTGTCCGATTAACTAGAAAGATAATGAGCGATAAAGTACACCGAAAGGGAATGCAGTTACTTCATAACCACTGTACACGAAAATCTACAACACCCAGAGCTAGTACAACCATCTGATTCCTTCCTCACCATTACCGACACTCATTCACCTCTAACCTTCACAAATCCACCATAAACCAAACCGCTGTAGAAATTGTGGGACACTAAAGTCCCCAAAACACCAAACTGTTAAACGCAACGACAACCAACACTTTAGCCACTTCCCAATGAGAGATAGTGAACCCACTGTCGACCTATCTCTCTTCCCCAAAGTGTCGCCCTCCAACCCTCAGTCACCGCCATTGGGTTGATTAAGGTTCCTTCACTGTTGACACAGTTTTTTTTCTTCCTCTTTTCGATTCTTGAACAGAGGAGTTCGAAGACACAACCAAGTTACAGGGGGTTCATATGGGGATGGGCCTTTGGTAATTCAAGGGAGAGTTTGCGATGAATGGGTATTTGTGAGGAATGAGGTCTATTGTTCACTTACAGATGGGTATGACCTCTGACGAAGAAAGCGAGTGTGTTTTCATGGTCGAAGAAACAAGATGGTAAGGCGCTAGTGGTTCACCTATCTAATGGAGAATGGTGGTGTCGAATGGCATGATAATGGTATGTTGCTGTATTATGGTGGTTATAGATGGAGAGGAGTGGGTCTTTGTAGTGTGATTTCGGCTGAGTGAAGGTTATACATTACTCAACAAGACTGTGGTTCAAATGAGGTTGAACCGACCACCAAACTGGTTCACGATTCAACCGATAAAACCGGTCAGTTTGGCTTTCAAAACACTGATTAAAATAAAGGGGATGGGGTTTTTAAAAAAAATTTCTTTTTCTTTTTTCTTTTTTTATTTTCTTACGTGGTAAAAGCTAACGTCCACGCAGGATAAGTGAGTACACGAAGGCACAAAATTGAGGGAAAATGAGGAGGGACCACATAATTGCAAATAGGGATAAACATTATGGACCCAATTCGCTTATTTTAAAAGCGGAGGATTGAAATCGCAAAATTGTAATATTTGGGGTACTAAAAGTGGATTAAAGCCAAATATTTTTTTGTTAAGTCCCCCACCCCTCTTGTTTTTGGAACTTACATTTTTATAGGGGAAAATTATGAAAATAAGCAAAAAGTGGAATATACCACAATTATTAAAAGTAAACTTTTAAAATAATTTAAAAAAATGATAAGTTTTAAATGAATAAAAAACAAAATGATAATTTTATTTGAATGATAAGTTTTAAATGAATAATAACAAAAATGATAATGTTATTTGATAAAATGAAATCATTTCATAGCTCAACAAAAGCGATTCATTCATTTCATGGTAATAATAAATGAAGATATTTAGTTTCGAAAAAATGAAGATATTCCTCTAATAAATTATATTCCTTCGACATGAAAATATCAACATCAACGATGTACACCTATTTCAGACTTTCAAGACGGAATTGCTTCGCATGCAGGAAAAGTATGAAACAAGTACAACGACCGAAAGAGAGAGAAAAAGCAGAAAGATCCATTAAAAAAAGGAAGGAAAAAAATTGAGTCAGATTCGCTTCAAGACATTGCTTTGCCATGCTCGCAAATCTACAACTAGCGGTACCGACCTATTTTTACAAGTAACCGGCCATTCATTTTGGAGAAAAAAATTAAAGTTAAAATAAAGTAACAATAAAATTATTCCAAATAACAGTGATTGGCGATGACAAGTGACGAGAGTTATCACCCAATCATTTTCACGACAAGAAATCCATAAACCTTATCCAACCAAACGGTCCAAGCCCACCACCTTTGCTCGCTTTTTCCGCCTGTCTGGAACACGAGGCAAACGGCGTCGCTACGCTACCGTCCCCGCCATCGCCACTCTCTCCGGTGCCGGTACACTTCCTCGGACACATGAAAAAGTTTCTGGATCCAATTTCCCTCAGCTTCTCATCCCTATCCAAACCTGCACCCAGAAACCAAATCAATTTCCCTCCAACAAAAAACAATAAAATAAAACAAAATAAACTCTATTTTATTTTTCTTAGTAATTACTTAGATTTACATAACAACGACGGCTTACTTTCTAAGCTGAACTGAGAGTAATGAAGGTCGAAGCGCGAAGGGTTACTGGATGGCAGGATTGGACGGCGACCTTCCTTGACGTACTGACGCGCCGCCGCTGCCACCAAATCGCCGACCGTCGATTCCGGCGTCATCACCACCTGCACGGGGCCAAGGCTTCCCATCATCGTCACCTTCAGAAGCAACTTCGGCGGCTGTCTCAGCGAAACCTCCGTTACCGTCGTCATCGCCACACGCTTCCTCTCCGACAAGAGGTCTGGCACCGTCTTCGGCCGCCGGATTTGTGGGCCGGACGTGGTGGTCGTCGGCGCCGAGGAATGACCGTAAAAGGACGATGATTTCTCTGCTAATCTCCCTCGCCGGTGAGTATCCAACTGGCCGTTGCGGTGGTTCTTGGAGGTTGGCATGGAAAATATTTCACAGGGAGGGGTAAAGTTGGAAATTGAGGAGGTGTAGGCAGGGTGGGTTAAGGGCTATGATGTTTTTTCCCTACCTCAATCGACGGTACCGGAAATATCTGGGGAGAGGGAAGCCGAGAGGTGGAGAAGAGCATCGGCTCTGTGGGTGACGCTCACGTTGATTGGAAGCTATCATAAGCAGAAGGGTATAACCGTGAATAAGCCACGGGAAGCAGAAAAACTGAAACGATAACAAGAATGTAATTAAAAGGCCAACAAAATACAGAGATTTGGATAGAAGAAAACTTGAAGTGCGGACCTCTGACGCTGTTTCTCTGGGTTTTTATAATGTAAAGTAGTAGCAGAGTGTGTGGCGGTCTATAAAAAATACGAATCCGGGGGTTTTTTAGGGTGTGTTTGGTTGATTAGAGAAAATGTGAAGAGAGAAAATGTGAAGAGAGAGTATAAAAAGAGAGAAAAAATGAGAAATTGGGTAGATTTTAGGTATTGATTGGAATAAGTGAAAGAGAAGAGAAAAAGAGAAGAGAGAAGTGTTGGTTATTTTTGAAAAGACATTAATATTCTTGATTAAAAATTTAGATATAAGAAGAGAATAAGGGTACAAATTGTAAAATACAACAAAAATGCGGTGCAACTCGTTTTCTTCGCACTTCAGCGAAGAAAACATTTTCACATGAGCCCCAGCGAATTTTATTCTCTTCTCACGTTTTCTATCATTTCCAATCAGGCAAAAAAGTTGTTTTCTCGACATTCTCTCTCGTGGTGTTTTCTCTCTCGGCGTTTCATGTTGAAACAATCACAGCGTTAGGGTTAAAATATGCATTTGAGTTTTGAAATATGCATTTGAGTTTTGTTAAAAAAAGGTTAAAGTATGCATTTGAGTTTTGAACTTTATAAAACATATAATTTTTATGTTTTAAAAAATTAAATAAAAAGTAATTATAAAAAAATAATATTTTCATATATCATAAATGTATTTCTTTTTTATAGATCTTGATAAATTAAAGATATTAACTGAGGAGTATTTAATACATTTTATTAAATTTTTCTAATAAATACTCCTTTTTTTTTAAAATACTTGTTACTTTTATTTTCTTAAGTATTAAGACTTAATTTTTTTTTGACAAAAGTATTAAGACTTAATTATATCCATTAGTATTTATTTATTTTTATTTAGAGACATGAAGAAATAGTTTGCCAATACGGTTATCAAAACCAGACCGGACACTGAACCGGTATAGGCACTGGTTCAAAGTTTAAAGGTCGGACCAGGGTCGAACCGGGGTCGGACTGGAAATAAATTAAATTAAATTTTTAAAATTTTTAATATAACATATAAAGCACTAATAAACAAAAAAAACATAATATTCATAACATCACGACATAAAAAATTAAACTCACTTAAAATGTTATAAGTCAATATATAACATGCAAAAATTATATATTAAACTAAAACAAATATGTTATAATAATATTCTAATATTCAATAATCACAAATACTGTAATGTAAGTACTCTCATAATAATATTAATATATAAATTAATTTTAAATTTTATTATAATATTTAATTTAATCCATCGACGTGAAAAAAATAGATAAAAAATCTCTTATGTGTAAAAAATAATGTCATTTACCATTATTTTTAAAAAATAAAAAATAAAAAGTTATTTTTTTTGAACCGCCCGGTTTCCCTTTTTTTCCCGGTTTTTCCGGTTTTGGCCGGTTTTTTTTACCTGTTTTCCAGTTTTTAGGCCGGTTTTTTGGTAATCCGGTTTTGAGGTTCAATTGAATCGGACAGGAGTCTGGTTTCCAATTCAACCGGTCGGATTGGCAGGTCCGGTCCGGTTTTGACAACTATGACCAATACAGATTTGGGTTAGGGATTCGACTGTTCGAGCTTGGTTAGGACTGTGGACACGTGGGTGGATGTGATTGTCTGTGAGAATTCAGGGACTGATCTTAATAAGATTAGAATAGTAATTTTCTTCATTTCGTTACAAGAGGATCATGAGAATGAGATATTTTTATTTTCTTTATTTTTTTGTTATAAATAAAGAAAAAGTTAAAGAAATTATAAGAATAAATTAAATTACACAGGTGTAATAGTTAAATACCATTGCACTATTTAATAACGTCTTATTAGATAATTAAATTTAAAACTAACTATTGAACTTCGAAATAAAAAAAAAACTAACTATTGAATCGAAAGTTACTATCTTATAAATTATATCTATAAACACTTACACTAATATAAATTATTTAATATGTCACTGAGATGCATAAGATTAACATTACATGTACGTGAAAAATATGTGAAAATAAGAACTGTTTGATTATAAACTTATCGTTATCCAATTTTATGAGATCACAAATAATCAATGTAACAAAAAATTATTATTCAGTTGTTGGATCTAAAAATATCATATGATATCTAGATTATTGATGGTCTAACAATGTTGTTTATTGCATATATGTAATTTGATCTCTTCTTTATCTCTTTCACAATGTAGTTTCACAATGTAGTTTGGAGGGTGTATCTAAAGTAGGCATCATATCACCGACCATGAATCTCAATTAGTAGTGAATTTTTAGACTAAGTGCCACATTAGTAGCAGTTCAAATGCAGAACCCCTAGCCAATGTGAGTTTTGTTACGGATTTGGATTCGGTGCTGTCAAGACAGCACGCAGTCACGCAATCAATTTTGCACCGTTGGATGATCATGAGTCTTTTATTTGTATTTTTTCCTTGTAATAAAAAACTGTGTGAAATCTAATGGTGTATATTTATTGACCACGTGAATGTGTGATATATTGACAGCAGGGAATCTAAATCCGATTTGTTGACCTATTTAGTGTAGCTAGTATCAACATAAAACCACAACTCAAGACTTTTTCTGATCAGTAATCCTTGTACAAACAAGTCAAATAATTGAATTTTAATGTTAGGGAGAAACAGGGGCAAGTATACACATGAGGGGCAGGTGTGTGTGTATATATATTCAAAAGACTATAAGCCTAAGTTAGGTTAGTGAAGTAGATGTTTACCCACTTTATAGCTTGTTTTTCAAATCTGTCTAGTATAGATGGTAAAGGGAGAGGGGCGAAGTGGACTGTTGCGAGTTCAAACTCGCGTTCTTAGTATCCACACAACACTTACATATGTTTTACCAGTGGGTTGTGATTTCGGGACCTTTATGGCCTGATTAGTTGGAGTGATTTTGTTGTGAGAGATACATACGAGAGAGAGATAGAGGAGAAAGGGGGAACCTCCTCTGATTGGTTGCAGAAAAAATACAGAAGAGAGAGTTAAAATCTGGTGGGACCCACCAATTTTGCAATCTTCGCTGGTGTGCGAAGAAACTCTGGAGAATTGGCCTTTTTTTTCGTTTTTCGTAATTGTCCTTCGTGTAGCTTGTGGTAGTTTACATTGTGTGCAACTGACTGCTGAGGCATTTTTTTTTTGGTTTTCCATAATGATATGCCATTTTTTTGTTGTCCTTCACATATGCCATCCCTTTTTGGTGGGTCCCACGCCATATTAAACAGGTGTTGCTGTGCAATTTTTGGTACGGCCATTGGTTTTTGTTTTATGTGCAAGGGTATTTATGTATTTTTATAGATAATCAACATCTCTCTCTTTCCTATTTCTCTTCTTTTTCTCTTATTCCAATCAATCCCCTAAATCTACTCTATTTCTCACATTTTCTCTCTTCTCATACTCTCTCTTCACAATTTCTCTCTTCACAATTTCTCTCGTGAATCAATTAAAGGCTTAGAGCTTGTTTGGCATGTATGAAAGAATATAATCTAAAATCTAATAGTATATAATGGTATATGAAAAAAAATTTGTTTTGGAAGCAAGAATTTCAAGGAACTCCAATGTGTCAATTGATTGATCACAACTTATTTGGCCACTTCCTTGTTAATTATTCGATCACTATTCTATGAGTTAATTTTTTAAAAAATCATGAATAACTCCCCATTTGGGTTAGCCAAAATTTCAAGCAGCAACCACGTTATGAATTGGTGTCAATTAAAGGGTTAAATGCCTTTTTTTTATGTTGTCAATTAAAGGCTAAATTTATCAGATTTTTTTTTTTTGTAAAATTAAAATGATCACACTAATTCTAGGAAACTGAAATAATCAAGGAGTTGCTCTTGTTTTTAGCTGCATCGTGATATATATCAATGGTAATCTATATTTTCCTGTTAAATTAATGTTGTTTGCCAACTAGCCATTTTTATTTGATGGATGTTATTTGATCAAACTCGTCCTGAAAGGACATGGACACAAATAATGGGCCTGCATGGGAAAGTGGGGGAGTTATAGGGTAAGACCGAACTGTTGAGCAAAGCAAGGCTCCGGAGGAAAGAGACAGTTCGTATAACCGTGTTGTCTGTGTCTATCTAGACCATATTAGCAGAGTCCAATAATGCGTAGAGTTTGTTCCCTTTTTCCCCTAGGTTTTCCCACTTCCCAATCTGTATTATAATTTGCATTATAGTAGTGCTTCATGAGTTCGGGGATCTCTATCTGCAATTCTGAACTTTGTTATCTTGCGGACGCATTAGAAAACACCATATGTTACGTTTCCTTCTCAGAGTATTGAGTAATCAACATCTGCTTACACCATCACAGCCCCCCTGTAGCCAGCTGCCGAGATTTCTTGTGCAAAATGGTTACTTGGTTCGGGCTATTGTCTTTGAGGATAAGGTTTGGCAGGGTTTGAAATTTTGGATTCTCAAGTGTAAGAAAAAACCTTATAAAGTCATATTTATATTCACTTTTTTATTTAATTTGGAATATGATTATACTCCAAGTAATGGAACCCTAGCGCCTCTCTCATCTCTCTCGTTCTTCTTCCTCATCTATCGGAGGGATGTAACCACCTCTCTACATCGTTTTTTCTCTTCTTTTATCTAAATATGTGATTTTTTCACACTTATCTAGTTTTTCTTTCTTGTTGTTCCGTGATTTCGTCGTCTGAGTGCGGCGTTGTTTTGTTCTTCGTCTTGGTGCAGCGTTGTTTAGTTTTCCGTCTTGTTGCGTGTTTGATTCAGATTGGCAGATCAGCTTCGATCCATCATAGTTTCAATCAAGACGTGGGGGTTAACGTTACAGATCCGGAGTGCTAATAGTGGTCACCGCCAACCTCAACATCCTCTCCCCCCTGCAAATGGCTCCTGAGCACGTGATTCGATTGGTCATATCCGAGACCACTTATAGTTGATTTGAGTCTGCACAAAGTATAGTAATGACCCGTAACTGGATGAGTTTAAAGACTGTGGCTCCTCATTTCTCTTTGGCCATCAACCGTACTTGGAAGCTTTTGTTTCGGTTGTTGGGATTAAGATGACTTAGTAATGCCATATTAGCTTTTGTTCTGATTAAGTGTTTCATTACCGTACTTGGCTGACTTAGATGTTCGTGTTGATTTTTAATTGTGGATGAGAAATGCCTCAACACATTCTGTTCAATTTGAGTGTATTGATCTTTTTTATAATTTTTGAATGAAGTTTGATTTTCGTAAAAAAAAATAGATTTATAATTTTAGTCTTATAAAAGAAATGATTAATGGGCTAATCTGTCTTGGTTATGATATTCAATAAAATTCTCTTTTTGCCTATGCAAAAAAAAAAAAAAAAATGGGCTTATCTGTCGCGTGGGACTCATCATATATTTTTCTGTATGAATTAATTTGACACTTCTAAAATTAAGGGTATTATATTAGTATAAAAATAAAATAAAATAAAATAAAATAAAGGGTATCCATATGAAAAATATAATAAAATTTAATTATTACTTAAAAAGTAATAACTGGAGTTACAATGAATAATATATAATAAATTGCATAATTATTAAAATTTATTTTATTTTAATCAATAATTAAAATTTTGAATTTGTTATTTTAAAATATCCTTCCCCGTTATGAAAAATTAATTCCTTTGTGTTTTTTCTACAGTATTCTTGGCCATATATGAAATTTTAATTACAAATTGCATCATTTTTTTTACATTCGTATAGCTATAAATAAACCTTTTTTTGGTGGACGCTATAAATAAACCTCTTAACATAAAAATAAGAGTAAAGAATCAAATTGATCATTGACGAAAAATACAAAGATTTATTTTGGTTCATGAGAATAAAAAATATCAATTTGGTTCTCAAAAATTTCAAATATTGATCAAGTTAATATTTTTTAGGATAATTTATAGAGACATTGTAGTCTCTATTAGGGATTAATCTAAACGATATTTAGGATTTTAAAGACCAAGTTGATGTTTTCCATTTCTGAAGAACCAAATAAGTATTTTTGTCGAGGACTGGTTTGGGCTTTTACTAAAAAAGGAAAGAGAAAGGAATAAAAGTTTAATTATTTTTTGCATTTTTACCATAAAAGTAAAATATAAAAATGTGATGTGAAAAAATAAGGATTGTTTAAATTAATATTTTTTGATAAATAAAAGTTTAGGTGAGTTGAGTCTCGGGATAGGGGCTCATCAGGGTTAAAGAAAGTCTCATGACTCAAAGCGCGATTACAGAAGTACTTACATATTATATATCCACCAATGAGGTCCACCCATCGGCAACGAGATTCGAACTCCCCATCCTTGTGAGATATGAGTTATATCATTACCAACCTTCTGTTAGATTGAGCGCTTACCACTAGGCTAAAAGTTATAGCTGTTAGTCAGGGCGCAACCCTTTCTACTTAACCGTAACAACCCAAGTGCCACATGTCAACTGTGATTTGACCACACCTGGGCCTCCACCACGGGACAATTAATGCCACAACCCGGCAACAATCTCCCCCTCAGCAATTGCTCCCGCTGGGAATCGAACACATGACCTTGGCTCTGATACTAATTGTTGGATCGAACGCTTACCACTAGGCCAAAAACTATAACTGTTAGTCAGAGCGCAACCCTTTATACTTAACCGTAACAGCCCAAGCACCACGTGTCAACTGTGACTTGACCCCACCTGGGCCTCTGCCATGGGACAATTGATGCCACAACCCGGTAACACCTTCATGGATTATTTAAATTAATTTTCACACTAATGAAAAATAGTTGTTTCATCACACCATAAGGGTATGTTTGGTTCAAAAAAGGGGAGGGGAGAGAATTTAATGGAGGGAAAGAGATTTAATTTGATATTGTGTTCGGTTAAGAGAATGAGAGGGGAGCATTTGCTTGTTAAATTTAGGAGGGTAGGGGACGAATTTTAATGGAGGAAAAACGTTAATTTACTTTTATATCCTATATTCTTATATATTACTTTCTCCATTCAATATTAAGTGTCATTTTAGCAAAAATAAACAATTTCATATTAAGTGTCACTTTATTTTTTCAATGCAACATTAATTTTTTTCCTCCAATTTTGCCTCAAAATAAAAATTGTAGGCATCACTTTCAAGTCATTGTAATCCACTATACATTTATGACAAATGTTAATCCTCCGATGGTTAATAAAGTTTTTTATTGATTTTTTTAATCATTGTTATAAACATTAAACGACACTTAATATGGAACGAATAGAGTATATAAGGATATTTAAGTCATTTTACTTTAAATGATTTAAGTTCTCCTAAAAAAAACTCAATATTAAAGGGGAGCCAAAATTAAAGTAGGAGAGATTTTGTTTCCCTTTCTTTCCCTTCTATAAAGTTAACCAAACATACAAAATTTAAAATCTTCACCACCTTAGTTCTCCTCCTATCAAACCATCAAACACTAACTTTTTTTTTTTGACAAAATCAAACACTAACTTAAACATACTGCAAATAAACAATGATGTATAATTAATTCAGAGGTTTCTGCGATGCCGGTTATACATGAGGCAATGGCGCTGGGCTGCCACAAATTGCTCTAGAATAATCCTATTAACGAGTTATTGTCGGATGAAAGGAAAAAAGATGAACCTTTTGATATTAAAATTTTACATAATTTTATTAATTACTTAAAAATTTCGCATTTGCGTTTATCTTCTTTTTTACATGTATTAATTAATAATTTTTTTAGGTACAGTATTAATTAATAATTTAATTACTATATATTAGTAATGTAAAATTTTACACGTATTTGTTTAGGTACAATATTAATTAATAATTTAATTACTATATATTAGTAATGTAAAATTTTACACGTATATCTAATCTAATTATGGCTGGCCCATCCGTAAAACGAGCAAAGTAAGAGCTTTAGTCCTTATGTCAAAAAAAAAAAAAAGAGCTTTAGTCGTTAAATTTTTTAGGACCCAAATTCACTACAAGAATATGGTGAGTTATCTAGAGACTATTAGCGAGGGCCAAAGGACGGTAGGTATTTTTTTTATTACCAAGGGCCTAGGCCGCAGGAAACATTAGGCTAGCACTTGGTGACTTTAGCGAGGGCTTTTAGCCCGCGGTAACTGCTTCGTTTTCACCGCCCCGTTAGCGAGGGCCTGAGGCCCACAGTAACTATATATCGTTATGTCCGCCGTTAATTTTTCTCTGGGTTAATAGTACTTTTGGTCCTGTAATTTTAAGAAAATTCAGTTTTAATCCCTGTAAAAATATTTTTTTAAATGGCCCTTGTAATTTAAGATTCTTTCACTTTTAGTCTCTGTAAAATTTTTTGTTTAGATTTAGTCCCTGTAATTTTAAGATTCTTCCACTTTTAGTCCCTATAAAAGTGGAAAAAATTTAAAATTACAGGGACTAAAACTGGAAGAATTTTAAAATTATAGGGACTAAATCTAAACAAAAATTTTTACAGGGACCAAAAGCACTATTAACCCTTTTTCTTATGTTAATTTTTTTTGCTCACCCATCACATATGACCCAAAGACCACATGTTTTAAAACCTAATTTCATTTCCTTCTCATCAACAAGGTCACACAAAGACCTCCCTATCTTGGGAATTCTTTCATTTAATTTTTCCCCCTCTCTCCTCTTAATCAATCCGCCTTTTTCCTCTCTCTTTCCATTTATGTTTTCTCTTTCTTCCCCCCTCTCTAAATCCTGTGGCCTCTCTCCCCCTTATCTCTTCTATCCCTCTTTCTTCTTCCTTCTTCATTTATTTCGTTTACGTTTGGGCATAAATCAGGGAATATTTGTCCCCTTTTCCCTTTACATTTATTTCAATTTTATATGTCTTTTTTCTATTGATTTGTTTCCTATTTTGACAGGTAAAAATGAGAACTTTGAGGGGTAGGGATTCGGATCAGGAAAGAAAAAAAGGACGAGAGTTTTTGGAGCAGAGGAGCAGAAGTGTGACGTCCTAGTCAATATTTTCAATATATTAAATATAGTAGTTTATACAATAATAGTGGAAATAATTTTATTTTATTTTAGCAGGCGAAAGTGTACAAATGTACCTCAAGGTACCTAATCTTAGGGCCCTTAACTATACAGAGTGTCTAATGACTGTGACTCCTTTAGATACTGACTTCAACTTACTGGCTGTGTATCAACTGAACCATTTCCTTTGTGAAATTGTCTGATACCTGTTAAGACCCATAGACAGAAAAATACAGGACACAGAAAACAAACGGGAGATAAGAACACACTATACGCACCATTCAGTGGGAAAGCAGGACTTAGAATTCGTGTATAAAAAGGCAGCACACATAAGCAAAGCAGAACAATAGAACATGTGAAAGATTAAACCACACATCTCCCGATAATGATTTGGATCATTGCCTAGCTACCTTGTCCATGCAACCTACAACTATATGCCCGCGTGGCTACATAGTTTAATATGGCATAAGCGGCCCCACCTTAGCCAACTTAGCCTTTGTAGATAGCAGCACAACGACCTCCCACCAACGTGTGGGTAGGCCAAGCCAGTTGTCCATCCCCCTATCCCGCTCATCGTATCCCTAAGAGTGCATCCTTATTCCCCAATTTCGATGTTCGGAACAGGTGTCAGGGCAGCACTCGGGATCGACACTATGGACAGTGATACGACAGTACCCCGTCAGGATAACTGAGCTACTCAATCGTCCCGACACAACGGCGGCCAAACCACCAGTCACCTAGGAGCCTCGTCAGACCCAGACTATCTCCAAGGACCGGCATGTCCTGTACTCAACGTATCGTGCCCGCACTCTGGCACCTGGCCTCGCACACAACCTATGTGTACGGCGGTGGATTACAAGACATGTATACTTTTCTTGTGATATTTCATTATTATCAACTCGACCGATATCAACATCTTTCCAATTCATCATCATCTCAACCAGCATCAACATCTTATCTCTTTTCTTATCATTCTTTATCTACTCAACTCATTAGCTTATTATCTCAGCCATTATTATCAACTTATCATAGATAAGCAACTCATCGTATTCCGTCATATCATAGTATATAGTAACTTAATATCCAACCAATATTAGCACAACCATTAGTAATACAACACAACTACCAGTACCACATATCAATTATCAACTATCCTCAACCAACATATATAGATCAACCTTAGTGTCGGTTAGGCGACCTACTACTGACATGTTATCAATCAACGCACCAATAGTCAACACACACAATCATATAATTAACATCACATCAATCAGCATCCATCCATAAATATTAACAGATCACTTCTATGGGTGACAGATCTCTGACAACTGTCCTCAGCTATCACAAGTCACATCCCATCTCCTAAGGTACTGCGATTATCAACCACTAGTAGGGCATGGGTCACCCTACGCTTAGTTATACACTTATTCTAATCCTAAAATCCCTGGTGGATAGGGTTCAGATCTCCCATACCTGGCTTAGAAGACCGCTACAGTTCTTGCCACTCTTTGCTCCCTCGCCGCTCTTGCTACTTGCACTCCTACCCCTGGACACTCCTACCTAGCCTACTAGGCCGTTCTCATCCTCCCCTCTCAGAGGATTACCTACTAAGGGCTTTCTGATGCACAAGATCCTCACTCGAGGCAAGTGCAGAGCATACTTGCTCCTTAGTGGCCCTCTAAGTCTCACTCCCTTTCTCAATCTCAAGGATTACTTACTAAGGGTTTTCTGATGTGCCAGATCCTCATTAGAGGCAAGCACAGAGCATACTCACTCCTTAGAAATCCATAGAGAGAGAAAGCTAAAGAGAGAAGAGGATTTGGGGCGAGTTGAGAATAGAGGGGTAAAGGGGTATTTATAGTGAATTTTGAGTCCATCGCGTTAGGCATAACCTCCATCGCGTCACGACAGGGCTATATGTCACGCATTCACTGGCTGCATTCACCGATTTTGAAGACTCCACAAGGTTCCAGAATTTTCTGCCATCGCGTCGCGATGGTCTCTAGTGTAATCTTGGTAGCGTCGTGACCGTGTCTAAGGAGATATTCATAATTTCTTTCATTCTAGACATTTCTAGGGGTTTCTAGATCCTTCTTAGGGGTATTTTGGTCCTTTTGAGTGCTTCTATAACACATCTAAGTCTATTTCCTTTCAAATTAGGACTTCTAATGCTTATTCATCGTCTAACTGTACTTTAAATATTATTTTCTGAAAAACGGGATGTTACATTACTACCCCCGTTAAATAATTTTCGTCCTCGAAAATTCAGCGATAGTTATACTTCTAGGACTATTATCCTGAAACTCTTGACCAACTTTTCACCTGACCTTCTTCGAACATCGATTCTTCTTAATCACTATGGTCTTCCTAATAGCTTACCAACCTACACTAAAGGAGTTTACTTATAATTTGTCTAAATTCCCTTTTCTAGTTCTTATCAGGGTTGCACTAATGTTGTTGTATATCATTCTGGTCTTGTCATATTCTCAAATGCTTTCATTTTTAACCGTACTTTACTATTTCTAATCCCAGACTCTATATCACAAGTACATATAGGCTTAGCTATATTCAAAAAGTTAATTCTCCATCTTCCTTTCTTACTTTTCTTCAAAAATCTTACTTCCTATGTTTATCAATTCTGTACTATATAAGTCCTTGATATCATCCTCCTATAAACGGGTTCTTTTCAATCCTTCTTTAAAATAGATTTTCTAAATCTTTCTTTTTGCTTCTCACTAATCTATTGATTACACAATTTCTATTCCAATCCCTAGAAAGAATCCTTTTTGCTTATTCTATAGAAACTATTAAGAATGTTAGTTCCATTGTAATACCTAGATTTATTAAACCACTCCATATTCTAACATTTAATTAAGCCTCCTAATCCTTTTAATTAATCCTTCCAAGTTTCTCTATTACTCATCCTAGACTTTACCTATGGTTATACTCAATTCCTGAAATCTTAACCTAATACTCAGCTTAACACCTAACCACTTCCTAACTGGACTTTATGCATTTCCTTACTCAATCCTTAGTCAAGCCCAAACCATGCTTCACATATTCCTCTATGTTTACTCAATATATGATTTAAACACTCGTACTATCTTAACTTTAAAACTTAACCCTATATGCTTAGTGTCTTAATTGTTTTTAGAATTCAGAGGTTTATCCTCTCAAGTCTATTGCTACTCATGCTAAGAGAAAACAACTTCAAAGAGAATATTGAAGTTTACCTACAAGGGTATGAAATGAGAGAGATGAGAGAGTCTATACTTATTACCTTTAAGGGTTTTAGAAAAGTAGGGTCAACCATTGGTTTGATGAACCCAAAATCGTTATGGTTAGACTTTATCTAATTCTACTACCACACTAAGTTGCTCTTAAACACCTCTGTCCATGGAAAATTGTCTCTTTCTAACCTCTGATAACTATCCTACAGATGATCATTTACCTAATTAATTTCTGGAAATGATGACTACGTATGTCAATATCCCTTATTGTTCTTGGTCTTTCCTATTTTCTCTAAATACGATGTCTCTAGATAATAAACCCTCCTTGTAATTATCATTCCTAATCTTAAAAGGATATTATGATTCTCCTCAAGATTTATCTTTAGTCCAACATTTCTCATACCTTCAACTTACATTGTTGCCATTTAGACCAAATCCTCCACCTTTCCACGTATAACTCATTGTCTCATACTGATAGATCAAAATCTTCATTTTCTCATAATTGTCATCCTAATCACTGTCAACCTCATCTTACCTGAAAGTCCATTCTCTTACAATACTTCCTTAATAATAACATTATTCACCTTAATCCTACTCCTTACCTGTTCTATTGGCCACATAGTAGGAACTTACTCCTTCGTTCCTAGAAAAATTCTCAAGGATTCCAATCCAGTTTGCTACTTGTAGGTCTTATTCTAGGGAATCTTATTATACCCTTATACCTAACTCCTAGATCTACGCTAACTCTTTCTGCATTTACACCTTTGTCTAAGACTTTTCACTTCCGAATACTTTTCCTTTCATATGTCACACCTTGTCTTTACCAATGCTTTTACTATATTTATCCAAAACCTTCCTTTTCTTACTTCTGATAATGGTTGCCCTGATTGTTAACCTTGATTAGCTCATACCTTATCATCTAGAATTCTACTTTCTTACTATCTTTGTTACTTTGTACCTTTCTTTCTTATTTCCTTTGGTTTCAATCTATTCACCCTTATTACACGATTTTATCCTAGCCACACTTTCTACTAGATCCACTGGTCACATAGTGGTAACTCATACCCTCCAGAAAACTTTCAAGTCTCATCGGTTGGTGACACTATCTTACTTTAATGGTCTCTATTCCGCCTCTATACTTAATCTTCTAAATCAAAACCTATACTAATTTCTTTTCTATAACTCTTCTGCTTAATCGTCAATTTGTAAAGCTCCTCTGATGATCTAGTCTAACAACTCTCAGATCACTGACTAATGGGTTCCCCCACTTCTAGCATATAGACCATCTCACTTTCTATTCCTAAGTCTAATCTTTATTGAATCTACCATTATCAGGTTAGTCATCTTTTGGTTCTAAGTCCTCTACCACTACATATACACTCTTGAGGTTCAACCAATAATAATCGAAGATCCATTCCAGTTCTTCAACAATCGTACTACCTTGAGTTAAGTCACCTATCTCACCCTTATTAACATTTTACCAATCTAGAAGAAATTATTTCCGATATCTTTTCCTAATCAAACCTCAGGAGCCAATACATCTGAGCTTGGTTTTATTTACTTCCCCTTCATCCTTCTTTCATATCCTATTTTTTCCTTCTGATTTACTCTATTCCTATACTGCTGGCTCTAACAACGTTTCCATCTCTCTTACCTTCCCTAGTCGACTATTTCAATTTTCCCTAATCAAGGTTTGACCTCCCTGCCAAAACCTAAGGTTATTCATTTGATATTCCTATTAATAACTCAACTCAACCTCCTAACTTCTCCATCTACTCATCCATCAAATCTCGATAATGTCAGTCTCCATTTCATCCCCTCAATATTGTATCATCACAAGATCTTTTCTAGTACATTTGCTTCTCATTAAATGTCTATATAGACTTTGCATTCTATTGCCCTTATGGTACACTACAAGAATTCTCGCTGTTACTGATGGCCAAAAGCCGTCGTTGAGATTACCGACGGACTACTGACGGCCACAGGGCCGTTAGTAAATTGCTCATCGCTAAATTTACCAACGGCCATTACCGACGGCTTTTCGTCGGAAAGTAGCCTCATATAGAATCCATGAAAACAACCATTTTTGTCCTGTACCGACGACTTAGCCCACGATAAACTACAAATTAAAACAAAAAAAAACACAAATCCAAAAAAAAAAAACACAAATCTGACGGCCGTCAGTAACGTTACCGACGGCTAAACCCATTGTAATGTATAAATTAAAACAAACAAAAAAATCTCACAGATGCGCTGGCTTTGTTTGCAAATTCATTATTCATCATATTGACACTGGTAACACACTGACATCAGTATCTAAATCTACAATAATATACGACAAAGATCTCATTTAAATGTTCACTTGTTGCATGTGGGTATTGCCATCAGGTATTCAATAGATAATTCTATTACATAATTATAAGCTGAAAGAATTTCAAAATACTTAATGTCAGGCAAGATTTTCTTTAAATATACACAACTTAGATAAATACAAGTTACTGGTTAAGAACAAGGAAATTAAAGACAATATCCTCTTCAGATGCATCCACAAAAGTACGCAATAAGCTTCAACAAATATATCAAGTGAGAAAGATAGGTAAAGCTTTATGGAGAGAGAAGAATGCAAATATATTAAGTGAGGAAGATAATTAAAACTTTATGGAGGGGGAAGAATAAGGGGCCGGCATACAAGAAAGAGGATGATTCTAAAGATAGTCCAATCTATACTTACATCCAATTCGCCCAGCTTCAACCATACGAAGATCCAATGAAATTTCTTGAAACTGTGCAGCAATTTGTCTGTCTCCAAGAGATAAATTGTTTGACACATAAGCTTTTATGGTACCCTCTCCATTTGTGAATCCTGTATCAACAGTCAAATGTATGGGATTGGGTACTTCTCGGGAATAAAATTCAAGGATTAATGCACTTCCGCCAATTACTCCATGACCAGTTGAATACCTGCATAAATAATCAGAGTTAATTAACATTGGTTTTTCGAACAGAAATGAAGATATAGACAGATTCATCCTTCCAAGGCCTAAAAAGTTTGGGGTGGAGAGTGACTGAAGAAGAAGCAACTTAGTACAACAAAGCTCTCCAGTCCAATTGCATATTAATCAGAGAAGATCCCTGAAGAAACCAACTCTTTTAATGTACTAGGATGCAACGGAACAAAATCCACCCCAAAAAAAAATTACACGTAAACCAAATATTCAGAGAAAATATTGCATTCAAATCCATACAAACACAATACGTAAAAAATGCACTTCTAGATTCCAAAGTAAACGTTTCTAAACTAGGCCATAGGGATTTGAAATTCCTCTAGACATACTTTACTGAGAATACTGTTATGATCACTTCAGTGATAACACTGACAAAAACGGAATATAAAAATATCCGGACTTACCATCCAACTATGATTTCCTTTGGATTCACTTTTTGGTGGGGCATTAACATATTATGGTGGTATTCTATATCCAAAGCAACCTGGAAAAAGTAACATGAAAAATAAGAACAACTCTTTTTTTGAGAGTTAGAACAGATACTAATTTCATTTCGCTGGTGTTAAGAAGAAACAGACACCACAACCATTGAAGAAACCATTGAACAGGCATGGATATGAGAAATTGAACAGTAGAGTCAAAATTAAACTTCACTTATCCACCTTGTTTCTTTGCTTTACCCACCTTGTTTTAAACACAAGCTTTGTCACTTTTTTGAAGATTTCTATAAAGTTCAGTTGTTCTAATTGCTTCATAAAATTATTAACCTCATCCACAAGGAGAAAAACAAATTGCCTCAAAAAGAGGCCAAGGAAAGAAGTTCTTCTAATTAGAGATAAAATTCTGAAAAGGTGGTTCTAGGATTCATAAGAATTAAACTAAAAATTTGCCTGTAAGAATTCTGGAAAGGTGCATATAAGAAGTCAGGTGAGAACTGAGAGATGTTCTAAAATAGTTGAGGTGGATAAGCTTATTTGTAAGAATTCTGGAAAGGTGCATATAAGAAGTCAGGTGAGAACTAAGAGAGGTTCTAAAATAGTTGAGGTGGATAAGCTTATTTCAACTTATGAAGGCAGCTATTATTTAGAAGGCATGTGTCATTTTGATCATTTCAATTTTTCTTGTCATACATACAAGTGCTTGTTGAGAAGTTTATGCTCTCAATGATATTTGTTCCTCTAAATCTACAAGAAAAGAACGGAGAGAAGTAATGATCATTTATTAGTCATAACGTAAACAATGAAGCATGTGCTTCATCTTTAGTCATAACACAAACTATGCTTTAGCTTTATTCATAACTTCTGAAATTGATGACTCAAAGGTTTTGGGCTTTACTTCGATGAAGAAATGTGATAAACTTCCATGTGATAATTGATGGAATAATGTTCAATTCATGTGGATACTGTGATTTCTATCTAATATACCACTTTTCAGAAGTATGTGTAAAATATGTGGACTTGCTTTGAAACTACCTGTTATGTGTAAGTAACTGCAGATATTCTCCCATTGGATGCAGGTATACAAGGTTGTAAAATATGCCAATGAGTACTTCATCTGGTGAGCATCCTTTTGATTATCATAATCTTCTTATTTCTCTCAGCCATACTATCATAATACATGTCATGAATCATCCTAATATGACCTTGCTGAAGCATTGTTTCTTTTCCACTACAAGTACATATGAACTTTTTCTTAGTTTGGTTGTCTTGCTGTCGATGAATTAATGGGACTCATTCACTGTGGAGAAATAAGGTCTTTCAAATAATTATTGAAGAGGTGGCCTTCTCATTTGATGAATGGAATAAACTTTTTTTTGAAGACGAACCTCTAACATCATTCCCTGACATATTATTCCGAGAAATATCACTCAAGGAAACACATGGAGGAGAATCCTTTCTCCTATTCTCAATCTTTCAATAAAATTGTTCTTTTCTTTTGGTTGTCTCTGTCAATTTTTTTCATTTCTCTTCTTTGGTTCCTAACAATTTCATGTCACAACCTCTAAATATGCCTTAACAGACTGTCAGAAACAAAATAGGCTGCAAATATTAAGCATTAACTTGGCAATATCTATTGGAAGTGCTTCATTGAAGTATCTTCATATACTCAAAACGCATACACATTCATTTTAAAAGTTTCTATGCTTTATAGGTTCATTGCAATTTTTTGTCATTAGGTTCTTGGAAGTGAGGGCTGCTATACTCAATTACCCTCTGTCTGTAGCAGTTGCATTACTATCTTTCTCTTTTAAATGCGACTGAAATTCTAATTTCATTTTTTCCCTTTTTACTAATTCTCAAGCCTATTGAAGTGTTGCAATCAATCAAATTCTTTTAGCATCTTCCGAAGTTATTTATTAAAGAAATATTCTTAATTTGAATCTTAATATTCAATAATTTTTGTATTGGTATGAAATACATATGATAACCTTACTATTCTTAATTCTAATTCAATATCTCATTATATTTTCTTACTGTTATTATTCCACTCAGACTTTGGATATTCTTATTCAAATATATTCTTAAACTAGTATGTAATCCGTGCCATGCACAAGAATATTTTTATAAATGGGCTTCAAAAAATATTTAGTTTCAACAATGAAATATAATAAATATTGACCTTTGCCATGCACAGGTATCAGAATAATTTATATTTTGTAAGTTAATAGTATCACAATGCATGTAGTATATTACTCATATTGAATAATAAGTAAATAATGGATAGTATTTTGTATAATTGGAATAATAAAATTTAATCTATTGAAACCTTGTGCTAATTTTTTTTTTATATTTTTGTACATAAACCGCGTCATCTTTTGGTGGTTAGAATACTCCATCGCATACTCTACCGTTGAATGATGGTAACACTAATGAGCATACCGCAACATAGTTATGCCATGCAGATGTTATATATTTGGTCCAAGGAACGCATAATGTGTATTTAAAAATATATATTTAAAGGAATTTATGTAATAATTACTGTTATTTATTGTGAAATATTCATTTATATTTAGATATTAATATGTTTTCATCCAAAATATTAATTTATATTTGGTGTACTTTTACCTGTGTTTTATCATCTTTTGATACTAATCATGAATAACACAGTTAAGAAGAAGAAGAAATACATAATTCTTTGTTTTATAAAGGATTATGAAAATTCAATTTTTTTTCTATATTAATCGATTTACATGTAGGCATTAATGTTTAAAATACAATTTATATAAAAAAAATACAATTTAAATTTTTCCATATAATTTTTTAATAAACCATTTCTGAAAGACATCAATATTAATCTCCCTCTCATAAACCTTAATTCTCTCTCCTCTCTTATCCAGTTATTTTATTTATTTTTAATTTTTAACTTTTAATTTTTTTAATTTTTATTTTCTTAAAATTTTATATTATTTTTGGTTTGTCAAATTTTTTAGCTTTTTAATTCTTCTATTTTTGTTACTTTCGTAACATTTTAATTTTATAATTTTAATTTTTTGAATTTTTTATATCTTTATTTGCTTTGCATTTTTATATTTTTATATTAATTTTTAAAATTATTTTTTATTTCTTTCTTTGTTTTGCCTTTTTTATATTAGTTTTTATTTATTTTTTATTTTGTCTTTATAAATGTATTTATTTTGTATAAATGATTATTTTGCTTTTGAGTCCTAACGGAAAAAATTACATGTTATTGGTATAATTTCATTGTCTTTGAGTATATATCAATTTTATAAATATTTTTATTATTTATGAAAGAATATTTCACTTTTGAGTCCCGAAAGACAAACATTACATGTTTTTTTGTATAATTTCATTGTATTTGAGCACATCTCATTTTTTATAAATGTTTATTTTATTATTGAGTCCTGACGGAGACATATTACCTATTATCGGTATAATCTCATCGCCTTTGAGTACGTATCACAGAACTGCATCTTTTCTTTTTCATAACAACTTGGGATTAGACTTTACTTACCTCCCGGCCGAACTCTGGATTACTCAAGACCCCTTTCCCCTGGACACCGGAGCTGGATTAAAGACCTCTGGATCAAAAAGTTAGGATTTTGTTTAATTAGTTTCTCTGCTTAAATACTCTCATTCTTTCTGCATTTTTAGATAACTAAAATAGCTAATTATGTTTGTTATAATGTAAAGCTTTAATTTTATAAACATATGTTTTTCAAAAAATGCATAGAAACATAGTGACCTGTACAAATGCATGAAAGTTATTAGCCAGTCTCTTCTAAAAAAACAAACAAAGAAAGAAGTCGTAAATTCATGTTTAGGCTCTGCCTACCATGTCGAAGTAGTGTAGGTGGTGCACATTGCACCACCATTTTTTACAGTTAGATTGGACTGTCTCAAGGATTTGATTGTGAAACCCACCATATATACCATATTTTTTCTCTTTCTGTCCCAATCACTTGCTTTGCATCTGAGATGGCCGAGGGGCCGCATACAGAAACAGGATGGTAGTGAATGCTTGGGTCGATAGTGGAGGCGAAGGTTGCGGCGGTACCATGGCAGAACCACCAGCTTGTGAGCGAAACTCATCATCACCACCACCTTCCAACTCAATCCCACCGCTAACTAACAGAAGCACCCACCACTTAGTTGTGTAATTCTTTTCTCTATTTCCCCTTTTTATGTTAGCTGAGAATGGGAAAGTTAGGGCCTTTATTCGTGGAATTCAATTTGATGCTAAAAGTTTGGTCTTTGAGCTTAACATACAAGATCCATTTAGTTAATTTTCTTGTTGATATATGGTTTTCCGTTTTCACCGAAGTTTCATTTTTTTTTCTTGGAGAGAAGTTTTGATTTGAATTTGTGTTTTTTTGAAGATATGTTTATTGTTGACGCTTGTGATAAAATCAGATCATGGTTCTTATGTTGAAGTTGGACTCTCAGTGATTCGTCGTCGCGGGTGAGAGAAGGGAGGAGCAGAGATTATGAATGGTGGGACTGCACCATTTCAATGGTGAAGATTATGAACCTTTTACGGTGGCTCTCTTTTTGCTATGAAGACGATGAGCAGTGGGAAGGTGATGAAATCAGTTTCAGGTAAAAGCAATTGTTTGTGGCATGTTGTTTGTATTAGGCATATGTATAAATAATGAGCAAGCCGAATTAGGGTAAATCATGATTGTAATACGACTAAGGAAATAAAACCTACAATTGATTGATCAAAATCATTAAATTCGAAAATAATATTAGGATATATTCAATCTGAATTAAGAATATTTCCATATTTTTTTAATTAACGTTACCATTTAGTATTTAGGGTTGCCTTTTATAATTGTGATGAGTTTAATTTTATAATTAATTGCATTGACTGCAATTTTTTTGATTCAAATGTTTATAGCATGTATTTAAATTGTGTCAAATATGTGGATTGTAATTAATTTTGCAATGAACACTTTCCATGTTTGTAACAATTGCTATATTTAGACGCATCATTAAATGTTATATTTATTTCTTTTATTTTTATTTTTGTATTTAATTCCTTGTATTTGTGACTCAGCTATTCCATGTAAACAATTTTAATTGACGTGGCTCTGAAGTTTTTATATCGTGATGTCATTTGTTTTGTTTTCTTTTTTTTAAATTATTCACATTTGTATATAATAAAAATTCGAACCTTAAAATGATAGATGACACACTTTTTCATAACAATTATAAAAATGATGTGCGACTCGTGCATATGCAATGCATGGGTATGTTACTAGCTACTTACAAAAACTATTACGGCTTTTAATCAGTGAGGAAAGTTTTCCTTGTTGTTTTTGTTGTTATTGCCAACGGAAAGTCTTTTCACTTTTTTTAATGCTAGCAAAATGTGACAAAGCAAGCCAAAAAAACACCATATCTGAACTCGGTCTAGTCCTGGAGAAGATCTGACTTGCAGCAATGGCACCTACATAAAAGGACAAAATGAATTAATAAATGTAAGCATTGTTAAGGTATAATGTCAGATATTTTTTCCCCTGATTACAGGAGGACAAGAGCCAGTAATATAAAACAAGTAAATAACTACAGAGAGTAAAAACTCGCTTTGCGTTGTGTAAAAGTATTCCATTCCACTCAAGCCACTTTGGCGGTAGTACCTCCTCCAACTGCCTTATTCCTAGCTCACTCACCGGAAATGATCTCCAACTGCCTCATAATATTTACCTTATTTTTTTATTATTATTCTGTGTATACATTTTTTAAAATAGAAAACGAAGTAAAAATTGTGTCATATCTTTAAAATTAAGAATTAAAACGAAATAAATAAAAACATTTAAAAAATAAAGACTCCAGGCAAGCATGTCAGAAAAATAATATTGGCTGCTTGGGTTTTTCTTACCTATGTTTAACAGATTTTTTATCACAAAATAACACCTTTTTATTTGATGGGGGAGTTCGAGAAGCATCCGAGAGTAACAACAAGCTAAGGACCAAGATCAATAAGGTCATCTTTAATAGAGTACCCATAAAGTGAGATTTAAGGGGCCCCACACATCTACATCATTTATTTTTATTTTTTTAATCTTGGTACTTAATAGGTACCCAATCCCTCCAACCCAACACCTCTAAAAAAATTACCAAATGGGTCCCACAAATAATACCACATCATCACATATCACTAATAACTGACATGCGGGACCTGCGAAAGAGGAGAGAGAAGGGTACCCAATCCTAATAGGTACCCACATTTTTTTTCCACAATGGGGGTACCAAATAGGTACCACTCTAAATAGGTGCCCAACCCTTAGGTACCCAATAAGTACCCCCATTGGATGCCCCAATAGACCCTGACACCACATCTCTACCCAAAATCTTAAGACATTGAGTATATGAGTTACCTCTCTTATATATCATTCACTTAGCCCAATCCTAGCCAATGTGGGACTAACCACTCACACTTGAATTCTAACATTATTAAATTTAAATCATATTAAGATCTTTGAGAAACAGGAGTTGTAGGTAAAGACTCTGTCCGAATTTGCTGCAGTAGCAGAATCACGAAATTCACGTAGTAGTGAAATTTGGATCGATCGATCTTAATTGGACGGTTATATTCCTAGATGAGTAAATCGAATTCAAAGTTCAATTTCAGAACGTGAGTCATCCAATCGAGATTGAACGACCCATATTTCACAAATGCGTGAACTTCGTGATTTCACTAATGCAACAAATATGAATTCGAGACCACCAATACTCCCACGGACAAAGGCAGCATATAGTGTGCTTTAAAAGTAGGGTCACTCATTGCATCCAATCCCATTTAAAAGGTCAACAATGAGAATGGAACATGTTTTGGTTTCCAAAGGCTTGAGGCTAGATCAAGTTTGTCAAACTCGAGAGTCTACGTAAACTCGTGGAGTTTCCTGGTGGCGGATGCATATTGTATGCTTTGGGGTCAATTTCCCCCACGAGAAAAAAATTTGACTTGAACATGCTTAAAAAAATATTATTTTTGCCCCCATAAGAAAACTAAGTGTTGCTCCCGTATGATAAATATTTTTTAAAATGAATACATAAAATTATAAGATATCAAAGAGGGAATAAATTGGTACTAACTTTACCCTTTTATCCTTCTAGTTTTTAGGTCTTGTCTAACACTAAATACACACAATGAAACAAAACACATCAGATTTTGAAAAAGAAACATTGTACTCCCAAACCGAGAGAGAAAGAGATTAAGAGGCACACAGAGCGGAGATGATTTTCTTGATGATTTTCGATCAAGACTATTAGATCAAGAGACAAAAACGTGAGACCAATGAGAATCGTCACACTAAAAAGTTCTTGGTAATTCTTTTGCCCCCACTAAAAAAATTTATGGATCTGCCACTGGAGTTTTCGTAGACTCGACTCATAAGAGTTTACCTCTATATATATATACACACACACACACACACACATATATATACATGTGTATGTAGATATATATTTGCGTGTGTGTGGATTGCTACAATACGCCCACTAATTTTTGTGAAAGTGTATTTTAACTCCAACTTCTTTTCATTTGGACCAAAAAATTCAACTATCTCTTTTCATTTGGATCAGAGCACTTAGTGGCATAGGCCCTGTGTAATTACACCGAATCCTCCGACCTAGTGTTGAGGTAGCGTTTGCTATCAGGCTGTTTGATGACTCTGTTATTCGATGAGATAACATATTAAACAAAACAATTTTACAAAAAAGAAAAACAATATTAATGGCCGCACTTCTGTGAACTTCCCTCGTATGTTTTATGCTTGCAACAATTAGAGCCGCCAATAATACCAACAAGCAAGTGGCGTTAGTAATTACTGACGACCTTCTCCCTCAAAACTCTTCACGTTATGTTCTTCTATTTCGACGATTGATGCTGTCGTTAACTACCAACATCATTTTTCCGTCGGTACAACACTAACGACCTTTCTGATCTACCCATCGATAAGCCATTTTGCTACCATCGCTAATCCATTAGAAAAACTGTATTACCAACCGCTTATAGTCGTCGATAAGCTTGATTTTTATTAACTATTAACTGAAAGTTTGTTTCAGTTAATTGTAATTTAATAAAGTAGTTAGTTATGCCATTTAATCAAGTAGTTAGTTATGCCAACTGTAAATGGTAGGAGTTAGTTACTGAGCTAGCTGTTCATATAGTGTATATATATAGAATAGAACTCTCTCTTTGTAAAGTAGAACATTCATTTTTATCAATACAGAAAATGGAATCAATTTCCACCATTTCTTTCTCTGTTTTCATTATCAACAATTTCCTTGTATGCGCCATTTTTACGTCGTTCCTTACTAGCCACATCTCCTGCTTTTCCCCATGGATGAAGGTTGCAAAGCAAGATCAGGGAATCCCCATATTTGTGGCCATACTTGCCACATTGGAAGCAAATAGCATGGAGCCCTTGTATTCTAGTGGAAAGTTTAACCCATCCCTTGAATCTTAGAAACAGATTTCTTCTCAAGGTCAAGCTTCACACAATGAGTGAATGAAGGTTATTTTGTCAACCTTCAACATTGTTCCTAATGTCTACCCGACACGCTAAAAAAAAAAAAAATTTATTATTATTGTAAGGCTCTATCGGAAGATTCGTTATACGAATCCAACAAGGAACTTTGCAAGGGGCTTTCTTATTCATCAAGAAAAATGGTCTCCATCATTGAACAAAAAAATCGAAATCAGCCACAGACCTTCAAACAATGCATATTTGTAATCTTCCTTAGATGCGAGATGCACGAGGAAAAAGTCTCGTCACATTGGTGTCAATCGAGTCAAACTTTGTCCATTCCCTTTTTAGCTTAATTTTCTAACACTTAGATGTTCACTCTTTTCCCTCACACTTTGACCACCAAGGATCCCTTCCAAAGATAACACCAGTCTTCAAATTCTGCTCTTGTGACAGTGATCACTGGCATATATAACACCATATCTCCGTGTTCATAGCCTCATCCTCCACATCTTTGTACCTCTAATTTTCTGAAAGATCCAAATCCTGTGGATTGTCCAGTACCACATCACCATTGATCATGTTCAACCCTTCGTCGAACAACATCTCCTTATAAGACTTTGGTGAAGCTACCCCATTATTTTGCCCATAGTCACCATCTCTTCCTTCTCGTCAGACTCACTCTCTAATTAACAGAAATGGATTTGGTGTAGCCATAGTTAGTGAATTCAATGATCTCAACCATCGATAAAAATAAATGGTTGAGATTTTGAAATTTTAGTTTGCTGAAGTTATGACATGAGCCATCAGATCTCCATCCAATGGCTAAAAGAGATTGATTGTAGTGATTGCAATGATTAGTGACTGCAGTGAATCAAGGTCCCAAATTATCCTACACCACCTTCCTAGTCACTAGTTTGTTCCCCTTCCAACAGTCTTATTTTTACTTTTGAAACAGCCTTCTTTTGGTTTTGGTTTCAAATTCTTCACAAATTTGGCAAGTATTTAATCCATTTTAATGCTTACCTGTAGCCAATGAGGGTTGGTATGGTCGGACTTTTTGTTCACACTAACTGTGACTTAGGTTCGAATCTCGAAATTTTCTGTTGGTGGGTTATACGTAAATTTAATTGTAAATTCTTACCGATGTTGGTGATCTCTCTGACCTTGCATGAGTGTGTGCGCGCCCACCCTTATCTATCTATTGTTTTTTTTTACAAAAAAAAGGTTCTTCTCAAATAAATGAATATATGTAACGAGTAAAAGTGAATATTCACCTTTATTTACGTTTTGGAAAAAGATAATAAAAATATTATTGGAATATTACTAAAAAATCGTTTTCATAATATTTGTTCAAGATATTTTTCCACATATAGGAAGAAAATTATCTGTCCACTGTTTTTCTTACAATATACTTTTCTGTTGGTTAAACCCAAACTAATTAACTTACTTTTATTCTTGATTTACTTTTTCAAAAAGTTGACATTTTATATGCTAGTCTTAGTCTCGTGACTTCACCTTTCTGTTTCAATTTGATGATATCAGTTTTTAATTTTTTTATTATTTAGTGAATTTCTTATAATTTCTACTACGTAAAAATTTGGTTTCTAATTATTTAATAAACCCTGACAAAATTTATAAAATATTAGAAATTATTTTTAAAAGGTATACCAAAAAATATTTTCTTTTTTGACTGATAAAAAATATTGCTTTTTTGAACTGGATAAAAAAATATTACTTAAGTTTCTCTATGTTCTGTCAAAAAAAAAAAAAGTTTCTCTAAGTTTGTTTATTACACCTACGCTCCACTACTCTTTCTGTTGTTTGCCCTGATATAATTAACATCTATTTGATGCTTGCTAGCAAACAGACAAAAGGCGAACCATGAAGTTATCTAATTCACAGCATATTCATATTTTAAGCTTCTTTTCATTCTTAGTTGAGGATACCGGTATGAACATAATTTGGAAAGAAGTGTAATTTACTTTCTTTTAAAGTTAAGCTTTAATTAAGAAATTAAATCTTAAAACTTGGTAATATGTACAAATTCGTCCTTAATTTTTTTAAACTACTCTATTTAGTCAAACCATTGGTGTTTTGTCCAAAATCTAATAAATAGAGTTTAGTACACTTTCACTCGGGTGCATCTGTATAGAGAGTATAAGGGATGATCGTACTCTATACCACGGTCTCACGTGATGATTTCCTTCTCCCAAACCCCCGCATTTCAAAGTTCAAAGGAAGAAATGATAAACATATCCTTCCATCACATGCAAATTACATAGGCCATTGAATGCCTAGACTAGGACCCAGACTGTTCACAACCAAAACAGTTATAGCAGACTGGCGTGCAGTAAAAATTAAAAATAAAATAAAGCTACCTAGGTTTCTTTCTTTCTACGTGTGAAGTTTGAAGCCGGCAAGTAACGTTGCCATTACTGACCAGGTGGATCGAAGTAACATTTGGAAGAACTTTCAACAGATGCATTTTCGCTGGCACTTAATCCTCAGTATTTACCAAATGGCTTGTTGGGTGATGATTTCAAGCAAGGCTTGGGAGATGAATTAAATTTAAGGAGATGATCATGCGTGAGTGAAGCGTGATCACTCATGCTTCAGAAAGGAAAAGACTAGTCTAATATAATATTCGTTATATTCTTACGACTAATCTAATGCGTGGGAGATGTGATGTGATGCGACGCGATGCGACAGAAAATAAAATGAGAAAATATGTGAAAGAAAACGTAAAATAAAAAAGTTAGGATTGTTTGATTAATTAATTAATAATTCTAAAAGTTCTACAAAACGAAAAAAGAAAGATATTTTATTTAAAACAAAAAAGGATCCCGAAATCTGTCTGTCTGTCCCTCTGGCCGTAACCGTAACCATCCCTTGACTCAGACGATATGTCGTTTTGATTGGTCGCTTCGCTTGCTTCCCCTTTTTTCTCTACTCGATAATGAATTTTTTTTTTTTTTGGTTGACATGAATAAACACTCTAGTACTAAATTAGCAAACTTTATTTCCCAAAATAAAAAAGAAAAAAAAAAGGTTTACCGTTTTACGTTGTAAGTGACTAGCGAAGGAGTCGTTTCCTAGCGTTAGGAGTTGACGACGGTCTCTGAGGACGACCCGAGCGTTTCAATGGTTCGACCACCGAGTCCCTGAACCGGTGCGGCAGCGCTTGGCTCCTCCCTCTCTTGGACCTCACCACTGGCTCTGTCTCCTCCACCACATCACTGTACAAATCCACAACCACCCACCTCTCCTTCCGTTTCTTAACTCCACGACTCGCTCCACGTGTCCTCAACTCGCCCCCGACTCCCCTCACTTCCTCCGAGTCCGACTCGTCCTTTCCCGATAAAACTCTCGCCGCTTCGATAAGCAAATCCAAACAATTACTATTCCCCCGAAACGACGACGTTTCCGCGCCGCCATCGCTTCCTTGTCCATCATCTTCTGACTTTGATTCCACGTGATCAACTCCAATGTTGTTGACAACCTCAAAGCTCTGAACTTGGGTATCCACACTCTTCTCTCCAACAACTTCTTCAACTTCCGCTTCCGCTTCTTCCTCTGGCTCTCCTTCTTCGTTGTTGTTTCGTTGATCAATCGCGGAAGCGTTGCTTGCGGTCACCGCAGAAGATTCGGATTCTCCGCTTTCTTCGATGGAACAGAAACTCAGATTCAAATCGATACCAACCCCTTCGTTGGGAAAAGGTTCTTCTTTGGAGGGTGGGATCGATGAAATTACGTGCAGAATCTTGAAGAAACACATTTGGGACTTGGAATAGCCATGGTGGTTGGAACAATTGAGGTACTGGTGATAAGAGGAAGCCATTGACGTTGTTGAACAGTGAGCGAAAGGAAAGGGCTTTTCAGCAGAAAGAACGGGCTATCCCGTCATGTTTGGACCACGACGATCACAGAACCAACAGAGAGAGAGAGAGAGAGACAAATCAAACAAAAGACTATGACTAGTGTAGCGAGAAGCGATGGTATTTTGAGTGTGAGTAACCAAAGGAAATATAAAGTGATTTGATTAATTTATTAATATAAAATATTTGTGTAAGTTTTTTGTTTTTATTTTTTAAAAAAGTAATATTGTTTGGGTTCGTATGAATGTCTTTTATCTGGGGTGTGTAAGGTTGTCGGGCTCTGATTGGAGGGCGACGAAGTGTCATCGTTGTTGCCATGTCATGAGACACGTGGCAGGATGGGATTTACTTAATGAAGAGAAATTGTAGGCACTGACCCTGGCCCCCCGGCTTCTGCACTCACAAACCTGCTGCTTCCTTTGTCTGCTACTGTTGCGCCTGAATCCAGTGCGAAGTCCTCATCCTCTATTGTCTCGGCTCTTCTATCTGTAAGCTGTGATAATGAAACCAACATTAATGCATAATCATGCGAATGAAGATGATGCATGTGGTGTATGGTTTGATTGTACTTTCTTACATATATTTTACCAGGTATTATATTCGTTCTGACATTAAAAAAAAAAAAGCATCATCTTCAGATCTTTTCATCACGCAAAAATTCCATAGAAATTGAATTATAAAAAAGTGAGTTATTAACTTGGACCAGTCATTTTTTGAGGCTAAAACTTAGATAAGTTAATAAAAGTAACAAAGTGAATTTCTAATCTATTGGACCTCCACAGCTTAAAGATATGTTTGGATTGATAACTGAGATGGAAGTAGAATGGAATGGAATATTTTTATGTTCCATTGTTTGGATTATAAAAAAAGGGATGAAATGAATGGAATCTTGTGGTATTTATTCTATCTCATTCTATCACTTATCTCCATTTTTCTTCCATTTCTCCCTTCTAATTTGGGGGAATGAGATGGAATGTTGCAAGTGTAAGTGAAACGCTTCGTCTCTCTTTTCATTCTTCTTCTTTTTTTTTCCTTGTGGTCATTTGGTTAGCTTCAGTTGCCGTTGCTGGTGGAATCAATATCTTCAAATTATTTTTAAAGAAAAAGTATAGATATTTTTTAGGGTTGTGTTTATTGTGCAAAACACGATTAGTTTCTGCACCATCCAAAAGACAATGTCGAGAATTTAAAAGTTAATTTTAACCCTTAAAATATGTTAAAGACATAAAAAATTCCTCACAATTTCATCATTTTCTTCTCTTTTCGGTAATCTATTCGAATTTCATCTCTTGCATACCGGTAAACTAGTTGCAAATAATAAGTGTGACATCCTAATTTTCAAATAAGATTTTAAATAATTCTTAGAATAATAATTAAATAATAATCAAGTATTAAAAGCCTTAGTTAAAATTGACTCATAACAGACCTAGAGTGCCCTAGAAAGGTTTAGAACACCCTATAATTGGAGGATGAGGAGTCTATGGGAAGTCTGCTTAGAGGCAGAAGATGGATACTTATGTCACGACCAGTGTGTCTTTTGTCACCCATGTGAGTGTAGAGTTATATCTATACTTGTATCTATAATATGTTTGTAAACCTTAATAATAAATAAAGTATATGTGTTTGTTTATCTTAAATATGGACTACCGTTGTCTAAATAAATAAAGTAATTAAATAAATAAAATAAACGTCCTGTCTTGGCGGGGTGTTACATTAGTGGTATCAGAGCAGTTCGGTTCTAACCGGACTGTGGGGAGGGTCGAGTCACTGGTCGTGTATAGAGTCTAGTTGTCTCCACATCGGATGACAACTATGGGGATTGAGTAAAGAGTCTGACACTAGTCTTAGGAAAACCTAGTTATAGGACATTTTAAGCCAATTGTTACATTTCAGGTAACAAATGGCTCGACGAACACGAAACGGAAGAGGTAACACTCCAAAAGATGATGGGGGACCAGGAGGAACCAATGGAACCCGGGGATTAGAAAATCTGGTAGCAGCCATGCAACAGCAGGCACAACAGAATGATCTGCTGGTACAGTAGCAAGGAGAGTTATTGCAACATATGTTGAACCAGAAAGGTGGAGGAGAAGTAACAGTAGATGCTGGACAAGTAGCTTTTATGAAGAATAAACCCCCACAATTCAAAGGAGAATATGATCCGAAGGGAGCAGAGTTGTGGCTCCAAGAGGTTGAGAAGATCTTCGCGACACTACGTTGCCAGGATGATCGAAAAGTAACCTATGTAACTTTTATGTTAGTTGGAGGAGCGGAGTACTGGTGGAAGAATAAGCAAAGAGTGTTAGAGACTAAAGGAAAAGTCATTACTTGGGAATTATTCCAAACTTGCTTTTTAGGGAAGTATTTCCCAAGTACATTAAGACGAGAAAAGGAGAAAGAGTTCCTCAGTCTGAAGCAAGGAAGGATGTCTGTAGGAGAATATGCTGTAAGATTTGAAACTCTAGTTAAATATTCTAGGTTTTACCAGATAAACCTAGATGAAGAATGGATGTGTAGACAATTTGAAGATGGGTTAAAGCCCAAGTTGCGCAATCTTGACAATAGGATAGAAAAACAAAAGAACGGTGGACCCATAAGAAACAACTGAAGGAACCAAGAGGAGAAAAACAATAGAGGACCCTATGACCGTCTCAATCAATCCCTTGTTGAAGTTGGAAGGGGGCAAAGACCACTAAGATGTTTTCGTTGTGGAGGAGAACACTATACCGTGAGTGTCCTGAAAAAGAACCTATTTGTTATAAATGCAAGAAACCAGGACATATTGCTCGAGATTGTAGGCAAGGGATAACAACTGAATCTGCAGATAAAGAACAAAAAGTCGAACCCGCCGCCACGTCCAAACTAGCAGCAACAGCTAAACCAACTGCACGAGCCGGACGAATGTTCACTGTCAAAGGAACCGAGGAGACTTCAGACTCAGGTACTTATTGCTAAATTCCGAGAACATAATTTATTTTAAGGGAGATAGTAATGTGATATCCAGATTTTCAAATAAGATTTTAAATAATTCTTAAAATAATAATTAAATAATAATCAAGTATTAAAAGCCTTAGTTAGAGTTAAAATTGACTCATAAGAGGCCTAGAGTGCCCTAGAAAGGTTTAGAACACCCTATAATTGGAGGATGGGGAGCCTATGGGAAGCCTGCTTAGAGGCAGAAGATGGATACTTATGTCACGGCCAGTGTGTCTTTTGTTACCCATGTGGGTGTAGAGTTATATCTATACTTGTATGTATAATATGTTTGTAAACCTTAATAATAAATAAAGTCTATGTGTTTTTTTATCTTAAATATGGACTACCATTGTCTAAATAAATAAAGTAATTAAATAAATAAAGTAAACACCCTGTCTTGGCGGGGTGTTACAATAAGGGAGAGAACAAATGTGACAGTGAATCAGCAATGTTGAGGTAGATTTGGTGTTTTCCAAAGATGGAGATGGAGATCATAGTGGGCAACATAGTTAGCATAGGAGAGGTCGCAGAAGGCATTGTTGTAATGGCTGAATCACAAACGTCGTTCGCGGTTGTTACTGCTGGCACGACGGAGGTAGCATAGAGAATGAAAATCACGCGTGAAGTGGAATCCGGAGTCACAACAACGGGGTTGAATGGGCAACATAGTTAGCATAGGAGAGGTTTCAAAAGGCAGTGTCGTAATGGTCAAATCACAAACATCGTTCGTGGTTATTATTGCTGGCGAGCTGGAATCAAGAGCCACAACAAGGGGTTGAATTGTGACATTTTCAAATTTTCATCTTTTCCTGCATTCTTAACACCTTTTTGAGTATATTCTTAAGTAATACTTGGATCTCAATAGTCGAAAAGCAATTTATAAAGATGCTAGCTTGTTATGAAGGCTTAAGAATATGCATACAATAAATGTGGTTAGGGTTATACGTGTCTTAATCATGGATATTGAGTATTATGTCTTGCATTCTATTTGTCCATCATGGTTTCCTGTTCTATCTAATCACACTGAAACGAATGCATCAGTAGCTCACCATTCAAAAGACTTATAATTTGATTCATAAGGTCTGTCATATTCAAAACTCAAGGTTCTGAGTATAATGCTAGGATTTCGAATCAAATAACACAGTGTTTGCGCGAATCAAATAACGCAGTGCTTGCACGATGGACGTCTGGCGAGGAATAGCGTGGTCTAGGCATCACCATTGTTCTTCCTCATCGCGTTGCGCTCCACTAACCCTCCAATGAGCTTCTAGTTGAAGAGAATCTTTGGCACCGTTGCGCTACCTATTCTCTAGCAATTACTTCTCTAGCTATGTCGACCCTCGCTACCTTAAGAGAACGAAAGCTATGAATTTACTTCATTTCATGAGTTATAAATCTAAATAATTGGTAATCACAAAAATATTCCCTGTTATTGGATTATAAAGATGATTAAAGTAAACAAAGCTGGATTATAGACGATAAAGAAAAAACAATTTTTCTAGTTCAGGGTTTTATTTACGCGCGTTAATACTTGAGTCCATGTAAATTCTCTACTTTTTTCCAATGATGTGTAGTTTGTAAAATTAAACTTTCGTAAGGGTCAATAAGGAAATGTTGTAAGTTTACTCCCCTTCGTTTATATCTGGTAACCATCAAACAATCTGATCCCTTCGAATTTTTAATACTGACTTAAATCTATGGTTGAAAATAAAATGGGTGCATCATGGACAAAATAATGATGCAACCATGTTAAAAGCCACGTGAAAAACCTATTATCTCTCGTTTACGAGTTTTTGAAGGCATTTCTCATGCAAACAATAGACAGAGGAATTTTGACTATATTGACTCAAGATCCCAGGTGAGCTAGGTCATTTTCAACCTTGGCAATTATATCTAATCATTTATATCTTCTGTTTTCATTGAAGAGATAAGCTAATGTTGGTTGAAGTTGAACTTAATGAATCAACCAACGTGTATATAGCATGTTACGGGTACTACTAAGTACTGATAGTAATATGCAGCTCATACAGTTTCATATTATTGTACTGTGGTGATTGACTGATTGCTAAGATACTTCATAGAAACATAAGGAAAGAAGTTCCACAAATAGTCTCAACAATTACATGCCAATCAAGTTGCAATATTGATGGGGTGCATCGTGTAATACTTTAATAGAATTTTAATTATAAGAATAACATAGTATTTTCAATATTTTTTTTCCTAAGATGCGGGATTTAACTGTTTAAAATTATTTTTCATACTTAAAATACTTTCGAATTAATTAGATTACAAAAAAAATTCTCTTCAGATATAAATTCTTTATACTCTCAAGTTAATTATTATTTTTTTGTTCATATATTTAACTAAAATATACTCTTTTGATTTAGCTTTTTTATTTACTCTCCTTTACAATGTTTTTGGTGATAAATTACTCCCCTTTTACAATTAAAATGACATGTTTAATTTTAGTTTTTAAAGTTACATATTTGAATTAGTTAATAATTTATTTTTTACATTTATAAAAATCTTTTTTAATATATATATATACATAAATATTTAATATTGCTAACTCAAGAAGAATGTAGGTGATAATGTAGACCGACAGTTCTACAATTTATTCAAGGACAAAAAATTTATTGTCTTAAAGATTCAGGTAATGAAAAATATATATTCTTTTACCTTTATTTTAACTGATAATGTGTTGACTAAAACCAAGGACAATACGATTCTGCCCTGTCTTCTAATCTAAAATGTAAGATCCCCTCATATAAAAAAATGTAGGATCAAATTGGTTTTTTTGGGTCAGCAGATCCCATTGTATCAATAGATGGAATTTGGTTGGAAGGGTTAGCCACTTAGAGGTGAACAGATTTTTGGGTTGGGCCGACATCAAATCAATGTGTTAGGTTGCGCAGATACATCTTCTTTTGCTCCTGGGCCAACAAACGAGCCCAATAAAAGTTTTGGGCCCAATATAACTTATCTTCGGGTAAACGATTAAAAAACAATGATGTTGAGAGTGGGATTTGAACCCACGCCCTTTCGGACCAGAACCTTAATCTGGCGCCTTAGACCAACTCGGCCATCTCAACGTTGTGATTGTACTTGTTGAACTCTGATATTAATTAGTTAATTAATAGATTCGCCAGCTTAGAGCTATACATATTATAATTGTATGGCTATTAATTACTGTGGTGCAGAGAAGAAGCGTAAATTATGTTCAGCCTGCATTGACTCCAACATAGTAATGTTTACATTGGGACAAACAGAGAAAAGAGAAGGAATTTTTGTAATTTTTTTTATTTAAAATTTTGAAAAAGACACAAGAGGGGAATGATATGAATTCTTTTAAAATCAATGCTATAAAAATATAAAACAAGATCACCCTAAATCCTATAATTGCAATTTGTGTTTTTTTTATCAATAAGAAGCTAAAAACGCACCATTACGTGATTTGTGATTTGCTGCATGTTTGTGACCCTGATGTTTATTTTATCACAAAAAAAAAGGCACCATTAATACTAGAGCGTTCTATAGTATTTCCCAAACCAAAAATAAAATAAAATTATAAGGCCTTTTCTTTTTCCAGTCTATTATCTATTATCTAAGTGGTCTATAGTATTTCCCAAACCAAAATAATAAAATCTTAAGGCCTTTTCTTTTTTCCATTCTATTATCTATTATCTACTATATCATATAAAATAAAGTTTTAAGGATGAGAATACTACTACGCTAAAATATGAAAATAATTCATTTTTTAGGGAAATTAAGTCTATTTCATTTCATCCAAGATCAAATGATCAACAAACATAGGAGAAACATAGTAGTTATGAGGACTAGACTCTAGCATGGGCGATTTAACTAAGCTATGAGTGACCCTATTTACTTGTCTCCTTACAAAAGCTAATTTAAAGTTAGCATGAAGAGAAAGTACATCTCTACAATGGTCAAGAATTGTTCCTAATTCTGTATCATACTCAATATGGTTTGAAAGAGCATCAATGATAATTTTGCAATCTGATTCAAAAATAAAGTTTAAATCAAATTAAGTCATACCTAAAATGAAACCCAATCAATCTATAAATAATTATTAATTTATTATATATCATATTATTATTATTTTCATAAATATTGTATTTTTAATTAATTTTTCAATAATTTTGTCAAAAAAATATACCATATTTTATAGACAAAGTCATACTATTTTAAATTTAACTAAATTAAATGTATTGCATGATCAAACTTAAGTCAAATTAAATCATACTCAAAAATCAAAATATCATGTAATCACCTAACATTTATAATTATTTTTCTTTATTTTAGAAAACTATTGAAGTCATTGAAAATTGTTAACCATTCAATTTTTTCCCATTCAACTTAATCTATTTAATAATTTTCTATTTGTCTAATTTATTGTTATTTTATATTTGAAGTTATATTTGAAGTTTGAAATTATGCATCAAACAAAATGTTTTCTAATCAACTTAACTATAAATACTCATTCCAAAAAGAAATATCCTTAAAGTATCAGAGCTAAAACAAAAGGGTCAGTGAACAATATAGACAATAATCAACATGGCCAAAACGTCAAAGCGGTAAAAAAAAGACTTCATATTTTCACTACCTCTATAACATTTAACAAGAAGCCTTAATACATAACAACGGGTTGTAGCACCGATATCAAAAGGCAACCTTAGAAGCGCCACATTTTGCTATTAGCCATGACCAAGGTCTAATCTTTATCAGATCCATATTGGATAAAAAACTGAAGTCAATATTATTAAAAACATATATCATTTCTCATTTCCCTAATACTCTAAACAGCTGAATATCAAAGCATTTGCCACACATTCTTGATTTTCTTTGCTCGAACCAAACATTTGTGGATTGAGTAATGTCCTGGAACTAGTTGGGTATTATTAACTGTTCCAGACTGGGCTGGAGATAAAGGCTCACCATGGAGCCCACTTCGGAAATGTCCGTCACAAGAAAATAGAAGAAATACAGCTTGCATAGGATGACATCTCAGGGATTAATGCCACATGGATCGACATCACCAATGTCTATCTAGACGTTCCTCTTAATCAAGGACGTACATCAACTAATGTCACATGGATCGCAACCTGACCATGATCGTGATCTTAGTCGTTCCCCTAGGCTAATTAATCAATGGTAGCCCCCGAGTCACGTTGTGATTAGTGTCACAATGCACGCAAGGTCGATTACGAAGCAACGAACTTTCTCGTCGAGTCTCGTCACCGATCTCTTATAAAAGCACCTCTATGAGTGGCCTAGGTATGCCTTTTCCCTGCCTGACTTTGTTTCTTTCTCACATTCTGAAGTGTCAGTCTCTACAGGTGTATCCCCACCTTCCTTGATGTCACCCCAGCCGCTCAGACGAACCTTCCTGCCACCACCTTCACCACGCTCCGGCTCACTCCTTGAGTTACTAATCGGTTCATTAACAAAAACCCAAGCCAATGGTAAACGGAAGCCCACACACAATAAGATACTTTACATGAGAAAAATCGGTGAGTATAATTCAATCTACCAAACAAACACACAAGAAGCCAACTAAAATCAAAGTTGAAATTTCTTGTCAAAAAAATTATTCCCAGTTTGTAATCGGTCTACGGTAAGATGCCAGGAAAATACTAATACCATATTTGGTGCACAACATTTTCAGAATTGTTTAAAAATAGGCTCATCGGAAAATAGAGAGCCATTCAGTTATAATTTATCCCATAGAAATCTGCAACCAGATTTTACTGAATAATACAAAGCTTCCAATTCCATTTGCCTTCCATATATTTACATAAAAAGACTGTTGAAACAGAATTTTCAAGTTCAACAGCCAACTCCTCCTTCCATACAAACATGGCGTTGAAAAACTCAAATTCTAATGCCATGATTAGAGCATTTGTCTTTCTCTTTCTAGTTACTTTTTATTTCCGTTCAAACCAAAGGATTCACAAATTTTCCTAGAATCTAAGGCATGAACTTAACAAAGAAGACTTCCCCTGCATGTTTAGGAATACTACTATCTTAAATTTAGTTTTATGGATATTAAAACTTTATCACATTAAACTTTATTAAAATGTGTTGTCATTAAATTAACACAAATTATAAACGGTACTCCCACTTATCTTTTTTTATAAGAAACAAAAGACCAAATCATCAAGACCAAGAAAAAGAATTTAATTAAGTTAATTTTAATTAATGACAGTATAAAATTAAATTTTATTTCAAAAATACACAAAGTATTAAATGGTTGAAAGTTGCCCATAATTAATGACATGCATGGAGAATACTCTCCCCGGTTTGAAATATAAACAAAAAAGTCTATGTATTTAGTTCAAATATTTCAGACTAAAGGGAGTAGGTGGGTATATCCACTTAAGGCTAAATGCATCCACTGAGGAAAACCAAGTTTCTCATTAATTGATCTGATGATAAAATAAGGATATAATTTTTTTTAGCAATTATACAACTAAAAATGAGTATATGTTTTTTTATATTTAGGACCATAAAAATACACTTTTTGTTTCTTATAAAATGGACAAAAGAGTACAAATTTTGTTTGCACAAAAATTGACTAGCTTATCTGAACCAATTGATTTCATGTTGCTTTTGTTTTCCCTTTTCATATTTGTCTTAAATATGTAAAACAACCAACACGTGAGTCGTTATCGATTCATACATTACTTTTGTAACAAATAGCACCTTTGACTAATTAATTCTTAAAATATAAGTAGTTTACCTTATTTAGCTTTCAAAATTTTTTTGTTATTAAATTAATTTAATGAATTAAAATTTTCCTTCTAAAAAACAATTGAGGAATAATTATGTGTACTAATTTTTATAAATTAATTCAATGACAAAAATATTTAAAAGATTAATACTGTAATAATATTAACTATAATAAAACTAAATGTAGTTTATTTTGTATTCTATAATTTATTTTATTCTAGTGTGAAAGTGAGGAAGATTCTCATTCCCTTGTCGTAAATCCGCGTTTTTTTTCAATGGAAGTTTATAGCTTTCTATATGCTTTCACATTGATTCAATGGTTGAGAAACGTTAACTCTCGCCATTTCCATTTCGTAGGAATATGATCGGCAATCCATATTGGAACTTTTATCCTAAATTTCTCACGCAATATCAATTTCGTGAGTTACGGGGTAATAAGGTAAAGTATCAACATAGATTATAAACTAAACATCGATCGTTTACACATGGCTCCCACGTACCATTTTATTAACTAGCATCAAAGTCACAATCCCGCTATCGTCAAACTAAACAGTTCCCATGGTCACCACCACAACCAATATATCGTATTATCTTCATTACCCAAACACTATTAAATCCTACCCTATTCGACATATAATTGCACCCTATATGATACCTCAACGGAAGAGAAGTTTGTTACTCCGATCTCCACTCTTATATATAGTGAGAGTGTTTTTTTATGAGAGTGAGAGTAGTAAATACAGTCATACATGAATAGTTTTTTTTTTTTTCATTAGATCATACATGAATAGTTAAAATTGAAAGTTATTTAATAGCCACATAACAATCTAAAAAAGTTAATTGACTTTATGTTTAATCTTCACCATTATTCATATATGATTAGATGCCGAATAAGATTTATCTCATTCTCAAATAAAAAAAAAACTCTCAATTGATACACTTTTGGGGTCAAATTGGAATTATTATACTTTTAGTGACTTATTATAAAATATAAATTTACTCAAATCTGACAGTTTAATGTTTTTATTAAATAGGTCATGCCTAAAAAATTATACATATATATTATTACCTGGAATTTTGTATAAATAACCATCAATATAATATGTGATTCAATGATTATATTTGCTAAATTCATATTGTAAAAATATTATTCACAATGTAAGTATGTCAATTTTAACACATATATACATTCTGTCAAAAAAAAAATCACATATATACATATGCACACAGCCTCATTAACAACGAAGTATAAGAGGTGTCTTAAACTTATTTAAGACCTTAACCTTTAGGTATATTTCTCATATTGCATCTATCTCCTTGTGTTAGGTTATAAGATGGATATCTCATAAAGTAGGTGACTATATGCTAATTTCAGATACTATATATATATATATATATATATAAATGCTAAACAATACGAAAATTGATTCCACGAAATTCAACGAATACATAGTGGCTGTGTGATGGAATTTTTCATTTAAATCTGTTTTATTTATTTTTTATTTCAAAAAACCTAATCCGTCTGATTTTCTATCCTTACGATTCTTGCCGAAATGTTTTCGTAAGAAATAGCATTCCTCATATATATATATATATATATATATATATATATATATATATATATATATTGTTCAAACAGTAACTTCAGAGGATCTAATAGGAGAGAAGCGACGGCGGCGTTCGCGACGGACGGTGATGGCGTGCGGTGGTGGTGTACCTGCAAACACTCGGACGCTCAAGTCAGGGTGTGTAAGAGGTGAGTGAAGAGGTGGAAATGGACGATTACCTGGATCGTTTGAGGTGATCCTCCTTTTATACGAGTTGAGGACGGTTATTGAGGAATAACCGCTTCCGTGGGATCCGGGGCACCGTCAGATCGTTGCGGCGTGATGAGTGGGGTGGAATCCGAGGCCGTTGGATCGGCCACGTCGACATGGTCTCGAGGCAAGGCGGAGGGAGTCGAACGCGGAAATAGGCCTGATGCGTGAATCGTCGGATTGGGCCTCGGCCCAGTCCGAAACAGTTGCCCCCCAAGTCGCTAGCTCGAATGTCGAGGTGGTGACTTGTTGTCGAGGTTCGTTGATGTCGACGTTTGACGTCCTTGTTCGTAAGGAAGTGCAAATGTCGCTTACCGCTGCGAAAAGAGAGTTGAAATGTTCTCGAACCCTAGGCGCGTGAGGTTAATTTCAAATTTCAAAAATGTTCCACACCGCCTTTGGGATTCGGGGAGATGCATTGTTTCGAGGCGTGATGATTGCTTCTTTAGTAAGAGTGCAACGTGTCGTTGATCAACTGCATGGGGAGAGGGGATGTCACATCACCCGGATCAGATCAACGGCGGGGAAGAGGAAAGGTCACGTCGCTCCAACCAGAGCTAGGGCTATAAATATTCATTGCGCCCTTCCCTTTTGTTTCCTTCGTTTCTGCAATATCTTTCCCAATTCTTGAGAAGTGTTTGTCTTCTTTCCTCTTCCTTCTCCGGCGATCTTCGAGTGTATGGTTGGTTGATTTTCTCCGGTGGTTCGTTTCTGAACGTTCGTGGTTGTTCGCGTTTCATTCCCAGGGAATTCCTCCGCAAATTTCATTGTTTCAGGTAAATTCCCTCCCTTCTTATCTGTTTCCGTTTTCGTAGTTTCCAGAATGGGTAGCAATATTAGGGCTATTTTGAGGGATTCCTTCTCGTCTTCTTCCATATCTGGTTTTTCTAGTTCGTTATCTGGTTTTTCTAGTTCGTCTTCCTCGAATGGCCCTTCTGGGGGACCAAATGACGGTGATGCCGGAAACGGTTTCTCATCACCGGATGGTAGTGTCGTTTCGGTGAATTACGGGAGGAAAGTTCTTCCTCGTAGTCTATTTCTCAGGGCTCTTCGTAGGAGATTATGAAGGTAAGAAAGTGTCCCCTGTAGACCCGGTCGAACTCGAAAATCTTTCTGCAAACTTAGAGAAGACGTTCGGACGGGCCTTCACGGAGAGGGAGGTAGAAAGGTGGTTAGTAGAGATAGATAAACATCGACCTTTTTTTCATGACAGTGCTTTGTCGAGGTCGAAGATGGGGAAGAAATTACTTCAGAGGGACGACCTCATCATGCCCCAACTGCAGATGATTTCCAATGGGTGGCATTGGATGCTCTTGGCACTCGTTCTGTTTTCTCATCGTCAGAGAATTTTTCTTTAATGTTGGATTCCATGGACATCGCGGATGGAGTCCACAAGTTCGAGAACTGGAAAATACGTCGTCCTCGCATCGATGATCGAATTTGTTCGCAATCGGACCTGATAGTGATGTTTATGTATGAGGTTCTTTTCAAAGAAATGGGTTTTCAGTTGCCCTTTCGATTTCAAGTCTCGGTTTTGCAAAGATCTGAGCTTGCCCCTCACAACTTCATCCAAATGCGTGGCGTTTATCGTGGGTTTTCAAATTGTGTGTGCTTATCTTGGTGTCGACCTCCTCCTCGAAACCTTTTTCGCGATCTTCTCCGTTGTGGACGAACGCGACCCCGTAAACGCGTCAAGGATGGGTCTCCTTGAAGCAAAATGGGAAAGTGTTCGAGCTATTCGCGGAGTCTCATCGCGGATTCAAGTCGAGGGATTTCTTCGGTGAGGCCATCATTCACCGCTCGGAGAACGTTTGTGTGCGGTGGAAGCACTTTCGACGAAAAGAGGCGGTGTAAAGTGACCGACCGCACGAGATTCCCATTGTCTTTGGAACGACAAGCATTTTCAATATGAGAAGAGTGGATTCTCGTTTAAAGTTGAGGATCTCGATGACAATGCTCGCTACAGTCTCAGGCAAATTCGTAAACTTGTGGCCGGACTCAAAAAACGGCAGTATACGAATAAAAAGGGGGAACTAGTCACTGAAATAGGCTACGTCTACACTCGGCGTCTTCTCAAATGCAATTCTCAAGAGACTGCCAACGCGTGTTTAGGTAACTTTGCACGAGAAGCTACTCGATTTCAGTTCCCTTTTATCGTTCTAACTCATTGTTTTCTTGCAGATTCGATGGCCACCTCTGCATTCCTGTCGAGCATGAGGAAAAAGATGCAAGCGGAGAAGGCTCCTTCTCCGGTAGTTGGAGAGGGTTCGAGCCAGTCTGCTCCTATTCAAACTCCTCCTCCAGTTTCCCCTGTTCAGGGTGTCGGCCCTGAGGTCGCGTCCGAGTTGGGCTCAAGGAGTCCCCGCCAAGATCCAAACCACCAAGGAAGTTGAAGGAGCTTCTCAGGGAGTAAGCGACCTTCGGGCTCAGCATCCAAGAGGAACTCGCCGCTAAGAAATCGAGGAAGCCTCCTTCTCGCTTCAAGACATCGGCTCCTCACGACAATCAAAGCGGGTGGGAAACCGAGCAAGGGTAAGGAGGTCGTGGAGTCTCTGGCGAGGTTCCACCAAAGATGGTCGATACCAAGTGTTGGATGCGGACCAAGTCAGCAGATTGGTTCCACCCTCTGATGAAGCTTTCTTCAACGAGCTCTCAGAGAGCGTCAAAGCGGACAAATTTTATAAGACCCTGACATCCATGATGCGTCACGTGGTGATCTCAAAGTGGATGTTCGAGAAGAACAGACATCTGGAGGTCGAGCTTGCCAACATTCGCCAGAATACGTCGAAGTTCGAGCAAATGGAGGTTGAGCTCGCCACACTTCGCAAAAGTAAGTCTAAGTCTGACGAGAAGATTCGGTCTTTTGAGACGAAGATCAAATCTCTCGAAGATCAATTGAAGTCAGCCCAGACGGAGACCCTCAACGTCAAAGGCGAAGTGACAAGGTCATTCGAGCGGTCAAGACTCTCTCCTCCGAGAAGAATAAGTTAGTCGAGGAGCGTGCCCTCTCACAAAGATTCAGGACTTCCGAAATTGGAAGAAAGTATGGCTGGAGGCTCTCGAGTATCAACGCAAGGTTGAAGGGTTGAGCTTCGGAGGTCGAGCTCCTTACTAAAGACAATCAACGGCTCCCTTGGCCGAGAAGGTTACAAAGTTGGAGGAGGAGAAGAAATCGATTGTGGAGATGTTCTTGAAGGTCGGGCGACGATTTGTTCCCCAACGCTGTTGCTCAGATTCGATTTCTTAATCCTGGTCTTGTATTCAACACTGCAGGAATGAACCCCGATGCTGTCGTCGAGGGCGACAAGCTCGTGGATGCTGAGACCAAAGAGGTTCTCCTCAGTGGGCGGTCCCGCCTTCTTGAAAGCGGCCATTCCTCAGGCTCGATGTTCCTCTTCTTTCCCCCTCTGTTGAGGCAGTTCTTTCGACTCCGGGAGCGGCTGTCTTAGGGTTTTATTCTGCTTTTTCTTTGTAACTTGTAAAGAATAATTTGTTCGTAATGATAATTTCCTTTGTTCAAGAGAATCATACTTCTTTAGCTTACTTGTCATTCGTTCGGGACCTTCGTGTTCCACCTCTGCCGAGGCGATTCGACACGAGGCTTGATGTGCTTGTGCAGGACAAGGCTTTATCACGAGCTCGTGCACACAGTCTCGGCACGGGGCTCGATCACAGGTGCTTGTGCAAGGCACAAGGCTTTATCACGAGCTCGTGCACGCGGTCTCAGCACGAGGCTCGATCACAGGTGCTTGTGCAAGGCACAAGGCTTTATCACGAGGTCGTGCTCACGTTCTCGACACGAGGCTTGATGTGCTTGTGCAGGACAAGGCTTTATCACGAGCTCGTGCACGCAGTCTCGGCACGGGGCTCGATCACAAGTGCTTGTGCAAGGCACACGGCTTTATCACGAGCTCATGCACGCGGTCTCGACACGAGGCTCGATCACAGGTGCTTGTGCAAGGCACAAGGCTTTATCACGAGCTCGTGCACGCGGTCTCGGCACGAGGCTTGATCACAGGTGCTTGTGCAAGGCACAAGGCTTTATCACGAGCTCGTGCACGCGGTCTCGGCACGAGGCTCGATCAGAGGTGCTTGTGCAAGGCACAAGGCTTTGGGTGTTAGTGCTCGCGTTCTCGACACGAGGCTTTTTTTTTACAGTAAATGAGTAAATGCTGGTTGCGTATTTCTTCAACCATACTTTATTGCTTCACATTTGTATGTTTCGGACACATTTGTTTCAACTATAATACTTCTTCATCTTTGCTGCGTTCCAAGTTCTTGGAATTTGCTGTCCTTGTAGTGTCTCGAGGGTGTAGGCGCCGGTACCAGTCTTTACGACGATTCTGTACGGGCCTTCCCAATTGGGTGCAAGTTTCCCTTGTGGGGCGTTCTTCAGGCCAACATCAGCTCGTCGAAGAACGAGATCCCCGGGCATGAATTCCCTGGGCACAACACTTCGGTTGTATTTTGCTGCGATTTTCTGTTTCACTGCGACCTCGTTGAGTGCTGCAAGCTCTCTGCATTCATCAAGGAGGTCGAGTTCTTCTCGTAGGCTCTGACAGTTGTCAATGCTACTCTGGGGATGCGAAGTTCTCCAACTAAGTTCCCCAATCTCGACAGGAATAACGGCCTCAGTCCCGTATGTGAGACGAAAAGGGGATTCTCCTGTCGTTGAATGTGGAGTAGTCCGATACGCCCAGAGCACTCGGGGAAGTTCTTCTGCCCAGTTGCCCTTGGCCTCATCTAATCTTCGTTTCAAACCTCGTAAAATAACCTTGTTTGCGGCCTCAGCTTGACCGTTTGTCTGGGGGTGTTCTACAGAGGTGAAGTGCTGTTTGATGTCGAGGTCTTCCAAGGTCTTTCGAAATCCGCGATCTGCGAATTGTGTTCCGTTGTCAGTGACGACCACCTTGGGAATCCCGAACCTTGTCAGAATATATCTTTTGAAGAACTTAATCAAGTTCTTTGCAGTTATCTTTGCCAGGGCTCGCCAACCCACTTGGTAAAGTAATCCACTGCGACGGCCAGGTACTTCACCTGTCCGGGAGCCATTGGAAAAGGACCAAGTATATCAATCCCCCACCAGGTGAAGGGCCATGGCGATGTCAGGGATGTTAACTCTATAGGAGGAGCCAAGTGTAGATCGCCATGTCTCTGGCATTTGTCACATTTCTTCACGAACGATCTCGCGTCCGCGTTCAGAGTTGGCCAATAATATCCTGCGCGGAGGATTTTCTTTGCCAAGGAATGTCCTCCAAGATGTTGCCCACATATGCCTTCATGCACTTCAGCAAGTGCATATTGCGCTCGGGTATCGTCGAGGCATTTCAACAGGGGGTGGAAAACCCTCTTCGGTATAAGATACCGTCGATCATGGAGTACGAAGATGCTTTCTTTCGGATTTTGGCGGCCTCCTTCTCATCATCAGGGAGTTGACCAAGTTGAATAAACTCTTGAATCGGTGTCATCCAACTGTCGGGCTCACTGGGCAAATCATCGACACTTGCCTGGGAAATTGCAAAGCAGAATTTCGGAAGTTTTCTCAGTACTTCGTCATAAGTGGTATCAACCACTGAAGTAATGCTAGGCTTGGCCAGCGTTTCTTGTATCACCGATCTGTTGTTCCCAGAGCTTCTCGTGCTGGCAAGCTTGGACAGAATGTCAGCTCTGATTCCATCTGATTCCTTCCTCACCATTACCGACACTCATTCACCTCTAACCTTCACAAATCCACCATAAACCAAACCGCTGTAGAAATTGTGGGACACTAAAGTCCCCAAAACACCAAACTGTTAAACGCAACGACAACCAACACTTTAGCCACTTCCCAATGAGAGATAGTGAACCCACTGTCGACCTATCTCTCTTCCCCAAAGTGTCGCCCTCCAACCCTCGATCCACCGCCATTGGGTTGATTAAGGTTCCTTCACCTGTTGACACGCTTTTTTTCTTCCTCTTTTCGATTCTTGAGCAGAGGAGTTCAAGACACAACCAAGTTACAGGGGGGTTCATATGGGGATGGGCCTTTGGTAATTCAAGGGAGAGTTTGCGATGAATGGGTATTTGTGAGGAATGAGGTCTATTGTTCACTTACAGATGGGTATGACCTCTGACTAAGAAAGCGAGTGTGTTTTCATGGTCGAAGAAACAAGATGGTAAAGCGCTAGTGGTTCACCTATCTAATGGAGAATGGTGGTGTCGAATGGCATGATAATGGTATGTTCTTTGTATTATGGTGGTTATAGATGGAGAGGAGTGGGTCTTTGTAGTGTGATTTGGTGAGTGAAGGTTATACATTACTCAACAAGCGTGGTTCAAATGAGGTTGAACCGACCACCAAACCGGTTCACGATTCAACCGATAAAACCGGTCAGTTTGGCTTTCAAAACACTGATTAAAATAAAGGGGATGGGGTTTTTAAAAAAAATTTCTTTTTCTTTTTTCTTTTTTTATTTTCTTACGTGGTAAAAGCTAACGTCCACGCAGGATAAGTGAGTACACGAAGGCACAAAATTGAGGGAAAATGAGGAGGGACCACATAATTGCAAATAGGGATAAACATTATGGACCCAATTCGCTTATTTTAAAAGCGGAGGATTGAAATCGCAAAATTGTAATATTTGGGGTACTAAAAGTGGATTAAAGCCAAATATTTTTTTGTTAAGTCCCCCACCCCTCTTGTTTTTGGAACTTACATTTTTATAGGGGAAAATTATGAAAATAAGCAAAAAGTGGAATATACCACAATTATTAAAAGTAAACTTTTAAAATAATTTAAAAAAATGATAAGTTTTAAATGAATAAAAAACAAAATGATAATTTTATTTGAATGATAAGTTTTAAATGAATAAAAAACAAAATGATAATTTTATTTGATAAAATGAAATCATTTCATAGCTCAACAAAAGCGATTCATTCATTTCATGGTAATAATAAATGAAGATATTTAGTTTCAAAAAAATGAAGATATTCCTCTAATAAATTATATTCCTTCGACATGAAAATATCAACATCAACGATGTACACCTATTTCAGCCTTTCAAGACGGAATTGCTTCGCATGCAGGAAAAGTATGAAACAAGTACAACGACCGAAAGAGAGAGAGAAAGCAGAAAGATCCATTAAAAAAAGGAAGGAAAAAAATTGAGTCAGATTCGCTTCAAGACATTGCTTTGCATTGCTCGCAAATCTACAACTAACGGTACCGACCTATTTTTACAAGTAACCGGCCATTCATTTTGGAGAAAAAAATTAAAATAAAAATAAAAATAAAATTATTCCAAATAACAGTAATTGGCGATGGCAAGTGACGAGAGTTATCACCCAATCATTTTCACAACAAGAAATCCATAAACCTTATCCAACCAAGCGGTCCAGACCCACCACCTTTGCTCGCTTTTTCGGCCTGTCTGGAACACGATGCAAACGGCGTCGTTACGCTACCGTCCCCGCCATCGCCACTCTCTCCGGTGCCGGTACACTTCCTCGGACACATGAAAAAGTTTCTGGATCCAATTTCCCTCAGCTTCTCATCCCTATCCAAACCTGCACCCAGAAACCAAATCAATTTCCCTCCAACAAAAAACAATAAAATAAAACAAAATAAACTCTATTTTATTTTTCTTAATTACTTAGATTTACATAACAACGACGGCTTACTTTCTAAGCTGAACTGAGAGTAATGAAGGTCGAAGCGCGAAGGGTTACTGGATGGCAAGATTGGACGGCGACCTTCCTTGACGTACTGACGCACCGCCGCTGCCACCAAATCGCCGACCGTCGATTCCTGCGTCATCACCACCTGCACGGGGCCAAGGCTTCCCATCATCGTCACCTTCAGAAGCAACTTCGGCGGCTGTCTCAGCGAAACCTCCGTCACCGTCGTCATCGCCACGCGCTTCCTCTCCGACAAGAGGTCTGGCACCGTCTTCGGCCGCCGGATTTGTGCGCCGGACGTGGTGGTCGTCGGCGCCGAGGAATGACCGTAAAAGGACGATGATTTCTCTGCTAATCTCCCTCGCCGGTGAGTATCCACCTGGCCGTTGCGGTGGTTCTTGGAGGTTGGCATGGAAAATATTTCACAGGGAGGGGTAAAGTTGGAAATTGAGGAGGTGTAGGCAGGGTGGGTTAAGGGCTATGATGTTTTTTCCCTACCTCAATCGACGGTACCGGAAATATCTGGGGAGAGGGAAGCCGAGAGGTGGAGAAGAGCATCGGCTCTGTGGGTGACGCTCACGTTGATTGGAAGCTATCATAAGCAGAAGGGTATAACCGTGAATAAGCCACGGGAAGCAGAAAAACTGAAACGATAACAAGAATGTAATTAAAAGGCCAACGAAATACAGAGATTTGGATAGAAGAGAACTTGAAGTGCGGACCTCTGACGCTGTTTCTCTGGGTTTTTATAATGTAAAGTAGTAGCAGAGTGTGTGGCGGTCTATAAAAAATACGAATCCGAGGGTTTTTTAGGGTGTGTTTGGTTGACGAGAGAAAATGTGAAGAGAGAAAATGTGAAGAGAGAGTATAAAAAGAGAGAAAAAATGAGAAATTGGGTAGATTTTAGGTATTGATTGGAATAAGTGAAAGAGAAGAGAAAAAGAGAAGAGAGAAGTGTTGGTTATTTTTGAAAATACATTAATATTCTTGATTAAAAATTTAGATATAAGAAGAGAATAATGGTACAAATTGTAAAATACAACAAAAATGCGGTGCAACTCGTTTTCTTCGCACTTCAGCGAAGAAAACATTTTCGCATGGGCCCCAGCGAATTTTATTCTCTTCTCACGTTTTCTATCATTTCCAATCAGGTAAAAAAGTTGTTTTCTCGACATTCTCTCTCATGGTGTTTTCTCTCTCGGCGTTTCATGTTGAAACAATCACAGCGTTAGGGTTAAAATATGCATTTGAGTTTTGAAATATGCATTTGAGTTTTGTTAAAAAAAGGTTAAAGTATGCATTTGAGTTTTGAACTTTATAAAACATATAATTTTTATGTTTTAAAAAATTAAATAAAAAGTAATTATAAAAAAATAATATTTTCATATATCATAAATGTATTTCTTTTTTATAGATCTTGATAAATTAAAGATATTAACTGAGGAGTATTTAATACGTTTTATTAAATTTTTCTAATAAATACTCCTTTTTTTTTTAAAATACCTGTTACTTTTATTTTCTTAAGTATTAAGACTTAATTTTTTTTTGACAAAAGTATTAAGACTTAATTATATCCATTAGTATTTATTTATTTTTATTTAGAGACATGAAGAAATAGTTTGCCAATACCAAGGTTATCAAAACCAGGACTTATTAATGAACAGATATGACCTTTAGTTCAAAGTTTAAAGGTCGGATGAGTTGAGTCGAATCGGATTTGGAAATAAATTAAATTAAATTTTTAAAATTTTTAATATAACATATAAAGCACTAATAAACAAAAAAAACATAATATTCATAACATCACGACATAAAAAATTAAACTCACTTAAAATGTTATAAGTCAATATATAACATGCAAAAATTATATATTAAACTAAAACAAATATGTTATAATAATATTCTAATATTCAATAATCACAAATACTGTAATGTAAGTACTCTCATAATAATATTAATATATAAATTAATTTTAAATTTTATTATAATATTTAATTTAATCCATCGACGTGAAAAAAATAGATAAAAAATCTCTTATGTGTAAAAAATAATGTCATTTACCATTATTTTTAAAAAATAAAAAGTAAAAAGTTATTTTTTTTGAACCGCCCGGTTTCCCTTTTTTTCCCGGTTTTTCCTGTTTTGGCCGGTTTTTTTTTACCGGTTTTCCAGTTTTTAGGCCGGTTTTTGGGCAATCCGGTTTTGAGGTTCAATTGAATCGGACAGGAGTCTGGTTTCCAATTCAACCGGTCGGATTAGCGAGTCGGTCGGTTTTGACAACTATGACCGTCTGATTTGGGTTAGGGATTCGACTGTTCGAGTTTGGTTAGGACTGTGGACACGTGGGTGGATGTGATTGTCTGTGAGAATTCAGGGACTGATCTTAATAAGATTAGAATAGTAATTTTCTTCATTTCGTTACAAGAGGATCATGAGAATGAGATATTTTTATTTTCTTTATTTTTTTGTTATAAATAAAGAAAAAGTTAAAGAAATTATAAGAATAAATTAAATTACACAGGTGTAATAGTTAAATACCATTGCACTATTTAATAACGTCTTATTAGATAATTAAATTTAAAACTAACTATTGAACTTCGAAATAAAAAAAAAACTAACTATTGAATTGAAAGTTACTATCTTATAAATTATATCTATAAACACTTACACTAATATAAATTATTTAATATGTCCTTTGAGATGCATAAGATTAACATTACATGTACGTGAAAAATATGTGAAAATAAGAACTGTTTGATTATAAACTTATCGTTATCCAATTTTATGAGATCACAAATAATCAATGTAACAAAAAATTATTATTCAGTTGTTGGATCTAAAAATATCATATGATATCTAGATTATTGATGGTCTAACAATGTTGTTTATTGCATATATGTAATTTGATCTCTTCTTTATCTCTTTCACAATGTAGTTTCACAATGTAGTTTGGAGGGTGTATCTAAAGTAGGCATCATATCACCGACCATGAATCTCAATTAGTAGTGAATTTTTAGACTAAGTGCCACATTAGTAGCAGTTCAAATGCAGAACCCCTAGCCAATGTGAGTTTTGTTACGGATTTGGATTCGGTGCTGTCAAGACAGCACGCAGTCATGCAATCAATTTTGCACCGTTGGATGAGTATTTTATTTGTATTTTTTCCTTGTAATAAAAAACTGTGTGAAATCTAAAGGTGTATATTTATTGACCACGTGAATGTGTGATATATTGACAGCAGGGAATCTAAATCCGATTTGTTGACCTATTTAGTGTAGCTAGTATCAACATAAAACCACAACTCAAGACTTTTTCTGATCAGTAATCCTTGTACAAACAAGTCAAATAATTGAATTTTAATGTTAGGGAGAAACAGGGGCAAGTATACACATGAGGGGCAGGTGTGTGTGTATATATATTCAAAAGACTATAAGCCTAAGTTAGGTTAGTGAAGTAGATGTTTACCCACTTTATAGCTTGTTTTTCAAATCTGTCTAGTATAGATGGTAAAGGGAGAGGGGCGAAGTGGACTGTTGCGAGTTCAAACTCGCGTTCTTAGTATCCACACAACACTTACATATGTTTTACCAGTGGGTTGTGATTTCGGGACCTTTATGGCCTGATTAGTTGGAGTGATTTTGCTGTGAGAGATACATACGAGAGAGAGATAGAGGAGAAAGGGGGAACCTCCTCTGATTGGTTCTGAGAAAAATCTGAGAAGAGAGAGTTAAAATCTGGTGGGACCCACCAATTTTGCAATCTTATTTGGTGTCTTGAAGAAACTACGGAGAATTGGCCTTTTTCGTTTTTCGTAATTGTCCTTCGTGTAGCTTGTGGTAGTTTACATTGTGTGCAACTGACTGCTGAGGCATTTTTTTTTTGGTTTTCCATAATGATATGCCATTTTTTTGTTGTCCTTCACATATGCCATCCCTTTTTGGTGGGTCCCACGCCATATTAAGCAGTGTTGCTTTGTGCAATTTTTAGTCTGACCATTGGTTTTGTTTTATGTGCAAGGGTATTTATGTATTTTTATAGATAATCAACATCTCTCTCTTTCCTATTTCTCTTCTTTTTCTCTTATTCCAATCAATCCTCTAAATCTACTCTATTTCTCACATTTTCTCTCTTCTCATACTCTCTCTTCACAATTTCTCTCTTCACAATTTCTCTCGTGAACCAATCAAAGGCTTAGAGCTTGTTTGGCATGTATGAAAGAATATAATCTAAAATCTAATAGTATATAATGGTATATGAAAAAAAAATTGTTTTGGAAGCAAGAATTTCAAGGAACTCCAATGTGTCAATTGATTGATCACAACTTATTTGGCCACTTCCTTGTTAATTATTCGATCACTATTCTATGAGTTAATTTTTTAAAAAATCATGAATAACTCCCCATTTGGGTTAGCCAAAATTTCAAGCAGCAACCACGTTATGAATTGGTGTCAATTAAAGGGTTAAATGCCTTTTTTTTATGTTGTCAATTAAAGGCTAAATTTATCAGATTTTTTTTTTTTGTAAAATTAAAATGATCACACTAATTCTAGGAAACTGAAATAATCAAGGAGTTGCTCTTGTTTTTAGCTGCATCGTGATATATATCAATGGTAATCTATATTTTCCTGTTAAATTAATGTTGTTTGCCAGCTAGCCATTTTTATTTGATGGATGTTATTTGATCAAACTCGTCCTGAAAGGACATGGACACAAATAATGGGCCTGCATGGGAAAGTGGGGGAGTTATAGGGTAAGACCGAACTGTTGAGCAAAGCAAGGCTCCGGAGGAAAGAGACAGTTCGTATAACCGTGTTGTCTGTGTCTATCTAGACCATATTAGCAGAGTCCAATAATGCGTAGAGTTTGTTCCCTTTTTCCCCTAGGTTTTCCCACTTCCCAATCTGTATTATAATTTGCATTATAGTAGTGCTTCATGAGTTCGGGGATCTCTATCTGCAATTCTGAACTTTGTTATCTTGCGGACGCATTAGAAAACACCATATGTTACGTTTCCTTCTCAGAGTATTGAGTAATCAACATCTGCTTACACCATCACAGCCCCCCTGTAGCCAGCTGCCGAGATTTCTTGTGCAAAATGGTTACTTGGTTCGGGCTATTGTCTTTGAGGATAAGGTTTGGCAGGGTTTGAAATTTTGGATTCTCAAGTGTAAGAAAAAACCTTATAAAGTCATATTTATATTCACTTTTTTATTTAATTTGGAATATGATTATACTCCAAGTAATGGAACCCTAGCGCCTCTCTCATCTCTCTCGTTCTTCTTCCTCATCTATCGGAGGGATGTAACCACCTCTCTACATCGTTTTTTCTCTTCTTTTATCTAAATATGTGATTTTTTCACACTTATCTAGTTTTTCTTTCTTGTTGTTCCGTGATTTCGTCGTCTGAGTGCGGCGTTGTTTTGTTCTTCGTCTTGGTGCAGCGTTGTTTAGTTTTCCGTCTTGTTGCGTGTTTGATTGATTAGCGGATCGGCGATCCATCATAGTTTCAATCAAGACGTGGGGGTTAACGTTACAGATCCGGAGTGCTAATAGTGGTCACCGCCAACCTCAACATCCTCTCCCCCCTGCAAATGGCTCCTGAGCACGTGATTCGATTGGTCATATCCGAGACCACTTATAGTTGATTTGAGTCTGCACAAAGTATAGTAATGACCCGTAACTGGATGAGTTTAAAGACTGTGGCTCCTCATTTCTCTTTGGCCATCGACCGTACTTGGAAGCTTTTGTTTCGGTTGTTGGGATTAAGATGACTTAGTAATGTCATATTAGCTTTTGTTCTGATTAAGTGTTTCATTACCGTACTTGGCTGACTTAGATGTTCGTGTTGATTTTTAATTGTGGATGAGAAATGCCCCAACACATTCTGTTCAATTTGAGTGTATTGATCTTTTTTATAATTTTTGAATGAAGTTTGATTTTCGTAAAAAAAAAATAGATTTATAATTTTAGTCTTATAAAAGAAATGATTAATGGGCTAATCTGTCTTGGTTATGATATTCAATAAAATTCTCTTTTTGCCTATGCAAAATAAAAAATAAAAAATGGGCTTATCTGTCGCGTGGGACTCATCATATATTTTTCTGTATGAATTAATTTGACACTTCTAAAATTAAGGGTATTATATTAGTATAAAAATAAAATAAAATAAAGGGTATCCATATGGAAAATATAATAAAATTTAATTATTACTTAAAAAGTAATAACTGGAGTTACAATGAATAATATATAATAAATTGCATAATTATTAAAATTTATTTTATTTTAATCAATAATTAAAATTTTGAATTTGTTATTTTAAAATATCCTTCCCCCTTATGAAAAATTAATTCCTTTGTGTTTTTTCTACAGTATTCTTGGCCATATATGAAATTTTAATTACAAATTGCATCATTTTTTTTACATTCGTATAGCTATAAATAAACCTTTTTTTGGTGGACGCTATAAATAAACCTCTTAACATAAAAATAAGAGTAAAGAATCAAATTGATCATTGACAAAAAATACAAAGATTTATTTTGGTTCATGAGAATAAAAAATATCAATTTGGTTCTCAAAAATTTCAAATATTGATCAAGTTAATATTTTTTAGGATAATTTATAGAGATATTGTAGTCTCTGTTAGGGATTAATCTAAACGATATTTAGGATTTTAAAGACTAAGTTGATGTTTTCCATTTCTGAAGAACCAAATAAGTATTTTTGTCGAGGACTGGTTTGGGCTTTTACTAAAAAAGGAAAGAGAAAGGAATAAAAGTTTAATTATTTTTTGCATTTTTACCATAAAAGTAAAATATAAAAATGTGATGTGAAAAAATAAGGATTGTTTAAATTAATATTTTTTGATAAATAAAAGTTTAGGTGAGTTGAGTCTCGGGATAGGGGCTCATCAGGGTTAAAGAAAGTCTCATGACTCAAAGCGCGATTACAGAAGTACTTACATATTATATATCCACCAATGAGGTCCACCCATCGGCAACGAGATTCGAACTCCCCATCCTTGTGAGATATGAGTTATATCATTACCAACCTTCTGTTAGATTGAGCGCTTACCACTAGGCTAAAAGTTATAGCTGTTAGTCAGGGCGCAACCCTTTCTACTTAACCGTAACAACCCAAGTGCCACATGTCAACTGTGATTTGACCACACCTGGGCCTCCACCACGGGACAATTAATGCCACAACCCGGCAACAATCTCCCCCTCAGCAATTGCTCCCGCTGGGAATCGAACACATGACCTTGGCTCTGATACTAATTGTTGGATTGAACGCTTACCACTAGGCCAAAAACTATAACTGTTAGTCAGAGCGCAACCCTTTATACTTAACCGTAACAGCCCAAGCACCACGTGTCAACTGTGACTTGACCCCACCTGGGCCTCTGCCATGGGACAATTGATGCCACAACCCGGTAACACCTTCATGGATTATTTAAATTAATTTTCACACTAATGAAAAATAGTTGTTTCATCACACCATAAGGGTATGTTTGGTTCAAAAAAGGGGAGGGGAGAGAATTTAATGGAGGGAAAGAGATTTAATTTGATATTGTGTTCGGTTAAGAGAATGAGAGGGGAGCATTTGCTTGTTAAATTTAGGAGGGTAGGGGACGAATTTTAATGGAGGAAAAACGTTAATTTACTTTTATATCCTATATTCTTATATATTACTTTCTCCATTCAATATTAAGTGTCATTTTAGCAAAAATAAACAATTTCATATTAAGTGTCACTTTGTTTTTTCAATGCAACATTATTTTGTTTCCTCCAATTTTGCCTCAAAATAAAAATTGTAGGCATCACTTTCAAGTCATTGTACTCCACTATACATTTATGACAAATGTTAATCCTCCGATGGTTAATAAAGTTTTTTATTGATTTTTAATCATTGTTATAAACATTAAGCGACACTTAATATGGAGCGAATAGAGTATATAAGGATATTTAAGTCATTTTACTTTAAATGATTTAAGTTCTCCTAAAAAAAACTCAATATTAAAGGGGAGCCAAAATTAAAGTAGGAGAGATTTTGTTTCCCTTTCTTTCCCTTCTATAAAGTTAACCAAACATACAAAATTTAAAATCTTCACCACCTTAGTTCTCCTCCTATCAAACCATCAAACACTAACTTTTTTTTTTTGACAAAATCAAACACTAACTTAAACATACTGCAAATAAACAATGATGTATAATTAATTCAGAGGTTTCTGCGATGCCGGTTATACATGAGGCAATGGCGCTGGGCTGCCACAAATTGCTCTAGAATAATCCTATTAACGAGTTATTGTCGGATGAAAGGAAAAAAGATGAACCTTTTGATATTAAAATTTTACATAATTTTATTAATTACTTAAAAATTTCGCATTTGCGTTTATCTTCTTTTTTACATGTATTAATTAATAATTTTTTTAGGTACAGTATTAATTAATAATTTAATTACTATATATTAGTAATGTAAAATTTTACACGTATTTGTTTAGGTACAATATTAATTAATAATTTAATTACTATATATTAGTAATGTAAAATTTTACACGTATATCTAATCTAATTATGGCTGGCCCATCCGTAAAACGAGCAAAGTAAGAGCTTTAGTCCTTATGTCAAAAAAAAAAAAAGAGCTTTAGTCCTTAAATTTTTTAGGACCCAAATTCACTACAAGAATATGGTGAGTTATCTAGAGACTATTAGCGAGGGCCAAAGGACAGTAGGTATTTTTTTTATTACCAAGGGCCTAGGCCGCAGGAAACATTAGGCTAGCACTTGGTGACTTTAGCGAGGGCTTTTAGCCATGATAGCTGCCGTTTTCACCGCCAGATTAGCGAGGGCTGAGGCCTGATAACTATATATCGTTATGTCCGCCGTTAATTTTTCTCTGGGTTAATAGTACTTTTGGTCCTGTAATTTTAAGAAAATTCAGTTTTAATCCCTGTAAAAATATTTTTTTAAATGGCCCTTGTAATTTAAGATTCTTTCACTTTTAGTCTCTGTAAAATTTTTTGTTTAGATTTAGTCCCTGTAATTTTAAGATTCTTCCACTTTTAGTCCCTATAAAAGTGGAAAAAATTTAAAATTACAGGGACTAAAACTGGAAGAATTTTAAAATTATAGGGACTAAATCTAAACAAAAATTTTTACAGGGACCAAAAGCACTATTAACCCTTTTTCTTATGTTAATTTTTTTTTTGCTCAGCCCATCACATATGACCCAGCACCACATGTTTTAAAACCTAATTTCATTTCCCTTCTCATCAACAAGGCTGCGCAACAGCACCTCCCTATCTTGGGAATTCTTTCATTTAATTTTTCCCCCCTCTCTCCCTCTTAATCAATCCGCCTTTTTTCCTCTCTCTTTCCATTTATGTTTTCTCTTTCTTCCCCCCTCTCTAAATCCTGTGGCCTCTCTCCCCCTTATCTCTTCTATCCCTCTTTCTTCTTCCTTCTTCATTTATTTCGTTTACGTTTGGGCATAAATCAGGGAATATTTGTCCCCTTTTCCCTTTACATTTATTTCAATTTTATATGTCTTTTTTCTATTGATTTGTTTCCTATTTTGACAGGTAAAAATGAGAACTTTGAGGGGTAGGGATTCGGATCAGGAAAGAAAAAAAGGACGAGAGTTTTTGGAGCAGAGGAGCAGAAGTGTGACGTCCTAGTCAATATTTTCAATATATTAAATATAGTAGTTTATACAATAATAGTGGAAATAATTTTATTTTATTTTAGCAGGCGAAAGTGTACAAATGTACCTCAAGGTACCTAATCTTAGGGCCCTTAACTATACAGAGTGTCTAATGACTGTGACTCCTTTAGATACTGACTTCAACTTACTGGCTGTGTATCAACTGAACCATTTCCTTTGTGAAATTGTCTGATACCTGTTAAGACCCATAGACAGAAAAATACAGGACACAGAAAACAAACGGGAGATAAGAACACACTATACGCACCATTCGATTGGGAAGCGAGGACTTAGAATTCGTGTATAAAAAGGCAGCACACATAAGCAAAGCAGAACAATAGAACATGTGAAAGATTAAACCACACATCTCCCGATAATGATTTGGATCATTGCCTAGCTACCTTGTCCATGCAACCTACAACTATATGCGCGTGGCTACATAGTTTAATATGGCATAAGCGGCCCCACCTTAGCCAACTTAGCCTTTGTAGATAGCGACTGCGACCTCCCACCAGCGTGTGGGTAGGCCGCTCGATTGTCCATCCCCTATCCCGCTCATCGTATCCACTAAGAGTGCATCCTTATTCCCCGATTTCGATGTTGGAGCAGTGTCGAGGAAGCACTCGGGATCGACACTATGGGCGGTGATCTGACGATACCCGTCGGGATAAGCGAGCTACTCAATCGTCCCGAGCACAGCGGCGGCCAAACCACGATCACCTAGGAGCCTCGTCGGACCAGGACTATCTCCAAGGGCCGGCGTATGTCTGTACTCAGCGTATCGTGCCGCACTCACGGCACTGGCCTCGCACCTGACCTATGTGTGCGGCGGTGGATTACAAGACATGTATACTTTTCTTGTGATATTTCATTATTATCAACTCGGCCAGATATCAACATCTTTCCAATTCATCATCATCTCGACCGGCATCAACATCTTATCTCTTTTCTTATCATTCTTTATCTACTTTCGACTCATTAGCTTATTATCTCGACCATTATTATCAACTTATCATAGATAAGCAACTCATCGTATTAGTCATATCATAGTATATAGTAACTTAATATCCAACCAATATTAGCACAACCATTAGTAATACAACACAACTACCAGTACCACATATCAATTATCAACTATCCTCAACCAACATATATAGATCAACCTTAGTGTCGGTTAGGCGACCTACTACTGACATGTTATCAATCAACGCACCAATAGTCAACACACACAATCATATAATTAACATCACATCAATCAGCATCCATCCATAAATATTAACAGATCAACACATGGGTGACGGATCTCGACAAGCGTCTCGGTATCACAAGTCACATCCCATCTCCTAAGGTACTGCGATTATCAACCACTAGTAGGGCATGGGTCACCCTACGCTTAGTTATACACTTATTCTAATCCTAAAATCCCTGGTGGATAGGGTTCAGATCTCCCATACCTGGCTTAGAAGACCGCTACAGTTCTTGCCACTCTTTGCTCCCTCGCCGCTCTTGCTACTTGCACTCCTACCCCTGGACACTCCTACCTAGCCTACTAGGCCGTTCTCATCCTCCCCTCTCAGAGGATTACCTACTAAGGGCTTTCTGATGCACAAGATCCTCACTCGAGGCAAGTGCGAGCATACTTGCTCCTTAGTGGCCCTCTAAGTCTCAACTCCTTTCTCAATCTCAAGGATTACTTACTAAGGGTTTTTACGATGTGCGGATCCTCATTAGAGGCAAGCACGAGCATACTCACTCCTTAGAAATCCATAGAGAGAGAAAGCTAAAGAGAGAAGAGGATTTGGGGCGAGTTGAGAATAGAGGGGTAAAGGGGTATTTATAGTGAATTTTGAGTCCATCGCGTTAGGCATAACCTCCATCGCGTCACGACAGGGCTATATGTCACGCATTCACTGGCTGCATTCACCGATTTTGAAGACTCCACAAGGTTCCAGAATTTTCTGCCATCGCGTCGCGATGGTCTCTAGTGTAATCTTGGTAGCGTCGTGACCGTGTCTAAGGAGATATTCATAATTTCTTTCATTCTAGACATTTCTAGGGGTTTCTAGATCCTTCTTAGGGGTATTTTGGTCCTTTTGAGTGCTTCTATAACACATCTAAGTCTATTTCCTTTCAAATTAGGACTTCTAATGCTTATTCATCGTCTAACTGTACTTTAAATATTATTTTCTGAAAAACGGGATGTTACATTACTACCCCCGTTAAATAATTTTCGTCCTCGAAAATTCAGCGATAGTTATACTTCTAGGACTATTATCCTGAAACTCTTGACCAACTTTTCACCTGACCTTCTTCGAACATCGATTCTTCTTAATCACTATGGTCTTCCTAATAGCTTACCAACCTACACTAAAGGAGTTTACTTATAATTTGTCTAAATTCCTTTTTCTAGTTCTTATCAGGGTTGCACTAATGTTGTTGTATATCATTCTGGTCTTGTCATATTCTCAAATGCTTTCATTTTTAACCGTACTTTACTATTTCTAATCCCAGACTCTATATCACAAGTACATATAGGCTTAGCTATATTCAAAAAGTTAATTCTCCATCTTCCTTTCTTACTTTTCTTCAAAAATCTTACTTCCTATGTTTATCAATTCTGTACTATATAAGTCCTTGATATCATCCTCCTATAAACGGGTTCTTTTCAATCCTTCTTTAAAATAGATTTTCTAAATCTTTCTTTTTGCTTCTCACTAATCTATTGATTACACAATTTCTATTCCAATCCCTAGAAAGAATCCTTTTTGCTTATTCTATAGAAACTATTAAGAATGTTAGTTCCATTGTAATACCTAGATTTATTAAACCACTCCATATTCTAACATTTAATTAAGCCTCCTAATCCTTTTAATTAATCCTTCCAAGTTTCTCTATTACTCATCCTAGACTTTACCTATGGTTATACTCAATTCCTGAAATCTTAACCTAATACTCGACAACACCTACCCACTTCCTAACTGGACTTTATGCATTTCCTTACTCAATCCTTAGTCAAGCCCAAACCATGCTTCACATATTCCTCTATGTTTACTCAATATATGATTTAAACACTCGTACTATCTTAACTTTAAAACTTAACCCTATATGCTTAGTGTCTTAATTGTTTTTAGAATTCAGAGGTTTATCCTCTCAAGTCTATTGCTACTCATGCTAAGAGAAAACAACTTCAAAGAGAATATTGAAGTTTACCTACAAGGGTATGAAATGAGAGAGTCTATACTTATTACCTTTAAGGGTTTTAGAAAAGTAGGGTCAACCATTGGTTTGATGAACCCAAAATCGTTATGGTTAGACTTTATCTAATTCTACTACCACACTAAGTTGCTCTTAAACACCTCTGTCCATGGAAAATTGTCTCTTTCTAACCTCTGATAACTATCCTACAGATGATCATTTACCTAATTAATTTCTGGAAATGATGACTACGTATGTCAATATCCCTTATTGTTCTTGGTCTTTCCTATTTTCTCTAAATACGATGTCTCTAGATAATAAACCCTCCTTGTAATTATCATTCCTAATCTTAAAAGGATATTATGATTCTCCTCAAGATTTATCTTTAGTCCAACATTTCTCATACCTTCAACTTACATTGTTGCCATTTAGACCAAATCCTCCACCTTTCCACGTATAACTCATTGTCTCATACTGATAGATCAAAATCTTCATTTTCTCATAATTGTCATCCTAATCACTGTCAACCTCATCTTACCTGAAAGTCCATTCTCTTACTATACTTCCTTAATAATAACATTATTCACCTTAATCCTACTCCTTACCTGTTCTATTGGCCACATAGTAGGAACTTACTCCTTCGTTCCTAGAAAAATTCTCAAGGATTCCAATCCAGTTTGCTACTTGTAGGTCTTATTCTAGGGAATCTTATTATACCCTTATACCTAACTCCTAGATCTACGCTAACTCTTTCTGTATTTACACCTTTGTCTAAGACTTTTCACTTCCGAATACTTTTCCTTTCATATGTCACACCTTGTCTTTACCAATGCTTTTACTATATTTATCCAAAACCTTCCTTTTCTTACTTCTGATAATGGTTGCCCTGATTGTTAACCTTGATTAGCTCATACCTTATCATCTAGAATTCTACTTTCTTACTATCTTTGTTACTTTGTACCTTTCTTTCTTATTTCCTTTGGTTTCAATCTATTCACCCTTATTACACGATTTTATCCTAGCCACACTTTCTACTAGATCCACTGGTCACATAGTGGTAACTCATACCCTCCAGAAAACTTTCAAGTCTCATCGGTTGGTGACACTATCTTACTTTAATGGTCTCTATTCCGCCTCTATACTTAATCTTCTAAATCAAAACCTATACTAATTTCTTTTCTATAACTCTTACCTTGTCGTCAATTTGTAAAGCTCCTCTGATGATCTAGTCTAACAACTCTCAGATCACTGACTAATGGGTTCCCCCACTTCTAGCATATAGACCATCTCACTTTCTATTCCTAAGTCTAATCTTTATTGAATCTACCATTATCAGGTTAGTCATCTTTTGGTTCTAAGTCCTCTACCACTACATATACACTCTTGAGGTTCAACCAATAATAATCGAAGATTCATTCCAGTTCTTCAACAATCGTACTACCTTGAGTTAAGTCACCTATTTTATCAATCTAGAATAAATTATTTCCGATATCTTTTCCTAATCAAACCTCAGGAGCCAATACATCTGAGCTTGGTTTTATTTACTTCCCCTTCATCCTTCTTTCATATCCTATTTTTTCCTTCTGATTTACTCTATTCCTATACTGCTGGCTCTAACAACGTTTCCATCTCTCTTACCTTCCCTAGTCGACTATTTCAATTTTCCCTAATCAAGGTTTGACCTCCCTGCCAAAACCTAAGGTTATTCATTTGATATTCCTATTAATAACTCAACTCAACCTCCTAACTTCTCCATCTACTCATCCATCAAATCTCGATAATGTCAGTCTCCATTTCATCCCCTCAATATTGTATCATCACAAGATCTTTTCTAGTACATTTGCTTCTCATTAAATGTCTATATAGACTTTGCATTCTATTGCCCTTATGGTACACTACAAGAATTCTCGCTGTTACTGATGGCCAAAAGCCGTCGTTGAGATTACCGACGGACTACTGACGGCCACAGGGCCGTTAGTAAATTGCTCATCGCTAAATTTACCAACGGCCATTACCGACGGCTTTTTGTCGGAAAGTAGCCTCATATAGAATCCATGAAAACAACCATTTTTGTCCTGTACCGACGACTTAGCCCACGATAAACTACAAATTAAAACAAAAAAAACACAAATCCAAAAAAAAAAAAACACAAATCTGACGGTCGTCAGTAACGTTACCGACGGCTAAACCCATTGTAATGTATAAATTAAAACAAACAAAAAAATCTCACAGATGCGCTGGCTTTGTTTGCAAATTCATTATTCATCATATTGACACTGGTAACACACTGACATCAGTATCTAAATCTACAATAATATACGACAAAGATCTCATTTAAATGTTCACTTGTTGCATGTGGGTATTGCCATCAGGTATTCAATAGATAATTCTATTACATAATTATAAGCTGAAAGAATTTCAAAATACTTAATGTCAGGCAAGATTTTCTTTAAATATACACAACTTAGATAAATACAAGTTACTGGTTAAGAACAAGGAAATTAAAGACAATATCCTCTTCAGATGCATCCACAAAAGTACGCAATAAGCTTCAACAAATATATCAAGTGAGAAAGATAGGTAAAGCTTTATGGAGAGAGAAGAATGCAAATATATTAAGTGAGGAAGATAATTAAAACTTTATGGAGGGAAGAATAAGGGGCCGGCATACAAGAAAGAGGATGATTCTAAAGATAGTCCAATCTATACTTACATCCAATTCGCCCAGCTTCAACCATACGAAGATCCAATGAAATTTCTTGAAACTGTGCAGCAATTTGTCTGTCTCCAAGAGATAAATTGTTTGACACATAAGCTTTTATGGTACCCTCTCCATTTGTGAATCCTGTATCAACAGTCAAATGTATGGGATTGGGTACTTCTCGGGAATAAAATTCAAGGATTAATGCACTTCCGCCAATTACTCCATGACCAGTTGAATACCTGCATAAATAATCAGAGTTAATTAACATTGGTTTTTCGAACAGAAATGAAGATATAGACAGATTCATCCTTCCAAGGCCTAAAAAGTTTGGGGTGGAGAGTGACTGAAGAAGAAGCAACTTAGTACAACAAAGCTCTCCAGTCCAATTGCATATTAATCAGAGAAGATCCCTGAAGAAACCAACTCTTTTAATGTACTAGGATGCAACGGAACAAAATCCACCCCAAAAAAAAATTACACGTAAACCAAATATTCAGAGAAAATATTGCATTCAAATCCATACAAACACAATACGTAAAAAATGCACTTCTAGATTCCAAAGTAAACGTTTCTAAACTAGGCCATAGGGATTTGAAATTCCTCTAGACATACTTTACTGAGAATACTGTTATGATCACTTCAGTGATAACACTGACAAAAACGGAATATAAAAATATCCGGACTTACCATCCAACTATGATTTCCTTTGGATTCACTTTTTGGTGGGGCATTAACATATTATGGTGGTATTCTATATCCAAAGCAACCTGGAAAAAGTAACATGAAAAATAAGAACAACTCTTTTTTTGAGAGTTAGAACAGATACTAATTTCATTTCGCTGGTGTTAAGAAGAAACAGACACCACAACCATTGAAGAAACCATTGAACAGGCATGGATATGAGAAATTGAACAGTAGAGTCAAAATTAAACTTCACTTATCCATCTTGTTTCTTTGCTTTACCCACCTTGTTTTAAACACAAGCTTTGTCACTTTTTTGAAGATTTCTATAAAGTTCAGTTGTTCTAATTGCTTCATAAAATTATTAACCTCATCCACAAGGAGAAAAACAAATTGCCTCAAAAAGAGGCCAAGGAAAGAAGTTCTTCTAATTAGAGATAAAATTCTGAAAAGGTGGTTCTAGGATTCATAAGAATTAAACTAAAAATTTGCCTGTAAGAATTCTGGAAAGGTGCATATAAGAAGTCAGGTGAGAACTGAGAGATGTTCTAAAATAGTTGAGGTGGATAAGCTTATTTGTAAGAATTCTGGAAAGGTGCATATAAGAAGTCAGGTGAGAACTAAGAGAGGTTCTAAAATAGTTGAGGTGGATAAGCTTATTTCAACTTATGAAGGCAGCTATTATTTAGAAGGCATGTGTCATTTTGATCATTTCAATTTTTCTTGTCATACATACAAGTGCTTGTTGAGAAGTTTATGCTCTCAATGATATTTGTTCCTCTAAATCTACAAGAAAAGAACGGAGAGAAGTAATGATCATTTATTAGTCATAACGTAAACAATGAAGCATGTGCTTCATCTTTAGTCATAACACAAACTATGCTTTAGCTTTATTCATAACTTCTGAAATTGATGACTCAAAGGTTTTGGGCTTTACTTCGATGAAGAAATGTGATAAACTTCCATGTGATAATTGATGGAATAATGTTCAATTCATGTGGATACTGTGATTTCTATCTAATATACCACTTTTCAGAAGTATGTGTAAAATATGTGGACTTGCTTTGAAACTACCTGTTATGTGTAAGTAACTGCAGATATTCTCCCATTGGATGCAGGTATACAAGGTTGTAAAATATGCCAATGAGTACTTCATCTGGTGAGCATCCTTTTGATTATCATAATCTTCTTATTTCTCTCAGCCATACTATCATAATACATGTCATGAATCATCCTAATATGACCTTGCTGAAGCATTGTTTCTTTTCCACTACAAGTACATATGAACTTTCTTAGTTTGGTTGTCTTGCTGTCGATGAATTAATGGGACTCATTCACTGTGGAGAAATAAGGTCTTTCAAATAATTATTGAAGAGGTGGCCTTCTCATTTGATGAATGGAATAAACTTTTTTGAAGGCAGACCTCTAACATCATTCCCTGACATATTATTCCGAGAAATATCACTCAAGGAAACACATGGAGGAGAATCCTTTCTCCTATTCTCAATCTTTCAATAAAATTGTTCTTTTCTTTTGGTTGTCTCTGTCAATTTTTTTCATTTCTCTTCTTTGGTTCCTAACAATTTCATGTCACAACCTCTAAATATGCCTTAACAGACTGTCAGAAACAAAATAGGCTGCAAATATTAAGCATTAACTTGGCAATATCTATTGGAAGTGCTTCATTGAAGTATCTTCATATACTCAAAACGCATACACATTCATTTTAAAAGTTTCTATGCTTTATAGGTTCATTGCAATTTTTTGTCATTAGGTTCTTGGAAGTGAGGGCTGCTATACTCAATTACCCTCTGTCTGTAGCAGTTGCATTACTATCTTTCTCTTTTAAATGCGACTGAAATTCTAATTTCATTTTTTCCCTTTTTACTAATTCTCAAGCCTATTGAAGTGTTGCAATCAATCAAATTCTTTTAGCATCTTCCGAAGTTATTTATTAAAGAAATATTCTTAATTTGAATCTTAATATTCAATAATTTTTGTATTGGTATGAAATACATATGATAACCTTACTATTCTTAATTCTAATTCAATATCTCATTATATTTTCTTACTGTTATTATTCCACTCAGACTTTGGATATTCTTATTCAAATATATTCTTAAACTAGTATGTAACCCGTGCCATGCACACAAATATTTTTATAAATGGGCTTCAAAAAATATTTAGTTTCAACAATGAAATATAATAAATATTGACATTTACCATGCACGGGTATCAGAATAATTTATATTTTGTAAGTTAATAGTATCACAATGCATGTAGTATATTACTCATATTGAATAATAAGTAAATAATAGATAGTATTTTGTATAATTGGAATAATAAAATTTAATCTATTGAAACCTTGTGCTATTTTTTTTTTTATATTTTTGTACATAAACCGCGTCATCTTTTGGTGGTTAGAATACTCCATCGCATACTCTACCGTTGAATGATGGTAACACTAATGAGCATACCGCAGCATAGTTATGCCATTCAGATGTTATATATTTGGTCCAAGGAACGCATAATGTGTATTTAAAAATATATATTTAAAGGAATTTATGTATTAATTACTGTTATTTATTGTGAAATATTCATTTATATTTAGATATTGATATGTTTTCATCCAAAATATTAATTTATATTTGGTGTACTTTTACTTGTGTTTTATCATCTTTTGATATTAATCATGAATAACACAGTTAAGAAGAAGAAGAAATACATAATTCTTTGTTTTATAAAGGATTATGAAAATTCAATTTTTTTTCTATATTAATCAATTTACATGTAGGCATTAATGTTTAAAATACAATTTATATAAAAAAATACAATTTAAATTTTTCCATATAATTTTTTAATAAACCATTTCTAAAAGACATCAATATTAATCTCCCTCTCATAAACATTAATTCTCTCTCCTCTCTTATCCAGTTATTTTATTTATTTTTAATTTTTAATTTTTTTAATTTTTATTTTCTTAAAATTTTATATTATTTTTGGTTTGTCGAATTTTTAGCTTTTTAATTCTTCTATTTTTGTTACTTTCGTAACATTTTAATTTTATAATTTTAATTTTTGAATTTTTATATCTTTATTTGCTTTGCATTTTATATATTTTATATTAATTTTTAAAATTATTTTTATTTCTTTCTTTGTTTTGCCTTTTTATATTAGTTTTTATTTATTTTAATTTTGTCTTTATAAATGTATTTATTTTGTATAAATGATTATTTTGCTTTTGAGTCCTAACGGAAAAAATTACATGTTATTGGTATAATTTCATTGTCTTTGAGTATATATCAATTTTATAAATGTTTTTATTATTTATGAATGAATATTTTACTTTTGAGTCCCAAAAGACAAACATTACATGTTTTTTTGTATAATTTCATTGTATTTGAGCACATCTCATTTTTTATAAATGTTTATTTTATTATTGAGTCCTGACGGAGACATATTACCTATTGTCGGTATAATCTCATCGCCTTTGAGTACGTATCACAGAACTGCATCTTTTCTTTTTCATAACAACTTAGGGCTAGACTTTACTTACCTCCCGGCCGAACTCTGGATTACTCAAGGCCCCTTTTCCCTGGACACCGGAGCTGGATCAAAGACCTCTGGATCAAAAAGTTAGGATTTTGTTTAATTAGTTTCTCTGCTTAAATACTCTCATTCTTTCTGCATTTTTAGAGAACTAAAACAGCTAATTATGTTTGTTATAATGTAAAGCTTTAATTTTATAAACATATGTTTTTCAAAAAATGCATAGAAACATAGTGACCTGTACAAATGCATGAAAGTTATTAGCCAGTCTCTTCTAAAAAAACAAACAAAGAAAGAAGTTGTAAATTCATGTTTAGGCTCTGCCTACCATGTCGAAGTGGTGTAGGTGGTGCACATTGCACCACCATTTTTTACAGTTAGATTGGACTGTCTCAAGGATTTGATTGTGAAACCCACCATATATACCATATTTTTTCTCTTTCTGTCCCAATCACTTGCTTTGCATCTGAGATGGCCGAGGGCATCTGAAAGCAGGATGGTAGTGAATGCTTGGGTCGATAGTGGAGGCGAAGGTTGCGGCGGTACCATGGCAGAACCACCAGCTTGTGAGCGAAACTCATCATCACCACCACCTTCCAACTCAATCCCACCGCTAACTAACAGAAGCACCCACCACTTAGTTGTGTAATTCTTTTCTCTATTTCCCCTTTTTATGTTAGCTGAGAATGGGAAAGTTAGGGCCTTTATTCGTGGAATTCAATTTGATGCTAAAAGTTTGGTCTTTGAGCTTAACATACAAGATCCATTTAGTTAATTTTCTTGTTGATATATGGTTTTCCGTTTTCACCGAAGTTTCATTTTTTCTTGGAAAGTTTTGATTTGAATTTGTGTTTTTGAAGATATGTTTATTGTTGGCGCTTGTGATAAAATCAGATCATGGTTCTTATGTTGAAGTTGGACTCTCGGTGATTAGTCGTCGCGGGTGAGAGAAGGGAGGAAGCGAGATTATGAATGGTGGGGTGCACCATTTCAATGGTGAAGATTATGAACCTTTACGGTGGCTCTCTTTTTGCTATGAAGGCGATGAAGCGGTGGGAAGGTGATGAAATCGATTTCAGGTAAAAGCAATTGTTTGTGGCATGTTGTTTGTATTAGGCATATGTATAAATAATGAGCAAGCGAATTAGGGTAAATCATGATTATGTCGACTAAGGAAATAAAACATACAATTGATTGATCAAAATCATTAAATTCGAAAATAATATTAGGATATATTCAATCTGAATTAAGAATATTTCCATATTTTTTTAATTAACGTTACCATTTAGTATTTAGGGTTGCCTTTTATAATTGTGATGAGTTTAATTTTATAATTAATTGCATTGACTGCAATTTTTTTGATTCAAATGTTTATAGCATGTATTTAAATTGTGTCAAATATGTGGATTGTAATTAATTTTGCAATGAACACTTTCCATGTTTGTAACAATTGCTATATTTAGACGCATCATTAAATGTTATATTTATTTCTTTTATTTTTATTTTTGTATTTAATTCCTTGTATTTGTGACTCAGCTATTCCATGTAAACAATTTTAATTGACGTGGCTCTGAAGTTTTTATATCGTGATGTCATTTGTTTTGTTTTCTTTTTTTTAAATTATTCACATTTGTATATAATAAAAATTCGAACCTTAAAATGATAGATGACACACTTTTTCATAACAATTATAAAAATGATGTGCGACTCGTGCATATGCAATGCATGGGTATGTTACTAGCTACTTACAAAAACTATTACGGCTTTTAATCAGTGAGGAAAGTTTTCCTTGTTGTTTTTGTTGTTATTGCCAACGGAAAGTCTTTTCACTTTTTTTAATGCTAGCAAAATGTGACAAAGCAAGCCAAAAAAACACCATATCTGAACTCGGTCTAGTCCTGGAGAAGATCTGACTTGCAGCAATGGCACCTACATAAAAGGACAAAATGAATTAATAAATGTAAGCATTGTTAAGGTATAATGTCAGATATTTTTTCCCCTGATTACAGGAGGACAAGAGCCAGTAATATAAAACAAGTAAATAACTACAGAGAGTAAAAACTCGCTTTGCGTTGTGTAAAAGTATTCCATTCCACTCAAGCCACTTTGGCGGTAGTACCTCCTCAACTGCCTTATTCTAGCTCACTCACTGGAAATGATCTCCAACTGCCTCATAATATTTACCTTATTTTTTTATTATTATTCTGTGTATACATTTTTTAAAATAGAAAACGAAGTAAAAATTGTGTCATATCTTTAAAATTAAGAATTAAAACGAAATAAATAAAAACATTTAAAAAATAAAGACTCCAGGCAAGCATGTCAGAAAAATAATATTGGCTGCTTGGGTTTTTCTTACCTATGTTTAACAGATTTTTTATCACAAAATAACACCTTTTTATTTGATGGGGGAGTTCGAGAAGCATCCGAGAGTAACAACAAGCTAAGGACCAAGATCAATAAGGTCATCTTTAATAGAGTACCCATAAAGTGAGATTTAAGGGGCCCCACACATCTACATCATTTATTTTTATTTTTTTAATCTTGGTACTTAATAGGTACCCAATCCCTCCAACCCAACACATCTAAAAAAATTACCAAATGGGTCCCACAAATAATACCACATCATCACATATAACTAATAACTGACATGTGGGGCCTGCGAAAGAGGAGAGAGAAGGGTACCCAATCCTAATAGGTACCCACATTTTTTTTCCACAATGGGGGTACCAAATAGGTACCACTCTAAATAGGTGCCCAACCCTTAGGTACCCAATAAGTACCCACATTGGATGCCCCAATAGACCCTGACACCACATCTCTACCCAAAATTTTAAGACATTGAGTATATGAGTTACCTCTCTTATATATCATTCACTTAGCCTAATCCTAGCCAATGTGGGACTAACCACTCACACTTGAATTCTAACATTATTAAATTTAAATCATATTAAGATCTTTGAGAAACAGGAGTTGTAGGTAAAGACTCTGTCCGAATTTGCTGCAGTAGCAGAATCACGAAATTCACGCAGTAGTGAAATTTGGATCGATCGATCTTAATTGGACGGTTATATTCCTAGATGAGTAAATCGAATTCAAAGTTCAATTTCAGAACGTGAGTCATCCAATCGAGATTGAACGACCCATATTTCACAAATGCGTGAACTTCGTGATTTCACTAATGCAACAAATATGAATTCGAGACCACCAATACTCCCACGGACAAAGGCAGCATATAGTGTGCTTTAAAAGTAGGGTCACTCATTGCATCCAATCCCATTTAAAAGGTCAACAATGAGAATGGAACATGTTTTGGTTTCCAAAGGCTTGAGGCTAGATCAAGTTTGTCAAACTCGAGAGTCTACGTAAACTCGTGGAGTTTCCTGGTGGCGGATGCATATTGTATGCTTTGGGGTCAATTTCCCCCACGAGAAAAAAATTTGACTTGAACATGCTTAAAAAAATATTATTTTTGCCCCCATAAGAAAACTAAGTGTTGCTCCCGTATGATAAATATTTTTTAAAATGAATACATAAAATTATAAGATATCAAAGAGGGAATAAATTGGTACTAACTTTACCCTTTTATCCTTCTAGTTTTTAGGTCTTGTCTAACACTAAATACACACAATGAAACAAAACACATCAGATTTTGAAAAAGAAACATTGTACTCCCAAACCGAGAGAGAAAGAGATTAAGAGGCACACAGAGCGGAGATGATTTTCTTGATGATTTTCGATCAAGACTATTAGATCAAGAGACAAGAACGTGAGACCAGTGAGAATCGTCACACTAAAAAATTCTTGGTAATTCTTTTGCCCCCACTAAAAAAATTTATGGATCTGCCACTGGAGTTTTCGTAGACTCGACTCATAAGAGTTTACCTCTATATATATATATACACACACACACACATATATATACATGTGTATGTAGATATATATTTGCGTGTGTGTGGATTACTACAATATGCCCACTAATTTTTGTGAAAGTGTATTTTAACTCCAACTTCTTTTCATTTGGACCAAAAAATTCAACTATCTCTTTTCATTTGGATCAGAGCACTAAGTGGCATAGGCCCTGTGTAATTACACCGAATCCTCCGACCTAGTGTCGAGGTAGCGTTTGCTATCAGGCTGTTTGATGACTCTGTTATTCGATGAGATAACATATTAAACAAAACAATTTTACAAAAAAGAAAAACAATATTAATGGCCAGACCCTCGGTAACTTCCCTCGTATGTTTTATGCTTGCAACAATTAGAGCCGCCAATAATACCAACAAGCAAGTGGCGTTAGTAATTACTGACGATCTTCTCCCTCAAAACTCTTCACGTTATGTTCTTCTATTTCGACGATTGATGCTGTCGTTAACTACCAACATCATTTTTCCGTCGGTACAACACTAACGACCTTTCTGATCTACCCATCGATAAGCCATTTTGCTACCATCGCTAATCCATTAGAAAAACTGTATTACCAACCGCTTATAGTCGTCGATAAGCTTGATTTTTATTAACTATTAACTGAAAGTTTGTTTCAGTTAATTGTAATTTAATAAAGTAGTTAGTTATGCCATTTAATCAAGTAGTTAGTTATGCCAACTGTAAATGGTAGGAGTTAGTTACTGAGCTAGCTGTTCATATAGTGTATATATATAGAATAGAACTCTCTCTTTGTAAAGTAGAACATTCATTTTTATCAATACAGAAAATGGAATCAATTTCCACCATTTCTTTCTCTGTTTTCATTATCAACAATTTCCTTGTATGCGCCATTTTTACGTCGTTCCTTACCAGCCACATCTCCTGCTTTTCCCCCATGGATGAAGGTTGCAAAGCAAGATCAGGGAATCCCCCATATTTGTGGCCATACTTGCCACATTGGAAGCAAATAGCATGGAGCCCCTTGTATTCTAGTGGAAAGTTTAACCCATCCCTTGAATCTTAGAAACAGATTTCTTCTCAAGGTCAAGCTTCACACAATGAGTGAATGAAGGTTATTTTGTCAACCTTCAACATTGTTCCTAATGTCTACCCGACACGCTAAAAAAAAAAAAAATTTATTATTATTGTAAGGCTCTATCGGAAGATTCGTTATACGAATCCAACAAGGAACTTTGCAAGGGGCTTTCTTATTCATCAAGAAAAATGGTCTCCATCATTGAACAAAAAAATCGAAATCAGCCACAGACCTTCAAACAATGCATATTTGTAATCTTCCTTATATGCGAGATGCACGAGGAAAAAGTCTCGTCACATTGGTGTCAATCGAGTCAAACTTTGTCCATTCCCTTTTTAGCTTAATTTTCTAACACTTAGATGTTCACTCTTTTCCCTCACACTTTGACCACCAAGGATCCCTTCCAAAGATAACACCAGTCTTCAAATTCTGCTCTTGTGACAGTGATCACTGGCATATATAACACCATATCTCCGTGTTCATAGCCTCATCCTCCACATCTTTGTACCTCTAATTTTCTGAAAGATCCAAATCCTGTGGATTGTCCAGTACCACATCACCATTGATCATGTTCAACCCTTCGTCGAACAACATCTCCTTATAAGACTTTGGTGAAGCTACCCCATTATTTTGCCCATAGTCACCATCTCTTCCTTCTCGTCAGACTCACTCTCTAATTAACAGAAATGGATTTGGTGTAGCCATAGTTAGTGAATTCAATGATCTCAACCATCGATAAAAATAAATGGTTGAGATTTTGAAATTTTAGTTTGCTGAAGTTATGACATGAGCCATCAGATCTCCATCCAATGGCTAAAAGAGATTGATTGTAGTGATTGCAATGATTAGTGACTGCAGTGAATCAAGGTCCCAAATTATCCTACACCACCTTCCTAGTCACTAGTTTGTTCCCCTTCCAACAGTCTTATTTTTACTTTTGAAACAGCCTTCTTTTGGTTTTGGTTTCAAATTCTTCACAAATTTGGCAAGTATTTAATCCATTTTAATGCTTACCTGTAGCCAATGAGGGTTGGTATGGTCGGACTTTTTGTTCACACTAACTGTGACTTAGGTTTGAATCTCGAAATTTTACATTGGTGGGTTATCGTAAATTTAATTGTAAATGCTACAGATGTTGGTGATCTCTCTGACCTTGCATGAGTGTGTGCGCGCCCACCCTTATCTATCTATTGTTTTTTTTTACAAAAAAAAGGTTCTTCTCAAATAAATGAATATATGTAACGAGTAAAAGTGAATATTCACCTTTATTTACGTTTTGGAAAAAGATAATAAAAATATTATTGGAATATTACTAAAAAATCGTTTTCATAATATTTGTTCAAGATATTTTTCCACATATAGGAAGAAAATTATCTGTCCACTGTTTTTCTTACAATATACTTTTCTGTTGGTTAAACCCAAACTAATTAACTTACTTTTATTCTTGATTTACTTTTTCAAAAAGTTGACATTTTATATGCTAGTCTTAGTCTCGTGACTTCACCTTTCTGTTTCAATTTGATGATATCAGTTTTTAATTTTTTTATTATTTAGTGAATTTCTTATAATTTCTACTACGTAAAAATTTGGTTTCTAATTATTTAATAAACCCTGACAAAATTTATAAAATATTAGAAATTATTTTTAAAAGGTATACCAAAAAATATTGTCTTTTTTGACTGATAAAAAATATTGCTTTTTTGAACTGGATAAAAAAATATTACTTAAGTTTCTCTATGTTCTGTCAAAAAAAAAAAAAAAGTTTCTCTAAGTTTGTTTATTACACCTACGCTCCACTACTCTTTCGTTGTTTGCCCCGATATAATTAACATCTATTTGATGCTTGCTAGCAAACAGACAAAAGGCGAACCATGAAGTTATCTAATTCACAGCATATTCATATTTTAAGCTTCTTTTCATTCTTAGTTGAGGATACCGGTATGAACATAATTTGGAAAGAAGTGTAATTTACTTTCTTTTAAAGTTAAGCTTTAATTAAGAAATTAAATCTTAAAACTTGGTAATATGTACAAATTCGTCCTTAATTTTTTTAAACTACTCTATTTAGTCAAACCATTGGTGTTTTGTCCAAAATCTAATAAATAGAGTTTAGTACACTTTCACTCGGGTGCATCTGTATAGAGAGTATAAGGGATGATCGTACTCTATACCACGGTCTCACGTGATGATTTCCTTCTCCCAAACCCCCGCATTTCAAAGTTCAAAGGAAGAAATGATAAACATATCCTTCCATCACATGCAAATTACATAGGCCATTGAATGCCTAGACTAGGACCCAGACTGTTCACAACCAAAACAGTTATAGCAGACTGGCGTGCAGTAAAAATTAAAAATAAAATAAAGCTACCTAGGTTTCTTTCTTTCTACGTGTGAAGTTTGAAGCCGGCAAGTAACGTTGCCATTACTGACCAGGTGGATCGAAGTAACATTTGGAAGAACTTTCAACAGATGCATTTTCGCTGGCACTTAATCCTCAGTATTTACCAAATGGCTTGTTGGGTGATGATTTCAAGCAAGGCTTGGGAGATGAATTAAATTTAAGGAGATGATCATGCGTGAGTGAAGCGTGATCACTCATGCTTCAGAAAGGAAAAGACTAGTCTAATATAATATTCGTTATATTCTTACGACTAATCTAATGCGTGGGAGATGTGATGTGATGCGACGCGATGCGACAGAAAATAAAATGAGAAAATATGTGAAAGAAAACGTAAAATAAAAAAGTTAGGATTGTTTGATTAATTAATTAATAATTCTAAAAGTTCTACAAAACGAAAAAAGAAAGATATTTTATTTAAAACAAAAAAGGATCCCGAAATCTGTCTGTCTGTCCCTCTGGCCGTAACCGTAACCATCCCTTGACTCAGACGATATGTCGTTTTGATTGGTCGCTTCGCTTGCTTCCCCTTTTTTCTCTACTCGATAATGAATTTTTTTTTTTTTTGGTTGACATGAATAAACACTCTAGTACTAAATTAGCAAACTTTATTTCCCAAAATAAAAAAGAAAAAAAAAAGGTTTACCGTTTTACGTTGTAAGTGACTAGCGAAGGAGTCGTTTCCTAGCGTTAGGAGTTGACGACGGTCTCTGAGGACGACCCGAGCGTTTCAATGGTTCGACCACCGAGTCCCTGAACCGGTGCGGCAGCGCTTGGCTCCTCCCTCTCTTGGACCTCACCACTGGCTCTGTCTCCTCCACCACATCACTGTACAAATCCACAACCACCCACCTCTCCTTCCGTTTCTTAACTCCTCGACTCGCTCCACGTGTCCTCAACTCGCCCCCGACTCCCCTCACTTCCTCCGAGTCCGACTCGTCCTTTCCCGATAAAACTCTCGCCGCTTCGATAAGCAAATCCAAACAATTACTATTCCCCCGAAACGACGACGTTTCCGCGCCGCCATCGCTTCCTTGTCCATCATCTTCTGACTTTGATTCCACGTGATCAACTCCAATGTTGTTGACAACCTCAAAGCTCTGAACTTGGGTATCCACACTCTTCTCTCCAACAACTTCTTCAACTTCCGCTTCCGCTTCTTCCTCTGGCTCTCCCCCTTCGTTGTTGTTTCGATGATCAATCGCGGAAGCGTTGCTTGCGGTCACCGCAGAAGATTCGGATTCTCCACTCTCTTCGATGGAACAGAAACTCAGATTCAAATCGATACCAACCCCTTCGTTGGGAAAAGGTTCTTCTTTGGAGGGTGGGATCGATGAAATTATGTGCAGAATCTTGAAGAAACACATTTGGGACTTGGAATAGCCATGGTGGTTGGAACAATTGAGGTACTGGTGATAAGAGGAAGCCATTGACGTTGTTGAACAGTGAGCGAAAGGAAAGGGCTTTTCAGCAGAAAGAACGGGCTATCCCGTCATGTTTGGACCACGACGATCACAGAACCAACAGAGAGAGAGAGAGAGAGAGACAAATCAAACAAAAGACTATGACTAGTGTAGCGAGAAGCGATGGTATTTTGAGTGTGAGTAACCAAAGGAAATATAAAGTGATTTGATTAATTTATTAATATAAAATATTGGTGTAAGATTTTTGTTTTTATTTTTTAAAAAAGTAATATTGTTTGGGTTCGTATGAATGTCTTTTATCTGGGGTGTGTAAGGTTGTCGGGCTCTGATTGGAGGGCGACGAAGTGTCATCGTTGTTGCCATGTCATGAGACACGTGGCAGGATGGGATTTACTTAATGAAGAGAAATTGTAGGCACTGACCCTGGCCCCCCGGCTTCTGCACTCACAAACCTGCTGCTTCCTTTGTCTGCTACTGTTGCGCCTGAATCCAGTGCGAAGTCCTCATCCTCTATTGTCTCGGCTCTTCTATCTGTAAGCTGTGATAATGAAACCAACATTAATGCATAATCATGCGAATGAAGATGATGCATGTGGTGTATGGTTTGATTGTACTTTCTTACATATATTTTACTAGGTATTATATTCGTTCTGACATTAAAAAAAAAAAAGCATCATCTTCAGATCTTTTCATCACGCAAAAATTCCATAGAAATTGAATTATAAAAAAGTGAGTTATTAACTTGGACCAGTCATTTTTTGAGGCTAAAACTTAGATAAGTTAATAAAAGTAACAAAGTGAATTTCTAATCTATTGGACCTCCACAGCTTAAAGATATGTTTGGATTGATAACTGAGATGGAAGTAGAATGGAATGGAATATTTTTATGTTCCATTGTTTGGATTATAAAAAAAGGGATGAAATGAATGGAATCTTGTGGTATTTATTCTATCTCATTCTATCACTTATCTCCATTTTTCTTCCATTTCTCCCTTCTAATTTGGGGGAATGAGATGGAATGTTGCAAGTGTAAGTGAAACGCTTCGTCTCTCTTTTCATTCTTCTTCTTTTTTTTTCCTTGTGGTCATTTGGTTAGCTTCAGTTGCCGTTGCTGGTGGAATCAATATCTTCAAATTATTTTTAAAGAAAAAGTATAGATATTTTTTAGGGTTGTGTTTATTGTGCAAAACACGATTAGTTTCTGCACCATCCAAAAGACAATGTCGAGAATTTAAAAGTTAATTTTAACCCTTAAAATATGTTAAAGACATAAAAAATTCCTCACAATTTCATCATTTTCTTCTCTTTTCGGTAATCTATTCGAATTTCATCTCTTGCATACCGGTAAACTAGTTGCAGCCGAATAAGTGTGACATCCTAATTTTCAAATAAGATTTTAAATAATTCTTAGAATAATAATTAAATAATAATCAAGTATTAAAAGCCTTAGTTAAAATTGACTCATAACAGACCTAGAGTGCCCTAGAAAGGTTTAGAACACCCTATAATTGGAGGATGAGGAGTCTATGGGAAGTCTGCTTAGAGGCAGAAGATGGATACTTATGTCACGACCAGTGTGTCTTTTGTCACCCATGTGAGTGTAGAGTTATATCTATACTTGTATCTATAATATGTTTGTAAACCTTAATAATAAATAAAGTATATGTGTTTGTTTATCTTAAATATGGACTACCGTTGTCTAAATAAATAAAGTAATTAAATAAATAAAATAAACGTCCTGTCTTGGCGGGGTGTTACATTAGTGGTATCAGAGCAGTTCGGTTCTAACCGGACTGTGGGGAGGGTCGAGTCACTGGTCGTGTATAGAGTCTAGTTGTCTCCACATCGGATGACAACTATGGGGATTGAGTAAAGAGTCTGACACTAGTCTTAGGAAAACCTAGTTATAGGACATTTTAAGCCAATTGTTACATTTCAGGTAACAAATGGCTCAAACATTTCTGAAAGCGGAAGAGGTAACACTCCAAAAGATGATGGGGACCGGGGAGGAACCAATGGAACCCGGGGATTAGAAAATCTGGTAGCAGCCATGCAACAGCAGGCACAACAGAATGATCTGCTGGTACAGTAGCAAGGAGAGTTATTGCAACATATGTTGAACCAGAAAGGTGGAGGAGAAATATGATAGATCTTTGGACAAGTAGCTTTTATGAAGAATAAACCCCCACAATTCAAAGGAGAATATGATCAGAAGGGAGCAGAGTTGTGGCTCCAAGAGGTTGAGAAGATCTTCGCGACACTCGTTGCCAGGATGATCGAAAAGTAACCTATGTAACTTTTATGTTAGTTGGAGGAGCGAATCTTGGTGGAAGAATAAGCAAAGAGTGTTAGAGACTAAAGGAAAAGTCATTACTTGGGAATTATTCCAAACTTGCTTTTTAGGGAAGTATTTCCCAAGTACATTAAGACGAGAAAAGGAGAAAGAGTTCCTCAGTCTGAAGCAAGGAAGGATGTCTGTAGGAGAATATCTTTGTAAGATTTGAAACTCTAGTTAAATATTCTAGGTTTTACAAGATAAACCTAGATGAAGAATGGATGTGTAGACAATTTGAAGATGGGTTAAAGCCCAAGTTGCGCAATCTTGACAATAGGATAGAAAAACAAAAGAACGGTGGACCCATAAGAAACAACTGAAGGAACCAAGAGGAGAAAAACAATAGAGGACCCTATGACCGTCTCAATCAATCCCTTGTTGAAGTTGGAAGGGGGCAAAGACCACTAAGATGTTTTCGTTGTGGAGGAGAACACTATACCGTGAGTGTCCTGAAAAAGAACCTATTTGTTATAAATGCAAGAAACCAGGACATATTGCTCGAGATTGTAGGCAAGGGATAACAACTGAATCTGCAGATAAAGAACAAAAAGTCGAACCCGCCGCCACGTCCAAACTAGCGACATGACTAAACCAAGCTGCACGCAGCGGACGAATGTTCCTTTGTCGAAAGGCAGGAGACTTGATTTCGGTACTTATTGCTAAATTCCGAGAACATAATTTATTTTAAGGGAGATAGTAATGTGATATCCAGATTTTCAAATAAGATTTTAAATAATTCTTAAAATAATAATTAAATAATAATCAAGTATTAAAAGCCTTAGTTAGAGTTAAAATTGACTCATAAGAGGCCTAGAGTGCCCTAGAAAGGTTTAGAACACCCTATAATTGGAGGATGGGGAGCCTATGGGAAGCCTGCTTAGAGGCAGAAGATGGATACTTATGTCACGGCCAGTGTGTCTTTTGTTACCCATGTGGGTGTAGAGTTATATCTATACTTGTATGTATAATATGTTTGTAAACCTTAATAATAAATAAAGTCTATGTGTTTTTTTATCTTAAATATGGACTACCATTGTCTAAATAAATAAAGTAATTAAATAAATAAAGTAAACACCCTGTCTTGGCGGGGTGTTACAATAAGGGAGAGAACAAATGTGACAGTGAATCAGCAATGTTGAGGTAGATTTGGTGTTTTCCAAAGATGGAGATGGAGATGGAGATCATAGTGGGCAACATAGTTAGCATAGGAGAGGTCGCAGAAGGCATTGTCGTAATGGCTGAATCACAAACGTCGTTCGCGGTTGTTACTGCTGGCACGACGGAGGTAGCATAGAGAATGAAAATCACGCGTGAAGTGGAATCCGGAGTCACAACAACGGGGTTGAATGGGCAACATAGTTAGCATAGGAGAGGTTTCAAAACGCAGTGTCGTAATGGTCAAATCACAAACATCGTTCGTGGTTATTATTGCTGGCGGGCTGGAATCAAGAGCCACAACAAGGGGTTGAATTGTGACATTTTCAAATTTTCATCTTTTCCTGCATTCTTAACACCTTTCTGAGTATATTCTTAAGTAATACTTGGATCTCAATAGTCGAAAAGCAATTTATAAAGATGCTAGCTTGTTATGAAGGCTTAAGAATATGCATACAATAAATGTGGTTAGGGTTATAAGTGTCTTAATCATGGATATTGAGTATTATGTCTTGCATTCTATTTGTCCATCATGGTTTCCTGTTCTATCTAATCACACTGAAACGAATGCATCAGTAGCTCACCATTCAAAAGACTTATAATTTGATTCATAAGGTCTGTCATATTCAAAACTCAAGGTTCTGAGTATAATGCTAGGATTTGAATCAAATAACCACGGTGTTTGCTTGAATCAAATAGCAGCGATGCTTGCACGATGGACGTCTGGCGAGGAATAGCGTGGTCTAGGCATCACCATTGTTCTTCCTCATCGCGTTGCGCTCCACTAACCCTCCAATGAGCTTCTAGTTGAAGAGAATCTTTGGCACCGTTGCGCTACCTATTCTCTAGCAATTACTTCTCTAGCTATGTCGACCCTCGCTACCTTAAGAGAACGAAAGCTATGAATTTACTTCATTTCATGAGTTATAAATCTAAATAATTGGTAATCACAAAAATATTCCCTGTTATTGGATTATAAAGATGATTAAAGTAAACAAAGCTGGATTATAGACGATAAAGAAAAAACAATTTTTCTAGTTCAGGGTTTTATTTACGCGCGTTAATACTTGAGTCCATGTAAATTCTCTACTTTTTTCCAATGATGTGTAGTTTGTAAAATTAAACTTTCGTAAGGGTCAATAAGGAAATGTTGTAAGTTTACTCCCCTTCGTTTATATCTGGTAACCATCAAACAATCTGATCCCTTCGAATTTTTAATACTGACTTAAATCTATGGTTGAAAATAAAATGGGTGCATCATGGACAAAATAATGATGCAACCATGTTAAAAGCCACGTGAAAAACCTATTATCTCTCGTTTACGAGTTTTTGAAGGCATTTCTCATGCAAACAATAGACAGAGGAATTTTGACTATATTGACTCAAGATCCCAGGTGAGCTAGGTCATTTTCAACCTTGGCAATTATATCTAATCATTTATATCTTCTGTTTTCATTGAAGAGATAAGCTAATGTTGGTTGAAGTTGAACTTAATGAATCAACCAACGTGTATATAGCATGTTACGGGTACTACTAAGTACTGATAGTAATATGCAGCTCATACAGTTTCATATTATTGTACTGTGGTGATTGACTGATTGCTAAGATACTTCATAGAAACATAAGGAAAGAAGTTCCACAAATAGTCTCAACAATTACATGCCAATCAAGTTGCAATATTGATGGGGTGCATCGTGTAATACTTTAATAGAATTTTAATTATAAAGAATAACATAGTATTTTCAATATTTTTTCCTAAGATGCAGGATTTAACTGTTTAAAATTATTTTCATACTTAAAATACTTTCGAATTAATTAGATTACAAAAAAAATTCTCTTCAGATATAAATTCTTTATACTCTCAAGTTAATTATTATTTTTTTGTTCATATATTTAACTAAAATATACTCTTTTGATTTAGCTTTTTTATTTACTCTCCTTTACAATGTTTTTGGTGATAAATTACTCCCCTTTTACAATTAAAATGACATGTTTAATTTTAGTTTTTAAAGTTACATATTTGAATTAGTTAATAATTTATTTTTTACATTTATAAAAATCTTTTTTAATATATATATATACATAAATATTTAATATTGCTAACTCAAGAAGAATGTAGGTGATAATGTAGACCGACAGTTCTACAATTTATTCAAGGACAAAAAATTTATTGTCTTAAAGATTAAGGTAATGAAAAATATATATTATTTTAACCTTATTTTAACTGATAATGTGTTGACTAAAACCAAGGACAATACGATTCTGCCCTGTCTTCTAATCTAAAATGTAAGATCCCCTCATATAAAAAAATGTAGGATCAAATTGGTTTTTTTGGGTCAGCAGATCCCATTGTATCAATAGATGGAATTTGGTTGGAAGGGTTAGCCACTTAGAGGTGAACAGATTTTTGGGTTGGGCCGACATCAAATCAATGTGTTAGGTTGCGCAGATACATCTTCTTTTGCTCCTGGGCCAACAAACGAGCCCAATAAAAGTTTTGGGCCCAATATAACTTATCTTCGGGTAAACGATTAAAAAACAATGATGTTGAGAGTGGGATTTGAACCCACGCCCTTTCGGACCAGAACCTTAATCTGGCGCCTTAGACCAACTGGGCCATCTCAACGTTGTGATTGTACTTGTTGACCTCTGATATTAATTAGTTAATTAATAGATTCGCCAGCTTAGAGCTACACATATTATAATTGTATGGCTATTAATTACTGTGGTGCAGAGAAGAAGCGTAAATTATGTTCAGCCTGCATTGACTCCAACATAGTAATGTTTACATTGGGACAAACAGAGAAAAGAGAAGGAATTTTTGTAATTTTTTTTATTTAAAATTTTGAAAAAGACACAAGAGGGGAATGATATGAATTCTTTTAAAATCAATGCTATAAAAATATAAAACAAGATCACCCTAAATCCTATAATTGCAATTTGTGTTTTTTTTATCAATAAGAAGCTAAAAACGCACCATTACGTGATTTGTGATTTGCTGCATGTTTGTGACCCTGATGTTTATTTTATCACAAAAAAAAGGCACCATTAATACTAGAGCGTTCTATAGTATTTCCCAAACCAAAAATAAAATAAAATTATAAGGCCTTTTCTTTTTCCAGTCTATTATCTATTATCTAAGTGGTCTATAGTATTTCCCAAACCAAAATAATAAAATCTTAAGGCCTTTTCTTTTTTCCATTCTATTATCTATTATCTACTATATCATATAAAATAAAGTTTTAAGGATGAGAATACTACTACGCTAAAATATGAAAATAATTCATTTTTTAGGGAAATTAAGTCTATTTCATTTCATCCAAGATCAAATGATCAACAAACATAGGAGAAACATAGTAGTTATGAGGACTAGACTCTAGCATGGGCGATTTAACTAAGCTATGAGTGACCCTATTTACTTGTCTCCTTACAAAAGCTAATTTAAAGTTAGCATGAAGAGAAAGTACATCTCTACAATGGTCAAGAATTGTTCCTAATTCTGTATCATACTCAATATGGTTTGAAAGAGCATCAATGATAATTTTGCAATCTGATTCAAAAATAAAGTTTAAATCAAATTAAGTCATACCTAAAATGAAACCCAATCAATCTATAAATAATTATTAATTTATTATATATCATATTATAATTATTTGCATAAATATTGTATTTTTAATTAATTTATCAATAATTTTGTCAAAAAAATATACAATATTTTATAGACAAAGTCATACTATTTTAAATTTAACTAAATTAAATGTATTGCATGATCAAACTTAAGTCAAATTAAATCATACTCAAAAATCAAAATATCATGTAATCACCTAACATTTATAATTATTTTCTTTATTTTAGAAAACTATTGAAGTCATTGAAAATTGTTAACCATTCAATTTTTTCCCATTCAACTTAATCTATTTAATAATTTTCTATTTTTCTAATTTATTTTTATTTTTTTTTTGAAGTTATATTTTAAGTTTGAAATTATTCATCAAACAAAAAATTTTCTAATCAACTTAACTATAAATACTCATTCCAAAAGAAATATCCTTAAAGTATCAGAGCTAAAACAAAAGGGTCAGTGAACAATATAGACAATAATCAACATGGCCAAAACGTCAAAGCGGTAAAAAAAAGACTTCATATTTTCACTACCTCTATAACATTTAACAAGAAGCCTTAATACATAACAACGGGTTGTAGCACCGATATCAAAAGGCAACCTTAGAAGCGCCACATTTTGCTATTAGCCATGACCAAGGTCTAATCTTTATCAGATCCATATTGGATAAAAAACTGAAGTCAATATTATTAAAAACATATATCATTTCTCATTTCCCTAATACTCTAAACAGCTGAATATCAAAGCATTTGCCACACATTCTTGATTTTCTTTGCTCGAACCAAACATTTGTGGATTGAGTAATGTCCTGGAACTAGTTGGGTATTATTAACTGTTCCAGACTGGGCTGCAGATCAAGGGCCCCCATGGAGCCCACCTCGGAAATGCCCGTCACAAGAAAATAGAAGAAATACAGCTTGCATAGGATGACATCTCAGGGATTAATGCCACATGGATCGACATCACCAATGTCTATCTAGACGTTCCTCTTAATCAAGGACGTACATCAACTAATGTCACATGGATCGCAACCTGACCATGATCGTGATCTTAGTCGTTCCCCTAGGCTAATTAATCAATGGTAGCCCCCGAGTCACGTTGTGATTAGTGTCACAATGCACGCAAGGTCGATTACGAAGCAACGAACTTTCTCGTCGAGTCTCGTCACCGATCTCTTATAAAAGCACCTCTATGAGTGGCCTAGGTATGCCTTTTCCCTGCCTGACTTTGTTTCTTTCTCACATTCTGAAGTGTCAGTCTCTACAGGTGTATCCCCACCTTCCTTGATGTCACCCCAGCCGCTCAGACGAACCTTCCTGCCACCACCTTCACCACGCTCCGGCTCACTCCTTGAGTTACTAATCGGTTCATTAACAAAAACCCAAGCCAATGGTAAACGGAAGCCCACACACAATAAGATACTTTACATGAGAAAAATCGGTGAGTATAATTCAATCTACCAAACAAACACACAAGAAGCCAACTAAAATCAAAGTTGAAATTTCTTGTCAAAAAAATTATTCCCAGTTTGTAATCGGTCTACGGTAAGATGCCAGGAAAATACTAATACCATATTTGGTGCACAACATTTTCAGAATTGTTTAAAAATAGGCTCATCGGAAAATAGAGAGCCATTCAGTTATAATTTATCCCATAGAAATCTGCAACCAGATTTTACTGAATAATACAAAGCTTCCAATTCCATTTGCCTTCCATATATTTACATAAAAAGACTGTTGAAACAGAATTTTCAAGTTCAACAGCCAACTCCTCCTTCCATACAAACATGGCGTTGAAAAACTCAAATTCTAATGCCATGATTAGAGCATTTGTCTTTCTCTTTCTAGTTACTTTTTATTTCCGTTCAAACCAAAGGATTCACAAATTTTCCTAGAATCTAAGGCATGAACTTAACAAAGAAGACTTCCCCTGCATGTTTAGGAATACTACTATCTTAAATTTAGTTTTATGGATATTAAAACTTTATCACATTAAACTTTATTAAAATGTGTTGTCATTAAATTAACACAAATTATAAACGGTACTCCCACTTATCTTTTTTTATAAGAAACAAAAGACCAAATCATCAAGACCAAGAAAAAGAATTTAATTAAGTTAATTTTAATTAATGACAGTATAAAATTAAATTTTATTTCAAAAATACACAAAGTATTAAATGGTTGAAAGTTGCCCATAATTAATGACATGCATGGAGAATACTATAGGTTTGAAATATAAGCAAAAAAGTACATGTATTTAGTTGAAATATTTGGACTAAAGGGAGTAGGTGGGTATATCCACTTAAGGCTAAATGCATCCACTGAGGAAAACCAAGTTTCTCATTAATTGATCTGATGATAAAATAAGGATATAATTTTTTTAGCAATTATACAACTAAAAATGAGTATATGTTTTTATATTTAGGACCATAAAAATACACTTTTTGTTTCTTATAAAATGGACAAAAGAGTACAAATTTTGTTTGCACAAAAATTGACTAGCTTATCTGAACCAATTGATTTCATGTTGCTTTTGTTTTCCCTTTTCATATTTGTCTTAAATATGTAAAACAACCAACACGTGAGTCGTTATCGATTCATACATTACTTTTGTAACAAATAGCACCTTTGACTAATTAATTCTTAAAATATAAGTAGTTTACCTTATTTAGCTTTCAAAATTTTTTTGTTATTAAATTAATTTAATGAATTAAAATTTTCCTTCTAAAAAACAATTGAGGAATAATTATGTGTACTAATTTTTTATAAATTAATTCAATGACAAAAATATTTAAAAGATTAATACTGTAATAATATTAACTATAATAAAACTAAATGTAGTTTATTTTGTATTCTATAATTTATTTTATTCTAGTGTGAAAGTGAGGAAGATTCTCATTCCCTTGTCGTAAATCCGCGTTTTTTTTCAAGGGAAGTTTATAGCTTTCTATATGCTTTCACATTGATTCAATGGTTGAGAAACGTTAACTCTCGCCATTTCCATTTCGTAGGAATATGATCGGCAATCCATATTGGAACTTTTATCCTAAATTTCTCACGCAATATCAATTTCGTGAGTTACGGGGTAATAAGGTAAAGTATCAACATAGATTATAAACTAAACATCGATCGTTTACACATGGCTCCCACGTACCATTTTATTAACTAGCATCAAAGTCACAATCCCGCTATCGTCAAACTAAACAGTTCCCATGGTCACCACCACAACCAATATATCGTATTATCTTCATTACCCAAACACTATTAAATCCTACCCTATTCGACATATAATTGCACCCTATATGATACCTCAACGGAAGAGAAGTTTGTTACTCCGATCTCCACTCTTATATATAGTGAGAGTGTTTTTTTATGAGAGTGAGAGTAGTAAATACAGTCATACATGAATAGTTTTTTTTTTTTCATTAGATCATACATGAATAGTTAAAATTGAAAGTTATTTAATAGCCACATAACAATCTAAAAAAGTTAATTGACTTTATGTTTAATCTTCACCATTATTCATATATGATTAGATGCCGAATAAGATTTATCTCATTCTCAAATAAAAAAAAAAACTCTCAATTGATACACTTTTGGGGTCAAATTGGAATTATTATACTTTTAGTGACTTATTATAAAATATAAATTTACTCAAATCTGACAGTTTAATGTTTTTATTAAATAGGTCATGCCTAAAAAATTATACATATATATTATTACCTGGAATTTTGTATAAATAACCATCAATATAATATGTGATTCAATGATTATATTTGCTAAATTCATATTGTAAAAATATTATTCACAATGTAAGTATGTCAATTTTAACACATATATACATTCTGTCAAAAAAAAAATCACATATATACATATGCACACAGCCTCATTAACAACGAAGTATAAGAGGTGTCTTAAACTTATTTAAGACCTTAACCTTTAGGTATATTTCTCATATTGCATCTATCTCCTTGTGTTAGGTTATAAGATGGATATCTCATAAAGTAGGTGACTATATGCTAATTTCAGATACTATATATATATATATATATATATATATATATATATATATATATATATATATATATATATATATATAAATGCTAAACAATACGAAAATTGATTCCACGAAATTCAACGAATACATAGTGGCTGTGTGATGGAATTTTTCATTTAAATCTGTTTTATTTATTTTTTATTTCAAAAAACCTAATCCGTCTGATTTTCTATCCTTGCGATTCTTGCCGAAATGTTTTCGTAAGAAATAGCATTCCTCATATATATATATATATATATATATATATATATATATATATATTGTTCTGAACAGAACTTCAGAGGACGACCGGAGAGAAGCAGCACGGCGGCGTTCGCGACGGACGGTGATGGCGTGCGGTGGTGGTGTACCTGCAAACACTCCGACGCTCAAGTCAGCGTGTGTAAGAGGTGAGTGAAGAGGTGGAAATGGACGATTACCTGGATCGTTTGAGGTGATCCTCCTTTTATACGAGTTGAGGACGGTTATTGAGGAATAACCGCTTAGTAGGATCCGAGAACGCCGTCGGATCGTTACCCGACTGTGATGGTGGGGTGGAATCTTTGAGGCCGTTGGATCGACCACGTCGACATGGTCTCGAGGCAAGGCGGAGGAGCTGAGCGGAAATGGGCCTGGCGTGAATCGTCGGATTGGGCCTCGGCCCGATCAACGATTACCCCCAGTCGCTAGCTCGAATGTCGAGGTGGTGACTTGTTGTCGAGGTTCGTTGATGTCGGCGTTTGGCGTCCTTGTTCGTAAGGAAGTGCAAATGTCGTCATTTGCTGCGAAAAGAGAGTTGAAATGTTCTCGAACCAAGCGCGTGAGGTTAATTTCAAATTTCAAAAATGTTCGTCGGTAGCCTTTGGGATTGAGGAGATGCATTGTTTCGAGGCGTGATGATTGCTTCTTTAGTAAGAGTGCAGCGTGTCGTTGATCAGCGCATGGGAGAGGGGATGTCACATCACCGGATCGAGATCAACGGCGGGGAAGAGGAAAGGTCACGTCGCCCAACCGAGCTAGGGCTATAAATATTCATTGTGCCGCTTCCACTTTTGTTTTCGCCGTTTACGCAATATCTTTCCCAATTCTTGAGAAGTGTTTGTCTTCTTTCCTCTTCCTTCTCGGCGATCTTGAGTGTATGGTTGGTTGATTTTCTCCGGTGGTTCGTTTACGAGCGTTCGTGGTTGTTCGCGTTTCATTCCCAGGAATTCCTCATAAATTTCATTGTTTCAGGTAAATTCCCTCCCTTCTTATCTGTTTCCGTTTTCGTAGTTTCCAGAATGGGTAGCAATATTAGGGCTATTTTGAGGGATTCCTTCTCGTCTTCTTCCATATCTGGTTTTTCTAGTTCGTTATCTGGTTTTTCTAGTTCGTCTTCCTCGAATGGCCCTTCTGGGGGACCAAATGACGGTGATGCCGGAAACGGTTTCTCATCACCGGATGGTAGTGTCGTTTCGGTGAATTCTGGGGAGGAAAGTTCTTCCCCTGTAGTCTATTTCCCAGGGCTCTTCGTAGGAGATTATGAAGGTAAGAAAGTGTCCCCTGTAGACCCGGTCGAACTCGAAAATCTTTCTGTAAACTTAGAGAAGACGTTCGGACGGGCCTTCACGGAGAGGGAGGTAGAAAGGTGGTTAGTAGAGATAGATAAACACCGACCTTTTTTTCATGACAGTGCTTTGTCGAGGTCGAAGATGGGGAAGAAATTACTTCAGAGGGACGACCTCATCATGCCCCCAACTGCAGATGATTTCCAATGGGTGGCATTGGATGCTCTTGGCACTCGTTCTGTTTTCTCATCGTCAGAGAATTTTTCTTTAATGTTGGATTCCATGGACATCGCGGATGGAGTCCGCAAGTTCGAGAACTGGAAAATACGTCGTCCTCACATCGATGATCGAATTTGTTCGCAATCGGACCTGATAGTGATGTTTATGTATGAGGTTCTTTTCAAAGAAATGGGTTTCCGGTTGCCCTTTTCGGATTTCGAAGTCTCAGTTTTGCAGCATCTGGAGCTTGCCCCCTCACAACTTCATCCAAATGCGTGGGCGTTTATCAGGGGTTTTCAAATTGTGTGTGCTTATCTTGGTGTCGACCTCCTCCTCGAAACCTTTTTCGCGATCTTCTCTCGGGTTGTGAATGACGGCCGACCCCCAGAAACGTCAAGGATGGGTCTCCTTGAAGCAAAATGGGAAAGTGTTCGAGCTATTCGCGGAGTCTCATCGCGGATTCAAGTCGAGGTATTTCTTCGTTGAGGCCATCAGTTCAGCTGCTCTGGAGAACGTTTGTGTGCCAGTGGAAGCACTCGACGAAAAGGGGCAGGTAGTGACCGACTGGCACGAGAGATTCCCATTGTGCTGGAACGACAAGCATTTTCAATATGAGAAGAGTGGATTCTCGTTTAAAGTTGAGGATCTCGATGACAATGCTCGCTACAGTCTCAGGCAAATTCGTAAACTTGTGGCCGGACTCAAAAAACGGCAGTATACGAATAAAAAGGGGGAACTAGTCACTGAAATAGGCTACGTCTACACTCGGCGTCTTCTCAAATGCAATTCTCAAGAGACTGCCAACGCGTGTTTAGGTAACTTTGCACGAGAAGCTACTCGATTTCAGTTCCCTTTTATCGTTCTAACTCATTGTTTTCTTGCAGATTCGATGGCCACCTCTGCATTCCTGTCGAGCATGAGGAAAAAGATGCAAGCGGAGAAGGCTCCTTCTCCGGTAGTTGGAGAGGGTTCGAGCCAGTCTGCTCCTATTCAAACTCCTCCTCCAGCTTCCCCTGTTCAGGGTGTCGGCCCTGAGGTCGCGTCGAGTTGGGCTCAAGGAGTCCCCGCCAAGATCCAAACCACCAAGGAAGTTGAAGGAGCTTCTCAGGGGAGTAAGCGACCTTCAGTTCAGATCCAAGAGGAACCTGCTGCTAAGAAATCGAGGAAGCCTCCTTCTCCGCCCAAGACATCGGCTCCTCACGACAATCAAAGCGGGTGGGAAACCGAGCAAGGGTAAGGAGGTCGTGGAGTCTCCTGGCGAGGTTCCACCAGTATGGTCCAGTACCCAAGTGTTGGATGCGGACCAAGTTAGCAGATTGGTTCCACCTGCGATGAAGCTTTCTTGGCGAGCTCTCGAGAGGCGTCAAAGCGGACAAATTTTATAAGACCACGACATCCATGATGCGTCACGTGGTGATCTCAAAGTGGATGTTCGAGAAGAACATATCCGAGGTCGAGCTTGCCAATATTCGCCAGAATACGTCGAAGTTCGAGCAAATGGAGGTTGAGCTCGCCACACTTCGCAAAAGTAAGTCTAAGTCTGACGAGAAGATTCGGTCTTTTGAGACGAAGATCAAATCTCTCGAAGATCAATTGAAGTCAGCCCAGACGGAGACCCTCAACGTCAAAGGCGAAGTGACAAGGCTGTCTGAGCAGGTCAAGACTCTCTCCTCTGAGAAGAATAAGTTAGTCGAGGAGCGTGCCCAGCTCTCACAAAAGATTCAGGACTTCCAGAAATTGGAAGAAAGTATGAAGCTGGAGGCTCTCGAGTATCAACGCAAGGTTGAAGGGTTGAGCTCGGAGGTCGAGCTCCTTACTAAAGACAATCAACAGCTCCGCCCATTTGGCGAGAAGGTTACAAAGTTGGAGGAGGAGAAGAAATCGATTGTGGAGATGTTCTTGAAGGCTGGCGACGATTTGTTCACCAACGCTGTTGCTCAGATTCGATTTCTTAATCCTGGTCTTGTATTCAACACTGCAGGAATGAACCCCGATGCTGTCGTCGAGGGCGACAAGCTCGTGGATGCTGAGACCAAAGAGGTTCTCCTCAGTGGGCCCGGTCCGTCTTCGGAAACGGTCATTCCTCAGGCTTCTGATGTTCCTCCTCCTTCCACCTCTGTTGAGGCAGTTCTTTCGACTTCGGGAGCGGCTGTCTTAGGGTTTTATTCTGCTTTTTCTTTGTAACTTGTAAAGAATAATTTGTTCGTAATGATAATTTCCTTTTGTTCAAGAGAATCATACTTCTTTAGCTTACTTGTCATTCGTTCGGGACCTTCGTGTTCCACCTCTGCTGAGGCAGTTCTCGACACGAGGCTTGATGTGCTTGTGCAGGACAAGGCTTTATCACGAGCTCGTGCACGCGGTCTCGGCACGGGGCTCGATCACAGGTGCTTGTGCAAGGCACAAGGCTTTATCACGAGCTCGTGCACGCGGTCTCGGCACGAGGCTCGATCACAGGTGCTTGTGCAAGGCACAAGGCTTTATCACGAGGTCGTGCTCACGTTCTCGACACGAGGCTTGATGTGCTTGTGCAGGACAAGGCTTTATCACGAGCTCGTGCACGCAGTCTCGGCACGGGGCTCGATCACAAGTGCTTGTGCAAGGCACACGGCTTTATCACGAGATCATGCACGCGGTCCGACCACGAGGCTCGATCACGGTGCTTGTGCAAGGCACAAGGCTTTATCACGAGCTTCGTGCACGCGGTCTCGGACGAGGCTTGATCACGCAGTGCTTGTGCAAGGCACAAGGCTTTATCACGAGCTTCGTGCACGCGGTCTCGTGACGAGGCTCGATCGAGGTGCTTGTGCAAGGCACAAGGCTTTGGGTGTTAGTGCTCGCGTTCGACACGAGGCTTTTTACAAGAATGAGTAAATGCTGGTTGCGTATTTCTTCAACCATACTTTATTGCTTTACATTTGTATGTTTCGGACACATTTGTTTCAACTATAATACTTCTTCATCTTTGCTGCGTTCCAAGTTCTTGGAATTTGCTGTCCTTGTAGTGTCTCGAGGGTGTAGCGCGGTGCAGTCTTTCTGGCGACGATTACATGCGGGCCTTCCCAATTGGGTGCAAGTTTCCCTTGTGGGGCGTTCTTCAGGCCAACATCAGCTCGTCGAAGAACGAGATCCCCGGGCATGAATTCCCTGGGCACAACACTTCGGTTGTATTTTGCTGCGATTTTCTGTTTCACTGCGACCTCGTTGAGTGCTGCAAGCTCTCTGCATTCATCAAGGAGGTCGAGTTCTTCTCGTAGGCTCTGACAGTTGTCAATGCTACTCTGGGGATGCGAAGTTCTCCAACTAAGTTCCCCAATCTCGACAGGAATAACGGCCTCGATCCGTATGTGAGGCGAAAAGGGGATTCTCCTGTCGTTGAATGTGGAGTAGTCCGACACGCCCGAGCACTCGGGAAGTTCTTACGCTTGATTGCCCTTGGCCTCATCGAATCTTCGTTTCAAACCTCGTAAAATAACCCTGTCTGCAGCCTCAGCTTGACCGTTTATGCGGGGTGTTCTCTGAGGTGAAGTCTTTGTTTGATGTCGAGGTCTTCCAAGGTCTTTCGAAATCTGCGATCTGCGAATTGTGTTCTGTTGTCAGTGACGACCACCTTGGGAATCCCGAACCTTGTCAGAATATATCTTTTGAAGAACTTAATCAAGTTCTTTGCAGTTATCTTTGCCAGGGCTCGCCAACCCACTTGGTAAAGTAATCCATCGCGACGGCCAGTACTTCACTGTCAGGAGCCATTGGAAAAGGACCAAGTATATCAATCCCCCACCAGGTGAAGGGCCATGGCGATGTCAGGGATGTTAACTCTATAGGAGGAGCCAAGTGTAGATCGCCATGTCTCTGGCATTTGTCACATTTCTTCACGAACGATCTCGCGTCCGCGTTCAGAGTTGGCCAATAATATCCTGCGCGGAGGATTTTCTTTGCCAAGGAATGTCCTCCAAGATGTTGCCCACATATGCCTTCATGCACTTCAGCAAGTGCATATTGCGCTCGGGTATCGTCGAGGCATTTCAACAGGGGGTGGAAAACCCTCTTCGGTATAAGATACCGTCGATCATGGAGTACGAAGATGCTTTCTTTCGGATTTTGGCGGCCTCCTTCTCATCATCAGGGAGTTGGCCAAGTTGAATAAACTCTTGAATCGGTGTCATCCAACTGTCGGGCTCACCGGGCAAATCATCGACACTTGCCTGGGAAATTGCAAAGCAGAATTTCGGAAGTTTTCTCAGTACTTCGTCATAAGTGGTATCAACCACTGAAGTAATGCTAGGCTTGGCCAGCGTTTCTTGTATCACCGATCTGTTGTTCCCAGAGCTTCGTCTTTGGCAAGCTTGGACAGAATGTCAGCTCTGACGTTTTGTTCTCTCGGAACGTGTACGATCTCAACTGAGGAGAAATCGCTCATTTTCTTCTTAACCAAGGCGAGGTATTTTTGAAGAGGTGGATCTTTAGCCTGGTATTCTCCACTAATCTGGGATACAACTAGCTGAGAATCGATTACGAGTTTTACCTCTTCAAAGAAGTCTCGAGCCAGTGTGAGACCAGCTAAGCATGCTTCGTACTCTGCCTGGTTGTTGGAGGTGGGAAAGGAGAATCCCAATGAAAACTCGACGATCAGTCCGTCGTCGTTCTCGAGCAACAACCCAAAGACCATCGCTTGGAGTTCGACGATCCGTCGACATGGACCGTCCATCTGGAACAAGGTTCTGTAGCCCCAGGAGTCATCTCGGTAATAAAATCTGCCAAGCACTGGGCTTTGATAGCTTGTCTCGCCTCGAAAGTAACTCCGAATTCGGATAACTCAACCGACCACTTGATCATACGCCCTGCCAGGTCAGGCCTGTGTAGGATCTGTTTGATTGGTTGGTCAGTTCGAACCACTATGGGATGTGCCAAGAAGTATTGTCTCAAGCGTCGAGTTGCGACTATCAGCGCGAGCGCAACTTTCTCGATTTTCTGGTATCCCAGCTCTGGGCCTTAAAGTGCTTTGCTTACAAAGTAGACCGGTTTCTGGCCCTCATCTGTTTCGCGAATGAGGACGGCACTCAGAGCTTCGTTTGACACTGCCAAGTAGAGATAAAGGACCTCCCTGGGACGGTCCGTCAAGCCAGCGGTTGAGGCGATATGCGTTTATACGTGTTAAGGCTTCTTCGCTTTCGGGGACCATTCGAATCGAATTCCCTTCTTAAGCAAGCGGAAGAAAGGCAACGCATGTTCTGCAGACTTTGAGAGAAACCTCGGCAGGGAAGCGAGCATTCCATGAGAGTCAATGTTTTTCTTTGATGATGGTTTGCATCTCTGCGGACAAAGACGACATTTGTCGGGGTTGGCCTCGATTCCCCTCTCGGTTAGGTAAAAACCTAGAAATTTCCCAGCTCGTACTCCGAAAGTGTACTTTTCGGGATTGAGCCTCATATTATGTCTTCGTACTTCAGCAAAGACTTCTCTAAGATCGACGACGTGGTCGACTTCTTTCGTTGTTTTTACTATCATATCATCCATATATACCTCCAGCATTCTACCGATCTGGTTGGTAAAGACTTTATTCATCATGCGCTGATATGTCGCTCCAGCATTCTTGAGGCCAAAAGGCATTACGTTATAGCAGTAATTGCCTTTGTCCGTCATGAACGCGGTTTTTTCTTGATCAGCAGGGTGCATCGGAATCTGGTTGTAACCTGAGTATGCATCCATGAAAGACAACAATTGAAAACCGGAGGAATTATCGACGAGTTTGACGATATTAGGGAGGGGGTAGGCGTCTTTGGGACACGCCTTGTTAAGATCGGTGTAATCAACACACATGCGCCACTTTCCATTAGATTTCTTAACCAATACAACATTAGAAAGCCAAGTAGTATATTTGACCTCCCTAATGAATTCAGCCTTAATCAGGTCTTCAACAGCTTTGGCAGCGGCTTCAGATTTTTCAGGGGCTTGCTTACGGCGTCTCTGAGCCACCCAGCGAGCCTTGGGGTCGACAGCGAGTTGGTGGCAAGCAATGTCAGGAGAGATACCTGGCATGTCGCCAGATCCAAGCGAAGAGGTCCGCATTGGACTTGAGCACTCTGTCGGTTGCAATCGACTGCTCAGTGGAGGTCGACCAAGCTTCACTGTCTTCCCAGAGGCTTCTCCTAGCTGAACTCGGATGAATTCTCCATCAGTCTTCGGTCTTTTAATCTTTCTTTGGAGCTCGCGCTGTGGGGTCGTCCTCCTGTATTTCATCTTCGAGCTCAATCCTGGCGTCGAAATCGGTGAGATTGACATCTGCAGCAGCCTTTGCAGGATCATGTTTCTTAGTTGACGGAGGTTGCTTCTCCTCTCTTGGCTCTTCGGCCTTCAAAGATAAGAGATAGCATCTCCTCGCAGCCTCTTGGTCTGCTTCGACGGTGACGACTTTGTCTTCGTCATCATGAAAGCGCATTTTCAGGTGAACTGTCGAGGTCACAGCTCCGAGCTCACCCAGCGTCGGGCGTCCGACGATGCAGTTGTAAACAGACTTGCATGGTAATACGATAAATTGGACCTTCACAGTTTTGGAGATTGGTTGTTCTCCAAAAGTCACCATCAATTCCACATAGCCCAGCGGCTTTGTTTTTGAACCGTTGAAACCAGTCAGATCAGACCCCGGGTACGGTACGAGATCTTTTTCTGGCAGTTTCAAGGTTTTAAACAACTCGTGGAACATGATATCCGCCGAGCTCCTCTGGTCTATCAAGATTCTTCTGACATCAAAGTTAGCCATATAGGCTTTGACCAACAGGGGAATCAAGTAGTTCGGCCTTCCATTCACCAAGTCTTTGTCAGAAAAGGCTAAGGGTGGTCTTCCCTTGTGCCTGCTTGATAAAGGAAAAACAGTAGAGACGGTCATCGTCTCTCTCAACTTCTGTTTTGCTGAATTGATGCTCGCCCCTCCCTTATCGGAAAACCCTCCGGAAATGACCATGGCGACTGGAGGAGGACGAGATTGCTCCTCGGATGCACGAGCTGCTCCTTCTTGCTGCGTCTCAGAAGCTGATTCTTTCTTTTGAGGTCGAGGTGATCTAGACCTAGGCCTTCTATCTCTGGATCTTGGTTTTCCTTTCACGTATTTGGTCAACTTCCCCTTCTGGATCAGTTGTTCTATGACGTCCTTCAGGTGAAAACATTCACCGGTCTCATGCCCTACACACTTGTGGAAGTGGCGATGCCGACTTATCGGCGTCGGCTTCTCTTTCCCTTCGGGAAATTTGATTCCGGCATCACGCAATTCGGTGTTCGCGCACTCATTCAGTATGTGCTTGGGTGTAGTGTTCAAAGGGTGTATTCGTCATACCTCTTTCTTGGACCACGCTTTCTTTCTCCTACGCGACTTGTGCTCGCGTTGTCCACCGACTTTCTCCTGGGTTTTACCTTTGGCTTTTGATGCCATCAACTTTTCTTCGTAATTCATAAATTTACGAGCTCGCCCAGGAACTTCGCTCAGAGTCTTTGGTTTGTCGACACCAATGTCGATCTTGAATAAACTTCCTTCGATCGGCCTTGCTCTAGCAAATGCGGCTTCATCTCGTCGAGCATTTCTTTACAAGAATGGCTTCTTTGTTGAAACGCTCGACGTAGTCTCTGATAGACTCATCTCTCTTCTGCTGAATTGCGGCCAGTGCCGCTGTCGACATGGGTTGGACTTTAGGCCTTGATGAAATACGCGGAGGCGGTCGACGAACTCAGTCCACGAACCAATGGAATTTTTCTTAAGAGTCTGGAACCAAGACAATGCTGCCTTCTTCAGAGTGAGGGGAAAGATTCTGCACTTCACCGGCCCTTGGGCGCCTCGATAGTCCATGACAGTATCAAAGCAGCCAACATGCTCGTCGGGGTCGGTGGTTCCGTCGTATGAGTCCAAAGCGGGTGGTTTCTGAAGATGCTTCGGAATTGGGAATTTCATGATCTTGGAAGTGAAAGGACCAAAGGCCTCGCACGTGTCACCCGTGTCATCGCTCTGAGAAGGAGTTGATGAAACAGAATGAGCACGGCGGCGATGAGAAGTGCGCCCAGGAGATTTGACTCGCCGCCTAGAGGCTGAGGCGGCTCTTCTAGGAGGAGTGTCACTACTTGCGGTCGCACCTTCACGACGAGACGCGTGCGCCGGGGAGCGGGGACGGCGCGGCGGAGAGTGTGGCATATCAGGTTCAGAAGAAAGACTTCTGGAAGAAACTCTTCTGCGGTGTGTTTTCTCATTTCTTCTTCCACTTTGAAGCAAAGGGATCTCAGATCTGTGGCGGCGAGGTGGACTACGATCCAAAAAATGGTTACGGCGGTGTGCATTGCGCACAGAGCGGTGTGGAGTTGTGTCACGGTGGCGGTGATGAACAGATCTGAGATTTTCAGATTCCTTCAATCTCTGAGGAGAATGAGAAACTCGATCTACTCTGTTTTCGATCTGTGTGGCAACGCGAATGGAGATTTCCTTCTGCTGATTCTCCATTCGATCAAGGCGTTGATTCTGAGCGTGCATCGCTTTGACATGGCTCCGAATGAATTCACGGAACTCATGGATGAGGAAGGTGGCGGTCTCTGCTCCTGTAACGGTTTGAGCGGTAATGATCGGAGCGGCGTCGTTCTGAGGCGGGGGCGGAATGTTACTCCTATGTCTCTCATATTCAACGGTGAAATTAACAGGTTCATTATGAGGTGGTTCCGTCGGGGCTATCGGCGGATTCGGTGGTTCGAGATCTGCGTTCGCACGGCTGGAACTGCGAGTCGCGATTTGACGCTTCGATCCAGTCATCATCGAGCGAAGAAGGAAAACTTCGACAAAGAAAGATGAAATCAAAAACAATTCCCACAGACAACGCCAATGTTCTGAACAGAACTTCAGAGGACGACCGGAGAGAAGCAGCACAGCGGCGTTCGCGACGGACGGTGATGGCGTGCGGTGGTGGTTTACCTGCAAACACTCCGACGCTCAAGTCAGTGTGTGTAAGAGGTGAGTGAAGAGGTGGAAATGGATGATTACCTGGATCGTTTGAGGTGATCCTCCTTTTATACGAGTTGAGGACGGTTATTGAGGAATAACCGCTTCCGTGGGATCCGGGGCACCGTCAGATCGTTGCCAGCCTGTGATGAGCTGGGGTGGAATGCTGAGGGCCGTTGGATCGGCCACGTCGACATGGTCTCGAGGCAAGGCGGAGGGAGCTGAACGCGGAAATGGGCCTGAAGCGTGAATCGTCGGATTGGGCCTCGGCCCAGTCCGAAACATATATATATATGTGTGGTATCTACATGAACCTGTTGTCTGGAATACCAATTAGCCGCAGCTCGGCTATCTTCCAAAACGGTGATTCCCTTTTCTTCAAGCGATTACGCCAAGGAAGAAACTCTGTTCCTTAGCTATGGGTCCCTTAACTCACTCCAGAAAGGTTTAAGTCGATGAACTAAGATAAAAACTGGGACATAAAGGTAAACATAAATGCGAATGAATAAAAGCTTGAGCGAAAAATAAGTTGTTTGATAGATTATGTGTCTCAAATTATTTACAACTTCGGTATTTATAGTAACAACTAAGAACTACCCCTATTTGCCACGTTCAGCTGGCTAACATTGATAAAATCCTAGTTGACAGTTATTCGGCTGAGTAGTGCCATATTCCATTAACCACGATCCTAAAATCTAGGCGCCACTTCACATCATGGCCACGTCTCAGCCAACGTCTGTTTCAGCGTGGATCTTATCCTTCTGTTCCCTTGCTCAGCTCCTAAAAACTTGGAGATAATTCTGAATTTGATTAATTTTGAATTTAAATTAATTCAAAATCAATCTCCATAACTTTCGACTCATGGAGCAATTCAAGAATCTGACCCAGTGAAGGACTTCACGCTAGCCCAATAGGCCCAATATCTTCATATTAATCCAACAAGCCTAAGGCCCTTGCCTAGCCCTTGGTTTCCTGCTTTTGGCTTTATTAGCTGCAAATTCGGCTGTGTGCGATTCGGCTGACGCCCAATCGGCTATTTGATCCACTCGGCTGTGGCTGGCTTCGGCTAATTCTAAAGAACATTTTTAGGTGTAAACACATGCCCCCCTACGCTGTCTTTGGCCGGTAACTTTAAATTTAGGCTGAGGCGGCGTAATGATTCAAGTCAAATCACTCCTTTTCATCATAAATGCAAGGTAATCCATTTGCAACAAACTTTTAAACAGTGCAACGGTTGGCCTCATCCATCCGATTTAAGCGCCTTTAAATCCCACTATCAGTGATTCTTCCATCTCTTTAAATACCCACTAGCTGAATTACCTCTCACGTTTACTACCAGCCCTAAATCTTGTAGCTTTCACCGTCCTCCAACCTTCGTCTTTCACCTACAAACCAGGCCCACCATGTCTTCTGCTTCTGATTCTCAAAACCAATCCTATCCACACGATAGCGAACAGTCTTCTTCCTCCTCTGCGAACCTTGACCGCTCCCTCAGCCCCCCTGAGGCTCCTGATTCTGGCCTTCAATCTCCCCTGTTCGAGATCCAAGACACTCTTTCTTTGGCTCCTTCTACTTCAGATATGAGTGAAGGAGCGGTCTTTCTGAAGGAGTACATGGCTCCTTCTCTCTACGCATTACCAATCTCCTGTGATTGGTTCACCACGAAGTCTAAACCTACTGACCTTCGTTCATGGCCTCGTTCGTCTCAATCCTACCTTGATTGGGTGGATCGGCTGAAGGCTGCCAAATCTGATAAATGGAGGCAGTGGGGTCTCTATGACATGATTATGTTGTCGACTCAGGATATTCCCCTTAACCTGGAGTTGCTTTATGGCTTCTTCGGCTATTGGAGTATTGCTACCAACACCTTTACCTTCCCATGGGGCATGATTTCCCCTACTCTCCTGGATATGGCGGCTATTTTGGGGCTTCCGATCACAGGCGATGACGTCCTCTCTCACTATTCCTTCAAAATTCCAGAACTGGGATTCCACTTCTCAAAGAATACTTCCGGGTATTCCAATTTCCTTGCCAATAATGCCAAGTCGGAGGATCATGTCAGATCTTTGAACACAATGCATTTCTTCTGTACTGGTTCAGCAAGTACTTTCTCTGCTCCAGTTCTATTGCTGTGGTTCAAGAGTTATAGCTTTATGTAGCCCTTGTCAACTCTGATGGCAACTTTTCCTGGGGAACCCTTTTCCTTTCCTATCTCTACCGTTGCCTGTTTGCCATTATGGATCGGCTGCAAAGAGGCGAAGACATTAAGAATGTTCAGTGACCACTCTGGTTCTTGCAGCTCTGGATAGTGCTCTACTTTCCAGAGTTCATCGACTCACGTTTCAACCCTAGTGTTCTTCCTCAGGGTGCAAGTGTTTTGGGTACCCACTTGGTACTCACTCCCTGTGAGCCCTCTTATGCTTTCACCGTGGCCACCAAGCTCTTTGGCCTAACCCGAATAGCCACTGACTGGCGTCCTGTCTTGGAGAAAGGTATTGGGCCTTTCTGGATTTTCTCTACCAATGAGCCTCTCCCAGTCGAACAACAAAACCTATTGGAGCTCAACTGGAGTTCAGTCTTGACTTCTCGTGACTTGCTCTGTGGCCTTAAACCCACCTCACGAAATAACAAGTCCTCGGCTGAATTCTACTTCCCCAACTGCGTAGCGAGGCAGTTTGGGTTGTTACAGCATATACCTCTGCCGTATGACTCTATGGTAGGGAGCCTGGGTCGGCTGCCCTTTGGTGCCAATGACGTAATGGAGGTGGTCTCTACCAACTTCAAAAGAACCCAGGCTTTCCGTTTCATCCCTTTTACTCCAGTGTCTGGTGAAACTTTTGCTTTCGCCAATTGGTGGCCATCAGTGAAGGACAGATTGTTCCCCGATCGGCTGGACAGATATGCAACCCGATTAATACTCGCTGATGTAGCCGAAGCAATGAGGCCATCGACCCAACCAAAACACACTCCCATTAAAACCAAGCCTCAGGTACAGGCTCAAACCCAAAAATGGACTTCCACCCGGATGAGAACCCCGGTATACCAACCAAGTAAGTACCTTTACATTCGGCTCTTTGCGGTTCTTGCTTTTAATTCAACGTAGCCTCTTACTTTTCTTGTCGTATGGCAGCCACCACCACTACTCCGCAATTCATTGTCGTTGAAGACGACCCTGCACTACAACAAATTAGTTAAAAGATGGCGCCACTTTAAATAGCGCTTAACTATTGAAGTGCTACTTAAAATTAGGTAGAATGCTTTTACTAGCGCTTCATTGAAGAAGTGCTATTGAAGGATATAGGAATAAGTAGCGCTTCTCACACCAAGCACTATTTATGGTTGTGTAACAAGAATAAGTAGCGCTTCCTGTAAGAAGCGCTACTTTAGGCAGTATCAATAAGTAGCACTTTTAGCTGGAAGCGCTACTTATTGTATACCTAAAGTAGCGCTTCCTACGTAAGCGCTACTTATTCTTGAGACCTAAAATTAATTTATTCAGCAAAATTCCATCTTTTCCATCGCTGCCTCGCCCCTCTTTCTCGCTCTCTCTCTCTCTCAACATCTCTTGCCCTCTCATTCTCTTTCTATCTCCGAATTTGATAGCAATGGCGCTCAGGGTGCGACGCCCTAACCTTTGCTCTCTCGTTCTTCTCTCCCTTTTGGTGATCGCTTCCGCCAAAGTCTTCTTTGAGGAACGCTTCGATGGTATGCATCCTTTTCTCTCAATAGCCTCAGCCTCCCAGTCACGAGACAGAACTGCGCCCCCACTGGAGCCACCGCCTACCATGGTCGTCCATGATGTCAGGTCGCCTCTCCTTCTTGCTCTTCTCCCTTGGTAAGTTCTTGTAATCAAACCTCTCCTCTTCCTAAAGTAATGAATCTTAAATTTTTGATGTTCTTGTTGGTTTGGCTTCCTTCATAGATAACCTAACCGCATTGCAAGCCTACGCTTCTTCCACATCTCTCTCTTTCTCGATCTCTGCTATATCTAGGGTTTTGAGCGATGATAGAGTGAGGAAACAGAGAGTAAGATGGAGTGGTGGTGACCACCCTTAGCCGCACCGGAGAGAGAAGAACAACGGAACAGAAAGGGCCGTGCACATATGCGGCGAACATTGGTACGGTGGCGAAGGGGAAGTAGCCTTCTCTTCTTTCTTATTTTTATCTTCTTCCTTATTTTACCCCTTCCTAACTTCTGCTCTACTTCTTGTTGATGCTCCCGCGTTCTTTTACCCAAGTTTCTGCCACCTCTCTTTTTTATTCTAACTTCCTTTGTTTTGTTGTGTTAACAGATTTGTTGAAGATGAGATAAAGGTTAGAACATAGCTATGGGATAGCTACTGAATGGAAGAATAGAAGCATCATTTTTACAATTTTCTAATTTGTAATTTTTCCTATTAGTTTTGTGCGATAGTGTACGTCAGACGTGTCAAAAAATGTACTATTATTTGTTTCTCTTCTTTGGCATGGTTAAGTTTCCTTCCACACTAGTCTACTAGCTATTGTTTAAAAATTTGGTTGTTTAGTACGTATGACAATATGCAGGGAATGCATTCTGTATGTATGTGCTGATAGAAAAACGTAAAAAAAAAATCTGGGAATAAATAGCGCTTCCTTGAGGAAGTGCTACTTATTTCCACCCTAAAAGTGAGAATAAATAGCACTTCCTTAAGTAAGCGCTATTTATTACCATGGAATAAGTAACGCTTCCTTTAGAAAGCGCTACTTATTCCCATGCAATAAGTAGCGCTTCTGAATGAAGCGCTATTTATTCTCGATTTTAAATAGCGCTGTAAAAGCGCTACTTTTTTAAAACACAATCAGTAGCGGCCGAATATGTAGCGCCTTTAAGCACTATTTAAGGTAAAAATAAGCGCTATTTATTTCATTTTTTTGTTGTAGTGCTGTTAGTCCTCCCTCCAAGAAAAGAACAAGGGCCCCTGGCATTGTAATAGAAGAACCTGCACAGGTTCAAGCCAAGCCCAAAGAAAAAACACATTCGGCTAGTAAAGGGAAACAGCCGAAGGTGAAGGTAAATATATTACCCTTATCCCCCTTTTCTCAATATTCTTTGTTAGCCTGAACCTAACCACACCACCTTGTTTTCAGAAACCACGTGTGGAAATTCCCTTTCCATACGTCCAAGACTTTGCTGAGGGCGCTAGTTCTCAATTTTCTCCAATGGTACAGCCGATTTCTTATTCCTTTCAACATATATTGTTTGCTTACTCAATCGGCTAACCATCATCTGTCACAGGATCCCCACCCACAACCTGAAGAGGTCGTCTATGAGGTTCCCCAGGTGCCTTCGCCTCCCACAGCTCCTGCAGTGGCTATCTCAGAGGAGGAGTTGACAAAGTATTTTACCTCTGCTGACCCCTATTCAATGGCTTCCTCTCCCATCTCCAACCACTTGGAGAGAGTCAATGCCGCATTGATGGGGGAAATACCAACCAACAGGGAACAGATCGCTATTTTGAGAACTTCTTTGTTCAAACTAGCCAATTCGGCTGATATCCCTGCAGCTAGCCAAGAGGTATGCAATACTTTGGCCCTCCAACTGAGCAGTTTATCTCAACAGTACGGGCGCTCTCGGGAAGTTCAGGACATGACATCTCATGACCTCCAACGATTGAGGGATCTCCAGGCGCAGAAAACTCATTTCCAGAACTCCTTCATGACCTTGGAGAAGGATCGCCAGGAAACTCTAACCCAGCTTAAGGACACGGATGAAAGGTTATCCATTTTGTCGGCTGAATTAGAGAGGGTTAAGAAGGAGATAGCGGAGTTGACCCCTCAATCGACTGCTTTAACTGAGAAACTCCGTTCCTACTCTCAGCAACGTTATGATCTCTTCAAGCAATCTTCCTCTCTAGACCGTGACTTGGCAGTATTAAGTGCTCAGAGGACGTGTCTAGAAAAAGATCTTGAAACTAGCAGCGCTGGGTTAGCTGAGGCCACTCAAGCCTGGAGCTCCTTTAAGCATCAGCTGGATGGGGTTAGGAGACAGGAACCTGTTGTGGCAGCCGATCCTCCAGCCACCCAACAAGGTGATTCTGAAGATGCTATTGTCCCGCCAGTGGAGGCATTGGTTGACGACCAAAGATCCGAGCCCACCCTGGATGTAGCCGCAGCTTGGCCACGATCGATGCTCTGCATCGTCAGCCGATCCAGGTCCTGCCCCAATTGGAGAAAAATCAAGTGATGATCCTGAGGCTGCAGCTTCCTAGCTTTTATATCTTGTGCTAAATTCTTGTAATTTTGGCTAGGTGGCCAGCCTGTGGTCACCAAAAACAATTGCCTTTTTTATGTTAATGTAGCTACTTTTAATTCTCCAATATGCCTTCCCACATAGTGGGATAGTATCTCTTAAGATGTTTTCCATTTATACTTCTATTTAGTTCCTCGCCTTGCATGTTAACTAGCCGATAAGCACCACCATGATAAGCTTTGCTAACAACAAATGGTCCTTCCCAATTTGGTGACCATTTCCCAAATTTGGGATCCTTGATCCCAATAGGTAGTATGCTTTTCCAAACGAGATCTCCTTCAACAAACCTTTTTGGCTTCACATGTTTGTTATAAGCCTTAGCCATTTTTTGCTTGCTATGCTCAATTTGGTCTAAAGCCATGAGCCGATCTTCGTTAACCGAGTCTAACTCCATTAACATGGCCTGCTGATATTCATCTAGACTTAGCAGGTTTTGGTTTGCTACCCTTAATGAAGTCACATTTATCTCTAAGGGTAGCACTGCATCTTGACCATATGTCAGCCGATACGGGGTAAAACCAGTTGCACTGCACTTGGAATTCCTCACAGCCCACAATGCCTCATTCAGTGTCTCATGCCACTTCCTTGGCTTGTCCTCAATGTTCTTCCTGATTATATCAATAAGAACTTTGTTGGTTGCCTCTGCCTGCCCATTGGCTTGAGCATAATAAGGGGACGAGTGAATTAACTTAATCCCAAATTGTTGCGCGAAGGCCACCACTCTCTCCCCAGTGAACATAGTACCTTGATCTGTGGTGATGGTTTCAGGTATCCCAAATCTATAGATGATTTGGCATTGTATGAACCTAATCACCTCATCCTGAGTCACGTTCACCATTGGCTGGGCCTCTACCCATTTGGTAAAGTAGTCAGTCGCAACTATGATAAACGCATGCCTCTTGGACGAAGGTGGATAGATTTTGCCTATTAAATCCATGGCCCATCCCCTGAATGGCCAAGGCTTTATCACTGGGTGGAGGTTTTCGGCTGGAACTCTTTGAATTGGACCATGCAGCTGACACGCCTCACATCCCTTGGCATATTGATAACAATCAGCTGTAATGGTAGGCCAATAATATCCATGTCTGTATATTAGCCATTTCATTGTGGGTCCAGCCCTGTGAGATCCGCAGATTCCTTCATGTACCTCTCCCATGACCTTCATGGACTCCTCTTTGTCAATACACTTAAGTAATACCCCGTTGATGGTTCTCCTGTAGACTTCATTGTCTACCAATACATATTTAAGTGCCTTCTGCTTGAGCTTGAAATCGATCGCTTGAAGGATCTTTAAGATAGTCGATTAACTCCTCGCTTGTGAGTCGTTCGTTCCTATTGTTGCTCATTCCCAGGTGGGGTACTCTTCCTGTTTTACCTCGTCTATCATGTCTTTGTACCCTGAGGCTTGTTGAGCCAAATCATTAGCCTCTTCATTCTCTTCCCTAGGAATGTGATGTACTCTTGCATCGACAAACAAGCGCAATAGCACGCTAGCCGTTTCATAGCACTCTTTCAAGTTAGGGTTATTGCATCTATATTCCCCAGTTAGCTGTTTTATCACCAACTGTGAATCTCCCCTGACTTGAACATAATTTGCTTTCATGGCTGCCAAGATCTTAAGCCCCAAAATCAGGGCTTCAGATTCGCCCGATTATTAGAATTCCCAAGATCCACCGACACATGAATTTCCGACTTTTCCTGTCGGTCCGTAATGGTGATGCCGACACTACCCCCTTTATGCGTTCTTGACCACAAACGTCGGCGCAAGGTTTCAAGTTAATACATGCAACGTGTTCGGCTAACGGGTCATTGACTTCAACACAAGGGTGTTGAGCCAAGAAATCGGCTACTGCCTGACCTTTCATTGCTCTTAATGGAACGTATTTCAACGCAAAAGCATTTAACTTAATGGCCCATTTCATTAGTCGACCCTGTAGAACAGGCCTATTAAGTAAATACCTAATGATATCAATTTTGCACAAAACCAATACTTCCTTAGGCAACAAATAATATTCAAGTTTTGTACAAGCATAGAACAATGATAAACATAATTTCTCAATAGGGGTATATCTGGAGGATTGGGGTAGCCTGGTGGATTAAACGATGGAGGTGGGTAAACCCCCCATGGCTGCTCCATGTTCCCCTCACTAGGTGCCCTGTATTGAGTTCCAGGAACACTTGTGTTAAATGGTAGAGGTGGGATCTGTCCCCATAACTGCTCCGCCATCAAACCAGGTGCCCTTGGAGGAGTTGACCCCATTTGAATGCCTGCAGATCCTTCAGGGTAGGATGGATAGAATGGAAGGTTAGCCGATACAGGTGGAACATTGTTCCATGACTGCTAACCCGCATATCCCCCAGTTGGTCTTGCACCACCCATTCCCGGGCCAAGAGTTTGCCCCCCAGTGTGCTGAGGGTTAGTCGCCTGCACAGCAGAACCATAAGGCTGAGCACATGGCATAGCTTGCGGCATACCAATTGGTCCCACTGCATCTGGTGGCCTCCTAGCCATCTGCACCTGTCCAAAATGAAGATTAGCCTGGTTATTCGCGTCATTCGCCACCTGTTGACCTCCAGTGTTCAACGTGGCAAAAGCACCATGCTGGGAATTAATTGGATTAAAAGGTACCTGTCCTATATTCGGCTGAACCTGAGTAGGTCTGGCCTGAATGTAGGTAGGCTGAACTTGTTGTGCACCTGCCTGAGTCATGTTCGGCTGAACCTGAATTGGTCCCGCCTGAGCTGCACTCGGCTGGATGACGAGTCCTGCCTGGGTAGGGTACCCCACTTGCGTTGGGATAGCAGAATTGATAGAGCTTTCACTCGCGTGAGCCCTCTTAGCCTCTATCTCCCTGGCTTGCTGCACTTCATTATGTACCATGGGTTTCACAATATCGGCCAATTGTTGTGACACTTGGTACATGATATCATTGATTCCCAAATCGAGTTGTTGGCGTATAAACGAAGTGGTCATCACCACCGGGGTCTCATTGGGCTCGTTGGGTTGAGTTTCAGCCCCTATCTCCACTTGTATTTGCTCTGCTGGTGGAACATTGCTTCCACGGGATGGGCTTCCTTCAATCGGTTTCCTGGGATTGCTTTTTGCAGTCATATTGTTCAAACTTTTGCCCGAACGCAAGTGCATACGCCAATGGTAATCCTGACCTGGGGATTCGAACGTGTTGATTCGTTCACCTTTGGTCCCACTGGGCGTGCCAATTTTGTTGTCTGGAATACCAATTAGCCGCAGCTCGGCTAACTTCTAAAACGGTGATTCCCTTTTCTTCAAGCGATTACGCCAAGGAAGGAACTCTGTTCCTTAGCTATGGGTCCCTTAACTCACTCCAGAAAGGTTTAAGTCGATGAACTAAGATAAAAACTGGGACATAAAGGTAAACATAAATGCGAATGAATAAAAGCTTGAGCGAAAAATAAGTTGTTTGATAGATTGTGTGTCTCAAATTATTTACAACTTCGGTATTTACAGTAACAACTAAGAACTACCCCTATTTGGCTAACATTGATAAAATCCTAGTTTACAGTTATTCGGCTGAGTAGTGCCATATTCCATTAACCACGATCCTAAAATCTAGGCGCCACTTCACATTATGGCCACGTCTTAGCCAACGTCTGTTTCAGCGTGGATCTTATCCTTCTGTTCGATTGCTCAGCTCCTAAAAACTTGGAGATAATTCTGAATTTGATTAATTTTGAATTTAAATTAATTCAAAATCAATCTCCATAACTTTCGACTCATGGAGCAATTCAAGAATCTGACCCAGTGAAGGACTTCACGCTAGCCCAATAGGCCCAATATCTTCATATTAATCCAATAAGCTTAAGGCCCTTACCTAGCCCTTGGTTTCCTGCTTTTGGCTTTATTAGCTGCAAATTCGGCTGTGTGCGATTCGGCTGACGCCCAATCAGCTATTTGATCCACTCGGCAGTGACTGACTTCGGCTAATTCTAAAGAACATTTTTAGGTGTAAACAGAACCTAAACTATAATTAAAGAAATTTATGACAACACGACCCATTGTAGTGAATGGCTAAAGAAATTTTGTGGGTATAAAATATGTTTTATGTATCCATCTTTGACAATAATTCACAATAAATCGTAAATCTACATACTATGTTGTGGTTTTGTGTAAAACAACTATCAATTGTGTTTGGCAGAGTATTTGACAAATATGATTTTGAACAAACTTTATTTTATAAAATTGAAATTGAAGTAGAGTGATTTATGTTTTGTATATTTCTTCTAGCTCTTAAAACTAAGTTTGATGTAAAATTTTATTTAAATTTTAAGCTAATGTTATAAAATTATTTTTTTAATCACTTTTAGTGTGTAACTAAGGTTTGGAAGCAAAATTAATTTTGATTCAAAATAACAAACATCTAAATTATTAATAATATCGCGTTTAACTGAAAACATAATCAATTTTGACACTTTTCACAGCCAATCCAGGCATACACTAAGCACTATGAGAAATTGATATTGATGTATTATCTGTTTCGATATTTCTGATGGAGTTCCTTTATTATGGAAATTTGTAAGTTTCTTGTTTTTAAAATTATAATATCTAACTATATATGATTTGTATTTCTACACACATAGAACTAAAGTAATTACCTATTAATACGTTTTTATAAATATAATAAATTAAATGTTAATTAAAGAAATTGTGTTACAATCTCGTACATATCATACACAATATAGTTTGGTGTTCGATTTGACACGCCACATGCATCTTTTCAAATGTTTTCTTGAAATAACTATTTTTTAAGAAAAAATATATGAACCACAAAAAAACAGTACTTTTGAGATTGATTTCATTGTTATTCAACTATAATTAGCGGTGTTCAAATCCAAACCAATCCAAAGAAAAATCGCAAACCAATCAAAAGAAAGTCGAAAACCTCAAAAAACTGATCTTTTTTTGATTTGTTTGGTGCACTTTTTCCATCAACCGCACGGTTCGGTTCAGTATGTAGTTGGCTTACTTATAACCAAATCAATCTAAACCGCACCGTATGTTGTTAAAAAAGTAATTCAAAGATAATTTGGAGTAAATTCACTCTTTAAATATTTACCAAACTAAAACATAACCAAACCAAAGCAAATCTACTATTTAAATATTTACCAAAAAAAATTAATTTTTAAAAAAATTAACTCTAAATATGTTATTTAAAATAATAAAAATAATTAATATATAATACTCGGCAAAAAATAAAAACTGAATCATCCGATCCAATCCAAACCGCATTTAATTGGATCGGATTGATTCAAATTTTTTTAAGGAAGTCATCAAAACCAAACTACACGTTGTTTTAATCTTTAGATCAGATGACTTTTTGCTTCAAAATCGAACTAAACTACACCGCGAACACCCCTAACTATCATAGTTCTAAGCGAAAAGAAAAACTAGTATAGTTAGTACTGCCGGGCTCACTTAACCAAATAATTGAACAAATGGGAATTCCAACCACACGTTAGTTTACATCAAGTAGCTCATTCAAATATTTCAACCATTAATTATAAGTTACTTGGCCAACAAAATCGAAATTGAAGTAATTATTGTATCATAGACTTGAAAATCAATTCATACATATCCATCTTAAGTCAAACCATATAAATTTAACAACAATTTTAGTTGAGCACGAGATATTCAGTTGAACTCAACGACCGACTCATTTTTCAGCAATATCATATATGTTACGCTAGTTAATTAGTTATCTATTGCTTGAACATAATATCAATCCAAAGAAAAACAAAACGTGAAATATCATTGTCCTTTCTAAAACTATGCTTCACTGCCATATATGGAAGATCCACCCAAGGTATGAGATGCAAGATTACAGGTACGTACGTAAGCTAGAGGTAATAGGAGCGTCAATGCCTATCAACCACAAAATTAATTAACAATTATAACATAACAAAGCACATCATCACCTACCACTACACACACACACGCACGCATTTCATCATCATGCCCTCTCTTCCTCACCAAACCCTCTTTCTCAACCCACCCTGCCGCCTAAAACAAAATAATAAAATAATAAAATAAAATAAAAGTACTGAACAAGGTACTGAGCATGAGCAAGGTTATATCACCGTGTCAAACAACTTTTATCCCAAAGAGATAGATTTTGGACGGTGTCTTGGTGGTAAATGAGATAACTGATTTGGTAAAAAGGAGGAGTGATAGACGTGTGATCATGAAAGTGGAATTCGAAAGGGTGTATGACTACGTTAGTTGGAGTTACTTAGAATATATGTTGGGAAGATTGGGGTTTCACGCTACATGGAAAAAATGAATAAAAGCTTGCATCTACTCAAACACAATGTCGGTGCTAGTGAATGGGAGACCCACTGAAAATTTTGAGGTGAAGAGAGAGTTAAGACAAGGCGATCTATTCAGGGATGGATTCAGGAATTTCATCTAGTGGGATCAAGATCATATACAATGAATATTTATATAAAAAAATATAAAATCCATAAGCAATAAAATAGCGGCTTCGTTATCATTAAGTCAAGAAGTTGGAGATTACAAAGAGTATAACATTTATACCCAAAAAATTGAAGACACCTAAACATTACAAATTATAATTGCCCTCTGCGTGTCTTCATATTTTGAAATTGTTGTATGATCTTTTCATTTTCAACACTATCAAAAATATCCCTCTCGATATATGTGACCAAGCAATCATTCAACAATTCATCTCCCATACGGTTGCGCAATTGATTCTTCACAAAACTCATCGCAGAGAAACTCCTTTCAACTATTGCAGTTGCCACAGGTAAAATCAAAGCTAACTTCAGAAGTAAATACACCATTAGATATGCAATATGCTTTCTAGTTTCAACCAACATTTTTGAAAGATCACCAATCCCATCTAAATTAGAAAATTGTTCACTAGATCGAACATCCATGATATAATTTTCAAGCTGATTATCAAGCCCCATAAGCTCCACAGGAGAAAATTCTGATAGATAAAATCGAGCCAAAGAAATTAACTTCTCCTTGTCAAATGCAAAAAATGAATCTCTTGGATTTAAGCTTGCCACACAAATAAGCAATTCGTTGCTCACCTTTGTAAATCTGTTATTAAGCTCTTGAAGTTGTCTGTCAATCACCTGATAAAATATCTCAACCTGAAAGTGATGCAAGTTCAAAACTTTTTGAAGCTTACGTCTTGGTTTTCCTTGTATCATGAATGCATCATCCATATTTGAAATGACAATATCTTGCTTCTCACAAAACAATGACACTTCGTTGAGTAAACTATGTCAACCATCTTCTCTCATGCTTTGCAATCTTTCCTTTGACACTCTAACTAACGTCATAGCATTGACAATATCTTGATCACTTCTTTGCAATGCTTGAGATAACTCATTAGTAATTCCAAATATATTTCTCATCAAATGCAACTTAAAAATAAATTCAAAAGATTGCAAAGTAATCAATAATTGACGAGCTTCAACTCGTTGCTCTGAGCTTGTGCTATCTTCCACAATTATATCAAGCACATCACACACGGAAGGAAACAAAGAAATCAACCTAAGTAATGTACCATAATGTAAGCCCCATCTAGTGTCTCCAGCTCTTGTCAATGTAGTTTCTTGATTCAAGCCACGACCACTGGAAATTTCTCCACTCTCTAATGCTTCATTTACTTTAAGAATTTGACTTTCTCGAAGAATATCTCTACGCTTACATGAAGCTCCAACAACATTAGATAAATTGTTAACTACAAGAAAAAACCAAGCAATATCATCTTGCTTTTTGGCAACCGCCACAAGTGCCAATTGAAGTTGGTGAGCAAAGCAATGAACATAGAAAGCACATTTATTTTCTTTCAAGATCAAACTCTTGAGGCCATTAAATTCACCTTGCATATTACTAGCCCCATCATATCCTTGCCCACGAACTCTTGACAAGCTTAAACTATACTTTGCAAACAATGATTCTAATGCTAATTTTAAAGACATAGCACTTGTATTTGCAACATGAACAATACCAAGAAACCTCTCAATGACATGTCCTGTCTTGTCTACATAACGTAAAACAACAACCATTTGCTCTTTAACTGATATGTTTCGAGATTCGTCAATTAAAATGGCAAAGAAATCATCTTTAAGATCATCAATAATAACTTTTGTGGTCTCACAAGCAGCAGCTCTCACAATATCTTTTTGAATGCTAGGTGACACTAATTTGAGATTCCCACGAGAATTTTTCAGAATTTTATCAACCTCTTCATTATGTTTGGCAAGAAAATGTAGAAGCTCAAGAAAATTACCTCGATTCTTTGAAGGCATCGATTCATCATCACCACGGATGGCAACCCCAACCTCAATAAAAATCGAGTACAGTCAACTGTAGCAGTTAAATGAATCCGATATTCCCTTTTGATAAAGTCTGATTGTTTGTTAATAGCAACTTCAATATGCTGTTTCTTATTCATTAGCGCATTGCATTTTCTCCAAGCTTGATTGTGAGCACTAGTAGGGCCTCCAACATGAATGTTAAGCCTATCTTTTTTTTTCCAATTTGAAAATCCCTCTGTCAAAAATGCATCCCAACCTTTTTGTTCTCCATTGTCAGATCTCATAAGATAGCAACATAAACAAAATACGGCATCTTTTGATATACTATATTCCAACCAATTACCATATTCAAGAAACCAATTAGGAATAAACTTACGAAAAGAAGTCTCAAACTGTCGTTGCGGGAAATCATGCTCTCTTGGTTGATAAGGACCCTTTTGCAAATAAGCTCTTCGGATTTTGTCCCGATCATTTGGATGATAACATGACATTTTTTTCCTCTCTCCAGGATCAGCAGGAAGATTTTCCAAATCAATATCTAGGAATCTTTTTTTCAAGGATGGCCCTAATGGTGTTGGTGTATTTCTTGCTTCATTAGGTTCTTGAGACTTTGATGTTGATGTTCTTTGGAAATATTTTTCCATTTCTAGCACATTAAAAATATGATACTAATTAATAACTTATTTTGCACACTCCAAATAATAACAACAAAAAAATACCCTTCTTATTTTGCACACTCTAAATAGTAACAACAACAGCATCATCAACATGCCTTTCTTAATTATTTTGCACACACCAAATAATAATAACATCAATTTTATATTTATAGTTAACAACTAGACAAAAAAAATAAAAGATTAGAAAGGAAAAGGACAAGGGAATACGCTGTTGCCTGTTACGTTACACTTACGCTGGCAATGTTTATGTGAGAGATTGCAAATGGGAAATAGCATCGCAATGTTAACAATAACACAATATTTCTTTTTAAGTTTAACCATTTTGAAAAAAAAAAAAGAGAGAAAGATGGTACCTTGCAAGTTGCAAACAGGAAGTTGAGAAGTACGCTGAACTTTGTCGCAGGAACAGGAAAGAGCTGAGGCGGTGGAACACAAAGAGGCGAGGCCCACCACATGAGAAAGAAATGAAATAAAAAAATATCTCTGTTACTTGAAACAAAAGGTTGAGTTGTATAAAAAATTAAAAAACAAATAAAAAAGAAAGTTAAAAAGTCAGACTTAAGAGTGGGCTTGGGCACTTGGCATCACTTGGGTGGTGTGACTCGTGAGAATGGGTTGTGGGTGTGGAGTCAAGACAAATTTTATCTTGGGGGCAAAATTTTATTTTCTCTATACTTGTTAAAAAAAATTCAGTGGGGTCAGTTGACCCCATTTGCTTGTGTGTGCATCCGTCCCTGGATCCATTGGCACCATTTCTATTTTTGATTGTGGCTGAGGGAATTGCGGGATTGGTGAAAAAGGAGTAGAATTGGGCGAATGGAAAGGCTACAAGGTGAAAAATGAAATATCATTCCCCCTCCTTCAATTTGCGGACGATACTGTTATGATGTGAGAAGCATCTTGGGCAAATATTTGGTGTATAAAGTCAGTTTTGAGGATTTTTGAGTTGGTATCCAGGTTGAGAGTAAATTTCTCCAAAAGCCGATTGATTGGTATGAATGTTGATGAGTATTTTATATGTGTGGCTGCTAATTTCCTATCATGTCGTATTGGCTCCATTCCATTCAAGTTCAATGGGATTCCAATGGGAGCTAATCCAAGACAATGCTCTACATCGGAACCGGTAGTAGAAAAGGTAAAGAAAAGGCTTGTTGGTTGGAGAGGCCGTCAACTTTCAATTGGAGGTAGAGTCACCTTGATTAATTCTGTTTTGACAAGTATACCCCTTTATTACATCTCATTTTTTAAAAGCGCAAAAAAGGATCATACAAACACTTATTCAACTCCAAAGTTAAAACAAAATGGGTGTCTTGGAATAAAATATGTTTACCAAAAAATTATGGTGGATTGGGTGTTAAAAACATTAAATTTTTTAATCAATTTTTGCAGTCTAAATGGGTTTGGAGATGCATGACTGACCACAATGCAATTTGGTATGACCTGTTAAGTAACAAATATGGCGACCTAGCCAACAATTTATTGTAGGATGCGCCTACAATTCCAAGCCGTGATGCATCCATATGGTGAAGATACCTGAAGGCACTGAACTTAAATGGAGGGCTGTTTAATAGATGGCTTTCTAATGCACTGCAAATTAAATTTGAATCTGGTGCATTTATTAGCTTTTGGAGAGATGCATGGTGTGGGCAGGTTCCCTTAAAGGATAGATACCCAAGACTTTTTCTGGTGATTGAGAATAATTGTTTGATAGTTGCTGAGATGGGAAATTGGTGTGGGAAGAGGTGGAGTTGGGAGTGGCAATTGTGACGAGCACTCTTTGCATGGGAAGAGGAGAGCTTCAAGGAGTTGCAGGAATTGATTGCACAGGCGGCACCTCAAAAGGAAGTACAGGATGAATGGATTTGGGTTCCAGATAGGAGTAGAGGTCACTCAAATAAATCTGCATATATGTTGCTGCTGTAGGTTCATAACCGCTTGGTTGCCAGTCCTAGCATGTCTAAGGTCTATAAGCAACTCTGAAGGTGTGCCATCCCAATAAAGATATTAGTCTTCATATGGAGAATGTTTCAAAATGGACTACCAACTAGAGAGGAACTACAAAGGAGAGGAATTATATCATCAAACCAAGGTAATTCATGTGTCTTTTGCTTCCTACAAACTGAGGGTTGTAATCATCTCTTCTTCTCTTATTCGTTCTCACATAATAAATGGTTATTGGTGTATGCTTGGTTCGAATGCATTGGCATTTTTCATTGCGAAGGTGTTTGTCATTTCTTACAGCATGGGGCTGCTTTCAAAGGAAAAATGTACAGAAGAGTGAGGCATCTAATTTGGTGTACGGTGTTATGGTCCATTTGGCTGGCAAGGAATAGAATTTTGTTTAGGGGTGAGGTGGCCGATTGTAACACAATTATTGCCCACATAAAAATGTTATCATGGGGTGCTTTATTAATAGGGAGGGAAGAAAATGTGGTTATTCATTTTCAGATTGTTGTACTAATCCCATGGAATGCCTTAGAGCTGTGTAACGAGGCATTTTAATGTAACGATTGGAATACTCCTTGTACTCCCTTTAATAAGTTCTTTTCTCTATCAAAAATAAAATAAAATAAATCATTCAGTCTATTCACTTATAATAAATCCATTCTTAATCATCGCCCTTCAATTATAGTAACACTTTGATTACTCCCCTTTTTCAAAAATACATTGCCAAATTCTCTACCATTTAATCATACATACGTATACTCATGATGCATGTTAAAACTTTTTGGGTCTTGATCACTCCAATAACTTTTATTATTACTTCATTGCTCTAAATGTAGAATGATATTTTGGTAAAAAAAAATGTACAATGATATTCAATAAAGATAATACGTAGCACTGGGACCACCAATATCATAAATTGGCGGGTTAATTGCACTTTTGGTCCTCCAAGTTTCAATTGCGCAAATTGGATCCTCCAAGTATTACAATTGTGCAATTTTGGTTCTTTAGGTTCCAATTGTACGAATTGGATTCTCCAGTTATTGCAATTGTGCAAATTTAGTCCATCTTGCCGTTCAATTTCTAAGAAAAAATTGATATCACATGTAGGCATGACCCGACACATAATTTGGTCTAGGTGCTTGACATGTTAATTGGCTTAAAATTTTAAAAACTCTTAAAATATTTTCCTTTATAAAAAAGGGGCCGAAATCGCACAATTACAATACTTAGAGGACCCAATTCACTCAACTTGAACCTAAGGGACTAAAATCGTATAATTGCGATAAATGGAGGACCCAATTCGCTCCATTAGAACTTATGGGATTAAAATCGCACAATCACGATACCTGATGGACCAAAAGTGTGTTTAGCCTAAATTTTTAATAGAATAAACTTATTTTAGTCTCTAATGTAAAATTAATATTAATATAGTTATCTAAAAAAAAGTTAATGTCAGTTTAGCCTTTCAGATGTAGAAAGTGCATCAACTGTGAGATTAAAGAACTAAATTGATGTTAACTTTCAATGACCAAGAGATTAAATTGATTTTATTTTTAGTAAGAGTTGTGTTATGTACCATGTGTCTTTGGAATACAAGTTTTTTTTAGAGTTATCTCTCAATTTGGTCCATGAAGTGCCACTCTCTCCTATTTAGTCCCAAATTATGTTAAAAAAATTAGATAGTCCCTAACGTTTTCTCCAATCCATCAAGTTGGTCTCTCTGTTAGTGTGAAACTATTTGAATGTTGTTAAGTGTCATGTTGGTCATTTTCCCTCTCTCCTACGTGTATCCTAAATAATTTCTAAAGTCCCTAAAATACATCATTTTAGTCCCTCGGCCACTCCCTCTCTCCTACATGCAAATAAGTCAGACCCTAAATTAACTCCATTATACTCATCAATTTCATCACTACCACTCCATTATCCATCACTTTGGTCCCTTGTTCAGCATAAGTAGAGGCGAGCTCCCCTCCCTGGTTCATCTCCTCATTTTCATTTCTTATTCAGGTTTTGATTTTCATCCCTTGTTTCTGTCCCTAATTTTGATAACCCTGATTTTGAAATTGATTTCGACATTTAACTCTTAACAATAAATAATTTAGCAATTGTTTTTTATGGAGGGATTAGGTGTCATTTAACTGTCCTTTCTAAGCCTTGTGTCGTGGTCAAACTAGGCAAAATCTAGTCTATGAATAACCTGTAAAAAAAATCTGGTTTATAAATTAGAATTAGGACTTACATTACTGTGAAACGTAGGGACTGATATGTGTTTTAGAGACTTGAGGAACTATTTAATATTTGTTTTAGGGACTTTAACGACCAAATAGATGTGTATTTATTTGGTTCCTCTATCTTCAAATGTTGTAAGGACATATATGACACCTTATAGGTACTTTAGAGACTATTTAGGATACATATATGAGAGAGGAAATGGTCAACATGACGCATAATAGCCCTAAACCCTAAATCCTAAACCCCAAACTGGTTGACGCCAATCCAAGGAAAAGCTCTACTTGGAATCTAGTTATTGATAAGATGAAAAGAAAGCTATCCTCGTGGAAGGGAACGCAACTGTCAATAGGTGGTAGGGTGGTTTTAATTAATTCAGTTTTGACAAGTTTACTCTTATATTTTATGTCGTACTTCAAGGCTCCAAGGAAAGTAGTAAAAAATATTACCAGAGTTCAAAGGGAATTTTTGTGGGGAGGATCAGAGGAGAAAAGAAAGATAAATTGGGTAAGTTGGGAGAAAATCTGCTTACCAAAATAGATTGGGGGCTTCGGAGTGAAAAAACATAGAGATGTTCAATATAGCATTATTGGCAAAATGGACGTGGAGATGGTTGGTTGATAGGAAGGCTATTTGGTGGAACTTACTAGATCAAAAATATGGTACTATGCAGAATGCGACAATAAACCCTCAGAATTTGATTTATGATAATAAGAGCTCAATATGGTGGAGAGATTTATGCCTCCTAGATTGGGCTGACAGTGGATGTGCATGTTGGTTTTCAGATTCTGTGAGATGTGCAGTAGGAAATAGAGAATTAACCAAATTCTGGGAGATAAATGGTGTGGTGCTAAAACACTAAAGGAAAGATACCCTATGCTGTTTCGGATTTCGGAAAGAAAGGATTCAAAAATAGCTGATATGGGAATATGGAGGGAGAACAATTGGGTGTGGGAGTGGAAGTGGAGAAGACCACTACTTGTATGGGAAGAGAAACTTGTGCAATCTTTAGAAAACCATGTCAGTGGTGTTGTTCTTCAAAAAGATGTGGTGGACTCATGGTATTGGAAGTCGGACAATGTTAAAGGATATTCGGTTAAATCTGGGTATTTTCAAATTATGTCAGATTGAAGTGCAGTAATGGCAAACATGAAACTGATGCAAGCATTGAAGTTGTTGTGGCACATTTCTATACCCTCAAAAGTGACTTTCTTAGTTTGGAGACTGCTACAAAATCGGTTGCCTACAAGAGATGCTTTGTGTCAAAGGGGGGTCATTGCATCAATTCATGGTAAATCCTGTGTGTTTTGTTTTCAGCATGAGGAGGATGTTAATCATTTGTTTTTCTCTTGCACATTCTCATATAATGATTGGTTGGCAATACATGCTTGGTTCGGGGTTGAAGGAGCACTACACAACAATGGAGTTGATCACTTCTTACAACATGGAGCGCTTTGGAAGGGGAAGAAACAAAAAAAGGTACGTAATTTAATCTGGTGCGCTGCTGTCTGGTCCTTATGGACAATGAGAAATAAAATAATTTTTCAAGGCGAGGTTGCTAATTTCAGCTTTGTAATGTCGTATATAAAAACTATCTTGTGGGGTTGGTTTATTTGGGAGGACAGAAATTCGGGATTACCTTTTTCAGATTGGTGTTATAATCCTCAGATGTGTATACAAACCTTGTAGAATGATTGGTGTATAAGGGTTAGAGTACGCATTGTACTCTATTTCAATAAAATTTTGATTATAAAAAAAAGGGGGGGATCACATTAACAGAGAGACTGACTTGATGGATGTGAGAAAACGTTAGGGGCTATTTAATAAATTTACATATTTTAGTAACCAAATAGGAAAAAGAGTGATATTTCAGGGACCAAATTGAGGGTTAACTCTGTTTTTACGAAATTTAAAATTCATGGTAAAGTGGAAATAATAATTAAAAGCGCGAAATTAAGAAATAAATAATCTACTTAAGATACCTGTATTGATTATGATTATAGAAAATGAAGAATAATTGAAATTCTAAAATGTCTTCCATCGAACACTTCGTGAAAATTTTCAATAACTAGTTTTGTTTTACGCCTACAATTAACTGCAATTAAAAAATTCCTAAAGAAAATAAAATATGTGAAATAATGTCATAACTTTTTGTTCATGCCAAGGTTGATGAGTTCAAAATGGCGGATTATTAAAATAATTTCGAAAGCGTGGAGTGTGAAAAATTCAATTGGTTGGTGCAAAGGTGAGAAACAAATAATAACGACCCACTAAAGGGAAGTCTTTATGCGTTTTTTGACTCATCATGTATGCTTCGCTTTGGCAATCAATCCTGAACGATTGAATGTGAAATCCTAATTTTGGGTTGGTAAGCACTTTGCCTTCGTTGTGAGAGAGAATGAGAGGAGAAAAAATGAGTGGAAAAGAATGTATAAAATGTATTATATTCTTCCATTTGATAGTAGAGAGAAAACAGAAAGGAAATAATGTGAAATTTAAATTAAAGTTTTCTTTTTTAAATTGAGAAAAAATACATTTTGAAAAGACTAATTACTTTTTATTTTACTCATTTATATGTGAAGTTGAAGCTATATACACATTCATGAACCGAATGTGTGTGTATCAAGCTAGTTAATGAACCAAATGAGTCGAACTATACATAGCTCGAGCTAGGGTTGGAAGAGGAGTCGAGGCATTAGGACGAGTTCCTATGTGGATGAGGTCATAAACTACCTTCTTCATCACGAGCAAGATCAACAGAGTCATCCCCATAAATGACTACGGAGAACAGACCACTAGTAAAGGGATGGAGATAAGGAGTCGTTGTTGCTAAAATAGTAGAAGTCGGAACCACTAGTAAACCACTAACCTAATTTCTCTTACGAGCCCAACTTTGCTCCAGATCATGGAGTTTTCGCCTCTAGTGTGCACCCACCATTTCACCTAGAAAGCATACATCAAGATAATATCAATACGAGAAAGGTTAGAAGGTAAAATTCGAAGGTAGGGGATAATAAACTGTTGATCATCTTGGCAAAGCTTGGACCACAACGCTGAAAGGTCAGTCATTAATGTAATTTATTTCAATAAAAAAAGGAATCTAAATTCCCTTGAATCCGAAATAATGATGTGTTGGGAGCCACTAAAACCATGAGGAATCCACCCTTGAAGTCGAGAAACAAACCGGCACAAGAGTAAAAGGTGGGGGGGGGGATCTCGGCGGTATCGATCAACAATAAGTGCTCGTGTTCTCATCCATATAAAAGAGGAAGGATAACACCACTAAAAGTTTACTTTGCCTATTCTCTAAGTTTAAGGCTAATACTCATACTGACTTCAACATCAGAGTATCTTTGCAGGTACTCACCCCTGACGTTTCAACTAGGCCAAGCTGAAGGAATTTCTTGTAGACCACACAAAAAGAGACCCAATCCAACCCCAGCTTGTTGGAGAGTCAAGACAGAGCATTAATAAAAACGAATCAATTATTAATAAAAACATAAAATATACACACCACTACATTATTTTAAAGTACTTGTCCTGAGGGGCAGAGGCAGGATTTTAAGTTAAAGGGACAAGACCAAATTGACTTAGCAAAAAGAAACTATAGTCAAAAGGGCTTATTTTGCATTAATTTTATAACCAACGAGCATTGATTTATTTAATTATTTGAAATGCTTTTCATTGGAAAAATCAACTCGATAAAGTTAGATTTAAGGACAAAGGGAGCAGAAACATTATGTGAAACATAAGTTATTGTTTGGTCAAATTCTTAAATGCAAGTTAGACCAATATTTTGCCTTAGTGCTTACTGAAAAAAAAGGAAGAGAGAAGGAATGAAGAGGGAAGAAAGTGAAATAAAAGAAAAATTATGGAAAATGAGATGATTTTGTAATTGTTTGATATGAGATAAAATGAAAGAATAGAAAGTTAATACTTTTCTCCTATGTTGTTGGATTGTGTAGAAAGTGAAAGGACAAAAAGTATTGTCTATGTGAAATGGCATAAATATTATTACTAAAAATGTAAATATAATTAACCAAGAAAAAAAAACAAAGGACATTTTGAAAATTTGCAACTTTTTGTTGCTTTCCGCACACAATGTCCTTTTTTCTCTCCAAATTGGGCGGAAACAATTCTTGATTTAGGTGTTTTCTATCACTCCCCATCGTTTCCTTTACTTTACCCACGCACCCACGCAGAAACAAATTTAGGCATGGGACCCACTTTTTTCTTTTCCCTTTTCCATGTTTGAGTCAACAAACGATAAAATAATTCTTGATTTAGGTGTTTTCTATCGCTCCCCATTGTTTCCTTCACTTTACCCACGCATCAAACGTACGCTAAGTAGCTCCCCTATTAGTATGGATTTGGGTTAAGTGCAGTCGTAATTGCAAACAGTCATGCAACCAAATGCATTTGGACCGTCCGATTAAGATCAGACGGTCAATATTTCAGCTACACAAATCACATTTTAAATAAAACTGGAAATATAGATCGTCTAATCTTGATCGGACGATTCAAATGTGTCTGACTGCATGTAGTTATGACTACATTTAATCCAAATCCATTAATTGCTTCTTTATGCTAATTCATTGTACATTAACTTTAAAGAAAAAAATTAAGAATGAAAACTTTGTTTGGGAAAAGGTTTTGGAGGAGAGGAAAAGAAAAGGGAGAACTTGTGATAAGTTCTACCCTTGTTTGGAAGTTTTAAAAAAAAAATAGGGAATAGATCTGAGAATTTTTATAAAAACACACAAAGCCTTCTACCAATACTTAAATACATGGCTGAGTATAAAAACACCTAGCAAGTGTAAAACCTAACTTTTGGGCGTGCAAAAGATACAAGTATAAAATATCCGTCACCTCACTGAAGCACTCAACACATATCTAAGGACGTTTTGGAGATACATTATAGTAGTATTAATCAAGGCATCTAACTTCAACACCATTTTTTGATCAAAATGGCAATTTCTACAACAACCCGCCCTGAACTCTAAAGTACAATGTCAATGGACATGGACTCTCTTGTAACACAACAGCATCCTTTACCATCTGTTCCCCTTCTTAGCAAATCCGATTCGTTTGAAAATCTCCCAAAAATAAAAAGAATAAAAATTCTGAAACACAACCAACAAAGAAAAAAGGCAAAAAATGAAAAATATATACCGTTAAAGGGAATTGAAACAATTTGTTTTCTTTTTCACAAATTTGAAATTTTAGAAAATGGACATGATATGGCACATTTATATTTTAATTTTGTTTAACGTGTAGTGCTAATCTGCCCCCCGGTGGCTATGACTAGAAGAAGAGGGGCTCCACGGTGTCATGTCCATAGGGTAACTCCCCAACACTCGCAAGAAAGATGTGAATTCTTGAACCTCAGCAAGCGCGTTCTGTGCCCTAACCTCAGCCATAGAGGCCTCAAAATCAATATAGAACAGGTACTCAAAGTGTTTGGCTGTTCCCTCACTTTCATCATCAACAACGCGAATCGGACGGCTACGATGAGGCCTGGACTCAATCTTGGTCAAGCTGATGTTTCTAAACGCAAACGCGGAAAGCACTTTAAACAGCACCGAAGTTCCCTTATCGTGCGCGAAAACGATGCTAGTTTTGAAAGGACGATCCGTCCGCGGAATGATGGGTTCTCGGGCCAGCATAACGAATCGGGTCACGTTGTTCGGGTCGTCTTGGATTCCGTCTGCGAGAACCTGCAAGCCGTAGAGCTCCGCAGCGCGCGCGCTCGCGATCGCCGCAGTGTCGCGGAGGTTGTTGGCGGCGACGAATTCGGCCGCGCCGGCCGTGTCGTCGACGGCCTCGCGCGCCACGTTGAGGCCGAGCTTTGTGAGCGTGTGTTCGCACTGTGATAGGGCTTGCGGATGCGAAATCACGCGGGTCAAGTACTCTTTTCGGACCCCTGGGAGGGCAAGGAGGCAGTGGTGGACCGGGAGCTGGACCTCGCCGACGATATGGAGGCGGTGCCGGAGGAGGAGGTCGTAGTTCCGATGGATCGAGCCGCCGAGGGAGTTTTCCACCGGTAAAACAGCTCGATCGGCGATCCAGAGCTCCACCGCTTGGAACGCCACCTCGAACTGGTCGCACGGTATGGCTTCGCCGTTCGGATACGCCTTGCCAGCGGCGGCCTCCGAGTACGCGCCAGGAACGCCCTGGTACGCCACGCGCAGCTGTGAGCCGTGCATCGGAGCCGGAGAGAGGTCGGAGATGGTGAGCGGCTTCGGCTGAAGCGGCTTGTTGTTTCCGTCGAGTTTTCCGACGTGGACGAGTTTGAGATCCGTCACGGCGGCTTGGTGGCCGTTGACGGCGCCGACATGGTCGTTTCCGCCGGCGGGAGAATCATCTTGCTGCGAAACGACTTTACTGGCTAAGATGGCGCAGGAGCTCTGCCAATCGGCTTGGCTTGAGCCGTATCCTTGCGAGAAATTGGCGGATTCGAACCCGTATCCGCATTTGATGGTAACTCGGGTCGGGGCTACCCGAATAGCGGAGGGGCGCGCCCGGGTCAGATAGTTAAGAGAATTGGAAGATGGCGGAGCGAGGCTCTGCATATTAGCACGTTGTGTAGGGACTTGAAAGGGATTTAGAAGAAAGAATTTGATTGGAATGGTAAATTACCTAATTACCACTTCTTGAATTTGCTAGTGTTAGCCCTTAGCTTAAGCTTGGTGTTCTCTTTGAAGAAGGGAACCTCAAGCTGAGAGGGGAAAGGGAGGAGGTGAAAGGGTTTAAATATTAGTTGGAGTTTGCAAGTGGTTCTGGGATTTGAGAAGGAAATGTGACATGCCAAGTCTTGAGGGGATGGTGTGTGCGTGAAGGTGGTTCGGTCAATCCCACACCTACCCCCGTCAATTTCCCATTTTCCCTTCCCCCTCTAACTTTGCATACACCATTTATTTTTTTAATTGTATTTTACATCTAACTTGTAATTTAATCAAATACATGTATTTTTAATTAATAAAGTGATAGCGTACAATGCATATAGATGTTCTTATCGCAAAATTTCTTTGAGTAACATATATTAACATAATTAAAATCGGATGAATTTTCTTTAAAAAAGTATGTGCACAATTATTTCATATGATTGTGTATCTTGATTTGAAGTATGAATCTTAGCATCATGGTTTAAGGAATTATATGTGCACGGATTTGTATAAGAGACAAAACTTTAATTTATACATACTAAGAAAATGTCTTGAAATTACTCCATTCGTTTCTTTTTACATGTCGATTTTTTAGATAAATATTGTTTCTAATTATTTGTCATTCTCAAAATTTAAGATTACATTAATTACTTGTTTATTAATTATACTCTTAACTATTTATTACAAAGAGAAATATGTTCCATAGAGTAATGAATGGTCAATGGTATTATAGGAAAAAGACTAATAATTTCATCAAAAGCAACAAAATTTAATAATTTCTTTGGTTATTGTAAATTAACCTTAAATGCCAAGTAAAAAGGAACGGAGGGAGTAGCTAATTCTAATCAATACTCCTAAAAAAAGTTTCCTTTCAAATATACTCATTTCATAAATGATGGTTAATAATTAATGATACTTAATTCACACAAATTTCACTAATAAAAATAAGACATAATTGGAAATTAGCATTTAATGTATGTAAAAATTGATGCTTGTTTCTTATATTTTGGACCAAAAAATGAGACTCATTTGGCTCTTATAATATGGACCGAAAGAAGTATTAGTTTACCAAGACTCAAAATGCATAGTATCTATACGTGAAAAATTGTCTGAATTAATTCATACATCTATTAATTACTCTCTCTATTCCATAACTTTGGTAGTTTTAACAATAGTTTTTTGTTTCAAAATAATTAGTGTTTTATAAACCCAAAATATAATTCGCATTTTTTTTCCAAGGATATCCTTCATATATTTATTATCTTTACATTGAAAATTGACACAACTCCATAAATACTTAATTGATTATTTTGAAATCTGCAGTAATTAATAAGGCTACTTTGGTAAAAATATACTTCAATTAAATGATTCATTGGTTTGTGTATAAAAACCTTAAACCATCAAAATTATAGAATGTAGGGAGTAGTAGAGACTAAAGAGAGGATCGTGTTTAAATTCATACATGAAAGCTCTCAACATTCGTTATTGCCTTCGTTCTTTTTTACGTGTTTATTTTTTGGAAAAAAAGTTAGTATTCATATGTCATTTTCAAATTTCAATGTAACGTTAATTTTTTTTTCAATTACACCCTTAACTATTTATTGTATAGAGATAAATTGTGTAATGAAATCATGAAAAGTAAACAGTATCACAAAAAAAATACTAATAATTTCATAAAAAACAACGAAATTTAATGGTTTCCTTAGTTATTAGAAAACAACCTTAAACGACACTTAAAAAGGAATAAAAGGAGTAAACTACTCTCTTCATCGCATAATAAGTGTCATATTTAAGAAAAAATTCTCAAAATAAGTGTCATTTTATCTATTCAATGTAATATTGATTATTTTTTTCATTCCCCCCCCAAAATTAATAATGTGTTCATCACTCATAAATCACTATACTCTACTAAGCATTTATGACAATGGTTAATAACCTTAATAAGAATAATTTTATAAAATTGTTACACTCTTTCATTTATTTATAGTTTTTTCTTATTCTGTATGAAAAAAACCTAGTATGACACTCATTATGGGACAGAGTAATTGAGATCATATTCAAATTCATGCATAAAATTTAGAGAAATGGCTAATCAATAGAAGTTGAAGAATATATTGATAATACTAATTTAAATGCACCATTGAAACAACAAACATTAACAAATAAGTGATTACTTAGACAACAAAAGTTGGTCAACCTGATAAGGATTTGACTCAATCCCACAAAGACGTGCGTTCAAATCTGGTTAACGATGTGAGAATCTCGTTGGTAAATAATATGTGACTTTATGGGCGCTCTTTGAGCCTTAAGCCTTTCTCTGGCCTTAGTAAACCCCGAAACCCAACTCACCTAAACTTTTATTTATAAAAAAATAAATGGCTACTTAACATAATTTTTAATTCATAGAAGTGGTTGATAATTAACATATTTCTAGAATATAAACTAGTTTTTAACATTCTGGGCACTATTATTTTTCTAGTTTAGTTTATCGAGTTTAATTTTATTTATGTTACTGTTGTTTTGGATTTGTGAACACTCATAAATTATCTCTTGCATGTGTTGAATGTCATGGATACTATTAGCTTCAAGAGAAAGAATGCGAAGCTTGAAAATGTTTAAACCAGTATTATCAAAATTGGACCGAATCGGGTGGTCCAACCGGTTGAACCCAGATCCGGACCCCTGTTGAACCATGGATCGAACCAGAAAATCGGGAAAAATCGGGAACCGAACTGGAAAACTGGATAAAAATCGCGACAGTTTGATCAACATTTAATCTTTTTTTTTAAAATTGTAAATGATATTGTTTTTTGCACATGAGATGTTTTTTATCCATTTTTTTATATATTTATTGATTAAATCAAATACTATAAAAAATTTAAAATAAATTTGTACATTATCATCAGAGTACTTATGTTGTAGTACTTGCGATTATTTAATATTAGAATGTTATTATGACATATTTGCATTGATTTAATATGTAATTTTGCATGTTATATGTTGACTTATAATATTTTAAGTGGAGTTTAATTTTTAATACTATAAAGTTATGAATATTATATTATTTTTTGTTTATTATTGCTTGATATATTATATTAAAAATATCATTTAATTCATTTCTGGTCCGACCCCGATTTAACCCTGGTCGAACACTTAAACCTTGAACCAATTTCTTATCCGGTTCAACGGCGGTCCGGTTTTAAGAACCTTGGTTTAAACAACTAATTATCATTGATTCAAGCTTGAAGTGGTTGCGAGCAATGTACATAGTGAACTTGTTATCACAGTAAATAGAAACAGACTTATCAAACTGAATCTGAAGATCACGTTGAAAGAGATAGAGGAATTGTTGAAGCTCACAGTTAAATGAGGCTAGCCAAGACAAAATATTTAACTTTGAAAGTGGAGCAAGAAACAGTGGATTGCTTCTTGCATTTCCATTTGATTGAAGATGAATCAAAGAAGACACAATAACCAGAAATCAATTTTTTGGCTTTCAAACAAGAAGCCCGATTAGAGTTTGCAAAACCAGAGTTTAAGGGCAGAGGAAGTTGGAAAAATAATCCTTTAGTAGGAGAACCCTTGAAAAAAAATGAAGGATATTAGCAGCTGTCTGATAATGTATGTCCGTGGTCTTGCAAAGGCAATGTCAGGCATTATGGTAGTCAGATAAAGCAACCTTCCATGAGATTTCTATAAGCTGATTCATCGAGAAAAGATTTAGCGTTATCACTATAAGCTGAGAGAGGAGTTACAAGGAGTAAAGGAAGAATTTAAAGATAATTGAGCACTATCCTCTAATAAGAGTTTTAGGGTGTATTTGCGATAGTTAAACAAAATAAGTACCACTTTTGGATCTTGCAATTTCAAGGCCTAGAAAAAATTGTGGCCTCAAGTCCTTGATTTTGAAACTCTGATCAATATATTGCTTGATAGATTATATTTTATGCATGTTATTTCATCCTAAAACAATGTCGTTCACATATACTAGCAGTAAAGTTGAGACCAATGGACTTGGTGAAGAGTGAATGATGATCTCATGATTGCTTATACCCAAAAAAACTAAATCCATTGAAAGCTTGGAGCACCACTGCATGTTGGGCTGCTTTAGGCCATAGAGGGACTAAAGTCTCAATATAGTTAACTTAGCTATTGGTAAACTTTTTTTTAATGGGTTGGAGTACCCCTTGTGCTCTCCTATGTCATTAATAAATATTTTTCTATTTAAAAAAAAAACTATTGGTAAACTTTTCTGTCATAACTGGATAAGATAAGATTATAGTCATAAAGATAGTTAGGTCTGTGTATAATTCTGCCTGATTGCCTTGTAGGAGCTGATAAAGAGGTATTTTTCGCTCCAAATTTTCTACTCTATGCATGTGACCTTGTAAGTTCCCATTAAATTGGCAATAATATTATCCTTATTTTATATATATATATATATATATATATATATATATATATATATATATATATATATATATATATATATATATATATATATATATATATATATATATATATCATCAAGCGATACATCATTGATATCCAATTTAATGAAAAGTCAATTATCCGACTTAACCTTCCTTTCTGCAATTATTGTGATGTCTTTGTCCCTTATCATAATTGAAAACAAGACATAAAGTCCTTGGATAACTCAATTATTCGCTCCTCGAGAAGCCCAAAGATATCACTCCTATAATGTAGGAGGGGCGAACCCCATTTAGATCAATCACATTCCTCTACATGGCTCCAATAATTACATTTATGATCATCTTGTTATAGATGACGTTTGATAACATTAAAACACACAATCTCTCATGTAGGAATTGAAGTGACTTCAGATCGACAGACTACTCATTATAGTCGCCATGAGAAGTGCTTATGACAGTTACATAATTTACACGGCATTCTTATGATGGGTCAATTCAATACATATATTACTCTAATATATGCACCTATGTGAAGACTTGATATCTCGTATCCATGACTCGTGAGATGTAGTCATCAAACTACTCACATAATAATCTCAATGTATTATTATCTCATTACTAATAATACTTGACTACATAAATTAAAGAATAGTGTCCTAGTGTTTAAAAGGGTCTCACAATCAACTCATGTACTTGATATTCTATCAAATTGAACTTACAATTCTAATGACTTTATTACATTTAAATAAATAACATAATAAACTACAATGTCTTATAAATAAATAATAGCAAAATACAAATGTAAGTTTAAATAAATCTATTGGCCTCTAGGGCTTACACTAACAAAGAGATGACAGTGGTGGGTAAAGGGGTGGCAGGTGGCAGTGGGGAAGGCCAAGGAGGTGGCAATGGGGTGAGAGGAGGAGGGAGAAAGTAAGGTTTAATAATACCCCTGTTGATCAGGTTCAATTTAGACCGTTTATAAATGAAATATTCATAAAATTTCATATCTAAGGACAAAGGAGTAAGGTAAAGCATGAACATGAACTGGTGCCCAAGTTTTTATTCGTCTACCTTGTCGGGGCCTGTTTTATTTTCGGTCTAAATAAAACAACTAAACATTTTCTGTCATTTTCTATTTTCAATTGAAAATAAAAACAAAAAGTTGACAAACCAAACAAACCCTAATTGTTCCATACAAGCGTTGCTTCAAGCAATCCTTGAAGGCTAACGAAATTTTAAGTACTCCCATAGTTCCTATTCCTACTTCTCGTTAACTATTTTCAATTGGTCAAAAATAATCATAATTATTTTTAATCGACAATTTTCTTACATTTATACTAAAATTTTAAAGGAAAATATCAAGGCAGCGTAAAATGGGCCGAAATATATTCTGACTTCTAAGTGATTAACAACAAAATAAACATTCAAGATTCTAGCGACATTTTAACAAGAGAGCAGACCATTTATGACCTGAAGATGCATTCTTTGTTCCATATCAGTTTATATGAATGAATGCAAGAAAGATTGCTTAGCTGGCTAGTTTGTTAGCTAGCTATCTAGTTAGTTAGAGGCAGTTATGTACTAGCTTAAGTATAAATATGTGTAATCTGATTGTAACAGTTGATAAGATGAAATGAATCAAATCAATATTCACACTCTCTCTATATTCTCAACTCTATTCTAATTACATGGTATCATCGAGCCCTTCGGGCCAGCATTTTCGCCGATAACCATCTCTCTCACCTGTAACTGTTTTCCTTCCTCGTTTCTCCGTCGCGAATAACCGCCTTCTTCACCACATGACACTGTTCTTCGTCTCTATTCGTACATTCTTCGCTGAAATTCTTCGCGCTCTCTACATCAACAATGGCAGAATCGTCGCCAACTTCATATCATGATGTCAATTCTTCATAAGTTACTCCAATCACTACCAATATTGGAACCGAATCAGGAAAGAAATCAAGACTCCCACACTCCTTGACAATTAAACTCGATGAAAAGAACTTCCTGATGTGGAGCCAACAGGTAAATGGCGTGATCACTGTAAATAACTTGCATCGCTTCATCCTGAACCCTAAAATTCCTCTCATGTATGCCACTAAAGAAGATTGTGTGAATGATAAGATTGCTGAGGAATATCAGAAGTGGCTCATGCAAGACCAGTTGCTCTTTACCTGGTTACTATCTTCCCTTTCTGATGGTGTGCTACCGTGTTTGGTTGGATGTAAGCATGCGTTTCAAGTGTGGGATAAAGTCCACAATTATTTTTACTATTGCTCAAAGCACATCGTCGTCAACTACGTTTGGAGTTGAAGAACATGATGAAAGCCTCACACTCCATTGCTGAATATTTGCTTCAGGTCAATGCCATAATTGACTCTCTAGTTACAGTTGGTGACTCTGTCACGGATCAAGATCATGTTGATGCAATCTTGGAAGGACTACCTGAAGAGTATAACTCGATCGTGATGATGATTTACGGTCGTTTGGATTCTCCCTCTGTTGAAGATATTGAGTCTCTGCTTATGGTGCAAGAAGCACAATTTGAAAAGTTCCGTCAGGAATTGACTAATCCAAGCGTCTCGACAAATGTTGCTCAAGAAAATGTCACACCAAACTCTGCAAATCCGAATCAGGAATCACAAAATTCAAACAATTCTTACTACAATCCTGGTCGATACGGTGGTGGTCGCAATGGTAGAGGTCGTGGTCAATCTCGTGGTAGAGGTTTTTCTCGCCCTCACAACCAAATTTGTGGTAAACCAAGGCATGAAGCCTATCACTGCTGGTTTCGGTTTGATCAGAATGCAGCCTCTTCACATCAACCACGAGGATCAATGCCTCATGGTTCAATTCCTCATGGCTTCCCTTACAATTCAACACCTCAGAAATATGGATCAGGACCTCCACAACCACGCCCGATGGCTAATGTTGCTTTCCCTCAGTACACCTCTCCTACACCTAAATTTCGTGCTCCAACTGTTGCTCAGGATCAGGCTTGGTATCCAGATTCTGGTGCATCACACCACCTAACATTCAATCAGCAAAATCTTGCTCATCAGACCCCTTACAATGGTCATGAGCAAGTAATCATGGGGAACGATCAAGGTGTGCCTATCAAATCCTTTGGTTATTCTCAAATTATTTCTAATTCTAAACCAAATATGCCTCTTTATCTGAATAATCTGTTACATGTCCCTACTATTTCTAAAAATTTGTTATTAGTTAGCAAATTTGCTCAAGATAGTTTTCTTTGAATTTCACCCATTTCATTGTTTTGTGAAATGTCAGGCATCTAATTGGGTGCTTCTTGAAGGCTTCCTCAGTTCTGATGGCCTTTATCAGTTCCAACCATTTCAGTTCCTTCCAAGATCACCATCAAGCTCTAGTTCTTTTTCTCATAATTCTGTATTTTCTGCTTCCAATAATACTGCCACTACTTTGCTTGATTGTAAAACTATTGATTCAACTCTTGTAAATACCATTAGACAGTGGCATTTCAGACTAGGTCACACACATTCAAATGCTGTAAAATCTGTTCTAAGTCTCTTTAATATTCCATTTCAGCAGAAACAAATTTTAGAACATTGCAATGCTTGTTGTCTTGGCAAATCTCATAGGTTATATGCTCCTCCTTCTCAAACTGTGTATACAAAACCATTTGAAGTAATTCATTGTGATTTATGGGGCCCTACTCCATTTACCTCTCACTATGGCTATAATTACTATATCACCTTTGTAGATACCTACACTAAATACACTTAGATTTACTTTCTGAAAAACAAATCGAATTTATTGCATGCCTTCAAACAGTTTCTTCCCTTAATCCAAAATCAGTTTCAATCATTAATTAAGGCTCTTCAATCTGATTGGGGAGGAGAAATTAGACCATTTACAAAATACTTGGCTGAGTTTGGTATCCAACATAGATTAACATTCCCCACACCTCTCACCAAAATGGAGTTGAGAGAAAGCATAGACAAATTGTGGAAATGGGACTTATCATTTTGGCTCATGCATCTATCCCTCTTAAGTTTTAGGATCATAGTTTTACCCAAGCTGTGTTTCTCATTAATAGACTTCCTTCAGCTGCCTTAACCACTTTCACTTCTCCCTATCATGCTTTGTATAAAACTGTTCCATATTATTTTTGCATCAAAACCTTTGGCTGCTTATGTTTTCCTCACCTTAGACCATATACCAAACACAAGTTTCAATTTCGGTCAGCTGAATGTGTGTATCCAGGAGTTTCTCCACAACACAAAGTCATAAATGCTTAGCGTCTGATGGCAGAATTTACATTTCAAAAGATGTTGTTTTTAATGAGCTCAAATTTCCTTACACTCGGTTGTTTTCCTCTAATTCACCTTATGGTTCTACTCAAGTCTGCTATCCTGCCTCTATTCCACTGATACAACATTCTGTCGAGACTCCAAACTCACAGTCTTCTGCCATACCAGCTTGTGACTCCCCCCAAGTCACTCCCTCAGTTTCCTTGAATTCTCCTTCTACTTTTTCTCAGTTATATACTCCTATACTCCCTGTGTCTAATTCTGAATCTCCAACTTCTGTTTCCAATCTTGTTCCCAATCATAACTTACATCCTATGTTGACTAGAGCAAAAATAGGTAATCTAAAACCAAAAGCCTTTGCGGCTATTGTTGAACCTAAATCTGTTAGGCAGGCCTTGGCTGATCCTCAATGGTTAGCAGGCATGCAAGTGGAATACAAAGCTCTTTTGGCCAATAATACATGGACTTTGGTCATTCTTCCACCTCATAGAAAAGCTATTGGGTACAAATGGGTGTTTAGAATTAAGGAGAATCCTAATGGCAGCGTTAACAAGCTCAAAGCAAGGTTGGTAGCAAAGGGTTTTCATCAAACTCCAGGATTTGACTTCACAGAAACCTTTTCTCCAGTGATAAAACCTGTTACAATCCGTACAATTTTGGCCTTGGCTATTACAAATAAATGGGATGTGCACCAAATTGATGTAAATAGTGCATTCTTAAATGGGTTTCTTCAAGAGGAGGTATATATGATTCAACCACCCGGTTTTGAAGTCACTGATAAGTCCTTAGTGTGCAAACTCAATAAGTGTCATCGCCTAAAACAAGCACTTGGGCCTGGTATGAAAGATTTACCACTGCTTTGCTTCAGTTTGGGTTTCACAAGAGTAAATGTGATTCCTCTCTGCTGATCTACTCAAGTCAGGGTGTGTGCATATATGTTTTGATCTATGTAGATGATATCTTGATCACTGGCTCTGCTCCTCAACTTATTCAAGATTTAATTCAGAAGCTCAACAAGCAATTTGCTCTCAAACAACTTGGTAAACTTGATTATTTCTTGGGTGTTGAGGTCAAGCACTTATCAAATGGTTCCTTACTACTTAATCAGTCCAAGTATGTTCGAGACTTGCTTAGCAAAGCCAAGATGCTTGATTCCAAAGGAATTAACTCACCTATATGCTTAGCAGCTGCAGGTTAAGCAAGTATGGTACTGACACTGTATCGGATCCTTCACTCTACAGGTCAATTGTTGGGGCATTACAGTATGCCACTCTCACCCGGCCTGATATATCCTTCAGCATAAATAAAGTCTCTCAATTCATGTCTCGGCCTCTTGAATCGCATTGGAAAGTTGTGAAACGTATCCTAAGTGTGACAACCATCCTAAAAATTAAATGGAGCCGCCACCAATATTTATTTTTATAGGAAACATTGGAAAACCTATTTTTTTGAAATTTTTTGAATTTAACGAGGAAAAAGGTCTTTGAACTAGATTTTAAGCTCGGGAGTTGGTTACGCATAGGGAAGGTACTAGCACCCCTAAAACGCCCATAAAAATGGTACCTTTAATTGTTCGAAAAAAATGTTTGCCTAAAATTGATTCCCTTTTTGGTTTTATTAGCAATAGTGCCTAAAAACTAATTTATTTAAAAAATGAAAGTACTTCGTTTCAAAAAGAAAGCTTTATTATTATTTTTGTTAGAATCCAGAAAAATTCCTTTTTTAACATTATTACTTCATCCCTTTTTTAAAAATAACACAGAAATGAAAAAAGAAAACTTTGGAAAAGAAAATAAAAGTGATTTCAATTATGTTAACTTATTAAAGAAAAAAACATATAAATTAAAAAAGGTAGAAACTTTTCTTTTTCGCTTTGATGCCCCTCTTAATGGAAAATTTACAATTTGGTCCCTACAAGGTTTGGCCCCATTGGGAGGCCAAATCCTAACACTAGCTTCGAGCCTCACATGATGTAAAATGAGAAGATAAATAAATAAAAACTCCGCAGCAACAAATAAACACGATCCAAATAGAAAGATAAATAAAAAAGCTAATAAAAAATAAAGCAAGCTGAAGAAATACAATAGAATAGATTAAGACTAACAATCTGAATTGCTATTACAGATCAAAAAAGAAAAAGAAATAAGAGAAGAAGATGAAACCTGGGCGAACAACTCATGACCCAGAAATTTACAGGGTAGCAAAAAATTAAATCCACCTAAAACTAAGAGTGTTTGTTTTTCTTTTGTGGCCTCACAAAGATCTCAAGAATGACCTTGCTCTCGCTTCTGTCTCTCCTCAGATTCAAAAATCAACTTCCCTTTTTTTTGAGATCCAGAACGCTCTCTTGGTGACTCTTTTCAGATCCCAAAAACTCTCCTCGGTTCGCTCTCCTCTTTTTCTCCTCTTTGAGAGGCTTTTATAGCATTCTTGAATCATTCTGAAACAAAGAAAGATCAGGATCAAAATAAACTGGGAATAAAAGGAAATAAATGAAGAAAAATAGAATAGAATCACTCCCTGATTTGGTTCTGGATGTCCATGTTTTCCTCTCAACCGAATCTCCATAAATCTGAGACATATTATCGAAAAAAAAGGGAGATTTTGGTGTGATTTGGTTTGAGATTAAGAAAGAGAGATTTGATTGATTCTCCAAAATATGCTTTCTGAAAAGGAAAGGGATGAAAGAGGATATTTTGCCTTATTTTTTCTATTTCTTTCTTTTGTCTTATTTTTTTATTTTCTTTATTCATTCTATGAGACCAAAAATATTATTTTTATTTATTTATTTATTTAATATTACTACTACTAATTTTAATAAGCAAAAATAAATTAAAAGAAAAGGCAGGACAAAATTAGGGTACGATAGCTGCCCCTCCTTAATTACATTTTACTCGAAGGTCTTTGTGCATTCGTTGTAAAAGGTAATTAAGGATAAAAGACTCTAATTTTGTCCAGAACGAAATTATTTGAGGATGCGAGATTGGCTCCCGACTTTGCTTTGGGATTCTAGGTCTGATTCCTAGTGAATTCCCGGTAAGGCATAGGTTTAGTTCCTAACTTTTTACAAAATTGGTGAGAGATTCTAGGTTCGATTTCTAGTGAATTCCCGGTAAGGCATATGTTTAGTTCCTAACTCTTACAAAATTGGTGAGAGATTCTAGGTTCGATTTCTAGTGAATTCCCGGTAAGGCGTAGGTTTGGTTCCTAACTATTACAAAATTGATGAGAGATTCTAGGTTTGATTCCTAGTGAATTCTTGGTAAGGCATAGGTCTGATTCCTAACCCTCACATCTTTGGTATTGATTACTTCCCTACTTAGGGAAAGTTTAGGGTGCGAGCTTCTTCGTCACTCGACACAGGTTTGGGTCAGATTCCCAACAAGGGTAAGTCAGGTTCTTAACTCTTACTAAAAGGTACGGATTGGCTACCCTATTTAAGTAAGGTCTGAGATATGAGCTTCTCTGTCACTCAATATGGGTTCGGGTCAGATTCCCGGCAAGATGTAGGTCAGAATCCTAACCCTTGCTAAAGTATGGACTGGTTTTCCTATTGCAGGTGAACGTCAAGTGTATGAGCTTCTCCGTCACTCGACACAGTTCGGGTCAGTTCCCCGACAAGGTGTAGGTCAGATTCCTAACTCTTGTTAAAAGGTGTGGATCGATTTCCATAATTGAGGAAGATTCGAGACGCGGGTCAGGTTCCCGACTAAAGGCTTGGGTCAGATTCCCAAGGCGGTGCGTCAGATTCCCAGCAAGGTGTAGGATGGGTTCCTAACTCTTGCTAATAAAGAGATTGGGTAGGCTGAGTACTAGTTCTTACTGAGTAACAACAGACCAACTGTATGTAATATTTGAGAGGGTGGGTCAATGGACCCGAAAACTTTAATGGTCATGCAGGATGCAATGAATGGTATGCCATGCATGAAAAATTTTATTTTTAGAGAAATATTTTTTTTAAGGTGGGTCATGGACCCAAAGGTTTTGATAATCATGCAGGATGCAACGAATGGTATGCCATACATGAATGTTGTTTTGTTTTTTTAGAGAAATGATTTTGAAGGTGAGTGGGGGACCCAAAAGTATTAATGATTATGCAAAATGCAATGTGTTATGCATGAATGTTGTTTTGTTTTTAATTTTTTTTTTTTTTGATTTCCCTGGATTCCTTTGAGGACTCTGCCCCTAGACTTGTGGGGTAATAACTTTATGTTGGCTTGCTTGTCCAAATGGTTGACTTTGCAATGCACCAGGTTTGCGTATTTGCCCCTTGATAGATCATTTTATGGATCCTCAAATTTTCAGCTTCATGCTTTGAATGCCTTTGGGAGGATTAGATTGACGACTTGGATCCATAGAGACTTTTCAATGTCCCTTTGACTTTCGTCTAGCCATGTGTGGAAGGACCTATGTAGGGACGCGAATCCCCTTGTGTAGTTCTGAAACTGGAACGAAATCTCAAATGCGAAGCTTGTAGACGATGGGCACAACTTTTGCCCCCAGCTTCTTGGTTTATGTTTAGATCTGAGAGGTCCAATCTGGGTTGACATGTTTGTAAATTTGACCCTAACTTTTGCCTAGGCCGCACTTTGCGAGTTTTCAACCTAGCGAGTCGCTCTAACTTCTGCCTAGACCACCCTTTTAGGTTTTCAGCCTAGCGAGCATTTTATTTTATATTCTTTTTTTTGGTAAAGCAACTGCACTGAGGAGTTTATATGGATTTCCTCTTTCAAAAATCAAGTTTTAGGAAAATATGAGCAATTTGACTTTGATCAGAATGGACTTTATTAGGGTTGTAACGTGGCCAAGGGTTAAGGGCTATGAAAGAAAGGATATTTCAGGCTCAAAAAGTATTTAAGGGTTTATAAAAACAAGGATCTTTAGTGCCAAGATGCACTTTGGTGATTGCTAGCACCAATTGTCTTGTTTTGCTTTTGCATTTTTATTCTTTTTCTTTGCAAACGTCTTGATATGTTGCATTTGATATTTGCTTGCTTGCTTTGCTTTTTTTTTTTAACAGACAAAATTTATTGGACTATTGTGCTAGCCTTCAATGTATGGGTGATCCTTGTTTAGGGTATTTGAAAGAATTTTTTTTTTTTTAGGCTCAGAAGGGGTAGCAAGGGATAAATATTTTTTATATTTTTTGGATAGAGAAAAACGGCCAAACTTCATCTCAAAACCTTATTGCTCAGATTTTCACAAAAATTAATTTTTGATAATTGCGCATTTGCTTTACCATTTTATTTTATGAGCTAAATTGAACAAATTCAAATTGCAATTTTATTGATGAACTGAAAAGATGAGAACATAATAAGCCCTTTACAAGATATGCCCTCGGGCTTGGAGCAAAAGCATAAAAAGTAAACAGAGTTATCTTTCTTGAAGTCCAACCACTTGGCGTTGATCAGATCTTGCACTTTGTATTTCAAAGCCCCAACAGTTCTCAATTGAATGACCCACTGCCCCAACTTGGCATGTTGTGATGAGCAGTGTTTGTATCTTCTTCCATTTCTTGGCTCATACTGCGCGATGGTTTTTGAATATCGAGGTTGGCAATCCTTCCGCTTATTATCCCTGCTTCCACTCTTTCCCCGACAATGACTAGGTCTGAGAAGCTTGAAGAGACATTTCCCATCATCAGATTATAGAAGGGTTGTTGAAGTGTGTCAGTGAACATGGTAACCATCTCTTTCTCAGATAGCGGAGGTTCTACTTGGGTTGCAATCCCTCTCCATCTTTAGGCATATTCTTTGAAGCTTTCATTGCCCCCTTTTACCATGGTTTGCAACTGGGAGCGGCCAGGAGCCATGTCCATATTGTACTTATACTGTTTGATGAAAGCTTTAGCCAAATCATTCCAGGAGTTGATTTTGGCCCGCTCTAACTGCATATACCAGCGTAGGGATGCCCCGGTAAGACTCTCTTGGAAAAAGTGGATTAGGAGCTTATCATTACTGGAGCAGGAGGCCATCTTCCGGCAGTACATAATGAGGTGGGTTTTTGGACAAGTGAAGCCTTCATACTTGACGAATTCAGGAACTTTGAATTTTGGAGGAATTACCACGTCCAGGACCAAACATACTTCTGAAGCTTTGAACCCAATATGATTTGTCCCTTCAATTGCTTTCAGTCTATCTTCCACAATTTGGAGTCTCTCCTGATCTAGAGGGTCTCCTGATGGGCCGTTGGAAGCCTCTTGATACTCATTAGTGCTGATGGAATGGTTCTTATCAGTGGTCAATTTTGGATTCAAGTTCTGCAGAAGGTCCAATATCTTGTCCATCTTACCATTGATTTGGTCGAGTTCTTCTCTCATCGTTTGCTGATTCTGTTCCAACAAGTCCATGAGTCTAGATTGGGCTCGAGTCCAGTAGGGATGCAGGGAAAGTTTATGTGTATCTATTTTCTGTGGAGGAGAAAAAATGAGTTATGTTATGAAGATGCCATAATTATGCATGTCATGAATGTTTTTTTTGTATATTTTATGCAAAATAATATGATGGATAATGGAGAAATATTTTTCTTTATTTATTTTTTTTCTATAAAAATAAAATGAATGCAATGATAATGAGAAATATCGCTAAAAAAAGAGAAAATGCTTTTTTTTCAAAAATTTATTTTTTAGAGGGAAAAAGAATGAGAAGGGAAAATATTTTTTGAAACTGTGTTTTTTTTCAAAGAAGAATAACAAATAATATTTTTTAGAGAAAAATATCATTTATTTATCTTTCACAATTTTTTGAAATGTGAATGGAAAATAAATAGATGAAGGAAAAATGGGCAGAATGTGCCCCTTGTGATGTAGGTCGGTATTTCCTTAAAAGGATCTAGGGTTTATATTAAGTGTCTTTCCATTGGGTGGATTTAAGATACTAATCTAAAAGGTCCCTAGAGTCAAGGGTCCCATTTGAAAATATTACCACCAATAATAAGTATATTATTAAAGGATGACTTTTTCTCAAATGGAGCCAAACTCTAGGTGAGGCCTTCATAGGAACCCACTGGTCGTACGTCCAGTAGAGCACCCATTACACAACCTCTCCTAACTTAAGGTTCACTCCGGCCCGGATATAGGGCACCCACTCATAGTGCGTGTAAATAAAGTGTATGAAGGAGCAAACTTAAAACTACCCGCTGCAAAATAAATAAAACAATATATACATAGTGACTATCCTAAAGTTCAATATACATATAATCACAATAAAAATAAATAAACTAAACAAAGATAAAAACAAATAAGATAAGATAAAAATAAATAAATTGAAAAAATAAAAAATAAAAAATAATAGTAATAAATAAATAAACAAAAATAAAAGAAAAGGAAACAATTCACATTGTAAGGCAAACGAACAATTCAAACAATCAAAAGGCCTAACTCTCTATGGTCCCCAGTGGAGTCGCCAGCTGTGACAACCATCCTAAAAATTAAATGGAGCCGCCACCAATATTTATTTTTATAGGAAACATTGGAAAACCTATTTTTTTGAAATTTTTTGAATTTAACGAGGAAAAATGTCTTTGAACCAGATTTTAAGCTTTGGAGTTGGTTACGCATAGGGAAGGTACTAGCACCCCTAAAACGCCCATAAAAATGGTACCTTTAATTGTTCGAAAAAAATGTTTGCCTAAAATTGATTCCCTTTTTGGTTTTATTAGCAATAGTGCCTAAAAACTAATTTATTTAAAAAATGAAAGTACTTCGTTTCAAAAAGAAAGCTTTATTATTATTTTTGTTAGAATCCAGAAAAATTCCTTTTTTAACATTATTACTCCATCCCTTTTTTAAAAATAACACAGAAATGAAAAAAAGAAAACTTTGGAAAAGAAAATAAACATGATTTCAATTATGTTAACTTATTAAAGAAAAAAACATATAAATGAAAAAAGGTAGAAACTTTCCTTTTTCGCTTTGATGCCCCTCTTAATGGGAAATTTGCAATTCGGTCCCTACAAGGTTTGGCCCCACTGGGAGGCCAAACCCTAACACTAACTTTGAGCCTCACATGATGTAAAATGAGAAGATAAATAAAATAACTCAGCAGCAACAAATACACACGATCCAAATAGAAAGATAAATAAAAAAGTTAATCAAAAATAAAGCAAGCTGAAGAAATATAATAGAATAGATTAAGGCTAACAATCTGAATTGCTATTACAGATCAAAAAAGAAAAAGAAATAAGAGAAGAAGATGAAACCTGGGCGAACAACTCAGGACCCAGAAATTTACTGGGTAGCAAAAAATTAAATCCACCTAAAACTAAGAGTGTTTGTTTTTCTTTTGTGGCCTCACAAAGATCTCAGCAGCGGCCTTGCTCTCGCTTTTGTCTCTCCTCAGATTCAAAAATCAACTTCCCTTTTTTTTTGAGATCCAGAACGCTCTCTTGGTGACTCTTTTCAGATCCCAAAAACTCTCCTCGGTTCGCTCTCCTCTTTTTCTCCTCTTTGAGAGGCTTTTATAGCATTCTTCGAATCTGTTACAGAAACAAAGAAAGATCAAGATCAAAATAAACTGGGAATAAAAGGAAATAAATGAAGAAAAAGAGAATAGAATCACTCCCTGATTTGGTTCTGGATGTCCATGTTTTCCTCTCAACCGAATCTCCATAAATCTGAGACATATTATCGAAAAAAAGGGGGAATTTTGGTGTGATTTGGTTTGAGATTAAGAAAGGGAGATTTGATTGATTCTCCAAAATATGCTTTCTGAAAAGGAAGGGATGGAAGATGATCTTTTGCCTTATTTTTTCTATTTCTTTCTTTTGCCTTATTTTTTTATTTTCTTTATTCATTCTATGAGACCAAAAATATTATTTTTATTTATTTATTTATTTAATATTACTACTACTAATTTTAATAAGCAAAAATAAATTAAAAGAAAGAAGCCGAACAAAATTAGGGTACGACACTAAGATACCTGCGGGGCTCCATCAGTCATGACCTCCTACAACAACCTGCACCTCCTGGTTTTCCCTATACATTGAGAGCATACATTGATGCTAACTGGGCTACGGATTAAGATGATCGTCGCTCAACGTCAGGCTCCTACATTTATTTTGGCCCCAATCTCGTTTCCTAGTGCTCCAAAAAGCAGTAGCTTGTGGCACGCTCTAGCACTAAGGTAGAATATCGAAGTATGGCAAATACAACAACTAAAATTATGTGGATTCAATCTCTACTTTCTGAACTCAATGTCCCCTTTCGAGCTCCTACTTTGCTTTGTGACAATCTTAGTGCTGTGGCTCTTACTCATAACCCAATATTGCATGCAAGAACTAAGCATATTGAGCTGGACCTTCACTTTGTTCGTGAGAAAGTCATTGCCAAGCAACTTAATATTGTCTATATGCCTGCTGCTGATCAAATAGTGAACTCATTCACAAAGCCCCTATGTTCTTCCAGCTTTGACTCTATCAAGACCAAACTTAAGGTGTTTCCTAGTCAGCAACCTCCTTGAGTTTGAGGGGGGATATCAGTGTATATGAATGAATGCCAGAAAGATTGCTAAGCTGGCTAGTTTGTTAGCCAGCTGTCCAGTTAGTTAGAGGCAGCTATGTACTAGCTTAAGTATAAATATGTGTAATCTTATTGTATCAGTTGATGAGATGAAATAAATCAAATCAAGTATTCACACTCTCTATATTCTCAACTCTATTCTAGTTACGTTCCATGAATGCACTCAACAAATACGGTAGATTCTATTTTCTACCACGGACCTGGGACAACTGAATAATATTTTTAGCTTACTACATCAACGAATTACATTGAAGCCGGATAAAACTGGGGGAAAAAATAGTATAGTATAGTATATATATACATTCAAAGTCAAATCTCGCTTTAAAGCAAGAGGAAAAAAATCCACATGGAGAATTCGAATGAATCAGAACTAGATACATGGTTGATCTAATAAATTACAACGCAAATAGACCCCTAGGGATCCCCCTCCCCCCAAAATGTATACAAATTTACTCTGTAACATGACCTATTACTATCCATCATTGAGCCCAAGACATTTGAATTACTGGGTGTTCCTTGAGCAGCTGAGAGCATCCCAATCTTTCACAGGCCAACCCACTTTACCCATCCAAAAATGCGACCAACTCTCCAGGGCAACGCATAGTCATTGGCAACAGCAGGCTCCCTTTTGGCAACCTCAGGTTCGGACCAAACATATACCCCTCGCTCCTGCTGACTTCCAGGTACAGTATTATCCAGGATAACAGCAACAAGAAATGCTATCACCATGTGTAGTGAACAAAGCGTGTTCAAGAAATAGTTCAACTGCAAAAGGAACAGATTAACTAGTGTTCTTTCAGAAAAACCAGACATGTTAAAAAAATGCACAAAACAATTCTAACAAGGAGTACAGATAGTTTTAACCATCATTTAAGGGTTAAAATAGCAAGGGAACCGCATAATTAAAGCTAACTCCACATATTTATTAACTTGTTCGCTGCATGAATTCAAGATGTCTTAATTGACCTTTAAAACATGAAACCAACAAACTCCTATTGAACGAGAGTAGCTTCAACCTCCATTCACAAGATCATGAAGATAATAAATATTAACACAGTTTTGTCAGAAGAATCCACCCAGGGAAAAAGTTGCCTTTGGATTACTTTTTATCTTCTCCAAAAAAACTCACAATAGTTAACCAATTTAGATCGCAAAATTTGAAACAAGCAAATTCAAGGACAAGATTCATAATAGTGAAAAACAAGACACAATGGCATACCCCTCCATATTTGCTGTGGAAAGGCCCGTGAGAAGCTACAATGTAAGGCTGAAAATAACTTTGCACAGACTGGTTGGAATTTGGAGAGATGCCATATTGTTGAAAGTAGGCAGGTATGGAAAGAGAGAAAAACAACGATAACCCAACAATGATGATATTGCGAGAGCTTCCAGCCTCGCTGTAGCGTAGATTTGACAAGCCCCATGCTGTGAGCATTGCCCACATAAAGCAGAGGAGACCAGCAACCATAACTTCAGGAATTGAAGCAAAGAACCCTCCAACCTTACCTGTTGTACAGCATAAAAAAATTAAGCATGTTTTCTATGAATTAATTGCATATCTGAGTTGTCCTATGGCTTATTCAGTCCCAAAAATGGATACGATTAGCACAAGAAATCAACAGCTTTTCTAAAGTTTCTGGTATGATGATGATGGACTTGGTAATGAATAGCCCACATATATATGCCAAAATGCTTTAAGAGTCAATAGGACTTAACAGAAAAATTGAAGGCAATATATCACTCTAAATCATCAGTTCAAAGGGGGCCAACAATTTTTAAGAAATAAATTTGCCATGCAAAGATAGATAAAGCCCCTGAACCATTTAGCAGCAAAAAGATATGAAGCATGGATACCTCGGAAAGAGACGTGTCAATGTCCAATATGTATCAGACCCAAGACAGCAAGTTACAGTAACAATTTGTTAGGAAAAGAATTGGCGAAACTATAAATTCACTTGGTTGTCATAATAAAAGAAATTAATGAAGAATTTGTTATTTATTATATTGCCTTTTATTTTTTCTAGAGGAATCCTGATTTCAATAAATGAGGCTTGCAAACATCATATGATATACACAAAACAATTTGTCAAATTGCCACAGACCAGCAAAATGTAAATTCAGTGACATTATGAAACCAAGGAAATTGAATGATAAATAGTATCACCAACTGCACATAAGGCTTTTCGGATTATATCCTAATAATCAATCCATTGCTCAGAAAATACTGTAATTCCGATGAAGGTTAAATCGAAGAACAGAAAGATAAAGACACTTACCCACAAGCGACAACACTATCAGAAAGCATGCACCCAGTTGAACTGCCCTGCGGCTTCCCATTTTAGTAACAGCAATTGTGTGAACATTTTCAGTTAAAGTTGTAGACCCAGTTCCAGTTCCCCAGAGACCAGCCAAGACACTAGACAGACCCTCCAAACCAATTCCTCGACTAAGAACTCCAGGAGTTGGAGGTCTGGATGCTACCAATAATGAAGATGCATGGTATGAGCCAACCTACAAAGTTTAAAGCAAATGAATGTCAATAACTAAGTTTAGTGATTTGATAATACTGCATATAGAGAAAAAATACAAGGAAAATATTATCTTAATTTTGAGATCGTATATTATTATAAGGGGGAGCCTTGGCACAATGGTTGGAGTTACTTGTCATGTGAATGGAGGTCATGGGTTCGAGCTATGGATTAACCTGTTGCAAAAACAAGGTAATATTGCCTACAATAGATTCACAAGGTGTTTGACCCTCCTTGTTTGCCCTTTTTTAGATAGTTGTTACTTGTTAATCTCTTATTGATCAGGACATGTTAATATAAGAATTAATCACAAAGTTGCTAGCATCATTAAAATTCTTGAAATTTTAGAGCCAAATTGGTTTGAGAAATCATTTTCTATTTTCATTTCCTATTTTCAACTTAAAATACAAAAATGCCACATTTTTTCACTTTGTTCTCTATTTTCAAAGATTTGTATAAAAATATTAAACATTTTTTTTTATTATTTTCACTGCTTTATGTGCAAATCTTTAAAAACAAAAAACAAAGTAAAAACAATGTTACACTTTTGTAATTTTAGTGAAAACAGAAAATAAAAACAATTTTTTTTGTCAAGCCAAACAGACCCCTAGTAATTATAGAATTATTTCCACTGATCCGGTCATTTCCCAAGTCTTAAGATAGAACCTAAATTACATTACTCACCCTTGCAGTCGGCATCTACTTGAAATGGAAACGAAGAATGGCAAAAACAGAAGACATTAATCATGTAGAAACATGACAAGCTGACAACTATTGTTTCTATGCTTGGATCTGATAAACTATATGACTACCCCTCCAGGCACTTCACTCACAAAAGTTTTTCCCCAAATTCAAAACAGATCACGAAAATTATTTTATATCACGATATCACGCTTCGGAACGAGGATCCCAGACGATCCAACACTTTCCCGATTCTGCACCTACACGGGATCGCTCAGCCAGTCCAAGATCATATTATCGTACGATTCTACGCGCTAGATCACGATTTCAACTACCATGACCCAAGCCATCATTTTTATTAAACATATATCCTTCTCCACATTCAAATTGTTAATATTTTAAAAGATTTCTTTTAACATGCACTAAATGATATTATCAGGTTATCCAGAGAATATCTTGAGCGTCTGAATTTTTTGTTAATAAATCTACGGTGTCAGATAAATGCTGCACTGGTGCACAATATTCAAAGTTGTGCATCCTAGTCTCCACCTCTACAAAGATGGTACAAGGGCTCAGTAGAAAATTAGTTTTCCTATAACACGACAGGCAAGTTAAATTATCACAATATTCAGAGTTAAGATAAATACAGTCCAGGATCCAAAACAGAAAAAGACAAGAAACTAACCGAATCCACAGATGAGATTAAGGAGACCACACACATTACAAGAGCCGTTTTCCAGTGAAAGACAGGAGTACCCCACTGTAATGGATAAGGAAATCTAAACCATGGAGATGATTTCAATGCCTGAGAAGTATCAACCCGACAATGCTTCATCCTTGAAAAATGCTTTCTGCAGTGCTCTGAAACCATATTTGATGCAGGTATATTTATATCACACCCTTTGTAGTTGTAAATTCCTGCTTCAGTTAGCAAGAAAGCAAATGCCCATGTAATTGCTAGACCCAAAGGAACCTGGCAGTTGGGTGAAGGAGAAAAAAACAGAGATCACTTATTACACCACATAATTTTATTTCAACTACTGTTGAGTAGCTTAGAAAGATAATAATGTAACATTCAACTTACTGCATATATTAGAAATACGCGATGTCCAAGAAGAGATATCTTACGAAGATACTGTAAAAAACAAAACGTAACACAACAAATTTTAGCACAGTACAATAAGCAATACAATATGCACACTGGATTTTTAAATAAATAATTTTAGAAAAATAGGTCAAGTAAACAAACTTACAAGAGAAAAAACAATAACCACTAATATCTGTACTGCACCAATCTCAAGACAAGTACCAACTAATGGGAATCCATAACTGTAAAATGAAAGTCCAACTGCAGCAATAGTTGGGGATACAATTACAGGATTGATCAACCTGAAAGGAAACTAATAAAATGAGGGTCCTTATCAACTACATTGAATAGAAAAGTAAGATATGAAATGTTTTCATTTCAAAAAGCTCAGGCACTTAAGCAATTTAAATCATGAGGAAAGGCAAAAAGTTCAGCGTTGCACCCAAGGGGGGGCGTTGATACATATGAATGGGAAGGAGCCATGTGGAAACATTATTCAAACAAGCCATGCACAACCCTTTCCATAGAAGAATGGATCACAGCATCTTAGTTACAAGAACTAAAAATTATCAATCTTCTAAACCAAACAATTATAAAATATAGATAACAGCCTTAGTTAACGGTAAAAGAAAAGATATACATCATTTCCTTTTAAAAGTGCTTATAAGCTTAACTACTTGAAAAGTGTACATTTCTTAACCAGCTAATTTTAATATATTTAGAGCAACTTGCCTAGTGGCCTAACACTATTTAGGGGAAAGGGGAGGGGGTAATTTTTTTAAACCTGCCAGTATGTTTTAAAGGGGATATGTTTTAAAGGGGAGGGGCTGCCACATGGGAACCCCATTAAAGATAACTTCACATGAACTCACTATTAATATCATTGTAGTCTGTTTAATTTTATCTGTCCTCTAGTATCGTTGTATTTTCAATTATTTAATATGACCAGTGCTACTAAGAGTTAGCTCAACTAGTAAAATTGAATTGTGTCAATACGAAGGTATTAGGTTTGATTCTTGCCAGTGGTCCTTCATTGGTTGGTCATGTCACCCATGACTATAACTCTATAAGCACCACTATCCTCAAGGCTTGAAGCATAGACTGGGATTTGAATCCTCCAAAGGGGTGCACTTTAGAGATTGAAGCCTATACTAGTAACTATTAATGAGAAATCCAAAAGTATCTCATGCAGTAATAAGATGTCAAATGATGTTTGTAGTCCATTACATCAAATTAAATATTAAATATAATCAACAACCAAGAAATTAAATTTTTAGTGTGTGAATATTTTTTGCCCTACAAATATTTTTCCATCACTGCCTCTTAACCTCTTTGAATCATTTACTCGAATTTCTCGATCTGTAACGTAACACATTGCCTCGGTCGACAACAATAAATTCTGTTTGGTGGAACAGTGAAGCATGTCATAGTAAAAACTAAGGGGGAAAAAAACAAGCAGAGAAAATCCCAAAATCGTACCTTACTAACAGTGACATAAGTCCAGTATATCCAAGTAAAGCTTGAAAAGCAGATCCAATAATTATAGCCCCCTGAAGCTCCTTCATTATATGCTTGAATTTCTACAAATTAAGAATGAAACCATATCACTTGGCTTTGTTTCAACTATTCCACCAGAAAATTTATAATACAACACAAATTCCGTGAGACCTTATGAATAAAAAAATTTGCTTGAAAACTGTTATGAAACTTTGTTGGGTGGAATCATGATCTCGGTTTAAAAAAGGGTCCAAGACCGCAATTTAGGCCACCACATCATAGTTTTTAGGGTCGTATCGGCTGTATTTATCCGCGATTATCAACAATATCAATGATCGCGATATTATGATCATAGCTTTGATTTAAAACCTTGCCCATGACAGACAATAATTAATATCATCCGAAACATAAGAAATGGGAAAAGATACAATCAAACATACACTTCCATTTAAGCCTTGAATCTCGGGGGAGTTGATAATAGCCAGAGCCGGCGCCAGATAAACAAAAGAAGGGCCTTGTATCAAGGGCAACCTGGACCCAAAACTAATATGCAACAGCGTAGTCACCCCCGAGATGAAGAGCACGGTCGATACCACCATAGAAGTTTCCTCCTACATACTTAACACATCAGATAACAGCAACACCCACACAGCACAACAACTCGAAAAAAACCAACGAAGCCAGTCGAAAATCACTCACATGAGTGCCTCCCATGGCAGGAACAATGACAAGTGGAATGAGAATCAACGAACCTAATATCGAAACGTAATGCTGGATACCGTACACACCGATGGGAACTACAGTGACCCACATGAAACAATCATAGGCAAACACATCAAATTTTCAATGTTAGGAAAAAAAAAGCGGGGAAATCATTGAAATTAAAACTTCAATATTCCACTAGAGTTCCAACTGATACCTAAACCAGGAGAATCTCTGAGCTCATACTTCATATGCGAGTGCCTAGACGCATACCCTTCGTCATCCACAACCAAACCATCCACCACTTCCTCGTGCCTCGCCGTTCTCCGCGGCTGCGACGGCTGTTCCACCGCCGGTGCAGGAGTTGCCTGACCGTTGGTACTTGGAACACCATCGGAATCCCTCCGTTTCTTCACCGCTTGATCCTTAGCAGAAGGAGGCGGAACCGGAACGGGAACGGGAACGGCAACATTGTTACTTTGTGCGACGGCGTTTGATGGTGGTCGGACCCGACCCGCTTCGAGGTCCGGGTTAGGTTCGGGCTCTCTGGGCCTGGGCGGGAGGCGGCTTATCTGGCCCGAATCGCTGGCATTGGTCTCGCCGGAGAATTTGGGCTTGAAGCCGGTCTTCTTGGCCCAAGAAGAAGGCGGCATTGGCTTGGCATCCGTCGCCGGCGGCCATGAACCAGTGCGGTTGCGGTTTTTGGGATCGGAATTGGACATGTCGGTAAGAAGCTACCGGCGCATAGCTTGAACGGTTGGTCGCGGATCTGGGGAGTGGCGCGTGGCGATTGCGGCAATGCAGAAGCACGAAGGTGTTAGGGTTTTCCCCGCCAAAGCACGGAAAAAATAAACGAAGAGAGAGAAGGGAGCGAAACTGAAAAATGTGTAGCGAGAAGTGGGAAGTATAATTGAAATTGGAAAAGAAAACCAGTGGTTGAAGGAAGGAGTTGAGTTGAGTTGAGAGTCCGAGAGTGTGGACTGGAAGTAGAACAGCGTTACTATTATTAAAATAAAATAGATTTTTCTCTATTTTTTTTTTTTTTGGGTTCTTTGAAGTGATGTTCTTTCCCGGGACAATCGGTGGAGTTGAAAATCCATGCATTTGGATTAAGAACCTATTACACGGCAATAAAAGAAGACAAAATTATAGAATAGAAAAAAAGGACAAAATTATAGAATAAAAACAAAAAAAAAGATAAAATTAATCTACATGTATTTTATCTTAGTTTAAAGTTTTATATTAATGGTTTTTTTTCTCGAGTTATTCTTTTTCTTTTAAGTTTACGAACGTTAACAATATTTGTACTTATTCGGGAATTTCTATCCACCTAATGTTTGTAAACTTAGAGCCGAATTTAAGCATAAATTTGAAGAGTTGTAAGTTGGCAAAACCAACATTATGCCCTTTAGGGATTTATTTCCTCCATGTTTGAATATTTGTTTAGGTTGATTGATAAAGGTGGTTGTTTGTGAAAAAAAAGATAGGGAGAAAATGTCCAGGTAAATTAATGTTCATTAAGGCAGAATTCAAGATTTACAAAGGAATAAACTTTAACACACCCAAGGTGGTAGATAGCAATAGTAGATTGCAAACTTGGACGAATCTAATGATTCAAATTCCAGTGTCAACAAGGCTTGTGATGACTACCATGGGCTAATCTCGTGCGGGGACGGATCCATGTAGTACTAATTAGGGACAATTGACCCCACTGACTTATTTGTTTTTTTATTAATTAATGAGCAATTTTATTTTTGTCCCCACTTAAAATTAAGTGTTGACCCCATTAAAGAGAAAAAAATAGAAAATGAATTACTCTCTTTTGATATGATTGTGAGATGAATTGTTGAATAATTGTTTGGTCACGTATATAGAGAGAGATATTTTTAATAATGTTGAAAATTGTTCTGAACAGAACTTCAGAGGATGACTGGAGAGAAGCGACACGGCAGCGTCCACGACGGGTGACGACGGCGTGTTGGGGTGATGTACCTGCAAACACTCCGACGCTCAAGTCAGTGTGTGTAAGAGGTGAGTGAAGAGGTGGAAAAATAATGATTACCTCAATCGTTTGACGCGGTCTCTTTAAATATGAGTTGAGTGACTGCATCAAGAGTAACCGCCTGCGTGAAGCCCGGAGCTCAAGTAAATTCCTTTAATGCCGAGGCCAGTTGGGTGGCAGCGTCGATGTGGTCTCGAGGAAAGCGGAGGGGCCCGATGCGAAATGGGCCTGAAGCGTTGAATCTTGGATTGGGCCTCGGCCCGATCCGGCGATGCCCCCAAGTCGCTAGCTCGAATGTCGAGGTGGTGACTTGTTATTGAAGTTCGTTGATGTCGACGTTCGACGTCTTTGTTCGTAAGGAACTGCAAGCGTCGTCGTGTCGTGCTTTGTTCATTAGTTCATTCGGGACCTTCGTGTTCCACCTCTGCTGAGGCAGTTCTCGACACGAGGCTTGACGTGCTTGTGCAAGGCACAAGGCTTTATCACGAGCGAGGCTCGATCTCATCATCAGGTGCTTGTGCCAACGCACAAGGCTTTATCACGAGTTCGTGCACGCGGTCTCGGCACGAGGTCGATCTCTTCATCAGGTGCTTGTGCCAACGCACAAGGCTTTATCACGAGCTCGTGCACGCGGTCTCGGCACGAGGTCGATCTCTTCATCAGGTGCTTGTGCCAACGCACAAGCTTTATCACGAGCTCGTGCACGCGGTCTCGGCACGAGGTCGATCACAGGTGCTTGTGCCAACGCACAAGGCTTTATCACGAGCTCGTGCACGCGGTCTCGGCATGAGGTCGATCTCTTCATCAGGTGCTTGTGCCAACGCACAAGGCTTTATCTCGAGCTCGTGCACGCGGTCTCGGCACAGGTCGATCTCTTCATCAGGTGCTTGTGCCAACGCACAAGGCTTTATCACGAGCTCGTGCACGCGGTCTCGACACGAGGCTCCTCATTATCAGGTGCTTGTGCAAGGCACAAGGCTTTGTCACGAGCTCGTGCACGCGGTCTCGGCACGAGGCTCGAGCTTACCAAGCCTTTATGCTGACCTGGGGTCTTCAGGACCACGGGGGTCGAGCTGCGAGGGAGGTTCTTCCAACGCTGGGTGCCGAGCTCCTTGGCGGGCTCGACCTTTGGTTTTGGGGCACTGTCCCTGTCAAAGTATAGACAATTTGCAACAACTTGATGTAATAAAGTTAGCATTAATTTTTATGCTGAGTAAAGTGCTCGTAGTCGAGTTTTATACTTCCCTGTGAGAGTAGTTGATCTGGCTGTCCAAGCGGCAAGGTTGAGGTCATCAAATAATCAAGGTCAACGACGTAGCCGAGTTTAAAGCCGTCTGAATATTGAAATTGCAGAGGTGGGCCTGGTAGGTCGCCCGAGTACTGGACTGCGTATCCACCTGTTGCAGAGGTGCTTGTGCAAGGCACAAAGCTTTATCACGAGCTCGTGCACGCGGTCTCGGCACGAGGCTCGATCTGAGGTGCTTGTGCAAGGCACAAGGCTTTGTCACGAGCTCGTGCACGCGGTCTCGGCACGAGGCTCGATCTCATCATCAGGTGATTGTGCAAGGCACAAGGCTTACGAGCTCGTGCACGCGGTCTCGGCAAGAGGCTCGATCTCAGGTGCTTGTGCAAGGCACAAGGCTTTGTCACGAGCTCGTGCACGCGGTCTCGGCAAGAGGCTCGATCTCATCATCAGGTGCTTGTGCGAGGCACAAGGCTTTGTCACGAGCTCGTGCACGCGGTCTCGGCAAGAGGCTCGATCTCAGGTGCTTCTGCGGTGTGTTTTCTCATTTATTCTTCCGCTTTGAAGCAAACGGATCTCAGATCTGTGGCGGCGAGGTGGACTACGATCCAAAGAACGGTTACGGCGGTGTGCATTGCGCACAGAGCGGTGTGGAGTAGTGCCACGGTGGCGGTGATGAACAGATCTGAGATTTTCAGATTCCTTCGATCTCTGAGGAAAATGAGAAACTCGATCTACTCTGTTTTCGATCTGTGTGGCAACGCGAACAGAGATTTCCTTCTGCTGATTCTCCATTCGATCGAGGCGTTGATTCTGAGCGTACATCGCTTCGGGATGGCTTCGAATGAATTCACGGAACTCACGGATGAGGAAGGTGGCGGTCTCTGTTCCTGTGTCGGTTTGAGCAACAACGATCGGAACGGCGTCATTCTGGTGCGAAGGGGGAAGGTTACTCCTCTGTCTCTCATATTCAACGATGAAATTAACAGGTTCATGGTGAGGTGGTTCCGTCGGAGCTATCGGCGGATTCGGTGGTTCAAGATCTGCGTTCGCATGAGTGGAACTGCGGGTCGCGATCTGACGCTTCGATCCAGTCATCGTCGAGCGAAGAAGGAAAACTTCGGCAAGGACAAATGAAATCAGAGACGATTCCCACAGACGGCGCCAATGTTCTGAACAGAACTTCAGAGGATGACTGGAGAGAAGCGACACGGCAGCGTCCACGACGGGTGACGACGGCGTGTTGGGGTGGTGTACCTGCAAACACTCCGACGCTCAAGTCAGTGTGTGTAAGAGGTGAGTGAAGAGGTGGAAAAATAATGATTACCTCGATCGTTTGACGCGGTCTCTTTAAATATGAGTTGAGGGCCATCAAGAGTAACCGCTCCGTGAAGTCTGAGCTCAAGTAAATTCCTTTAATGCTGAGGACCGTTGGGTCGGCCGCGTCGATGTGGTCTCGAGGGAAGGCGGAGGGACTGATGCGGAAATGGGCCTGAAAGCGTTGGATCTTCTGATTGGGCCTCGGCCCAGTCCGGAACAAAAATGAAAAAAATCATACAATAATTTTAAAATATGAAGACGCGTATAGAGCAATTATAATTCGTAAATGTTGAGATGTCTTTAATTTTGTTGGTATATAATGCTATAGTTTTTGTGATCTCCAATGTTTTACTTAATGATAATGATGTCATTATTTTATCACTTATGTATTGATGTATTTTTTATATAAAATTTTATAGTACATAATCTTGCCCTCACTAGTCAAAATTCCTGGATCCGTCCATGGTCTCATGGCTATATTTGTAAGAGGTCGATGACAATAGAGCAGATACAGTGGAGTTATTTAATTGAGTGTTTTCAATGCATAATAAATTACTATGTTATTCAAATCAAATACTTGATATCCAATATCTCTCAACGAAAGGAAACATGTTTCTCCGTTATACAAAACTTAAATAAAACGCGTCTTATAAAAAGTTGAAGCATCCAAGTCCAACAAAAGTAGTGATTAATTATAGGCGATAACTTATGTAATGAGAGTTCTATTCTCAGCGGGTGTTTATCATTTCTATTTGTAACTCTCGATTGGGGGAACCTAGGTGTGTGTATACACTACTTATGAGTTTTTCTTTTTAAGTTTTAGCATGACCTATAATATTGCTTGAGATAGTGAATACTTTTATTAAGAGTGTTTATGTAGACATAGGCAAGAGTTGTCGACCACATAATTTTTGTGTCTTTCATTGTTTTTTTATGGTGTGTTTTACATGTGTTTCTATCTTCAGTCCTTGACATGAGCAATTTTCTTCAGCAACATTATGAGAGTTATGGTGTGGAACGTACCTGAGTTTGAGATTCCATTGTTTAATGGGAAATTAAATTTTATAATTGGGAAATGTTGCATTCAATATCTCATAGTGAATCAAGGTCTTGATTCGGCTTTATATAAAGTGAAGTCGACTACCATGCGTTAGAATTCACTAGAACGTTGTGAACATGATTTGATTAACTCCATTTCCCAAGATCAAATACAACGTCTTAAAGGAAATAATACCAAAGTTTCAGTGGGAAAAGCTCGAGAGAATTTATTCCTTGAAATTGGTTACTAAAGCACTTTTTTGAAGATATGGGTGTGCCAACTTAAAATGGAGATGGAAAAAATAAAAAAGTAAGACCATATTAATACATTCAACCCGCTAGTATGTTGGCGATTGACACTGATAATATAGTGTCTAATGAGGAGTAGACATCGTACCTATTGACCTCACTACCAAGGTTCTATAAGCCTTTGGTCCAGATGTTGATTGTAGGTAGGACAACATTAAAAATTGATGAGGTGGTTGTAACTTCACGAGAAAACGAGAGAATGATGATCGTAATTACAATCATGATCACAACAAGATATATACATGTATAAGTAATGTAGAGTGTTACTATTATGAGGAGATCATTGTAAAAACCAAGTGTCTACAAACAAGGGAAAAGATTAAAAAAATCGAGAGGAGTGAAGAAGGATGCAGATAACTTCCAAACTAATGTGGTCAATAATATTGAAGATAATAACATATTCTTAGCAATGAGTGAAGAAGTTGCTAACTCCGAATGAGTGATGGATTATGTTGCATTAATGCACGTTTGTAAATAGCGAGCATTGTTTAAAGATTAATAGAAATTTTGTCAATTTCAAGTTACCTAGGAGATATGGTGATGACATGAAGGTCGAAAACATTAGAAGTGACAACTCCGGTACCCTGGAGTTTTATTGGGTATGGATACCCAGTAGTCAATCATTTGATGCCAAGTCACTTTTTTAACTTTACTTTAAGTGAAATTAAATTTGTAGCTTTCATATTAGTTAATATGATGGTCTAGGGGAATTTCCTTAAAGAATTTCTATTTCTATATTTATTAATACATTTTCACTTTCTCTAAGGAGTCTTTTTATTTTTTCTCTATTTCTGTTATTTAGATCTCTACTTAAATAATATTCTAATGTTTATATAAATTATTTAATTTCATTCCTATAGCTTATTCTTTTTTTTACGCAAGCTTATTCTTCTTTTCTTATTTTATTCCTAGTAATAAAATTATATTATTATGAATTTCTTCTATTGTTTTACTTAATTCTTTATACACGATTTCAATTTAATTATTTTGATATTTCAATTTATTCTTTTATTTAGAGTTCGTTTTATAGTTTTATTTGTTTTGTTATTTATAATTTACGCTTGAATTATGGTTTTTTGTTTTTATTGAGATTATTTCTGTCCTTTTCACTGATGGGTATCGGTACTCACCTTTATTTGTGGGTACCGAAGAATATACCAACATTAGAAGTGTGAAAATGAAGCTTTACAATGTAGTCTAAACTTTCCATAATATAAGATATGTACATTCTATAGTTGCCAATGTCATATCTTTTCGGGAGATATTGTCACAAGGATACAAGTTTATTGGTTTAAAGTGAAAGTGTAAGGTGTACAATAGGCAATGTATGGTTATGAAAGGACAAACAAATGAGAAGAATATTAACGACTAAGAAGAGCAAGCATTGGCAACAGAAGAGAAAAGAATGTAAACTTTTTTTTACGGCGTAAAAGTTAGAAATTTTAATTGAGGAATAAAATGTCATTACTATAAATTAAAATTAATAAATAAATCAAATTAAATTAAAAGGGGGCAATTAGCCGATGGAGGGGATTCAAGTGGAGATCAACTAGAGGAAATAGCGTGAGAGAAATCCCACCCTTAAACCTCCTTTCCTCCTTTGTTATATTGTAAACACTCTCACTATCTTTTTTTTATTGGATGATGGAGATTTAACTAGACTCTCATGTCACATAAGAGGATCATTTCCCAGTTAGTGAAGTTATTCAAGTAAGTGTTCCAATGCATATTAATTTGTTGTTGTTGGAATTTAATGTTTAACTCTTAATTTGAAATTTTATTGTTAATTTGTTTGGTTTGAGAAAACGTTTTTTGTTTTTATTTTTAATAGTAAAATTATCCTTTTTTTCACTATATATCTTGTTTTATAAGATTTGTAGAGAAAAAAATGAAATCAATTGTTTTTTTTACTGTTTCTCGTACAAATTTTTACAAGAATATATAGGACTGTTCAAATGTGTTTTGCAATTTTTTGGCTCAAAGACTCAACGGGTTGGCTTTGTTCAAGAATACATAGGACCACTCGAATGGAAAATTAAGCCATGATACTGCAGAGTGTTTAAAAGAGGAAAACATGAATGATTTTTTATTTTCATTTCAAGAGCATGCTGAAAGCACATGTTATTTGGTGGTGGGGTTTCTTCAGAAAATCATCATTGGCATTGCCCTAACATGTCATATAGGTCAAATCTAATTCACGCAATAATTTGAAGTTTTTCAAATATTAAAACTTAAATTTTGACATTTATTTTGTAATAAAAATCATTTTTAAGAGAAAAATTACTTGCAATTTTTGCACACTTTCTAACTTTAAAATTATATATTTTGATCCTTAAATTTGATAACTTATTTCCGCCGAACGTTAATAGAAGTTTGGGAGGCTTCTAGGATGGGCACGTGTCTCATATGGTCTACGGTGGATGGTACTTGAAAATTGTTCGAAATTCTAATAATAATTGACGCCGCCTCCCATAAGTAGAAGCTCAGTATTGCTCATTCTCACGACTGAAACGGCAACTTAATCAGTGCCGGTATGACAAAAAAATGGAAAACGAACATTACTGTCTCAAAACTCAACTTATATTCATTTTCTCTTGTTTTTGTCGCATCAACACTAATCAGGACACCGTTTCAGCCGCGAGGACGTGAAGAACCACGAGTTTTTACTTACAAGGGGCGACGTCGGTCATTGTCAGAGTGTTTGACGATTTTCAAGTATTGATTTACCGTAGACCACATATGACACACTTCCCCACCCTATCAATTGCCAGAAGTTTGTCCTATAGTTAGTTTTTAAATTTTCGCAACGTATAAAAATAAATTAAACTTGTTTTACCCTTGATATAAATTAAAATTATTATTAAGACAAAAAAATTATGATTTTGATGATTTTTGTGGGAATTTGAAAACATGTACATGTAAAAAAATTATATTTCACCTTTTCAAAGTTCAAAAGTTAAAACATAAATAACTTAGAAATAGAAAAATGTATAGATTAAACTCTCGTCGCTCTCTCTCTCTCTTTTTTTAAAAAAAAACATATTAGTGCAACTTTTTATATTGTAAGCTCAACTCACTTCTATGAGTTATGTCATATCATAGAAACCAGCTAGTAGATATTTAACCTTGTTAAGAAGGGTACTATTTTGTTTTCTTATAATATTGCATTATCCTGGTTGGATTCATCTCTAATTCCTCACTTGCTTTAGGGAGGCCTTCTATCCTTTGCAATTTGCATTCTTGTATCTTTTCCCTGTTCTTATCCCCTTTGACAAAAAAAAAAAACACATAGAACTTGTCTTAATCTTGACAATTTCAAGTATATAAATTAGAGTTGCTAAGAACGAAACGAAAAATCAAATCAAAGTTTATTTTTAATTATATTAAAAGACACTATATATGACATTACCCAATAAAATTTATCTAAATCTTCACCTAACCCATGCATAATCTTACTTTAAATACCCCCTCCTAAAATTATGGTGGTCGTTTTTTATGGGACAAAAAAAAATAGTAAACAAAATGTTGTTGGCTTAAGGAGAAGATGGGTCCCCGATGATGCTGTCACCGTGTCAGCAAGTCACAAGTGACGCACGTAGAAAATGAAGGCATAGTAATGGTGGGGTTGCTTCACAAGTTATCAAGAAATTGAGAAAAGTGGAAAAAGGCAAAAATAAAATAAAGGAAAAATACAAAATGCTAGCTGGAAACAATGGTGCAAGAACCCGAATGAAGAAAGCAACGGCTAATTTTTGGAGGCTTCGCATAGAGCATTCAACAGATCGCACCAAAGTACAACTAGCCGTTTGATAATGAAAGCAATAGTGGTAGAGGAGGTTTTCCGAGGTCAAGAAGGAATGATAAATATGAAAATTATAATATAATTTTAATAAAAATGTCATCATAAGAATTTCTTTGAAGATATACTTAGAGAAATGATGTTTGTTTTTGTGGGTATTTTCAAAATACGTATAAGTTATATAACATGAAAATACAGTGTCTAAAATTAGATGCTCAAATAACACAATTATATACTTAATACTAACATTTCATATAATCAGCATCAAATCACTTTAGTAATTTATCTAACTATCAATGATGGTTGGGTCTGGGAAAAGATTAGTCCTCACAACGTGACAAATTACGGTTTGAATCCCCTCCTAGAAGTGTCACACGTGTCTCACAACTCTCCGAACATAAAATTAAAATTGATAGCATTCAAATTTTCCATAAAAATGCATTCTATATGCTAATATTATAAATATCAATAAACACAACTAATGACACTAAGAGTTGGTCTAGTAGAGCATGACATGTCTTGTATCTGTACGTCGCATGTTTGAATCCCCACTAATTTTTGGAGGTGAGGTAAATACAAATTCATTTCTAAGTGTTCTTAGAGTCGGAGGTTTCCCTACCTTGGACTGGTGAATCATTTCCTTACCATAAATTTCTTCTATAAAAAAATGAAAAAATAAATATAACTAGTGAAAAATTTAAAAATGGTTACAATTGTCGTGTTTTTTATCACATAAGAAAATATCGACACAACGTTATTTTTTAGTAAAAATGGTAGCTAGGAGAGGTACCTATGTATGATGCTACAAGAATAGCGTCAATGACATAATGGGGCTACTAAAAGGGATTTTTAGTGATTTCAGACACAAATCAAACCTACATGGTAGAGATTGGGACAAATGCCCCCACTAAAATTTTCATAAAACTCAATATTCCACATATATTATTATATATTAGCGTTACCGCAACATATATTATACGTACAACTTTATTTACATGTGTGTCGCCTCCGCAATTTAAAGTTTGTGTCACCGACCCTCGTCAATGGGGAAGAGAATTAACCCTGAATCCTTAACCTTTCGTGTCAATCTCCTTTAGTGGAGACAGAAGGTCTTTCCCTCTTGCAAATTTAGTTAGAAAATAATGGTGCCAATGTGTTAGGTTTAAATAACAAGGCAAAAATAATATTAATTTTTTAAGACGTTAAAATCTTTTAACCTTTTAAAAATAATTCTAATTACTACAAAAATAAAATCAGGAATATGTGCTTCCCCTCAGTATATCGTGGCTGGCCTCGCTCCGCTACTTACGTGCAACGCAGTCTCTCTCTCTTTAACAACGACGTGGCCCAACCCAAATGGATTGATACTCCATTCTACTTAATTTGTTCCTTAGTTGAATTTTAGAACTCTGATGAACTGGCACTGGCATATTATCTGGTATCTGTAACAGCAACCAACATATGTCAGATCAACAAATTTCGAACTAATAATATAAATAAATGAAATACTACATAGACAGATATCAGTTTTACTAACCTAACATGATATTTTCAGTTAAATGGTAAAAATATAAATGTAACTGTGTTTTAATCTGTGAAATTAAATTATGCTATTTGTGCAAAGGCACTGATGCAATTGCACATGCTGCCGTTGTGTGAGAAATGTTGGATACGGACGCTTTGAATGGATGATTTTCACTATTTTAGAAGTTTCAGTATAGTGTATCAATCAATCAATCGTGCAGCAGAAACCGGACAACTGGAGTCCTGATTGCCACCGTTATTAGAACCAGTACATTATACCAAAAATTCATGGTGGTTTCTCAGAATATTCAACGAAGTCATCGATTGGATTTGATTATTATAACCGTGAATCATGAACTGGGATGTCTATAAACATGACATTATCCGCAATAGAGGTTTTGTATGCGCAATAATTGAACAAAATGTCACGATGATATATATAGCTCCCCTGAATGGTTGTGATCGTCTGTGTCCTTGCTTTACGGGGGCCTGGGCCTCCTCTTTCTTACACTTTTATTTTTTTTTCCTAATAAAAAAATAGTTTTGATTTTTAAACTAAAGGAGAACATTTTTAAAAACAGCTCCTCCTATCTCACAATATTCTCAGAGTATCCTTATTCCATTTATCTCTGTAGTATCTCATCCATCCATTTACCTTTCGGCAACTGAATTGTCAGAAAGTAAATCTTTTTCACCTTCCAACAACTGAATTGTCGAAAGCAAGCAAATTTTGCTTCCAACAACTCAGAGCCTGTTTGTTTTACTTTCCAGACAACCGTTTGAGGGCAAATTGCCGGTGGCGTCGAAAACAATGGATTTTAAACAGTACACAGTGCGTTTGGTTTACATTCTCGGTGACAATAATTCCATTTGACCCCTCCAAAACTCAGTTTACCAACCGCAAGTAGAAGGTCGCTTTTCCGATCAGAAAACTCAGTTTCACCCTTTTTGGTATTTTTAACACTACAAAAGTGATTTTACTTTGTCAACCAAACACAAATCAATTCTTCTAAACTCAGTTTTAAAATATCATTACCAAACACAAATCATTTTTTTAAACTCCATTTTTTAAAACTCGGTTTTTTAAACAAGATTCTACACAATCTATTCTACCAGAATCTAAACCAAACGGACCCTCAGTTGTCGAAAGATAATTTTTTTCAATTTTTTATACCTTTCGACAACTCAATCAATTCGTGGAAGCAAAATTTGATTCCAGAAACTCAGTTGTCAGAATGTAAATGGAGGGGTAAGTATAGCAGAGAGAGACACAGAGGACATGGTAAAATATTTTTTTTTTACTTTTCGACAATGGTAAACAAACAAACGTTACTTTCGACAACTCAGTTACCGAAAGGTAAATTGAGGGGTGGGGTAAGGAAGAGAGAAAGACAATTTTTTTTTACCTTTCGGTAACTCAATTACCCGAAGATAAATGAAGGAGTGGGGGATAAATGAGAGAGAAAGAGGTAGGGGTATTTTGGGAAAAGGGGGATTTGGGGGGGTGCTGATAGCAAAAATGGGAGGTGCTCGGTTCAACTCCCTTTCTACTTTGAAATCTCCTACTGGATCCGATCACGGAGATGGCCCAATCCTAATTGCAGTGGGTCGGGCCTTCCTCAAGTTTCTTTAATTTTTTTTTGTTATAAAGTTGCAGTATATTTTTTTTTTACTATTAAGCTTGCAAACTAAAGAAACAAGTATTAAATAAACTATTTAATATATTGCAAAGTAAAAGGAATCAATTACATATATTTTATTTCTTCAAACAAAATATTACACTTGTTAATAAAATATAATTTTATAACTATATAAATTTTGATATTAATAATTTCAAAAAATAATATTTAAATGATTGAAGTTATAGTATTTAAAAAGTTAAAAATAATAAAGTATAAAGTGTTTGATGTGAAAAAAAAAAGATTTGATGTGAAAAAAATGTCAAAAGATTATAAAAGGTGCTGACATTTAAAATTAAGAATAAAAAAAAAATTCAAATTTAAGACATTGAAGTTGATTTTATTTTTTGCTTCGTAAAAAAGTTGATTTGGATTTTTTTTTAAATGTAATATTTTGTTTTTTTATTAAATATTTTTCTAAAAATAATTTGGGTTAATAGCGCTTTTCGTCTCTGTAATATGAGTGAAATTCGGTTTTAATCCCTGCAAAATTTTGTTTTTAGATTCTGTCCCTGAAATATCAGATTCTTCCATTTTTATTCTCTGACGTCAAGTCTCCGTTCAAAAAAGCTGACGTGGCCAACGGAGTGCCACGTCAAGTCTCCATTTTTAGTCAATGTTCTTTTTTTATTTATTGATCTTTTATTGTTAATTAAAGGGCGAGTAATGGGTACGAGTATGAGTACTTAGGTATCCAGCTAGAAGGGATACGAGTACTAAAGTCTCACACGTGTATGAGTCTGGGTACGAGGTGTATGAGTCTGGGTATGAGTATTTTTTCAAAATGCGGGTATGTGGACGAGTACTATAGTCAGAGACAGACATACGTGTTGTTCAGCAGGGTCCCTGTCCCCCTGATTTTTCTACACATTTGGAATTCTCTTCTTTTCTCCACTATGGTTTGAGTAGAGGCATCATCTTTGGTTAAACCTCTCTGGCGATGACAGTGCCTCCTGATCGCCCCACCTTAGCCAGCTGGAGTTGACCCCCAAAGAATTTATGTCTGGCTCCGTCCCTCGTGATAGTACTCTGTCCAGACCCAATCCATTTGTTATTAGGGAACCATGAGAAAAGGTTTACCCATGAGGATTGTAGTGAAGGAGTTTGTTTATAAGGGTTGACAACAAAGATAAAACAAAGCGATTTAAAGACAAACTTTACTACAAAAAGAAAAAAGCAGATAGACACAACATCCATTATTTTATAGTGATGATACACTTGCACCTTAGTCGGCTGGAATTGACCCCCAAAGAATTTATGTCTGGCTCCGTCCCTCGTGATAGTACTCTGTCCAGACCCAACCCATTTGTTATTGGGGAACCGTGAGAAAAAGTTTACCCATGAGGATCGTAGTGAAGGAGTTTGTTTAGAAAGGTTGACAACAAAGATAAAATAAAGCAATTTAAAGACAAACTTTACTACAAAAAAAAAGCAGATAGACACAACATTCATTATTTTATAGTAATGATACACTTGCGTGTGCAATGATTGAAGTTAGAAATTGAAAATAAAGTTTTTTTTTCGCTTTTTGTCCCTGTAATTATTTTTTTTTTGCTTTTCGTCCCTGTATATAGCTGTTTTTTGCTTTTCTTCCTTGCCACGTGGCAGTCGCCCATTGGATGCTGATGTGGCAATAATGACATGGCAACTCAGTGCCATATGACACCATTATCTCACGTGGCATACCGTGTCAGCAAGGCCACGTGGTACTCCGTTATCCACATCAACTTTTTTAAACAGAGATTGATGTTAGGAATAAAAATAGAAGAATTTGATATTTCAGAGATAGAATCTAAAAAAAATAAAAATTATAAGAACTAAAACCGAATTTCGCCTATGTTGCAAGAACAAAAAGCGCTATTTACCCAAATAATTTCTTGTAAATTTTATTTAACCGAACCACGGAATCTTCCTGTACATGTAACGTAACCCTAACAGCCGTGGCGGCCACACCGCCCCCGACCCTACTTCTCTCTTTTGGGTTTATCGTCTCCATTCTCATTTTCGCCTCATCAGCAGCTTCTGTTATTCGCTCTCCATTATTCCTGAGGTTCTCTCTTTACTTCTGCTTATGCTAATCATCACCCCTTCTCTATCTTTCGTATCAATTCATTTAATTATTAATTAACGCTTAAACCATAATCGCCAATTTTCTATTTGGTCGAATTTGAATCTTGACTAAGATACAAGAACGAAAGATTGGTCTTCTATATAAATAATCAGGGATAGGATAGGTTCTTTTATGCTAACTGTTAGTGTCTATTGCTGCATTTGATATTTACCGATTCCTTTAGGTTATTTAACTGATATAACTGTTCAGCTCGCTTTGCTTTTGTTATGATATTAAGTATTGACAAATTTCATGATACAAATTGATGGTAGATACTAACAGAATGTGTTTGTAATATTGAACAGTTTTCCATTGTTGTTGTTTTGATATTTGGGTCCATTTTATTTTTTGTAGTGAACTGTTGCTTTAGTCTGGAGGCACAATGAGATTGGAGAAATGCTGGTTCTGTTCTTCTACCGTATACCCTGGACATGGAATTCAGTTTGTTCGAAACGATGCAAAGGTAAAATAGAAGTTCAATCAATCTGTGTCTTATTTATATGCTGTTTCATTTGTGTTCATGTTACTAGAGAACTGTTATTTTAGTAGATGTACGCTTTCTAATGCTGCATTCTTCCACTATAGTTTTGAGGTACTAGTCATTTGCGGTGTAGTTTGAGATTTTAGTATCCTTTCTTTTGATTCTATGATGGATGGATAGGCCCAGTAGATTTGTATCTCATGATTGAATTGATTGGTTAGATCACCTATCTAGTTTATTGCTTATCCGATAGGAATCTTAAGTCTTAACTCTGTGATTCCTAAGAAGCCCACAATTGAGAAGCCTCTCAAAGTCTATACCTGAAGGCCCGAGTGTCGAAGGGCTTAGCACAACCTTAGGTGGGAATTACTAGTGGGAGGGAAGAGTTGGTTATAGAAAGAGAAAAGAGAATCATAATCTGTTTTATTGGGGAGGAGGGAATAATATAAGGATATGCTTGAGTTGGTTACTGTTGATTGGAGTCTATAGAGTTCTCTCTGACGTGGGAGCTTTAGCTCTTACTTTTCGTTGTATTTCCTTTCTTTTCTATTCAGTAATATAGAAATACGGTTACACTGATAAGATTTCCTATCATTATCACTATTTCACTTTCACATGTAACTGGTAGGCTAATCCCGAGAGTAATACGTTGGTGTGTGTTTGTGTTCATAGCTCCACTTCACATGGCATATGTGGTTCAGGTTTCTGACAACTTTTCTTGTTGCAGATTTTTCGATTTTGTAGATCTAAGTGCCACAAGAACTTCAAAATGAAGAGGAATCCTCGGAAAGTAAAATGGACCAAGGCATATAGGCGAGTGCATGGAAAGGATATGACACAGGTAAATGAAACTTGCTTTCCCTCGTTGCCCTAGTCTTATTTGTGTGTTGTTTACTAGTTACTACTCTCTTGGTTTGGAGAAGCTTCAGCACTGTTATATGTCGTTTTAGGATTCAACCTTTGAGTTTGAGAGAAAGCGAAACAGGCCTGAGAGATATGACAGGAATCTTGCTGAGAATGTTCTCAAGGTTATTCCAAAGATTGACAAGATCAGAGTCAGCAGGGAGGAGAGACACCACAAGAATAGGTTATTCTTTGACTCCGCTTTTATTCACATCAGAAAGCTTTACATGGTGTTTTCTTTTTGTTCTCTTCTGACATTTTGTTAAATCTCCCATAGGATGAAAGGCAAGAAGCAGAAGCTGCAGATAGAGGCGGTTAAGGAGTTGGAGCAGGGCATCAGTCTGGTCAAAGCTCCTTCTGTGCTTCAAAAGGAGCCGTCTCTCACTCTACCGAAGATCAAAGTGGCGGTTTCCCAACAGCAAGCAGAGGACAATCATGTCATGGAAGAGTGATATCAATGCTGCGTCCCCTCCCAACTTTGATGTGGCCCAAATTACAGGTTGTTTTGTTGCCGATCAGTAATGTGAGTGATGAAATTTTGAAACAGAAGTTTTGGTCTTTGAGAATATGTTAGCGTTGTTGTTTTTGGACAATGAATCGAGATAGTGAACTATTATATAATGCAAAGATGTAGCCTAACATAAAGTCTCCTTGGACGTCTCGTATCCTTCATGAGTATACTATTTGATCCGATAATTGCAAGTCAAAATGTTACATTACTAGGAAACTAAGGATATGTTTGGATGTAGAGTTTTGGAGGGCTTTAGAGGACTAAGTCTATATGTTGATATATATAGTTGAGATTTTAAAAAAATTAAAGGAATAACACGATAGATAATCATATAACATTTCAATCGTACTCTATTTTTTTTAAAAACATTTTATAATTTTTTTAATTTAGAAAAGAAAAATAAGTTATCCACTCTCTTTCAATATCCTCCATCTAAACACATCTTAAAACTTCTGTTCCGGATACTTCATTTTTATTTGTAATCAAGTTATAAGCAAGTTATAAATATATATAAATAAATACATATCATAGAGGAAAGTCAAAGAGACATGATGTAAATAACTTGGTTCAAATAACTATTAGTGATAATTAGTTAAAACCCATATCTTGAACTACTTGTCTTGCCTGATGTGCATGGAAGCATAATAATGGTTGCAACGGTTTTAGTTTGAGAGTTCAGAGTTGCGAATCTGCATATGGGTTTGTGCGGGAGAAGGGAGCATTACAATGCCAGGAAGGCGAATGCATTGGCTTTTGAAACTTGAGCACTAGTATGGAAATATGGTGCACCATGGATGGTGTTTGGAAACGTCAATAATATGTTGAAAGCGCGGTGATAAGAAAAAGCTACAGGTTGTAGCTTCCCCGGTAATAGATGTTCGAGGCTCATGCATCAATGATCAATGGCGGACCTAAGACTTTAGGATAGAAGGTGGAATTTTTTTTAAAATTATACGTTATTATTGTTAAAAAAATTTTAATAACAAATTATTATTAAAAAATAAAGGGACTAACGGTAACGGTAATGAAAAGTAAAACCATAAAAACATTCTCAAACGATTAAGTTATGTAAAATTGCATTAGATTACAACTTTATGTTGGGTGTTTTGAAAAACAAATTCATCATTTATATTACTTATATATCCTTATAATCATTTATATTACATATTATATAATGTTATTAAGTCATTTTATTTTAAATGATTTAAGCTCTCCTCCCATCCCCTCCAAAAAACCCCAACATTGGATGAGAGCAAAAATTGAGTTAGAAGAGATTTTTCACCCTTCTCCTCCTAAAAATTGAACCAAACATAAAAAATTTCAAATAACTCCTCCCCTCCCTTTCCCTTTATTCACCTCTAACCAAACACTATATGAGTGAGAGAGTTGAGAGATGAAAGTGTATGGGTCAAGGTGTGCAAAAATTTAAATTAAGTGGGGTCAAAAAAATTTATATAGAGGTGTAAGTGAAATTTTTAAAATTTGAGACTCAACTGTGAGTGAATTCGCCTTTGAGACTCAACTGGGAGTGGATTCGCCTATGTCAATGATGTTCTATTTTTGTTTTAGCTTAATTGTATTTTTGTTCCGCCCCAGCTTTTTTAATTTGACAATTTTGGTCCCTCTATTTTATTTTAGGCGATTTTAGTCTCTCAACTTTTTTAACTTGGCGATTTTGGTCCCTAAAAATCATGAATTTTTTGCACTTTTGGTCTAAAAAAATATTGGATTTTGGAAAAGTGGGGGACCAAAATGTGCACAATCCACGATTTTTGGGGACCAAAAGTGTAATTAAGAAAACATAGAAACCAAATTCACCAAATTGAGAAAGTTAGGAGATCAAAATTACAAAAAATAAAATAGGAGACCAAAATTATCAAATCGAGAAAGGGGAGGAGAAAAAAAATGCATTTAAGCCTTTGTTTTAAAAAGAAGGAGAAAAAGTGCATAGTGGTAATGGTCAAAGAAGGTTCCCCCAGTGAATTAACACAAAAATAGGTATTTCTTTCGGATTTAGTTATAAGCAAAAAAAAATGTTCAAGTTTAATAGACTCAAATATAAATAAATTTTAACTATTATACCCATATTTAATGTCATTGTTCCAAAAAAGTGTTATTAGTAAGATCTATATATAAGAAATTTTTTATTGCAAATTGAAAATCACAATATTCAGTGTATCAGACAGGGACTATTAGTCATTTAAAAAACTTAATTCCAATAGGTTGGTTTAGTGGAGTATGACAGAGTCTCGTATCTGACAGGTCGCAGGTTCGAATCCCATTAATTTCCTTGGGGTGATATAAATTCTTTTGTAAGTGCTCTTAGAGCTTGAAAGTATTCTCTGACTTGGACTGAGACATCCTCCCTCACCTTAAATTTTATTTATAAAAAAAAGTAATTTAAAAAACTTATTAAAATGTTGACTTCTTTGACCAGTAATATTGCGAAAAGTATGACCAATATCCGAATACGGATTAATCATAGTCCATAGATACTAGAGCGAGAAATTAATTAATTTATTTATCCCTTAAGTTTTCATTTTTGGCTTAACTTGGAACACGTGTCTTTCTTTTGACATCTCCCTCCACGCAGGGAGATATGGAAGCAACGGCAACCAACCATATGAGAGTCAGAGGGACAGTAACTAACAGAAGAGAGGCAAAGCCAGATGGTTTTTTTAGTAACAAGACCTTGTTGTTCTTCTGTGAGAGTTCATCATTTCCATTCCACAAACACAGGCACGAAAGCGTACCCTACCCGATACGTCGTCGTTCGATACTCTCGGAGCAGCGTGCAGGAGTTAGAAGAGAATGTGGAATCGGGTTCGGTCCCATTCCCTCCATTGAAGTTGGCGAAGAGGGTGGTGCTGGTGAGGCACGGGCAGAGCACGTGGAATGCCGAAGGTAGGATCCAAGGAAGTTCGGATTTCTCCGTTCTGACCAAGAAAGGGGAGGCTCAGGCAGAGACTTCCCGCCAAATGCTCATCGAAGACAACTTCGATGCCTGCTTCGCCAGGTTTCTCTCTGAAATACCATCAATCATCATCCTCCATTGCTTATTTATTGCTCGTTAATGCCATAACATTGATTTTGTGTTGTTTTGTTCCTCTTTTCTTTTCTAGTCCTTTGGCAAGATCCAAGAGAACAGCTGAAATCATTTGGGGGCCTCGTCAACAACCCATTATTCCAGAGTTTGACCTGAGGGAAATCGATTTGTACTCCTTTCAAGTATGTTTCTTCTTCATAAGTTTCGTTACACCTTCATCAACTTGACTTCTCTTGCAAATTCATTTTATTAATTTGATCTTTGAAAGTTCAAATTTCCATTATTTCAGTCTTTATATCAAGGGAGCTTTTGGGTAAATAGCTTAATTAAAAGTTTATTCAATGAGTGCTTGTTAAATTCAATATGCTATTCTCATTGGATGCCCGTTGATAAACTATTTGAGTTTCTTTTACATTTGTTTTCGGTGTGTAAATAAAATTTGGGGTGGATGAGAATCAAAAAGAGGACGGGAGATAAGCTCTGCTTAAATGGTTTCCATAAGCTATCTTGGATAGCTTATTAAAACTAGCTAGAATTAGCTAAAATGGTTTTCATAAGCTATTTTTATAAACTTTTTCAAACACTTGTATAAGTGTTTATGTCATGATATAATCCTAAATAAGCTCTACCAAATGCCTTTCAAGTCTAATTCACACATTGTTCACCTTTATTATTTGGACGGAAGGATTGAAATATTGAAAATTTGAATCAAATTCATAAAATTAATCCATAAGGAACCAAGTTGAACAAGTTTGTATCTTTTTAGCGACTATTGGTGACTCAGTGTGATAGATCTTGTTGTATTTTAGGGTCTGTTGAAGCATGAGGGAAAAGCGAGATTTGGTTCTGCTTATCATCAATGGCAGGTGGATGCTGCGAATTTCGTCATTGATGGTCATTATCCTGTGAGAGAGCTGTGGGAACGTGCTAGAAGCTGCTGGACTAAAATCCTAGCTCATGATAGCAGGTCTGTTCTTGTGGTTGCTCACAATGCTGTTAATCAGGCTCTTGTTGCCACAGCGATTGGTACCTGTTTCTCCCTTTCAGGAAATTTCATGACGAAAAGGTTGAAATTTTGTCAATTTGAATAATGTGCTCATGTTTACTTCCATTCCACACAATCAGGTTTGGAGGCTGAGTATTTCAGAACTTTACTTCAGAGCAATTGTGGTGTAAGTGTGCTGGATTTCACCCCAAGATCCGAGGGTGGGTCTCCACATATTTGCCTTAACCGCTTAAATCAGGTACGTAGTACATTTACTGGGTAAAGAGCCACAAAGCTGTCTAGCTGAATCTGGATGCAGGATTGGCTTTGTTATCCCTGTGACATAGCTTCAGATTAAAAGTTAATGTGAATTATTGCACTTGTAGATTGTGTTATTCCCTCTTTGTAAAACAAATATTGCTTAGCTTTCTTCGCAATGGCACAACAGTTCAGGCTGTCCTTTAAATAGAATTGAACTATTAATGCAGACCCCTGGTTCACCTGTTGCTGGCGGGAAAGCTGGAGGTAGAGAGACAAGTAAGCGGATCATACTTGTCTGTAACGGTTCTACACAAGGAAATACAGAGGTAAAAAGAAACGGCTAAAATGTATTTTAGCAGATGTAACTGGTCAAAGGGTCATAAGCAAACATTTTTTTTTTTTAACAGAAAATGTTAGTAAATTAGTATTTACTCCTTGTTAGTGGCAGGAGTGGGGATCGAACCTCCTAGACTCCAACTCCTTAACATCTTTCAACTCACCACTTGAGCTGCCCCCTTGGATATAAGCAAACATTCTAATAATTTGAGTTTCTTATGTATTTCCATTTCTGTGAAAGTTATAGCTGATACATCGATGGATACTCTGCCCTGTGAGCTATTTCTTTCCTACTACTGGTGGCAAAGTGAATTCCTACATGCCCCAAGCAATATTAGTTGAAATTTTAAGTACTGTGCTAAATGTTCCTTTGACTCATTCTAACATCCATTGTGACTTGCAAAATGTTCGAAGGTGTTCAGAGAAATTTAACTGTAAATTTACGAAGGTGATTACTCAAACATTTCTATGTTGTTGGGATTCTTTAACTACTTTTCTATGTTTCTATTTTTCCTTCTCTTTAGAGATAAACGGAGATTAAGAAAAGCTATAGGTCGAACCATTAAAAGAGATTTAGATTTAATAGTCTATCATTGGACTTGATTCTTGACGGGACATTCTGACATTGTGCCGTTGTTTGATCCACATAGTCGACTTCATCAAGTGGAAAAGATCTTTGGTGGTGGTTGTTTTCGTTTTTTATCAAATCATTATAGCTCTATAATTTGCATCAGGATGGGAAGTGTTGGATATAAACCATTTATGTGTTTTCAACCAATAGCTTAAACTTTTGGGAAGTTGGTTTATGACATGATATCAGAGCCTCGATGACCATGTGGTTCCATATTACCCCCATTCTTCCAAAAAAGAGCAACTTGGTACTATAAAAGCTCTTGCTATGGTAGGATTCGGGAAAGCAATAGATGCATGGGTCTATAGTATGAAGCTATACCTTGCATTTGTAAGAGGCATGACTCGAACTTGTGACCTTCTAATAACATAGCAGTAATTCCAACCATTGCACCAGGCTCCCCTTCACCCCCATTCTTCTTAGTAATATTCAAATTTTAGGATTTTAACACAAGGTAGGGTGAGGGGGCCAATGTGTTGTCCACGCTTCAAGCTCTAATGGCTATTGCTTGAGGGTACATGTTAGAGATAAAACCATTCATGTTTTTTCACCCAACATTTTAAGATTTTGGGATAGCTGATTCATGACCGAAAGTTCCTATAAGTTTTATTCCAAATGCATTTCTTCATTTTAGGTTTCTGAACAAACTACCTTACGTTAACAGGATGGTTTTCCTTTTGCTGGCGATCAACTGATGAACATGCTTGGTGTTATACAGGTAGTGGATCCATTTATCAGAAATGAGTTGGCAAAGTTATTTCGTCTGACCTTTTGCATGTGTAACAGTCCCAGAAATCTGCAGAGCTACTTCTTGATTTGAAAGTGAATTCCATAATTAGCAGTCCTAACAAAGCTTGTGTTGAGACAGCCAAGGCCATATCCCAGGTAAGCTCGCTTTTGGTACTTTCAGTTAGTTCCATCATGCCAAATTCCTAGTTCTATCATGCCAAATTCCTATTTCATATTTTAATCTACTTATTGCAAGTATTTGCATCTACTTCTGAATAGGCTCTGGTTTTGATATACCTGTTGAATTGTATGCCTGAACTAGAGAATTTGGGTTTTCTATTTCCATTTATTGTTATTCTAGTCTAATTAAACTGCTAGGCATGATTTTAGGTACAAGAAGCTGCAGATTGCTTGGGTGCTGACTGTGTGCCACGCTATGTTGAGATGAAGCAGATGGGGAACCTTGATATTGAAACTATCTTTAAACAGTCCAAAATGGCAAGTAACTTACAGTTCAAATGTGTTTGTATATGGAAAGCATAATCTGTCACTCGTAGACTACTTGATTTTAGGAATGAATGCTTAGTGAAGTATTACATGTACTGGGATGATCTTGAGTTTGACAAAGCAATGATCACAAGAATTTGCAAATACCATTTGAAGATGTAGTATATAGATAAAAATGCTTAACAGTATTGAAATGTAGAAGGAAAATATGGCCATCTCAATAGTTGCTTCTAATTTTGATCTCCATTTTTCTAGTCTTCCTATTGCTAAATAACGAAAGGCTTGGTGAACAATTTATGTGTGCATTATCACTGTGTTCTGTCTAATTTTTTTTTTCCATTTATTGCAGGATATATCCAGTGTTCCGGCATTTCAGCCTGGGTGGTTAAATAGAGTTGAAGATGAATTGAGAACAATATTATGGGATCAATCTGGAAGAGCCTGGCAATCCCTGTTGGATGAAATATCTGATGAATCTAGGTCATCAGAAGTTGTGGTTGCAGTTGGTCATCCTGTGATTCACATAGCACTAATGGCGCACTGCCTTAATTTGACCAAGGAATGGCTGGGATCATTTCATCTTGATGCAGGGAGCGTTAGTGTCCTCGACTTCCCCGATGGACCTAGGGGAAGAGGCGTAATCAGGTGCATAAATTATACTGCACACTTGGGGAGATGGTCCATCCCTATTACAAGATCATCAGAGGATGTTGAAGAGTTTTAACTGTAAATTTTATGATTCTAAAGTAATCTTGAAATGACATCCAACATTCAGTTGTGGAGTTTCAGTTGTAAGACATCTATTATCTATTTAAGAAAATTAACTACATTTACTTTGATTATCTACGTTGCGCCACGTTGCATCATCTTTATCTTCTATTCAAGAAAACTAACTACATGAGTCCCATGTGTCAGTGATAGTAAAAATGAAATCTTTCGGCGAATGTGACCCAGGCATGATAGTATGTTTTTAATTTTCTAAAAGAGAGGAGTTGTAATATTAGGCAATTAGATGGCTTATTTTCTTTTGTGATACTCAGGTAAAGAAGATAGAATTTGCCACTTTTATAAAACAAAGGAAATCTTCCTCCTTTATGCTGCTGTTGACTGTGACCATAGACATGATACACATATTGCGCAGATCTTATTTTCAGACATGAAAAACATTCATCTACATGGGGTACTATTGTCTATTACCTGTTCAATTTTAACTAGTAGAATTTCAAAAGTCTTTGAGATGACTTCAACTATATGGATTGGCCACTCTGTTAAGTTTACACACTTTCATTTTCAATGATTAGATATATCATTTGATCCGTCCCATCACACGAAATAAGTTGTTGATGTTGCCGACATTGTCAGCTATGATATATAGATTTTATTTTATGCTGATGGAAGAAAGGTGCAGCGGAATTTTAAGTTTCATTTTCAGCAATTAAATTTAATTCAAGTTTCTGCTAACAAGAAAATGGACTCTTCACCAAACTTCCAAGAAGCAATGCAAAATCTCAACTAAAGATGATGTTTCTTAATTGTCTTTTAAACTAAGATACATTATTTTTATTTTCCATGTCCTCTAGTACAATGCATTTTTTTTGACTCGTATTTGGAGGAGATTGACTTGGAAGATAATAAATTGCACATGCTTAAGTATGTAAGCTGTCATATTTGTTTTGATTATTACTAATTGTACTACATAGAATATGAAATGAAAAATCACAAGAGCGAACAAAAACCACCACTGCATATGGATCTTGCCTAGGAAATTCTAAACTTTACAAAATGGAAAAGAAATTGGAAAATTTAGTAGAGAATTTTGGTCCATTGACTTTGTCTATGATTTTTATATCACCATTTTTCTATCCTCTATCTACTACTTAGAATATTTCAGCAAAAGAAAGGCAAGAGCTAAAACTATTGTCATTCCTTAGCTGGTAGATTGATGACACCCACTACCACAACCACATAAACACTTTCAAAAAAAGTTTAAATGATTTTATAATTACTATAAATCTTTCAAAATAATAGTTTTCACATAAATTGAAATTAGTTTTTATATTTGATTTTTTACTTATGTAATTTCTCTATAAATCATAAGAACTTTTCTATAAAGTAAGAACTAAATATTTACTTAAGTTGATAAATTCTTATAAATTAAAAGTTAATCCAAATTGAAACTGAAGTCTAATCTCTTGTCATGATGATCACCAATCTTCAGTTCTAACCAAATGAATTGCATATGGAAACAAACACATGCATTAAATTCTAATTTTAAAAAACAATTGTTCTGACTCCCTTTATTAGTATACAGCGAGTTGATAATATATATTTGATTTCCGTTTAATTGATGTTTTTTCTCCCAAGTTGATCGTCTCTAAGAAATCATAGCTAGCACACATACCATGTCGGTAATATCCCTTTGACAAACGTGTAACTGAAGGCTAAAAAAGTTTGTTTGTTTCTGCTGTAAACTTTTAAATATTACGTACATATATACATCATATATTCGCATATTTAAAAAGTTTTGATACGATAATTCTGATAATAATGATATTAAATAAATAGTAATAAATTTAATATTTTAAAAATATCTTGTTTTTCTTTGTTTAATAATATAAAGATTATGTCCCTCAAAAAAAAAATATAAAGATTATTAAAATATTTATTAGGAGGATTTTTAATTATTTATATTGAAATCAGTTTTTAAGTTAAAATTTAAAACCCTGGGCGGCAGTAGCAGTTATTTGGCTGCCTGTAACTGAAACCCTTCCCCATAAAAGAATGGACCCTATGTAACAGGTAGCTTCAGTTAACCATACAGTCATGTCATTGAATACCATATTTAAAGTTCATTTATGGACCAAAAAAAACTGAAGTTCATTTAGATTAAATTGTACTGGTATACTCCCAAAGTCCCTGTGTGACTTTAAAACATTACTCCCTCAGTTCATTTTTTCATATTGTCTAAAATTATTTTACACAAAAAAAAATAATTAATAAATTTTATTATTTTTTATAAAATTATTAGCTTTTTTTCATGTGATACACTTAATTTTTTATTACTCCATTGTACATATTTTTCTCTCTATAATAAATAAGTAAGAGTATATTTGACAAATAAGTAATTAATGTGACCTTGAACTTTGAAAACGACAAGTAATTAGAAATAAAATTTCTCTAAAAAACCGACATGTAAAAAGAAACAGAGAGAGTAGTAATAATTTAGTATTGTTCAATATGTCAATTTATTTATAACCAAAAACGTTAAACCAAACCCAGAATTGGATTATCCACTGTATTATTGTACGGTCAAGGAAACAGCATATTCCTCCTTTGGTTTTTTGTAAGACAGGTAGTTTTAATTAGATATTCAGACAAACATAAATTTAAAGACTATTTTTGTGAATGAAACATGTCAGTATGAAACTTGATCCGAAGTGGATCTCAGAGGTGGTTGGAGTAGGATCACGAGCGGTGGAGCACGGCGGAAACGACGGTGGGGGTGTACCTGCACACACTCCGATACTTAAATTAGTATCAGAATAAGGTAAAGTAAGAAATGAACAGTGCGTACATTTATTGATGAGGTCATAGACCTTTTATATTGGGGTCAGGTTGCTGATGTGTGGAAGCTCCTGAGAAACCCTAGATTGATTATCAACCGTCGGGTGCATCCAACGACCGATGTAGCCCTAGGGTTTGCGCGGTCAGGGAGTCACTTTTAGGTCTAGCGCCGCAATGCTTATGTTCTAGGGTTTCGCGCCGTGGCGATGTGATATCTAGGGTTTATCACCCCGAAGGTAGATTTACCGAGTCGGGTCGATGGTCCAAAGTGGGCCTTGGGCCATTTCGGGTCAGTATTGTTCCGGCATAGATCCACATAGTTGGATCGGTCCAGCCCATTACGGAGTGGGCGTGGGCCTTTGGCCACTCCGAATCAAAACTATTTTTTCAAGTCTGTTATATTTATGCATATTTATTGTATCACAAATGCAATAACTCAATGAAAAAAAAAATTCAAGTAGGGTCACTTAATCTTAGCTAAAACTATTTTTTACGTTGTTTTATAACTTTATTTGCGTATTTCAACACAAAATTTAAATCATAGATGAGACTTGAGAAATTGGCAAGAACTTACGACTTATAAGAGAGTAATTTTAAGTATTATACAAAGGTATATTTCAATTGTATTTCATTAAGAAAATAATCTCTCTCTCTCCCTCAAAATTTTTTTTTTGTTACCATAACATAGATGTGGAGTATCCATCGGCTTCATCGATGATTAATCTCTGCCGAGAAACCTGGCCGAACACCTGTAGTAGGGTCTCTCTTCCAACAATGTTTTTTTCATTCACAAAGCTCGAATCAGAGACATTACTTAATAAATCCGAGTTGAGTTTTACTCGGACCAACGTAAGAACTAATGGTCCTCTCTTTCAAGTTTAAGATAATTAACAAAAAAAACTTAGCGTCAAATTAATTAAGACAAAGGCTTGTACCCCTTCCCCCCAAACAAAAAAACTAAAAGGGGGGTACTGCCATCCAGTTGTATACAAAATTGTTTGGTATTCTTTATTCTATGGAGACTTTGCAGTTAAGACTTGAGAGAAACAGTTGCCTAAGGGAGTTTGTCATTCTCATCAGTTCCAACTTGTTAACAAGCAAGCACATGCAGCATAATATTGATACATAATTCCTTTTGGAACAAGTAGTATAACACGCGCTTTGAAGTTTGAATTCCCCAAAGGAATTCTAGCTCAATGGACAGCAAAAAGTTGATTCATGAGCTGGCTAGCTGGCCCATTTGGTCCATTGATTCCCAATATTCCCGCTAATTTGTTACTAGCTTCCTTCAAGTTTCACCAACAGGAGAGAATAAGAGAACGTACGGAGTCTAAAATTGAAATTCAACTTTTTCAGTAGAAGATGCCCCCTGATGAGCATTTGATTGGAGAGAATTTCTTGGTATTACATAAGGCCAATACACAATAATTTCCTTTTCAGTTGGATTCCACTCTACCTAGCTAGCCCTTTTGAATTGTCACCCTCACTATGGAATGGTTTGGCATCAAATGAGAATGAAGAAAACAATGGGATCCAACTCTGTCTTCTTAGCCACTATAATTAAATTCTGTAGAACAAGAATACTGAAATAATCTTGTCACATCACATTACTAACTAAAGTTATTGTTTTTGCTAAGGTACGCATTTGTGACACGTGGGTTGTAATTGGTTAATCATAACAGATGGATTTGATTCATCAGTCCCTAACTTGTATCTCTAGTCTCTTTTAGATTATTACTGGCTACCAACACGAACTTTTTCTAAAATAGAGGCTTGAATTAGGATAGGATGAGTTAGCTATGTGGCCTACTAGTTTGAACAAAGAAGCTGGAGGAATTTCGTGGTTACTGAAATGAAGCCATACATTTTATCAAGATTTTAAATCATGGTCGGGATGCGGTCACGTCTCAATTTTTGATATTACGAAAAATTATGGTCAAATATAACTGATATAACTTCAATTACGGGTCGTGTTGTGTTCGCGAAAATATAAAAAAAACTTTGATGTTGGGGCCATATCGCAGTTCTTAAGATTTTGGGTTTGAGTCTAACTCATTCTTACAAAATCGCCTGGTAATGTGAGGGGTGTCACTTATTTATTAACTCTTGTAAAGCTTTTTTTTTTGTACAAGCTCTTGTAAGGCTTAACCTCTAGACAACGTGAAACTTGGGTTTTTCCCAATAGCGGTAGCAACTTTTTTCCCCCAAAATCCTGCCTTTTATCAGTTCCAGTTAGCTTGGTGGGGAAGCTGAAATGCTTCTAGCTAGTTTGTAACTACATAGGAATTGGTTGAGAGAATCGTATAATTTGGAAGGAATATGGTTGTTCTACTTTGTTAGGGGGGAGTTAATACTGTGGACGAAAAGAAAAGTTAACATGCCTTCTTTATAACCCGAATCACAAGAAGCATGCATTCTCACTCACCTTTTAATAGATTTTTTTTCTCCTTTTTCCCCCTTTGTCAACTAAAATTCTTGTACATATATATGAGCACCGATTGCTTTTAAATACTGCAAAGCATAGCAACAATTAGTTAGATCCTTGTTGTAATCTTTGTTATTAAACTTTACAGTGTGATTGATAGATGCAATTACATATAAATAATCCTTACGTTTACTATAAGCAAGCTTGAATGTTAGTAATTCGTAATGAGGAAGCTAGAACATGCCCCATGACCAAGACTTTCTGGGGTCCATGGCCCCCAAACATATGCTATCACACTTGTACCTCAACTAGGGAAAGTAATGATGCCCCTTCTGCGCTGTTTCATGTATGTGACAGATTCCCCCATTCCCTATCCATTCTTTCTCATTTAATTCTTGATTTATCTCTTTACATTATTTAATCAAAACACAATACCTTAGGAAATTGTTTTAGACCTTTTCAATTTGTACTTAATTTGAGCTAGCTAGCCAGCTATTCAAACTTCAAGTCTTGCCAAGCTGTTCTAACTGTCCCTTGTCCCTTCTTTCTCTTTTTTCAAACCTTTCACGTAACTTTAATTTGTGTCACCACATACTTCACAAATTCATAATGTGGAAATTGAACGATCAATGCTTTAATAACTCATGGGCATGCATTGATTTAAAAAATACTTTTTTCTTTCCCAACTGCAGCCACATGATATTTTGAAATAAAAGATGGAACAAGTACACCAGAACTAATTAAAATATTCACCCTCCTTTAAATTGACAATAAATAGTTTATTCTGAATTTTATTAGTAGTACTAGTAGTATTTTTGAAAGTCAATAGATGGAGAAAATTAGAGAAAGTCATTAGATTCTCTAGCTCGAATTAAATATCTCTCATTCATGGGTTAAATCTAAATACATTACTCTCTAGTCATAGATAAGTTTTGGTCAGGAGAAGGTCAAATTTATTTTGTGGGCCCAATATTCACTGTCACTTATTGAGGAGGGGCTTCCCCACTACACTATTCATTTTGTCGGTTATTGCGAGAAATGGGTAAAGTTATTTTGGCACCAAAAAGAAAGAAAAAGGAACAACATACTTATCCCGTCATCATAATTTTTGCTTCAATGGTCCCCTAAGAGTTCGTTTGCTTTTAACGGTGACAAAAATTGGTTTTAACAAAATTGATTTGTAAAATTGATTTTGGCTAAAAGTGAGTTGAACGTAACATGATTTATGTTTGGATATATTTATGAGAAAAATAGTTTTTATCAATTCATTTGTTTAGATAGTTTAAATCAAAATTGCTTTTTTGTATGAAATTACCAAAGAAATAGTAGGAAGATAACTATCACATTACAATGAATCTCAAAATTAATTCCAAGCCACCTTGAAAGCTACAAAAGGGAGCTTCAACTTAGAATCGATTTTGAGGCTAGAATCAATTTCTAATGTAGGAAGTCAAACATCTTCATATCTAAAAGACCATGTTTGACCATTGCAAACTCAAGTTTGAGCCGTGGAACCAAACATAGGTTGGCCTATTCGTTTTATATTTTGGCCTTCCAAAATCATGTTCAAAACCTCGGTGGAAAAAATCTACCTAATGAGAGCTTTTGATTTCCTTGAAAACTCTACATTAGGAAGTGGGTTTTTCAATTCTCAAGTCAAATAAGCGTTTGTTTGGAACTGTGATCAATCACTATTATCTCACGTCTCGATTCAACTTCATCGCAGAAGCTACCTCTAGTGGCTTCTGAATGGACGCGCGATGAGTGGGTTGTTAACTCATTTCCAAAATTACACTAAATCTAAAACAAACATGCTCTGAAAAAAACTTCAAATCTCTACTTCCTCTAGGCTCAATTATAAGCAAAAAAAGTAGCTATGTTTGGGGGTATTCTAACTAGTTTTACCATGTTCATGAGGTGTCAGCTCAGTGGTAGGAGCTTGGTCTTGTAACCTCAAGGGACAGAGTTTAAATCACCTCGTGGACAGTTGTAATATGGCCATTAGTGTCACTGAAATAATAATATATCCCCTTCCCCCATCCCCTTTGAGAAAAAAACTAGTTTTACCCTATTTAATGTTATTATTCCCAAAATACCCTTCATTTAATATTATCATGAAACAAGTCCCCATAGAAAATAAAATGAAGAGAAATGGTAGTTTGAGAAATAAAATTATTATTTTTTGATTACATCAAGATAATTAGATGAACTTAACTAACATCTTTAATCCATATGAAGTTGGGTATTTTTGCTTATAATTGAGTTTAGAGGGAGTACCAAATTTTTGATATCTTAATTTGTCGATGGGCCTTTGGCAAATTTAGCGTATGTAATATCTACCTTGGGTATCTCTCTTTCAAGTGTCTCCAATTTTGGGATCATGATTCTCTGCATTTGATATTTTCCTGCATTCACACAGTCAACTTCTTCCTCACTTTTAGATTTTTTTTTTTAACATCCACAACCATTGATCTACTTTATAAAAATAAAAATAAAACGAGAGAAGAGAGAGATAGAGAGTCATGACTGCATCAAATCCTCATCCCCAATTTTGTTTACTACTACCAAACTCGTATAGAAATTTAGGCTTGAATTGAAGGTGAGAGCTTACATATAGAAGGATGAAAAATCTGAACCACAGTGAGACAAATGGTTGAGGATTCAGTCACCAAAAAGAATGGTTGAGGATTCCGACAAAACTGAGAGCTTCAGGTATTAAGAAACATCGACAAATAATAAATGGTATTGACACTGCGTTGAAGCTACAAACTCATTAACTCATAATAAGTGCAGAGGAAGCATCTAAAAATTTTTAAAAGGCAACTGCCATATCAATTTAAAAATAGGCTTAATTACATTTATATTTCTTATTTTTCTAAATCTACGATTTTGGTCTATCTTTTTTTATTTTTCATGAATTTTGTCCTCACATTTTTTTAATTGTACTTCTAGTTATCCAAAATCATGGAATTTTGCACTTGTGGTCCCCAATGACACTTTTCCAAAATCAACGACTTTTGAACTAAAAATACAATTAAAAAAGCGTGGGGATCAAATTCGCGAAAAGTAAAAAGTGTGAGAACTAAATTAGTGAAATACAAAGAATAAAGACCAAAATCGTGGATTTGAGAAAGTAGGGAGACCAAAAATACAATTAAGCAAAAAAATAAAATAGTTGTTTTTATTGAAAAGTATTGTTTTTAAGAATTTTATTACATTAAACTTTGTTACTTCTACCAACAAAATTGTGTGTCCGTTCCGTTTGCTCATTTTTCAACCTTAACCGCTAACGCATGGGTCTAATAATAAATCAGTCCATAACATTTTCTCATTAATCGCTGTCCTCATTAACAATCACCAAACCCGAGATACGCCTATTTTTTATGTAAAGCAAAAAAAAAAAAACATAATCGTGTGCTGAAATAGAGGATCATCTTTTTTGGCAACACTTTATCTTTCCTCATTTCTTTTCATTTTTTAAATTGCAGCATTATCTGGCAAATCAGATCAGAAGAACACCCCACCGAGGTTTCTGCATCATCAACCATCTCATCTTTTCCTTCTCATAAGATTCATATTATTATAAGAAGATAAGAGAGAGAGAGAGAAAGAGAGAAAGAGAGAGAGTCATGTGCCGTTAAATGGAACTGGACATATCATCTCATTTACCTTCTTCCTCTTGAGTTTCCCTCTTCAGAAAACCAACACACTTAAAAAACGCACCCAAAATCTCAGTGGTTCTTACAACTCACGAATTCTCAATAGAATCCAGAAAACAAAAACGACCCTTCAATCCTTTCTCCATAAAGTTCAGATCTTTGTATGCAGTTTCTCTACCCAAGAAATTAAAATGAGAGACATAGTTTCATGTTTCAGCGAAAACGCAGTAAACGTGTCTCATTCTTCTTCATGTTCAAGCTATTCAAACAACGCATGCATCTCACCCAGCGTTACAGCAGTTACACCCTCCATCCAAAACTCAATTTCAAGTGTCTACAAACTAATCCTCTCCACCTCAAAACAGCTCTTAATCACTGTCTCATGGTGTAAAAACCATTCCAATTACCAAGGACTCAGCATAAGCTTTGGTGAGGATAACACTTCAGCGGTTGCACCTTTCAGACTCAACACAAATTCACGTTTTTTCAGGAAGAAAAAAGGCAGCAAATTGCTTGATTCATCAGATGAATCAAATTCAAAGATCATGGTTTTATGGGATCTTTCAAATGCCAAGTATGATTCAGGACCTGAACCTGTTGATGGGTATTACGTTGTGGTTCTTGTTGATTCAGAAATAGGTTTAATTTTAGGTGATATTATGGCTGAAGAAGCAGTGGCAAAGAGGTTCAAAATTAACACCCCAATGGCTAAGGTAACACTGTTATCAAGAAGAGAGCATTGTTCTGGCAACACTGTTTACACAACTAAGGCTCAGTTTTGTGAAACTGGGACATGGCATGATGTTTTGATTAAATGCAGTGTGGAAAATGAAGGGTTGTTGTTGAAGTCTCCAGTTTTATCTGTGAGTATTGATAAGAAGACAGTGATTCGTGTGAAGAGGCTGCAGTGGAATTTTAGGGGTAACCAAACGATTTTTGTTGATGGGTTGCTTGTTGATTTGCTTTGGGATGTTCATGATTGGTTCTTCAATCCTGTTTCTTCTTCTGGTTCTGGGTTTGCAGTGTTCATGTTCAGGACTAGGAGTGGATTGGATAGCAGATTGTGGTTAGAGGAGAAAACTGCACAGAAAGATAAAGATAGATCAATTGAATTCTCCTTGTTGATCTATGCCTGTAAGACCTCGTAAGGATACTTTGTTGGTTCATCTTTGTTTCTTTAATTTTATTTTTGACTTGTTATTCTTTCTTTTCTTCTCTTTGCTTTTGCTCTTCTTTTGCTTTTGTCTTGAAAGGATACATACTAATTCTTTTTATTTTATTTTATTTTTATGTTAAGAGAAAGACAATAATTTAGAGTTTCAGAAATTTGAGCCATAGCAGAAAATGTTTCTCTGCGTTTTTTCTCCTTAGGAGCCGTGTGCAACTGATTCATTTAATTAATGTAGTGTCCACTGTCCAATACTACTGCTTTTCTGCCAAACATGATGTGTCAACATTTTGATTCTGTAAAATTAATTGGGGTTAAAATTTAATTTAGAGTAAAGTGGTAATTTATATTTTAATTTTTTTCTTGAAAATAATTAAATAATAAAACTTAATACATTTTTTTATTTTTAATCTAATACGAAAGCTAAATTTCTATTTTACATTGAAAATAAAAATAATTTTGATTTGAAACACGTCTAATGCGTTTTATCTAAAGGGACAGACTTAGCTAGTACTTAATCCCTCTTAATGAAACAATATGTGGTCTGACTTTTCTTAAAAAAAAAAAAAACTGTTCTCATTCCATCCAACTCAATTTTGAAGGCTGAGTAAACGAATTTTCAAGCAAGTAGAAGTAGTCATAGGAAAAGATGTCCAAATTGTTTTGAAGTTTTACTTTAAATTTGTATTTTATTTGAAGAAAAAGAAAGTGTCCCAAAAGAAATCTGGAAACATTATTTTTGTATTATATTTTGATCTGATTATTATTTGATTTGTTAGCCAATCGATAGGATAAGATTAGATAATAATTATGAGATTTGAATCTGATTTATTACAGATTTGTTAAGATACTAACGTTAGCCTAAGATTATATATATATGTACTCTTTACAATATTAAACAGTAACTTGAATAATATACAAAACTATTCAAATATTTTCGTCCGCGCAAGCTTTTCTCATTCTCTGTACTATTATGGCATGGACGTCAACAAAAATTAGGTAAAAGCGCAATTGAAGATTTGGTTGGCATGATTGAGAATTGCCAAGCCTTCATAGGAAATAAAGTTAAAGTAATAGTATGAATTAACAATATCTTTACCGCGTATTCTGAAATGCCCTTTACAATTTTGTTTCTAACTGCAATCTTTCTTTAATGGAAAATTTAAAACATTTTTATTATGGTAGCCGTCCACTAATTGAAGGCAAGTGCACGACAAGGAAAATAACTTTAGAAGGAAAGTAAGCAATTTAAAACTTCAAATATAACCAAGCCTGTAGCAATTTACATGGCATCTAATTTAAGCATGAATAACTTTAAAAGGAAAATAGGCTTTGGTTTGGTTGGGTCACTTTCATTCATATCAAAATCAATCAACGAAGCTTCGGCATTTTAAATAATAGGCTTGTCTTTACTGGCGTGGTGGAACCTCTGATTATCTGTGATGGTCTATTCCTATGTCCTTAGGTGCCTTGACATGTGTTTATGACTCCATGGTCCCTCCAATTCTCAAATTCACTGATAGAATAAAATGATTACTAGCTACTTTGCGAGGGCATGCATGGTTTAAAAGAAGTAGCATTGGCAAAAATAAAAATAATGATTGTTCTGGGAAAAATGGGGAGGCATTTCTTCTCTTTTTTTTTTTGGTCAAAATTGGCATTTCTGCTTTGGATAAAATCTCCATCTCTTTTTAACCCATATGGGCTTACCGAACTATATAGCCCATTAAGGCGATTTGGGATGGGGAATACTATTGACACCGTGTTTTTGTTGAAAATCCCCCCAAAGACTCTACTTAAGTTTACACCGTGTTAATGGCTGTTGGGAATACTATTTATCTACTAGTTATACCTTTGGGATTCCATCTAATAGTTATTGGCGTAAACTTAATAGTTATTCCTTTGGGATTTTTTAGCTACTATTATGCATTTTTCCTTTGGGATTTTTGGCTACTATTATGCATTTTTCCTTTTTGGTTTGTTCATAATATAGTCTCTTTTATCGGACAACGAGTTTCTGATACAATATTTATCTATCTATATCTTTGTAACCTTCATAGTTCACACTACTTCTAATGTCAGCTTCTGGATCTAAACTAATTTTTTATTAACTAAGGCCACAGTTTATGGGAAATGATATCTTGCTTCGTCTGTTTTAAATTTGTATATATGTTGTTACAACAGAAAATAATAATAATAATAATAATAATAATAATAATAATAATAATAATAATAATAATAATAATAATAATAATAATAATAATAATAATAATAATAATAATAGTGTGAAAAGGAGTATATAATTAAAATTTTGAATTATTTCTTGTAAGAAAAACTGCATGCTGGTAAATGCATTTTATCATGTCTTGAAATTTCTTTAAAAAAATGCAGTAATATAAGAATTCAAGGACTATGACTATAATTAGAAATCTTTTGAAAAACAAGAAGCTCCCATTTTCAGCAAGGTCTAGCCACTTGTTAGACATGGTTAAATCAGAAATGACATTTAAATACTACAAAATTTATTGATACATCAGTCTTATTTGAAATAGGAAATGGATTTGCAAGAAAAACATAAACAACACTAAAGGTTTAACTGAAAAACCCTGCCAGCACAAACTGCTACAATAACCGGACCAGCCAGATCACCAACAACACAACCTGAAAATCAACACAATTTTAAAGTGACCATTCAAGTAATTAATGGGAAAAAACTTAGGTATTGTTCAATGTGTGTTGTTCATCAATTATAACATGTCACTAGATTAAATTTTTCATCTAAATTCAAATTCAAAATGCACTTTTTTTTGTGAACTTAAAATGATCTTATTTTTACTATTGAATAATTAATCTATGTATTAAATTGTAATTGGAAAACAGTAAAATGTGTACACAATAAACTTCACATAAGTTTTGTCCTAATTAATGACAATGTGATAGTGCTTGCATGCATTGTTCATATTCTTACCAATCCACTGGCCAACTGAAGGACGGAAAAGGGTAGCTCCAATCCCTCCCCCAATAGAGGCAAAAATTAGAGATGATTGGCACCTAACTGTGGCTATGAAAACCTTCTTTCTAAGAAGTCTGATTCTCTCAGCTTTGTCAATGCTACCATCCACATTTTTTGACATGGAAGTAAAGAATTGAAATATTCTTATGCCTACTTGGACAACCCATGATGCTGCAACACCAAGCATGTGTCCTGTACACAAACATCAGCACAAGATATATAGTTTTAAGTCAACAGATCAATCAACCTTATAATAAACATAAAATTGATTAATTGCTTTGACCTCTGAAAGTTGCTTTGCTCACTGAGAGGAAGTAAACTGAAGTTGGCATTCTCCTTCCAGCCTTGCGAGCAGCTGATTGGGGAACATCTGTTCAAGAGATCACATAAATTATTAAAATTTGAGATTGAGCTTAACTCAACTCCAAAAGTTATCTTGTGGGGTGAGGGTTGCCCCCACTTATAACCATTTATCAAGTCATATCACTATCTAGTGTGAGACTCTCAACACACACTCCTCACGCTCAGGATGGACATCTAGAGTGTGACTCGAGTGGCCGAATAGTGGGTGGCCTAACGAATCTCAGATAGACTCCAATACCATATTCAATGTGAGACTCTCAACATAAATCGACATGCATATAAGATTTATCAAAAAATAGTAAAAAATTGATACCAAACGAACAGGGACGGATTTAGGTAGTAAGGTTTGGGGGCACATGCCCCCACTTGAATTTTAATAATTTTTCTTAAGTAATACATATACATATATTATTATTATTATTATTATTAAAAGTTAAAACAGGTAACTTAGTAGCCCTAAGCCCACCAAAACAAAAGAATGAAAGTCAAATGGTGAAAGGCCCACCACCAGTCCACATTCCCGTGGGTTTTACCAGCCCTTTTATTATTTATTATTAATATTCCCTTTTATTATTTATTATTAATATTAAATTAATATAATAAAAGTCTTTGAAAAGGAAGCAGTAGGGACCACATCCCGTGGGTTTTTTTTGTTTCCCTCTGTTTTGGCGTTCCCACTTTCATCTCCATCTTGTGATTTCCAGACAACCACCTCCCCCCACCATCGCCGGCCACCGACTGACGCCCATTCTCCACTCTTCTCTCTCCATTGTTTTCCTCGTCCTCCATCTTTGATCTTTTAAGAGGTAAACCGAAAACCCCCACTGTATTTGTAGTTTTTTTCTTCATTTGATTTTTCCATTATGCATTCATTATTTGTTTTGTTATTGTGATGATAGTTGAACATAGATTCTTAGCTTGTTGAGATTGAATTTGAGTCAATGGTGGAAACTCCATTGTTAGGGTTTGGTAGAGCTTATTTTGGGTCATTGCATATGAGCTTTATGATTGCTTGGTTGTGCAATTAAACTCATTGACAATGTGTTTCTAGAGTCAATTGGTTGAAATTTATTTTTGATAATGAGCAATTGCAATTTGCAAAATTTTAAATTTCTATTTTAGTTTTTTTAAATATTAACTATTGATTTTAGTTTATGGAAATGAACTTAATTGTGGTTATATATTGATTTTATTTCTAGCATTAAGGTTGAAAATGATAAAATTATTCAATGTTTTCAGAACATGAAAACTCATTGAGAACAATTATGATGTATATTGATACTTTCAGAAGTGATCTATTATATTTTTAATCTTACAAATTTATGTTTAAGATTTGCCCCCACTACATAAAATTTCTGGATCCGTCCCTACAAACGAATCATAGTATCTGCTTTTGTTATGTTCATTCTTGGGTATCTTGTCCAAAGAAATTCTAACTCAGCAACAATAAGTAAAGAGAGAAGAACACCTTTAAGAAGTTTCCATGCCATTCTTCTTGAAACATAGTGGAAAGTAATTCTTTCTAAAATGCGTCTAGTTGTCACCACAGTAACCTGTGATGAATTTGAAACAAATCAACTTATCAGCTATAACTTTAGAACAAGTTAGTTAAAAATAGGAATAAGAACAATAAACTTACAACATTCCATATAGAATTAAGTAGAAATTGTGGACCAAACCAAATAATTTCTGTTACTTGGCGATTTTAGTAATTTCCTAATAATTCTTTCTGGATATGCAAAATAAGGCTCACCTCACGGATGATTTGCAGTACTGATTTTTTGAAGGGAACAACTAGATTGTCACGAAGCTCATCAAGATTGTCTTGTATGAAGTCATCATCATCTTGCTCCATCTTTGCATGAGGCTCCAAAAGAGGCAAATAGAACATCAAGAATGACCTCATTGAAATCAGTGCAAATGACCTCAATTCAAAAGCAGATAACAGAGGTTTAAGTTCAATGTTGTAGTTCTTTGTACTATATTTTAGGGCATCATGGTAAAAGTATCTCTCAGGCACACTTCTTATGGTAGAAATGTAATCATCAGAAAATGTCGCTCCAGCATCACAATAAGCTACTGGTGTCCTGAAACTGAAGTTTTGTGTCAATATAAACTCTATATTAACTAAAGAAGTAAAATATGTTAGTAAACAAAAAACAAGGCAAAATGCATGGTTTCTAATGAGGAATGACGTCAACATTCAATTTTCTGATGTTGTTATATTTCAGGTAACAATACAAATTTACTACTGGAAAAAAATGAATTATCCATGAAAATTAGGGAACAAAAAAATGAAATTAATCTCTAATTGACCACTTTAACAAAGTTTGGCTTAAACATAGATGAGCGCAATAGCGGGTAAAACAAGTAATCTTGATAGTCATTGATAAATAAATCAACAAGTAATGTTAGTACACATGCATAATAAATCACGGATGCATTTGAATATCAACCATTGAATTTTTCGTCAACGGTTTAGATATATTACTTTACCTTATTAGAATTTTAAGGTTTTACCATCAAGATCAAATTCAACAAATACTTCTCATTAATCATACCCAAAGAAGTAGTCCTTTGAGGCCAAAGAGGTCCCAACAGCAAATGAGGCAGCGGCGGCAGATGCAGAAAAAAATGAAGAAGATTGATAGGTCCGTGCCGTGTTAAAGCAGCTTTGGTTTTTCCTCCATAGATCTAAAAGTAATGTTATTCCCGCCATTGTAAAACCTTACAAACAAGTTAAAACACTACATCAGCGTGATGAAACCAGTCTTCTCATACAACAATCATTATTATTTAAAAAATTAACAGGGAAAAAAAAATCCACAAAAGCATAGATAATGCACTAATAAAATGTTTGATTCGGTTTTGATTATTAAATTGACATCAGTTTCACATGTATTGAAATGATCTTCACATCTTAAAGTACAAATATTTTGTACACCCCAATGAACCATGAGGATTTAAAATGGGAGAGACCAACCAAGAGCGAGAATGGTAGCTAGAACTTGGAAGAATTAAGGGAGAAGAGGAGACAAAGTGCAGTGGGAAAAGATAGCAGCGCAGTTAGTTAACAAATGTATTTGAGAGACTGTTGTTTTGTTGCGACAATTTGGATCTGTGATCTGTCTCTCTCCAACCCGCATGAGGACCAGCTAGTTAGTTTGTTAGTTAAGTTTCACTGCCATTAGTTACTTTCACTGTTAGTGATTTCTTTTTCTTTTTCTTTTTTCAAAAATAAATTTAGAGTGAAATATTTAAAAAAATTGTTCAATTACTCAATATGTCACTCAACTATTTGGATGTTTCTAAATCAAGTCCTTGAATGTAGGAATTTAATTACAAATTATTTAAAAATTTAGGGACGTAATTATAAATTATTTAAAAGTTTTAACATAGAGGAGCTCAATTATAAAATGTTGACAAGTTCAGGAATTCAATTACAAATTTTTTAATTCAAAGAGCTATTTAAAAATTCTCAAATAGTTCACGACTTACGGAGCAATTAAAAACCACTAAATTTTTATAGTTAAGATGCATTTTGATTTAGTCAAACTTTACATGTAATATCAGTCAAAAACAAAAAAAAACTTGGATTTTTCTATCATGTGCAAAGCTGCACAAGTTAAGAAATCTTAAATAATAAGTTTACATTGGAACTTGTATATTTTTGTATTAAATACTAAACTTTTTAATAAATAGTTATCGTTTTCAATAAATAGTTACTATTTTTAGATTCTTTAACATGTGCAACATTGCACATGATGCACATTGCACGTGATAGAAATATCCAACAAAAAAAAAACTTTACATGTAATATTGAATCTTAAAATTGAGGAGGGCTATATTTTACCTAACCACTATGCCAATTTGTTCTCACCATCTATACGAGATTGGGGGGGGGGGGATGAAATAAGATTTTGAAGCAAATTAATGTCATGTCAATGCTTCAAAATTGCAAGTGTACACTACATTTCATCATTTTTGCATTCATGCAAGCCAACACTTTCTCATATTATTTGCATAGTATGTAAATACCATAAACGTTTGTCATGTTTTAATTAATTAACGAAGCCTGATCACATTCAATCATCATAATATAAAGAATTTTGAAATGTGTATTTGCTTGCTGTTTTGGGGAAAAAAATAATTTTTTACAAAGACAAATGCTAAGGAAACACTCTCTAACATTCTTTTTCCAACACACTCTCCTCTGTTGGTTGAAATTCATATGGGTCCCACCAAATTTTTTTGGGATCCATTTCAATTTCAACCAATAAAAGAGTGAATATTAGAAAAAAAAAGTGTTATAGAGTGTATTGATAGCACCCCTCATTTACAAATATCTAAATTTTTTTCATTGAATGTTTGATGATAAAACAAAAATAGTCTCATAAGTGCAATTAGGATGGTAAAAGGTTGCTGGGACATTTGATGTGTTAGGGCACGGGTTTGAACCCGCGGTACCCCTATTCTTCACGCTTAGTGTGAGTGAGTTTCGCCGCTAGGTTCTTTAGGAAAGAAAAACAAAAAACAAAAATACCAACCAAAGAGTTTTCAATTTAATTTAGCATTAGCCCAAAGTCTTATAATACGACATGAATGTAAAGTATCGGATCTCCCACCGTTGATAAGAAAATTACCATTTCGAACCAAGGATTGGATCGAAAGAGCAGAAAAGGCCAAGTGTAAATAGTCATGTTAAGAAAAGTGCTTGGAGACCATATCGTTCGAGCCAGAAGATATATCAAAGCATTGTGACAAAAGAAAATGGCTAAGTCCAAATGACCAAGTTAAATAGGAAATACCATTGATTTTAAAAATCCCCTCATCCAACGGTTGGATGTTTGTGTCTATGGAGAGACCATTTGCAAAAGGGTTGGATCCTCTACGACATCTGCAGCCTCTAAAGCAATTGGAAAAGAGAGAGAAAGAGAGAAGAAATGTGTGTGTGTGTGAGAGAGAGAGAGAGAGAACGGTGAATTTCTTGAGTGGTGACATGATTAACGAAGGGACACGTTAGCATCGCCACATGTACAATATTGTTTCTGAATTAATTCTTCAAAAATATAAAACAATTATGAAATTCATTTTCTTGTATCATTTTAGTCCTAATTATAAGAACAAATACAATAATGTTTTATATTGTACAATAATGTTTTATATTGTTCAAAGATATATTGTTCAATAATATGTTAACACATGGATAATATTTAGATGAGTAACTCAACAGCTTACATTTTTCAATTACATAAAAAAGATTTTGGTAAATAAAATGTGCAAAGATTACAAGTAGGATGACTCACAACTTACTGAAAAACAAAATGAAAAATTAGCATACTTAGGCTTGGAAGAAAGATAGAAAGAAAATAAAGACCTCAACATATTTTTTAATCTGGCATTTTTTTTCTTATAGCTAGGTGCTATCCTCATCAACTTTCATGAGCTTGAGCAACTCCATCTCCTCCCTAAACTTGGGCATGGAAGCTTTGGGGAGGGACACAAAGACCCTAACTCCTCCTTTCATTGAAGGATCCAAGTTACTAGGAGGCAAGAAAAGGCACAAATCCACATAGCCAAACATGTTCCATGGGACTGGCACTATATTCACTGAAGCTTTCCATCCAAAATCCACCTCTTGCAACAAACCAAGTTGCCTCCAATCCGTTAATGCCACTGTTGCACCTGTTCCTTCAATCCTAATGTTCCCTCTCCTCATTGTCTCCAACATGTTAATTGAGTTTCTGATGTATTCATTATTAAAAGGAAGCTTTTTACTCTCTTTGATGAGCTTCACAACCTCTGAGAGTGGTCTTTCATTAAGTTCTTTCACTGTTAGCACCACGTGTGTAGCAACAAAAGCATTCCCATAATACCCTTCAGGCAAAGGTGGATCCATTAGGTGTCTCACTCCAACTGCTAAACCAAACAAAGTTTTCCCATCAGTGTTCAACTTCAAAGCTCTAGCCTTTGACCTCCAAACATAGGCACCAAGCGTTTCAAGTGTTGTGAAGCTTTCCTTCATCACATTGTCATCACTTTCCTTCATCAGTTTCATTTTAAGCCTTTTAATGCACTCACTGTTTATGTTAAAGCATTCATGTGAAACCTCCTTAGTTGGCCAAAATGGTGAAGTTGCCATTGAAGTCTTATCTATGGGAAATTGGAATGGTTCTTTAAGAGTTGTCCCCATTAGTCTTTCTCTCTCCCAAACTGGCTTCACAGAAGGCTCAGTTTTTCCACTTGCAAGTTCAGCCAATGCTCTATAGAATTGTGATGCACCAAAACCATCACACACACTGTGTGACAAGCCCATTCCAATTGTGAAACCCCCACATAGAAACTTTGTCACCTTGAAAACTAAAGGATGGTGACTAGTTTCCTCTTGAGAAGGGTTATCAAACACCAATTTCTGTGCTGTTGGGACATCAATCCCTTCAAGATAATGAAGGGAATAGAGTTCACAGTTAGCATTTGCCTCCAAGAATGGAACTCCATCAGCATTGCAGTTGATTCCAAGTTTTTTTCCACCATCAAGTGATACTATCTTTCCTGCAAGAGGATAATAGTAAACCAAAGCCTTTGAGAGTGCTTCTTTGATCACATTAGCAGGATCTAGTTGGCCATTTGGGAAATCATGATTTGCTTGGTAAACATAAATGGTTTGACAGAGAATGTTGATGTTAGGATCATTGTCAATGCTGGACAGAGAAAGAATCTCAGAAGGGGTAGGCTTGGATGGTTTAATGATCACAACATCTTTGGTATCAAGAGAAAGGAGTGTCTTTTGATTTTCCATGGAAAAAGAAGTGTAGAGAATAGAGAGTTGAGGATATGAGAATATGTAACAGCTTCATAGATATATATAGAACTGATTGTGTAAATGTAAGTCTCATTTGGCCTTATCCATCCATTGTGAGATAGGAATCATTACAATCCCAACTTAGGAAGTGGAATAGGTTGAAGTAGTTGACACTGACAGAAATGGAATTGGGTAGTGAAATGAAACCTTGAAGCAACTAAGTTTTGGCGCTCTTTTGATTTATAGACATTTGTAAGAAATTGTTAGGTAAGGCTAATGAAGATTATTTGGAACTTAGCAATAAAATTAATGCATGTGGCTTGCAAGTAACATTTTCATTTAAGTTAATTACTAAATTGGAAAGGCACTTAATAAAAAGCATATGGTTTTATCTGATCTTCATCATTATGATCATCTATTTTTTTAAACTAGTGAGATAATGGTTGGATAAGTTTCAGAATCAATGCTGGGGACACTTCATCAGGGCACTAATAGGGAAAAAAAAATATATTTTTAGGTGGACAAGTATAAATGTAGACCATGGTGAGTGGAGATCAAAGACATACACATGAATATGAGCAGATAATTCCTGGATCGCACTCAATAAAGCTAGCTGGTGCAGGTTTCACACACAGTTAGATAGATCATAATAGGGAAATTTGGAAGTTGACGACACTTGCTTCCATAATCTCAAAGGGTGGACAAAGATGTCAAAGCTGTGCACAAATACGTATGCACTATGTAGTAATATATGTTTTTATTTTCTTTTTGAACAACTTGCCATGATGAGTGATTGTAATGCAAGCATGACCTGCCGCCACGCCTTCAATGGAATACAGGTATTGGATGTAGAGGCAATAACCTTTCAAATTGTTATATGACCGGTTCGGATCACTAATTGGATCGAAAATGCATGAGAAATTGAACTTGGCCAGTTTTGTGAAGGGAAAAAAAAAAAAAACCAGGGACTCACCCAATTGTTGTTCATCCTCTTTTTATAATTCTTTTTTTTCTGTGTATTTTTTGCTTATTTGTTAAGTGACACAATGTGGATACTTAATCAAAAGTTGTTACTGGTGGTGAAAATACATGGATGGATGGTTGGGTGGTTGAAAGTTGAAACATGCTACATAAATTATGCGCGGTTCTCTTTTAACAAGGTCTTGGTTCCAATTTTGTGAATACAGAAAAGAGCAATGCTAAGTATTACAAAGCAATTCATGTATGAAATGAATGAAAACACGCGTGTCTATTTTCTAAACAAACAAGAAGCAGTTCGGTTAGTGTTTTGACGGAATTCATGGGTTGACTAACCAATCATATGCCTTCGCATTCATTCTTGCAATGACTATTCATAAGTTTAAGCATTTTCCTAAAGAAAAAAAAATGTTGGGAGAGCTTTGTCCCTTTAAATAGGTTCATGCGGTTCAATACGATTTTTAGATATCACATTTCTAGACCAAAAACATACATGCCATGTATATTTGAAAATAGATTCCCAGCAGTAAAAAAAATGACTAGGCTAATTTTGGCCATGATAATGATATGATGGTTGAAACTGATTTACCAAATTTAGTATACGAGTCGTCCGATCTTACACAAATGTGGTGATTTGCCCAACTGCGTGAAAGCATGGGATTGTCATTGCGAATTTGCGACGATAGGCAATCTAGGTTATAAAAAAAAATGATAATTTAGTCATCTCTGTGTCATCTGGATGTTACCATGTAATCATGGGTTTTCTTAAGAGAAGTGATAGTCGGACATCACTTTCTAAACACCGTAGGGGACACCGTATTTTCATCCCCCTGTATCTCACTTGTTTTGCTTGCTTGTTTTTCACTCTCTTACTTTTCAGCCACACACACAAATTAGGGGACACCGTATGAGTGTCGGAAAAAGGTGTTTATTTAGCTTTTCTGTTTTCTTAATAACCGTACGTACCGCTTGCCAATTCACCATCCGGTGTATCGGATTCACATAAAAAAAATAATAAAAAAATCTTGGGAGTATTTATTAGGTAAAGAACTGTATACATGTGCATGTGCCCACACGGCGTTCCTAATAACTACGAACTTAATTGAATCACCTATCTATTCTAACTATTGAAGTGAACCACCTATCTAACTCAAAAGGATGAGTTAAAGCACGTAAATAATTTTATTTCTAACACCTTTGGACTTGAAAGTTATGAATAATAATAAGTATCACGGTAAATTTTATTTTATTTTTCATCTACTCCATTTTTCTTATGAGTTTAGTCCTTGTATACTAGTGTTTGGTTTCTGCTTTAATATCAACTCTGCTTCACATTGTTCTGTTTCTTTATTCAAGTTTGGTAGTTTTTAGTGATTAATTTTGCTTAGCTAATATTTTCTTTTTTTACGTTATTGTTAAATGATTATTCTGATTTATGATTGTTCCATGCGACTATATTCATGGTCATTCACTAGTATGTTAATTTCTTATTTTGCCCTCCTTATTATACATTGATGTGCCAGCTTTGTTAACAGTGTCGTTTCTCGTGATTAAGCATACATTTTTGGGTTCTATTTTCTGAAGCACTCGTATTGCTATTTCATTGTTTATCTGAAATTTTTGTTTGGTGCTTATTTGTAACTCTGTTTCAGATAGCATTACTAGATGCAAGATGAATCATTAGATCAACCATTGTTCAAAGTGTCAATGACCAAACTCTTTCATAAGAGCTGATGAATGGATTTATATATGTCTGTCCCCTAAACGGTTTAGCACCAGATTTTAGCTTAAGCCGAAATTCAACTTTAATATAAAAGAAACCTCCAACAAGTGTATGTTTGTTTTATAGTTGAAAACTTATAAATATACGTTTAGACTCAAAGTATCTATAAAATTCTTTTAGAACAAATGTATTTTGATCAAAACAGACTTTTAAGTGTGTCTTTTGTTCTATGGTGGCGGTGAAAATTGATTTTAAATAAATTGAATTTATAAAATTAATTTTGATTAAAAATAAGTTGAATGTTAAGTGATTTATATTTGGATACATTCACATAAATGTGAGTTGAACAATAACTCCAAATAATTTGAGACTAAAAATCACGTTTGAAGGCAAAAACTTCAAATCCGAACTTCAAGTTAGAATATACTAATTCTACTCAAAAATATCAAAACATGTCAAAATCAATTTTATGTCTCTGGAAAAAAGTGAATCTAAACACGCACTAAAATGTAGAACGGCTTCATTTCATGCAGTAACAATGCCAATTACATTCTCCCCCCTTGAGCATGAATCTATTGCTACTGCAGCCTAATTGTCGCCCTTAAGAATCAACTGGCAACGTTGGATCAGCTCCATCATAACAATGCCAATTTTAGGTGATTAGCTCGTTATGCTATAATCTGTCAGGCAAATGGTTTAGCAGATTGTTGAGCAAGATATATTTGTTGATGGATATCATGACATCCATCTCTATGCTTATGCAGGTGTAGCTGAACATGTTACTGCAGCCAGTTATAGGACCATAAACGACAACCAGGTGCCACTTTTGAAGTTTCAATCTGCACTTGCTTTGAAGTCCTTCAGGATAGATAGAAAGTGCACTTGCTTTGAAATCCTTCAGATAGCTAGATAGATAGATCTAAGGTTTTAAATCGCGGTCATAGTCGTGTCGCGATCCTTGATATTACAAATAATTGTGGTCAAATACGGCTGATGCGACCACAATTGTGGTCTTGATGCGGTTGTGGAAACCTAAAAAAACTTTGACGTCGCGGCCACAATCGCAGTCACGGAGCGTTTTCTAAAATCTTCGTAGACGATGTCCAATACTTCTGTTACCGTGCATATGGGGCAGGACTAACCAGGATTAATCGATGTTTTGTGCCAGTTACATCGAATAGATGAGATTCAACAACTATAGATATTAGATGCATATAGTAAATAACATATGTAAAAAGTACTCTAACCTAATAATTCAGTCCTTAGATAAGCTTTGTTGGACTTAGGCATGCATCAGGAAGGCTAGTGTACCAATGAAAGAAAGCAAAGAGAAAAACACACTGCCGGTAGATTTTAAGGACTCAACCTTGGAGATGACCTTGTCTTCTGCAAAATTATCATCAGAGTCACTAGTTAGAACTACCAAGCCATTCTAAATTTTCATCATAACTTAAAACAAATGGAAGCAAAATAAAAATCTTTGTACGTATCAAAGATCAAGGCACTTACTGCACTCTTTTGCATGGCACAAACACTTCAACCCAGCACCACAGTTGCCATTAGGCTTTTCACACCCTTTGCAAATATCTGGTACACGGTTTGGAATGTCAACAGATACCCTTATTCCCATCTTATATTGTCCACCATCTGAAGAAATTCTATGTGCCCAGCTGTAATGAGAGCAGTTCAAATGTTTAGGATGAAAATCCTCATCAACTTTTTGCACATCTTCAACAACTAAACATGAATAATAAGGATGTTTCTCTTGCTCTTTTGTTCTAGATGATGATGAAGTAGCACCTCCACATGCATACAAGTCACTGCAATTTTGCACAAATGATGAAATTGGATCTCTTCTGCTTGAGCAATTGAAGAGAATAAGTGAGTTGGGTTCTGGTGGAGAAGGGAAACCAGCAGTGACAGCCAGAGGAGAAACATATTGGAGTGAAGAAGAAGAACAAGATGAGAGAGAGAGAGTGATTGTTAGTAATCTACCACTACAATCAACTGAGGAAACCTGAAAAAGGCCAAGGGATGTTCTGAAGTAGAGATTCTGAGATCTGCAAAGGGTGATGCTACTCAATAGAGAAGTTATAGAAGAATTTGAATTCAATAAAGGTGTTTGAGTTCTGATGGAGTTTGAATTCCCACAGTAGTTTGTATTATTATGCTGTGGTATAGAAGAAACTAATATAATAACATTGAATAGGAGTAATGAATGAAGAAGATGGGGTATCTTGAGTGGTTTCATGTTCATCCCTTTTCTCTATCAATGCAAAAATGTTTGCTCAATTGTTTGAATCATGTAGGGTTTCTTTCAGGATGATACCAGATACTAGATAGTAGATAGGAAAGCATAATGTCAAGACCTAGAGAAACACTACTTCCAAATGGCTTTCCATGTTGGCCCCATGTGTTGATTAATGACTTTCTTTTTCCTTCCTTTTTTTTGGTCACTAGTAAAAGGCAACATTACTTTGAGGAATCATGGAACTTGGGCTTCAAATTTTAAACTTTCTTTTCGTTTTGCTATGCCACATGGAATAGAACTTTTGAGACCATCCTTCATAAATTATTGTTAATTAATTTTCAATCGGTCATCAAGTTTTGCATGAACCAATGTTATTCATCCACAGTTAATTAAGACCTATTGTAACTCTGAATAGTGGAATTCTTTTTTATGTTTAATAGTAAATATTAACAAATACCAACTCCTAAAACTTTCCATTACTTGGAAAATGAAGAGCTTATCTGGTAGAAATTGCATGACAACCAATAGGAACAAACCACAACAAACTACAAGTAGTGGATCCACACACATGCATACACCTCAAAGATGGAATGGAAACATTAATTGCTAGAATATCTTCCGGATCATGCTGGTGCTTTGACAAGGTTAGATGTGAAATCCAGCACCACAATCTTCTCAACAGCAGGCGAAAATATAGAGGAGAACTCAACATGATTTGGGTGAACCTGAAATGCATCAAAATCCTCTTTCCCATTGAATGTCATCAAGAAAGCATGAGTGAAACCTTGTCTCAGCATTTCATGGTTTTCAATGTCCTTTCCCCTGATATACAACAAATACAAAGCATATGATGGTAAACTAAGGCTAAACAAAAACATGACTATCATGAAATTAAAAAATAAAAAATAAAAAAAAAAACTCATAAGGTCATACATACCATTCAAAGGACTTGACATGATCAATGCCAGAGATCATGTTCTCCAACCCTTGGATGAGCTCTTCAACTGCCACACTATCCTTGAACTTAACAATTACATAGTGATTGAATGTTCCCATGGCTACAATATAATACAACACAGCACAACAAAACTCCTATATGAACCAAAAGCAAGTCCCTAGTAGCCAAATATATATGCACAAAACCTACAATATGAACATGGCACAATTTTTGCCTGTCAGATCCTCATGACCAATTTCACCGCTTTTTTTTTTTTTGCGGTAATCAATTAATCACGTCTCAATTTTAGTTAGGAAAGGTGCTACTACTTTTATATATAGACCCACCAGTGAGCAAATTCTTCTCCCTTTCCCTCCCACGCAGTATAAATTGTCTGGTGCAATTGTCGTTGCACATGAAGTTTGAGTATGCGTTGCTCTCACTCAGAGTCAGAAAACATTATCGTAATGTATGGCAGACTCTTTCCTTTATTCAGCAGCTTTTTTCTATTTCTACTTGTACAAAATTAGTGCTATCTGCTGGACTTTTCTCCTTGTCCTTGTCATGTGCAGTGCACCACCAAGGTAAACTTCTTTTTTTAATGGCAAATGTTAATCGTTACTCGTTAGTGTGTTATGTCAGGAGTCAGAGTTTGAACTCTGGACCTCCTACTCCAACTCTTTAAAATGTTCCAGCTCAACCACTTGAGCTACGACCAAAGGACCCACCAAGGTAAATTTTGAGCTTCAATACATGGATGACATGATGTTGTGGAATTATCATTAAGGAATCTTAACTCAACCGCTAGTGCCTTTCTCAAGTGAATAAAGAACAATGACGTCTGAGTGATTTTCATCAACTGATACAATGTCACATTGATAGACGTGTCTTTCACAGGCTGTTTAATTCGAAAAATATGTTTTTTTTTTGTTACTTGCTTTGAAAAATTGTATTCAGATTTAATATACACTAGACACTAGTTCCGGTGGACCAGTTATTTGGAAATCAATTAAACACGAATTTAAATATTATTAACTGTAATTTTTAGGTGTTTAAATATAATTTACTACATGTATATTTGAATACTTAAAAATTATGGTTAGTTAATAAAATTTAACCGATGATTAATGAGTTGCGACATCTTATTATATTCGTTAACCAAGTTCAATGTTTTATTAACCACGTATGTGAACTGTATTAACCAGTAAAATTTACGTCGATTTTTGGTGTCTATTTTGGGTGGACCATGGGATTTGTTACCTTTATTTAAATAATCCTAATTGAAAAGTCGCTCTCGTAGCATGTACTCAATGTCGGTAGAAAATATTGATACGAAAATCACGTTTCCTATTCTTAATTAGAGCATTATATTAAGCTAATTATAATAGCAGTTTAATTTAATAGGCTCAAATCTCATGTGGTCTAATTTGGTAAGCCCATAGACTACCAAACTGATATAGGCGGCTTAATGAGTAAATATAAGCATTGGCTCATTTGGAAAATAATAAAAACTTGATGGAACAATACCAGCTATGGTTCAACCAAAGTAGTAGAACACAAGTTTCTGTTCTCTCCAACTTGAATAGAGACGACAGTCCCATTGAGAAACTAAAGAGATTTAGTTGAGGAAGATCACAAATCACACTTTGTTCACGTTTGATTGTGTAGTAATTCCCCAATAGTTTGGTGATCAATCTCTATGGATCAAGGTATTACATCTAGATTCATGTACCCTTGGCTAGTATGATTTAGATCTTAGGCTTTTGGGAATTTTATTCTATGATGTTTGCATCTAGAATTATGATTTCCATGTTCGTTTAATCTCCCAACAAATATTTGTTACATAGAAATATTAGTTTCTGAAGGGAATTTAACAGTCATGCAATGACAGTGTAAAAATAATTTACACAGACGACAAGCGTTTTGTACCAAGTCACACTTCCAATTATATAAATAATTAGTCACATTTAGCTGGTTATGAAATGATATGACAAGGAAATGTATTGGATGCTCTAATAAGGCCAATGCAACTGGTAATCTGTCTTAATCACCAGTTATTGAACAAAAAACCTTTTAAGACAATTGAATTACTTGAGTTGACTTTTTTCATAAAAATTTCTATTTATCACTCTAACCAGAATTTTAATCACTTGATGATACGTTTACTCAATAATATGCTGAGGGAGCTTATATAGAAATGGTGTAGTTGCCAGGGTGCTTCATCGTAAGGGTCGGAGAACAGGTTGACCTGTTATAGCAGGTATCTTTTGAATTTGAAAGAGGGGGTTGGGGGGAGGGGGGGGGAATGGCTCACTGCAGTCTGCCACTACCTCTCCTGTATTCTCAACATCTTTTTGTCCATTAAACCAATCAGTGTACGGTGAAAGTCAGTAGCAAAAGTACATGATACAGTTTTCTTTTACGTGAAGTACATGATACAGTTGTTGCATGCTAGTTCTGAAATGTGGACTGCAGTCCATCACACAAACATAGCGGTCCATGGCCAAATTCTTCGGTACACAATTTCGTGCAAAACGATTTCAAAACAATCGGCATTTTTCTTTAATACACCACATTTGAGTATGTGATCTAGTTATGTAATGTGAAATCATTTAATACATTTTATAACCCATGTTATTAAATTCAATAAATAATTTAAAGAGGCAGTGCTAAAAATTTTACTGTGTGAACATACAAATTCAATTCTTCTGTTGACAAGCCATCCATAGGATAGGAGCGTACCACCCATATCTTTCATAACTGGAGTGTATTTCCAAATTACAAGATATCTGAGTATTCGCACTCAGAAGGCTCTCGCTTCTGTTCCCCGAAACTAAGACCTTGTGCCTTGCTCTTGAGACGAGAAGTACGTTTCCGGTGCCCTCGACCACGTATGTGTTGTTCCCATTCATGTAATCCTCTAAACACCCGATCACCGCAGGCCTGTCAACAGAAAGGTCACAAGAAACAGATTATGTTTAAGGTGCAGTAAATGATTATTCCACATCACCCTCTCTCTCACATTTATAAAAGTGCCAAAATCTGTGTATGTGTGCGGACATGTAGAAAATAAGGTGAGATCAACCGTAATGGACGATATAGTGTGGAGAAGTAAAACAGTAAAACAATGAATGTGTATGTAACATTGTTATGCCAATGTCCCATGCCAGGTGGATTGTAAAACATAGCAGACCTTGCATATGTATTGAGTCCAGAGGTCCCTTTGGATTATTTTCGTCCCAGTGTCATTTGACATCCCAGGTGTGGATGACAAGCATCCATTCTCACTCAGGAACGATTTAACTATCTTCGTGGCAGATTCAACCACTTGGCTAGTCCATACATCATTTGATTTGCCTAAAACATAAAATATCCAAATCAATAGATAAATAATAGTTAATTGTTGACACAATAACACAGATAATATAGAAGAACAAAATTAAGACAGCTTACTCAATATTGATTCCGTGGAATCAACATAGTGTATGTCCCAACCAAACAATGTTTGTAGTCGACTGAGCATCCTCTTCTGTCATGAACAAAGCTTCCATGTCAATCTCAGACTTCAAATTTCTGTGCTACAGTCGACTCAATGTAGAACGTCTTAGCAGTGGTCATCAATGAATAGATGATCATATATTATTAGAATTTGGGATTTGGCCTACCTCAACACTAAAAACTAGCTTATGGGGTGAGGATTGCCCCCCATTTATAACCACTAATCAGACCATCTCATTATTCCATGTGGAACTTCTAACATACTAGTATATTTTCTCTTCAAGTTAACATGGTCTTTAGTGACAACGTAAATTTTAGACAGTGCCAAGTAAAAACTGATAGTAACTCCAAAATTGCTAAACAGGGTTGTTAGAATATGTTGTGTATATTGGGCCCAAGCCCATTAGTCTCTTGTGTATATATATACCTCACTTTGTAACCCTATTCAAGTTATGAAATACATTTCTCTCATATTTCTACATGGTATCTAGAGCCAGAACATAATCAGGTGGCTGCCAACGTTTCCGTGAGCCTCTTCTCTTTCGGCGACCTTTGTTTCTCCGGTGGTATCTTTTCCGGCGACCGGATAACTTCACCGCCAGCACCACCGTGTTCGCCGCGCCGAGGCGAGTCTGACTACCCAAACCTCGCCTCCATCGGAGCTCCGACGCGCCGCTTCGTCTCCGGCGACCATCTTCTGTTTTTCTTAGATCTACTTCTCTCCGGTGCTCATCTGCTGCCAACTCCACCACCGTTGGACTCCTCTCATCAAGGCGAGTCCGGCCATCCAGTTTGTCGCCGCCGCGCCATACAGCTCTGATAGCCGAATCGCCGAGCCACTTTCCAGATCTGTTTCCGACTTATTTTTCTGTGAGGACTTCATTCTTCTTTGTTATTTTCTTCTACTCACATCTTGAAGATCATCTATTTGGCTTTTTCTAGTCTTCTTTGTCTTGAAACATGGCTGGTTCATCTTCTTCCTTTAGTTTGGGCTCTTTTTCTACCTTTTCATCCACTCCAGCCATTGTAACAGAAAAGTTAATGGGCTCTTCTAACTATATTCCTTGGTCTAAGGCTGTTGAAAAATGGTGCATTGGTCAAGGGGTAAAGAAACACCTCACAACTAAGATTGATGATGTGAAGGCAGAGGAGAAGGAAAAATGGGAACAAACTGATGCTTTGTTGTGTACTCTGTTATGGCAATCTATTGATCCATCCGCTTCATAGCATCTATACCAACTTTGACACTTGTTATGAGCTATGGACTCAAGCCAAATCTCTGTATACCAATGACATTGGTAGCTTGTATTACATTGTTGACAAATTAATCGGCCTTCGTCAGCGAGAATACTACTATTGATGAATGTGTTGGTCGATGTCTTATCAAGGCTGAGTTCAATGCTCTTCTACCAGCTGGAAAAACTATTGCTGAAGAGCTTGCTCAGAGAGACAAGTTCTTTATGGTATGTACCTTGGCTGCACTGAAGTCTGACCATGCATCTGTGAGGGACCAAATCCTTGCCAGCCCGACTGTCCCTACATTGGATGAGGTTTTCTCTCGGCTTCTTCGTGTTTCCTCTGTGTCTGCTGGTCCTGTTGCACCGGATAGCTCAGCTTTAGTTTCAGCAAATGCTCAGCGTGGTCCTAAGGAGGACCAAGGTGGTGATCATCGAGGAAACAATAGGGCACCTCGTCCTAAATGCGCTTATTGTCATAGATGGGGGCACACTAAGGAGAAATGCTTCAAGTTGCATGGTCGTCCTCCTCGGGCTAATCTTGCCCACAATGAGGACAACCCGCCTGAGCAACCAAGGGACCATCCAGTACAGCAGTCTGTCACACTTATCGGGACTGATTATGATGATTATTTGAGGTATCGGGCATCACAGCAGTCCTCATCATCCAGTGTACCTGTTGCTCATTCTGGTAATTCCTTTGCTTGCGTGTCCCAATCTTCTGTTGGACCATGGGTCCTTGATTCTGGCGCTTCTGATCATATCTGTGGTAATTCCTCTTACTTTCTCATATTAATTATTCCACCTGGTGCGCTTTCTATTACCTTAGCTAATGGCTCTAAACAGATTGCTACTGCAGTAGGTAGTGCACAACCCTTACCCTCTATTCCTTTGAACTATGTACTCTATGCTCCTAAATGTCCGTTCAATCTTGTTTCTATTAGTAGTCTGACTCGTAACTTAAATTGCACTGTCTCATTTTCTCCTAATTCTGTTGTTATTCAGGATCGCAGTACGGGACGGGTGATTGGCGCAGGACATGAGTCACAGGGTCTGTACTATCTTTCATCACCATCGGTTGCCTGCACTACTACTTCATCTCCAGAGCTTCTCCACAACCGTTTGGGACATCCGAGTCTATCTAAGCTTCAGAAAATGGTTCCTGGTCTTTCCTCTTTGTCAAGTCTTAATTGTGAGTCGTGTCAGCTAGGTAAACAGTCTAGAGTGTCTTTTCCTAAGCGTGTCAATAATCGGGTTGCGTCCCCTTTTGCTTTAGTTCACTCTGATATTTGGGGTCCTAGTCGTGTTGTTTCTGTGTCTGGATTTCAGTATTTTGTAACCTTCATTGACGATTATTCTCGTTGTACTTGGTTATATTTAATGAAAAATCGGTCTGAAGTTTTATCCATTTTTGAGATCTTTTGTGCTGAAATTAAAAATCAATTTCATACAAATATTCAAGTCCTACGGAGTGATAATGCACCTGAGTATTTTTCCACAGCTTTCACTCAATTCATGTCTTCTCAGGAATTATACATCAGTCTCTTGTGCTTACACACCTCAACAAAATGGGGTTGCTGAAAGCAAGAATAGACATTTGATTGACACAACTCGCACTCTTTTACTCCATCATAATGTTCCCATTCGTTTTTGGGGGATCTTTGTCATTCTTGCATGTTACCTTATTAATCGCATGCCATCTTACGTTTTGCAAAGACAAAGCCCTTCATTCCATACTTTTTCCTAACCAGACGTCATATTCCCTTACTCCACGCACTTTTGGGTGTGTTTGCTTTGTTCATAATATGATGCCTGGAAAGGATAAGTTGTCAGCCAAGTCAATCAAATGTATATTTCTTGGTTATTCTCGTGTTCAGAAAGGTTACAAATGTTACTCTCCAGATACTAACAGGTATTACCTATCTGCTGATGTCACCTTCTTTGAGTCTTCACCGTTTTATCCTTCATCTTCCACAAACCCATCTCCATCCATGACAGAGGTTCTACCACTTCCACACATTCCTCCTTTACTGTCATTGGACTCCAACAGGCTAGAAGAACCAACTGAAACTGATCCTTCTACAGTAGAGGTCCAACCAACTAGGCCCTTACAGGTTTATCGTCGCAGAGTTCGCACAACCAGTGATGCTCCCTTAGCAGTCCCTACTGACTCATCTCCTGCTCCAACACCTTCCCTTGCTGAGGATCCTAGTGACGATCTTCCTATTGCCATTAGAAAAGGTACTCGTTCCACTTGTAATCCTCATCCTATATATAACTTTCTTAGTTACCATCGCTTGTCCACTCCATATTGTGCTTTTATATCCTCTTTGTCTGCTGTCTCTATTCCTAACTCTATTAGGGAAGCACTTTCACATCCAGGATGGCGTCAGGCAATGATGGATGAAATGTCTGCACTTCATACTAATGGCACTTGGGAGTTGGTTCCTCTCCCTCCAGGTAAAACTCCGGTAGCTTGTCGTTGGATTTACACCGTTAAAGTTGGCCCAGATGGTCAGGTTGATCGCCTTAAGGCTCGTCTTGTTGCTAAAGGTTATACTCAAGTTTATGGCCAAGATTACACCGATACCTTCTCTCCTGTTGCCAAGATGTCATCTGTTCGTTTATTCTTGGCTATGGCTGCTATCCGTTCTTGGCCTTTGTTTCAGCTTGATATTAAAAATGCTTTTCTGCATGGTGAACTTCATGAGGAGATCTATATGGAGCAACCGCCTGGCTTTGTTGCTCAGGGGGAGTCTAATTTGGTTTGTAAACTTCATCGGTCTCTTTATGGTTTGAAGCAATCCCCTCGTGCCTGGTTTGGAAGGTTTAGCACTGTTATTCAGGAATTTGGAATGTCTCGTTGTCATTAGATCATATGATATTTTATAGGCATAACTCTCAGGGAAAGTGCATCTACTTGATAGTTTATGTTGACGATATTGTCATAACAGGAGATGATCATGATGGCATTGAAGAGTTGAAGAAACACTTATTTCATCACTTTCAGACCAAGGACTTGGGCTTACTTAAATACTTTCTGGGTATTGAAGTAGCTCAATCTAATTGTGGTGTTGTTGTTTCTCAAAGGAAGTATGTATTGGACATTCTAGAGGAGACTGGTATGTCAGATTGTAAGCCTGTTGACTCTCCTATGGATCCTAATGTTAAACTTCTTCCTGGTCAGGGGGAGCCATTGACTGATCCAGGCAAGTATCGGAGACTAGTTGGTAAGCTAAATTACCTTACTATCACTCGCCCAGATATTTCATTTGTTGTTTCTGTGGTGAGTCAGTTTCTTCAGTCTCCTTGTGATAGTCATTGGGATGCAGCTACTCGTATTTTGAGGTATGTAAAAGGAACTCTGGACAAGGTGCATTATACGAAAACAAAGGTCATTCTCAAGTGATTGGGTATTGAGATCTTTGATTGGGTGGATCCCTATTGATAGACGTTCTACCTCAGGATCTTGTGTTCTTGTAGGAGGTAACCTGGTCTCTGGAAAAGTAAGAAGCGAGGATGTTGTAGCTAGATCTAGTCTTTGAGGTGAGTATCGTGCTATGGCGTTGGTCACATGTGAGCTTATTTGGATTAAGCAACTAATTCATGAGTTAAAATTTACAGAGGTCTCTCCGATGAAGTTGTTTTGTGATAATCATTGCTCTTCACATTGCTTCTAACCCAGTCTTTCATGAGAGAACTAAACATATTGAAGTGGATTGTCATTTCATTAGAGAGAAAATTTTGTCTGGTTGTATTGTCACTAGTTACATTTGTTCTAATGATCAATTAGCTGACATTTTTACTAAGTCTCTTAGGGGCCCTCGAATTGGGTTTATTTGTAACAAGCTTGGTGCATATAATCTATATGCTCCAGCTTGAGGGGGAGTGTTAGAATATGTTGTGTATATTGGGCCCAAGCCCATTAGTCTCTTGTGTATATATATACCTCACTTTGTAACCCTATTCAAGTTATGAAATACATTTCTCTCATATTTCTACAAGGGTCTTAAATCCAGAAAAATTTCAACCCCAATATTGTACAAACTTCCATGTGAAATAAATACCCCTTCAAAATGAACAGAATATATATTTCAAACTTTTATATCAGAATACAAATAAAGTATCTCGAATAATTTTCTATTACATGTGGTGAGATTGGTCAGAAAAATGTCTAATTTTCAGCTTCCTTGCATATCTTGCCAAAAGAAATGTTCTGTCAAGAATGTTTGTTTAAGAAAGTCAGAACAAATGACAAATCATTTTTACCTGACGGCGAACAAGTCTCCTGGTATTAACCTTTACTTTCTCAATTGCTTCTTCCAAAAGAGTAATGGATTTAGTATCTGAGAAAGATATCAACCTTTCCATCAGATTACCGTTAAACAACAGCTCACCCTTTTCTAAACTTGATCCATCAGTCAATTCTCTCTCGCTTTGATTTATGTTTTCGACAACACAAGTTCTAAGAAGAGGCTCGAATTCACGGACACCAATGGCTTGTCGCAAACCTCTAGTATAATCTGCATTCGAAGAGTAAATGGCATAGACTTCATTGAGCAATCCAGCATCCATCATGCAATCTACCCTCTGCTCTACATATCTGTCCAGTACCGGGATGGACGCGTCCACACATATAAAACAGCAATCATATCTTAAGTTATCAGCTTGACCCCACTTCTGCCCTGCCAGAAGCAAGACTGACATTATTTAAAAGTCAAGAAGAGGATTTAACAGACATATTGCAATAAAACACATGAGCAATTGAACATCCTTCTTCCATTTCTGTATATCCACTTTAGGGTAATTAATGAATTGTGGAAGCAATCAATTAAGACAACCATAAATTGAAGAAAAGCGCGATATGTCAAATCAAAGATGGACTAAGGGTGTTTGTTTCCGCGCGGGGGGGGGGGGAATTATTCTTGGGAAAGTGAAATTGGGAATAATGACATTCTCATGATTGGCACAAACTTTAAAAAAATTCCTAGGTATTATTTATTCCCGGGAAAATTACATTTCCACGTTTTATTTCATCTTTATTCCCATGATGAGGGGTGGAAATCGTCTTTCCCGTGACATGAGAATGGAAGTTATATTATAAACATAACTTCCATTCCCACCTCTTCCTCCTACCATTTGAATTTTAAAAAATATTCCCATAAACGTTAAACATTTCCTGAGAATATCATTCCTAGGAATGTAATTATACACCTTGAAACAAACACCACCTAAGGGAGAAGATATTCTATTGAATTTGCAATCAGTTCATGAATATAAAAGAAGTTGACAAACCTCTGCTGCCTTTCCTTGAAAAACTTTGCTAGGAAGAACACCGGTGCGAGAGTACAAACTAATATATTGATTTATCTAAAAACAAAAAAGCATAGAAAATGTAAATGTGGCATCCCCAGTTAAGCATTTCACATAAATTTAAAAGCTCGCCTTGGAAATGAATTGAAAGTGCATAATGCTTCTAATGTATGTACTGTTTACTAGAACTTCAAAATATTTGCTTAAAATTATAAGAACTATAATTTTACATATGCATAAAACGGAATTGTTGCATATATAACTCCAACTGTATAAATAAGATGGCCCTTTGCATACGTTTCGAGAATAATAAATAATGAAATTACACCTCCGACCTTTCTATGGTTATTTGGATGGATTCTATTTGCTGCAATTGGATCAATATCTTTAAGCAAATCATAACTGTTGTTTGAACTGTCATTTTCAGCTGCAAAACTATTATCATACTGTGTGATACCTACAAAATCACAATATAATAGAAGCTAAGTATAAATTAACAAGCAGGGGAAAATATTAGAGAACCGAATAGCAATTTACCAAGTGAGTCGCCCAAATAGCTTTCATTCAAATCATCTGCCGAATCATCTAGAAGAAACGGACTCACAAGAGCCTGAAGAGCATAACAGGAAAAAGTGCTAGTATATAAGAAATAAAATGCAGAACCCAGCACCTTGAAATACATCTAACTAGAGTAAAAATAGAATGCCAGTGCCACAAAAACACAGATAAGAAACAAAAATGCACATATAATGGTTCAAAATCCGTACCTGAATATAGTAATTTGTACCCCCAACTATAACGGGTAAGTGGTTACGAGCCAATATGGCATCAATGATCTGAAAAATAAAGAAAACAAATATTAATAAACTAAAATGACAAAAACTAAAGGGGACGAAAAAAAGACAAAATCTTCACTTACGGGAATAGCAGAATCCCGAAACGTTTTGGCCGTGAATTCCATGTTTGGGCTTACGGTACCCAAGAGATGGTGCGGCACTCCTAAAACAAACGAAAGCGAGATTTAAGAAACGGAAAGAGATTCGGAGTGGGGGAAATCAGGTGCGAGCAGGATACGGTGGTACCGTTTTGGTCGGAGAAGGGGAGTTTGTTAGTGAGAACATCGAGGCCACGGTAGACCTGCATGGAATCGGCGTTGATGACTTCGACAGGGAAATGGGAAGCCAAATCAACTGCCAGCTTCGACTTCCCAGAACCGGTGGGGCCCGTTATAACCACCACCTTTGGTCGTTCTCCATGGCTAGGGTTTGAAGCTACAGTTTTCTCCGTCGCCATCGCGTCACTTTCTTTCGCTCGTGCCCTCTGCGCGTTCTCCCGCTTTACCACTTTGTTTGGATGCTAAAGAAATAGTAGGAGAGAAAAGAAATAAGAATATCGAGTATAAAGTATATGTTGTTTGGGCAAATAGAAGTAGAGATGAAAGAAATATCAAAATTTCTTTTCAATTGTTTAAACTAGTGTGTATACCCGTGCGATGCACGAGGCGTATAATCTCATCTATAGTTAACCTTTATTGTTCGTTAAAAACCCAAAAAGATGCATAACAATTCCTTCATCCATCGTTAAATTTACGCTACAATCGTTGAATACCATAATGCAATATGCAGAACCAATGCAAATAGTTCGTTAAATTTAAAACAGTAGTTACAAAAAGTACAACAACAAAAAACACATAAGTGTCCTAAACCAACGCAAATAGTTTGTTAAATTTAAAAACAAAGTCCCAAAAGGTACAACAAAAAAAGAGACATAGGAATTAATACATCAATAGTTGTTCGAATCTGCCACAAAATAAATCACAGTTGGATCATCCCTAGTAACACCAAAACAAACTTAATCTTCGACTTTTGGTTTCATGGTCTTTCTAAAATCGGTCCATCCATCTGAAAGAATGCACTAGTTTTCTTTCTCGGTGGCCCAACTGAGATTGCAAGTACATGTTTTCAATTTCGGATCTACCAAGTGACATTGGAGGCGTGATCATGACAAAGAAAGATGACAAAAACTTAACGTCAATTTCTACAACGAAAATAATATAATGTTAAAAATAGTTTAATTTATGGAAACTAATATGTTAATCAAATAAAATAAGTTAAAAAAATACTCACCAATGAATCTGAATTCATCTCCTCCTCGCTTAATTTTTTGTAGAAGAGATGAAATTCACCATACCATTTTGCCGGTTGAGGGTAGAGAACTTCTTTGTACATCTTGTCCTTAACTTTGATATCAAAATGGCCAGGATTGCGGTAAAATATCTCTAGCCATCCTACACTTGGAAGATTGTATACTTCACCAATCTTGTTCCAACCAAGATCTAAATAAACCGTCCCTCTTTTCTTTAGAACATTTACTCCAATCTGATTCCCCACAGGATCTTCAAGAATGACATAATTTGATATTTCATCATAGAAATCCATTGAAAAAAGTGAGGGCAGCCTTCCCCTTTTCTAGAAGAAGATAAAAAAAATGATACTCAGCAATCTTTATTTTTTTGAACAATTCAATGGCTATAATTGTTCTCATTACACAAACCATTACACAAACCTATGAGGTTATTCATTGATTTTTCTCTTTTCTCATCTAATAATATGGTATCAGAACTTATCCTAGATCTATCGATTCACATTTTTATAAACAATTGTGCTCTATTTTGTTGCCGTCATTTCTTTAAATGTTAAAGTGATAATCTCAATGATAGACATATAACTTCACCTAACTTTTTCCGTTCTTTATAGATTTTTATCTTTTTAATAGTATTTCCATATAAATTACTTTTTTAATAGTATTCTCGGATAAATTTCCTTTTTAATAGTATTCTCGGATAACCCGTGCATCGCACGGGCACATCGTCTAGTAGTATATGACAGATTTATCCCTTTATGATTAGAATTTAATAGTTTACAATGAATTATTTAAGAATTTTTTTAATATATGTTTGAGCTATTTTATGGTGCTTAATACATTATACTCAATAAAATTCTACTTTGTAATAAATTTTAAAATGAAATTACTTTTATATATTTTTTAAAATATTACTCTCATTTAATATTATAGATGTTATTATTGTTTTATTTATAATTTAACAATAAATTTAATTTTCTAAAATTAGAGAAAATAAAATTAATATTGGTAAAATAAACACAAAAATGAATTAAAACAATAGTAAGGAACATACAACAAAAATTAAAAACAAAAAAAAACACATAAGGAACCAATATACAAATATTATTAAAAGGACAAAACTTATGTCAAGTGCCTTGTGTTCTGTGTGACATGTTCTCCACTAAAAATATATTGAAACTATCACAAATTGTCTCAGGACCTCCACGAGTCATCCACGTGCACATCTCTCCATATCATCCACTTACACACTAGTAAGTCATCCACCTATACATCTCTCCCATCCACCAAGAATCAAGTGACCAAAACCCACCATTCGACCTATCAAAAATTGCTCACACACAACCAGGAGACCACACAAGCTCCTCCATCATACCTATAGCTACGGTGACATCGACATGCGTAGGTACATTGCCTTGTAATGCAATCACAATGAGTATGCTAGTTTTACACCTGACAACACGAATCACATAAAACTAACAACGACAACGGCAACCGCACACCACTGATACCTCTTAGAGTGACATTGCTTACGCGTGCCCCTGCCACCACGCTACAACCCCCCTTGGTCAATGGTGGAAATCTGGGTGGCAAAAGTTAGGGGAATTTTGGGTTAGGGGATTAGAAAAGTTTAAAAACTTACAAAATTAAGGTATTTGATTGCAATTTAATTCAAAATTGTGTATAGTGTACCGCTATAAAGTGGTGCACCTTAAAGATCGCTCTAAAACCAAATTGTTAACCTCAAAGAAACTGACTCCCAATCTTTCATTGGACAAAAATGCCAAGACTCATGGTTATGACTTAATATTTTATTGGTTTGGCAAAACCAGCAAAGTATTCATAAGATCCTCTTCCATGTGAGCATTCAACCATAATGGTGAGAGCAAGTCAAGACTTAAGGGATGAGCTTGAAGAAGCTACCAATAGTGGGATCCAAAATGCCTCATTGCCTTCAATGTTTAAGTGGTTGGTCAATGGCAGCCAATCCTCAAGTCACAACAATAAAAATATACATTGACTTGATTGTTATGTACATCCAACAAGCTTTTATTTACATATCTTTTAGCTTCACATCCATAAAAAAAACTTTTAGCTTATATCATCGATATTAATCTTGTCCATTCATTTTTTATAATGTTAATAAACCATCTTAAATACTTGCGGACTACCAACGCTTGTTGGTCCAAATGACACGGAGCTTAGTTCCCCTTAAGCAAAGTCTCAAGTTCGAATCTTATGGGTGAGAAAAAATAGGCACCAGAAGAGTTTTACCATAAATTACTTGTGGATTGTTGCACAAAAATTTCCCAATGCACCACAATAGCAAACTCTACTTAAAACCGAGATAAATTGGGCTCACTCAAAAGACACAACAAGCCCGTATTTTCAAGGGCCTAGTTGGGGAATAGAATAAAAACTTTATTTGGTCTTTTCTTACGACAAAATCACTTATATAAATATTTGGAAGAGCTTATTTATATTGTTTATGATATATTTATAAGCTCATTTCAGTTTATTTTCATAAATTCCGCCAAATAGCTTATTATCATAAGTTATTTTCAACTTATACAGAGTTTACTCATTCTCTTTGACTATAGTAGATAAGCTTATATTCAATAAGCATTTAATTAGGTTGTATATACAAATGCCCCCTTATTGGATCCAATTAAAGGCCACGGTATGTCCATATTTTGAAGGGGCTACTTAGAGCATCTCCAACACTCTACCATGTCGCCGTCCCTTATTCTTTAGTTTCTGTCTCTTCATTTTTTTAGCGCTGGAGCTCGCCAACGTGGCGTACGTCGTCCCTTAGATTTTGTGGATGTCTCTTGTGCAAGGGACATTGCAGAGACGTTCACTAACATTAAAATACAATATTTTATTTCTCAACTGAAACGGAAATCAATAGAAGAGGAGAAAGAAGAGAAACAGATCTGCAAATCCAAATCCAAATACATCTAGAAACCTAAAAGGAATGAGGCGACGAACAGAAGGCAGTTGTGGTCGCTCGAACAGAAGACACGAACGGCAGTGGTGGTCGCTCGAGCAGAAGGCAGTGGTGGTCCCTCTTACAGAAGACACGAACGACATGCACGTAGGGAGGGCGACGAACGAGGCGGAGGCTGAGGGTAAGGGAGAAGGGGAATGACGCGGTAAGGGAGGGACAAGGAAGGAGAAGGCTCTGGATCTCACAGCGATGGAGAAAATAATATTTTAAAAAAAAATACTAGTGCACCGTCCCTTTAGAAATGCTAGCATTGGAGATAAATGTGGGGGAAGTTTCTCAATCTGATGTAGCCATTATGGGCCCACAAAAATTGGGTTAAGAGACCCAACTTGGCCACTGCGATGGAGATGCTCTTACATATCTAGGTGAGAATATCGGGCCAAAATCTTTGACCGATAAAGTGATAGAATAGCTCAGTCGACTCCTAATTCAAAGTAGTACTTACTCACCTTTTTGGAGACTAAACAAATATACTTCTTTTATTAAAAAACTATAATGCTATTACCAAGTTACTAACTTGAAACATGTAATGACAAGATTCTAATGATTGAAAACATAAACAAATGCATCGAAATCCAAACGGCACCTGGGTCTACCTGCTTTGTCAATTTCTTGTCACTACCTATAGGTTAAGGGGCAAGATCTCAACCCACAGGCACCAAAGGACATGTCGGCTCACGTTATGTTACCCATGACAAATCAAACCAAAACATGGAACTACAACTCGACAAGCAATTCCACTGGTCTATCTACCATGCCAAAGGGAAAACTGAAATATATAGTGGGGAAAAATGTAAGCTTGTCTAGCACTTGCAAAGCAAGGAGAAGCGTAAACTCGAAGGAAATAACAGGAAACAAGCACAAGACCGGAATCCAAAACCAGCGGTTTGAGTCATCAATTGATTATATCAAACAAATAAAGAACCACTTTCACTCAAGTAATAAACCCCCAATAGTGGTGAAAGTATGCAATTAAGCAATTTTATTAAGAGAACAAACATGAATGCAAAGAAAATCACTAGTCCATGATGAGCAGGTTCTGTTAGGTCTTCGTTACAAAACAACCACCTCCTCCATCAGAAGTTGCCACATCATTCTTTCTTTCCTATTCCATGCGACATATTGTAGATCCCCCGTCCTAGAACAAAACAATAAAGTAGTGTTTATTATGGCTAGAAACAAATGGAGAGTTGGAGACACACTGTTAACTCCAATCTGACAAAGTCAACTGAAACATATGAAGAATTTAGATAACAAATGAACTTACAATCATATAAATTGAAGCTGCAGTCAAGGCAAGTGGTATTGCCACAGACGTAACCTTATCAAAGGGCCCTTTCAAGTAATGCCTATGGATATTCTGGTAATATTTTTGCTTCTCAAAAAGCTTCTCTCGAGGTCTGAATGGTGCTTGTGACATCCTGCACAAGATGGCCAATGATTATCTCATAAATGCTTCTCCTAGCTATATAAAAGAAGCAGGAAAAAGAAAGAAGAAAACATGGCTTGAAATGAAATGGAACAACAACAAAAAAGAAATCGCATCATGATCCCCTTTTTCTCCATCTCAACAAGCTGATAAAAATGTTGATAGCCTTAGACTAATGCCAAATCAGACATTGAAAGAAGGGAAAACCAGAAAGATGAAAAAGGGACAATGCAAAAAATATATAAATGAAGCACCTTAAAATGGAACTCCAAAATGACCGAAACATGATTTACGAGATTAGTGAACGCCTCTGCAACATCCCTTGCACAAGAGACGTCCACAAAATCTAAGGGACGACGTATGCCACGTTGACGAGCTCCAGCGCTAAAAAAATGAAGAGACGACAAATAAAGAATAAGGGACGGCGACATGGTGGAGCGTTGGAGATGCTCTAAGTAGCCCCTTCAAAATATGGACATACCGTGGACTTTAATTGGATCCAATAAGGGGGCATTTGTATATACAACCTAATTCAATGCTTATTCAATAGAAGCTTATCTTGTATAGTCAAAGAAAATGGGTAAACTCTGTATAAGTTGAAAATAACTTATGATAATAAGCTATTTGGCAGAATTTATGAAAATAAACTAAAATGAGCTTATAAATATATCATAAACTATATAAATAAGCTCTTCCAAATATTTATGTAAGTGATTTTGTCATAAGAAAAGACCAAATAAAATTTTTCTTCTGTTCCTCAACTAGGCCCTTGAAAATACGAGCTTGTTGTGTCTTTTGTGTCACCGATGGGATAGAAATGCTCTATAGACATGAATTTTGCATGATTTACGAGATTATATTTTTTATTACTGAAAAGAAATGAAGTGCGCGTTTGAAATCGTGTAGTGTGGAAAAGGAAAAGATTAGAGAGTGGGAGGCTAATCGGCTTACTCTGAATGAAGGCTGCGACGAGCCTGATTGTCGAATGAGATTTGAGGTAGAGAATATGGAAGAACGGACTCTGAGATAATCTAGGGCCTTTCTACTGGGGAAGATGAATATAACTTATAGGGGCTCCGTTAGCTATTGACCCGATCCAAACCGGAACAGTAGTTGCATTCGTTTTTTTCAAATATTTTTTAAAAACAAAACTCTGAAAAGTTTTTGGCTTAATTGCAATTTTGGTCCACCTATTTTGCTCAATTTTTTATTTTAGTCCCTTCACTTCTAAGTTCTGACATTCAGTCCCCCTATTTTTTAAAATTCTGACATTTGCTCCAAATGTTAAATTGTCACCCAAATTGAGTAACGTGGATCTAATTTAGCACATGTGGATTCTGATGTGGCATTTGGTGAGATCCATTTCATCAAAACACATGACATGTCATTAAATAATAACAATTTTCAAATAAAAAAATCATTTAATTTGTTTTTTCAATTAAATAAATAAAATTAAGGAAATCAATTAAACAAAAATATATATGTTCCTCTTGCCCATATCTCTCGCTTCTTCCTCTCGCCCAGATCTCTTCTTCATTTATCAAAAAAAGATCTCTCTGTACTTCTTCTTCCACCTCATGGAAGCGCCACCAACATCGCCCATGTTTCTCTCCTTCCTCCTCGACCCCTCCACCTCCTCCCCATCATCGTCACCGACCCCATCTTCTCCCCATTTCTCTGCTCTATTTTGTATTAGTCATCTCTGTTAGTCTTAGTCGACTCTATTATTGTATTAGTCAACTCTGTTATTGTATTAGTCAACTCTGTTAGTATTAGTCGACTCTGTTATTGATAGTCAAACCAATTGTTAGTTAAGTTAGTTGCTCAGTAATAGTCAACTATGTTATTGATAGTCAAACCAATTGTTAGTATTAGTCAAACCAATTGTTAGTATTAGTCAACTCTGATTTCAATTCTTCAATACAATTAGAAAACCTATGAGGTTATTCCTTGATTTCTCTCTTTTCTCATCTGATAATATTGTATCAGAGCCTATCCTAGATCCATCGATTCATATTTTTATGAACGATTGTGTTCTATTTTGTTGCCATCATTTCTTTAAATGTTAAAGTGATAATCTCAATGATAGACATATAACTTCAACTAACTTTTTCCTTTCTTTATAGGTTTTTATCTTTTTAATAGTATTCCCATATAAATTACTTTTTTAATAGTATTCTCGGATAACCCGTGCATTGTGCGGGTACATCGTCTAGTAGTATATGACAGGTTTATCCCTTTATGATTAGAATTTAATATTTTACAATGAATTATTTAAGAATTTTTTTAATATATGTTTGAGCTATTTTATGGTGCTTAATACATTATACTCAATAAAATTCTACTTTGTAATAAATTTTAAAATGATTTATTTTTTAAAATATTACTCTCATTTAATATTATAGATGTTATTATTGTCTTATTTATAATTTAACAATAAATTTAATTTTCTAAAATTATAGAAAATAAAATTAATATTGGTAAAATAAACACAAAAATGAATTAAAACAATAGTAAGGAACATACAACAAAAATTAAAAATAAAAAAAAACACATAAGGAACCAATATACAAATATTATTAAAAGGCCAAAACTTATGTCAAGTGCCTTGTGTTCTGTGTGACATGTTCTCCACTAAAAATATATTGAAACTATCACAAATTGTCTCAGGACCTCCACGAGTCATCCACATGCACATCTCTCCATATCATCCACCTACACACTAGTAAGTCATCCACCTATACATCTCTCCCATCCACCAAGAATCAAGTGACCAAAATCCACCATTCGACCTATCAAAAATTGCTCACACACAACCAGGAGACCACACAAACTCCTCCATCATACCTGTAGCTACGGCGACATCGACATGCGTAGGTACATTGCCTTGTAATGCAATCACAGTGACTACGCTAGTTGTAATATCCCAAATTTAAAAGTGTATTTTGTAGGGTAACAAGAATTTAATCATGTTTATATGAAATATAGGCATGAGCAAGGATAGTCTATTTTTTTTATTTATGTACAATTTTATTTGATGATGGGTGTGTTTGTTTTATGGATAAATGTTTAATTAAGGATTGATTAATAATGAGACAATTTTAGATTTCCTTGTTATTAAATTTGAAGTTAGGAGAATTAGGTTCCTCCTAAAAATAATACTAGTGATGTATTAAACATAATGTTTTTTTTCTACATTATGACGCCTAATTAGTCACACTTAATTGCCATGTACTATACACTTAGGGAAAACAATTTTTTCCTCCTCCCTCCTCAGAGAAATCACGGCACCCACACACTACACACACAACACATCATTAAATTATCATAACTTCTTATCCTATTACCACCTCCCGTCTCACCCAATCAAAAGACATGCAAGGATTACCTTTTAAAATAAGCCAATCTCCTCCTTTTTTGCAGCCATGTTTCGGCCAACAAAGGAAAAGGATAGCTGAAGCTCTCATTCCCATTAATTCATTTTTACCAACACACCCAAAAAAAAAAAAAACCTCTTCCTGTCGGTCTTTCCTCCTCCACCCATCGGCCATTCCAACAAACACCACACCTCACCACTTTTCCTTCAAAAACACCACCAAAACCAGCCCATGTTTCATAGCAACACCAGAACCATATCAAATCTATCCTATTCTACATTCCTTCCTCACCAAAAATCAACTTGCAAGCCCTACAATCCACCCCTCAAAAATCGGATTCCATGGAAAACTAGGGAGAACTAAGGGAGTTTGGTTAGGCTCATGGAGGAACTCCAAGAATAGGGCTTCAACACTTGAGAAGAAGAGGATTTGAAACTGTTTGGGTAGAAGAAGGAGAGGAGAGGGCGAGTAACTTGAAGGAGAGAAGAGAACTCTTGCATTTCATCATCATTCCTACACATTCTTGTGAGTTCTAGCTTGTTTGCCCAAGGGCACCCATAAGCCCCATTCAATCACATGAAAAATCAATTTAGATATTCTGTGTTAGGGATTAAATCAAGGGTTTGGTTATGTTTTAATTGCATGTTGGGGGTATTAAGTGAATAGCCTTTTAAGATGGTTGAACTATGCATGTGTAGTTGTTGTTGAAATTTTTGCTGCATTGAGCTTGGAAAATGAGCTGCTATTGTTTAATATTTTTGGTTCTTGATGATGTGTTTCTGTTAGTTAGAACCTCTAGTGTGTCTATGTTAAATGGCTTTTAATTTGGTTGATGATAAATTATGAAATTTGGTGTGAAATTGGAAAGGGTTGGATTGCTGTCCCCAACCCGTCTGGACACCCGTGTGGTGTTTTGGTCGTAATTTCCTCCACAGAGGTCATTTAGGCATGGTTCCAGTTCCATTGAAAGGTAAACACAATTTGCTCGAATTTGGGCACTCGAAGCATGTCATTTGAGTAAGTATTGAATTAGATAATGGGGGTTTAAGTAGCAGGTTGAACCTTATCAATTTACCCTGGCCCTATGTGCTTGATTTATTTATTTCTCATGGTACAGAGACTGGATTTGATTGGTTCTTGTGGCATTAGAAACTAGACATTTTTATCTACATCATAGTCACTGTAACACTCAATTTGGTGTCCAAATGGGAGAGAAATGGCCTTAATAAGCATAGTGTAAGTTGTAGACTGGTGAACACCAGTTTATCCTGAACCTCTGTCACTATTTTGGTTATTTCTCACTGTACGGATATCGGATTCAAATGATTCTTGTAATTCTGGAATCTAGACTTAAATATCTACACTTTTGCCACTGGAAACACTAAATCCACTGAGAAATGATATAACTCTAAGGGTTACAAGTGGCAGGTTGTGTAAAGTTAGCCCACCTGAATCCCTGTTACTAACTTGTGCATAACTCAATATGTATTTATTGGAACTGAGCGATTCTTGTGGCCTTTTAAACTAGACAAAATCCTCTACATCTTAGCCATTGGAACCATTGGATTCCATGCAGAATTGAACTCAAGGGCTCTATTAGATTTTCGGACAGAATTGTGTTTAATTGAAATGTCGATAAGTTGTAACAAAAATTGTGTGGTCTATAAATACAATTTGGTTGCTTATGAATGCTTAATTATGATGCTCTTGTCTATTCCCTAACTTGAATTTGATTATGTATGGTTCTGAACCCTGTGATTGGATTCTTCTAACCATTTGTTAAGGATGAAGGAATCGCTTGCATTATAACATAGCATCCAAATTTTAGGATAGTCTATGCCCGGAGAAATACCTTGTTTACCCGTAAAGGCTAGCTATCATGGGCCACATACATGTGGGTGAGACCCAAATTGTTTTCGTAAGTCCTTTCTATTTGAAAGGCTAGGATACAGTATTAGCGATTTAAAGAGACGTCTAACCGTGGTCATCGAGCTCTAACTGCTGTATCAAAATTTTTAAACAGGTGTGGTTAAGTTTCTCGCACTTAATCACCTAGTGAGTTTTCTTAAAAGATTGAGGATGCCTATGTTATGATGTTAATCCAATTTTATTATATGCCTTGATTGGCATATGTTGATTGATGGTTAGAACACATTGAGATTTATTCTCACTAGTTTCCTTATTGTTTCAGATGATAAGAAGACTTAATTGTCGGACTTGGATTTTGGCTCTTGCATGTTCCCTTCATCTATTTTTAAATTATGTATTTTGAAAGTGGTGATGATGTTTAAGCACTAAACCTTATATTTCTTGTTAATCAAGGATTATGTATTATGTATTAATTGTTGTACCAAGACTACGTATTGTTTTCAGTTTTAAATAGGGCTCTGAACCCTCTATGTTTTTAATCTATCTTCTGAGTATCTGAATGATGTTAACGTCTGATATTAGCTTTCTAGACGCTAGTATTAGGCATTACACTAGTTTTACACCTGACAACACGAATCACATAAAACTAACAACGACAACAGCAACCGCACACCACTGATACCTCTTAGAGTGACATTGCTTGCGCGTGCCCCTGCCACCACGCTATCGCCCCCTTGGCCAATGGTGGAAATCTGGGTGGCAAAAGTCAGGGGAATTTGGGGTTAGGGGATTGGGAAAGTTTAAAAACTTACAAAATTAAGGTATTTGATTGCAATTTAATTCAAAATTGTGTATGGTGTACCGCTATAAAGTAGCGCACCTTAAAGATCGCTCTAAAACCAAATGGCTAACCACCAAGAAACTGACTCCCAATCTTTCATTGGACAAAAAGGCCAAGACTCATGGTTATGACTTAATATTTTATTGGTTTGACAAAATCAACAAAGAAGGCGTAAGATCCTCTTCCATGTGAGCAGTCAATCACAATGGTGAGAGTAAGTCAAGACTTAAGGAATGAGCTTGAAGAAGCTATCAATAGCGGGATCCAAAATGCCTCATTGCCTTCAATGTTTAAGTGGTTGGTCAATAACAGCCAATCCTCAAGTCACAACAATAAAAATATACATTGACTTGATTGTTATGTGCATCCAACAAGCTTTTATTTACTTAGCTTTTAGCTTCACGTCCATAAAAAAAACTTTCAGTTTATATCACTGATATTATTTATATAGTTTATGATATATTTATAAGCTCATTTCAGTTTATTTTCATAAATTCCGCCAAATAGCTTATTATCATAAGTTATTTTCAACTTATACAGAGTTTACCCATTCTCTTTGACTATAGTAGACAAGCTTCTATTGAATAAGCATTTAATTAGGTTGTATATAGAAATGCCCCCTTATTGGATCCAATTAAAGGCCACGTTATGTCCATATTTTGAAGGGGCTACTTAGAGCATCTCCAACACTCCACCATGTCGCCGTCCCTAAATCTTTAGTTGCCGTCTCTTCGTTTTTTTAGGGCTGGAGCTTGTCAACATTGCACACGCCGTCCCTTAGATTTTGTGGACGTCTCTTGTGCAAGGGATGTCGCTGTCCCTTAGATTTTGTGGACGTCTCTTGTGCAAGGGACGTTGCAAAGACGTTCACTAACATTAAAATACAATATTTTCTTTCTCAACTGAAACGAAAATCAATAGAAGAGGAGAAAAAAGAGAAACAGATCTACAAATCCAAATCCAAATACATCTAAAAATCTAAAACAAACGAGGCAACGAACAGAAGGCAGTGGGGGTTGCTCGAACAGAAGACACAAATGGCGTGCACGTAGGGAGGGCAACGAACGAAGCGAAGGCTGAGGGTGAGGGAGAAGGGGAATGAAGCAGTGAAAGAGAGAAGGAGGGAGAAGGTTCTGGATCTCACAACGATGGAGAAAATAATATTTTAACAAAAATACTAGTGGATCGTCCCTTTAGAAATGCTAGCGTTGGAGACAAATGTGGGGGAAGTTTCTCATATCTTATGTGGCCATTATGGGCCAACAAAAATTGGGTTAAGAGATCCAACTTGGCCACTGCGAAGGAGATGCTCTTACATATCTAGGTGAGAATATCGGGCCAAAATATTTGACCAATAAAATTATAGAATAGCTCAATTGACTCCTAGCTCAAAGTAGTCCTTACACACCTTTTTGGAGACTCAACAAATGTACTTCTTTTAATAAAAAACTATAATGCTATTACCAAGTTACTAACTTGAAACATGTAATGACAAGATTCTAATAATTGAAAACATAAACAAATGCATCGAAATCCAAACGACACCTGGGTCTACCTCCTTTGTCAATTTCTTGTCACTACCTATAGGTTAAGGGGCGAGCTCTCAAACCACAGGCACCAAAGGACATGCTGCCTCACGTTATGTTACCCATGACAGATCAGCATTTTGAAACCAAAACATGCAACTACTACTCGACAGGCAATTCCACTGGTCTATCTACCATGCCAAAGGGAAAACTGAAACGTATAGGAGGGAAAATGTAAGCTTGTCTAGCGCATGCAAATCAAGGAGAAGCGTAAACTCGAAGGAAACAAGCACAAGACCGGAATCCAAAACCAGCGGTTTGAGTCATCAATTGATTATATCAAACAAACAAAGAACCACTTTCACTCGAGTTATAAACCCCCAATAGTGGACAAAGTATGCAATTAAGCAATTTTATTAAGAGAACAAACATGAATGCAAAGAAAATCACTAGTCCATGATGAGGAGGTTTTGTTAGGTCTTCGTTACAAAACAACCACCTCCTCCATCCGAAGTTGCCACATCATTCTTTCTTTCCTATTCCATGCGACATATTGTAGATCCCCCGTCCCTGAACAAAACAATAAAGTAGTGTTTATTATGGCTAGAAACAAATGGAGAGTTGGAGACACACTGTTAACTCCAATCTGACAAAGTCAACAGAAACATATGAAGAATTCAGATAACAATTGAACTTACAATCATATAAATTGAAGCTGCAGTCAAGGCAAGTGGTATTGCCACAGACGTAACCTTATCAAAGGGCCCTTTCAAGTAAGTGTGCCTATGGATATTCTGGTAAAATTTTTGCTTCTCAAAAAGCTTCTCTCGGGGTCTGAATGGTGCTTCTGACATCCTGCACAAAATGGCCAATGATTATCTCATAAATGCTTATCCCGGCTATATAAAAGAAGCAGGAAAAAGAAAGAAGAAAACATGGCTTGAAATGAAATGGAACAAAAAAAAAAGAAATTGCATCACGATCCCCCTTTTCTCCATCTCAACAAGCTGATAAAAATGCCGATAGCCTTGGACTAATGCCAAATCAGGCATTGAAAGAAGGGGAAAACCAGAAAGATGAAAAAGGGACAATGCAAAAAATATATAAATGAAGCACCTTAAAATGGAACTCCAAAATGACCGAAACCTGATTTTTATCAACTAAAGAGGGTTCTTTGAGCAGGTGGACAACTTCGTGTATAATACAAAAAGTCAAAAACTAACAAACTAATCCAGTACAAAGAATTTACAATTTCATATTATTAAATCCAACATAACATTTTAGAAAAGCTAAACACATACAATGAATCCTGGTTTCCATATTCCGGTAAGTAAAAAAAACTAGTTCTTGCTATATTCTCCTCGCTCGTCCAAGGTCTCTTGCCTAAGTAGCATTGTATACTATAAACATACAATAATTGAGTGATGGTTGGTGCACATCAGCACCAAGCAAATCAACTCACATTTGTGTGAAACGGCAGAGATGGGACCAGCTGTAATAACATGGCAAGAGCTGCATAAATGAGAGGTGATATAGCTGTCAAAACGGGCAACCCGGCCCGCATCGGGTTTGGGCTTCATAAGGCCGGGCCAAAAAGCCCCGGGTGAAATTTGGGCTCGTAATTTACAGTCCAACCCAGCCCTACGCGGGTGTGGGCTTTTCAGGCCGGCCGAATTAAACAAAACAATTATTGAAAAAAAGAAAAATAAGGACTGAATTGAGTCAAAAAAAAATGAATCTGCCTGTTTGTGCAGATTTTCAGCTTCTGTTTGAGTCAACATACGGCATGCTGTGCACTCAGCAATCAAATCTGAACAAAAAATAACTGTATTTTTTGATATATAACGAGCATAATAAATCTGAGCAGAATAGAAAATAGAAGGCACGATTTGGACATAATAAATATGAGAACAATAAATCTGAGCAGAAAATAAATTGGATATTTTACGATTTGGACTGTATTTTCTGAACAGAATAGAAGGCACGATTTTTTGATGTATAACGAGCAATCAAATCTGAGCAATTGTATTTTCTGAACTCATAAAGGCACGATTTGGAAAGCTACATACCTGATTTGGAAAGCAAGCAGAACGCGATTCAGAGCAAGCACAGCAAGCAGAACGGCGGTGCGCCGGTGAGTCGATGACGGCAAGCAGAACGGCGGAGGCTTGCACTCTTTTTGTCACAGCGCGCGATTCAGATTCAGAACGGCGGAGGGATTCAGAAGGCAAGCTAAACGGCGCGCGATTTAGAACGGAGGGAGATTCAGAACGGAGGGATTCAGAAGGCAAGCAGAACGGCTTACACTCTGTTTGTGCGCAGAGACAATTACGATTCAGAGAAGAAGGAGCGGCTGAGCGGCCGTTTGCATTTTAGGTTTAGGTCACAGACTCGGTTCTTTTTCTCATTTTATTCAACCCGGAAAAAAAAACCCAACACGTTTTTTTCCCCCAATGGGCCGCCAGCCCACAAACTTAAAAAAAAATATAGCTTAGCGCACAGACAAAACAATGCGGGCCAATGGCTGTTTATTATTTTTGGCCAATGATTAAATGCACCCCCACTTATTGAGGACACCCCCAAATTAGCGAATTCTCCAAAATACCCCTAATCAAAATCTTAGTACAGAAAATTCACAATTTCCGAAAGGCAAAAAAAAATTCTTCTTACCGGAAATCCGAATTTCCGGTAAGAAAAAAAATTCTTTACTTTATCGGAAATTCCGAATTTCTGGTATACAAATTGTATATCGAAAATTCAAATTTCTGGTAAGACAATTTTTTTTTTGCATTCCAGAAATTATGCATTTCCGGTACTAAGATTTTGAGTAGGGATACTTTAGGGAATTCACAATTTGGGGGGTGTACTCAACAGGTGGAGGGGTGCATTTAATAATGGCCTTATTTTTTGGCATCAATGGGGGCCGCCCGCAGCCCGGTACGGGCTCCGATTTTAACAGGTCGGGCCAAAAAGGCCCATTTTTATCTGGGTTCAAAATATGCTACTCAAGCCCTATGATTTATCGAGCTAGCCCAACCCGGCCGGCCCATTTTGCCGCCTCTATGGGTATGGGTGGTAATATTACTAATGATTCACCAATTATAAGCAATGACTACGATAATTGCCAAAAGGAACATGTACAGAATTAATCAATTTTGACAATACAACAAAATAATGAAAATGGGGAAAACAGCAGATGATTTGGATTTAATCGAAACCAATAAAATTGAATACGAGCAGAAATGGGGCTAAAATTGAAACCAATGTCACCGATGAGATAGAAATGCTCCATAGACATGAATTTTGCATGATTTACGAGATTATATTTTTTATTACTGAAAAGAAAATAAAAATTACAGCAACGAGATCTGGGAGAAGTGCGCGTTTGAAATCGTGTAGTGTGGAAAAGGAAAAGATTAGAGAGTGGGAGGCTAATTGGCTCACTCCGAATGAAGGCGGCGACGAGTCTGGTTGTCGAATGAGATTTGAGGCAGAGAATATGGAAGAACGGACTCTGAGATAATCTAGGGTCTTTCGACTGGGGAAGATGAATATAACTTATAGGGGCTCCGTTAGCTATTGACCCGATCCGAACCGGAACAGTAGTTGCATTGGTTTTATTAAAATATTTTTTAGAAACAAAACTCTGAAAAGTTTTTGGCTTAATTGCAATTTTGGCCCCCCTATTTTGCTCTATTTTTTATTTTAGTCCCTTCATTTCTAATTTCTGACATTTAGTCCCTTATTTTTTAAAATTCTGACATTTGGTTCAAATGTTAAATTGTCACCCAAATTGAGTGATGTGGATCTAATTTTGCACATGTGGTTTCTGATGTGGCATTTGGTGAGATCCATTTCATCAAAACACATGACGTGTCATTAAATAATAACAATTTTCAAATAAAAAATCATTTAATATATTTTTTCAATTAAATAAATAAAATTAAAGAAATCAATTAAACAAAAAAAAATGTTCCTCTTGCCCAGATCCCTCGCTTCTTCCTCTCGCCCAAATCTCTCTTCTTCATTGATCAAAAAAAGATCTCTCAATACTTCTTCTTCCACTTCATGGAAGCACCACCAACATCGCCCGTGTTTCTCTCCTTCCTCCTCGACCCCTCCACCTCCTCCCCATCATCGTCATCGACCCCATCTTCTCCCCATCTCTCTGCTCTATTTTGTATTTGTCAGCTCTGTTAGTCTTAGTCAACTCTGTCATTGTATTAGTCAACTCTATTGGTATTAGTCAACTCTGTTATTGATAGTCAAGCCAATTGTTAGTTAAGTTAGTTACTCAGTATTAGTCAACTCTATTATTGATAGTCAAACCAATTGTCAGTATTAGTCGACTCTGTTATTGTATTAGTCAACTCTGATTTCAATTCTTCAATACAATTATTAAACCTATGATGTTATTCATTGATTTCTCTCTTTTCTCATCTGATAATATGGTATCAGAGCCAATCCTAGGTCCATCGATTCATATTTTTATGAACGATTGTGCTCTATTTTGTTGTCGTCATTTCTTTAAATGTTAAAGTGATAATCTCAATGATAGACATATAACTCCAGCTAACTTTTTCCCTTCTTTATAGATTTTTATCTTTTTAATAGTATTCCCGTATAAATTACTTTTTTAATAGTATTCTCGAATAAATTTCATTTTTAATAGTATTCTCGGAAAACCCGTGCATCGCACGGGCACATCGTCTATTAGTACATGACAGATTTATCCCTTTATGATTAGAATTTAATATTTTACAATGAATTATTTAAGAATTTTTTTAATATATGTTTGGGCTACTTTATGGTGCTTAATACATTATACTCAATAAAATTCTACTTTGTAATAAATTTTAAAATGAAATTACTTTTATATATTTTTTAAAATATTACCCTCATTTAATATTATAGATGTTATTATTGTTTTATTTATAATTTAACAATAAATTTAAATTTCTAAAATTTGAGAAAATAAAATTAATATTGGTAAAATAAACACAAAAATGAATTAAAACAATAGTAAGGAACATACTTAAAAATAAAAATAAAACACATAAGGAACCAGTATAAAAACATTATTAAAAGGGCAAAACTTATGTCAAGTGTCTTGTGTTCTGTGTGTCATGTTCTCCACTAAAAATATATTGAAACTATCACAAATTGTCTCAGGACCTCCATGAGTCATCCACATGCACATCTCTACAGATCTCCACCTACACACTAGTAAGTCATCCACCTATACATCTCTCCCATCCACCAAGAATCAAGTGACCAAACCCACCATTCGACCTATCAAAAATTGCTCACACACAACCAGGAGACCACACAAGCTCCTCCATCGTACCTGTAGCTACGGCAACAATGACATGCGTGGGTACGTTGCCTTGTAATGCAATCACAGTGAATACACTAGTTTTACACCTGACAACACGAATCACATAAAACTAACAACGACAACAGCAACCACACAACACTGATACCTCCTAGAGTGACTTTGCTTGCGCTTGCCCCTGCCACCACGCTATCGCCCCCTGGCCAATGGTGGAAATTTGGGTGGCAAAAGTCAAGGGAATTTGGGGTTAAGGGATTGAGAAAGTTTAAAAACTTACAAAACTAAGGTATTTGATTGCAATTTAATTCAAAATTGTGTATGGTGTACCACTATAAAGTGGTGCACCTTAAAGATCGCTCTAAAACCAAATGGCTAACCTCCAAGAAACTGACTCCCAATCTTTCATTTGACAAAAAGGCCAAGACTCATGGTTATGACTTAATATTTTATTGGTTTGGCAAAACCAGCAAAGTAGGCGTAAGATCCTCTTCCATGTGAGCATTCAACAACAATGGTGAGAGCAAGTCAAGACTTAAGGAATGAGCTTAAAGAAGCTACCAGTAGCGGGATCCAAAATGCCTCAGTTTATTTTCATAAATTCCGCCAAATAGCTTATTATCATTAGTTATTTTCAACTTATACAGAGTTTACCCATTCTCTTTGACTATAGTAGATAAGTTTCTATTGAATAATCATTTAATTAGGTTGTATATACAAATGCCTCCGTATTGGATCCAATTAAAGGCCACAGTATGTCCATATTTTGAAGGGGCTACTTAAAGCATCTCCAACGCTCCACCAAGTCGCCGTCCCTTATTCTTTAGTTGTCATCTCTTCTTTTTTTAGCGTTGGAGCTCGTCAACGTGGTGTACATCATCCCTTAGATTTTGTGGGCGTCTCATATGCAAGGGACATTGCAGAGACGTTCACTAACATTAAAATACAATATTTTCTTTCTCAACTGAAACGGAAATCAAGAGAAGAGGAGAAAGAAGAGAAACAGATCTGCAAATCCAAATCCAAATACATCTAAAAATGTAAAACGAACAAGGCGACGAACAGAAGGCAATGGTGGTCGCTCGAACAGAAGACACGAACGGTAGTGGTGGTCGCTCGAACAGAAAGTAGTGGTTTATTTTCATAAACTCCGCCAAATAGCTTATTATCATAAGTTATTTTCAACTTATACAGAGTTTACCCATTCTCATTGTCTATAGTAGATAAGCTTCTATTGAATAAACATTTAATTAGGTTGTATATACAAATGCCCCCTTATTGGATCCAATTAAAGTCCACGGTATGTCCATATTTTGAAGGGGCTACTTAGAGCATCTCTAACGCTCCACCATGTCGTCGTCCCTTATTCTTTAGTTATCGTCTCTTTGTTTTTTTAGCGCTGGAGTTCGTCAACGTGGCATACGCTGTCCCGTAGATTTTGTGGACATCTCTTGTGTAAGGGACGTTGCAGAGACATTCACTAACATTAAAACACAGTATTTTCTTTCTCAACTGAAACGGAAATCAATAACAGAGGAAAAAGAAGAGAAACAGATCTGCAAATCCAAATCCCAATACATCTAAAAATCTAAAACGAACGAGGCGATGAACAAAAGGCAGTGGTGGTTGCTCGAACAGAAGACACGAACTGCAGTGGTCGTCGCTCAAACAGAAGGCAGTGGTGGTCGCTCTTACAGAAGACACAAACGGCGAGCACATAGGGAGGGCGACGAACGAGGCAGAGGCTGAGGGTGAGGGAGAAGGGGAATGATGCGGTGAGGGAGGGAGAAGGTTCTAGATCTCACAGCGATGGAGAAAATAATATTTTTAAAAAAATACTAATAGACTGTCCCTTTAGAAATGCTAGCGTTTGAGACAAATGTGGGAGAAGTTTCTCAATCTGATGTGGCCATTATGGGCCCACAAAAATTGGGTTAAGAGACCCAACTTGGCCACTGCGATGGAGATGCTCTTACATATCTAGGTGAGAATATCGGGCCAAAATCTTTGACCGAAAAATTATAGAATAGCTCAGTTGACTCCTAACTCAGAGTAGTACTTACTCACCTTTTTGGAGACTAAACAAATGTACTTCTTTTAATAAAAAACTATAATGCTATTACCAAGTTGCTAACTGCAAACATGTAACGACAAGATTATAATAATTGAAAACATAAACAAATGCATCGAAATCCAAACGGCACCTGGGTCTACCTCCTTTATCAATTTCTTGTCACTACCTATAGGTTAAGGGGCGAGCACTCAAACCACAGGCACCAAAGGACATGCTGGCTCATGTTATTTTACCCATGACAAATCAGCATTTTGAAACCAAAACATGCAACTACTACTCGACAAGCAATTCCACTAGTCTATCTACCATGCCAAAGGGAAAACTGAAATGTATAGGGGGGAAAATGTAAGCTTGTCTAGCGCATTTAAAGCTAGGAGAAGCGTAAACTCGAAGGAAATAACAGGAAACAAGCACAAGACCGGAATCCAAAACCAGCGGTTTGAGTCATCAATTGATTATATCAAACAAACAAAGAACCACTTTCACTCGAGTTATAAACCCCCAATAGTGGACAAAGTATGCAATTAAGCAATTTTATTAAGAGAACAAACATGAATGCAAAGAAAATCACTAGTCCATGATGAGGAGGTTCTGTTAGGTCTTCGTTACAAAACAACCACCTCCTCCATTAGAAGTTGCCACATCATTCTTTCTTTCCTATTCCATGCAACATATTGTAGATCCCCCGTCCCTGAACAAAACAATAAAGTAGTGTTTATTATGGCTAGAAACAAATGGAGAGTTGGAGACACACTGTTAACTCCAATCTGACAAAGTCAACAGAAACATATGAAGAATTCAGATAACAATTGAACTTACAATCATATAAATTGAAGCTGCAGTCAAGGCAAGTGGTATTGCCACAGACGTAACCTTATCAAAGGGCCCTTTCAAGTAAGTATGCCTATGGATATTCTGGTAAAATTTCTGCTTCTCAAAAAGCTTCTCTCGGGGTCTGAATGGTGCTTCTGACATCCTGCACGAAATGGCCAACGATTATCTCATAAATGCTTCTCCCAGCTATATAAAAGAAGCAGGAAAAAGAAAGAAGAAAACATGGCTTGAAATGAAATGGAACAAAAAAAAAAATTGCAACACGATCCCCCTTTTCTCCATCTCAAAAGGCTGATAAAAATGCCGATAGCCTTGGACTAATGCCAAATCAGGCATTGAAAGAAGGGGAAAACCAGAAAGATGAAAAAGGGACAACGCAAAAAATCTATAAATGAAGCACCTTAAGATGGAACTCCAAAATGACCGAAACCTGATTTTTATCAACTAAAGAGGGTTCTTTGAGCAGGTGGACAACTTCGTGTATAATACAAAAAGTCAAAAACTAACAAACTAATCCTGTACAAAGAATTAACAATTTCATATTATTAAATCCAACATAACATGTTAGAAAAGCTAAACACATACAATGAATCCTGGTTTCCATATTCCGATAAGTAAAAAAAACTAGTTCTTGCTATATTCTCCTCGCTCGTCCAAGGTCTCTTGCCTAAGTAGAATTGTATACTATAAACATACAATAATTGAGTGATGGTTGGTGCACATCAGCACCATGCAAATCAACTCACATTTGTGTGAAACGGCAGAGATGGGACCAGCTGTAATAACATGGCAAGAGCTGCATAAATGAGAGGTGATGACGGGTATGTATGGCTGTCAAAACAAGCTACCCCGCCCGCATTGGGCCTGCCCGTCGGGCTTTATAGGGCCGGGCCAAAAAGCCCTGGGTGAAATTCGAGCTCGTAATTTACAGCTCAGCCCAGCCCTACGCTGGCCGCAGGCTTTTCTGGCCGGCCCGAATAAAACAAAACAATTATTGAAAAAAAAAATTAAGGACCTAATTGAGTCAAAAAATAAATAAATTTGAATCTGCCTGTTTGTGCAGATTTTCAGCTTCTGTTTGAGTCATCATACGGCATGCTGTGCACTCAGCAATCAAATCTGAACAAAAAATAACTGTATTTTTTGATATATAACGAGCATAATAAATCTGAGCAGAATAGAAAATAGAAGGCACGATTTGGACATAATAAATATGAGAACAATAAATCTGAGCAGAAAATAAATTGGATATTTTACGATTTGGACTGTATTTTCTGAACAGAATAGAAGGCACGATTTTTTGATGTATAACGAGCAATCAAATCGAGCAATTGTATTTTACGAACTCATAAAGGCACGATTTGGAAAGCTACATACCTGATTTGGAAAGCAAGCGTAACGCGATTCGAGCAAGCACAAGAAGCGTAACGGTGTGCCGGTGAGTCGATGACGGCAAGCAGAACGGCGGAGGCTTGCACTCTTTTTGTCACAGCGCGCGATTCAGAATCAGAACGGCGGAGGGATTCAGAAGGCAAGCTGAACGGCGCCCGATTTAGAACGGAGGGATTCAGAAGGCAAGCAGAACGGCTTACACTCTTTTTGTGCGCAGAGACAATTCCGATTCAGAGAAAAAGGAGCAGTTTAGCGGCCGTTTGCATCGCACAGGCACATCGTCTAGCAGTTGATGACAGATTTATCCCTTCATGATTAGAATTTAATATTTTACAATAAATTATTTAAGAATTTTTTTAATATATGTTTGAGCAATTTTATGGTGCTCAATACATTATACTCAATAAAATTCAATTATACTTTGTAATAAATTTTAAAATGAAATTACTTTTACATATTTTTTAAAATATTACTCTCATTTAATATTATAGATGTTATTATTGTTTTATTTATAATTTAACAATAAATTTAATTTTCTAAAATTAGAGAAAATAAAATTAATATTGGTAAAATAAACACAAAAATGAATTAAAACAATAGTAAGGAACATACTTAAAAATTAAAAAAAAAACACATAAGGAACCAGTATACAAACATTATTAAAAGGACAAAGCTTATGTCAAGTGTCTTGTGTTCTACGTGTCATGTTCTCCAATAAAAATATATTGAAACTATCACAAATTGTCTCAGGACCTCCATGAGTCATCCACATGCACATCTCTACATATCTCCACCTACACACTAGTAAGTCATCCACCTATACATCTCTCCCATCCACTAAGAATCTAGTGACCAAAACCCACCATTCGACCTATCAAAAACAGCTCACAGACAGCCAGGAGACCACACAAGCTCCTCCATCGTACCTGTAGCTATGGCGACATCGACATGCGTGGGTACATTGCCTTGTAATGCAATCACAGTGAGTACGCTAGTTTTACACCTGACAACACGAATCACATAAAACTAACAATGACAACAGCAATTGCACACCTCTAATACCTCTTAGAGTGACATTGCTTGCGCGTGCCCTTGCCACCACGCTACCGCCCCCTTGGCCAATGGTGGAAATCTCAGTGGCAAAAGCCAGGGGAATTTGGCATTAGGGGATTGGGAATGTTTAAAAACTTACAAAAATTAAGGTATTTGATTGCAATTTAATTCAAAATTGTGTATGGTGTACCGTTATAAGGTGGTGCACCTTAAAGATCGCTCTAAAACCAAATGGTTAACCTCCAAGAAACTGACTCCCAATCTTTCATTGGACAAAAAGGCCAACACACATGGTTATGACTTAATATTCTATTGGTTTGGCAAAACCACCAAAGTAGGCTTAAGATCCTCTTCCATGTGAGCATTCAACCACAATGGTGAGAGCAAGTCAAGACTTAAGGAATGAGCTTGAAGAAGCTACCAATAGCGGGATCCAACATGCCTCATTGCCTTCAATGTTTAAGTGGTTGGTCAGTGGCAACCAATTCTCAAGTCACAACAATAAAAATATACATTGACTTAGATTGTTATGTGCATCCAACAAGCTTTTATTTACTTAGCTTTTAGCTTCACGTCCGTAAAAAAAAACTTTTAGCTTATATCACTGATATTAATCTTCTCCATTCATTTTTTATAATGTTAATAAACCATCATAAATTACTTGCAGACTACCAACACTTGTTGGTCCAAATGACACGGAGCTTAGTTCCCCTTAAGCGAAGTCTCAAGTTCGAATCTTATGGGTGAGAAAAAATAGGCACCGGAAGAGTTTTGCCATAAATTACTTGTGGATTGGTGCACAAAAATTTCCCAATGCACCACAATAGCAAACTCTACTTAAAACCGAGATAAATTGGGCTCACTCAAAAGACACAACAAGCCCCATTTTCAAGGGCCTAGTTGGTGAATAGAAGAAAATCTTTATTTGGTCTTTTCTCATGACAAAATCACTTACATAAATATTTGCAAGAGCTTATTTATATAGTTTATGATATATTTATAAGCTCATTTCAGTTTATTTTCATAAATTCCGCCAAATAGCTTATTATCATATGTTATTTTCAACTTATACAGAGTTTACCCATTCTCTTTGACTATAGTAGATAAGCTTCTATTGAATAAGCATTTAATTAGGTTGTATATACAAATGCCCCCTTATTGGATCCAATTAAAGGCCACAGTATATCCATATTTTGAAGGGGTAACTTATAGCATCTCCAATGCTCCACCATGTCGTCGTCCCTTATTCTTTAGTTGTCGTATCTTCGTTTTTTTAGCGCTGGAGCTCGTCAAGGTGGCGTACGCCGTCCCTTAGATTTCGTGGACATCTCTTGTGCAAGGGAGGTTGCAGAGACGTTCACTAACATTAAAATACAATATTTTCTTTCTCAACTGAAACGGAAATCAATAGACAAGGAGAAAGCAAAGAAACAGATCTGCAAATCCAAATCCAAATACATCTAAAAATTTAAAACGAACGAGGCGACGAACAGAAGGCAGTGCTGGTAGCTCGAACAGAAGACCTGAACGACAGTGGTGGTCGCTCGAACAGAAGACACGAACAACGTGCACATAGGGAGGGCGACGAACGAGGCGGAGGCTGAGGGTGAGGGAGAAGGGGAATCAAGCGGTGAGGGAGGGAGAAGGAGGGAGAAGGTTCTGGATCTCACAGCGATGGAGAAAATAATATTTAAAAAAAATACTAGTCGACCGTCCCTTTAGAAATGCTAGCGTTGGGGACAAATGTGGGGGAAGTTTCTCAATCTGATGTGGCCATTATGGGCCCACAAAAATTGGGTTAAGAGACCCAACTTGGCCACTGCGATGGAGATGCTCTTGCATATCTAGGTGAGAATATCAGGCTAAAATCTTTGACCGATAAAGTTATAGAATAGCTCAGTCGACTCCTAACTCAAAGTAGTACTTACTCACCTTTTTGGAGACTAAAGAAATGTACTTCTTTTATTGAAAAACTATAATACTATTACCAAGTTACTAACTTGAAACATGTAATGACAAGATTCTAATAATTGAAAACATAAACAAATGCATCGAAATCCAAACGGCACCTGGGTCTACCTCCTTTGTCAATTTCTTGTCACTGGGCGAGCTCTCAAACCACAGGCACCAAAGGACATGCTGGTTCACGTTATGTTACCCATGACAAATCAACATTTTGAAACCAAAACATGCAACTACTACTCGACAGGCAATTCCACTGGTCTATCTACCATACCAAAGGGAAAACTGAAAGGTATAGGGGAAAAATGTAAGCTTGTCTAGCGCATGCAAAGCAAGGAGAAGCGTAAACTCGAAGGAAATAACAGGAAACAAGCACAAGACCGGAATCCAAAACCAGCATTTTGAGTCATCAATTGATTATATCAAACAAACAAAGAACCACTTTCACTCAAGTTATAAACCACCAATAGTGGTCAAAGTATGCAATTAAGCAATTTTATTAACAGAACAAACATGAATGTAAAGAAAATCACTAGTCCATGATGAAGAGGTTCTGTTAGGTCTTCGTTACAAAACAACCACCTCCTCCATCAGAAGTTGCCACATCATTCTTTCTTTCCTATTCCATGCGACATATTGTAGATCCCCCGTCCCTGAACAAAACAATAAAGTAGTGTTTATTATGGCTAGAAACAAATGGAGAGTTGGAGACACACTGTTAACTCCAATCTGACAAAGTCAACTGAAACATATGAAGAATTTAGATAACAAATGAACTTACAATCATATAAATTGAAGCTGCAGTCAAGGCAAGTGGTATTGCCACAGACGTAACCTTATCAAAGGGACCTTTCAAGTAAGTATGCCTATGGATATTCTGGTAAAATTTTTGCTTCTCAAAAAGCTTCTCTCGGGGTCTGAATGGTGCTTCTGACATCCTGCACAAAACGGCCAATGATTATCTCATAAATGCTTCTCCCGGCTATATAAAAGAAGCAAGAAAAAGAAAGAAGAAAAGATGGCTTGAAATGAAATGGAACAACAACAAAAAAATTGCATCACGATCCCCCTTTTCTCCATCTCAACAAGCTGATAAAAATGCTGATAGCCTTGGACTAATGCCAAATCTGGCATTGAAAGAAGGGGAAAACCAGAAAGATGAAAAAGGGACAATGCAAAAAATATATAAATGAAGCACCTTAAACTGGAACTCCAAAATGATCGAAACACAATTTTTATCAACTAAAGAGGGTTCTTTGAGCAGGTGGGCGACTTCGTGTATAATACAAAAAGTCAAAAACTAGCAAACTAATCCAGTACAAAGAATTTACAATATCATATTATTAAATCTAACATAACATGTTAGAAAAGCTAAACACATACAATGAATCCTGGTTTCCATATTCCGGTAAGTAAAAAAAAACTAGTTCTTGCTATATTCTCCTCGCTTGTCCAAGGTCTCTTGCCTAAGTAGCATTGTATACTATAAACATACAATAATTGAGTGATGGTTGGGGCACGTCAACACCAAGCAAATCAACTCACATTTGTGTGAAATGGCAGAGATGGGACCAGCTGTAATAACATGGCAAGAGATGCATAAATGAGCGGTGATAATAGGTATGGGTGGTAATAGTACTTATGATTCACCAATTATATGCAAGGACTACGATAATTGCCAGAAGGAACATGAGCAGGATTAATCAATTTTGACAATACAACAAAATAATGAAAATGGGGAAAACAACAAATGATTTGGATTTAATCGAAACCAATAAAATTGAATACGAGCAGAAATGGGGCTAAAATTGAAACCAGTGTCATCGATGAGATAGAAATGCTCCATAGACATAAATTTTGCATGATTTACGAGATTATATTTTTTATTACTGAAAAGAAAATAAAAATTACAGCAACGAGATCTGGGAGAAGTGCGCGTTTGAAATCGTGTAGTGTGGAAAAGGAAAAGATTAGAGATTGGGAGGCTAATCGGCTTACTCTGAATGAAGGCGGCGACGAGCACTACTAGAAAAATCAATTTTAGAGAGGGACAAAATCCCTCACTAAACATACAAAAATATGTCGCAAACCACATTAACGACGAATTTTGTGATGGACACGAATTCGTCACGGAATTTGGCGTCGTAAAAATTTTAGCGGGGGAAATTAAGATCCGTCGCAATTTGTGACGGAAAAATTCCCTCACAATTTCATAATAATCTGTCACTAAAAAATAAGAACAAATCAAAGAAAAAATTGTATTTTTCGTCACTAATAACGAGTGATCCAATCCCTCTCTATTAGTGACAGATTTTTTCCCTAGCTAGCAGCGAAGAATTCTATCCCTCTCTATTAATGAGGGATTTATTTCCCTCGCTATTTTCATTTTATTACAAAAAAAAATATTGAAAAATTATTCCAGTCCGAGATTTGTAACCAATATTCACAATGCAGAATCTGAAATCAACCATTTTTTCTGTTTTTTCCCAACAAAATAAATAATACAGTTCCAATTTGGGATAAATTGAAGAATTTTTTTAAGAGCTGGAACAAAAGCAAACACGATATGTACCCACTAATTGTTCCCAGAATGTCTAACACATACAACCAAGAAATAAAACAAAATTGCAAAGTTAAAACAAATGAAATAGCTAAAACTAATAAAACAGAACAGCCGCAGGACTTAAAAGCTCCCCATCTGATTGATGGAAACCAATAGCATGAAATAACTACTTCCACATGATGACAGCAAATAACCAAAAAGACCACCAGAGCTAGAACAAAAGCCAAAGAAACATGCATGCCTTCCATGAGATAACATGACTTGAAAATTCAATTAGCAACAGTGGCAGTAAAAGGCAATCAAAAGAAGGCATGGAAATATATCCACTTTTTTCTGTGAGGGATCCAAAACAGATCCATTGAAACCAGATCCGAAGCACCACCAGAAACATCTGTTGGCATGGTGAGGGATTTATGGTGCGATTTTCGTATAGGCTCCCAAATTCCTTCCACTGTGTTACTTGCCTGGAGGCTCTTGAGTTCGACGATCCATGGAGGAAGTTGTTGTTGAACGTGAACACAAGAAGGGGGGTTGAATTGTGTTCAAAACTTTTCGCAAACTTTAAGTTAGAAACACTTAGAACACAAGTTTTTCAAAACTGTTTGTTTATCGGACGCTGGAAATAAACCGGACGCTAGAAAAGCAGTTTGTGAAAATTGTTTTTAACACAGCAAGATAGAAAAGAATAGAAAGCAGTAAAGCAAGAGACACAGAGATTTATACTAGTTCACTACCAAACTGGTAGCTACGTCTAGTCCCTTCGTTCCTGAAGGATTTTCCACTATAATCAATCTGATTACAATTTCCTCAAGAGTATTCTACTGTCACAACTTGACAATACTCTCAACTTCTCAAAACGACTCAGTACAGTCGAGCCTTTGAGGGAACAGCCTTAACTAGGCCAAAAAACAACTTCTACAAATAAGTTGAATACAAGTAAAAATAACTCTCTCAGAGAGGATAAAAAATTAAGCTCAATATAGAAATGCTTTCTAAAAGAAAGGGTCGGACGCTGAGTTCAGTTCTTGTAGTCCAGAGACTTAGCGCGAAACTTGATTGCTCACAGAAGCAGTGTTTTCAGAGTATTGACTCTTTGTAGTGTATAGCAATCAGAGCTTGTTCTTAGCAAATAAGGAAATATACTCTTGTACAGTTTTGGCAGTTTTTCAGCAGTATTTCGGCAGTATATTCGATCTTTCTTCAATGGATACCATGAGGTATATATAGGAGTTCCAAGGATATTACCGTTACGGTAAAAATGGCTCATTTCCATTGAGTGAGGTAAATTCAAAAAGTTGTCTCTTTCTTCCTTTCCAAATAATATCCCAGTAGTACATATTACCGTTTTCGTACTACCTTGCTTTTCACAAATGTTTGTATGATTATTGTCTTTTAGCTAAAGGTGTCACCTTTGATACCTCGTACAACAATTTTAGCGCTCAAGATCAATTTTGAAATCCATTCCAGAAACTTCTGAGAGGAAGAGCAACTACGTGACCGACACGTGATTTGAAATGAAGTTCAGATGCTCGCTCAGAATCGGAAGATCGGACGCTCGAAGCAAATGGATGAGCCTAGTGTCATAAAGAGATAATTCCAGATGCTCACACATATGATCCGGATGCTGACACATGGAGTGTATCCTTCTCTTGAGAATTTCTTCCTTCTGCTTGAGTGGCTTAGATTTATATGTAATATCAGTATCTGCACACTTCAAGAATTGTTAGAACATAAATTGTTCTCTTGTGAATATTTTGTTATCATCAAAATTAATGAGGGTCTAAACTTCTCAATCGTTTAGGTTCCAATAATCTCCCCCTTTTTGATGATGACAAATATCTAAGGTTGATGAACAATTTAGTTTCAAAATGACATCAAAGGTCTCCCCCTGAATTTAACAATTTTGATATATAAGATAATTCTAGTATTAAGGCGATAGTTGATAAATAACTTCAATTAAGTGATCGCAAAACAAAATACGTAGATGTGTCAGAGTAAGATCGGATGCTGATTAAAAAGATTGATTTAATCAACTTGTACCAAATTTGTTTATCATTGAAAGAGTATTAGTACCAAAAATATTTATTTAACATTGTAAGAGCACTAGAACAATGAATATTAGCGCATAAATAACCATACAAATGCTATGTATAAAATGCTATGCATGATACTTCAGTTCCAGCGTATTTATCGGACGATGAAAATCGGACGGTGGGTTAGTCAGATTTTCACGTGTTCATCATACCTTTCTTTTACTCCCCCTTTTGTCATTAGACAAAAAGAGTGTAAAAACACATCATAGTCAAAATAAGACTTAGAAAAATTTGAATATAAGGCAGATAATTTGAGCAAAAATATTTATATATATAAGTGTATCAACCAAAAAAAAAACACTTAGTACCAAAAAAAAAATATAAAGCAAAACAAGGTTTAAGGGTTTGGAAGAGGTGGAGGAGGGATGTTGAGACGTTCATAGAATAACTTTAGTGCAGTCTCAAGCGAGTGACCTTCATGTTTGTAGCCTTCATTTCTTCAAATTCTGCTTTGGGAATGGTGACCATCTCAACTGCAGAAGTAGAAGTAGAAGGTCCAGCTTCTGGTACTAGTGCAGGTCTCAACTTCTGATGCTCTGCTAGCACCCAGTTAGATAGCTGAAGTCTCAATTTCTTCTTCCTTTGAGCTCTTAGAAAAAATGCATCATTTGGTATAAACCATTTGATGAAATTTACAAGTCTTCTAAGCTCAGATGCTGTTTGAATATCCCATTGATGCTTCACATCTTCTGGATACAGAAAATTCATGAAGATGGTTTCTTTGTGTAGAACAACATCAGCAGTGTAAGAGTCAAACCTATTCCCATCGTCTTCTCCCCATAAACTTATGATAAAGATACTCAATGCTTCGCAGGTGAAGGAGAGTGCTTCATTTTCTGCCAGATAAATTCGTCTCAGATTTTCCCTGTCATCTTCTTCTAGCACTAGGGGGTCGAGGCATGGTAATATGGCTTTGTCTTTCCAAGACTCAGACCATTGACTCCAAGTAAATCCAATGTCGAAGTGCTTGGTCACAGCAACCCATTGGTCATATATCTTCATGCAGTCAAAAGGTCTGATTACTGAGCATCTGAACATATCATCGAAGTACACTGTTCTAAGATTGATGTCAGTAACTCTGCTGATTGTCCCAACAGTTGGAATAGTAGCCTTCTCAGCATTGCAGCAGTTTGAGGAGTCAATTCTCCATTCATCTTTCTTCAGAGAAGTCAGGTAAAACCTTCTGGCATGATCCTCAGAGATCTTGGCAATCGGAAGTCGGGAGAATTCCTTAAGATTGTACTTTGTAGGTGCCTTCTCATACTCCTTTAGCCCGATCTTCTTTGAATGGTCGCTTGCTTGAGCGAGTTCCTTCCTTTTTCCCAGGGATAGACCAAGGTAGCCACCTTTGTCTATCCGGTACTATCTTAACGTAAATGATGATGGGTCTCGATATTGTCCTATGACTTCAAGCCTTTTCTGCTCAAGACAGTGTGCCATGAAGGCAGGTTATTCATCTGTGATCCACCTTCCACATTCTTCCAACGTGAGCGGTTCTGATTATGGTAGGGATCTAGGAAGATCAACAAAGAAGGGAATTGCTCGCTTAGGATCTTTGGTCTCGGCCTTCCTTTAAATGATATTTGGAAGTGGTCTTCTCCATCTTTGAATGTTGCACTTATTGGAGAGGCAATCTCCAACTGGCGACTCAGAGGTGAAAGTCTTCAAATGCCATGTGGAGGGACAATTGTAGATGCTATTATATATCTCATACTTGACAAACTGTGGTTTGTATGAGATATTTTTCCTTCCACCAAAGATCTGTAGGTTTAATGGTAATGGTGAGTAAGGTGGGAGTGGTTTTGGTGATTTTGTAGGTTTTAGGTGTATAGGGTTTGAAGGGATTAATGGGAGGAATTTTGAATAACAGATTGAAGGGATGAGAGTGAAGTTTGGAAATATATGAGGTTAGTGATGTATTTGAGGAAATTTGTAGTAGGTTAAGGTTGAGTGTAGTGGATGATGGTTGGGTAGGCTGTTTAGGAGCTATGGAGGTGGTAGTGTTTCTGGTTTTCTGTGCATGGGTTAAAATGTTTGGTGGTTGTGCAACAGATATTGGTGGAGCAGGAATGGTATCATCAGATTCAAAAATAGATACAGAATCATCAGAAGAATTCAGTACCTTTGGTTCAGGCTCAGACAGCCTGACCAATCTCTTCGACTTACATGCAGAGGCGATGGGCGGGGAGGACGTTGAATTTCCTTCTTACATTGGCCGGACGCCGAGACTTGTTTCTCGCCGGCTTGCTCCTTTTTCTCAGAACCTGACTGATGGGAATTCGGTCCTCATCTTCTGGTTCTTCAACAGCAGGTACAGGAGCCAACTTCTGTCTTGTTCTTCTGGTCTCTTTTGAAGGAGACTCAGCAGGTCTTTTCACACCAGGCATTGAGCTTCTGGTGGTTTTCTTTTCAGCTTCCCCTTCCTGTTGCTCGATTTTCACCTTCTTGATCATGGACCCAGTGATCAATTTCATTCTAACCAGACTGTTGACTCCAAAGGTGTCAGGAATCACAATACTATCAGCACCAAAATACTTCACCTTTTCTTGATCTGGTAAAGCAGTCAGCTTGTTTATAACCAGACCCTTGACCATCATTCTAGTGAGCAGAACACCATAAGGAATGCACTTGTAGGTGTTTTTCTTGTCAGCAACACCTTTCCTCGAATTTACTAGTGCATTAATCAGATTGTTGTAGATCAACCTTGGCAGGTTTTCCTTGTTACCAGCCATGTAGTGTCTCATGATGAACTTCTGTTCATAGTTGACTATGTCACTAGAGTCAGCCTTCAACAAGACGCTCTTGGTGATTATCTTGTGAAGTACTCTGTAATGACTCTTCAGATTCTTTGCAGTAGGAGTTTCACCAGAGTCTTTCAACTGCTTATAGTTCTCAAACAAATCCTCATTGACCTTCTCAATGCCATGAAATGCATCAGCCCAATCAGTGTAGAAGACGAGACATTCACAAGGACAACCAGTGACTTCAGAAATGTTGTTGATGGTAAAAACAAACTTGTAGCCTCTCACGGTTCCTTCAAAAATACCACCTTTGTGTAAACGAGCATTACCCCAAAATTATTTGATGGCAGTTACTAGAACCTCAACCTGGTTCCAGAAGAAATAGTGTTCCCATCCCATTGCCTTGAAACCACTGTAGAAGTCGAAGCCATAGAGTTTGAAGTTTTCTAAATCAACACGATTTTCCAACAAAACTTTTCCTTCAGCTATGGTGTCGTAGATAGCCGTATACTCAGAGGTTGTTACTCCAGACATGATTGCAGTTGAGATGAAGGTGATGGAGGTTTTAGGGTTCAAAACACACACACAGAGAGATAGAGAGAAAGAGAGAACGAGTACGGTTTTGCAGAAAACGCAGAGTGGAGCGAAAAATGTGGAGTAGTGGGAAAGTTAATAGAGAATGGTACAATTCTTTTTCAAAAAATCGCTTCGTATTTTCACATAAAAATTAAATCAAAAAGAAAAGAAAATAAAGATTCGCCTTTTCATTAAATGCAGACGCCAAAATAAAAGTAAAAGATTTTATTGAAAACGTAAATAATCATGACTCAGTAGATATGATGAGACGCTTGAGTCCTTAACACGTGTGACACGTGTGGATGTGCTCAGACGCACGCAACCGATTCACCGGATGATGAGTTATGATGCATATGACAAATAAGATGCTAATGCACATACATGCTTATGTCATATCAGATGCTGAGATTTTGTTTATTATCAGACGCTGAGATTAATCATTCTTCTATAAGATGAAAATTTAAATTTCTTCTTATAAAATTGAATCTATCTTCAGCAAGGGGTTTTGTAAATATGTCAGCCCACTGATGATCAGTGTCTACAAATTTTATTTCTAGAATACCCTTCTGAACATAGTCTCTTATAAAATGATGCTTAATCTCAATGTGCTTTGCTCTAGAATGCAATATGGGATTTTTAGTAAGACATATGGCAGATGTATTATCACAGAAGATAGGAATGTTACTCTCTTTTATCAAGTAGTCTTCAAGTTGATACTTCATCCACAGAAGTTGACAACTGCAACTTGCTGCTGAGATGTATTCAGCTTCTGCTATTGAGAGTGCAATTGTGCTTTGCCTTTTTCTTGACCAAGACACAAGATTAGCTCCAAGGAACTGGCAGCCTTCACTTGTGCTCTTTCTTTCAATTCGATCTCCAGCAAAGTCAGCATCACAGAAACCTACTAATTTGTAATCTTTTGATTTCTTATAAAGCAAACCAAGATTAGTAGTTCCTTGCAAATATCTGAATATTCTTTTAACAGCATTTAGGTGTGATTCTCTAGGATCTGATTGAAATCTAGCACATAGGCAGATGCTGAACATAATATCAGGTCTTGAAGCCGTAAGATAAAGTAGAGATCCAATCATACCTCTGTACAGTTTCTGATCTACATTCTTACCAATTTCATCTTTACTAAGAGTGCAGGTAGGATGCATAGGTGTACACATAGGCTTGCAATCCAGCATCTTGAAATTCTTCAATAATTCTTTAATATATTTGCTTTGATGAATATAAATACCATCATTGCATTGCTTGATTTGTATTCCAAGGAAGGACTTTAATTCTCCCATCATGCTCATCTCAAATTCAGCCTGCATAAGCTTAGAAAATTCTTTGCAAAGGCTTTCATTAGTGGCTCAAAAAATGATATCATCAACATAGATTTGAACAAGTATGAAATGCTTGTTTGAGGTTTTTCTGAAAAGAGTAGTGTCAACTAAACCTCTTGTAAATCCATTTTCCATTAAAAAGGAACTTAGTCTATCATACCATGCTCTGTGAGCTTGCTTAAGACCATATAGAGCCTTTTTTAGTTTAAAAACATGTTCTGGAAACTCAATATCTTCAAAACCAGGAGGTTGTTTAACATAAACTTCCTCAGTTATAAAACCATTTAGAAAAGCACTTTTCACATCTATTTGATATAGTGTTATCTCATGATGTGCTGCAAATGAAAGTAAAATGCGAATAACTTCTAGTCTTGCAACAGGTGCAAAAGTTTCAGTGAAATCAATACCTTCTTCTTGTGAGTAGCCTTGAGCAACTAACCTTGCTTTACTTCTCATAACTTTACCATCTTCATCAAGCTTATTTCTAAATACCCATTTAGTACCAATAGCTTGCTTATCTTCTGGTAGAGTGACTAGCTTCCATACATCATTCCTTTGGAACTGATTTAGCTCATCTTGCATTGCTAGAATCCACCCTTCATCTTCCAAAGCTTGATCAATCGTCTTAGGTTCCATCTCAGAGAGAAGTGCAAAATCAGCATGCTCCTTGAAAGAGGATCTGGTTCGTACTTTATCACCAGGTTCTCCTATGATTTGATCTTTTGGATGATTGGTTTTGTACTTCCAGCTTTTTCTTGCTTCAGCTTCCGCTTGAGTAGAATTCTTCGTCTTGTCACCACCAGATGATGAAGATATATGTTCACCATCTGACTTGTCACCGAGGTTTAATTCTGAAAATAACTCATCTAGCTCTGACATAGCAGTGTCAGGCTTCTTATCATCAAACTTGACATGAATGGACTCTTCAACTGTCAAAGTTTCTTTGTTGTATATTCTAAAAGCTTTAGATCTTTCAGAATATCCCAAAAAGATTCCTTTGTCAGCCTTGGAATCAAACTTACCAAGCTGATCTTTAGTATTCAAGATATAACAAATACAACCAAAAGGGTGAAAGTAAGAAATGTTTGGTTTTCTACCTTTCCACAATTCATAAGGAGTCTTATTCAAAATAGGTCTTATATAAATTCTATTTTGAATATAACAAGTTGTGTTTACTGCTTCTGCCCAAAAATGTTTCGCAATATCAGCTTCATTGATCATGGTCCTGGCCATTTCCTGGAGGGACCTATTTTTCCTTTCTACAACACCGTTTTGTTGAGGTGTTCTAGGAGAGGAGAAATTGTGGGAGATGCCATTTTCTTCACAAAATTTTTGAAAGTTCTCATTTTCAAATTCTCCCCCATGATCACTTCTAATAGAAGAAATACAGATGTCTTTTTCATTTTGAACTGATTTGCAGAAAACAATAAATACCTTAAAAGACTCATCCTTGTGGGCAAGGAATTTAACCCATGTCCATTTAGTAAAACCATCAACAATGACTAATCCATATTTCTTTCTAGTTAAAGAGGCTGTCCTTGTGGGACCAAAAAGATCAAGATGTAAAAGTTCAAGTGGTCTCGAGGTTGAAACAACATTTTTTAAATGAAAGGAAGTTTTAACTTGTTTTCCTCTTTGACAAGCATCACACAGGGCATCAGATTGAAACTTAAGATTTGGTAAGCCTCTAACAAGATTGTGCTTGTTTAACTTTGAGATTAACCTCAAATTGGCATGACCCAATCTTTTGTGCCAAATCCATTACTCATCTTCAACAGACATAAGACACTTGACATCTTGTTTTGCAAGTTCAGAAAGATCAACTTTATAAATGTTTTGTTTCCTCTTAGCTGTAAAGAATATAGATCCATCATTTTTACTTTTTACTGAACATCCATTTTCTGTAAAGACAACACTATAACCACTGTCACATAATTGACTTATGCTCAGTAGACTATGTTTCAGTCCTTCAACATATAAAACATTATCAATAGAAGGAAGAGAGCATTTACCTATGTGTAGCAACCACACCAAAATTTAAAAAAAATGGAGCCGCCACCAATATTTTATTTTCATAGGAAAACATTGGAAAACCTATTTTCGAATACTTTTGAATTTAATAGAAAAGGAAGGTCTTTGAACCAGATTTTGAGCTCGGGAGTTGGTTACGCGCAAGGAAGGATTAGCACCCTTACGCGCCCATTTAAAAAAATGGTACCCGTTAATTGTTTGTAACAAAATTGTTTGCCTTTAAAAAAATAATTCCCTTATTGAAAAATTTTCAGAATAATAAGAAAAAGAAACAACAAAAATTATTTTTTAAAAAAACCTTCTTATTGTATTTACTATTATTTCATCTCCTTTTAATAAAATTAAAATAGAAATAAAGACTGAAAATGATAATGATTTCCACAAGCTATTAATTTATTCATTTAAATTAATAACTTGAATGAATAAACAAAATTTAGAAACTTATTTTTTTGTTTTTATATCCCTGTCAATCTTCTGATTACTTATGAAATAAAAATAATAATAATATTACAAATTATGAAATAAAAATAATAATAATATTACAAATGAGTCCCTGATTTGGGTCTAGCCCCATTGAAAGACCAACCCAAAAATTTCAATTTTTTCTTTCAAGTCCTATAATAATTACAAATTGATCCTTTTTATCCCCTATTTACAATTTAGTCCTTTTTATAAGGTATTTACAGTTAAACCCTTATTAATTACATATTTACAGTTTAGTCCTTATTTAATGTATATTTACAGTTTAGTCCCAATTTAGGGTTTGACCCCATTGGAAGGCCAAACCCTAAACCTAATTACAAATTAGATTACCACCCAGGCCGTGACCCTAACAGAAACAACATCAATAACAATTATAACAATCAGTAACAACAACTGCAGCACAACAATGTTGATAACAAAATTATAACAACAATAACATTACAATGACAAAGATGAACATTGTAAACGCATATGTCTCAGTCCATTGTTCAACCCATGATAAAAGAGAACAAAAAAAAATGAAAAAATGAAGAAAGGAATAGGAAGAAGAAGATAGAAACCTGGATTACAGCTTTCCAGAAAACCAACAAATAGAGGAAAGAAGGAAAAAAAGACCTAAAACTAAGAATTTAAGTTTCAGTGTTTGGGGGGTTTCACGGATCTTCTGGGTCCTGCTCCTCCTTCTCCTTCTACCTCTCTGTCTCTCTGTCTCTTTCTTTTCTCGCTCGGGTTCTCTTGTTTTTTCAGGGTCCGCCCCCTTGTCACTTTGCTTGCTTCCCTTCTTATAGGCACCACATCTGCGAAGCAAATAAATCATATTAGTTCGAAAAAGAAAAATAAAAATAAAAGAGAAATAAAGAGATAAACTCCCTTATCCACCGGTTTTCTTCTTCCTTCTCTGCTTCTCACGCGAAAACCGGGTCTTGGGCGGCTTGCAGGAGAGTGACGCGACGTTAAGGTGAGATGGGCGGATGGAGGAGATAACCGTTGAGTAAGGCAGAGAAACGTGGTCTGAGGAGGGAGAGAGAGAGATGGTTGGCGGCTAGGGTAGGAGGAGAAGGGCTACGGTTGAGTGAGGAAGAGGAGAAAGAAAGAGAGAGAGAGATGGAGAGTGGGGGTGTGCGCCGCGGCGTAGGAAGGTTCGAGAGAGAGAGGAGGGTTGCTGCGTATGAGGGGGAAGGAGAGGGAATGAGGCGCTTTTAGGGTTGTTAGTGTTTTAGGTTTAGGGTTAAAAGGTTGATGGGCTGCAGCGTGGGATTAGGCCGCGGCGTGGAGAAAGAGAGCCATGGGGTGAGGCGCCTGAAAGAAGAAGGAAGAGGGTGCGTCGAATGAGGAAGGAATCACAGGGGTATTGGGTGAAATTTGCCGGCGTTTTAGCTAAATGCTATTGGTACCCCCCCACTTACAATTCACACACCTCAATCTTTTAAAAATAATAATTTTTTTTCTCTTTTTTTTTTCTTTCTCTCTTTATTCACTCTATCCTTTTACCTCCCAATAATATTATTTATTATCATTACTACTAATAAAATAAAATAAAATAAAAGTTAAAATAAAATAAAAATAAAAATAAAAAGGACCGGATAAAATTAGGGTACTACAGCTGCTCCTCCTTAATTACATCTTACTCGAAGGTCTTCGTGCATTCGTTGTAAAAGGTAATTAAGGATAAAGGACTCTGATTTTGTCCGTAATAAGTACTTTGAAATTGTGAGATTGACTTCCCACCTTGTTGGTTTGTGATTGCAGGATTGGCTCCCGGCTTGCTTTGGGATTCTAGGTCTGATTCCTAGTGAATTCCCGGTAAGACATATGTTTGATTCCTAGCTCTTACGAAATTGGTGAGAGATTCTAGATTTGATTCCTAATGAATTTTCTGTAAGGCGTAGGTCTGATTCCTAGTTCTTACAAAATTGGTGAGGGATTCCAGGTTCGGTTTCCTGGTGAATTCTCGGTAAGGCCTAGTTATGACTAGCTTTTACAAAATTGGTGGGATATTCCAGGTTCGGTTTCCTGGTGAATTCTCGGTAAGGCATAGGTTCGGTTTCTAGCTCTTACAAAAATTGGTGAGAGATTCTAGGTTTGATTCCTAGCGAATTCTCAGTAAGGCCTAGTTATAACTAGCTCTTACAAAATTGGTTGGAGATTCCAGGTTCGGTTTCCTGGTGAATTCTCAGTAAGGCCTAGTTATGACTAGCTCTTACAAAATTGGTTGGAGATTCCAGGTTCGGTTTCCTGGTGAATTCTCAGTAAGGCCTAGTTATGACTAGCTCTTACAAAATTATTGGACTTGGGGAAGGTCTAAGTGTGAGCTTCTACGTCACTCAACACGAGTTCGGGTCAGACCCCCAGCAAAAGTGAAATGAGTTTCTGACTCGTGGTTGATTTTAGTAATACAAGTAATGACTCTTTGGATAATGCAAGCGCTATTTCTTTGTATTGGTCATGCGGGAATGCAGCGAATGTCATGTTATGCATGAATGTTGTGTTATCATGGGGAAGCATTGTGTTTTCGACGCCTTTCCAAACCCTTATTGATAATTAGCCAGAGGTCCTTTCTATTGGCGACTTCGGAGCTAGTCAGCTTGGCCCTTTGTAATGTGCACAACGCTGATGATTCTGCATTTTGGTGGTGCGTCCTGCTAAATTCCTCTCCTTGACGGGAGGATGCTAGATCCCCTGGACCCTTTCAGAATTTTCAGTAGTTATGAAGTGCTTTTATGCTTTGATCTGCACATGTTTATTTTTAGCATGAATCTCTTTTAGAAAGAAAACGCAAGTTGATAAAATCCCAAGTTGAGTTCAGGAGGGGTAGGAATAAGCATCCTATTGTGCCAATAGCATTTAATAGGCGATGTGGATAACAATGAATTTCCATTATCATGGGGAAATATTATAAGTAGGACAAATTTGTTTCTGCTAGACAGGAACTGGTAAGCAAAGTTAAATCCGCTAATAATCCTTTTGAAAACAAATTGTGCTGCTCTTCCGCGATCCAGACCCTGACGGCCTCCTTGATCACTCCCATAAAATTGCATTTGTTCTGCCCTTGCCTATTTTTGCTCCTGCGGGTCAGCTTCTAGGTCTGACTACCCTTGATGCTTTTGGATTGGATTTTGCTTAGGCCGCTCTTTGCGAGTTTTCGACCTAGCAGATTACTCTAAATTGCCTTTGCAGGTTTTCAATTTAGCATTTTCATCGGGCCCTAACTTTTGCCTAGGCCGCCCTTTCGGGTTTTCAACCTAGCGAGCTCTTTTTTTTTTTTGATGTGGGGTGTCCTCCTAGACATAGTACTTTTTGACCGCATCCGAATTCACCGGTAGCGGTAGATCATGTCCCTCCATATCTGCGAGGACGAGGCCTCCTCCTGAGAATGCCTTTTTCACCACATATGGACCTTCGTAATTTGGGGTCCATTTTCCGCGTTGGTCTTTCTGAATAGGTAGAATCTTTTTCAAAACCAATTCCCCTTCTGTAAATTCTCGATGATGCACCTTCTTTTCATATGCCCTCTTGAGCCTCTTTTGATATAATTGTCCGTGACATATTGCCTCCAACCTTTTCCCTTCAATGAGATTCAGCTGGTCATAACGGGTCTGGACCCATTCAGCTTCTTCGAGCTTGGTTTCCATGACTACCCTTAGAGAAGGGATCTCTACTTCTATGGGTAACACTGCTTCCATTCCGTATACTAGGGAGAACGGAGTTGCCCCTGTGGAAGTGCGTACGGAAGTTCGGTATCCGTGTAAAGCAAAAGGGAGCATCTCATGCCAATCCTTGTAAGTTAACACCATCTTTTGGATAATCTTTTTGATATTCTTGTTGGCTGCTTCTACGGCCCCATTCATCTTAGGGCGGTAAGGGGAAGAATTGTGGTGCTGGATTTTGAAGTCATCACACAATTCTTTCATCATTTTGTTGTTCAGGTTGGTCCCATTGTCCGTGATGATCTTCCTTGGCAAACCATACCGGCAAATTATTTCCTTCTTGATGAATTTGATGACCACATTGCGGGTCACACTGGCATAGGAGATTGCTTCGACCCATTTCGTGAAGTAATCAATGGCCACGAGGATGAAGCGGTGTCCATTAGAGGCTTTCGGCTCAATCATTCCTATGACATCCAAACCCCACATGGAAAATGGCCAGGGTGCACTGAGGACGTTTAAGGAAGTTGGAGGCACATGAATATTATCAGCATAAGTCTGACACTTATGACATTTCCTCACATGTTTGATGCAATCACCTTCCATTGAAAGCCAATAATATCCTGCTCTGAGAATCTTTTTAGCCATTGCGTACTATTGGCATGGGTCGAAGCGAACCTTCGTGAATGTCATCGATAATTGCCTCGCTTCGCGAATCTACGCACCGGAGGAGTACCATGTCGTGATTTCTTTTGTAGAGTACGTCACCATTCAGAAAGAAGCTCATAGCGAGCCTCCTCAAAGTTCTTTTGTCGTTTTCTGAGGCGCCCAAAGGATATTCTTTGTTCTTGAGGTAGCATTTAATGTCATGGTACCATGGCTTTCCATCTGGTTCGTCCTCTATCAACTGGCAATAAGCGGGGCTTGCACGGCTCTCCATCATGATGAGAGGTATTTCTTTATCATTGTTTATCCGGAACATGGATGACAATGTGGCTAGTGCATCGGCTAACTGATTACTCTCTCGCGGAATATGTTGGAAGGTGATTCTGTCAAATGATTCGACGAGTCCTGAATGTACTTGTGGTAAGGGATTAATTTGGAATCCCGAGTTTCCCATTCTCCATTTAACTGGTTGATAACCAGGACGGAATCCCCGTAGACTTTCAGAACCTTGACTTTCGTTTCTACGGCAACCCGAATTCCCACGACACAAGCCTCATACTCTGCGATATTATTGGTGCAATTGAAACATAGGCGCAAAGAATGTGGATGTGCAAGTTTTACGAGAAATCAAGATGTGCCCGATTCCGTGCCCCAATGCGTTAGAGGCTCCATCAAACATCATTGTCCACTCCTCGTCTCTTGGTTCTTCTTTTCCAGACATTATATTCTCCTCTGGAAATTCATAGGGGACTGGTGGATGGTTGTCCATGGGTTGGTGGGCTAAGTCTCCAGCGAGCGCACTACCTTTGATAGCCTTTTGAGAGACATACTGAATATTATATTCGGATAATAGCATCCGCCACCGCAATTCTCCGGTGAGAGCGGGCTTCTCAAATACATACTTGATCGGATCCATTTTTGACACAAACCAAGTCGTATGAGAAAGCATGTCTCGCCTTAGGCGGTGAGCGCCAAGCTAGGGTGCAACAAGTAATGCTCCAACACCGAGTAATTAGCTTCATAACTTGTAAACTTTTTACTTAAGTAGTAAATGGCGTGTTCTTTTTACCGGTCTCATCGGCCGACTCAAAGATACATCCCATAGACGTGTAATATTGTCAAGTAGAGGATCGTGGGTCCGCTCGAATCGAGGTAATAACACGGGAGGCTCTCGCAAATCTTGTTTGATTTTATCAAAAGCCTCTTGGCACTTCTCGTTCCATTCCACAGCTTGGTCTTTGCGCAACAACTTAAAAATCGGTTCGAAAGTGTCAGTGAGTTGTGATATAAACCGAGAGATATAATTCAGCCTTCCTAGGAAACCGCGAACTTCCTTTTCTGTATGAGGGGCTGGCATTTCTAAAATGGCTTTTACTTTTTCTGGGTCCACTTCGATTCCTTTCTGACTTACAATGAATCCCAACAATCTTCCTGACTTGACACCGAAGTTACATTTGGCGGGGTTGAGCCTTAAACGGAACTTTCTCAATCGCTCAAAGAGTTTCCGCAGATTGGTTATATGACCCTCTTCAGTTTGCGACTTAGCGATCATGTCGTCCACGTAGACTTCTATCTCTTTGTGTATCATATCATGGAACAAAGTCACCATTGCCCTTTGATAGGTTGCCCCGGCATTTTTTAACCCGAAAGGCATCACTTTGTAGCAAAAGGTGCCCCAAGCTGTAATGAACGTGGTCTTTTCCATGTCCTCCCTGGCCATTTTTATCTGGTTATACCCGGAGAAACCATCCATGAGAGAGAAAAATGCGTGATGAGCCGTGTTATCTACTAGGACATCGATATGTGGCAAGGGAAAATCGTCTTTAGGACTCGCTCTATTAAGGTCTCGGTAGTCAACACACATTCGAACTTTTCCACCTTTCTTCGGAACAGGGACAATATTAGCAACCCATTGGGGATACTTGGCCACGGCTAGAAATCCGGCGTCAAATTGTTTTTTAACTTCTTCCCTAATTTTCAAGGACATATCTGGTCTCATGCGTCTCAACTTCTGTTTGACGGGAGGGCAATCAGGCTTAAGCGGCAACTTGTGTTTGACGATATCGGTATCCAACCCTGGCATATCCTGATAGGACCAAGCAAAAACATCTTTATAATCCCGAAGTAGTTGGATTAATTCAGCCTTTACTCCTGGTGACATGGTGAGGCCAATCTTGACTTCTTTTTTGTTTTCATCTGTTCCCAGATTGATTAGCTCAGTGGACTCTTCATAAGGCTCAATCTTCTTGGATTCCCCTTCTATAAGTCTCATCAATTCTGGTGAGAAGTCTTCGTCGGGGTAATCTACTTCACAATCTCCGTTGGTATGATTAATCGGACCATCAAAGTCTGGTGGCGAAACTTCAGCACAATTGTTTTCAGAAGTATTTTCGGTGAACCTGCATTATCAAGGTTAGCAATAAGGGGAGGGTAAAGAAAGAAGAGGAAAAAAAGCGAGCAAAAATACTTGGGATAAAATCAAAATACGTTTCATTAATGTTCGAAATATGCTAAAAGAAAACATGCGGGGCCCTTTAACATTTTCTCTACCGCCTCGGGCTGAGCGGAGAGGTAAGCATTAGATGAATTACATTGAAAATGCATTAAGGATCCTAGGGTTCTCCACCACTTCCCAATTACAAGGCATTGAAGAGCATGGGCGGACCCAACTTTCATCAGAAGTAACAAGGTCGTTCCCCACAACAGATACTTGATCTGGATAGATCCATCCCGCGCTTCGGAAGCTTTGGCGGATATCACAAATGGAGATTTTCCCCAGCTCGGGTTCCCGATTCTCAAGACGGGCCTTTCTCTTTTCTTTCCTTTCTTCGATCATCCTTTCCTTGTCTCTTTTAGTGGAGTACGCACTCCCAGGCCGTGCAGATCCTTGTTCTCGAGACCTCCTAGGATTGAGGTCATACCTTCTTGATTCTTCCCCAGTCCTTTTCCTGGCTGGTATCCCCCTTTTAGCATGACATTGCCCACCATTAGTGCGGCATTGGATAGACAGGGTTTCTTAGTGGTGATCCCTACATAAGCGCTATCGACAATTTTCAACGCGAAACGCAGTTCCCGTGGCTTCCTCTGTAGCTTCAATGTAGCGTGTTGACGTCGGCTTACTCACCAAAGAAATCTTGTTCTCCGACACGATGACCGCTTTATCATCCACGACAAACTTCAATTTTGGTGCAAGGTGGGCGGATTACTCCCGTTGAGTGAATCCAAGGTCTTCCCAAAGAAGCAACTATAGTTGGGCCTAATGTCCATTACCTGGAAGTTAATAATGAAGGTGAATGGCCCGATCTGGATTGGGCACTCGATCTCTCCCATTACTTCATTCTTGGATCCGTCGAAGGCCCTTACAAGCACAGAGCTAGGCTTCATATGAGTTTTGTCGATGGGTAATTTATCCAAGGTAGATTTAGGCATCACATTTAGGGAGGACCCATTATCTATGAGGACCTTGGCCACGAGATGCTCCTTACACTGAACCGAGATATGCAGTGCTTTGTTGTGTCCTCTTCCTTCCGCGGGTATCTCCTCATCATTGAAGTACAAATAATTGCATGCAGTGATGTTGCCAACCAGATCACCAAACTGATTCAACGTAATATTCTGAGATACATGGGCCTCATTCAGAACTTTCATTAGCATTTTCCTATGGCTCTCAGAGTGCGTCAATAAGGCGAGTAGGGACACTCTTGCTGGCGTGCGATTCAACTGGTCTACTATCTCGTACTCGCTTTGTTGAATGAGCTTGAGAAATTCAGCAACTTCCTCATGGGGAATTTCTTTCTTATCTTCCTTCCCCGTGTTGCTTTCCTCGATCACAACCTCTTTTCCTTTGTTTTTAACTTCAATCGGCCTTTTTGCAGTTTCCACCTCCAATTCCTTTTCTGGTTCTTCTACAGTCCTCTTTACCGGTTCTTTATCTAGGGCATAGACTCGCCCACTTCGTGTCATCCCTCCTATTCCCACAATATTGGTGACCGTCGGAGGACATTGCTCCTTATCATTCCCTTCGACTCGGACTTTTGCATCATATATCCAAGGGACTGCTTTGTCGTCCTTGTACGGAAAAGGAGACGGTATTTGAATAGTGATGGTTTTAGGGGCATTAGCCGCTGTAGGAGATGCACCCTTAGTGAATTGAATCACCAAAGGTTTTGGGATCACGGTTCCTGAATCTTGGACCATGGATACCTCCATTTCCTTTTGAGAGATAATTCGGACCATGTTCATATCGAGTAATTTTTGGAGGATGACCTTAAACTCTTCACACTCCTCGGTGGACATGATGTCTCCATTGTAAGGAATTTCCTTGTTGACTTTTACCTTTTCAATCAGACCGGCTTTACGGAGTTTGCTGAATACTTTACTCATCGGGATTTCTACTTCGACAACATCCCTTATTATCCTTCTACCATATTCGGCCTCTATCATATTCACCGATGTGTTTCCGTGGTTAGGTAACGGATTACTCCCTACGTTAGGGCTATCATCCTGGAAGCTCAACCATTTTGCATTTATCAGGCTTTGGACTTTAATTTTCAGAGCTCGACAATCTTCTATGGAGTGGCCTGCTGCCCCAGCGTGGTATTCGCAGGTGGCATCTAGATTATACCATTTTGGGAATGGCGGTTCCATGGGTTTCTGCGGACAAGGAACCACCAATGAGTTTTTGAGCAGGTGCTGGTAAACATCTTTGTAACTCATAGGGATCTTGTCAAACTGGATCGGGTTCCTTCCTTGGGAGTTCTGAGATCTTGGCTGATTAAAAGTCTGACCTCCTTGATTATCGGGAATGGGAAACGCTGACGTGGTAGTTGCCGCAACGTATAGAGGGACACTACTCACCGCGTTTGTCTCTCCTTCTTTCTTCTTCGACGGCGACTTCGCGCTTTGGATGATGAAGTGTCGCTATGGATCTTTCCACTGTGCCTCCCTATTTCCACCCGTTCTACTATGACAATCAAATCAGAAAAGCTTGAGAACATGCTTCCAATCATTTTATCATAGAATGGGGGCTCAAGCGTGTCGATGAATGTAACAATCATCTCTTTATCCAATAGGGGGGCTCCACTGAGCACCATGCTCCTCCATCTCTGGGCGTATTCTTTATAGCTTTCAGCGTATTTCTTCTTCATGTTCTCAGAATCGTTACTACTGGGGCCATATCCATATTGTACTTGTACCGCTGACGAACGCATTTGCCAAGTCTTTCCATGAGCAAATTTTAGTACGCTCTAATCGCATATACCACCGCGAGGGTGCCCGGCCAAGCTTTCTTGGAAGAAATGAATTAGGAGCTTGTCATCGTGGGAATGGGAAGCCATCTTTCGGCAATACATGACCAGGTGGCTCTTGGGACATGTCTCCCTTTGTACTTGTCGAACTCGGGTACCTTGAACTTTGGAGGTATAACTACATCGGGACCAAACACATGTCCAAGCTTCAAACCAATGTGATCCGCCTCAATGGCCTTTAACCTTTCCTCCATCATCTGAAACCTCTCCTTGGCTTCGAGCATCCTCCCCGATGAGTGAAGATAGGTACGCACTCGAGCACTTGTGTTCAACGGGTTTCCATCATTCGGAGGTATCCGCCCTTGTGAACTATGGATAGGTATTTCGTTCTCTTCCGGCTGATTCTCCTCCGGCCCATTATGCATGTGGTGTTCGACAAGTCGTTCTGCTTCTGGGATCAACTTGGCATTTAGGGCCATCAACAGATCGAACATCTGGCCCATTCGTGCACTCATCTGATCAAGCTCTCCCCGCATAGCCTCTTGACTCTGTTGCATGGCCTGCTGATTTTGTTCTAAGGCGTCCATGAGCCTGGCTTGCGACCTCGTTCTGTAAGGGTGCAGGTTCTTCGTGTTTAATTCTGGGTTCAGAAGGACAATATGAGTATGGAGGAGTTGTTTATGTTATGCTATGCACGTTTATTTATTTATTTAATTTATTTTATCGGCTTATCGGAGAATCGCAAAAACTTTGTAAACGTCTCATCGGGTTGCTGCGTATTTCAAAGATAAATATTCCCATCAAAAGAAAATACCATAATTCAAATTGCCCTGGGGGCTTACAACATTTAGACAAAAATTGAAATTGCGAGAATTCAAAGAAACGACAAAAGACTAAAGGGGTAGGGTTTTTAACGGTCACGTCGGATCTGCTTCTCCAACTCTCCCACTAAGCTCTTGCAGTACTCTATGAAGTTCATCACTTTCCTCGGCAAAGGTCGGAAACCTATTGCGGATTCTGCTTCTTCCAAGAGTTCTGGCATATCTTGGATACCCCTATTTGCGAGCCAGACCAATTTAGAGCAACGATCCATCCAAGATCGGGGTTTCTCGATCAAACCAACTAATGACTTCCCGCTGATCATCAATTTTCCCTTGCATACTGAGGACCTTCTCACGTTCCTCCTCGAGATCTATATGGTAGCCTATGAACTTTTCTTCCGCAATTCTCTTTTCTGCTTCGAGTTGGGCCTCGTGCAACTGCATGGTATTTTTCAACTGTTGTGTCAAGCTTTCAACCCGTTCTTGTAAAGCCTTACTAGCCTTTTGAGAATCAGTCCATCTTTTCCTCAAATCACCCTTTTCGCAGAGAACCTAACTCAATTCCTTTTTCACTAAGTCCAATTATTGATTTGCTGCTTTCAGACAGCCTTGAGTCTGAGACCGGCTTACCCTTTCATCCTTGGCTCTCTTTTGGGTCTCCTCTAGCAATCCAGCTTTTCTGTCACATTCATCTCGTAGGACTTCTATGTCTTGATATGCCCTCTTCAAATTCTCCCGGAGAAGTTTCTTATCCTCTTTCACCTTTTCTAAGGCCAGCTTCAATTTTTCCACTTCTTCATTCTCTGTAGGAGGTGGAGGCGGCATTTCTGGGACTAAAAACAAGTTTCGGAAAGGTAACTTGACTTGCTGAACTCTCCCCGCAATCCATTGACGGTACTTTTCATCCGTATGGGTGCTCTTGCGCCCTAGTGGTTTCCTGATTACTTTCTTCCAAGCTCGGCAGACTTTTGTGAACAATGCCAAATCCGAGGAGCCCCGATCATGTATAATGAAAGCGGCTAGCTCTTCTTCGACAGGTTCTCCTAGCATGGGTGCACCGAGTTGTCTCAGGGCCAGAGTAGGATTGTAGTTGATGCAGCCCATAGTTCCAATAAGGGGTACGTTGGGGAATTCTCCACACCGATAGATCACTTCTTTAATCTCTTGTTCTCTGGAATACCATATCACAGATTCTTCACTAAGACTCATCAAGTAAGCAGCCCATTCCGCATTACTCCTAGGACCGAAGGAATGTCCCCTTTTTACCAAGTGACTTTTCAACCATAGGTACAAGATGGGGACACAACAACGAATTCGTCCTCCTCCTTTCTCATGGCGTGTGTGGAGCTCATAGTATAAGTCCGCTAGCACGGCGGTAGTGGGATCCATACCTTGGGTTTTAAATGCTAGGAAGGCGTTAATGGCGGTCTTGTCCACAAAATGGTCCACATGAGGAAACAAGACCACTCCATAAATAATCAGGGCTACTACATCCATGGATTCTCTCAATTTTCCTTCGGCATGAAGGTCCTTAGCTTTTTCTTCTAGAAAACTCCTGGAGTAACCTTCGAGATCTCCTTCTACCCTTAGTGCAGTGTTCAAATCTGATTCAGAGATACCCAAAGCAAGGGAAATGGTACCTACAGTTGGAGTATGTTTTGCGTGACGGTACGGGCCTTTAGTCCTTCCTGGGATCCCCAAGATCTTCTGATATTCTTCTAAAGTCGGTGCCATTTGGAAGTTCCGGAACGTGAAACATCTCAGAGGAGGTCATAAACCGGCTAGTGCCGTTAGGGCTCCCACTTGTACGTCCACATTTATCAGATCCAATATATTCCCAAATTTCCCCACGAAGCTAATCCGATCCAACTGTATCCACTTTTCAGCTATGAAATCAACCAAAGTTTTTAGATGCATCAAACGAGGCGGGTCGATCTTGAATTTCAAAGTGGTTCTTCTCTCTATCCTCAGAATCGCGCTCACCGAAGACATTTGTTCCAAAGATTTTTGAAATTTCCGATAAGCCTGAACGAATGGGAAATTAGTGTTATGGCGTATGCATGAATGAATGAGTATGATTTTGTTTTCCAAAAGTGAAAAAAATTGCAAATTTATTTCATTTCCGAAAACACAGTCATTTTAATAAATATACCTTTTAGTACACATTAAGTTATTTTAAAAAAATTTGTTACCGTTATTACTATTATTATCATACCCCCTTTTTAAAAGACCTAAGTATCTATTTTTCAAAATAATTGATTGGGGCTCCAAAGATAAGATTTTAAAAAAATTTATTTTTGTGATTTTCTTTTTGAAATAAATAAACGAAAAGGACAATAAGGGAGGGTATGCTCCTTTTGTGACCAAGGTTGGTAATTCTTAAAGGATCTATGGTCCACATTAAGTGCCTTTCCTTGGGTGGATTAAAGTACTAAACTAAACAGTCCCTAGAGCCAAGGGTCCCATTTGAAAATGTTACCACCAATAATAGGTATACTATTAAAGGATGATTTTTTCTCAAATGGAGCCAAACTCTAGGTGAGGCTTTCGTAGGAACCTACTGGCCGTACGTCCAGCAGAGCACCCACTACGCAGCCTCTCCTAACTTAATATTCACTCGGGCCCGGGTATAGGGCTCCCACTCATAGTGTGTGCAAATAAGTGTGCAAAGTGAAGTGTGTGAAAGGAGCAATGACCTAAAATTCTACCCACTGCAAAATAAACATATAATATATACAAATATCCTCTACCCTAGGGTTCAAATATACAAGCATATGAGCAAAATATACCATGACCAAATAGGGGTAGAATAAAATACAAGGGAAATAAATCATGTAAGGCAAACAAACAAATTCAAACAGTTATAAGGCCTAACTCTCTAGTGTCCCCAGTGGAGTCGCCAGCTGTAGCAACCACACCAAAATTTAAAAAAAATGGAGCCGCCACCAATATTTTATTTTCATAGGAAAACATTGGAAAACCTATTTTCGAATATTTTTGAATTTAATAGAAAAGGAAGGTCTTTGAACCAGATTTTGAGCTCGGGAGTTGGTTACGCGCAAGGAAGGATTAGCACCCTTACGCGCTCATTTAAAAAAATGGTACCCGTTAATTGTTTGTAACAAAATTGTTTGCCTTTAAAAAAATAATTCCCTTTATTGAAAATTTTTCAGAATAATAAGAAAAAGAAACAACAAAAATTATTTTTTAAAAAAACCTTCTTATTGTATTTACTATTATTTCATCTCCTTTTAATAAAATTAAAATAGAAATAAAGACTGAAAATGATAATGATTTCCACAAGCTATTAATTTATTCATTTAAATTAATAACTTGAATGAATAAACAAAATTTAGAAACTTATTTTTTTGTTTTTATATCCTCACAATCTTCTGATTACTTATGAAATAAAAATAATAATAATATTACAAATTATGAAATAAAAATAATAATAATATTACAAATGAGTCCCTGATTTGGGTCTAGCCCCATTGAAAGACCAACCCAAAAATTTCAATTTTTGCTTTCAAGTCCTATAATAATTACAAATTGATCCTTTTTATCCCTTATTTACAATTTAGTCCTTTTTATAAGGTATTTACAGTTAAACCCTTATTAATTACATATTTACAGTTTAGTCCTTATTTAATGTATATTTACAGTTTAGTCCCAATTTAGGGTTTGGCCCCATTGGAAGGCCAAACCCTAAACCTAATTACAGATTAGATTACCACCCAGGCCGTGACCCTAACAGAAACAACATCAATAACAATTATAACAATCAGTAACAACAACTGCAGCACAACAATGTTGATAACAAAATTATAACAACAATAACATTACAATGACAAAGATGAACATTGTAAACGCATATGTCTCAATCCATTGTTCAACCCATGATAAAAGAGAACAAAAAAAATGAAAAAATGAAGAAAGGAATAGGAAGAAGAAGATAGAAACCTGGATTACAGCTTTCCAGAAAACCAACAAATAGAGGAAAGAAGGAAAAAAAGACCTAAAACTAAGAATTTAAGTTTCAGTGTTTGGGGGGTTTCATGGATCTTTTGGGTCCTGCTCCACCTTCTCCTTCTACCTCTCTGTCTCTCTGTCTCTTTCTTTTCTCGCTCGGGTTCTCTTGTTTTTTCAGGGTCCGCCCCCTTGTCACTTTGCTTGCTTCCCTTCTTATAGGCACCACATCTGCGAAGCAAATAAATCATATTAGTTCGAAAAAGAAAAATAAAAATAAAAGAGAAATAAAGAGATAAACTCCTTATCCACGGTTTTCTTCCTTCTCTCGCTTCTCACGCCAAAAACCGGGTCTTGGGCGCTTGCGAGAGAGTGACGCGACGCTAAGGTGAGATGGGCAAGATGGAAGAGATAACGGAAGAGTAAGGCAGAGAAACGTGGTCTGAGGAGGGAGAGAGAGATGGTTGGCGGCTAGGGTAGGAGGAGAAGGGCTACGGTTGAGTGAGGAAAAGGAGAAAGAAAGAGAGAGAGAGAGAGAGAGATGGAGAGTGGGGGTGTGCGCCGCGGCGCAGGAAGGTTCGAGAGAGAGAGAGAGGGTTACTGCGTGTGAGGGGGAAGGAGAGGGAATGAGGCGCTTTTAGGGTTGTTAGTGTTTTAGGTTTAGGGTTAAAAGGTTGATGGGCTGCAGCGTGGGATTGGGCCGCGGCGTGGAGAAAGAGAGCCATGGGCTGGGGGCGCACGAAAGAAGGAAGAGGGGTGTGTGCAGTAACAGGAAGGAATCACAGGGTATTGGGCTGGGCTGCCAGCGTTTTAGCTAAATGCTATTGGTACCCCCCACTTACAATTCACACACCTCAATCTTTTAAAAATAATAATTTTTTTTCTCTTTTTTTTTTCTTTCTCTCTTTATTCACTCTATCCTTTTACCTCCCAATAATATTATTTATTATCATTACTACTAATAAAATAAAATAAAATAAAAGTTAAAATAAAATAAAAATAAAAATAAAAAGGGCCGGACAAAATTAGGGTACTACACTATGCGACCAATTCCAACTATTTTACCTTTCTGGTTTCCTCCAAAACCAACGAATCCAGCTTCTCTAGGTCTTAGTTCTTGGAACATATGATTTTCTCCCATCATGTGACGCGAGCATCCACTGTCTAAGTACCAAGATTGGTGTGTTGACTTTGTTGCTAAGCAAGTCTGCAACATAGACTATTTTATCTTTAGGTACCCATATCTTTTTGGGTCCTTTCTTGTTAGTTCGTGAAGGATACTTGTCTTCTTAGTTGTAAACACATTACATGTACTTTTTAGATGACCAGATTTATTGCAGTAGGTACAATGCAAGCATTTACTATGATTGTTGGATTTATCAGATGCTGAATTATTTTCTAAAAGAGGTTCATCTGATATGTAACCAAGACCATGAGTCGTCGTTTTACTGACTCCCCAGATCATAGAAGCTTGCTTGCTTCGAGTTACACTTTCTGCAAGAAACTTTTGAAATGCATGTTCATAGTCATTTGATTTGCAGTTAGGATTGCCTGTAACTACAGAGCTTTTAACTTGAGAGCTCTCAGCTTCTGGTTGCTTGTTGGCTTCCAGACGCTGATTTTCAGTTTTCACTGGTTCTCTTCATTGAGTATGAGTTTTCATTATGTAAAGAATGAAAATCTTGTGATAGTTTTGAAAATTTCTTTTTCAAATTCTTATTCTCAATAGAGAGAGTGGCAGAATCCTTTAACAGATCATCAAATGCAAGTTGAAGTTCAGAATAAGAGTCATATATTATTACCTCTTCAACTTCTTCTTCTGAATCAAGATCAGTGTTTGCCATGAGGGCAATGGGAGCTTCTTCTTCTTTATCTTCCTCGGAGGAGGATAAGTCAAGGTCTTCCCATGTTGCCATGAGACCTTTCTTCTTTTTCTTGAAGGAGCTTCTTGTGGGCTTTTCCTTAAGATTAGGACACTTGACTTGACATGTCCAGGCTTCTTACATTCATAGCAAATGACTTGGGCTTTGTCCTTGTCTTTGCTTTCCTTCTTGTCCTTTGTATCTTTCTTCTGATACCTCCTTCTGAAGTTTCTCTTCTTCCACATTCTCTGGATCTTCTTAGATATGAATGCTAGCTCATCTTCTGATCCATCATAATCTCCTTCAAGCTTCATCATTCGATTCTTCTTCTTCACTGAAAAGCTTTAGAAGTACTAGGTTTATGTTGATTAACTCTTAAAGCAATAGACTTACTCTTCTTGGTAGGTTCTTCTTCGTTTAGCTCAAGTTCATGAGCTTTCAAAGAACTCATAAGATCTTCAAGCCGAAGAACATTTAGATCTTTTGCTTCTTGAATAGCAGTGACTTTGGGTCTCCACTGCTTAGTCAAACTTCTCAAGATCTTTCTCACATGATCATGTGTAGTATAACTTTTTCCAAGGGCCTGCAACCCATGAACAAGTGTTTGGAACCTTCCAAACATAGTTTCAATGTTTTCTCCATCTTCCATTTTGAATAGTTCATACCGCAAACCATCATGCTAGCCTTTGTTTCTCTTACTGGGCGTAACCTCATAAGACAAAACAAGAGAATCCCATATTTCTTTGGCAAGATCAAACTTACCACATTTATCATATTCTCTTTCACATAGCACAGATGAGAATAAATCTAGCCTTCGATTGGTTTAATATCTCTTTTTCTCGATCATCGACGAAGTTTTCCCTAGGTATTGCAACACCAAGGGCATTAGCGGAGAAATGTATCCACTTTCAACTATATCCCACAAATCAAGATTTTGTGCCTCAAGAAATGCTTTCATCTTATCTTTCCAAGAATCAAATTTTTCTCCATTGAATAGAGGAGGATCGGTTCATATGACCACCTTCAATGCACATGTTCACAAGATGATCTTTACTCTTAACATCATATGCTCAACCAAGAGGCCGAGCTCGTACCAACCGAACGTGAACACAAGAAAGGGGGGTTGAATTGTGTTCAAAACTTTTCGCAAACTTTAAGTTAGAAACACTTAGAACACAAGTTTTTCAAAACTGTTTGTTTATCTGACTGAAATAAACCTGACGCTAGAAAAGCAGTGAAAATTGTTTTTAACACAGCAAGATAGAAAAGAATAGAAAGCAGTAAAGCAAGAGACACAGAGATTTATACTAGTTCACTACCAAACTGGTAGGTACGGCTACTCCCTTCGTTCCTGAAGGATTTTCCACTATAATCAATCTGATTACAATTTCCTCAAGAGTATTCTACTGTCACAACTTGACAATACTCTCAACTTCTCAAAACGACTCAGTACAGTCGAGCCTTTGAGGGAACAGCCTTAACTAGGCCAAAAAACAACTTTTACAAATAAGTTGAATACAAGTAAAAATAACTCTCTCAGAGAGGATAAAAAGTTAAGCTCAATATAGAAATGCTTTCTGAAAGAAAGGGTCGGACGCTGAGTTCAGTTCTTGTAGTCCAGAGACTTAGCGCGAAACTTGATTGCTCACAGAAGCAGTGCTTTCAGAGTATTGACTCTTTGTAGTGTATAGCAATCAGAGCTTGTTCTTAGCAAATAAGGCAATATACTCTTGTACAGTTTTGGCAGTTTTCCAGCAGTATTTCGGCAGTATATTCGATCTTTCTTCAATGGATACCATAAGGTATATATAGGAGTTCCAAGGATATTACCGTTACGGTAAAAATGGCTCCTTTCCATTGAGTGAGGTAAATTCAAAAAGCTGTCTCTTTCTTCCTTTCCAGAGAATATCCCAATAGTACATATTACCGTTTTCGTACTACCTTGTTTTTCACAATTGTTTGTACGATTATTGTCTTTTAGCTAAAGGTGTCACCTTTGATACCTCGTACAACAATTTTAGCGCTCAAGATCAATTTTGAAACCCGTTCCAGAAACTTCTGAGAGGAAGAGCAACTACGTGACCAACACATGATTTGAAATGAAGTTCAGATGCTCACTCAGAATTGGAAGATCGGATGCTCGAAGCAAATGGATGAGCCTAGTGTCATAAAGAGATAATTCCAGATGCTCACACATATGATCCGGATGCTAACACATGGAGTGTATCATTCTCTTGAGAATTTCTTCCTTCTGCTTGAGTGGCTTAGATTTATATGTAATATCAGTATCTGCACACTTCAAGAATTGTTAGAACATAAATTGTTCTCTTGTGAATATTTTGTTATCATCAAAATTAATGAGGGTCTAAACTTCTCAATCGTTTAGGTTCCAACAATTGTAGGTGGTGAGGAGGTCAGGGTGAAGGTCCTCATTATCAGTGATGAAGATGGCGAGACCAAAACGAGAAATGGCAAGACAGAGAGAAGGCGAGATCGAAGCGTAGTGCTGTGGCGTCGAGCCGCCTGAAAGGTTGGTTGCGGCGCTGTTTGCACCGGAGGGATGAGCGAATCTGAGGGTTAAGGGAGAAAGAGAGAAAAAATGAGAGTGAAATGAGTGAAATGTGGGTGCGGCGCTGTGAAAATTTTAGGGATATTTGGGAAGATGAGATGGGAAGGGATTGGCCATCGATGGGAGGGGGATCAACGGTTGTGCGTCTCTTTAAGGAAGGGCACGGGGATCGTCATTTCCAATTTGCTGCACATATAAAATAAAAATTCAACTTTTTGTCCAACAATAGACGATTAGCAACTGCATAGTTTTAATAAAATAATCTTTATTTTTAATTTCTTAATTAATTTTATTAACATTTTGGTAGAGATTTGTATTAAAAATATTTTCTTTTAGTTGATAATGAATTTTTCTCAAATATTAACAATGACTATTTTATAGTTTAATGACTATGCATTGACAGTGTAAAAATCTTGTGCATAAACATCAAATCATATTTTACTACGATGTCACTTTGTTCCTAAAACATCTCCATAAATATTTGAAAAAATTACTCTAGAGGTCATTTATCTTAATTTAAAGTTTCAAATTAGCCCTTTATCTTTTTTTATTTCTATTTAGTCCCACATATTTTAAAACGTTAATTTCAAGGCAAACTGTTAGCTGATCAATGACGAGAAATGCATGTGTGCCACAAACACCATCTGCTATATCAATTGTGCTATAAATAAGAACATAAATAGTTGTTGCAAAAATGAGTCAAAAATATTATTTTTTTATCTTTTTTATTATTAATATATATATATATATATATAAAATAAGCAAAAATTTGTGTGTATGCTATTCTTGTTTGTATTCTATTTATGTCTTTTCATGTTTATATGGTGTGTAATGTGTTTCTTGGCTTCTCATTTTCTATGTTTCTAAGTGTATTGCATGTATGTTTAGACCTGATGGAGGTAGAGACCAACATGGACTACACTGATGACCTCGTTGCATACCTCAATTGCCAATAGGTTTTTTTTTAAAAAAAATTAGTTAATTCATAAAATAATTACTTGATTTTGGGTTCTAATAGTACCACGGAAAATTTAAAAATATACGACTTTGAAGTTTAGAACGTGGAGTATTTTATATTAATATTTTATTACTATTAATGTTTATTAGATTTTAATTTAAATATCTCTAATAATTTTTTCTATTTCTAGTTTAGAATATTTTTATTTTCAATTTTAATATTTTTAAATTAATTCCAATATTTAATACAAAAATCTTTTTTAAAGATTTTTTTATTTGTTAATCAATGCCATTTCTGTTTTAGAAATATTTAATTAAACGAAATTGAATTTATATATTATTATTAACAAACATATCTCAAATAGATAAGAAATAATCAATTGACATAATTTATAATTCTATATAATTTTAAAATGTAGATTTTTTTTTAAATATATAGATATAAGAAATTGAAAAAAAATCATTTAAAAAAAACACTAGTGAGGAAAAATATCCCTCGCTAATCATTGAGTTTAAAATTCTTCACAAAATTTGTCGCTATTAGTGAGAAAAAATATCTGTCGCTATTAGTGAGGGAAAATATCTCTCGCTAATCATTGAGTTTAAAATCCCTCACAAAATTTGTCGCTGTTTGTGAGGGAAAATATCCCTCGTTAATCATTGAGTTTTAAAATCCCTCACAAAATTCATCGCTATTAGTGAGGGAAAATATCCCTCGCTATTAGTGAGGGAAAATATCCCTTGCTATTTGTGATAGATTTTATGACGGATTTCGTCACTAGACTACATCTTACAAATTTTGTGACGAATTTAGTGACGGAAGAGTTAGAGAGGGTATCTTTCCGTCTCAAAAATCTCTCGCTAAATCTATTTTAGTCAATTTGTGATGAATTTTGTGACGGATAAATTACTGATGGATTTTTTTCGTCACTAACTCCGTCACAAATTAGATACAATTTAAGTCCACCTGATATCTTGTTTTTCATCACTAAATCCATTGCTATTAGTGAGGGATATGTGTCCCTCTCAAATTTTCCTCTCTAAAATCAATTTTTCTAGTAGTGGAGTCTAGTTGTCGAATGAGATTTGAGGCAGAGAACATGGAAGAACGGACTTTGAGATAATCTAGGGTCTTTCGACTGGGGAAGATGAATATGACTTATAGGGGTTCCGTTAGCTATTGACCCGATCCGAACCGGAACAGTAGTTGCATTGGTTTTTTTTAAATATTTTTTAAAAACAAAAATCTGAAATTTTTTTGGCTTAATTGCAATTTTGGTCCCCCTATTTTGCTCAATTTTTTATTTTAGTCCCTTCATTTCTAATTTATGATATTTAGTCCCCCTATTTTTTAAAATTCTGACATTTGGTCCAAATGTTAAATTGTCACTCAAATTGAGTGACGTGGATCTAATTTAGCACATGTGGATTCTGATGTGGCATTTGGTGAGATCCATTTCATCAAAACACATGACATGTCATTAAATAATAACAATTTTCAAATAAAAAATCAGTTAATTTATTTTTTCAATTAAATAAATAAAATTAAAGAAATCAATTAAACAAAAAAAAATTGTTCCTCTTGCCCAGATCTCTCACTTCTTCCTCTCGCCCAGATCTCTCTTCTTCATTGATCAAAAAAAATCTCTTTGTTCCCCTTCTTCCACCTCATGGAAGCACCACCAACATCGCCCATGTTTCTCTCATTCCTCCCCGACCCCTCCACCTCCTCCCCCTCATCGTCACCGACCCCATCTTCTCCCCATCTCTCTACTCTATTTTGTATTAGTCAGCTCTGTTAGTCTTAGTCAACTCTGTTATTGTATTAGTCAACTCTGTTAGTATTAGTCAACTCTGTTATTGATAGTCAAGCCAATTGTTAGTTAAGTTAGTTACTCAGTATTAGTCAACTCTGTTATTGATAGTCAAACCAATTGTTAGTATTAGTCAACTCTGTTAGTATTAGTCAACTCTGATTTCAATTCTTCAATACAATTAGAAAACCTATGAGGTTATTCATTGATTTTTCTCTTTTCTCATCTGATAATATGGTATCAGAGCCTATCCTAGATCCATCGATTCATATTTTTATGAACGATTGTGCTCTATTTTGTTGCCGTCATTTCTTTAAATGTTAAAGTGATAATCTCAATGATAGACATATAACTTCAGCTAACTTTTTCCTTTCTTTATAGATTTTTATCTTTTTAATAGTATTCCCATATAAATTACTATTTTAATAGTATTCTCGGATAAATTTCTTTTTTAATAGTATTATCGGATAACCCGTGCATCGCATGGGCACATCGTCTAGTAGTATATGATAGATTTATCCCTTTATGATTAGAATTTAATATTCCACAATGAATTATTTAAGAATTTTTTAATATATGTCTGAGCTATTTTATGGTGCTTAATACATTATACTCAATAAAATTCTACTTTGTAATAAATTTTAAAATGAAATTACTTTTACATATTTTTTAAAATATTACTCTCATTTAATATTATAGATGTTATTATTGTTTTATTTATAATTTAACATCAAATTTAATTTTCTAAAATTAGAGAAAATAAAATTAATATTGGTAAAATAAACACAAAAATGAATTAAAACAATAGTAAGGAACATACAACATAAATTAAAAATAAAAAAAAACACATAAGGAACCAAGATACAAACATTATTAAAAGGACAAAACTTATGTCAAGTGCCTTGTGTTCTGTGTGTCATGTTCTCCACTAAAAATATATTGAAACTATCACAAACTGTCTCAGGACCTCCACGAGTCATCCACATGCACATCTCTCCATATCATCCACCTACACACTAGTAAGTCATCCACCTATACATCTCTCTCATCCAACAAGAATCAAGTGACCAAAACCCACCATTCGACCTATCAAAAATTGCTCACACACAACCAGGAGACCACACAAGCTCCTCCATCGTACATGTAGCTACGGCGACATCGACATGTGTAGGTGCATTGCCTTGTAATGCAATCACAGTGAGTACGTTAGTTTTACACCTGACAACACGAATCACGTAAAACTAACAACGACAACAGCAACTGCACACCAATGATACCTCTTAGAGTGACATTGCTTACCTGTGCCCCTGCCACCACACTATCGCCCTCTTGGCCAATGGTGGAGTTTATTCAATGACCCTGCACAAAATAGAATCACTCCTTGAATCAAGAACATGATATTGTATACTATACGATTGGCAACAATGAAAAACAAGAATAAGAACAATAATAGAATGCATAAAGGAACAAACACACCAATTTGATGACGGAGTTCGGCCACCAATCCTGCCTATGTCTCTGGGACTTGGCAATGCTTCGTCCAATTCATTTAACAGCAAATCAAAGAAGCTTTACAATGAGTATTGATCCTTTTATGACTCTCTAGTGTTTTTCCTCACAAATTTCGCTACCCGATTCCCAATTACAACCAGAGCCTAACCAAGATGATGAATCTTGTTTCTTTCCTCTGATCCCTATTGAATTGAATCAGTCCTCTCATGTGAGTCTCTTCCCCCAATCATCTAAGACCAGCCTTATATATTTATCGGGGGAGGCTTAGATGCTAACAAGAGTGAGTTGGCTCAAAGAGAGTTAGTTACAACAAAAAAAACAGAAAAAAACAGTAAATAACTAACTACTAACTAATTTTGCCATGATGACTAACAATCTCCACCTTGGCAAAATTAGTATAACTTAGTAACTGGATACAAATCCAGAACTAAAAATAATGACCAGTCTTCAACCAGTGTCTATCTTCAGCTACTTGCAGCAGTAATTGAACTTGCTCAAAGGGACCACTTTTGTGATGAAGTCTGCAACATTCTCAGCAGTGTGTACCTTCTGTACATTAACCTTTCCTTCAGCGATAACATCCCTAATCCAGTATAGTCAAGTATCAATGTGTTTAGTCCTTTCATGATATGCATAATTCTTGCATAGATGAAGGGCATTTTGATTATCACACATCACACTAACACTATCATGAGAAACACCAAGCTCACTTATCAATCCTCTTAGCCAAATTGCCTCTTTAGCAGCCTCTGTGAGTCTTATGTACTCGACCTCAGTGGTTGATAAAGCAACAACATGCTGCAATGAAGCCTTCCAACTTACCACATTGCCAAATAAAGTGAAAGCATAACCAGTCAAAGACCTCCTCCTGTCTCGGTCTCCTGCAAAGTCTGTGTCAACATAACCCAATACTCCACCTGAACTCTGATTTTCCTCCATGCAGTACCTCAGCCCCACAGCACTTGATCCTTTCAAATATCTCAGAATATATTTGACAACCGACCAATGTTGATTCCCTGGATTGCCCATGAACCTGCTCACTAAGCTCACAGCATAGGCTAAATCAGGCCTAGTGCATACCATAGCATACATTAGGCTCCCAACAGCACTAGCATAGGGTATCTGCATCATATCTCTCCTCTCCTTCTCAGTTTTAGGATTGTCTTCAGTAGAGAGCTTGAAATGAGATGCAACAGGAACATTCACAATTTTAGCATACGTCATGTTAAACCTTTGCACAACCCTTTTGATGTAACTTTCTTGAGTGATAACCATCACACCAGCACCAACCTGTCTTGTTGATTCCATTCCCAGAATTTTCCTTGCTTGACCCAAGTCTTTCATATCAAACTCAAATTTGAGTAGTTTCTTGAGTGTCTCAATTTCATCCTAGCTCTTACTAGCAATTAGCATATCATCAACATATAAGAGCAAGTAAATGTAATCATTGCAGTCCAGCATTTTATAATACAAACAACTATCATGATTACTGCTCTTATACTTGATACTCAATATGAAACTATCAAACCTTTTATACCATTGGCGTGGGGACTGCTTCAAACCATAGAGGGACCTTTGTAGTAGACAAACATGGTTTTCCTTGCCCTTAACTTCAAACCCCTTAGGTTGCTTCATAAGAATTTTTTCTTCTAGTTCACCATGGAGAAATGATATTTTTACATCTAGCTGCTCTAAATGTAACACGAATTGAACCACAATAGCTAGCATGACCTTGATAGAACAATGTTTCACCACTGGAAAAAATATTTCATTGAAGTCCACACCTTTTCTTTGAGTGAACCCTTTGGCAACCAGTCTGGCTTTATACCTAGGAGGGTCACTCTCAGAGATTCCTTCTTTCCTTTTGTAAATCCACCTGCAACCTACAAGCTTAGTACCTTGAGGTTTATCTATCAATTTCCAAGTGTGATTCTTGTGTAGTGATTCAATTTCTTCTTCCATAGCTAGCTGCCACTCCTTATACTCTTTACTACTAACAGCTTCCTTGTAGGTCCTTGGTTCTTCATTTGTGAAAGACAAAGCAACATTCAAAGCATAAGTTGTAACCTGCTCATGACCATACCTGTTAGGTGGTTTTATAACTATTCTTTCTCTGTCCCCACACAGCAGATACTCATCTTTAGAGTCTTCCTCAGAATCTGTAGAAACCTGTTCTATATCAGCATGATCTTGCTGAGTTTGGTTCCCTGCAGTTTGTTCTCCTGCAGACCTGCCTCCAAGCTCCACCTCAATCTGATGTTCCTCAGTACCTTGTGTATTCCTAATGACCTCACTGACTTTCTGATTTCCAATCAACTCAGTTTCTAGAAACTTGACATCCCTGCTAATTATACATTTTCTTCCCTCTTGAGACCAGATTTTATAACCTTTAACTCCTTCTGGATATCCCATGAACAACCCTTTCCTTGCTCTTGGTTCCAATTTACCTTCATTCACATGATAGTAAGCAGTGCATCCAAAGATCCTCAGATTCCCATAATTTGTAGGTTTACCATTTCACATCTCTTGAGGAGTTTTGTTCTCAATTGCTGTGGATGGACTTCTATTAATAAGATAACATGTTGTGTGAACTGCCTCTCCCCAAAATTGCTTAGAAAGATTAGCATTTGACAACATGCATCTTACTCTTTCCAATAGAGTCCGGTTCATCCTCTTAGCAAGCCCATTTTGCTGAGGGATTCTACTAACTGTGTTGTTTCTGTAAATTCCATGTTCCATGCAATAGTTGTTAAACAATTCATTACAATACTCAAGGCCATTATCAGTTCTAAGGGCCTTGATTTTCTTATCACACTGATTCTCCACTTTGGTTTTCCACTCCACAAAAGTTTTGAAAGCTTCATCCTTAGATTTCAATAGATATATCCATAACTTTCTACTATAATCATCAATAAATGTTATAAAATATCTATTACCTCCATGTGTAGAAGTCCTGGTTGGACCCCATAGATCAGAATGTATGTATCCAAGCTTCTCCTTTGTTTTGTGAATTCCAGCAGTGAACTTTACTCTTGTATGTTTGCCATAGACACAATGCTTACAAAAGTCAAGTCCTTCAAGCTTGTCATTACCCAACAGTCCTTGTTTTTCCAGCTCTTGGAGTCCTCTCTCACTTATGTGTCCTAGCCTTTGGTGCCACAAAGTGCTAACCTTGTCATCTGATTTTCCAGCAACACTTGCTTCTCCAGTGATGGTGTCTCCCTTGAGTACATACAAGCAATTCTTGGTCCTTTCACCTGTCATGACTACCCTTGATCCTTTGAGAATCTTTAACACAGATTTTTCTGCTTTAAAACAGTAACCTGCTTATTTAAGAGTTCCCAAAGAGATAAGGCTTCTCTTCAAATCGGGCACATGCCTGACTTTAGTCATGATCTTCTCAGTACCATCTCCAAGTCTAATTTTAATAGATCCAATGCCCATAACTTTGCAAGTGGCATTGTTTCCCATTAAAACTTGACCTCCTTCAATTGATTTGTACTCACAAAACCAGTCTCTATTCGGGCACATATGGAAAGAACACCCAGAATCCATTACCCAATTAGTTTCAACCTGAGTGTTTAAGGCAACAAGCAATTCTGAACTGTCATAACCATCTGATGCAACCGACGCATCACCATTGTCTTCACTGTGATACTGCTTCTTTCCCTTCCTCTCAGGACAATTCTTCTTGAAATATCCTTCTTTATGACAAATGAAACATTTGAATTTGGTCTTTGATTTTGATCTTGTTGATTTTTTCCCTTGCCCTCTTTCTTCTCAGTTCTGCCCCTGATCATGAGACTGTCCCCTCCTGCACTGTGTTCCTTTTCCTCTGACTTCTTGGACAGTTCTTTGGCCATTAATGCAGCCTGAACCTCTTCCAGAGATATAGCTTCCCTCCCATATCGGCCAACACATCATAGGAGCTTGTTAAGGATCAGATTAAGAGCAAAGCTTGATCTTCATCCTCCAATTTCACATCTATGTTCTCTACGTCAAGAATTAACCTATTGAACTCATCTATATGATCATCAATTGATGTACCTGACTGCATCTTTAAGGTGTACAATCGTTGCTTGAGATAGAGTCTGTTTGCAAGAGTCTTGGTCATGTAAAGGTTTTCAAGTTTGAGCCATATAGCAGTAGCGGATTTCTCTTTTGAAACTTCCCTGAGAACCTTGTCATCTAAGCACAATATTATAGCACTATGCGCCTTGTTCATAATCTCCTTCTTTTCCCTTTCAGAGAGAGTGGCTGGAAGTTTTCTTTCTCCTTCCAAAGCTTCTTCCAGGCCTTGTTGCACCAGCAATGCCCGTATCTTCATTCTCCAAAGGGCAAAGTCATTCTTGCCATTGAATTTCTCAATGTCGAATTTTGCCATGGCCATAGATCCTCCTTCTTGCCTGATGCTACTGATACCAGTTGTTATTCAATGGCCCTGCACAAAACAGAATCACTCCCAGAATCAAGAACAGGATATTGTATACTATGTGATTGGCAACAATGAAAAACAAGAATAAGAACAATAATAGAATGTATAAAGGAACAAACACACCAATTTGATGACGGAGTTCGGCCACCAATCCTGCCTACGTCTCTGGGACTTAGCAAAGCTTCATCCAATTCATTTAACAGCAAATCAAAGAAGCTTTACAATGAGTATTGATCATTCTATGACTCTCTAGTGTTTTTCCTCACAAGTTTCACTACCCGATTCCCAATTACAACCAGAGCCTAACCAAGATGATGAATCTTGTTTCTCTCCTTTGATCCCTATTGAATTGAATCAGTCCTCTCATGTGAGTCTCTCCCCCCAATCATCTAAGACCAGCCTTATATATTTATCAGGCGAGGCTTAGATGCTAACAAGAGTGAGTTGGCTCAAAGAGAGTTAGTTATAACAAAAAAAAAACAAAAACAGTAAATCAATTGTGCCACTATGACTAACAGTGGAAATCTGAATGGCAAAAGTCAGGGGAATTTGGGGTTAGGGGATTGGGAAAGTTTAAAAACTTACAAAATTAAGGTATTTGATTGCAATTTAACTCAAAATTGTGTATGGTGTACCGCTATAAAGTGGCGCACCTTAAAGATCGCTCTAAAACCAAATGGTTAACCTCCAAGAAACTGGCTCCCAATCTTTCATTGGACAAAAAGGCCAAGACTCATGGTTATGACTTAATATTTTATTGGTTTGGCAAAACCAGCAAAGTAGGCGTAAGATACTCTTCCATGTGAGCATTCAACTACAATGGTGAGAGCAAGTCAAGACTTAAGGAATGAGCTTGAAGAAGCTACCAATAGCGGGATCCAACATGCCTCATTGCCTTCAATGTTTAAGTGGTTGGTCAGTGGCAACCAATTCTCAAGTCACAACAATAAAAATATACATTGACTTAGATTGTTATGTGCATCCAAAAAGCTTTTATTTACTTAGCTTTTAGCTTCACGTCCGTAAAAAAAAACTTTGAGCTTATATCACCGATATTAATCTTGTCCATTCATTTTTTTATAATGTTAATAAACCATCATAAATTACTTGCGGACTACCAACGCTTGTTGGTCCAAATGACACGGAGCTTGGTTCCCCTTAAGCAAAGTCTCAAGTTCGAATCTTATGGGTGAGAAAAAATAGGCACCGAAAGAGTTTTGCCATAAATTACTTGTGGATTGGTGCACAAAAATTTCCCAATGCACCACAATAGCAAACTCTACTTAAAACCGAGATAAATTGGGCTCACTCAAAAGACACAACAAGCCCGTATTTTCAAGGGCCTAGTTGGGGAACAGAAGAAAAACTTTATTTGGTCTTTTCTTATGACAAAATCACTTACATAAATATTTGGAAGAGCTTATTTATATAGTTTATGATATATTTATAAGCTCATTTCAGTTTACTTTCATAAATTCTGTCAAATAGCTTATTATCATAAGTTATTTTCAACTTATACAGAGTTTACCCATTCTCTTTGACTATAGTTGATAAGCTTCTATTGAATAAGCATTTAATTAGGTTGTATATACAAATGCCCCCTTATTGGATCCAATTAAAGGCCACAGTATGTCCATATTTTGAAGGGGCTACTTAGAGCATCTCCAACGATCCACCATGTCACTGTACCTTATTCTTTAGTTGCCGTCTCTTCGTTTTTTTAGCGTTGGAGCTTGTCAACATGGCGTACGCCGTCCCTTAGATTTTGTGGACGTCTCTTGTGCAAGGGACATTGCAGAGACGTTCACTAACATTAAAATACAATATTTTCTTTCTCAACTGAAAAGGAAATTAATATAAGAGGAGAAAGAAGAGAAACAGATCTGCAAATCCAAATCCAAATATATCTAAAAATCTAAAACGAACGAGGCGGCGAACAGAAGGCATTGGTGGTCGCTCGAACAGAAGACACGAACGGCAGTGGTGGTCGCTCGAACAGAAGGCAGTGGTGGTCACTCTTACAGAAGACACGAACGCCATGCATGTAGGGAGGGCGACGAATGAGGCGGAGGCTGAGGGTGAGGGAGAAGGGGAATGACGCGGTGAGGGATGGAGAAGGTTCTAGATCTCACAGCGATGGAGAAAATAATATTTTTAAAAAAATACTAGTGGACCGTCCCTTTAGAAATGCTAGCTTTGGAGACAAATGTGGGGGAAGTTTCTCAATTTGATGTGGCCATTATGGGCCCACAAAAATTGGGTTAAGAGACCCAACTTGGCCACTGATAATACTATTATTGCATCATTTTATAGAGATATTTGAGTGTAAGTTGTATTAATTATTGATCATTATCACATATAATGCATTTTCTTTTATTCTAATTTTTGCAAGAATAGCAAAATAAGCAATATGGCTGAAAATAGTGAAATTCAAGGAGTTTTGAGAAAGAAAAGGAAAAAAAGAAAGTTTAGCCAAATGGAAATAAAGTGGGACCATGAAAATAAAGATGATAATTTTTAATGGTCAAAAAATCAATTACAGTCAGATATTAAGGAAGGACTAGCAAAATTGAATGGAAGCGAATATTAAGAGAAAGGCTTGGTCCACGTCTGTTGAAATATGTTTTGAGCTTATGGGCTTAGTTAAAATGAAATACTTTTTTTTGTAGACTTGGTCAAACGTGAAGTGAGATAAAGCTAGCTGAAATGACAAATGCAACAAAATAGCAAAAGAAATGGGTCCCACAAGTGAAAAAATACGCTAGAAGTTTGTATTTAAAGGAGCTGGACTATTTTTATTTAAAAGTAAAGTTTGGCGCAAATGGGAGCAGCGATGACGCGTAAAACAAGCTGGAAGTGAAGCACGGCCGCAGCACGGCCAGATGCCAGGCCGTGCTTCATGTCGACAACGCATAACAGACGTGGTTAAATGAATCTGGATGCTTTTTTTGAGCACGGCCTTAATATGCTAGAAGTTTGCATTTAAAGGAGCTGGATTATTTATTTAAAAGTAAAGTTTGGCGCAAATGGGAGCAACGAAAACGCGTAAAACAAGCTGGAAGTGAAGCACGGCCCAGCCTGGCCAGACGCCAGGCCGTGCTTCATGTCGGCAACGCATAATAGACGCAGTTAAATGAATCTGGACGCTTTTTTTGGAGCAAGGCCGTGCTTAGGTCATGCTGCATCATTTTCCAGCGCCTATAAATAGAGATCAATGCAGTTCATTTAAAAATTGTCCCTTCTGAGTGCAGATGCATTTCCTGCCTCATTTCTTCCCTTTATAGCTTTATTTTCTTCTGTTATTTTAGTTCTTGTAATCTTATTTCTTTACTCTTTAAATATTATTATGGATTCTATAATTGTTGTAGGGTTATTATCTTCAATTTTAATGTGCAACTAATTCTATTACTGTGGTAATCGGAAATCTTTTACTATGCTTATAATTTTAATCCAGTTTATAATATGAGTTCTTAATACTTAAGATTAAATTATTCCTAGAAAATTTATTCTATAAGAACTGATCATTCTTTACTTGGTTATTAATTGTGTGGCGATCGTACCTTCAGTTAATAATAGAACTCTAGGGATAATTGAATCTGTATGCTCTGCCGGATCAAGGATTGCGTGATCATTTTCAGTCAGTCATTGAATTGATAAATCTATTGATGTTTTATGCTTTTTCTATTTACTTGCTTTGAATGATCAAACAAAGTAATAAATTAGGAAGAAGACTGTTAACATTGCATGATCATTGAGTGTTAATAGCTTTTGAATAGATGATTGGTAATCAATAAGGATATTTTCTCAGCTCTTTTTATAAATTGGTTAAGTAAATAAGTATTAGTATAAAGTGAACCCAGAACCTCAGTAACTCCATAAATCATAGTTTTTGTTCTTATTCTAAATTTCTTTCTTTTCTCTTTTACTCAATTTCACTTGAAACTATTTGTCTAAATAACAAATTAATCACAGTAGAACAGTAATCATTCCAATTCCCTGTGGATACGATAATCTTTTATACTATAACTTAACGTGATCGTACACTTGCGATCTCGACCGAACAGCCACTGCGATGGAGATGCTCTTACATATCTAGGTGAGAATATCAAGCCAAAATCTTTGACCGATAAAGTTATAGAATAGCTCAGTTGACTCCTAACTCAAAGTAGTACTTACTCACCTTTTTGGAGACTAAACAAATGTACTTCTTTTATTAAAAAACTATAATGCTATTACCAAGTTACTAACTTGAAACATGTAATGACAAGATTCTAATAATTGAAAACATAAACAAATGCATCGAAATCCAAACGGCACCTGGGTATACCTTCTTTGTCAATTTCTTGTCACTACCTATAGGTTAAGGGGCGAGCTCTCAAACCACAGGCACCAAAGAACATGTTGGCTCATGTTATGTTAGCCATGACAAATCAGCATTTTGAAACCAAAACATGCAACTACTACTCGACAAGCAATTCCACTGGTCTATCTACCATGCCAAAGGGAAAACTGAAATGTAAAGGGGGGAAATGTAAGCTTGTCTAGCGCATGCAAAGCAAGGAGAAGCGTAAACTCGAAGGAAATAACAGGAAACAAGCACAAGACCGGAATCCAAAACCAGCAGTTTGAGTCATCAATTGATTATATCAACCACACAAAGAACCACGTTCACTCAAGTTATAAACCCCCAATAGTGGTCAAAGTATGCAATTAAGAAATTTTATTAAGAGAACAAACATGAATGCAAAGAAAATCACTAGTCCATGATGAGGAGGTTCTGTTAGGTCTTCATTACAAAACAACCACCTCCTCCATCAGAAGTTGCCACATCATTCTTTCTTTCCTATTCCATGCGACATATTGTAGATCCCTTGTTCCTGAACAAAACAATAAAGTAGTGTTTATTATGGCTAGAAACAAATGGAGAGTTGGAGACACACTGTTAACTCCAAAATGACAAGGTCAACAGAAACATATGAAGAATTCAGATAACAACTGAACTTACAATCATATAAATTGAAGCTGCAGCCAAGGCAAGTGGTATTGCCACAGACGTAACCTTATCAAAGGGCCCTTTCACGTAAGTATGCCTATGGATATTCTGGTAAAATTTTCACTTCTCAAAAAGCTTTTCTCGAGGTCTGAATGGTGCTTCTGACATCCTGCACAAAATGGCCAATGATTATCTCATAAATGCTTCTCCCGGCTATATAAAAGAAGCAGGAAAAAGAAAGAAGAAAACATGGCTTGAAATGAAATGGAACAACAACAAAAAAAGAAATTGCATACGATCCCCCTTTTCTCCATCTCAACAAGCTGATAAAAATGTCGATAGCCTTGGACTAATGCCAAATTAGGCATTGAAAGAAGGGGAAAACCAGAAAGATGACAAAGGGACAATGCAAAAAATATATAAATGAAGCACCTTAAAATGGAACTCCAAAATGATCGAAACATGATTTTTATCAACTAAAGAGGGTTCTTTGAGCAGGTGGACAACTTCGTGTATAATACAAAAAGTCAAAAACTAGTAAACTAATCCAGTACAAAGAATTTACAGTTTCATAATCCAACATAACATGTTAGAAAAGCTAAAAACATGCAATGAATCTTGGTTTCCATATTCCGGTAAGTAAAAAAAACTAGTTCTTGCTGTATTCTCCTCGCTCGTCCAAGGTCTCTTGCCTAAGTAGCATTGTATACTACAAACATACAATAATTGAGTGATGCTTGGTGCACATCATCACCAAGAAAATCAACTCACATTTGTGTGAAATGGCAGAGATAGGACCAGCTGTAATAACATGGCAAGAGCTGCATAAATGAGAGGTGATGATGGGTGTGGGTGGCAATAGTACTAATGATTCACCAAATATAAGCAAGGACTATGATGAATGCCAAAAGGAACATGAACATGATTAATCTATTTTGACAATACAACAAAATAATGAAAATGGGGAAAACAACAGATGATTTGGATTTAATCGAAACCAATAAAATTGAATACGAGCAGAAATGGGGCTAAAATTGAAACCAGTGTCACCGATGAGATAGAAATGCTCCATAGACATGAATTTTGCATGATTTACGAGATTATATTTTTTATTACTGAAAAGAAAATAAAAATTACAGCAACGAGATATGGGAGAAGTGTGCGTTTGAAATCGTATAGTGTGGAAAAGGAAAAGATTAGAGAGTGGGAGGTTAATCGGCTTACTCTGAATGAAGGCGGTGACTGGTCTGGTTATCGAATGAGATTTGAGGCAGAGAACATGGAAGAACGGACTCTGAGATAATCTAGGGTCTTTCGACTGGGGAAGATGAATATGACTTATAGGGGCTCCGTTAGCTATTGACCCGATCCGAACCGGAACAGTAGTTGCATTGGTTTTTTTAAAATATTTTTTAAAAACAAAAATCTGAAAAGTTTTTGGCTTAATTGCAATTTTGGTCCCCCTATTTTGCTCAATTTTTTATTTTAGTCCCTTCATTTCTAATTTTCTACATTTAGTCCCCCTATTTTTTAAAATTATGACATTTAGTCCAAATGTTAAATTGTCACCCAAATTGAATGACGTGGATCAAATTTAGCACATGTGGATTCTGATGTGGCATTTGATGAGATCCATTTTATCAAAACACATGACATGTCATTAAATAATAAAAATTTTCAAAAAAAAAATCATTTAAATTGTTTTTTCAATTAAATAAACAAAATTAAAGAAATCAATTAAGCAAAAAAAAAAATGTTCCTCTTGCCCAGATCTCTCGCTTCTTCCTCTCGCCCAGATCTCTCTTCTTCATTGATCAAAAAAAGATCTCCCTGTTCTTCTTCTTCCACCTCAAGGAAGCACCACCAACATCGCCCATGTTTCTCTCATTCCTCCCCGACCCCTCCACCTCCTGCCCATCATCATCACCGACCCCGTCTTCTCCCCATCTCTCTGCTCTATTTTGTATTAGTCAGCTCCGTTAGTCTTAGTCAACTCTGTTATTGTATTAGCTAACTCTGTTAGTATTAGTCAACTCTGTTATTGATTAGTCAACTTATTAGTATTAGTCAACTCTGTTATCGATAGTCAAACCAATTGTTAGTTAAGTTAGTTACTCAGTATTAGTCAACTCTGTTATTGATAGTCAAACCAATTGTTAGTATTAGTCAACTCTGTTAATGTATTAGTCAACTCTGTTATTATTAGTCAACTCTGACTACAATTCTTCAATTCAATTAGAAAGCCTATGAGGTTATTCATTGATTTCTCTTTTTTCTCATCTGATAATATGGTATCAGAACTCATCCTAGATCCATCGATTCATATTTTTATGAACGATTGTGCTCTATTTTGTTGCCGCCATTTCTTTAAATGTTAAAGTGATAATCTCAATGATAGACATATAACTTCAGCTAACTTTTTCCTTTCTTTATAGATTTTTATCTTTTTAATAGTATTCCCATATAAATTACTATTTTAATAGTATTCTCGGATAAATTTCTTTTTTAATAGAATTATCGGATAACCCGTGCATCGCATGGGCACATCGTCTAGTAGTATATGATAGATTTATCCCTTTATGATTAGAATTTAATATTCCACAATGAATTATTTAAGAATTTTTTAATATATGTCTGAGCTATTTTATGGTGCTTAATACATTATACTCAATAAAATTCTACTTTGTAATAAATTTTAAAATGAAATTACTTTTACATATTTTTTAAAATATTACTCTCATTTAATATTATAGATGTTATTATTGTTTTATTTATAATTTAACATCAAATTTAATTTTCTAAAATTAGAGAAAATAAAATTAATATTGGTAAAATAAACACAAAAATGAATTAAAACAATAGTAAGGAACATACAACATAAATTAAAAATAAAAAAAACACATAAGGAACTAATATACAAACATTATTAAAAGGACAAAACTTATGTCAAGTGCCTTGTGTTCTGTGTGTCATGTTCTCCACTAAAAATATATTGAAACTATCACAAATTGTCTCAGGACCTCCACGAGTCATCCACATGCACATCTCTCCATATCATCCACCTACACACTAGTAAGCCATCCACCTATATATCTCTCCCATCCACCAAGAATCAAGTGACCAAAACCCACCATTCGACCTATCAAAAATTGCTCACACACAACCATGATACCACACAAGTTCCTCCATCGTATCTGTAGCTACGGCAACATCGACATGCGTAGGTACATTGCCTTGTAATGCAATCACAGTGAATACGCTAGTTTTACACCTGACAACACGAATCACATAAAACTAACAACGACAACAGCAACCGCACACCACTGATACCTCTTAGAGTGACATTGCTTGCGCGTGCCCCTGCCACCACGCTACCGCCCCCCTTGGCCAATGGTGGAAATCTAGGTGGCAAAAGTCAGGGGAATTTGGGGTTAGGAGATTGGGAAAGTTTAAAAACTTACAAAATTAAGGTATTTGATTGCAATTTAATTCAAAATTGTGTATGGTGTACCGCTATAAAGTGGCACACCTCAAAGATCGCTCTAAAACCAAATGGTTAACCTCCAAGAAACAGACTCCCAATCTTTCATTGGACAAAAAGGCCAAGACTCATGGTTATGACTTAATATTTTATTGGTTTGGGAAAACCATCAAAGTATGCGTAAGATCCTCTTCCATGTGAGCATTCAACCACAATGGTGAAAGCAAGCCAAGACTTAAGGAATGAGCTTGAAGAAGCTACTAATAGCGGGATCCAAAATGCCTCATTGCCTTCAATGTTTAAGTGGTTGGTCAATGGCAGCCAATCCTCAAGTCACAATAATAAAAATATACATTGACTTGATTGTTATGTACATCCAATAAGCTTTTATTTACTTAGCTTTTAGCTTCACGTCCATAAAAAAAAAACTTTTAGCTTATATCACCGATATTAATCTTGTCCATTCATTTCTTATAATGTTAACAAACCATCATAATTATTTGCAGACTACCAATGCTTGTTGGTCCAAATGACACGGAGCTTGGTTCCCCTTAAGCAAAGTCTCAAGTTCGAATCTTATGGGGAAGAAAAAAAGGCACCGAAATAGTTTTGCCATAAATTACTTGTGGATTGGTGCACAAAAATTTCCCAATGCACCACAATAGCAAACTCTACTTAAAACCGAGATAAATTGGGCTCACTCAAAAGACACAACAAGCCCCATTTTCAAGGGCCTAGTTGGCGAATAGAAGAAAAACTTTATTTGGTCTTTTCTCATGACAAAATCACTTACATAAATATTTGCAAGAGCTTATTTATATAGTTTATGATATATTTATAAGCTCATTTCAGTTTATTTTCATAAATTTTGCCAAATAGCTTATTATCATAAGTTATTTTCAACTTATGCAGAGTTTACCCATTCTCTTTGACTATAGTAGATAAGCTTCTATTGAATGAGCGTTTAATTTGGTTGTATATACAAATGCCCCCTTATTGGATCCAATTAAAGGCCACGGTATGTCCATCTTTTGAAGCGGCTACTTAGAGCATCTCCAATGCTTCGCCATGTCGCCATCCCTTATTCTTTAGTTGTCGTCTCTTCGTTTTTTTAGCGCTGGAGCTCGTCAACGTGGCGTACGCCGTTCTTTAGATTTTGTGGACGTCTCTTGTGCAAGGGACGTTGCAGAGACGTTCACTAACATTAAAATACAATATTTTATTTCTCAACTGAAATGAAAATCAATAGAAGAGGAGAAAGAAGAGAAACAGATCTACAAATCTAAATCCAAATACATCTAAAAAATCTAAAACGAATGAGGCGACGAATAGAAGGTAGTGGTGGTCGCTCTTACAGAAGCACGAACGGCGTGCACGTAGGGAGGGCGACGAACGAGGCGGGGGCTGAGGGTGAGGGAGAAGGGGAATGACGCGGTGAGGGAGGGAGAAAGAGGGAGAAGGTGCTGGATCTCACAGCGATGGAGAAAATAATATTTAAAAAAAAATACTAGTGGACCGTCCCTTTAGAAATGCTAGCATTGGAGACAAATGTGGGGGCAGTTTCTTAATCTGATGTGGCCATTATGGGCCCACAAAAATTGGGTTAAGAGACCCAACATGGCCACTGCGATGGAGATGCTCTTACATATCTAGGTGAGAATATCGGGCTAAAATCTTTGACCAATAAAGTTATAGAATAGCTCAGTTGACTCGTAACTTCCGATTCTGATAGGTGCACCTGACATGGCATTTCTACGATTAAATAATATTTCATTCTGGTAAGTAGTACTTACTCACCTTTTTGGAGACTAAACAAATGTACTTCTTTTATTAAAAAACTATAATGCTATTACCAAGTTACTAACTTGAAACATGTAATGACAAGATTCTAATAATTGAAAACATAAACAAATGTATCGAAATCCAAACGGCACCTGGGTATACCTTCTTTGTCAATTTCTTGTCACTACCTATAGGTTAAGGGGTGAGCTCTCAAACCACAGGCACCAAAGAACATGTTGGCTCACGTTATGTTAGCCATGACAAATCAGCATTTTGAAACCAAAACATGCAACTACTACTCGACAAGCAATTCCACTGGTCTATCTACCATGCCAAAGGGAAAACTGAAATGTAAAAGGGGGAAATGTAAGCTTGTCTAGCGCATGCAAAGCAAGGAGAAGCGTAAACTCGAAGGAAATAATAGGAAACAAGCACAAGACCGGAATCCAAAACCAGCAGTTTGAGTCATCAATTGATTATATCAACCACACAAAGAACCACGTTCACTCAAGTTATAAACCCCCAATAGTGGTCAAAGTATGCAATTAAGAAATTTTATTAAGAGAACAAACATGAATGCAAAGAAAATCACTAGTCCATGATGAGGAGGTTCTGTTAGGTCTTCATTACAAAACAACCACCTCCTTCATCAGAAGTTGCCACATCATTCATTCATTCCTATTCCATGCGACATATTGTAGATCCCTCGTCCCTGAACAAAACAATAAAGTAGTGTTTATTATGGCTAGAAACAAATGGAGAGTTGGAGACACATTGTTAACTCTAATCTGACAAAGTCAACAGAAACATATGAAGAATTCAGATAACAATTGAACTTACAATCATATAAATTGAAGCTGCAGTCAAGGCAAATGGTATTGCCACAGACGTAACCTTAACAAAGGGCCCTTTCACGTAAGTATGGCTATGGATATTATGGTAAAATTTTCACTTCTCAAAAAGCTTTTCTCGGGGTCTGAATGGTGCTTCTGACATCCTGCACAAAATGGCCAATGATTATCTCATAAATGCTTCTCCAGGCTATATAGAAAAAGCAGGAAAAAGAAAGAAGAAAACATGGCTTGAAATGAAATGGAACAAAAAAAAAAGAAATTGCATCACGATCCCCCTTTTCTCCATCTCAACAAGCTGATAAAAATGCTGATAGCCTTGGACTAATGCCAAATCAGGCATTGAAAGAACAGGAAAACCAGAAAGATGAAAAAGGGACAATGCAAAATATATATAAATGAAGCACCTTAAAAAGGAACTCCAAAATGATCGAAATATGATTTTTATCAACTAAAGAGGGTTCTTTGATTAGGTGGATAACTTTGAGTATAATACAAAAAGTCAAAAATAACAAACTAATCAAGTACAAAGAATTTACAATTTCATATTATTAAATCCAACATAACATGTTAGAAAAGCTAAACGCATACAATGAATCCTGGTTTCCATATTCCGGTAAGTAAAAAAAACTAGTTCTTGCTATATTCTCCTCGCTAGTCCAAGGTCTCTTGCCTAAGTAGCATTGTATATTATAAACATACAATAATTGAGTGATGGTTGGTGCACATCATCACCAAGCAAATCAACTCACATTTGTGTGAAATGGCAGAGATAGGACCAGCTGTAATAACATGGCAAGAGCTGCATAAATGAGAGGTGATGATGGGTGTGGGTGGCAATAATACTAATGATTCACCAAATATAAGCAAGGACTACGATAATTGCCAAAAGGAACATGAACATGATTAATCAATTTTGACAATACAACAAAATAATGAAAATGGAGAAAACAACAGATGATTTGGATTTAATCGAAACCAATAAAATTGAATACGAGCAGAAATGGGGCCAAAATTGAAACCAGTGTTACCGATGAGATAGAAATGCTCCATAGACATGAATTTTGCATGATTTACGATATTATAATTTTTATTACTGAAAAGAAAATAAAAATTACAGCAACGAGATCTGGGAGAAGTGCGTGTTTGAATTCGTGTAGTGTGGAAAAGGAAAATATTGGAGAGTGGGAGGCTAATCGGCTTACTCTGAATGAAGGCGGCGATGAGTCTGGTTGTCGAATGAGATTTGAGGCAGAGAATATGGAAGAACGGACTCTGAGATAATCTAGGGTATTTCGACTGGGGAAGATAAATATGATTTATAGGGGCTCCGTTAGCTATTGACCCGATCCGAACCGGAACAGTGGTTGCATTGGTTTTTTTAATATATTTTTTAAAAACAAAACTCTGAAAAGTTTTTGGCTTAATTGTAATTTTGGTCCCTCTATTTTGCTCAATTTTTTATTTTAGTCCCTTCATTTCTAATTTCTGACATTTAGTCCCCCTATTATTTTTAAAATTCTGACATTTGGTTCAAAGTTAAATTGTCACCCAAATTGAGTGACATGGATCTAATTTAGCACATGTGGATTCTAATGTGGCATTTGGTGAGATCCATTTCATCAAAACACATGACATGTCATTAAATAATAACAATTTTCAAATAGAAAAATCATTTAATTTATTTTTTTCAATTAAATAAATAAAATTAAAGAAATCAATTAAACAAAAAAAATCTGTTCCTCTTGCCTAGATCTCTCGCTTCTTCCTCTCGCCCAGATCTCTCTTCTTCATTGATCAAAAAAAGATCTCTCTGTTCTTCTTCTTCCACCTCATGGAAGCACCACCAACATCGCCCATGTTTCTCTCCTTCCTCCTCGACCCCTCCACCTCATCCCCATCATCGTCACCGACCCCATCTTCTCCTTATCTCCCTGCTCTATTTTGTATTAGTCAGCTCTGTTAGTCTTAGTCAACTCTGTTATTGAATTAGTCAACTCCGTTAGCATTAGTCAACTCTGTTATCGATAGTCAAACCAATTGTTAGTTAAGTTAGTTACTCAGTATTAGTCAACTTTATTATTGATAGTCAAACCAATTGTTAGTATTAGTCAACTCTGTTATCGTATTAGTCAACTCTGTTAGTATTAGTCAACTCTGATTTCAATTCTTCAATACAATTAGAAAACCTATGAGGTTATTCATTGATTTCTCTCTTTTATCATCTGATAATATGGTATCAGAGTCTATCCTAGATCCATAGATTCATATTTTTATGAACGATTGTGCTCTATTTTGTTGCCGTCATTTCTTTAAATGTTAAAGTGATAATCTCGATGATAGACATATAACTTTAGCTAACTTTTTCCTTTCTTTATAGATTTTTATCTTTTTAATAGTATTCCCATATAAATTACTTTTTTAATAGTATTCTCGGATAAACTTCTTTTTTAATAGTATTCTCGGATAACCCATGCATCGCACGGGCACATCATCTAGTATATATGACAGATTTATCCCTTTATGATTAGAATTTAATATTTTACAATTAATTATTTAAGATTTTTTTTAATATATGTCTGAGCTATTTTATGGTGCTTAATACATTATACTCCATAAAATTCTACTTTGTAGTAAATTTTAAAATGAAATTACTTTTACATATTTTTTAAAATATTACTCTCATTTAATATTATAGATGTTATTATTGTTTTATTTATAATTTAACAATAAACTTAATTTTCTAAAATTAGAGAAAATAAAATTAATATTGGTAAAATAAACACAAAAATGAATTAAAACAATAGTAAGTAACATACAACATAAATTAAAAATAAAAAAAAAACACATAAGGAACCAATATGCAAACATTATTAAAAGGACAAAACTTATGTCAAGTGCCTTGAGTTCTGTGTGTCATGTTCTCTACTAAAAATGTATTGAAATTATCACAAATTGTCTTAGGACCTCCACGAGTCATCCACATGCACATCTCTCCATATCATCCACCTACACACTAGTAAGTCATCCACCTATACATCTCTCCCATCCACTAAGAATCAAGTGACCAAAACCCACCATTCGACCTATCAAAAATTGCTCACACACAACCAGAAGACCACACAAGCTCCTCCATCGTACCTGTAGCTACGACGACATCGACATGCGTAGGTACATTGCCTTGTAATGCAATCACAGTGAGTACGCTAGTTTTACACCTGACAACATGAATCACATAAAACTAACAACGACAACAGTAACTACACACCATTGATACCTCTTAGAGTGACATTGCTTGCGCATGCCCCTGCCACCACGCTACCGCCCCCCTTGGCCAATGGTGGATATCTGGGTGGCAAAAGTCCGGGGAATTTGGGGTTAAGGGATTGGGAAAGTTTAAAAACTTACAAAATTAAGGTATTTGATTGCAATTTAATTCAAAATTGTGTATGTTGTACTGCTATAAAGTGGTGCACCTTAAAGTTCGCTCTAAAACCAAATGGTTAACCTCCAAGAAACTGACTCCCAATCTTTCATTGGACAAAAAGGCCAAGACTCATGGTTATGACTTAATATTTTATTGGTTTGGCAAAACGAGCAAAGTAGGCGTAAGATCCTCTTCCATGTGAGCATTCAACCACAATTGTGAGAGCAAGTCAAGACTTAAGGAATGAGGTTGAAGAAGCTACCAATAAGCGGGATCCAAAATGCCTCATTGCCTTCAATGTTTAAGTGGTTGGTCAATGGTAGCCAATCCTCAAGTCACAACAATAAAAATTTACATTGACTTGATTGGTATGTACATCCAACAAGCTTTTATTTACTTAGGTTTTAGCTTCACGTCCGTAAGAAAAAACTTTTAGCTTATATCACCGATATTATTCTTGTCCATTCATTTATAATGTTAATAAACCATCATAAATTACTTGCGGACTACCAACGCTTGTTGGTCCAAATGACACGTAGCTTGGTTCCCCTTAAGCAAAGTCTCAAGTTCGAATCTTATGGGTGAGAAAAAATAGGCACCGGAAGAGTTTTGTCATAAATTACTTGTGGATTGGTGCACCAAAATTTCCCAATGCACCACAATAGCAAACTTTGCTTAAAACTGAGATAAATTGGGCTTACTCAAAAGACACAAGAAGCCCGTATTTTCAAGGGCCTAGTTGGGAAATAGAAGAAAAACTTTATTTGGTCTTTTCTTATGACAAAATCACTTACATAAATATTTGGAAGAGCTTATTTATATAATTTATGATATATTTAAAAGCTCATTTCAGTTTATTTTCATAAATTCCGCCAAATAGCTTATTATCATAAGTTATTTTCAACTTATACAGAGTTTACCCATTCTCTTTGACTATAGTAGATAAGCTTATATTCAATAAGCATTTAATTAGGTTGTATATACAAATGCCCCCTTATTGGTTCCAATTAATGGCCACGATATGTCCATATTTTGAAGGGGCTACTTACATATCTAGGTGAGAATATCGGGCCAAAATCTTTGACCGATAAAGTTATTGAATAGCTCAGTTGACTCCTAACTCAAAGTAGTACTTACTCACCTTTTTGGAGACTAAACAAATGTACTTCTTTTATTAAAAAACTTTAATGCTATTACCAAGTTACTAACTTGAAACATGTAATGACAAGTCACTACATGTGGTCAAAGTATGCAATTAAGCAATTTTATTAAGAGAACAAACATGAATGCAAAGAAAATCACTAGTCCATGATGAGGAGGTTTTGTTAGGTCTTCATTACAAAACAACCACCTCCTCCATCAGAAGTTGCCACATCATTCTTTCTTTCCTATTCCATGCGACATATTATAGATCCCTCGTCCCTGAACAAAACAATAAAGTAGTGTTTATTATGGCTAGAAACAAATGGAGAGTTGGAGACACACTGTTAACTCCAATCTAACAAAGTCAACAGAAACATATGAAGAATTCAGATAACAATTGAACTTACAATCATATAAATTGAAGCTACAGTCAAGGCAAGTGGTATTGCCACAGATGTAACCTTATCAAAAGGCCCTTTCAGGTAAGTATGCCTATGGATATTCTGGTAAAATTTTTGCTTCTCAAAAAGCTTCTCTCGGTGTCTGAACGGTGCTTCTGACATCCTGCACAAAATGGCCAATGATTATCTCATAAATGCTTCTCCCGGCTATATAAAAGAAGCAGGAAAAAGAAAGAAGAAAACATGGCTTGAAATGAAATGGAACAAAAAAAAATTGCATCATGATCCCCCTTTTCTCCATCTCAACAAGCTGATAAAAATGCCGATAGCCTTGGACTAATGCCAAATCAGGCATTGAAAGAAAGGGAAAACCAGAAAGATGAAAAGGAACAATGCAATAAATACATAAATGAAGCACCTTAAAACCGAACTCCAAAATGACCGAACCATGATTTTTGTGCTTTGAGGAGATAAATAACAATGTGTATAATACAAAAACTAACAAACTAATCCAGTACAAAGAATTCACAATTTCATATGCTTAAATCCAGCATATCATATTCAAAAGCTATGCAATACAATGAATCCTGGTTTCCATTTTCTGGTAAATAAAAAAAACTAGTTCTTGATATATTCTCCTCACACCTAAAGGGTCTCTTGCCTAAGTAGCATTGTATAATCATATAAACTGTAGCTAGTGTAGGTGTTAATGATTGAATGACAATTGGTGCACATCAGCACCAAGGTAGACAAGAGTGCGTGCCGGGTCGTAGGAGCGGACGATCCTACGCTCTTACTACCCCTCTAAGAACTCGTTCCTGCGCAGGATCGCAAATTACAGAGAGCGGACGGGAGCGGAGCAGACGAACCCTCGCTCCTGTAGAAAAAACCCTAAATCTCAGATTTTGGGGTTTTCAGGTCGGGTTCGCGAACCAGATTCTTTTAAAACTCAGATTTTTTGGGGGGGGGGAACCCTAAATCTCGCGCAGCTTTCCTTCTCCCTGCGAGGCGCAGCTCTCCCTGGCCCCTGCGGCGGTGGTTGTGTTGTGTGTAGGTTGCTGGGTGCGACGAAGATGAAGGAGATGGAGATGAAGGAGAGGATGGAGATGGGGGAGATGGTGGAGCATAGTTACCTGGAAGAAGGAAGAATACGCAGAAAGAAGGAAAGAAACGCAGGAGTCGAACACGCTGGGGCGGCACTTGTGTCATTGACCAGCGCTGAAGGGTTAGTGATCTAGGGTTTCAGAGAATTGGGCCATCTAGGGTTTCAGAGAATTGGGCCATCTGGCCCAAACCTTTTTTTTTTGTTTTTCTTTCTTCTCTCATGCTTTTTATTCGGAAGATGATTTTTCCCCTCCCCATTTTAATTTTCCCACCTCCCCTCCCTCAAAAATTTCCATTTTACCCCTGTGTTTTTTTTTACGCATCCTTGTGTTGTTGATGTTATTTTTTTCCTGAAAAATTACAACCTCCGGAAGCAATTCCAAATACTTATTACCGGGATATTCCAGAAACAAGAATCCGGACGTGTTAATTTTTTAGATCTAGAAAAAGGGAGTTGAAACAACGTTGTTAAAAAACACGTCTGGATTCTTATTACGGGGACATTACGGAAACAAGAATCCGGATGTCTTAATTTTTCAGATCTAGCAAAAAGGTAGGTGAAACAATTTTGTTCAAAACACATATCCGGATTCTTGCCCATTTTCTATTTTCATTTTCACAAAAAATGGAAAATGATATGGAAATATGTTTGATTTGGTTTTTGAAAATGTTTTCTTTAAAAAAAATTTCAAAATGGAGATCAAAACTGAAAATAAAAAATTGTCGTTTTCATTGTTTTCAATCTGAGTTGAAAACACGCTCGAAGCTTTTGTTGTCAAATGAAAACGCGGTGGCATACATCATACATGTAATATTAACGACTTTCCGCTTTCTATTAAAACTTCGATTCTTTATCGATGCAAAGCTGTCACCGCCAACATTTTTGATACAAGGATTATTCAGCTTTGATTCTATATCATTGCTGCCAACTTTATTATTATTATTCACACGTCAAAAAAGAAAAACTTTATTATTGTTCAATTTTAGTGTAATAAAATTATTTCAATCCGCACTGTCAGTGCCAGTTATTTAATAATCTCATCCTAATTGTTTTAATATTTTAATTATATTACTCAACTTTATTTTAATAATAGCCCAATTTTTAAATGACTCTGTTCATTTCGAAGCTACCCATATTGCATACTTTTTTTTGTGGAAAAAACCGATTACATAATTTTAAATTAGTTAATAATTTCAACTCAACGTTGTTAATATCATTTTAATAGTAATTTTATCCTATTGTTATTCAACTCATCACAACTCTCAACGTATAATTTTATTAATATTTTAAATGAAATTATTAAAATAACTTTACTATTTATTTATTATGAATTTAACTAGTTATAATATTAAAAATTAGGATATCAATTTTTCAAAATATTTAATATTCTGAATTTAAATATATTTTTATTTTTTAATTTTATATACAAAATATTTAATACAATGTTATTATTTTGGAAATTTATTTTAAAATTATATATACAAAATATTTTGTGAATTGGTAATTGAAATTGGTTAAACCAAACATATTTTCAATATTTTCATTTCTTAAAAATGAAAATAAGAAGTTAAAACAAACATATTTCCTAAATCTTGAAAATTGAAAATGAAAACTGTTTTCAGAAAATAAAAATAAGAAATGAAAATAGAAAATATTTTCTCAAACCAAATGGGCCCCTAATTTTTCAGATCTAGAAAAAGGGAGGTGAAACAATGTTGTTAAAAAACATGTCTGGATTCTTATTATTGGGACATTCCGGAAACAAGAATTAGGTCGTGTTAATTTTTCAGATATAGCAAAAAAAGAGGTGAAACAACGTTGTTCAAAAAATATATCCGGATTCTTATTTCCGGGACATTCCGGAAACAAGAATCCGGAAGTGTTAATTTTTCAGATCTAGCAAAGAAGGAGGTGAAACAACGTTATTTTGTTCAAAAACACTTCTGGATTCCTGTTTCCAGAATGTCCCGAAAAAAAGAATTCGGAAAATTCAAATCTAACAAAAAAAAAGAGATGAAGCATGACGTACGAAAAAAATAAAAGGGTATTTTAGACTTTTTCAGAAAGAGGGAAAGTGGAAAAATTAAATTAGGGAGGTGGGAAAATAAAACCCATTTTTGTTCTCTCAGAGAATTGGGCCATCAACTCATATTTCTGGGAAATGGGACCAGCTGTAATAACATGGCAAGAGCTGTATAAATGAGAGGTGATGATGGGCATGGGTGGCAATAGTACGGTACTATTAGTACCAATAATTCACCAGTTATAAGCAAGAAATACGATAATTGCCAAAAGAACATGAACAGAATTAATCAATTTTAACAATACAACAAAATAATGAAAATGGGGAAAACAGCAGATGATTTGGATTTAATCGGAACAAATAAAATTGAATATGAGCAGAAATGGGCTAAAAATGGAACCAGTATCACCGATGAAATAGCAATGCTCCACACATGATTTTTGCATAATTTACAAGATTATATTTTTTATTACTAAAAAGAAAACAAAAATTACAGCAACAAGATCCGAGAGAAGTGTGCGTTTGAAATCGTGTAGTGTGGAAAAGGAAAATATTAGAGAGTGGGAGGTTAATCGGCTTACTCTGAATGAAGGCGACGACGAGTCTGGTTGTCGAATGAGATTTGACGTAGAGAATATGGAAGAACGGACTCTGAGATAATCTAGGGTCTTTCGGTTGGGGAAGATGAATATAACTTATAGGGACTCTGTTAGCTATTTACTCGATCAGAACCGGAACAGTAGTTGCATTGGTTTTTTTAAAATATTTTTTAAAAGCAAAACTGTGAAAAAGTTTTTTTTTGATATTTTAATTTATAAAACTATAGCCTATATCCAATAAATATCAATATATATCAATCAATATATAAATATAAGAATACAAAGGGTTGACAAAATTACTAAACTAAACTACAATATTTTTGTCACCTATTATTTTAAAGGGGCAATATATGTCAAACTAAATCAAAATAAATCAAAATAAAAATTAAATTCACATAAAAAAATTTACCTACTTTTACTTTTTTCTCTCTCACCTTTCAGTTTTTTCCTCCCTCTTCTCTTTCTTTTTGTGAATATATGTCTTGACATGAATTGTTTTGATGATTGACAAAAGGATTTACAAGTGTGCAAAAAGCGGAAAAGGATTATAAGAAGTGAAGACTTTCAGTTTTGGGTTTTTGGGTTTTTTATTAAGAATTATATGTGAGTAGAAATAGAAGCTCTCAATTAAAATAATTCACACACACTCAAAGAATTTATTTGAAAATCAACTTTATAAATTTTATCTACAATGGATTTTTTTAGTTTTCAAATGTGATGTCAAAATATTTTTCTTGAGCTAGAAAACCCAGAGGCGGAACCAAGGGGTGACACTGGGGTGCCGTGGCCACCCCAAGCTTTTTAGTATTATTACTTGTAATATAAAAACATTTTGTAAACTTTATGTCCCAGCTTCGAAAAATACAAGAATACCCCTCATTTTTAACGTTTGTTTCCATCTATTCCTTCGGCTGCACTATCCGCCCTCAACGTGCACACACTTTAACATTAGATTAATTAGGTAACACCGTTTAGCAATATATCCCTCAAGGTAGTAGTACTTTAGCATTTAAAAGAATAGTTGTTGCTGATTCCAATTTATCCGTAGCAACGCTGGTAATTTGGAAACGAAGGTATCTGTGTTTTAATGCTTCTCTTGAGAGGATGTCATTGCAACAGGATATTAAATCAAGTGTTTTGAGTTCATAATGTTTCTACATTTTTTTAAAAATTTTGAGTTCGAGGGTTGTAGAAATTTTGACATTTCAATTAAATTGTGAATAGGGTTTCTCCATTTTTATTAAATTGCATTTGAATTAAATTGTTGCATTTCCCACCATCCAAACCCATTACCTATAAACCCAAATTTCCATTTGTCTAACTCCCTAACCCCAAATCCCTTCCAATATGACACCGAAATTTCCTTCAAACCAAATCTCATAATATTGGGGTTGAATTTAGAGTAATTTTGAATATCTTAAATTACTTATAGTATTGGGTCAATGAAATATTTGTTATATATTAATTTTTTATTTTATTTTTTTTGTATATGTTATGTGTGAAAATTTAAATTTTCTTTACTAAGTGGTCTTGGTCCCCCTCAATACAAAAATTTTCTTTAAATTTTCTGAAAACCCAAAGTTATTTTCATAAATTTTGAGTTGGGAAAATACTGCACGTTCATAAATTTTATGGTCAAACTCAGTGCTCTAAAATGTTTCAATGTTTCATAATCAAACTGCACGTTCTTTCTTTGAATTCGTTATTAACAACGTTGGTCTTAATAATAAAACTATAATAAAAGGAGTGTGTGTGTATAACGTGGTTTTCATATTTTTTAACATGAAAAATTCATTTGCTTTAATCAAAGGAAGGAGCGTGATGCTTAACTTCTCTGACTCATTGACTCAAACGTGAATCTTTTAGACTCATTGACTCAAACGTGCAGGAGTATTAGAATTTCTTTTAGCAAAGAAAAAATAGCGATATTTTCTATGAAAGGAGCATTGTTTTCTCAGACAGGATATCTATATATACCATGCACATTCTATGACACTATAACAATAACGCTTAGAACAGAAACATACACTCAAGGCATAATTTATTTTGTGCTGAAACTTTGCAAAAAAAATTTCTATCATTCACACTTACTTACTTATTTTATTGAGAGCATTTTTACTCTACATAGCTTGAGTTATAATATTTGTGCTTCAATTTGTTTATATCTACACTTTTGAGTGGATATCTTCTTGACAATTTTTCTGATTATTATTGGATAGGAATCCCAAGAGGTTCATAGAGAGGTGATATCTCTTGAACTTGTTACTCTGGTTTAGAGTTGTAAAGGTTTCTAGCTGAACCGGATTTAAAAACTAGTGTCTTAGTGAAAATCTCATAGTGTTTGCTTTGGCGACAGGAAGTAGGCCACATGGGTGTTTAGTGGCCAAACCTGTATAAATTGATGTGTGCTCTTTTACTCCTTATCTCTTTATTTTTCAGTCATTTAAATTTCTGCACTTTATTTTATTGTTATTTATATTTTACTATTTATTTTATTTTTAACTCTTCTGCAATTTATTCTTCAAGTCATTTATCTATTTTGCATTAGTATTTCAACAATTCATTTTTAGCGCTTATTTTTCAAAAGCTTTTTAAAAGCACCGTTCACACACAATTCACCCCCCCTCTTGTGTTTGGAGTCACTTGGCAATACTTTTCTCTCTCAAGTGACACTCTTTCTCTTTCTCTTTCTCTTTCTCTCTTCCTTCTCTCACACCCTCTCTCTTCTCTTTCTTCTTTCTATTTCTTTTTTTTTTCAACTTCTTCTTTCTATTTCTCTTTTTCTATATTTTTATATTTTATCATTATAATTTTTTTATTATTTATAAATAATTATTTTCGTTTAAAGTCTTAATAAGAAAATATTACATATTGTCAATATATTTTATCGTCTTTGATCACGTATCAAAATTTATAAATATATTTATTATATATTTTTTATAGATGATTATTTTACTTTTGATTCTTAACAGGATAAAACATTACATACTATTGGTATAAATGATTATTTTTCTTTTGGGTACAAACAGAGAAACATAAAACGTTGTCGGCATAACATAAAAATTTATAAATATCTTTATTATATATTATTTACAGATGATTATTTTACTTTTGACTCTTAACGGGAAGAAACATTACATACTATCGGTATAAATGATTATTTTTCTTTTGGGTCTAGACGGATAAACATAAAATGTTTATTTTTTATACGAGCGTAAACGTCTTTATTATTTATAAATAATAATTTTGTTTCTTAGTCTCTACGGGAAAACATTACATATTGTGGGTGAAATTTTATCGTCGTTTAACACATATCAAATTAATAAATATTTTTATCATTTGTAAATGATTATTTTATTTTTTAGTCCTTACGGAAAAACATTGCATACCGTGAGTGTAATTTTATCGTGTTTGAACACATATCAAATTTGCAAATGTCTTTATCATTATAAGTAATTATTTACTTTTTAGTCCTTACGGGGAAACATTATATGTTGTCGGCATAATTTTATTATAAATAATTATTTTACTTTTTAGTCCTTACAGGAAAACATTGCATGTTGTCGGTGTAGTTTTATTATAAATGATTATTTTACTTTTTAGTCCATACGGGGAAACATTACATGTTCTGGTGTAATTTTATCATCATTAAACATATATCAAATTTACAAATGTATTTATTATTTATAAATGTATTTAACTAGTATACTAATCTGTGCTATGCACGGGTATGTGTAGCTTATTAACAATTCTATGAAATAATTGTTATTTAAAAAAAATTGTAAAAGGACATGTGGCTATTTACAGAAATTTATATAATATTTGATTTTTTTGGATCATGATCACAAAGTGTAATAATTTACATATACATATTAATATTTTTTTTATGTAAAATATTGTATTTTCTTGTAAAATACCAATTCATGTGTGTTTTATTTTATATACTATACTAAAAGAAAATCGTAGTTTTCTTAGATAACAAATATTTGATAACTTTTTTGCAATATATTGTAGGCTCGTGTTACGTACAGTATATACTTAAAAAAATTTAATCATACACATATGATTTAAAAGAAGCAACATTTTGTATACATTCAAACCCTCAATATCTAAACTTTTTTTGAGAAAATATTTAAATCATAGAATCGTAATTGTTTTTACAATATGTCCATATGGTGCTAGCTTAGTGGTAGGAGCTTGGCCTTGTAACCCCAAGGGATATGGTTCAAATCTCCCGGGAATAGTTATAATATGGCCATTAGTGTCACTGAAATAATAATATATCCCCTTTTCACATCCCTTTAAAAAATTGTTTTTACAATATATATATATATTTACGCACATAGACGATACCTACAGGTCTATGATGCATGGATATATATATTGACTTTTGAATATTTCATTAAAAAATTAAAAAATTTCAGTATCTACGAATTTTCTAAAAACATGAATAAGGAATTGCGTATAAAAAGATTAATTATTTTACAATATCGCAACATTAAGTATAACAATCTTTGTTGTTACTAAAATTATAACCAAATGTAATCAATGTAAAATACGTGAAAAATATTTAAAGTGTAAAAAATATTTAAAGTGAGTTATATTTTTATTATGAAATTTCTATATTATACATTAAAGTGTAAAAAATATTTAAATTTACTTAGATAAAAAATCTTTAATAAATTAGTTAGGTAAGAAGATAATAAAAAAGAAAAAAATAAATGTACAAAATTAATTTTCATTTTCTATTGTGTTTAATTTAATCACAATAAAATTATGAAAAACTTGACAGTTTCTACAAGATAATAAAACACAATCGAAATGTTAAATACTTTCTTGTAGTTAAAATCTTTGACCCGTGTATTTTACAATTCATGTTTTTCTTTTATTTTATCCTCGATGATATCTGTTTTTCTATCTTATGTGTGTAATAACACTGCCTAATTAAAAAGGAAAATGCTTAATGGCCTGAGAAAGCCAAATACGAAGAGGCATGAAGCGCTTTTACTGGCCAACCACCCCGTGTATTCTGTCAAATTCGGACTAAAACATTTCTCAGTGTGTCATTCGTGCGATTCGGGCCCGTTTTCTTTCGGGCCAAATAGCACTGCTCAACACTTGATGCATGTAGAAAATTTTCATCATGCATATATTGAGCATATATGTTTGTGCTACATGTTCATTAGTGACTAAAGTGGAATGATAATTGAAATTCACATTTTGCTCTGGATGGCTTGAAAGCTAATACAATGTGACAATCTAACAAAAAAGTTGCAGATCTGCTTTACAATTTAAAAGGGTTATCCTGCACTATATTGCTTCACCATTATGGAACACACACACACACACACACGCACACACATATAGGGCTTGTAGGAATATGCACTATAGTAATGAACTCTAGTGTCGTAAACATAGATTCTCCCAAACTCAAGTTGCATCCTTTAGATTGAAAATGATAGGACATAATGCATTCATGTAGATTCCAAATAACATATTAGTGTTTATGGTGACATTTTTATCCAATACAGTTGCTTGTTGCGTAATGATTTAATTAAATATTTAGGATTGTGTTATTAGGTCCAGTCTTATCATGCATGAGAAGAATACCATAAGGGATCCATGCCTTTGGCACATGATCATACCCAAAAAAATAAGATTTACACCTAAAAGTTGAGAAATACTATGGAGGATAAAAAATAAAATAGCGCTGTTAAGTTAGTAGTTAGAAGAATAGATACAAAGGTAGAAATCCAGGGAGAGGAATGGAGGGAGAGAGAAAAGATGGAGACTTTATAGAGTACAAAATCTATAATGTTTATGACTAACTACTGTAGCTTGTAAATGAATATAAATCTAAGGCATTCAATTAAAAATCAATACATGAACATCATAGTACTTTCTTTTCCTTCATCATCATATGAAAATGACAAAGAAATCCCGAATATTAAAATAATGACATCAAAAACAAAATTTGCATTGACAACATTTAAGCTTCACAAAGGGTCTCCTTTCATCATTTGCACTATTGGCTCGGGGAGAAGAGCTTAAGAATAAGTTATGTACTCATTGCAAGTTCAACCTAATATTCTCTCCTTCAATAAGAGGGCAAGTGGAACGAAATCATAGTGACTTTGATGAGCACACCATGTCATGCTACTTCCAGATTCCATTAATCACCTTGCGTCATGCCAGGAAATCGATTCCAAATTGTTCATGCTTCATAATACAATTAGACGCACTATTAAGTAAATGTTATTAGTTCACAACTGATCTAAAGTAAAATATTATCATTTGGGCGTTCTTTAAGTGGCTAATTCTATTTTTTTGCTTGATAAATGGAATAAAAGTCTAAGCTTTAAATGGTAATACAGTAATACTTGATAGGGTTAAGTTATCTATGCCACCCATGAAAAGAGAGTCATGAAAATTGGTTTACCTTATTAGACATGGGTAACAGTTTTCTGATATTTGAAAGTTGTGAGTTGATCCTCTCTTTGCATTGTTTTTCTGATTGACTTTTCTTGATTCTCTTCTACAGCCCCTTCAATGGGTTGTACATGCCATGAATAGAAGTCACAATATTGAAAGAGGCACAGTCAGAGACATGAGGTAGTATTTGTGAGGTGTGGGAAAGGAAGAATGATCACAACAGTTGGTGCCCAGGTGCCAGCCAGAATCATAGTAATTTTCCTTGGTCACAATGGAAATCATTCTAAAGTTTATCCGATGATTTCTGAGCTTTTTTCTCCTATCTACAACTATTGTTTGTTGCACTGATAATAATGGGAAAAAGGAAACATGTTCTCTCCTCTACAGTATGACACATAATGCCTAAAATTAAAATAGTGCATCCAAGATTTTGGGCCACACTTAAGGATTATTGCATCGCGTCGAGCGGTGTCATGCATCCAAAGCAAAACTACATTCTAACAAACAGAAAAAAAATAACACAAACCAGGTATTGTTGGAAAGTGAAACATAGGCATTTGACTTCCCTTCATATAATTTAGTAAATAGAGAAAGACATGTGCTACTTATTGATCGGTGGGTATATAACACAGTAACTATAAACGAGTTCATAACAAAAATGTTTTTTGGTAAGTACCTCTAACTTGAATGAAAGATAAGAGGATAAACATTTGAGAAGGTCTTCATAATGCATTGCCATAGTGTTTACTTGTTGGATGTAGGCACACTGAGTGGCATCTCTATAAGCAAATATATTGATGAAAGTGTAGCATCCCACCTAATTCATGTGAAAGCATTGAGTTAGAATAAAATAAGAAGGTCTTGAGGATGAATGAAAGCTTCTTATTAAGGTAGAGAATGTCTAAGAAGAATATTAATAGACTCCCCAACATCAATCTCTACACAAGAAAAATGCAAACCACCCAAAATTTGTGATGGCCCACTGTTTAACATCAAACAATCACCAATCAAAATCTCACAATAAAGACCAATAGTGCTAAAACCCAAACTTCAGTTCATTGCAGAAATTTCACCCATCAAGAAATAAAGTAAAAAAAATAAAAATTAGTTTGACAAAATTAATAAATAAATGAGAATTCTCTTCATTGGTATAAGAAGCTTGCAGTGACTTTCAGTTAACAATATTATTATTAGACTATGGAAAGAAATTTGATGTTTTGCATTACCTCCCATTAAGTGATGTTTTGTAGTATCTCCCATCAAGTGAGGCAGCTTGCAAAGAAATTTGATTCCCGTAAGAGAAATTTGGCAATGGTATCTGCAAATAACAATAAGTGAAAAAGATCATAATGGGAGGTACCGAAACATCAGATAGTATAGGGGATAAAAAAACCAAAACACTGTATTATATTTCCATCAACACTGAAAAGAGGAAATAATCTGAAATAAGAAGCCTTGTGAATACAGCCTTGCTGCCATTATGTTGGCACAATATCTCGAGCGTAAGTGATCAGAGTCTTGTTATATATATATAGTACTCCCAGCACTTATCAAAGCTTGAAAATAAATGTAATAAATAAAAAGTTAAATAGATCAGGGGACTGAAAACCTGAATATTAACACCAGATTTCCTTCAATCCCACACGATATATAGGCCTTTGAAATAGACATATTTCAAATCCAAACCCAAGTTGCTCTTGAATTCCAAAGGTAGCTTAAAATCGATCCTACTATTTCAAAAGCAAGTTCTCCATGAAAAAAAATTCTTCAAGACAACCCATGAGCTCCAAAAACACCCTGAAAATAAAAAACTGCAAGTAAGAAAAACAGAGAGGAATATGACTGAGATTTCAAGCAGTTGATATTGGAGTAAAACCTGAAGGAGAAAAAAATTTGGTTTTTGGAGTTATGTTTTCACCAATGGCGAGAATTAGAAACATAGGACAACTTGTTAGATACTCCAACATGTTCCATTTCACCCCAAAGTCTTGCTGGTATCAGCTTGTCAGTTACTCCATCGTGTTTCATTTCACCCCAAAATCTTGCTGGTATGTGGAAGCCGAAGAAGACACCGGAGGCGGCGAATCCGAAGAAGAAATAAAAAATTTTGGTTGAATCAATCACATAAACGATTTGCTCATTGCCCTATCGTTCAATTTATAGCGTTTTTACTTTTTATGAATCATATGACGGTTTTTAATGAAAAAATGGAACAAATTTTCAATACATAATTACGTAATTATATCATTAAATACATTCAAATAATATCATGACAGTTATGGAATTACATTAATTCAAGTCGATTTGATTTTTTCATAACTGATCTGGATCACAGCCGTAAACATGTATTGGGTCGGGAATGTAGCCTTTATGCGATTACGAATTATTTTGCCCATTGAATCCTCATTCAGTTACTTTTTACAACATTTCTTTAATAGTTAATCCGCAATTAATTTGTAATAAAAAAAATTTGATACACCAACTAGTGCTAAACGTGTCCACATTGGCGCTGACGGTGGACAATGATTGCTGACAGGATTGTCTAAGTGGAGGCTAATTAATTGTTAAATCGTTGAGAGGAAGCCATTTGGAAGAGAATTCAATGAATACATTTGTAAATGTATATATTATTGATTTAGCTTTGATATTGTTTTATGGCTATTAATGCATAGAGGTGGTTCAGAAAGATGTTATTAAAATTAGTATAAGGACCACTGTATTAAAATATTTGATAGGTCAAAAGGCATAGCAACTGATATTTAATTTTAGTTGATGCATATAAATACTTTAGAAATATTCATTGCAAGCAACACGACGCGACCCGTGCGAATGCACGAGTATTCTACTAGTTAGAGTATAATCAACATGCACCATAAGTATAAATTAACTTTACACTAATATCTTATGGGAACTCATTATATTGACACATCAACCCACTTTGTAACTATATTTTAAAATTACATGTAGAATAGCGTGTTTTCATTAGACGTCAATATGTTATGTTAGTAGGGGACACATTATTTCTCCAATCCTTGTGTTATTCCCCTAAAACCCCAAACCTTTATCACTCCAAATATTTAATATACTCCCTCCGTTATAATATATATGCAAAAAAATGTTCTAATTGTTGTTACAAAATATAAGCAAAACTCAACTATTTTTACCTTATTAAATACTGTTAACCCCAAATTACCCTCAATTAAATTTAAATTATATTAAATTATATTTCCAAGGTGAGAATAAAAGAGAGTTGTAACATTAATATAAAGGATAATTTAGGAAACATAATTTTTTTTTTTGAAATTTTAAGACCATTAAATGAACATGACCATTTTCTTAAGAAGTATGTATTGTCTGAATTTTGCTTATATATTATAACGGAGGAAATACTTTATTAACCTCAAAATATAAATAAACAATCCAAGCTTAAATTATAAGTTCAAAATACAATTAATTAAGCGTTATGGCTTAAGAGTATTTGGTTAAACAATTAATTAATTAAGCACTATCACATACAATTTTTAGTTAAACACTTATTCAATAAGTTCTTCTAACATAATAAGTGTTTAAAATGGTTTATTTGAACTTTGTAACATAAGCATTTATATAAGTATTTTTTTGGAAGAGCTTGTGAAACACTCCCCCTGATTCATATTATAAGAGACAAATAAGTTTAATTTTTTTGTCCAAAATATTAGAAACAAACATCAATTTTTACATACATTAAATGCTAATTTCTAATTATGCCCTTATTTAAGTTAGTAAAATTTGTGTGAATCTATCATTAATTATTAGCCACCATTCATAAAAAAGACATATATATACTCTAGAATTCATTAGGAGGCATGGTAATATAATTGCTTATAGCTTAGCAAAGACAACCATATATAGCATAGTTATCAAAACCGGACCAGTGTCTGGTCCGAATCAACCTCCTAACCGCTCAGGACGAAAACCGCTCAGAAAACTGAAAAACCGGACAGAAACCGATAAAACCGGCGGTTCCCCGGTTTTCAACGGTTAAAGAAAAAAAAAACCTTTCCCCACCGTTTTTCTGTGACTTAAATGACCTCAGGCAGCCCAAGCAGTGTCGTTGGTTTCGGATCTGAGGAAAAGGAAAGGAGATGGAGACGATGCAACCGATTTAGGTTTTGGAGGGGAAGAAATAAGTGGGGGAGAAGGAAAGGGGAGAGCTGCACCGCGGCTAGATTCAGGTTACCATGGAAGGGTTTGGTGGAAAAGGGAGTGAGGAAGGAGAAGGATGGGGACGGGTTAGGGTTAGGGTTAGGGTTTAATGAGAGGGCTGAGATCAAGAGAGAGAGATGAAGAAGAAGAAGATGGGCTTTGTTGGAGAGAAAGAGAAAACTAAATGAGGGAGAGAGTGGGAGGAAATAAAAAATAAAAAAAAGAGGTCGGGTTCTTTTATTATATGTGGGTTCTTTTATTATATAAATAAATAAATAAATATAATATAATAAATAAACATAATAATTACAACACATATGGGATGAGACATGTGCCTTGTGCCTAAGGACATGCTCTGCATACTGTAGGGATTAGGGAATGGCGTGGGTCAGTGGAGCAAGTGATAACATCGAGCGTTTACCAATAATAATACATGTAAGTGATCCTGAAAAATTTAAATTATATTTTATACTTTAAAAAATCTGGAAATATTTTTAAATTGATGTTAATATTGCTCAATATATTATAGTAAAAAATTAAATAATATTATTTAATTAAATCACGTTCAACTCCGATTCAACCCCGGTCCAACCTTTAAACCTTGAACCAGTACCTATATCAGTTCAGCGTCCAATTCGATTTTGATAACCTTGATATATAGTCTAATACATGTCCCAACATGTATTGAAACTTTTATTTTAAATGAAATGAAATGCAAAGAAAAAAAGAAAAAGAATTATTTAAGATGTCTATTACGTTGCAGACTCTTGTTGACGCACACAGCTCATTCCATAAAACGACGTGGCGTTTTGCCACTTGTTGCAATCTATCTATTATACACCTATACTTTTTAGGGACAAAAATTTCAATTTAAATCAACAATAAATAAAAATAAAAATTTAATTCACATAAAAAAAAATTTCCCATTTTTTATTTTTTTCTCTCTCATTTTTCACTTTTTATCTCTTTCTTTCTCTTTCTCTTTCTTCTCTCACTCACTTTTTCTCTCTATCTCTCGGTGACGCTATGCGTCACTTCTGATTCTTTATTTTTCTTCCTCTCACTCTCATTCTTACTTTTTCTTTTTCTCACTCATTTTTTTCCTTTTTTCTTTTCTTTTTTTTTTCTCATTTTTTTCTTCTGATTCTTTTTTTCTCTCTCACTCTCATTCTCACTCTCTCTCTCATTTTTTTCCTTTTTACATGTTGTTGGTATAATTTGTTGTTGATTCGATAAAATTTCTTTGTCTTCGATGGGGGAACAAAATTATCTAACTACTAGGAAAATAATAGGCTAGGAAAATTACAAATTTAGACATCTTATATTAATGACACCTATACTTTTTAGGGACAAAAATATCAATTTAAATAAACAATAAATAAAAATACAAATTTAATTCACATAAAAAATATTTTTTTCTTCCCACTTTTCACATTTTTCTCTCTTACTTTTCACTTTTTCACTCTTTTTTTCTTTTTTTCTTTCTTCTCTCACTCACTTTCTCTCTCTCTCTCACCGACACTTTGCGTCACTTCTGATTCTTTTTTCCTTTTCCTCTCACTCTCATTCTTACTTTCTCTCTCTCTCACTCATTATCTTATTATACATTATTTAAATATAAATAATTATTTTACTTTTTATTCTGAACAGAAGTAAACATTACATACTATCATCTATTTTTTTGTTTTTGATTCTAGGTGGGAAAACATAGTATGTTATTAGTATAATTACTTTTTATATTCTGTTTTTATGAATGCTATTATTTTTTATAAATGATTTTTTTGCTTTTGAGTCCCGACAGGAGAAAATAGCATGTTGTCACTATAATTTCGTTATCTTTGAGCATATATCAATTTTTATAAATATTTTTATTATTTTTAAAATGATTATTCTACTTTTAAGTCTCGACGGGAGAAACATTACCATTTATTCTGTCATCGGCATAATTTTATCGTCTTTGACACAGATCAATTTTATAAATGTATAAGTTATTTATAAGTGATTATCTAACTTTTGAGTCCTAACAGAGTTTTGTTATATATTTTACCATTTATATTTATATATTTGATTATAAATATCTTTAGTATATATTATTTAAATATAAATGATTATTTTACTTTTTATTCTTAACGAGAGGAAACATTGCATATTATCATCTATTATTTTGCTTTTGATTCTAGACGAAAAACATAGTAAGTTGTTAGTATAATTAACTTTTTATATTCTGTTTTTATTAATACTATTATTTTTTATAAATGATTTTTTGATTTTGAGTCTCGACGGGAGAAAATAACATGTTGTTGCTATAATTTCATTATTTTTTAGCACTTATCAGTTTTTTATAAATATTTTTATTGTTTTTAATTGATTATTTTACTTTTAAGTCTCGACGAGGGAAACATTATATGTCATCAGTATAATTTTATCGTCTTTGACACAGATCAATTTTATAAATATTTAAGTTATATTATCTAACATTTGAGTCCCAACCAATGTTTTAAAAACCGGACCGGAGATCGAACCGGCGAGACCTCCGGGTCATTATTCAATTGGTTCAACCGGTTGAACCGTCGGTTGAACCAAGTGACTAATAAATAAATAAATAAATAAATAAATAAGTACTAATTTTGAGGAAAAAGTAAGTAAAAATAATAATAATAAAGTAAAAACGGTCCAATTGTCCTGTTCAACCGCGGTCCAACCCGGTTCTAGGCGGTTCAACCAGACTGCGGTTTAATTGCTGTTGAACCGACCGCTAAGAGTACTGGTCGATGGTCAGACCGTCCAGTCCGGTCCGGTTTTTAAATCATTGGTCCCAACAGAGTTTTGTTGTATATTTTACTATTTATATTTATATATTTGATTATAAATATCTTTTTTTGGGTACATGATTATAAATATCTTTATTATATGTTATTTAAATATAGATGATTATTTTACTTTTTATTCTTAACGGGAGGAAACATTATATTCTATCATCTATTATTTTACTTTTGATTCTAGACGGAAAAAACATAGTATGTTGTTAGTGTAATTAGCTTTTATATTATGTTTTTATGAATGCTATTATTTTTATAAATGATTATTTTGCTTTTCAGGCTCGACGGGAGAAAATAGCATGTTGTCGCTAGGGCCCGAAATGAGTTGAGCTGCTCGAACCAAGTCCGAGACTCGACTCGATAATTAGCCCGTTGCACTTGGTTCACGAACCAAATGAGCTGAACTTGAGCTGAAAATTGAGCTCGTTAAATAAATGAGCTGAGCTTGAGCTAAGCATAGCTCGACTCGTTTGGTTCATGAGCTAGCTCGATATATATATATATATATATAGTAATAAACAAATAGTAATAGATAAAAAATAAAATAGAAAACAATAATAATATTTTGGTTTAAAAATAGGATGCAAATAATGAAATTGGGGTTGCCACTAGCAATCAGCTAGTGGACACCCTAGGCCCAACCAACCATTCAACACGCTTTTCTTTAAACTAGCAAACATGCCACGCCTTTTTCTTTTGTTCGCAAGGCCACGCGGCCCAGCCCACCTCAAACCCTAAAATAATCCCTAACTTCCCCTCATTTGCCTCAAAACCTAACTGCGCCCCCTCTACACTCTCTTCTCTCTGATTCCCTCTTCTCCCAAATGGCACAAGGTGGCCACGATCTCGTTCTCCCTCCCTCCTTCTCTTTTCTGTCTTCTCTCTCCGTCCTTCTCTTTTCTATCATTCCCTTATCTTCTTCCGTTACCTCCAACCCTAACCCTCAAATCGCCTCTCCTTCTCTCTCGGCCCTACACTGTTTTGGTCCTGAGTGCTCGAGATGGCAGAACAATGTTGGATGAGACATCGATAGGAAATACGAAGTGGCTGATTGTGGTGGACGGACAGGTCGATTAATGAACTGAGGCAGTGCTAATTACGAGCTCACACGAGGAAGAAGATGATGGCAGTGAGGGGGTTCACGTTAATTTAGGGAGTTGAAGGGTTTTGTGATGCTTCCTGTGGTGCCTGAATGGGGGAGGTGTGTTGACGGTCGGCGTGGGTGTTGCAACGACGACTATGGGGCCATGCGGGGGTTTCTTCTTCTCATTTCCTTATTCGTTAATGTCTTTTCTTTTTTATGGAAATCTTTGTTAATATCTTTGTTATTGCTGTATGTATCTGCATTTCTATTTGGTTTTGATGGAGAGAGGAGCAAGAGTTGTTTCCATTAAATTTTGTTATTGCTGTATTTTTATGCTTGATATTTTTTATTCATTTGACTGGTAAACAAAAAGTATGAACCGAGTGATTCGAGCTAACGTGAACCGAGCTGTTCGCGAGCTTAAAGTCGAGTCGAGTTCGAGCTGAAAAAAAAGTTCATATCGAGTCGAGTCGAGTTTTGAGCCGAATAAATTCTTATCGAGTCGAGCCGAGCTGAGTCAAGCTCGACTCAACTCGACTCGTGTCCAGCCCTAGTTGTCGCTATAATTTCATTATCTTTGAACACATATCAGTTTTTATAAATATTTTTATTATTTTTAAATGATTATTTTACTTTTAAGTCTCGACGGGAGAAATATTACATGTCATTGGTATAATTTTATCGTCTTTGACACACATCAATTTTATAAATGTATAAGTTATTTATAAGTGATTATCTAACTTTTGAGTCCCAACAGAGTTTTGTTATATATTTTACTATTTATATTTATATATTTGATTATAAATATCTTTATTATATGTTATTTAAAAATAGATGATTATTTTATTTTTTATTCTTAACGGGAGGAAATATTACATATTATCGCCTATTATTTTCCTTTTGATTCTAGACGAAAAAACATATTATGTTTGTATAATTACTTTTTATATTATATTTTTATGAATGCTATTATTTTTTATAAATGATTATTTTGATTTTGAGTCCCGACGGGAGAAAATAGCACGTTGTTGCTATAATTTCGTTATCTTTGAGTATTTATCAGTTTTTATAAATATTTTTATTATTTTTAATTGATTATTTTACTTTTAAGTCTCGACGGGGGAAACATTACATGTCATCAGTATAATTTTATCGTCTTTGACATAGATCAATTTTATAAATGTTTAATTTATTTATAAATGATTATCTAACTTTTGAGTCCCAACAGAGTTTTGTTTGTACTATTTATATTTATATATTTGATTATAAATATCTTTAGTATATATTATTTAAATATAGATGATTATTTTACTTTTTATTCTTAACGAGCGGAAACATTACCTACTATAATCTATTATTTTGCTTTTGATTATTAACAGAAAAGCATAATGTGTTGTTAGTATAATTACTTTTTATATTCTTTTTTTTATGAATGCTATTGTGTTTTTATAAAAGATTATTTTGTTTTTTAATCCGACGGGAGAAAATAACATGTTGTAACTATAATTTCGTTATCTTTAAACACATATCAATTTTTATAAATATTTTCTTATTTTTAAATGATTATTTTACTTTTAAGTCTCGACGGGAGAAACATTATAAGTTGTCGTATAATTTTATCGTCTTTGACACATACCAATTTTATAAATATTTATTTATAAATGATTATCTATTTACTATCTATCAAATCAAGAAAAAGCTAACTATATTTGTTTCATCTTAATTATATACATTTAATATTTTTTTCATTTTTATTATAAAATTAATAAATTTTTAATATGTCGAATCAAAAATATCATTTATTACGATCAATTACGTGTTAAAATATTAAGCGTGTGCATTCGCACGGGTATGTACTAGCTAGCAAATATTCCCAGTGCAGGAACGGCGCGGCCTCACGTTTGCTGGGGATAGAGTAGCCGAAGCACAAAATAGCAGGGAAAGCTCCGGCTATTAATAATGGCATCGTAGCTGTAGGCATCTTTACCTTCGCTAATTTCCACACACTACAGTTACTCTTCAACGCTCTCTTCTCTGTAAATGACGCGCTCCAAGGACAGAATCGCCTACTTTTACGACGGTGCGTTTCACTTTCTTCTCTATCCACATCCATTTTTCTACAAATTGCTTCCTTCGTGTTTTTTACTCCGGTTCCTCTTTGGCAGAATTGAACTATCGAAACACGTCAACGCTCTTTCCATCGAAGCGATGTTTAAATTCATAGCTCTGTTTTTACCTATATATCGAAACCCTAGACTTATTTATGTGCTTGTTACGACGACGGCTGCGTTTGGTTGCAAGAAGAACGAACACTAAGGAATGGAACTTGTGTTTAGAACTGTTTAGATTTCAGATTCCAGTCTATGCTTAGCTGAACGTTAAGGGCTTTTCATGTTGGAAACTGCAATTCTGAGAAATTTAGATCGATATGATTTTATTTGGCACAATTATATTTTTGGTCTTTGTTGTTTGCCTTACGAGTGATTTTGGTCCTCCAATTAAGTTGCATAAATAAAGTCCGCATACTTCTCCAATCGTTGAAATCCGATCCAACTAATAATGTTCTGTCCAATTACTAAGACCATCTCCAGCGATAGAACCCAAATTGGGTTCTTACTGTTTTTTAGTGGGTCAGAGCATGCCACATCACAACTAAGAACCATGCCAATTTTTGCTGCAGTGGTAAAATCACTTGGAGAACTCAAAGGAGACCCACCTTCTAGATTTTTCCCTCCCCAACTCTATGCAAGAACAGCTGTTCTACACCTACACCTGGCAAGCCATGTCACTGAGGTCCAATGGTAAACATTTTTAAGAACTTGTTCTTAGACTTAAGAACTTGTTAAGAACTGACCATTGGAGATTCCCATGGAGTGAGTGAGCTGACGATAACGTTTTGTGAAGCCACAACAACTACTTTAGATGCCATGACATCCACAAATTGGAGTGTCATGTCATCTGAAGCCGTTATTACATCACAAAATATCATCCAGGTGAACTTACTCTATGTAAATGGACGAATGATTAATGATTGGACCAAATTTCTAATTTCAATAGACTTTCATGCCATGTCATCTGAGACTATTTTCACATCACAAAATTAGACAGAGTATTAATGGTTGGACCACATTTCATTGATTTGAAAAGTATGAGGACTTGATTTAAGCAATTGAAACTGTAGAGGTCAAATTCTTCCATTTGTCAAACTACCAGGACCAAAAATATAATTAAGCATTTTTTTTAATTATTTGATGTCGCTATAAATCAATTTGCATTTCTTTTATTAATTTCCATGTTGTTAGGCAAAGGAAGTAGTATCTTTACTGGCACTCAAGTTCTATAAGGAGCTGTTTGATCTTAAGTACTGATTAGTTTTTTTAGTATTTCATAGACCGTGTTTATTTGCATGTTTTTCTTGAACTCAGTTGCTTATATTTTCATATTGCAGGTGATGTGGGAAGTGTTTACTTTGGGCCAAACCATCCCATGAAGCCTCACCGGCTTTGCATGACTCATCATCTTGTTCTCTCGTACGAGCTTCATAACAAGATGGAAATTTATGTTAGTAACACACGTTGTCTGTTTCATTTTTATTTGTATGTTTGGGATTTTGTTCCATTGGTTGATTTTTGTGGCTGATTACGTAAATAATGTTATCCGGGTTATTTCTTTTTTATATATGATGCAGCGCCCACATAAGGCTTATCCTGTTGAGCTTGCCCAGTTTCATTCAGCTGATTATGTTGAGTTTTTGCACAGGATTACGCCTGACACTCAGCACTTGTTCTCAAATGAACTGGCTAAATGTATGCCTTTCCAAATTTTAAACTCACCTGTTCATATGATTTTAAGTTTTTTTTTGTTTTACACAAATTGAGACACATTGATAGAATTATTACTGTTTATTATATTTTCTATGTTAGAGAGCAATAGAGAGGGAAAGAGAAAGTCTGTCATTTTGTACAAATAAGGAAGTTTTAGAACTAAGGCCAAAATTTTAGTATATATGATAGATTTTCTTTTGGCTTCTAAAGATTCATGACATAATTTGTCTTAGATGTAATTGTCATTAGAGTTGGGTTCCGCATCCTTAAGTTTTGAACTTTAAACCACTGAAAAATCTTTCATATTGTTAATTTTGTTAATTGGCTTCAAGGTTTTAATTTTTTAATTTAATTATGCATATCAAACTGGCAATTAAGCATAGTTTGCCTTTTTAGAGGGAAAAAGGGGTTGGGGTTGGGAAATTCCATGGAATATAGCAAATTGTTGGCCCTGCAATTATTGTTACATTTCTTCTAAATAAGAGCTTGCATACTATAAATAATCGATATTTAACTTCTCAAGTTAACATTATCCTGTGATCCTGTCCCAATGTTTATATGGTAATTTTACCTTTAAATTTTCTGTTTATTGTGTAGCTAATAACCAGTTCCACCTTTGTTGTTGATAATTTTTGCCAGATAATCTTGGAGAAGACTGCCCTGTATTTGACAACTTATTTGAATTTTGTCAGATTTACGCTGGTGGAACTATAGGTAATATGTTTGTTGTTGAAATTATAGGGATTTGGGTAGGGGAGGAAGAAAAGAGAGTAAATAAACTGTAATTGATATTGATTTGATATGAAGGACTAGTTACAAAACATAAAGCGCTGACTTTTATTTATACTAATACTAAACTCCTAATCTTTATTAAATTAGGAAACAAATCATGAAATATAATAATATATGAACCTATCTTAAGAGGTAATCTGAGATACTCTAGGTTACAATGAATACATTACGAGATATTTTTGTGTGTGCATATTCTAACACTCCTATTTAAGCTAACATTTACTAAGCTTTAAGGTTGTTGTAACTTATAAATGAGCCCGTACTCTGTGTGTGTGTGTGTGTGTTTGTGTGAAAGGCAACTTAAGGATGCTCAAGATGTCGGAGAGGTGAGCAATGCTGGAAACACAACTTAGCAAATGGTTGGAATAATTGCCGGTCTAAAGAGCCAGTTGAAATGTTGCATGAACAAGGAAGAAGAAACTTTGCTGGAATGATCATCAGTGGAAATTTCTACACACACAAAATCTTCTCCAAATTCATTAAAAACAGCATCTGGAAGCCAGAAACCACAAGAAAAATTAGGATACTAAAAAAATTGAAATTGAGGCTGGTATACATCATATCCATGGATAATTCGTCATCACCAATAGGGAGAATCATCGTTGGTATGGTTCACAGTGGGGGGTTGGTGTAATTCACTGCTAATGCATCATTGTATGATTCATTGGTGAGAAAGAAGTCATCAAAAATGTCGTACAGTTGTGTTGAGCAGCAGGATGAACTGATCCAAGGACTTTGAAGCAGATTGCGGAAGCTGTGGGTAGAAAAATCCACTAACAAAGAGTGAATCTTAGAAAAAGGGTGACTGAAATTTGTGCACAATTGACGAGAATAAGAGAATCATGGAGATGATAACATTGCTACAGTAGAGTTCCAAATTTTAGAAACTTGACATTGGAATAATGGTGGGATAGGTCATGGTAGATGACATCTCTCTGATACTATGTTGGGAAAGATGAAAAGAGAGAACAAAAACTAAATAAAACAATAAATTTAAATTGATATTGATATGATTGGAAGCATTGTGTTACAAATTGTAAAACACTAACTTTTTTGTATACTAGTACTAGACTCATAGTCCTAATTAAATAAGAACAAATTGTGAAATATAAGAAACTATGAAAACCAATCTTAAGAGGTTATTTGAGATACTCTAAATTTTCCAAGATACAATGAAGATATTATGATATATTTTTCATGTATTCTAACAACTATATTTATGATTCTCTTGAATTTGGCCTTGCCTTGTTTGTCATATTTATGCTGACTAATATGTACCTGCAGATGCTGCACGTCGATTGAACAATCAACTTTGTGATATTGCCATAAACTGGGCTGGTGGGCTACATCATGCCAAGAAATGTGAAGCATCTGGATTTTGTTACATCAATGACTTGGTTTTAGGGATCTTAGAGCTTCTTAAATATCATGCCCGTGTTTTGTATATCGATATAGATGTTCACCATGGTGATGGTGTAGAAGAAGCCTTCTTCTTTACTGACAGGTTTGCTAATTTATTATATCTTATCAATTTTATGAAGGTGAAACTGTTAAGTATCTTCAAGTTATCAAGACTATGACTATTAATTTCACTGACTATATTTTGTTATCATGATTAGACTAACAAACCTTATGTGTTCTCCTTGAAACTATCAACTTTGAACCTAGGATAGTAGCTTTATACAATTTTTATTCTTATGATTTGATTTGACTATTGCCCATTTACAACAACCATGCCTTGTTTCATTCTCTTCTAAATGTGAAGTTCTGAGTTGGTAGTAGTCAGATTGCTTTTCATATTGTTATATGTAGATAAGATACTTTGCCATAATGCACGCTATTTTTCTCTATTTTCTTAAATGGTAAAGTTTGTCATGACAGGGTGATGACTGTCAGTTTTCACAAGTATGGAGATATGTTCTTTCCAGGCACTGGCGATGCTAAGGTGATTTTCTTTATTCTGTTTGTTTGTCTTTTTAGTATGTTCTCTTGTTTTAAGTGTGGTATTCACCCTATTTCTTTTACAAACTTGATATTTCAATAATTGGGATAGATTGGGATTTTACTGCTCCCCTTGTGCATTTGCTAAATTGATTATCCTTTTTTGTTTGAAACAATTCGGAAGCTCTCCATAGATTGGAATGATTTGAACTGTTTTACCTTATTGAAGGAAATAGGAGAAAGAGAAGGAAAGTTTTATGCCATAAATGTCCCGCTCAAGGACGGAATTGATGACCCTAGCTTCACTCGACTTTTCAAGACTGTAAGTTCAGTTCTTATGTTCTTTTGGCCGAAATGCAACCTCAATAAGCTTATTTTGGTATTCATTGCATTATTTCTGGCCTGATGGCGTCCTGTCTGAATCTTTTGAAATTCTTATCATATAGATTATTTCCAAAGTAGTTGAAACATATCAACCTGGTGCGATAGTTCTCCAATGTGGAGCAGATTCACTTGCCGGAGATCGCTTGGGCTGCTTCAATCTCTCTATTGATGGTGCTTATTTCCCAGTAAATTTCCTATTCTGGTGAAAATATCATCATTCTGTTATAACCCTTTGTCTTTGTTCTTCTTCACAAATGTCGGTCCCTATTTTACAGGTCATGCTGAATGTGTTAGAATTGTAAAGACATTTAATTTGCCCTTACTGGTGGGTTTATATCAATTTATGTTTGCCTTCCATTTACCTGTATCATGAGTGAGATTTACATGAATGGACTTCTGCCACAGGTCACTGGAGGTGGGGGATACACAAAAGAAAATGTTGCTCGGTGTTGGACAGTTGAAACTGGAGTTCTTCTAGATACGGAGCTCCCAAATGGTATATCATGTTTGCCTCTTTGCAAATGTTAAATTGTGATATGTTTTACCGAAATTTATTTTCTTTCATGAATTGGATTTAATATTCACTGTTCAAACATTAGAAAAATACAGAAACTCTGTCGCGGGAATTATGAAGTGATGTATTTCGTTTTTTAACTATTTTTAGTTGCACAACACACTCTTGGAAGAATGGAAAAAACTTTAATACCAAATTCCCCTTGTGGGGTATAGGAGAGGTTGCAATGCATTAATGTAGTAATTGCTTCACTGTAATCTCCTGCAATATCTGTCCAGACATTAATTTATGACTAAAATACTTTCTATCGTGATTCTAATATGGTTTGCCCTTCGTTTCTCCAACCTTACTGGTGGGGGCATACCTCTTTTGGACTGTTATTCTTACTCGAAAATTTCTTGCTTGTGCTTGAAGGTTTATGCCCTGATAGACTATGTAATCTGTCCTCACACTGCGTGCTCCTAAACTGTTTGTTAGAAGAGCAATGCTAGGAACAAACGCTTTGACAATCGCTCGTGAACACTCGCTCATCTGTTTAACCACGTCATTGCATTTTTTAAAGTCTTGCTTGTTTACGGTGTAAACAAGTTGAAAGTTTATTTATTTTTTAAAAATTTTAAATTTTATTTGTTAACTCTTATTCAATAACCGAGACCATCATTTACGTTCACCAAACCCATAGTCTTCACTGTAAACATAGCAGCGTCCACTCATCTGATCACCATGCCATTAAAGAAGAAATCTCAAATTACAAAAACCAAAGGGAGAGGAGAGGACTATCAATTTCATCATCTTCTTCCATGAGAAAAGATCACCCAAGCACCACCACCACTGCATTTTTCCACCAAACACCCAACAGAACCCGTGACCTCTCCACTGTCACGCCGCCGTCAGCCACCATCGTCACCACCAAGAAACAACCCAGCCACTAACAGAAACATAGAACCCCGACATCCTTCCTTCTTTAACCTTCGCAACGAAACCCCTTCAGCTGTGCCGTTCACAACCGCCTCACCATCGCGCATCTGAGGTGCGACTACTGTCCTCGTCACGAACGTCGACGTTAGCAGCAATGCCCACTGCTGTCACCGTAGTAGCAGGTTCCACTGAGATCCTCGACGTCATTCTGCCACCAACAACTGGTCTTTGCAATCTGGGTTTCCAGCGACCACTCCTCCCCCGTCGCGCTCTGCCGGTGGAGCTCATTTCCGATCTCGCTCCCACTGCCTGGTTTTCGTTTGACGTAAACTTTGAGATGTGAATAAAAAAATAAAAAATTTAAAATAAATAAAAAGCACTCAACCTACTGAACCCGTAAATAGGTAACCAATTTTTATAATAGTCTGACGTGGTTGAATAGAGACGCTAGTCTCAGAACAAGTGCTCGTAGCATTCCTCTTTGTTAGAAATATAATATAAAGCCATTCACATGTCTTCACTTAATATTTTAAGCTTTTCAAATAATTGGTTCATGATATGGTGTTGTGATTTAAGAGCCTCTAGGCTCTATGACCACGTGGTCAAAAGTTCGACCCTCACTAAGCCTACCTTATAGCATAAGATAGGTGGGTGGTGGGCCTATGCACACGGTTCTAGTCCAAAGAGCTCGTATGTGGGGGTATTAGAAACTATTCATGTGTTTTCATGGCTTCACCCATCAGCTTAAGCTTTTGGTGGTTGATGGAATTTTGATGTATCTCTTTTCCAATGAGTTGAATTAGCACTTCAGATTTTTTTTATTTTTTTTTTGGTGACCAAAATCAGCACCTCAGATGTAAGTTCTTTGTCTTATTATTTCTATAGTGGAAACATTTCTCAACTGCATGATCTGTGTTGTGCAGAGATCCCGGAGAATGATTATATTAAATATTTTGCACCAGACTTCTCATTGAAGATTCCAAATGGGCACATAGTATGTATTTTCTCAAAAGTCTTGTGTATATCGTCTTTATTTATCTAGACTTGTTATTGAAATTGACTGGAGGTTTGGAATTTTTTTATCTGAATTTTGTCATCTCCAATTTACATTGGATATGATCAAATACATATTGCTATAATTTTAGTTTAGACTTTGCAATGTGCAGTGAAGTGTCTAATCTTCTCATTATTTCTCTGCTTTAAATTGTTCAGGAGAATTTAAATAGCAAATCATATCTTTGCACTATCAAAATGCAAGTCTTGGAAAATCTCCGCTGCATCCAACACGCTCCTAGTGTACAAATGCAAGAGGTGAGTTCATCGTTGAAATAGGCACACCCTACACTCAGTACGACGGCTCAATTTTTTACGTAAAATTGTTTCTTGTGATTATTAGTTTTGTTTAAACTTTAGAAGCATCATGCAACAAGGTATCAGTCCTCCAACTTTCTGATTTTTTTATAGACCTTACAATGTGGTTACAAATCAATTATTTGCTTGAGAGGTAGGCTTTTAAGCAATTGAAGTAAAAACAAACAAGAAACTTTCTTGTTGGCGCTTCTAAATTAAGATGGCACTCGTTAATGGAATGGGGAGAATGGAGATTAGAAGTTAGGTAAAGGAGTGAAATCTAGTATTTAGGTTATAGCTTGTTAGTAAAGTTGGAATTTCATGATTATTCCGTAGTTGTTCTAGTTAGTAACTTGGTATGTAGTTTTTTCAAACTCGGTGGTTTGAATTCAACCTCTTTGTAATGATCAAACCACTTTTAACCAAAGCTGACCAAGGCAATACATAAAATAGGAATATTTTCCAAAAGGCGAGACTAACATTTTGTGGGTCACAGGTCCCACCTGACTTCTACATCCCTGATTTCAATGAAGATGAGCAGAACCCTGATGAGCGCATTGATCGTAAGGAGGATAAAAATAATTTTTCTTTGTTTCCCTATGTTGACTTGATGCCAAATCCTAGTTTATTGATTTTGTAATTCTCTTTCCAGAACACACTCAAGACAAGTACATTCATCGCGACGATGAATATTATGAAGGTGACAATGACAATGATCATCAAATGGATGTTCCATGAAGCTGGCCCAGCTATTTGCATCCATTTTTGGGAGAGCGGCCGTTTTAAGAGACAAGGAAAATGTGATTAGATAGAAACACCTAGTTGTATCAAGAAAAGCGTGAGGACTAAGACGCATGTATATTTGTTAGATTTTTGTTGTTGTTATGTTGTATTGTGTATTTGCTGAAAACTACATTAATATCGTATGTCTGTTTCTTTTGAACTGACGTCATTATTTTTGTGTGGAATGAACATGCACCCTAGACATTGGTTATTCCAGATGATAAAAATTTGGACAAGATTGGTATTTGAATGGGAAATGCTTTTTGTACATTATTAGTTTACTCTTGTTTTGGTGCTCTTTTTTTTTTGGGAAGAAAATATAGAGGGTGATTATATATATTGGAAAATGCTTTTTTAGAAGGAAAAAAGAGTGATGTGAAATAGTGTGAAAAAAGGCGCAAATAAAAACTGTCTTATTTGAAAAGCCATGAACGACATCAGGTAAGGATGATGTTCATCATCGCAACGGTAGATTGTACCTCGTGCACTGCTGTTCTTGTTAAAAATCATAGGATTGGAGCAAGGGAAAGTGACCTGCCTCAGCATTAATTGCCCCTTTCTGGGATTCTTTTGAGATTTAGTTCTGCTGAAATATATGAGTATTTTTTCCAGCATAAGAGATCATTATTAAAGTAATATATGATGTTTGGCAAAATACATGTTAGTGTAATTTTATCTTGATTTCGACTTGAATCGACGGTTTCTGGCATCCTGTTACTTTCCTGTTGACAAATTTGTATTGACTTTTTGTGTGCGCGCTTGTGCACATGTGTGTATACAAACCACAAACAAAATCTTGTAAAAACTGACGACCACCAATGGAGGGTTTCGAAAATCATGGAGACGAAAATTCAGTACTCCATTCATCTCAAAGTAAGTATCATTTTAGCAGTAAAGAAAAATGTATCGTCTCTTTTTTTTAATATAATATTAATTATTTTAGCACAATTTCACTTCTAAATTGATATTGTGTGTAAGTATCATTTTAGTAGTAAATAAAAATGTCTCAAAATAAGTTTTATCTTATTTTTTTAATATAATGCTTAATACTCCAATGGTTAGTAAAAATTATTTGGCAAAATTGTTATACTCATTTATTTATTGCATTTCTTAATCTATGTAAAAAAAACCCTTAAATGACAATTATTTTAGGATGGAGAAAATATTAAACTCATAAATTTCCAAAATTATATAATTTCTGAAAAATTGAAATGCCATGCACATTTTTTTAATTCGTATTTAATTTTAAAGAATTAATGACGGAATTACAATGGTCATACATACATATACGAGAAAGTTTAAACGCTTTTTTTTTTTTCTTTTCTTGAGAGATGCTTTCATTTTTTTAATCTTTGAAATTTTTCTTCTGATTATTTTCATTCTAAATTTGTCATCTAATCTAACTTGTTAAATCAACAACTCACCAAACAACAATAAGTTAATCATGTTTGCTATCTTGTAATCCATTGGACTTTTATCCTCTTGTACCCGTATGGGCCCTGAATATATTAAATTTTCCCCGATCACACCCAACCAGAGGTAACACAGAAGAACATTAAAAAAATGGCTAGTTAACTTCTAGGGGAAATCTGAACTATTGGACAAAATGCAGTATTGTATGTTACAACTACGAATATCTGCCGCTTGAAAGGCCTTGGCAATTAAAGCCATTCTTCTCATGTAGTAGTCAATATAATCTTAGCTACGATAGATACAAGAAAAGAAAAATGAAAGGAAAAAAAAGAAGAGCATTTATGAGTCAAATTCTTAGATAAGTAAGGTAAAAACAATCCAATAATATAGAAATCGTGGATTTAGGATAGTGAACCATTCAAAATACAAGGTACTTTGACATCCATGAAAACCACTGATCTTTACGACTTGGTGCCAGGATTGGATCTTCTGGCTGCTAAAAGGGTATTAGGATTCTTGTAAATGTTTATTTTCTGCCAAAATGTTTTCCAGCAATGATTCACAAGCATCTTCAAGCAAATCTAACACCTGCCAGTGCCACATAATGATAATAAGCAGATAATCAACCAGGAGTAAAGAATTCTTAACAGAAAGATAATGTTTCCAAACTATTATAGGTGGATTTCCTGCAATATCACAATTCCAGACCTAAAGTATGTTATGAAAAATCAATTATTTTATTTCTGAGATTGATAGATATTATTTAATATACTATTTCTTGACTGCAAAGTGTAATTTTTCAATTTTATGAAATATCTTGGTTGTAGGAGGTGCCAAGAAATGCAAAAACAAAATTTTTCCAGTTTAAGATGTCCAGAAGCAAATATTCTTCGTAATACTTGCACATAAGTACCAAACAGGTGCTCTGGAATATATGCAATCCAATGACAAAGAAAAGTGTATCTACAAAGGCACCAACTAGGTTTCAGTTAGGCAATCTTCTTTATAAGTGATTTAATTAAATTCATTGAACGAAATAGTATCATAATTCAAGACTATCTTTGCAATGGGAAATGATAATCCATTTCAACCTACATAATGAACCAAGTGCCAACGAATAACCTATCATGAACAACAGTATACCTTCTCAAAACCTTGAGGTCCACCATAGTAAGGATCAGGGACTTCAGTTTCATCATGCTTCTTACAATATGAGCACATCAACTTAACCTGCACCATCCCAGTCACGCGAGAAAAACATATACAAAACAAAAAGGCACAAAGAAGAGCAACAAATTAATATATTGTATTCACCTTTTTATGTGCATCATCAGGTAAAGTCTGTCTAAATTTCCATCTATTGAAGGCCTCCAATATGTCCTCTAAAGCAAAAACAACAAGGTCCATTACTAAGCATAGCAAACCAAAGACACGCACAAAAAAAAAGAGTAATGATCAGTGGTAATGATATTTGTACACCAGAACAGACGCATGCACACTTTAGTTAATGGCGTCAAAATTGTGTTTAACTATGTATTGAGTTTATTTAATAAGTACATCAAGATTGAGTAACTCGTTAACTATCCACTAAGCTTCATTAACCACGATTTTGAATGTCGTTAACCAAGTTGTCCTTAGTGAATGGTTCATGAGTTATCCAATCTCTGTGTACCCACTAATCAAATTCCATACACATACGCCATTAACCACGATTTCAAATTTCATTAACCAAGGTGTGGCAGGTGTCTGAAACAGGTGTACAAGTATCATTACTAAAAAAACACAGATGAATTGAAGCAACCACAAACATCCCATTCAAGTTCAGATTAAAATATCACACAACATAGCACAACCAAACATTCCATTTATCTGAGAGCCTACCTCTGTTTTGCTTGTCCATAGCAAGAATGAGATCAAAATCAATGAAATCAGAAGCCTTGATTGGCCTAGAAATTGAAGTTATCTGAATCCCACGCCTTTTTGAGGCTGCCCTCATTCTCGGGTCGGCTTCATTTCCCTTAAAAAATTATCAACATTCCAAAAAAATCAAATTTTTACCCAAACAAACTGAAAAATTCCATCATAAAAGGTGCAAAAAAAAGAGTTTTTTTTTTCCTTAAAAATGATCCTTTTTTATATAAGGGGGATAATTATAGATATACCCACCTCGTGGTAATTGATTGTGCCAGCGGAATCGATTCTGAACTCGGAATCGAGACCTCTTTTCTTAACCAAGTCTGCGAAGACTCCTTCAGCAGCTGGGCTTCTACAGATGTTGCCCAGACACACGAAGAGAACAGAGAATGGCTTCTCCGTGTTTGTGTCTGTGACAGTGGATGAGGCCATAGACGCTCGAATTGGAGAAAAGAGAGGGTTTTTGCAGGAAATGGCAGAAGGTTTTAGAGTTAACTTTCCGATCTGCGTGGAAGGGACGAGGAATGGGAACTTTGGGCTTGGATAGAGGACTTGTGAACAGTGGCAAAAACGTAAATTAATACCGTTCATTCCCGCACTGTACATGGTCCTCGTATTTTTCCTTCTCCTCAATCAATGGAGGAGCTACACTACATACTTCGCAGTGGATGATAACCCCATTAATTTTTACTTTTTTTTTTTTGACGGACCCATTAGTTTTCAGTTGAGGGCGAGAAATAAATGAGTTGAACCAAGTTTATAAGGTTTAAAACTTGCAGATTTTTTTAGGAGTGTGGTCGTTTTAAGGCACGTGAAATTATTCTGAAGGACTTAACTTGCGGTGGCAGAACTAGGACCAAAGTTAGGTGATGTAAAAAAATTTAAAATTATATATTATTATTGTTAAAAAAATTCTAACAAATTATTGCTAAAAAATTAAGGGATTATTGACAGCGGTAACGAAAAATAAATCCATAAGAACATTTCTAAACGATTAAAATATGCAAAATTGCATTAGATTACAACTTTGTGTTGCGTGTCTTGAAAAACAAATTCATCATTTATATTACGTATACTACCTCTCTCTTTTATTATAAGATGCTTTTGGCCAATGCACACGAATTAAGGAAATGATTGTTTACAATAAATTTGTTAACAATGTGTATTTTCTTTCCAAAATTACTCTTCAATCAATTCTCCACTTAATTAAGCCATTGTATTCTCTTTTAACTTAATTAGGAGTATTCTTTGTAAAAAAATAATTAATTCACCTAGAAAGTTGGAAAATGTCTTATAAAAAGAGATAACAAAATTTTACAAAAGGTCTTATAATTAGGGACGAAGGTAGTATATCCTTATAATCATTTATATTATATATTATATAAGGTTATTTAAGTCATTTTATTTTAAATGATTTAAGCTCCCCTCCCCTCCTTTCCAAAAAACCACAACATTGGATGAGAGCAAATTTGAGTCAGGAGAGATTTTGCTCCTCTCCCCTCCTAAAAATTGAACCAAACATAAAAAAAATTAAAATAACCCCTCATCTCCCCTCTATTCACCTTCAACCAAACACTATCTGAGTGAGAGAGTTGAGAGATTAAAGTGTACAATTCAGGGTGTGTAAAAATATAAATTGAGTTGGGCAAAAAAAAAATTATATAGGGGTGTAAGTGAAAATTTTAAAATTTAAGAGTGTGCATTATACATAGGTTTACCTCTGGACTTAAGGACATGATGTTAATTTTTATGTAAACGTCTCCAACAAAAAAAATCACCTATACGTGGGGATCTTTGTATGTGTTATCCCATTCGAGCCTCGAGATCGTGTAGGCGGAGAATCTTCCTTATGGGGACCTAAAAGAAAATCCTCTTATGGTGTTTCAGGGCTGGGAATGGAGATCATACTCTTTGTCCCGTGAGTCGTGGGTCTCAGTCCCCGATTAGATTACAAATATACCTTTATAAGTATATGCGTGGAGTGTATATTATAAATATACTTTAGTAGTTTTAAATATTGCTATGTCCATATTCTCCGGCAGGCTAAAAGTTGGTTTAGGTCTCTCTTGTATGGTCCAAAAAATAGTTCCTATTGTCATGTCTTGGTGAGTGTGGTGGGGCAGGTATCTGTAAAAGCACTTCAACTCTCGAGTTAGTAATTTTTTAACCTTGACTAAGAGAATGAAAATAAAATCTTGCAGGGTGCTATGATCCCATTTTATAAAGGTTGACCTAAGCATGATTTTGTGATGTCTTCATATGTCGAAGTCGTACCTCGGTACTGAGTCCTGACTTAGTATTGAGGTGGGTATCATATGTTGTAGGGATACACTGTCACTCTCAGGTATCATTCTTAGTCAAATAGAAATTTCCTCCTGTTAGTCTCCTTAATTGAGACGTAAGATCCTCATTAAATGAGGTGGCGTGTTTAGCTTTATGCTCTGGCATATGGAAATCCCTTTGATGGTGACCTTTACTGATGTGGGATGTACCTCTTCAAGAGCTCATATTATGAGTGTGACCTTTTGGCCACTTGCCACGACTTCTCTTACATTGGACTGTTAGTTACGCCTAAATCACTTGCCCATGCTTAGTGCCGAGTCAGGTGAGACTTTTTTTTATAGGTAATGACGTATAATCCATTGTAGATATTTGTTTGTCGCCGTGGTATGGCTTCGACAAAGGGGTTAACCCTTTTTCATAGTCGTACGCTTCTGACTCTCTAATCTGCCATATTCAGGATTACACACAATCGGTACAAGGTAGTTGGGCTAGGTTCTCTATGTTGTAGGGATAGTACTTCGCCTATGCTTTTGAACCTTATTTCCAGTGATTTCTCGAATAAGGGATTTATCTGTATAGACCCAGTTATGGCCCTGGGCATAATTAGGTTCACACTCTATCAACTAGTATTAGGTATGGGGATTTCTTTGTGCACCCCTTTTCATATATGCCTCCCCTTGCTCCAATTTTTTCTCTCTTCGGAATACCCCTTTTTATGTAAGTTTACTTTCGGAATGTATAATTTTTTTTTGGTATTTACTTTACCTTTAGGAACTTAACTTATGGATTTATTTATTCATCCTGAGAGTCTAATTCTGGTATGTATAAAATATACGTTCCAAAAATTAAAATTTGGGCTAAATTATGTTTTTGGTCTCTTATGTTTATTTTATGTTTCGGTTTGGTCATTTATGTATTAAAAGTTTTGACATGGTCCCTTATGTGTAAAATGTGATCTCTCTTGTTTTTTTGTTCGAATTGGTCCTTATGTTACAAATATTATACCAATGTCATCCCCTTTTAATGCAAAAACATCAATATAATATTCGTAATATAAGGGATCCATTTGAAACTTTTAATACATAAGAGACCAAATTGAAATCTAGAATAAAGATAAGGGACTAATTCAGAACTTTTAATAGATAATGGACCAAACTGAAACCTAAAATAAAAATAAGGGGCCAAAAACATAATTTAGCCTAAAATTTGAAAGTTATTTGAACGTGGTTAACCTTTGGATGTTAAATTTTGAAACAAAATTTATACATTCCAGTATCAAACTTCCTGAATGTATAATAGTCTAGAAGTTAAGTTCCGAAAGCAAGTAAGAAATAACTTTAGGAGTCTAACTTTAGGAGGGTTTCAAAACTTCAAAAAACACAAGTATGTGTAATATATAACCGTTGTCAACATCAACAATAATGCTCTATCCAAACATTAGTCATGTATCACAAGTCCGAATGTGATAATAACAATCGGATTATGCGAACAACAACAATATTATTTGTACAAACACTTAAACAAATACAATAATTCTACTATAATATCAACATATTCTAGCCCATTTTGTAAAGAAAAATGGACTAAAATAGGATATGCGACTAACGTAGGGATATTTTCATACACAAGCATTAGTTGTACAATATGTGCGCCATTGCACAGCGGTAGGGGGTATAAGACAGTCTTCATTCAAAAAGACGTGTAAATATGCCATAATTTAACAATGTCAATTTACCATGATATTTAACATAAAAGAATTTATTTAAAATATATTTCATCATATTTTACCTATATAAAGTGACAATTCTGCACAAAGCTAATGCAAATAATGCGATGACTTTGTTTGAGACATCGATGGATGACCCCCTGAAAGATAAAAGCGACATGTCCATGCATGGATAAAAAGAACCAGGACCAAGTTATATTTTGAAGCAATTACATAACCCATGTCTAAAAAGACTATTCACTTATCTGGAGGTGTCATCCCTTGACTGGGTACCCATAGAGAATTATTGAGTTCACTCACTCGCACCCCAGTGCCTAAAGAGAAATTCGTGTAATTTTGTTATTTTATATATTGTAAAGAAATTAAAAAAACAAATTTGAAATCTAATAAAATGGAAAAATTTAAAATAAATTTAAAATAGAAAAATAATTATAAAAATTATAAAAATATACAAATTAATTTAAACTAATAAAAATAATAGTACACAATTTTAAAAATTACATGTAATTTTGTTACAAAGACAGTTTTGTCATTTTGTATTACTTTTAAAAAAATAAAAATTCTACAAAAATAATTGAAAATATATTAAATTTAAAAGTATTTAAAATCGAAACTAAAAATTAATATTTAAAATTATAAAAAGTAATGCAACTTAAAAATATATAAATATAGTTAAAAATAATTTTAAAAATTGATATGTCATTTTTGTGAATAAAAAAACATATAAAAAATTTAAATCCAAGAAAATATCAAAACATTTAAAATAAAAAAATTTAAAATTCATATTAAAAAAATAATTTATATTAATAAAGGATATTTTAAAATATATTATTATTATTGTTATTATTATTATTATTATTATTATTATTATTATTATTATTATTATTATTATTATGATGGAAGGGAAAAAAAGCTAAGAAACAAAATGATGAATACTACATCTCATTCCATCGTATCGAAGAATAAAATTAAGTTGATGATTAAAATTATATATTATTTTGTTAAATGGGTAATTTTCTCATTTCATATTGTTTGTATCGTATCATAATATTATTTGGTCAATCTCAAACACATAATAAACTAATATAATACTCTTTAATTGGTTGTTAAATGCGCGTAAAAACATGATAGAATAAGAGATTATCATATCTACATGCTATTCAATTTTTATTCAACTTTTTGTTGTTGTTGATGATATTCAACTTTTTTATCATTCCGTCTATGTTCTGTTATAACAATCAAAAGTGAACCTTGAAATTAAGATAGGATCATATTAAAATAGGATCATATATAAAAAACTCTCGCGTTTTTTGTCTTTGAATAATTTTTTTTTTAAAAACTAAACTTGCTATTGTTTGCATGGGCTTTTATTTCCCCCATCCCCTCATTAATTTTAACACCTCCCTTATTCCATACATTTACCAAAATGCCCCCATCCCTAACTTCCCTCCCTCCCTCACTCTCACATTCCGTCTCTCGCTCCCTCATTGCAACACCCCAAATTCTCTAAGCTAAGTTGAGAGTAAGTTATGAGGAGTTGTGTGATTGTATTCAAGCTTAATTTGGTTTCAAATTGAATGAATATGATTATACAAAGTTTTAAGAGGTAAGTTATTGATTTTGAGTTGAGAAATAAGTTGGATTTAATCCCAAGATGATTGGAGATGTTAATTGATGGAGATTTGATGTTAAAAGTTGATTTCTCACATTTTAGTACAGTGTGAATCGATTCACACAGGCTTGAATCGATTCACAATTGTATTCCAAACTACAAAATGATGTTGTGAATCGAATTGAGAGTCTACGAATCGATTCACAGATTCAATTCACGAAAGTGCAGATGCAATTTTAAGTGGATGAATCGATTCACAGTCTGCTGTGAATCGATTCACACACTGTAAAATGGTTAAAAACACTGCAGAACGAGCAGAAACGCGAATTGGAAGGGAAAAGAAGAGATAGGGGCGATCTTGAGAGGGAGAAAGAGAGAAACACTTAGGGTTTCTCAAATCTAAAGGGAACCCCATGATTCTTGCTAGATTTCATCAAATCTAAGCTTGAATCAAAGTTATAAGGGTGTGATTTTGAGTGTTCTTGAAGTTGGAAGTGGAGCCTTAACCAAGAGGAAGGAGAAGACGCACGAATTGGAGAAGAAGAAGGGGAAGAAGACCAAGCTCCAGCAAGGATGACCCAAGTTCTTGGATTGAGAAAGAAGATTAAAGGTTGTAGATCAAGATTTGATGAGTATTTGAAGAAGCCCTAAGTTGAGCAAAGAGGGAAAAGCTTGAAGGAGAGTAAGAGGCCAAAGCTCCACCCTTCTAGCTCAAGACCTTGAACAACAATGGTGAGTTCTTCATCTCTTAGGTGATGGGCAACCAATAAGACCCACATATAGGAATGTTCTCAAAGAAGTCTTTGAACCCTAAAGGGTTCAAAAGTTAGGGTTTTTAAACCCTTTGATTTTAAATTAAATTTAAGGTCATTGTTATGAAACTATATGGGGTTTGACTGAAATAGGGTTGGATGTTGTCCCCAACCCCCCTAATTATTATGTGAAGCTTGAATCCTTGAATGCTCCAAAGAGCTTCAATGAGATTATGTATGTTTAATGTTAGCTCCTATGTTAGCCCCATATAGTTTCAAGGTATATGTTTAATGTATGTGTTGTCCATTAATTTGGTCAATTGTGAGGCTTGTCAATTAGCCCTAAGTGTATGTCCATGATGTCAAAGAAAGGACCCTATGAAGGTATGTGATAAGTGAATGATTGAAGTAGATATTCATAATTTGGTGTAAGTCTTATTACGAGTATAGCATGTGTAAGCCTTTAAGTGAGTAGTTAGCTAGAAATGAATGTTGTTAATGTTAGGCTAGATTCATTGAAATGATTGTAATTTCCTTGAATAGTTAAGTAATGAGGATGATGTTAATAAATCCTAGTTAGCCAAGTTGCATTTCTATAAGAGGATTGCTATATCGTACGAAAGGCGTAAAGTGCGAATGGTTAAGAATACAATAATGGTGTGCATTCAAATTTTTTAAATAAATAAAAGGTCAAATCAAATTAAAACCAACACATGATCAAACGGCTGAGAGCAATTCGTCGCTTTTCTTGCGTGCAACTTTCGTAATATGCGGCATTTTCCTAAGCAAAAGCATGAGTAAAAGCATGAGCAAAAGCATAAGCTAAAGCATAAGCATAAAGTCCATGGCAAGACTCCTTTATTTATAGGAGAAGCACAGTATGGTTAGCTTCGTGGGACGCCACTTTGAGGGTTAAGAGTATGACCGCCATATTGTAGAGGTTACTCGGGGTCTCGGGACCTAAGCCTTGACAAAACCCGGTAACGGAGATTCCCTGTTGAATACCGATTCAACCGGTGGGAAGAGCTAGAACGTGCTTAGTAGCAAAGCAAAGCTGACTATGAACTTAATAATGTTCAAGTCTATGAGTGTTAAGCAAAGCTGATTATGAACTTAATAATGTTCAAGTCTAAGAATGTTAATGAATTCCTCATATATTGATATATATATATATATATATATATATATATATATATATATATATATATATATATATATATAGAATTAGCTTAGTTAAGTAAATGTTATGATGGATTGTAAATCCGTAGATGCTAAATTACTTGATAGTAATAATGTATAGAAGTAATAAGAGTTGTGTTAAGATCTCTTAAGTAAGCAAGCAAGATATGTTGATTGGAGTCTATAGACTAAATCATAAGATCAAATCCAATAGCATAAAGAAAAGCAAAGATGTGTTAAGTAAGTAAGTGAGTAAGTAAGGAAGGAAGGAAGAACTTTAAGTTCTTAGTTAAGAAGGTTGTATTTATAATGCACCAAGTTTAGCCGTGTTAAGTATCGGTTAGAGAATGAATGTTTATAGAGTTAATGTGTGTTTGCTATACAATGTTGTATTTAGTCATTCACAAGCCTATAAGTGGTATATTGGTTTTAGGTTTGTCCTACTCCGCAATATACTAAGCTGTAAGTTAAGGTTAGCACATCCTAGGGTGTTTTTGCTTAGGATGTCTAATGAATTCTCAACCAAGTCCTTATGGTATAGGAAACGTATGTTTAGGTGTATAATGCCTAAGTTAGTTTGTCAAATAGTATGAGCCGACGAGAGAATGGTGAGGAGTCCGTGAAGGGCTCACTGAGATTTATAATCTCACCCCGTTCCTTTTATTTGCTTTACAAATAACAGGTACTGAAGATCGATGAGGCGGAGCTACATGCTTGGGACTCATAGATTAGTTTCATATTGTAATGGAATTTGACATTCCAATTAATGTATAAGTTGTAATCTATTTACTAGATTAATGATTTGAGTTTAATTTATAACTTGGATTACTGTAACCAAAGTTGTAAGTTATTAGTAATTCCTGTACTTTAATGTAATTTGTCGTACTTTCGATTTATATTGAGGTATGGGTGTTACACTCACTCTCACCTACCTTTCTCTCACTCAGCTCTCACCATCCTCCCTCGCCGTCGCCCCCGCGTTCACCCTCACCGTCGCGTTCGCCGTTCGACCTCGCCCTCGTCGCGTTTTGTAAATTTATACTTTCCGGTATTATGTTGCCAGAAGTTGCCGGAAACAAGAATCGGGTTCACTATTTTCGCACACCCATATTTTCAGGGACCAGAATCCTATTTCTGGAGGAGCTCAGAATCTAGTTTCCGGACGATATCTTGCCGGAACGAGCAAGGAAGCGGATGCGAAACAGTGAGGGAGGCGAGAGAACTACCGGAATCAAGATTTCAGACACTACCAGATTCTTGTTTCCGAAATAATGGGAAACACAGAGACGGGATCTAAGAATCATTGAAGAAGCAGCAACAGAAGAAGAAGGGGACAGTGACGGTGGAAGGTGACGGCGAGTGAAGTGGCGACAATGACAGATAGTTGGGGGCACAGTGGGGGGAGGTCCGAGAGAGAGATAGGAGAGGTGGGAGAGAGAACAGGGGAGGCGAAGGGTGAGAGGAAGAAGAAGGTTGAAGATGAAGTTAGGGGTATTTTGGTTGTTTAACTGTAATGGGAGGTGTTAAAATTAATGGGGGGAGGAGGAAAATTATGGGCCTGTTTGTACCTGAGCCACTTTGGAGGCCCAGTTAGAAAAAGATGACCTTGAAATTGGCAATTGCTTCCAGCACCCTACCAACTTGCTGCTAGCACCCCCCACACTACTGAAATTCCAAAAATACACCCCAAATTTCATTTTTCCCCTCCATTTCTTCTTCTTCCTCCTCCCATCCCTCCTCCACCACCTCCACCACCCCACCACCGTCCTCCACCACCGGCCACCAGAGCACCGCCCCTCCACCACCACCACCTCCCCAAAATACCTCCATTCCTTATTCCTTCTTTCTTCTCCCTCCCATCCCCCCTCCACCATCGGAAAACTCGCCGGAGCCACCACCCCCAACACCGGAACACCTCCCAAGGGGCCACCGCCACCATCCAGAGGCCACCGGAGACATTTTCAGCGAATTTCGCGTTTCTGCACTTTTTTTTGAAAATTTACAGGCTTTCGGAAGCTGCTTAAAATGTATTTCGGACACAAATATGCTTCCAATAATTGAATTACCGGAAGCATACACCTCCCAAGTAATGCAAATGTATTCCGATAATTGAATTACCGGAAGCATACACCTCCCAAGTAATGCAAATGTATTCCGATAATTGAATTACCAGAAGCATATTTTTTCAAAATTATGATATGTTCCGGTAATTCAATTGCTGGAATACATTTTTAACAGCTTCCGACAATTGAACTACCGGAAACATATCATAATTTTGAAAAAATATGCTTCTGGTAATTCAATTACCGGAATACATTTGTATTACTTGGGAGGTTTATGCTTCCGGTAATTTAACCGGAAGCATATTTGTGTTCCGGTAATTGAATTATCGGAATACATTTTAAACAGCTTCTGATAATTACCAGAAGCCTGTAAATTTTTGAAAAAAAGTGTAGAAACGCGAAATTTGCCGGAACTGTCTCCGGTGTCCGCTGGATGGTCGCGGTGGCCCATTGGGAGGTGTTCCGGTGTTGGGGGGTAGAGGGTTGGTGGCTCCGGCGAGTTTTCCGGTGGTGGAGGAGGGATGAGAGGGAGAAGAAAGAAGGAAGAAGGAAGAAGGAATGAAGGTATTTTGGGGAGGTGGTGGCGGCGGAGGGGCGGTGCTCCGGTGGCTAGTGGTGGTGGAGGTGTGATGGGAGGAAGAAGAACAAGAAGAAATGGGAGGGGAAAAAAATTAAATTTTGGGGGTATTTTTGGAATTTCAGTGAGGTGGGGGTGCTGGCAGCAATGTGGTGGGGTGGAGGAAGCAACTACCTTTGAAATTTCGCTGCACACAGAGGGTATATACGTAATTGGATAGCCAGACTTCATTCTACTCTCGCTCACAAGGAAAAAAGAGCGGGAAAACACACTAGCACCAGCAGTATCCGCCCGAAATCTTCTTCTATACTGGGGTCCTGTCGCACAACTTCCATTCAAAGAGTTAACCTGAAAATTTTGGATCTCGTTGCAAACAATGAACAGCGACGGCCGGCGACGGGAATGGAGGGACACCAGGGTATCCAAGAAGCAGAAGCTCATCCGCAACGCCGAGGAAGAGATCGAGGCAAAGTTAGGGTTCGATCTTTTCTCAGAGGGAAAAAAGCGACTTGGATGGTTGCTCACTTTTTCATCCGTAAGCCAAAATCGTGTTTAATTTTTTTTTTTGGCGTGCTTTTGATCTGTAACTGATAGTGCTTTTTCCTCCTTCGTATTGAATTGATGAAATGCAAATGTGAAAGTGAAAGCAGTTACTCCTTCGCGCGAATCGCGATTATCATTGCGAGCATCGTTTAAGTATGAATTGAACTTTTTTTACGTAGCTGCCATTACCTCGATAAATGATTGAATTGTACTACGCATTCCTTTTTTTCCCTCATAAGCTTCAAATATAATCTTCGCTGTTTCTGCTGTGCTGGCATATTTCTCGTTGCACAAATCATTTTCTAGTTACATCTGTTGTTTTTGTTGCTACCGCCTACCACCACCACCACCATGGTTACTCTTGTAATTGTGCCTCAGTACCTCACTACTATAATGTTAAAATCTAACATTATTTGCTAATTCATTTTCCGTGATTTTCCTTGGATGAGAAGTCGAGTTTTTCAGTTCTTAACTATGAAGTCACGCCAAGTTGGTTTGATGTAATATATTTTTCAAAGGGACTTATACTCTTATACATGCTTTACCATGCTTTGCAGTCATCTTATGAGGATGAAGACTCCCACAAAGCCTACAGTTGCGTTGATCTTTATTTTGTCACACAGGTATTGCTCTGCTAAAATGATTATCTAGAAGCTTACTTTTATTACTAGTTTTTCCAACAAAAAGAGAGACCCGGTTTGGTGATACTAAATAGTTTACTGATTGAGTCTGCTTGCAGGATGGGTCCACATTCAAGACAAAATACAGGTATCGCCCGTATTTCTATGCTGCTACAAAGGTGAGTGAGCACATTTACATGCATGCATATAAAGTGCCATGCAAGATACTTGGGTTTAAGCTTGTTTGTGTGTGACAATTCAATCATCTATGCTAATTTCTTTTGCAAATTTATTGATTTGGTTTTTATTTTGTGATGACCATCAACATCGTGTTGATGGTGCTAATTATGAGTATATATATACTTAACATTAATAGGATAAAATGGAGATGGATGTTGAAGCATACCTGAGAAGACGTTATGAAAGTCAGATTGCAGATATTGAAATTTTAGAAAAAGAAGACCTGGATCTTGTAAGCAATTTGTGCATCTCTTATCCAATACATGCCAATCAGTTTTGGAATAGCATTTTAACCTGTTTTCCTTTATTTTATTTGATATTTCCTTCCAGAGTTTAAGAAGGTTAAGTCAAAATGGTTCATGACACAGTCTGCATTGAAGTTTTCATTTTGCTTCAATTCAATAAGGCTATCCTTAGTTGCTTACTTCCTATCTCCTTATAAATAGACTCTGAATTATTTTTATGGCTCTCAACAGAAAAACCATTTGTCTGGATTAAGAAAATCTTATTTGAAGCTTACATTTGATACTGTGCAACAATTGATGAATGTGAAGAGTGACCTGATGCATATTGTTGAAAGAAATAAGGCAAAGTCTGATGCTGCAGAAGCCTACGAGTCCATATTAACGGGAAGAAGGTAAATCAAATTTCATGGGAGAATGAATTTTTAGATTGAAGTTTAATTGCTTTAACGGTGCAATTTCATTTTTTAGCACAGGTTATCTAAGATAATTTTTGCTACCTGATCTGATCATAGCCTGTTTGTTGCTTAGCAGAGAACAAAAACCTCAAGATTTTCTAGATTGCATAATTGATCTTCGTGAATATGATGTTCCTTACCATGTTCGCTTTGCTATTGACAACGGTAAGTTTTGATATTTAGCGTCTTGTTTTTAATATTTATTCAATTATCCCATCTTCCAATGCTTTGTTATATTTATATTTATCATCACACTCTTAATCACATGTGACCTAGATATACGGTGTGGCCAGTGGTATGATGTTGGAGTGTCCAATGATGGGGTTACACTTGAGAAGAGGACAGATCTTCTGCAGCGCGCTGAAGTTCGTATTTGTGCATTTGATATCGAGACCACGAAACTTCCATTAAAATTTCCTGATGCCGACTATGATTTAATTATGATGATTTCATATATGGTAGATGGCCAAGGGTATTTAATCATCAATAGAGAGGTAAGTGTTAATGGAAGACATTAATGTTTGAGCAATCTCTCTCTTGCTCTCACTCTGCTATTATTACAAAGGAAATCGACGAATGCATGTTTGATCAGAAGTCTCTTATCATTATTTTTTATAAAAAATATCTTTTGATTTTTCTTTCTTTTCATAAAAGGTTGATGTTATTCAGATTATTTACTTGCTAGTTGTTTTACGATTCCCAAGCACCCCAACTTTGGGTGCACATGAGGTTGACTAATTTGCATTGCACTATTGAATACTATGTTGGGATTTGATTCTAAATTTGAGATGTACAAGTAGTGATTGGTAATCTATTTGAATGCCAAATTATGCATCAAGTGCCAAAGGAGCAAACCCAACCTAACATGTGGAAAAGCAATAAATTATTTAACTCCAGTGCATCAAAAGTATTTGTTAATTGATTATTAGAGTATAGTTTATAATGTCTAGCACCAAGTTATGTGTAGTCAATGTAAGTAATAGAAATTGATGATGTCAACACTTTCTATTACAGCTGTGAGGCACTACTTGTGTGTGTATTTGTGTGTGTTCTGTTACAAAAGTTTAATCAATAAATAATTTCCCAAAGTTTTGGTGTGGCACAGTACACAACTCATCTCAAACGTCGGATCGGACAAGACCACAGGAGCGATGGGGGCACCGTTGCACAGGATATTTCCCTCTTTTCTCTCCCAAATGCTCTGCAATGGTCTGGCCTTCACCGACGAAGCCGCCATACTTCTATAGTCCAGCTACCGTTAACCACCATACTCATCATTTGAGATGAACACCGCGAATAGAAACCACCGTAAGCACCCACCACCTTGGACCGTGGCACATCTCTCTACCAATCTCCGTGCTCGTCATCCTCCTCTGTCGTAAGGCCTTCCGCCGATCTGTCTGCTTTTACAATCATCACATGCTCTTTGCACGGACGCTACCTGCAACAGCCAATAGAGCTGCTCAACACCATTCCGACAATCATCTCTTCTTTAGCTTAAATGTTAAATCCCTAATTTCATTGGAATTAATTAATTTGCAAGTAGATTCCTTCTACGCCAAGCTGCGTGAATCATTGCTTTCCACTTCTTCCTCTTCCGTGCCCATCTTTTCCTCAACCTAACATTGGCTTCGTCTGCGCCCTTAAAATCATTTGCTAGAAACTCACATTGTGGGTTCTGCGTGAATCAACCTCTGTTTATGACCCATCGTGAGTTAGGGCTTATGACCTTATCTGCCAAATTCTCTCTGATCTCTCAATGTTCTTCAAATATTAACATGGTATCTAGAGCCATTTTTTTGGTCAAAGTTCTCTCTTGAGCTTGCGATTTCTCTGTAATCGCTATCTTGTAATGCTTGCTGTATGGGTAAAGCACATCGTATTCATGCCCCTTCACCCACTTCAGTTTATACCACTACATTTGAATTAGTATATAGTGGCCTTTGGAGACCAGCCCCTTTCATTTCGTCTTGTGGATATTCATATTACATTACATTTATGGATGCACACACTCGGTACACTTGGATTTACTTCCTTAAACAAAAGTCTGATGCTCTTACAACCTTTAAGTCTTACCTCAAGATTGTTGAAACCCAATTCTCAGCCCAAATAAAAGCTACCCAAACTGATTGGGGTGGGAGTTTCGTCCTTTCACTAAATTACTATCTAAACTAGGTATTCTTCATAGCTTACTTTCCCCCACACTTCCCACCAAAATGGTTCCATTGAAAGAAAGTATCGTCAAATAGTTGAAATGGGTCTCACTCTAATAGCTCATGCTGTCCTGCCTTTGAAATATTGGGACCCCATTTTTACTATCTCTGTATACCTCATCAATAGGTTACCTCCTACAACAGTCTCAAAGTTTTTGGCTGCGCTTTTTTCCCTTTTTTAAGGCCTTATAACTAGCACAAGTTGCAATTTTGGTCTACAAATATTAGAAAACCTAGAGCAATTGAAAAAGAGAGGGAAACGAGAGGGAAACTGAAAAATGAACTTTCTGTTATTGATTTTGTGTAACTGAATTTCTTACAATTGAATGAGTACAAACTGATTTATATAGAGAGCTAAACATGTGCTCACTTCGCTAACCTACACCCTATTAATGAGCTGTCAATGAGCTGTCCTGTCAAAACTAACTGAAAGTCAGTCAGTTTTTACACTAAGACATATTACTGCATATCACTCTAATACCCCCCTCAAGCTCAATGTGGGTGAGCCTTACTAGAGGGGCCGTCAATTACATTGAGCTTGGTTCTCATAGACAAAAACTTAGAGGGTGACAAAGGCTTGGTGAGCAAATCATCCCACTGATCTGTCCCAGGGATATGCTGAACACTGAGTTGTTTGGCAATGACTCCCTCGAACAAAACAAAGATCAATCTCCATGTGCTTTGTCCTAGCATGTAAAACTGGATTGTGGGCAAGCATCACAGCTGATTGGTTGTCACAAAAAATCATTGGGACTAAACGAGGAATATGTTTGAATTCAAATCAAATCAGAGGCAACTTCTGCTAAGTTGCGGTATTCAGCCTCTGTGCTGGACCTAGCAACATGCTGTTTTCTGGACCACCAAGAAACCAAATTAGGGCCAAAATAAATTGCAGCCCCTGAAGTGGACCTTCTGTCTTCAGGGTCTGAAGCCCAATCAGCATCACAGAATGCTCTAAGGGGGAATGGCTTGTCAGGCAGTGCAGGAAATAGTTGCAGGCCACAATGAACTGAACCCTTTAGGTATTTGAGAATCCTTTTTACAGCACACCAGTGTGATTCTTGGGGATTTGACATGAATTGACACACCTTGTTGACTGCAAAACTGATTTCTGGTCTTGTAATGGTAGCATACTGCAGGGAGCCAACAACAGATCTGTAGAGGAAAGGATCTGTTACTGCAGTGGAGCCAGTTTTTGAGAGCTTGGAATTGGCTACCATAGGAGAAGAGATGGGATTAGCTTCAAGCATATCAGTTTTTTGCTAGAAGATCCCTGATATATTTGCTTTGTGTCAACAAGAGCGAACCATCAGCTTGCTTTTTAACTTCAATTCCCAAGAAATAATCCAAATCACCCAATTGTTTTAATGCAAAAGCAGAGTTTAGCTGCTGAACCAGGGAGGAAATCAGAGCTGCAGAGCTTCCTGTGATGATAATATCATCCACATATACCAACAAGTAAACAATGTGACCCTTGTGATTGTAAATAAAGAGAGAGGGATCACATTTACTGCCAGGAAAGCCAAGCTTAGTTAGAGTGAATTTAAGTCTCTCAAACCATTGTCTAGGTGCTTGTTTGAGTCCATATAAAGCTTTGTTCAGCTTGCATACCATGGAAGAGTTTCCTTGTTCAAAGCCTTGTGGCTGTTGCATGTACACTTCTTCATCAAGCAAACCATGCAAGAAGGCATTGTTAATATCTAGTTGCTTTAGGGGCCAATGATGAGTAAGAGCAAGGGTTAAAATGAGTCTAACTGTTACTGGTTTAATAACAGGAGAGAATTTCTCCTGAAAATCAAAACCTTGGAGTTGATGAAACCCTTTTGCCACCAACCTTGCTTTGAGTTTGTTTACTAACCCATCCGGGTTTTCCTTGACTCTAAAAACCCATTTGCACCCAATGGCTTTTCTGTTTGGTGGTAAGGGAACTAGATCCCATGTCTTGTTTCTTTGCAAAGCATCAAATTCAACTTGCATTGCTTCAAACCAATTAGGATCCTTCAAGGCTCGTTGCTTCAAACTAACTTGATCTCCCGGTGCTCCAAGAAGCAACCGCTTGTTGCTCGTTCAAGCACGGAAGCTGAATATTGCAGTATGGCTAAACTACTGCTGAGCTTTTGTGGGTTCAGTCCCTTCTCACTGAGCTTGGTATTCCCTTCACTACACCAGTTCTGTTTGTAAAGAAAATTGAGAAGGAATGTTGTGTGTCCTATGATCACACATTGGTCTTATTTATAATCTCAGGATACAGTCATGTAATAATTACAAATGATCAAGTCAAATCAAATCCTTGATTTGTGTAACTACATCCCTAATTACTTGTACCTATTAATTTAATAATAAGCACATGTTAAATATGATTTCTAACACTCCCCCTCAAACTAAAGCTTGCTAAGCTTTAAGCTTGTTACACAAAAACTACATTTTTCTTCACAGTGACTAGGCCAATGGGCTAGTGTGAGTCATAACCAATATAAGGCACCACCAAAATGATCGTTGATGGGAAAAGAAGACACCACCGGAATGGTCGTCGGTGGGAAGAGAAGACACCACCGGAATGGTCGTTGGCAGTGGGAAGAGAAGGCACCACCGGAATGGTCGTCGGTGGGAAGAGAAAACACCACCGGAATGGTCGTCAGTGTGAATAGAATGCACCACCGGAATGGTCGTCGGTGGAAAAGAGTCACCACTAATATGATTTATATGTAGGAAAAGAGTCACCACCAGAATGATCGTCGGTGGGAAGAGAAGTCACCACAATATGATCCATTATTGAGAAAATAAGGCACCAAGATGGCGCTAGAAACTGAAAGGTGGCGCTGCCGACAGCGGTGGTGAATCATAGAGAAAGATCACATAATCAAAACCTGCTTTGATACCATCTTAGAATTTGGCGCTGCCAGCGGTAGATGGTGGCACTGCCGGCACTGCCGCCGGCAGCGGTGGTGAATCATAGAGAAAGATCACAGAATCAAAACCTGCTCTGATACCGTGTAAAGAAAATTGAGAAGGAATGTTGTGTGTCCTATGATCACACATTGGTCTTATTTATAATCTCAGGATACAGTCATGTAATAATTACAAATGATCAAGTCAAATCAAATCCTTGATTTGTGTAACTACATCCCTAATTACTTGCACCTATTAATTTAATAATAAGCACATGTTAAATATGATTCCTAACACTGTTCTCTAATAATTAGAGTGTGCTTCCTTAACTCACAATCCTGTCCTGCATTCCCGTACTAAGCACATAGAACTTACTTGACATTCATTTTGTAAGGGAAAAGGTCATCTCCAAGGTGCTGTTTGTTCATCATGTTGCTGCAGTTGATCAGCTGGCTGACTCACTTACCAAGCCCCTTGGCACTTCAAAGTTTTGTGAAGCTCGCACCAAACTCAATGTTCTTGCTGTGCAGCCACCTTGAGTTTGAAGGGGGGCTATTATAGTCTAGAATGTCTAGCACTAAGTTGTGTGTAGTCAATGTAAGTAATAGAAAGTGATGATGTCAGCACTTTCTGTTACAGTAGTTCTATGACATCTGTGAGGCACTACTTGTATATATATGTATTCTGTTAAAGAAGTTTAATCAAGAAATCATTTCCCAAAGTTTTCCAAACCCTATCTCTCAAATTCTCTCTGATCTCTCAATGTTCTTCTAATGTTAACATTGATCATGGTGTTGTATGTTCAGCAAATGTGTTTTAAAACATTAGTCATTCTCAGAGGTTGATGACCTTCAATAATTGTGTTTTTTTTTTTCCAGTGTGTTGGGGATGATATAGAGGATTTGGAGTACACTCCTAAACCAGAGTTTGAAGGATGTTTTAAGGTGACAAATGTTCAAAATGAGGTAATGGTATTTGTGAATCCATAAGTAATGGGTATATCATATGTTATTTGTCCTCCAAAAATCTGCTCCCCTAAGTTTCTTTATAGTGATAATTTCTAATTTGTTCAGTTTTTTTTTTCTTTGGGTATTTGGCTGATATTTTTTTGGCAGATTGAGCTCCTTAGATTGTGGTTTTCTCACATGCAAGAGGTGAAACCCGGTATCTATGTGACATATAATGGTGATTTCTTTGATTGGCCATTCCTGGAACGAAGGGCAGCCCATCATGGGTTCAAAATGAGTGATGTATGTTGCTAACCTTTTGTGTTTTTTTTGGCAGTACTGGCTTCAATTAAGTGGGTAAAAAAGTAAAATGCAGTTGCTACCATTTATGCACAATTCTTTGTTTCTTTACATTTTCATCAATAGCTTATCAACTTAAAGGAAGACGTTGATTCCCATTGTATTTCAGCTTGAATTCGGCTTTGATGCAATGCAATAGTTGTTTATGTGAAGTCATTTTCTTTGCATATATGTTATGGGACAAATCATGTATGTTTTAAGTTTTATTTTCATATCTTCTCCTTATTGTGAAGCATATCAGTTTAGTTTATTTCCCTTTTAGTTTATTAATTGACTATTTTTTCTTCTATTTTCATCTTTATTATTTGATCTTTGCAGGAACTGGGGTTTCAATGTGACATGAATCAAGGGGAATGTCGTGCTAAATTTGCTCCCCATTTAGATTGTTTTGCTTGGGTTAAACGTGACAGTTATCTCCCTCAGGGGAGCCAAGGCCTGAAGGTACAAATTTCATACTCTCAAGTTCCCCTAGTTCTCAGTTGTTTTTTGTAATTTATTTTAATAATTACTAGGGTCATTCTCTTAATTGTCTTTAACTAAGTTTCTTTATGACACTAAATATATTTTTAATTCATCCAAAAGAGAAAAACTAGTCTTTTATTTGTATTCGTGTAGGACTTTCTTATGGTTTAACTTGCTCTAAGACATCGTCAAATATGGATTCCCCCCAATGTTTCAACATTTTTTTAGAGGACATATATTTAACATATATTTAACTCATTTAAAGGGTGGATAAAACCCATGTATAGTGGATGTATAAAGTTACAAGCCTTGTGTTTTTGTGTCATACAAATAAAAAAAGAAAGTAACAGAGTTAACAAATTGAATTTGAAAGTTAAACTGACACCATAGTTAATTCCAAGAGCTAACACTGATAAGAATCATAAGATACTTCAGAAGATTTTATTAAATTCGTCAAATTTGATATATTTAATTCTCTCCTTATGGTTTTATTAGGATTTTAGGCCTAACTCATCCTTACAAAACCGGCTTGTAAGGTGAGGGGTGCCATTTACTTATAAACTCTTTTAAGACCTTAATTCTAGTCCATGTGGGACTTGAGTTTTTCTCAATACACCCCCTTACTCCCAACACTATTGGGCTTGGTGCGTGTATAATGCGGTGGGTGGCTCAATGGATCTATGATAGACTTTGATACCATATTAGGATTTTGGGCCTAACTCATCCTTACAAAACCGGCATGTAAAGTGAAAGGTGTCATTTACTTATAAACTCTTTTGAGGCTTTATCTATAGTCTATGTTGGACTTGGGTTTTTCTCGATAGATTTGATAATCATGAATAATGCCAACAGTAACCTTATTATAAGATCTTAATTGCTATGCTTAATTGCTTATCAGACAGTGCCAAATGCAACCAATTGCATTGCAGTCTGAAAATAAAATTTAATACACCAACTGGGAGCATCTGAAAATAAAATTTGTTTGCTGTTTCCACGTTTATCTTTCTTTTGAACAAAAACTGCACATTCTAACTACTACTGCATGCAATGCCCTAACAATTTGCTGATGGAATTCAGAACGGCAAGCATTAAGACTAGCATTATTTCATACAAAGCTGAACTAGCTTATTTTATTTTCGGTTCTAGGCATCCACTAGATGCCTCTGAAGACAACAATACAACATGCAATAACAAATTAACAACAAAAGCTTTTTTCACTAGGTGAGGTTGGCTACATGGATTAAACAAACACCATATCCTATCATAAATCATATCTAATGACAAATCATTCAAATCTAAATACTTGGAAAACAACAAAACAACATAAAAAAGAAAAATAATCTACTAATTTTACTTCTTGAAAGGTTTCATTCTCTGTGCACATTCCCATCCTTTGGCTTTGTTAGCACTAGATTAGATATAAAAGTAGGTCTATTTTCTATAATCAGGTGAAACTATGGTAACAACCAGTGTTTTAAAACTCGTACCGGTGACCGACTCGGTAAGGATACCGGGTCACTGGTCGGATCGGTGGGTCAGTAGTTGAACAACATGAACTGGTATATATTAAAGAATTTTAAAAATAATTACATAATGTATATTATATACTTAAAAAATGCATTCCGTACTTTAAAAATTCGTATAATCCTTGAATAAATATTTACAAACTTATTTTTAATTTCATAATTCTATTATAGGCATTTACATATAAGTAAATTAATAAGAATATGTATATTTTTAATCAAGTAATATAATATTTTTAAATATAATAATACATGATTAATATTTATGAATATATTTTATAACGTAATTTTGTTTAAACACATTTTAATGTCTTACAACATTAAGATTGTAATCCTAATATTAATTAATATAACATCAGGATTCATGTTCATTCATATATTGATATGTTATATATATTTATTTGATATTTGAATGACAGCCACAACGTGTGGCTCAGTGGTTACATATAAGTAAATTAATAAGAATATGTATATTTTTAATCAAGTAATATAATATTTTTAAATATAATAATACATGATTAATATTTATGAATATATTTTATAACGTAATTTTGTTTAAACACATTTTAATGTCTTACAACATTAAGATTGTAATCCTAATATTAATTAATATAACATCAGGATTCATGTTCATTCATATATTGATATGTTATATATATTTATTTGGTATTTGAATGACAGCCACAACGTGTGGCTCAGTGGTTACACGGTGCATTTGTGTCTCAGTGGATACGGGTTCGATACTGAGGTGCAGAATTCTGGACATTTCATTAATTTTTTTAATAATAAAAAACAATGCACGCGGCAGTCAAAAACCGGTTCAACCAGCCAGGTTTTGCCGAGTCACCCGAGTCAACGTCGGTTCAGCCGTATCACGTCCGGTTTAATAGCAGATACGATCCAACTACGTGACCGGACCGACTATGGGTAATGTAAAGAAAGTTGAGAAGAAATGTTGTGTGTCCTATGATCACACATTGGTCTTATTTATAATCCAAGGATACAATCATGTAATAATTATAAAGGATCAAATCAAATCTTCGATTTGTGTAACTACCTTCCTAATTACTAGCACCTATAAATTTCATAATAAGCACATGTGAAATATGCTTTCTAACACTCCCCCTCAAGCTAAAGCTTGCTAAGCTTTAAGCTTGTTACACGAAAACTGCATTTCCCCGCAAAACTTAAAGTTGAAACTAAATCTGATAACAACTTCACAATGACTAGGCCAATGGGCTAGTATGAGTCATAACCAATATAAGGCATCACCAAAATAATCGCTGATGGGAAGAGCATACACCACCGGAATGGTTGTCGATGGGAAGAAAATGCACCACCGGAATGATCTTCGGTGGGAAGAGAATGCACCACCGGAATGGTCGTCGTCGGGAAGGAAGGCACCAAGATGGCGCCGGAAAACTTAAAGGTGGTGCTGTCGGCGGTGAATCACAGAGGAAGGTCACAGAATCAAAACCTGCTCTGATACCATGTAAAGAAAGTTGAGAAGGAATGTTGTCTGTCCTATGATCACACATTAGTCTTATTTATAATCCAAGGATACAATCATGTAATAATTATAAAGAATCAAATCAAATCTTCGATTTGTGTAACTACATCCCTAATTATTAGCACCTATTAATTTCATAATAAGCACATGTTAAATATGCTTTCTAACAAGTCTGGTTCCCGGTTAAACCGGTTGGACTGACCGGTTCAGTCTGGGTTTTAAAACACTGGTAACAACTAACAACCTTCTAAAGAAGTGTCACTAGATAAAACAGCCCTCTAAAATAATTTGTTTTTGCCCTTCCACCTGGTTAAAAAGTATTCTCAACTCAGTTAATATAACGTCAGAGAATTTGGTAAGTGCAAGGAATAAAAATCCAAGGGTTTTGCACTGTTATACCACTGTTATGGGATAAAATAACTTTATGGCTTCCCTTCGGTGCTCGTTTAAAGGAAACACCATGTCAGATATTCAGAGTATATGAGAGCTAGTTTGCATTTATGAGCTATTGAGCCTGTATCCCTTTTCCTTTCACTGTATTTGACTTTGCTAAAGATTTTACCCTCTTCAATTTTTTAATGTATTTCACTTGGTTCTAGTCTTTTGTCTTTCTTTCTCTACCTTAGGCTATAGCTACTACTTTCCACAGCTGTACGCATAATGACATAAAATAGTATCTGTTTAACTTAGTACCTACTTAGCATATTCATTTATTTATTAAATAGTGAAAGATATTTACAAAACTCAATACTCACTAAGTTTGAAAAAAGACTTGGTATACATTAAATTGAATGGTCTCCTTGCATGTTATAAACTTATAACAAATGAAGTACAAGTCTTTTGCTCATTAATTTCTGTTTAACCAAGTTTGTCCTTTCTTCCTGTGATATTTTCTTTGTTTTTATTTAGGCTGTAACAAAAGCAAAGTTGGGTTATGATCCACTAGAGGTGAACCCTGAGGACATGGTACGCTTTGCAAAGGAAAAGCCTCAGGTATGTATGATCTGAACTGAAGTGATGTCTCTGTTATTTGTTAAATTGGTTTGATATGGTGTACTGGAGATAGAGCATTGTAAACAGTGAAAAAAATTTTGATTCTTGAATTTTGGCAAAATATCAAGAATGAATAGTTGTCAATATATTTGAATGTCTTTTTTCCATGTTTGCATGACTTCTATGATTATGTTCAAACTAGGTATTAACTTGATAGCCACTGCTATTCAGTATCCATAAGGGCAGATAATAAAACAGTTGTCTTATTTGCCTAATAAGATGTGATGCAATTGGTTTTGATTGAGATTGTTGTGTTAGATGGAAAGAGGGCCTTTTACTTAATGTAATTTTCTAGGTAAAACTGACGTCTGCTGATGTATTGGGTCGTTTTGGGTTCTGGAAAATATAGTGCTCAACTATGGGGTTATATTGCCTACTTGTATACCAAATTAATGGAAGTGGTGTTGTTTAATGATTGTTTACTTTTTTGAACTGGTGAGATCCATTTTAATGCCAAAAAAGGAAAAAATAATAATAATACCATTCTGAACTCTGAAGTACTGTGCCTTTGTCTATCAAGAGCCAAGGAACTGTTTATTCCTTTCCTTAAGTTGTTTATTGTTGGAAGGGAGCATCGTCTCTCATACTTGGTTTTTCCTCAGGGCATACCATATTATTGTTGGAGTTTTCGATCTGTGAAGTTATGCATCTGGTTGGTCATGAGATATCTTGATCATTTTACTTATTTTTTCTTTGATTTGAATTGTTATTGCAGATGATGGCCTCCTATTCTGTTTCTGATGCAGTGTCAACTTATTACTTATATACAACTTATGTCCATCCCTTTATTTTCTCTCTTGCAACCATTATTCCCATGTCACCAGATGAGGTTTTGCGCAAAGGTAGCGGGACCCTCTGTGAAATGTTGCTTATGGTCCAGGTGGGCTCTTATGCATGTTTTCATTGAAGTTGAAATTCTCTCTCTCTCTCTCTCTCTCCACCCCCCCAAAAAAAAAAATCTCCCTCTCTGTTTTCCCCCATATCAAGGCCTCTAGTTTCCCTTGTATTTATTTTCACGATTATTACAGGCATACAAGGCTAATGTTATCTGCCCTAACAAGCACCAATCCGATCCGGAGAAGTTTTATAACAACCATCTTCTTGAGAGTGAGACGTACATAGGTGGCCATGTGGAATGCCTAGAAAGTGGTGTATTTAGATCTGATATTCCTTGTAGTTTTACACTCGAGCCATCTGCCTACGAGGTTTGTTGTTTCCATCTTTAATTACTTTACTTGTGATGGTGCACTCCTTTTATTATAGAACATACTGTAAATTTTTATATATTTAGATGTTACTTCTTCCAATTCTAGTCATCTTCTCGGCAAAATAGGGAAAAACCCTGTGTGTGCCAGGAGGAGGGGAGCAGACACAACAATTTCCACTACTTTCCCCCTTAATAACTCAATTCTGAAATTTTGCTTCTTTATAATATCTTCTGTAAACATGCTTCACTAACTGTGGAGCAATGTGGTTCCAGCAATTGATCAACAACCTTGATCGAGATCTACAATACGCTATAAGAGTAGAGGGTAAGATGGATTTGGAATCTGTCTCGAATTATGATGAAGTGAAGAATGGTATCATGGAAAAGGTACTGATTATGATTTTTGGCTGGCCAAATTTTCATGTATTGTTACTTGCCTATAATCATGTCTACATTTGTAATTTTAATTGTTTGATTTTATATTTTCAAAACTATTCATCTATTATCACACTGAAAATTACAATATGCATGTCGTCAATTAGGAATCATCTTGACCAGGGATGGTTCCTTTCATTGTGATGAGGCAGCCATATGGCTACCCCAAAAAAATATTATAGACCAGATGTACATATTATTATTTTGGTCCCCAAAAAATACTCTTTCCATCTCATATTAAGTGTCGTTTAAGGTGACACATTTCTTAAGAAAATAATTAACTATACCGGTTGAAAATAAAATAGGATATTTGTATTTATTGTATATTTTAGTAATTAGGCAAATCATATCGTGTAATTAGGAATAGAATAATCCTATAATTATTCCTGTAATTATTTGTATTTGTTGCTCTTAAGCCTATATATAAAGACTCTGTTGTGTAGTCAAAACCATAATAGACAAGATCGCGATCCGGGGCGTAGGAGCGGACGATCCTACGTTTTTACTGCCCCTCAACGATCTCGCACCTACGCAGGATCGTGATTTGCAGGGACGCGGGTGGGAGCGACGATCTTTCGCGCAGGAGCGTTTGGAGCGGACGTTATATTGATCCTGCAACGTTCTCGCGATCGCAGCTTTTGGCGGCTGGGCACGACGGTGCCCCCTCCGACTGGACGCGACGATTCGAGAAGAAGCAGGATGAGGAGGAAGAAGAAGCAACGAACGGATGGTGATGAGGAAGAAGCATTAACGAAGGAGGAAGAAGCAGAAGCAGCGACTTACATAGTTACATGGATTAGGGTTTGGTATTGGGCCTTCAAATAGGCTCAATAGTAATAGGCAGTAAGAAGTTTTATTTTAACACCAATATATGTGTTTTAACTGTATAAAATTCATTTTTGCTAAAAAAAAACTATATAAAATTCATTTAGTTTATTTGTTTAAACTAGTATAAACAGATATTGTTTAAAAAATATAAATACTTGTAAACATATACATATATTGTTTATATAATAGAAATTATTTATGTATATTTTCATATATTTATATTAAAATGTATTTTAATATTTTTGGTAGGAGCTTATGAATCGTGCTACGAACCCACGTTTTACGCTCCTATGACCCTCCCCGCTCCTACGTAGGATCTCGCTGTTGTCTACCTTGGTCAAAACACACGGTATTCGACATGTCTCCCTCTTTTCTCTCTCTCAACATGGTATCTAGAGCCTAAAGAGAGGCAATCCTAATAACTGTGCTTACCTGATGGACCCACTGTCGTCCGGCGAGAAATTTTTTCGGCAAACCGTGTTCCAACTCCAGTTTGCCCCTTCTCCGCTGTCTCGTGACCCATTCTGGCACTCGAGTTATGTCTTTTTCCACCTATAACCGTCACAATCACCGCTGCCGCCATCGTTTCCGGCGGCTTTTCTGGCGAACGACCCCACCACCATATTTGGCTCCATCAGATCGGCAAACGCCTCCAAAGGCGCAACTCTGGCAGGCTTGTAACGCGCCCTCACGGGTCGTCTCCGTCCTGTGCGTTTTTCAGCTTCACAGATCATCACCGTGGCGCGTTCGGCGACATTTTCGGCTAGGATTTTAGCGCCTGGGTTGCCCAAACCCTCTGGTTCCAGATCTGGCCTCAGTTCCCTGTTTCGAGCAACGGATACCTAGGTTCTCTTTGGACGCGTTTGTGAAACTGTGTCCGAGGCTGAACGTACAAAATGAGAGAAGATTGATGCTCAGTTGTGCAGTGTCATCAAGTCCTCCCTCCATCCTACCATCAAACCGATTTTCTGTCCCCATCTCACGTGTGAGTCGGCTTGGAGTCAGGCTAAGGAACTCTACTCCAACGATGCTCAACGTCTTTATGGCGCGTGTCACGATTTGATGACTCTCATTGCACCTAAGAAGTTTGATGGTCTTATTTCAGCTTATCTCGATTGTGTTCATGCTGCACTCCATGACTTTAACGAGCTCTTACCTTCAGTTGCGTCTGCCCCGCTAAAAAGACGAAGGAACTTGGGCAACTCATCACCTTTTGCTCTTTGCCCTTTATGGCTGGCCTCAGGATTACACTGCCACCCGTGATCAGACTTTGGGGTCTACTGTCGTTCCCACTATGTCCACGACATCTTCTGCCCTTCTTCGGGTTCTAGTTAAGTCTACTTCTGAGCTCTCTGTTGCTCTTGCCCTTGGTGACTCTGCTGCCCTTGCGTCTCAACACAACAATCAGGGACGCTCTCGAGGGTCCAAATCCAACTCCAAGAATCGTCCCAAATGTGATCATGGCAACCGTTTGGGACACGCTATTGGTCGCTACTGCAAACTACATGTGTGTCCTCCACGTCCTATAAATGCAGCTCAGACTACTCCACCTGACACACCTTAGACCACGGCTCAGCCTAAGGCAACCCTGACTGATTATGAGGATTTTGTCCAATGGTTTGAGAATCAGTAGAACTCTGGATCCACTACTTCGGTTGCACACACTAGTAACTAGTTTGCTTGCATCTCTCAATCCTTTTCTCTTGGCCCATGGGTTCTTGATTCTGGTGTATTTGATCACATCATAGGTAATAAAGCTCTTTTATCCTCTATTTCTCCATCTGGTTACTTACCTAGTGTAACTTCAGCCAATGGTTCTCAAACCTAATCCCAAGGGATTGGTACTGTCAAACTCCTCCCTTCCCTATCTGTTGATTCTGTCCTTTATGTTCCTGAGGTGTTCATTTGATTTACTTTCTGTTAGTCGTTTGACTCGTTCTCATGACCGTGTTGTTACCTTTACTAATAACAATGTTACCTTGCAGGACTAGAGTTTGGGACAAACGATTGACATCGGATGTGAGCCTTATGGCCTTTACCATATCTCTACTCACCTCGGGTGTGCTTGTAGCATATGCCTTTTTTACTATACATGCTCAGTTGGGTCATCTGGGCCTTTCCAAACTTCAGAAGTTGGTGCCTAGTCTTTCTAAGTTGTCTAGTCTACATTGTGAGTCATGCCAGTTAGAGAAACAAACTCGTAGTCACTTTGCCGATCGAGTCAATAAACGGGCTTCGTTCCCTTTTGCTTTAGTTCACTCCGATGTTTGGGGTTCTTCTCGTAGTCACTACTGCCGCTGCTGCTGCTACTGTTGAGGTTATGCAAATGACACTAATTTGTGATAGTCAAGCGGCATTGCATATTGCCTCTAATCCTGTTTTTCATGAGAGGACTAAACATATTGAGGTAGGTGAAAAGAATAATTAATATAGAGCAGTTGAGATACTAATAAATAAGGGTGTTATTGGAAAAATGTAATTCTCTCTTGATATTCTAAAATGATAAATAATTTGAGACAAGTCAATATTCTAAATATGACACTTAATATGAGACGGAAGGAGTATATCATAGAACAAGCACAAACATTGTGGACTTCATTAGTGGGTGCAACTACTAAAAGCGACTACCTTTTAGAAAATACTATCCACACGAAAAAATGCCACACACACGAAAGGTCACTACCTTTTAAAACCATTCATTATATATAAAAAAATGCTATTGCTTTACTATGCCTCTCACACCATCAAAGGGAACAACGGCGATTACGGTTAGTTGAGTTGGACTTATGTTTTTACTATTTTTGTTTAAATAGAGAGCTTGTTATTTTAATTAAGTTCATTTTATTTTAAATAGAGATCCTAGTACTTTCCGTGCTCTTTTATTTTAATGAAGTTCATTTTGTCTGTCAAAAGAAATCTACTCTTTATATTTGGGCCCCTCATTAAAATTTACCTAACTCGGCCACTGATCATGACCTGTTTCTCCTATGCATGCAGCTTGTAAAATTACGAGATGTGCCAATACGTGATGAATGCCCCCTCATTTATCATCTGGATGTAGCTGCTATGTATCCAAACATAATCTTAACAAACCGACTTCAGGTATTATGAGATTTAGCAGGATATGCATGTTTAGTATTTTTTTCATTGAAAATTAAGACTTCACCACTACAATTCAAAGAGTTGAAGGATCAAAGCAGAAAACACACAGGGTATGTAAAATGAGATAATTGTTTATCTGTCTGAAGTCTGCTGTTACTGCATTGCACTGTGCGTGTATATGCCTAATTTTGAGATAAATGTTTCTTAATATCAGTGCTATTCTCTGATTTTTCTTGGCTGGTTTGTTAGAAATTGTGAATAGGACTTGTAAAAGATGATGATAACTGCAATGTTGTGGTTTGAGGCGTAGTTCATGGGCATATAGGATTTTTGTAGTACTTGACATGTACGGAAAAACTCAGCTTGTGACATGGAATTGTTCTGGTCTTAAACAATTTGTTATTTTTTATGGTAAAGGCATCTGACCACAATATCACAATGGTTTCTTAGCATTTTATGGTCAAAAGTTTAACGTGGATAAGCATTTCAAGTAAAATGTTAGGAGATAATTGAAATATATGTATGTTTTCTGCTTGTTCTGTTTCACTTGGACTTATGATCCTGGATTTTGAATTCGCAATGAATATAAATCTCTCATTCCCTAAGGGAATATTTTTCATGATTGCAGCCACCATCAATTGTTACGGATGAGATTTGCACTGCATGTGACTTTAACCGTCCTGGAAAGACTTGTCTACGCAATCTTGAGTGGGTTTGGCGTGGAGAAACATTCACGGCAAAGAAAAGGTGTATTTTTCTTTTTTTGTTAATGTTTCTGTACTGCAGGTTTTTTTTAAGCACATCTATGGAAAATTTAATAAATGACTGATGACTGACTAGAATTTTTATTTAAAACCTTTCAGTGATTATCATCATCTGAAGAGGCAAATTGAGTCAGAGTTCGTAGATGGTGTTAACGGGAGGTCATCCAAATCTTTTCTTGATCTGCCCAAGGCAGAGCAACAGTCAAGACTAAAAGAGCGTTTAAAGAAATACTGCCAGAAGGTTATGGCTTATTTTTCAAACTTGCTTGTTAAATAATGTATCAGTATGACATACTAAACCATGGTGGCTTCCTCAGGCATATAAACGCGTACTTGATAAACCAGTTACTGAACTCCGTGAAGCTGGAATCTGCATGCGCGAAAATCCATTTTATGTTGACACTGTTCGCAGGTGAGTTAAGATCATTGCAGAATAGTCTTGAATAATAAAGTTAACCTTTGAATATCTAGCTTGAAGCAGATGTCCTTAGATGTTTATAATCTGTGAAACATATTTAATACTCAGCTGACAGCTCATAGATTTAACTTAGGTAGGTTAACCTTTAGAATCCTTTTAGTGTTTCTTGCACTCTTTTTTCGTTGCTTGTTGTACTAAGCCCAGGTTTTGTGTTATCTGGTTCAAGTTTCCGGGATAGGAGATATGAGTATAAAGGCCTTAATAAGGTTTGGAAGGGAAAACTATCAGACGCCAAGGCCATTGGAAATTCTATAAAGATCCAGGAAGCACAGGTATTGAATTATAGTAATAGGCTTGTAGATTTTTGCACAATCAACTCAATTTTCCGTGAACAATATTTTACTGTGTTGGGATTTCATATTTGATTATTTTACGCATCAGGACATGGTAGTGCTTTATGATTCATTGCAACTTGCTCACAAGTGTATACTTAATTCCTTTTATGGATACGTCATGCGCAAGTGAGTATATTGACCTCCACATGTTCTTAAAGTTTCATCATTGGGACTCATTCAATAACATTTGCTATTTTTTCTTCTTAATCATCTTGTGCATCCATGTTTCTGTTGCAGGGGTGCAAGATGGTACTCCATGGAAATGGCCGGCGTAGTCACATATACTGGTGCAAAAATCATTCAGAATGCTCGCCTGCTGGTAGAGAAAATAGGAAAACCACTTGAACTAGACACAGATGGTATCTGGTGTGCGCTTCCTGGATCTTTCCCAGAAAATTTCACTTTTAAAACAAAGTATGTTATGTTAAAGATATATATATATAATTGTTTATGTATGCATATGCACACAAACACACATATAAAATCAGGATGTTAATATCGGGTTAAAATTAGTATATTTAATGCAAATTTAATCAATCCAATTATTAAATTGAAAGTTCTCGGTACGTAAAGCAAATCAAGTCTACAAAATTTGATACATTTGAAAACTATTTGATGCTTCATCTATCACTTTATTTTAACATATAATGTATTTAAAATACAAGTAAATATTTGCCATTAAATTACTTATTAACATCTAAATTATTTGAAATTTTGTATGCATGATCATCAAGATAATGTAATATGATTCGATGGTTGGATTTATTTAATATGCATTCTACAAAGATGTTGTTGAAGGTGTGAAAGCATGTTACTTTGACACTTTTCAAATGGAACTTGACTCACACACACAACATATATTAGTTTTATTTATGTAGAAATTAAATTTTATCAATCCAATTGTTAAATCTTGTGATTTTATCTCTTGCACGCCAACTTTTAGATAAATTGCACATTTTTAGGTATGTAATCCTATAGTTAATATTTACTTATATTTTGAAAAGTATATTGTTACTCTAATTGAAGTTATTTGATGAAGTATCTGTATGAAAATGTCAGAAATATTGAAATAATGTTAATAATGTTAAGAGGATAGTTTTGGTTATGTAGTATCATTTAATAATAATAAATAGGGTAACATTAATCTTTGTACATATTGTGATTCAGTGTATGTATAATACTTAGCTCCACTGTGTAATACATTGATTCTTTCATATGCTTTGTTGTTTTCCTCTTTTCAACATGGTATCAGCCTAACAAGAGGCAATCCTAATCCGTGCTCACTTGATGGACCAACTGTCCATTTGTGCAAAATATTTTTAGAAGCCATGTTCTACTGCCATGTCCTTTGTTTTTTCTGGCACGCTCTCTATGTTTTTTGAATGATTTTTGTCTCCCCCACTGTGTTCCCTTTTCTGGTGTGTTCCTGCACTCTCTGGTCATCGTAGCTTCCGTCCACTGCCATCGGGTATATTTTATGTCGAGTTTTCCAACAAGACCTCTATTATCTGACACACCATGCGCCAATCTGTCTTGCCTGAAGCTTGGTCATCGTAGTGCTTATAAAGCTTGGGCAATCCCCACCAAACTAGGCATTTGTGTGGTTGAGTTTGGTTCCTAGCCCAAATTCTAAGAATCATCATGACATTGCTTTGATAAAGCAACATCTATGTCACCACTGTTGAGATATTATAGTTTACTGTATTATTGTAAGCTTTAGTTAGTGTTTTCCTTCATTCTACGATAGTCACTCCTTCATTCTAGGATCATGTTTTGAAATTTTAATTGAATAGCTAGGATCATGTTACATACAGATATATACTACTAACAGTTTTGAAATTTTAATTGAATATTTCTATTTTAGCGGCATGAATGCTGTCTATTCTAAGATAATCTTTGTTTAATTTTTTTCTTGTATTGAGGAGTATTTATGAAATTGTTGATTGCCAAAATTAAGGTAATTTATTTGGGTGGCTAATTGCTAATTAGTATAGTTGAGTATTCTTGTTAATTCCTCCAGCATTAGTATAATTAAAGGTGTAGGCTGTAGTCAATTTATTGTGCTTTATCTTACTTTTCACTCCGTCTCTCTTTCAAGAAGTTATTTTCTCTTTCTAATTATCAACAGTTACAAATGCTGTTGTTAGAAATCTGAATATGCTTACCTATATTTGATGTATTTCAGAGACTCAAAAAGGAGGTTGACAATCTCATACCCTTGTGTTATGCTTAATGTTGATGTGGCAATAAATAATACAAATGATCAGTACCAGGTGAGCTTGTAATTTTGTTTGTAAAGGATTCAATTCACAATATGATGCAAGTGCTTTTTTGCTTTACAGCAAGTAGTCTGCAGTTACTTTGCTTTTACATGTGATTACGTCATTCTTTCTATTTCCAATTTTCTGACAGACACTCACAGATCCAATGAGGAAAACTTATACAACTCATAGTGAATGCTCTATTGAATTTGAGGTGGATGGTCCATACAAGGTAAAATGGAGCAGCTGTTTGTGCTTATATATTTTCCCGTGTTTCACTATATTTAAATGGCATATGGTTTGCTTTGATGTAGGCAATGATCATTCCTGCTTCCAAGGAGGAAGGAATTTTAATTAAGAAGCGGTATGCTGTTTTTAATGATGATGGAACCCTCGCAGAGCTGAAAGGTTTTGAGATCAAACGCAGAGGTGAACTGAAGCTAATCAAAGTTTTTCAGGTATTTTGATAAAGATCATTAACTTCAAGTGCCATCCATACAATAAAATTTGATAATGACAAGTGTTGAGAGAGAGAAAAGAGAGAGACATTTGCTGAATACCGTGTGTTTCAACTACGCCACAGGGATTCAATTATATAGGCTCTGAGAGAATCGGTATACAATCACACTATTAATTACAGGATAGCTACGAAATCAATTTATCCTAATTACCTAATATTTCTATAATCAGAATATATTATTTACATAAATATTAGCAATATCAACTGTAGAAAAGTATTTCTAAATAAAATTTCAATTGTGTAAAGAGTACAAGTGCTAATCTATATTTATAAGCTAAGTATGAACTAAATGGGCCGCATTGATGGGCTGTTACAACTAATACAGACTAATTTCTACTAATTACAACAATTATTTACAACACTCCCCCTCAAGCTGGTAAATGGATATTTATCATTCCCAGCTTGCAAGTAAATTGACTGAATTGTTCTGTTGGCAAACTCTTTGTTAACACATCAGTCAATTGGTGCCCAGAAGGAATGTAAGCTTTTGCTATCAATCCACTATCTAGCTTTTCCTTGAAAAAGTGTCGGTCTATCTCAATGTGTTTTGTCCCGTCGTGTTGAACATGATTATGAGCAATACCGATTGCCGATTTGTTGTCACAAAACAACTTCATAGGGCCTTCGTACTTTATCTTCAAGTCATCTAGCACAATCTTCATCCACAATAACTCACAGATCCCTTGTGCCATAGCTCTAAACTCTGCCTCAACACTTGATCGAACTACCACACTTTGTTTCTTACTTCTCCAAGTAAAAAGGTTCCCACACAAGAATGTAAATAGCTTGAGGTGGATCTTCTGTTACTCACTGAACCTGCATAATCTGCATAAGTATACGCCTCCATAGTCAGGCTTCCACCTCTCTTGAACAAGAGTCCTATCCTCGGAGTGGCTTTGAGATATTGCAGAACACGATCTACAACTTGCAAGTGTCTCACTCTTGGTTCATGCATGAGCTTTCAAAAGAAGACTCGGATTTAGATTCCAAATTACGATTCTCCCCCTGAAGCTGGCCAAGTGAAGAATGACTCATTTTCATGAAAAGTGACATCCATAGAAATAAGGGAGCGACGACTCTGAGGGTGATAACATTTGTACCCGTTCTTGTTAGGTGCATAGCCCAAAAAGATGCACTTGATGGACTGAGGTTCCAATTTACTCCTATTCTGCTTATGGTGGTGAACGAAAGCAACACACCAAAAGACTCTAGACTCGAGGCTCTGCATGATAGGAATGGAAGGAAAAAGTGAGATCATAAACTTAACAGGATTAACATTACCTAGTACTCGAGATGGCATCCGATTAATCAAATAGGTAGCAGTCTTTACTGCTTCTCCCCAATATAAGTTTGGGACAGACATATGAAAGAGGAGAGTTCGAGCAACATCAAGTAAGTGACGATTTTTCCTTTCTGCAACCCCATTTAGTTGAGGGGTGTCAACACATGTGAATTCATGAATGATGCCCTATCTACTGTTGAAGCTTGAAAGACTATGATTGACATATTCCTTTCCATTGTCAGAGTGTAATCTTTTAATGCATTTCCCAAATTGCGTTTTTACCATATGGTAAAACTAAATGAAAAGTTGGGAAACTTCTGTTTTACCTTTCATAAAAAAAAAACCCATCTTGCACCAGAAATATTAGAAATTGGGGCAGATTCCCAAACATCAGAATGAATAAGGGCAAAGGGTTCAATACTTTTGTTAGAGCTAGGAGAAAAGGCAATATGACAATGTTTAGCAAACTGACAAATGTCACAATTAAAAGACTCAACTGACACTTTTGTAAACAAGTGCAGAAACAAATACTTGAGAGTAGTAAAAGGAGGATGTCCAAGACGCTTATGCTGAAGCCAAATTTGGGAAATTGTCCATGTCTCTGAATTTGTCTTATTACAGGAAGTCAACACCTTGCCAGTACCATCTTCCTTCTTCATATGCTGCACATAATATAACCCAACCTGCTTTTTGGCAACTCTAATCGTCCTCCCTATGGCAAGATCCTGAAAATCACAATGAGAGTGAAAAAAGTTTACTGCACACTTTACGTCCTATGTAAGTTTGTGTATAGAAAGAAGATTGTTGAGAGTTTACGAACATGTAGGGCATTATTCAAGTGTATGGAAGGTTGAAGTTGAATGTTGCCACATCTAGTAATAGGGACACAGGACCTATTAGCAGCAGTGGCATGCTGCTTTCCAGACAATATAGAGCAGGAGGAGAAACAGCCGGAACACGGAGTCATATGATCGGTAGCACTAGAATCAAGTATCCAAGCATCATCAGACATAGTATCGGTGACATTCAAAGAACTCTAGGCTGAAATAGCCGCAACTTTATGGTTCAACATAGTGAAGGATAACTGCAACAACGTCTTGTTCAAATGAACAAAAATAGCCTTCTAACAGCAACAAAGTATCCCTAAAAAACAACTGAAAAATGGTTCCTACAAGCTGGAAGTGTCCAAAACAAACCAATAGGTTTTGACGAAGAACCAAGAGGAAACACATCATTTGGAGTGAAGCCAAATGACCAGAAAACGAACCCACCGAATCTGGAATACAGTAATAGCTGCAAAAAGACTGAAAAACGAGCAAAAAACATGCGGCTTTCAAATGACCCACGAACAAAGGTGCTCGGATTGGAGAGTGGACCCCCAAAATAGAGAGAGTAGGTGCCGATCTACAATCTGGGAAAATATGGAGGCGAACGAAGAACGGTACATGGGTTGCACGCGCCGGAGAATGCCGCGGCTTGTGGCGGCGCATGTGAGTGCGTGGGATGGAGTTTCGCCGTGTGCTTCTGGGGTTTGGCCAGACTTGAGGATGCGCCCCATTCTGTATGGTCGCTGGAGTGATTGCAGTGGCGGATGACGGTCAATGGTGGTATACAGAATGTGTGACAGTCAAAGAGGAAGCTAAGCATAGTGACAACGCCAAGAAACGGCAATTAAGGCAATCAAGTGTACCGCAATAAAGGCATCTAAGGTTTATGCGGAAGCTAGTTGTTACCTATAAATCATATGCATCGAGCTTGTTACATATGTAACTGATTCGAGGACCTATTAGAGATTTAGTGAAGACATCCAACAATCTGAATATTCTTACTTTCTTCCCGATGCATTTGACGTGATGGAATGATAATGCTGTTGTTGTTTTCATTACAAGGCTGATGATAAATAAGGTTGTATGCATCTGAGGAACTAAAACTAGTTAAAGCAGAAAGATTTACATTTATTAATTACTTGTAGTGGTTTTTTAGAGGGGGATTGAAATTAGTAGTTAAAAATTATACTTATTATAATTTGTTGAATTAATAATTCCTAAATTGTTGAAAAAGAGAAAAGAGAGACATATGTTGAATACTGTGTGTCTCAACCACACAACGTAGTTACTTTATATAGGCTAAAAGTCAATCAATACAAATAATTACAGGATATCATACTCTTAATTACATGATATTCTACTTCTAATTACATAATCTTATACAATAAATACACGATCTTATTTTATTTTCAACACTCCTCCTCAAGCTAGAGCATATAAATCATATGCACCGAGCTGGTTACATATATAACTGATTCGATGACCTCTTACAGATTTAGTGAAGACATTCGCCAATTTGTCGTTGGAATTGACAAAGCTAGTGATGATGTCTCCTGATTCGATTTCTCCCTGACAAAATGACAATCTATCTCAATATGTTTAGTCCTATCATGAAAAACAAGTTTAGAGGCAATGTGCAATGCAACTTGATTATCACAGATTAGAGTCATTTGCATAGCCTTCTCAAATCGAAGCTTTTTGAGTAACTATTTCAGCCAAATAAGCTCGTGTCACTAACGCGATGACTCTGTATTCAGCTTCAACACTGGATCTTGCAACTACATTCTGTTTCTTACTCTTCTAGGATATCAAGTTTTCTCTAATAAGTACACAATACCCAGCAGTGGATCGCCTATCAATGGGTGAACCTGACCAATCGGCATCTGAGTAGCCAACTATTTGAGTATGTCCTCTATCCTCATAAATGAGACCTTTTTCTGGAGCACTTTTAATATACTTTAGGATCTGTATCACAACATCCTAATGATCCTGTCAAGGAGAATTTAAGAATTGACTTACCACACTGATTGCAAAGGAAATATTATATCTGGACGGGTGATTGTGAGGTAGTTTAATTTTCCAACCAATCTCCTATATCTCCCTCGATCTGAAAGGAGCTCCCCTTGATTAGGTAGAAGTTTGAAATTTGGATCATTCAATAAACTTGTCTCTTCAAGAATATCCATAACAAATTTACTCTATGAAATAACTGGACCATCCTTGGATTGAACTACCTCGATATCCTACTCTTAATTACATGATATTTTACTCCTAACTACATGATCTTATACAATAAATCCACGATCCTATTTTATTTTCAACACTAACTTGGTTCCTCTTTTTCTATTTATAACTTGCCATAAAATTTAAAAAAATCCTGTAATGTATCATCAAAGTTGTAGTTCAGTGTTCAGGGCATTTTTAATGATTACTATGTTCTTAATGCAAAGTTAGAATGATCATTTGGAGTTGTTGTTTTTCAAAGTGAAACACATTTCTTGCAACAGGCTGAGCTTTTCGACAAGTTTTTGCATGGTTCAACCTTAAAGGAATGCTATTCAGCCGTCGCTTCAGTGGCAAACCGCTGGCTTGACCTTCTTGATGTATGCTTAAGTTTCATGGTTTAATCTAGTGTAGTTGAAGTATTAGGAGCTTTGATATACTTTTGCTCAAATTAGTCTGTTCAAGATATTGATGGTAATGACCACATATAATTTTTTATTTCCTTATTATGTCAATTCTTCCTGTCATTCAGAACCAAGGAAAGGATATTGCAGATAGTGAGTTACTTGATTATATATCAGAATCAAGTACCATGAGCAAGTCTTTAGTTGATTATGGTGAGCAGAAGTCTTGTGCTGTTACCACTGCTAAACGTCTTGCTGACTTTCTTGGTGCTACAATGGTCAAAGATAAAGGTCTTCGATGTCAGTACATAGTAGCAAGTGAACCTAAGGTGTGATCTGTGCATAATATGGAAATTTCACGAATCACACATATTTTTCTTTTTCATTCATCCAAATAATCTGCTTGTTTATTGCTTAGTGACTATCATCTAAAGAAGCCGTTGTCTTTGCAGGGAACACCAGTAAGCGAGCGTGCTGTTCCTGTGGCAATATTTGAAACTGATACTGGTAACTTTTCTTGTTTCTTAAGGAACATTTTACTATTGTTTACATTCTAAATAAGAAAGTTTATGCATAATGTTTGCAGAAGTAATGAAGTTCTATGTCCGAAAATGGTGCAAGGTCTCATCCGATGGCATTCGATCCATAATTGACTGGTCCTATTACAAGCAGCGGCTTAGTTCTGCAATTCAAAAAATTATTACAATTCCTGCTGCAATGCAAAAGGTTGATTGATTTTTCTTTCTGCATTTTGAAATAATCCATTCTTGTTTGTTCTAATTTCTTCTGAACAAGAGTTTAATGCTTGCAGGTTGCAAATCCCGTCCCTAGGGTTGTTCATCCTGATTGGTTGCATAAGAAGGTCCGTGAGAAGGAGGACAAGTTTCGCCAACGAAAATTAGTCGATGTCTTTAATTCAATGAACAAGAATAAGTGCTCCAAAAAACATAACGATTCTGACGGTGTCAGCCTTGTGAGGGATGATAAGACTGTTAGTGACTTGGAGGACTTTGGAAACAAGGGCAGGAGTTCTACATTTGGACCTGGACCAATTATACGGCATTATGAAGCTAACAATGAACAACATACAGCGAAGCTCGATGGTCAAGCAGATTCAGAGCAACAGCATAATGATGGTAGCAGTATGAATCAGCCACTTTCTCTATCACAACAAAATCAAATATCATGTGAACATGTTGACAGAACTGTAGATTATCAAGGATGGCTTCAAATACAGAAGAGAAAGTGGAAAGATATGCTGGGAAGGAGAAAGAAGCAAAGGTAAAGTGCTCATTGCTACCTAAATATTGAAGTTTATGCATTGGTGTCTAGGAAGCTATTTGGAGTGGTTCGCAAAGAACAACTCCTGAAAGATAATCATTGGTTGTTTGAATAAAGCTAAAATGATGTTTCAAATTAACGTCTGCCAAATCTTTTACTGAAGTGAATTTGTTGCTGCATTATGCTTTTATTTTTCCACCAAACATCAAGAATATAATAGTCAATAATGGCAGCAGAGACAAAAGCTCAAACAAGGCTTTTAGCCAAATTATTAAGTTTGTGTTCCCATATATTGAGCAATTACTTTGTTTCAGAGTAAGTGTGATGAAAGTCTTATGTATACATCTTGAGAATTGAGTATTTACTAATTCAAAATTTCAGAGAATGAAAATGGGATAAAAATGAATGACTACACAATTTTCTTAATAGGAGACACCAGCAAAAGGGCCAATCATGAGTGTTTGTGTGACTGACTGTGCTACCGACCTACCTGCCATTCTTTGCCCTATTTATTGAACAATTTTCACAGGATGAAAATCTGTCTGTCATAATATATATATATATATATATATATATATATATATATATATATATATATATATATATATATATATATATATTCAGGATCCGTTGACACCAAGTGTCAAACTTAGCATACTTACACCTTCAATAACGCTTTTTAGAAGGCGAATTCAATCAATCCAACCGTTGAATCATCTTATATTATCATGATAGTCATGTATACAAAATTTCAAACAATTCAAGCATTCGTTGGTATATGTCTTAATAATAGATATTTATACATATTTTAAATAGCGTAATATACGTTAAAATAAAATAATGCAATGGAATATCACATAGTTTTGAAATTCTATAAAATTATATAGACTTGATTTACTTAATGAGAACTTTAAATTCTAAAGGTTGGATTGATTAAATCCGTCTTCTATAAAGAGTTATTAAATGTGTAAATATACTAAGTTTGACACTTGGTGTCAACGGATCATGATATATATATATATGAGCTCCCTACTGTTATTGATTTGCAATAAGGAAGAGCTTTGATTTTCTCAGATTGGAGAATTCAAAGAAATCTGATCGTTTAAATGGCATTCCTGAACAAATCAATGGCAAGATGAATCAGGGCAGAAGTAATGTCAGTTCATACTTTAAAAGGCCTGAGGTAGTCCTAACACGGAGCCACTGGCAGGTAATGTTTAATTTTGCAAATAGTCAGTCTTACATCATGACTGATATGATTTTGAAATTTTCTTATTCTAATCTTCATGTGATTCAGATAATACAGCTAGTTCATTGTTCACAAATTGGCCAATTTTTTGCTTGGGTTGTTGTTGATGGGATAATGCTCAAGATTCCTGTTTCTGTTCCTCGAGTTTTTTACATCAACTACTTTAGATCACCAATTACCAAAGAATTTCCGGGCAAAAGTGTCAACAAGACTCTTCCTCATGGAAAACATAGTTATATCCTGGATGAGGTACTGGTGGTGTTATTGCTTTTCCCCTTTTTTAGATAGTTTTTCTCATTTGAAGGTATTAATATTGATTTGGAAATTTTGCAGGTCACAATTAATGAATTACGATATAGGGAAGAAAGCAAAAAACTTGCCGCTCTTCTAGCAGATCCTGATGTTGAGGTCAGCACACTTGATAATCATCTACACACACACATATCTATATTTGTGTGTGTATTTGTTTTCTTTGTGGACAATTTGTTGTATCACCTATAATTTGATTGGTGATATGATGTACTGTCAATTTTGCTCTAACTGATAGTTAAACATCATCAGATGACAAGACCGTCTTCATTTTTTTGGGGGGAGGGGAGTGGACTCTTGTGTGTTGTATGCCATTTGTTTGTAAGAGTGTGATTGGCCTCAGAAACAAATGGTTCCACTAGATGGTTTCTTTTTGAGTATGTCAAGGCAGTGAATATGCCCTCTTCATTCTAAAACTATCCGATCTTGGAGTCTCTTTCATTTTGATGCAGGTTTAGCTTATTTTGATACGAAAGTGAGTAGATCTTTTTCATGATGTAAATGTAAAACTTATTCATTATTGACCGGTAAAATTTGCAATGTGAATATGAACCAGCATTTTCAATCTCAACTTCTTTGAGCCTATTGATATGGATGTGGGAATGAGCCAAGGGCTAATTTTCCCATTTGTAAAGAACTTTATCTTGTTGGTTAAATGGTTGTTCTTTCAAATCTGAATCATTACTTCCAAGCATATATGTTTCTTGGGTTGTTATTAAGCCCCATCTTTCACTTTTAAGTTTGTATACATGTAAATAAGGAATTGATATGCATCCTTCACATCTTATTATTATTTTAATACCTGCTTTCAATTAGATTGTTAGGGTTCATTCAAGAGCTGATATTACCAATTTACTTCCATTTTGTCAAATATACATGATTGGTGCGGTTATATTGAACTTAAATTGGAGGATGCAATTTTATGTCAGGGAATATATGAAACCAAGGTGCCACCGGAGTTCAACGCTATAGTCCAGCTTGGTTGTGTGTGTAAGGTGGATAAAACTGCTAAACAACGTAGCCTAGAAGAGCCATGGAATTTGAGTGAATTGCACATGAAGACCACAACAGAATGTGCTTATCTTGAACAATCTATATCCTTATTTTACTTGTACCATAGGTAAGTGAAGCCTAATGTCTACGGAGATATTCCTTCAATTATTTCCGTCACTCATTTTTGGGTTGAAAACAGAGAATTGCATTTGCGTTGAAGATAAATTTCATGCCTTTCTTGTGCTTTGCATTATTGCATAATATCTTTGAAACCAATTGTTTTATGTTTAACATTCTTTTATTAACTTCAGCATCTCAGAGGGACGGGCTATATATGTTGGATATTTTCCTGCATTGCAAGCAATAACTTTTGTGGTCGTTAATCCCTATCAAAACAAGGATTTATCACCAATTTTTCTTGAAAGACAATTTCACGATGCTTGCGGAGCTTTGTCTATTGAGCCACCTCCAAGGAATGGCATTAATTTTAAGGTAAATCTGCAACATTTCTCTTATCATAATTTTTTTTTTGTAATAGATCTTATCTATAGATATTCTTTTAACTTTTTTTAGTTTTATTTATTTATTTAAGTGTCTATTTATATATTTATTTTCATGTTCATGGGTATAATTACATCGTACATTCAGGTGGAGTATGTTGCACATGTCAAGGATGCTGAAACATTAATGCAAAGAGTTATAATTGATCACAGGTTTACTTTTTATTTTTTATGTCTTGTTCGCTATAATGCTATGAAGGACGATAAGTTTCTGATTCGGACATTCAAGAAAGTAGCATAACTAGGTTTTATTTCAAAAAAATATGTGGCCATGCTTTTCTATATCGTATAGATTCCTTTGACTGCTAAGTGCAAACAAGATTAAGAGTATGTACCCTAAGTACGACTTTCTGGAGTATATTATATAGTCTTTACACGAGTAAGAAAATTATTGCCATATGAAGGTGACGTAAATGCCCAAAGTTTCTAAGTCTCAACTAGAGCTGTCAAAACGGGCAAGCTCGGCCACACGGGTTGGCTTATTGCAGGTTGCGAGTTGGGTGGGTTGGCTCACTGCGGGTTGAGGGTCTGGTGAGCCAGGAATATACCAACCCGACTCAATCAACCCGGGTTGGTGGGTTGGCTCGTTTATTTTCCAAGAAAAAGAAGATTCCAAAAAATTAGAAAAATAAATCAAATACTTGAGACTGAATATGTCTCGTATCTATTATGTGAGGAGAATGTACATATATATACACGAGTCTCCTAATTACCCGTAAGAATTAAGGGAGAGAATCAACTATGAAAGGAAAATAAAAAAATACAATCAAGACAATATCGCATAATATCTTAACGGATACTAATCCTATTTATAGTATCTCAACACAAATCAAATCAAGTTTTTCTCTATTTTTTTGAAAATCACACAAGAATATAAATTAAATATGCAATAGAAAGAGGGGGAAAAGTGATCAGTGGCTTGGAGCCCCTCATTTTCTTGATCTGCTGTTTCGTTAACAGGAAAAGTGAGAGAGAGAGGGAGATCAGTGAGACAACCTGTGGGGGTTATTGTCAAACATCTTGAAGTTCCACAGAGCTGGTTTTATTGCTTCGTCAGTTTGCTGCGTTTCGTTGCTAAACTGGCATGGCTTGGTAATATTCATGTGACTACTAATTAGTTGGATATTCCTGCAGAGGAAGTGGGAGGTTTGGACTTTGACTTTAAGTTCGTAATGGGTAAACTAGAAATTGCACAGCTGCATATCACAAAAGCAACAGAAATCATTGCTTGGGAACGTCATAAAAACAACTGGAAAAGTTCTTCCATTTCTGTTGTAAAAAGAGTTGTATTGGAATGTTGTGTGAATGATGATCACACATGAGCTCTATTTATAATGAGCATTGATTACAAGAATATCTCATAATAATTACAGATGACTAAGCATCTAGTCAGCACACACTAAAAACATTTAACACATATTAAATGTGTTATTCTAACACTCCCCTCAAGCTAAAACTTGCTAAGTTTTAAGCTTGTTACAAGAAAATTGCAATTCCCCGCAAAACTTGAAACTAAATCCGATAATTGTTTCACAATAACGAGCTGGGCTAGTGTGAGTCATGACCAACATAAGGCACCACCGGAATGGTCGTCGGTGGGAAGAGAAGGCACCACCAGAATAGTCGTCGGTGGAAAAGAGTCACCACTAATATGATTTATATGTGGGAAAAGAGTCACCACCGAAATGATCATCGGTGGGAAGAGAACTCACCACAATATGATCTATTAGTGAGAAAAGAAGGCATGACAAACAAAAGTCAGAGCCCCGCAAGAAACTTCTGAAAAATCTGACCAGATCGGTTGTCAAGAGGAGAGAGAAAATGCATCAAATTGGAGAGAGAAATGGCTGTTTGCACTAGAACACAAGTACTTGTGGCCCGAAACCGAAATCTGGTACAAGATCTGGAACCAGGAAGGTGAGTCGAACTCGGTGCCGAAAGGACGGCCGAAAAGACCACCGGACACCGCCACGCACGGCGGCGGCGGTCAGCATGTGTGAAAGTCGCGCCGGAAAGAAATGGCGTGTGGGGACGCATGATTGGGACGCCGGCGGCGATCTTTTGGGGTTAGGCCAGTCCTGTGCAGCCGATCACGATGGTGGGCTCAGCTGCCGGAAAGGTCGCCGGAGACAGCGGCGGTGGGCCAGCGACATGGCGGTGTTAGGGAAAAACAACCGAATCGACGGAAAAGGTGTCACAAATGGAGAAGAGTCATTTGAAAAAGGGATCTTGAACATGTTGGAAAGATGACACAGCGGAAGAGAGAGTCTGAAAATAGGGAAGGTGGCACCGCCGACGACAGATGTCGCCGCCGGCAGTGGCGGTGAATCATAAAGGAAGGTCACAGAATCGAAACTTGCTCTGATACCATGTAAAAAGAGTTTTATTGGAATGTTGTGTGAATGATGATCACACATGAGCTCTATTTATAATGAGCATTGATTACAAGAATATCTCATAATAATTACAGATGACTAGGCATCTAGTCAGCACACACTAAAAACATTTAACACATGTTAAATGTGTTATTCTAACATCTGTAACCAGCACGAGAGCGCTGATCAATAAGATTGAGAACCAGAGTAGAAGGGCCGCGACGACGGTGGAAGTGCGATGGCCGATGGGCTCTGGACGAATGCAGCGGCAGCGAGATGTACTTCAATTAGGAATGGTTATCAAATCGAGATACGTATCGTGAATGGAAATACTCATTTTCCGAATTGTGAATCGAATCTTTTTATGAATCGTAAGATATATGATCAATCAAAATATGACATTTGTAAGTAAAAATAAGTGGCAGCCAAAAAAATATAAGCTGATATATCATATATGAATTTCAAAATAATTCAAGTCATAAACCAGGGAAACAAAAAACAGAGAAGAACAAAGGAGAAGGGAGGGCGTGAAGCACTGTGTAGGCACGAAGAACAAAAAAAATTGCATTGTAGAAGGGAGTATGAATCAAAACATAATGTGCTAGGGTTGTTTGTTTGTGAATCTGACTTGGGTTATTTGGAAGGATTGATTTTGGTTGATTACGTCCCATTTAAGAAAAAATGGAAGAAAAAAAGCAACTCCAACGATCCTTTTAGGAGCTGGGTTGTGCAACTCAACCCGTTTCTGGGCCGCACCCATGACGGAATTCGTATCGTAAGATTCAGCGAGATTCACGATTCGTGAGATTCGGCAGAGTGAATCGGGATTCATGATGAGATTCAAGTGGAAAAGAGATTCACACTCCGATGCGTATCGATTGTTTTTGATTTCGTATCGAATCGAGATACGAATCATATGAATCGTAAGATACTGACAATTAATGTTCAAAAGATGATTAAGAATGATAAGTGATAACTGCTTTATAAGATTTTGAGGTTTTTCAACTCTTTTTTTTTCCCCAAGTTCTGTAGCTCTGAAATTTCTAAAATATCAAAAATAATTTTTCTATTTACTTCCTCTGGACTGAATTATTTTGCTCTTCTTTGATTATCATGGTCATAGGAGTGAGCATCACGGGCCTATGGTTGCTGTCATTGAATGCCCAGATGTTCGACTATTAAAATTGGGCATTCGAGCTCTAGATAAATTTCCATGCCTGAGTATTCCTTCTAATGCACGCGATAGTCAGTATCAGGTAAATATGTTCGTAAAACAACTAGTTCATATCAAGCTTGTTTGTACTTAAATCTCTTTCTATGCTTTTCTAATATACTTAATTTGGGCTCTTTTTAGATTCTTGGATGGCAACAAGTTGCTGCTAAAATTGGAATGCAACGATGTGCTGCATCAGTCCAGTGGCTAAATGAAAGAATTGCTCTATCAAGATATGCCCATGTAAGCACTCCAAATCTTTAGCAGCATAAAAGAAGTTTTCAGTTTAGAAGCACTTCACTGAACAAAAGAAGTTAATTACGCCGAAGTGGTTATTTCATGCCAATTTCAGTCTGGGATGCATACGACATATATACTCTAGTTTGAAGAGGAGTGTGTACTGTATTTTATTCATTTCGTGATATGATTTAGTTTCGTAGTAGATTTTTTCACCCCAAAAAAAAAAAAATCGGTAGATTCATAGCATTGATCTTTCTAATCTTGAAGTTTTGGAGATTCCTTTTTTGGTTTTTTGTACACACACACACACACACATATATGTATGTGTATATATATATATATATATATATATATATATATATATATATATATATATATATACACATGTGTGTGTGTGTATATATATACATATATGTGTGTATACACACACACACACACACAACACTCTATATATATATATATACACACACACACACAGTGAGAAATAGAATCATCGTCAATAATAACGTACTCTATCCATCTCATATTTTTGCTTGTCTCGAATTATTTGTCACTTCATAATATCTAGAGAGTATTAATTATATTTTTACAAGAATACCCTTATTTATTTATATCTCAACTATCCTGTATTAATTGACCCTTCCACCTTACTTCCACTACAATAAGGATATTTTAGTCAAAATAAATTATTTTACCTTGGAAATGAGTGCAATCAATGATTTTCTTAAGACGTGTGCATAACTTTAAACAACAAATAATATGAAATGGAGCGAGTATTAGATTTTCATTAGTTTCAACCATATTCATTATTGCATTTGAATTTCTTTTGCAGGTACCACTGGGGAACTTTGAACTTGACTGGCTTATATTCACAGTGGATACCTTCTTTTCAAGAGCATTGCGTGATAAGCAACAGGTCTTTGTTTTGATATGTTTTTGAGTTTCTTGGATCTGAATGTTATCAACAACTGAAACTTACTGCCCTGTCTTTGTTTGTAATGTTTTACACCCTTACCTGAACCAGATGATTTTATCTTAGTCATGTTCAAGGTCTAGGCAAGTATGGGTGTATATTTTCCTAAAGGATAACATCAAACTCAAGCAAAATGAAAATTCATTACAACCCCATTTATATCTTAATGAGATGAGATGTTCATTCATCCAGGTACTTTGGATATCTGAAGACGGTCTTCCAGATTTGGGTGGCATTAATAGTGAAGAGAACTGTTTTCTTGATGAGGTCCGTCATATATTTGGATTTTTGATGACCCAATTTTTTGCAGGCCTTCGATGTTTCGAACTTTTCACCTTTGCAGAAATTTATAGTTCTGCATTTGTAAGCAATTATTATTGTTATTGTTGAGAAAGAAAAGAGAGAGACATATGCTAAAAACCGAGTGTTGAATTACACCAAAGAGACTCTATTATATAGGCTCTGAATGAATCGGTATACAATCACAATATTAATTACAGGATAACTACGATATTTGACTATCGTAATTACCTAAAATTCCTATAACTAGAATATATTATTTACATAAATATCATTAGTTCCCCTTAAGCTTGAGCATACCAGGGGTGATAAAAAACCCGATACCCACTCGAAACCGTTCAACCCAAGTGTAATTCCAGAGAAACGGGCGGGCCAGATCGGGTAAACAGGTTAAATAGGTTTGAAAACATGTTAGTGGCGGATCTGCATGGTCGGGTTCGGATTTGTGATATTTATTCCTTCGAAATCCAAATTCGACCGAAAACCAAAGGCGGTGTTCTGAGTTTTTGTTGGCTTAACTTCTGTTTGTATATTCAAGTAGATAGATATGGACAATCTTGTGTTAGTGACTCATCATACGAGGCGGCTCAACTTGTCACTATTAATGACATAACATCCTGCCATTAGGTATCATTTAATATTAATATTGTTAATTTCTTTTCTTTCTGGATATATAATAATATAGATTATTTTCTTTGAGCTTCTTAAATGGAAAGGGATGTTGGAGGTGGTCATAAAGTAGAGTGGCCACTGTTCTTTTTTCTTCCTCCATGCTTCTACGCTTGGGGAACTAGCTGCAACTTACACCGCTCGATACCTCCATGACTCTATTCAATTTATTACCAAGACAAAATAATAACAGGAGACTAGTGAGTGATGGGCAATATTGGAAACTACTCCTTTGATCCTCTTCCTCAATGTCGACTTCACTCTGCAGATCTGAATCTTTTCCACACAAACAGTTGGGGGAGTTCTGCAATGGAGGTGTACATGCACTCACGGTGCCGATGAAGTCGCACTGTACGACAACAACCATTGGGACCTCCTCCCTCACTTCTCTCTTGTTATCTCTCCTCTCCCATATTTTATCTGTAGTGTTTTAGTTACCAGCTTATTGCATCATCTTCTACAGACCCTGCATATTCATCCACTAACCCGCACCAACCCACCCGAGAAACCAGTCTCCGACACTACCTGTAACCCGATCAATCCGTTGCCAGGAGCGGACGGAAATGGTTGTTAATATTATCTCATTGGTTATCCCTGGATTGTGTATTTTTCACCTGAACCCGACCGTACTCGACTGTTGCTCAGCCCTAGAGCATACAAGTCATATGCATCGAGCTTGTTACATATGTAACTGACTCGAGGACCTCTTAGTGATTTTGTGAAGACATCCGCCAATTGATCATTATAATTAACAAAGCTAGTGGTGATGTCTCCTGATTTGATCTTCTCTTTGACGAAATGACAGTCTATCTCAATATGTTTGGTCCTCATAAAAACAAAATTAGAGGCAATATGCAATGTCGCTTGGTTATCACATATTAGAGTCATTTGCCTAGTCTCTTCAAATTAAGGCTCTTTGAGTAACTGTTTCAACCAAATGAGTTCACAAGTCATTAATGTCATGGTCTTGTATTCAACTTTAGCACGGGATCTTGCAACTACACTCTGTTTATCATTCTTCCATGATATCAAGTTTCCTCCAATAAGTACACAATACCCAGAAGTGGATCGCCTGTCAATGGATAGACCTGCCCAATCAACATCTGAGTAGCTAACTACTTGAGTATGTCCTCGATCTCCATAAATGAGACCTTTTCCTTAGCATTTTTAATATACTACAGGATCCATATCACAACATCCCAATGGTCTTGGCAAGGTGAATTTAAGAATTGCCGCAAAGGAAATATCTGGACGAGTGACCTTGAGGTAGGTTAATTTCCAACCAATCTCCTTTATTTCCCTCGATTTGAAAGGGGCTCCCCGCTAATTAAGTAGGAGTTTGGCATTTGGATTTATAGGGGTGTCAACTGGCTTGACATTCAACAAACCTAAGAATATCCATAACATATTTCCTATGTGAAATCACTAGACCATCCTTGGATTGGGCCACCTCGATACCCAAATAGTAACGAAGTTCACCAAGGCTTTTAGTCTGAAACTGATGAGAGAGATGTTGCTTCGACTGTAGTATGCCCTACTGATCACTACTAATTATCACAATATCATCCACATACACAATTAGATAAATGCATCATTGGGCCGAATGACGATAGAATACAGAGTGGTCGGCTTCACTGCGAACCATACCAAACTGTTGCCCTACAGTGCTGAATCTGTCAAACCAAGCTCGTGGAGATTGTTTAAGACCATAAAGAGACACGTGAAGCCAGCAGACCATGGTAGAGGACTCCCTTTGAGCAACAAACCCAGATGGTTGCTCCGTATACACTTTCTCTTCGAGATCACCATGAAAAAAGGAATTTTTAATGACGAACAAAGGCCATTTTGGCTAGAAGTGAGAAAATGTCACTGTAATTCAGTCCAAATATCTGGGTGTATCCTTTGGCAACCAATCGAACCTCAAATCAATCAATCTTACCATTAGGCTCGACCTTGACAGTATAAAACGACGACAACCAACAAAGAATTCCCATAAGGTAGAGGAACCTGTTACCAGGTACCACTGCTTTAAAGAGCACATATGTCGTCAGTCATTGCTTGTCTCTACTGTGTGGGATAAAGCTTCACCTGAAGATTTAGGAATAGAGACGAAAGACAAGGAGGAAAGACAAGTGTAATGCAAAAGAGAAAGACGATGATAACTAAAGAAATGTAATGAGGGGATGAGTTACGAGTCGAGCGAATACCATTAAGAAGTGCAATGGGAAGGTCAGGCTCAGGTGGCAGGGCTGAGTCCGGTAATGGAGGTGGCGCTGTTGGAGAGTCTGACATGGCCTTAGTAGCATGGATAGGGGCGGGGACATGTACCACAGAGGGTGGCTGGCGACAGTGATATGTCTGTAGTGGCCATGTAGTTGGGGGGTCCATATGTGGGTGGTCGACACGTGGGGTATTTGGTGTGACATAGTCAAGAAGAACAATCGCATGAGGCACAGGAATGATTGCAGAAAGAGGCTCAAGAAGCAAGTTGGGCGACTCAAAGTAAGGGATGGACTCAAAAAAGGTAACTTTGGCCGATATAAGGTAACATCGAAGAGTAGGGGAAAGCAATAGCCTTTTTGAGGCCGACAATAACTAAGAAAGACACGTGAGTGAACGAGTCAAGAGTTTGTCAAGAACAGGGAAAAGATTGTGGACAAAACACGTGGACCCGACGACACATGGCGAAACTGAGTGTAGAGGGTATGGGGAGAAAGGACCGAATAGGGTACATGGTCATCAAGGACAGAAGAGGGCATGCACTTAATAAGGTAACAAGCTGTTAAAACATCCCCCCAAAAGCGAGATGGAAGATTACCCTGAAGAAGAAGGGCCCGAGTGGTTTCAATGAGGTGTTGATTTTTCCTTCATGGACCCTATTTTGTTGAGGTGTATGGGCACAAGATATTTGGTGAAGAATCCCATCGGAAGCTATAAAGTTTTGAAATTAGTGTGAAAAATATTAATAGTCATTATAAACTATGCAAAGAGCGGATGGAAACACTATGCAAAGAGCGGATGGAAACACCAAACTGGGTATTAATTTCTTGATAAAATTGCTCATAAATAGAGAATAACTCAGACCTATTTTCATTAAATATAACCACGTATAACATGGAAAATCATCAATAAAAGTAACAATATTTAGACCCAAAATTAGTAATAGTACGAGAAGGACCCCAAACATCAAAGTGAACTAAAGCAAAAGGGGAAGAAGTTCGGTTATTGACTCAATCGGGAAAGTGACTACAAGTGTTTCCCGAATGACCCAACTGAGCATGTATAGTAAGAGGGGAATCTGCGGAAGAGCACACCCTGGATGAGGACAGATAACAGAGGTTATGAGACTCACATCCGACGCAATCGTCTGTCTCGGAAACCAGTCCTACAAGGTAACATTGTTACTAGTATAGGTACAAGAAAGTCATGAGAACGAGTCAAACAACTGACAGAGAGTAAAATAATGTACACCCAGGAACATCTGTCTCGGAAACCAGTCCTACAAGGTAACATTGTTACTAGTATAGGTACAAGAAAGTCATGAGAACGAGTCAAACAACTGACAGAGAGTAAAATAATGTACACCCAGGAACATAAAGGACATAATCAACGGACAAGGAAAGGAGGAATTTGGCAATACCAGTCCCTTGGGATTGGGCTTGAGAACCATTGGCCGATGTTAAACTAGGTAAGTAACTGGATGTAGATAGAGAGGATAAAAGAGCCTTATTACCAGTGATGGCGTTAGACGCACCAGAATCAAGAACCCAGGGGACAAAGGAAGTGGACTGAAGGATGCGAGCATATGAATTACTAGTGTGTGCAACCAAAGCAGTAGAGCCGGAGTTGTGGCGATTCTTAAACCATTGGAGAAAATCTTCATAATCATATGGAGTTGGCTTAGGCTGAGCTATGGTTTAAGGTGTGTAAAGAAGAAGGAATATTGGAATGTTGTGTGTCCTATGATCACACATTGGTCTTATTTATAATCCCAAGATATAATCATGTAATAATTACAAAGGATCAAATCAAATCATTGATTTGTGTAACTACACCCCTAATTACTAGCACTTATTAATTTTATAATAAGCACATGTTAAATATGCTTTCTAACACTCCCCCTCAAACTAAAGCTTGATAAGCTTTAAGCTTGTTACATGAAAATTGCATTTTCCCGCAAAACTTGAAACCAGTGTTATTAAACCCGGACTCGTCATCGACCGGGTCAAGGCACTGGGTCAATGGGTCACTGGTCGGACCGGTGGGTCATTAGTTGAATCGCATGACCCGATCACTATTAAAAAATACAAAAATTTGTGGCATATATAAATTTTATACTTCAAAAACCTAATTCTTCACCTCCCATGTATGTAATATATGTTGCCTAACTATATGTAACGAAAATTTGTTTGGCTTTGGTGTTATTTTTTTTGTTTTGTAATGTGCGTGTCTGCTGTTCAAGTCCTACGTAGTAGCTTTTTACATTTTTATTATATTATCAACTATTAACATATGGCCCAAAGAAATAGACAAGCCTGTCAAAAAAGCCCAATTTGTTAAAGAAAACCCTAAAACTAAAGTCTATAACATATTTCCCATTCTTTAACACAGCTGCGACTGCCACATGCTCTTCTCATTCTTCTTTATGTTTTTTTTTTCTTTTCATATCTCCTGCTTCTGGGTGCTGTTTCTTATGTTCATTTCCTTCCTCCATTGTTTTTTTTTTCAGCGACAGTGCTTCACTGATCTCTGTGTGGGTTGGAGTTGTGGTCCTTCTTTCTCCTTCATCCCCTCTCTACCTTTCTTTGTTTTTATTTCAGACCCAAACCATACCATAAGCACGACTCGGCCGAGTCGTTTTGAGCCAACGGGTTGCTGGTTTTTTCGAAAATCCGGCCGAGTCAAACGAGCGATGTGCATATCCGATCTAAAGAGATGCTCGGACCGGCCACGTAGCCGGTTTCCGGCTCAACCGGCCCGAGCCGAGTTTCAAAACACTGCTTGAAACTAAATTCGATAATTGCTTCACAGTGACTAGGCCAATGGGCTAGTGTGAGTCATAATCAATATAAGGCACCACCGGAATGGTCGGTGGGAAGAGAAGACACCACGGGAATGGTCGTCGATGGGAAGAGAATGCACCACCGGAATGGTCGTCGGTGGGAAGAGAAGGCACCACCGGAGTGGTCTTCGGTGGGAAGAGAAGACACCATCGGAATGGCCGTTGGTGGGAAAGAAGGCACAACCGGAATGGTCGTCGGTGGGAAGAGAAAGCACCACTGGGATAGTCGTCGGTGGGAAGAGAAGGCACCACCGGAATAATTGTCGATGGGAAAAGAGTTGCCATCGAAATGATCGTCAGTGGGAAGAAGGCACCAAGATGGCGCCGAAAAACTGAAATGTGGCGCTGCCAGCAGCGGATGGCGGATTGGGAAGGTGCAGGTGAATTCAAAGCCTCAATTTTCGTCGCAAGAGTTGTCTTTTCTTTTCAAGCTGTGATACCATATTATGATTTTGGGCTTAACCCATCACAACGTAACCTTCCTCACAACAATCCCTCTTCGTTCTTTCTCTCTCTCTCTCTCTCTGTCTTTCGCAAGACACACAAATGGCTCTCAAAGCCGTCCATGTCTCCGACGTTCCTTGCCTTGATCTCGTGCCTGAGCATGCCTCTCTTGCCGTCTACTCCACCTGTTTCCCTAACGGGTTGGAGATGAGTGGCGGTGGGTTTAAGATGCCAAAGTTCGTAGTGATAGGACACAGGGGAAATGGCATGAATGTCTTGCAGTCTTCATATCGGAGAATGAGAGCTATCAAAGAGAACTCCATCATGTCCTTCAACGCCGCTTCCACTTTCCCATTGATTTCATTGAATTTGATGTTCAGGTGACAAAAGATGACTGCCCAGTCATTTTCCACAACGACTTCATTCTCTCCGAGGACAATGGTACTGTGTTTGGGAAGAGAATCCCGGAGCTGTGTTTATCTGAGTTCCTTTCCTATGGGCCTCAAAGAGAGGCTGGAAAAGAGGAAAAAGTTTTGGTCAGAAAAACAAAGGATGGGAAGATATTTAAATGGGAGGTTGAACAAGATGATCCTCTCTGTACCCTCCAAGAAGCATTTCTCAACGTTGAACCCTCTTTGGGTTTTAACATTGAGTTGAAATTTGATGACCATATTGTCTATGAGCAAGCTTATCTTGTTCATGTCCTTCAGGCCGTCTTGAAGGTTGTGTTTGATTATGCCAAGGATAGGCCTATTATATTCTCAACATTCCAGCAATACTTGTTCGGAAATTGCAAAGACGGATTTGTAAGGATGAGCTAGGCCCAAAATCATAATAAGGTGTGTCAGGTGGAGGAGTCTAAGCTGCATTTATAGGGCATGGAGGGTGCCCATGTAGTTTCTAGTAGCATTGATAGTGTGTCCTATAGGGTTGCAATGCTCACACTTGGGGGCAGTTTTTAAGTGGGATGTGGAAACATGAGAGTGCCTTTGATTGTTGTGTTAGGACGCAAGGGTAGAAGTATCACTAAGGCAGGAGCAACAGAGAGTTGAATAGTAGACTTAGTTGGAACCCGGAGAAAGGCAGAAGATATCGTCGACATACTGGGAACAACACTAGACCCCAAAATCTGATCACGGGTGGCGATATACTCCTGAGGCAAGCCATAAAGAGCAAGCAACATAAAGAAAGTGTTGCGTTGTTCAAGTTCCTTCATCTTTTCAGCCAGGGTAGTCACATCAGGTGTTAGGAGCTCATTAAAGTCATGGAGTTCATCATGAACTCGACCGAGATAGGCAGAAATAGGACCATCAAACTTCTTAGGTGCAATGAGAGTAATCAACTCGTGACATACGCCATAGAGACGCTGAGTATCATTGAGTATGTTAGCCTGATCCCAAAATGACTCACATGAGATGAGTGCGGAAAATCAGTTTGAAAGTAGGATAAAGAGTGGACTTAATGACACTGCCCAACTGAGCATCAATCTTATCCCATTTTCTACATTTAGTCTTGGCCACATACTCGTCTTTTTTGTGAGATGGTCCTTGTATTTTTGACAAATAAGCCATAACTGGATGTCCAGAAGCCCAAGTGTCACAATTGGAACCATCCAATTTCCCCGTAGAGAGGATTGGATTGTGTCATAACTGGTGAAAAGAGTAGTCTTAGTCTTGGGAGCATCAGTAGCACCTGAGGACCCTATGGGTCAATCAATGGAGAGAGAGAAATTTGCCTAAAAAGGAGACAAAAGGCTATTTACACCGGAACCTAGGTACCCATGGACCGAAAATAGAAAATTGAGGCCGAATCTGGATTCTGGAGGGTTGGGCAACCGCCGCGCTGGAAGGATGGGCGTAATCGAGACTGCACGCGCCGTCACACACCGATGGCGGTTGTTGCGTGCAGGAACTTTTGTCCACACGTGAAGGAGGCGTTCAGGGAGCAGCTCCAAGGTTTGGCTAGTATAGTGCAGTGCTGATGGTGTGGTGGTCAGTCGAAAACTTCGTCAGAAAAGGTGGCAGCTGATAGGAGCAGAGAAGAAAATACCCGAAGGTTTCGGAATGGGTCCATCGGGTAAGCCCAACTTTAGGGTTGCTTCTCTTTATGCTATGTTGAGAGAGAGAAAAGAGAGAGAAATATGTTGAAAACCGTGTGTTTGAATTATACCACAGAGCCTTTATTATATAGGCTTTGAATGAATCAATATACAATCACAATATTAATTACATGATAACTACGATATCTAATTACCTAATATTCCTATATCTGAATATATTATTTACATAAATATCAATTATTATTATTATTATTATTATTATTATGGAATAAAATGATTTCTAGATGCCTGTGACAGCTGTTGTACTATTTAACCGTAAGTATCTTTTAAGTAACGATGCATATAATGGAACAACCACTCTGGATTTTGATTTTGATTTTTTATGATGAAGTAATTGCTTTTTTTAACATTGTCGCAGTTAAATGATTCTTATTTTGTTAAAAGCTGTTATTCCATGAAGGGACATCCACTAGTTCTTGTAACAATATTATAATAAATTAATTATCCACTCTCCGTGACAGTGATCGGATTTTAAATGTGGTTATTCAAAAGGTTTGCAGATTTATAGTACGGGTGGCTAAACCGTGCTACAAGTATCAACTGGAAATAATTTTTCCTTATTATTAGTTAGTATGTGATGATTTAGCATGCTCATGCCTGGTAATCTGAAAGTGACTGCCGTGCCATTTGGAAATAGGTCCACCAACCTGGTCTTGCGTTTTCGGGAGCTTATAGAAAAGTTACTGTGGAGCTAAAGGTTTGATAGTTTGAAGTTACTTTCACCAATTGAGTCATGCTTTTATAACTTAATGGGGGGTTTTATTTTATTTTACTTATTATTAATTATTATTAATGTGCAGATACTCCACCTGGCCGTAGATGCTCTTCTAAAATGCAACCAAATTAATGAAATGGAAGGAGGTGCTTTGTTAGGATTTGATCTTGAATTCGATTCTGAAGCATTTTTCGCGAATGGTCAGAATGGCTTTGACGAGTCTACGTCATGTGCACATGCCTTTCGAGTCCTAAAATGGTTGATCCAGCGGTGCCTTGCAGATGCAGTTACCTCTGGAAATGTTTTTGCCGATGCAATATTGCAACATCTATATAGATGGCTTTGCAGGTTTTTACTATCTTCATTTGTTTACCATCGTCTTCTTTTTATTCATATAATTACTGCATTTCTTCCCACGTTGCAGCCCTCAATCAAAACTTCATGATCCAGCTCTTCACCAGTTACTCCACAAGGTAAACAATTATACATTGAAAGACATGGTATGATGCTTGTAATGAAATTCATTTCTTATTTTCCCTCTTCTATATTATAAATTTTCTTTTATCATCTTTCCAAAATGCACTAGTTTAATTTGATAAAGCGAACACGATGGTTTCAATGAACTGGGTTAATCCCTGAGATGGTACAACTTTTTCTGCCTTCTTTAGTGGGTTTTCCTGTATTTTGGGTTTTAGTAGCACCAAAAAAAAAAGGAAATCAAACGAGAGAGAAAATAGAGTACACAGAAATTGAGAGAATGCGTTGTTTAATTGATGTTCTGAATGAGAAAGATACAAGAGCACCTATATATAGTATGAATGACTACTTCAGAGCAGTGTAAGTGCCTGAATTTGACTCAGCTGTCACTCTAAGAGAATCGGCTATTCTGTTGGTGAAGTGCAGACTGGAATGTGGGATTACAACAGTAAACTTGAGGCCCGATATGTGTAGGTTAATACAAACAAAGCAGAGGGCCCATGGCACAACATACAATGAAAACCTACTAGCATTTATATTCCCAATATGGGCTGTTGGCCTGTTTAGTTCATTTAATTGTGATTTATATATTTGAGTTGAAACATCTTTATTAACTGTGTCTCATGTCTATTGATTGCATTGATATTTATAGGTCATGCAAAAAGTCTTTGCATTGTTATTGGCAGAGTTCCGCAAGTTGGGTGCAACAATTGTATTTGCAAACTTCTCAAAGATTATAATAGACACGGGGAAATATGATCTGTCTACAGCCAAAGCTTACTGTGATAGTTTGTTAAAAACTATACAATCCAGGTCTGTCTTGCAAAAGCCATAAAACATTATACTTTTCCATCCCAAAACTTTAGTTGTTTAAAGTTTTGACACACAAGTTAAGAAATAATTAATTGAGATAAATTTTGACTAAAATACCTTTAATAAATGTGTCACTTTTCAATACAAAATCCATTTGGAATTACTAACACTCCACTAAAATTACCTAGTAAAAATATACTATTATTAATGTATGCTATTAATCTAAGAATATAATAGGAAAAGAATGCTGAATTATACTTTGGTTTTCCAAAACAACCAAAGTTTTGGGACAAAAATCAAAAGCTAAAACACCCAAAATTTTGGGGCGAAGAGAGTAACATTTTTCTTTTATTATTTAAAAATTCTTGTAATCTTTGGGATGATTCAACTTAAAGATATCGGAAGTTAGAATTTTGTCAACAACTTCATTTAAGAATGCAAAGTCTACATTTTTAGTTTAACAACATAAGTTGTGGTGGAAGAATACCAATGTGAGCCCCCCCCCCCCTTTTTTTTTTTTCCTTTTATCAAATTCATATTTAATTGACTTCAACTTGATGCATCTTGCTCTCTTAACTCTCTGTATTGCCTATTTTCTAGAGATCTATTTGAATGGATTGAGCTTGAACCACAGCAGTTCTGGTGCTCATTGCTATTCATGGACCAGGTATGGGCATAATTATTTTGTCGTTGGTTTGTTTATCCCTCTGTGTTGGTTGTTGGTTCCAAGATAATATTTAGGTTCTTACTTCAAATTATTTCTAAAGCATTTGTGAATGGCCTCGGGACTTGTTTGTCCTCAACAAAAAATTATAAATTAGAACAAGTTTGGCAGGCACCTTTATAATTATAATTCTGGATGGTTGGGGATAAACTGCCATTGATAGAGTTTAGAAGGCATGTGTTGTCAGTGTAAATTAGTTTTACACAGACATCCAATAGGAGCCCGCCATTTTACCATGTCAAATAATCAATTTTATGATATAGTTACGAGAGTGGGCTGGCGTGGCAAAATAGTGAGTACCCATTGGATGTCAGTTTTACACGGACAATATACGTCATTTAAACTCGTGATAAAAATATAATTGAACCAGGAGATTCAATAATGTGAGGGGAACATATATGTTTTCTTATAATGTAACTTTTTAGGAAGTCATTGATTTAATATGAGTTTAAAGGATATGCACCGTCAGTATAAACCAATTTTACACAAACATCCAATAAGAACTCATTATTTTGCCATGTCGGCCACTTTTGTAACCGTATTTTAAAAATAACTACCAAATAATGAGTTATCATTGGATATCGGTGTTAAACTGATTTATACTGACGATGCATGTCCCTATTTCTCTTAATATATAATGTTGATATTTTGTGAAATATCTTCTTTATGGGTAAGGAAATTTTCTCGACCGATGACACTACTATAGGATTTGATAATGGTGTGGTATATACTATTGCTGTGGTATTTACTATTGCTTCTGCTTTTAGTGGTCATAAATATTTTATATTTCTTTCTGAAAACGTTTCTTGTTAGGATCTCCAGTTTTATATTAAATGCCTCATGATGTAATGAATGCATGTAATTAATTGTGAATATCATATCAATATTTTACTATGTACTCCGATGAAAATTTAATGTAGTTTCTTTATTTAAAGTGGATATGGTTTTTCATTCATGGGATCATTTTAGTTTTCCATAATTTACTCTAAACCAGCATGTAATGATATATTTCCTAATTATTGTATTTTTTCTCGTGTAGTATAACTACGGAGGAATACCAGCAAAATTTGATGAACCCATGAATGATGAGTCTCAAGTTGACATTATATCAAGCTGGAATATTGCCGAATACTTACCAAAAAAAATCCAAGTGAGTTACCTAGTATGAATTTTAGCTTGAATAAAGAAGTATTAAATCAAGGAATCTTTAAGATCAATTCAATGGATTTCAAAGGTTTATTCATTTAATACAGGCTCTAATGCATTCTTCGTGTCTGAGTTTTTTGGTCATATTGTGGCTTTCTACAGGACCATTTTGTTTTCGTCGTTTCTCAATTCATGTATATTCCTTGGAATTATGCACAAAAACAAGCAGCAATCAGGGCTTCGTTGCAGAGTGGAGACTCCTGCACCCCATCAATTAATATTGGAGTTGCAGAGGCTTTTGAATCAGAAATAACAGAATATATTAAAGGGCAGGTATAACAATGGCAGCATAAGGAATTGATGTGGCATGGTTTCTTGATTTGAAATGTTAATCAATTCTTACATTTTTCGTTATACACCACAGATTAGCTCATACTTCGCTGACAAACTTCTTGGAGTTGTTCGTGATATTGTTCATCATATGAAGGGGATGGGCAAATCAGAAATCGACCAGGGTATATCATCTGGCCTTCCTCAACTTATGGGTGATGTCCATAGAGGGGATGCAGCCTTGGAATTTATCAAGCATGTATGTGCTGTCCTGGCCCTCGACCAAAGTGTGCAGCATGAAGTTTTGGTAACACTCTTTTTCCCAAATTGTAATGGCATTACTTATCGACTACTATTTGATATTAGAACAAGCAATCTAAGAGTGCTCCTCTGGGCAGGACCCATCTAAAGAACTCCTTTAGGTGTGGAGTACTCCAAGCTCAAACTTAGATATTCTCTTGGGAAAATTGTGTATATCGTATAATCTTCTAAAGCGTCTATAAGTTTACCCTGAAAGCCTATTTATAGACGCCAATAAAGGCAAACAACCTAATAACTGATCCTATTGTAAGCTAGAATAAGATAATCCAAAATTAGAATAAAATCCCTCAATACTAAATAACAATTAAATACTCCCAAATTGAAAACCCTATTTACTAAATTCAAACCCTAAATAAAGTAATAAAATAGATGGTGCAATCTACATCAGTATTATAAATATATTAAATACTTGTAGCACTTCTGCATTATGGTCTCATGTAGGAATACTTTTGTTTAGAATTCATATAACATATTTGTTTGTAAAATGCATGTAGTTTTCATAGGCCATATTCATCTCATTTGAATTCAGTGTTGAAGAGATTATTCTATTTGGGTTCTTGATAGTTATGTGCTTCTTATGTTTGGCATTTGACAAGGTTTCATAACCATATTTGTAAATTTTTTATATTTTTAGAATTCTGCATGTGCTTTGGTGAGTTTTTCACATGCTGCCGATGTGTCCTTATGAAACCAGGTTTACTTAAAGCCAACAATTATAACATATTGGCTGGATGCATTATTAATGATCCAGCCCTGATTGGAAAAGTAACTAGGTCATTTTGGCTTTGCAGTGCCTTATTTTGTAACTACTTAATGCGTGTTTGTTTTAGATTCTAATCACCACCAACCCGGTGGGGGGGAGGAGGGTACAAAGTACAGAGTTCCCCGACCGTTTTTTCCCCCTTCTTTTTTCCTTCTCAAAGCAACACGACTCTTGCTTTCTTGAAACTCCGTTTCAAAGGGTTAAAAATCTAAAATAAACACCGTTACTAGTTTCATTGTTGTCATAGATAATACTAAGGGTACTGCACACTACTGATTTCATACTTCGGTTCTGAATATCGAGAATGATTTCACCCCAGATAAAAAGTTATAGGAGATTAAGACATGTTGGCTAGGATATAGAAGAAAGCTGAATCTTGGAAAAATATAGAAGAATTTGGTGGCAAAGTCATAGTTCTCAATGTGTCCTTCACTTGGCAGGTTATGAGAAGGAATTTGTTAAAATATGTTCGTGTCAAGGAGTTTGCTCCAGAAGCAGTGTTTTGCGATCCTTGTCATTCCTTCATCTTATCCAATGTCATCTGCAGGTAAAAAATTATAGGGTTTGATTATCAATTGATTAATAAATAATACTATAGCTTTGTTAAGCATTTTCTGAATATCAATAGCATTAGGAGTTAATATTTTTCATCCACTAAAGGTAAAAGATTTCTTGGTCGAGTTTGACTAGGACTACCTCAGGTCAGGTGTCTATAGGCTCTATAGCCCCATGTTATCAGTTGATAAAACTATATAAAGCTGAAGGTTGCGCCGTTTCTCATAATGCAATTGCATGTCGCTTCATTTGGCCGTGATTTGTCTGTATTATTTCTTATATGTAGTACTCCCTCTAGACTCAAATATAAATATAAGCAAAAAACAAGTTACGTTTGGTTCTATAAAATATAAGTAAATTTCAACTAAATTCACTTTCTTTAATGTTATCATTCCCAAAAAATACCTTTTAGTTAATTCAGATTTTATTTTTCAATAACCCTTTTTTATTCTCATGAAACAAATTCTCATAAAAATTAAATGAAAGAAAAGGATAGTTTGGAAAATGCAAATAGTTTTTTATACAACAAGAAAATTAAATGAGGTAAACTAATATTCGTAATTAGTATGTCTTTAGTTATGTTTGCTTATATGAGTCCGGAAGGAGTATCTTTTTGGGAGTTGGAATTTGCAATCTTCTGCAGTAATGACCGCTCATTTATTTTGATAATTTTATCATTAGTCCGATTTTTAGTGATGAAATTTTGGTTGTCTTTGGATGTTGGACTTGGCTGCAAAAATGTTATTCATGGTCCAAAATCAAAATGTGTTAACCATCCCTTATTCACATATATATTTTTTTATTTTTTTTTTCCTTTTTCGGGGACAGCTATTGTAATGACTGCAGAGACTTGGACTTGTGCCGTGACCCAGCTCTATTGACTCAGGAGTGGCATTGTGCCGTACCTCAGTGTGGCCAGCCTTATGACCGTGAAGTGATTGAGAATGCTCTTCTTCAGATTGTACGACAAAGGGAGCGGCGATACCATCTGCAAGATCTGGTATGTCTCAGGTGCAACCAGGTGAAAGCTGCACATTTGGCTGAGCAATGCGCATGTGCAGGCTCATTTAGGTGCAGGGAAGATTTAAGCGAGTTTCGTACAAAGATGCAGGTTTTCTTGAACATAGCTACTTGTCAGAAATTTCAACTTCTCCAAGAATGTACCTCCTGGATTTTAGAACTTAGTTAAAATTAAAATTTAAGGAAACGTCTAGGATCAGGACTAAACACAACTTAGCTGTGCAGAGTAATATTATCAGTGTAGACAGCGAATTCTTTTATTCTATGATGTATATATGTGTTAGAAAACACATTTAACATGTGTTTATTATCTAAATAATAGGTGCTAGTAATTAGGGATGTAGTTACAAATATCAAGGATTTGATTTGATCCTTTGCAATTATTACTTGATTGTATTATGTGATTATAAATAAGACCTATGTGTGGTCACAGGGGACACGACATTTCAATACAACATTCTTTACCATATTAAATGCTATTTTTTTTTGACCAAAATAGATTTATTTCATTACACTAAGAATAATTCCAACAACATAGTCGGGAGCAACATAGAAGTTGCAGCAACAAGGATAAGATATAGTTGCCCTTACCAAAGCATGAGCTCACGGTATTGACTTGTCGCTTTACAAATTGGACTAAACAATTTTTTTCTAGATAAAAGAGCATTTCTACAAGCTGAAATAATAGAGCCAATTTTGAAGTGTCAATGGGATTACCATGAATGTTATCCAGTACAATCTTAGCATCCATCTCAAAGATAATATTCTCCCGACCAAGCTCCGAAGTCCAATGAATTTCTGCTTGTAGGGCCAGAGCTTCCCCCTCTTTAACTGACAAACAAGGTGAGAACCAGGTTGATTTAGCTTCCAAAAAAAATACTTGATTTGTCTCGGATGCACACTATAACCAGGCTGATTGATGCCGCGTTTTTTGCCCATGAAAATTTAAATGCTATTTTTTTATGAATATGAAATGTTATTTTGATCAAATGAGTTGAAATTAGATATTTTCCAATTTCATGAGATTAGACTAGAAATTGGAATTCCAATTTTAGTGTATACATCAAACAAGATAATAGGAAATGGAAGGTCCAATTGGAATTCCATGATTTAATTGCAAATCCAATTTCACATAACAACCAACACCAAAGAGTTATCATAAAAGAAATATGACTAAGACCACAACGAATATTCCCTCCCTTCCCCTCTTAAGTATGATCACTTGTTGAAGACTTCCAAGGCATTGATAAGAGGAAGAATATTTTTCCAATGTATGCCATTGTTTTGTTCCTGTTTGAAGGTTTTGTTTGATTTTTGGATTGTAAGAGTTTATTGAAGAAGGATAATGTTCTTATTATTGAAACAGAAAACATCACAAGGTTTTGATATGTAACGATGAATGATAAGCACATTTCTTTCTGGTATCCATGTCAATTATTAACATCAAAAGGGAACCTGGTAGAATTTTAATATCAGTTACTTCGTAGAATTGCCATAAAAATTATATAGGCAAAATAACTCTTTCGCTCTTTTAATTTAATTTTTTGTTTCGCTTACATTCTTTACTTTTTTTTTTGTAACATTAGTCCCACTTATTTTTCAACGTCAACACATTGACCCGATTAATAAGTAAAATTACTCTTTTAATCATTTAACTTAATTTTTTTTTTCATTTTGGTCCTTTTTTTTTTTTTAACAAATTAATCTCATATTTTCAAATATTAACATTGACCCAAACATCAATCTCCATCCAATTCCACTAATGACGTGCTTAATGGGTGGCGGTCGCAGTGAGTCGACCAATGGCACACGAATTCAGAAACAAAAAAAAAAAAAAAAAAAGGTTGCAAGCATGTTGATTTTCTTGATAGACAAGGAACACTAAACAGTGTTGAATGTCGAAAATTACCTAGTATTCTTTCTTTTTTTTTTAGGACTATTATGAAAATGATTAGAAATCTACACTCTTAAAAGCTTAGCTCAGCAAATCCTACTGTGTTATTTCATTTGTACAATGCTATTGCAATATGGAAACTTATCCAAATTGAATAAAGTGCATTATCAACTGCCTTCAGAATAATTTATCACAGAATATCATTCTCCTAATCAGATTTTTTTTTTTTTTTTTTTAATACGCAGCTCTCAATTTTCTCGGTTATGGAGGGTTAGTCTTCCTTCTTCGAACATTCTTCCGTGCATTTACGGCGACCCTGGCTTCACCTTCATCTTTCTGCACTTGCTCATTGTTAACAGCAACTTTTGAAGAATTGATCTGACTTCTCAAGCGCAATATTTCACCCTTGGCAGAAGCCAATTCCTCCTCCAATTTCTTCCCTTTGCTCTCTAAATTCTCTCTTTCTTTGCCAAGTCTTGTGATGAGGTTATGAGCATCTTCAATGTTTTCTTGAGCCTCTTTGCTTGCATTTCTTTGTTCTGTAAGGTACTTGGAGAGAACCTCTTTCTCATTTTCAAGGCTAGATACAAGAGATTTAGCCCCCTCTAGTTCACCAGAAAGGATCACCGAATTTCGGTTCATTTCGTCTAGTGAGTTGGTAGCCTCCTCCAGGTCCATTTCAAGAGATTTTCGGGCTTCCTTGTCCTTCAAGACTTGCTTCTCCAAAGCTTGTAGATTTTTGTTCAAAGAAGCAACTAACTTCTTTTCTTCCTTCAAATCCTCTGCTGTGGCTTCAGCCTTTTTGTAGATGTCAGTTAATTCTCTTTGTAGGCTATCACGGTTTTCAAGGGCAGCCGTTAGCTCATCGGAGACACTTTGCAGCTCTGCTTGTGCTTTCTTCAAATGTTCCTTTACCGTCGTAAGCTCACCGGCTAATTTTTCTGCCCCAAGTTTTGCATCATCAAGTTTACTCTGTAGTGACTCCTTAACTTCAGTGAGCTCAGATGAAAGCTTAGAGACCTGAAGCTCAAGCTCTTTGCGCAATTCATTTGCCTGATTTATACGATTTTCCAGTTCAGCAGACCCATTTCTTAATTTTTCAAGATTCTCCTGGGCGACTTCGAGTTCATGCTTCAAATGATTCACTTTCTTAGATTCATTCTCTAGAGACTCCTTCAAACCTTCTCGTTCTTGGGTTAAATCAGCAATGATGACCTGGTTTTTCCTTGCTTCGTCTAGGGCGAGTTCAAATTTATCCTTTAGTTGATGAAGCTCGTCTTCTTTTTCTCTTAAAGCCTTAGCATCCGAAGCAGCCTTCGTTTCAGAAGTCAACTTTAGGTCACTGTATTCCTTCTCCATGACATCATGTTTACTCCTAAAACTATTGTTCTCAAGAGTTAAGGAGCTTACTCTTGAATTTAGTTCCATCGCCAAGGAATCTTTTCCTTCTAGTTCATTTTGGCTTTTCAGTATTTCATCTTTCAACCCTTGAATCTGCAAATGAGCATTGGATAATTCATCCTTGCTCTGCTCATAGGTAGAATTCAAATTCCTCAATTCCAACTCCTTTTCTGCAAGGGATGAATTCAGACTCTGAACAACGTGTTCTTTGTCCTTGAGGTCTCCACTTAGCAGATCAATGCTTTTTTGTAAAATTTCAATAGAATCTACCTTTTCTTTCAAATTAACTTCAAGATCCTTCTTATCCGAATCAGTCTTTGAAAGCTCAGTTTCAAGTCTCTCAATTTGGAGTTTCAGCTCCCCAATCAAACTTTTCTCACTTTTTAGCTCCTGCCCCAAGCTGGTGATAGTACCTTTTGCAGAATTTAGTTGGTCTATCAATGCTTTCTGCTCTTCCTTTGCCTTCCCAAGTAGCTTGGTTCGTTCCTCTTGCTCGTTCAGTAACTCCAATTCATAGTTCCTCTTCAAGGAAACAATCAGCTCTTCCTTTTCCTTCATTTTGTTGCTCATCTGTGCATATTGACCAGTAAAACATATGGCTTACATCCTAAAAAGCAAATACTCTAATTTTTTTAGGAAAAAAAAAAATTAACCAATTATAACAAATTAGATGGAGAGAGACCAATCATTGTTGTTCCTTTAGAAACAGGAGAAACGGAAGAAAGCTCCCTCATTTCCCTTTTTAACCATGAGTTTATTTAGAAGAGACATTCCTCATAGGCCAATACATGTCTTGCCAATTTTCAAGAATCATAAAGTGCATATAAGCTTACTGTTTCTATTGTCGCAACAGCAGCAGATTTTTCTTTCTGAGCGAGTGCATAGAGAGCGCCCAATAGACCAGAAGATAATATTCCAATTCCATTCAAAAGAGACAGAAAGGAATTTGATGGTTTTTCCATTTCAGGTGCTGTCTGTCCATTAAAAGCCACAAGTTTAGAATATAAAAACATCCAAAGGACAAAAACAATAGGCAAAAATTTAATATTCAATATTTGTATCTGAACTTAACAGCAAACAAACCTCTGCTTGCTGGTTATCCTCTGGTGCCTTCAACTCACTTTCTTCTGAAAGGACAATGAATAATTACACAATTTACTACAAAAAAGAACCCTGTAATGCTTTACTAAAATGTTAGAAATCATATTCCACATCCCAAACTTAAGACAAGGACATGGAAAATAAAATGCAGCACAATACCTGGGGTGCCTAAAATTCACTTTTTCCAGGGAGTAGAGTGCAGACCTCACAAGACATCCACAAGTAATAAAAATATACGGCTAATAAAGCAAGGACCAAACAATGCATGCACATACATAATCGGTCCTGAAAGGAAAAGAATGGGATCCCCTTTCGACATATTTATGGAGCTCTAAAAGTATATTCCTAGAGAGAGAGAGAGAACTTGTATCCTATATTTTCAGGGAATTAACTTGCGTCCAAAAAAATCACATGGCAAGCAATAATAAGCCAGGAGAAAAATTATCATTTTTCTCATACTTTCTGCCAAACAGGAAGAAAAAACAGCAACAGAAAACTTTTCTGCCCAAACTATACGTCAAACATAAATTTTTGATCAGCTGTATCTTTGTTTTATAAATCGCACGCGAATTTAAAAATGCTCATCAAAATCAATTTGTTCATTTGAAAATGCTCATGAAAAATACTTTAAATCCGTCTCTTAAATTATGAAAATAATGTACTGCATTCAATAGAAAATATTTGGATTTTGGCTCCTAATACATGTAAACTATGATGTATTAGTACTCCTAAATAATTGTTGTACCCGTTCAATACAGGCATGCATTGGGTACACATTGAGTACACTTCCCTTTTCTCTTCAACATTTTCTGTTGATCAAATACGTATGAGTACATCAATGTTAAGCACCATAATGACAGAGTATCACTCAACTACAAGTCATTCCACCACAAAAAAATTAATACTAATTTGTTTGGATTGTTACTAATTGCTATTTCATTGAAGAAACTGGAATTATAACTTCAAATGTTATAGGAATGTATATGTCTTCTGAATTAATTATATATATATATATATATATAGACACACACATATCCTCATGCACTCGTATCTTAGATTTTAAAATTCTGTAACAACACAAGACTTAGTTTGCGATAAGTAATCTCATCTCATAATAATAAATCATCATCGTTGAAATAAGAAATTTCTATAACTCTCATGTATTCCCTCCAACCCCCCCCCCCCCCCGAAAAAAAAAAAGAAAAGAAATTGTCATCATAATAATAATAATAATAATAAAATCAATTGGTCCATAAACAAAAAAATCGAGGCCTAAAGCGCGAGAGAGAAGAAGATTTTTTTTTTCGAAAACAATGAGAGTAATTTGAAGGTCGATAACTGACTTACTTAGGGTTGATAAGGATCCTTCAAGAGCTGGGGCAGTTTTCAATGGAAGAAATGGAAGAACAGCGACGCCCATTAAGAGAAATGTCCTTTTGTTGCATATTGGATCGTGCTGGCTGTGCAAACACGACGACACTATGGGAGCTCGGAGCTTAGTGTTTCGGGGACGAGAAGAAGAAGAAAAGGGAAAAGGGTATAGGAGGGGAGAGTGCAGGAAGCATAAGCTACCCGCTGCTGCTACAAAGCCCATCTCTTTGGCGATTTACTCGCTCGCTCGCAGTGCGCCACACACACACACACACACTTACAACTGCTGTTTGATGATGGGTGCGTTGCCAAGGCACTTTCTTAGCCATTGATTTTGATTGTGGTGGCTATTCTATCTTTGCGTACCACTTTTTCATAGTGTTTGGATATATTAATTTTTTTTTTTGTTACATTGGATATGTTAAATTAAATCTTAAATAAAATAAAATAGAATGAAATTATGTAATTTTGAAAATATAGTAGAATGAAATGAAATTCTTATTTATATATTTTTAACGATGAGTGGGGATAGCTTATTTTAAGAGTAACTATTGTCATAACTTTTTATAAAATTTTAAATCCTTAAATATATTTTTTATTTCTATAAAATTGGAGACTTTTGGTTTTAGTTTCTATAAAAAAAAAAATGGATAAAACTTAAATGTAGTACCGATGGCTATTTTGTACTAAAAAACTAAAATAACTGCTAAAAACTGACTTTTAATATTTCTAAACATGTGAGTGGTTTGTGTCTCTTTTAGTGAGGAATGATTTGAACAGTACCGTTGGTATTGTATGCAAGTATTACCCAAAAATAAAAAAGCAGCACAGAAGCAGAATGACAAGCATATAAACCGAAGCATAATGTCGCACAGAAACAGAAGAAGTAGAAGTCAGCAAGGAGCACGAACAGCCGAAGCAGCAATGAGCAAGCAGAAGCAAAAGCGTTAATAGAGGTTTAGGCTGGATGTTGAAGATGAATAAAAAATATGATGGACTAAAATGGGTATACATAAGGGACGAGAGGGAATAAAACGTCCCTATTTTGAATCTGTTTTTTTATCAGGGATTAAAATGGCCCAAATCTATGCCACGTTTTGTACAATAGACAGGTGGCCGAACAGTTGGGCATTTAACTAGCCACGTCAGCACCGTTAATGACGTTTTTGGATGGGAATGGATGGAGAGACTAATGTGTCCAACGTTTGTAAATCTCGGGGACTATTGGTGTACTTTATTTTCCTCAGGGACCAAAATGGATCAGACAAAAAACCTCAAGGGCCACAATATCCCTTTACTCTTTATCTTTTTTAACTCAATTTAGTCTTTTCTGTCACTATGGACACTAATGGTGTTAATTTTATCTGACGTGACAAAATACTGACGTTAAGCACTAATGTGGCATCTTTTGGAAAACAACTATTTTTTACGGTTCCCAAAACAACTAATTAAAATCAGAGTTAATTAAAATCAAAATTGAACATAAACTCATATTTTCATTCCTAAACAACTAATTCATACCATAACTAAACATTATTTCCTAAATCAAAATCGGAAACCCTAATCCTGAAAATTTCCCAATCCCCTTTTATCTATCCTTCTTTCCCAATCGGACCAAGTGAGACGAACACCTCCCCGTAATCCTCTGGTGCATTGAATACGATATTAAATTACTAATGTTTGTTGCTGTGTGGGCTTTGATTGGGCTCACTGGAGATGGCACAGTAGCACAGCGGGTGTGGTGTGTGAGGGTGTTCTTCACGAAAATGTTTGCAAAAGGGGAGTATCTGGAGGAGGTTTATGCCATTGGGAGGCTATATGGGTTATTGATGGTCTTCATGTAAGCCCTAATGCCAATCTACTTGGAATAAATTACTATTTGTATCATGATTTTAATCATATATTGAATATGTATAAGGCATCATCTATTATATTATAAATGGTATAACATAATAAAGTCCGTAGAATAGATAGTTTGATCAATGGAACATCCAATGTAATTTGATCGTGAGACCATAATGAACTATAGAACACGATTCTTAAAGTATCTGTAATTGAATTATTATTGTTAATAAGGACGACAATAATGCATAGAGACTGGCGTTGATGCTCGCGTGGACAAAGAAGAGAGACGACATTGACGTTTTGGTGATGGTAAAGCACTCTTCAAGGGTGATCTCTAACCTTATCTCTATGATTTTTGGCAATGACATGATCCATGTGAAAAAGGGTTTTCCACTCAAGGGGATTTTTCAATTCTGAAAATTTAAATTGTTCCTCTTAAAACCCCAACAAATGGGTGGCGGAGTGAGGTTGTTGGCGGCACAGGTGATTCGGGCATGGTGGTGTGCGAGTGGGTGACGACGACCATGGCGCCATTGTTCGTGGTGGTTCTTGCAGAAGTAGGAAGTAGTCGCTGGAGTCTGCTTTGGATTCAGTTTTGTATTGGGGAGGAGATTGGGTTATGGTTGGCAAGTGGGTATGGTTGCTACAGAAGAGTTGTGAAAACAAGGGATGGGTGAGTTTGACAACAGAAGAACCAGTTGTGAGTTGCGAGTTTACAGGGCAGTCTTGTTAGAGGGCGTCTATTCTGCGGGCTTTGGAATAGGTGATGGAGCCAATGCAACACATAACACCTACTTCCTTCATCACTTGTTAAGGGTTATGGTTGTAATGGAGTATGGCTTTCTTGACTGCTGTGATTGGGAAGGGAGGATAGATGAAGGGGGTTAAGAAATTTTTAGGATTAGCGATTTTGATTTGGGAAATAGCGTAAAGTATGGTTTTGATCTTAATTGGTTGTTTTTTTTACAGTATCTTAATTAGTTGTTTGAGAATGAAAATATGAGTTTACGTTTGATTTGATTTGATTTGATTTTAATTATATTTACAAATAATAATCAAGCTTGAAAAACTTAAGCTTTACTTGAATGACAAGTGTACTTTTTTTTGTGTGACAAAAACATTGATATAAATGTACTAAGCTTTAATAAAATGATTTTTCATATTACAAGTATAAATGCATGGTTTTATATTGCTTACATTCTTTTAAATTTTTTGGTCTTTCATCTCATCACTATAATTATATTAATATTCATTAGTTACAAATTATAAAGGGATGATACTTACTTAATACACAAATTTATATAAATTATTTATAATAATATGTTAAATAATTTAATATTATATTTAACAACAACATTGATATATAGTTTTGTAAAAAAAAGATCATTAATATATAGTTTTATTTTTATCGTTAATATTTAATAATATATAATGATGTCTTTTTTACTCGATTTTATCGGAATGAAAAAACATATATAAGACTAATAGCTTAATTTTTTAAGTAATAATTAAAATTTTACTTAGACTTTATATAATATTATATAACAATATCTTAAATATTTTGGTTATATTATAAATTAATATCTTCTCATTATAATATTTTATAAATTATTTTAAAACAAAATTTATGTACTTATTCTAATTTTTAATTGTCAATATTTAAAAATATATAGTAGTATTATCAAAACTATTTTTAATTGTCAAAATTATTTACATATTTTTCCTTGAAAAAATAATATCAATAAAAGTAATTTTATTAGTGAGTACTTTAGTTGTAAATAAAATAAAAATACATTATATATTTAATAATTATTAAATTCAATATTTATAAGGCCTTCCATGTTTTAAATTATTTTATCTCAAGTAATGTTTAATCTATAATAAGCAATGTGATCAAATAATTTCCATGTTTAATATTTGAATTAAATAAGAATTCTCTTACAAGTGTCTATATGTGTGTGTGTATGAAAAACAAGTTTCAGCTCTTACTTTAATGAAATTGTTAAGCTTTAATTAATCGAATTTTCATCTTACAATTAATTATAAATGAACTGTTTTCCAATTGTTGCATTTTTTAAAATTTTCTACCTTTTTGTCTTATTACTGTAATTACATTAATATCCATTTGTTGTTAATATTATTCATTTTTACATTGCAAATACAATTTTTTGAATTATAAAGAGTTGGTACACTCTTATATTTTTTTGAAACTTTGTTACACTTTTTTAATAATCACATTATATATATATATTATTTATAATAAAATATTGAATAATTTGATGTATCTAATCACAACATTGATATATAGTTCTATTTTTTGTTGCTAATATATAGTAATATATAGTGACATGTGTTTTACTCAATTTTATTGAATTAAAAGACTTAATTTTTTAAATATTAATTATAAATTTACTCTTATTTTATATGAAGTATTTTATAACAGTATCTTAAATATTTTTGCTAATATCTGAATTAATATATTCTTATTATAATATTCAAAAATTATTTTATAATTATGTATGTACTATTATACAATAATTAAATATAAAATTGTTGATCATTATTTTAATTAAGGGTTTTAATATAATAAAATGATGTAATATATGTTTAAATATTAATTATTGGGTACATTGAAGAAAATATTAATCTATCTATATCTAATCTATATCTATATATATAAGTAAATCAAGCTTGAGTTTTACTGATGTGTCATCTCTAAAACACTTCACACTATTTCTTATCTATATTTATATTTATTTATTTTTTAAAGCAAAAGAATATTTTCTTAATATTATATTTATATTTATTTATTATTTATATATAAAGTAGACTTGAGTTTTAGCTTTTAATGCAGAATTAAATATTAAAATTCTCTTTCATTAATTGTCATTCATTCTAAATTCTTACACTAAAAAAAAAAACCTTATACACTTCCTCTTTTTTTTTGATAAGCAAAAAGTTTTATTACCAGGAGTACAAGGGGTACTCCGAACCCAAATATACATGTTTACGGGGAAGGGAGTGCCTCATTAAAACATCTCAAAGCCAAAACCTAGTGAGAAAAAGACCAAGAGAAAAAAAAGAGTACAACACCCAACCACACACAAAGACATAAGCATCCACCAAGCTGACTAATACATAATATAATACAACCTAATACAAAAACTCATACAGTGCAGCAAAACACAAAACAGATTGAAATAATAAAAAGCAACCAACTGCATATAATTCCACGCCTTCACATTCTGGTTTCAATCAGCAAAATGGACTGCACCTCACATAACCAAGCACATCACCTTATGCGCAGCACCCGCCAAGCAAAACAACCAATTTGCTTTCCAATATCTTGCACTAGCAAAAGCGCCAACAGCATCCTCCCACCCTTTGCCAAGGCAACCGTCCTGTACCTGCCATATCCATACCCCTAAAAACCTGCATGTATTCCAATACATGAGCCGCAGCAGCACTTGCTCAAAAGCAATTTGCACTCATCCACCTGAGGACACTTGCAACCCTATGACAGATTGACAACAAAGAACACAACACAGCAGTATCTACTTCGATTCACATATTTACTACCTCTAAGCATTGTAACGGATTAATACACCAATCGGAGTAATAAAATGTAGCCTTATTTCGTACTTTACTAACCAGCCAGCTCCACGAGAGAATCTTAATATGTCCCAGCACCGTGATAAAGCTAACACCCTCTCCCTTAAATAAAATTCTATTCCTCATAATCCAAATGGCCCACACAGTTGCTAACCAAATCAAATGTTTCCACTTTTTACCTCTATTTAAGCCGCCAAACTGCAGGAAGTGTAGAACCACGTCATCCTACAATGCCCCCTTCACACCCATCCAATGCAGCAGCTGCACTTCAATACATGTGTTCTATCCACTCAATTATTTAACACTTCCTCTTGACCAATAAACTTCAATACATGTGTTCTCTCCACTCAATTATTTAACATTGAGTCAATTTCCCATAATATGAATCACGTATAAACCTAAAAAATGTCAAATAATATGAACTAAAAGTCATTGTTAATCTATAATAGTTATTATATTATAAACCCTTTATATTATATTATAAAATAATTTTAAAAATATTATATTATAATCCTGTAAATCTATAAAGTAATTATATATAAGGTAAAAAAACTCTCATTTAAACTAAAAGCAATTGTTAATATAAACCCTTTATAATATTATAAGGTAACTATAAAAACAATTATATTATAAACCCGTTAATCTATAATGTAACTATTATAATATCAAAACTATAAAAACTGTAAAATAATATGTCAGTTGAAATACATGTAGCAAATATCAACTATTAGCATAAGGTTTAACATCAAATTTAATATTTAAAAACTTTATTGGCCATGATTACTAAAACTCAATTATTTAACATTAAATGATTCAAAGGAAAAAAGTTAACATACGAATAGTAATGTTTCATCCAACAACGTTCTAAATTTAAGAATCATTATAGCCTATATACACAAAATTTATGTTGTGTTGTAACCATGTCTTCCTAATTCTTATTAAAAGAAAAAAAAAAGTAAAGTCTTTTACGAGATAAACTACTATATAAACCATATAGCTAATCCATTTTCTTCTATTCCAGTCATTTGCATCCTCTCTAAAGATTTTGTTGGCTTTGTCAACAAAACATGTATACTTTCATTAGCTTTGCCAACAACTAAAATATTATTATCATGAAAAATAGATTAATCAATTTACATTTTTAACATTTTATACCCTTTTCAGGATAATCATGATTCTTGTTCAAGAATAAAGAGCAGTATGCATTTCTGAACAATCTATCATCCACAGCAGGTGAATGCAAAATAAAGGTGAGAATTTCACACACATGGGGCACACTCAACATCCATCGAAAAAGAATTAATTAGCATTAATATGGAACTAATTGATGAAAAGGTATTAACTTTTATATTGCACTAATATTTTCTCGAATGGCTCTTCTGGCTTTCCAACGCCAACGTTCCCTCAAAAAAAGAGAAAGTTAAAGTAACAAAACTGATTTGTAATGCATTATATGAAAATTTTAAATTTCCTTTATTAATTGAAATTTTGTTTCAAACATTTTTCAAGTTGGAATCCAATGAAGAGAAATGATTTTATATGGAACTAAAAGAGTATTTGGAAGATTTTTATGATTGAAGAAATTAGATTTAGTATTTAGAATTTTAAGTCTTTTTTAATAGTTTGATTGCAACATATCTGTTTGTTTAAACTATTATGTTGTTCTTTCTTTAAAAGATTTATCTGATTGAACAGATTAGATTTACTATAATTACAATATTAAGTGTTTTCTCAAATTTCACTTCGACAAATATCTCGGTGTTTGTTTAAATAATTGTGTTTTTCCTATCATGTTTTCATAAAATTTTTAAAATCGTTCTTTACAAATTTTATAATGTTGTCATTTTAAAAAAAAAACTTAAAATCTCATTAGTTTATTCTTATAAAACCAGTCAAAAAAAGGAAAATCATTATATACATAAATTATAAAACTTAGAAACTTAGTTGTGTTTCTATGTACACCATTGTCTAAAATTCGATTTATTTAACTTGACAATCAATTACGACTACATAATTACAAACAATTGAATATGATGTTGCCTTCATGCAATCGAACTCGATACATTGATTTTTTTAAATAAAATATAAATTTTTTTATCTCTTTCTAATGGCAATGTCTTTAAAAAAAATGTTCAATTTAATTCGCAATTTATAATTTGAGAAAACTTAATAAAAATTAAAAAAACTGGTAATTTTAATTGTTAAACATGAGAAGAAATATTTTATCGAAAAAAAATTTCTAGATAAATGAGTCATTTAATATAATCTTTCATATAATTGTATTTAATTATTACATGTTACTCTATAATTAATAAAATATTATTTATTTACATATTTTTTGCTATTAAGTAGGGTCTAAAGCTCAAAGAATTTTCATAAAATATTTTACATAATTAAATTAAATTAAATAATTTTGCATATTTAAATAAGTATAAATATAAACAAACCCTTAAAATATATGTATTCTTAATGAAATATATGTATAGGCTGATTAAGAAAATAAATGTTTTATGATTTATGTCAATAAGAAAAATTGTAAGGCACACAATTGCCATATATTTGTTCACATTGAAATCCGTATAGATAATACAACTCAATCTTTCATTCAACTCAATCCTTCATTCACAGTCTTTTTTTTGATAACCAAAAACTGGTATCCAAAAATATCACAATGATATTTGACATTCCAGCTATGTTGTTACCTCAAACATCACCAATCATTTGCAACACACCACCTTTATTCACAGTCTATGTTTACTCAAACTAATAAGATTATTCTTTTATTTCAAAATAAAAGGCACCTTCATTTTAAAATAGACTTGATTTTAAGTATTAACTAGTGTATTAACCTATACTATGCACGGGTGAGATTCGAAAGTTACTCAGTCACTTAAAATGTATTTCAAAAATAGAATAGTTAAAGATGTATTTCAAATGATGTGATTTACTTGAATAAATTAAAATTTTATTTTATGTTTTAATTGAAAGGAACATATTATTATTTTCAAAAATCGTAATAAAATATTGTATATTCAGTTCATTAGTGACATTATAAATGATATCATGACTTGATATAATTAACTAATTTTTTTTAGAAAAATGGAAAAAATAATAAAAAGGAAAGGGAAAAAATAATCAAAAGGCTCTTGGCTAAGGAAGATTTAAAAATAAAAAAAATCTTGTAGATACCTATAGTGAGAGAATATTTCTTGCTAATGTCAAGTTGAACTAAATAGGAAAGGTTAGCCGGTCTAAATTTCAAACTTGAAAAAAATAATAATCGTGAACAATAATAATAATAATAATAAATTAATTAATAGCTAAGAATGAATGCATTTATTGAGATCTGATTTTCATGAAAAAATTAATTGACCTATTCAATCGTGAGAGAAAAGTATCACATTTTCACATCTAATGATTTTCCAAATTTGCATATAATCGTTAGAGAAAAGTATTTCTTGATAATGATTTTCTAAATTTGCATATATTTGAAATCAATTGATGGATCAAATTAAAATAGGATCACAAATCTGATTTATTGGTGCATTTTAATTAGTAATTAATGAATCAATCAAAAAATACAAATTAAATTAAAATTAAATTAAATTAAAATAAAATAAAAGTTGTATTTTAGCGGGAATTGGAATGATGAGGTTTTGACACGTGGCATGGGCCCACGTGGTAAAACTCCATTTTATATAATATAGCTGATATAAGACTTAAAATAAATTTATTTGTTTAAGATTTTTTATTAATTGCCACCACCTATTATAATGGTAGGTTGAATTTATTTTTAAGAATAAAGATAAAACAAATAAATTTGATAAATAAAAGTTATCATGAGTTTAATTATATTTTCTCAACATCTCATCATAAAAAAGTTTGCTAAATAAAATAAAATATATATTAAAAGTTAAAAATATTTGAAAATAATAAATGTAATTCACAAAATATTTTTGTTCTTGAATATTAGTATGCATCCTTTACATATGTTAAAAAATTAAGAATAAAAATATAAATGATTAAAATCAAAATTTAAAAACTCAACAGTTTTAAAGATATTTTTTAAAAAATATTTTTAATACATGAGAATTGCAATTTTAAAGTGGAAAGGTCATATGCAGATTGGATTGCAAATCCGAATTTAAATAGAAAGTTATGTTTACATGAATTAGGTGAACCTCCCTCGGAGCTAGCCAACTGATTGTTAGTGATGTTAGTTGATCTTTATTCCTTTGGGCTTTGGCCCCACTTCGTACCAAAAAAAAATATTCAATTTCAAGCATTTACTTACATTGGTTGTATAATAAATCATATAACATGAAATATTTTTCATGCCTTTTCACTTTTTTTCATAGTTTTAAATTATTTCACTTTTGTCGTGGGTTCGAGTCCCTACTAGTCCCTTTGAGGTGAGATAAATGTAATTATCTTCGTAAGTACTCAAAGAGCCTAGAAGTCTTCTATGCCTTGAACTGGGGTGCCATCCCCTTACCTTAAGTTTTTCTTTATCAAAAAAAAAAAATCACTTTATCTTGGCACTCCTTTATTATTAAAATCTTACATTAATTTTGTCTATAACACACAATGTAAGATATGAAAATTTGTATCCTTTTACAAGCAATTAAAACTCACTACTTATGATACTTCATATTTAATTATAATGAGAATTTGTTAATTTGGCTAAACAATAAAAATGTTTAAAATATTGCTATTAAATAATTTATATAACTGAGTAAAAAAAGTCACCATGTATTATTAAATATCAACTACAAAAAATAACTATGTTATTGTTGTTATAAAAAAATGAAAATGAAAATATAGTATTTTATTTGTTAGTTAAATTATTTAAGATAATATGATAAAATTATTTTTAGATAATTTTAAAATATTTATTAATAAAATATTTTTTTAAAACACAAAAATACAAGTTATCACACACCAATAGTCCTTATACTGTGGTAAAACTGACTTAAAATTATTTGTCACAATATTTTGATGAGTTTAATTTCTATGCAATATTTTGATGAGTTTAATTTCTACGCACCGTCAGTGTAAAAATATTTTGCACATGCATTTAATGATGTGTTGCCACCTTATTTAATGGCTTTAAAAACAAATGACTTATCATGCTAATTAAATAATGTGACAATACATCATTGAATGTATATGTAAAACATTTTTATACTGACAGAACTTAAAAATTAAATTCTATTTTGATAATTTTATAAGTCCATAAAAAATAAATAGTAAAATTGTATTATAAATGATATGTTTATTGAATATTTATATAAAAGTAAAGTTCATTCAATATTTGAGAGACATTAAATTAAAATTTTATATACATAATTAAAATATTAATTATTCAAATTTTTTTATCACAGTACTTATTGCTAATGATCATTTTAGAAATGTATTTTCATTGTACCAAAAGAAAATGACATTATGTAATATTGAACATCAATTATAAAATGCCATTAGGTACCCGTCAGTCTGCATTTTAAATTTTTTTGCCGTGCGTATTTATTTTTAATAAACTTAATATTTATTAAAACTTCAATATTTTGATATGAGAGAGATTGAGGAAGTTAGAGAGAAAGTCGAATCAAAGAATGATGCAATGGTTATGGATGAGTGAGGATAAGAGGATATATATACCTTTACCTTGAATTTATTGACTCAACTCTCAAATAGAAGGGGATTTGTCCATATTGTTAGATAAACTTGATAAATAAAAGAGATCTAAATAGAATGGATTTTTTTGGGTACAGAAATAGAAGATATTTTATTAACTAAAAAAAATATAAGGAATCTTATGTGATAATTGGATAGAAAATTGGATAAAAACCAATTTCACCCATTACTTTCAACTAATTTTACATGTGTTTCAAGGGTAAAATTGTTTTTAAAAAGTTTGAGACCAAAACCCCCTTTACAGATAAAATATTTTATATGCAAAATTAAAATGTTAAATATCAAAATCACTTGACGGCAGTGCCAACTATTAATCATAGCTTCATACAAAAATGTTTGAAAAAATAATTAAATAGTTAAATGATAGTCTAATTGTGTTTTTGGTCCATTGGGCCTCCACCAGTTCAAAAAAATAAACAAATTATGTTATCAAATATATTTTGCTATAAGTAATTAAATTTAAGTACTTAGATTAGATTATGGGTGGCATCTAGGGTGGACCATGTAATAGATGGTTCATGGGTGGACAAGTTGATTAATGATTAGATTTTGAAGGTCTACCAAATCTTATAATGCACTACACACATCAAAAAAAAATTCCTTTCTCTCTCTCTCTCTTTTATAGTGTTATTAATTGTGTTTGTTTAAGCTTTTCAAGGATATCGTTTTAAAAAAAAAATGTTTTTATGGGTAAAATAAAAAGCTATTCGTGTTAGTTTTTTGGGGGTAAGAATCATTTTTCAAAAAAAAAACGATTTTTATGATGGTAAACAAATACAAAATAGATTCTTGTTTTCATAAAAATCTCTAAATTGTGTTTGTTCATAAACATAAAAATCACTTTTTTTGAAATGATTTATTTCTTGTTTGGATAAAACTACTTCTAGATGATTGTATCCTAATAAGATAAAATCTGTTTTTTTTAAAAAGGATTTTTATGGTCGAAAATAAACACAATTTATCTTTTTCTTTTCTTAATTTTTTTAAAAAATAATCTCTACTTTATTTTAGATCAAAATCACTTTTTTTAATCTGCAACAAACGATCCTTAGTTTTTTTTAATCCATAAAAAAACTTTAATTAACGAATATTTTTTTTTGTTGCAATTATGAAGATAGATTTCAGCATTTATTGAAAGAGATTGAGTGGAAGAATATGTAGGTGTTACTCATTTTTTCCAAGCCATCTGAGCCATTGATTAAATCCAATGGTATATTATAAATGGTTCATTCGGTGAACCACTTAATGAAAAAGTTCATCCTAGAAGCCACCTAAAAATATATTATTAAATTATACTTACGAATGTATCCATTATTTGAAGAAAAATGATATTCAAACATCACAATTGTGGCCACCGTATATGGCCACCGTATTTCCGTACGGTCCGTACGGTACGGACTTGTACGGATCCGTACGGAATCCGTATGTTTTTTTTTTTACAGGAACAGATTTTTTTTAAGTGGTTGACAGAAGTTATGTAAGTGGTTAACACGAGTTGTGTAAGTGGTTAACACGAGTTTGGAGTGGTTAACACTGCATCTCACTTCAAAGTAGTGTTAACCACTTACACAACGCGTGTTAACCACTTACATAACTTGTGTTAACCACTTACTAAAAGTCTGTTAACCACTTCAAAATATATTGTATCTCACTTCAAACTCGTGTTAACCACTTACACAACTCGTATTAACTACTTGCATAACTTGTGTTAGCCACTTACAGAAAGCCAGTTAACCACTTCAAAATATATTGTATCTCACTTCAAACTCGTGTTAACCACTTACACAACTCGTATTAACCACTTGCATAACTTCTGTTAACCACTTAAAAAAATCTGTGTCTATTAATGTTAGTGGACTGCGTTAACCACTTACACAACTCGTGTTAACCACTTACATAACTTCTGTTAACCACTTAAAAAAATCTGTTCCTGTAAAAAAAAAAAACCCATACGGATTCTGTTTACACCTAAAAATATTCCTTAGACTTAGCCAAAGTCAGCCACAGCCGAATAGATCAAATAGCCGATTGGGCGTCAGCCGAATTGCACACAGCCGAATTTGCAGTTAATAAAGCCAGGCAGCGGTAGAGGGATGAAAGGAAAAGGGTTCCCCAGGAAAAGTTGCCATCAGAGTTGACAAGGGCTACATAAAACTGTAACTCTTGAACCACGACAATAGAACTGGAGCAGAGAAAGTACTTGCTGAACCAGTACAGAAGAAATGCGTTGTGTTCAAGATCGTCGACATGATCCTCTGGACTTGGCATTATTGGCAAGGAAATTGGAATACCTGGAAGTGTTCTTTGAGAAGTGGAATCCCAGTTCTGGAATTTTGAAGGAGTAGTGAGAGAGGACATCATCGCCTGTGATCGGAAGCCCCAAAATAGCCGCCACATCCAGGAGAGTCGGGGAAACCATGCCCCATGGGAAGGTAAAGGTGTTGGTAGCAATACTCCAATAGCCGAAGAAGCCATAAAGCAACTCCAGGTTAAGGGGAATATCTTGAGTCGACAACATAATCATGTCATAGAGACCCCACTGCCTCCATTTATCAGATTTGGCAGCCTTCAGCCGATCCACCCAATCAAGGTAGGGTTGAGATGAACGGGGCCATGAACTAAGGTCAGTAGGTTTAGATTTCGTGGTGAACCAATCACAGGAGATTGGTAATGCGTAGAGAGAAGGGGCCATGTACTCCTTCAGAAAGACCGCTCCTTCACTCATATCTGAAGTGGAAGGAGCCAAAGAGAGAGAGTCTTGGATCTCGAACAGGGGAGATTGAAGGCCAGAATCAAGAGCCTCAGGGAGGCTAAGGGAGCGGTCAAGGTTCACAGAGGAGGAAGAAGACTGTTCGCTATCGTGTGCGTAGGATTGGTTTTGAGAATCAGAAGCAGAAGACATGGTGGGCCTGGTTTGTAGGTGAAAGACGAAAGTTGGAAGATGGTGAAAGCTCTGTGATTTAGAAATTTGGTAGTAAACGTGAGAGGTAATTCGAGTAGTGAGTATTTAAAGAGATGGAAGAATCAGCGATAGTGGGATTTGAAGGCGCTTAAATCGGATGGATGAGGCGAACTGCTGCCTTCGTTTAAAAGTTTGTTGCAAATGGATTACCTTGCATTTATGATGAAAAGGAGTGATTTGACTTGAATCATTACGCTTCACCTAAATTTAAAGTTATCGACTCTGACAGCGTAGGGGGCATGTGTTTACACCTAAAAATATTCCTTAGACTTAGCCAAAGCCACCACAAATGAATAGATCAAATAGCCGATCAAGGCCAAATTAACGCACACAAATTAATTTGCAGCTAATAAAGCCAAAAGCAGGAAACCAAGAGCTAGGCAAGAGCTTTAGGCTTATTGGATTAATATGAAGATATTGGGCCTATTGGGCTAGGTGAAGTCATTCACTGGGTCAGATTCTTGAATTGCTCCATGAGTCGAAAGTTATGGAGATTGATTTTGAATTAATTTAAATTCAAAATTAATCAAATTCAGAATTATCTCCAAGTTTTTAGGAGCTGAGCGAGGGAACAGAAGGATAAGATCCACGCTGAAACAGACGTTGGCTGAGACGTGGCCATGATGTGAAGTGGCGCCTAGATTTTAGGATTGTGGTTAGTGGAATATGACACTACTCAGCCGAATAACTGTCAACTAGGAGTTTATCAATGTTAGCCAGCTGAATGTGGCAAATAGGGGTAGTTTTTAGTTGTTACTATAAATACCCAAGTTGTAAATAATTTTAACACATCAATCAATCAAACAACTTATTTTTCGCTCAAGCTTTTATTCAGTCGCATTTATGTTTACCTTTATGTCCCAGTTTTTATCTTAGTTCATCGACTTAAACCTTTCTGGAGTGAGTTAAGGGACCCATAGCTAAGGAACAAAGTTCCTTCCTTGGCGTAATCGCTTGAAGAAAAGGGAATCACCGTTTTGGAATTTAGCCGATCTGCGGCTAATTGGTATTCCATACAACAGATTCTGTATGGATCCGTACAAGTCCGTACCGTATGAACCGTACGGAAATACGGTGGCCACAATTGTGGTGTTTGAATATCATAACTCTTATTTGAATTTGTGTAAATATGATTATAAAAATAAATATATTAATTAACAGAATTCGCCCAACCTTAACCACTAGTAGTGCCAAAAGATTTGTAATTTTGGTCCAGAGTAGTGCCAAAAGATTAGACAAATTAAAGTTGTACTATAACATTGAGACCCACTAAGTCAGCACAAAAAAGACAAGCGGTCTAAGATATCGTTTGGCCCAGTTCTATAGTTTCTTCCAACAAAAAAATGTGTAAACCAAATCAACAGTCTAGTACCAGAAAATTTCATAGTAACCCAACCGAGTAAGTCACATGAAGCGAAGACAACTAAATTTGAGCATACCAGTAGTTGTGTTACGTGTAATTTTCCAATATATTCTGAAATATGTCACTCCCACATCCTAATTTTCTAACTGAAATTGAAACCATATATCTTGTCTTTGGCGTTTGTGACTATCACAACTCCATACTACATTCTTAATTTCAATTTCTTCGAACTTAATTAATTTGCAGTTATAACATGTTGTTGTCTTTTGAAAAGTTGACTAAAGACAATTCCATCTAGAATGGTTCTGTTGTGGCTTCCATCTAGACATTTACCTAGATTAACATCTAACTTAAATGCATTAGATGTTTAAGTAGTACTCTCTCCGTCCCATTTTGAATGTCATATTAGAGGATTCCACTCAATCTCTTTCAATAAATGCTGAAATCTATCTTCATAATTGCAACAAAAAAAAATATTCGTTAATTAAAGTTTTTTTATGGATTAAAAAAAACTAAGAGTCGTTTGTTGCAGATTAAAAAGAGTGATTTTGATCTAAAATAAAGTAGCGATTATTTTTTTAAAAATTTAAGAAAAGAAAAAGATAAATTGTGTTTATTTTCGACCATAAAAATCCTTTTTTAAAAAAACAGATTTTATCTTATTAGGATACAACCATCTAGAAGTAGTTTTATCCAAACAAGAAATAAATCATTTCAAAAAAAGTGATTTTTATGTTTATGAACAAACACAATTTAGAGATTTTTATGAAAACAAGAATCTATTTTGTATTTGTTTACCATCATAAAAATCGTATTTTTTTTGAAAAATGATTCTTACCCCCAAAAAACTAACACGAATAGCTTTTTATTTTACCCATAAAAATAATTTTTTTTAAAACGGTATCCTTGAAAAGCTTAAACAAACACAATTAATAACACTATAAGAGAGAGAGAGATAGAGAGAGAGAGAGAGGAAAAAAATTTGATGTGTGTAGTGCATTATAAGATTTGGTAGACCTTCAAAATCTAATCGTTAATCAACTTATCCACCCATGAATCATCTATTATAGGGTCCACCCTAGATGCCACCTAGATTATGACAATGCTAATTGTGAGTCATTATTTTAGATATGGTTATTTTAAAAATAATTAAATAAACTATATATACATTATTAAATATCAATTACAATGTGTATCAAATTTATTTTAAAATATAAAGATGATCTATACATGATTTGAGTATTTTGTATAATTTTGGAAAGAGTTTAATTTAATGGATAAAAATCAATTTTAAAAAATATAATTAAGTCCCTAAAAAAATATAATTAAGATCTAGTTGAAATACTTAGTAAAATTACTAAATATAAAGATATGAAGTTAATATTGTGTGAGTTTTTAACTTCTTACAAACACAATCATAATATGATAGAATAAATTTGAATGAATTTGTTTACCCTATTTAAATAATTTGTATGTAATTATTATATCAAATACATAAACATAATTGTTTTTTGGTGCAAACATAAACATAAATGAGCCTACCTGCAACATATATTTTAAAGAAGTAATATAGTATACATTTAATATAGGCAAAAAATGTGATATATTTCCATAGCATACATTTAGGGTTTAGGTATTATGATCTAATATTTAAGTGTTGATCTAATATTTGACATTTATATATATATGTATTATACAATTATTCAAAAATATATATTTATTATTCAAATAGCATATAATATCAAGGGTGGTAAATTCTTGTTATTAAATGAGTAATACTGTAAAGAATACCCTATCATAAAAATATATTTAAAATATTTTCTACTTCAAATTACATAATGAGCATTCTCAACATAATTTACCTTTTGTTAGATTATATTTTCAACATAACCTCATTAAAAGAATGACAATTAAAATTAACCTCATCAATTCGTAGACTACATAATAATATATGTCTAAAAAGTATTAGTCAATCAAAAATTGTAATATTATCTCCTTTGATTGTTTTGTTATAGTCTAAAATCAATAATACTCTATTCCTTACTATATTATTATATATTTAATTTGTAATAACTATTTACAGTTTTTAAAAATGCAGTACGCTATAAATATTATTATAAATGAAATATAAATAAATTTGTGCAACGCACGGGTACTTCATCTAGTAAATAAATAAATTAATATTGATAAATGCACATGGCGTTAAAATATTATATTTTTATCCATTTCAATGCCACATATGTTAAAGTCAACATTGTTAGTGTGGTAAATTAACAAAAGGACTAACTTGGATTCATGGCCATGTATAGAGCAAGGCCATTAAGACCCCTGCCTTGTGCCCCAAACTTTTTACTACATAGACCAATGGCAATTTTTGACCAGAATAAAAGACCCATGGCAATTGGAAACCGGCTAGTACTAATACGAAGCTTTAGAACTCACGTGTCTTCAAGCCAAGCCTTCCATAATCATATAATTGGGGATTGGCAAGTGGCTAGTGCTTCAAGTATTCCGTTTCATGTACCATGCCCAATTAATGGGTTATTGGCCGTTAATTGCAATTATTGAATGTTGGCAGTGCAAATAAAATAGCCTTTTTTCTCCATATGCACAAATAATATAGTCATATGTGTTGTGCACTAATTTTATCCGGCTAATTAAAAAATACTAAAAAAAATTAGATTTATTTCATCATCTTTAGTCGTACCAAAAGTTTTCAGAATGATAAAAAAATTGAAATAAAATTTATTTTCATTCATTATTTTTTTTAGTTACACTGCATATCTCCTCAGCCATACTATACAACTCTGTCTTACGGCTACATGTCCCCATAGCCATTTGCTTTCCTTCATCTGCCAATTAGAATCAATAAATGCTCTTGAGTCTATATAAATCAAGGCAAGTTTGATAAAAAAAGGAGGAGGACAGTGAGCAAAAAATAGAAAAACAGATTTTTCTGAGTTTTTTTTTTTTTACTACCAAGCAAAGAATTAGAGCCTCCATATTGGGGTCCTAATTCACTAATTCTTGTTTAAACACTGAGGAAAAAAAAGAGAAACAGAGATTTTTTTATTTATTTGATCCTGTCCATTCATCTTCTCCGAGACCTCACCGTCGCGAGTGCCACCGCGTGCCTCCACTCCCCTCACTGTGCGATCTCCACCTCCGTCAACCTCCTCTGCTACAGCTAGTTCTCTCTCTCTCTCTCTCTCGGCTGAAAAGTTTTTTTCCCTCTCTTTCTAGCTGTTTCTGACGGCAAGGAAAGTAAAAGGGGTTCATCTAGACCCTTCCATCCATTTATATTACATTTAACTTGTCTTATTTATCTCATTACTGGTATTATTATTATTATTATTACGTGAGTCTTAGTTCTTTCTTTTACTTGCATTTAGATGTTGGGCTTCAACCCATTAACCCCCCTTATTTCCATCTGTTAACCGTAGACCCCCTCCTTTTTATTATTTATTTCATTTATTATTTACTTTGTTTTATTTACTTTATAAATACTAGTTATAATATTATTATTATTATTACTCTTATCAGTTAGATTAGAAACAATGAGTCGGACCAATATTTGCTCTATGATGACTATTTTTGCTTGTCAAAATCCAATCCATTTTACTACCTCAATGTCAATCCTTTTTTTTAAATAATAATAATAATAATAATAAGTATTTGTAGTGACAACACCGAATCTACTTTTGGTTTAGTTACTATACGCAAACCTTTTCAAATTTCAAAAACTTAAAATTGATGACTACTCTAAATCTTCTTTTGGTTTGGTCATCACACAAAATCTTAATAAAAAATATAACTTAAAATATTAGCAGTGATTACGCCAAGTCCAATCTTGGTTTGATCACTACGCAAACTCGAAAATTAAGTCACAAATAATTAATCAAGCTATTTCTAAAAAGGAGTTGTTAGTGATGACCACCCGAAATCTGCTTTTCATTTAGCCATCGTGAATATCCCTTAAATTTTCGAAATATAAAAATTAAGTTGCTCGTGGTGACCACCCAAGATATGCTTCTCGTTTGGCCATCACGAGCATCTATTGATTTTTGAAACATAAAAACAAGTTGCTAGCAATAGCCACTCGAAATCTGCTTTTCGTTTGATCATTGCGAACACTCTTGAATTTTCGAGCATAAAAATAGATTATCAGTGATGATTACTCGGGATCCGCTTTCCGTTTGGTTATTGCGAGCACCCTCAAATTTCCAACTATAAAAATATATTGTTAGTAAAGGCCACTCCGGATCTGCTTCTTGTTTGGTCATTGCGAAATCATATTCTTTAAAAAAAAACAATTAATTAAAATCAACCAACACAAGACCATTTTCTACACAAGAACTACGTAGCCTTTGATTTCTCCACTGCCCCCGGAGATACATAGGAGTAGGAGCCAACTCCTGTCAAGTGTAAAAATAAATAATTTTTATTAAGTTTTTATTATTAATTTTTTTAATAAAAGGGAAATAGACACTTTTTTTAGAAGTTAATAAATTTTGCACAATTAATTAGAGGTAACTTTTTTCGAAAGGATGTTGTAGGGTGCTAATACCTTCCCTGCGCATAATTCGACTCCCGAACCCAAATTTGGTATCAAAGACCATTTTCTTTAAAAAGGGTTTTTTCCAATATTTTTCCCTAAACAAATAAATCATTGGTGACGGCTCCATTAACCTCGAATAATCCCACCGGATTTTTCGGTCGCTACAGTTGGCGACTCCACTGGGGACTTTTAGAGAGTCAAGCCTAACATAATTAATTGTGCAAAAATTGTTAAACTTTTTCTATATTTATTTCTCCCTCATTTTCGCATTTATCTATTTATTTTATATTTTTATTATCGTTATAATAAATTATATTTATGTTGAACCTTCGGTTAGACAATCTTGCTCTATATATGTGTTTTTTGTTTTGCAGCACGGGTAATTTTAGGTTACCTCCATCACATATCTCATTTACACATCTTTTACACACACTTATGAGTGGGACCTTATACCCGGGCTCGAGTGCAGTTATGGAGTGAGAGGTTGTTAGTGATAGTCACTTCAGATCTACTTTCAATTTGGGTATCACGAGAACCTCATCTAGAGTGCGACTGTTTCGTGGATGCCCTCACGTAGGATCCTCTTCCTATTTGTGGCCACGTCCCGAAACAGTACTTGGCTCTAGAGACCTTTGGTGGGAAAGTTATTAATGCCACCTATGGAAGTGTTCACAAGTCGAATGACTTAGAGGCCCTATACCCGGGTATGAAAGAAGCTTAAGACGAGTGGAGGTTCAATGATAGTCAATTGGAATTTGCTTTCCCTCTGGCTATCGCTAGAATTTCATCTAGAGTGTGCTTCCTCATGAGTATTCCATACCGGATAGTTCATCTATCATTGTGGCTAATATCCTGAAGAAGACTTTAGCTCTAGAGACCTTTGGTAAGAGTGTGATAATTAGAACCACTTGTGAGGTCGTTCACATAATACAAGACCATAGACCGCTAGGGTAGGAAAGCCTCCAGTTTTAAGTGTAACCCTTTAGGACACAAAGGGCATATGGTCGTTTCGTTGCTTCCAAATTAGCTAAATTCTGTTATGGCTATGTTTGCATCGGTTTACTAATTATAAAATGCCATGTTTTACATGCATCATAAACAAGTAAGTATTATTATGTTTCATCTAGCATTGCATCTTTATGTTTTAGCACTCATACTTGAAAATGTGAAAAACAATTCATTCATTACCATTTCATTTAGGTCACCAGGGAATCGTGGGAATTCAAAGCCTGATTGTGAGCATTTTTTTAAGTAATATGAGATCAAGTCATGAAACGGTTTCAAAGAAGCTCGTACCTTGGAATTTTTTTTTTCGAAGAAAGGGGGTGCAAATTAAAATATGGGAGGTGCCAAAAGCAATCAATCAAATGGCTGACAGCCCAACCCAACATGGCCCAGCTGGCCAAACGCTCCCTCTTCTACTCACGCACCCCTCTATTTCTCTGTTACGCCCTCCTATGCCTCCACTCTTGCGGCCTGCTACCTGCACCCCTACTTTTATATTGTGCACCCACGAGGCCCAAGCACGCTCTCACGCGGATCCAGCCCATATTCTCCAACCATAAATCCTTTTAACCTAATTTCTCCCCTTCCCCCTCATTTACTCTCAGCGTGCATCACTCTCTCCCCTCATTCTTAATTTCTTTTTCTTCTTTCCCTTTCCCTCTTGAGAAGTCGTGAGCATAGTGTTGATTTTGGGGGAAGATCCTCTTTTATTTCCTCTTTTGTTGTTGATTTTGTGGTTGTTGTTGTTATTAATAATTTTAAGAATTGTCCTTTTCTTTTGATGTCTTAAAACCGTGGGTTTATTTGAGAAAAATAAAGATGTTTTAAAGTTTTCAAACTTGGGTTTATTAAGATTTGGTGTTGTTGTTCAAGAGATTTGATTTTTTTTTTGTTAAAACCGTGTGGGCGTATTTGTGTTAGTGATGTTTTGTCGGTGTTAGCATGTAGCCGTGGCTCAGTGATTGTAGTGGCCGAGTTCGTGATCGTGTTTGAGCAGAAATCAGGGCTTTACAACGAACACTGCATTTTGCGGCGGTTGTAAGTAGCACCGGCAGCTATTCAAACCGCTGCAAAAAACACTTTACGGCGGTTACACACCTGTCGTAGATTTGAGCGTCGGGAGCAAGGTTTGCGGCGATTGCATAAACCGCCGTGCAAACCGTCGCAATGATGGAATAGCAATAGCGGCGGTTGCAACACGCCCCAAAATGCAACTGGGAAATTTCTCAAGAAAATAGCGGCAAATCCATCAATAATTTTTTTAAATAAAAAACCTAGCCAATAATGCTGCTCCAGTGGACTCCTAGGCCTCTCAATCAACTCAATTATCACATGGATGCCAAAATCAAATTAATGGTTATAAAGTTCCACGTGTACGCAAAATTGAAACACAAGAAACAAACAAATATGAACCCACCGCGGAGATTTGAACGGATTATATTAACAACTACATGATTTCGTTAACAATAACAAATGTCAATAATTCACCAAAACAAAAACAAATATCATCCTGCACCAATTCTTCTTCACTCAGTAACTTTCAGTCCTTGTCAACCTACGATCTCTTCAACCTAAGATCTCTGCAAAATTTTGTCCCTCATCCCATTTTCAATGATACCACGACTAGTAGCCTCCCTTTCCTTAAAAAGCTGGCAAGCAAATTCTGCACCAAAGACAGAGTACAGAAATAAATTTGACAGAAAATATTCATAGGAATTAAATCACATTTATTTTTCGTCAAAAAAATAACTCAAATTTATTTTTGAATCATGATATCAAACAAATGACTAAAATAGGTAGACGTTTTCATTTTTACCAGCAATAGTACATCCTCAGAACAATCGCAGCTCATTATAGACCATCCAGGGTCGTTGAATCCATTTACAGCATCATCGAAGCCTCTGCAAATGTAATGCATCAAATTTCAGCCAAAAAAGAGTACAATGATTCAGATGATATCATACAGGCAGAAATGACCTTCAAGTAAGCAAAGTATTTCATGTGACTACCTTCTCAATCTCTGACTGAAAGTCCGTAAAACAGCAAGACACAGCTACCTAAAAAAATCCAAGGATATAAGAATTATATCTCCATTTAAAATAATATAATAGTTGTAGTACCTCCTGAAATTCGGCGCTAAAAATGAATAGTATATAAAGTAAGCCACAAGAATATGAAAATGTGTAATTGATGTAACCTGCTCACGGTTACAAGAGGCACGTACCCTTGCACAACAACCAATATTCAATTCCATGAGCTTTTTACAAACTACTAAGATCTGACTTAATTTTAAGAATTTCTACTACTCTAATATGGTTCTATCATTTTTTTTAGTGACCTAATATGGTGCTATCTGAAACTTTAATAGAACGAACTGCAAAGTATTAAAATGCTATATAATAGGAAGAACTAGAAATGGAAGAGCAAGTAAGCTTTCGTGTGTGTGCATGTAGGAAACTTCCATATACAATTTGTAAATAGTGGACGAGATTACAAAACTTATAACATTTTTAATATCTATAAGAATCAAAATTTATTAAATAAGATTTAAAATGTTTTAAAAAATATTTATCATTGAGTGCTGGTGCTATACATTAGAAAAAACAGAATGCTGACATGGTGATGATGGCCTTGGTAACATACAACAGGCAACAGACATTAGATAAAGAACTAACAGTTTAATTACCTGTAATCAAAATAGCAATGAATATTCTCCAAAGAAGCAATATAATCATCATGAGAAAGACCATTTAAGTAGCCCAAAAAAAGAACCTGCATAGAAGTGAAACTCAAAAATATTAAAATTCAATCCAATGAATCAAAACACGTAAAGAAGTTGAAGGCTTAGTAAGAGTAATAGTGGCTTGATCGTTATATATTGATTAATCATCACAAGCACATTAATGCACCAGCACTGAACATAGGATTATCATTCTTTGATTAGTTTTACCTTTACTTCTACTCTCTACCATACAGCACCTGTTTTTGGTAGGGTGCTCCAAGGTAAAAAGTATTTTTCAATTTAAACATTTCACTTGCTCTCTAAGAATCAATCAAACAGAAGAAACATATCTTCATTAATTCAAAAATCCATGTTAAATAGAAAATATGCAACTTTTATTTGAAATACATGTAATCAAAAGACAAAACTACAACGCAGAGATGACAAACCAAGCAATTCAGCTCCGCGTAATAGACTTCACCTTGACCAATTATTGAAATTATTTGTTGCATTGGCAAGTTCTTCATATGAAAACTCCCCTGGCTAGTCCACCCTAATGTCAATGATATTAGTACTGCCTGCAGCAACATGACCCCCAGATTCTGAAGTTTCATGAAAGAAGGACGATAAAGAAGAGTCAACATAGGCTGTTATCAACTATATTATCATTATCCATGTGTGATGCTCTTCTCTTTCATGGTACGCAACAAAAGAAGACAGTGCAATCAAAGCAACAAATAAAATTTACGGTAGCAACATAAACTATAGTGATACTAGCTAGAAATTGGAATGAAAAAATGCTATATGAAAAATAGTAGATGACAAAATCAAACTACAAACAGAAACAAAGCTAAATAATCAGCACTTAAAAGATAAAATGTCTCCATGCCATTTCAAAATAAGTGCAAGAGGACAAGGGTCGTATAACTTCATTGTGGTTTCCTATCCAAATGTCATTAAGTCACATATCCAATTAAGAGGAACAATTTATCAAAAACAGGCTAGAAACACTCATCCTTAATCATGAAATAAGAACAACACCATGTGCATACTTCATATTTAGCAACTCATAGTAGCAGCAGTCATTTTATCATACACCTTAGGTGCGATAAAAAAAAAAAAAAGAAAGCAATCCTGATATGATAAATAAATCTCATTAACCTCTTCCAAACTAAACCATCTTGCAAGAGACCATACACATACAGGGAGACATGTGGATATAACATCATGGACGAGCTATATATTTAAGTGAAAACATGACACCAAATACCAATAGTACAATCTCTAGTATCTCCCTCTTCTCCCCCACAACCGAAACACAGATACAATGTGACATCCATGTCACACAAAGGAACGCCAACAACTTTCTCTCTTTCAAACACACATAGATTTAAGCTGACTGAACAAGTACAATTCCCGTCAATAGAAAATGAATGAAAAAAAAAGGAAAACAAAAGGAATAAATACAAAAAACCTCAAAGATTTATCGGAGACTCTCGTCGACCATGTCGGAATCCAAATTGAAAACTACGACAGTCCCTTGGTTATGCCCATCAGGAACCGCGTCACTCGGCAAAGCCAAGAACAGAGGCATGGAAGTGAAAGGGGGAAGGAATAGGATGGTTTTGCAAGAGAATTAGGGATTTTGGAAATGCGAGGAAGGTTAAAAATTTGAAGAGAATTAGGCATTTTGGCACCGCGGGGAAGGTTTGGGAAAATGTAGAAAAGGGGTGTGAAATCATTTAAGCGGAGACCTAAGCATCGTAGGTCAATTAAACTTTACGACCTTTACGCATAACCGTCGAAGAGTAAAGGCGTTGGGCCTTAAAATTGAAAAGCGACGGCGGTTCCCTAAGACTGTCGTAAACATTCCGCCACAATCTCCTTTTTTCTTGTAGGGAAGCGTTAATTATGACACAGCTGCAAAACGATCGAAACTGATAACGAGCATTGTTCAGGAGATTTCTACCTGGATTGTGTTGCCTGTGTTATGGTATTGTAAATTTACTTATTGAGCAAGTGTCGTAGTGTGCTAACCAGCCATAGGAGAATTTGTTTTTCTACTATATTGCAAGTTGTATTCGTATTTTCGAAACAATATCACCTTCTGCGAATATTTATGTTATAAAAATTGTATTGCATGGTTATTATTTTTTTGTTGTTTCGTGATATTGTGCTTTGTTGTACACCACGTTTTGCAAAAACTGTCGAACTCTAACGTGCGCTTTTCGAAAAGAGGTTTTAAAAAGAGAAAAGAAAATTTTATGTCCACTATTCTTTGAAAAAACCATGCAAGAGGAGTGTCTTTAATCAATTCCATTCATGCATGACATTTTCTACCTCAAACAGAAAATAAAAAAATAAAAAGAAAAATAAAAAATGCTTTTGGGTTGCATTGTTCGATCAGAATTGGTGCTTGCGATAATATTCTCAAATTGGTCATTCTTCCTTGGAAAAGTCCAGTCCACTAAGTCATAATCCCACTCAAACCTTGTTGCAAACTTGAGTTATAAGGTGGACGAATGGAGAGAAAAGCAAGAAATGAAAAACGTCCTCTGAGACAATTAAAGGAACAAAGGAGCCTAGAACTCAGGAATATTCATAATAATTACCCTCGTTAGTCTTAAAGCCTAGTCTTTTGACAAAACAAGTGATCCTTACTGATATTGAGAGCCATATGTTCGAGTGGGAACCTTGTACCAACATTTTGTCACACCTTCAAATGGATTCATCACAAGAAATTAAGCTTGCACAACAGCAACACTTTTTTGTTCTGTTTGATATCATACCACTTGCTTCCTTCAGTCTAACCCGTCACATCCTTTGAGTGAAGCCCCTAGCTCGACCCACTACTTTCAAGTGTCTCACCCTATATCCCCTACTCATCCCATCCATACTTACCACACTCTTAAAAGTCATTCACTCAACCATCGTGTTATATCCCTATAAGGCATTCGACACTCACCCATTTACCATCAAAGCCATTCTATATTGACCCAATCACTTTAACCCTTCCTACGTAGGCTTGGCCCTCACCCTCAAAGGTGCTCTTCAACTAAAATTTTCAGCCAACATCAGTTCTGGTTTATGCTTGATTGAAAATTTTCAATCAGATAATCAATGATTGCTAGCATTTACAAAGGTGTTGAAGACTAAGGGTTTTGAGCTCTCTATTATAGACATGTCAGGTTCAAGGAAAGTAGTGTTCAGAAAGAAAGGATTGTCATTGTTAGCAGCTCATTCGCATTCTTATTCTTATTAATAAAGCAATGTCTCCCAACCATTCCATGATAAAAGATCCCAATGGTCTAACCTGTTAACTGATGTGGTTGTCATAACAAAATTGTTCTGAGATATTAGAAAACTAATGTTAACTCTCTGTGAAGCATTCATTTAATAAACTTGCATGACATCTTTACTCTTGCTTGGGTTAGTCAGTGTCCTCATCTTTTCATCTTATCTTGATTTTCCTTCCATTTCTAGTCCCATCCCAACCGCCCATAAAGAGTCCAGTCCCCATAATAGTACTTAGTTGACTAGTTGGTTGATTCCCAATGATGAAATTTCACAAAAGAGCATTTTGAAGGCTCCATACTACGACAGGTTTTGGATGTTTTGAATGATCACTAAGCTATCCTGTCAACATTCTAAGTACTTAGTGCAAGTCTTTTGGGGTAGTAAAAAATTCAAAAAAAAAACCAAAAAAAAAAATAGAACACAAAAAAGGAACTGCCCGTTAGGTTGAAAACCCGAAAGGGCAGCCTAAGCTAAAATTAGGGGCATGAACAAAACAAAAAAAAGAGCAAACACAATGAGTTTATCAAGTTTTGTCCTGAAATTAAAATTTTAGGAAAAATAAGCAATCATGATTTGAAACGACTTTTGGTCATCTTCTCCATCCTAATTAAGAAACAACAAATCCCTTGCAACCCCTTTTGAGCAAAAAAAGAGGATTTTCTTCAATGAACCTAGACAAGGATTACTCCTTCACTGGGGCTAGTATGATGCTTGCATCATTTTTACTTAGCTCAGGATGACAACAAAAAAAGGAAAGGAAAAACGACTCGAAGAAAAAGATATGAAGCAAAAAAAGATTGAAAATCAAAAGCAAAATAAAAAATAAAAAAAAGGTCGTACAAATTTTTGGGCCGATACCTCATATCCAATGAAATGCATCATTGAGCTAAAGATCCTCTTGTCTTTATCAACCCTTAAAAACTCATTTGAGCCTTATACATCCTTTCTTTCATAAACCCTATAGCCACCTACCATTTCACAAGCCTAAAAAGTCTATTCTGATCAATGATTGATTGCTCTCATTTTCCTAAAACTTTAATTCCAGGACAAAATAATCATGCGTATTCACAATAAATTTGCTCATAAAAAAAGAAAGAAAAAACTGAAAAATAAATAACACTCAAAAGGCTTGCACACCCAAGTTTCCTTCAAGAAACACTGGTATTGGGGCTAAATTTAGTGATCATCAATAAAGTGGAATCTTCGTCACATAGATACTCCATAGCTATCGTAGCTTACATGAATCTACCAAATGAGAATCAACAATCCATATTAGGGCAGTCACTTGACATGTCCGTCCAAAACTGGGGTAGTCCCTCCACCTTTCATTCCATTCTCACAGGGGAAATACCATATCATTCCTATATTCTCTACACCCCTAAAACCTAAACCGGGGCAGTTTCCCAATACTTCATTCCATCTGTACCCCTCATTGTTGTCCTTCTTAAACAAGGGCAAGTTGTTTATTCTCCAACATCTAGAGTTCAAACTGGGGCAATTCCTCCACCTTCCATATTAATCATATGTGTATCACTGAAACCTAAACTGGGGCAGTTTCCCAGCCCTTCATTTCGTTTATACACCCTTCCATCGCATTTCTCATGACTGGGACAATTATATGTTTCAAGCCTAGACTAGGGTGATCTCATATTTCCCAAATTAGTGCAAGCATGTCTTTCATAGGCTAGAGCAATAACCTTCGTTTTTTATTTCACTCATGTGTCACCTTTGTCCATCAAATACCCCCATATTCTTAATGACCTCGAGTTGATTGACTCATTCAACTGAATTTGTACTGTTATGCATGCTAATTAAACAATGCTTGAAAGAGAGAGAACATGAGTTCATTAACATGATCTAACAATTTAGTGACAATTCTCAATCAACTTCTTAGACCTTAGAGGCTTAGCCACCATGGGTTATCCCATCCAAATGAAGGGCTATGCGAATGAGTGTGGTTGAGTGCTACTATACATCACAACCTTTGATAATAAAGGCATCATCCACCCAACTAAAGAAGAAGAGCAAGGTCATAGTCACAACATTTGGGCGAATACCAGATTAAGCTGAAGATGATAAACCTGAGTGCCCGAGTCTGAGTTCAAATTCTAGCTTAGCATATCGGAGTTTTCGAAGGAAGTGATCAAGTCCAAATTCATTTCTCACACTAAAAGCCCATTTCTCATCAAACAATGTCATTGTACCCATCTGCTTTAAAAATAAATCATTCCCATGCTCATAAAAAAAATTTGTATACTCCTTGAAATTTTGCATCCCCAATTAGTCACATCAATACATCATTGCATCATGCATCACTTATGTCTTCATTATTCTAGCATCATAGCATCTTAACCTCAATTATGCATCTTGCATTATCCTCGGGTGAGTTTGCCCTTGTCTTAGAAAGAACAGTACCTGTCTGCTACCCTAAGTCCAATACCTGCCCATTATCTGTCTGGCACCTCATGTCCAGTACCTATCTGGCAGCCTTACGATCAAAGCACCAGTATATGTCTGGTGATGATCCTTAATTCTGCTATCTGATCAATGCACCAAGCGTTGCTCCCTCATTTATGCTTTCCGATCAACGTGCCAAGCGTTGATCCCTCGTTTATGCTTTCCGATCAACACACCAAGTGTTGGTTCCTCATTTATGCTTTTTAGTCAACGCGCCAAGCGTTGGTCCCTCAGTTATGCTTTTTGATCAACGCGCCAAATGTTGATCCCTCGTTAGTACTTCCCGATCAATGCGCCAAGTGTTGGTTCCTCATTTATGCTTTTTAGTCAACGCGCCAAGCGTTGGTCCCTCAGTTATGCTTTTTGATCAACGCGCCAAATGTTGATCCCTTGTTAGTACTTCCCGATCACCGTGTCAGCACCCGACCTGGTGGTGATCCCACATTATTGCTTTATGATTACCGCGTTAGTACCCGACCTGGCACTAATCCTTCATTATTGCTTTCTGATCAACATATCAGTTTCAGACCTGATTTTGATCCTTCTTTATTACTTCCCATCGACGTGTCAGTACCCTACCTGGCAGTGATCCATCATTATTGATTTCCAATAGTTGCGTCAGTACCCGACCTGGCAGTGATCCGTCATTATTGCCTTACAATCGTCGTGTCAGTACCCGACCTGACAATGATCCCTCTTTACTGCTTTTCGATTAACGCGCAAAGTGTTGATCAATCGTTTTTGCTTTCCAATCCACATGCTAAATGTTGATCAATCATTTTTGCTTTCCAATCCATACGCCTAGTGTTGATCCCTCGTTTTATTCCCAAGTGTTGATCCCTTATGCGATTCCGAACAAAATTAGTGTCTTTTTCTTTACTTATATTTTAGAATGAAAATATGAAAACCATTGTTATTCATATTCTCAAATAAAATATAACTAAAAAGAGGCAGTTGTTGTACCCTAATTTTGTCCGGTTAATTAAAAAAATACTAAAAAAATAGATTTATTTCATTGTGTTTAGTCCTCCCAAAAGTTTTCAGAATGGTAAAAAAAATTGAAATAAAATTTATTTTCATTCATTATTTTTTTAGTTACACTAGATATAAAAAAAAATATACAAAAAGATGATTACTAAAATACAAATTTTTCTAATTCTTGATCGGCCTTTAATTACAACAAAAATTGAAATACAAAAATTCAAAAAAAGAGGGTTCCTATTCCCACAATGGTGTCTTCACCAAAGTCTTCCGCATATCTTCACCAAAATCTTCTGTATCTTCACAAAGTCTTCTACAAATCTCCTCAGCCACACTCTACAACTCTATCTTACAGCTACTGTCCCCATAGCCATTTGCTTTCCTTCATCTGCCAACCAGAATCAATAAATGCTCTTGAGTCTATATAAACCAAGGCAAGTTTGATAAAAAAGGAGGAGGACAGTGAGCAAAAAATAGAAAAACAGATTTTTCTAAGTTTTTTTTACCACCAAGCAAAGAATTAGAGGCTCCACATTGGGGTCCTAATTCACTAATTCTTGTTTAAACATTGAGAATAAAAAAAGAGAAACAAAGAGAATTTTTTTTATTTGAACCTGTACGTTCATCTTCTCCGAGACCTCATTGTCGCGAGTGCCATCGCGTGCCTCCACTCCCCTTACCGTGCGATCTCCACCTCCGTCAACCTCCTCTGCGACAGCTAGTTCTCTTCCTCTCTTCTATGATCTCTCTCTCTCTCTCTCGGCTGAAAAGTTTTTTTTCCTCTCTTTCTAGTTGTTTCTGACGGCAAGGAAAGAACAAAGGGTTCATCTAGATCCTTCCATCCATTTATATTACATTTAACTTGTCTTATTATTATTATTATTATTATTATTATTATTATTATTATTATTATTATTATTATTATTATTACGTCAGTTTTAGTTCTTTCTTTTACTTGCATTTAGATGTTGGGCTTCAACCCATTAACCCCCCCTTATTTCCATCTGTTAACCGTAGACCCCCCTCCCTTTTATTATTTATTTCATTTATTATTTACTTTGTTTTATTTACTTTATAAATAGTTAAATACTAGTTATAATAATATTATTATTACTCTTATCAGTTAGATTAGAAACAATGAGTCGGACCAATATTTGCTCTATGATGACTATTTTTGCTTGTCAAAATCCAACCCATTTTACTACCTCAATGTCAATCCTTTTTTTTAAATAATAATAATAATAAGTATTTGTAGTGACAACACCGAATCTACTTTTGGTTTAGTCACTATACGCAAACTTTTTCAAATCTCAAAAACTTAAAATTGATGACTACTCTAAATCTTTTTTTGGTTTGGTCATCACAAAAAATCTTAATAAAAAATCTAACTTAAAATATTAGTAGTGATTATGCCAAGTTCAATCTTGGTTTGATCACATGCAAACCCCAAAATTAAGTCACAAATAATTAATCAAGCTATTTCTAAAAAGGAGTTGTTAGCGATGACCACTCGAAATCTGCTTTTCGTCTGGCCATCGCGAATATCCTTTAAATTTTCAAAATATAAAAATTAAGTTGCTCGTGGTGACCACCCAAGATATGCTTCTCGTTTGGCCATCACGAGCATCCATTGATTTTTGAAACATAAAAACAAGTTGCTAGCAATGGCCACTCGAAATCTGCTTTTCGTTTGATCATTGCGAATACTCTTGAATTTTCGAGCATAAAAATAGATTGTCAGTGATGATTACTCGGGATCTGCTTTCTGTTTGGTTATTGCGAGCACCCTCAAATTTCCAAATATAAAAATATATTGTTAGTAAAGGCCAATCCGGATCTGCTTCTTGTTTGGTCATTGCGAAATCATATTCTTTAAAAAAAACAATTAATTAAAATCAACCAACACAAAATCATTTTCTACCTAAGAACTACATAGCCTTTGATTTCTCCACTGCCCCCGGAGATACGTAGGAGTAGGAGTCAACTCCTGTCAAGTGCAAAAATAAATAATTTTTATTAAGTTTTTATTATTATTTTTTTTAATAAAAGGGAAATAGACACTTTTTTTTAGAAGTTAATAAATTTTGCACAATTAATTAGAGGTAACCTTTTTCGAAAGGATGTTGTAGGGTGTTAATACCTTTCTTATGCATAATTTGACTCCCAAACCCAAATTTAGTATCAAAGACCATTTTCTTTAAAAAGGGTTTTTTCCAATATTTTTTCCTAAACAAATATATCATTGGTGGTGGCTCCATTAACCTCGAATAATCCCACCGGATTTTTTGGTCGCTACAATCTGCAATCACTAATCAACTAAGTTTTAATTAGTCCAAATTGTGGTCGTGCTCTATTCTGATGGCAGAGATTTGGGCTATTTTTGGGGGTCTCAAGTTGGCTAGTGTGACAGTATTTCGGAGGATTGTTATTGAATCTGAATCTTTAGTCGCTATTAACCTTGCTCAGTCTGAATGCTCTTCGCAACATCCTCTTTTTAATTTAATCTCAGATATTAATTTAAGCTCAGTTTGTTGGTGATGTGCTATTTCGTCATGTTCCCCGAGAATCAAACCAGGTAGCGGATGAGTTAGCTAAGTTTGCCTTTAGTCTTGATTCCTGTAGTTTGGTTTTTGGTAGTTGTCCTATTTGTTCTTGATATCGTTAAGGCTGATGTAACGGGTATCTTATCCCCTAGACGTTTCTAGTCTTGTTTTGTTTTCCTAGGGTTTTAACTCCCTATTGTTCACAAAAAAAAAAGTATTTAACCGTTGGTTTTTTTAGATAAACAATGATTTTACTATTTGTATAGATATATTATAAAATTCTAATATTTTCACTCTAATTTTGTTCAGCTCTCTCATTCCCCCCCCCCCCCTTTTTCGCTTCACATTTTCGTATTCTTATAAAGACTTGATACAACTTATCAAAGTAGAAATTTGACATCAAATTGTTGCATACTTGCAGCAGATAATATCACTGTGCAATTTTTTTCATTTTCAGTTGTATTATTTCATCATTTTTTTTATTTACTTTGTAAAATAGTTTTGATAAATGATTTTGCATCTTAAAAAGTTAAAACATTATTATGATAATTGATAATTTATATCACAGTAAATCTCTCTAGAAATTTCGTCTTAGGCCCTAAAATTGCTCTACACGGCCCTGCTTGGATTAACAAAGAAGAATTAAAGGACCAATCTAATACTTTTAAAAATTAAGGGACTAAACTGAATCTAAAAAATAAGATAAGAGATAAAAAATGTAATTCAACCATTTATTTTCCATAGGCTAGTTTAGTCCCCAGGGTTACGTCAGTTATCTGATGATGTATCATGACAAATAAGCCTGCATGGTCACCACATGTGCAATTTAATAAATTAATTAGTTTGTTAAACAAGTGTTAAATCCCTGTTTTCTTCGCCGAAGCCTTAAAGGATAATGGCATGGAGTCTCTGATGCTAGGACAACGGTGGATGCCGCCTATAGCGGCAGTGGAAAGGGGCGCGGTGGGGTGCGATCAAGGTGCTTTGGAGGCAGAGAAAGTCGCGTACATGCGACAAAGAGGGCATCGAGGAGCCCAGCTGGTGTGACAGATCTCTCAATATGCATGGTTACAATGAGTCTATGATTATGGGTAGCTTCCTAAATCACACAATGAGTGCGTATGAACCATTACAAAGTAAAAGTAATGCCAACTATAATTTAACTAAAAAAGCATAGGTAGATAGTGTAAAGTAAAGTTGGGAATAGTTCAGAATGGATTTTTCTATTATGATCTTGCCCAAATCTTCTAACCACATTACTCCCTCCGGTCTGAAATATAAGCAAAAAAAAAATCTACTATTTATAGTTTAAATTATAAGCAAATATTAACTATTTTTACTCTATTTAATGATATTGTTCCAAGAAATACCCTTAAATTTATTGAGATTGACTTTTTCAATAAAAATTTTCTTTAAAGCAAGGATACTTTAAGAAATAGAATTATTTTTTGATAAATTTAAGAATATTAAATAAGAATAATTAATTTTCTTAATAAGTGTGAAATAATTTTTTTTTCTTATATAGTTTTTTTTCCTTATATTTCAGATCGGAAAGAGTACCTCATTGTCCATTAATCTTCAGATCCCCTATTTATAGATCTTCACACTGAATGTAGATGGACAATAATTTTGAGGTTAATTTTGAACATTGAGGTGCACGAAATGTAGATGCACAATAACTTTTTCTTATATTCTATTAAAAGCTAATTTATGGTGTTTGGGGAAAATGTACGAACAGTCTTACAAAAACTTTTTCGAATGACATTCTTGAAGTGTAGGCCATGGGCACAATAAGTTACTCCCTTCGTTTTTGTATACAAGCAAAAGTCACTTTTCACATTCATTGAGAAATATATGTATCTGGTCCATAATGTGGACCAGATACATATATTTTTCAATTAATATGAAAAGTGATTTTTGCTTGTATACGAAAACGGAGGGAGTAAAGTTCTATTTCCTTTAATGTGAAAATGCATGCATTGCTTGAAGTTTTATTTTCAAAGTTGACTTTTCTTCCACTATATTCACTCTCTTCCTAAATATAAGCCATATTTTTTTTGATAGACAAATGTTAGTTGTTAGTAATTGTTAGAAATGTTAATTTCCCGGGTTTGAACCCGGGGCCTCCAACTTATACTCCTTCGTTATCTCTTAGCTCACCAACCGAGCTACCTACCTGAGATCTTAATTTGTGTTTTAATCAAGCTATGCTAGCAAAACAGGCGTGAAAATTTATTGCCTATCCTAATTTGTTAGTCTCCCGTGTGTATAAGGCTCGGTATTTCTCTAAAACTGACTTTTTGGAGTCCAGTCCAACCTGGGTCGTTCACCCTCTTATACATGGCGGAGCCTTTGGCACTCGCGTGCGCTCCTGCGACATGGCTCCCGGTGGGCGATTGGTGGTGGTGACGCCATAAAAGTCTGGAATACGCCCTGAATTAGGGATAGAAGCCACTCGGGTTGCTTGAATCCATTTAATGCGTTGGTTGATGTTCCGGGGGTTTGGATTTGACAGTGAACAAACTGTGGATGCCCAACAGTAAATCGTGGAATCCGACACTTATCACCATAATCTTCAAACCAGGGGACGCAGCAACTATTCTTAATACACCGTTGGTAGATTTGGTTGTGGTGGATAGGTGGATTTGGTCGCGAAATTCGGGGGTGAGTACTTGGTGCGCAGTGGCTATCTGATTGCGATGACAGAACTGGTTGATGGGTCGCCCCTCCACCACAGTGGGGATTGGTCTTTGATTTGGAATTTGCAGGTTCAGCAAAATTTCGGTCGTTTCTATGGTGAGCCTATCGCGATATTCTTCCCAATCGGCCTCAGTTGCGCCGTCGCAATATCGATTGTCCGACCCAATATGTGTGCTATGAAGGGGATACGGAATCACTCTGGCATGTGTTCGTTGATTATCCGAGTAGTGATGTTTGTTGGAGCTGCCTTGGGTTGAACAGGGATATTGCGGAAGTAGCTGAAATTGCAGGTTCTTTTAAGGATTTGTGCCTTCATTTGTTGGCAAGGCTTGGTGTTGATAGCCGAGCTATTTTTGCAGTGATCTTTTGGAGTATTTGGAAGGCGAGGAATGATAAACTATGGGAGAATCAGGTGACTAATAGCGTCCAAATTTGTTTATGGGCTTTTGCGGTGCTTCAAGATTGGAAGACTGCTCAGGAAATCAACTCAAACAATCCTACGGTAACAAACCTCTAGGCTAAACCCAGATGGCTAGCACCACCAGTGGGGACTCTTGAATGTAATATTGATGCTTCTGTGTTGGATGAGGGGATTCGGTTTGGGTATGGTATATGCCTCCGCAATCATAGATGGGAATTTGTTGCAGCGATAACTATGGAGGGTGGCCCTTGTTCTATAGTGGCGGAGGGAGAAGCCTTAGCACTTCTTCATGCTCTCCGCTGGGTTACTAGTCTTGGTTTTCTTGAGGTTACCTTTGAGCTTGATTGCAAAATTATTGTTGATTAGGTCACCAATCCTAGAGTAGAGCTTTCTGAGTTAGGGTGCATTATTTCTAATTGCTCTAGGTTTTTATCTAATTATCCAAACTTTAATGTGAAATTTATTAGGAGACAAGCCAATAAGATTGCTCATAAGCTAGCTCGAGCATTGTTCTCATTGCCTTGTCCCCATCTGTTTTATCATTTACCACATTGTATTGCCTCGACTATTGCGAATGAAATGAAGTAGATATGTTTCCCTCAACAACAAAAAAAATAATGATGCAAGTTATTTCTTGTTTAGATGAATTTTTTTTTGAGATCTTTGTAATTAATTTTTGATGGCTTGTTTGACTTAATAAAAGTGCATTAATTCCTACACACACTATCAAAACATCAAAATTCTTCATGATCAATCAATTATTGAGTGTTCGAATTCATCAAAAACATATAGTCTGATAACATATACTCATTTACACAGACTAATGAAAAGTTTTGAAATTAGCTAATTCTAATTAATACTCCTAAAAATTTAACGTTTTTTTTTCTAAATATACCCTTTTCATAAATAGTGGTTAATAATTAATGACACTTAATTCACACGTATTCCACTAACTTAAATAAAGACTTAATTAGAAATTAGCATTTATTGTATATAAAAATTGATACTTGTTTTTTATATTTTAGACCAAAAAATTGGACTCATTTGTCTCTTATAATATAGACCGGAAGAAGTATATTGATTTAGCATATCCTAAACATATACAACGCACGACTTATAAAAATCTCTCTTACTATATGAGCGATGCTAATGTTATATGCATTTATTTATCCATACATCTCTCCATTGATTATCAATTTCCTAATAAGCTTAATAAATATCTAACATTATTATTTGCTCTATTTTCCTATCCATTTTCGTATTCGTGATCTCAAATGTGATTCACATAGCGTGTGTTTGATTCCGTGGTGGTGAAAATTAATTAATTTTGTTTGAATTTATTTTGTAAATTTGATTTTGGTTAAAAATGAGTGGAACATAACATGACTTATGTTTGGATACATCTCAAAAAAGTGATTTTTACCAATTTATATTGTTTGGTTTGTTTGCAATTTGCAATTACAAATTTCGGTGTTAGTGCGGTAATGACTGTCTAGCCTTGTAATCACAAGAGACTGTGTTCAAATCTCCTTAGAAATAGTTTGTATGGCCTAAGTGCCTCTTCCCTCCCACTATTAATAAAAATCGCATTCCCACCTCCTTTTATTAAAAAAAATGAAACTTAACATGCATGTGTGTATAAACCTAGATTCCTTTTCCATTTTAGATAATTATTTAAAATTTTATGTTAAATTGTTAAATTTAATAGTGTTAAATATGTTTTTGGTCCCGGTAAAATGAGTGAATTTTGGTTTTGATCTCTGTAAATTTTTTTTCTTTGTTTTCATCCCTCTAAAATATGAAAATATTGTTTTTAGTCCCTACCGTCATGTTACGTCTGTTAACTATTTATTTGTCTTACGAAAGGTCACGTCTGTTAACTTTTTTCCTCACCCCTAAAATGAATTTTGTTTATCTACCCTAAAATAAATACTAGGGGACCAAAAACAGTGATTTCAAGTTTTAGAAAGATGAAAATCAAAGAAAAACATTTTACAGGGATCAAAATCAAAATTCGCCCGTTTTATAAGGACAAAAAATAATACTTTTAAATTTTGGAGGGATGAAAATAAAAGAAGACATTTTACGGGGACCAAACCAAAATTTGCCCCTTTTATAGGGATAAAAACATATTTAACTCAATTTAATATAATTGTATACAAATTATTAAAGGGAAAATGCATAAATGCCAGCAACAAATTTGACAACAAATGTATGATGCGGTCGAGCAAATTTAACTGCAAATTATAAATGGTGATGTGGTCGAGTTAATAAAATTTGTAATAAGGAACTTATAAAAACTTGGAAGCAAATTAAATTCATTTGATACGGTCCACTTATAAAAAACACACAAATTATGCAGCAAACGATCACATATAAATGGTCATACTAACTCATAAAATTTTTACAAATCTCATTGCAGCAATTGTACAATTCCTTGATGCATCAATGAGCAGTTCAACAGAAACATAAGCAATTAATGAGGGCATTTAAGGGTGATAACTGATAAAGGAACATAGGAAAGATGTATCTTCCTGTTGAGGCTAAAAAATCGAATTTTCAATAGGCGGACTCCTTTTAAGCAAAATGTGAGCTATCGAAGAAGCATTCAGGATATAGACATTTGTGATTAGTCGAAAGTGGTCGACTAAGAATCGAGGACTTGTGATCAAAAAGAGGTAAATCGAGGACACGAGTCAAAATCATAAAAAAGATAGGAGCAGAGACAGTTACCCAGAGCAACGATCAAAGTAGTGGGCAGTTTTCAAAAGCTATTATAGAAGCACGATGGCGAAGATGGAGCGGTTGCTGTAGAGATTAATTGGCTTAGGATCGGCGAATGGCTATAGATATGAGCGTTGAGCACCAGAGAAAGGACAGACGAAACAGTGCAAACAACTCACAGATTCCTAAAAATGCCTAACATGCCCAATCACATAGGGTCACTGACTACACAGAAAGTGATGTACGCTACTAATGCCTCGCCACTAGTTAGCTTTAAAATTTCGCATTTTAGCTTTCAATTTCTTTTGTATTTCAAGATAGGATCGAACACATTGCACCATTGCAAGAGCTGTTCATAACTTGTTTCCTCGTTGTTTTAGTCTTGTTTATTCTTTTACATCATTACTGTATTATGCATTTTAATCGTATTGTTCTTTCTGACAATATAAATTAAATTCATTTCCTATTGATTCTTTACGCGGAGTCGACTTGAGGCCTGTAAACCTGTCAGCTGGGGTCTAACCCTTAAAAAACTTGGTTTGACACATTCTTGGGTCCTTCGAATCATAATTTATCCTAAACACTTCTACATACCAATAAATTTCAAAATCAATTACAAGCTATCGTGAAAACTCCGAGTTCAAACTTCATGTAGAACCCATGGCAACGAAATTGCCTTATCTTTGTGCAACCCAAACAACTTTACAAAAAAGGCAAACCACGTTTAACACTAGCGACGTGCGTTCAAGGTATTTCAACGCAGTTCCAAACAAATGCATATAAATATAGTTTTGGAGAAATGCCCGTGCAAAAAGGCTTTTTACTTTTGGACAAAGTACACTAGTGGACACGTGAAAAACGATTTCTTAATTTGTGCACGCATGTAGGACTATTTTCATTCAAGAGGACGAAAACTTGGGATTGGCTTGGCTGCATATAGTGGCACTTTGACTTTACAGAGGGAGAATGAATTTCACTTTGAGTTTAATTTCTATGCAGGGTTTAGTGTACAAATATTTTAAACATTCTTCTAATAATATATTGTCACATCATTTTAATGAGTTTAAATACATTACTTGTCATACTCATGTGACAACACATTAATTATTAAATACATATGTAAAATATTTTTACATTGAAAAATGCTAATGAATACCCTAAGAACATTGTTTAAGAAGTCTAAATAAGTAAGTTTTTATGGAAAGTTGTGCATTTAATACATTAGAAAGAGATTAATTTAGCTTTTGAATGAGTATTTACCTTATTTTGAATCCTTAAACAATGCCCTTAGGGCACTTGTTAGCATGAACCTTTTTTTATAGACAAATGTTAGTATGTTAGTTGCTAGATTATTTTTTTCTCTTTCACCAGGGTTTGAACCCTGAACCTTTAACTCTTTTACACCTTCACACTCTTAACTCAAACCAGTTGAGCTACTCACCTCTTAACATGACCCTTTTAAATTTACGATATATACAAATTAAATTCTTTGCTTCGCACATGGCAAACAAGGTTGAAATTGCTATAACCTTTAAGCACAATGATAAATTACATGCCGTTTTTACATTTGTCAATTATGTACCGCAAATTCAAGTGATAAATAAATTTAAATTTAATGATTACGATTTTTTTTATAAATATACATTGTTAAGAATTGTTCAGATAATGAAATAAACTTTAAGGTATCAAAAAAAAAACTTTAGGTATGGGAAGAAGTGTTATTTATTCCCTCAAAAAAAAAGAAGTGTTATTTATTAGATATAATAAACTCCTTCCGTCCCAAAATGTAAGAACCTTTTAACTCATTCTCTTCTACTAAAGAAGTTGGTTAATGTAATTAGAAACATTAAATGTTTTTACAATTTGTATTCTTTTATCATACTACTCTTGAATTTATAGGCAAGATTGACTATTCATCTTGTCAAGAAAAAAATTATCTTGGTAAATCACTTCATTTATTATCGACAAGAAAAATGTAAATTAAATAAAGATATCAACTATATTATATAAAATAGAGTTTTGCCACGTAGGCATATGCCACGTGATAACACTAGAGACATTCAACTTCCCGCCTAAATTTATTTCATATTTTTTATTTTACTTTTTTATTTTTGTTTTTATGGAAACCATTTAATAACTTGCCTATTTTTTCATGAGTATAAATTTCAGCATCCTATAAATATTACAGATTTACCAAATCATTACTATCAATCATATTAATATGATTTGTAATAAATTCAAATCTTTTCAATTAAAATTATAAATTAGGTTAATTTATTTATGAAGAATATTTCTACATGCCCTCTATTTACTCATTCATTTATGTCTCACTATTTTTCTTTTACACGCTTTCTTGACTCCTTTATTGTTCCTTTTATTCAGTTGATTTCTTCGTCTTTTTCTCCTCCTCTTCCTCTTCCTTCTATTATCTCGACTCTTTAACTCTTCTTTCTCTGACATGTCTTCATTATTTTTGTTCTCTCTCTTTAACTCTTTTTCTCTCATTTTTTGTTATCTAACTCATTCTTAATTTTTTTTTCGTTTTAGATATTCTTTTTCTATTGAGAATATAGGAGGCAAGGTTTGTCTTCATTCTTTTAAAAGAATTAATTCTTTTGTATGGTATACATTCGTTTCTCTATACATGTTCTGATCTTTCTTCATTCTCTCTTTTTATTGCAAACCTAACATGCAAGTATTTGTATGCTTTTACATGACTTCTTCACGCCTCTTTCTCTATGACCATCTCTCTTTTTTCTCGTGCATATAACGGATAATATTGTCACCATATAATTTTTCTCTTTCTCTTTCTCCTTTTGCAAATTGCGTCTCTATTTTTTTTTCAAGTCGATGACGGTGTTGATGTAGGTCAATGCTAATGGTTTTATCATCAACTCATGGTCTTAGTCATTGGAAACCAGAATTTCAAATAAAGGTTATAACATTAATGACTACAATCGGTTTATTTTTAAATAATAATTATAATTCTATAATACATCTTTTAAATTTATCTATTTATAAAATCAAATCTTATGTTGATATATTTAATTTGGATGTGTAAAGGGTTGGAAATCAAGTTTCAAATAATAATAAATGAAGGAGACCTTCTTTTTTGGTCTATTCCAAGTAAATTTTCATGTCTATATAAATTTTCTATTTTTCTTAATCGATATTTTTTTTTTTCATATTTGACTCTTATGAATAAGAATTCATAATTGAAAAAACTTTTCTCCTAAAGAATTTGAGTCTCATCCTTTAATTTATTTGTCGATGTCATCATATTTTTTTTTATGGGATCCATTTTTGTACCATCTCAATTAACAATAATAAGCAAATAATAAACATATATATTTCCTTTCATAATTTGCCCTTTTTATACGAGTATAAATTTCAGTATTTTATAAATATCATATCAAATCTTGGTATTTTTCAAATCATTACTATCAATCATATCAAATTTTTGGAACAAAAACTTATTACTTTCAATCAAACTAAAATAAAATCTAAATAATAATAATAATAATAATAATAATAATAAAGTAAGATTTTACATTTGCGTCCCAATTCAATTTTATTGTTATATTCATTTTATCCTATTAAAAAGTTTGTTAGTAGAGGTTTAATCTAATTGAAATATTCTATGATGGGATTCCCGACTCAGCGTAAGACAATTGCTTTAGCCTCAGGCCTATATATATAAAATAATTCTTCTATTATATTATATAAAATAATATTTTATTGACGGGGCTAATATCATGCAACAAACATTAAATTCATACCTTTTTTAAACTTTTTTATTTTTTTATTATTTTCAGCAATCCTAATTTAAGTATTACAATATATATATATATATATATATATATATATATATATATATATATATATCAAATATTACTTTAATCAAATCACAATAATTTTTCAACTAATACAATAATACAATAATTTTAGTATTAATTATTTTTTTACAATGTTAAGTTAGTTTGTTCATAAAAAATTGTTGTGTCTACATTTTTAATATAATATCATAATTTAAATTTATTGATTAGTTAATTAAATTTAATGACAATTAAATAGCCAAATAAACATTTTATTACATTTAATAATTTATACATTTAAGTCAAATTTTTATAATTTAAAAATATAAAAAATTCTTTATTAAATAAATATGCATAAGATTCCCGTGCAAGACACGGGTTACATGGCTAGTTGTGGTAAAAAAATTGTATTGATACAAAAAAAAATTTCAAAAAAGTATTATAAAATACAACAAATGAATTACTCGAAAAGCTGAGGGAGCGGTAGATATAATATGAACACAATTCACGTAGACAGCGCTGGAATTAAAAACTGTAAACATGACATGATGATAACTTTTAAAATTCGAAAAGCGAAAAGAAAAGAATTTGCAAACGGAAACGCGAAGACCTTGTCTGGAATGGACAAGGTTAGGAGCAGGAGCAGATTTCTCTAATCTCCTCGTGCTTCAGACTTTCAAAGCCTATCCTCTCCAGTAATTGGGTGGCATGAACATCCAAACATGCGCCCAACTCATCTTTCTTCCTGCTACATGCACATGTATACACTCAACCTAAACAATTTCGTCATGTCATACGTAATTTGTGCTCCACTTACTTAGTTCACTTTTTAAGTTTCAAAACTTTCATCGAATCTTAAACTTTCCAGTACTTCTTTATATTTTATAAATATATTACTAATTGATCTCTTCTATTACTGTAAATATTTGAAATTAAATACTCAAAGTATAGCATTTTAAAATAAGATTATAACAACAAAATTAGTTATAGTTTCATAGTTTCAGGGTAAAGAGAAGCACTTTCAAATTGTTTCAATAAACTTTTAATTACATGAATTGTTAACACACATATATAAGATGGATCAAAATCAATTTATTAGGATTAATTTTTCAATGATTAACTAATAAAAATAAACTTAAACTCGAGTTATATACTTTTTCAATAGATTTTATATATCTTTTTATTAATTAATTTATGATGCTTCATTTAAATAATTTGTCTCATTTAATGACTTGATAATGCATAATTAAATGTAGGTGCAAAAATTTTCCAGCAAACTAAATCCATGTGAAATCGTTATTTTTTTAATAGCAAAAGATATAGGATAAAACTTAGGTAAGGTTCCTTATGTATTGTTGATGTGGCTCTTCTCGCAAAATAGATAAAACAATGGTAGTTATGAGATGTTAGAGATATTATGTGTGGATAGAGAGAGAAAATTTTTATCTATTTTGTGAGAGGAACCACAACAACAGCACATAAAGAGCCTTAGCTAAGTTTTGTACAAAGATATCACTACAAGAATGTTGTAAAATACCCACGGGGCCGTCAGTAATGAATTTGTTACCGACGGCCAAGCCGTCGCTACGTCGACGGTAAAAGGACCAAATCTAGTTTTCATTTTCGTGTTATTTACCGACGGCCTAGCTGTCGATACGTGATTAGGATTTAAACGTTAAACTTGCAACGAGTATACTGACGGCTAAGCCGTTGGTAATGTGGCCGGTGACATGTATTAATTGTGTCATTTTTTTTTAAAATGAGACGGTTACCGATGGCTTAGCCGTTGGTAATGTGGCCGGTGAAATGTGGTCGTTGTGACATTAAATTTTTTTAAAAACTGAGACGATTACCGACGGCTAATCTGGCCGGTGGGTTGGCCGGTGAACTTGATTTGATGTGCATTTAATGTGTTAATTATCGACGGCCTTTACCGACGAAAGATAAAACTAAAAATTAATAAACTTTCCTCTTTCCCTCCCTCTCCCTCTATTCTTCCGCTCCTCTGTTCGCAGAACCGAACCGCGACCGCCCCTCCTTCTCCAGCGTGTGTGCTTCCCTTCCCTTCTCCGGCGGCGTGCTTCCCTTCTCGTGCCCCTCCTTCTCCGGTGTGCTTCCCTTCTCCGGCCTCCTTTGTGCGAACGGTATCTCTCTATTTCTTTCTTCATATTTTTCTTCATATGTTTCAATTTTTGTGTGTTTGTGTTGTTGATGATCCAGAATTTCTGTCTGGTTTCGTTTCCATTCTCTTGCAAGGTCAGTTTCTTATTATCTCTTTACCCTTTTCATTCCTATTTTGTGTGTTTGTTGTTGTTGTTGTTGTTGTTGTTTTTGTTGCTGCTGCTGTCGTTGTTGTTGGATGGCAAATTATAAAAGCATAAATGCAGACTTATAATAGGATCATTCTATTGTGATTGATGCAATTAAGAAATATCATTCTATTGTCTTGCTTATTAAAACTTGTGGGATGTATGAATCAAAAATGCAGTATTTTTTTCTCAGAGAATTGCCTTAGTTTTAACTAATAGATTTCTAGTGTTACATTTCAATATGATTTAATTTAGTATACTGTTGAATTACCTCCCTTGGAAGATGAGTACAAGGAGAGGTATGTTGTTTATTTATTTAATTTGAATTGATGTAGTGTGACGCCACCAGGAATGATAGACCTAACCCCTTTTTGCTTGAGTAGCCTTAATTTTAACTACTACATTTCTAGTATTGAATTTCAATATGACTTAATATAGTATACTGTTGAATTAGCTCCCTTGGAAGATGAGTACAAGGAGAGGTCTGTTGGCTGTTTTGTGTTTTAATTTAATATAGTTTCGGTAATGTTATATTAGTTATGCGTTAGGTTATTGTTTTGTGTTGTATTTGATTGTTTTGTTTAGCAGGGTTATTGTATGTGGTCATTATATTGGGCAAGAACACTGTAATTTTTTATTAGCGAATGTGTTCTTGCCCGATATAGAGGCAATTTATAGTAACCTTGTTAAACATAATGATCATTATGCCCAAACTTGGTAGATCATTTAGTGTATTTTAGAATTTATTAGCTAATTGATTTTTGTACAAAAAATATAGCTGGTTTGTTTTGACCACGTTTTGAAAACAAATTCGTTTATGTGAGAATCCCTATGAGCTGATTTTGATGGGGGTCGTGACCACACACTTAGTTATCCACAGTCGTCTGCGACAAGACCTGAGGTAATAGAGTTATTCTTGTGGAGAAACAACTTATGTTCTCACCAGAAGTAATCTCAGAATCTATAAGTTGTTTCTCCACAGAGAATAATTCTATTATCTCAGGTCTTATCGCAGACGGTAACTAAGTGTGTGGTCACAGTTCCCATCAAAATCTGCTCCTAGGGGTTCACATATGAAAGGATTTGTTTTCAAAGTAATGCCTTGAGGAAATGATGATGAGTTTTTCCTATTGCCATTCCCTTAAAGGCGTTACTGGGGTCTGTTACTAGCTATTATTTTATTATTGTCTGCTATTGTGATATCTTTAAGACATTCACAAATTAATAACTTGTGTTCCCATTCTCCAGAAAATGGACAATCGTGGTTATCCCCTAGATCGTAGTTGGGTATATGATAGGCTTAATCCTGGTAGAGGGGGTTGAAACCAAGGTTCGTAAAGGGGGTTAAGGAGTTCATAAAGAAAGCTAGTTCACAACCTCATATTGCAAGCGATGGTGGAATTAGATGTCCCTGTCTCAAGTGCATGTGCAGAAGCATACTATCTGCTGCTGAAATCAAAGTCCACTTGGGTAGGGTTGGATTCCAGCCAAATTATTGGTATTGGACTGAACATGGTGAAGAAGTGCCGCATATCGATCCGAGTAATGTGCCAACTGGTGGTGGAGATGATGTTAACGATGATCCCTTCCTTAACATGCAACATATGGTGGACGATGTCTTCGGGCCCAACTATGACTTCAAAGGTATAGGGGACGATGGCAATGAGGAAGATGAGAAAGAGATTTTTGAGGAGCCTCCAAATAAGGACGCACAAGACTTATATGATTTGCTAATTGCGGCAAACCAGCCGTTATACGAGGGGGCTTCAGAATCCAAACTTTCGATTTGTGTCAAACTTTTGGCATGCAAATCAAATTGGAATGTTCCTCAAAAGTGTATTGATTTCTTTGCAAGCATGCTTGTAGCCGTGTGTCCTTCAAAAGATGCATTGCCGAAAAATTATTACCAAGCACAAAGATTGGTAAGCATGCTAGGTTTGAAGTCTGGGCAAATTAATTGTTGTCGAGATGGGTGCATGTTGTACTAGAAAGACAATGAGAACGATCAAGAGTGTAAGTTTTGTAATGAACCACAATATCTTCCTCGTAAGATCGGGATGGGTAAGCATAAAGACGTTCCAGTAAAGAGAATGTTCTACTTGCCAATCACTCCTCGGTTGAAAAGACTGTATGCGTCAACGGAGACTGCAGCTCAAATGAGATGGCATCATCAAAATAGATCTAGTTCAGGCGTTTTACGTCATCCATCTGATGGGGAAGCTTAGAAGCATTTTGATTTGATGTATCCGGACTTTGCAAATGAACCATGAAATGTAAGACTTGGTTTATGCTCTGATGGATTCACACCTTACATGCAAGCTTCTTCAACCGCATATTCATGTCGGTCAGTTGTTGTGACCCCGTATAATCTCCCTCCTGAAATGTGCATGACTAAACCGTTTATGTTTTTTATGTGCCTCATACCTGGACCACGTAATCCTAAAGCAAAAATAGATGTGTTCTTACAACCTTTAATAGATGAGCTTTAGCAATTGTGGAATGATGGTGCTTTGACTTATGATATCTCCATGAAGCAAAACTTTGTAATGAGGGCAACCTTGATGTGGACAATCAATGATTTTCCCGCCTATGATATGTTGTCCGGGTGGGGCACTCAAGGTAAATTGACATCTCCCATTTGTATGAACGACACAAAGTCTTTTAGGCTGAAATATGGAGGGAAAAACTCATGGTTCGACTGTCACCGTCGATTCTTACCACCTGATCACATCTTTAGAAGAAGTAGAAAGGGGTTCACAAAAAAGAGGGTTGAAAAGGATGGGCCGCCTAATGTATTGACAGGGGATGAAATACAGAATTCGGTGCATGAACTGCCATATGTGCCAGTGGATGGAGTTCCTAAGATACCTGGCTATGGCGTTACCCACAATTGGGTGAAACAGAGTATCTTTTAGGATCTTCTGTACTGGAAAGATAATTTGCTAAGGCACAACCTAGATGTGATGCACATAGAGAAAAATGTCTTCGATAATGTGTTCAACACAGTCATGAATGATAAAGACAAAACAAAGGACAATGAAAAGGTGAGACTGGACTTGCCCCTCATTTGTGCGCGTAGTGACTTGTAATTGGTCCCAAATAACAATGGAAAAATGACAAAACCTAAGGCAACTTACTTTCTATCTTCTGATGAGGCAAAAAAAGTATGTAAATGGATTAAGGAGCTTAAGATGCCAGATGGGTATGCTTCAAACTTGGCTAGGTGTGCGAATGTTAACACCGACAGAATGCATGGGATGAAAAGTCATGACTATCACGTTTTTATGGAGTATTTACTCCCATTTACATTTAGTTTGCTGCCCGACCTTGTGTGGAAATCACTTACAGAATTGAGTCAATTCTTTAAGGCCTTATGCAGTAATACCTTGAGACTTGATGAATTGATCAAATTGAATGAAAACATTCCATTTATCACACGCAAACTTGAAAGAATCTTCCCACCAGCAGTATTTGATTCGATGGAACATCTACCAGTCAATCTCCCACATGAAGCAAGACTTGGTGGTCCAGTTTAATATCGATGGATGTTTCTATTTGAAAGGTACATTACCATTCTCTTTTGTTTCCTTCTCCTACTTAAAATTTTTCGATATTGGTACTCCAATGTACGATATTGTTTTTTTCAGAATGATAAGTGATTTTAAGCGGTCAGTAAAAAATAAGGCCAGAGTAGAAGGCTCAATATGCATGGCCTACTTACACAGGGAGACAACATATTTTTGTTCCCACTATTTCAAAACAATATCATTGTATGCCACAAGACAATGTAATGAAGCTATAAGGTTGGATGATGTTGTGACATCAACAATATCGATTGGCAACCAACTTGGACGTCTTAGTGGGCAACATGAAATACATTGGTCGAGCGATGCTGAATGGAGGTCTGCTCATGTGCACATCCTCATCAATTGCAATGAGATTAAGCCGTATATTGAGTAAGTAACATGAAACTAAACACAGACTCTGTATTTACCAAATATATCTTTGATGGATTATAATCTTTTATTGACAGTGGTTTTTTGCACTATCACTCCATTAATGAAGAAGATCCATCAGCTCAAACTCGTATATATGGGGAATTTCCAGAATGGTTTCGAGCCTATGTAAGTGACTCCACGAGGGGTTTGGCTAACACTTTGTCGTAAAAAATTACACGTTATCCTTATTGTGAATTTATTGTTTGAATAGGTTACTAATCTGGCAAATGGCGTGAGTGATCCCAACTTGATATCATTAGCTTGGGGTCCAGAGTCAAGGGCCATTAGTTGACACAAATATTTCATCAATGGATACAAATTTCACACACACGCTTGGACTGTGGGTAAAAAAACCATAAACAGCGGAGTCTATGTGAAAGGGGTTACAGGAGGAGAAGAAGATGATTTCTACAGAGTAATCCAACATATATTTGAGTTGGAGTATCATAGATTGCCTCACAACGTAGCATTGTTTTATTGTCAATGGTTTGATCCCAGACAGAATAGAGGAACAAAAGTTCATCCGTAGTATGATATTGTAAATATCAAGATGAGCAGACAATATGATCGCTATGATCCATTCATAATTGCACAAAAGGCCAGACAAGTGTATTATGTACCATATCTAGAAATACAAACGGATAAACGTGGATGGTGTGCAGTAATAAAGACAAAGCCCATAGGTCGTATAGAGGTGGATGGCATTGAGGAAGACACACCCTATCAAGATGAAGAGATGGCCCACATTGAACAAATAACCGAAATTGAAGACATGCTCGGTTTGCATGATGAAATACATGGTGAGGACGAAGAGGTCGATATTTCGTTTGCTTTAGATATTGACATGGATTGTGAAGTAGAGGAAGAATATAGTGAGGGTAGTTATCAGACAGAGTTTGAGACTAATGCAGATATGGATGTGGATGATGAGGACGATATTGATGACGTTTGAAATGAGAGGTAAGAGAATACTGCAATGAACAATAATTTTACATGATCAAAACGGTATTGTGTTGGTTATTTTAGTGTATTTTATAGTTTATTATTTTAGAGTTTCTGTTGGATATTGATGATTTCATAGTTCATATTTTAACTTGTTGTTAATTTATTATTTCTAACGTCTTATGTTGTTTATGCATTTTAATGTTGATAGATGCCTCCAAAAGACATAGGTAAAGTGGCCAAGATTCCTACGAGGAGGAATCGGATGATTTTGCCGCACATGGTGACACAGGCGGCTCAGCATGCATAGGCTAGCCGTGTCCAGTCACCATTGGACGACGACGCATCCACTCCACCCACCCAGCAGGCTCAGGTTCATCCGCCTGAGGCACCTATCCGCATGATCCCGACTCTGGGTTTTAATCGATGGGTACAGTCCCTCCTCCTCCTGGGCAGGAGGAGGGTGTGCCATCTCCGACTACTCCTATAGCATCACGATCCTCAACGTCCATTTCATCGAGGCATACTCAGGATGAGGCAGGACATTCACAGCCTGCACCTAGTGGTTCGACGGCGCAGGGATCACATCACTCTCATCATGACCCTGAGATGACACCAGATGGGAAGCCATACATTTATCCATTGGGGCAAGGGTACGTAATTTATCACTACTATATGTTTAACACTGTTATATATATATATGTGTGTGTGTGTGTGTGTGTGTGTGTGTTCATGATTGTATAATGTATTTAATATTTTGTTTGTAACTTGTTTATAGATGGCTACCAAGTAAGGTGGCCTCTACGGTCCTCACAGTTTTTGGTTAGAGAAATTTTGGGTAAGTTTGTGTTACTTTTCTCAAAAGCTAATTCAATTATTGTGTTTCTATTACTGAATGTACTCTAACTTATTTGTATTATAACATTGCAGGCAAAAGTTGCCTGGCGGCCTGAGCATGAGTATCAGCTCAGGAAATTTTTTGATAGTAAGGGCTCGAAGCGTTTATCTGAGATGCTGATGGAGGCGAGGAAGAAGCGCCAACACCCAGGCTGGATAGGCGAGAGTGCATGGCAAACCCTCGAACAGAAATGGGATTCTCCTGAATACAAGGAGAAATCAGTACTGGCAAAGACAAACCATGCCTCTGCCAAGGGTGGATCTGTCCATACAGGTGGATCCATTTCCATCACTGAGCATGCCATATGGATGGTATGTTGTTCAGTTAAACACTTGATAATTGCAACACATATTTTATTTGTTAATTATTGTTAATGTCTGTTTGGTATTATTTGTTTTGTTTAAGGCGAGAGAGTTGGGTAGGGAAGTGTCGGTGGATGAGGTCTTCATTAGGACTCACCAGAGGAAGAAGGACAAATCCTGGGTGGACGAGAGAGCCAGGGAGACATATGTAAGATTGAACATTGTATTTATTGTTTATTATTTGAAATTTGATTTTGTTATAAAAAAGTAATGTATCCTAGTTTAACGCCATTTTCTTTTGAGCAGGAGTCATTTCAGGAGGCACTGTAGCAAGCCTCTCAGCCAGAGGAGACATCTGATAGTGGCCCTCAGGAGGTTGACCCGTCGACTAGATTAGACTACTGGCTCAAATCTGTTGGGGGAAAGACTCGGGGACGTCTCTACGGTGCCGGAGATATGTCCTCGCATTATAGGCCAGGTGTCTCCTCTCTGACTCAGGAGTCTCGTGCGTCTGCCAGTACTACCACTATCCCCAGTTAGTACTCAGCACAGTTGGCGGCCGTTGAGGAGTGGGCTAGGGCGGCCGAGGAGGAGGCTCGTCAGGCACGTCAGGCAGTTTTGGATGCAGTACGGGCAGCAGAGGTGCGCCAATAGGAGCAGGCTGCGGACTTCCAGAAACAGCTGAGAAAGTTGGCAAGCAGCATTGCCAACATCCATTCCGTCCGTCGCCATCCAAACTACGAGGAGGAGGATGAGGACGACGACGACGACGATGACGAGGAGGAGGAGGATTAGATTAGGTTTTATTTTGTGTTGTATGTTGACTTGACTTCACATACATGTTTATTTTTGTTTAACATTTATAACACTCGTATTTACATATTTTTGTGCTTTTTATTTATGTTATTTATTTATGATTGTGTTGGTGGGCCATTGAGCCCTTGTTGGTTGGTATTTATCTGTATTTTGATTGTTAAAAATGCAGGTTGAGCTGTCAGAAAAACAAAAAAAACCTTTTAAAATTTTCAACATTACCGACGGCTTATAAAGACACAAAATAGTTTAAAATTAACGGTGTCACTGTCGGTAATCCGTTGGTAAAACCAACGGTTAAATCCGTCGCTACGCCGTCGATAACTTATCGACGGCTAGGCCGTCAGTAAATGGAATTTAATTAATTTAAATTCCTTTCGTTACCAACAATGAAGCCGTCGGTAATCCGTCGGTAAAAAAATGGTTATAGTCGTCGCTAATCCGTCGATAATTTACCAACGGCCAAGCTCGCTAAATGCGACCAAAACTTTGTTGGTTCCGTCTTGTTTCCGACGACTGTACCGACGGTTTAGCCGTCGACAATTACCCATGGCTGTCGTGTGGCCGTCGGTAAAATTACCAGCGAGCAAAACTCCCAGAGCCCCGACGTCGTCGGTAGCCCGTCGGTAATTGGCCGTTTTCGACGGTTTTCGAGGGTTACTGACGGCTTTTGGCCGTCGGTAATATGCGAATTTCTTGTTGTGTATAATATTATAGAAGGGAACAAGGGGTACCCCAACCCATTATATAATAGCCAAAACAATGGGACAACCCAAGGTAACAATTAAACCAAGGGGGCTAAACCCTACCAATATTACAATCCACTGGGTCCGTAAACCACTCATAAAAAAGGCACGGACCAGACTTTCCCCTAGACAGGAACCACCTCCAAGACATTGACTTAATTCGGTCTGCTGTCTGAGCAAAGTCCAACACTCCACCCGAAAACATATAACTGTTCCGCAGCTCCCAAAGGACCCACAGAACCGTGTGCCAGATCAAGGCTAGCCCCCCGTCTACCTCAAGCCCAACCTCGAAAAGGACAAAACAAAGAGTACATGTAAACAAATTTTAGGGTATTACAAACTCCCATCCCAGCCATCTAACAATAGCATACCACACACTAGATAAGAACCGACATCTGACAAAGAGATGAAGTGCTGACTCCTGGCCGTCTCTGCATAGGATGCATGTGGTAGCAGAAGGATCCTAAATGACCCAGCGTCGAAATAAGTTTGTCTGAGTAGGAACTCGGTTCAAAAGCAATTACCTTTGACTGAGCCAAACTCCTCCAAAGCTTACTAAGCACCGAGACCTCGTAATCCGAGAGACACATCACCCTAGAAGAAGGGGTGGACAAAGTGGCATAAGCAGAACTAACAGAGTACCTACCGCTAGGATGTCGTGTCCAAACCCACCGATCCGGTACAATGGTGGCAGTCGCAGGTAGAGTAGATAGCTCAGTCCTCAACTGCTCCACCCAGACAAAGAAACTTCTCCTCTAAGAGAGACCCCACACCCATCTCATGTCCACCCATCTGCCACAGTCACCAACCATGCAATCTGGATGGGCTGACACTGAGTAGAGCCTCAGGAATTGCTGGCTCAACAGAGAGTCTTCTAACCAGGTATCATGCCAAAAGGACGTGGAGGCACCATCCCCTACTCTCCAAACCACACTGGTCGCAAACCTGTATGCCCTGCAACCCCACCAAACAGATATCCCTCTACCACACCGATGCACATGATGGGACTCGCAGCCCTCCCAGTATGGTTGATCGAGAGACACCGGGCTCGTACTTTGCTATCAACACCTCATGCCAAAAAGCACCCCTTCCACCAATAACCTCTACCTCCACTTTCCTAGCAGGTTAAGATTCACCAGCTTGAGGCTCCTCAGCCCCAGATCACCTCCACACTTAGGCTTGCAGACCTCAGACCACTTAATCCACGGTATCCTCTTTCCACCCCTGTTGCCTCCCCATAGGAACCGATGTTGGAGGACCACCCCATCAGTTCCCATGTCAAATCGTGTATTATACCGTATAACAGATACTAGATTTCTAGATATATGTAATGAAAGATACTCGATGAGCAAATCCTTTAGGTTACTAGCAATATAGTATTGCTAACGAATACTCTAAGGGCATTAATTAATAAATCAATAAAAAGGAAAATTTGTCTTGAGAATACAAGTTAAACAATTTCAATGTAATAAATATATTATTTTTCCATACAAACTTACCTCTTTTGATTCGTAATAACCAATGTCTTAATCATTAGCATTCTCCTAGAAAACATCATACAGAAGCTTCTCATGATCTCATCTACATCCTGTTGCAACATCAGGAACAGTCATGTTAAATCTTAATGCTCAACACACGAGTTTGTTGAATTGAACATGCATTATTTGGTGACTTACAAGAGATCCAGGTTGACAATGAAACGGTTCGTGCCGACATCCAAGCTTTTGTTATCTACGGATGCGTGGAACCAGAAAAATAATAGATTAATCAATATACCCCTTAATCAAGGGACATGTGCATTTTTTTATGAGATCAAGAGACATGGGCATTGATAAGATACTCATTCGTCTCATATTAAGCGTCTTGTTTACAGTATTTTTTTAACATACCTAGATAGTATTTATTTATTTTTCTAATAATACTATCATTTAAGTGTGAGTAATTACAACTGTAACAAGTTGATCATAAATACGCGTATACATGTATTTTTTTAAAAGGTAAAATTGTATCAAATAACCAACAAAAGGCGGCCTCAAGGCCCAAGCCACTAAAGCAAAGCCAGTGGGCCTCAAAATTTTATGACAAAAACAGGCCACAAAAGTTTTCTTTTTAGCTATACGATTGACTGAATTTCTTTTGTTTACAACAAGTTTGTCTAACAACACAATGTTTGCTTTAGGTCTCAGTAGGTATTGGGTCGGCCCTAGTCTTAACACATTATTTTACGATAAAAATTAGTATAGTTAATCATTTTCTTAAGAAGTGTGTATTATCTTAAACGATACTTATATGACACGAAAGAAGTAGAAATTAATACAATTGGACTTGAACAAAGTACCGCAAAGTTCGTAACGTAGGTCTTATTTGGGTTACATTTAACACATGCAATGCAAGCATATAGCTTTATTTTTTGGAAAATGCTAACGAGTGCTCTTAGGGCACTGATTAAGAAAACAAATATAGAAATATTGTGTTGGAAAGTGGTGTATTCAATTCTTTGAAAGTTTAAAAATTGTTCTTTCCAATATAAAACTTCTATTTTTTGTTTTCTTAACTTATGCTCTTAGGGCACTCGTTAGCATGACCCTTATTTTTTAAAATACCCTATTTCTCTAGTCACACACGCACAGACATCAACATTTTAAATATTACTACCATGAGAGTTGCAATTAAATATTAAATGGGAACAGGAAAACGATGGCCTCGTAGAAGATGAAACATAAAATCAACACCACGCCTTCATGTTATATATATACTATATGAACTAGGACCAATTAAGCTTGAGCTCAACAAGAACATGTTAAATATTAGATGCTTTTAGTTACACCACTATATATACACACACACACGCACCCCTACCAATTAAGTGATAGTATAAAATTAGGCAAATCCAATTGCATTTCATTTGGTCTCCGCTATATATTTTGTTGCCTTCAGCACATTAATTGGGCCGTTACACGAGTTGACCTGTAGATTCAATACAATGAATGTGTCATAAATATTGGAAATTTTCATACATATTTTTATTTCTTAAAAGGTTCGTCGGCACGTATGTATATATACTTAATGGATAAAATTTCCATCGTGCATGTGCCATAGCTATACAATTGAGGATCACGTATGTATAGTTAATTAGGTTAGCATATGCACTACCATTCTGTATATTTTTTTTTCCACATCCGTGTCCTTTCTTTTAACTAATCTACCCCTGTTTCAAAATAAGTGTCGTTTAAGTTTTTTTCATGCAGATTAAGAAAACAATAAATGAATGGATGTGAGTGACAATTTTATAAAACTATCATTGCTAACCATTGATTGTTATAAATGCATAGTGGAGTATAGTTACTTAGGAGTGATGCACACATTATTAATTTGGGGGTACAATTGGAAAAAATTAATTAATATTATGTTGAAAAGATAAAATAACACTTATTTTAAAATAATTTTTTTCCAAAACGACACTTATTTTGAAACAGGGGGAGTATAAGAGTACAAAATCAAATCCACCTCTCCTTAGTGTCATTTATCATGATCTGAATCATTCCAGGAAAAGTACTACAAGACACAGATATAAGAAAAAGAATCCCAAATGTGTGTACAAAAGCGAATTTTAAGAGGGAAAAAATGACTTTAATTAGCTGCTAAATTAATTACATGATTAATTCGGTTTGTCTTCTCCCTCATTGATTCATTCTTCTCACCTACGTACTCTACTCTAGTAAGTTCACGTGATCAACTGATCTATCTATCTAGTATCTATACATATTTAGTTTCCCTATATCAACAGATTTCAGACTCAATTGGCACAATTACTATTTACTACTAAATGAGTTAAATTACAGCAACAGATATTAACTGCTCGAATATTAGGTCATATAGGAGGAAGATCTCACCGGATGGCAACATTAAATATATATATATATATATATATATATATATATATATTCACATATATATAATTTTTTACAATTTAAATTTAAATTATTACAACCCAAGATCTTAACTCTTTAGTAAATAGTAACATCTACTGTACTATCTTCTTTCATAAACCTTAACGGGCAAGCCACCTCTGAAGGTGGCAGTTAAACCCGGGGCGAACCGGGGCTCCAGATTCGGTCCAACCACCCGAACATCAAACCGTCTGACTAATGCGGCAACAACGGACTTCATCTCCACTAAAGCCAATTCCTTTCCCAAACAAACCCTGACACCAGCCTGAAAAACCGGATACTTGAAAGGGCATTTTTGTACAAACACACCGTCCTCAAACCATCTATCTGGCTTGAATACGAGACAATCCGGCCCCCAAATATGCTCCATTCGACCCATCGCATACGGGTGGTACGTAACCCTACTTCCCTTTCGTACAAACGTCCCATCAGGTAACACGTCATCTTCTGAAGCAAACTTGGAATCAAACTGAATCGGTGGAAAAAGTCTCATACTCTCGTGAATCGCTGCATTTAGGTAATGCATTTCGCGCGTCTGTTCAAAACTCGCACACTCCTGACCCGGGTCCATAACCCGGTCCAACTCCTCCCGGATCCGAGCCTCCACTTCCGGGTTTTTAGACAGCAAAGTGAAAAAACCGGTTAACGCGGCAGCAACAGTGTCACGACCCGCCAAGAGGAAACTAATGACGATATCCCTTAGGTATTCGTCGTCGTTTAATGAACCCATGAAACGCGAGAGAAGGTCATTTCGTGAGCGGAACCCTATTTCTTTTCTCTGCTTTATCATCTCGTGCGCCATGTCGTTTACTACTTTGATGGCTTCTTTCAGTTTCTTCTCTGACCCTATATTGAGAAACCGCTTCATCTTCCACACCAACGGCGACGCCGTCATGGCTCGTTCCGCTGAGAGCTTCGAGGCGAGGTCGAAAGCGATGGCTAGGTCGGAAACTGGGAGCGATGGAAGGAGACAACATGGGTCCAAACCGAAGGAGAATTTGCAAATGTTGTCGAAGGAGAATCTTCGAAGGATGTCTTGCATGTCCAAAACGAAAACTCCGTTTTCACCGCGTGCGGTTGAGGACATGAGAGGAATAAGCCGCGTTTGGATCTCTTCGGTGACTAGTTCCATAGCGTAGGAACGAATCGCGACGCTTCCGAGTTCTAGGCTTGCCATTTTGCGCTGAAACTTCCAGGAATCGCCGTCGGCGTTGAAGATTCCTCGGCCGAGAAGATCGCCGAGGATGGTGGAGAAGGGTTTGCCTTTCGGGTAGTTGTGGAAGTTTGTCTTGAGGATGTACTCCACGTTTTCTGGGTTGGAGGTGATGATGTTTCCAAGCACGTGAACGTGAATGGTTCCGGTTGATGAGTTTCGTAGAAGATGAGTGTACCAGTCGCAGAGATTCAAGAACTGTTTAGTCCAACTCATGGTTAAGTAGCTCTTGCAAGTGTTGCAGTTACACCATGGCTTTATCCTTGTGATGAAGATGAGAAGAGAAAACAAAGAGAATACAAGGGTGAAGGAGAAGAACAAGAAACTGCAGGTAGCAGACATCATTGATTGCAGAGAATCTTCAAAACTCATTTCCATTTCTTTCTTTTTTTTAATGTTTTGTAGTTTGGGTGGAACGGTGGAAGGTGGAGGCTTGGAACGTGTGATATATATAATGGGTTTGGGTCGCTACTGTAGGAACGTTATCAATTTATTTATTTAAACCAATACAATGGGCAAAAGAATCATCATTTTCAGTGTAGCGGTTTTGTGCTTTTCTTTCTACTTTATGGGGGTTTGGTTTATTTTATGAATTAAAATAAATTAAATAATGGAATATATGGAGCCCTGTGGTATGGATGGGTGATAATAAAAGAAATGAAATAAAAATAAAAATAAAAATAAATTCGTGGAAAGCTGAGAGTTGACATTTGGACACGTAAAACCCATAGCCGTCGACTCGTCGAGAAAGCAAGAAGGGTCCGAAGGCACGGGTAACGCGTGCGCAAAATAATCAGACACCACCGCTTTGGGACCTTTTTTTTAATTAATACTAGTACTATTTCATTTCACCCACGTGACGATATTACTTTGAGTTTGTTTTGGGCTTTGTGGGCCTAAGCTATTTGAATGCTTCGGCTCTGTCTCTAGACTCTTTACAGAACTAGCCAGCCGTCGTCAGCTGGAGAAATTGATGAAAAGGCAGTGATGCAACTTGTGGCAACTTGGGTATACATACCAGCCGTTTTTCAACATGACGACTTTGTCTTAGAATTTAACTCGTGTCAGCATTTTAGGCTAGTTGGTACTATTATGTGACTGCTGAGCTTACAAGACGAGACGTTTTCAAGTAATTTAGCATTGTCGCTTATAATAAACATTTTATTCAACATTGATAAATAGTTTTCCACGTTTTCCATTGTTTTGTTTATTTTTACAGAAGATGAGACTTATGTGTGGTGGCATCGTCGGTAGGGGTAAGTCCCCAATCTGTCAATAATTAGAATGAGCCTAAGCTTTGCATCACTGAAAATTAAAAGAAAGCCGATTAACAAACTGTTTGTTGTAAATGTTGCCCAGTAGTGTAATTGTGAATATGGCGGAAAAAAACGTAGTTGTTGAATTTGTCAACTTGATGAAAAGTGTGTTGCTATATACGTTAAAGAACACGAATGATTATGGATTAACGGTCCATCTAGACTTATTTTGCAAATTAGCATATGGGTGTTTGATGGACAAGCTACGCTCGATCCGTGCATGATATCTCATTGTTTTAAAATCTCTCTAGAATTATGATGCCCCAAGGAAAATTACAGCTTTTTCATGGAAATTTGCACTTCATAGATTGCCTACTAAACGCAATTTAATACTAAGACAGGATTATTTGGGTTAGAGTAATACTTTCTGTGTTTTCTGAAATGAAAGTGATGCTCATTTATTTTTCACTTGTATTGCTCTTATATTGTATGGACATGCTTAATTTTATGGATGGTTGTGCTTCTCGATTGTTTTACCATTTCTTTTGAGATCATTATTTGATGAGTAAACCCTCAATGTGGAGTTTAGAGTGCCTTAAAAATCAGTTTGGAGGGTCATGAAATTGCTTGAAAGTGTTTCTTGAACCCTGGGAATCGATTCCCTAGCTATGTGAATCGATTCAAGCATGTTTGGGACTCTGTGAATCGAAGTACGCCTCTGTGAATCGCATGAGAAGCTTGCAGGAATCGATTCATTTCATTAATTCGTGCAGGGGAGGCTTTTTTAACTAGGTGAATCGATTCACCTATGCCTGTGAATCGATTCACAGTCGGGTTTTTTATAAACCTGACGCTGCAGAATTGTGGGAACGAGGTGCAGTCTTTCTAGGGTTGTGTGCAGCCGTTCTTGAGCGTCTTTGTGAGGTTTTAGGGGCTGGAAACACATTGAAACACCTTGGGATCTTAGGGAATCATAGAGGGAGGATTGAAGGTTTTCTCTATTGTTGTTCTTGAGAGGTTTTCATAGAGGAAAAGAGAGAGGGATTGGGAACTCTTGGGTTTGTTCTTCTTGGACATTTGGAAGGAGTTCAAAGCTATTGTAATCTCTTGTAAAGACTCTTTGATAGTGAAACGGAGGGCTGCTCTCTCCCGCAGACGTAAGTCATCTTTTTAGGGCCGAACTGCGTAACCAAATAGCAGTGTTATTCTTCCTACTCTCTACTCTTTGTTTGATTGACGTTATTGCACTGTTTTTTGATTGCTATTAAATTTAGTATTTGTTGTCTTTGATATTTGTTCCATTTATTCTTGTTAGAAGCTCAACAAGTGGCGCCGTCTGTGGGAAGGAACAAATAATTCAATTGTGCACCATGGGTACTAAATGGGACATCGAGAAGTTTTCCGGTAATAACGACTTCGGTCTATGGAAGGTGAAGATGGAAGCAATCCTTATTCAACAGAAGTGCTTTGAAGCCTTGAAGGGTGAGGCAAGAATGCCGGCCACCCTGTCTCAAACGGAGAAGAAGGAGATGATAGATAAGGCAAGAAGTGCCATTATCTTGTGCCTTGGCGATAAGGCATTGAGGGAAGTTGCAAGAGAGAAGACCGCGGTGGAGATGTGAGCAAAGTTAGAATCGTTGTACATGACCAAGTCATTGGCCCACAGGTTATGTCTGAAACAACATCTCTACTCATTCAAGATGGTAGAGACCAAACCTATTGTGGAGCAACTAGTAGAATTCAACAAAATTATTGATGACCTGCAGAACATTGATGTGAAGCTCGATGACGAGGATAAGGCTCTGCTCTTATTGAATTCGCTGCCTAGATCCTTTGAACACTTTAAGGATGCACTCCTCTATGGCAAGGAGTCCACTATTACTTTGGAGGAGGTCCAACAATCAATTAGGACCAAGGAGCTAACCAAGCTCCAAGACTTGAAAGTGGATGATAGTGGTGAAGGCTTAAGTGTGTCAAGGGGAAGAAGTGAGAGTAGAGGAAACAACAATAAAGGGAAGAATTCTAGGTCGAAATCCAAGTCAAAGGGGAATAATAAGTAGTATAAGTGCTTCAATTGTCACAAGACCGGTCACTTTACGAAGGACTGTCCTGAGAAAGGGGGCAGGGGTGATTCTGTGGAAGTTGCAATTGCTATGGAGGATGGTTATGAGAGTGCGGGGGCTCTAGTGGTGTCGAGTTTAGAATCTGAAAAGAACTGGGTCATGGACTCAGGATGTTCTTATCACATGTGTCCTAGGAAGGAATACTTTGAGACTTTGAAGCTTAAAGAAGGTGGAGTCGTTCGCCTGGGTGACAACCGAGCTTGTAAGGTGCAAGGTATGGGTTCGATTCGTCTCAAGATGTTTGACAACCGTGAATTCCTTTTACAATATGTGAGGTATGTTCCTGAACTAAAACGAAATCTTTTATCTATAAGCATGTTTGATGGATTAGGCTATAGTACTAGAATTGAGCATGTCATGATTAAGATTTCGAATGGTGCATTAGTAATGGCTAAAGGATCTAAAATGTGTGGCTTATACATATTAGATGGTTCTACTGTTATAGGGCATGCATCATTAGCCAGTCAAGCTCCGCATGATAAAACTAAACTATGGCATTTAAGGTTAGGGCATGTTAGTGAAAAGGGTTTAGTTGAACTAGCTAAACAAGGTTTGCTAGGTAATGATAAATTGGATAAGCTAGAATTTTGTGATAATTGCATACTAGGCAAACAACATAGGGTTAAGTTTGGAAGTGGCATGCATCATTCTAGCAAGCCCTTTGAGTATATTCACTCGGACCTTTGGGGTCCCTCAAGAGTGACAACTCATGGAGGGGGTTCCTATTTTCTCACCATGATTGATGATTTCTCTAGGAGAGTATGGGTTCACATTTTGAAAAATAAAAGTGACACATTTGAAAAATTCAAAGAATGACATACTCTCATAGGAAATCAAATAGGAACTAAACTGAAAGTTTTAAGGACTGACAATGGCCTGGAGTTTGTTTCAGAGCAGTTTAATGAGTTTTGCAGGAAACAGGGAATTAAGAGACATAGAACCGTGGCAGGAACACCGCAACAAAATGGTCTGGCAGAACGCATGAACAGGACTATTTTGGAGCGGGTCAGATGTATGCTTTTGGGAGCTGGGCTGCCTAAAAGTTTCTGGGGTGAAGCTGTGAGTACAGCAGCTTACTTGATCAGCAGATGCCCATCAACGACATTAGACTTCAAGACACCTATGGAAGTTTGGAGTGGAAAACTGACAAAATATTCTAAGTTGAAGGTTTTCGGGGCTTTGGCGTTTGCTCATGTCAGACAAGACAAACTTGAAGCCAGGGTTGTGAAATGTGTCTTCATTGGCTATCCGGAAGGTGTGAAGGGGTACAAGCTGTGGAAGATGGAGCCTGGGGGATCAAAATTCATAATAAGCAGGGATGTGACCTTTGATGAGACTCGTATGGGGATGAAATGCAAAGACCTGGAGAATAGTAACTCAGAAACAGAGGTAGAGAAGACCCAGTTTGAGGCGGAGCCTTCCACTAGTGAGACCGGGAATGATGAAGAGGAGAATAGTCCCCCAACATCAGGTTCTAGAGGAAGACAACCAACAGTGGATCCTGGCTATCAGTTGGCTAGAGATAGGGAAAGGAGGGAAACTGTGGCACCAAAGAGATATGGCTATGCAGATTTAATTTGTTATGCTCTAAATGCGGCTGAAGATATGCAAGACTCGGAACCGAAGACATTCAGGGAAGCAGTTGAGAGCAAAGAGGGTCAGAAGTGGTTAGAGGCAGTGAATGAGGAAATGAATTCATTGGAGAAGAACCAGACCTGGAAACTTGTGAAACTACCTAAGAAGCGAAGGGTGGTTGGATGCAAGTGGATCTTCAAAAAGAAGGGAGGCATTCCGAGAATTGAAGAACCAAGATATAAAGCAAGACTTGTGGCCAAGGGTTTTACACAGGTTGAGGGAATTGATTACAACGAGATTTTCTCACCCGTGGTGAAACATTGTTCCATAAGGGTTCTTATGGTAATCGTGAATCAATATGATCTTGAGTTGGAACAAATGGACGTGAAGACCGCATTCTTACATGGAGACCTAGAAGAGACAATCTACATGCCACAACCAGAAGGTTTTGTAGAGGACAAGTCTAAGGTATGTCTTTTGAAGAAATCCTTGTATGGGTTTGAAACAAAGCCCTAGGCAATGGTATCTTCGTTTTGACGATTTTTTTCTGAAGACGGGATTTGTGAGAAGTGGGTACGATAGTTGTGTTTACATTTTGAAGAGGGATGAGAAAGTAGTTCTCTACCTACTTCTCTATGTTGATGATATCCTGATGGCAAGCTCTAGCAAAGAGGAGATTAGCATGCCCAAGGAGAAGCTAAATTCAGAATTTGAGATGAAGGATCTTGGGGCCACTAAGAGGATACTTGGGATGGATATCGTGAGGGACCAGAAGAAGGGTGAATTATTCTTATCTCAGCATGGGTACTTGAAGAAAGTGGTGGAGCGGTTTAGGATGCATGAAGCTAAGCCGGTTAGCACTCCTTTGGGTCATCACACAAAGTTCTCGGTGACACAAGCTCCTGAGTCCGAAGAGAAGAGGAGGAAGATGGATACTACTCCATATGCTAGTGGGGTAGGAAGCATCATGTACGGCATGGTTTGTAGTAGACCAGACTTAGCATATGCAGTTAGCATAGTGAGTCGGTTTATGGCAAATCCGGGCCAAGCTCATTGGGAAGCACTGAAGTGGATTCTGAGGTATTTGAATGGGTCACTCAAAGGTGGTTTGAGGTACACAAGAGCAGCTTAAGGAGAAGACGCTTTGGAGGGTTATGTAGATGCATATTATGCAAGAAATGTGGATACAAGGAAATCCTTTTCTGGATTTGTATTTACATTGTTTGGAACGGCAATAAGTTGGAAGGCTAATCAATAGTCCGTTGTGGCGCTATCTACTACTCAGGCGGAGTATATCGCCCTAGTTGAAGGGGTGAAGGAGGCCATATGGTTGAAAGGTATGATTGGGGAGCTAGGAATTACACAAGGATGTGTGAAGGTACATTGTGATAGTCAAAGTACTATCCACTTGGCAAATCACCAAGTGTATCATGAAAGGATAAAGCACATTGACATCCGTTTACATTTCATTAGAGACGTCGTAGAATCTAAGGAAATTGTGGTTGAGAAGGTTGCGTCAGAGGACAACCCGGCGGATGTATTCACCAAGTCATTACCTAGATCAAAGTTCAAGCATTGCTTGGACTTGATGAATTTCTCTGAGACGTAATCCCAGTAATGGAGAGAGCAGCTAGTGGTTGATGGATAAAGTTGAGCATCACCACTGATTTGAAGTCAAGGTGGAGAATTGTGGAGTTTAGAGTGCCTTAAAAATCAGTTTGGAGGGTCATGGAATTGCTTGAAAGTGTTTCTTGAACACTGGGAATCGATTCCCTAGCTATGTGAATCGATTCAAGCATGTTTGGGACTCTGTGAATCGAAGTACGCCTCTGTGAATCGCATGGGAAGCTTGCAGGAATCGATTCATTTCATTAATTCGTGCAGGGGAGACTTTTTTAACTAGGTGAATCGATTCACCTATGCCTGTGAATCGATTCACAGTCGGGTTTTTTATAAACCTGACGCTGCAGAATTGTGGGTACGACGTGCAGTCTTTCTAGGGTTGTGTGCAGCCGTTCTTGAGCGTCTTTGTGAGGTTTTAGGGGCTGGAAACACATTGAAACACCTTGGGATCTTAGGGAATCATAGAGGGAGGATTGAAGGCTTTCTCTATTGTTGTTCTTGAGAGGTTTTCATAGAGGAAAAGAGAGAGGGATTGGGAACTCTTGGGTTTGTTTTTCTTGGACATTTGGAAGGGGTTCAAAGCTATTGTAATCTCTTGTAAAGACTCTTTGATAGTGAAACGGAGGGCTGCTCTCTCCCGCAGACGTAGGTCATCTTTTTGGGGCCGAACTGCATAACCAAATAGCGGTGTTATTTTTCCTACTCTCTACTCTTTGTTTGATTGACGTTATTGCACTGTTTTTTGATTGCTATTAAATTTTGTATTGGTTGCCTTTGATATTTGTTCCATTTATTCTTGTTAGAAACTCAACACTCAATTTAGTCCCTAAAATATCACTTTCTCTCCTATTTAGTCCCTAAACTATGAAAACCTATTAAATAATCCCTAAAGTTTACTTTTGTCCATCAATTTAGTCCTTAAACCTATTAACCGAGGGACTAAATTGATAGATAAAAATAAACTTTAGGGACTTTTTAATAGGTTTTCATAGTTTAAGGACTAAATAGGAGAGAAAGTGATACTTTAAGGACTAAATTGAGGGTTTATTCTTATTTGACTCACTAAGGTTTGGTACGAGGAAAGAAATTGAAACAGAGTTTTAAAAATGGACCGAACCGGTTGGTTCAACCAGTTGAATCGGGAACTGGTCAGTTCAGCGGTTGGTTCAACCCTATTTGTTTAGTTGAACCGCTCAGAATCAGGTTGAACCGTTTTGAATTGCTAATTGGAACCGGTTGAACCGTTTGAAATAAATTATATATTTTTTTATGTACCCCCCCGTTTAAGATTATTTATTTACTTATTAGTCGTCCGATTCAACCACGGTTGAACCGAATGAACCAATTGAATTATGATCCGGAGGTCTCACCGGTTCGATCTCCGGTCCGGTTTTTAAAATATTGAACTGAAATGATTTTGACAAATGTTTTAGCATTAAGTGCTTGTCTTTAGGTTCAAAGATATATAATTATTATTTTCAAAGACTCTAATTTTGATTTCGCTGTATTGTTGGATTAATCAATATTAGATCACACTCATGGTTAATAGCTTGTTATGGATGGTTGGGGGTATAATTTTTTGATTGGTGTAATTGTCAATTGGAGTAACCCTTGTACTCTTTTATAATATATTTATCTTGTAAAAAAATTACATGAACATAAAATCATAAACAATCAAGTCACACTGTCTTCAAGAATTTATCTACGTGTTGCGCAAATCTCCTAAGATTTAGCATGCTCATCCTGATCAAAATTGATTTGTCAAAAAAAAAAACTGATCAAAATTGAGGTATAAGAAAAAAAAAGATTAGTAATCAAGGTTATTTAAATTTTTTTTTGGTAGAAATCAAAGAAAGACTATTTAATATATCTCGTGACATAGTAGAACACAAATGATTTTAACAATTTCAATTTAGAAATTTTTTTCTCATCAGATGCAATAATAACAAGGATAGTCATTATTAATCTATAAGTAGTACATGCGTTAGGAAAACAATTAATTAAATGTCTTCAAAGAACTCAATACCATATAGTTTGATTTTGATTCAACTGTTTAAACCTTTCTAACGATTTTTAATTCTTCAAATAGAATTTTACCATCAAGATCATAAGAATTATAATGTTTTAGATAAGTTTTAAAATGTTTGCAGCATAATTTCAAGACATTATCAAAGAATGATCTAGTTTTTTCAATACTAAATAAAAATAAAAAAATCTCCTCATGTGTTATACTGCCCAAATCTGCTATTAAGTGAGCCAATTGTTTGATCTGCAGTATATTCAAAATAATGAATCCTAAAATACTTCTCAGCAAACTCAAGGTTCAATTTTGTGTATTTAGAGTAATTTTTATCACGATGGTTTAGACCTACGAATTTGATGTTTTTGAACAAAATGATGGAGGCTTACTGTTGTAACATCTCAACTTTCCCTAAGCTTAGTAATTAGAGACACTAAGTAAAAAAGGAGACTTAATTCTTAAGGATTAACTAGGTTAATAGCTCTTAATTTTAGTAATTTAAAGGAAAGTTGAAACTTAGGGGTAAATTACTAATTTTACCCTAGGATTAAGAAAATGTGGGGCTACTTATTTATGAGTTATTTTAATTGATTATTTTACCTAAAGGTTTTATTGAAGACCTAAGAGTAAATTATGAGATTAAATAAGGATTTATTGGCTTAATTGTAACAAAATCATTAAATCACCCCCATCACGTACCTCACTTGCCGCACTTCCACCCTAGCAATCTCTCTTTGTCTCATTTACACACACACGCACACTGCGTGAGAAAGAAGCAGAGAAAGAAAAAGGGAAAAAACAGAGAAAGAAGAAAAAGGAAAGAAAAAAAGAGGAGAGGAAGGGAAAGAGATGGAGAGATCGCGCGTAAGGAAAAAGGAAGGGGATGAGCCGCGACGGCTCCGGAGCTCCAGCGAGCGCGACGGCGAGGAGGGGGTGGCGCACTACCGTGCGCCATGGGAGGGAAGGAGAAGACAGAGGCTGAACGAGAGAGAAAAAGGAAGAGAAGGGGAAAATCGAAGGAGAAGAAGGAAGGAGCTCAGGCCCTAAGGATTGGGGGTTTCATCATCTTGCTTGAGGAAGCTCTAAGGGTATGTTTGGATACTTTAAAATGAGCGGAGCAGAATAGAACAAAATTTTTATTCTATTGTTTGAGTATTTTATGATAGAACGGAACCAAGTTCTCATTCCATCGTTTGGAAAATGAACGGAATGGAATGAGTTATAACTTTTTAATTCCTTTTTTACCATTACTTAAAAAATATTATCAAGTAGAATTAAAATATATACCATATTATAAGATAATACAATGAAAGTTTAACTGATTTTTTAAGAAAGTTTTATTGATTTTTAAAAAATATAATAATTAGAATTGAAACTAATTTTCTAACAAAATACCCAAAATCTAATTATAGCACCAAATAATTAAAATTATAAGTTACTAGTGCCCGTCTTTTCGCATTTCTACTGCGCTATATTATATCCCATTCCCTGACCTGTTGTTTTGTAGTTATGTCATGGGGTGGAAATGTGTGTTAAAGTTCAAATGGTAGTTTAAGAAAGCAAATTAGAAAGCCAAAAAGTGGTTATCAAAGGGAGTTCTCTTTATAAGATATTATAGATATATCAGTTATATATATAATATTAGATTATACAAAATAAGAAATGAAAAGTTATTTCGTCAGAAAAAAGAAACGAAAAGCTTTCTATAAAGAAAACAAAAAAACTTCACATGATGATTACAAACTCAAATAGAACCAGATGATTACAAACTCTGAATATAAAAAAGATGATTAGGAAACTCAAACAGCTACAGCAGAATAGACGAACGAAGCCACTACATATGAAAAAGAAAGAGAATAGAGGCGAGAGTATGTACAGTGTCGAAGCCAAAATGGATAAAACAGTAATTTGATAATTAGGAAACTAAATTATTAAGTCATTCCATCCCATACCACCCAAATTGGAGGGGAAGCAAAATGAGGGAAAACAATGGAATCTCATACCACTTCATTCCATTCCATTTCATCCCATCACATTTCATCAATGCAAACATACCCTAAGATAACATAGATTCCCCTCTTAAAACTCTAAATTTAGGGTGTGTTTACGTCATTATTCAAATTTTTGATGTTGAATTTTAATGAGTAGAAGTTTTGAAATTTTAGTGGGATTGATTAAGGTTTGGCTGCTGTCCCCAACCCCTTACAAACATACATGTGATGTTTGCCCCATTGTAAGTTCCACAGAGCTCCAATTGGGAGAAGTTGTGAACTATGAGAATGGATTGAATTTCAATGTAACAATTGTGAGTTCTTCCCTCAAGTGGTGGGCAACCACAAGACCCCCATTGGTTTTTTTTTTTTCAATTCCTTTCACTTGATGTGATCTATATGCTTTCTTTGAATTCTGAAAATATAGGTTAGAAATGACTTTGTTTAATATGTTGATGCTCTTGAATGAGATTTGGAATAATATGAATTTCTTGACATTTTGGGTTATGATTTCATATTATTGATTATGATGCATTATTGTTCTTGAGTTGTTTTATGTGTTGGATTTGGTATTCAAATGATTGGAAGTGTTGGTTGTGAGTTGATTAAGTTGTTGTTGGTGTTGATTTTGGAGTTTGCTGTCAAAAATCTGGTTTTCTACATTTTCTACACTGCATGAATCGATTCATGCAGCCATGAATCGATTCACAGGAGGCACCCTGGCCATCCTGGGGGTTCGATGAATCGAATTTAGGAGCCGTGAATCGATTCACAGTTTCGTGAGCTGAAGTTTGCTGCAGTGTGTGAATCGATTCACACACCTGTGAATCAATTCATGCGTTTTTTTTTGAATTTCATGTTTTTGTTTAACCAGTTTGGATTTCATATGAAGGCTACCTTCTAGGGTTTTCCATAAACACTTTTTACACAGTTTTAAACACAATAACAAGCATTCTCAATCAACGACCCTCATGTTTGCAAACTTTCTCTCATTCTTAATATTCAACTCAATGCAATGCTTTGATAACATAAATGATTGTCTGTGTGTTATGGTATGATGGTTGTCGGTCCGTGCTGCTATAAGGTACGACGGCGTGGATTCCTAAAGAATCCAATTTTATACTTCGATGGAATCCATCATTTGTGATAGAATAGTTTGATGCTTGTCGGTCTGTGCTACTATAAGGTACAGCGACAGACGCGTCGGTCCGTGCTACTATAAGGTATGGCGGTGTGGATTCTTATGGGAATGCATTTACGGTTTTCAAGTGTACATGTTTATGATTTCATATAATTGGTTATGAATTCTGTTGGCATTCAATCAAGAACCATGCTTTGATAACATATATGATTGTCTATATGTTGATTGTATGGGAAGGGAATTCTCGGGGAGTTAAGCCTCCGGTACCCGTGTTTGAACCTTGCCTAACGTAGAAACTCTACAGGAGGCCAGAGGGGTCTTGTGAGTGGCATGCTTAGCATTTCTGTGGGGTCAATGATACCTGCACAGTGTAGCTGAGGTGTTACAAAGGAAGTCAATTTTATACTTCTAAGGGACTTGCTATAGTGGCATGCTCAGCGTTGTTGTGGAGCCTAATTAGTGCCTACACATGCGTTGCTGGGGTGTTATTTGTAGTTAAATCATATAGAATAGGATTGCATTTATGTTTATTTGTGATTAGTTATTAGAATAGGGATAGTCTTATGTTCTGTTATTGTTTTTAGACAGAATTTAATGTTTGTTCATTTCTAAGTGTTGATGCCTTATGGTTTATTTGTACTTCCCTCATTGTAGAATAAAATGTGATGTAGGGAGTATCTTGAAATCATGAATATGGGAAATCAAAGGGACAAAGGTGTGTACTTAGTCACCTTTTAGTGACAGAGTCATTTTGTTCTGAACCTTACCCTATGGTGGGGATTGTAATATGCATGCCTAATATTTTTTACAATTAGATGTGATATTATGATCTGACATGGATGTTGGTGATTTTGCCTATCTGGGAGGAGTTTTCTATACGTAGCACACCACGTGTAGCCGAAAACAACGGTAACAGGTTTTAATTAAAGTCTATGTTACTGAGTTTTATAACTCACTATGTTTGGGGCATTGTTTTCAGGTATTCACTGATTGAGGAGGATTAGAGAGCACATTTGGGATGCTCGACCTTGTATTAAAGTGAGACTCTCGGATGTCTCATTCCTGGATCACAGATAGACTCGTAGTCTATTCTATTTTAATTTTATTGTAATTATTTATGGAAAAACCCTTAGGGGAAAATTTGTAATTAATGTATTCTTTCGAAATTGCGCACTCTTTAAGTTTGATGCTCATATTCAATCGGTCTTAGTTTATTCCATTTTATTTAAATTATCTGGATAGTTTCGAATTATCTTTACTTAATTAATCTTAAGTTTCTTGAGTAATGCTCTGATTAGAGTCGGGGTGTTACAACTGTGGCTGGGAAGTGGGTGATCCTCTTGATGGTTATGGTGGCTTGCAAGTGGGTCCGTGACAATGAGTAGTGTGTGACGAGAAGGGTGAAGATGATGGAGGACCCGTGTTTTCTGTGGCACTGAGAGATAAGAGAGTACTGAGACACATAGAGGGAGAGAGATCAACAGATTAGAGAGAAATAGAATGACGGAAGCACGATACAGAAAGATTGAGAAAAATAGATCATTACTTATACGAGGCCCCCATTTTTGCTTTGAGATCCCAAATTTTGCTCTAAATGACTATCTCCGTTTTAATACCAAAGATCATAGGTGTGTTCTTATGGATACAAAGAGAAATGAAACATCGCATGTTATATAGTCACCAATTACTTGACTTAGTTTCGAAACAACTTATTTAATTATTTTTATTGTTTAATTTTTTTATAAGACATTTTTATGTAATTTTAAATATATAATTTTTTATTTTAATATCTATATATACTACTAAGGACACAAAAATTTGATGCCCCTCGAAAAATAGGGTCCTTGGCGGTTGCCCTTGCCCTTTCCAGCCGTGCTCAGGGCCAGTACCATTGCTAAGAATTACATTGGACATTTCGACTATCTTGTTAGAGGCATCTCCAATGAGTATTGCATATTGATTTCTTAAATCTACATGACAAATAAGGTACCATGCTTAATTTTTCCCCATTGGAGCTAATCTAGATAGATATGATAGAAGTTACGGAAAACTCTACACGAGTAGTGATGAAATAATGTTGAGACAATAATATTGTAATTGAAGTGATTAGATTGTTGTGGGAAATTTATCTCACTGGGGTATTTTGACCTAAAAATTACGCATTTGGTGTAAGTCAGAAATTATTTACCTATCTAGGGTAAGTCGACTTGTTTTTTTTTTTAATGAGTCGTGGTTGGCAACCACGACTTATGTTTTTCCTTTTTTTTTAATGTGAGTCATGAATGTCATTCACGATTTACTTTTTTTATATATAAGTCGTGAACCACAATGATGACATGCCCCTTTTTAATTTTTTTAATTATATTTTAATTAAGAAAAACCTTATTTTCATGAATTAGGTTTTTTTATTTTTTTTAAAAAAATTAGGACAAAGTCACAGGCGACCAAAGGATCCAAACACTAGTGCACGAAATAGAAAAGAATTAGGTCTTTTACACAGGGTATATAACCAACCGGTGTAAAAGGTTTCACATTTAAAAACTAAAGACAATTGACACCAGATTTTTATATAATCGATTTTAAAAGTCTTTCTCTTTGATTAAAATTACTTTCTCCCTCTCATTCTCAGATACGCAAAGTATTTCTCTGAGATAACCATACTCTTTCTCTCTCGCAGCTGCACTCTCCTTGTTCTCTCTGCCATTCAAGCCCTCTCTCTCGCCGCTGCACTGTCATCGTTTTCATCTTCTCTCACCGCCATTCGATTACCTCTACTTCACGTGGTTCTCGCCGCGTTCTCCTTCTCGTGGTTCTCGCCGCCGTTCACCTTCGAAGCCCTTTGAGGCAAACCAGAAGCGACCACAACCACTTGTTCCTTCTCGTTGCTTATAGGTTTGTTTCTTTACCTTATAGCTTTTTCCCTTTTTGGTTTTAATCTGTTTGATAATCTACTCACCTTAGCTTCTAATCTAGCTTTGGTCAAATGCTGAGCATTAGCTATCTTCATGGGTATTCATCGTTGGCGACCTATGTACTATGTTTAGTTTCTATGTACTTTGTTCCACTCGGGATTGTGCCACTGTTTCGGGTTAAAGTCCTTCCTTGCCACTTGTGTTACTGTTAAGTGTTATGGAAACATTTGGTACTTGATTTTTGACATTTAACACATGACAAAAAATGCCAAGTAATATTGTCTGCAATGTGTATATAAGTTTACCTACAAAGATAATATGGATTGTTGTTTTCAAATTATGGCCAAATGTTTGAAGTTTAATGCTTTACTGGGTTTTTGATTTCCATTCAAGTTTATATCCTTTACAAAAAGGTAATTCTCTGCACCTACAAATAACAATTAAACTGTTGAGGTATATTATGCTTTTTGTTGTCATTCAATTAAATTTCAATTTGGTTGCTCATGACTGACCACTGTTTACAACAGACAATTTCTTTAGATGAAAACCGTGGTCGTGGGGGGTCATCGTACTCGCATGGCTTCCAAGAGGTCACGTCCCTCTATTAGCAGGCCGATGATGACTGTAAGGGAGTATCGAGATAGCTTTGTGAGGATTGAGGATCGCGATGCTCGTCATTGCGATCCTTATCATGATGAGGTTCGTGATTTGATGAACCAGTATGCTGATCCCAGTGCCAACGTTGACCGTTGGGGCCCGGGCCTTCGTATGCGCACGCTTCAGAGGAGACTACCCTCTCCCAGGAGGCCCGTAGCTGCCAGGGATGTTCATCGAGGGACGGACATTGTTCAGATCCCCAGTTATGACGATGAGATCTCGGAATATACTCCATCCACACCAGAGTATTCTCCCATCATAGAGGATTACACTCCATCGACTACTTCGGAGGAATCTATAACCCGATTTTGTCCTGGGGACCCCTCAAGGAGCCACCACTATCTTCGTTTTTATATTATGTTACCTATTAATGTATTTGACTGTTTTGATATTTTAACTGGATAAATGTATTAGGAGTATATATTAATGTAATTTTCATTGCTTTTTTATGAATATCCTGACTATTTAGTTCGATAATTATGATTATGATATATGATGTATGTTTTTATATTTGAGCTTCTCTATTTAATTTTTGTTAAGCCTTTCTATTTAATTTTTGTTAAGCCTTAGTTTCTTGTTTGAGATTCAATAAAATGTTTGCGTGTGTCTCGGGAATGGTACCGCTCATTTTATTGAATCTTGAATTGTCCAAGTAGGATAGTTTGGGAAGAAACTTTTTCTTTTATTTGGTTAATAGTTAGTCTTTAAATCTTTTATCTAATACATGATAAAATTTCAAATTGCTATTTTTCCTATTGTCTCTGGGTGCATGCTTAATCGTGGTGGATGTTACCACGTTTGAGTTGTATACTTGGAGACCAATGGGAAATGCTGCCAAAATTTCATCAGGTATAAGATATAAGGATTTAACGACTAACTATTAACCAAATAAAGAAAAAGTTTCTTCTTGAATGGGATAGGTTCATACCAAATATATAGAGATCTGTTGGATACTTGTGGTTGAAAGGTCTTGAAGTGGTGATTGTGTTCATTAAATAAGCGTGTGTTTACTTTTTCAGAACGTAGCTATGGATCGTAGTTGGATGAAAAAAATCAATTGACCAATGAGTATAATAATGGAGTGTTAAAATTTTTGAAATTTGCTAAAACAAAGCTTCCTAATAGTAATGGAGAATTTTATTGTCCTTGTGTTAAGTGTGCGAATCAGACACCTCTAAAAATTAAAGACATACATGAGCACTTTGATGTCTTTGGGATTTGTCAGAGTTATACAATATGGACATGGCATGGTGAAGTGTTAGACACGCCAAGTGTGTCCAAAAGTGGGGAAGTTGAGGTAGATATGGACGATCGACAATAGGACATGATTCGTGACATTGGACCAGATTCTTTTAAGCAAGCACATGTCTATGATACTCTATGTAGTGGCAACGATCTACCATTATATCCAGGTTGCACAAATTTCACACGGTTGTCAGTGGTTTTGAGGTTGTTTAATCTTAAGGCGATAAATAGGTGGACTGATAAAAGTTTCACTGAGTTACTGGAGTTGTTGAAAGACATGCTTCCAGAAGGCAATACATTGCCGAATCGTAACTATGAGGCGAAGAAGATATTATGTCCGATGGGTGTGGAGTATAAGAAAATACACGCTTGTCCCAATGATTATATATTATATTGGAAGGAGAATGAAGACAAAGAAATATACCCTAAATGTATGAAATCACGATACAAAAATAAGGATGGTGATGATGGTTGTGATGTCACCTCAAAAGGTCCTCCTACAAAGGTGTTATGGTATCTTCCAATTATTTCATGGTTTGAACGATTGTTCGCCAATGTAAAAGATGCAAAGAATATTAGATGGCATGCAGATGAGAGGAAATATGATGGGAAGCTTCGTCGTCTGGTTGATTGAAGAGAGTTGATTCTTTGTTTCCAGATTTTGGCAATGACCCAAGAAATCTGAGGCGTAGACTTTCTACGGATGGAAGATGGAATGAATCCATATGGTAGTTTAAGTAATAACCATAGTTCATGGCCTATTTTCTTGGTTATTTATAACCTATCTCCTTGGTTGTGCATGAAGCGTAAATATATAATGTTATCTATGATGATATCCGGACCAAACCAGCCAAGAAATGACATAGATGTTTATCTAAGTCCCTTGATTGAAGACTTGAAAATATTGTGGGGGGGAAGGCATTGATATTTTTGATGGGTATTCCAATAAAAATTTCAAGATGCGTGCCATGTTATTTTGCACCATAAATGACTTCCTAGCTTACGAGAACTTGTCTGGGTATAGTGTTAAGGGGCATAAAGCTTGTCCTATATGTGAAAAAAGCACATCCTACCATCAATTGCAACATGGAAGGAAGACTGTTTATCTTGGGCATTGGAGATTTCTTAGACGTAATCACCTGTATCAGAGGTTGAAAAATGCTTTTAATGGATGCCAGGAAAATGGAGTTGCTCCAAAAGCCTTAACTGGGGAAAAAGTTTATGAACGGGTGAAGAACATCAATGTTAGTTTTGGAAAGAAACAAAAGAAGTTTACTGAAAAAAAATATGGAAGAAGAGGTCAGTTTTCTTTGATTTTCCATATTGGTCGAGTCTTGATGTGAGAAACTGTATTGATGTGATGCACGTGGAGAAAAATGTTTGTGATAGTGTAATCGGTACGCTTCTCAACATCAAGGGCAAAACAAAGGATAGTTTGACTGCTCGTCTAGATCTGGTTGATATGGGCATAAGAGAACAGTTAGCTCTAGAGCCAAGAGATAACAAGACATATTTGCCACCAGCATGTCATACCTTGTCAAAACAAGAGAGAAGAAGCGTCTGCGAGTGTCTACAGGACTTGAAAGTGCCACAGGGCTACTCTTCAAATGTCAAGAGTCTTGTGTCAATGAAAGATCTTAAACTACTTGGCTTAAAGTCTCACGACTGCCACGTCTTGATGCAACAACTTCTACCAGTGGCTATTCGTGGCATCTTGCCAAAAAATGTTCGGCATGCCATAACTAGAATGTGCTTATTCTTCAATGTTGTATGTAGTAAAGTGATTGACCCTTAGGAGTTGGACAACTTGGAAAATGAGGCTTTTATTACCTTGTGTCAGTTGGAGATGTTCTTTCCTCCCTCGTTTTTCGAAATCATGATTCACTTAATTGTTCATCTAGTGAGGGAGATTAGAGTGTGTGGGCCTGTTTATCTAAGGTAGATGTACCCTGTCGAATGATACATGAAGATCTTGAAAGGGTATATGAAGAATCCTTACCGTCCCGAAGCATCTATTGTTGAAAGGTACAACACAGAAGAATCCATTGAGTTTTGTACAAACTACTTGTCTGAAGCAGAACCTGTACGGATATTCCCAAGTCTCGTCACGAGGGAAGATGTGACGGTAAGGGTACACGAGGAAGGATAAGAACATGGGTCATGCGGAAGTGATGCAGGCACATCTGTACATATTGAATAACACTGATGAGGTTGAGTCATACTTGTCTACTCACAAATCCATTGTCAAGGCCAAAAACCCCCATAAGAACGAATAATGGGTGTTGAAAGAGCATAACAAGACATTCCTAAGCTGGTTTAAACCACATAATATGAATGATGATACTGCTTCTGATGACATAAAATGACTAGCAAATGAGCCTAGCTTTAATGTCCTATGTTGGAGTGTGTACGATATAAATAAATTTTCCTTTTATATAAAGTCATAGGATGACAAGAATACTGTGCAAAACAGTGGGGTTATGGTCATGGCTTTTGCAATGCACTTTTCTAGTTCAAATGATAAGAACCCTGTTCTGGAATCCATAGCTTACTCTGGGGTCTTTGAAGAGATTTGGGAGCTCGATTATTGTAAATTTAGAGTGTCTGTTTTTAAATGTAAGTGGGTTAACAGTAGCAACAGTGTACAAACCGATGAATTAGGATTTACATTGGTGCACCTTGACAAGATAGGTTATACGGACGGGCCTTTCATCATGGCATTCCACGCCAAACAAGTATTTTATGTGAATGATCCCTCTAGCAATATGTGGTCTATAGTGCTCCAAAGAAGAAACATGCATCAGAGTGATGAAAATGAAGATGCATATGTAGATATTTATGACACTCCTTCTTTCTCAACACAAAGACATTCTTTCACTGATGAAAATGAAGTGGACGATGTATATGCCACTCGTGATGATCATCAAGAAGGGATATTAGAGGAGAAATGATCAACTAAGTTTGTTATTTGTAACATTATAATAATTTTGTTAATATATGCATGTTTGTTATTTAATTTGTTCATTATTTATAGTCTGACTGACGTATTATTATTTTTTGTCTATATTGCAGACATCATGGATGATTCTTCAGTCTCCTCTCCTACGAGGTCTAGGACTACTAGATGCATATGTAGACATTTATAGCACTATATTCTTTGTACATTGTTTATATATTGTTTACATATATATAGCTTAACTTTGTTTAAGTGTATATTTGATATGTTTATAGATTAAATTTGATAGCTTTAAATGGTTTGAATTTTGGGCACATTTGGTGCCAATTCTACTGCCAATTTTTGTGAAATTTATTGCCTATTTATTATCATTTTAAATTGCCTCTGGGCACGAATGGATAAAAATAAACAGAAAAAAGTGTACCTTTTACGCCGGTTATACAAGAAATTAGTGTAAAATATTTATTAAATAAAGCAAAAAAAAACAAAAGCCGATGTAAAAGACTGACCTTTAACACTGATGTTCTGCAAAACCGGTGTAAAAGATTAGTCTTTCACCCCGGTTATTTTTAAAACCGGTGTAAAAAGTTCTTCAAAAAAAATAAAAAATAAAAGGAAATTGAAATTTTACACCGGATATGTAAACGGTGTAAAACATTGACATTTTATGCCGGTTAAATAACCGGGGCAAAAACCCCAATATACAACACCAGGAGTATCTACACCGGCACCAAAACCGGTGTAAAATCCTCATTCTGCACTAATGAAAATATAAATTTTGAGAACTTTTGGATGAAATTTGGGTCCAAAAGACAGTCCAATTAGTTAATAAGATGCAGAACACAGTCCAGAATTCGGCCAAATTTTAAATCCAAATTTTAGTCGTAGCCTGTTATGATATAGTAGGTTTGATCTATTAATTTACTTTTATGAAATTCACTCACTTGATCATAGATTAAAAATGGTTGATTTTTTAATCTATGATCAAGTGAGTGAATTTCATAAAAGTAAATTAATAGATCAACTCTATTATATCATAATAGGCTACGACTAAAATTTGGATTTAAAATTTCACCAAATTTCGGATAGCATTCTGTACCCGATAGTACTAATTGAACTGTCTTTTAGACCCAAATTTTATCAAAAAGTTCTCAAAATAAAAAAAAACCTAACTTATGAAAATAAGGTTTTTCTTAATTAAAATATAATTTTTTTTTTAAAAATTAAAAAGGGGTGAGTCGTGATGGTGGTTCATGATATATATATATATATATATAAAAAAAGGAAATCGTGAATGACATTCATGACTCACATTAAAAAAAAAGGAAAAATATAAGTCGTAGTTCTACTCGTTAAAAAAAAAAAGTAAGTCGAGATTGTCACCCCAGACAGGTAAATAATTTCTAACATACAACAAATGCGTAATTTTTGGGTAAATTTCCAGGTTGTTGTCTTCTGCATGCTATGCGTGTATAATGTACTATTCTGCATTTCAATTTAGGAGCGGATAACGATCGACATTTCATCATCAGCATAGTCAAGTTGTCCTTAACGATGTGACATGTTTTTGTTTGCTCTTTGAGGGTCGCATTTTTTCGTCATACTCACTTTGAGATTGTGGCAGAAGCGGTGAAAGCTTAAGAAAATTAAGTGCATCTACTTGCTGGCAATACAACAAGTCTGCTCATTCATACTCTGAAAATCGAAAGCCAACAAAAATCCCTATCGCGCATTTCCCGTTTCCACTCGCATGTAGCTTGACGTGAATCGGAAAAAGTTTCCAAATGTGTTGCCGACGTTACGTGGGGGAAATGGTAAGAAAGTACTGCGTTGCAATTAGTATCACGCACGTTTTTTTTTTTACGTTTTGAAAAATGACATTTAATAGTAACTCATTATGCTGTACTTTATGACAAAACTTGGGAGAAAAAAAGGTCCACTTACGTGTGGAAAGAATATGGGAAAAAATATAAAATATGAATAGATTTTATATATTACTTAAATAGATATGTTAAAAAAATAAAATTCTCTTCACTTATTTAATTAGACAAAAATGACAATGTCTTTAATATTTTTTGATAAAATAAGAAATATTAAATGAATTCCAAGTTAAATGAGGAGTGTATATTGTTTACCGGGTTTTTTTGGTACAGACGCGGAAATTGTCCGACAAGCCCAAAACGAAACAAATGATTATTTTCAAACGATGTGGGTCGTACAAGTTAACACGGTAATCTTGTCAAACGATGAGTTTTATACTTAGACACGGTAATCTGCCAAGAAATCAGGCTTAGCCGCTCGAGGCCAATGATTTTGCCAGAATCACCGTGAGGCTCAACTTGGTGGTTACGCCAAGGGCCCTCGTCGAGTGGACAGTTATGAAAATAGAAATTGAGAGGGAAAGCGGTTTTAATGGGAGTTGGAGAAATGGGGATGAGACAAAACACGAGGTTGAAAACGATGAACATAGAATGGTTTTGTTTTTAGATTTTTTGTGTTTTGAAAGACTGAAAGTAAACGAAAATGCAAGTAAAATCGTGCGGGAAGTAAATTGCATGAAAAGTAAAAAAAAAAGTTTAAAAGAAAAAAGTGCAGGAATTTAAAGGTGCAGAAATGTAAAGTGCAATGAAGTAAAGTGCAAGAAAGAAAGGTGCAGGAAGATAAAAATGCAAGAATGTAAATGACTGGAAAGTTAAATTGCATTGAAAGAAAAAGGGTGGAAGGAGTACTTGATCTTAAACTGCGAGTCTGCTGTGTGTTGAGACGTTGAGAAATCAATCAAGTATCCAACCTCGTTTACATCGTTCGACCTCCTATTTATTGCGGAATGAAAAATAACTGACTATCTATCTGCTAGACACGTGTACAGTAGGAATGTCTAGCAGTTACTATATTCGACAGAATATTAGCTTAAGTAACTAACTACGCTACCAAGCACTGGGGCCAGTCTCGACAAGTCTTCGCTGGCTTCGACGGTGCTTCTTTCACTAAGGCAGGTCAGATTGATCCTTTTTGGCGTTTCATGAAAATTTCGCTAAGTCTTCAGAGCTTGATGGATACTTCTACCGTTCCTCGTGCTTAGGCAAGGCATGCCTATCTTCGACACTCCTCGTGCATTATCGAAACATCCTCAAACCTTATAGACTTAGCTTGTGTTTGTTTTCTTTTTCCTTGGAATTTTGCTTGTGGCGCGTCGAGTCATTATTGCATTCGTCGAGAATCCAAATCGTGAATTTGGCACCCAACAAATGCCTCCCAAGTTTTGGTTTTTGAAGGCTAGGAGAAAGATCGAAACTTAGTGGTTTCCGAATTTTTCGCATAACTGCTACCCATTACCTCCATCACTTCCGTCCCATCAACACGTTTTCCAACGAAATGGGCTTATAATGGTCTAAGTGGGCCGTGTCAGACCAATGCCTTTATATAGCCTTTGCCACCAAACTTTCTCCTTTTTCCTTCCACTGTTCACCTTATTCTTGTGTTCTTCATTTTTGTCTTCAAAGTCTTTGATGTGGAGGCTTGCCAAGAGCTCCTCTTCATCTTTGTCTTCAAAGTCTTTGATGCGGAGGTTTGCCAACCTTTAGAGAACCAGACTAGGGGTGTGGGGGCTATGACCACCACTTTTTGATTCAAGCTCCTTTCCACTTTCTCAACAAGTATCCGACACCATTCCTCCTCGTCTTCAAGGTCTATAACTTTGGTGTTTTGTCGAGGAGGGGGTCTGCTTTGAAGCGTCTCATTCAACCTGGTGGACCATCCCCACATTTTACCCAATGCATTTTCCATTCAGGGAGACCGCTTCTGCTTCCCATGTTTTCTTCAACTTCCTAAGCTCCCTTTCCAGCGAATTTGGAACTTGGTCATGGTGAAGCTTCTACTCTTTGTGCGTCTCACTTAGCAAATGTTGACTCTGAGCGTGCTGAACCTTTTACTTGTTTTCTTTTACTCATTTGTAGCAGCCTAGTATTAAGAGTAACTTAGATGCCTTTGTTTCCAGGCTGATAGCCAATTCAACCATGTATTTGTAATTTGCCAAATGGCTGATGAATAAAGAATTTTTATTTTATATCTGGATTTTTACTTCGCACATTGTCGGCCTATATGGCTTTAAATATTTGCCATTAGTGGACTTAATTCTTAGACTAGAATTCACCTCGACAAGTGCATAAGCATTACCAGAATATACTTGCGTAACTCTAAATGGTCCCTCCCATTTGGGAGACCATTTGCCTAGTTCTTGACAAGCTTTATCCATGGGCAGAATAGCTTTTCAAACCAAATCTTTAACATTAAAGGATTTACATTTCACTTTATTTTTGTAAAATTTGGCTATTCTTTCTTTTTGTTTCACCAAGTTTTCCAATGCAATTAACCTATCATCATGCAATTCGTTTAGTTTGTCGAACATCGACTCCCAATATTGTTCCCTAGACAGATCATCTTGCCTTAGTATGTGAACTGACTCAAGGTTGATTTCGACAGGCAACATTGCATCATGTCCATATACTAGCTTATATGGTGTGGTGCCAATTGATCTTCTTGGCGAATTTCTACATGCCCATAGGATATGCTCAAGTGTGTTATGCCAACTCCTGGGGTATTTTCCGACATGCCTCTTTATTAGCCCAATTATGATCTTGTTCATGGCCTCGACTTGGCCATTTGCTTGAGCATAATATGGAGTAGATGTTAGCATTTTGATTCTCCTTGATTCAACATAATCTGATACTCTTCGTCCAATAAATACTGACCCTTGGTCGGTTGTTAGTGTTTGAATTCGACGAAGTCAATAACATCCTATTGAGTAACTTCCTTTAAGGCAACAACCTCAACCCACTTGGTGAAATAATCAACACCCACCAAGATGTACTTATGGCCTTTTGATGAAGTGGGGTGGATTTGGCCAATAATGTCTAATGCCCAACCTCTGAATAGCTAAGGCTTGACAATAGAATGTAACTCACTGGCTGGAACATTCTGTATATGGTCGTGTCTCTGACATTCTTCACAGGACTTGACAAACATAATAGAATCCCTTACCAATGTTGGCCAATAGTATCTCTGGTGTCTTAAGGTCCACTTCATTTTGTCACCTGCTGATGTGCTCCACAAATTCCTTCATGGACTTCAGACAAAGTCAAATAAGCCTCTTCTTGGCTTAGACAAGCTTCCAGACTGCCATCAATTGATTTTCTATATAATGCTCCAGCCAATAGCACAAATTTTGATGCTTGGTACTTGAGTTTCTATCAACGTTTTGACTTGGATCCTCTAAGTATTGTACTATTGACCTTCTCCAATCATTTGGTGTTGATTGGTCAACCTGCAAGACATCCCTTTCTTTTAAAGGATAAAGGAGTTCTCTAATTTCTGTCAAATCGTTCAAGACTTCCTGCAAAATTTTATACCCAGAGGCTATCTGAGCCAAGTCATTTGCCTCTTGATTCAACTCCCTTGGGATGTGTTCGACAACCACGTCGTCAAACTTCTTCAATAACTTGGTCGCTATTGCGCAATACTTAACCAAGCCGTGACTCACACATTTATATACTTGAGTTAGTTGTCGAATTACCAACAATGAGTCCCCAAATATATAAATATTACGTGCTTTTAATTCCAACAGTATTTCTAACCCAACAATTAAGGCTTCATACTCAGCCTCATTGTTCGAGCAATCATACTTAAGTTTAAACATGAACTTGGTTGGAATTTCTTGTGGGGATACTATTAAAATCCCGATTCCAGCACTATTTTGATGCCTTGAGCCATCAAAGTACAAGCGCCAGGGTTTGAGTACGACAAACTCAATTGGATCGACCACATCTAAAGATGGGTGATCTGCCAAGAAATCTGCTATTGCTTGGCCCTTGATAGCCTTCATTAGAACGTATTGTAATGAAAATTCAGACAAAGCAAGCGTCCATTTTCCTATTCTTCCATTTAGAACAGGCTTAGGCAACATATATTTTATTACATTTGTCTTAGACATAACCATTACATTACAAGGCATCATATAATACTTGAGTTTTGTATATGAAAAATACAATTCTAAACATAATTTATCTATGGCACTATATCTTCTTTCAGCATCGTTAAGAACTTTACTAAGATAATAAACGACTCTTTCGATATTGTTTTCATCTTCTTGAGCCAGTAAACTACCTATAGTATCTTTTGACGCCGAAATATACAACTTGAACGGCCTGCCAGACACTGGTGGCATCATGTCCGGTGGATTTTTCAAGTATTGTTTGATTTGGTCGAAGGCTTCTTGGTGACAAAGTTCCCAGATGAACTCTTATTTTGCCTTCAACTTGACCAGTGGTGAAAACACCCTAGTCCTGCCTGTCAAGTTAGAAATAAATCTCCTCAGGAAATTGACCTTTCCTAAGAAATATTGGAGCTCTTTCTTGTTGGTTGGTGGCGAAGCTTCCAGGACTGCCTTGGCTTTATTCTTGTCGACTTCAATTCCCTTCTTGTGCACCAAGAACCCCAGGAACTTAGCAGCTGACACACCAAACCCACATTTCTCCAGATTCATCTTTAAGTTGTGCCTCCTCATTCTGTCGAAGGCCTGCCTCAAGTGATCCAAGTGCTCCTTTTTATTTCTTAACTTGGCAATCACGTCATCAATGTAAACCTCCATGAATTTGCCAATTACATCGTGAAAGATAGTTTTCATGGCGCGTTGGTAAATGGCTCTAGCGTTTTTTAAACCAAAAGGCACGATTACTCATTCATATGTCCCAATTTAGCCAGGACATCTAAAGGCGATTTTAGACACGTCCTATTTGGCTATGAAAATTTGGTTATAGCCAGCATGACCATCCATAAAACTTAGCAATTCATGTCCTGATGCAACATCAACAAGCATATCTGCTATAGGCATGGGATATTCATCCTTTGGGGTTGCCTCATTCAGGTTTCCGGAATCTATGCAAACCCTCATCTTCCTATTTTTCTTCCGAACAGGGACTATATTAGACAACCATTCCACGTATTTGGTTATTCTAATGAATCCTGCCTTGAGCAAACGCTCTACTTCTTCTTTGATCTTTAGCACCACCTCTGGAGAAAATCTCCTATTGGCTTGCTTGACAGGCTTGCTTCCTTCTTTCAAAGGCAACCTATGCTCGATCAACTCTCTGCTCAGACCAGGCATTTCATCATACTCCCAAGCAAAGCAATCTCCGTATTCCTTGACCAGCTCTATTATCTGATTTCTGAATTCCTTTGGCAGAAATGAACTTATGTAGATTGGTATCTTTTTAGATCCATCTCCCAAGTCAAACTTATGTTACTCTCTTTTATCTGATAGTCCTCAAGCTGATACTTCATCCATAGTAGTTATGAACTACAGCTTGCTGCAGATATGTACTCAGCTTCTGTCGTTGATAAAGCAATTGTACTTTGTCTTTTGCTGGACCATGAGATAAGATTAGCTCCAAGAAATTGATAGCCACTACTTGTGCTCTTTCTTTCAATTCTATCTCCAGCAAAGTCAGCATCACAGAAACCTACTAACTTGTAATTTTCTGAATTCTTATAAAGCAATCCTAGATTAGTAGTTCCTTTGAGATACCTAAAGATTCTCTTAACAGCAGTTAAATGAGATTCTCTAGGATCAGATTAGAATATTGCACATAAGCAAACACTAAACATAATATCAGGCTTTGAGACATTAAGATAAAGAAGTGAACCAATCATACCTCTATATACCTTTTGGTCTACCTTTTTACTAGATTCATCTTTGCTGAGAGCACATGTTGGATGCATTGGTGTGCTTTGGTTTGGTTTCCTCAAGCTTGATCTTCTTTAAGAGTTCTTTCACATATTTAGTTTGATGGATATGGGTTCCATCATGACATTGCTTGATTTGAATACCAAGGAAGAATTTTAATTCTCCCATCATACTCATTTCAAACTCATTCTGCATAAGCTTAGAGAATTCCTCACAAAGAGATTCATTAGTAGCACCAAAGATAATATCATCAACATATATTTGAACTATAATAAAATGCTTTTTAGATGATTTTCTAAAGAGTGTGGTATCCACCTGTCCTCTTTCAAAACCATTTGACATTAAAAAGCAACTCAGTCTGTAATACCAAGCTCTTGGGGCTTGTTTAAGACCATAGAGAGCCTTTTTTAGTTTGAAGACATGCTCTGGATAAGGAATATCTTCCAATACAGGTGGTTGTTTTACAAACACTTCCTCACTTATAAAACCATTTAAGAATGCACACTTTATATCCATTTGATATAACGTAATGCCATGATGTGCAGCAAATGATAATAAAATTCTAATTGTTTCAAGTCTAGCTACAGGAGCAAAGGTTTCAGTATAATCTGTACCTTACTCTTGTGAACACCCTTGAGCAACAAGTCTAGCTTTGATTCTTACCACTTTGCCATCTTCATCAAGTTTGTTTCTGAAAACTCACTTGTTCCAATGGCTTGCTTATCCCCTAGAGGAGGCACAAGCTTTCAAACATCATTTCTCTGAAATTGATTAAGCTCTTCTTGCATAGCAAGTATCCATCCATCATCTGTTAGTGCTTCATTAATTGTCTTGGGCTCTATTTTCTGATAGCAATGCAAAGTCAGAGTGTTCTCTAAGAGATGATCTTGTTCTAAACCTATCACTTGGTTCACCAATGATCTAGTCCTTTGGGTGATGAGTTTTGAACTTCCAGTCTGTTGTCATCTATTTTTGAGTCTTATCACCAGATGCAGAATCAGAGTCAGCATCGTAACACTATCATCTGTTTCTTTGCTTATCTGTATATCTGCAAAGATCTTATTTAGCCTTGACGTTTCATTGTCAGACTTCTTATCATCGAATCTCACATATATAGACTCATCAACAATTAATGTTTCTTTGTTGTATACTCTGTAAGCTTTAGAGCGTTTAGAATATCCTAAAAAGTAGGTTTGTGTGATTTTGAATCAAATTTTCTAAGACTGTCTTTTGTATTGAGAACAAAGCAGTCACCCAAATTGGTGAAAATATGAAATGTTGGGTTTTCTTCCTTTCCACAATTCATAAGGAGTCTTATTCAAGATAGGTCTAATATAGATTCTATTTTGAATATAACATGCGGTGTTTACTGCTTCTGCCCAAAAGTGCTTTGCAATATTAGTTTCGTGAATCATGGTTCTGGCCATTTCTTGAAGGGATCTATTTTTCTTTTCTACAACACCATTTTGTTGTGGTGTTCTAGGGGATGAAAAATTGTGAGAGATGCCATGCTCATCACAGAAGTTTTGAAATGGTTCATTTTCAAATTCTCCACCATGATCACTTCTAATTGTTGTAATACAAAAACCTTTTTCATTTTGCACTTGTTTGCAGAAAAGGGAAAACATTACAAATGACTCATCCTTGTGAGCTAGGAATTTTACCAATGTCCATCTAGTATATTCATCAACAATTACTAGGCCATATTTCTTTCTAGACAAAGATGCAGTTCTAGTTGGTCCAAATAAATCTAAATACAAAAACTCAGTGGCCGTGAGGTGGAAACAATATTTTTGGATTCAAAAGACGATTTTGTTTGTTTTACTTTTTGGCATGCTTCACAAAAAGCATCAAATTGATACCTAAGATTTGGTAAGCCTCTAACAAGTTCTTTCTTGTTAAACTTTGAGATTAACCTCAAGCTAGCATGCCCAATCTTTTGTGCCAAGTCAATTGCTCTTCATCAGCTAACAAAAAGCATTTTACATTTTGATTTGCCAACTCAGAAAGTTTTATTTTATAAATATTGTTCTTTCTCTTTGCTTTAAAGAAAATAGAGCCATCTTTCTTGCTCTTGACTATACAGGCATTATCACTAAAGCCAACATCATAACCACTATCGTATAATTGACTTACACTTGGTAAGTTATGCTTCAGGCCATCAACAAGTAAAACATTATCAATTGAAGGTAGAAATTTCTCACCAACTTTTCCACTTCCAATGATTTTACCTTTTTAGTTTCCTCCAAAACCCACTGTTCCACTTTCTTTAAGTTGGAGTTCTTGGAACATACGCCTTTCTCCCGTCATGTGACGTGAACAACCACTGTCCAAGTACCAGGACTGGTGTTTTAACTCTGTTGCTAAGCAAATCTACAACATATATAATCTTGTCCTTAGGTACCCAAATATTTTTGGGTCCTCTTTTGTTAGTTCTAGAAGAAAACTTGTCCTTCTTGTTTTTCAATTCATAACAAGTACTTCTAATGTGTCCTTTCTTATTGCAGAAGGTACAAAGAAGACAGTTACTATGATTGTTGGTATCTTTGGTTTTCAAATTTGTGTTTTGAAAAGTGGGTTCCTCTGGTTTGTACCCAAGACCTCATTTACCATTTTGGCTTATGCCCCAAATCATAGATGCTTGTTTGCTTCGTGTAACACACTCAGCAAGGAATCTTTGAAATCCCTCTTCGTATTTTGAAGAGTTACATTCATCTTTTTCCTCAGTCTTAGAGCTGTCACTCACCAGACGGTGATTTTCAGCTTTGAGCTTCTCATTCTCCTCATTGAGTATTTGAAATTCTTTTGAAAGTTTTGAGAATTCTTTTTCAAAGATTTATACTCAGTGTTGAGCTTAGAAGACTCATTTAATAGTTCATCAAAAGCTATTTCAATGTCAGAAGATGGGTTAGGATCTACCTCTTCATCTTCTTCTTCACTGTCTAACCCTATGGTAGTCATCAGAGTCATGTTTGCTTGTTCCTCATCATCATCATACGATGATGAATCAGAATCATCCCATGTTGCCATGAGACCTTTCTTCTTCTTGCCTTTGAAACCACATTTCCTTGGTTTCTCTTTCTCGAGTTGTGGACATTCAGACTTGAAATTCCAGGCTTTTTGCACTCGTAGCAAGTAACTTGGCTTTTGTCCTTGTAGTCCTTCTTATCCCTTGAGTCCTTCTTGTGGAACTGCTTCCGAACCTTCCTTTGTTTTTCCATATACGTTGAATTTTCCTTGATATTAAGGAAATTTCTTTGTCTGTGTCTCCACCACTCTCATCAGATAATCCTTCGTCTGCTTCCAGTTCAGCTTGAAGTGCTTTGGAGGAGGATGCTTTGTTTGTAGATTTCAAAGCAATGGACTTTGATTTCTTAGAAGGTTCTTCTTCATCTAACGCAAGCTCATGAGCTCTCAAGGAACTCAGAAGATCTTCAAGACGCAAGATATTCAGATCCTTGGCTTCTTGAATAGTCGTGACCTTAGGTCTCCACTTCTTTAGCAGGCTTCTTAAGATTTTCTTTACGTGATCAGCAGTGGTATAACTTTTCTTAAAAACCTTTAGACCATGAACTAGTGTTTAGAATCTTCCAAACATAGTTTCAATGCTTTCACTCTCTTCCATTTTGCAGAGTTCATATTGTCTAACTAAGATATTAGCCTTGGTTTCTTGTACTTGAGAAGTACCCTCATAGGCCAAAGCCAATGAGTCACAAATTTCTTTGGCAGTTTCATTCTTTCCGCATTTCTCGTATTCCTTCTCAGAAATAGCACATATAAGGTAATATCTTACTTTCTGATATAGTTGATAAGCTTTCTTTTTCTCATCTTCCCATTTGTCCTTAGGAATGGGTTTATTCTTGGAATCAATTGGTTCAGTATATTGTTTTTGAACCATATCCCATAGTTTGAGTTGTTGAGACTCGAAAAAGGTTTTCACTTTATCTTTCCAATAGTCATAGTTTGTTTCAGTGAACAAAGGAGAACGGTTAACGTGACCATCGGCTTTGTTGCTTGCCATGTATAAAGAATAAGATCTTTTCCTCTTACATTGTTAAGTGCTCAACCAAGAGGCCGAGCTCTGGTACCAGTTGAATGTGGCAAAAACACAAGAAATGGGGGGTTTGAATTGGGTTTTAGAAATATTTTCTTAAAACTTGTGTATTTTTGAAAACCTTTTCAAAACAACTCTTTAACAAAATAGGAATGAAAACAAGTAAAGAGAAGAGAAGAGAATGACACAGTAATTTATACTAGTCCACTCTCACCTGATAGCTATGTCTAGTCCCTTCACACACTTGAAGGATTTCTTCACTATAATCAACCTGATTACATTTGAGAGTATACTACTGTCAAACTGGCTATACTTACAGCTTCTTAGAACGACTTTGTATAGTCAAGCATCTAAGGAATGTAGTCGCTACTGGGCTAAATACAGTGTTCAAAAGTAGTTTGAAACAATATCAAATAACTCTCAGCAGAGAGGATATACAATGAAAAACTCAAGTAGAAAGAATAACTTTCAAACTGAAAGAGTAAAACGTTTAAGTGCTTGTTCAATGTGATCTCAGATAGTTGGAATAATTTCTTGGTTACCCACTTTGATTCACATCGTTTCAGTTTTGTTAGCCTACTTCAGTGGGAGAAGTAAGGTATATATAGCTATGGTTATGAATAGTGCTATTGTGACCTAACAGCTCTTTTCACCAAATGACAAAACTTCAGATCCCCTTTGTGTGGCTTTTAGCAAGTCACGTCGCTTTCCACTCTGCTCTTCCATACTGACACAGCAGACTTTTGCAAGGTCTTGTCTTTTATGATCTTTTTGAAAAATAAGACACTTCTTAAGCAAGTTTTCTGATGATTATAAACGTTGACATTCCCTTTGGCCTTTAATTCCTCGTACATTAAAATACTCATCAATGAGGTCTCTTTAATTCATGAAGTAGCCTTTAATGAACACTAAGTCTGATTTTCAATCAGAGCATCTGTCAAACAGACGATGCTTGTTATTGAGATACTCTGTTCACCAGAGTGAGCTTGACACAGAGGCAAATTCTTCAGTACAGAATTTGTTGGCCTTTCATATAATAGAGTCTTGTAGAAACAGACGAAGGCTTCTACTGAGTAGTCTATTCAATAGTCTGTTAAGCGTTGACCAAAAAATAGAGCATTGACTAAGACAGAGCATGGTCTCACCAGAGCATGCTCTATCAGAGCGTTGACTGAAATCAGAGCATTGACCAAGACAGAGTGAGGCTATCAGACGATGACGTCAGCAATTTTTAGAGGATCAATGTCAGACTTAGATTCATAAAACTGGGAGTGAAATGCACACTTTCACTTAGTCTTCTGAGACAATTTCTTCTGATGAATAGCAACTTCTGCACACTAATAAACACATCAGAGGATAAATTGTTCTATTAACTATTTGTTATCATCGAAATAATTAAGGGTCATTATTTCTGAATCCACTTGATTCTAACATTTTGAGCCTATGATCACTTGACAATTTTAACCGTTTTATCCTTTAAAAGGATATCAAATATTTTATCAGATTTAGTTATGTCGAATGAATATGTCTTTTTGTTGACATATTCCATTTTCTCCTTTGCTCTAGCAGGCATGAGTGTCGGACAGGCATCAGGTGGACCTTCCTTTAATTCTGCCAAGTTAATCTCAAGCTCTTCTGCACTTGATTCATCACTGTCAGAATTCTTGGTTTCGACCAGATTCATTCTTTCACGCTTCACGAACTTCTTCTGATGTTTCTGGTTCTTCTCAGCTTTCAACAGTTCAATTTGTCGAACCTTTTCACCTAGTTCACCAAATCAACCAAGTGTTGATTGACCAACTTCTTTCTGACATAGTAATCTAGGCCGTTTGCAGCAATTTTGACAGTTTCTGCTTCTGAAATAGACATGAAACACCTACTCTTCATCTGTCTGAATTGTGCCAACTAGTCATCAATTGACTTGTTATATGCCTGTTTGACATTAAATAAGTCAGTTAGATTGATTTTCATGTCTCCTCTGAAGAACTGATCATGAAAGCTCCTCTCTAATTGTGCCCAAGAGTGGACAAAGTTGGGTCTAAGTGTTGAGAACCAAGAGAAAGCAATTTTGGTGAGTGAACTTGGGAAGAGCCTCATTTTAAGGCTTTCCACAGTGGCTAATTGTCCCATTTAAATGGTGTACTGCGCAATATGCTCGACGGTCGATTCGCCACTTTTTCCAGAAAACTTAGAAAGTTTGGGAATCTTCACTCCTCTGGGCAACTCAGCTTGCTGCACCCAATCAGGGAATGCTGACACAAAATATGGCTGATTGGCATAGCCGATATTGAACCTAAACCTGTTTAGAACTTGTTCAACTACGTGGTTGACATTTTGTTCTACTTTATTTCCCATTATATTCTGTCTAAGTGCAGCCAAACCTGGGTAAACTAGCCCTTCCTGCTCATCATTTCTGTTCAATATTTGAACATGACCATAATGCAGATTCTGTCGGCCTTGTCCTTGAACTCCATTTCCTGGGCCTTGTTCTTCATCAGATACTGCCCTTTGAATTACTGCTTGACCACCAAGATTGGGTGGTGCAGGTACTGCATGTTGCTCTTGTCGAACATCATTTTCAGGCGTTACCACGCCTAAGGCTTGGTTTAGCCTAGTCATTTATTCTGCCAGTGCATTACATGCGTTGTTAGTATTCGTCATAAGTGGGGTTATTACTGCACCCTTGCTGAGTGAGCATATTGACCATATCACGATTGCTATCATCAATTTGTTGACGAACACCAGCAAGTGTATTTAATGACAAGCCATCACCATTATACAATTGCACGTTCCTTGACATATTAGGGAACATATGATTCCCTAAGTTCAACCTATCCTGACGAGTAGCAACAGTAGAACTTGTTCCTGCTACTCCTGTACCTTGGCTAGCAAACTGCCCCCCAGGCCCTGAAAACCCAAAATTCGTCGAAGCCTGGTTTGTCTGTCCCAACGTGAAACCAAATGGCATGCCAAACTGATATTGGCTATTCGGAACGAAATTCCTTCCATTTGAATTTGTTGCACTACTAAGGGACGGCACACTGAAAGCGTAATGCCCACTTGCATTGACATGTGGTATATTACTAGTCATATATGCCAATTCTTCTGACTGCGGAGGCGGTATCGCACTTGCCTCCATAGTTGTTGGGATATGTGGCGGTACATTGCTTCCTATCTCGGCCATGGTAATTGCCATGGCACTTGAGGCATTCCCTACCTCAATGCTTGCCAATGGTGCACTCACACTGGCATTTGGCACACCTTGATCTGCCACAGACGCATTGGTGTTGACCACACTTGCATTAGTGGCGTTATTGGTGTTCCTAACCATGCTTTGTCTTCTTGGTTGTGTAGGAGTGTAAGTGATACAAGATTTTCCACTCCTTAACCGCATAAAACCATATTTAACGAGTTACTCAGAACTTGTCCCATCGGGCGTGCCAATTTGTTTACTGGGTTTTTTGGTACAGACGCGAAAATTGTTCGACAAGCCCAAAACGAAACAAATGATTATTTTCAATCGATGTGAGTCCTATAAGTTAACACGGTAATCTCGTCAAACGATGGGTTTTATACTTGGACATAGTAATCTGTCAAGAAATCAGGCTTAGCCGCTCGAGTTCAAAGATTTTGCCAGAATCACCGTGAGGCTCAACTTGGTGGTTATGCCAAGGGCCCTCGTCGAGTGGACGGTTATGAAAATAGAAATTGAGAGGGAAAGCGGTTTTAATGGGAGTTGGAGAAATGGGGATGAGATAAAATACGAGGTTGAAAACGATGAACATAGAATGGTTTTGTTTTTAGATTTTTTGTGTTTTGAAAGACTGAAAGTAAACGAAAATGCAAGTAAAATCGTGTGGGAAGTAAATTGCATGAAAAGTAAAGAAAGTTTAAAACAAAAAAGTGTAGGAATTTAAAGGTGCTAAAATATAAAGTGCAATGAAGTAAAGTGAAAGAAAGTAAGGTGCAAGAAGATAAAAATGCAAGAATGTAAATGACTGGAAAGTTAAATTGCATTGAAAGAAAAGGGATGGAAGGAGTACTTGATCTCAAACTGCGAGTCTGCTGTGTGTTGAGACGTTGAGAAATCAATCAAGTATCCAACCTCGTTTACATCGTTCGACCTCCTATTTATAGAGGAATAAAAAATAACTGACTATCTATCTACTAGACACGTATACAGTAGGGGTGTCTAGCAGTTACATTGTATTTATTATATTCGACGGAATATTAGCTTAAGTAACTAACTACGCTACCAAGCACTGGGGCCAGTCTCGACAAGTCTTCACTGGCTTCGACAGTGCTTCTTTCACCAAGGCTGGTCAGATTGATCCTTTTTGGCGTTTCATGAAAATTTCGCTAAGTCTTCCGTGCTTGATGGATACTTCGACCGTTCCTCGTGCTTAGGCAAGGCATGTATATCTTCGACACTCCTCGTGCATTATCGAAACATCCCCAAACCTTATAGACTTAGCTTGTATTTGTTTTCTTTTTCCTTGAAATTTCACTTGTGACGCGTCGAGTCATTGTTGTATTCGTCGAGAATCCAAATCGTGAATTTGTCACCCAACACATATATACTTGAATGGAGAAAACTTCAGTATTCATTACCGTTCTTATTATAAGGAACAAAATCCTAATTCATATATAACAAAGAAAAATATTGAAAATAGTTTTTTCTTAATTAATTTTCCTAAAGATTTAATTTTTTTTCCCACAACCCACTTGCATAGAAAATAAGTGCATCTCATTTTATAAGTTTCATTATAAATAAGAGTATAAATAAAAATTAGATATTTAATGTTTTTAAAAATTGATGCTATTTCTTATAATTAAGACAAAAAAAAGTATCATTTTGTTCTTTATTAAAAGAAAACCCGGGAGTATAAATCTCACATAACTTTTTCTTTTTTATAACTAAAATCCTTTTTTTTTATAACTAATCGATCCTTCTATACACAAAAAAAATGGGTCCTTCTTGATTTTGTCATATCATGCGGCTACTAGGGTCCACTAAGGTATTGGATCTAGTTTACAAGCTACTCACTTATTGGACACTATATATCCATTATAATCTCCTAATGGGTATAACTATTAACACCCCTTTTTGCTAATGTAAACTCGCATGCACTTTTCTATTAGCAGTTGATTCCTCCATCCCACCACATTGCTGCCAGCACCCCCCACTCCACTGAAATTCCAAAAGTACCCCCCAAATTTAATTTTTTCCCTCCCATTTCTTCTTCTTCTTCTTCTTCTTCTTCTTCTTCCTCTCATCCCTCCTCCACCACCCCACCGCTGTCCTCCACCACCAACCACCGGAGCACCACCCCTCCACCACCACCACCTCCCCAAAATACCTCAATTCCTTCTTCCTTCTTCCTTCTTCCCTCTTCCTTCTTCCTCCCACCCCCTCCACCACCGGAAAACTCGTCGGAGCCACCATCCTTCCACCCCCCAACACCGGAACACCTCTCTAGGGGCCACCGCGACCAACCCAGCGGCCACCGGAGCTAAACCTGTCCATTTTCGCAATTCTGCTTTTTTTTCTCAAAATTTTACAGTACCGGAAGCTTAACATAAATATGCTTCCAGTAATTGAATTACCGGAATACATACACCTCCAAGTAATGCAAATGTATTCCGGTAATTCAATTACCGGAAGCATATTTTTTCAAAATTATGATATGTTCCCGTAATTCAATTGTCGGAATACATTTTCAACAGCTTTCGGCAATTGAATTACCGGAACATATCATAATTTTGAAAAAATATGCTTCCAGTAATTGAATTACCTGAATACATTTGCATTACTTGGAGGTGTATGTATTCCGGTAATTGAATTACCGGAAGCATATTTATGTTCCGGTAATTCAATTACCGGAAGCATATTTATATTAAGCTTCCGAAAGTCTGTAAAATTTCGAGAGAAAAAAAAAGCAGAATCGCGAAAATGGACAGGTTTAGCTCCGGTGGCCGCTGGGTTGGTCGTAGTGGCCCTTAGGGAGGTGTTCCGGTGTTGGGGGTGGAGGGGTGGTGGCTCCGGCGAGTTTTTCGGTGGTGGAGGGGGGATGGGAGGAAGAGGGAACAAGGAACAAGGAAGAAGGAATGGAGGTATTTTGGGGAGGTGGTGGTGGTGGACGGGTGGTGCTCTAGTGGTTGGTGGTGGAGGACAGTGGTGGGGTGGTGGAGGATGGTGGAGGCGTGGTGGATGAGTGGTAGGAGGAAGAAGAAGAATAAAAATTAGCTTTTTTGGGTAGGGGTATTTTTGGGATTTCATAAATTTAAGTGGGGGTTGGGGGTGCTGGCAGCATGTTGGTGGGGTGGAGGAAGCAACTGCCTTTCTATTTCCTCCCTCTATTTTTACCCTCCTCTGGAAATATATTTCCGAACGAAACTTTGTCCGGATATATATTTTCCGAAAGTCTCAAAAACTGGTTTTTAAAAAACATCATCCCGCCTCCCAATCTCCCTCTTACTTTTCAACGTCCTCTTTTCATTTACCTTTCCTCTCTTATCCTCTCCCTCTCCAAACTCTCTTCAAATCACACACCACCAACCCCCATTATATCAAAACCAAAATACCCTCTTCACTTTTCATCCTTGCTCTCTGAAATCCGTATCAGGTAGTCCGTTCTCCCCCCATTTTTTGCGTTTTTCTGTATTCTAGTTGTGTCCGAAAATATATTCCTGGACTAGTTTTGGAAAGCTCCATAACTATGTTTCCGGACTTGCAAAACTTGCGCCAAGAAATATATTTCCGTAAGATGTCTGTATGTATATTTTTGGATTACACAAACAATTTGTTCGAAAATATATTTTCGAACGTAATAAATTGTCTGGAAATGAAACTCTGGTAGGCTAATTTACCCGTGACCTAGATATACGTCATCCAGGAATTAATTTCCGGACAGGGGCATGTTGGGAAAAACTGAAAAGCTTTTTAAGAAGTGCATGTTAACAAAAATGGGATGTACTTATTGTTCTTTCTCCTAATTCATACCGGGCAGATGCTTCCTCCACCCCACCACATTGCCGCCAGCACCCCCACCCCACTGAAATTCCAAAAGTACCCCCCAAATTTAATTTTTTTCCCCTCCCATTTCTTCTTCTTCTTCTTCCTCCCATCCCTCCTCCACCACCTCCACCACCCCACCACCATCCTGCACCACCAACCATCAGAGCACCACCCCTCCACCACCACCTCCTCCCCAAAATACCTCCATTCCTTCTTCCTCCCATCCCCCCTCCACCACCGAAAAACTCGCCGGAGCCACCACCTCCACCCCCAATACCGAAACACCTCCCTAGGGGCCACCACGACTAACCCAGCGGCCACCGGAGCTAAACTTGTCCATTTTCGCGATTCTGATTTTTTTTTCTCGAAATTTTACAGAAGCTTAACATAAATATGCTTCCGGTAATTCAATTACTAGAACATAAATATGCTTCCGGTAATTCAATTACCGGAATATATACACTTCCAAGTAATGCAAATGTATTCCGGTTATTCCGGCAATTGAATTATCGAAACATATCATAATTTTGAAAAAATATGCTTCCGGTAATTGAATTATCGGAATACATTTGCATTACTTGGAGGTGTATGTATTCCGGTAATTGAATTACCGGAAGCTTAACATAAATATGCTTCCAGTAATTCCTGTAAAATTTCGGGAAAAAAAAAAGCAGAATCGCGAAAATGGACAGGTTTAGCTCCGGTGGCCACTGGGTTGGTCGCGGTGGCCCCTAGGGAGGTTTTCCGATGTTGGGGGTGGAGGGGTGGTGGCTCCGGCAAGTTTTTCGGTGGTGGAGGGGGACGAGAGGAAGAGGGAAGAAGGAATGAAGGTATTTTGGGGAGGTGGTGGTGGTGGTGGAAGGGTGGTGCTCCTGTGGTTAGTGGTGGAGGACAGTGGTGAGAGGAAGAAGAAGAATAAAATTTAGCTTTTTTGGATAGGGGTATTTTTGGGATTTCATAAATTTAAATGGGGGTGGGGGGTGCTCACAGCATGTTGGTGGGGTGGAGGAAGCAACTGCCTTCATATGGAGTCCTACTTGAGAGCTTCCTACACGTGGGGCTTGGCCTAACAACTCTATTGAGCCCAAATCCTCACTGTTTATTATTACCGCAGAAATTGAAGACTTGTAGGATAAAAATTGCAGGCGTAGGTGAAGGGGTGGCTACTGCAAGAATGTGATACTCACTCTGGTCCTTATTATAAGGAACAAAACTCTAATTCACACATACTAAAGAAATGCATTAAAAATAGTTTTTTCTAATTATTACTCTTAAAGATTTTTCCCCCTAAAAGTACCATTTTATGAACTAACTCACTTGCATAGGAAATAGATTATTTCATTATTATAAGTTTCATTATAAATAAGGGTATAAATAAAAATTAGGTATTTAATGCACTCAGAAATTGGTGTTATTTCTTATAATTAATTAGGATCAAGAAAAAGAACCATTTTGTTTATTTTAAAAAGGATCAGGGTATTATCTAAATTTGCTTATGAAGAACTTGAACTAAAGTGTGCAAAGTATGAATATTTCTTGTTGATGCTGGGAATGGTAGAGCTCTCCTCCTCCTTGGGGTTGAGTGTTCCCTCTTCTAGAGTCCGATGAAGGGGGTGGTACCTGCAAAGACACTCTGATGCCTAAGTTAGATAGGGCTTTGGAGAAGAAGGAGAACAGAGTGTACTAGGGTTGAGAGTAAGTAGAGAGTATCCTAACATGGGGGGTCCAGCCCCCTTTATATAGTGGAGCCACGCGGAGGGATGATAACTACCGATCCGATTTCAGCGCGCGGTAACTCCTCCCTGACAATTCGGGGATTAGCTCGTCTCTTCCTGATATTTCGCGCCTGCCAAGCCCGTTACGTGCTGGCTGTGTGATCTTCAATCTTTAGGGTGACAATGGCTCCAAGCGTTGTCTCAGGCGCGTCTCTTTCTAGAAGGTTCGTCAGTCCTGAGTTAGCTCGCCCTTTCCCCTGCTCGGTGTTATCATTGGGATAGTCGTATCGGAGGTCGGGTCTGGCGCGTCTCAGGTCGGTGGCAACTCGTCAAGCTCGGATGAGCAGGAACCGAGCTGATCTGCTCCGGTTCGGTGGGCACACTAGAACTCGGCTCGGGACCGGTCCGTAACATTTCTAATTAGTGGTCGTAGATATTATCATTATGCTAAAAGAGTGATGAAAATTAGGAACTACCATTGATACGGTCTCACATAGTGGGGATGAAAATCTTCTGTCCCACTTTTCTGTCACATTCTCTGTCTCACACTAATAATAATTTGTCACGTAATAAAATAAAATTATAACTTATTAACATATATGCATATCCTCTGTCTTTAATTGATTGGAGACAGAGAGACACTATGTTTTAGGGACAGCAGATGTGTTTGTTCAGTGGACTCCTTCGAAATGCAATTAATTTTTTATTGAATTATTTCAATATACAATTTTAATACATTTATTTTCTCTCCCTCTCTCTCTCTCTCACACACACACACAATTATATTTGAATTATCAGAACTATGAAATAGATGGTCGACCAGTCTTCCATAAATGTAATACACGAAACCATTCTTAAATTTATCCAAACATTATGCTCTAAACTAGAGCGGTTTTCAGCCACATTAAAGCAATAATCAATTTGGAGATTTTACATTGCACACTTGACGAGTGCAGGAATGTGTGTATTCATCATGTAGTTTGTCCAATCAATGCTAGTGGCATCAAAGTCTAATTCCACATTCTCCATGTTAAGATGGCCCTTTGCTATCCTCCGTAAGTTTTCTGTATTTGTATCGTCAAAGCTGAAATGAAAAATAATTCATATTTTATGATTATGAAGAAAATCAAATCAAGTAGGTCGAATATAACTTCTAATAATTAAAGTCCATGAAATTACTTACATAGCCTTAAAAAACACATATGGTTTGTATAGTTTTGCCCATCGTCTCACCATTTTAATTTTTATGTAGTTGTCATCATAAACATCTTGGAAGCAATGGCAAAACATCTTGTTCATCAAATTTAAGACCTTGAAAATATGCCAAAACATGTAAAAAGGTTAATTTTGTATAAATACTTCAAGGATGAGCCAAGATACACATAGTTGCTTCATTAGGTTTTGGGATTAAAACGAACCTTTAGCGGCAGAGCATATCGAATTGTCGTATAAATGTTGAGAGCAGTTGAACTTGTCAACAAAATTGCCTTGGAGATGATTATTGGTTTTCCATTTTCGTTTACACAAGGGGTTTTCATGAAGTAATGATGGCAAATATTGTGAACATCAGAAATTTTGAGAGGATTTCCCAATGAAGAGGAAACATGATAGATGAAATTTTCATGAGCTTGATTTGAATGAACAATAATGGCTGTCATCACACAATTGATGACCAAGTCTGCAGGTATCTGCATATCATTGTCTAAAGTTAAGTTATATTTGTTTTGCCTAGTAATAATAAACTAATGCACATATATTTAAATAACACAAACAAAGTACATGTGAAAAAATTATATGAATTTAGAAAGGTGCAATGGAACTGTTCCAGACTTTACCTGTAAAAGTAATATTTAATTGTATTTGTAAAAGTTAGTTGCTTTGAAAGAACTTTCAATAATATTGAAAAATATTGAAAAAGATCACCCTGAAATTCAATTACTATTACTTTTTTGACTGAACTGAAATTCAAATATTGGAGAATACAAAATATAAATTTAATTGTACTTTAGTTCTGATTGTTTGGATCATGTGAGATTTTGGTTTATCATGTCCCCCTAATTTTAATGCTGACAAACTCTGATCATGCCTCAATTTTCTTCTACTCAAAACACTTAAATTTAATCTTTTATCTAAAATATTTGAGAGTCTCTAATAGATTTGAGGTATAAAATAATTTTAATACTTTGAAAGTAAAAAAAAATAGAAATTTGATAAAATTTGAAAATACTGTAGGATGTGATATTAGGACTTGAAAAGAAAAAGTAAGGGTTTTTTTTATTTTTTTTTATTTTAAGCAAACTTTGAATTTTCGAGAAAGAAGGTTTAAAATGATTTTATCCATGCAATTCAGGAAGATCTTGAGTAAAAAAAACTGAATATGAGAGTTTTAAGTAGAAAGAAAGTGCTACATAAATTTAATTATAATAACATAAAAATTTGAAAAATTAAATTCACAAAAATATAATAATAGTTTTATTAAAAGTATATTAACGACTAAAATTTAAAAGCATGACATTAAATTCCACCCTATATTTCTAAGAACTTTTTAACAATACGAAGAACTAAAATAATAGTTGCACACGTGTAAATGAAAAAAAAACCTAGAAGATATAAGTATATTAAATGATAAAATTTACGGTTTTACATCTGTCCCCAAATATAAGCCTTTTTTAACCAAAATATACAAATTAAGAAAATTATTTAACTCATATAACTTGTCTATAATGTGTATTATTTTTTCAAAACTACCATTCAATTGTTACACTATTTTAGACTTTGTTATGCAAAAAATAGGTTTTTGTATCAGATGGAGGAAATGGATTTAGGAGTGCTTAACCTCGGCCACTATTTCGGTGCTGGTGAATAGAAGCCCAACAGAGGAGTTCAGATTGGGTAGAGGGTTACGACAGGGCGTTCCTTTCTCGCCATTCTTATTCCTCTTGGCTACAGAAGGACTCAATGTAAAGATAAACAAGTCTATGGAGAGGGGACTATTTGTTGGGTATAAGTTTGGGAGCCACGTGGACCAAATTACTCACCTCCAATTCGCTGATGATACTCTTATTGTGGGTGAGCGGTGTTGGTCTAACGTGATGGCGATCGAGGCTATCTTGCAACTGTTTGAGGTGGCATCTAGACTTAAGGTAAATTTCCACAAAAGTCTACTGGTAGGATTGAATGTCCCTCAATAGTGGCTTGTTGAGGCGGCAGACATGCTAAATTGTAAACCTTGTTGAGGCGGCAGACATGCTAAATTGTAAAATTGGCACGGTTCCATTTAAATACTTGGGGATCCCAATTGGTGCAAATCCAAGGAAGAACTGTACTTGGAGTCCAGTTATTGAATCAGTTAGGAAGCGATTATCGGCATGGAATAATCGAAGCTTTCGTTGGGCGGTAGAGTGGTGCTTATTAATTAAGTGTTGTTTGCTCTCTCGATCTATTTCCTTTCATTCTTCAAGGCTCTGTCAGGTATCATTTTTCAACTCGAATACTTGTTCAAACAGTTTCTTTGGGGAGGGGGTGAGGATGTTAGGAGAGTTAATTGGGTTAAATGGGATATGGTGTGTAGAGATCGTGAGAAGGGGGCTGGGTATTAAGAACTTGCAAGCATTCATTTTAGCTTTATTAGGTAAATGGTTGTGGGGGTTAAGGAAGGAGAAACATAGCCTATGGCATAGAATCCTAGCTCAAAAATATGGGGAGGCGGGGGGCACCATAGATGGGGAAGTGAGGGTGAGTTCCATTTGGTGGCGGGATGTCATATCAGTAGATAAAGGGGTGTGGGGATTCAAACAAAATTGGTTTGGGGAAGCTTTGGTAAAGGTAGTGGGTGATGGAAGAGATACTCTATTTTGGGAAGAGCCATGGATCGAAGGGGGAGTGTTGAAGAATTGATTCAGCTGATTATTCAACATATCTTTGGATAAAACGGCGAAGATTGGGGAAGTAAGAAATCGAGTAGAAGGGGGGTGGGAGTGTGGGTGGAATTGGAGGAGGAGGTTGTTCCAATGGGAGGAGGACTCATTAACTGAACTTAGGAGGGTGATGGATGCGGTTGTGATAAGGGAAAACGAAGATGATAGGTGGGTTTGGAAGGAGGGGGCGTCGGGATGGTACGTATTCGGTGAGGGATGCATATAGAGTACTCATGAAGTGTTTGAACCGAGAGGAGGCCACGATTAATAAGAATATTTGGCATAAAGCAATACCATTGAAAGTGGTGGTATTTGTGTGGATGGTGCTTCAAAACAGGGTACCAACAAAAGACAATCTGATCAAGAGGGGAATTATTGGTAGCGATTCTTCCACCTGTGTAGCTGGGTGCGGTAAGGAGGAGTATGAGGCAGACCTGTTTTTTGAATGTCTGGTGTTCTCAGCAGTGTGGTCTGAGATTCTAAGATGGTTGGGAGTGTATTCTACACTGTATAATGAAGGAAATGTGCTTTTTAATCAGTTTGCGGGTCTGTTAAACAGTGGGAGGGTGCAGCAAAGCAGAATTATGATCGTCTGGTTTGCATGCATGTGGTCAATTTGAAAGGCACGAAATAAGGCGGTATTTCAAGCTAAAGCAGTTATAGCTGCAAATGTAGCAGAGGAAGCGAAAATTTTGGCCTGGCAATGGTTGAAATTCAGAACAAAGAGTTTCTATTATCCACTTGCACTCTGGTTCGGTAACCCGTCGGCATGCTTTGGCATTGTAAGAGAAGAATAAGGAGGTAATGAAGAGGAATTAGTATGTAGGATTATGCTGGAATTGTTATCTGGAGGGGAGTGCAATATGGAGGAATAATCGCTACTGTCAATTAAAAAACAAAAGAGGAGGAATTTATGGGACCGTGGCAGCAAGGGTGTGAGTCATGCATTTTGAATTGCTTGCAGAATTAGTGATGAATCAGCTGGAAGCAACATTGAAAGTACTTCCATCAAGTGTGGCGCAAGATGGAGACTGATTCTTGGAATCATGGAGGACTTTGGTAAATAGTGGAAGTCCAAATGGGTGTTAATTTTCCATGCTTGAGCAGAACAAGTGCAGCAGCAAGTGATGAATAGGGGTGTAGTGGATCACATGCATTTTTTTCTAGACAATGGTGTAATGTAGGATTGAATTTTTCTGCATAATAGCTGTGTATTACATCTGGTCTAACAAATTATGAATAGGTGATATGGGTGTAAAATACAATTTGTAATTGTGTTTGGATTGGCTTTCCTTGAGCCTTGATCCAATTTATATCAATAAATTATCCTTTTGCCTTTGCAAAACAAATAGTCACCCCCATTTATTATTGATTACAAACAACAATGTAAATTAACTAGGGGTATTCTTGTAAAAAAAAATTAATGCGTCTAGTAATTTGAAAAAACACTTATAAAAAGGGACAATATTTTTTTCCCAAAGGGAGTTAATTATATTTAGGCACAAAGGTACTATCTGATAAAAATGTAATCAGTGTCAAACTTTCATAACTTACTATATCTAAAATTGTCTTGGGATTACCGATAAAGCATTGTAGTTTCCCTTGACCATAGCCACATATGATACTGTCAAGGGTTCTGCACTCACAAATTAAAACAATTTGTGACTAACGATTATTTATCTAAGAAAATCTTGAACATATAAGAATTAATTTTATCAGTTCAACCTTAAATATCACTAAAATTTAAAATAATTTATTTTTTTGGTTTGACAAAATTCAATCATAGTAATAGGATACACATTTTTCAACATTTGTGAGTGATGAATTATACCTTAAACTAGGGAAGGCAAAGCGGGCCAACCCGCCCCAACCCACTTTAGCCCGCCAAAAAGCAGGGCGGGGCGGGCTGGCCCGCCATGGGTGAGTTCAACTTGCCCACTCCGCTTAATGGCGGTCGATGGCCACGCTGCACCGCCACCCAACAAAAAAAAAAAACATTTTGGCATTTTTATTGTTGGGTATAAAAAAAATTCAATATGCAAAAAAATCGTTTTTTTTTGCCCTTTTGATTGCAAGCCCAATACTCAACATATAATTCTCCAGTCTAATAATTTTTTTGTACCATTTTTTTTAGAGTGATTTAATTTGTTGAGCTATTTTTTATTTGAATAGCATATGTACTCTATATTCTAAATATTTTTTTTTAAATCAAATCCGTACACCATAGCTATCTAAAAAAAAATACTCATCAGAATAGTTTTCCAAATAACTATGTTTCATATTTTTACTGACACGTTGACAGTCTCGTGTATTTTCGACATCTCAAAATATCAAACACCTGATTATAATGTAGATATCACCAAGTCCAACCAAAAGTCTCAAATACACAAAACACACATTCAGTGCACAATACATACACATCCAATATTACAAGTCCCAACTTCCAAAATAACATCATGAAATTCGTCAACAATTCATTAAACTATTAGATTACTAAGAAAGATCATCAGGCATCATCTTCCACATCAAGAACATTAGATGCACTCTTGGAAAAAGTCGGATCCCCATTTGTATCATCATTGTCATCATCATTTCCATCTACATTATAAAATAATGTGATCAATTCAATGGTTATCAAAATAATGTAAATAAATAGTAAATATCACGTTCGCATTAAATAAATTACCATCATTAAAGGCATGCATCCAATTGCGAGAACAAAGCAATGCTTCCACATTTTCAGACAAAAGACGATTTCTATACTTGTTAAGCACTCGAGAACCAATACTAAATGAAGATTCAGACGCAACTGTGGTAATAGGAATGCTTAACAAGTTTCTAGCCATTATTGAAAGCTTTGGAAATCGATGTCTATTATTCTTCCACCATTGTAATACATCCATTTGATCCGTAAAATCGAGATCCAAAACCGACTCGTCCAAATAAATATCAAGTTGACTCTTTCCAGTTTTACTAGCAACTAGATGCCTACGCACTTTTAATTCCTAAAATGATGATAACAAAAGATTAGATGAGCATGATAAAGAAAGCAACTTATAAATACACATAATATTGAAGCATGGATAGTATTTGAAGCATTGGAAGCAACTTACATCAAATAGGCTTGGTTCACTTGACTTGCTAGATGAGGCATGGATAGTATTTGAAGCATTGGAAGTAGCACTTTTGGTAGAATATTGTGAGAAAAGCTTGTACAACTTTTCTTTTATTTGTTCCACCTTCAACTCCCAAGTGTATGGATCAATTTTTTCATAACAAAAACCCAATGAATCCAACTTCATTCGTGGGTCTAACACTGTACCAAAGGCAAGAACAACACTATACTCATCCCAATACTTCTCAAACTTCAACAACATATTTTCAGCCATGCTTTTATAACTTCATCTTCATCTTTTTGCTATCAATTAAAAGACACTGAATTTTCCAAACTTGCAAAAAGTAGAGGTTGGAAGTAGGATAGCTTGTGCGAGACATAAAGGTGGTAATTTCATAAAATGGCAACAAGAACCTACTCATTTTTTGTGCTCTACTCCACTCTTCCTTTGAAGGATTACATATATAATTTGCATCATAGCAATGTAGGTTTTCAAATACACGCTGATATTTAAGAGCACTTTTAAGCATCAAATAAGTTGAATTCCATCTTGTGGGAACATCTACAACTAACCCACTTGATGCATCAATGTTGCCAACTTTTTCAATGCATTGCTTAAATTTTATCATTCTACTCTCTCAACCCTCACATATTTGATGCTATCTCTAATTTTATGCAAAGCATCAGTAGCTATTTTCAATCCTTCTTGCACAATTAGATTCAAAATATGTGCACAACAACGCACATGAAAGAATTCTCCATCACACAACAACCAATTTTGCAATTTAAATCGACTCCTCATAGTTTGTTGCATGACATCATTGGCAGAAGCATTATCCAAAGTGATACTAAAAATTTTCTTCTCTATTCCCCAATCATGTAAAAATTCAATTGCTTTGTTAGACAACTCAAAACCACTGTGAGGGGGATGCATGTGACGAAAGTTAAGGATTTTGCTATTTAACTTCCAATTCTTATCCACAAAATGAGCAGTCAAGCTTATGTAACCCTCAGTATTACAAGATGTCCATAAATCGGAAGTTAAAGATATCCTACTAGGAATGTTAGCCATTTCTTCTTTAAGCTTTGTCTTTTCCCTCATGAATACTTTCAAGACATCAGCCTTAGCTTGTTTCTAGTGATAGGAATGTATTCAGATTCAAGCATCAGAGCTAATCCGTAAGCTCCTCGAACTCACAAAATTTGAAGGGTAAATCACGCCTAATGATCAATTTAGCACACTTTTCACGAGATACCATTTGCTCTATCTTCAAAGACTTCAATTTTCCTTGCATATCTAACATCATTTGACCCACATCTTCAAATTTAATTTCCGTACACTTCTTAACGTGACGCTTTAAAGTCGAGGTCCCATGTTTTTACCACCACCCGCAAACTCAACATTACAGGCATTGCACTTTACTCTATCCTTTTTTCCTCTAACTTAGTGAAAAATTTCCATACTTGAGATGTTGCTCTTTTAACCCTTTTCTCACTAGGTTCAATGGATTGACACTCTTGTGAGTCTTGTTCAATTCTTGAATCAAACACTAGATCCTCATCAAATACCAAATTCTCATCAATTGTATCCATTCCAAAACTAAATCATAAAACACAACAACCAAATGTAATTAGAAAAACGATTTCATTTAGTAAGTCGATTAAACATAACAATCTCAATCACTACTTCAATCTACATTAACATCAATTCAATAAATATCGAAGACTCATATTAATTAACCCACCACCCTTCTGCAGGAGTGGACACCTCATGCAAAAACAAGTTCACTTAGAAAGATAGAATCATGCAAGTCGCAAATGTGCATCACAGCCAGTTCACTTACTTGTGATTAAGCCGAAACAATGTGAACTGGTATCCTCAGAGGAGGTATCCTTGAAAAGAAAAACAAATAAAATTATTAGAACAGAAGTAGTAGAAGAAGCATTAGTCAATTAGGGATTAGAGATTAGGCCAAGAACAAGCCGTAGCCATCGTAGGACAAGGCCAAGAAGAGGCATTAGCCATTAGGGATTAGGCAAATGTAAGTCGTGGATGGAAAAGAAGCTGTGAAGGCCAAGAAGAGGCATCAGGCAACACCGCAAGGTCCGCAACAGTCTCGAATCTCAGGCATTAGGGAATCGTGGGTGGTAACGAACAAATTGGGGAATTACGGTTTCAAAATTAGGGAAAATATGAAGGGCGGACAAGGGGGAAACATTAATAGAGGCATCACAGACTCACCAAAAACAGGAAATCGGCAACCACGTGGCGTGGTGGTCAGAGATGGAGAAGGCCGCGCGCGCAGTTGCAGAGGAGACAGAGAACGAGCCGTGAGACAGAGAAGGAGCAGCTGCAGAGGAGACAGAGAAGTAGCAGGAGGCAGAGCAAACGCGCGGCGTGACTGACCAGCGGCCGAGCCGGCGTTATTGCTGATGGCGAGCGAGGAGTGGCGACGGCGTATGAGAGGGAGAGAGGATAGAGCGAGGGAGAGAAACTCGTTTTCTGATAAAAATTGAGTGTGCAGAGGAACGTGTTACACTGTTACGTGGGTGTCGAGTTATATGGGCCTTTTTTTTTCCAGTGGAGTTATATGGGCCTTGTAAATTGTAATAGATAAAAAAAAAACGGGCTGGCGGGCTGGCCCGCCCCGCCCCGCCTCTGGCCCGGTGGGTTGATGGTCCAAGCGGGGCGGGTTATGTGGGTTGGCGGGTTCAAAACCCCAACCCAACCCGCCCCATTTTGGCGGGTTGGCGGGCCGGCCCAACGGGCCAGGCCCACTTTGCCACCCCTACCTTAAACCTTCAATCCAACCGGGAAAAGGATCCTTGTTTGTACTGGTTACCATTGTGGGGCGTATGATAATCAATGGTACATTATCTTTATGGTGTACCACAAGCATCTCTCCCATTGCTTTCGTGAATACATACGTGTTTGGCCAACCATGCAAATTTGCTCTAATTTTGCATTATTCAGATCACATTACAAAAGTAATGTTATAGTAAGATTACATGACTATGGAGAGTGTGCTACAAGATTAAGATTAAAAAAAGAAATGTTAAATTATACTTTTAGTCCATTATATTTATTTTAATTTTTATTTTGGTCCTTTATGTATTAAAAGTTTCAAATTGGTCCTTATGTGTAAGAGTTATATCAATGTGGCCCCTCTTATTTTTTTTGTTCCAAAATAGTCTCTTATGTTATAAAAATTATACCAATGTGGTCCCTTTTTTGTTCTATATTTTGCAAAAAAAAAAGGACCACGCTGGTATAATTTTTGTAATATGAGGGACTATTTTAGAACAAAAAAAAAAAACAAGAGGAACCACATTGATATAACTCTTATACACAAAGGACCAATTTGAAACTTTAAATACATGAGAGACCAAAACAAAAATTAAAATAACATAAAGGACTAAAAGTATAATTTACAACACGGTAAGAATTTGATAAACCTTTCAATTCCATAGTCTTTCATTGCATATTTGATTGTGCTTTCATCAACATTCATTGCTTGGAGCTCATCTAGTTTTTTCTGCAACAAATTCATTTCTACGTGTATGTCTAATTTTGATGTCCCTTTTAGGGTTTGACCCATCTCAAATGGTTTCTCTCGTACAATTGCTTCTCCATCCTTAGCCTCTCCGCACACATATGCTAGAATTAATGAATACCAACTACTTATTATTAGTGATATCCAAATTTTGAGGAGTTGAAATGCTTAGGAGTGCTTTTTGGTCTAGATACTTACCGGTTGATATGTGGACAAGTACCTTTATTCTGTCACAATTCTTTGCAAAGTTTAAGACATTTAAAGCGCCCATTGTATTAACACCGAACAATATGTCAAATCTGTAGGGAATTTTTTTATCCAAATGATCAAATTTATTTATTTGAAAAAAAAAATATTTTGTTAATTAGCTTTTTGTCCTCACCTTTCGTCAAATTTGGTAGATGCAGCAAAATTGACAATAAGATCTATCTCTTCAAACATCTCATTTTTAAGATGTTCATCTTTTATTCCCAAATTTTCAACAGCAACATCTCCTGATATTACAACAACCTTCTTTGATATGAAAGAATCAAAATCTTCACCCCACTTATGTCGTAGCACTCGAAATAAATCTGTTTTTGAAAGACCTACATTTTACGCGACCATTCAAGCAACGTATGTAACTCATAAATATTCATAAAGTGCATGCGTAATTTACTACACCATTTTAAAAACGAAATGAAGATTGACAATACACCTCGTTTTGCAAGCGATGTGCAGCTAAATCAGTGTTGGAAGCTCTAAGTAGAAGATACAACTTTTGTATTTCTGGTTGGGTCCTTAGTAACTTTTCCACAAAAACTGCACATAAAGAGAAATTCAACGGTAATAGTGATATTTAAATGATTTAGTACTAACTTGGCTAATTATAGCTACATGGTACAGGTAGTATGGTACCTTTAGCCAAGAAGCCTGTTGTGCCAGTCACCAAGATGGTCTTTCCCTTGAAAAAGTTTTGTATCGTTGCAGAGTTCATTGCGAAGAAGTAAAGTACTTGGTGTATGTAGTAAACTATAGGTGCATGGTATTGGTTGCATACACGAATACTACTTATTTATACATGAAAAATGATATTTGAACACTCATTTTTGGGACACCCGTATAGATACCGTATGTCCTTACGGTACAGACATGTACGAACATATACAGAACCGTACGGACATCCGTACGATTTTTTTTTTTTTTTTGCAGATTTTTGTAAGTGGTTAACGCAGTTCATCTAAGTGGTTAACACAGTCCACTAACTGGTTAATACAGATACAAATTTTTTTAACTGGTTAACGTATTTCATGTAAGTGGTTAACGCAGTTCATGTGAGTGGTTAACACAATTCACTAATGATTACTCTGTGTCTATTAACCACATAGTAGACTGCGTTAACGACTTACATGAACTACGTTAACCATTTACATGAACTGCGTTAACCAGTTAAAAGTCTGTATTAACCAGTTAGTGAACTGCGTTAACCACTTATATGAACTGCGTTAACTACTTACAAAAATCTGGAAGAAAAAAATCGTACGGACAAACGGTATCCATACGGGTGTCCCAAAATGTGATGTTGATATATCATTACTCTTTATACATATGTCAGCAACTATCACTCTCGATCCAATTAGTAATGATAGACCAACAATTTTGGTTTAGTGAGGCAACGTGTATTGATGGCAATGGCCAATGGGTACGTATATTTATTTCAAAAAATTTATTCTCATTCTTAGTTTTAAATTAATATTTTCCAATTAGTAAGAGCAACAATAGCGTAGATAAACTAAAAGAAGCGAGCGTCATTTATCAATCCATGCGGCGTTATTTATTTTTGCTGGTAGCCAGCTCAACCACTGCATTTCTTAAATTTAGAGCATCGTTCACCGCAGAAATGACTGAAGCAACAAATTAGTTGACGTTCAATCCCATATGTCATGGGTGGACCCACACAAAAAAATAAGCAACGCAGGACAGGTAACTACAAGACACTGCGATAATGTTGCTCTAAATAAGTGACCAACTATGTTGGCTTGCGGGGCAATGGGTATTAATGGTGATAGGCACATTGAAAACGTTGTGTAGTACTATGATTTATTATGCACATCACCCTAAACACATTGAGTTAGATTGCCATGTTGTGAGTTAGATCAACTCTAAACTCATTCATCTCCTTCCAGTTCCTTCCACTTCTCAACTTGCCGACATCTTCACCAAGCCCCTTCATTCCACCTCATTTAATTCTATCTTGCACAGGTTGGGACTTGTTGATGTTCATAGTCCCCAACGTCCCACTTGAGGGGGGTATTAGTTATATAAATTAACTAGAGCTAGTTAATTATGTTAGCATTAACTACAATTAGCTTTAGTTAGTTGTTTTACTGTTTCAGTTAGTTAGATGTTGATAAGCTGTGTATATAATACTTTTGTAGCCTCTTGTAAGCAACAGAACATTTCATTCTGAATATACAGAAAATGCATTTCACAACTCTCTCTCTCGATTCCAGTATTATCAAAATTTTACACTGCGCAAATAGCTTATTTGCGAGTGTAAAAAAAAAAAACCTCCCACGCAAAGAGGCAATTTGCAAGTGGGACTGAACCAAAGGGTATTTGCGCAGGTGTGAGACAGATATTTGCGCAGGGGTGACCTTATTTGCGCAGGAATGGTTGACCTTATCAGATGAGACCATGGGCCATTTAAAAAATATCAACTTTTCACAAAAATTGGTAGGGGTATTTTGGTCAGTGTGGCAAAATGTTGCTAGGTGCCTTTAACAACAGCCTATAAGAGGGACTCCCTTGAGATAGTCCATTATTGCATACACAGATTGGTCTGTCTTTCATGCCCATGCATATATTGTCATTGTGGGTAGATGACAATGAAGAAAGGATAGTTTTAGGAAATTGTTGCATGCACCCTACGTTTATTGAGTGACACCCCCACATTATACCGTATCGGACAAAAATACCCATCCCTCCATTTTTTTTTGAAAAAATTTATGTACTGTAAACGACTTGTTTACGGTATTTTTTATAAAAAAAATAAATGTACTATAAACAACTTATTTATGGTATATATTTTTTAAATATTTTTTTAAAAAAATATAACATATATAAGTTATTGATGGTGCATGCTTTATTTTTTGAAAAAAAAAGTATCGGAAACTAATTGTTTACTGTATACATTTTTTTTCCATAAACAATTAGTTTCCAGTTTGTTTTATAAAAAAATATTAACTAGAAAGAAGTTTTTTCCGTTTTAAAAAATTGTACCATAAAGTGTTTGTTTTCGGGAATTTTAGTCCAATAAAAAAGAAGTATTTTAGTCTAACTAAATAAATACGGGGGTGTCACTTGAGAATTGCGGGTGCGTGTAACAATTCTCATAGTTTTAGTCTAACAATGAATAATCACATGAATCTAGCTTTGACTCGAGCCTTTTATACCTCTTCATGGACCCTCTTATATTTACCGGCCAGGGGATATCATTCAGCGAGCAATAAATTCTATACATATACTTGTTTGTTTAAAGAATCCTGGTGGGAGTTTGTTATACAATTCTGGATGAGTATAGTTATTCTATAAACCGGAAATTTGGATTATTGATGTAACATTTCATACATATTATTTGTTGGCTCTATTGATACATATCAAAGCTGAAGGTCAAGGCAAAAGCTAGCATGTTCTAAGATGACAAAAAGCTTTGGAAAGACAACCTTCAGCAAGATGATGGCCCCACCCACACATCATGTTAAAAGAAGACAGAAGCCTCATTCCTAATATTCTTACCCACACCCTCCTAAAACCATTTTGTTACAGTATCATTCCTAAAACTCGGTCTGTAAACATCCTTTCACCACACAGAAGGATAGGAAAAACTCCCCAACCCATCGAGATCAAGGGAAGAACAACCCTCACCCCATATTTGGCCACCAAGATCTCCTTCCACAAATTAGGCTTATCAACCAACGTACGCCGTTTCTACTTGGCTAACAAGCTAAAGATAAAGAATCGAATATCTTTAACCCCCAATCCATGCCCACCTCAATCAATATGTTCATCTTTCCTTGGCAAAACGAAAATATGAAAAGGTAAATGGATTTTGAATCAAGAAAAGGAAAAGGAATATGCTCCTCTTTCCTCAACAAGATTTTGAATCAAGAAAAATACAAATGAAAAGGAAAAAAATGATTCAAAAGATGGAAGACTTTTCTCGCCAAAATAGAAAACAAAAATGAAGCCAAATTAAACAAATGAAAAGAAAAGAAAAGAAAATGGAATGCAGCACAGAACTTGATAGAAGTAATGACTTTGATACCAAGTTACAAAACTTGATAGAAGCCATGAAAGAGAGAAAATACAAAAAGTGATGTATGGAGATTGTTTTGAAATAAGTAATCAAGTGACTACATCCCTGCTTTTCAAAAAAAAAAAAAGTGACTACATCCCTTATATGGAGAAACTAACTATTAACAAACTTGTAACCATCTACTAATTTCATAACTAACTATATCACTAATATACAACTTCATGAATTTCATTTTCAATTAAAATTAATTAATTAGTTATTTATATTTTTATATTTTAACTAATTAACTAATTAATTAATTAATTAAACCACTAAATTAATTTATTGAGTAAATAACATCTCATTCCCATTAGAGATATAGATAGAGATAGGGTGGCGCTAACCACACCCCCTGACACATTAATAAAAATAATAATACCAAAAATGCCATTTTTTTATATTTAAATATATTCATTAAAACTCATCACTCTCTCAACCCTCTCTTCTCCATTCTTTCACCCCTCTTTTTTCCACACTCTTCTCCACTCTCTCAATATCATAAATGTTGGAAAAGTGACTCAAAGGCTTCCCTTCTACTTCCATTAGCCTTGGTAAGTGCCAATTTTTGTGTTTCATTCGCTATTTTTTTTTTCTGCGTTTTAGGTTCCTACGTGAATTTAAATCACGTACGTTATAATTTGATTTTCAACACATACGTGATTTCAATTCATGTATCGCCTGTAACTCGCATGTCCACACTGTATACGTGAATTCAATTTACGTAAACCTACGTAAACTTAATTCACGTAAGAAAATTATGGATTTGAAATTTACAGGCTATACGTGAATTCAAATCACGTAAGTTTACGTGATTTAAATTCACGTATGAGTACGTGAATTTAATTCACGTAAGCATACGTGATTTGAATTCACGTATCTTTACGTGAATTAAATTCACGTAGGTGCTCCGGAAACAGTTTTGGGCTATATGTTTGCTAATTTTTTCTAATGCAATTTTATCAATGTTTAACCCCAGTAAATGGACTCTGAGCAAGAATATGATGACGCACAGCTGGACGACGTGGATTGTACTGAGGGCTCACAGTTGGTGGATTGTACTGATACATTCACCACTGAAGAGGTATTAAATGTGAGAAGTAAAACATTTATGATTTGTTAACATATTATTTTTTACAGTTTTGTCGTTTGTGTTTTTGTAGGTGTTTGCCACCCGAAATGATCTATTGAGATGGGCCAGAGAAGTTGGCAAGCGGCATGGTATTGTTGTTGTCATATTTAGGTCTGAAAAAGGACAGGACGTCCAGGAACGAAGACAAAGTTAATTCTTGCTTGTGAGAGAAGCGGGAAATATAGACCTTGGAAGAACCCGCAGCCTGTGAGGGGTGCCGGCACCAAGAAATGTGAGTGTCCTTTTAGATTGAGAGGGAGAGCCGTGGTTGACGGTCAAGGTTCGACAATTGACGTAAAATATGGTATTCACAACCACGAGTTGGCTAAGACATTAACCGGTCATTCTTATGTTGGTCGGCTATCCAGTGAAGAGAAGTCCCTAGTAGATGACATGACAAAGAATATGGTTAAGCCGAGAAACATACTGTTGACACTAAAGGATCGTAATGTGGAGAGTTTAACTACAATTAAGCACGTTTACAATGCATGGCAAGCGTACCGGTCGTCCATTAGAGGTAATAGAACTGAAATGCAACAATTAATGACCTTGATGGAACGTGATCAGTACATGTATCGGTATGTAGTTAACGCAATTCATGTAAGTGGTTAACGCAGTTCACTAACTGGTTAACGATTACTTTGTGTCTATTAACCACATAGTGGACTACGTTAACGACTTACATGAACTGCGTTAACCATTTACATGAATTGCGTTAACCAGTTAAAAGTCTGTATTAACCAGTTAGTGAACTGCGTTAACCACTTATATGAACTGCGTTAACCACTTACAAAAATCTGGGAAAAAAAATTGTACGGATGTCTGTACGGTTCCGTACATGTCTGTACGGTACGGACATACGGTGTCCATACGGGTGTCCCAAAATGTGATGTTGATATATTATTACTCTTTATACATATGTCAGCAGCTACCACTCTCCATCCAATTAGTAATGATAGACCAACAATTTTGGTTTAGTGAGGCAACGTGTATTGATGGCAATGGCCAATGGGTAAGTATATTTATTTCAAAAATATTTATTCTCATTCTTAGCTTTAAATTAATATTTTCCAATTAGTAAGAGCAACAATAGCGCAGATAAACTAAAAGAAGCGAGCGTCATTTATCAATCCATGCGGCGTTATTTATTTTTGCTGGCAGCCAGCTCAACCACTGCGTTTCTTAAATTTAGAGCATCGTTCACCGCAGAAATGACTGAAGAAACAAATTAGTTGACGTTCAATCCCATGTATCACAGGTGGACCCACACACAAAAAATAAGCAACGCAGGACAGGTAATACAAGACACTACGATAATGTTGCTCTAAATAAGTGACCAGCTATGTTGGCTTGCGGGGCAACGGGTATTAATGGTGATGGGCACATTGAAAACATTCTGTAGTACTGTGATTTATTATGCACATCACCCAGAAACTAACACATGATGGCATTTAAGAAATCTTTTTATTTTTTGTTCGTGATTGTTTTGGAAGATGGGCTTCCGGAACGTGGTGGTGTATAAGAGGGCTGTTGTTATATGCACCCAACATTTTGCTGGGTACACCCAATAGTTGACAAAAATACTTTTAGAATTCACAAATAACAAATTAAGATACGCAAATAAAAAAAATTCGAGCAAATAAGCTATTTGCATATGTACAAAATTTAAATAAAAAAAAAATAACACACACAAATAGCTATTTGCGCGAGGTACAAATTTTTAAATTTTGTACACGCGCAGATAGCTTATTTGCACGTGTAAAATTTTTTAACTTTGTACAAGCGCAAATAACTTATTTGCGTGTGTTAAAATATTTAAAACTGTACGTGCAAATAGCTATTTGTGCGTGTTAAATTTTTTTAACTTTGTACAAGCACAAATAACGTATTTATGGGTGTTAAAATATTTGAAACTGTACAAGCAAATAGCTATTTGCAAGTGTTAAAAAAATGTGAATTATAACTCGCAAATAAGCAATTTGCGCAGGGTAAAAAAATTTGAAATTTTACACTGTACAAATAGTTTATTTGCGAGTGTAAAAAAAAAATTACTCCCACGCAAAGAGACAATTTGCAAGTGGGACTAAACCAAGGGTATTTGCGCAGGTGTGGGACAGATATTTGCGCAGGGGTGACCTTATTTGCACAGGTGTGGTTGACCTTATTAGATGAGACCATGGGCCATTTAAAAAAAATCAACGTTTCACAAAAATTGGTAGGAGTATTTTAGTTAGTGTGGCAAAATGACAATGTTGTTGGGTGCCTTTAACAACAGCCTATAAGAGGGACTCCCTTGAGATGGTCCATTATTGCATACACAGATTGGTCTGTCTTTCGTGCCCATGCATATATTGTCATTGTGGGTAGATGACAGTGAAGAAAGGATAGTTTTAGGAAATTGTTGCATGCACCCTACGTTTATTGAGTGACACCCCCACATTATACCATATCGGACAAAAATACCCATCCCTCCATTTTTTTTGAAAAAAATTATGTATGGTATATATATTTTTACATATTTTTTAAAAAAAATATAACATATATAAGTTATTTATGGTGCATGCTTTTTTTTTAAAAAAAAAAGTACCGCACACTAATTGTTTCCGATATACAATTTTTTTTCCCCGTAAACAATTAGTTTCCAGTTTGTTTTAAAAATAATATTAACCAGAAAGAAGTTTTTTCCGTTTTAAAAAATTGTACCATAAAGTGTTTGTTTCCAAGAATTTTAGTCCAATAAAAAAGAAGTATTTTAGTCTAACTAAATAAATGCGGGGGTGTCACTTGAGAATTGCGGGTACGTGTAACAATTCTCATAGTTTTAGTCTAACAATGAATAATCACATGAATCTAGCCTTGACTCGAGCCTTTTATACCTCTTCATGGACCCTCTTATATTTACCGGCCAGGGGCTATTATTCAGTGAGCAATAAATTCTATACATATACTTGTTTGTTTAAAGAATCCTGATGGAGTTTGTTATACAATTCTGGATGAGTATAGTAAACCGGAAGTTTGGATTATTGATGTCACATTTCATATATATTCGAGATCAAGGGAAGAACAACCCTCACCTCATATTTGGCCACCAAGATCTACTTCCACAAATTAGGCTTATCAACCACCGTACGCCGTTTCTACTTGGCTAACAAGCTAAAGTTAAAGAATCGAATATCTTTAACCCCCAATCCATGCCCACCTCAATCAATATGTTCATCTTTCCTTGGCAAAACGAAAATATGAAAAGGTAAATGGATTTTGAATCAAGAAAAGGAAAAGGAATATGCTCCTCTTTCCTCAACAAGATTTTGAATCAAGAAAAATACAAATGAAAAGGAAAAAAAAAATGATTCAAAAGATGGAAGACTTTTCTTGCCAAAAGAGAAAACGAAAATGAAGCAAAATTAAACAAATGAAAAGAAAAGAAAAGAAAAAAAAATGGAATGCCGCACAGAACTTGATAGAAGTCATGACTTTGATACCAAGTTACAAAACTTGGTAGAAGCCATGAAAGAGAGAAAATACAAAAAGTGATAGGAGTATATGGAGATTGTATTGAAATGAGTAATCAAGTGACTACATCCCTGCTTTTCAAAAAAAAAAGTGACTACATCTCTTGTATGGAGAAACTAACTATTAACAAACTTGTAACCATCTACTAGTTTCATAGCTAACTATATCTCTTTCATGAATTTCATTTTCAATTAAAATTAATTAATTAGTTAATTATATTTTTATATTTTAACTAATTAACTAATTAAACCACTAAATTAATTTATTGAGTAAATAACATATCATTCCCATTAGTGATATTGATAGAGATATTACACTCCCCTCCCCCGTTGTTTTTGAAACACACTCCATCTCTTCCTTTAAGCCACCGGAGCTGATCCCTAAGCCACCGTTTTTATCCCTTCTCAGTACATAATCTCGTACTTATGTCGCCGCTGTCCCCCGTAGCTATTTCAAATGCGCAGCCGGAGTCCTCATTCATTTTTGATGAAGACATAATCATCTTTTAAACACCGAAACTGTTTGGAGATTATATGCAGCGCAAGAACAGTATAGGTTCTCGTGGAGCCAATCCCCTGTTCAAACGGGGATATCACATTCTGCATCTAGTTGTGATATTTCATGTGCCTTTACCTACAACCAAACAACACCAAAAACCGCATTAATTAGAAACCAACAAAGCAATGCTACAATAAAAAATGGGAGAGTGGCTCATGGATGTGGCGGTTGCCTAGAACCGCCATTGTTCATGGTATAATATGGCGGTTTCACACACACCGTAACATATAGTTATAATACGGCGGTTTGAATCGGCGAATTTCACTTTTCTCTTTGACGCGCTTCATTTTCACTCAACCGCCTCTTCTCAATTTTTCACCCCTTTTCAAATCTCATTCTTTAATTTTTGAGTCCAATTTTGTACGGCCATAGTAAAAACCCTAATCCCCACAATTCTTCTCCTCTCTCGCGCGATTTGCTTGACAGAGAACCCTGGCGTCCATTGCAACACAGGTTCTCTGTCGCCATGGTCAAGCCCTCTTCCTTCTCCAACTCCAATGTCTGGCGTAGGGATGTTGCAAAGCAGTGACAACGAGCCACTGTGGAGGAGAGAGAGAGTGCGTGGAGAGGGAGTGAAATGGAGAGAAGAAAAGGAAAAAAAAGGGGAAAGAGAGAGAGAGATCCAAGGGGGAAGAGAAATAGACAGAGGGGAAAAGGATTTGTGAAATGGATGAAGAAAGGGAGGCGGAAAAGAGGCGCCGTCGCGCCGTTCGCAGTGGAGGAAAGAGAATGGGTCGAGAGAGAGGGGGGGGGATTTACGGGAAGAGAGAGCTGACAAATCACGAATCCGGTAGGGGGATGTGCCTCTGATTTCTTCTTCATCTTTCTAGGGATTTTCCCTTTTTTATTCTTCTTTCTCAGTTCTCTTCTCGATCTCTCTTCTGTCTGTTATATTTTTAAAATTTTGCTTCTGTTTCCCTTTTTGGTTTGTTTGTCTCTCAATTTTTGTCATCGCTCTTTGTGTTTTATAGGTTCTAAAAAATGGGAGAGTGGCTCATGGATGTGGCTTGAAGACAAACGAAACAGAGGCTTTGTTTCTACTCCCTTTGTTTTTTTTTATTTTTTATTCTTTAAACAAAATGTGTATATTTTGACTGGACTTTGAGACTAGATTCGAACTGCATTTAGTTGTGTTTTCTTGAATACTTGATCGGTGGGCGATTGATGATGCATTATATGGGGATAGAAAGAAGAGGAATCTCAATACATTACGTCATGAGCCTTGTGTTGAGGGGTTTGCAATCTCACTTACAAGAAATACATAGTTTTGCCTGTTATTGTTTTTTTCCCAATCATCTGAAGGCATCTAATTTGTCTAAATTTTATTTTCAGGTACTCAACTCCAGTGGGTTATTCAGCAAAGGCAGTCCATCCCATAGCTCTTGGGAAGGTGATGAGTATTGCAAAAATGATGAAGGCAGAGTTTGATAGTGAGAACTATTCACTTTCGGAATATTGGAGAGTCAAACACTAACAATAATGATGTATGTCTGATTTGCTTTGAAATAATCTTAATTTGGTTTCTACTTCTGAATGTGCTACTAATTTTGTTATTTCTTCCAATCAATTATGTGTTGTTAGATCTAGTAAAACAAATGATACCTTTTTTAAAAAAATGATATTTGTATGTACATGTCTACAATGATATTATAGGCTTATTAAATTTGTACTTATCGAGACTTATTGGTTAGGTGTATAATACTGATGAAGTTTTTATATCACAAATTTTCTTCTCATCCAGATTCAATGATGAAAGTGTTGTGTCATTGACGTTTTTATATTTTGGTGAACTTATTAAGGCTAGTTTTAAAATTGCAAAACGATTTACATTAATGCTCATACTTCTCAATTTACAAGTCTGTTAATTATTCTATGGCACCAAAACTCGGGACTATACAGGTGCCGAGGACAAGACCATGTCCTGTTGTACTCGCTGCTTTTTCTGTTGGGTCAAAAGCCTGTCTGTGCAAAGTATTTCAGGTAATTTAGGCATCCAATCTTATCTTTACAGAAATGTTATTTCAACAACTTTTTTTTGACACCGTATCCCACGACACCGTATTTTATACTGTTAACTCCATCTTCATTTCTTTCAAAAAAACAAAACAGAAACACGTGACCTCCTATTTCTGCTCCACTACTTTCCCTCTTTTTTTCTTTTTTCATTTCCCTCTGTCTTCTTCGTTTGCTCACGCTGAGCATTCCTCTTCTACGTTGAGCATGCTCGTTTTCACATTTGGTCAGCACACAACGTGAGGAACTCCATGATTGAGCTTGCTTCCATTATCACTAGTTCATCACCTACCACTTGATGTGAACTGTATCTCCTTCTTCTTCCTTGTAAGGTATTTTTTTTCCTGTTTTGTTCTTTCTTTCTCCACAAACATGGGTTTCACAAATTTGGGTTGTAAATCTTGTCTATCTCCTTCCCACAAATTTGGATTGTTCTCCTTCTCTTGAAAAGACCCTATCATTCTGACAAAAAAAAAGAAAGATAGAAAACCCCTGTCATATAGCATTGCATTTGCTAGGGAAGAATGAAAATGAGTTTCTGCAAGTTTTTTACTGACACGTGACTGATTATGTGGTTAATGGTGTGCAAAACTTTGGTTAATGAAGTGTATTGGGTGGTTAATGAGTTTTCCATGTACTCCATATGTGTACCAGTAATCAAACATGACATACCATTAACCAGAAAGTTGAACACTGTTAACCACGTTTGAGCATTACAAATTAGGTATTAATGAGTTTATAATGTCAAACATGTTTATTGAGAATATACTGAGAATACGGTTACTGACATAAACCTCTTGAAAGCATTAACCTGAGCTTCTAAGAGTTGTAAAATTTATCTGGACATGTCATTAACCAAAGAACGAACTATATTAACCAAACTTTTACAAAGCGTTAACCAGAGTTTTTAACACTTGTGAAATTTATCTGGACATGTCATTAACCAAAGAATGAACTATATTAACCAAACTTTTACAAAGCATTAACCGGAGTTTTTAAGAGTTGTGAAATTTATCTGGACATGTCATTATATGTTGCATTTTTGTTGTGATTTTTAAATTTACAACCCTGTTTGATGCAATAAGCTTCTAAATCCCTATTATTGTAACATAACCTATAATAGATGTAATTGGGTTATTTTGTGCAGTTTTGGTGTGGCACCGACAATTGAAAATTCATGGATAGTTCAAATAATTTCATGGATTGCGGTAGTGTTCATGGTGAATCTATTGGAGTTCACAATTTTAATGATGATCACGCAAGTTGGGAGCCTGCAACAGGGATGTGTTTTTCTTGCATAGAGGAGGTTAAGACATTTTATGGAGAGTACGCTTCAAGAAAGGGTTTTGGATGGAAGATTAGAACATCAAAAAAAGGAGATGATGGGAACCTCTGCTACTTAATTCTAGCATGCTCAAGAGAAGGGTCTCATGTGTCGAAAATTCCATGTACATTGAAGACACTTCCGACTAAGGCGCAAAATTGTCCTGCAAAGATTTGTATTAAGTTGGGAGAAGATGGACTGTGGTACATTAAAAAATTTGAACCTGACCATTCTCACGAGATCAGCCCTACCAAGGCAAGGTTGTTCAAGGCTAACAAGAAAATTAACCTGCATGTAAGGAGAACAATCCAAATCAATGATGATGCAGGGGTGAGGATCAACAAGACTTTCCAATCTCTTGTTACAGACGCAGGAGGGCATGAAAATATACCATTTTGTGAAAGAGACGTGAGGAATTATGTTAACAAGGAAAGGCGTGCAATTGGAAAAGAAGGAGATGGCAAGACCTTGATAAGTTATTTTTGCCAAATGAGGGAATAAAATACAAATTTCTTCTATGACATAGATTTGGATGATGATTTTCATGTAAGAAATGTGTTTTGGGCTGATGCAAGAAGTAGAGCTGCCTATGAATATTTTGGAGATGTTGTAACTTTTGACACGACATATTTGACCAATAAATATGACATGCCTTTTGCTGCATTTGTTGGTGTGAATCACCATGGTCAATCAACATTACTTGGATGTGGTCTGGTTTCTACAGAAGACACAGAGTCATTTGTGTGGCTTTTCCAATCATGGCTTCGTTGTATGCTAGGAAAGGCCCCTATGGGTATTATCACTGACCAATGTAAGGCTATGAAAAATGTCATTGAGTTAGTCTTCCCTACAACTCGTCATAGGTGGTGCTTGTGGCATATAATGAAAAAAATTTCTGAAAAGCTAAGCGGATATGGTGAATACAAGAGGATTAAGTCTGCCATGAAATCAGCGGTTTATGATACAATCACAGCAGCTGATTTTGAAGAGAAATGGTCTTCCTTCATTTACAAATTTGAGCTTGGACAGAATGACTGGTTGAGTGGCATATACAAGGAACGTCATAGATGGGCACCAACCATGCTGAAGAAATATTTTGGGGGAGGTTTGTATTCTTTTTCCTGTTGATTATCTAGTTAATGGGTCATTATGACACTTCTAAGTTTTCGACAACATTTTTCATATATGGTTAATGACTTGTAAATATGTGGTTAATGGTGTTCGATATTTGGTTAATGGAAGAAAATCCTGAAGTTTTTCACTCTCATTATAATATATGGTTAATCACTTGCAATTATTTGGTTATTTCTGTTCATATATTGGTTAATGGTTAATCACTTGTATGTACTTGGACAGGTATGTCAACAACACAGCGAAGCGAGAGCATACATGCTTTTTTCGATGGATATATCAATTCAACTACAAGTCTGAACGGTTTGTAAAGCAGTACGATAATGCTCTCAAGAGTAGAGCAGAAAAGGAATTTCAAGCTGATTTTCAATGCATGGATACAATAATTCCCTGCGGGTCAAACTCATCGATTGAAAAGCAATTTCAAGGCGAGTACACTCATGCAAAGTTTAAGGAGGTTCAAGCTGAATTTAGAGGTAAAATGAATTGTGCTTACTCCTTGAAGACTGTGGAGGGTTGCCTTGCTAGTTATCATGTGTTGGAGGAGGTGTTAGTTGGAGAAAGACCAAAAGAACGTGTCTTTGAAGTTGTCTTCAATCGTGACAACCATGATCTCAGTTGTGAATGCTCGTTGTTTGAGTTTAGAGGTATTTTGTGTCGCCATGCCCTATGTGTGTGTACTCAAGAGAGGCTTAAAAACGTGCCAGAGAAGTACCTTTTAGCAAGATGGAAGAAAAATATTAAAAGGAAGCATGCATATATTAAGAGCAGTTATGGTGTGTCGGAATTGAACCCACAGATGGACAGATTTGACAAATTGTGCAAGCATTTCCATGAGGTTGCTGAAGTAGCTGCAGATTCTGAAGATGCAACTAAGGAACTCCATGAAATATTACATGAATTTAATTCTAATTTGCCCACCATGGATGCTACAACGAACAATGTTAAAAGGAGTTCCAATGATGAGTGAAATCCAAACAAAGCTTCTGAAATCCGCAGTCCATTGAGGGTCAAACGTAAAGGTCGCCCTCCATCAAAGAGAAAAATATCTGTAGTTGAAAAGGTTGTTAAGAGGGCCAGGAAGCGAATCAAGCAAAATGATGACAATAAGACTACTAAGGTATGCATTTTCTATCAGAAACCATGTATTAACCATATACAACACAACATCAATTTGAACCCTGTTAACCAAACTTTCAGAAACTGTCAATTCTTTTACAATTCAAATAACACAGTTTTTGTTTTAGTTTCAGTTAAATTCAAGTATACCTTTCTGACAGAATTATTGCATGATACCTAATTTTTTGTCCAAATATGTAGGAGGGCAATATAGGAAGATTGGGTAATCAGATTGAAGCCAACATCTGTGTAGAATCATCTATTGAGGTTGTGGCTGGTGGAGATTTGCCGGATGCAAATACCGTGGTTTGTGTCCATTATAAGATTGTACTAAATGTATAAAATGTTTGGTTTGGTGTGTTGTGGGCTAAATTTATGTACATTTATGGATTTATGTGTTATGTTATAGAGTTTTTAGATAACTTATGTACTAGTTATTGAAGACAAGCTGAGACTTTATTTGATTAGTTAATCTTTTTTCTATACAGTCGAGGGGTTTTTATATGAATTCAGATGCTTCAGTTTCCGTTTTTGAAGACAATCGTTGGGTTCCTCAAAATCCAATTCTTTCACGGCCTCCATTTATGGGTTTAGATGCTGCTTTTAATGATGATGTTAATCAGCATACGCAGGCATGGATCTTTCATGGCCTGTCATTTATTAGCTCATTTTCTTTTATTTTAGATTCTTATATGGTGTTGTCCAGGTTGGAAGTAATTTATCATTCATGGATCTTTTGACAACGTCCGAAATAGACTTCACGGCATCCTCGCAGTTCAGTACAAATTTGTGACAATTTCAACGTCGAGGATACCGACTAGTGATAGATGTATTTTGTGAATGGTTGTCACATATTTATACGAGTTGGAAGATTACAAATTGGAAGATTTCAAAGACAATTTTTGCATGATGGTATGGTGTGCTCATCAACATTACGGTCCATTGTTTTGTGTCCACCTCTTTATTAATGAATATTTGTTGGTGATGCAGGATGGTTGAGTTGAAATCACTTTTGTCACTTTTTGAATGACATGTTTGCGGCACAAAACAAGCATTATCTTGTGAAAGTCTTGCTGCGATCAGGATATTGTTTGGCGTATATGATATAGATATAAAATTTTGCTCATGACTTATCAGGATATTATTTTGGTGTATGATTCTATGTAAATGATAGAACTATGTAAATGATTCGATTATTTTGGTGTATATAAATATAGATATAGAACTTTGCTAATGGCCTGTCTGGATACATCAGCCATTGAAAATGTGGTTACTAAATTTGACAGGGTGTTTAATGATTTATCCAGATACTTTACCCAATTTTTCACAACTCATAAAATCTCCGGTTAATCCTTTGGAAAACTTTGGTTAATATAGTTCATTCTTTGGTTAATGGGGTGTGCAGAAGCATTTTTCACAACTCATAAAAACTTTAGTTAATGCCTTGCAAAACTTTGGTTAATATAGTTCATTCTTTGGTTAATGGGGTGTGCAGAAGCATTTTTCACAACTCATAAAAACTTTGGTTAATGCCTTGTAAAACTTTGGTTAATGTAGTTCATTCTTTGGTTAATGGGATGTCCATATAGACGTACGTAAATTTTTCACAACTCATAAAAACTTTGGTTAATGCCTTGCAAAACTTTGGTTAATATAGTTCATTCTTTGGTTAATGGGGTGTGCAGAAGCATTTTTCACAACTCATAACAAGTTTGGTTAATGCCTTGCAAAACTTTGGTTAATTTAGTTCATTCTTTGGTTAATGGGGTGTGCAGAAGCATTTTTCACAACTCATAAAAACTTTGGTTAATGCCTTGTAAAACTTTGGTTAATGTAGTTCATTCTTTGGTTAATGGGATGTCCATATAGACGTACGTAAATTTTTCACAACTCATAAAAACTTTGGTTATTGTAAAACTTTGGTTAATGTAGTTCATTCTTTGGTTAATGGGGTGTGCAGAAGCATTTTTCACAACTCATAACAAGTTTGGTTAATGCCTTGCAAAACTTTGGTTAATTTAGTTCATTCTTTGGTTAATGGGGTGTGCAGAAGCATTTTTCACAACTCATAAAAACTTTGGTTAATGCCTTGCAAAACTTTGGTTAATGTAGTTCATTCTTTGGTTAATGGGATGTCCATATAGACGTACGTAAATTTTTCACAACTCATAAAAACTTTGGTTAATGCCTTGCAAAACTTTGGTTAATATAGTTCATTCTTTGGTTAATGGGGTGTGCAGAAGCATTTTTCACAACTCATAACAAGTTTGGTTAATGCCTTGCAAAACTTTGGTTAATTTAGTTCATTCTTTGGTTAATGGGGTGTGTAGAAGCATTTTTCACAACTCATAAAAACTTTGGTTAATGCCTTGTAAAACTTTGGTTAATGTAGTTCATTCTTTGGTTAATGGGGTGTGCAGAAGCATTTTTCACAACTCATAACAAGTTTGGTTAATGCCTTGCAAAACTTTGGTTAATTTAGTTCATTCTTTGGTTAATGGGGTGTGCAGAAGCATTTTTCACAACTCATAAAAACTTTGGTTAATGCCTTGCAAAACTTTGGTTAATGTAGTTCATTCTTTGGTTAATGGGATGTCCATATAGACGTACGTAAATTTTTCAACCCTCATAAAAACTTTGGTTAATGCCTTGCAAAACGTTGGTTAATATAGTTCATTCTTTGGTTAATGGGGTGTGCAGAAGCATTTTTCACAACTCATAACAAGTTTGGTTAATGCCTTGCAAAACTTTGGTTAATTTAGTTCATTCTTTGGTTAATGGGGTGTGCAGAAGCAAAGAATGAACTAAACTTGTTATGAACTAAAGAATGAACTAAATTACCCCATTAACCAAAGAATGAACTAAATTAACCAAAGTTTTGCAAGGCATTAACCAAACTTGTTATGAGTTGTGAAAAATGCTTCTGCACACCCCATTAACCAAAGAATGAACTACATTAACCAAAGTTTTACAAGGCATTAACCAAACTTGTTATGAGTTGTGAAAAATGCTTCTGCACACCCCATTAACCAAAGAATGAACTATATTAACCAAAGTTTTGCAAGGCATTAACCAAAGTTTTTATGAGGGTTGAAAAATTTACGTACGTCTATATGGACATCCCATTAACCAAAGAATGAACTACATTAACCAAAGTTTTACAAGGCATTAACCAAAGTTTTTATGAGTTGTGAAAAATGCTTCTGCACACCCCATTAACCAAAGAATGAACTAAATTAACCAAAGTTTTGCAAGGCATTAACCAAACTTGTTATGAGTTATGAAAAATGCTTCTGCACACCCCATTAACCAAAGAATGAACTAAATTAACCAAAGTTTTGCAAGGCATTAACCAAACTTGTTATGAGTTGTGAAAAATGCTTCTGCACACCCCATTAACCAAAGAATGAACTACATTAACCAAAGTTTTTATGAGTTGTGAAAAATGCTTCTGCACACCCCATTAACCAAAGAATGAACTACATTATCCAAAGTTTTGCAAGGCATTAACCAAAGTTTTTATGAGTTGTGGAAAATTGGGTAAAGTATCTGGATAAATCACTAAACACCCTGTCAAATTTAGTAACCACATTATCAATGGCTGATGTATCCTGACAGGCCATTAGCAAAGTTCTATATGTATATCATATACACCAAAAAATATCAGCAGGGCCTTACACAAATATGATGATGATATTTTCATTCATTCATACCATTAACTATTCAAAACAGCCCAAAAAGATATAAACTTGTTACATGACCTTTGTAATTCATATCTATCATATACAATATTACATAATTGTTCTAAAGAACCCCCCAAAAAAATGGCCATTAAGCAGCCTTCCCATATTCATATCCCATCCACAGACTTCTGCTCATTGCCCTTTTCTTTTTCTCACATACGTAGCCTTAAATGGAGTACGCACTGAGACACTTTGGACACGCTTTCTTGGATTTTCCTTCATTCTTGTTATGATGTTTGATGTAGACCTAGCACCACCATCCACATTATGTTCACCTGGTAACAGTGATCCAAATGTTAGATATTAATTAAACGGGATTTTAAGATGCAATATGCATAAAAGCTTAATAACATTCACAATTCCAATTTCAACAGTGTTCCTAGTAAAACTGCAAGATTAGTAAGAAATAAAACGGGGTATAGAAATGAACACAGTTTACATTAAATTTGTCATTCAGATATTTATTAAGACCCAGTAGCCATAGCAAACGAGAGGTTCAAACAGAATCCAATGTAAACATATCAAACAGATCGTTTTGAGAGATGATGGGTAACAACAAAAATGGACACACGGGAGAGGTTCAAACATTAATGCTCGTTTAGTAACCACTTGCCTCTTTCAACATCCGAACATCCTTCCTCGCTAGCAAAAATATTAGTGTGAGGAGATGGACACACGGGAGAGGCTTGAAAGGAACCTCCCTTATCTGTACTGTGCGGCTCAGCCGTTGATTGGCGTTGAAGCTCTGCATCTTTTAGCACCCTAACTTCGTCCTCGAGACTTGCAATCCTCTCTCGGCACTGCCTCAACTCCATCACCAATTGTCGATACTCGGTAATACCCACAAACTGGCGTTCAGCTTGAAGCAAAGCATCCCTGACCATTTCAAACTGAAGCTCTTCATTTGTTGCCGTTACCTCTAGAGTTACCTGCTAACACGAGAAGCACATCAAATACACATTGTATTTGAATTTCAACATGTTTTACAAACAACAGACATCGATACTTACCAAGTTTTTTTCAAATGCTTCCTTTATTTTTTTTTGGGTCAAACGCAGAATTTGCCAATTCAAAAAGCGTGGGAAAGGAAACCTAAGAGGATTGTTAGGTGTTCCCCCCACCGACAAGTGGTTCAAGGCCCAGATCTGCAACAAAGAATAACATACATAATACCTGTAAATTTATGTAAAGAGAATGAATGATGTTTAATATAACACATGAACAAATAAATACCTACAAGATAGCTGCACATCCACATATATGTATTTGGCATAGATTTTTTCCCTCTTTGACACCACGAGCAGTTTTACTCAAACTGTCAACCAAGAAATCATAAACTGCTACACCCCAATTGTAGCTATTTAAGGACTCTAGGTCATCTAGCAATTTAATACAACCAGTAAATAACAATTTCCCTGGTTTTGGAAAGTAAAACTCTCCAAATGCAAGGAGAATGTACATCCTACAAAAATCACTCACATCATCCTCAAACAAAGCAAACCTCGGTAAAACTTCATCAACAGTTACCTTAGACTCTCCGAACAAAGATGATGTATAACAATTAAAATCGTCATCAACGGGCACCCGCTCACCTACCACAGGTAGTCCTATTGCAAGGCAAACGTCAATTGCCGTAAAAGGAACCACCCTACCCCTAATTCTAAAACCCCCGCTACGCTCATCCCATCTAGTCACTAGCTCCCATAATAGCCCACCAGAAATTTCCAATTTAGCCGGCATGTTTACAACCCACTTGAATGGGGTGACGTCAATTTGATTTTTCTGTTCACGTGTCAGGTTCTCATTAACTTCATGCAACCATTTTGGTGTACATGCATGCCTCAAACGTATCTGCGAAGTATCAATAAAGTTCATGTCATTAATAAATCGACCGCATTCATGCAAATGCAAGTAGTTAATATGTTCCTTACATTTTTTTCTTTTGGGCTACTTGTTCCTTGCATGGTTACTGGTGCACTCCTGATAATGTCGGCTTATACTACTTACAAATGATACGAGACCACCTGCAAAGTGAAAATTTTAGAACAAATAACAAAACTGAAAGTGAAAGTGAAATTGGATTATCATAGCAAGGAAAGATAAACAAATTTCTCTATTGAAACAAGGAACAAAAAGTTCATGAAATATTTGATCAGTAACGGTATCCCGCAATAGCTATATACACTTTTTAGAAAAGAAAAGCATTTTGTATTCTTTCACATGAATTAACCTTTTATCACATACACATAATGTTAAAAAATAGTACATTATATCGATAGTTTTTCCAATCTATTTTTTTTTTGGGCACCCTACTAGCAAATTTTTCATCTAATCAGATTTCAAGAGAGAATTTCTCAACTCCAATAGGCTAGAATATGGATTAGTAGAGTACAAAGGGAAAAAATCATAATGCCTTTGAGGATATAACATCAAAGAAGCATTTCATTCAAATAAATCATATTTGCAGCCTCTTTATCAAAACATTTCTTTTGCCATGCGAGAGTATCAGCAGAGATGAAATGTTAATAAATAATGAAGATTCTTGTTCAATCTTAATGAAATTAACTTTATGGGAACTTAACAAAATAAAGGTTGTGTTGAGGAATATGAAAACTTATTAAAAACTCATTAACAAGTTCATCATTGCATTCTCTATAGAAGTCTTCAAGTTCCTAGATGTGCAAATATCAATCAAGCGCAAGGGCATGACTTCAGACCAACCAAACTTTCACCATACAAAAATCCAATATCCAAATTCCACTGAAGCACATTATTTTGCTTTTTTGTTTCTTATTTGAATATGAGATACTACTATATAGTGTCATCTAACAAGTATTAACAAGCAGAACTGCATCCATCCACTACATAAAAACCATGGCCCAAGAAAATGTTTTGTTGATTTCCCAGAAAACAACAACATAAAAACAAGAGTAAAAGATGCAAGTAGAGTTGATGAGTTCTGAATTAACCAATTCGTTAATCATGTGTACTACCAAACCAACAATGAGTCAAGAGCATCCATGGCAGAATGCCTACAGCAAAATGTCTTTAACCATGCCAGAATGACATTGTGAAAATTCACAAAAAAAAATGAGCCCCTAAACTGAGCCAAAAACACGTATAAAGGAAACCAGCAAAAATGGCAAATAAACCCTAAACATAGCAAATTAAAAGAAGCTTTCACTTGTAATTCAGTTCCCTGGCTGAAATCAAAGTGCAATAAATCACGAAAACGACAATGTAGAGAGAGGGAGACGGTTACCTTGAGGGAAAATGCGAACTTTGGTTTATGATGTTGTCATCGTCATTGTCATCGAATTAGGAGAGGATGCGGAGTTGAAAGAGGCGGGAGAGGAAGAAGGAGCGGCCGAGGTGACTTCTAATTCAGAATGCGGAGTTGAAAAATGCTCTGGTCTCCGGTTAATCCCCAAATTGAGAGAAGTTGGTGAAGGAAATGCTCTGCTGAGTATGTGGCGGTGGAGATACGCAGATTCAGTTTTCGGGAGTTGGGAGGGAATGCTCAGCGTGAGCAAACGAGGAAGACATATTTTTGAGGAGCTAGTTCTTCCTGAGCATAACCTTCAACTGCCTCCACACAGTTCCCATGGTTGCTAAACCCTAGGAACTACAACGCTGGAAGAATGCGAAGGAGATCAGAAAGTGAAAGAAGTAGAAGAATCTTAGTGATCACGTTCAACACATAGTTTGGTGCGGGCGGTGCGAGCGAGGGGAGAAGGTGAAGGAGCAAGTATCAGATGTTTTCTGAGGGAGGACCGCGTGTGAGGAGAGGGAAAGAAGAATGAGGTGGAAAGTTGCTTTCAGACCAAATGGATGAAGGAGGGAAATATTTTTTCACAAATTACGCATCTGCCCCTGTACACATACGGTGTCCACCGTATGTTGTCGATTTTAGGTGTCTGTTTATCATTTCTGTATCTTTAGTATGAAGAATATTATTTGAAGACTGAAGTTTTTTATGTCCTTCTGGAGTAGAAATACCCATTGTAATAGCTTGTCATCTAAATGCAGCTTATTGAAGGACAAAAAGCTCCAATCATCCTGGATATCTCTATAGAAAGACCGGATGAGGAGTCATAAGGTGGTTGGCTTGGTTTGGAGGAAAGGGTGTAGGAGTTGGGAGACATAAGGTGTGTGGGTTCAAACCCATCTCAAGCCACTAATCTAACAATTACTAACAATTATTAACATTTACCTATAAAAAAAAAAAAGAAAGACCGGATGATTTATAGGACTGATTATGATGACCTCAGCGGTATTTGTCAAGATGGATCGGAGAGTATCAGCATATGTGTTATGATTACTTATGTCCTCTGCTATGTATAAAACATATACATTAGTTCTGCTCTTAATTTAATTTTCCATTATGCAGAAATATTTGAATCAACGCTGTTAATTGAACACAGCGTGCAACACAATACGCGTCCGTACTCTACGGACACGTGTCCGTACAGTACGGACACTTTTTTTTTACAAAAACAAAATTCAAAATTTGTTTTATCTGGTTAACGAAGTTCATTTATCTGGCTAATGGTTCTTATTATCTGGTGAATGCCAACCCTGAAACTTAACACATTCCATTTATTTATCTGGTTAACGAAGTTCACTTATCTGGTTAATGGTTCACATTATCTGGTGAATGCCAAACTCACGTTCTATTTTTTTATCTGGTTAACGAAGTTCACTTATCTGGTTAATGGTTCTTATTATCTGGTGAATGCCAACCTTGAAACTTAACACATTCCATTTATTTATCTGGTTAACGAAGTTCACTTATTTGGTTAATGGTTCACATTATTTGGTAAATGCCAAACTCACATTCCATTTATTTATCTGGTTAACGAAGTTCATTTATCTGGTTAATGCAGTTCATTATCTGGTTAATGACAAATATTTTTGTAACCAGTTAAAAAAAATTGAAAAAAAAACTGTGTCCGTACTGTACGGACCGTATGTCGGTACAGTACGGATCGTATGTGTATTGTGTCTGTGTCACATTGTGTGTTCAAAAATCATTTATGTATTTGAATCGCTCTCTATTGTGGTTTTTTGGCTAGATTTTTTTTTTGGTGAAAAAAAGTGAAAATTATGGCGATTTCATTTTTTTTTAGTAAAAAAGTGTATATTATGGCGGTTAAAACTACCATTTTTTACTAAAACAAAATCGCCATTTTATACATGGTTGATTATAACGGTTGACTATGAACTGCCATTTTATACCGAATGGCGGACGTAATTATGGCGGTGCGGGAAGCCGCCATTTGTGACATCCTAAATTTTTAAACAATATTAGTAGGATAATTAAATTAATAATTAGGTGATAAACGAGTGTTAAAAACCTTAATTTGGGGATAAAATGGGCTTAAAAGAGGCTCAAGAACCCTAGAAAGGAGATAGAAATCATCAGAATAGCCTAGAAGAACAAAGAATACCCTAGAACCTTCCAGGGCGAAAGAAACTAGATATTTCTGGAAATGGTAGCTCGCGACGCGACAGACATAAGGAAGAAGACCATCGCGACGAGAGCAAGGTCGTTGTGAAAGGCGGTGATCAGCACCGCGGATCTCTCGATACGTGTCCTCCTCACGACGCGATGGGAGGTTGTGTCTACATCCATCGCGACGCGATGGAGCCAATTTATGCCTATAAATAGAGCTTTCCTCTCCCCATTTCACAAGACTCTCCAATTGATCCTTGGGAGTGCGAAAGGGAGCTCGGGAGAAGGAAAAGCGACAGGGCACGGGCAGCGGCAGTCTTCTAAGCCAGGTAAGGGGAAAGATACCTTAATCTCTAGGGAAAATAAGTAGTAGAGTAGTATTGTTAGCATGAGTAGGGGTCCCTTAACCCTACTAGGGGTTGATAGTAGCAACCCCTCGGGAGAGGGGTTGTGGTATGCGGTGGCTAAGGATAGTCGTTGTAGACCTATCAACCAACATAGGTTATGTTGTGTAAGATTAGAAGGTAGCCGCTTACGCGACGCTAAAAGTAATTTATATGCGATCAAATATGATAAATGGTGGTTAATAATATTCTGATTTACATCTGATATTTGTGTACTGTTTGTATATGATGTATGTGAGTCTGATGTATAAGTCAAGGGTACCGCCCTCTAGTTAGAGGTTTACGAATCCCTAGATGGTAATAGTAAATATTATCATCGATACCTTATTGTTAGTGGTGATAGCCGGGTCAGTATGCCCGAGGTTGATGTACCTGAGATGTATATGATTGATGGTATGGAGTAGTATAGAGTAGGTGTATATGATCGAGCTCCGGGACTCCACGTCTGACAGGCGGACAATCTTGACCATTCCTCGTATAAAGAATATCGTCCACTATGCACGTGGACGGTACCTCGCTCCGGTGATCAGAGGTGGTAGCGTATCAAGATGTGTTCTCAGGACAACCAACTTAAGTCTCATTCCTTTGTGCCCTGAGGCTGGTGATCGGTCTAAGGAGTAGGGCGTTAATGGCTCACAATATTCAGCGGTGGTCTGAGTCAATAGGGCCGGTAATGAGCCTGAAATCTCCCGGTCAGTAGGGCTGATAATGAGCCTGAAATGACCAGTGACCTGTGTCGGTCTGTGGTATCAGAGAACGATGTAATTTGTGACTGTATGGTCAGGTTTGTCAGTATGACGTATCCGTGAATGGTCGGGTCTATGACCGTGTACTCAAGAGTTTTGAGTGTAGTATCTGTGATAACAGGTATGTTGATGATTATGTTGATATACTAAGCCTGATGACAGATACTCTACTATGTTGTTTTCCTGATTGATGAAGGTTAATAGATATCTTACCCCTTTGTTTTTATGGTGTGTATCTATTATATGATATTAAAAGCAGATGGACAAGAACAACCTGTAGGTTGGGGAGTCTATGGGAAGACTGTCTAAAGGCAGAGGAAGGATACCCGCGTCACGACCAGTGTGTGTGTTGTCACCCTCATGGGTGAAGAGTTATACTTATATTTGTATGTGTAATAAACTTTGTATACTTTAATAATAAATAAAATGTGTACTTGTCTCAAATATGGATTACTATTGTTTAAATAAATAAAGTAAACGCCCTGTCTCGGTGGGGTGTTACACCATTCATGTAAATTATGACAGTTCAAACAGCCGTGTTTTGCAACCAGAAATGCCATTTTTAACGCGTTTTTTTGTAGTTGTTAGCACATCAATAAACTTGTGATCACTATTGGAATTGTAATTGTCCATGGATTTATCAATGTTTTGAAAATTGCACCCGTCACTGAAACAATAAAAGTACTGGTTCACTGTTTAATGGTTTGGCCGTGGTTGAACCGTAGCCGAACCAGGAATAAATAAATAAATGTTTTTAATTTTATAAAAATTATTAAGTAATATATCAATTTAAATATTAAGAAAATATGATAAAACAAATTATAAATGAACATTAATTGATCATATTAAGTATTTTAAAAGATAAAAAATAAATAATAAAATGCTAAATAATAAAAAATTATGAGTATGAATATTTATTACTTGTTATTGGACATTTATTTGGCTAAACAATGCATATTTTTTAGTTTAAAAATAAAAAATATACAAAAAATAAGAAAAATATGAAACAACCGGTTTAACCTGGTTTTCATCACCGATTTTTGGACGGTTTTGTACCGGTTTAGCTGGTTCCTAGCCGGTTCTCACCGATTATTTGCTCTGCCGGTTTTGTGGGTTTTATTTGCTAGATACATGACTGGTTCTCAGTTCAACCGGTTGAACCGGTAGTGGGATTTATTAAAGCTGAAGCCTCATTAAGCAGACTAAGTGTATTCATGTCTCACCTCATGCCATTACTTAATACTAACTCTGTTCCAAAATAAGTATCGGTTTAGAAAAGAAAAAATATTTTAAAATAAGTGTTATTTTATTTTTTCATTTTACCCTAAATTAATACCGTGTGTGTCACTCCCTAAGTTATTGTACTCCACTATGCATTTATGAAAATGTTTAACAAAGATAATTTTTGTAAAATTGGTACTCACATAGTCACATTCATTCATTGTCTCAAAACCTATCCCACCAGTAGAATGTTGCCAAATCATTTTAAAAATCTACATCACACTTAACTCTTTTTTCTAGCACGGTGAAAAAAAAAACGAAAACGAAAACAAAGACAGAAGGGCGGCACTATTTTTCTAGATAAATACCCAAATTGGTCATCAAAAAAATTACGGAGATCAATTCAGTTCCTAAGAAATTAAAAATATCATTTTTAATCCTTAAGAATATTAAATGTGGGTCAAATTAGTCCCTAAGAGGTACTAAAATGACCCTAAAAATTATCCTTAAAAGGATTAATTTGACCCACTTCGAGATTCTGAAGAACCAATATGATATTTTTTATTTTTCAGAGACTAAATTAGTCTCTATGATTTTTCTCTAGAAATAATTTGGGTATTTATTCATTTTTCTATCTAACCATGATTTTTCTCATTTCTGTAACCGTGAATTAGTCTCCTGAGAAATGAATAAATAGAAAAATCACGGTTAGAAAGAAAAGTGAATAAATACCCAAATTAGTCCCCAAGAAAAGTCACAAGGACTAATTTAATCTCTAGAAAATGAAAAATATCATTTTGGTCTTTAAGAATATTCTCGAACATGGGTCAAATTAGTCCTTTTAAGGATAATTTTTGGGGCCATTTTAGTCCTTATCAGAGACTAATTTGATCAACATTTAATATTCTTAAAGACTAAAATGGTATTTTTAATTTCTCAGGGACTGAATTGTCTCAGTAATTTTTTCGATGACTAATTTGAGTATTTATCTAAAAAATAGTGCCGCCCTTCTGTCTTTGTTTTTGTTTTCATTTTTTTTCGGTTAAAAGTTTGCTATAAAAAAGAGTTAAGTGTAATGTGAATTTTTTAAATAATTTGACAACATTCTATTGGTGGGACAGAGTTTGAGACAGAGAGTTTTGTGACAGAGGATTTTCATCCATTTACTATTATATTTCTTAATCTGTCTAAAAAACCTTAAACGACACTCATTTTAAAACGGAAAGAGTACCTATACTTATGCATTTATTAAACACCGAGCAAACGGGTAAATTAACAGCGCAAAAAATTATCAAGTAAATAATCAATCTAGTCTCCAGCTGATATAGCATACATGGTAGGAGTATTAATTTTTGAATAATTGAAATCGTATCTAAAGTCCACTGCAGTATTGATCCTCATTTAAAAGAAGAGGAAAAAAAAAAATCTGAAGTCCATTGACGTGTATTTTGTCCGATAGTCTTTACAACAATTATTGGGAAAAACTAATTAGATATATAAAATAGGGACTAATTTGGTGGACTGAATGTAATTGAGTAGCCTTTAGCGTAATTTTCATATACTCAAAAGCTACCTTATCCTAAACGTTATTAAACACATTTTTCTCGATACAAGTCACGAGTCATTCTCATTCATTAATTCATCCCCATTCGATTACCTAACCTATTTATTATAGGATTTTTCAATCATGTGCAATGTTGCACATGTTAAAAATTTAAAAATAGTAATTATTTAATGAAAACAACAATTATTTATTAAAAAGTTTAATATTTAATACAAAATACACAAGTTTCAAAATAAATTTACTATTTTAAATTTTTTTAACGTGTACAACTTTACACATGATAGAAAAATCATTTATCATAATATTCATGTTAGAAAAGGAATGCGGCTCCAGTTGTCGGTTGAGACTCTGAGATGCTTAATGATATTAAGGGCCGTTTGTTACGGCTTAAAAAAAGTGATTATGTTTTAAAATAATCTAGAGATTATTTTTTATAGATTTTAAAAAAATCAAAAGCTAATTTGTGTTTGTTTAGGATCATAAAAATCATTTTTTCAACTCTTATGAATGAGAAGCTACTTTTTTCAGCTTTTTATTTTTACCCTAAAAATTATTTAAAAAAAAATCATTTTCTAAAAAATCTGAAACAAACACAATTAAAATTAAAAAAAATAATTTTTAACATAAAAAAAGTGATTTTATTCTAAAAAAAACTGTAACAAACACCCCCTAATTCTTTTCTTTTGGTTCCTCTGATATTTCTTTGTTTCATCTTTTCCTTCAACACCTTCCCCTCTGTTCTTCATCTTTTCCTTTGATTATCGTAAATTTTTGGTGAGCTAGTATTCTGGTAGGTGGAATCTATAGCTCTTTGGGTGGTGATGAGATTTCTCACTTCAAATTCTCCAACCTTTTTCATGGATTAATAAGTATATATAGAGTGAATTGGTATAGTGTAGTGTATGTTGAGGCAAATTTGTGTTTCCTCTCTTTTCTGATGCATTGCACTCTATCATCTATTTATAAAAGTTAATTACAGAAATTGCCACGTGGTAAGATCTCAATCATCCACTCCAAAGTATTTTTTTCACTCCTTTTTTCTTCATTATCTATTTATAAAAGTTAATTACAGTAATTATCACGTGCTAGGATCTCATTCACCCATTTCAAAGTATTTTTCCGCTCTTTTTTTCTTCATTAAGGAATAATGTTGTGCCACCTGTGTTTGCACAGGTGTATCTCTAATTATCTGTTATCTATTTATAAAAGTTAATAAGCACAGTAGTTGTCACATACATGGCATAATCTCATTCACCAACTCTAAAGTAATTTTGCATTCTTTCTTTCTTCATTAAAGAGTAGTGTTGTGCCACCTGTGTTTGTACGAGTGTATATCCGGCTACTTTCTTATATACCATCCTCCACCGTTCTGCCCAAAAATTGTTTTTCCCAACCTTCTGTTACTTGCACATTTTTAACTCAATTGCCATGTTTGACTTCTGCTTAATCCAATTTGTGTTTAATTAGTAGAGATAATTTACTCTCACCAAGCTTCCATTTTCCTGTTGCAGCTGAGGTTTGCCTCTTCCAAGTGGCAGCAAAGCTCAAGGCCAGAGGAATGGACTGACCAATAAGAAAAAAAAATTGTCTCCTTCCACTTGTGGCAGCATCTTCTACCTTTTTTTTTTAAAATTTAATTTTACATTATTTTCATATTATTATTAGATTTGTTGTGTTTTTGTTTTATTGGAGCTGTTGTTGTTAATTTTGTAACTCTGGACCACCCACTTTAATGATAAACTCGAAGTACAGTATATAGTTCCATGCTGGCTTCATATTACACATAACATAACGGTGCAAAAGAAGTCACAGCATTTACAAGACTAGAAGTAAACTATGCAAACATCTGATCCACTTGATAAAAACTTCAAATATTTGTCACATGTAAGGTAGATTATAATTAAATTCAAAAAATATATAGTAATACACCAATTTTAATCTCGCTAGCATAATTTTGAACTCAGTGGAGATTCAAATTTCGTAAGACAAAAGCAGCTACAAACAAATCCAAATTTCAGAGTCTCGCATCACTTGAAGGCATATTTGACGATACCGGGAATGTGGATATTCATAAAGTAATCCTCCCAGTCAATCATTTTTGGGTCAAAGTAAAATAAATCCATTTCCACCCCACTTTGTCTTGCTGCTATTTGCAACTTTTCCGTGTTCATATTATCAAATCTGTGTGCAAAACAAGCGTGTCTCATTAAATTAATGATAGACATATACGTTAATATACTATTAAAAAAAGTTGAAATAGTAAAAGATATTTAAAGACGAAAAAAAAAAATTCTCTCTCTAATTTTGTCACTAAGTGTGTCAGCGACGTCAAATTTGGAAACCATTTTCATTTTTTCCCTCGTTATTTCAACTTTTTTTATATATATATATTTTTTTTGCAAATTAATTAACTTACACGCCATCGAAGAACAAGTAAGGCTTGTAAAGGTCAACCAATCGCATCACAATATGGATCTTTCTGTTCATGTCAAAATACATTCCCTGAAAATACTGGCAAAATGCTGCATTGACTAGCTCTAGCCCCTATTAAAATGCAAATTAATTAGGTAAGCACTTTTCTGGTTATAATAATAATAGTTAAAAGTAAAGTTGACCATAATACAAAGAAGTACCGATGAATGAGGATTAGAAATTACCTTCAATGGAAGCAAGTAGCGAATGAACATATATCTCTGGAAGCTAGTAATGCTGTCCAATACTGTAACATTGCCAACCTTGATGGGCATTCCTTCCTTGTTTAAACATGGCTTTTCCGCAAAATATCTGAAGTTGTAGTCTTTGAGATTGTGGTATCTGATTGGGTTCGAAACAGAGGAACCAACGTGATATATGATATCACAAGGTTGATTTGCATGAGCCACCATCGCCACTAATATTGCGTTCACCACCATATCAGCTGGTATCTGCATCAAACTCAACATAAATTAATATATCCATTAATAGATCGAGAGTGAATTTTATATAGAAAAAGAGTTTGGTTTAGGAGATGAGCATAGGATTAATTAATGGTAGTATATATAATTATATTGCACTTCCTTTGCTAACTAATTAAGAAAATAAAAATCAGATCTACAGACTCACCACGTCAAAAATTGCCTTTATGTCTGCAACAAAGCATGTTAATTTTCCTTTACCATAAGCAACAATTATACTGTCTACGGTTCTGCAAAAAGACAAAAATATGAAAATATAATCCGGGTTATAAAAATTAAAGGGACATAAAAACAACGGTAAATAAAAATGTATGCTCAATTAAACAGTGTTTCATAAGGCAATGCATGAACATAATTATTTACATAAAAAAATTTGGTGATTTACCTTACACCTTCAACCCAACCAGGGAAAGGTTCTATGTAAGTGCTGGTAATGATTGTAGGGCGCACAATAACAATAGACATATTTTCCTTCAGAGTTCCAACGAGCATTTCTCCCATTGCCTTTGTAAAAACGTACGTGTTTGGCCATCCATACAATTTTGCTCTGAAAATTTATTAATTAATTAATTAAGATGCAACCAAACACATTCAAGTGACATTTATTGCACAAATTTATTATAATAAATATGATGCTTAAATAAACCAGTTACATACTCCATGATGCTAACCTTTTCATGCCTAAGTCCTTCATGGCCGTTTTAATATCATTTTCAGTGGCTCCCTCTTCTCGAAGCAAGTTCAACTTCTCCTCCACCATTTTCTTTTCCACATCAATGTCTAGTCCTGGCACTCCATTTAGTGACACACCCAATTGGATTGGATCCTCTACTATGAGTCCTCCTCTCTCCCCACATACGTATGCTGAATTTATATGTATTGAATTGAATGTCTAGTCAATTATATTGGTGATAAAGTACGTTTAAGAGCAATAAGTACTGATCTACTTTTGTTCTCACAACAACTTATTGACGTAAATATATCTAATTAAAAAAAATCTGATACAACGCATTCAAATGGAGTACCAACCTGTTGACACGTGGACAAGCACCTTTAGGTTAATACAATTTTTTGCGAAGCTTAAGACATGCTTAACTCCCAATGTATTTATACCCAATGCAACATCGTATCTGTGTATAATATATGACGAGAGATAAAGAGAAATACACACACAAAGTCAGAATTATATAGGTGTCAAAAATAGTATCATCACACACTCAATAACATTTTGTAGAATGCATCCATTATATTGAAAGTTATCATTAAGTAGATTAAGTGTATAAAATTTCATAAAACTCAAAAACTATTTTATACTTCATCACATCATTTTATTTTAACTTATAATATTTTATTTAAAATTAAATAAATGCCTACTATTAAATTACATACATGCAAATGTCTAAATTATTTTAAATTTTATATACGTGATTATTAAGATAATATAATTTTAAATTTATATATTATAATATTTTATTTGAATTGATAAATTTTGAATTGCAAAAAGTTAATAAAAGTGTAGTTATACGATTTTTGAAGTACACACGATGTTAACGGATGTAAATTTAATAAGTATGCAATAAGAGCATAAACATACTTTACACAAATATCTAATTATATTTTATCATATTGTCACATCATATCACCATGGTTGGTGTCTCTTTTTTTTTTTTTTTTTGGTACAATGGTTGGTGTCTCTTTAAATGTGGCAATATGATAACATATGATTAAATATCTATGTAAACTATGTTCATACTATAGGTATACAATTATTGAGCTTGCTTGCAAACAGACGGCAAGATGATAACATATAATTAAATATCTATTTATGTAAACTATGTTTATACTATCAGTACAATTATTAAACATGCTTACACACACAGAGAGAGACTCTAACAAGCAATTTGATATTTTTTGCTATAGAGACTAAGGCTCTAGATATATGACCCCAAAAACTTATACCTTTCATCAAAGTTAGTTGTGGCAGCTAAATTAACCATGACATCAGTTTGATTGCAGATCTCTTCCCGTAGATTGGAATCCTTCAAATTCAAGTCCTCTTGAGAAATATCTCCAGGCACTAGAGTCAACTTTTCTGAGACAAAGTCATTGAACTTTGCACCAAGGTTTTCCTTCAGCAATCTGAACAAGTCCTTCCCCATAATCTAGATATGAAAATATAATGTATTGCATGTTGTTATTTTTCTGGTTTGATCATGCTTTGTGTACTTGTTTCGAGCTTTGTTGGTTCCATCTTATTGTGCTTTGAGTGGTTTCTCTATATTTCAATATATTCATTTGCTTATAAAAAAAAGAAGATATAATGTATGGCGGAGAAAAATTATTAGCAATACATCCTGTGTGTGTTTGGGTGTGAAAATGATATTACGAGCTTTATGTTGGAGTGTTAATGAGTAATCATCAATAATATTACTTAATAATTAATTCGGAGTGTTGGATTTCAAACCTCAAAAATATCTCGGGAAGAAAAGGAAAGGAGAAAAAACAGGGCATCATCACCAATTAAAGATACAGAGGAACCAGCACCTCTCACCCAGAGTGGACACTATGGAGTAAATACCCAAATTTGTCCCGATAAAAGTTACGGAGACCAATTTAGTATCTAAAAAATGAAAAATATCAATTTAGTCATTAAAAACTTCAAATGCAGGTCAAATTAGTCCTTTTTATAATAATTTTTATGGACGTTTTAGTCCCAGAGACTAATTTGACTCATATTTGAAATTTTTAAAGACCAATTTTATATTTTTTATTTTTTAGAAACTAGATTAGTTTCCTTGATTTTTGTTGAGAACGATTTAAATATTTAGTCGGACACTATATTAATAACCATTTACTCCACTTTTGTTGGGTGAAAGACATTGTCGCATACCTCATTGTGCAGTCGTCTAGTGGCAGATTCAGCGTCTGTAGCTCTCAATAGAAGATAAAGTTTCTTTACATTTGGTTGAACTCTCAGTATCTTTTCTACAAAAACTTCAATACCATGCAAAAAGTAAACACATCATCACTAATACGTAATTACGTATATATATACTAACAAATACGCGCTAAAAGTAAGCAAGCTTAGATAGAGAGAGAGAGAGAGAGAGAGAGAGAGAGGCACTTTTTGCAAGGAAGCCAGTGGCACCAATGACCAAAATATTCCTATCCCGAAGGAAGTGAGTTATGCTTTCAATTTCCATCGGAGGAAAAATAAAGTATGAGGATGGCAAAGATATTAAGCTGGATCTTCAGATATTGAAAATAAAAGAAACTTTGATTTGGGTGAAAACTAATGTCCCAAATGACCATATATATATACTGTATATAGAAGAAAAATGATTGATCGAGTTCTAAGGCATTTATTTGCATATGTTGGACACATGCATGTGGACCTAATTTGAGTATGGGATGCAAGTGTGAAGAGTGAAAACTTCTACGGCATCTCAACGGTTCGCTGAGCTGCCTAGCTGCCACATTGCTGCAAATATTAATGCTAACCTGTCGATCCTGCAAGACTTTGTTGACTCCCTCTGTCTGATTCCTGATAATTTTTAAATTCCTGATAAAATTTAATTTCCTGAAGATTTGGGGATTTCAAGGGACATCAGGATAACAAAGGAAACAAAGGACATGACAATCAATTAATATGAGTAGATAGGTGGTAGTAGTATTGAGCAAAATCAAAGGGTGAGTCTCATCACCGACCAATTGGCATGCAACAAACGGACAATATAAGTCAAATTAGAAGGTGCCAACTTAAATTTGGCATGGGATATAACCATGAGATTTGGGGGAACCAACCCTTGGGCACAACACATGACAACCATTGACAACTAGACCCGTGCCCGTGCGATGCACGGGTTATCTGATAATACTATTAAAAAAGTAAAATACTATTAAAAAGGTAATTTATATAGGAATTGTGTTAATAAACAAAAGTATAATAATAAATAAATTTCATATTAATAAGCAAAGGTCACTAGTGCATAAATTAGATTTTATGTCAGTTTTTTACATCAGTTAGTAGGATGCCCGATGTAAAAAGAAATGCGGTGACATAATTAAAATTAATTGAAACTTACGTAAGCCTTTTTACATCGGTTGAATTTTACCCGATATAAAAAGTGGTATATTACATCGGTTCTACCTACAACCGAGGTAAAAAATGATTTAGTAAAACCTTTTTCCATCGGTTGGAATTCTAACCGATGTAAGCCCTCTTTTTATATCGGGTAAAATTCAACAGATGTAAAAACTCTTTGACTAAAAACAAAACCTTTGTTTCCTCTTTCACTAAAAACCCTTGAATCTAAAATTGGTCCCGCGCTGCTCTCTCCCTCTCCCTCTCTAAAATCGTGATTTAAAGCTCTCTTCCTCTCCCACACTCATGCTTCCGGCGCGGCCCTGTCACGCTTCTGGTGCGGCCCTGTCACACCTTCCGGCGTGGTGCTGCTCGTTTTTGCGGTGTTTTCTACCTGTAGTAGATGGCTGGTGGTGGTACTGGGTCAGGGACTGGTTCATGAAGTTGAGAGATAACAAATAGATTCCGCACATTCTTCTCTTTCCCTTCACCATTCTCGCATCGCCGTCTCCGTTTTCCGCCTCAAACTCGCCGTATTCTCCTCCTTCCTCTCCATCAAACTCGTCGTAGTCTCCTCCGTCCTCAAGTACTTCTATTTGCTTGTTTTCTGTAAGCCATAAAACCCTAGATTCTACTTTCTATTCCAATATTAAGCAGGTTCTCACGCTATGTTTGGTAACTAAGAATCTAGGGAAATCTGAACTAAGGATAGTTTGGGATTCTTGGTTGAATTTTGTTGTTGTAATTTGTGATGTCTGACATAGAGTTTGAAGTCTTAGGGAATTGATAATTTGGTACTTTGAAGTTATAGTGCACTGGCTTCACTGTGGTCTTTGTTCTTTTTTTCCTCTGCAATCATAGGAAGCAGTTTATTTTGGTGCTAGAAACCATAGAGAAGATTGAAAACTTGAAAGGAAGGGGATTTGGGATTTTCAGTTAAATTATATATATTTTTATTTGGTAATTGTAGTTAAGTTATTGCATAGAGTGGTTTATAGGTTGTGTCTTGGTTTAGGTAGAATTGAGCTATGAGTCTATGACAATTTGTTTTTGTAGCTTTAGATCTTGAATTCATGGTTATTTGAGTGGATAAATTAAAAATAGAGTCAGAGTTTGAACTGTTAAGTTTATATAGATGCACTTGGTGTTCCTTCATTTCCTTTTCTGTTTGTTCTTCTTGTTAAATACTTATCTAGTTTATCTGAATGGGTAGATAATGCTAAAAAAATTCTAGTCATATTAAGCTCACTTTATTTAATAATTTTGAAGTTTGATCATTTTTATTTTTTCTCTCGTAGGTTTACAGATTGATTGCTACTTTTAGTATAAATATGTAAACACTATCATGGTTGTAGCTACTAGTATTTCATTGAAGTGTTCTAGCATACCAACTAGGCATGTCTTTTTAGATTTGTGCTTAAAACTTTGGAAACTATTTGCATGATATCAGGCTGCAAGGGAAAATTCTCTACAATATTTCAAGTGGTGTTATCAACCTATTTAGAAATCAAAACAAGCTTGCAATTTCTCTACAATAGGTTCAATCTACTCTTGAGAAGGTAAATTGAGATCCTTTACCTTGTAATCCAACTTTGCAATTCTAGTTGTATACATAAAATGATGTATGATTAATTTCTGCATTACTTTTCCAATCTTGCTTTTGGTGAGCTTGATTCAATCAAGTTGCTTTTTGTGTTGCTTCTATATGCTGCAATAACATTTGCTGCAGCATTAGCTTGATTTAATCATGGTGTTTTTGTTGCAACTTCCTTCTGCGATTAATGTTGCAATTTTATACAAGCATGGCTGCTGCAAACAATGCTGCAACATCAGTTTTTGCCACCGCCCCATGCTTCTTTTTAATGCGGAGGTGCATCATATTTTTGTTGCTATCATTTCCAGATTATTTTGCATGGGTTTTGGTTTGTGTCCCTCCATGTTTTGGTTTTCTTTTTTCCTTTTTTAATAAATTTACGATGACTTGTCACCTTGCTTAAAATAAATAAATAAAATAGTTGCTGCAGCTTTAGCTTGATTTTATCATGGTATTTTGGCTGCTATTTCTTGTTACGATCAATGCTGCAATTTTAAACCATCATGGCTGCTGCAATTAATGCTGTAGCATCCGTTTTGCTGCAATTTGTGCATGCTACTATCATTTACTGTTGTGCGAAAAGGAGTTATAAGCATTTCGCCTCACTTTCATTAGAGGCCAACAAGATAGTTTTGGAGTTGCAGTGCATTGCCATACTAGAAGTGTTTTTGCTTTTCCTTGGGTGTTTTTGCTTCTTGATTTTCTTGTATTTTATCTGGTTTATCTTTTATACGGTTCTTCTTGATTCTCTTGTAATTCGTGATTGCAAACACTCTCTTAAGAGTGTTCTCTCTGTATGGCATTTTCACATGCAATAAATTTTTTTTACCTTTTAAATTGATTTGGACTTTTGATATTTACAATCTTTAGATGATGATGGTTTAACATTAAATTAATTTTATCTTTACTTGTAGGTATTCTCTAATAACTCACCATTCACTGAAGAAGATATTTCTAACATGCGGCAACGCTTTGCAAGCTTCTTTTTGAGTTATTATGAAGAGCAAAGAATGAAAATGACTTGAAAGCTTCTTTTGAGTTAAATGACTTTGCAAGCTTCTTTTTGTGTATTTAGTAACTTATTTAAGTTATGGCAACTTATGAAACATTTGATAACTAACTTGTGTCTGTTACACTTGGGGATTTTAATTTATTGTAATTTATATATTCAAAATAGAATATTTATTGTAGATGTAGTTAAAATTGGTTGTGGTATATATATGACTTTGTTTCTGTTATGAATGTGACTGTGGTCTGTTACCTATTTGGATATGTCCAGGGGCTACCTAAATTTTATATCTCTATTAAAAAAAATTGCAGTTTTTACATCGGTTATGCGATAAACCGATGTAAAATGTAGGTTTTTATATCGGTTACGCAACTAACCGATGTAAAATGTAACTTTTTACATCGATTACTATTTACAACCGATATAAAAACCCACTTTTTACACCGATTAAACGCTTAACCAACGTAAAAAGTCTAGCTTATTTTATTTTGATTCTTTTACAACGGTTGCCTTCTAACCGATATAAAAAGGGGTTTTTTTACACCGGTTGTCCAACCGATGTAAAAGGTCTGTACATTCTATAACGGGAGTTTCTACATCGCCAAAATAACCGATATGAAAACCCCTTTTTAACCGATGTAAAATCCCCAAACTGCACTAGTGGGTTCATAAAATATCTAACTTATATGAGAGAACTATAAGACAAACTTATTAAGGAGCTAATTTATATGGGAGATTTCATATTGATGCCTAATTTATATGGGGAATTGATAAAATAGAAATAATTTATAGCTTGTGATAAAAGAGTACAACAACAATAACCAAGAGGATCTTAGGAGAAATAGCTTGTGAAACTTTTTATCCCCAACAATATCTTGTGAAGTTGGAATATTTAATCAGAAACACATCCTCCTAAGAAACTCCATTAAACCATAGACCAACTTACCCATACGACATCTTCCTCTTCCTCTTCCACCTCTATGCAATCTATGAAAAAAAAATCAGAGAATGAGAGACTGAATAAATTTATTCTCCTATTTAATTTCAATAAGCTTTAAAATAGAAACATTAGAATTTGAACGACGGGATCAACTAAATACCTATTTTTTCGAAGCCTTGCGGTGGAGACAATACCAGAATCTGAACTTTGAAGCACAGAAACAGAGACTTCACAAAATTTTCAAAACCTATAAAACAGAGAACAAATTAATGAGCTATAACCGTGGGGATAAGGATATAAATAATATAACTTGAAATCTCACCAAAGATGAACACTCCTTAGCAAATGTCTTTCATGAAGGAAAAAGATACATGTTATATTTCCATCATGAGATGATCACTTTAACATTTAAAGAAATAACGGTAACAAAATAGAGCACAATCATATATAAAAATATTAATTGTTGTTTGAAGCGCACCTGTGCTATAAATTGCGAAACACTTCTTTGTAAACAACATTGGAAGTCATGTTTGTATTTTCACCTTCATTATTAGTCACCAATATTTTCAAACCATTCCTTGATGTGACTCTTGATATTGCAACATACAATTGCCCATGTGAAAACACAGAACGGAGAAGATAGACTCCTACATGCTTTAAAGATTGTCCCTGACTTTTATTAATAGTCATTGCAAATGAAAGAGCCAAAGGAAATTGCCTTCTTTGAAATTTAAAAGGAATCTGTTTATCTGAAGGGGTCAAAGATAGTCTAGGTATATACACGCTTTGACCAATGTTACTTCCTGAAATAACCTTGGCCTCAATAACATATTTGCCCATTTTTGTGATGGTTAGTCGAGTCCCATTACAGAAGCCCGAAGACTGATCTCTGTTGCTGAGCAACATCACATGAACTCCTACCTTTAGTTTTAATATATGATTTGGAAGTCCTGAAGCAGTGATTATGTTTAAGAATTCTGGAGTATGGATGTCATCTGCTCTATCAGAATTTGAATTCTATGAATACAGACTGTCAAAACTCAGATACGTTTTCTCATCACCAGGAAGCAAGGATAACATATAATCATTGATCTTATCAACAACATCATTTGTAGGAGCTAATATTGCCCTATCCTGGAAAAAAGATGGATTCTTTAATGTTATCTAAGAAGAATGGATAAGTTTCATGAACAATAGATCCAATTGAATCACCGTTGTTTTTTATGAGCAAATCCTCTGGAATCTGAATAGTCATATTGACATCATCTACTTCTGCGACACTACCATCACCAACACTCAAGATCTAGTCTGAAAATTTCTTTCTCTTTTCAACATCAGAATCTATATTAGTGGATAATAGTCTCATGTTCGTAGTCAAGGTCATGACTTTGCAAAAATCCCAGAGATATGAGGAGTTAACAGAAGCATGTACCACTTCCTTCCTTGTCCCTTTTGGTATAACGGGTAGAATTTGTCTGAAATCTCCTCCAAAAACCACTACTTTACCTCCAAAAGGGAGATTCAAATTTCCACAGTTAGAAAATCGAAGAATATCTCTAAGTGTTCGATCAAGAGCTTCAAAACAATGTTTATGGGCCATTGGTGCTTCATCCCAAATAATTAACTCTGTTTTTGCTATCAATTTGGCTAGCTGGCTTCCCTGTTTAATGTTACAGGTTAAATCTTCATCAATATTTATAGGAATAGCAAATCTCGAATGTGTAGTTCTTTCGCTAGGAATCAATAAAGCAGCTATTCCGCTAGAAGTAACAGTCAAAACAATACCTCCTTTTGATCTAATCGCAGCAGACAGAGCCCTCCAGATATAAGTTTTCCCTGTTCCGCCATATCCATAAACAAAAAAAAAGACCAGGTTTGTTGCTCATAACTGTTGTCATGATCGTTTCATAAACCCTATTTTGTTCAGCAGTCATTGTTGACATTAATTGTTCATGCTCCCTAGCCAAAGACTGTCTATTGATCAGTGCATTTTAATGCACTCTTTATAGCTTTGCATTTGGTGTTTTTGATTGTGTTCTGTACCTAATATCTAAGTCTTAGGACATTTCTAGACTTTGGGTCTTAATTGAGCAGTATAGTAATTTATTGATTAACTTTTGTGTTTCTTGCATCGACCCTGTCTACTCTGCAGGCCATAACTTTGGCTACAGTTATCCGATTGAGGCGTACGAGCATGCGTTGAAAAGCTGAGGAACAGAGCTACAATTCTTCTGTTGGGCTCAAAACCCAATTCTGTTGTCTTCAATGTCAAAACTGCGAATTACGGACGCAGTAAAATGTAAAACGGGTTTTTGGGCCTAATTTTGGTCGTTTATCGGGCTTTTATCTTATAACCCGTTAAGGGATTTAGGTTGTTCTTTGAGCTGAGACTTAAAAAGGACTAATCAGCCGTTTTATCCTATCTGACGTTTTATTTTTACAAAACTGTTGTGCCCTAGCCATTTTATCCTATGATATTGGTTGCGTTTTTAAACGGCGCTTGTCCGCTCCTGTGACCGATTGAACCCGCTGTTTTGGCGCTTGCTTGAAACGGTGTGAATTCGTATAAACTGATTAACGCTTGTTTAGTTAGTTTATGTCAACTGTGAATTTGAAATTGAATGAATTGTTGTTATTTAGAACCTGTGATAAATCCAAGACGAGCACCCGGAAACCGGTGAATCAATTGTCTCTCTAATCTGATAATTCTCTCAACAGAAACTGTTTTCACAAACCCCCCCTTTCGTTATTGTTGATTTTTGTACTTCCTGAATTTGGTAATTTTGGTGTTAGAGGTTCTCGTGAGACGACCAAGGTCTCTTGCCTTGAATACTATAAGTAAATCTTTTAATTATTTTGACCCGCGTACGACCGCTGATCAAATTGGCGTTGTTGTCGGGGATCTCTAATTAGAGATTACCAACCTCAGGACCCACTAATTACTGACGTTTCTTGCTTTGTTCTTATTGTGTTTCCAGGTCTTGTTACAGGTTGTAGGCGCTGAGACTGCTGATTCTAGGGTTTGTAGGCGAAAATAATAAAAAAAAATCGGTTTTCGGGCAATCTCGTCAAATTGCTCCGAAACCACAGCTAAAAAATCTGGAAAAAATCCAGGATCAATAGTCCCTTAGTAGGGACTACTTACGAGACAACGGTCTCAAAATCTCAAATTCCCTTGTTTTCTATTTTTAATTAATTTTTTTTTAATTTTTCATATCTCCGAAAAAATCCAAAAAAATTTGCATATCTTTCTTTTGATTTAATTAGATTTTTCGTGGTATTTTTATAATTTTTAGGTTAGATTTTAGTCGTTTTCTATTTTTTGCATTAATTTTAGTGTAGGGACATAGTTGGTATTTCTAGAATTGTTGTATTTTCCTATTCCTTGCTACATACAGTGCATGACCAGGTTCAATACTGTTAACTTGCATCCTTTTGACCCTGAAATTGAGAGAACATTGCATCGTAGACTTAGGGATCATATAGAAGTTAGTGGTAGTGATAGTGACAGCATCTTTAGTCATAATCTATTTGATTCTGATTCTGATTTTGATTCTGATTACATTAACATGGTGATAGAACACTTAGGGAACTTCTTTGCACTGATGTTACTTACAATGCTCTGTATTAATTATCCCGAAGTGTTTGTTCCTTTTGAATTAAAATCTGGTTTAATACACTTATTGCCAAAGTTTAGTGGTCTTGCGGTGATGATCCACACAAACATCTTAAGGAGTTCCACATTGTGTGCTCGACCATGAAGCCCCAAGGAATTCCAGAGGAGCACATTAAGCGAGGGCCTTCCCTTCTCACTCCAAGATGCAGCCAAGGGTTGGTTGTATTACCTTCAACCAGGTTACGTTGAAAATTGGAATGCCTTGAAAAAGTTGTTCCTAGAAGTTATTTCCTGCGTCATTTGCTTCAATCAGAAAAGAGATATGTGGCATCAGGCAGAACCCCACTGAGTCTTTACATGAATACTGGGAGAGATTTAAGAAGTTGTGTGCAAGCTGCCCTCATCATCAAATCTCTGAGCAACTACTCATCCAGTACTTCTACGTGGGTTTATTGCCCATGGACAGAAATATCATGGATACTGCTAGTGGAGGGGCACTTGTAGACAAAACCCCGACAGATGCAAGAGCTTTAATAGAAAATATGTCCATCAACTCCCAACAATTCACAACCAGAAGCAATTCTGCAATTCTAACAAGGGGAGTGAATGAGATACAGGCTACTAGTGAGAAGAACTTGGAAAACAGGTTGGAAGAACTCACAGCTTTGGTAAAAAAATTGGCAACAGGTCAGACAGCAAGGGTTTGCGGTATTTGCACCTCTGCAGAGCACCCCACAGATGCATGTCCTACACTGCAAGAGGACCCTAATGCTGACACCCCTCAAGCATATGCGGCTAACATCTTTAACCCTCAAGCCAATGTTGATTTGTCCTCTAACAGGTACCACCCAAACTGGAGGAACCATCCTAACCTTAGATGGGGAAATCAAGCTGCACAACAACAACCCAGGTAGCAAAATAATCCACCGCAAGCTGCTATCAGGCCTGAACCTTCATTAGAGGATCTAGTTAAGCAGATGGCTGCCCAAAACCTCCAGTTCCAACAGAGAACAGATGCCTCAATTCAGAATTTGCACACACAGATGGGACAGATGGCTACCACAATTAATCAGATGCAAGCTGGGCAAACCAGCTGCCCGGCTCAGCGGTGGTCAATCCAAATGCACCAAACCCCAATGTTAGTGCCATCACATTGAGATCTGGGAAAGCTGTTGACACCCCAAAGGTGCTTGAAACCATTGTTTTGAAAAATAATAAGGCACCTGCGTATATTTCTGATGAACAAGAAGTGCCCCTCCCTTTCCCTCATAGAGCAGTGAGTACAAAAAAACAAGATGAGGGAGAGAGGGATAAGGAGATCTTGGATACTTTTAGGAAGGTGGAAGTGAACATTCCCCTTCTTGAGGCAATCAAGCAGATTCCAAGATATGTCAAGTTTCTGAAAGAGTTGTGTACACATAAGAGGAGGCTGAAAGGGAATGAAAAGATAAACATAGGGCATAATGTTTCAGCCCTCTTCCAATCCATGCCCCAAAAGTGCAAGGATCCAGGGACTTTTGCCATTCCATGCACCATAGGCAACAATCAGTTTGATGATGCCATGTTAGATCTAGGAGCTTCAATCAATGTAATGCCTACATCTGTTTTTAACTCTCTTGCTCTTGGACATTTGCAGGAAACAGGTGTTACCATTCAGCTTGCAAATAGAAGCAGTGCTCGGCCTGCTGGACTAGTTGAGGATGTTCTTGTTAAAGTTGATGACCTTGTTTTCCCTGCAGATTTTTATATTCTGGATATGGAAGCAGAGACTAAGTCCAGCAGGTCACCCATCATTTTGGGCAGGCCATTCTTGAAAGCGCGAGGCAAAAATTGATGTTGGTCCTGGGACTCTTTTCATGGAATTTGGTGCTAGCGTTGTAAAATTTAATATCTTTGATGCTATGAAACACCCCATGGAAGAGCATTCCCTTTTTCATATTGAATTGCTCGCTGATTTGGTTGATGATGTTTATTACGATGTTATTCGCAGATTTTCCTTCATTGGTGATTTCTTTGTGATGTTACTTGTGATTGTTGCACTAACACTCATACTTGTCTTTGAAGTTGAAATTTGTTGCTTGCGGTTGACACTTTGCCTAATGTCCCCAATGACATAGGCTTTGTTGCGAATGTAGCTTCGCTACTAAGATTCTCGCCTCTATTGAAAAACCACCGGTTCTAGAGCTTAAGCCACTCCCCAAAGAGTTAAAATATGCATATTTAGAGGGGAGTGGTGATTTACCTGTTATTATTGCAGCTAACCTTGATTCTGAGTAGGAAGAGAAGCTGTTGCAGATGCTGAAAAAATACAAAAAGGCCATCGATGGACCTTAGCTGATATTCCTGGTATTAGCCCATCCATGTGTATGCACAGGATTTTACTTGAGGATGGGGCGAAATCTGTTAGGCAGCCCCAAAGGCGGCTTAACCCATTAATCTTAGATGTTGTGAAAAAGGAGGTGACCAAACTCCTACAGGCTGGCATCATATACCCAATTTCTGATAGTCAATGGGTAAGCCCAGTCCAAGTGGTTCCGAAAAAGAGTGGTCTCACAGTGGTGAGGAATGAAAATAATGAACTCATCCCCACAAGGGTTTAGAATAGCTGGAGAATGTGTATTGATTACAAGAGACTTAACCAGGCAACCAGAAAGGATCACTTTCCTTTGCCGTTCATTGATCAGATGCTTGAACGGTTGGCTGGTAAGTCACATTATTGTTTTCTTGATGGTTTTTCAGGTTACTTTCAGATCTATATTGCATTTGCATTTGGTGTTTTTGATTGTGTTCTGTACCTAATATCTAAGTCTTAGCACATTTCTAGACTTTGGGTCTTAATTGAGCAGTATAGTAATTTATTGATTAACTTTTGTGTTTACTGCATCGACCCACTGTCTACTCTGCGAGCCATAACTTTGGCTACTGATTATCCGATTGAGGCGTCTGAGCAAGCGTTGAAAAAGCGAGGAACAGAGCTACAATTCTTGTTGGGCTCGAAACCCAATTATGTTGTCTTCAATGTCAAAGCTGCGAATTCTGACGCAGTGATAAAATGTAAAGCGGGTTTTGGGCCTAATTTTGGTCGTTTATCGGGCTTTTATCTTATAACCCGTTAAGGGATTTAGGTTGTTCTTTGGCTGAGACTTAAAAAGGACTAATCAGCCGTTTTATCCTATCGGCGCTTTATTTTTACAAAACTGTTGTGCCCTAGCCGTCATGGAAGCCTAAGCTCCTAAGTTGATTCATCGGTGAAAGGTTGTCGTTACAGATTTTGAGGTTCGGTGCCTAATGTTTAATACAATTTTGTTTTAATTTCTTTAATTCCATCTCTATCAATTTCGAATTTGGTTTGAATGTATGCAATCTATTCAGTTCGTTTTCTGCTTAGTTAATTGTTCTTTCTTCATTGTGAAATGCGATTCAGTTGTGTATGAACGCTTGATTATATGCATCTGTTTCGTAACTTTTATTATTTCGAATTAGTTGACTGCTTAAATTAATTGATTCGAGTAGAAATTGATAGAGGGTTGATTAGAATTCTGTTATGATATTGGTTGCGTTTTTAAACGGCGTTTGTCCGCTCCTGTGACCGATTGAACCCGCTGTTTTGGCGCTTGCTTGAAACGGTGTGAATTCGGATAAACTGATTAACGCTTGTTTAGTTAGTTTATGTCAACTGTGAATTTGAAATTGAATGAATTGTTGTTATTTAGAACCTGTGATAAATCCAAGACGAGCACCCGGAAACCGGTGAATCAATTGTCTCTCTAATCTGATAATTCTCTCAACATAAACTGTTTTCACAAACCCCCCCTTTTCGTTATTGTTGATTTTTGTACTTCCTGAATTTGGTAATTTTGGTGTTAGAGGTTCTCGTGAGACGACCAAGGTCTCTTGCCTTGAATACTATAAGTAAATCTTTTAATTATTTTGACCCGTGTACGGCCGCTGATCATCTATCATAGTTTAACTCATCGTATATCAATTTATTTCCTCTGTGAGCTATTAAGGACATATCTGGCTGTGGCATTGTAGGGAAATCTGATAGGCTCTGGTTATTACTTTGTAACAGCGTTTCAATGTCTGCTAATGCAAAACTCTTTAACTCTTCAAAAGACAATTGCAAATCTATAATTTGTTAAACACAAGTAGTAAATAAAAATAAATTATAAACAGTGAATAATATTTTTAGCTATGTAAAGAAAGAGATGTCAAATGGTTGAGCCAAAGAAAAAGTAACTACCTTCAAATTGAAGAAGAGTTCTTTGCCTATGTAATATGTCATCACTCAAGTATTTCCAGTTCTTTTCCCAGACAAATTCTGGTTTGGATAGTTGTTGTGAGATCAACAAAACGGAAAATAGTCTCCTTAAATAGCTCCCAGTACCCCAACCACTGGATTCAATTATTGCATCTATATACTCTCTGTCATCATCCAACAAACCCATGGCATAGCATGCCTCTTTAAAGGTTTTATGCTCATATCCACTTACTGTTCTTATTTGTTTAAAGCTCTCAGGTTCTTTTACTTAGTTCAATAGAGTTCTTAAATAATATATCTCACCAGATCCAGGTGGTACAAAATGAAGCCTTCCTATCGTAAACCCTTCAGATGGTGGACCCATTCATGTTTAGTATCCTTCCAAACAAATTTCAGTGGGAATTGGGTGTAAGTCAAGTTCTTTGCATCTGGATATATCTTGTTTGTGTTCATCCATGCTAAGAAATTTGTGTTGTGAATGTTTTTCCTGTTCACAACTCGATCAATTGGCTCATCATCATTGAATATAACAAACTGCTGATTTGGCAAATGGAAGATTAATCTTTCAACAGAAGGCTCTCTATAGTGGATGTCGAAGTTGAAAATTCTCCAAGAAGCGCCACATACATCTTGATTTCATCAACATCATTGTCACCTTTTGCACTACTATAGAAAGTCGCGGTAACACGGTCATGGCCTTTATTGACATATTTAAAAAGATATTTTATAGACCAAGACTAATTACACCACTCAATGTTAATGTGAGCATTGAACTTTAACAATAGATGTCTATTATAAGGGACGACAAAACGATTGTCCAGGTAACATTCACCCTTTTGAACAGTGACACAGTTATCTCTCCTTCTATATACTGGATATCCATCTGAATTAAAAGTAGTGACATCAACAAATTTTTTTGGGAAATATTTTGTACACTTGCCATTTTGCATACAGGGAGACTTTGTATTTTGAACACCGCATGGACCATGAAGCAAAAGTGAAGAAACAATTTGAAATAATTCAGGCTCCAAATCTTTATCTGGAAGCTCAGCAGATATTATCCTGTTTATGTCATTAGGATGCATGTGACTTGAATGAGAGTTAAGAAATACCAGTATGTGGGCATGTGGTAAACCACATTTTTGAAATTCAATGGTGTATATAACTGAAAAGTAAAAACAAATCATTTTAAGAAATTTAAATTATTAGGACAAATAAATCAATTTAGAAATGATACATACATACCTGCCCTAACCTTGCCAAAGATTTCGCCTTTTTTATTTCCTTTATTAACTGATTAAGCTTTATCTTTAAAAGACGGCTAACCAAATCAGGACGGTCTTCAGATCTGACGTTATTGTTGGCTAAAAATCGAGTTAGTGCAGGCCATTTATGATTGCAAGTAAAAGTTATAAATAAATCCGGATATCCAGCCCAACGACAGATTTCCATAGCGTCTTGATAATTTTGAAACATATATCGAGCTCCTCCTGTAAAAGAAGAAGGCAACACAATTCTTCGATCTGCCGTTGAAGGGCTAGTCTTACCCCTGAGTATTGCTTCTGTAAGACCCTTGTACATTTCAGCCCTTAAATCTTTTTGATGATTTCTAACCCATTTTAAGCGCGAAGATTCTATCATACTGTAAGCGTCAACCAAAAATTGTTGAAATAAACGCCAAGCAAACATAGAGTTGACTGTTCAGTCTGTCTATGTTGGATTCTGTATGCAAACCACTTTCTAAGAGTAATCATTTGTCATTTGATTGAGGGGGCATTTGATTCGTCACTGTGACAACCACCCTAAAAATTTAAAATGGAGCCGCCACCAATATTTTATTAGGAAACATTGGAAAACCTATTTTGAATTATTTTGAAGAAAAAAGGTCCTTCGAAACCAGATTCAAGTTCGGGAGTTGATTACGCGCAAGGAAGGATTAGCACCCATACGCGCCCATTTAAAAAATGGTACCCGTTAATCGTTCATATAAGAAATTGTTTGCCTTTTAAGAAAATTAATTCCCTTTATCAAATTTTTAAATAATAAGTAAAAGAACCAACAAAATTTAAAAAGAATGCTTTTTATGGTGTTTATTATTGTTTCATTTCCTTTTAATAAAACAGAAATACAACTGAAAATAAAAAATAATTCCCTAAGTTATTAACTTATTTATTTAAAAAAAATGCTTAAGTGAAAGAACAAAATTCAAAAAACTTCTATTTTACTTTTAAATCCCTTATTAATATCCTATTCATTTACAATGATTTAAAAAAGAATAAATTGCAACTAAGTCCCCGACTTGGGTTTAATCCCATTGAAAGACCAAACCCTAAAACATGGTTATATGGAACGGAAAAAACCTATTTTTGCATTTATGCCCCTATTAATTACGTATTTACAAATTGACCCTTATTAATTATGTATTTACAATCTAGTCCTTATTTATCACACATTTGCAGTTTAGTCTCTTTTATAACATATTTGCAAATTGCCCCCTATTTAGGGTTTGGCCCCGTTGGAAGGCCAAACCCTAAACCTAATTCTAATTCAAAAGCTGGGTACCGAATTGACACCCACACCAACAACAGGGGGCGATACAAAGACAACAACAACAAAGAATAATCAAAAGCAGTCACCAACAAAGAACAATCACAAAAATAAAAGAACGAACAGGAAAGAAAGAAGTAGGAGAATGCAACAGAAATTGATTATAGCATTCAATTTAAGTCTCTGTTACATGATTGTATTTAGAAAAGGAAATAAAAGGGAGAAGATGCAACCTGGGTATCAGCTCCTCCCAGAGAATTACAAATAGGGGTTGTGGGAGTATACCCTAGAACTAGAAAGTGTTTAATTTTTTAGCTTTGGTAGGCTCACGGGTTCGTGCTTCTTCTTCTTGGCTCTGCTTACTCTCTGTCTCTCCTTGTTCTCTCTGGTTTTTCTCTGGCTCTCTTAGGGTTCCGTTTGCTCTCGGCCTCCCCCTTTCTTTCTGCGTCTTGCGTGGCTTTTTATAGCCAAAGTTCCTGCGAGAAAGAACAATCAGATTAGTCCAAAAAATAAAAATAAAAATAAAAAAGAAATAAAGAGATAACAACTCTTATCCACCGGTTTTCTTCTTCCTTCTCTGCTTCTCACGCGAAAACCGGATCTTGGGCGGCTTGCAGGAGAGTGACGTGACGTTGGCAGGGAGATGGGCCAGTTGGAGGAGATAACCGTTGGGCAAGGTGGAGAGACACGGTCTGAAGAGGGGGAGAGAGTAATGGTTGGCGGCTGTGGTAGGAGAAAAAGGGTTAGGGTTGAGTGAGGAAGAGGAGAAAGAAAGAGAGAGGTGGGACATGGGTGCTGCTGCGGCGCTGCAGCGAGAGAGAAAGGAGTGATGAGGGGATTGAAGAAGAAAGGATGATGAAGAGAGAGATGTGGGGTGGGGGTGATCTTGTGCGTGAGGAATGAAAGGGAGATGTGTGTGTTTGTGTTTTTAGGGTTAGGTTAAATGAAAGGAAGATGGAATTTGGGTTGGGCTGCGTGGTTTGGGGCCAAGACGCGTGCGTGGATGTGTTATGGGTCAGGCGTGAGTTAGGCCAAGTGGGTGAGGAGAAGAAGTATCGTGGGTGCGCCAAGCAAGCGGGAAGGAGAGGGGCTGGAAATAAAAGGAGGGGTGCGCGTAGAATCAATGGTGTTGGGCTGTTGCTGTTTCATTTGGCTTGGGCCATCCTTTGGCTAAATACTCTTGGCACCTCCAACATTTCAATTAGCATCCTCTCATCTCGAAAAATAATTTTTCCTTTTTCTTTTCTTTCTTTTTTTTAATCTCTTTTATTATAAAAACAAAATTATTATTTTATTTATTATTACTACTACTACTAAATAAATAAAATAAAAGTTAAAATAACTAATAAAATAAAAACAAAAATAAAAAGGGCCAGACAAAATTAGGGTACTACAGCTGCCCCTCCTTAATTACATTTTACTCGAAGGTCTTCGTGCATTCGTTGTAAAAGGTAGTTAAGGATAAAGGACTCTGATTTTGTCCGTAATAAGTGGTTTGAAATTGCGGGATTGGCTCCCGACTTTGGTTTGGGATTCTAGGTCTGATTCCTAATGAATTTCCGGTACGGCATAAGTTTGATTTCTAGCTCTTATGAAATTGGTGAGAGATTCTAGGTTCGATTCCTAGTGAATTCCCGGTAAGGCATAGGTTCGGTTCCTAACTCTTATGAAATTGGTGAGAGATTCTAGGTTCGATTCCTAGTGAATTCTCGGTAAGGCATAGTTATGACTAGCTCTTACAAAATTTGTTGGAGATTCCAGGTTTGGTTCCTGGTGAATTCCTAGTAAGGCATAGTTATGACTAGCTCTTACAAAATTCGTTGGAGATTCCAGGTTCGGTTTCCTGGTGAATTCCTAGTAAGGCATAGGTTCGGTTCCTAGCTCTTACAAAATTGGTGGGAGATTCCAGGTTCGGGTTCCTGGGGAATTCCTAGTAAGGCATAGGTTCGGTTCCTAGCTCTTACAAAAGTATGGACTGGTTTTCCTATTGCAGGTGAACGTCCGGTGTACGAGCTTCTCTGTTACTCGAAACAGTTCGGGTCAGATTCCCGACAAGGTGTAGGTCAGATTCCTACCTCTTGTTTAAAAGGTACGGATCGATTTTCATAATTGAGGAAGATCCGAGACGCGAGTCAGGTTCCCGACTAAAGGCTTGGGTCAGATTCCCAGCAAGGTATAGGACAGGTTCCTAATTCTTGCTAATAAAGAGATCGGGTAGGCTGAGTACTAGTCCTTGCTGAGTAACAACAGACCAACTGTATGTAATATTCAAGAGGGTGGGTCAATGGACCCAAAAACTTTGATGATCATGCAGGATGCAATGAATGGTATGCCATGCATGAAATGAAATTTTTATTATCTTCTTTTTTTTTTTTGAGAAATGATTTTGAAGGTGGGTCTGAGGCCCAGAAGTAATGATGATCATGCTAGATGCGATGAATGATATGCTATGCATGAATGTTGTTTTGTTTTTACAGAAATGATTTTGAAGGGGGGTCGGGGACCCAAAAGTATTAACGATTATGCAAAATGCAATGAATGGCATGCTATGCACGAATATTATTATTGTTTTTGAATTTTTTTTTGATTTCCCTGAATTCCTTTGAGGGCTCTGCCCCTAGACTCATGGGATGATAACTTTCTGTCAGATTGATTATCTGAATGGTTGACTTTGTACTGCACCAGGTTTGCATATTTGCCCCTTGACAAATCATTTTGTGGATCTTCAAATTTTCACCTTCATGCTTGGATGCCTTGGGAAGGATTAGATTGACAACTTTGATCCATAGAGACTTTTCAGTGTCCCTTTGGCCTTCGTTCAACCATGATGGGAAAGATCTATGTTGAGAGACAGATCATCTTTTGTAGTTCTGAAATTGGAATGAAATCTTGAATGCGAAGCTTGTGGATGATGGGCATAGCTTTTGCCCCTAGCTTCTCGGTTTATATCTGTGAGGTCCAATCTGGGTGGACATGTTTGTAAATTTGACCCTAGCTTTTGCCTAGGCCGCTTTTTGCGATTTTTCAACCTAGCGAGTCGCTCTAACTTTTGCCTAGACCGCCTCTTTCGGGTTTTCAAATTTAGCGAGCAATTTATTTTATATTCTTTTTAGGTAAAGCAATCAGACCGAGGAGTTTATATGGATCTCCTCCTTCAAAAATAAAGTTTTGAGAAAATATGAGCAATTGACTTTGATCAGAATGGACTTTATTAGGGTTGTAATGTGGCCAGGGGTTAAGGGTTATGAAAGAAAGGATATTTACTGGCCCAAAAAGTATTTAAGGGTTTATGAGAATAAGGATCTTTAGTCTAAAGATGCACTTCATTGGTTGCTAGCACATTTGCTTCGCCTTTGCGGTTTCCTTTTTGATCTTTATGGGTGTCTTTGACACATTTTGACATTTCTTTGAGTTGTCTTTGATACCTTATTGCTTACTTTGCTCTTCTTTTTGAGAGGACAAAGTTGATTAAAGACTTGTGCTATTCTTCATTGTATGAATGATCCTTATTCAGGGTATTTGAAAGAAAATTTCATTTTAGGCTCAAAAGGGGTAGCAAGGGATAATAAGTGTTTGGATAGAGAAAAACGGCCAAACCTCATCTTAAAATCTTATTACCCACATCTTCACAAAACTTAACTTTTGATAACTTGTGCATTTGCTTTACCATTATTCTATGAGCTAAGATTGAAAAAAAAATTGCAGTTTTATTGAGGAACTGAAAAGATGAGAACATAATGAGCCCTTTACAAGATATGCCCCATGGCTTTGGGCAAAGCGTAAAAATAAATGAAGATTGCTTAAACAGGACTATTCCTTGAAGTTTTATCAGTTGGCGTTGATCAAAGCCCAACAATTTTTAATGGAGTGGCCCACTGCCTCAGTACATGTCGTGATGAGCGTCACTTGTTTCTTCTTCCATCTCTTGGCTCATACTGCGCGATGGTTGTTGAATGTTGTGGTTGCCAATCCTTCCGCTTATTATCCCTGCTTCCACTCTTTCCCCAACAATGACTAAGTCTGAGAAGCTTGAAGAGACATTTCTCATCATCAGGTCATAGAAGGGTTGTTGAAGTGTGTCAATGAACATGGTAACCATCTCTTTCTCAGATAGCGGAGGTTCCACTTGGGCTGCAATCCCTCTCCATCTTTGGGCATACTCTTTGAAGCTTTCATTGCCCACTTTTACCAGGGTTTGCAATCGAGAGCGGCCAGAGCCATGTCCATATTGTACTTATATCGATTGATGAAAGCTTTGGCCAAATCATTCCAGGAGTTCATTTTGCCCTCGCTTCTAATCGCATATACCAGCGTAGGGATGCCCCCTGTAAGACTCTCTTGGAAAAAGTGGATTAAGAGCTTATCATTCTCGGAGCAGGATGCCATCTTCCTACAAAGACATGACCAGGTGGCTCTTGGGACATGTCTCCCTTTGTACTTGTCGAACTTCGGGTACCTTGAATTTTGGAGGTATAACTACATCGAGACCAAGCACAGTTCAAGCTTGAAGCCAATGTGACCTCGCCTCAATGGCTTTTAACATTTCCTCCATCATCTCAAACCTTTCCTTGGCTTGAGCATCCTCCTGAGGTGTGAAGATAGGTGCATTGAGCACTTGTGTTCAACGGGGTTCCATCATTCAGAGGTATCCGCTCTTGTGAACTACGGATAGGTATTTCGTTCTCTTCCGGCTGATTCTCCTCCGACCCATTATGCATGTGGTGTTCGACGATTCGTTCTGCTTCCGGGGTCAACTTGGCATTTAGAGCCATCAACAGATCGAACATCTGGCCCATTCGTGCACTCATCTGGTCAAGTTCTCCCCGCATAGCCTCTTGACTTTGTTGCATGGCCTGCTGATTTTGTTCTAACGCATCCATGAGTCTAGACTGGGCTCGAGTCCGGTAGGGACGCAGGGAAAACTTATTTGTATCTATTTTCTGTTGGGGAAAAAAAAAGTTATACTATGTAGGTGCCATGTTTATGCATGTCATGAATGTTTTTTTTATGTACATTTTATGCAAAATAATATGATGGATAATGGAGAGATATTTTTCTATTTTTTGTTTCGTTTTTTTTTAAAAAAAAAATAAAATGAATGCAATGATGTTGCCAAAAAGAGAAAATGTTTTTTTTTGTTTCGTTTTTTTTTTACAAAAAATGCAATGATGTTGTTAAAAAAGAGAAAATATTTTTTTTGAAAATTTATTTATTTTATTTAGAGGGAAAAAGGAATGGAAGGGGAAAGTATTTTTTTTTTAAACTATGTTTTTTTTTGCACAGAAAAACAACAAATAATATTTTTGGAGAAAAATGTCATTTATTATTTTTCACAATTTTGAAATGTAAAATGAAAAATAAATGGATGATGAAAAAAAAAAAATAGGTAGAGTGTGCCCCTTGCAATGTAGGCCGGTATTTCCTAAGATCTTAGGTCATACGACTTTTGTTACGTGGAAAATGGGATAAGGTATGCTCCTTTTATGATATAGGCCGGTACTTCCTTAATAGGATCTAGGGTTTGTATTGTGTACTTTACCATTGGGTGTATTTAAGGTACTAATCTAAAAAGGTCCCTAGAGCCAAGGGTCCCATTTGAAAACGTTACCACCAATAATAAGTATATTATTAAAGGATGATTTTTTCTCAAATGAGCCAAACTCTAGGTGAGGCCTTCATAGGAACCTCATCGTCAGACGTCCAAAGAGAGCACCCATTACACAGCCTCTCCTAACTTAAGGTTCACTCGGGCCCGGGTATAGGGCACCCACTCAAAGTGTGTATAAACAAAGTGTATAAAGTGTAGTGTGTGAATGAGCAAACTTAAAACTACCCGCTAAAAAATACAATATATATACATGTCTTCTACCCTAAGGTTTCAAATACATAAACATACACAATACTTACAAGAAAAACAAATGAAAGAGAATAAATCACAAGCAAAAATAGATTTTTTTTTTTATGCAAGTTTTCTAAGCATATATACAAATGGACAAATAGGACTAAAAACAAAAAATGAATAATTCATTTAGTAAGGCAAACAAATCTCATAAACAACCATAGGGCTTAACTCTCTACAGTCCCCAGTGGAGTCGCCAGCTGTGACAACCACCCTAAAAATTTAAAATGGAGCCGCCACCAATATTTTATTAGGAAACATTGGAAAACCTATTTTGAATTATTTTGAAGAAAAAAGGTCCTTCGAAACCAGATTCAAGTTCGGGAGTTGATTACGCGCAAGGAAGGATTAGCACCCATACGCGCCCATTTAAAAAATGGTACCCGTTAATCGTTCATATAAGAAATTGTTTGCCTTTTAAGAAAATTAATTCCCTTTATCAAATTTTTAAATAATAAGTAAAAGAACCAACAAAATTTAAAAAGAATGCTTTTATGGTGTTTATTATTGTTTCATTTCCTTTTAATAAAACAGAAATACAACTGAAAATAAAAATAATTCCTAAGTTATTAACTTATTTATTTAAAAAAAATGCTTAAGTGAAAGAACAAAATTCAAAAAACTTCTATTTTACTTTTAAATCCCTTATTAATATCCTATTCATTTACAATGATTTAAAAAAGAATAAATTGCAACTAAGTCCCCGACTTGGGTTTAATCCCATTGAAAGACCAAACCCTAAAACATGGTTATATGGAACGGAAAAAACCTATTTTTGCATTTATGCCCCTATTAATTACGTATTTACAAATTGACCCTTATTAATTATGTATTTACAATCTAGTCCTTATTTATCACACATTTGCAGTTTAGTCTCTTTTATAACATATTTGCAAATTGCCCCCTATTTAGGGTTTGGCCCCGTTGGAAGGCCAAACCCTAAACCTAATTCTAATTCAAAAACTGGGGGTACCCGAATTGACACCCACACCAACAACAGGGACGATACAAAGACAACAACAACAAAGAATAATCAAAACAAATACCAACAAAGAACAATCACAAAAATAAAAGAACGAACAGAAAGAAAGAAGTAGGAGAATGCAATGAAATTGATTATAGCATTCAATTTAAGTCTCTGTTACATGATTGTATTTAGAAAAGGAAATAAAAGGGAGAAGATGCAACCTGGGTATCAGCTCCTCCCAGAGAATTACAAATAGGGGTTGTGGGAGTATACCCTAGAACTAGAAAGTGTTTAATTTTTTAGCTTTGGTAGGCTCACGGGTTCGTGCTTCTTCTTCTTGGCTCTGCTTACTCTCTGTCTCTCCTTGTTCTCTCTGGTTTTTCTCTGGCTCTCTTAGGGTTCCGTTTGCTCTCGGCCTCCCCCTTTCTTTCTGCGTCTTGCGTGGCTTTTTATAGCCAAAGTTCCTGCGAGAAAGAACAATCAGATTAGTCCAAAAAATAAAAATAAAAATAAAAAAGAAATAAAGAGATAACAACTCTTATCCACCGGTTTTCTTCTTCCTTCTCTGCTTCTCACGCGAAAACTGGATCTTGGGCGGCTTGCGGGGAGAGTGGCGTGGCGTTGGCGGGGAGATGGGCGATTGGAGGAGATAACCGTTGGGCAAGGTGGAGAGACACGATGCGAAGAGGGAGAGAGTAATGGTTGGCGAATTTGTGGTAGGAGAAAAGGGGTGAGGGCTGAGTGAGGAAGAGGAGAAAGAAAGAGAGAGATGGGACATGGGTGCTGCTGCGGCGCTGCAGCGAGAGAGAAAGGAGTGATGAGGGGATTGAAGAAGAAAGGATGATGAAGAGAGAGATGTGGGGTGGGGGTGATGCGCCGCGTGAGGGAATGAAAGGGAGATGTGTGTGTTTTGTGTTTTTTAGGGTTAGGTTAAATGAAAGGAAGATGGGCTGGGTTGGCTGCGTGGTTTGGGCCAAGACGTGCGTGGATGTGTTATGGGCTGTGCGTGAGTTAGGCCAAGTGGGTGAGGAGAAGAAGTATCAGGGGTGCGCCAAGCAAGCAGGAAGGGAGAGGGGCTGGAAATAAAAGGAGGGGTGCGCGTAGAATCAATGGTGTTGGGCTGTTGCTGTTTCATTTGGCTTGGGCCATCCTTTGGCTAAATACTCTTGGCACCTCCAACATTTCAATTAGCATCCTCTCATCTCGAAAAATAATTTTTCCTTTTTCTTTTCTTTCTTTTTTTTAATCTCTTTTATTATAAAAACAAAATTATTATTTTATTTATTATTACTACTACTACTAAATAAATAAAATAAAAGTTAAAATAACTAATAAAATAAAAACAAAAATAAAAAGGGCCAGACAAAATTAGGGTACTACAGTCACAGAATTCAATATCATCCCTGAAACCATCCTCACCTCGAGGGAAAAGCAATGGATATTGTAATGGCAAATAGGAAGGGTCAAAGACTGAGATCCGCTTTAACATTCCTATCATAGTCTCAACGATAATATCTTTTTCGAAATCTGTGGAATCGAAATCCCCAACAATTAAAGCAGCAACTTCAGAAGCATGTGGAATATTGTATCTTCTACCATCATGACCTCTTTTACCGAACAATCTTATACTCACAGTTAGGGCATTTGTGTCATGCATTTTGTCCCGCATAATCCTATATAATTGTGCATATAGATTATAGGTGTCAAGAAGTTGCTTTAAATCGGCAACAATTTCTGAACTCAAAGAAGATGAGGTGCCCTCCATTCTACACACAAGAAAAAATAGATTAAATTTAAATTCTAATAAAGGGAACAATATATAATACAAAGTCTGTATCATGGAGTTCGGAAAAATACCTGACAACCGACATTCTATTACTGATTTCATTTTCGGTGTCGTAAATGTATAGCTAAGCAAACTTAGGTTCGTTTCCAGGCATAGGGAGCAAGCTTCCAATTTGATGATAATTTTCACCGTTCATCACAAACATTGGAGGAGCTTTATCATCATTGACTGAGTTATTAACTTTATCACCCATGGAGGTGAAAGCAAACATGCTATTAAATGATCTTATGTTATCCAAGAAATATTTGCTTTTTTTGTCATGTTTATGAAATAAATCCTTTAATGGTTGGGGAGGGTCCTTGTAATTAGGAAGCACAATTCTACCTTGCATACATCACATACCAAATCGTGGTTTGGTTACATTATAACGTTTTTGGAGTCTCTCTTCAAACCACATTATTGCGCCACAATGTTCACAGATGCAATCTAGGTCTCCAATGTCGTAGTATTGCGAGGCTCCATCTTGTCAATGATAAACAAATACAAAGGACATGAGATCTTATATGAATTGTAAAACAATATAAAAAACTAATTTTGAAACCACAGAGAAGTATTTTGTATGAGAACAAAATTTTTGCATCATTAGAATTTTGTGTTAAACAATTACCTATATAATTGGTTGGACTTGTGTTGTCAGAAGGATCTTCCATTATAGGATCTTCCATCATGAAATCTTGGTTAGCTATTTAAAAGCACAATGCAATGTGTGAGCAATTACTATATGATAACACAAATAGCCATAAAGGAAAGATGGTGTGTGGGATGAATAACCTGTAAGAGATATGTCAGGTCTTTGTATATGAATTTGTGCATTCGTTGATGTGCTCTGCTTGTAGGAATGAACTCTGGCAATTGATCCATTTTTAAGAACAAATCTCCCTGGACCAAAGGCCCTTCCACGTGACTTGGATAATAATGTGGGAGTATCAGTTAAAGAAGGATTAGGGTCCAGTATCTCGTTGCAGATTAGTTGCTCATTACTTGAACCACTATACTAGCTGAGAAATGAAAACTAATAGTGGTCAATGTGTTATCTATCCCAAAATAAAGTAATGTTTATATAATGGTTAGGTATTTAAAAGCACAATGGCATGTGTGAGCAATTACAATATGATAACAAAAATAACTATAAAGGAAAGATGGTGTGTGGAATGAATAACCTGTAATTTGTGTATTCGCTGTCGTGGTCTGCTTGTAGGAATAAACTATGGTAATTAATCCTTTTTTAAGAACAAATCTCCCTGGACCAAGGACCCTACCACGTTGCAGATTAGTTGCTCATTACTTGAATCATTACCGGCTGAGAAATCAAAACAAATAATGGTCAATGTGTTAGCTAACTGAAGACAAAGTAATATTTATATATTCATGGACACAAAAAACATATTTAAACTCAGCAGATCCAAGGGAAGTGAAGGATGGTGGGTGTGCTTGTTGAATGTTTCCAAGTCATTAGAGTAGTTTGTTTTTCCATAGGGAATGTGGTTTTCCATGGTTGGAGCATTTAGAGGAGAAAGTAGTGTGGGTAAAAGGAAGATCATAAGCATTAGAAACAATTAAAAAGAGCATAAAGAAACAACCATAGGTATTGAGAATCAATAGTATTCTATGAGGAAAAGTGTTAATTGCAGCTAATTGAGATGTTAGGATGAGGACTTAGTCGTTATTTGCTCTTCTTGGATTCAGTGGTTATACGTTAATTATTATAAAATATATGCATGCATTGGTTCTGTGGAGTTGCAGTTTATCACCTAAGATATGAATTAGCGCAATAACCATCTATGCGAGGTATACGTGGGAATAGATATTCCAAATCTGGTAACTTAATCCAATGTGACAATTCGAAAGATTTTCGTACATCAATACCAATGATAACCAAGCTACATGTGGCAGGCATTGATTCCAATTAGTTAAGCAAGTGGATGTGAGGCAAGTTTGACATGTTTATGACATGATATCATGTCTTAAAGCATTCTGAAGGCTGCATTAAATGATGACTTAGGAATTATAACTTAATTTGAGCTCATAAACATTGGTTTCTCATATGCATGTCTGGAGAAAGAAACAGAAGAATGGAGGGGAAAGAAATATTGTGCCAGGCAGTGATACAATGTGTTGTATTCAGTGGCCAATGGTCGACATGACTTACACTGTTGTGAATGAATTGGATTCATGGTAATCACAATCATTACGTTTGTAATCGCAAGTTAAAAATCTACTTTCAAATCCATTGATACAGTCACTGTAACATCCTCAATTTCTTAATCTTGATTAACATGTGCTTGTGTGTGATTAAGTGTACTTGTGTGCCCTAGGTGGGTTTTGTGTGTGTTTGACTTTTTGGTTGTGCGTTCATTTACTGTGTGATCATGTGTTTGCAAGAGATTATTTTTGAGATTTTGGTATGAGTCTTAGAAGCCTCGTAAAGTTTGAGAACCATCGGAGTTGGAATTAGGGTTTTGTGTGTTCGTACCCTTAAGCGAGTGTGAGTTTTTGGACGAGTATATGAGACTTTGAATATTTGTTCTTGAGTCCATTTGATGTCCTTTTGTGTTTAGAATCATGTTTAAGTGTTAGGGTATCGAGTTCTGGACCGCACGGACGTTGGAATCGAAGAAGTCATGCGAAAACGGATAAAACAGCGCAAAAGCGTGTGAAGCACGCTTGGGCACGTGTAGTGCACGCTAGTGTACGGTGCACCAGCATCTCCTGTCTTCTACGCCACATGGCACGCTGTGATTGGATTGATCACTGACTCGGAAACGTGGCACGCGTGTGGATGGTTCCTTCAGGACAAAGCAGACCACGCTGGCGCGCGTGGAGTGCGCCCAACAACTCCTAATTTCTATATAAACCCATTTTTTTCTCTTAATTCAGATTTTTCACCTTCCAGCACCATTTTTTTGACCCAAGCAGTGTTAAACACAGTAAAACTCCATTTTTAAACATTTCAAGCTTTGGTAATCCAATCCAAGCAATCTCAAACACCGGTTCATCAATCCGACGGTGCAAACTCATCTGTTTCCGTTTGGGCTTTCTAGGGCTTATCTCTGATCGCCGTTTCGTCGAGGTAAAACCTATACCCTCTACTGTAAGTCACTGGTTTCAGTTTGTAATTCAAGTTCTCAAATTGGTTTTAGTTCCTAGCTCTAATCAGACTGTGTTTTGGACCCCAATTTGACCTAACGGGTACCGAACGAGCTAGGGTTTTGCTGAAACTCCCGGAGGAGATTCTTTGGGCCACAAGACAGGTATTGAAGCCTCTGTTCTCCATAGCCTTGGCTTCTGATTTCGTGGTTCTCTTGTTGTTGGATTGTCCCTAATTAATTGTTCTTCGTATTTTAGGGTTTTGGTGCTAGAACGGGTGCCGGTTGTTCGTGAAACTTTGTCCGAAATTGCATTTGGGTAAATTTGAGTCCCTGGAACTTTAGGGGAAGGTCCTAGCCGTGACTCTCTTTGATTTTTAATAATTCCATAGTTTTCCCTAATTTTAATCCGAGTGCATTTTTGTGTTTTTGGTGAATTATGGGTCGTTCTGGCATGCTCGGTGGAATTGTTGGGTGACCCTTGGCCTATTGGTTGATGTTGGCTGAACCTGATCTTAGAGCAGAGAGTGTTGGTTTGTTTGTTCGTGAGTCCGTGGTTGAGGTCCAGTGTCCGTTAGAGTTTCTGAGTACTCCAAATTCCAGGTGGGAGAAAGAATATACTTCCGTTGGGTTACGTGTAGTAGATATGATTGTTTGGCATGTGTAGGGTGACCTAAGCCCTAATAGGGATTGATGTCAGTAACACCTAAGGATAAGGGTTACGGTGTGCCACATCTAAGGATAGGCGTGGTAGACCTATCAGCCAACTTAGGATTAATTATTATTAAATATGATTGTCTGATAAATATGTTTATGTGTAGATTGTGTTGTACATGTCATATGAAGGTAGTAACATGCCTAGGATTGTTTTATGACATGCCTGTTAAATATGTGATGTTGTGATATCTCTGTTAACATGCGAAATTGAATGTCTTTAAATGTTGTGTAAAATGTTGTAGCACTTGAGTATGATATGATGCATAACATGATATGAGTTTGGGTATGTGAGCATAACATGATGTGAGGCATATGATTATGAGGTGTTGGATGCATGCATATGATACATTAGTAACCACTTCATTCTTAACGGGAATGTGATGTGGAGAGGATCCCTATCTGGAAAGGGGGATACCTCGCCCAGCAGGTTAGATCCACTCCGTCCCTATCGGAAACAGGGGAAACGGATGTCCCTATTGGGAAAGGGGGAGGAGGATTCCTCAGGAAAGGGGAATACCTCGTGGACTAGGCTAGTGTTGCCCCATCTCTATCGGAAAAGAGAGGCGGGAGTCCCTATCGAAAAAGGGGGACGGCAACCCTAACGGAAATGGGGTCTGCCAATACGTATTCTTATCGGAAATGGGGAGTACAGTGACAACAGTAAAGAAAAGATGTCATGATGCACAAGTTCATTGAGAGACATCGGGTAAGTGGAAGAGGGTAGCTAGATCCTATTTGTATATATGTGATTGACTGTGTGGATTGTCTTACTCTCATTCTACTTATGCATTTCTTAATGGATGTGTTGTTCTTACCTCCCTATGTTTGTATGCTTGTGTGTATATATATTATTTCTATATTAGACTGTGTTGAGGATGATGCAACAGCAACCCCACCCGATGGAGCAGTTTCTACTGATGCATCCTTCGATGCTCCAACCTCCAAGGATCCCCGTATGGGGTGACTTTGAGATACACTATCATGATTTCGATGACATGGGGTGGGAGATAGACCATGCATGTCCGGCAGTGATTTACACAGGCACCATCTCCATCTACTTTCGGATTCCAGGCTTTCCTATTGCCAGCTTCTCAGGAGACTTTCGCATATGTCAGAGGCCGCCATTTGCTCAGATATGGCAGGCACCAGGGTTTCCACATGGGTTTGGTTATGGAGGTTATCCTTCGATGCCTCCTCAACCGATGCCGGTGCCACTTGCTAGTCATCACAGTGAGTCCAGCCAGAGAAGGAGGCAGAGACGTGGGAGATGAGCGACATCTGGTCCTTCTCGTCATATGAACGCACATGACTAAGGCGTTTGTTTCCTAGGCGAGCTGGGTCACAGAGTGGGAGCTCTCAGTTTCCCCCTCGTTGAGGTGTATGGTTTTTGTTGGCCAGGAGTTCTTTTTGTTGATGTTTGTTTATGTTGGTTTGTTTAGATGAGGCGCAGGTTAGCCTCATAGGGTTCATATTTTGGATGACTGTACCCACACTGTATACACTACGAACACCTATGCACCCTGATGATATATATATATATATATGTATGTATATATGCATGTATGTATGTATGTATGTATGTATGTATGTATGTATGCATGTGTGACACTAGTTTACTTCACCGTGACGAGTCGTAGTCTTATTTATATCTTCGATTTTAATTCCCTCGTATTTTATTCACGCTAATTACGCAAGTTAAGTTAATTAAGTAGAATAAAGCATGACTAGGACTGCGGGGTGTTACAGTCACATTAATGCACAATACTACAACTGTTCTGAATGCATTATATTGGTGGAAAATTAATCATTACAGTCCTTATCACAGATTTCAGTGAAGTGTATAACTTGGGTATCATCATATCACAATCTATAATAAATATAACAAAGTCTTGGATGAAATCCATTTGTATGGTCAATTATAATTACTTTGACCGAGGTCCCCATAGCCACGTTTACTTATTCCAGTTTCCATGATCTGATTTGATCTTTTGTAAATGAATCCCCCACGTTTGAAAGGGTGGTATGACATGGTGTATCCGATTAGAGTCATTTACTTATCATAGTTTACATGATCCGCAGTTACTGTTAGATATGCAGGGTGCGATCATAAGCACTGGTTTGATGTAACCAATAATACCATCCAAGAAGGTCCCATTAGCTTATCACATTAACCCATGACAATTCATTGAAATGGCATTGGATGCAGGGTGTGACCTTTTGCATGTAAAGGAACAGAAAATAAAAAGGAAAAACAGACTAATAGATAAGAAAATAGCAATAAAAGTTCATAAAATGATGACTGAGCAAAATGTTACAATTGGCTCCATATCACACAAAATCTTTCCCAGCAATACTAAACTCAATGATTTCCAATTACAGGAAAAATTTGTCTCATAGGGGTGATAATAGATGATGAATAGACTGACCAATATATGATATTCGTCAAGCCAAATTTGCCTTAACTGTATGCGTGGTCTTTTTTCACAAATTGGCTACGCACATATCATCATAAAATAAGACTTATCACAGAAATAAGCAACTTAGACTGTTGATAGGCACATTGATGAGTATATATAGGGGGATGATGGTCCATTTCACAAGGTAAAACAACAAGCCCACCGAGGGGTAAAAAGCAGCAAACTGAAAAAGAAACATCCCGGAGATCTCTCTCGTTCATTCACTCTCACTCATTCTTTCATCTTATTTAAGTTTCTGGTAAATCCCTTGTTAATTCTCTTCTTTAAGTTTTAATGTTTTTTCCTCTTCTAATGCTCTCTTCTGCCATGCATGTGGTGATCAACTTGTTCTTCAACTTATGTTCTAAAGCATTGTCATTGACGTGGATGAGAGACGCATCGACACACATGAGTATGAGGTCAAGGAGCTACAAAATCTTACTGAGAAACAATTCATAATGTTTGATAATGTAGAAACATAACTGAAAACCCTGAAGGAAACGGTCAAACCTAGTTGCAGGAAAGGTCACTGGCTCTTGAGGTTGATTTCACTGGAAAGGAGGTGAAAGATAAAGAAATGGAGATAGAGGTAACTAACCTCAAAGAACAACTGAAGAATCTTAAATGCAGCATAAACTTCATGAAGATGTTAATTTTATCAATGGCAGGGGCGATTTTACTGTCAATTATAGCCAAAAAAAGCAATAGAAAATCACCATGGCTATGATCTTGGAATGAATTTGTAGTTCCTGTTAATCATGTTTCTTGGGTTGTTCATCTTTTCATTATCTAAATTTGTATCATGTTATGTGTAATTTTGAATGAGGAAAAAAAGATTATGTGTAATTCAAGTTATTGCAAATAATGCTCATGACATTTTTAGAAAACAAAGCAAAGAAAATTGTATGTTGCCACTTTCTCTTCCAATTATGAATTAGACCTTCTATTAATGTGGACTGGAATGACCAATTCACCGATTTTATGTCTCAAAATTCTCATCTTTATGGGATTTATTTCTTGAAGTTGAGAGGCAGTGTGTTGTAGGAACATATTTCATAAGTTGATCACTTATTACCCTTTAAAACTTAACGAATAACCTCGCGTCTGCGTCTAATGACGGCCAATAATAACCTGCACGGAGGACTTTCTTCACAAGGGAATGTCCTCCCAGGTGTTGCCCACATATTCCTTTATGCACTTCGGCCAATGCGTATTGGGCTTTGGTGTCGTCGAGACACTTCAACAGTGGGCTGGAGAACCCCCTTCGGTACAAGATACCGTCGATTATGGAGTAAGAACATGCTTTCTTTCGAATTTTGTCGGCCTCCTTTTCCTCATTGGGGAGCTCTTCGAGTTGAATGAACTTCCGAATAGGCGTCATCCAATCGTCTAGACTAGTAGCCACGTCATCAATGCTTGCCTGGGAGATTGCCAAGCAAAATTTCGGAAGAGTCTCTGGTATTTTGACGGAGGTGATGTCGACTAGCAAAGTTATACTGGGTTTGGCCAGTGTTTCCTATATCACAGATCTGTTGTTCCCCGAGGTTCTTGTGCTGGCGGGTTTGGACAAAATATCCGCTCGGGTGTTCTGTTCTCTTGGGACGTGTGTAATCTCGATGGTAGAGAAATTGTTCATTTTCTTTTTCACCAAGGCGAGGTATTTCTGGAGGAGTGGGTCTTTAGCCTGGTACTCTCCGTTGATTTGGGACACAACCAACTGAGAATCGGTTCTGAGTTTAACTTGTTCAGCATCGAAGTCTCGAGCTAATGTGAGCCCTGCTAAACATGCATCATACTCTGCTTGGTTGTTTGAAGTGGGGAATGAAAATACCAGGGAGAACTCGACGATCACCCCGTCGTCGTTCTCGAGCAACAACCCAGCGCCACCGCCCTTTGTGTTGGACGATCCGTCGATGTGAACCGTCCATTTGGAGCAAGGCTCTACAGCTCCCGGAGTCATCTCGACAATGAAATCTGCGAAGCATTGGGATTTGATGGCCTGTCTTGCCTCGTACGTAACCCCGAATTCGGATAACTCAACTGACCACTTGATTATACGTCCTGCCAAGTCAGGCCTGTGTAGGATCTGTTTGATTGGTTGGTCTGTCCGAACTACTATGGGATGCACTAAGAAGTACTATCTCAACCGTCGAGCTGCGACTATCAATGCTAGCGCGACCTTCTCAATCTTTTGATGTCTTAACTCAGGGCCTTGAAGTGCTTTGCTTACGAAGTAGACGGGTTTCTGGCCCTCATCTGTTTTGCGGATGAGGACGGCACTCAGAGCTTCATTGGCTACCGCCAGATACAGGTAAAGTACTTTCCCAGGGGATGGTCTCGTCAAGACTGATGGTTGAGACAGGATGCGCTTTACCTGCGCCAAAGCTTCTTCGCACTCGGGGGACCATTCGAACTGAATTCCCTTCTTGAGAAGACGGAAAAAAGGCAATGCATGTTGCACTGACTTCGAGATAAACCTCGTCAGCGAGGCGAGCATTCCAGTGAGCTGCTGGATGTTTTTCTTTGATGATGGCTGTTGCATTTCGGTGACAGCACGACATTTGTCAGGGTTTTCCTCAATCCCTCTCTCGGTTAGGTAGAAACCGAGAAATTTCCCAGCTCGCAATCCGAAAGTGCATTTTTCAGGGTTGAGCCTCATATTATGTCGTCGGACTTCGGCGAAAACTTCTTTTAGGTCGACGACATGGTCAATTTCCTTCGCGGTTTTCACGATCATATCGTCCATATACACCTCCAACATTCTACCGATAGGGTTTGCAAATACTTTGTTCATCATGCGCTGATACGTGACTCCAGCATTCTTGAGGCCAAAAAGCATTACTTTGTAGCAGTAATTACCTTTGTCGGTCATAAATGCAGTTTTTTCTTGATCAGCGGGGTGCATTGGGATCTGGTTATAACCAGAGTACGCGTCCATAAAAGAAAGCAATCGAAAACCGGAGCAATTATCGACAAGTCTGTCGATATTCGGGAGGGGATAGGTGTCCTTGGGGCACGCCTTGTTAAGATCGGTGTAATCAACACACATGTGCCACTTTCCATTAGACTTTTTAACTAGTACAACATTAGAAAGCCATGTAGTGTATTTAACCTCCCTAATAAACTCAGCCTTAACAAGATCAGCGACTGCTTTGGCTGTAGCTTCAGCTTTCTCAAGGGCTTGCTTGCGATGTCGTTGAGCTACCCAGCGGGCTTTAGGGTCGAGAGCAAGTTGATGGTAGGCGATGTCGGGAGAGATGCCTGGCATGTCAGCAGCAGTCCAAGCGAAGAGGTCAGTATTGGACTTCAGGCACTCAATCAGCTGTAGCTTAACCTGTTCGGGAAGGTCTGCACCGAGCTTCACGGTCTTTTCGGGATGAACCCCTAGCTGAACCCGGATAAACTCGCCATCAGGCACTGGCCTCTTGATCTTTTACTAGAGGTTCGCGGGCCAGGGGGTCGTCCTCTTGGACTTCATCTTCGAACTCGATTCTGGCATCGAAATCAGCAAGGTTGACTTCTGAAGCGGCTTTGGCAAGAGCTTGCTTCTTAGCAGATGGAGGTCGCTTCTCTTCACCTGACTTGTCGACCTTCAGGGACAGGATGTAGCATCTCCTAGCAGCTTCTTGATTGGCTTCGATAGTGACGACTTTATTGTCATCACTATGGAAATGCATCTTCAAGTGGACCGTCGAGGTCACGGCCCTGAGCTCTCCCAGAGTTGGGCGCCCAATGATGCAGTTATATACAGATTTGCGCGGAAGTACTATGAACTGGACTTTAACAGTCTTGGAGGCAGGTGGTTCTCCAAAGGTCACCATCAATTCCACGTAGCCCAACGACTTTGTTTTTGAGCCATTGAAACCGGTCAGATCGGACCCCGGATACGGTACGAGGTCTTTCTCTGGTAGCTTCAAGGTTTTAAACAACTCGTGGAAAATAATATCCGCCGAGCTCCCCTGATCTATCAATATTCTTCTAACATCAAAGTTGGCCATGTAAGCTTTGACCAATAGGGGAATCAAAAAATTCGGCTTTCCATTCACCAAGTCCTCGTCGTAAAAGGTGAGGTGTGGTCTTCCTTTATTCCTGCTAGATGAAGTAAAAACAGTGGAAATTGACATCGTTTCTCTCAGCTTTCGCTTTGCTGAGTTTATACTCGCACCTCCCTTGTCGGAGAACCCCCCAGAGATGACAAGGGCGACTGGGGGAGGTTGAGGTCTTTCTTTGTTCTCTTTGGACGCTCGAGCTACCTCGTCGAGTTGTGCTACAGAAGCTGATTCCTTTCTCGCAGGTCGAGGTGATCTGGACCTCGACCTTCTATCGCCAGATCTCGGTTTTGCTTTCACGTACTTCAATAACCTCCCCTTCTGGATCAGCTGTTCTATCACGTCTTTCAAGTGAAAACAGTCATCAGTCTCATGCCCAGCGCAATTGTGAAAGTGACAATACTTGGACTTGTCGGCATTGGGTTTCTCCTTCCCTTTCTCGGGGAACTTGATTCCAGCGTCTCGGAACTCGGTGTTCGCGCATTCGTTCAAAATACGCTTTAGCGTGCTATTCAAGGGAGTATATTCATCATATCTCTTTGACGGAGGTCGGTTCTCTTTATCTCTGCGCGACCTGTCCTCGCGCTGTCCACCAGTCTTTTCCTAGGTTTTGCCTTTGACCTTTGACGCCATCAACTTCTCTTCATAATTCATGTACTTCTGGGCTCGTTTAAGGAAGTCGTTTAAGGTCTTTGGCTTGTCGACACCAATGTTGATGTTGAACAAACTGCCTTCAACCAAACCTTGCTCCAGTAAATACAACTTCATCTCGTCGGAACACTTTTTCACAGAAATTGCTTCTTTGTTAAAACGTTCGATATAGTCTCTGATAGATTCGTCTTTTCTCTGCTGAATTGCGGCCAACGCCGCCGTGGATTTTGGTTGGACCTTGGACGCAGTGAAGTGGGCGGAGAATTGATCAGTGAGCTCGGACGACGAGTCCACATAATTTTTCTTCAGGGCCTGGAACCACGACAAGGCCGCCTTCTTTAGAGTCAGGGGAAAGACCCTGCACTTGACTGGTCCCTGGGCACCTCGGTAGCCCATGACCGTGTCGAAACAACCGATGTGCTCGTCTGGATCGGTTGTGCCATCATACGAATCTAAGGATGGTGGCTTCAGAAGATGCTTTGGGATCCGGAATTTCATGATCCTGGAAGTGAAAGGACCAAAGGCCTCGCACGTGTCACTCTCTGTGTCACTCTGCAGGGAGGTGGATGAAAGGGAGTGAGCACGGCGGAGGCGAGAGGGGTTATCAGGTGACTTTGCCCAACGGTGAGAGGGAGTAGTGGTTCGTCGAGGCGGTGTATCACCGCCTGCGGTCACACCTCTGCGACGGGGAGAGTGATCAGGAGAACGGCGGTGACGCGGTGGAGAATGCCTCACCTCAAACCCTGACGATAGGCTTTCAGGTGAAACTCTTTCGCACCGCGTTTTCTCATTTCTTCTTCCGCTCCGAGGAGAGCGGATCTGAGATCTACAGCGGTGAGGCGAAGGGCGATTCAAAGACCGACTACGGCGGTGTGTAGCATGTGGAGAGTGGCGTGGAGTTGCATCACGGTAGTGACGATGAACAAATCTACGAGTTACAGAATCTCTGGACCTCCAAGGCGACTGAAGGATCTAGTCTGCTCTGTTCTCGATCTGCATTGCGACGCGAACGAAGATCTCTTTCTGCTGATTCTCCATGCGATCCAGGCGTTGATTCTGGACCTGCATCACTTCAACATGACTTCGTATGAACTCTCGAAATTCACGGAGGAGGAAAGCGGCGATTCGGGAGCGGTCTACTTTGTTGCTTGTAGCCGCGTGATAGCAGAACGAGCAAAGATCGATCTGAGGCGGAGGAACATTCCTCGGCCTTTCATATTCGACATTGAAGTGAACAGGTTCAGGTTGAGGTTGATCTACCGGAGTGATAAGAGGATTTGGTGGATTCAGATCTGCGCGGAGTGAGCTGCGAGTAGCGACAGTGTGCTTCGATCCAGTCATCATGAATGACGAAGAGAAACTTCAGAAAATAAAGACGAAATCAAAGATGATTTCCCACAGACAACGCCAATGTTCTGAACAGAACCTTAGAGGATGGCCGGAGAGAAGCGGTGCAACGTTGTTCACAGCGGTTGACGACGGCGCGCGGGGTGATGTACCTGCAAGGACTCCGATGCCTAAGTCAGTTTAGGTAGGGGAGAGGAATTGCAGGGATAAATGAAATCATACCTAGATCTGTGAAGGAGATCCATTTTATATGGTTCGAGGACGGTTACTGAGAGATAACCGCTCCCGCGAGATCTGGGGTGCCGTCAGATCCTTGCCAGGCTGTGATGAGCTGGGGGTGGAATGCTGAGGACCGTTGGATAAGCCACGTCGACTAGGCTTCGAAGTGGTGAAGCAAACTATGTGCGGAGATGGGCCTTGAGCGCACGAATTGTCGGATTGGGCTTCGGCCCAGTCCGGAACAGTTGCCCCCCCAAGTCGGTAGCTCGAGTGTCGAGGTGGTGACTTGTTGTAGTGATAGAAGTTTGATAATGTCGACATTCGATATTGTTTGAAAGGAAGCGTAAATGTTTGTCGTCCCTTTGAAATAAAAGAAATCTGAAAAGCTACCAAACCCTAGGAGCATGAGCGTTAATTTTGAATTTCAAAATGTCACGTCAGCTGCCTTTGGGATTCGGATTGTCGCGTTGTTTCGAGGCAAGTCATTATTACACTACGCCCCTAGGTCAAATAGGTGTGACACGTCATTGATCAATGGAGGGAGAAGAAAGGTCATGTCGTTCAAACAAGATCAATGGCGAGGAGAGAAAGGAGAAGAAGGGTCACGTCGTTTGGCTTAAAACCTAGGGGTTATAAATCATCATTCCACTTTTCCTTTCTCACTTTCGCTTCTCTTTCAAATTTCTGAGAAATCTTCGTCTCATTCCATTTCTTCTTTTCTGGCGATTCTGAACGCCTACTTGATTCGGTGGTTTACTTTCCTGGTGGTTCATTTCCGACGGTTCGTGCTTGCTCGTGTTTCGTTTCTTCGGTTTCACCTTGCAAACTTTCATGTTTACAGGTAAATTTCCTTTCCTCATCTCTGCTTTTCTTTTCGTAGTTTCGAAATGGGTAGCAATATTAGGTCTCTCCCAAGATATTCGTCCTCGTCTTCCTCCGTATCTGGTTTCTCTAGTTCCTCTTCCTCTGGTGGCCCGTCGGAGGGACCGAGTGTTAACACTGATGGCGGTTCCTTATCGCCTGATAGTAGTTTTTTTTCGGTGGACTCTGGGGAAAAGTGTTCTTCCCCTGAAATCTATTATCCTCCGGGACTTTTCGTCGGGGATTATGAGGGTAAGAAGGTGTCCCCTGTTGATCCGGTCGAAATCCAGAGTCTTCTTTTAAAATTACAGAAGTTTTTCGGACGATCATAGACAGGGAAGTAGGAGAGTGGTTGATCAATATAGATAAACATCAACCTTTTTTTCCATGACTGTGCTTTGGCGAGATCGGATATGGGTAAAAAATTGCTTCAGAGGGATGACTTCGTTTTGCCCCCAAATGCTGAAAACTTCGGTTGGGTTGCAGAAGATGCTCTTTGTACTCGCTCCGTTTACACATCAAAAGAGAATTTTCTACTGATGTTGAAGTCTATGGACGTCGCGGATGGTGTCCGCAACTTTGAAAACTGGAAGATTTGTCGACCCCATCTTGATGCTCGAATCTGTTCGCATTCTGAGTGTATTTTGATGTTCATGTACGAGGTCCTTTTCAAGGATTTGGGTTTTAAGTTGCCTTTTTCTGACTTTGAAGTAGCGGTTTTACATCATTTAGAGGTCGCTCCTTCACAATTACATCCGAACGCTTGGGCGTTTGTCAGGGGATTCGAGTATTGTGCCCCTATTTAAATGTCGATCCTTTGGTCGAAACGTTCTTCTCCATTTTCCCCCCTTTGTGGACGGAAGCAGATCCAGCGAAACGCCAAGGTTGGGTTTTGTTGAAACAGAACGGGAAAGTTTTTGAGTTGTTCTCGGAATCTCATCGTGGGTTTAAATCGAAATATTTCATTGTCGAGGCCATCAGCAATACTGCTATGGAAAATATTTGTGCTCCTGTGGAGGTGCTTGACAAGAACGGGCAGGTGACGACTGATTGGCGTGAGAGGTTCCCGTTGTGTTGGAGCGAGAAGCATTTCCAATTCGAGAAGAGCGAATTCACATACAAACTCGATGAGCTCGATGATAATGCTCGATACAATTTGAAACAAATTCACAAGTTTGTTGAGATGCTCAAACCTCGACAACATACGAATAAAAAAGGGAGAGTTGGTCTCTGAGAAAGGATATGTCGACACTCGTCGCCTTCTGAAATGCAAGACTCAAAAGGAAGCCAATGCGTGCTTAGGTAAATTTGTAGAAATTTACTTGTTCATAGTTCCCCTCTTATCATTCTAACTCATTTTTATCTTCGCAGATTCAATGGCTACTTCGGCGTTTTTGGCAAGCTTGAAGAGGAAGGCTTCGCAGCGGTTGACAACGGCGCGCGGGATGATGTACCTGCAAGGACTCTGATGCCTAAGTCAGTTTAGGTAGGGGGAGAGGAATTGCAGGGATGAATGAAATCGTACCTGGATCTGTGAAGGAGATCCGTTTTATATGGTTCGAGGACAGTTACTGAGAGATAACCGCTCCCGCGAGATCCGGGGTGCCGTCAGATCCTTGCCAGGCTGTGATGAGCTGGAGGTGGAATGCTGAGGATCGTTGGATAAGCCACGTCGACCAGGCTCCGAAGTGGTGAAGCAAACTATGTGCGGAGATGGGCCTTGAGCGCGCGAATCGTTGGATTGGGCTTCGACCCAGTCCGGAACAAAGACATTTATAGATTTTGATATATGATCAAAGATGAAAAAAGTATACCGACAACCTGTAATGTTTCCCGTTGGGATTTGAAAGAAAAATAATCATTTATCATTTATAAATAATAATAATGACATTTGTAAAAATAAAATTAAGAAAATAAAAATTTAAAAACTAAAGAAATAAAAAAATTAAGTAAAAATGAAAAAAAAGGATTAGATACCATTTTTGTCTCTTAACTTATTTTTGAGGTTCAATTTGGTTCTTTAACTATTTTTTAGGCCAACTTAAAAACATAAATGACTTATTTGGCCCAACTTAAAAACTTAAAGGACTTATTTGACCCAACTTAAAAGCTTAAATGACTTATTAGGCCGTAAAGGACTTATTTGACCAAACTTAAAATCTTATAAGACCTATTTGGCCCAACTTATAGGACCTATTTGGCCCAAGTTAAAAACTTATAGATGGTCCAGCTTAAAAACTTATAAGACCTATTTGGCCCAACTTAAAAATTTAAAAGACTTGTTTGACCAAAAAAAATTATTAAAAGACTAAATAAAAAAAAAGGAGAAAAGTGAGAGCAGCGTGAGTGAGCAGGAAAGATAAAGAGGAAAAAAAAAAAAGGAGAAAGAGGGAGCGCATGAGGAGAAGGAAAGAAATTAAAAAAAAAACGTAGAAAGTTGAGAGGAAAGAAGAAAGGATATGACATGCGTAGAAAAAACCAAAATAGGGAGTTGATTTTCTCACATCAGTAATAGAATAGATAGATAGATTCGAAGGCAATCCCCCTCTTACCATGAATCCACCGTGTGTTCTACGATCTCTGTCTCCCGCTCTCTCCAACAAGCCATCCGTCCAATGATTTTAGCCGAAGAACTTTTCTATAGTCGTGCTCGTGAGACAATCTTCTCTGTTCGCAAGTTGTTACCCCAGACATAGGTTAGTTATTTGGCGACCTTTCTCTTCGTTTTTGCTTTAAAACTTGACCCTTAATTGTTTTTGGCCTTTCATTCTGTTTTTTAGGAATGAAAATACGGGAGGGTTTTATGTTTGGTTGTTTTTTGTATTGTTTGAGTGCTAGAGCCCGCTCAAAATAGCATACCAATTGCTTGACAACTTCATCTAGCAACTATCAAGGGGTAAGGTTCATTTTGATTTTACAATGTATGCATGGGACATAATTCTCTGTGTGTGACAGCCCATTGCAATAATGAGATTATCTTCTGTTACTCCATATCTGAACTTTTTTTAAAAAAAAAAAAAATTGGAAAAATGAGTTGTGCTATGATGTTCACGGATTGGCAAGTGAGGTTGAGTGAGTTGGTATTTTTATGATTTTATCCTTCTTGGTCTATAATCTTGCAAAATTATGGAAGGGAGAGGAATTGAAGGTCTGATTTTGCTGTGATGTAATAACAGGTCGTGAATGAGTAAGTATCCCTCTGTTGTACTCAATTAATTATAGAGAATTATAGTGGAATAACATATTAAAACTTTAACAACATTTGGAAAATAATAGAGGAATTAATTAACACACAAAGAAAGAAAGAAGGGAAAAAGTGAAAAAATTGATATTATCCAACAAATCATGCTAAAAATGTATTTGGTTTGGACCATTATTTGTAAGAGACAAGTAACAAATATGATATTGGATACACTTGATCAAAGCTTGGAAACGTAATTGGCAGCTAGCTAACACGATATATATATATATGCCGCCATCAAGAAACAAATAACACAACTGTAATGTAATTCTTCCAGCACAGATTTGAACTTAACAAAATTACAAGTTTCACAAACCAAATTAAAGCTGTATATATATATATATATTTCACTTTATTATATATAGTATCACTTGAAAATGTGCTTCACCAATCCAGGGAGGTGGATGTTCAAGAAGTAATCATCCCAATTGATCACTTTGGGGTCAAAGTAAAACAAATCCGTCTCCACCCCACCTTGTCTTGCTGCCATTCGCAACTTCTCTGTATTCATGTCATCAAATCTGTGTTCCACAACATTCATTGTTAAGCTCATACTTTATAACACAATATGTGTCTGAATTAAAGAACGTCAAATACATGGATATGGATTCTCTGCAGTCAAAAAATGTCACAGTTACCACAGTCAGACAATCTGGGTCGTCTGATCTTGATCAGGCGACTCACATTCTAAGTTGAGTAAATCATATACAATATTTAGTCTCAGAATGTGCACTGTCCGATCAAGATCAGATGGTCCAGATCGTCTGATTGCGGCATTTATTGACTGCACAAAATCCGATTTCCAAATACATGACCAATTAAAAGCTAGAAAGATTGGACATGCATTGAATTGAAGCATATAGTAATTGTAATAATACTTACACGCCCTTGAAGAACAAGTAAGGCCTGTAAAGGTCTACCAACCGCATCACAATCTGGATCTTCCTTTTGAGATCAACATATGTCCCTTGGAAATACTGGCAAAATGCAGTATTGACCAGCTCAAGTCCCTGTCAAATGCAAGAGTTGTGAAACTACCTATCCTTGTAAAAAAAAAAAAAAAAACCAACGAAATTTGAGTGCTGGTGAATTGGTGATGATCACTTAGAAGGTGAGATTGGCTAGATATGGGAACCTTTAGCACAAGCAGGTAGCGAATGAACATAAATCTTCGAAAGCTATCCATGCTGCTAAATACCGTAACTTTGCCAACTTTGACAGGCTTTCCATCCTTGTTTATCCATGGTTTTGCTGTGAAATGTCTGAAGCCATAGTCTTGAAGATCACTGTATCTGAGAGGTCTTCTAACAGAGGAACTAACATGATATATAATATCACTAGGATGATTTGCATGAGCTACCATGGCCACTAGTATTGCATTCACCACCATGTCAGCTGGTATCTGCTCATTAAATTGGTGGTATATTTATGCTGGGATCAGAAATGGAGAAATCATAATAAGGCATATATAAATAATGGGGTTTCATGCAGAACCTCACCGCATCAACAATAGCCCTAAGATCTCCAAGGAAGCATGTTAATTTTCCTTTCCCATAGGCTAACGCTAAACTGTCAATGGTCCTGTAACAAGCATCAAAAAATACAAAAGAAAATACTTTTATGAGTTGTGTGAACACCTTATTTTAAACTGTTTCTTTCATTTTTTTAGCAGTCAAAAAGGAAAAAACTAAAACAGAAAAATAATTAATAAAAGAGGAGAAAGTCAAAACAACTCTTATGAACCAAATAATATCATTTTGAGTGTTGTATTATTATTAGAAGCGGACCATTCAATTGTTATGATTACATTAACATTATCTTCTAAGTCCCACATCATACAAAGCATCATCTTCTAACCTCTCCTTCCATATAAAGAGTAGACTGAGTCCTTGAAGAATTCAAGATCTTGTGAATTTAGTTTAAACTATAGAGTCTTATTTTAATGTGACTATATTACGTTGCTCTTTGAGTTAAGTGTTGGAGATGCACAATGGGCTTGGTGTATTGTACCCATCAAGATTAATCATGATGACTTATTAACCTAACACATTTTTCAGGGCTATTAATAATAAGGTTAATTATGCTTTTAGTCCCATAACTTATGTTAATATTCGGTTTTTATCCCTAAAGTTTAAAAATTATCTTTTTCGTCATTAATGTCATAAATGTGCCACAATTGGTTCTGGTTGATTCATTTTAGTCCCTAGGATTTAGTTTTGATTGTTTGGAGAAATTTAAATAATTTTCTTTTTAAAATAAAGAATGAATTTAAAATGGTTTAGTTGTTTGGAGAAATTTTAAGTTAAAAATGAGAATTTACTAATTTAAAATTGAGAAAAAGTGATTGATAAATATGTTGTAACAATTTTTAAAAAAAATTAGAGATTAAATTTGCAGAAAAAAATTGTTGAGAGATCAAAATTATTCATCAATTATAGTAAAGAGACTAAAAGTAAAATTAAGCTTTAAAAATAAATTAAATTTAAACCTAAGATTTACCTTACACCTTCAGCCCAACCAGGGAAAGGTTCTTTGAATGTACTGGTAACAATGGCAGGGCGAACAATAACAACTGACAAATTTCCTTTCAGTTGCCCCACAAGCATTTCTCCCATTGCCTTTGTGAATACGTATGTGTTTGGCCATCCATACATCTTTGCCCTGATAAGTTATACATAACACAGTTTTGTCAAATTTGGTTTTAAAAACTTCAAAATAACTCACTCTAACTTCTGAACAAACATAAACCTCATCTCAAAAGAATTAGTAAAATTGGAATGAAGTCCTTGGTTTTGAATTTTATGCAAACCAATAAAAAATGTAATCTTCATCTAAAACTTTAAAGTATGTGTGGATCATTCTTTTAAAAATGGGATGGTCCTACTTCGTTTGCCGAGCAACTCAAGAGAGACTCAACTCACCCGCAGCAAAATTGCGTTGAAAATATTTTCAAAAAAAAAAAAAAAAAAGACCCAGACTTGGGACCACTTTGGACAACACTGATTATAACATTAGGCTATATGTTTAACTTATGTTCTGTTTTATGTTTCTGGTTTGGGGGTTTTTTCTTTTTATACCGTAAAAGTTTTGGATTATACTTTGTATTTAAGTTCTTATACTGGCTTGAGTACGCTATATTAGAATTTGGAATTGAGCCTAACTTAATTCCAATAGCTAGCTTGTGGGGTGAGGTTGCCCCCATTTATAACTACTAATCAGGTCATACCACTGTCCAATGTGTGACTCTCAACAAACCCCCTCACGCCCAAGATTAGACATTTGGAGTGTGACATGGGTGACACAACATGATCTCAGATAGACTCTAATACCATAATGAAATTTTAGAATTGCAACTGAAATTTTAAAATTAATTTTATAATATCAACGATTTAAAGGTTTGTTTTATATTATAATATATCCAGGGATACATGTAGATATTAAAAAAAAATATTTAAAACCCACATGACAGATACCCATACGACTATGGAGCGGGTACAAATATGATATTAATCCAACGGGATGGGTAGCGGGGCTACTACATGTACTTGTCCCGCTCCATTTATGTCTCTACACTGTTATAGTTGAACATATTTATTTCAAGAAAAAATTGCAAATTCTCTTGTAAAAACCTTGAATAAATATTTTTTATAAAAACATTGAAATCCTACCATGTCATATCTAACCCAGAAAAAAGAAAAAGAACCATAATACGTATGTCATGAATGTCATTATATCCTGAAGTTATAATGAACAAATTTTAGGCATATTTCTCATAACAGCTCTTCTTATACAACTAATTGAGACATTTTTTTTATTACGGGATTTTTTTTAGTATTTTAACGTTGCAGAATGGTCCATGCGGAGAAGTCATTTTCCCTCTGATATTTTTCTGTGGATATACATCTTTGAAATAGAAGCTCACGCTTGGTCCTTGGAGAGGAAAGGTTATAATGAAAGAGCCTTAATTGGACTGGCAACTCTCCATAAAAGTTTTTGTAAGAGAGTGGGGTTGGTTTGTTTGTCAATTTAAGTTTCCCATTTCACTCTCATGTGTATATGTGAATAATATTTGATGCAGTCCTATCTTCTTCAATATGAAAGAGGGATGAGTTGTTCATGTTTGGTAAGAAATAAATTCAAAATATTAATGGAGCAAAGGCAAGCCATGTATCCATCAACTAATGTTACTTTCCATCGAATAAAATAGCAATAAATAAATGCACTCCTATTGTACCTAACGTTAACATATCCAAATTATACTTTCGAGCATGAACATCAAACTCCAATGGCTTTTGGGTTATAGGATGTTATAGCCTCCCTTTCATTGATTCACACGCAACAAAAATGGAAAAGACTCCATTGGTGCATAGCTAATTCACTACAAAAATTTCCGGTTCTCACTACTATAACGATTTATATTTACTTCATTTGGAACATGTGCGTAACGCTTCCTGCTCAATCTACCTAAGCCATTGCCCATCATCGCCTTTAATTTGTAGGATTGGTTCTCACATTGTCCGTTCATTTGGTACACGTGTCATGTGCTTAATGCTTCCTAATAATGGGCTAATGGCCCACCTTCTTGTAGGTAGGATTGGCAAATTAAGGACGTATCTAATCTATCGGCATATGAGAAATATTACCGAATACTACTTTTTTTATATAGTACTACTACTTTAGAACGCACTCTTCATAATTAGTCTATTTAAAAAAATTAATTTAGTTGTCCCCTATATTAATTACTTTTTCAAAAGGTATTTTTTTTTTAAGAAATGAAGCAATCATAAAAATGTGTTAAAAAATGTCTTGCCAACTTTCCTCGTCTATGTATAAACATGTTCCTTCTGAGTAGTTTTAGGTATACGATAGTTGATCCTATATATTTATTTATTCATACGATAGTTCCTTCTGAAATTATTCAGCGTTGTTAATTCAGTCTCTGAAATTAACAAAATTCTAAAATTATCACTGAATTTGAAAATTACTGTTCATATTATTCTCAGACAATTTCAGGGATTGAATTGATCACTAATATGATCGAAAGTTTTCAATTTTGAATACCATTTTCGAATGTTATTAATTTCAGAGACTAAATTGATAGTGTTTTACAACTTCAGGGATTAAATCGGTGATTCACTATTTTCTCATAAGACCTTGGGAAACGGATATCATTCCTCTTTACATTACTCCTACATAAAATTGTAACTATTATTTCCTTGCCACATATACAACGAACGAAGGCAAAAGAGGCATTTGTTTTAGGCCCCAAATTAATTTTATAAAGCCTCAAAAAATTTCACACTTTAAAAAATTATATCTATTTTTGAATTAAATTATTAAAAATAATTGTCACTGTGATATCTATTAATTGTTTTGTATTTTTATGTTATTTTAAAATAATTCTTTTATCAACACAATAATTAATATTGATTTTTAATTTTTTAAAATATATAATACTTTTATTCTCTTTCTTTCATCTTTTTATCTTCTTATTAACCTCTTATGTCTTTTTAATTTTCAATTCTATATTACTAAATTACATAGAATTATTGCTTCTATTGAAAGAAGCTTTTCAAAATTAAAATCACTTAAATCCTATTTGAAATCAATTACTAGTATCTTGCAACAAAAATTAAATGAATTATTCACATTATCCATTAATGTTTGCTATAATTATTTGATTATAAAAATTTAATCAATAATTTTATTACTAAAAAGTTATTAAAATAAAATAAAGACTAAAAAATTATATTGGACTAAATTTCATATACAAATTTTGCCAAAAAGCCTCAAAATTTCTAGACATAGCTCTCCAAGGAAGCGATTCCATGGTAGGCCATATACTCCCTCCGTCCCTTAATATAGGGCCTCTTTGACCATTTCACACCCTTTATAAAAGTAGATTTTGTTAGTTATTAGTATTAAATTTGTACAAAATGTGTGCTATTTTTTCAAGTTACCTTTCACATCTTCTAAGACTATTAGGAGAGAGAGAGAGAGAATTAATGCACCTTGATATAGGGGTAATTTTGTAAAAAAAATAATTAATACTCATTGGTCTTTGAAAATAGTTTTATATTAAGGGACAAGAAAATTTTACAAAAAAATCTTATATTAAGGGACGGAGGGAGTAATATGCTAAACTTGAACACCGGTCACCCGGATGTTCATGCCGGTTCAGAAGGCTACAAGTATGTTGTGTGTCAAGCTAACAAATAGGCCATTAATGATGTGTTGAAACAGCAAAAATTAAGTGCTTTAAAACCAACTATGATAAGTAACTAAATTATGACCTCAAATTTGTCAAGCATATGAAATCAATTTGCAGCCCTCACTTGAACAGGTTAAGCTTTTATCTTTATCACTTTCATTTTCTGAGTATACGTTAATTATTTTTCTAATAGGTAAAGAATCTGTTAAAAATATAAAACTAATATTGAGCGTTCACCTAGACAACACTTGTTTCTCATCAGCTTAGGTTATCGCAGGGAATAAGTGAGACCTAAACAACACTTGATCATGGCTTAGGTTGTTCATTTGAAGTGGGAATATATTAATTATGTAATTAAAGATTCTATGAAAAAAGGATATTAATTAACTTAGAAAAAGTAATAACCGTAATAATATGTTAGATTTTTAATTACTAACCTGCTAATACCCAAGTTCTTCATGACCACTTTAATTTCATCCTCCGAGGCTCCCAACTGTCGTAGCTCACCCAATTTGTCACGCACCACTTTCTCTTCTGTATTGATGTCTAATCCAGGCACTCCATTAAGGGAATCACCCAAATGATATGGCTTCTCTAATATGAGCCCTTCTCCCTCGCCACATACATAAGCTGAAATAATTAAAGTGCAACAATAATTATTGTGAGACTAATGCTAGCTTCTCCTAACCATTGTGCTTAAAATCAATTGATATGTGCTGACCTGTTGATACATGTACAAGAACCTTGAGTTTAGTACATTTTTTGGCAAAGCCGATTACATACTTGACTCCAAATGTATTTAGGCCCAACGATACATCATACCTGCAATTTTGGGGAGAAAACAAAAAGTGAAAAAAGAAAAGCTTATTTTTCCTGAGTAATATAAAAGTTTATGACTTTTTAGTATATATTTACCTTTCATCAAAATTAGTAGTTGCAGCTAAATTAACAATAACATCTGTTTGATTGTAAATCTCTTCCTTTAGAATAGAATCCTCCAATCCCAAGTCTTCACGAGAAATGTCCCCAGGTACAAGAGTCAACTTCTCCGAAACAAAGGAACTAAAATTTGCCCCCAATTTTTCCTTTAGCACTCTAAACAACTCCTTCCCTATTATCTACACGCCACAATACATATTTAGCACATATTAGCTTCAATCTTAATTAATCATGACATGGTAAGAAAACAATTATCAAGTCCCCAGGCCACTATTGATGAATGATTGGGAAAAATCTTAAAAATGATATAGTAAAGCAAGATATGTATATATATTGTGAATCAGGATTCAGTGCTGTCAAAATTTGATGCAGTAACACGCAATCGGTGATCTCGACCGTCCGATCTCGTTTCATTTTTTTAAAGTTTGTACATGTTTTGCGAACAGTCTGATCTTAATCGGACGGTTGAGATCATCCAACTGTGTGTGTGTGTGACTGCATAAAATTGAGACAACAATGAAACCAAATTAATAACTTGCTTAAAAATAATAAGTCCGTGAAGCCTTAGATTTGGTGCTAAACAAACAGCCATCATAAATGCTAATGCATTACGGATATGGGGGAAGGGTAAATGTCATGACTATATGCAGAGACATGTTTGAAACAAAACAAGAGAGGTAATGAAAGAAATAAAAAAAAAAAATTAAGGTAGTACAAAAACAGATGTGTACTTTAATTTATACACAATGCAGTAGTACTTAAATCTGTTACTTATATATTTTACCTCGTTGTGCAGGCGATGAGCAGCAGATTTGGCATCTGAAGCTCTTAAAAGAAGATAAAGCTTCTTAACATTTGGTTGAACCCTCAATATCTTCTCCAAAAAAACTGTGAAAACAAACATATATACATAAATTCAAGTACAAAAAAACTAAAGACTTCAACAGTTCACTGCACCCTTTAAAGAAAGTTAAAAACAAAGAAGGAGAGAGGGAGCAAGCATATATACTTTTGGCGAGAAAACCAGTGGCTCCAGTGATTAAAATGGTCTTGTCCTGGAGGAAATGGAGTATACTTCCCAACTCCATTGTAGAAAACAAAATAAGTGTGTCAATTAATGAGAGAGAAGTAGAGCAGGTGGCTGGCTTTTCAGAGGAAACAGAAGAGACACAATGGAGTGGGCGAGGGATTATGCCATTTGGCCATTTCATATAAAGCAGAGAAACCAGCATGTAACAGTAGTAGCTAGCAATTATGAGATGGAGTACACGCAAGGTGTTGGCGATAGAAGATACTAGTATATATGTTTAATGTCTTTGGTACTGCAATGAAGTAAAGGGCAATAATTTCATTTCTAATATCTCTGATGTGTTTGTGGTTGAGGAAAGTCAATTAACGTTTTAAAATTTCAACAGTATGTGTATATGCCATGTTTAAAATTTCATATTCAGATCTCATTTTGATTTGGTGTCAACTGTCGTAGAAGATTAGAGTATACATATTGATTCCATTCCATTGCTGTTATTTTTTATTTTTTTTTGATAAAACATTTTTATTTGGTGATATATATTAATTAATGTATGTACGTATCGGACGAACCGTCACGGTTTGGTCGTGGTATTGTATTTGGAGAGTCGAGTGTGTGATTGCGAAGTCTCAGTTCATGGCGCCACGTACACCACACCACCCTACCCACTTACACCTACAAAACGCAGGTATCAGCAATATCGGTGGTATGCCGTAAGCCTTTAACCTTAATGAATTTTATTTTAAATAAGAAGTAATCTATCTATTTATTACTCCTTCCGCCCTATTATTAGTTTCAAAATAAGAGTCATGTTAGGTTTTCAATGTAATATTAGTTACTTTTTTTTTAGGTTTTTTAAAGGGAGCGGGAAAGGGAATATATTATTATTTCAATAGCACTAATAGTCATATTACAACTGTCCCCAAGGGGATTTGAACCACGTCTCTTGGGGTTACAAGGCCAAGCTCCTACCACTGAGCTAGCACCCCATGGACAATAATTATGCGCATCCAGGGAAATTTTTTTCCAATTTTACCCCCAAATTAATAATGAATACATCACTCTTAAGTCAATATACTCTATTATGCATTTATGATAATTATTAATACCCAATGGTTAATAAAGAAAATTTTGTAAAATTGCTACACTCTTTTAATATTCATTTATAGCTTCTCCTTAATGTGTGAAACTTCTTAATATGACACTTATAATGGGATGGAGTAAGTACCATGTGAAATCATTTACATCATTTAATATATATTTCTTATATATATGAGAGGAGATATATTTACTCCAGGAGTAATTCTTGTCAGAGTTACTCCGCTTAATAACTCTCTATAGACATTGAATTTTATCAATCAAACCGTTGAATATCGTCATGTTATACTGAAGATCATACACACCAAATTTTAGATAAATTGGATATTCGTAGCTATGCGATCAGATGATCAACATTTTACTTGTATTTTAAAAAGTATAGCATACGTTGAATTGAAATTATTCGATGATGTATCAAATAATTTTAAAATTTCATGAAATTTTATGGAGTTGATCTACTCAATAAGAACTTATAATTCGATGGTTCGATTGATTAAATTCAATGTTTATAGAGAGTTATTAAGCGGAGTAACTTTGACAAGAGTTGCTCCTGGAGTAACTATATCCCTCCTCTATATATATATATATATGGGAGAGATCAAATTACACCGGTGTAATAATTGGGTATTGTTATATCGTTCAATAACTTTGTAACAGATACCTATATTAAAAAACTCACCATTGGATTGATAAATTTGTAGATATGATTTATTTGATAGTATCTAGTGAGTTTTATAATACAGATATTCATTACAAAGTTATTGAACGGTATCTAATTATTACAGACTATACATGCGTTGTTTTTTTTTTTTTTTGAGGAAATGCGTTGGTATGTTATTATTTGGTAATGAGCGTTTACTTATATTTTAAATGACATAACATCCATTAAAATAAAGTAGTATGATGATATATTAATTAATTTTTTATTTCCATGAAATTTTATAAGTTTGGTCTACTTTATTTTAATTTTGAGCTCAACGATTAGAATGATAAATTTTGTATTCTAAAAAAAAAAAAAGCTATTAAGTGATATAAGTCTTAAATTTTGAACAATTTATTTTAATTTTGAACTCAAGGACATGGATGTGTTAATTTCGTATTCTATAAAAAAATTATTAAGTTAAAAATATTTCAATTTTTTATTTTGATAGAATTTTATAAGTTTGGTCTATTTTATTTTAATCTTGAACTCAACTTTTTTAATACAAAAAGTTACTCTCTCCGGAATAAATTATAAACAAGTGGAGCTAAATTTGGTTCATTGAATAACTAATGTATTTGGTCTATAATAACTAATGTATTTGGTCTAATATAGACCAAATACATTAGTTATTCAATGAACTAAAGTTAGCTACACTTGGTTATAATTCATTTCAAAAGTAGTATTACCCAAGAGCGCATGAACTAGATTATGAGACTGGTGAAGCTCACTTCCCTTTTTTTTTTTGATAAGTAGGCTCGCTTAATAATCTCGAGTTCGAACATAAACTATGGGAATACATCAGTTTTAAAACTCTTGAGATCCATATAGTCTAACTGGGCTCAAATGACTAGTCTCCACGGTTACTTGCGAGAACACCCTATACGAAGGGGAAAAAAACTAGAAGTTATTAATGTCATGATTTTTTTGTTGGCCAACTTATTAATGTAATCATGATCACTTGTTTGACTGGGGAACCCGGGCCGCCCAAACTTTCTGTCCAGTACTCATAAGTGCCTATTTGGGAACTCATTCAAAATGATGCACACGAGTTTCAAAAATCTATTTTGTGAAAAGCAAAATTTTTTTTTGCTTTCAACAAAACAAAATATATATTTGGCGCTTTTGTAAGTGTCTATTTGGTTTAAATTGACAAAATATTGTTTGTGTACACAATTTAAAATCACGTTTAGAAAATTTTATTTTGACTTTTTAACAGAGTATTTGGTTAAAATTTCTGTTGAATAAAATCTAGTTTGAAAGTGGTAAACTAGATTTTGTTAAAAGCAAAAAATCTTAGCTTTTTCGTTCCGAAAAATAGATTTTGAGTGTAGGACCCATACAATCATTTATATTTACATATCAAGAGTGATTCTACTTTTATCATCCAAACGAAATCAATTTTTTTGAACACACTTTTAAAATATCATTGTCAACCACAAATCAATTTTTTTAAAATTAATTTTTTTAAAAATCAATTCTTCAGAATCAATTCTATTAAAATCTAAAATAAACGGACCCTAAGTCGTGCAGAAGAAATGCAAGCTTGGCATTACCCATTTATTTTGCCACTTTAGTTGAGCTAAACACGACAGTGACTTCTAGGGTGGAGATGTGTGTCAAATGGTTTATGGTTGTACCATAATTAAAAACCGTTGGATTAATCAGCTGACCAAATCTTATGATACACCTCTTACACCAAATATTTTCTCAAAACTACTCCTCCCCTTTTTCCATTCGGACAAAACCCTCACCACACATGCATCTACTGCAAGGCATCCACCTTCCTCCGTCGTTGACAAACATCGCAGTGGCACCGGTCTAAGAGGAGGGATAGAGTGAGTTGTGAAGGAGAGATAGAAAGAGAGAGAACAAAAAGGGAAAGGGTGAGGTATGAGAAAGAAACTGAGGGAGAAACAAAGAAGACAGAGGCTTAGAAAATGAAATTGTGATCGTTGTTTGATGCTTGTTGACGAAAAGAGGCTTAGAAATCGGCCGGATTTGGGAAGATTTGTTCCAATGCATACATATACTGATTGTGGATTAATCAAAAGAATAAGAAAAAAATATTGTATTAAAAGAAAAGACATTGGAATGTTCACGGAACAAAAACGATTTTGTTATCTAAGTGGGTATTGTTTGTTTGACCTGGGAATTGTGTTTTTAATTATCAGAATTCAATAATTCTTCTTATTCTTCTTAGAGAATGAATCAAGTAAGGGAAATATGTGATTTTCTCCCAATTCGAAGTTTGCAGAATAATGCTAATGTTTTCGACCAATATGTCGTTGCAGTTCGATGCCGTCAGTGTCGGTAGCAGAAAGAGGAGGAGAGAGGAATTGAAGAGAGAAAGAAGAAAAAATTATTTCGTGCGAGTGGTGTATTAAAAGATCTGTTAGACCTCATTCATCCAATGGCTCATAATTATAGTTCATCATGAACTACTTAACAACTGGTTCACCCTAGATGCCACCAATTTTTACACGGCATATTGTTGCCTTCCTCGGTTATTCCTTACCCTACTTCTCTCAATCTCTCCAAAGGACATGTTTTCTATACGCAGAGAAAGGCAAGTTATCGTATAGATATCAAAATTCCAGCTATCAAGTTGGGATTTCGAAGTTCGAACGCTTTCTTAGTTGTTGATTTGTTTTTCGGGTTATGGTATTTTACTACCATTTGCTGATTTAATATGCTAAATTAAATGTTTTTAATTAAAAAAAAACTAAGTATGAAGGAATGTTCCCCGTCTAAGTCCAAAAAATCAACATGAGGCCACCATGCCATCACCCTCATTGGCGCCGCACGGGAGTCAGCTGTCATGTAGATGTTACGTCAATTAAAATGTCTAAGTAGCCACGGCTGACATGGACTTCTGTTAGTTAACATAAATATCATGACAAGGACCAAAATTGGAAACGGCGAATAAGTGAGGACTAAACATAAAAAAAATAATAATAATAATAATAATAACCAAATTTAAAATGTAGAAATTTTGTAGAGACTAAAAATATATTTAATTAAAAAATAAAAGCCAAGCCATCATTAGATCTAGCTAAAAACCATTTTTAAGTGTTCCCCACCTGACAATAGATAGTGTTATATATATTTCAACTTCAATTTCGATTTTTCTTGTAGAACTCTTTTAAGATTAGTAAGTCACAATTATGGAGCTCCAAGATAAAATTGGGAAGGCTACATGCATAATATTGAACGCGTCAAGTCGGCCGGGGACCATTATTAGTGTCATAAAATAAAATAAATTACTAGCTAGGGCATTTAATTAGGTGAGCAGTCCCAGTAGGTTATGGCTGGGGACCAACAGTTTTACTACTTAACAAACAAAAGTCGACCTATCATATTTATCAATTATTAGAATAATGATATCTTTACCCTTTTAATCAATTGACTTTGAACACGCAAATAAAATGTGTCTGCAGTTTCGGTCTTGCATGTGCATGAAGATTTTGTCCAAATGAACAAGAATTGGAAAAGCGCTACACATAGTATAATATGATGGAAGAAACAAATGTCTGGATATTGGGAAGCCAGCTACGCCCGATTGTTTATAGTTTCTGGGAAGAAAAATCTGAAGGAGTAGGTGAAAGAAGGGTCTTGAGCAAGCTGAATTTGGACATGGATCAAAGGACGTAGTCCTGTGAAGCACGAACACTGGGCACAACACACAACAGAGACATGGACACGTAGGCACCAGTCATATGTCCAAAACACAAACAAAACAAAACAAAAAAAAAAAACACACACACACGTATACTATTCTAGACTCAATTATAAGCAAAAATACGTAATTTTACACTGATTAAGGATGATAGTTAAATGCATTTAATTTTCTTGATTTTTCATATAAAATAAGAACTGTATTTACTAAACTACCCTTAATCATAATGGTCTCTATAACTATTATTGAAAAACAAAAGTTGAATTAACTTAAGGGTACTTTTGTAACAATGACTTTAAATATGTGTAGATTAGTTGAAATTTACTTATATTTGAGTTCACTAAACTTAAACACTTTTTTACTTATAATTGAGTCCAGAAGAAGTATATATATGAGCATCATTTAAAAAAATCTAAATTAAGATTCAATATTAATTTATATATTCATCGTGATATTAAAAAAACATAAGTAACATTTTCCCCTTGACAATCGGTCTTGCCAAAAACTACTACTAAAAGACATCATTATACAATTTTAACAATTTGTTTCTTTACAAAAAATAATTAAAAAACAAGATGATGAACTACTAAACTATGTTTTTCACCTTTAATTCATCTATCTACTACTAAAAAGCTAAAAAAGACATAATCAATTTAAGGTCTTTCACTCCCAAATTGATCATCATCATTAAAAAAATTGATGTTCAAAAAAAAATTTAAAAAATTGAAAATTTTGGTAGTATAGTCATGTGCATAAAGTGTCGGCCAGGTGTTCGAGCAATGTCCTCAACGTGTTAGAGCCGAAAATAAATATTTTTATATTTCGACTTAGGAATGGGGTGTTTGACGCGTGTCATCCAGGTGTTGTACGAGTATCAGACACCGACACATGTCGAACGCACCTTCAACCTGAAGTGTCGATGCTACATAGTTGTAGCTAGCTAGCAGACAATAGTTTGAGCAATTGTTCTTCATTAAGTGAACTCCACACATCGTATTGGCTAAGATAATTAAGGGGCATATGGCCTAAATCAACATTTTTAAAAATCGAATCGGATTGACCAGTTGAATTGAACTTGTCTATGGTTCGATTCAGCTCAAAAGAACTGCAGCCTATTTGAACCACCATTGGACCATTCGAAGTGCTTTGAATTGATAGGTTAAATCGCGGAACTAGAAGCAGATCGAATTGGTTGAACTTTGAACTACATTTATTATCTTTTTTACACTTTTTTCCCAATTTTACTTTTAAATTACGACTTGCATGTATTATCTATGAAATTTAGTACTTTATTTATTTATTTATTGGTCACTTGGTTTAACACACAATTGAGTCTAATGAATCGATTAAACCATGACCCCAGAGATCTCGCTGGTTCGATCTCTGGTTCGATTTTCAAAACAATGGTCTAAATAAAGAAGTGCCAAAAATGGGGCCACAATACCACAAGCAAGTTTGCTTAAGGCTCCGTTTGGGAGTTAGGAGGGGAGGAAAGGGGAGGGCTTTGGGGGGAGGGGATGGAGAAGGAAAAAAGAGAAATCCTCCATCTTATTTGAGAGAGTGTTTTTGTAGAAAAGGAGAACGGAATGCTTTTGACTAATATATTTTTAATTTTGAGAGAAATATAAAAAGATGGAAAGGATTTGAAGAATTTTTCTAAGCCCTCCAAAATTCTCCTCTAATACATTTTTTGATTCCCCTATATTAGAGGGTTTTAGTATTATGAAGATAAATAAACCTCTCATTCAAGGGGGGAGACTATCCTACCTTCCCCTTCTATTTCCTTCTTCCGTTTTCCCAAAGCCCTCTCCTCCCCAACTCTCAAACGGAGCCTAAGTCAATTTGTTTCCTTGAACAAGATAACTTCCCACACAGGATGTATAAATTTTGACAAAGAAGTCTTGTTTCTTGTTGCTAGGGGTGAAAATTACGTTACATGAGACAATTAATTATAGTGAAGTGCATGACAACGTGAAGAAGCCGAGCATAATTTGGCCTCTTTTCATAAACAAATATCGGATCAAATTTGAAAAGATTGAAAAGGAGAACCTATCAATTAAGACGAGAGATAGTGAGAGCACCGATAGTCTTTAACAAGAGTTAACGTCCCTCGATCAATGTCGAACTTATAAGCGTGTGTGTTGGTTCTGCGATGACGAGAATTAATTTTGACAAAATTGATTTTGTGAAATTGATTTTGATTAAACGTGAGTTGAACGTAACGTGGTTTTTGTTTGGATATGTTTTTTACAAAAGTGATTTTGGAAAAAAAAATTTGTTTAGATAGTTTCGATTAAAATTGTTTTTGAGTGTGTAATTACCAAAATGAGTTTATATATAAATGCAACAAAAATATCTCTCCCTCCCAATATTATTTTTTACTATTAATTAGTCTTGAGATTTTTTTTTATGATAGGTTTTAGATGCATTAACGAAACAAAAATGTAACGAAAAAAAATATTAACGAAACCAAAAAATCCATAAAATCTGTCAAAAAAAAATCCATAAAAAAACAAAAAATATAAAAACGCAAACATGACGACAGATATGTGGCTTTACAACAAAAAAAACCCAAAAGAATAAAAATAGGGGTGGCTTTTAAATGGGCCTATATTTGGAGCCCATTAGCCCAAACCCTCTCATCTTTAACCTAGAAAAGACGTTGTGCTGCAGAACCAGAAAAAAGATGCTGCGCTGCAGTTCAGAAACTGATGAAGGAAGATGATGAAGGAATGAAGGGCAGAAATGATAAATTACCTTCAGCCAACAATAAAATCGATTCGACCCAAAGCAGAAGCTACGAAGAGCAGCTTTAAGTGAAACGTGAGTCTAAGAGCTAACGCACGATGGAGAAGAGGGGTGAACACGGATCCATACATCTTTTTTATTCTGTCAAATTGCTTTTGATCTTGCAAACTCATGTTTGGTTCACTTCACCGTTGAACCAAACAGAGGCTAATACATGTTGAACAGTACCGCTATTTGGTACAAATGATATCCATGCGAAATAGACGAACGCGTTACTGAAGGCGCACTTGACTCGCGTGCTCTTACAAAACTGCTAATGGGTATTTTAATAAAAATAAAATAAAATATATTTGCTTTGTACTGCAACCCTCCCTCCAAAATCGGAACCTCCCGCCGTCCCACGTAACCATCTCTCTTTGGTAACCAACATCTCTACCGCCTTGCTGGTTAGTCTGGGCTTGTTGGTGGGCCCAGTTTGTAGTTACTCATTCTGTTATTTGGTTAGTGTTGGTTGTAACAGAATTAGCTCTCTTTAACTGTATTAATAGGGAATGAGAGGATAGTAACCATTATCTCTGTAATCGCAGTGTTCATAGTGAAATCAGTTCTTTCTCTGCTAGTGGACATAGCTCACACACTGTGAATGAACCACGTAAATTTTTGTGTGTGTCATTCTTTCTCTCTCTTGCTCAATTTTTCTCTGTTTTAGATTCATTTTTGGTTTTACAATGAGTTCTAAATCTTTACATTTATACACATCATAACCATCACTGTTTTGTTCTAAAATATAGATGTTGCAATTTAATATCATTAGCCACTATAGTTTTAAATTACTGTGCGCAACCACAATTGCAGTTGTAGCCTGAAATTAGAAAGTTTTTGAGGTCTTCGCTACGCACCTGCAACCACATCAATCCCATTTGTCCATAATTTTTCACAATATGATGTTAGCAGTATAACCAATCTGCAATTTAAAACCTTGGCAACCGCAATTGTTTCGGGGTGTGGACTATGATAAGTGGTGGACTCAGGATCTTGGGCCAAGGGATGCAAATAATTTTAAAGTTATAGGCCACTATTGCTAAAAAAATTCTTATAACAAATTATTGCTAAAAAATTAAGAGACTACTATCAGCGGTAACGAAAAGGAAAACCATAAGAACATTCTCAAAAGATTAAGTTATGTAGAATTGCATTAGATTACAATTTTGAGTTGCGTGTATTGAAAAATAAATCCATTATTTAAGCTCCCCTCCCCTCCAAAAAAAACTCTAACATCGGATGGGAGCAAAAATTGAGTTAGGAGAGATTTTGCTCCCATTTTCTCCCTCTTAAAAATTGAACAAAACATAAAAAATTTAAAATAACCCCTCTACTCATCTCCAACAAAACACTATCTGAGTGAGAGGATTGAGAGATGAAAGTTATATAGGGTTGCAAAAACAATTGTATGGGTGAGGGTGTGCAAAAATTTAAATTGAGTGGAGTCAAAAAAATTATATAAGATTATAAGTGACATTTTTAAAATTTCAGGGTGTACAAGTGCATATCTTGAATCATGAGTAGGTCCACCCCTGATTATAATTGAAAACTATGGTAAGCAGTTGTATAATATTGTATAATATAAATAAAATGAGTGTGATGAGTGCAAGGTATCCTTCAATGATGAAAGACTTTGAATTGTAATGTATCCGTTGCTTATTGCATGCAAAAGCCAATTTCCCACTTTTATTAAAAAAACAAAAATTAAAAAAGAAAAGAAAAGAAAAGAAAATCATGGTGAGAAATCGGCCATGCAAAAGCCAATTTCTCACCGGCCCAAAAAGTAGGGCAGTGGGAGAAATAATTTGGGGAGCGAGGTATTTAGGTAGAGAAAAATGTTAGAATCACACTTTTTAACACTCTCTTTCCAACATATTCTCTCTTAGTGGTTGAAATCCCCATGTATCCTATCAAATTTTTTTATCTACCTCTTTTGACAGATAAAAAAGGGGGACATAAAAATTAAAAAGCCGCATCAATAAGTTGAAGACTTATCCCAAGCTTTTTGATATCCATACGCATTAGCATTCATAATGGAATTTGAGTGATAATTGATGTGTAGTATAGCTATTATTAATGCTATTGTAGTTTCAATGTTTCATCATGATCTCTTTTTGGTAATCTTTCTAAACTACTAACTATTATCCGCTTAGTACGTAGATTGTTTTATTTAAAATATATCAATTAATACAATCAATTATTTAAAGTATTCTTTAAATTATTAATATATCAATTATCAGAATAATTATTAAATTATTATAATGCTTGGTTAATTGATGGATATTGTATTCGGAATTATTTGAACCGTTTCATATTAAGTTATTAACGTATTGCAAATTTAATTATTAGATAAGTTCTCTCTCTCTCTCTCTCAAATGGTTTCAGTCGTAACTATAGACGGATACACAAATCCTAACTCAATTCTATACATAAATTGTGATTTAATGTGTAATATTCAGTGATTTTGATGTGGCCATACGATAGGACAATTTTTTACAAGCTTGCTTACTTGCGCTTCCAAACACTCCTCAGTGGGGTAAGCTCACCTCACTCTCTTTTCTTTATCATTCACAAGTGGTGGCTTTGCTTCTTGGCAATGTCTTCCTTCCATACTTGCTTTCTCACGCCAGGCCTTTTCCTTTTTTTCTCATTCTTTCTTGAAAGTCCCTTCGGTTCCTCCACAAGCATATGCATGCCCATATGTTTACTAATTCCCCACTATTTCCTCCGGACTTAATTATAACAAAAAAAGTACAAATATTTAATTCAACAGACTTAATTATAAAAAAAATGTATTTATATGTATTTTTTGCTTATAATTAAGTCTGGAGTATTTTTTATTTATAATTAAGTCCGGTTTCTAATGTTTACTCATTTATTTATGAAAAAGGTGTCACCATTGAATGAATAACACAAAAACTGTGGATGTAAAAACAGAAACGAGAAAATAAAAGAGATTTAACAGGTTTATCTGCTTTTCTTAATTTAATAATACTTTTTTCTTCTAATGAGTGATGGAGCAAGTAGAAGTGATTAATCACCATTTTGGGGGAAAAAAAATTCCTTATTATTGCTTTGATTATAAAAAAGATTTTAAAGGATATCCACTGTTACTATAAACCAATTTTACATAGACATCCAATTATAAGAACCCATTATTTTGCTACGTCAACCACTTTTGTAACTGCATATTATAAGTAACTAGCGGCAGTGCCTGTCTTTCCGCATTTTTACGGCGTTATACTATACCCCATTTCCTAACTTGGTGGGAGGTTATGTAACTGCTGTTTTGTGGTTGTGTCATGGGTGGAAATGTGAGTTATTGTTCAAAAGGTAGTTTAGGAAAACAAATTAGGAAGCCAAAAAGTGGTTATCAAAGGGAGTTTTCTTGGCTCACTCCTTCAAGGTATCCTTCAATGAGAAAGACTTTGAATTGCAATGTACATGTTGCTTATTTGAGTTTAAGGGTATTTTATGTAAACACATCATTTGTGTGCTTAGGCTCACTCGTAAAACAGAGTCAGTGTCATCTTGTTATGTTTTGTCATGGTGGAGAAAGGATATAAGGCGGAGACATACACTTATTAAATATGGTGTTGATCACTTAGTTGGAAATCCTGAACTACAACGTAAGTCTGTGATGTATTTTATGAAGTTGCTTCTACAACGATAAATACCGAAGATGACTTATTGAAAGTGATGAACTGGATTGAGGACTTGAAAATTGGGTTAACTTGTAAGGAAACATCTCCCAGGATTATAGAAGAAGATAGTTCAGTTCGAAACCATGTGACTAGAATTCTTGATCCTACAGTTACTCGAAGTAAAGGGCGTCCTCCTTTAAAAAGAAAGGCTTCTAATGTTGATCAAATTGTGAAGAAAAAGCTTGCTGGAAAGAGAACTCAAAAAAGAAGCCAAAAGAGTAAAAATGATCAAAGTCAAGAACACTACAAGAAAAAACGGGCATACTGACGGCCTATTACCGATGGTCATCACCTGTCGCCAAAAAACAGCCATTTCTAACGACTTTAGCCGTCGGTAAATCTCACCTGCTTATTTTTCAAATACCGACGGCTTTGCCCGTCGGTATTTGAATTTGGCCGTCGGTAATCCCGAGACAGTTTGCTGACGGGTTTAGGCTATCGGTAATGTAAATGAGGCCGTCGGTAACGTCCGGATACAACCAGAGGACGACCCCTTCTTCCCCCTTCACAGTTTACTTCTCTTCTCTCCTCTCTTTCTTCCGTCCTCCCTCTCCCAGCGCCGCCGCCACCACACGTCTGAACACCCTAAGTCTCTAACCCTTGCAAGAGATCCCACTGTTTCTATCTCTATCCTTTCCTTTGCTCTTCACGCCAGAAAGCAGCAAAGATCCTCGCTCAAGCATGCCGCTGCCGCTCACCACACCGCGCGCGCCGGCCGCACGTCATGACCCGCTCGTTCTTAACAGGTTCGTTTTCCCTCTTTCTTCCTTATGCTTCCACTATCCAATTCATTATTCTTCCATTTTTTTTTGAATTAAGTTGAGAATAATTGATTCCTTTCCTGCTTGATCGCTGATGTATTATTAGGGATTCAGAAAGCTGAATCTTGTGAAATACTATGTTGTTGTTTGTGGTCCGTGTGATAATTTTGTGTGAATATAATTGAATCTTTTTTTTTTGAGTTCATTGGAATATCTATGGCTTCAAGGTTGCTGGTTTATCTTAGTAACATCTATCTTTATTATTTGATTTTCTAGTGACATGTGCTTTGCTTGAGTGAGCTTTGGAATGATAATTACATTCTGTAAGACATTTGATCACCCATACAGTAACACTGTCTACATAAATGCTATAACAATCATATTATGCATATGATTTGGTTGTTTTTCAGTTGTTTTGAAAATGGATTTTGGGGTAGATGAGCTAGGTTTTTTTTTTTTGCACCAATTCATCACAATAAATAAATATATGACTCTGAGCTATTTTTATTATTGTTTGAATGACCAATTTTTATTATTGTTGAATTCATATTCAAGTTTACATCTCTGGAATAGGAATTTGTTGCTAATATGATATATATTCTATAGATTATGTTGCTTAGGGAGGCATTCCTAGCTTTATCAAAGGCCACTTTTGTAAAAAAAAATATGATGTGTTACTTGTGTGCATGCTTATCATACCATACTTTTTTTTTCTTTTAATCTAAGACTGCCTAGAACTTTACATACAGTAGAACTAACATTAGAACAGACCGTTCATTTACTGAACTAAGAGTAAATTTGGCACTGGTTTTTCTTTTGGTTTTTATGAATTTGTGTCTGATTTGTTTATGTTTTTCCATGGTGGTTTGATTTGAAAGCTGTAAGACGGCCCCTGTGACTGCCACGTCCACCACTCCTCCATTACACCATCCACTTCTGCCACCACCGCGGTGTCTCTCTCTTTCTCTCTCACTGACATATATTTTTTGGTTAGTGATTTTGTGTTTTAAATTATATGTTATAGGATTATTTTGTTGTTAGTGATTTCGTGCTTTAAATAGCGATATTATTGAATTGTATGTAATTACAGTGTATTTTTTGGTATGTAATTAAATTGTATGTAATTACTCTAGTATGTATGACCTAGGATTTATCGTGCTTTAGTTTGTAATTAGTCTTAGTATGTATGATCTAGGATTTATGTCAAAATATGACATGAACTATATATGCATGTACTACTTAGGATTTATGTGAAAATATATGGATGAATGATGTAGTGGCTGTGATATGTGCATATATGTTAGTGAAGCTGTGATATGTGCATATATGTAATTGTGGAATGATATAAACTGTCGTAGCCGTAATATTACCGGGCTGGAACCTTGGGGAAGATGAGTACCCATGTTAATAGTTTTCTAGGTACCTTGTCTATGCTTGTTATTAGTATCGGAGAAAAGTGTAATATTGCCGTGCTAGAACCTTGTGGAAGATGAGTACCCAAGTTATATAGTTTTCTAGGTACATTGTCTATGCTTGTTATTAGTATGGGAGAAAAGCCTTAGCTTCCCATTTGAGGTTTGTTGTAGTTCAGGCAAGTGCACCTGATCGTAACTCGTAATAATAGTGGAGTATAATTAGGACTCCGAATGTCGAACCCATAGGGAATGAGTGAATACCAATGACTTATTATGATTCTATTCTATTAGGCGAGCAAAAGTTATAATTACGAAAGTAGAAGTTGTCACGTATTAAAGCAATAAATAAACTAAATGCAAGAACAACTTAACTATGTTATGGGAGGTCTAAGGGAACCGGGTTCACCAATACTCTACTCTTGAGTTCACTAAATAATTACCATGAGTTATCTATCATGAAGATAGTTAATCACCCACTCTAAATTACTAAGGGCTACCTAGCTTGCAATAGCCTTCCTCCTAACTAATTACTCAGTTTGGTCCTAGAAGGTAATTAAAGGAAAGAGTATTAAGCACAGGTGAGTTTGTTAATCTAATAACTGATTAGAAACAAGCAATAACCTATCCGGCGTATAAAGCGAGTTCTTTTATTCATATAGTTCCATTAACTAATCATGATCATGTTACCACAATTAAGTTAACTAATTAAAGGTTGATCAGGCCTTATAGGATTAAGTATAATAGGCATAAAACACTCAAACATTCAATAGAAACTCATATAATTAAATAGATAAAGCATCAAGAGTATTGTAAAGGATCCCCCATCACCCCTAGTGATGGGATTGGCTACTCATTATAAATGAAAATAACATAAACTTCATCATAAAACCAGAGTAATTCATAACAAGAGAATAAATCTAAACCGGGACACCCTTGCGGTATGACGACGGTCCTTAAGCACGTTATTTGCGTCCTCACGAGCTCTGGTAGCGATTCGGGATGGCACCAGACTCCAAGGAAACACACAAATCAATAGAAAAGGTAAGGAATTGATATGAACTCTCAAAAGGGGGCTCTTGACTTGGGAATTCGTCAAAAGGTCTTTAGAAAATGTTAAGAGCCCCTATTTATAATGTTGGCTGCAAACTAGGTCATCTGGCTTTCAAATCTGCACAATCTGAGACGGGGTACGACCGTACTGCATATATACACGGCCGTACCGATCTTTCGTTGTGACGTTGGCTCGTACCCATGCGCGTTGCAGCCCTGACATCATTGTGCACGATCATATTGGACTTTTTTTATCGGTGCCAGGTGGTACAGACTGAGGGGGTATGCCCTTACTGAGTTTCTAATCTAGGTACGGTCGTATCTGATATAGGTCAGGTCGTACTGCTCGTCCAGTAGTGCTAAAACTCTCCAAAACTTGCCAGTGTTTTGTCCTTTTTCGTATCTTTTGCTCTGAATAGTGTCTTCATGATAATTCTGCAAAATAGAACATAAATGAGTACCTTTGTGCTTTAAATAATGCAAAATGATATATTTAGGCATTAAAAATGCCCTATAAAAGTAGACAAATTGGTGTGTTAACAAGGTTCAATATATTATTGAGTGCAAGTACTCTTTTAGGGTACCACGTGTTCATTGTATATTGAACCTTGAATTATCCAAGTCGGATAGTTTAGGAAAAAAAATACTCATATAATAGTTGTTGCTTAATTCTCGTATCTTTATATTTGATGAAATTTCGGTTCGATTCACTTCCTTTTGTTCTCTGGGTGCATACTTGATCACGGTATTCATAACTGCGATCATTTAGTGTACTCAGAGACCAATAGGAAATGCTGCCAAAATTTTGTCAAGTATAGGATATGAGAATTAAGGAAGGACTATTATACGAGTTATGAAAAAGTTTTTTCTTGAATGAGATAGGGTCATACCATTTAAATAAAGAGAGCAGTTCTAAGAATGTCGTGTTGCTGAAATTATCATTTTTTTTAACATGCAGAAGATGGAATTTTTTCCTTCGAGTCGTAGTTGGATTTACGATAAGTTGTATCCGAGGAGGGGGTTTGAAACAATTTTTTTGCGATGGGGTTGATCACTTTGTCTAAGCCGCAATGGCACATGAAGATTTCATAATTAATAGAGGGATTAGATGTTCGTGCCTTAATTGCAATTGCAGAAGGATTAAGAGCCCAGGTGAGGTCATGCATCACCTGCAGAGAGTTAGATTTAGGCCTAATTACTAGATTTGGACTAGACATGGTGAAGAGTTACCTCGGGTTGATTTAAGGGTTGGCGATAATTGCACAGGTGCTTCAAGCAGTTGCGTAGATACGAGATATGGTGAGCAGATTGAATTGATACGAGATATGGTTTGTGATGCCTTGGGGGTCAATGTATCATTCGAGGAGCAACAATATGATGACACAGATGAACTTTCAAATGAGAAAGCACAAAAATTTTATAATCTCTTGTTAGAAACAAATCAGTCGTTGTTTGAAGGGTCTGCAGACTCTAAGTTATCAATGTGTGTGAGGCTTTTAGCTCTTAAGTTCAACTGTGGTGCTACGGATGTGTGCTTGGATCTCGTAACGAAAATGATGTTAGACTCGTCACCTATCAAAGATGGATTGCCAAAAAGTTATTACGAGGCTAAAAGCTTAGTGTCCAAGTTAGGGTTGGAATCTAAAAGGATTGATTGTTGTGTGAGAGGGTGTATGTTATATTACGACAATGAATTCGGTAAAAACGAAGGCGCGCTGAATGAATACAAATTTTGTGGTGAGCCAAGGTATGTTTCTCACACTGATAATGGGAAGGGTAGACAAAAACCAGTTCTAGTGAAGGCAATGTTTTATTTGCCAATTATTCCAAGGCTGCAGAGAATGTTTGCATCAACACAAATTGCGGGCAAAATGACGTGACACTATGAGAATATAAGCACTTCAGGTATGTTGTGCCACCCATCTGATGGTGAAGCTTGGAAGCACATTGATCGTGTGCATCCCGATTTTGCAGCAGATCCACGTAATGTACGACTTGGCTTATGCTCTTATGGTGTTACCCCATATGTTCAATCCACGGTAAAACCTTATTCTTGCTGGCCAGTTATTGTTACCCCATACAATCTTCCTCCCAAAATGTGCATGTCTAAGCCTTATATGTTCTTGACTTGTATTATATCGGGTCCAGATAAACCAAAAGATGATATTGACATCTATTTACAACCTCTAATTGACGATCTCAAAATGTTGTGGAATGACGTTTTGACTTATGATATTGCACGAAATAAGAATTTTACAATGAGGGAAGCTCTGATGTGGACCATTAATGACTTCTCAGCATATGGCATGTTGTCTGGTTGGGGTACTCATGGTAAAATGACATGTCCACATTGCATGGAGCATACAAAGGCCTTTACCTTGAAATTCGGGTGGGAAGAGTTCTTGGTTTGACTCACATTGCAGGTTTTTACCAGGTGATCGTCCATTTAGACGGAATAAGAACGCCTTCAAGAAGGGGGAAGTTGAATTAGATGGCCTGACCCCCCAAGGTTGACATCCAAACAGATTTGGAGCAGAGTTATGAAACTGCCAAAAATCACAGATTATGGTGAATTGAATCGATTTGAAGGATATAGACAATGACATAATTGGACAAAAAGAAGTATTTTTTGGGATCTGCCATATTGGAAAGATAATTTTTTGAGATACAACCTTGATTTTTTGCACATTGATAATAACTTTTTTGACAATATTTTTCTCACATTGATGAACGTTAGAGGAAAAACGAAAGACAATGATAAGGCCAGACTAGACTTACCACTTTACTGTAGGCGAAAGGACTTGCATTTGACGACTCGGTCGGATGGAAAAACCCTGAAACCCAAAGTCTGTTACTCTTTAACTGCTGAGAAAGCTAAGTCAGTCTGTCGATGGATAAAAGAACTTCGGATGCTAGACGGTTATTCTTCTAATTTGGCAAGATGTGCCGATGTGAACAAAGGAACCATGATTGGGATGAAAAGCCATGATTGTCATGTATTCATGGAGTGTTTACTTCCTATTGCATTTAGTTCCTTGCCGTCAAATGTTTTAAATCCACTTACTGAACTCAGCCAATTTTATAAAAAATTGTGTTCTTCGACATTGAGAGAGGATGATCTTATAAAGATGGAGCAGAACATACCAGTCATTCTTTGTAAGTTGGAGAGAATATTTCCCACTGGTTTCTTTGATTCTATGGAGCATCTCCCAGTGCATCTTGCACATGAAACTAGGCTTGGTAGATAGGTTCAATATAGATGGATGTATCCATTCGAAAGGTAATATAATAAAATATTCTTTAATATAAATATTCATTTGAAGGGTTAAATGTATCAATTTTTATCATCAACCTTGTTATTTTATAGATTTATGGGTGACTCAAAACGATCGGTGAAAAATAAGGTCAGGGTTGAAGGATCTATTTATGCAACTTACTTACACCGTGAGACAATTCATTTTTGTTCCCATTATTTTACGAACTTCATGTTGACACCAACAAATAATATGAATTAAATAGAAATTGAAAGTGAAAGACACCCGCTAGCCTTATCAGTATTTTGCCTTTCCAGTCGTCATGCTAGAAAGGAGTTGACTTACTGGTTAACGGGCGAAGAGTTCAAGTTAGCCCACGTTCACGTGTTGATCAACTGTACCAAAGTATCACCATATCTTACATATGTATCATTTTGACCACTTTCAATTTCTTTTATCCACAACTACTCATGATCATTTGTTTGATAATGACTTGATCATGGCATTCTTGTTAACTAAGCCCACAAGCGAATAAGACTCTTCTGCCTATATTCATGAATATTTCCCAACGTGGTTTATGAATCAGGTATGTATTTTTAGTCCATTTGAACTATTTGTTGTTTGAAAATACAAAAGATTGTTTGAAAAAAAGAATCATAATTTGTTTGCATATGGTGTATATGTAGGTGTATAGTGAGGCAGAATCCCCTAAAATCCAACACTTGAGAAATTTATCTCATGGTCCTAAATCACGTGTAAAAGAATGGCACACGTTTTTCGTAAACGGATACAAATTTCAAACCCAGTCAAAAACAGAGGGAAAAAACAATTAACAGCGGAGTTTATGTAAAAGGTGCCACAGATGGAGATGAAGACGACTTCTACGGCGTGATTCAACATATATATGAACTGTGTACAATACTTTAAAATATACTAAAAGAATAGTGCTATTTTATTGTAATTAGTTTGATCTGTCAAACAGAGGCACAAGAGTGGATCAAAAATATAATACTGTGGAGATTTGCATGAGCAGAAGATACCAAATATTTGATCCGTTTATCATGACACAATATGTAAGACAAGTGTATTATGTCCCTTATCCATCAACTAGAAGGGACAAACAAGTTGGTGTGTCGCAATAAAGACAAAACCAAGGGGTTGCATTGAAGCAGATGATCCACAGGAAGAAGTGGCTTATCAAGTGGATGAGATGTCTCATGTCAATATAGTAAATGAAGTGGAACCCATTTCTCGACTACGTGACAATCCAATCACATATGAAGATGTAGATGGAGATGAGGAATTAAATGAAGAAGTGGCAGAACCATCAAGATCTGAAAACGATGCCGAAGTAGAGTGGGCAGAATGAAATTATTTAACTTTTTACAATTAGAGAAATGTCTAACAATATATTTTAATTTGTCAGTTATTTTCATAACTTGTTGTTTATTTTTTATGGAATTCATTTTTAATATTGTCATGTTTAAATATAATATTTCATAACTGTTATTGTTGAATTGCTCTATAGACATATATAGCATCAGGATCAGGATTCGACACCCCCAGACCACCCACTGGTGGTAAAGGAAAGGGGAAGGGCATCACCATCGACCCCCCAATCGTCGGAGGGCTAACATTATTAGGCGTGACGCTATTGGGTTTTCGACGTTGTCATTCACACAACGTCCGCGTATATCTACGCCTACACAACCTCCAGCACGTTCGGCCCCTGCACAGCCTACGACACATTCGGCACCTACACAGCCTCCAGCACCTTCTACGCTGACACCCCATTTGCCTCCCATTTACATGATCCCCAACCCAGGGCTCCAGTAGACACATGACGCTTCTTCCTCCCATGTTGTACCTGAGACGGTGCCCGATACTCATCAGTCCGAGCATGAGTATAGTACGAGCCATATACCTTATCAGACCGGGGTTGAGCAGGACGAGGATGAGCAGCAAGAGGTTGACCAGGAGGTCGTTGAGGATCTTGAGATGCTGCATGATGGCCGGGTTATTATCAGGCCGGCTGGTAAGGGTAAGTATTTACATTTTTTTGTCGAGTTATTAATAATTTACATGTATATATATATATATATATATAATTTGTTTGACATCTTTTTATTGTTCAGGTTCCTTCCCTCAAAGCCAGCTGCGAAGCTATCACAGCAACAATTGAGGAGAATTACCAGACGTTTTGGCCCACCTGGGGGACGTTGAAGGACGAGAAGCGAAAGCATATGTTCAAATCTTTCGGAGTAAGTTGCAATTTTTATTTTATTGCATGTTATTTTTTTATTTCATAAATTTTAATTATGTTTAATAATGTCTTATATTGATACGGGAGAGGGTTGCTTGGGAGGAAGAGGATGAGGAACGGATCCAGAAGAACTTTCATATGAAGACCTCCCGCCGCCTCTCTGATATGCTTAGAGATGACCGCATCAGGGGACAACCCTACTGCATAGGGGATGATCTCTGGCAGCAGCTGGTAGCGCACTAGAACTCCCCTGATTTTAAGGCGACTTGCGAGAAGGCCAAGAAAAACAGAGCCTCTGAGAAGGGTGGGAGCTTGCACACCGGAGGTTCCGTCAGTCAGGCGCAACACGCAGCTCAACTTGTACGTGTTATATTATTGTTATTATTATTATTATTATTATTATTATTATTATTATTATTATTATTATTATTTAAGGTTTTTTATTAAATAATTACAGTCGAAAAGGTTGGGTAGAGAGGTACAGTTGCACGAGCTCCATCGTGCAACTCATATTAGGAGGAATACAAGTGATTTTGTTGATGACCGGTTGGGGCGGACCCAGGTAATTATAAAATATAATGAATAGTTTTTTAATAATATTTATATTGTTTTCTTACAAAAAAAATTGACTTATTTGTTTATGCATGACAGGAGGAGTTTGAGGTGAGGATGTCTCAGATTAGATCTCAGACATCATCATGTTCCCCGTCTTAGAGCCTTGAGGATCCATCTGCACCGCTCAGGGTTTGGGCAGATGTTGTTGGTGGCAAGAAGAAGGGTCGCCTATACAGCGCCAGAGACCTTGCCAGCAACTACAGGAAAGGGACCAGCCGCTTCCACATCGGAGAGTCATCGAGTAGTAGTGGTGCCAGTCGTCGCTCTGTCGCGGATGAGCAGGAGTTAGCTTCTCTGAGGCAAAGAGTGGCCGCTTCCGAGGAGGAGACCTGTCGGATGAACGCCATTTTGGCTCAGGTGCTGGAGCGACATGAACAAATGTACCAGATGCTAGCTCGCTAGCAGCTTTAGCCGTCTCCTCCGCCGCCTCCGCCTCCGCCTCGTGGTATTGATGATATCGCTGACGCGGATGGTTTAGAGCATCTCGATCATGATCAGGACTACAAGGATTATTAGTGATGTTTGTATTTATTTATTTTTTTTATATTTTTTATATTGTTCGGATATTTTTTTTAATTTACTTTTTTATGTTTGCTCGGATTTTTATTTATTTATTATGTTTCTTTTTTACTTTGTTTTTTAGTTTACGTTATCACATTTCTTAATATAGAATAAATTAATAATTAAATAACTAAATAAATAATTAATTAATAATTAAATTAAATTAATACTTAATTAAAGAAATTAAAGAAATTAATTAATTTAAAAATTAAATAAATAAATCAAGTAATTAATTAAATTAAATATAAAAAATTAATCAATTAATTAAATTAATTATTTAATAAATTTCATAAAAAAATTAACATTACCGACGGGTATGGCCGTCGGTAATCACCGTCTGGATTTACCGACGGGTTCGTCCGTTGGAAAACTACTGACAGCCTTGACCGTTGGAAATTACCGCCGGTTAAAATAAAACATGTCGGTAATCATTTGCGACGCCCATTTTACTGACGAGTGGTCTTGAATTATTCAAATTTATTTTCTAAACTTACGTTTTGGCATATTTGTCTAATCTTGGATTTTTGATAGCAGGGCCTCTGTACATCTAGAGTTGAAGTAATTGAAAATGAAGTATATTTTGGACCTCAAATCATTGACGGGATTGGCACACAAGAAAGCTTTCAAGTAAATGGAATTTATTACTTTTATTCTCAATTCTTATTTAATTAAAAATGATTGACTGCCAAGATTATTAATATAATAGTTCATACTAATTGTCTATGTTTTGGTTGTATATATTTATAGCATGAGCAAAGTTGTTTTCAGAATAATGGTACTCTAGATAGTTTGACTCCCTTCAATCCAAATCAAGAATATACTAATGAAGGAAATCAGGTGCAAACATGCAATCTTGTGCCCTATCCTGACTTTGTGCAGGTATTAATTCTTCATTTTGTGGCAATATGGTCAAGTTTTGATACAAAATCACCAATTCTTCTCACTGCGTGTTCTTTTTATAGGAACAACACCATATGAACAATCAACCATCACTATGAAAGTTGTTGTCCTGATGTTCTGAGTGTTGCTCGCAGAAATTCAACGATCTGGTGTTGATTGGAATTTTGTTTCTGGTGCCTGTGATTATTCAATTTCTGATGCAGTATATGAAGCTATCTGATGCATCAATCGGTTAATGATGCCTGCTGTCTAAGGAGTTCATTTAAGAGTTATATATTGCTTTGCTTATTTTATAGTCCATTTGCTGTCAGAGGTGTTTACTGTTGTTGGAAAGCTTGAGGAGTGACTCTTATTTTTGTTGTTTATTGGCCTGTGGAGATGGGTTGAAACTGTTGGTTTGTTTCTTGCTCTTGGTTGTTGACTGGATGGCTTGTTTCTCAAGGATATAGTCTTTTGTTTCTTTCTCTAGTGCGTTCATCTAAGTATGGAATTTGGTGCTTTTTTTATATTGGAATTTGGTGTTTTGAATAGCTATAAATTGGATGACTGAATGCCAACCAGTGTTAGAAAATACAAGCACTCAGGCCTCATTGACCCTAGTAGTTCTGTTGGAACACACGCAATCGGGATTGTAAATGTAAACTAACGGCGAACACACGCACACACGCGAGAAAGTAAAGAAGACAAGATTTACGTGGTTCGGCGAATAGTGCCTACTTCCACAGGAGCTGTTACGGCTGCGTTTTCACTATATCATAATAGGGTTACATAAGCGCAGTATATATACTAATCACCACTGCGATAGAAATTACATCAATAACCCCCTCAGACAGACTACGTGGGGCTTCGCCGCACTTCAACCCACTCGTCGCGCCCCCCCAGTTTGGCCCAAGCCCAAGGGACCGACACTCAAGCTGGTATCTATATGAGCCATACTCAACAATCTCCACCTTGGCGAATATCAAGCCTTTTGAAGATAACAGCTCCTGCCGGGTTGAGGGGTTCAACTCCTGCTTAGCATTGAGAAACATGTAACAAGTCCAAGCAATGCTTGAACTTGTCAACAGTGACTGGCTTTGTGAACATGTCAGCTGCATTCTCTGACGTGTGAATCTTTTCAAGCAATATCTGTCCAGATGTCTGCAACTCCCTGATCTTGTGGAATCTCACATCAATGTGCTTTGTTCTGGCATGATACACCTGGTTTCTTTGCCAAGAAGATGGCACTCTGACTATCACAATGCAACCTGACTCCACCTTGCTCAATGCCCAACTCCTTCACTAGTCCTGTAAGCCACAAGGCTTCCTTGGATGCTTCAACTACTGCCATATACTCAGCTTCAGTTGTGGACATTGCCACTATAGTCTGAACTGTCGATTTCCAACATATAGGCCCACCTGCAAGGGTGAAAACAAACCCAGTCGTAGACCTTCTGTTATTCAAATCACCGGCATAGTCTGAATCCACATACCCAACAACTGAAGGATCACTCCGCTGACTGCCAAATATTATACCATGACCTGTAGTGCCCTTCAAATATTTGAAAATCCACTTGACTGCCTCCCAATGCTGCTTACCTGGATTAGACATAAACTTGCAAACTTGGCTTACTGCTTGTGCCAAGTCCGGCCTAGTGCAAACCATAGCATACATCAAGCAACAAATTGCACTGACATAGGGAACCTTCGACATGTACTCAGCTTCCGCCTCTGTCTTTGGGCACTGTTGCACTGAGAGCTTAAAGTGATTCGCCAATGGGGTACTCACAGCCTTAGCATTGTTCATATCAAATCTGTCTAACACATTCTGAACATAGCCCTGTTGAGAGAGCCATAGTTTTCTTGCTCCCCTGTCCCTGTGAATATCCATCCCAAGAATCTTCTTAGCAGCCCCCAAATCCTTCATATCAAACTCTTTCCCTAGCAGAATTTTTAGCTTATTCACATCATGCAAACGGTTAGCCGCAATCAACATATCTTCAACATAAAGTAACAGAAAAATAAAAGAACCATCATCAAGGCTCTTCACATAAACATAGCAATCATACTCACAACGCCTGTAGCCAATCCTAAGCATGTAAGAGTCAAAGCGCTTGTACCACTGCCTTGGAGACTACTTTAACCCATATAGAGAACATTTCAACTTACATACCAAATGGCCCTGTCCAGCTGCACTGAACCCTTCTGGCTGCTTCATATAAATCTGTTCCTCTAATTCACCATGGAGGAAAGCTGTCTTCACATCCATCTGCTCTAAATGTATATCCCGACTAGCTACCAAGGCTAGCACTGCCCTGATAGAAGTATGTCTCACGACCGGAGAGAAAATCTCATCATAATCAATCCCATTCTGCTGTGAATACCCCTTTGCAACAAGACAAGCCTTGAACTTTTCCCCTTCTTTTTCTGATACTGCATGTTTCCTCTTGTACACCCACTTGCACCCAATAACACGTTTTCCCTTAGGAAGCTCAACTAACTCCCAAGTTTGGTTCTTATGCAAAGACTCCATCTCTTCCATCATGGCACTCATCCATCTGTCCTTCTCTTGGCATTGAATTGCCTCTTTAAAAGTAGACGGATCACCTGAACTGATGAGATGTGCAACAGAAACCAACTCTTCGTAACCATATCTAGTGGGTGCCTTAGTAGTACGACGATCTCTATCTCTGGCAAGATTATAATCCTGCAAAACGTCTGGGCCATCTATTTCAACATCAGATTCATGCTCCTGCTCATGTACATACTCATGTACTGGCTCAGGCTGAGGCACTGGCAAACCACGAGCCACTGGTAGCTTTCCACCTCCACCTCAACTGTCTTGGAGCTAAAGTCAACTCCATTTGTCACTGCGGCAGGAGCATCTGTCGCAACTTTCTGCTTTAACATGAACTGCTCATCAAACACTACAGCCCTGCTGACCACCATTTTCTTTGAAACTGGATCCCAAAACTTGAACCCCTTCACGCCTTTGGCATAACCTACGAAAATGCACTTTTTCGACTTTGGATCAAGTTTAGATCTTTCATCATTGGATATATGCACATAAGAAGGACATCCAAAAATTCTTAAATTATTAAAATCAACCGGGTTACCTGTCCAAACTTCCTCTGCAAACTTCCCCTCCAATGAGGCCCTTGGTGAGCGATTGATGAGATAACATGTCATACTAATTGCCTCAGCCCAGAATCCCTTTGAAAGTCCAGCATTCAATCGAAGACATCTGGCCCTTTCTGTGAGAGACCTGTTCATTCTCTCTGCAACACCATTCTGCTGTGGTGTTTTCTTCACTGAGAAGTTTCGTTTAATACCATGTTACGCATGTGGAATTTACGAAGCGCTTGTGGGTATACTCTGCCATTGTGCGATCTCAGATACTTGATTTTCTGCCCGTCGATTCTCTACCTCGCCTTCCATAACTTGAAGTTATCAAAGACCTCGATTGCTTTGAGAAAATAGACCCAAACCTTGCGAGAAAAATCATCAACAAATGTTACAAAATACCTAGATCCTCCCATTGAGGGCTCACGGGTAGGCCCCCATACATTAGAGTGCACATAGTCTAGAATACCCTCGGTTTTATGCTTTCCAGGCTGAAAACGAACTCGGGTCTGCTTCCCAAGTACACAGTACTCACACAATCCCAACGTGCAGCTTCGAACACCCTCCAACAGATTCCTCTTATGAAGCGCTGCCATCCCACGTTGACTGAGATGACCCAAACGCATATGCCACAGTCTAGTAGCATCATCATCTGACTCAACAGAAGCAACTCCACCTACAATTGTACTTCCTAACAGTGTGTATGTATTCCCTGCAGTCCTCCTAGCTTTCATCACAGTCATAGCGCCCTTAGTTACCCTGAGAATGTCCTTATCTCCATCTGCCCTATAACTGAAGCCATTTGCTTGCAAAGTCCCCAAGGAAATCAAGTTCTTTCTCAGGTCAGGAATATGCCTAACCTCACACAACGTCTTGACACCACCATCATCCATTGCAACTCGGATCTGTCCCATGCCTACAATAGCACAAGCTTTATCATCGCCCAAATAAACAAAACCAAAATTACCTGACCAGTAAGTGGTGAACCACTCCCTGTTTGGAGTCATGTGATAAGAGCATCCTGAATCAAGTATCCACGCATCTGTGCACTAAGTAGAGGAAACTGAGAGCATGTCGCCTTCGCTGAAATCTGAGTCATCTGACTGGACCACATTCGCAGCACTGGTTGTCCCCTTTTTCTGGTTTGGACAATCCTGCTTCCAATGCCCGATCTTGTTGCAACCAAAACAACGTGCTGTTTTCTTGGATTTCGATCTCTTCTTCTTCTTCTTGCCATCTCTGCCTTGTTGCCTCCCACGGTCCTGATGCCCCTTCACATACAGACTCTCCCCCTGGGATGGACCCTCTGCTACGTTCTGTTTCCTCTGACTGTGAGACAGAATTGCAGCGGTAATATCTTCCAGTTTAATAGTGTCTTTCCCGTACGTAAGAGTGGTCACCAGGTGTTCGTAAGAACTCGGCAAAGAGCACAACAGAATTATTGCCTTATCCTCGTCATCAATCTTCACATCCAGATTCACCAAATCCCTAATGATCTGATTGAAGTTATTGACATGTTGTTGCAAATCCGAACCCTCCTGCATCTTCAGGCCGTAAAGCCTCTGCTTGAGATACAATTTGTTCGTCAGGCTCTTGGACATGTACTAACTCTCCAATGTCTCCCAGATCTTGAGCGGACATGTCAAATCCATGACGTGATACATCACCTCGTCCGCCAAACAAAGTCAAATAGTCCCAGCAGCCCTCTCCTTCATCTCCGTCCAGTCCAGTTCCTCCATTGCAACAGGTTTCGCCTCACGCAGCGACTTTAGCAAACCTTGTTGTGCCAACAAATCCTTAACTCGCCTCTGCCATAGCCCGAAATTGCCAGTCCCATCGAACTTGCCCACATCGAACTTCGCACCGGAATTAAGACTCATCTGATACCAATTGTTGGAACACACGCAATCGGGATTGTAAAGGTAAACTAACGGCGAACACACGCACACACGCGAGAAAGTAAAGAAGACAAGATTTACGTGGTTCGGTGAATAGTGTCTACTTCCACGGGAGCTGTTACGGCTGTGTTTTCACTATATCATAATAGGGTTACATAAGCGCATTATATATACTAATCACCACTGCGATAGAAATTACATCAATAACCCCCCTGTACCGTACCGCAGGGGCTTCGCCCCCCGCATCCCCTAACCCACTCGTCGCGCCCCGCCAGTATGGCCCAAGCCCAAGGGGCCGACGCCCGAGCTGGACTGTCAGTATCTATATGAGCCATACTCAACAAGTTCCAATTCCAACTCCTGCAAGAAAATGAATCCAACACTTATAGAACCAAGAGCTAACCAACAAATTGCATTTTTTTCATTCAAGACATAGGTTCACTTACCCTCAAATAAATATTTGGACCAAGTGAGAGATACTGAGGAGAGTAAATTACTTGAAAAGTTGGGTATGAAGAATAGCTAAAATACTGGGAATACTCAGACAATAAGTGAATTAAAACTGTTGGAGCAAAAAAGTGTTTCACTATTGCATTTATCATTCAAATATTACAACACAGAAAAAGTTGCAGCGCGAGTAAAACGACATTATGCAACTATTCTGAAACACTTTTAAGTTGTACAGCATATTCCTATAAAAGAATAATCTTGATTATGCTATCTCTTCCTTCTTTTGATGCATATAACAGCAAGAGGATGCATGAAAGTGGCACCCTACACCCACTTCAGCTAGTAATAGTACACTTGGGTTGGATAGTACAATCCAAGCTCGCAATGATATGGGCACTCACTCATGTAGTTAGTAAAGGTGATTTGTTGACTCTGCTTTCACGTTGTCCGTCCACACAGGGTTTTGAATCTTCTTGTTCCACCTATCTTGTCAGTCATCTTGGGCCCCTTTTCAAAGATTGCAAGCAGTATACCTTGTACAGATATTCGGTACCCTTGTAAACCCACAATGCAAACTTGATGCTTGCCATATCAGTAAAACACAGCAAGGGAAATTGCAATACCCTTACAGTACTATCAAGCAAACAAATCCCTAGAAAGCAATTTAACGTGGTAACAACTGGTTGAACACTTCGTCGCCGCCAATCTTATTGGATCTACCGTCGAATTCGCGAGAAAAAATGAGACCGCTGCAAACCACCACTGATCCCATTTCTGTCAGACCCGTATGAACCTCCTTCCTTTTTCCAAATATCGCCGGAATCAGCGCGGAACCCCGCTCTGCTCCACTTTGTTTACATAGTGACACAAACCGAACTCCATGAACCCAATGTCTGTCGCTCCACTTTGATTCCGGAAATTAGAGAGATACCAGATGAGAGGTGACGAAGGCATACGAGCGCCATCGCATACAAGTGGGTTGATCTCACTGCGATGAACGCGTCCATCACTTGCTTCCCTTTTTTCTTCAACTAATTTACAAATGGAAAACACAGAGCGTCGCTAACCACACCCCCTAAAACATTATAATATTTCATAATACTAAAAATACCCATTATTGCTAATACGTTCCCCTCAGCCAAATTTTGTTGGGAATGGGTATACATGATTTGAGATCACGTACCATTATATGAATTGAATTTATATAGGTAAAAATTAATTTTTTTAGTGCTACATGATCTAAAAGCACGTAAGGAAAAAACTAATTTTTTTGGTACTACGTGATCTCAAATCACGTAAGTAAAAACTAATTTTTTTAAATACTACGTGATCTAAAATCACATACCCTTACGTGATTTTAATTCACGTAGGTAAAAATTAATTTTTCAGATGTTACATGAACTCAAATCACGTACATATACGTGAACGTAGTTTTCACTTACGTGATCTCAATTCACGCAAGGGTACGCGAATTGAGTTCACGTATACCATCTAGATTCTGCCCCACTTGTTACAACGTTCAGTTCCGAAAAATCTCTGCATTATCTCATTTCCCAACCGCTTTTCCCTCAACCACAAAGATTATAGACAGATGAAGATGTTGTATCAAGTCCAAAATGGAATTGTGCACAGGAATGATTCTTATTTGGTTATATGTATATTATTTGTCTGAACTCCGGATAATAGTTTCCTCTGCTGGAGAAACACTATCTTCTGCTAAAATTGGAGATACCCTGTATGTATTACAGTTTGTTAACTTAGATCCCGCATTAAACTTTCTCTGTAGAAAAAGAGGGGTTAGCTACAAATACTTATCCTCAAATTAATTAACAAGGAATCTGGCGAATGAACCATCTAAGAAACGCGAATTGGTAGTGAAAACTGAGAGGGTATAGAAGAGAAACGCGAATTTTTGGAAGAGAAGAAGTCACAGTGGAAGGGGGGTGCAGGAGCCACGATTGTGAGAGAAAAATGAGGGGTTGGGTGGTTTTGAAAATAAAAAATGGGGCCAGGGGTAATTTGGTCATTTTATTTGTTTAAAAACCTAACAGGGGTTGTGGTTAGGAAACTAGGAGGTGTGGATAGCGAGAGCCAAACACAAATTGGAGAGGACCAAACAAAGAGTGCGAAGAGCGACAGCCACGTCTCTTCACTGCAAAAAAAAAAGAAAAGAATGGGAAGAGCGACATAAGTTTTGTCCCACATTAGATGCCACGTCATTCGTCAATTTCTTACTTAGTTATCCTCGTACTATTAAGCATTTCTCCATGTTGAACTATGTTTTTCAAACTTTCTCCTTAGGTTTATTATCAAAAAAAAAAAAAAAAAAACTTTCTCCTTAAGTAAACGCATTAATTTGTGTTTTAATAGAAAGAATAATTGAACGCTCGGGGGTCTCTAGGCGTCAGGCGTGTTTGGAATAATTCCCTCCTGGTATAGGATCTCTCTTGGTGAGAGATGCCTTAGGTTCTGCTGTTTAGTTGCTTTGTGCTTTTTCTTTCTTTTTTATGTCATTCACCACCAACAACAACAACAACAACAACAAATTTGAACAACTTAGAGGCGAGATGTTTATTCTGCGAACGCGTTGATTAGTAAGGTGTTTGTTCACATCTATTCCAATGAGTCCTCGTTGCACTCACTATCAATCTATTTGTCTTACATAAAAAAATGTCTTTTTATTTTGTAACATTTGTCTTTTAAACATACTAAATTAAGTTAATATATTTTTTCTTTAATATAATTAGTTATTGAATTAAATTATATTTTTACTTGTCTTAATCTATACCTATATATAAAAGCAATTGCCTTAAGTCAAAAAAAAAATTGCCTTCAATAACTAACCTTTTGGTTTTGTAGCAATTCCCCCCTTATTAAATAAAGATAATTATCTATTAATAAAAGCAATAACCAATTTTAGTTTTAAAAAAATAAAACAATAGTTTATTTAACTATAAAATAAGTTCTCTTCTATTTATCAATTTTATCTAACAATATGTATATTAAAAAAAATACACAACAAGCAAAATAAAAAATGCGGAAAGACGACACGACAATGCTCCTCTTTCCACGGTATAATAAAATATTTTAAAATTATCATTAAAATAATTTTACCAGTTAAATATATTTTTTAAATTGAAATTTTGAAATATTTATGTTATATATTGTATTTATTTTTATTATCAAAATAAGAATTTCTATCAACTAAAATTTTTTTAAAAAAGTTTTTAAGTATATACTTCACTTCTATTTATAAATATCCATGTAATGTATAAAATACTTGTTAATTAAGTTTTGAAAATATACCTTGATGATATACAAAATAATATACTTTTTTTATATTTAAATCACCCTTCGAGTGACCCGTAGTATCTCGGGAAAAAGGGACCCCTGGATTAGTTTGCGGTCAATCGAGTGGTAAGTAAGGTCTAGCCACAGATGGTTTCATCATCAGACATCGAACTCAGGTATTAACAGAACTCGTCTCTTTAAATGGAGCCCATTAGCCATTTGCGTCAAATCTTGTGATTATAAAAAATAATATACTAGTGTTTATATAAATTAAATAACAAAAATTTAAAAATTCTACTGGTTAAGTTAGACTACTTACATTGATCAAAAGATGTTATAATATCCTATCAAAAATCATATTATCGATGCATAATATATAAAGATTAAACAAGATTTTACATTGGTAGTAGATTACTTAACACGTCACAGCCATAGCCTTTTCTCCACAAAAAAAAAAAATTGGGTGTATCTTTTCTCCAAATTTGGGACAGCTATGTAATGCAACATAATAGAGTTATGCATAATAAATTATAAAATATTTTTATTATAATTATTTGGTGATTGAAATTTTCAATATTAAAATAGATTGTGATGTAGTTTCGTGTTTTAAAATGATAATAAACCAATAAGATTATTTATACTATAATAAATAGATCTTTAAAATCTTTTGGTATCTTTGGGGCGAAGGCAAAAGATATAAGGTTTAAATATATTTTTGGTCCTGTAATATATCTGATTTTTTGTATTAGTCCTTGAAAATGTTTTTGTTTTGAAGTGATCCTCGTAAAAAAAATTATTTTATAATCCACGCTTATGGAATAAAAGGTCCAACTCCAATTAGGAAATAGAGTCGATCTGCTAGGGTTTCGACAGAGGGTATGCAGGAGTTTGTATTCACAGCCGCCACGCCGGCGTCGGGGCCAGACAACCCAAAGGAACCTCCGGATGGGGTGGCTGGGGGGATGTAGTGCTAAAGGGAAACAAGTAGCCGTGCCGATGTCATTTAGGGATAAAGTCCTTAGGAAACAAGTTATTGTTGAAAGGGAGAAGAAGGATTTGTTGGCCTCTGCTCTTGTTAGAATTGAGCATATTAATGGAAACCGGTTGTTGCCAATGCTTCACGTGGCAAAGACTGTGGTAGAGGAATTGAGCCTGCCTTGGAAGGATGCCCTAACAGTGAAGTTGCTTGGGAAGAGCTTGGGTTTTAATATAATGAAGAGCAAACTAGATGCAATATGGAAGCTATTTGGTAGCTTTGACCTCATGGATGCGGGGAATGGATTCTTTATGGTTAAGTTTGATGCTGAAGAAGACAAACTAAAAGTAATCAATGGAGGTCCTTGATGGTATTTGACCATTATTTGACTATCCGAAACTGGTCCGCTGACTTCAATGCTTCTCTTGCAACCATAGATAAGACCATGGTTTGGATAAGGATCCCTTGTCTCAATCTGGTCTACTAGGACAAGAGTTTTTTATGGACGCTAGCTTCGGCCGTTGGAACGTCGGTGAAGGTTGACCTTCACACTCTTAGGGTGGCGAAGGGACATTTTGCAAGAATATGTGTTGAGGTGGACTTGAATCAGCCAGTGGTGGGCCGAGTGGGAGTTGATGGCCAATGGTACCAGGTGCAATATGAGGGCCTTCATATCATATGTGCACAATGTGGGTGCTATGGACACCAGCTCAAAGACTGCAACGTCAAAGTTGCAAAGAAGATGGTAGTAGCCGGTAACACCAATGGGAGTTCTGGCGAGGCTATGACGGCCGAAATGGTGCAAGCAGATGGCGACAAATCAGGAGGAGGCTCGGTTGAAAATTTGAAAAATTCGAGGAAAGCCGATCAATTAGGGGGCCCGGATACATTGCATGGTTGCTGGATAACGGTGGAGCAAAAAAAAAACGCACTGCTAAAAATAACAGATTTGGGATGTTTAATGATAGGGGCCCACAAAACACTCATGGGCCACATGACTTCGAAAGTGTGGACTATAAAAAAGAGGCCTAGGAATGAAGGAACCACGAGCCAAGGAACTAGTGGGCCGCAGTCAAGTAAAGGGCCCAAAGCACCTGTAGGAGTGTACATGGGAGGGTATACGGCGGCTAAAGGCAAAGTGGTGTTGGCCCACAATGCTACAACGACATCTCCAAAGGTAAATCAGAGCAGCTCTCACCCTTCCTCTGCTTCCCAAATGGACGCAGGCAGTGGGGAGATGCAGCAACATCTAATGTCTCAGGCCAAGCCAGCTGATGATGGGAAGCGTCGGGAGGATCCCCAACCAAAGCTACCAAATCCACGCGCTACTCATACTGAGGAAATGGTAGTGGATGTTACCCAGAATTTTACTGCTACTGGAGGTGTGCAGATTAGGAATGTTGCAGTGGAGGAGAGCTCTGCTGGTGGTGCCTCTCATGCGATTGTGATGGAGCTCACTTGATGGGTGCTGAGCTAGAGGTAACCCGATAGCTTTGTATTATTTTAATGATTATTCTGTCTTGGAATTGTAGAGGGGCTCTAGGGAAAGATTTTCGGCAAGCTCTCATAAATTTCTGTCGTCGTTATCGAACGGATTTTGTTGCTTTACAAGAACCTCGTTGCAGTGGGGTTAAGGCAAGGAATAAAATCAGAAATCTTGAGTTCAGAAGCCACTTACTGGTTGAGGCATAGGGGTACTCAGGAGGCATCTGGTTGATGTGGAATAGAATGGATGTACAGGTTCAACTTCTTACTGCTAACACTCACTTTCTACATGTTTAAGTTACGGAGCATGATTCTTCTAGCTGGCTGCTGATAGTAGTATATGCCAGCCCTGGAGAGAAAGAGAGGTATGACACTTGGGAGAAATTAAGGAATCTTGCAGCTTCTATTTCCACCCCATGGATAATGTTGGGGGATTTCAATGACATTGCGGGTCCTGAAGAGAAGAAAGGGGGTGCTCCTACTGACTTGCGGTGTTGTTTGGAGTTCTCAAACTGGATTAATGAGTGTAGATTAATTGATGTAACAACAGTGGGGTCCAAATTCACTTGGAGGAGCCCAAAACGGAATGGTAGAGACAGGATTTTCAAGAAGCTTGATAGGGTACTCTGTAATATTGATTGGAGACTAAAATATCAGGAGGGGTTTGCCAAAAATCTTCCAAGAACTCAATTTGACCATCACCCAGTTTTAGTCCTTACTGGGGGGGAGCCCAGAGCAGGGGAGAACCGGCCCTTTCGGTTTGAAGCTGCTTGGTTTACTCACAGTGATTTCAGAAATTTCATCAATGATCACTGGGATAGTGGTGGTACACTTGTTCCCATGTTGGAGGGATTGACTCATCAGCTTAAACAGTGGAACATTCATCCTTTTGGGAATATATTCAAGAGAAAGAAACATCTACTAGCTCGTTTGAATGGAATCCAAAATAGCCCTCACTATGGTTATAGTAATTTTCTAGAGTCCCTTGAAGCGGACTTGCAGGAGCAGCTAGCGATGACCCTCTACGAAGTGGAATATCTCTGGTTCCAGAAGTCTCGGGGCAAGTGGATAACTGATGGTGATAGAAATACTAAGTATTATCATTCAAAGACCATTATCTGGAGGCGGATAAACACGATCCTTACTTTGTGGAATGGTAATACAGGTTGGGAAAATGATCCTATACACCTACAGAATATGTTGAAGAACTACTATGTGGATCTATTTCATGAGGATGTGGCTTGCCGGAATACAATTGTCTCCTTTGCTACTTATTCTGATACTCTGGAACGTCAAGCTGACAGTCTTAGCAGCCGTGTCACTTTGGAGGAACTAAGGCGAGCTTTGTTTGACATGGGACCTCAGAAAGCTCCTGGAGAGGATGGTTATCCCGCTCTCTTCTATCAGCAGTGCTGGGATATAGTAGCACCAACGCTCATGCATGCAGTTTGTCAATCAGGTTTGTGACAACCCTGATGTCATTGATATGGTTAATAATACTCTTCTTATCCTTGTTCCAAAAGTGGAGAAACCTGAATTTATAACTCAATTTCGGCCCATAGCTCTTTGTAATGTAACTTATAAACTGATCACAAAGATTATTGTGAACAAAGTTAAGCCTTTCTTGGATGGAATTATTTTGCCAAACCAGTCAAGTTTTATTCCGAGCAGGAATATTCACCATAACATCATCATAGCTCAGGAGATGGTCCACACCATGGCAAAAATGAAGGGTGCTAAAATGTTCATGTCTATCAAAATCGACCTTGAGAAGGCGTATGATAGGATCAATTGGAGTTTTCTTATTCGATGCCTAAAAGAGTGCAAGTTTCCCCTAAGCTCGTTGATATTATTTAACACTGGATCACCTCTCCTTCCTTTCAAATTTTATTGAATGGGGAGAAGATTGATAAGTTTGTACCTTCTCGGGGTATTCGGCAAGGGGATCTTATATCCCCCTATCTCTTTGTTATCTGTATGGAACGACTCTCTCATATTATTGCTGACCAAGTTGAAGCAGGATATTGGAAGCCCATGGAAGCAGGGAGGTCAGGTCCTCAAATTTCTCATTTATTATTTGTTAATGATCTTCTTCTTTTTGCTTAAGCTTCTATAGAGCAGGCGTATTGTGTTTTATACTGTCTTGACCAGTTGTCTCATCCTGGGCGACCTACTCTCCTCAGCAGTAGTTGCCGCTAGCGGTAGTCCCTTATGCCTTCAAAACTCTATAAATCCAATCTATCCTAATTTGCTGACCCTCTTTGTTATGAGTTTCGTATCATCAATATAATCAGTTCATTCTAGAGGCTTCTGAGCAATCTCAGTCAGCGTCTGCAAGCATGCAAACTGACTCAATTTTTTGGCATAGTAGGTATTGTGTAGTCTTTTAGTGAGTCCAGCACATTCGGTATTTGGCTCGCCTACGCCGATCTTCATCAACAAGCTAGGTATTCAATCATTAGTTGTCGTTACGCCGACAAGTAAGGAAGGATATAGTCAAAACGCTATGCCTCAGCTTGTTTACCCAACCAGACCTAAGACCTGCAATGCCTGTAAAAGAAAAAAGTACAGGCTTGCTTGCCAGTCCACTCATTGTTATCTGATAGCCATTGGAAACCTTCTAACTATTATCATATATAAATAAATTCGTGGAATCTTTCCAGCGTACTCTCGTTGGTGCACACTCTGGACTTGTCGATCGTTATTCTATATGATGAGTGATTGATTGAATTGCTAGGTTGCCAAGAGTCAGGACAAAATATCAATACTCAGACGCATATTTTTTTCTCTAAAAATGTTGATCGGCAAGATATCCTGCAGCACACGGGATTCAGTGAAGCTCCTAGTCTAGCCCGTTACCTTGAGGCTAACATTGCTCAAGGGAGAAGCAACAGAGGCCAGTATCGCCATATCATTGACAAAATCCAGAATAAGCTGAGTCGCTGGAAGCAGCAATGCCTTAGTTTTGCAGGATGGCTTTCTCTCACAAAGTCTGTCTTGAGTTCTATACCTTACTTCCATATGTAGTATGGCAAGCTACCTAGATCTACTTGTGAAGACATGGAAAATCTCAAAAGAAACTTTCTTTGGGGAGACACTGAACACACTTGCAAAGCTCATCTGGTTTCCTGGGATATCTTCTGTACTCCGAAGAATGTAGGAGGCCTGGCTATTCTTAAGATGGGTACCATGAATGAGGCATTCTTGTCGAAGATTATGTGGAATCTAGTTCAAAAGCCTGATGATTTGTGGTGTCAGGTGTGACATCCTAATTTTCAAATCAATATTAGAAAAATAGTTTAATCTATAGTTAGGTGATAAACGGGTGTTTAAGACCTTAATTAGGGATAAAATGGGCTTGAATGAGACACAGAAACCCTAGGAATAATATAAATCATGAGAAAGGCCTAGAATATCCTAGATAGGTACAAAACACCCTAGAATCTTCTAGAGGAATGAAAATGGAACCCTTCTATTTGTGGACCGTCGCGTCGCGACGGAGAACGTAAAGGACGCCATCGCGACGCGATGGACAAAGAATAGTTAAGGCGGTGGAAGAGAGAAAAAAGAGGGTTCTGGATGTTGTTCGCCATCGCGACGCGACCAATGGCGGTGGTGAGAGGAGGAGTCCTCCATTTCGCCTATAAATAGGCCCCAACCCCCTCCATTCTACCCAACTTCTTTCAAAGGTCTTTGGGAGAACGTGGAGGGCGTGGAGGAACTCCGGAATTGCGACGGAACAAGAGCAGCGACGGTCTTCTAAGCCAGGTAAAGGGAAAGATACCTTAATCACTAGGGAAAATATGTAGTAGAGTAGTACTGTTAGCATGCATAGAGGACCTTAACCCTACTAGGGGTTGATAGCAGTAACACCTCAGGAGAGGGGTTGTAGTATGCGGTGGCTAAGGATAGTCACCGTATACCTATCAACCAACATTGGTTAACTTATGTGTGGTTAGTTGACAGTCGCCTACGCGACACTAGGAATAATTTATATGCTAATAAATTATGATTGATGATTTACATCTGATGTTTATGTGCTAGTTATATATTGTATATGTGAATATGATGCATGGTCTTAGAGTCAAGGGTGTCGCCCTCTAATTAGAGGTTTGTGAATCCCTAGACGGTGATAGCGCATATTACCGTCAATACCCTATTGTCAGTGGTGATAGTCGGATCGGTGTACCCGAGGTTGGTGTACCTGAGGACTGGTGATCAGACCAAAGGTACGGAGTAGTATGGAGATAGTCGGTGACCTTGAGGGAACCTGAGGACCGGTGATCAGTCCAAAGGTGTGGACTCGATCATTCGACGAGACTCCGGGACTCCATGTCTGACGGGGGGACAATCTTGGTCATTCCTCGTATGGGGAATGCCGTCCATCTGTGCACGTGGACAGTACCTCACTCCGGTGATCAGAGGTGGTAGCGTATCAGGATATGTTCCCGGGACAACCAACTTATGTCTTATTTCTTGTGCCCTAAGACTGGTGATCGATCTAGGAAGGAGGGCGTTAATGGCCTGCAATATTCAGCGATGCGTGGTCGGGGCCGCAGGCGTGGATCACCAAAGCTTCGTGGTTCCGTCTGCGGTATTAGAGTGTGATGTGGTCTGTGACCGTGTGGTCAGGCTTGTCAGTATGATGTGCCAGTATGGTCTGATCTGTGACCGTGTGCAGTATATGTTAACAGTCATGTTAATGATTGTTGTGATATGTTGCTGTTATGTTGTGCATGATAGCAGTCACTCTGCTATGCTATTTTCCTACTTGATAGTGATTGACGAGTGTCTTACCCCTTGTTTTCTGTGTTTTCTATATTATACTATGACGAATAGCAGATGTACTAGAAGATCATATACTTAGAGCCTGGGAAGCAGGACCTAGCGGAGGAGACTGCTGTGGGAAAACTGTATAGGAGTAGTGTTGCATCACGACCAGTGTGTCCATTCGCGTACTCTGAAAATGAATAAAGTGTGTTATTGCTTTGAACATATGTGTCAAGATAAAGTGACACCCTGTCTTGGCGGGGTGTTACATTAGTGGTATCAGAGCAGTTCGGTTCTAACCGGACTGTGGGAAGGGTCGAGTCACTGGCCGTGTCTAGAGTCTAGTTGTCTCCACATCGGATGACAATTGAGTTAGGGAGAGTCTGACACTAGGAATCATGTCCTGAAAAAATAATAATAATAACATCCTTTGAATTTTCGGGGATGAAAATTCTTTAAGGGGGTAGAAATGTGACATCCTGATTTTCGAATCATTATTAGAAAAATAATTTAATATGTAGTTAGGTGATATACGGGTGTTTAAGACCTTAATTAGGGATAAAATAGGCTTGAATGAGACCCAGAAACCCTAGGAATAATATAAATCACGAGAAAGACCTAGAATACCCTAGATAGGTACAAAACACCGTAGAATCTTCTAGAAGAATGAAAACGAAACCCTTCTATTTGTGGATTGTCACGTCGCGACGGAGAACATAAAGGACACCAACGTGACGCGATGGACGAAGAATAGTTAAGGCGGTGGAATAGAGAAAAAAAGGGGTTCTGGATGTTGTTCCTCACGACGCGATGGTCTTGCCATCGCGACGTGACCAATGGCGGTGGTGAGAGGAGGGGTCTTCCATTTCGCCTATAAATAGGCCCTAACCCCCTCCATTCTATCCAACTTCTTCCAAAGGTCTTTGAGAGAGCGTGGAGTGCGTGAAGGAACTCCGGAAGTGCGACTGAACAAGAGCGGCGACGGTCTTCTAAGCCAGGTAAGGGGGAAGATACCTTAATCACTAGGAAAAATATGTAGTAGAGTAGTACTATTAGCATGCGTAGGGGACCTTAACCGTACTAGGGGTTGATAGCAGCAACATCTCAGGAGAGGGGTCGTGGTATGTGGTGGCTAAGGATAGTCACCATAGACCTATCAACCAACAGAGGTTTACTTATGTGTGGTTAGTTGATAGTCGCCTATGCGACACTAGGAATAATTTATATTCTAATAAATTATTATTGATGATTTACATCTGATGTTTATGTGCTAGTTGTATATCATATATGTGAATATGATGCATGGTCTTAGAGTCAAGGGTACCGCCCTCTAATTAGAGGTTTGCAAATCCCTAGATGGTGATAGCGCATATTACCGTCGATACCCTGTTGTCAGTGGCAATAGCCGGGTCGGTGTACCCGAGGTTGGTGTACCTGAGGACTGGTGATCGGACCAAAGGTACAGAGTAGTTTGGAGATAGTCCTTGAGGGAACCTGAGGACCGGTGATCAGTCCAAAGGTGTGGACTCGGTCATTCGACGAGACTCCATGACTCCACGTCTAATGGGGGGACAATCTTGGCCATTCCTCGTATGGAGAATGTCGTCCATTTGTGCGCGTGGACGGTACCTCACTCCGGTGATCAGAGGTGGTAGTGTATCAGGATATATATGTTTTCGGGACAACTAACTTATGTCTCATTTCGTGTGCCCTGAGACTGATGATCGGCCTAGGGATGGGGGCGTTAATGGCCCGTAATATTCAGCGATCTGTGGTCTGGGCCAGTAGGGCCGATGATCAGCCCGAAAGCTCGTAGTCTGTGTTAGTCTGTGGTATCAGAGTGTGATGTGGTCTGTGACCGTGTGATCAGGCTTGTCAGTATGACGTATCAGTATGGTCCGACCAGTAGCAGGTGTCGCGTATCTGTAGTATGATCATGTTAATGATTGTTGTGATATTCTTTGTTATCTTTGTGCATGATAGCAGTCACTCTGCTATACTGGTTTCCTGCTTGATAGTGATTGATGAATGTCTTACCCCTTGTTTTTTGTGTTTTCTATATTATACTATGATGAATAGTAGATGTACTAGAAGATCATGTACTTAGAGCCTAGGAAGAAGGACCTAGCGGAGGAGACTGCTGTGGGAAAACTGTATAGGAGCAATGTTGCATCACGGCCAGTGTGTCCATTCGCGTACTCTGAAAATGAATAAAATGTGTTATTGCTTTGAACATATGTGTCAGGATAAAGTGACGCTCTGTCTCGGCGAGATGTTACATCAGGTGTGACTTGGGAAGTATGGCAGGGGGAATGATGTTCTGAATGGGATGCAAGCCCAACCTTATGACGCTTCTTTGTGGAGAGCTTTAGCCTCTATGTGGGATAAATTCCAACAGAATATTGTGTGGGACCCTGGTGATGGTAAACGCATTAACTTTTGGCTTGACAGGTGGATTCCGGGGGAGCAATCCTTATTTTCTAGAGTCAATAATCTGGTCATTCCGTTAGATATCACTCTGAGAGTTTGTGATGTGGTTCAAGGGGAAAGCTCTTGGAATTTTCAATACCTTAATCAAGTGTTGCCCCCCTATATTTTGGCCAAGATGTGCTCCATCCCCCCCCCCGATGGACACGGATTGAGTGGATGAGATAGGGTGGGGCGGTTCCTCCACTCGCCAGTTCACCATCCGGAGTGCTTATTCTCTCCTAAGCTCGGATAACCAAGTAGTGGCTGGAGAATGGAATCATCTGTGGAAATGGAAGGGGCCTCATAGGGTCCAAACTTTCATGTGGATGGCAGCCCATGGGAGATTGCTTACAAATCAAAGGAGACATCAATGGAATACATCAACCTCGGCGCTCTATCAGGCTTGCGAAAGAGTTGAGGAAACGATCCTCAATGTGCTGTGTGATTGTCTTTTTGCAATGCAGGTTTGGATTCGCCTAGTCCCTTCTAATATTCAACATTCTTTTTTCTCAGCTAATGACAGGGAGTGGATTTTTAAGAGTATCAATTTGCGTCTGGATGATTATGATGATCCTTGTTGGAAGTCGATCTTTATGATAGCGTGTTGGTTTCTGTGGAAATGGTGAAATCAATCTATCTTTGAGGAGGGTTTTAGGAGACCGCATAACCCAATCTTGACCATTCTTCAATTAGCTCAAGAGGTTTCCAGCATTTGGTTCCTACATTCTTAGGGGCTTAGTCGGCACCCACATGTGGTCTAGGTTCGTTGGAACGCTCCTCCTAATGGTTGGTTTAAATTGAATTGTGATGGTGTGTGCAAGTTGAATACAGAGGTGGATGGTTATGGGGGTCTGATCCGTGATGCAGCTGGCAATTGGGTTAAAGGCTATTCCCACAAGCTTGGTAAGTGTGATGCTCTCCAAGCTGAAATATGGGGGATGTGGTTGGGATTAGATCTAGCCTGGAAAGAGGGGATTAGGAACATTCAAGTTGAAAATGATTCTAAAGTGTTGTTTCATTTGGTGACTCGGCATGAGCTGGTGGGATCCCACTCTTTGATTCGGCGTATTCGAGACTTGGTCCAAAAGGAGTGGCGAGTGGAGTTTTTTTCACACGTTGCGGGAGGGAAACCGTAGTGCGGACTGGCTAGCCAACTATAGTTTATCCTTGACGTCTTGGAGTTTTTCAGTTTTGCGGCAGCCTCCGCAAGACTTGAGGCCTCTTTTGTCTGATGATTTGACTGGGGTTTCCATACCCAGGGTGTAGTTTCATTTTTTGTTTGTTGCTTTCTGGGCCTTGGGCCCTCTTTATGCACCAAAAAAAATTATTTTATTTTGGCCATTGTTGTTTGTTTCAGTCCATGTAATATACTTTTTTAGTCTTAGTCCACGTTACTAAACAAGGACTAATTAAACATAAACAAAATACTATCGGGACTAAAATAAAAAAAAAGTATATTATAGAAACTTAAATAAAACAAAAAAGTTATGGGATCCATTTTGAAATTAAGGAATTGAGCCCCTTTTAGCGAAAAAGAAATTGAGGAGGTTGTGTGGAGTTGTGACGAAAACGAAAGCCCACGACCGGATGGATTCAACTTTTATTTTCTAAAAGGTTGCTGGGATATAATCAAAATGGAGGTATGTGATTTTGTTCAAGAATTCTACTCAAATGCTTAATTACCAAAAGTAGTGAAGTCTTCTTTTATTGCACTCATTCCCAAAACTGAACACCCCTAGTGTTTGAATGAATATAGTCCTATTTCCCTCATTGGGTGTTTGTACAAAATCATTGCTAAGCTACTAGCCGGGAGATTAAAAAGTGTGTCGGGAAAGGTTATTTCCAAATGTCAGACTGCATTTTTGCCAGGTAGGCAAACACTTGATGGGGTGTTGATTGTTAATGAAGTTATTGACTTGGCTAAAAGAAGAAAGGACCAGTGCTTTCTCTTAAAAGTCAATTTTGAGAAGGCATACGATTCGGAATGTTGGTGGTATTTGGATTATATGATGATTAGGTTGGGGTTTAATTGTCAATGGCGCAAATGGATCAAAGCATGTGTTTGTGCGGGTATGGTTTCAATACTAGTGAACGGTAGTCCTACGAAGGAGTTCGTGATAAAGAAAGGTCTAAAACAAGGTGATCCTTTAGCCCTGTTTTTATTTTTAATAGTTGTCGAAGGTTTGAATGGACTCATATCCAAAGCTGCTGAACTGGGTCTTTTTTCGGGGTATAAGGTGAATCACGATGTCTTTTCGATGTTGCAATACGCGGATGATACAATCTTAATGGGTGAACTGACATGGGAAAATCTATGGTGCATAAAGTCGATCCTAAGGAGTTTTGAGTTAGTTTCAGGACTAAGGGTCATTTACTTTAAAAGCAACCTGACGGGTATCAATGTAGATGATCAATTTATGTATGCGGCGTTTGAATTTCTGTCTTGCTGTGTTGGTAATGTGCCATTTAAGTTTTTGGGGGTTTATGTTGGGGCTAATCCGCGGAGAGCTTTAACTTGGAGTTCGGTAATAAATTCATTTCAAAAGCAGTTGACGAAGTGGAAGGGCAAACATTTCTCAATTGGAGGTAGAGTGACTTTGTTAAATTCAGTATTATCTAGCATCCCATTATATTACTTCTCTTTCTATATAAAGCTCCTAAAAAGGTGATCAATACCTTGACAAGCATTCAGAAGCGCTTTTTATGGGGTGGAAGTTTGGAGCAGAGAAAAATTAATTGGGTTAGTTAGGAGATGATTTGTTGGTAGAAGCATATTGGGGGTTTGGGCATAAAAAATTTGGAAATCTTTAATCACAGCTTATTAATGAAATGGAAATGGAGATGCATCAGTGATACCAATTTTGTTTGGCATCAGCTTCTGGAAGCTAGATATGGTGATCTTCGAAGCAATATTTTGGATGCAGGTGGCGATTTGCGGGGTTCTTTTATATGGTGGCGAGATCTGATATTACTGCATCAACAATGGTTTAGAGATGAAGTTAAGCTGTAGTTGGGCTCAGGATGACATATCCGGTTTTGGAAAGATAAATGGGTAGGTGGGGCTACTTTAAAGAATGCTTTCCTAGGCTATATATGGTTGCAGAAAATAAGGAGGCAGTGATTTCGCATTTGGGTGACTAGAATGGGGAAGTGTGGGAGTGGAAATGGTGTTGGAGACGACAACTATTTGCTTGGGAAGAGGATGTATTTGTTGAGTTGAAGGCCCTGCTAAATGGTGCTACTCCTGTTTCTGACAAAAACTATACTTGGAGATGGCTCCTGCATGGATCACAGGTATTTACTGTTAAAGCAGCATACGATAATCTGTTAACTTGTGGTGATTTAACTGGTTTGAATTACGATCTACACTCGGCATTAAAGGCTCTATGGCACACTTCTATTCCCTTAAAGGTGGTCATTTTTATTTGGAAACTTCTGCTAGATCGTATTCCTACCAGGAACACTTTAATACGTAGAGGGGTCATTAATAATCAATTTGAAGAGTGCTGTGTGTTTTGTTTTAGGCATGCCAAATCTGTAAGTCACTTGTTTTTCACATGTTTGTTCTCATATATGACTTGGAAACAAGTACAGACGTGGATGGGTTTTGAAGGAGCTCTACATTATGACCAATTCCTTGATTTTCTGTAACATTCATGGTCGGAAAAATAAAAAGGTGAAATACCTTATTTAGTGCGCAGTAGTCTGGGTATTATGGAATATGAGGAATAAAGTTATGTTTAATGGGGAAGTTGTTAGTCATAGTGCAGTAATGGCACATATCAAGTCGATTTCTTGGGGCTGGTTTATTTACAGGGAAGGACGAAATGTATGTAAATCCTTTGCGGAATAGTGCAGTAATCCTTGGAAATGTATGCATTCTGGTTAGATGGTTGTATTTGGATTTTGTAAAGATGGGTTAGAGCACCCCTAGTGCTCCCTATCAATGAAATTTGTTTGCTTTTCAAAAAAAAATTAAAAATGTTTTAAATATATGTTTAGTCCCTAGAAATATAGCAATTTTTTATCTTAGTCCCTGTAATTTTTTTTTTACTCTCCTCCTTGCAAAGTTAGATTCGTTATTTAGTCCCTAACATCAACTCTCTGTTCAAAAAAGTTGATGTGACGACGAAAGTACATGCTATCGCTGCCATGTAGGATGATAATACCATGTGTCAATGTCACGTGGGGTGATGATGCCATGGGGCACTAACTTGCCACGTTATCTCTTTCACATGGCATTTTGTTGTCACATCAGTGTCTAATGGGTGGATGCAGTGTGGCAGGGACGAAAATAAAAAAAAAATTATTTACAAAGACGAACATCAAAAAAATAAAATATTTTACAAGGTCAAAAAGAAAAAAAAATTATTTGTAGGGTTTAAAATCGAAAAGAAGAAGAAAAAAATTATTTTCAATTTCCAACTTTGAATATGCATACGTAAGTATATCATTGCTATAAAAATAATATCTTCTTCTCTTTTTTCCTTGTAAAATTTGTCCTTTTTGTTAGTTCTTCTCACAAAACATCTCACCAAAAATCTCATGGTATACATTTTCTCATAATTCACTGATAACAAATGGGTATGGTCTAGGCACAAACCAAAATCAATGTTATCTCCTCACCACAAACCTCAAGAGTACAACTTTAATACTCATATCTCCATGAGCGATCAACATTCCTTGAGAATGCACTATCTAATCCGGGTATATGTGTGAGTACTTAGGTACCCAACGGGTAAGAGTACAAGTACTAAAGTTGTTACTCAGACGTGTATGGGCCTAGGTACTAGTATTTTTCAAAATACAGGTATAGTCATGGGTACTATAGTTAAGGACTTACGTATGTGTTGTTTAGAATGGGCTCGGACCCCCTGGTTTTTTTTTCCACTTATTTGATAATTGCTCATTTGGAACTCTCTTCTTTTCCCCACCATGGTTTGAGCAGAGGCAAAAAGAATAATACTCATCCCACTAACATTAATGTCTTCGTGTAATATCTTTCTCTCTTTCTCTATGTGTGTCTCACTTTCTCCTGGAATTAAATGTTATTCCTACCAAATTGGCAAGTTGTATCATTAAATTAAAATGCATCCCTCCTCCACTTGACCCATTCCTTCTCTTTCATCTCTTCCTTCCACCCATTAATTATCCGTCAATCAAAATTCAAACCACACCAGCAGCCATGCCTCCAGTCAAAATTCAAAATTCCCTTTTGAACTTGTGACATCTTTTTCGGTTAAACCCTCTCTGGCAACAACAGTGCCTCCAGATCGCCTCACCTTAGTTAGCTCGAGTCCCCCCCCAAGCCATTAATTATGGCTTCGTCCTTGATTATAGTATACCACTACAAGAAAACACTCTATTACCGACGGAAAATTACCGACGGCCCCGAGTCCGTCGGTAATATTTTAGTTACCGACGGCTTAGCCATCGGTAATTATCGGTTTGAACCGTGAGATTTGCGTATTACCGACGGCTTTTCCATCGGTAAATCTCACGGATTATTTAAAAATCCCACCAAATTTACCGACGGCTTTTTTTATATTACCGACGGCTTAGCCTTCGGTAATATCGACGGATTCAATTGGCCGTCGATAATAGATTTCCAACGAGCCATTTTCCAAGGGACCCGAGGCCGTCGGTAATCATTATTTACCGACGGCTTTATTGTGTTACCGACGGAAAATGGCCGTCGGTAATGACGAATTTTCTTGTAGTGTACTGCCTCTAGACCATACCCTAAAGCAATTTAAGGACAAGCTTTACAAGAGAAAAAAAGAAGATAGACACAAAATCTATTATTTTAAAGCGATGGTATACTTGCGTATGCAATGGTTGCAGTTAGAAATCAAAACTAAAGTTTTTTTCTTTTCGATTTTAATTCCCGTAAATATGACAATTTTTCTTTTTGCTCATGTAAATATTTTAATTTTTTTGCTTTTCATCCCTACCACGTGGCACTTATCTACTGGATGTTTGGTGTGGATATTTTAGAGCACATCTCATTCACCTCTCACGCCATAGACACAGCCTTTTCTTTGTCGACAAGTTAAAATCAAAGATGAAGAAAGAGCGAGTTTAATGACAAAATCATTAATGTGTGCGCCAACTTTTGATTAGCATCCCTCTGCAGCCCCACCGGCATCACCGTTCCTCTTAATTGAGGCCTCACAGTCACAGCCCACACAGCCTATCCCTCAAACCGCAACTGCAGATTTGTAGCAGCTGCAGGGAGCACTTTAGCAGCATTCCAACCCCACATTACTCATCTTTAATTGAATTAGTTTTAAATCTGGTCTGCAATGTGTTCTACATACGTTCCCATCGTTTAACAACCCAAATGCACCAAAGTTAAAATACAAATTGAGTAGACGAATGTGAAAGGTTAAGGTTTGCAATGATTTAGCAGCGCAGGCCTCTCATGGAAATTTAACAACACTAAGGACATATGATAAAAGCTCATTTATTCGTTTTTTTTGCCAAAAACTATTTTTATTGTAAAAACTTAATTACACTCCAAAAAATTAACTATATTATAGGTTTCGTTTTTCTTTGTCATTCGTACTGAGCACGGGTTCTCTCAGCTAGTCAGATTATGACAACACATATTTTTACGGATTTTGATTCTCTCACGATATTCAGTTACAAACATTAAGCACAATAGTATATGTTTGGATGATTGGTTTGCAACTGAAAAGAACAAAAGATAATTATTTTTTTTAACGGCAAGTGTGATAGTAATTAGTGTGTTATGTTAGTGGAGGAGTTAAACCCATAAGCTCTTTATCACTCCATCCCCTTTGCCCCTCCTTCTAAACCAACCCATGCACTTATAACTCCTAGAGCCAAAGATGATTAAATTTTCATATTGAATAAATAGTATCTAATTTAATAACTTTTTAGAATAAAAGGAATTAATTGATAGATTGTCATTTAACTTAATGTTTATCTTGTTTGCTTTTATAAATATTATATAATCTCTTAATTAAACAGTAAAAATTCATAATTTCAGGGGTTGAACTACTTTTTGAACCGTGAATTGGTCCAGGTTGAACCGCTCGAAATGAATTTTTTTGTCACTTCCCCCCTTCTTATTTATTAATCATCCAGTTCCAGTATGGTGTTGAACAAATTGAACCATGACCTGTAAGTTTTACCGGTTCAATATCCGATTCGGTTTTTAAAACATTATGTATATCATGTGCACATGCATCTAATGAAGTGTACTTACATACTAAGTTCACACCTAATCGGTGAGTTATACGGTAGACTCCTTGTAAAGCAGTCCACCGGTGCGCCTGCCAAATAACCGGTTCCACATGAGCTGAAGAAATTGCTAATAGAAGAAGACGGAATAAGGGTGGGATAATAGGGAAAAATCGATTACTCATGGTGCTTGACTGTTTGTGAGTGCTTCTCAAGCATCTTCAGGCGCTTGAGGTTGGCGTTTAAGGTCGATGTCGCTATTCCTAATCCGGGTAGCAATGCCTCTCATTCTTCACTATCATTTTTCTTCTTTGAACCATTTTTCGCCTCATCGATTTGTTTTTCTTCCTCCCCCCCCCCCCCCCCAATTACAGTAACCATTCGAGTTTTATGTTTTCGAATTAGAAGAAAGAAAGATAAGAATATTTGTTCTATTGATTAGGGATTTTTTTTTAATTATAAAAAAAAAGCAATTCGGGAGATATTTCTCTCCTTACTTCCTAATGCTTCTGGGTCTGTGCACCACAGAATTCTACTTTTTTAGGCAACTACACCACTCAATCCCATGACCACATGTAAACTAATAAAGCACTATACAAATGGCATGTATGTAAGGAGCAACTGTTGCCATGAGTATGGATGATAATCTAGGTCTTGTTTCTCACTACGTGAGTCTGATCCTTATCCTCAGATTATTCCAACACATTGGAAAGATGTTTAGGTTGTGATGGGAAAAAAAGTCAGATGAACTTTAGATGGTTTTGTTGCCACCAGGGCAAGCTTTGCCACCATGTCACCTTTCAGTTTTTCTTGCAGTTACCGATTCAAGAAATAATTCTTGGAATTGTTTTTGTTAGTCATCACTTGTCAGTTGTGAACCACACAATATTGGAGGATAAATTTTTCACAAAGGAATCTCGGAATCACTTCTCCAAAGCAGCAAAGGATTGGGGTTGGCGTTAATTTGTGACACTTACAAAATCTATTTGATCAAGATTCAGGTTTTCTTGTCCAGGACAATGTCATTTTCTCAGATGAAGTTATTATTTTGAAATGGACATCAGTAACGCTTGATTTTATACTAAGCATGATTCTGAGTTAAGCAGTATAGTGGTTCCCTTATTGATAGTTATGGAAAATAAGTTAATTTACATAGAAAATGGGGAATTTCCTGTCTTTTAAGAAAATAATGGAGACTCAAAAACTTCAATAAATTCTTTTGGGCTGGTGGATGTGAACGTTAAAACGGTAGGTGTTTTGATCACAGATATTATTTCCTGTATTTATTCAGTTTATTAGTAATTGCAAAATTTTGTATTCTTATTCTATGACTAAAAACACGTGTGTTAATGACCCAATTGTGTATGAGTCATTTGATACCATATGGAGAGCCACCGGGTTGTTGATAGTGATCCTGATAGAAACTTATGGGTAAAAACAAGAGAAAGGGGAGAGAGAGACAAGAGAGGGGAGAGAGGGGAGAGATAAGAGAAAGGGAGAGAGGGAAGGGAGAGAAGGGAGAGAGGAGGGAGAGATGAGAGATAGAGGGAGGGGGAGTGAGATGTGAGAGAGGAGAGAGGAAAGATGAGAGAGAGGGAGAGAGATGAGAGATAGAGGGAGGGAGAGAGAGGAGAGAGATGAGAGGAAGGGGAGAAAGAGACAAGAGAGGGGAGAGGTGAGAGAGAGGGAGAGATGGGAGGGAGAGAAGGGGAGATGAGAGATAGAGGGAGGGGTGAGAAGAGAGAGGGAGAGAGGGGAGAGAGAGGGAGAGAGATGAGAGATAGAGGGAGGGGAGAGAGAAATGAGAGATGAGAGAGGGAGATAGGGGAGAGAGGGAGAGAGGGGAGGAAGAGAAGGGAGAGAGGAGGAGAGAGATGAGAGATAGAGGAGAGGGGGTGAGATGAGAGAGAGGGAGAGAGGGGAGAGAGAGAGGAAAGATGAGAGGGAGAGGGAGAGAGATGGGAGATAGAGGGAGGGAGAGAGATGGAGAGAGAGATGAGAGATGAGAGAGAGGGAGAGGGAGATAGGGAGAGAGAGACAAGAGAGGGGAGAGGGAGAGATGAGAGAGAGGGAGAGGGAGAGATGAGAGAGAGGGAGTGAGGGAGAGAGATGAGAGAGAGATGAGAGATAAGAGAGAGGGAGATAGGGAGAGAGATGAGAGAAAGGGGAGAGAGAGACAAGAGAGGGGAGAGATGAGAGAGAGGGGAGAGAGGTGGGAGAGAGAGATGAGAGAGGGGAAAGATTGGAGAGAGAAAAATATTTTTAATTAAAATATTTTTTATGATTAAAATTATTTTTGATTAAAATATTTTTTTATAATTAAAAATATTTTTTGTATTGAAAATATTTTTTATGATTAAAAATATTTTTTATGAACAATTCAAAAAATTATTCATTCCATCCATTTGCCACCCCTAGTGTAATCCAATGGATTTAGAAAAATAGTGGATGGATGACTAACCATCCATTAAATTAAATGGATGGATTGGATCCAATCCATTTAGTTTTTTTGTTTGTAATGGATGGATTTGATGGATTTCTTTATGGATGGATTGGATGGATGATGGATAAATGGATCACTTTGCCACCCCTAATAAAAACCCAACCAAGACTGTGTTGAAAAAAATCTTCTATCGACACAAAAATATGGAATAATTTTATTTTACAATTCCTTAAGGCTCCGTTTGGGAGCTAGGAGGGGGAGGGGAGGGCTTTAGGGGAGGGGAGGAGAGGAAAAGATAGAGAAATCCTCCACCTTATTTGAGAAAGTGTTTATGTAGAGGAGGAGAAGAAAATGCTTATGACTAATATATTTTTAATTTTGAGAGTATTATAAAAAGATTGAAATGATTTGAAGAATTTTTCTAAGCCCTCTAAAACCCTCTAAAATCCTCCTCCAATACATTTTTTGAGTTCCCCTAAATTGGGAGACTTTAGTATTATGAAGAAAAATAAACTCCTCATTCAAGACAGAAAACTATCCATAATTTCTCTTCCCTTTTCTCCTTCTTTTTTTTCCAAGCCCTCTCCTCTCTTCCCCTCTTAAACTCTCAAACGAAGCCTAAGGTATCTAACATGTTGGAAGCGGATGTAGGGTTCCTTGTCTATGACACTATTGTTTTAGCATGCGAAGTATTGGATTGCTGCCATTGGTTTTATTTTTAAAACTCTAGAGGCGAGTCCTTTTCTGAATTTCCTTGTATGTTATCTTGTATATGCTATTATTAATCGAACAATATATACCAAGTATTCTATCTGTCCTGCCCTATTATTTTTCGTGCCCTTCTACTATCGATAGGATTACTAGTTTTTTACTTTGGATATAGGAGCACCTCTACATGCATACTGGGACGAACCCAGAAATTTTAGATTGTGAGAAATAGAATGAGTTGAATGTCAAAGGGGATGAAGGGGTTGCATGAAGCAGTAGATTCTTATTGATTCAATTTAAAAACATGAAAGAAAAAGTAAGGTATTAGCTTTGTTGTTCACTTACCCACAACATCACAACAAAAATATTAAAAAAAAAAAAACAAAATAAAATGCAGTTTTTTTTCTGTCGAAAAAGAAATCACATGACAAAAAATCAGTCATGGACAACAAATATATAATTTTTTGACGCATGGACAACATATATATATTGATCATAATTGAGAACCATGTATTACAAATTAATTAATACATTACGTTCATAATAAAATATGTTGTCCATGTATAATTAAAGATACCAGTAACCGTGTCATCAACTAATAAAATCCATGTCATAGTGGGTGCATTTTCTCCCAGACTCCCTAACGTAGGTCCTTCCATCCATGTCATAGTGGGGGCTCTTCTGCTTTTGACATGTTTCTTTATTGATTAAAAAATACATTTTTCTGACCTACCAATTGGTTGACCCATGTTTCTTCATATTTGGATAGATTGATGTGTCAGTCTTTGTCTTATACCCAGAATTATAAAAAATTGTACAATCATACATATTCTATTTGGGTTACTTAATAAAAGATTCTTTCTTTTTGTAGTTTTAGTTGAAATTTTTGTGCTATTAGATGGTTGTCTTATGTTCTAGCTTCGTTCTTCTGGATTAGTGTTCTAACAGGTCCTACTAAACAGTCCCAGTTGAAAGGTGAAAGAATTGGTGGGTTGTTAATGTTTTGAATATGGAAATTGAAGCATGCTGTGAAAAGCGATTGCAGTAATATCTTCACCTGTTTCAATGTCAGAAAATGCTCAGATCTTGAGGAAGCATGATTTGGGTAGCAATCTCTTCTCATGTCTTATATTCAAGGAGTTGGAGACTTTTAACCCATGAGACAAATTGGCAACATGAACCTCAAGCTAAAGCTAAATATGTTTGAAGTTTAAGCTTTTGAACAAGTGAAATGGATTAAATATAGATAATATCAAGCCTAGTGATGGGTCCACATACAATAAGTTATTGAGGCATGAAAAACTTAAAGGGCAGAACCAGATTTGTTATATGTAAATGGGAGTCATTGATTCTAATTTGTGAAAAACTTTACACACTTGAAGATGTAATGTAGTGAATTTATACGTTTTGAAGTTCTGTATTAATACCAAGATATTGTACAGTGTAAAAACTGATCATGCAATTTTTGTTCACGTGCAACAGAACATACCACTAGAATTTAAAGATAATCTATTTTCAATCGAAAAACCACCCTGCGATTTTGTTACTCCATTTTGACCATGCATCCAATCCAAATAGCAAATAAATATAATGTAATAATCAAGAAGAATAAGAAAGATTTTACTTCAAATTCTAAACTTAAAACATTGGATCATTTTTTACATTGTATTTTTTTGTAAGCAATTTTTTTAATATGGGTAGGGTATGGAACTCAGACACTCACACTTAATGTCCCGCACCTTAACCAACCAAGCTGACTCAAGGGGACTGTTTTTTACATTGAATGAAAATATTTATGCGATTATCTCATTTTTTTGTCAGATGTTGAATTTTTGTCACACTTTTTTTGTTGCACAAAAGTTTGTCACATTGTTTCAGGAGTTCCGTGTGTTTTTAAAACATTATTATTCGGGATCGAGGATAGGTTGTCAAGCAGCTCAACATCTGATTGGTTAACTTATAAAATTGTCAATGATAAAAAATTCAGATACATGAAACTTTTTTTTATTGAGATGCATAAAATTTTTAATGTTTCAAATTTCAAAAGTTAATCAATCAGATGTTGGGCTACTTGACGACATATCCTCAATCCATAACAATAATATTTTAAAAACACACAAAACTCCTGAAACAACGTGACAAACTTTTGTCCAACAAAAAAATGAGATAGGCAAGTATGCATGTATCGCATAAATATTTTCATTCAATGTAAAAAAAACAGTTAGCTCGATTGGTTAATAAAAAAAATACGATGTAAAAAATAAACTAAAAATATTTTAAAAATTTCAATTTGATTGATAATAAGTACACAATTTTGTTGACTAAATATAGATACTTCAAACTTTTAATATTGAAAATTTCAAAAGTTAATCAATCAGAGGTTGGGCTGCTTCATGGTCTATCCTCTATCCAGAACAATAATATTTTAAAAATACACAAGACTCCTGAAACAATGTGATAAACTTTTATTCAACAAAAAAATTGTGACTAAGATTCAACACCTAACACAAATGAGATGGGCGTGTATGCATGCAATGCATAAATATTTTATTGAAATGTAAAAAAAAAATCAATTTGATTGATAATAAATACAAATACTTGAAACTTGTAATATTGAAAATTTCAAAAGTTAATCAATCAAATGTTAGGCCGCTTGATGTCCTACCTTCGATCCAGAATAATAATATTTTAAAAACATGTGAAACTCCTAAAACAACATAACAAACTTTTATCTAACAAAAAAAGTGTGACAAAAATTCAACTCCGACACAAATGAGATGGGCATGTATGCATGCATTTCATAAATATTATCATTCAATATTAGAAAACCCCCTTGAGTTAGCTCAGTTAGTTAAGTTATCATTCAATATGCAAAAAATAAATTAAAAATATTTTAAAAATTTCAATTTGATTGATAATGAATATATATACTTTTTTTACTAAAATAATATAGATACTTGAAACTTTTGATATTGAAAATTTTAAAAGTTAATCAATCAAATGTTGAACTACTCAGAATAATAATATTTAAAAGACATATGAGATTGGTGAAAAATGTGGAAAAATTGTGTCCAACAAAACAGTGTGACTAAGGCTCAACATGTGACACAAAATGAAATAGGCATGTATGCATGCATCGCATAAATATTATCATAAAATGTAAAAATATAAATAAACAATATTTTAAAATTTCCATTTGATTGATAATAAATACATATAGTTGAAACTTTTAATATTGAAAATTTTAAAAAGTTAGTCAATCAGATGTTGTACGACTTGATTACCTACCCACGATCCAGAACAATAAAATTCTAAAAACACACAAGACTCTTGATGCCATGTGACAAACTTTTGAAAAAAAAGTGTTGACAAAGATTCAACATATGAGACAAATGAGATAGGCAAGTATGCATGCATGGCATAAACATTTTCATAAAATGTAAAAAATAATTTAAAATAATTTAAAATTTTCAGTCTGATTGATAGTAAATATGGATACTTAAAAACTTTTAATATTGAAATTTTCAAAAGTTAATCAATAAGATATTGGTCTACCTTCAATCCAATACAATAATATTTTTAAAACACGAGACTCTTGAAACCATGTGACAAACTTTTTTCCAGCAAAAAAGGTGTGACGAAGATTCAACACGTGACACAAATGAGATAGGCATGTATGCATGCATCGCATAAATATTTTCATAAAATGTAAAAAATTAAACTAAAAAGTATTCTAAAATTTTCAGTTTGATTGATAATAAATACAGATACTTAAAACTTTTAATACTAATTTTTATAAAAGCTAAAGAGTCAGATATTGTGTTGTTTGATGGCCTATTCTTTTTTGAAAAGCAAACTGAATTAACATTAATCATGGAAAAGCAAATCAGCCTGACAGGCTTGTATAAGACAATTAGGAAAATCATCAACCCAAAGCCTATTTGGGCTTCCCAGAGCAAAATGGGCTAGGCAATGTGCATCCTTATTGGCACTTCTATTAACAAAACGGAATTGGACCTGCCTAACCTGACTCACAAGCGAATGGCACAGACTAGTGATAGAGCCCACGTAAGAATTAGGGGATGATCCGTTTACAAGCAAGTCCACAATCTCTTTAGCATCAGATTCAAAATGATGTTGAACCCTAGATCGATCACCACCTTCAATCCGAGCCATATGGCCTTGGCTTCCGCCACGACGCTGTCATCAAACCCCGGCGCTGTCCACGTCGCAGCCGCAACCATACCACCGAGATGATCCCGAAGCACCACTCCACAGCCCCATCGACCGTCCCTCGCGAGGGCGGCATCAACATTTATCTTCATCACGTTCGACGGTGGCGAAATCCATCTCTCTGAACTTGAAGCAGTCCTTTTAGATGTCGCACCGAGAGCATTAGAGCAATGATACTCCTCTAGAATGGTGCTAGCTTTCTGAGCAAAGACTAACACAGGTATATCCTTGCCTTCAAAGCAGCTAACGTTCCGAGCCCACCAAATACTGTAGATGATTGATGCTACTTGTTCTGTATACTCTGATTTCTCTTTTGAAATAATGTCTTCAAGCCACTGGGTAAAAGTAGTCTGAGGAGTCGAATAGAATGTGACACCCAAATTAGAAGCAAACCAAATTTGAGTAGCTTTAATGCAATCCCTAAATGTATGCTCCACTGTTTCCACCTCGTCGTTACATCTAGGGCAAAAAAAGGGGCAGACAACCCCTTTATCCCTGAGATTCATCCTCACAGGCTTTTTTCAAAATTTTCCAAAGGAGCACTTCCTGTTTAGGGGGAATCTTCAGCTTCCAGAGTTTAGTCCAAACCTCATTAGAAATTTGACTAGGCCCAGCTTTGTCTTGACTTTCCCACTCCTTGATCTTGGGGTATCCAAATCGAACAAAATAGGTTCCAGATTTGGTCCTACCCCACATGAAGGAGTCCACCTGATTGAGATCAACCAAAGGAATTTGCAATATTTGGTCTGCCTCGAAATATAAGAAAAGGGTATTGATCAAAGGCCTATTCCAAGAATGAGAATCCACATCAATGAGTTGGCTCACAAATAGGATGTCACTGTTGGCTGGTTTAGCACTCCACACCTTATGACCGTATTGTTTAGGCAGCCAATTGTCCTCCCAAATCTGGATAGAGTTGCCATTTCCAATCCTCCACAAACCGCCTTTCTTAAGGACCCAAGAGGCATGGAAAATGCTTCTCCAAGTATAGCTTGAGTAATACCCCAATTTAGCTTGCAAAAAGTTTGAATTAGGATAGTATCTAGCTTTAATGCACTGAGATAGGAGACTATGAGGATTACAAATCAATCACCAACCTTGCTTAGCCAAAAGGGCTTCATTAAAAGCCCGAAGATCACAAAATCCCATGCCACCCTCCTTCTTCTTGATACACAATTTATCCCAACTAACCCAATCTAGAACAATAATATTTTAAAAATACATGAGACCCGTGAAATGTGATAAACTTGTGTCCAACAAAAAAAAAATGTGACAAAGATTCAACATTTGACACAAATGAGATAGGCAAATATGCATGTATTGCAGAAATATTTTCGTGAAATATAAAATAATTAAAATTTTCAATTTGATGTCGACCTCGATCCAAAACAACAATATTTTAAAAACATATGAGACTCCTGAAACAATGTTATAAACCTTTGTGCAACAAAAATATTGTAACAAAGATTCAACATCTAACACAAATGAGATAGGAAAATGTGCATGCATAGCATATTTTTAAAATTTCATTTTGATTGATAATAAATATATATATACTTGAAACTTTTAATATTAAAAATTTCAAAAGCTAATCAATTAATAAAAAAATTATTAATGACATGCAAATATTCCACTGTATTTCATTGATGTTAGTTAAAGGCATTTTAACATTCATTAAAGTAAATACAAATTTCTTTTAATTAAATAGTTAATTTACATAGTACAATACAAAAATCCATATAAATGTCACAACATAAAAAGTCACCTACATGTTTTTGAGAAAAATGATAATAACTATGCAATGATATCACAGAAAAGCTATACACAAGTGTCTAATTATATCTCAATAATTAGATATTTATGCAAATATTATACAAAATAATATTATAACGTGACAGTAAAGTGAAATATGATTATATATATATATATTTTTTGGTACTAAAGAGGGCTAACGCCCAACAAAAAACAAAGCTAACTAGCTAAACGAATATTCCTTGGCAAAGATGCCCCGGATAGATCATCAAAAATGAGCTGCTGCAGTTCTCTTGGAGGATTCTCCAAAACTGTGTATCCCAAATCATCCATGGTGAGACTGTGATTAGCCAGCCAATCAGCACACCTATTGCCTTCTCGCCAAGTATGAAAGACCTCCACTTGCCAATCAAGACTTAACATTTTGCGAATGTGTCTCACCAAAGTGGTAGCCACGACCCGCTCGTTATCCTCAGCAGTGACCATGTCAACAAGAACCTTTGAGTCACTTTCAACTATCAGCTTTCGAACGCCAGCTTGCCAAGCCATATCAAGCCCCATTAGCATGCCCCGCATCTCTGCTTGTAAAGCATCAAAGGTGCCAATATTTCGAATAAAACCTTTAATCCAACGACCACTCAAGTCTCTCAACAACCCGCCACATCCAGCATGCATTGAAGCCTGCTTGCAAGCTCCGTCACAGTTGAGCTTCATCCATCCATACGAAGGCATCTTCCATCCAACAAAGATGGTGTCAATGACTCTAGCGACTCCATGCTGATGGAGCGCAATGCTCAATGTTGTTGACAAAGTTAAGAATAGAAATGATTGGGTTACTTGGTCTTTGGAATCCCTCTTCAAAAATGTATCTGTTACGCCACTGCCAGAGGAACCAACAAGAGACCATGAATGTGCTTGTCCAAGAAGTACCTTGGACAAGTGTAAAGAATTGTGAAACACCCGGTCACTCCCGGCAAGTGTAAAGAATTGGTCCACATAGCTCGGTGGAATTAGCTTAATCCAAACTTGGGTAGCAAAGGTACAGTCCCTGCTAGTCCCGCAAGACATGCAGCAGGGACTCTTCATTACGATTGCATGCAGGGCACATTGGAGATATTGTTGCATTCCACTTACTCCTGCGAAGATTTGTTAGCAAACGACTATGGGCCACCAACCACATGAAGGTTGTACTCTATGTGGTCCCTTCCATTTCCACAGCACCTTCCAGTGACCAACCACTCCTTGATAGTCTCCACATAAACTTTTGTAAGCACTTTTAACTGAGAATTCACTGTTGCTAGTCCCTCTCCATGCCATTCTATCAGCATCATCGTTATCCATGGGAGGAGGAAGAGACATAACTTTGTTGACTAATGCAGGAGGTAAGTTCTGAGTAAGGAAATTAATATCCCACTCGCCATTTGCTATTTTCACATCCCTTAAGGACAAAGTTGTGTCTAATATTCCACCAAGGTGACCTCCCATTTCAAACAAAGAAGCCTCGTTTGGTACCCACTTATCCATCCAAAATCTAATGCGGCTGCCATCTCCATCTTGCCATACTATATTTTGGTTGAACCGATCCCACACAGTTGCTAAAGCCTTCCATAATGGAGAGTCATATGGTTGAGTGGTGATGCTACTAAGAAGATCATGTTCCCTCCCATACTTGCTAAGCAGTACTTGGCACCAAAGATCATGTGTGTAACACCCCGGCTAATTAAATTATTTGACCTTATTAGTTTAAGCATTTATATGTTTTAAATTAATAGTTGAGTAATTAGGTTGGGTGGTATTTATTAATAAAAGGGGGTGTAGATAGTAGTGGTATAGTGTAAATTGAGATAAAAGGAGGGGAAAAGGGTCAACACCTAATTTCTCACTCTCCCTCTTACTCTCTCTCACGATCTCTCAGCCTCACTTTTACCCTCTCACTCATTTTTTTCTCAGCACAAAGAAGAGAAGAGGAAGAGAAGAAGAGGAGAAGAAAGGAGGAAGAAAAGGGGTGCTAGGGTTCGAATTTTTTGGGGGAAACAAGGAGGAAAACTTGTGGGTTCATCATCTCTTGCAAGAAGGTGAAACATTGGAGCTGATTTTTGGGGCATTTCACCAAGCTTGAAGGTGCCCTAGCTTGGAGGAGAGGGAGGCACGAATTGGAGAAGGAGGAATCCAAGATTTTCAACCTCCATAGCTTCTCTTCTTGAAGCTCATTAGTGAGTTCTTCTCACTTAGAGGTTGGGCAACCCATAAGACCCACCACTTAGGGTCTTTCATTTTGATCTCACTTGTGTATTTTCTTGATTTCTGAATTGGGAATGGTTGAAATGCATGAATGGGTTTGGGTAGAAATGAATGTGCTTAAGTTGATGCATTAATGTTTTATGATATGTTGAAGCATGATGGATTGTGTTTTTATGTGTCTTATGTTGCTCTTAATCTTGTATAGCAGTCACATGCTTGATTTTGAGTACCAATTTGGTTTGAAATTGGTTTGGATTGAAGAAAAAGTGAGTTGGAAGTTGGAACCATGCAGAAAAACGCGTTTCTGCATAATTATGCAGGATTGCGCGTGGCGCGCCTCATAGGTGCGCGTGACGCGCATCAAAATAGAACCAAAATAGAGAAATGTGTGTGACGCGCTTACGGATGCGCGCCGCGCGCACAGAAACAGCATCTGCAGCGCAGAAATGCGCGTGACGCGCACCCGGGCTCGCACGGCGCGCATTCTGCAGAATGTCAATTTCGAGGATTTTATTAAAATATCAAATGAAGTCGGAATTGGGAAAATGACCACTCGTTGGAAAGCTTAGGATGTCTAGTTTCTAAATATAATTTTTATTTTAGAAAATAACCACCCAATTAGTGCAGTTTTAAGCGACAAGCTACCAGGTTCAGAAAGTTGAACATTAACTTTCCCCCAATTTGTAACCTATGTTTCTCCTTCAATACTTAATGAAAAATAGAGAACTATATGTCCAAATTGAAGAGAAATGTGTCTAGTTTCCAATGGCACAAGAATTATTTCAAGATAAGCCCTGTACCAGAAGTTGTGAAATATGCACGACGCGCTTGAAGCAAGGTGGCGTGGCGCTTGATTTTACCAGAAATGTGTACTTTAGCATTTTAAGGGCCTTTAAAGCCATGAATACTCAAGTTGAGTGTTCTAAAACATAGAAGATAGAAGGGACATCCTAAGATACCCTTAGATAAGTTAGTAGTGCATTTATTGTCTGAAAGCTTAGAGAAAGAAATTAGAACTGTTGGATTCGTAGTGGTTCTAATGAGATAAACGTAGTGCGGTGCGGTGTACCACTGTGAGGTAACGATAAGTCCATTTGTTTACCTTAGTGTGGCAGAGCGGTGTACCACTGTTACCAAACAATAAGTCCGGTAGTTACTCAGGGATTGTAAGTACAGAGCGGTGTTCCACTGTGAGGTAACGATAAGTTCCGGCTGTTTACCTTAGTGTAGCAGAGCGGTATACCACTGTTACCAAACGATAAGTCCCGGCTGTTACGAGTAATCCTAGTTGTATGTTTAGTCGTGTCACTATAATATTCAGATAGTAATGTTATGATGATTTTAGCAAGCGTTTGTGAGGGGTCAGAGGATGACTCGCTGAGATTATTTTAATCTCACCCCTTTCCTCTTTTATTTCAGATAAGCAGGTACCGGCAAAGGAGGGATAATGATTCTAGGAGCTTTAAATCTCTAGTTTATATTAGATGTGTATTATACTTGTCCCTTTTGTTGTTGAGGCAAAAATTGACATTGTATTTTGTAATTTCCCAAGCCTTGGACTTGGATGAAGTTGTAAACTTTATTTAATAGACTTATGGCATAGTTTGTGTTTGGACTTGTAATTTTACAATTCAAGTTTAAATTATTTTATGTAATTCCTATGCTTTAATGTAAATTGTCTTACTTCAATTATTATGGAAGTACGGGCGTTACATTATGGTATCAGAGCAGTTTAGTCTATTAGGGACTGTGGTCTAGTATTGTGGATTTTTCTTCTTTGCTTGAGAATTCCCCTCTATGTTCTTGTGCTTAGTATGGAATATTAAGCCTGATCAACTTAATACTTTATACCGTGTATGCAGAATATGGCAGATGGACATAGAAGGCATAGGAGAAGACACGACAGGCGAGATGCGGAGGAGGCTCGTTGGACGGACATGATGCAAATGATGAGAGATCAAAATTAAATCATGAGGAACCAGAATGAGGCCATTAGGGAATAAAGCCATGCTACCAACAATATGGTCCAACAATTTCTTAATGCTCAACAGCAGCATCCACCATCACCCCCTCCCCCGGCTTCACAAGAGGCGGTGAATAAGATGTTCTTCAATTTTCACAAGATGAAGCCCCCGACTTTCACGGGAAAAGGAGAAGCCATGGCATCCCAACATTGGTTGGAAGCCATGGAGAGAATATTTAAAGTTGTTCAGTGTTCCGAAGAACAGAAAGTTACTTTTGCCACTCATATGTTGGAGGAAGGAGCTGCAAATTGGTGGAAAGGGGCACAAGCTTACATGGAGGATCAGGAGGATCCTTTGGACTGGGAACACTTCCGAGAAGCTTTCTTGGGAAAGTATTTTCCTCAAACTGTCGAGGAAAAGATGGACCGAGACTTTATTCAACTGCAGTAGGGAAATTCTACAGTTGAGGAGTATGTAACAAAGTTTGAAGAATTATTCTCCTCTTTGGGCCAGTATGCACCAGATGATCGTTGGAAAATTAAACAGTTCAAGTGGGGATTGAGGCCTGATATCCAAGCCAACCTTTCTCAGACAGGCTTCACCCACTTTGCTGATCTAGTCCACAGGAGTTATGTAGCTGAAGATTGCTTGAAAAAGCTATATGACGACAGGAAGTCTAGGTGGCAGAAGCATAAGGATGAGAGCAAAACTCCCCCACCACTGAAGGCTAAAGGGCACCGGGGTAAAGGAAAACAAGTACAACAATCTGAGGCAACACCTTCAGGAGCTTGCACAAAATGTGGGAAATATCACAGAGGGGAATGCATGGAAGGGAAAAATGTATGTTTCATTTGTAGGCAACCAGGCCACATGATGAGGGAGTGTCCGAAGTTCAAGCCTGGGGCGGGTACCAAGCCCAATGACCCCATTCAAGGTCGCGTCCACACGTTAAGCGGCAAGAAGGCAAGTGGTGTGGAGAATCTGATTAAAGGTACATGCCTTCTACATGATAACCCTTTGGTTGTTCTGTATGACTCTGGTGCCACACACTCTTTCATTGCTAATAAGTGTGCCCAGAGGTTAGGATTGTATCTTTTCTCTTTACCCTTTACAATGACTGTTGAAACACCAGCCGAAGGTAGTATCACTACTACGTTGATTTGCGAGAATTGTCCTCTCGTAATTCAAGAAAGGATGTTTTCGGTCAGTTTGATTTGTCTACCCTTGAAGGGAATGGATGTAATCTTAGGTATGGATTGGCTCTCCGCTAACCAAGTTGTTTTGAATTGTTTTTCTAGAACTATTGAGTTTCCATCTGTAGAGTCTATGGTCAATCAGTTGTGTCTAAAGGAATTGGCTAGTGTGTCTCAATTGAACCAATGCCTAGTGGAAGGACACTTTGGATACATCTTGTTGCTCTCTTCAACCACAGAGGTTGGATTAGACTTGACTACCATCCCAGTGATTAATGAATTCCTGGATATTTTTCCGGAGGAAATTACCTCTTTACCTCCTGAGAGAGAAGTAGAGTTCTCCATAGAATTGGTTCCAGGAGCCGGACCGATTTCTATAGCCCCTTATAGGATGTCGCCTTCAGAGTTGAAAGAGCTTAAAGTTCAGTTAGAGGACCTAATAGCTAAGCGATTCATTAGACCTAGTGCTTCACCATGGGGAGCCCCCGTTCTCCTAGTGAAGAAAAGAGACGGTAGTATGCGTTTGTGTATAGACTACCGACAACTTAATAAAGTCACAATTAAGAACAAGTATCCTCTCCCTAGGATAGATGATTTGTTAGACCAGCTTAGGGGAGCTTCGGTATTCTCGAAGATTGATCTTAGGTCAGGATACCACCAGATTCGAGTCAAGACTAAGGATGTGCCAAAAACCGTGTTTAGGACACGGTATGGCCATTATGAGTATGTTGTTATGTCGTTTGGTCTGACAAATGCTCCAGCTATTTTCATGGACTACATGAATAGAATTTTCAGACCTTACCTCGACCGGTTTGTTGTGGTATTCATAGATGACATCCTTGTATATTCTAGGAACCCTCACGAGCATGAGGAACATCTTAGGATTGTCTTGAGTACACTTAGGGAGAACCATCTGTTTGCAAAACCAGAAAAGTGTGAGTTTTGGCTCACCGAAGTTAAGTTTTTAGGACACGTCATTTCCCAAGAGGGAGTGGCTGTTGATCCCAGTAAAGTAGAGGCCGTTCTTGAGTGGGAGCGACCGACTACGGTCTCGGAAGTTAGAAGTTTCGTAGGACTAGCCGGTTATTATCGTAGGTTCATAGAAGGATTCTCCCAGTTGGTTTTGCCTTTGACCCGGTTAACTCGAAAGGGACAACCGTTTGTATGGGATATGAGCTGTGAGAACAGTTTCTTGGAGCTCAAAGTCCGGTTGACTAGTGCACCGGTTTTGATTATCCCCGACCCGACCTTAGGTTTTGAGGTTTATAGTGACGCTTCTGGTAAAGGTCTGGGTTGTGTTCTCATACAAAATGGGCGAGCAGTAGCCTATGCGTCTAGGCAATTAAAGCCCCACGAAGAAAACTACCCAACTCGTGACTTAGAGCTAGCAGCCATAGTTTTTGCCCTGAAAATCTGGCGACATTATTTATATGGCGCCCGATTTGAGATATTCAGTGATCACAAAAGTTTGAAATATCTATTTGATCAAAGGGAACTGAATATGAGGCAAAGGAGATGGGTAGAGTTCCTCAAGGACTATGATTTTGAGTTAAAGTATCACCCTGGCAAGGCGAATGTAGTAGCTGATGCCTTGAGCAGAAAGAGCCTCAACGTATCTTCCATGATGGTCAAGGAGCTAGAGTTGTTTGAATCCTTTAGGGATTTGAATCTAGGGATGTATTTCACAGGGGGTAGCCTAATAGTGAGCCATTTGGAAATCACTTGTTATCTTAGAAATCAAATTAGGTTTGCCCAAAGCCAAGATAGCGATTTACAAGCTAGGAGACACCAAACTAGATTCTCCGAAGCTAGTGACAATATTATCCTCTTTCATCAAAGAATTTGTGTTCCTAATGATCCAGTCATTAAGAACCAAATTCTTGAAGAAGCCCACAAGAGTGGATTCTCGGTACACCCTGGTTCTACTAAGATGTACCATGATCTTAGGCAAATGTATTGGTGGCCGGGAATGAAGAATGATGTAGGTGAGTTTGTAGCACAGTGCTTGGTTTGCCAGAGAACCAAGATAGAGCACCAGAGACCATCAGGTACCCTTCAACCCTTAGATATCCCGGAATGGAAATGGGAGGGCATATCTATGGACTTTGTGTCAAGCTTGCCTCGCACTCAATCTGGATATGACTCCATCTGGGTTATTGTAGACAGATTAACCAAATCCGCTCACTTTCTCCCAGTAAAGTCCACTTTCAACACCGCTAGGTTAGCTAAGATCTTCATTAGGGAGATTGTTAGACTCCATGGAGTACCCTCTAGCATCGTCTCTGATAGAGATCCTAAGTTTACCTCCCGGTTTTGGAAACAATTTCAGATGGCCTTAGGGACCAGATTGCGTCTTAGCGCCGCTTATCATCCACAGACGGATGGTCAGACGGAGAAGACTATCCAAACCTTAGAGGACATGCTTAGAGCATGCGTGTTAGATGATGGTGGTAGTTGGGATGAACATCTAGCTCTCATCGAGTTTGCTTATAACAACAGCTACCATGCTAGCATAGGCATGGCACCGTACGAGGCACTCTACGGTCGTAAATGTAGAACTCCTTTATGTTGGTTTAAAGTAGGAGAGAAGAGATGGTTAGGACCAGACATAATTCAGGAAACCACTGATCAGATCAAAAGGATTAGGGATAGGTCAAAATCGCCGTAGTCGGCAGAAGAGTTACGCCGATTTAAAGAGAAGACCTATTGAGTTTGAGAAGGGAGAGCATGTTTTTCTGAGAGTCGTTCCTACGATAGGCATTGGTAGGGCACTGAGAGCCAAAAAGTTGTGTCCTCGTTACATCGGCCATTTTGAAATCCTTGAAAGGGTCGGTTCAGTTGCCTACCAAATTGCTCTACCCCCATCTTTGTCAAGTCTGCACAACGTTTTTCATATGTCTCAGCTCAAAAAGTACATTCCTGACCCCCATCAACCTTTGGATCTTGAGTCGGTACACCTTAGATCAGATTTGACATATCAGCCTATGCCGTTGCGAGTGGTGGATCACAGTGTCAAGACTCTGAGGAACAAGAACGTTCCCTTGGTGAAGGTTATCTGGGAGGGATCCAATCCTGAGGAGGCTACTTGGGAAATCGAAGCAGAGATGCAAGATCAGTACCCATATCTATTTCAATAGGTAAGTATTTGTCTAGTTTTTGAGGACAAAAACTTTTAAAAGTTGGGTAGTAATGTAACACCCCGGCTAATTTAATTATTTGACCTTATTAGTTTAAGCATTTATATGTTTTAAATTAATAGTTGAGTAATTAGGTTGGGTGGTATTTATTAATAAAAGGGGGTGTAGATAGTAGTGGTATAGTGTAAATTGAGATAAAAGGAGGGGAAAAGGGTCAACACCTAATTTCTCACTCTCCCTCTTACTCTCTCTCACGATCTCTCAGCCTCACTTTTACCCTCTCACTCATTTTTTTCTCAGCACAAAGAAGAGAAGAGGAAGAGAAGAAGAGGAGAAGAAAGGAGGAAGAAAAGGGGTGCTAGGGTTCGAATTTTTTGGGGGAAACAAGGAGGAAAACTTGTGGGTGCATCATCTCTTGCAAGAAGGTGAAACATTGGAGCTGATTTTTGGGGCATTTCACCAAGCTTGAAGGTGCCCTAGCTTGGAGGAGAGGGAGGCACGAATTGGAGAAGGAGGAATCCAAGATTTTCAACCTCCATAGCTTTTCTTCTTGAAGCTCATTGGTGAGTTCTTCTCACTTAGAGGTTGGGCAACCCATAAGACCCATCACTTAGGGTCTTTCATTTTGATCTCACTTGTGTATTTTCTTGATTTCTGAATTGGGAATGGTTGAAATGCATGAATGGGTTTGGGTAGAAATGAATGTGCTTAAGTTGATGCATTAATGTTTTATGATATGTTGAAGCATGATGGATTGTGTTTTTATGTGTCTTATGTTGCTCTTAATCTTGTATAGCAGTCACATGCTTGATTTTGAGTACCAATTTGGTTTGAAATTGGTTTGGATTGAAGAAAAAGTGAGTTGGAAGTTGGAACCATGCAGAAAAACGCGTTTCTGCATAATTATGCAGGATTGCGTGTGGTGCGCCTCATAGGTGCGCGCGACGCGCATCAAAACAGAACCAAAATAGAGAAATGCGTGTGACGCGCTTACGGATGCGCGCCGCGCGCACAGAAACAGCATCTGCAGCGCAGAAATGCGCGTGACGCGCACCCGGGCTCGCACGGCGCGCATTCTGCAGAATATCAACTTCGAGGATTTTATTAAAATATCAAATGAAGTCGGAATTGGGCAAATGACCACTCGTTGGAAAGCTTAGGATGTCTAGTTTCTAAATATAATTTTTATTTTAGAAAATAACCACCCAATTAGTGCAGTTTTAAGCGACAAGCTACCAGGTTCAGAAAGTTGAACATTAACTTTCCCCCAATTTGTAACCTATGTTTCTCCTTCAATACTTAATGAAAAATAGAGAACTATATGTCCAAATTGAAGAGAAATGTGTCTAGTTTCCAATGGCACAAGAATTATTTCAAGATAAGCCCTGTACCAGAAGTTGTGAAATATGCACTTGCTCTTGAAGCGGCGTGGCGCCTTGATTTTACCAGAAATGTGTACTTTAGCATTTTAAGGGCCTTTAAAGCCATGAATACTCAAGTTGAGTGTTCTAAAACATAGAAGATAGAAGGGACATCCTAAGATACCCTTAGATAAGTTAGTAGTGCATTTATTGTCTGAAAGCTTAGAGAAAGAAATTAGAACTGTTGGATTCGTAGTGGTTCTAATGAGATAAACGTAGTGCGGTGCGGTGTACCACTGTGAGGTAACGATAAGTCCCGGCTGTTTACCTTAGTGTGGCAGAGCGGTGTACCACTGTTACCAAACAATAAGTCCCAGCCGTTACTCCGAGGATTGTAAGTACAGAGCGGTGTTCCACTGTGAGGTAACGATAAGTTCCGGCTGTTTACCTTAGTGTAGCAGAGCGGTATACCATTGTTACCAAACGATAAGTCCCGGCTGTTACGAGTAATCCTAGTTGTATGTTTAGTCGTGTCACTATAATATTCAGATAGTAATGTTATGATGATTTTAGCAAGCGTTTGTGAGGGGTCAGAGGATGACTCGCTGAGATTATTTTAATCTCACCCCTTTCCTCTTTTATTTCAGATAAGCAGGTACCGGCAAAGGAGAGATAATGATTCTAGGAGCTTTAAATCTCTAGTTTATATTAGATGTGCATTGTACTTGTCCCTTTTGTTGTTGAGGCAAAAATTGACATTGTATTTTGTAATTTCCCAAGCCTTGGACTTGGATGAAGTTGTAAACTTTATTTAATAGACTTATGGCATAGTTTGTGTTTGGACTTGTAATTTTACAATTCAAGTTTAAATTATTTTGTGTAATTCATGTGCTTTAATGTAAATTATCTTACTTCAATTATTATGGAAGTACGGGCGTTACAATGTGGGTTGCAAACTAGGTTCCACAGAATCTTCATAAGAAAGGCCTCATTCATTCGGTATGGTTTTAAAAACCCAAGCCTCCTCCATTTTTCGGTAAGCAGCAAACATCCCACCCTACCAAATGTGCTTTGCGGGCTTGCTCAGTATCTCCCCAAACAAATCTTCTCTGTATTTTTTCCATTTCATCACATATAGATTTAGGTAGCCTTGTATATTGCATGTGAAAATAAGGAATGGAGCTCAACACCGATTGAGTTAGCGTAACTCCACCTGCTAAACTCAGACATTGGTGCTTCCATCCCGCAAGGCACCCCTGAATCTTGTCAATGATGTGTCGATAGTGGTTCCGATTTGTTCTCCCATGCACTATATTCGCACCAAGATATCGTCCCACACTATGAGCTTCAGTAAACCCAATATGTTGGAGAATATCTGCTCTCAATTGTTGATCCACATTTTTGGAGAAAAAAAACTGGGTCTTCTGAGCATTAATCTTCTGTCCCGACGCTTGGCAAAATTGATCAATACAGTGCATAACACAGTGTGCCTGTTCAATAGAAGCTTCTGCAAACAAGAGAAGATCGTCAGCAAAAAAGATGGGACACCTGAGGTCCAGATCTACCTGCTTGCATAGGTTTCTAAAAGCCAGCCTCCACCTGATCAGCGATAATATGAGATAGCCTCTCCATGCAAAAGAAAAACAGATAAGGTGAGAGGGGATCACCCTGTCTAATGCCCCGGGAGGGAGTGAAAGCATCAGTGCGGTCTCCATTCCACATAATTTTGAAGGATGAGGAAGTGATGCAATGCTTGATAATGTTGATAAGCTCGGTAGGGAACCTGCAATCTTCCAAACTTTTGGAGTACAAAGTTCCAATTTATTCTATCATAAGCTTTCTCAAGATCAATCTTAATAGACATAAACATCTTTTTTCCTTTCATTCTATTCATAGCATGGACCATTTCTTGAGCAACAATGATGTTGTGATGAATGCTTCTACCTGGTATGAAACTAGATTGATAAGGAGAGATTATATCATTAAGTAACGGCTTGATTCTGTTGTCAATAATTTTAGTAATGAGCTTGTAGGCTACATTACAAAGAGCAATCGGCCTAAACTGTGTCACAAACTCCTGTTTATCAACTTTAGTGATCAAAACAAGGAGAGTATTATTCACAGACGATATAAGAGAAGGGTTATCCCAAACCTGGTCCACAAATTCAGGTAATTTTATTCACAAATTTGTATAACATTTTTACAATGTACAAAATAATATTATAATGTGACAGTAAAGTGAAATATGATTAGATATTTGTGTAAAATATTTTTACAATGTTGATACATAGTTATTAAACAAACAAAAAATACATATTCAGATTATCTCTCTTACGAATAAATATTCAAGTCTAATATATTCATGTGGATTAACATGACAAAAACACTATTACGGGATAGAAGTACTGCACCAAAAAAAAAAATAGAAGCAAAAATTTTAAAACATGACCTCCTATGTTTAGAACAAAATCCTTATTACTGGAAAATCTCTTTTAGCACAAACACTAAAGGCAAAATTCATTTATTCTTATGATAAACCATCCACTTCTACAAGACTTGAAAAAAAAAAAAAAACACACATTATGCGTAGCAAGGTAACAAGTCAGAAATTCGTTGTCTCCGAAAAACATCAGGCTATAAATCTGCGTCAAAAACCAATAATGTATCATCTTAAAATATGCGCGCTTCCTTAGTAGCATCATAATCTTAAAATCAAACAGTTAACAAAACTATCAGTAGTAACATATTTATACAGAGATGGACTTTCCAAAGCTGTTAGACAAAATTAACAAAAAACTTAGCAGAACATGTATCCTTAAATAAGATCATTATCTAATTTCCCAGCATTTGATTTCGATTTTGAAGGGAGAAACTACGTATCAACTTTTGCTACCTTAGAATTGTCGCCCGATAGAGATATCAACTTTAGAAGAGAGCTCCAAGTGTTCAGCTACACAGTTGACTTGTTGACCAAAAAAAAGGGCTAGACAGTTGACTTTGACCATCAAATATAGAAAGCTTATAATTGCTTCCTATTGGACGTATAGGTAGAATATCTATAGCATAATGCATCCAATCCACTTCAAAAACATCCCATGTTGATAAAATCCTATATGGGTAGAATACTAACTCCAATAGTAATAAGATGCAGAAGTCAATAACCACCTTCCTGATCTGGTGTATCCAGGACAACTTGATCATGTGCACTTGCTTCAAGTGCAAGTACAGGAGTGGAATTTTTGTTATTTTTTGTCACATGGGCATTGTCCTTGCTATCTATGGCTGCATCCTTAGTATACTTTTGATCTGATCTTGGTGGAGCAGTGTCCTTTGCATATGTTGCTAATGAACCAGTCTCTATTTGATTGGTTACAGGTGAAGATGTCTTGGGAAACAATGGATTTCTTTGATCATGGTTGGCGTCGGCGATTTCATATTCAGATACCAGATCCATGAATTCATTGAGAAGTCTCTGGACTTTCCTGTTTGATGCCATGGCTGGAAGAATGTCTTCGATAAGGAGTTTGTGTTTCCTCATTCCCTGCAAAGAGATCCAAATGGAAAAGTTCAGATGATGAGCTCGCCATGTGGTTTGGCATTCACGGCAGTTCTGTTGGATGTTAAATTATTACTAGATCTAAATAATCAGCCAATGAATCTTTAAAAAATGCTACTACCATCATATATTCATATACCATTTCGGTTGTAATCCACAGCTTTATGTTTGGAAGTTTTGGATTTGGTATGGAATAGAAAAGAGGATGAATGGATGGAACACGTTTGCTTTCCCCATGTTTAGATGATTAATGAAGCAAAAAAGGAGGAGGTACATAGTTGTAAAGTGCAAAATCTCACTATAACTCGAATAAATTTTTCGAAGTAATTAAATTTAGAGGGTAACATAGTAAATGATAATGTTTTTCCTTTTAAAGTAGATGAAAAGTTTTTTCAAAAAAAAAAAAAAAAAAAAAAAAAACTCAAGTTATTCTACCTCAATCTAAAGTGAGCAAGGGAGCACCCACCCATAGGTTATTTAATGGTTAAAATGATAATGCACTTTAGATTAAATTCAAGGTAGATATACCTTGCTCACTTGAAATTTTTTCCCTCATTAGCTCTCAATTTGAAGGGGAGCAAAAAGTGACGGTTTCCTCGCTTTCTACTCCCACTTCATACAATTTTTTATCCTCCCAACCAAAATAGGGGTATTATCCTTTTTCCTTCCACCCCACTCATTACCCTCATCCAAACAAAATGAACACTTTTCATCTATTGAGATCTCCCATCAAAATAAATTGTAGTAATGATCCGTTATATGCAGGAAAAATTTAGTTATAATGCTGTGCAATTCCACCATTCTTAGGTTGACTTATTTTTAGTAGGTAATAATATTAATAATAATACCAGGGCACACAATATAGATTTATTATGTGGATTGTTTAAAAAATAGACTTACAAGCACAAAAGGATCCCATGCCAAACTCTTATCCGATGATGCCTCATCAGCCATGCCTGTCGGAGGTCCAAGGAAGCTCTCACAGACTTCTCGTAATCGAGATTCATCCGCTTCTCTGCAATTATTTCATAATCTTCGTTTAGTCTGCTGCAACTAGTCCAACATCACAGACCACAAAAAGTGATTGAATAAGGGCGGCCCAGTGCACGAGGCTCCCACCAAGTGGGGTCAGAAGAGGGTAGATGTACACAGCTTTACCCCCACAAGCAGAGAGATTGTTTCCTGGATTTGAACTCGTGACCTCCAGGTCACAAGGCCAGCAACCTTATTGTTGCGCCAAGGTTCGCCCTCTTTAATGTGATTAAATAATTACAAAAAAAGACTATATTTATAACTAGCTAACTACATTCTCAGGAAGTCTGAATAAATGCATGTGTGGCACCCTTCTCGATAAACAAATTATTGAAGATCGGTGACAAGGAGTTGAGCTCCATCCCTCTAATAAGAGGTTATCATTAAAATTAAATAATTTAATAATCAAATGGACAAAGGAATGCCAACAGTTTAATGCTGGGAGACAGACAGTAAGGCTTTTTACACCGGGGGCGGGGGTGTTCACTCAGTTAGAAGCACTTTTTACAGGAGACAGGTAGCACGTAAGCTTCATGCAAGAATGAGGTGCCCAAATTGCATTTGGAGAAGTATAAAAGTAAAAGAGAATGCAATAATACCTTGCAAGAAAGCGTACATAGGACAATAGGCATTGGCGATATTCATTGGGGGATCCCAAAGCCAAAGAAGAGGCCAACTGAGCTTCCAAGTGAGCACGTGTCTGTACTCCATCATCAGTCACTCTATAAAAAAAAAAAAAAAAGTTCAAAAAGTTTTCCTTTAAATGTCATATCCTACCACTATCTAGAAAGGGTGTATCATTGTATCTAGAAGAATAAAATAACACACGTGAGATGAAAGCCCTAGAGGAAAAAGTCTTTTTTCAACTAGATGGAGTCGACTACATAGATCAAACACCATTATAATGTTCTGCCATAGACCATATCCACAAATAGACTACTTAACTCTAGAACTCTCTTGATGGTTTGGCCTATAATTTTTTTTTTTTTGTCTCCCTTTTTCTTTAACTATTTGACTATCCTCCATGTAGTCTTCCCTCTTTACTGATGCTTCCACAGGTCTTCTCCGCACATACTGAAACAAGACTGTCATTTTTCTATGGTGGCAGCTATCCTAACTTTATCACAAATGACTTCATTACTAATTCTATCTTGTCTTTTGTAACAACTCATCCAACATAACATTCTCATCTGCAACTTTGACTTTACTTTCTTCTTGGTTTTTTACCACCCAGCATTAAATTTCATACAACATTACAGGTCTTATAGCTATGCGATAAAATTTTCTTTTGCTTGATTAGTACTTTTCTATCACAAATTACACCTGAAGCATTCCTCTATTTTATCCACCCCACTAGAATCTTACGGTTAACATCTCCCTTTATCTCGGCATCACTTTGCATGATGGACCCAAGGTACTTAAAACATACAACATGTGACAGAAAATATGAACACAGAAACAATAATTATATCTATTTTCAGACTCACTTATGTTTGGACATATCCTTTTCATTTTAATATATATTTAGCACGCTTAGATAAATAACTGAGTCTTCAGAAATATTAATAATCAGCATCACAATCTAACAATGAAGTTGAAGCCAACTGTGACAAAATTACAGGATTGAGAATGACTAATATCCCTCCCACGTTCAATATACCCTTAAATCAATGTCATACAATATCTAATAGCATCCTCAAATAAAGGACCAGACCAACACTAACAAAAGGCTGTATCAAACATAGATGCCAATAAATACACACCTAGTCCAACCTGGCTTCCGGGCCAAATATTTTCTAACATCAACCTGCAAAGCAGCCAGTTCACCACTTTGAATTGAGCCCAAACTCCAAGAGCTGGCAAAATTTGATGCAGGGAAGCAGTCATCAGCAACCCTTAGCCAACACTTGAGACTCATGTCGAATAGGAAAGCATGACGAGTGGCCAAAACAACAAGAGGAGAACCAGATTTTGATAGCTTTGCAGATATAACTTTAATAGTGCCTGAAAAGGGGAAAAAAATAGGACATACAGAGCCAAAGCATATGAAAAATAGTCAGAAAAACGAACTAGTTATCCTCATATCAGGAAAATGATAAGCTATGAGAAAAAAGTAAAATCGAAGCAGCTCCTGTATCAAACACGTGTAGGTAATATATGGTACTACCAGCATCTTTAGCAGATGAGCTAGGACTTGAAGCAACAAGAGAAGCCAGCGAGTCATGAAGGAGACAGGTTCGGTTGAATAAATCCCATAAATAAAGGGATCCTTTTCTTGTCACCAGCAACAATTTCCAGCATTCATCACAGTCTACAAATGTTGCTGCAGATCCCATCATCATGGTAGGCATCACTCGCCTCCCACACTTTGTGTAAACCTTCTCAGAAGCAAAAAGAAGTCAAATACATTACAAAGTGTAAGTTCTCCATCTTACCAATGCATACGATTATATATTGTGCACATAGTCTTACAAGTGACAAAAAGGTTTGAACCCCACATCACACATCATATATACATTAATCATTTGCCACTTGGAGTACAAAAGAACATCTCTGAATTGAAACTTAGTGTGTGTTTGGATTCACGGTGGAAACTATTAAAATTGATTCTGCCTCCTATAACATTATTTTGGTAAAAATATAGATAGATGTTTGGTTACTATCAGATAAAACTGACTTTCTATACAAACCTCGGTTTGACTAGATGTGATAAAAATTAAAAAGTGGTTTTGTGTTAGGTTGAAAAAGTTACACTAAGTTTTACATTAAACTTGCTTTTAAGTAAAAACATCCAAACATAAATTACTTCACTTCAAACTCAAATTTAATGAAATCAATTTTACAAAATTAAATTCATTCAAAATCACTTTTGTCAAACACTCATCCAAATCTGCTAAAAAATACACTCATCCAAACACATAGGTTTCACTATGGAGAGTGTCGAAATTGATTTTACCTCGTCAAACAAAATTTTAGTAAAGGCATAAACATGCAAGAAAATGCATGGCAAAAATAATTTCAAATTTTAAATAATAGTAATACTAAAACATGTGATGATGATGAAATTATGCATGGGTTACACCATTTTAATTTTAGTAATATGTCCCAAACATTTATACTCAAAAAAAATGATATTAGAGAGAGATGATTTAGTATCTATAAGTTTTTTTTCTTAAGAAATGAAGGAATTTAGAATAAAGGATGTAAGGTACAACTACCACTGGTAATTTATACAATACAAGCATAATCAGTAATGTTAGCAAATAAAATAAAGTAGTGAAAACTGAAAAGTAAACCATATATACACATACAAAGACTATTTACCTGCAGACACCCATCCTCACACCCAACTGCCCAAAAATTTGCATTTCCAGCTAAAACAGTGACTTTTCCAGATATCCTATCAGACCAAAGTGTTTGAGTCCCCCTTGTGCAAGCAATTTCTGTTTCTCTCATCATGGATGTGTTTCCCATCCCTACAATGTCATTCACAGCATGTTCTCTTGGGCGTGCTTCTAAACAAATAGGTAAGGTATCCTCCCCGCCTTTCTTGTCAAATACCCTAATGCAAAGAGTAGCATGAGAAGCAGACGAGGAACCAGTAGTCATCGAATTTCCCAACTGCTCAACATTGATGTTTCCATCTCTGCAAGAAGAAGCTGGAACCTTTTCAATCACTAGGCTCTCAGAAATTGTGGCCCTAGCAGTAATCCCAGAACGTTCTTTTAAATCTGAATTTCTGCCAAGTGCTCCACCCAGGGTACTTGCTCTTACTCTATCATCATTAGATACAACTCCATTGGTACCCCTTTGGTGATCAGAAGACATGAGAGGGAAATCAAGAGCTTGGGACTGAACTGCACAAGAAATGTTTTCCTGCTGAACAGGCACTCCAACTGCTTCTGGAATAATTCTTTTTCTGCCATCAGGACGTCTATATTCTCTTTGCTTGACAGGGCTAGAAATCCGGGCAGAGGATGCAACTTTGTTTAACCCATCACTAACAAGACCTCCACTCTTCTTATTATGATCAACTTGAGGCTCAACATTCTTTGCACCAACGCGTGTATCAACATAAGCTTTTGCAATTGTCTGGTTTTGCCGATCAGAAACTGCCTTTTTGCTTGGCGTTTGCTTGGCAGAAGCTGCTTCTAGGAATAACTGTGCTGGACTCTCAGCTAAGTTTGCTTGGCGACCTCTCACATCACCGTAGCGACTTCTCTTCAACTCATCTAGCTCAGCATCACTCAGTCTCTGACCAAGTTCTTTCACCTCGAAATGAAATGTAGCAACAGATCCATCCAAGGAACAGGCAAAAAGTGAATATCCATCAGGGCTCCTGTTTCAAGATGAAATAATAATGCAGAGTCATTCAAAGAAATAAAGAATTCAAACTAATTAACGAAAAAAAAAAATTCCAACTACACATATAACGCAACCATAGATGAAGAGCATACCAGGATAAATCCACAACACTTTGAGTAAAGAAATGCTTCGCCACAAAAAGAGGACGAGGACTTGCAGTAGTCCATACAGTTATAGTTCGATCCTGACTTCCAATGGCAATAACATTGTACGGCTGTGGCTCTTTGCTTCCGGTCTTGGAAGCACCATTGGCCCACCCAACAGGCGCAGACTTCACTTCCTGAGCATTAGAGAAATTTCTTCTGAACATCGAATGGTTGAACTTGACCACAATAATTGGAGCATTGTGTCCTAAGAAGTCAAATGTTGCAGACCAATCCCCTCTCTCAAGCACAGGGGCAGAATGCCTTGGCTTCTGGAAACCATGAGTAGTGGTGATAAAATGACCACATGGAGACCATCCAAGTCGCCTGAAGAAGGTTGATCCAAGCTGAAAGGGGCATGGTTCAATTAGAAAATAGAAAGTTATATTGGGTCATTATTGACTTAAAAGTAAGAAACTTACTGATTTAGCCCAGTGACCATCTGTCCTATGAGCAAGACTCCAATCACTAGTTTTCCAAATAATGACCGTCTTATCATCAGATTGACTTGCTATAAAAGATCCAATAGGATCCCAAGCAACCCCCTTAACCAGGCTAGAGTGACCCCTTAGAACAGCAGTGCAAATGCCATTACTCATATTCCATATATGGATTGTGTTGTCCAAACTCCCACTAGCCAATGTGGAGTCATCAGGAGACCAATTAAGATCCACCTACTTTACACATGGACAAGCAGATCCCAAGTTGATGATGCTCATAAAAAATGTGATATTATTTGAATATTCAAGGTGATGAAATGATGATTAAAACAAAAGCAAAAAATGATAGCAGACCATTTAGATGACACAGCTGGTTTATTTACATTCAAAGAGAAAATGCACGTTAACTGAAACTTGAAGGACTTTTTCAAAAATGACAAGAGGTTGAAATTATAAAAGCAATTGAATTACCACATCTGCAGTGTGCCCTCTCAAAGTCATTGCAACTTTCCAGTTTTCAATATCCGGTGGCTCTCCACTACCAAATTCCGTGGTACCTGAGCCAGGCTTTCTCTCATGAATTAATATAACCTGATCATCCGACCCGGATGCAACATATCTTCCATGTTTAGCCCACCTAACACAGTTCACAGACCCAAAATGATCCCGCAGGGTTGCAAGAAGCCTCTGAGAAGACTCATCATTTGTCATGTCCCTAGAAACAGACTTCATATCCCATATACGAACCTGCATGAAACAAACATATAGCTGAGGAGGTGATCATCTGAAAATCATTACCATGGCTCTTATTCTAAATCTCCTAGCACCTAAGTCTAACTAACAACGCATCAAACATCTGAGCACACCTCTTTTCCCATTGAATTCAGCAACAATATAAACAAAATGGCACAAAAATACTCCATTCATCCACAAAACAAATTAAACACAACAATGAAGTGCCATGTCACTTAGCAGAACAAAATAATGACAGATCCAAAATTCAAATTCACAATTAAAATGAGACTGTCAAACAAACCCCCAAGGATGAGAGAAAGGGCCATACCTTGTGGTCACCACCACCAGTAGCAAACCGAAGCCCACCTGGTTGAACATCAATGGAGAAAATTTGCATGCCCTCATGCCTAACCCAGCTAGGTTTCTCAGCAATCATCTTCCAAAAATATCTTCTTTTGCACCGAAAACACAGCTTCTTTTTCAATCTATTTGCAGCAAATTCTACACCTTTTGTTTTTCTCTCCCAATGGGAGAGTATAGGGAGCTGAGAACTTCACCCACTCAGTTCAAAACCTACGATATTCCTACGAAAACGGCTTGTTCTAAACCAGCTTTTCACCCCTAAAAGCATTGTGAAAGCCAGAATCAGCAAAACCCAATTAAGAGTGGCATGTAAAAATCAAGCAGTTATTTTGATGGAGGAAAAAATAACACAATAGAGAACAGCCCTGAAGAAGGGGAAAAAAAGATTATTTTTTTTTTTTTGCTATTTTTTGAAAAAGGGAAGTAAGAGTGAAAAAGACAAAGCACCAAGCTTTGGGGCCAATAAGCAAAAGAGCAAACCCTACAAAATCATGGAAGGTGTTGGCGAAGATGGAGAAGTTAACTTCCTCTTTAACGGTCGAATCACAAAGAGACTAAAAATGAAAAGGAAGAAGAAATGAGGAAAGGGAAAAAAAAAAAGATTAAGAGAAGACTGGTTAATAGCATTAGCAAATAAAAGGGTTTGATGTAACCAAAAATAAAATAAAAGGGTTTGATGGACAGAAAAATAAAAAGGAGAGAACAAAATTAATGGATTTAAAGGAAGAAGAAAAGATGGATGTGGATGTGATTGTGAATGAATGGTAACTTACTCGTGAATTTTGGCTTCTACAGCAAGTTCAATAAGATGTGTCCCCTAACCTGCAAGACTGCATAAGAAAACTGTAAACCAAAAAAAGTGAATATTTTATATGTGTGTGAGAGAGACTGTGATGTGAGTAAAGAAAGAACTGTTATTTTTTTATTATTTTCGTATAAATAAATATAAATACAGCTACTTGATTTTTATATGTCCCATACAAGTGCTTTCTTTCTGTTTCTCCTCTTTTGCTGCTTAACCTAATCTATTGGACACAGGTATCCATTAAGGGGGGGAAAAATTGCCATACTCTGATTAAAAAGAACCTCTTGCACAAAAGAAAGGTTGATTTGAAATATTTAAATCTTATTTTAAAAATATTGAAAGCAACATTTGCATTTTATCATTTAGTTAATTGAGACCTTTTTTTATAAAGTTAATTGAGTTCTTTTTTTTATAAAAAATGTTAGGGACACACTCTCTCTTATTGGTTGAAATTTACATAGGTCTCACTAAATTTGTGTGGGACCCTCATAATTTAGTGGGACTCATTTGAATTTCAACTAATGAGAGAGTGAGTGATAAGAAATGAGTGTTAGAGAGTGTGTTGATAGCACTTTTTTTTTTATTATGAAAGGAGTTAATCGAGACATTTGAACTAATATTCTTAAACCAGGCAAATAAGTCACGTATAAGAAAATTAAATAAATTATTAAATAATTCCCAACAAATCATATAAAAGTATTCAATGAAAAAAAAAAAGTGGTTTATGAAGATGGGTTTTATAGCATGGTCAACACAAGAATTGTCCATAATGGATTTGGTGTAAAATTGATATTTTAATATTTATTATAATAATTTTATAAATTTAATTAACAAAAAGGTTTTATTTGTAAACCATGGGGCTGTGAGGGAAGAACCAAACTGCAGGGAATATTGATAGTGCATGATGGAGACGATAGAGGGCAGCAAAAGAATTGATGATGGTGATGAAGTCCAGTAGGGTAATAATTAAGAGGTTGCTCAACAGCTCCGAAAGGAATAGCTCCAATTATCTGTTTTCGTCGACATGTAGATCTGATAAGGATCTCCTTTGCAAATGAAGTTTTCAAAAGGACTAAATAAGTATTTGGTCCATCATAGACCACTTTTTAAATGGTGCATGCTATAGATTCTCTATGAAGATGTTTCAAGTCTTCTTTTTCTTTTTGGTAAAAGATGTTCCAAGAAAGTTGTTCGGAGATTGGTTTGGAGACAAAAACTCATCTAACCAAATAATAAAATAACATGTAGTTCAGTTCGGTTTTCATTAATCCCTAAAAAAAATCTGACCTGATATGATTAAATGTAATTTGGATTGAATCAGATGATTCAGTTTTTACCAACACATTATTACATATTTGTATTACCTAAAATAACATAATATTAAACCTAATATATACTTACTTTTTTTTGGATAAGCACATATGATTCATATATTAAATATGAACCAATCCAATCCAATTAAAGGCAGATTGAATTCCATTGGATGATTCGGTTTTTACAATACAATAACTTAAAAGTAAATCTAAATAACATCAACATATATAACATCTAACATACTAAAAATTAAAATATTACAAAATAACAAGTACCAATTTTATGTTTGAAACGCATGAAATAGTAAAAAAAATATCTCGCATTAAACTAATAAGTGTTATTAAAAAACAAAAAACCAATAAATTAATACACGTCTTATACTAATAATAATAAAATAAATAAGTATTAAAATTTATATACGCGGTTTGGCTCGACTTCAAAAAACATATAATAAAAATTGGTTTTGTTCAGTTTTCGATTTTTTTAGATCGGTTTGTGGTTTTTGCTTGGATTGGTTTAGATGTGAACACCCCTAGTTTCAAGTCTACAATAACTCTATAAATCACCTCTAAAAGATTGCTCGTATACAAAACTATTTTGGCATAAAAAAATTTTGTGGGTTTTAAAAGACTATGTAGGAATATAATGACTTATAAGATTTTTTTAAAAGACTTTTGTAGTTCAAATTTTAATACATTTATATCATAAAAAAGTATAACACTTGAAAGGATTATATGAATTTATAATATTTGAAAGGAACACATGATGGAGAATAAAATTAGAGCTTCTAAAATCAAATTCGTTTTCTCACGTGGAGAATAAACACATGAACTCATTCACTAAAAAAAAAACACATGAACTATAATTAGTAATTACTACATTACAGAGCAAATGGTTCAAATATGATAACAAAGATCTTTCATATGAAAAAGTTGTTATGTCACAAGAAGAAAGCATGTATGGTTAAACAGTGTCTTTTCACTTGAGTCGGGAAGGGAGAGATTTGTTGGTGGGTTCCCTCCCAGGTTGACGGACGAGAGAAGAAGAAAGGGTTTTACTTTCTCTATTGTCTGGGTTGTATGCCCGATGTTGAGTTTTATTGTGCTGGTTTCTACAATTATTGGTAATAATATTCAGGCTCCGGTTATTCCTAGTGTTAATAAGAAGACTTTGTTGTACCCATTAATATTTATTAGTGGAATGTTTTTGTTGGATCAAGTCCCGTGGTTTTTCTCCCTACTCTTGGGAGTTTTTCACGTTAAAATTGTGGTGTCTGTTTTATTTTTTGACAAGAAATTGTGGTGTCTTTTGTATTTATTTTTCTATCATTGATTTTTTTTTGTGGACTATCTTTTTGTGTCTATTTATTTGCACGGTGATGGAAAAATATTTATTTCATTAGAGATTGCTATCTTTGGAAAACATTTTGTTTTTTCGCAACACCAATTTGAGCGTTTTTGTTTTCATCATTTCCTATCGGACACACCGAAATAACTAGAACACATAAGTCATTTCTGTTACACATAAGCAAGTTAACGGGCGTTACTTCATGATTTTTTTCCTTTTCTGAAAGACTAAACCGAGTCTCGCGTTTTTTTTTTTTTGAGAGATTTGTCTGGGTATTTACTCTTTTTAAAAAAAGTAATTTTTTTCAACTAGTTTTTTTTTTACGAATGATTATTTGATTATACCAAAAAAAAATGTCATTTCTAAAGTAATAAATCAAACGCTTTGATTTGGCATATCATCTCGCATATTAAACTAAAATCACAATAAGAGTCAAGAAGAACAATGTCAACCAATTCAAAAACAAAATCAAGAACCCAATATACAGAGTGGTGGAAAAAAAAACAAGGAGAATGGACTTCACTGCAATATTCGCACATACAATAAACCAAATGTAAGAGAGAAAAATGGAAATGGGAAAAAAACCTTTCTATTTGCTCCTTTTGCTCAATGACTCACTCTTTTTTACTATTTGCTGATGGTTTTTGGTGATTGGTGCCCTGACCAAAAACATTTTTTTAAAATTTGAATACTTTTTTATCTCCCCAAAACTCTTTCTTACATTACCTCTTATCCTTATTATAAGAGAATTTTTTGAGTATCTTTTGATCCTAATTATAAGAAAAATTGATTTATTTCAATATGTATTAATTGCTAAAATACCTTTTATACCCCCTATTTTAATGAGGCATGTATATTTACTAGAAGTTTACATTTTTCCTATGCACCTAATTATTAGATGTATATTTGGAATGAGAGTTCAATTTTATAACATTAAATAGACTTTCTTGATTTTAGTGATTTTTGTAATTTCTTCTTATATTAAGGACCAGAGGTAGTATTTTCTTATAAAGAGAGCATCCATTTTAACCTAGCTCTTTCTTTTATAGCTCCATTTTTTTTTTTAAATTTGAATAATTTTTTATCTCCCCAAAACTCTTTCTTACTAGTATTTTCTTACTATATGAAGAGAGGATCCATTTTGGCCTAGCTCCTTTTTCTCACTCTTTCTTATTATTCGCTTCGCTGATGGTTTTTGCTGATTGGTGCCCTTCTTTTATAAACCAAAAACATATTTTTAAATGATTAAATTTTTTATCTCCCCAAAGCTCATCCTTGTTATTAGTTCCTTCATATTCAAACACAATTGTACCATTAACATGAACACATTTAATACAAAAGAAATTTTTTTGCCATGGCTCAATCTATGAAGATAATCACTGCTTCCACTAAATAAGATAATATTGGTGAGTATGCTGTGATATATAAAGAGCCATTCTTGCTGATGGAGAATTGGCTATATATATAGCAATCCTCAATAATATCTATCTATCTATGTTTTTTTTCCCCACATAGAAAGTGATGTAAATGCATTTTCTTAATGTGTAAACACTAATAATACAGGCTATGAAGCACTGAACTCTATGTAGATAGTACATTGAGACCAATAGGACTCCTAACCTTTTGTTTACCATTGTTCCAAGTCAATGCCCCAAACACAAAGTTTCCATTGCTATTCTTGAAAGGTGTGAAATCAATCCTGAAAGTTATCTTCTCTCCTGTTTTCCAGAACTTCATTTCTGCTGGTGTAACTGTAACATTCACACCAGATGGATTTTCAACACTTGCAACATACACTGTTGGCTCCTGACCATAGTAAGTAACTGTGCGATAAACAGATAATCTTCCATTCAAGTTGGATACACCAATTGAAGGGTAATTGAAGTTGTAGGAAGCTGTAGGAGCTTTCTGACATTGAGTAAGTTCCCCTGTGAGGTTTTTAAGTTGTGCTGGGCTTGCCCCATTGCTGCAGAGGAAATTGAGAACATCTTGGGAATTAAAGTCATATACTAATCCAGGATTGAGTGATGCAACTGGATTAACGTGCCCTGATCCATAGTCAAATGGGGTGGTTTGAGTTCCATTTGGATCTCTTCCTATGAGGCTGTGTGTGTTATCCATTACTGTTGCTGTAACATCAGAACAAAAGCAGTAATTTAGGATGATTACAAATAAATCAATGCTCATGTTTTTATGTTGTTACAGCATAAAGAACTTACCTGTTGTCATAATTGAAGACATTATGGCTGCAGGACTCCAGGATGGGTGGTGAGATTTTATAATTGCTGCAACTGCAGATATGTGAGGACAAGACATTGATGTTCCTGAAATGATGTTATAGTTGACAGGTCGTTGTTCAACTGTGGCTTCAGTAGCCACTGGAGACCATGCTGCCAAAATATTCACTCCAGGTCCTGTGATGTCAGGCTGCATTGTTCGATGAGAAAACAATATTTAAATATAAGTAAAAGATCAACTTTCAACACTATATCCTCTTATCCTTTTCGTCGATGTAAAGTTTAAAGGGGAGGCACAGTGCACGAGGCTTCCACAAGGTGGGGTGTGGGGATGGTAGATTTACGCAGCCTTACCCCCGCAAGCGGAGAGGCTGTTTCCAGAATTTGAACCTACGACCTCCAGGTCACAATGCAACAATCTTACCATTGTGTCAAGGCTCACCTTCGTACCAATGTAAAGTTTAACTAAGAAAAATTGAGATGCATGCAGGTTTAGACATAGTCCACTATGTAAACTTGCCTTAATAATATCTGGTGTTATTATATTTGGCCCCATGGAAGAGAAAGCTGCTGCTTCTGGGGCAGGTTTGGTACCAACAACAGTTATTGTTGGGTAGATTGTAGCAATGGGATTCCTGGCAAAATAAAAGCATTAGCAACAAAGTTTCACTGACCAAATCTTTTGACAACCAAATGTGACAAACTTCCACATTGGAGATCTTTTAAAACTTACTTGTCTGTCTTTATATATTCTTGAAGCTCTTCTACGGCGTCCTGACCAATGAGAGTACTTGGGATGACAAACTGAAAGCCAATATCTTTGGCATTATGATCAATAAGTATCATTCCAACACCCCAACCTTGCTTTACTACTATGGCCTTCTCTCGTCTGTTATCAGTGAAGTTTTCAATAGTGCAGATCACAATTTTCTCCTTGATTAAGGTAGGATCTAGAGTATTGTTCTTGCAGAAGCTGGTAACAAAAGAGATCAAAGAAATTGGATTAAAAATTTGAAACATGACAATCCAGATGTCTTGTGTTCAGTCATCAATTATTATTTATATTAAGATATGGCACAGCAAACAATGCTGAGAAATATTAGTTTCTTATATCTTTGTAAAGTATCATATTTGTAACAAACATTGTCTCATTTTCCCACTAGTGTGATAAAGGAAAAGAGTTGTGATTTGTTAATCCGAGATTTTCCTTAGACAACAAGAATGCAAGAACAAGAAGGAAAAAAGTTATGTAGAATGTGAAACATGTATCACCAAGAAAGTTTGTGCGCTTTTACATATAAATAATGCAGAGGATACCTTGCATTTGTTGCTGGAACTCCAGCAGCTGCAGCGGCACTTCCATATACCAAACCATATGAACGCTCCATTTTTATTGGATTCAAAGAAAAACCCTGAAGGCACAGAAACCTGTCTTAGTTTACTAACCAATATGTATTACATATATTAATAAAGGGTTTGTCTTTTAAATTTCACCTTTAAAACTTTTGAATTACCAAGGTAGATATTTGAACTGAATTCCCTGTCTACAGTGCTAGCAGCAACAGTGAGGATCCAAGGAGCAACATTGCCAGCAGTACGAGGAAGAACCGAGTTTCCAGCCGAAGCAGAAACAAGAATTCCCTTTTGGAATGCATGGAATGCTCCTACACTGATTGCATTCTCAAAGTAAATTGGCTGAGGAGGATCAGGGCCAAGGGAAAGAGAAAGTATGTCAACACCATCATGAATGGCATCATCCATAGCAGAAAGAACATCAGCATCACTGCAAAAGCCAAACCAACAGGCCTTGTAGATGGCAAGTCTGGCACTTGGAGCACCACCTCTAGCAGTTCCTTTGGCAATGCCAAATAAGCTGGCATTAGCAACAATGGATCCTGCAATTGTGGAAGCAGTGTGTGTTCCATGTCCATCACTATCCCTAGCTGACCTGAAGAAAATCTTGTTAACAACATTTTCTAGAGGACCAGTTTCTGCTTCAAACCCTTTTGAATAGTACCGGGCGCCAATGATTTTCCTGAAAAGTCCAAACACCAGATAAGATGACATGAGTAAACTTCCTGTTCATGATTTATTTACTTGAATATAAAAATCCCGGTTACTTTCGTTGTATCCTGTTTTCATTTCTAAAATAGATAATGGCTGTAAAAATATGTTTTGTCCATCTGCTCTCATTCTCAATTTCAAAAAACAAAATCAGTATTTTTGAAAATTTTGAAAATGCTAAAAAGTCATTTTCACTGTTCCCAAAAATGCCATTGTGACTCACGACCTGAATATGGTGGTCGAAATGAAAATTGAGCATATGGCTGTCTTAATCGTAGGAGGAACGTTGTTGTTACTCATGAAACCAACAATGAAAATTAAAAACATTTTTAGGAAGTAAACAGGCCCTTAAAAACCTATTCTATGATGGATTTTGAATTCCAAAATGTGTTCTTACTTGTTGCAATTGGCTAGTGTAAAATTATCACCAGTAACACACTCTCCCTTGAATTTCTCAGGAACAGGACCTAATCCATAATCATTGAAGCTTTCAGATTCCGGCCACACCCCTGAAAACCCATGTGAAGTGAGTAATTGTGGTCCAAATGAAAGAAAAACAAGAAAGTATCAGAGGAAGTATTTACCAGAGTCAATGACACCAACAATGATATTTGATGTGTAGTCCACAGCTACATGGTTGCTATTGTAGACTAAGTCTAATCCAAGAAAATCCCAAGAATGTGTAGTGTGGAGCTTATTCATTTTACTCTCAAAAATAGACACGACCGAGTTATATTCTGAAACATAATCCAAAACATCCATCAGATCATACTGAAGAGCAAGTACATGAATAATAGGTTGTAAACCAAAAAAATGAATTAGTCTTCCATCTCTTATTCAAAGTGCTTCCTTGTCCAATATAGTGGAAGGAAAAATAAAGAAACTGGAAAGATATAATACAGGAATACAATACCTGCAAGCTTATTAGCTTGATCTGGCGTAATCGTGGCCGAGAAGCCTCGAAAGCTTTTACTGTAATGATGTAGTGCAGCTGCCTTTGCTTCACTAAGACTGAAATGTGAAAAGAATTCATTTATACAGAAAAAATATTTTAGCCAAAATTACTCCCTTTTTGAAATGTTCACACACATAAACCAAGCTTAAAAAACACTAATAGTTATGATTAGATTCAGGAGTTTGTCTTAAATTCATTGACATGCCTTCCAGTGACTGAAGCTAGTATCTCATGGTTTGCTCTGATTACGGATTCTGAATTGGGGTGTGAATGATCTCCCATGTAAACTATATAATGCTGCTTCAAGGCAAATAAAAAAAAAATTAGTGTAGTTTCATATATACAAGCAGTTAAGCGCTTCTAGTATTGTACTTGTATATAGGGAAAAATCATAGATGCATGCAGCTTACGTAGACAGCATGCATCAAGTGTCAGTGTAGTTTTTGTCAACAAAAAAAAAAGTGAGTGTAGTTTGCATAATACTCCTTACCTTTCGGGTGGATCCATTCACCAAAGTATATCCAAAAAGCAGGAGAAATGTGAAAATTAAAATTTTGGCAAAACCCATGATATGCAAAAGGGTTGAAGACAGAAAGCAAGATGCGGAAATGGTGACTCTTTTATGGTAGTTGATTCGCTCATTTTATAGCCAAAACAAGCTAACTTATAATAAAAAATCAGTTGCCGGCTTTATATGTTTCTGCTTATAACTTAGTGTACATTTGGGATTCTAAAATAAAGGAATTTAAAAATGGATATAAGATAAATATATGTCTAACGTGCTTGCAGCATTTGGAAAAATAATAAACGGCGATTATTGGATTAATTAAGACTTGCATCATTCACAACTATATTGGGAACTGATGCCGGTTTCCAACATTTATAAATTCAAAGAAGGACGGTTCTTCTCCTTGTCTGAATTCAAAAGCTACAGGACACAAAAAAAAGTTAAAAGAAACTACTTTAGCATATTTCTACATGTCAGATTGGCAAAAATGCTTGATTCTTCGATTCTTTTAGCAGAGTAAATAGCTATATCAGTACTCTCAAAATGCTGGTGCTACTTGAAACATGAATACTATACCTGCATACCAAAGAATGACTAAATCCTTCTAGTGTAGTTACTTAGATGTCCATATGGCAAATGACCTCCATTCCTCGTTGGGATCTCCAACTATAAGTATACAAATTCGTTATCTACTAACTTGACAGAGAACTACATGTTGCTTCAAGTCATGAACTGGCCTGAAATGCCATCCCTACCATCCAATTAGAGGTGGCAAAATAGTTACTCATGGAACTTTCTTTATTTTCTATTCATGTCCTCTTAATCTGTCGTCAGCCAACAATGCCTGCTCGTCCCACACACAATAAAATTTGACCTTTCCAAGCATTCCTCACAGAAATAAACCAGGTTTTGGACAATTTATGCGCATTTTTAGGAGTAATTTGAATTTGAATTACAAACTAATCTATCACATTTGGTTAAACAATCTGTTCACAACCAAACTTGATAAAAATCCTAACCAGCATGCTATGATGAAACTAGTTTCTCTTGTGGCAGTAACTTGGAAGTATAACAGCTGAAATTCTTACCCATCTTGGAATCTGAAAAGTACTCGAAAGTAAAAAAAAAAAAAAAAATTACGACTATCTTTAAATTTGTAAAACCTATATTTAATTAAAATACAGACCAATATAAGCAACCAACTTCACTTACAAATTATTTTTCCGATCATTTCAGATTCTGTTCTTATACACAATTTAGGAGAAGCAAAATCAGTATTCACTTCCGTACAAGAGGGGAATTCACATCCATCATAACAAATAAAAAAGATGTACTTCACTTGATCCAATAGCACATTAAGTTACAAATCATAACAGTATATTTAAACCAGTGTGGATCTTTGAAGTAAATCCCAACAGCATTAACCTTCCTCTCCGAACTCCTTTGTGAATCTCTCATGAACATCAAGGTCACCTTTGCTTACTGTAGGTCTTTGTCTAGCAAGGACTTTGTCAAAATCGGTTCTTGATATAGGTGGTGGAAGGATCTACATAGCAAACAAAAAAATAAAAACTATTATTCCCCAATTATCATTTGGACAAAGAACTCCAACTGTCATCAAAATCTGCAGCATCTTGAATACCTTTGAAGCAAGTCCTTTTGTAGCAAGATCCTGCATTGTAATTTGTAGTGCATTCTGTTGCTTTGGTCCACATGGTATCCACATACCCTCAGCATTCTTAAAGAAATACATGGCATCTTGGGTTTTACGAACAGGTTCAAATAAAACATCCTTCACCTGTAGAAGAGGTCCGAATACCTTTAACTTGAAACTCATAAATAATATGATAATTGCAACCAGACATTTCATGTAGAAGTCAAACTTACACAAACAGATATATCTGAACCTGAAAACCCCTCTGTCTTGCGAGCTAACTGTTCAAAATCACCTTCAGTCAAGTTATGGGGAGTATCTCCTAGATGCACCTGTTCGATTTATCCGGACAGGGGGAAAAAAAAAAATGGTAAGACCACTTGCTTGGTTCCAATAACACCCATCCTTCACTAAACATAATCACAAGTATTTCCCTTGCCTTGAACATGTGTTGGCGAGCCTTCAAATCTGGCAGTGGAATGTATATACGCTTATCAAAACGCCGCCTTATTGCCTGCCATTACAACTTGGTCAATCAAAATAGTATCCCATTGACTCGATATGAAAACAAATAAACAGAACTATTTTCTTCTTACCTGGTCTAGAGCATAAGGTGTATTTGTTGCCGCAAGAACGAGAACTTTATCATCATTGTGTCCAACACCCTACAAGGAAAAGTGAATAAACTACATTATGACTGGAAATAAAGACCAAAAAAAAGGAGAACAGACAGACACCAAATCTAGTCCAGACCACCAAAAAAAAAGGCACCAAATCTATTGGAAACCTAGACTTTCTGATTTAGCGAAATAAGGATGCATAATAATAGTAGTAGCAATTACTATTACTACTAAGAAAATTTGTTCAATAAAGAGAAGCTAAATGACACCATTATATAATAACAATGTGCCAGAAATATTTTGAAAATAACATGCATCTGTGGATGTATATTTTTTTGGTAGAGGGAAGGGGAGGGACAGGGGGGAACAGAATTATTTTTTGAAACAAAAAGCCTACTTGTGTCCGGGTGAAGAGAAAGAAGAAGCAAGATGGAATTACTTCAAGAAAAACGAAAGTGAAGAGAGAATTGTTAATCAGGAAGAGTGTACAACTTTCTGAATGACTAAACCATCATCTAAGTTACTTTAAACATTCTGACATGCTACAAAATAGTATAATACAATAACCAAGCCTACCCTTGGCTAGTCAAGTAATTATAAATACCAAAAAAGGAAAGTAACAACCACAAATGCCTATCCACTAAATGATTCAGTAGTTTATTTTAGGAATTACAATTTCTAACAAGATAATTATCAAGGATTCAAAGACTGAGAAAACAAACATATCTAAAACAAAAGAAGAAAGAATAAAAGACTACGGATGTGAATATAACATATAAGGCAATATGCACAATGGTAAAAGACTAAAAGAATTTTGCAGAAGACTAATCATTTATCAAGGATAAGAACTGTTTGAATTGTAGTGTTGAGGTTAACATGGTTATCAATATCTTACGATTCATGCTATTCGTATCTCGATTTGAAACGAAATCAAACATAATCGATACATATCGGAGTGTGAATCTTTTTTGCACCTGAATCTCAACATGAATCCTGATTCACTCTACTGAATCTCACGAATCGTGAATCTCACTGAGTCCCACGATACGAATTTCGTTGTGGGTGCAGCCCAAAAATGGCTCGGGTTGTGCAACTCGGTTTCTAAAAGGTCTGCTCAGGTTGTTTTTTTTGCAATTTTTTCTTAAATGTAACATAATCATGCCAAAATCAAACCTTCCAAATAACCCAAGTCATCTTCACAAATTAAAAGCCCTAGGACACTATGTTTTTGGTTCACAATCTTTAGTACCTACTTGCTCTCTCTTTCCACTTGCTGCTCTATTGTGTTATTGTCACTTTATCTTTGATTTATGACTTGAACATTTAATTATTTTGAAGTTCATATATCATATATCAGTCCATATTTTTTTGCTTATGTCATTTGTTTTTACTTACTAATGTCATATTTTAATTGATCATGTATCTTACGATTCATAAAAATATTCTATTCACGATTCGGAAAATTGGTATTCCGATTCACGATACGTATCTCAATTTGATAACCATGTTGAGGTAAAGAAAGGGAGAAAAAAGAGAATAAAGATTCTCAAAAATATTCTTAGATTGATATGGTGTGTAATGACTAATGATGTGATAGAAAATACTACTCATACAATGGTTCTATTTATAGTATAATATTTAAATTAGATCAAGTACTTGTTTAGTATTACTATCATTATCACAAGCTCAAGTCTGCTAATATAATAAGGGAGCGATTGGAAAAGCTTTTATATGGCCTTATCTCATAACATAAGTACTCATGCAAGTGTTTGAATGAGCTTCTAAAAATAGTTTATCATGTGCTCGTAAGCTGTTATTATCTTATTTTAATAAGTTTCCAAAATAGCTTATGGAAACAACTTACGTCGAAGCTTACCCCCATTCCCTCCTTGATGCCATCCACCCCGAAAAAAATTTACAGGAAAAACAAATGAGAACAAAAAAAAAAAAAAAAAAATTCAGCTTGCATATCCAAATGCAAATAGCTTATTGAATTAGAATGCTTATGACATAAGCGCTTATTAAATAAACCCTTAGTTAAATTGTTTATCCAAACACCCCCTGAAACTACTAATCCAAATCGGGAAAACTGAAAACTAATGAAATCAAGAAGCAAATAGTAAGATTACTTCCTCAATTGGATTAGATGACTAATTGATTCCAGAATATAACCTAAAGAAAATATTTTGGAGCTATTTTAACAATAAATAAATGAAAACTAAGCCATTATATCAGATTAATGATTAAAGGAAATAATAGAGATCGAGACATTTCAAGTGTTGATTGCACAGTCAAATGTAACAAGAAGTCATAAACTATTGATAAGAGGCAGAAGATGAATAAGCTCAACCTTAGTCCATAGTTCAACTATTATGGGCTCATATGCAGAAACAACAAAAATTGCATCACAAATTCTCTAAAATGAAGGCTTGGCTTGTCTTTTGGCAACCAACAGACAGAAACATGCAATATGAATTTATATGCACAGAATATCTCCTTGAAAACCATGTGTGCCAGATGCAAAGGCAGAGCCAAGAAAATCTACTTTTGAAAATTACAGCATAAGACAACTGTTTGCCTAAATCGGTTAATGACCTTTGATATTAAGGAACCAATTACATTTTTCTGTAGGTAGCGTTTGAAATGTTTAATAAATGATTCATATATACAGCTACATAAGCTGGGAGTCCTTCTCGACTTGTTTAAACTTCAAAATAATGCAAATCAAATGTAAACTAAAACCAGTTATTGTTCTTATCAACATATCCCCGCCATAAATTTATTACCTGCATCTGCACCAGAAGTTCAGTTTTAATTCGTCTTGATGCTTCACTCTCATTTCCTTCTCCACGCGTACCACATAGGGAATCTATTTCATCAACAAATATGATTGAAGGTGCACTTTCACGAGCCATTTCGAAAAGATTAGAAACCAGCTTTTCACTTTCACCCATCCACTTTGAAACCAAGTCTGATGAAGAAACACTGGTGAAGAATTCAAAAGTTAGATAAGCTGGAAAATATATGTCCACCAATGAGCCTATATTCATAACAAAATAAATGACATGTTTTCAAACAAAACCATCGTCCAGGCAGAAGTGGAAAAATTGCATGCCCACGTGAGCAGGAAATCAATTAAAATCATACAACAACAACAACAACAACAACAACAACAAAAAACCTTTTCCCACTAAGTGGGATTAGCTGAACAGAACAAGTGGTGTCATGCCACATTCTCCTATCATAAATCAGATTGAATGACAAACCATTTTCATTTAAATCCTTCTTAATGATTTGGCCTATAATTTTCCTTAGTTTCCCTCTACCTTTAACTATTAAACCATCCGCATTTGATGTAACTTCTTGCCAGGGCTTTTTAAAAGGTCTTCTCCATTAATGTCCATACCACATAAGATGAAACTCTACCATCCTTTTCAGAATAGGTGTTAATCCAACTTTCTTTCTAATGCTTTCATTCCTAATCTTATCTTGTCTAATGTGTCCGCTCATCCATGGTACCATTCTCATCTCAGTATATTGAGCTTAAGTTATTGTTGGCTCTTTATCATCAAGCATTTAATCTCAAACAACATCACAAGTCTTATAATCATGTAGCCAAAGTTTCCCTTCAGCTTGAATAGTACTTGCAATCACAAATTACACCTTGGCTTAAACACTGCAATATGAAAACCTTGTTCTTATACTGGATAAAAACTTGTAGACCTGATTCTTTGCCTGGACAAGGGCAGTTAGGGAGATGGAAACTGGAAGAAAATAGAATGATTTTCTATGGATGGGTTAAAGAAAATTGGAACGACAATATCGAGTTGGAGTGAGCAAATATTTATCAAAGTACAAAAGAAAACGAACAGAGGGAGAGGGAAAGGAAGAGAAAATGAACCCCGAAAGCTAAAAGAACCTAGCGTTTCCCATAATCTAATAATTTATGTTGATAATTATATTTCGCCAGCCTTTAATTTTGTAAGCAATAATCAGACCACAAAGTAAATTAGGGCCAGACAAATTAGTCAATGCTATTGACAAGTAAAAAATTAACAATAATAATAATAATAATAATAATAATAATGATATAGATGTAAAATTGTCCACATGCAATTTCATCAACCAAACTAAGTGTAGTACATAGTGTTTAAAATGATAGACTCAATTTACCTGAAAAATGTAGAATCAGCTTCCGTTGCAACGGCCTTGGCCAGGTAGGATTTACCGGTTCCAGGTGGTCCGAACAACAAAAATGCTCTCCAAGGTCGTCTTTTACCTGAAACACACCATGGAAAACCATATTAAACACTTCAATCAAATAGCACTTGTTCAGTTGTTCCTTGTTTCAAACATTTACCGTAACAAATGTTCAATTGCCCCTAAACACATGTTAATATGCGTAGCTAAATGCAGCTGATCATGATTCGCATTCCAAGGGAAACTCACCAGTGAAGAATTGAGGAAACTTCACGGGCAAGATAACCGCCTCCTGCAAAGCCTGTTTTGCACTCTCCAACCCAGCGACGTCGTTCCACTTCACGTTCGGTTTCTCCCTCACGATCGCGGAGTTCAGCCCGGACCGGAGCTTGGACTGCTCGGGATCCTCCCCGTCTCCATCGCCGTTCTTGGGCTTAGTCTTGGGCCGCGTGGCGACGGCGGCATCCCCGTTAGACGCAGGGCCCGGCCCACCGTCATCGAGGACGGCCCGGATCTCCTCGGCACGGCGCAGATACTCGGTGAATTTCTGGGTGATGGCTTCTTTGATCTTGGGGTTCTTCTCGTACTTGAGATGCGTTTTGAAGTATTCCAACGCGTTCATGTACAGAGGGAACGCCTTCGCGTAGTTCCCCGCATTGTCTTCCTGCACCGCTTGCTTCACGTACTCTATCGCCTGCTCCTTGAAATTGCTGTACATCCTCTTCTCCTTCTTCTTCTGGCTCCCAACAATAGCATACACCGATCGAGAATCGCGACCTCAACGGAAACCCTAGAGCTGCAACAACATCATTTGGGGAAATTTTTGGGATCGATTTTTTTTTTTTTTTTGGAATTTCGAAACCCTAAAGTTTTGTTGTGTGTCGAAAGAGAGAGCGTTTGGCGTTTGGATCAAGTTAGGTGGCGGCGAGTCGGGGAAGGTTCTTCTGCGGAATCTGACCAGAGTGGAACTCCCAAGTTTGAACGCTCGACGACTTCTCAGAGATGCATAATGCGTTTTGTTTTTATTTTTTACTTATTTCTTAATTTCTTAACTTGTTTGGTTGAACGTAAGATAAGAAAAAAATAAAAGGCTTTTTTAACTAATTCACATAAATTAAAAAAGTTAAATAATTTAGTTAATTACATTCTATTTATTAACGATTTGAATTATTTTTTCAAAATTATTTTTAAAATTAGAGGGACTCATCACTCGGTCTTTTCACCTAATTAATTGATCAGTTAATTAATTTTTGTTGAGGCTTGTCACTTCACCTCTTTCACCAATCCTCTTTTTTGGTTATATCAATTTTTTTTAGTTACATTTCACTAATCCTCCCCGGATAGATAAGATGATGTAGTTAAGGATATTTTAGTGAAAAAATAATTAATGCAGGAGAGTAATTGAAAGATATCTTATAAAAAAAGACAAACAAGTTTATCAAAATAGTCTTATATACAAAGATAAAGATAGGGACAGATATAGTAAAAATGAATTGAAAGAAAAATTATAGTGAAAATAAAATATAAAATGTAGAAACAAATTGAAACAGGATTCATATCAAAAGTTTTTTCATGAGTGAAAATACGAATTCTAAAGAAAATTACCTTTTCATTTTATCTATTTATGTCTTCTTATTTAATGTATTTTCCATTTTATTGAAGATTAAGAAATATTATATTCATTATTTTTAGTCTCACTGTTGGTTGCTTTGGCAATTTCAGCGACATGGAGACGTCGGGACCGGGGTTCGAACCCGGGTGTTGCCGTTTAGACACGTGCGTGTGTGTTTGTTGTTTACCATTTCTACTAGCTGACTACAAAAAATATTCATTATTTTTTTTCCTTCCTATTTTGTTCTGACATGAAGATGATGTGTAAAAAAAGGGAATTTTAGTGTTGGGTTAATTATTATTTTTCTTGTTGAATTATGACTAATATTCACTTTTAGTCTTTAATCTTGGTATCCTTCTTATCTCGAATGTGTTGATATGTGTTACAATTGGTTCTCAGTGTTAGCTCTATCTCATAAACTATCAAGGTGTCAAAAAGAGTGACATGTCAGACACGTACACATGGGCAATCTATCCCAGTTGGCTGCTGATATGTTTAAAACGGGTTTATGTCGTGTCACCTCAGCTCCAACCCCCTTCCCTTGTTCTAGCATGCATGTGCACCCTTTCCCCTTCATCGTCCCTCCACACACTGCCTCCCTACCCAGTGCCCACCACATTTCCTTGTCCAAAATTCCCTCCCCATATTACTAAAAACTAATCACTAAAATCCTTACGTGACACCCCACCCACTCCTTGGACTATTGCCGCCTCTCACTACCCACCCTTCACTTTTCCCTCTCCCGCCCCTCTCCCTTCTCACTGCCCACCCCTCCCCTCTACATTTTCTGAGAAAGAAGAATGAAATATTAATCAGAATTCAAGATAATTAACAAATAACACAGCTAAATCCAAAAATTGTATTAGTTGCAAATAGCCCATTGTCTCGTTCTTTAATCTCTTTGATGCTGAGACAATATTGATAGTAACAACAACAATAACTAAAAGAAAAAAAAAGAGAAGAAAAGGGAAGAAACGAAATAGGAAAGAGAATAGACAGATATAAACAGAGGACAAAAGAGAAACAGTAAAGAGGGTTTTCACATACAAGTCATGCTAGAATATAAAAGAAAGCAAAATACAAAACATATCATCGATGTGCTTCTCAACCAAATCAGCAAAGTGCAAGTTTAGCTCTAGTATCACCTTATGCAGCACGAGAGTTTAGTTCCCCCGTGCGCGTGTCTTAAGTTGAAATTGCTTAACCGAATGAAACAGTTTGTTTGAAATTGCTCATCATAGATATAACAGTTGGAAAAAACACATGACAACATTGATTCTTCCAAATATAAGCAGATCAGTAGTTCTATTGTGGCATCCTATTTAGCAATACGCAAATAGAAAGATGTAATGGATCAAGTAAAAAAATAACAGATAAGAATAGCAATTTAAAAAGCCTATAAAAAGGGGAATAAGAGTACTTGTGAAGACCAAGGGCAATACCTAATGCAACATCGACAAATTGGCCGTTAACTAGTATCATTTATCAGATGTAGTAGAAAGGGTGAGGGATGATGACGGTTGGAAACCCCCCAACACTTCCAATCTTCCAGATCTACAAGTGGAGAGGGTGAGGGATGATGACAGCTGGCAAAGCGACGAGGGAGAGGGGTGAGTTCGTTGAGATGCAGTTAACAGAGGAGACAATGAGTACTGCGTAGGTAGGGTTTTGGTTTCTGCCTTAAGTTGCTCGTTGTTATCTGATTTATATTATTGTTTTAGAATTGGAGTAGCTTCCTTAACTGTAAAGTGAAAGCCCAAGAATATCGTGTGTGTTAACGTGTGTTAAGGATAAGGGTGGCTTGGTAGGCCCAAGTCTAAGTCTGACCTTTTTACTTATTTGGACTTTAAGAAATCCTGAACTTGACCTTTTTGTTAAATAGGTAAGGGTTTAAACAGACCATGTCATAGGCCCTTATCGGGTAATCTAGCCTATTCGTGCTCCTAGAAGGAGAAGAAGAAACTAGGGGAATAAGAGGTTGTTGGGGATCTAGAAATGCAGAAGAAACAAAGATGAAAGGGGTGTGTAGGGTAAAGGGTTTTCGATTTTAAATTGGGGGGGGGGTGGTTCAGTATCGTCGGGAAGTTAACTTTTGTACAAAAAGATTTTCGAAAAACAAATGAAACACAAAAGGGAGGGTGCATTAGAAAACATGGTGGTGCAAAAAGCAACCCCCAATTCACGTAAATAAAATCCAATTGGTAGACCGACAAACCGTGGGCCGGGCCCATAAACGTCGACAACTCTGGTTTTCCTTCTTCCTCCTGCACGGTCACTGCATTCTACAGCAAAGATGGAAGAATCTCAGCAGCACCATCACCACCACCAAGACCAACACTGTCACAACTCTCCCCAAACGGCATCACCGCCGATCACCGGCACGTGCTGCAAGTGCGGCGGGCCCACAACTTTCGCGCCGCCGCCACCATCGCCCTCCTTCTCCGAAATCTCGCCACCGCCAACTTACCGGCCCATCCGTGCCCCGGCGATCCCACCGGACCCACACTCTCAGCGAGCCATCATGCTTGCCCCGGTCCCACAAGCCCAACACGTCCCCGTAGCTTCCCCACCCTACCACTTCCAAGTCCCAACCAAACGCATCCAAACTCCCGACGACATTCGCCGCTTCATCGACTCCGATTCCGGCAAGAACTTCCTCGGCTTCGTCGTCGCCCTCTCGGAATCCATCCGCGGCCGCAAAATCTCCGATCCCTGCCACCAATCCGAAACCACCAACTCCATAGTCTCCATCCTCGAAACCCTAACCCAATGGATCGACGAAATCCCCCCTGTTCAGCAAGCCGTGCGCTACGGCAACCCCGCCTACCGAACCTGGCACGAACGCCTCGTCGATTCCGGCGAGTCCCTCATGCTGCGTTTCCTCCCGGAGAATCTGCGGCCGGCGACCGTCGAGATTGTTCCTTATTTCTCCGACAGCTTTGGGAACTCGAGCAGAATCGATTACGGAACCGGGCACGAGACGAATTTCGCAGCGTGGCTGTATTGCCTGGCGAGGTTGGGGGTGATCGGAGAGGAGGATTACCGGGCTGTAGTAAGCAGGGTGTTTGTGAAGTATCTGGAACTGATGAGGAAGTTGCAGTTGGTGTATTGTTTGGAACCTGCAGGGTCACATGGTGTTTGGGGGCTTGATGATTACCACTTTCTACCCTTTATATTTGGGTCTTCGCAGTTGATTGATCACAAGTATATGAAGCCTAAGTCTATTCACAACCAGGATATACTGGACAATTTCTCCCATGAGTATCTTTACCTTGCCTGCATTGCTTTTGTCAAGAAGGTGAAGAAGGGTGTCTTTGCTGAGCACTCCCCCATGTTGGATGATATCAGTGGGGTGCCTAATTGGAACAAGGTCAATAGTGGGTTGCTCAAGATGTACAAAGCTGAAGTCTTGGAGAAGGTCCCCATCATGCAGCATTTTCTTTTTGGCTCCCTTATTAAGTGGTATGTGTGCATCTCTGGTTTCCTATTTAGTCTGTTGATTTGCTTCTGCCTCCCATTTGATTTTATGTGTTGTAGTTGTTGTTGTAATTGTATGAGGTTATTCGCTTGTACTTGTATGGCATGTGGACATTAGATATAATATAGATTAAGAAGATGAAACCAATATCTTCAAGAACAATATGTTAATAAAACGGAATTTTAATGAAAACTTTACTTAACAACGAAACAATTTAAAGAAAAACTTTTAATATTTAGTCCCTAAAAAAATAAGACATTTCTGGATCCGTTCATAGACAGTGAACATGATCAATCGGGTGTATTCTACCATTAATTCATTATCCATATTGAGTCCCAGAGATCCCCTAGTATTTATGATCACTGGTCATTTCTGGCGATGTGCCATGAATTAGAAATTTATAATCTGCTGGAGCTATTCCATAGAAATTAGAAAAGTTTATTTATAACTGAAAGGCAATATTTTTGTTTGCTGTCCAGAGCATCAACCTTGAATTATGGACTAAACAGTTGGCTAGAGCGAAAGACATTGAATTTTCATGTTTTTGCTTCATCATTTATCGTTTATGGAAGTTCTAGTGCATGACCCAGGATCATGTTATAAAACAAATAACTTTTTTGGGTTAGTTACTTTATGTAATGAAAATCAGGTATTTTTGATAGCAGGAGACTTTGCCTGCCTTGATTGTTGCTTAATGGATGCATGTCAATTAGTCAGAAGCAGACACAATTGTTTGGGCTTGTTTTGGATCAATTTCATCGTAGTGAAGTTACATGGGTCGATGCCTCTATTTGAAAAATACGAAAGATCATAGCTGTAATTTTCTTACCAAATTTAAACTCTCCCACACATCCTTTGTTCTGATCTAAAAACTCTCTTGCTTCCCTTAAGAGTTTGAAAAATCAATGATTTTCTCTCTATCCACCCATGTTATCTGAGCAAATAATTGGGTATTATTCAAGTGATGAAATTGTGTAAAGTTTTTGATTTAAGCGGTCCGAGCAAAGGATTGATGTTTGCAACATTTGTTGCCAATGTTGGTGCATGTCAATTAGTTATACATGATTGCATGGTCTTGCATTTGTTGTCATCTGTTTTAACTTCCAGGTGAATTGTCAAACAACTATTTGTTGCATAAAATCACTATTGTGTGGTTGAGTGTTCTTTGAGTGAATTACTGCGTTAAAGAGATACCATGCCTTAGATTTACTTCGGACTGTGATGTGCTGACCTTCCTTTAATGCATGGGAATTATGTAAAGTGGTGTTATCCGATAATCTTTTGTCAATGCCAGTGTTTTTATAACTGAGCTCTGCTTTAAACTGATGTTTATAATCTTTTGCTTGATAAACTTCTCATTTTTGTCATAAAAGTCGCATATTTTTCCTGAATGTCTTAGTCTATGGGTTAATCACACACTTTATGTCTTTCCCTCTTTCCCAGCATTAACTGATAAGAGTTTTGCAAGATATTGAGTGAAAAACATCCTCGGCTCCTGGAGTCCTGGGGAAGAAAATTGGGGGGGGGGGAATCTGAGATGATTAGGATGTGCAAGTTGTGCAGTGTAGTCTTTTGATTTGTACCTTCATGTTTGAATTGTTTCCAAACTGACTGTGAAAGTCTAATATGGCTTGTGGAAAATTTCCCTTCTTCACTCTTTCAATTCCTGATTTTTTGTTTTTTGTTTTTTGTTTTCTGCTAGGGAATAGTGCTTGGAGTGACTTTGCTGGGGGCATTGCTGAGGCCAAGCTATGGACCAGGTTGATGAAATCAGAGTATAGGAAGTGTTTAGAGGGGAATTATATCTATAGCAGTTATTTGATGGATCTCTTGATATAGTCACTTTGTTGAAGTACTTGTTCGCTGTCGACTTACTTATTCTAGATATAATCACGTTCGTGAAAGTAAAAGATAATGGAGAGTTTCTTCCTTTTGCTAGATGACCGACGACAATGTTGGCTACATGTCGAAGAATGGTCATAAGCACGCAAGATCCGGTTAATGTATTTATTCTGCTAGATTCTGGCTCTTGCATTATGATTTATGAGCAGATTGGAGTATAGCCCCTTTATCTTGCTGACGAGATTTGGGACTTATTACATTTTGTAGTGAATATACAAGTTTGAAAATTCATGACGTAGTTTCCAATTCCAAATTTTTTCACTAGTCAATCAGCATTTCCTCCAAATCCAATTATTGATGTTTGGCCTAGATTCGGAACTATCCTGCAAAATATCATGGCTTCCCCTCACATCATCATGGTTTGTGAATGTTCTTTGGTTGGAGGTTGCTATTAGCACCTCTTTTGTTAATACACAATAACGAGTCCTTTCATATTTTTTTCCAATACATCTCTGTCCGAAATCGACTTCCGTAAGCCATGTATCCATTTTGCTGGTAAATAGTATTCCAGAAGTTAACATCTGAAGTATTTACTATGTCTGAAAAGTGTTGTGCGGATATTAACTTCCAGAAGACATTATTAACATTCAGACTATTTCATAACGTCTAGAAACAAACTTTTGGAAGTTGGTAATGACTAACGTTCGAAAGTTTACTTCTAGAGATTTATTGAACTTGGAAAAAAAATAAAGTTTGTACAACATTTTTGGCAGAATCCCAAACAGTATATCTATATCCAAACGTTAATCATTTAGGAGTAATAAGTGTATTATGCAAATTATTAAACAAGTACAATTAGTCCTAGTTCTTTCGGTACATAAAATGAACAAACCAACGATATATGGTTAGTATATGGAAATTCCCGTGCACCAGCATTAGGTCTACAAGATTTGTTTCATTGCAACATGGTAGGAGGTATTGGGCACACATGCTTAAAGATCACATGTGAATAAGACATAATTTAATAAAGTCAATCATTCATGACACTTAATAAATTCATTGTAAATATATTGGATCATGTTTTACTTGTATAAAGAGAATATTCGACACAAACTCCATGCAAATGATGTGATGATTGGTCAGTGGATGACCTCTAAGAGGGAAAAAAAGGGCATGCATCCTTGCAATGACAAAACAACCAAATGTTATATTTTGTGGCAATTAAATAACTCATGTCTGATAAGGTTATACACTTTTTTGGAGGCGTGTTTCAAGGTTTGTGCACCACATAGCTTTATTGATTTCAAACACTCACTTCAGATACCCAAAGAGTTGAACAGAATCATGCTTATAGGTATTAAGGCTCTATTTGGTGAAAATTGTGAATAAGTTATTTGATAATGAATAAACTAATTTTATTTGAAAATTAACAACTAAAATGTTCATTGATTGAATTTAGTTGTTGAACCAACACATTTGTTTTATAATAATTATCACTTTTAATATTATAATTTATTTTAAAATATTATCATCTTAAAAATTAGAATATATATTTTTTATGTTAATCTAATTTTTAAATATTTCTATTAAATTAAATGAGAAAATATAAATGATTATATCATTTTTATACAAAGCTTATTTTTTTAAACAAAACTATATTGACTACTATTTTTTATCCCCAATATATATCTAGTTAGTGAAATTCATCTTTTACTATGTATATATTTTGTCAATTAAGTTAGTTTTTAAAACTGTGATGCAAAAATTCTTTTATAGATAAAAATTTATAGATTTTAGGTGTAATTTTGATTTTTATAAGAATTTAAAAAGACCACATATCTTTTTGAGAAATTATTACACGATATTGAGCCATTGAGGTTGTTGGTGTGTAGAGTAGAGTAGACTAGACGGTGAGGGGGTTTCGGTTTGGTTTATAGCGGCGCGATGGGAAAGCGAGAGAAGCAGAAGCATGGGAGAAGTCAACGAGGGAGAGGGTCCTTCAACTATCTTCAAGAGGAAGATTTCATTGATGACAGTGCTCCTCACTCTTCTTCTCCAAGGCTTTCGCCCTCTGACGAAGAAGAAGAAGAGGAAGAAATAGAAGGCGGCGGTGATGCTGACAACAATGGGGGAGATGAAGATGAGGAGGAAGCGAAAAATCTCGAACACCCATCACGTGATATGCCTTCAAAATTCCTCCTTTACCAACAATCTGTCCAGGTCTGTGCCTGCCTCCTATAGCTAGCTTTGTTTGGTTGGTTTCTGATGGAATGCACTAGATTAAAACTTGTTAAGTGTGTTTTACTTAGTATTTTTAGGGTTTCGCAGCAGCCAAATTAATTGGTTATCGTGATTTTTTTGACCTGATAGAGAAGTTGTTCATAATGTGGCTTTTGTGAATCATGCTTTTTGTTATTGCAGTCTCCCAAAGGAGACATAAGTTATTTGCAAAAGTTCTTTCTCATGTACGTCGGTGGAAGGATGGCCCTCCATCTTCAAGAAGATTTCTGTGGCACCGCGTTTCTTAGGTACATTGTGTCATTGTATTGTTGTTGTTGTTGTTGTTGTTGTTGTTGTTTGTTGTCATCATCATCAATGCCCCTTTAAATTTATTAATATTTCCTTAAAAATGTTTGCTTATCTCTCCTCTTTTTGACATAAAATTGTGATCTCTTTCGATAAGTTGAAGACTTGAATTTGTCTTTTAAATACTATTAAACATACTGTCACTGATATTACAGGCAAATCATATGGGTTATGATCACTTGCCATATTACCATGGTCATGTGTGTATTATGCTTATGAACACCCACGATCACGGTCGTGACAATCCTTTCATTATTTATGTACATTTAAAATCTGGTTTGAGTTACAAATTACATGGTTGCTTTGTATCCTGGATGGAATTCTATTCCTCGTGATATTTCATTGCTAAACATCTAACTGCTGATTCTTTTATGGCTCAAAAATCGCCAGATTGGTAAAATCTATTTCAAAGAGGAGTTTTAATTCACCTAATCCTGTTCTCTTTTTTATATCTCTATATATTTTATATCAGCCTGTCTACTTATCTGACATTGATTTATGTTTGACAGTACGGAATGGCTCCGAAGTGATCCAAGAAGGACAGCTGTAGGATTAGATTTGGATATTGAGGCACTTAATTGGTGCCTGGAAAACAACACACCTAAAGTTGGGGCTGATGAATTTTCTAGAATATCCCTCTTTCATGGGAATGTCCTACAACCTCTTCAGTCTAAACTTGTGAAAATGGATCCCCAGGAACTGGTAAGGAACATTTCACTGTCACATAATACAGAGAACCTGCAGACTGAGACTGGTGTACTTGAGTCTGATATTCAAACATGCTCTGCTGCTCAAGATGATAAGTTAACTAAGAGAAACTTTCCACTGCCTGGACGGGATATCGTGTGTGCTTTTAACTACAGCTGTTGTTGTCTCCATAAACGTGCTGATCTGGTTTTGTATTTCAAGCATGCCCGTGAAGCCTTGTCCACGAAAGGTGGGATTTTTGTGATGGATTTATATGGGGGTACATCTTCAGAGCACAAGTTAAGGCTTCAGAGAAGATTTCCTAATTTTACGGTATAGTATTCTTGATATTAATTTGTTCCAATTCATTACACTAGCTAGAAGATGTTGCCACAATCTATGTGGAATTGCCTTTCAGGGATTATATGGATGTGAATCCACTTGGTTGTACTGTAAAAAAAAATTGTACACACTTGCATTGGGAAACAGGACAGATGATTGATACATAAAGTATGATCACTCTAACTTTCTCTACTAAAATCATTCCATCCTCAAATTTTACTTTATCACCTCATGATCCATAATTTTCCTGCTTCCTACCCCTTCCTGAATAGTTTTCTTCACTCACTGTAAGTCTTTTATAATTGACCTATAACCATTATATATCTAGTTAGTGCATGAAAATGAGTATATTCTTACTGAATTTCTTCTTTGACTATCAAATATGGAAGTTACTAATTAATAACCGATAGGGGTTTGTTGTGAATCTTCTCCTGGATGGCTGGATAATGTTTAATGATGTGTAACTTTGTGACCAAAATCTGCAGTATGTATGGGAGCAAGCTGAATTTGATATTATTCAACGGAAAACAAGGATTAGCCTCCATTTTCATATGAAAAAGGAACAGAGAAAACTTCGCCATGCATTTTCATACAGCTGGCGGCTGTAAGTTTCTTTTTTTTTTGTTTGTTTCCCTTCAATTCATAAAAGAATATTTTCCATATTTGAGGTGAAAATTGTGCGCAATAGCTCAAACTTTAATTGTATTCTTGTTCATATTTTCTAACATCATAAGAGGTGTGATTCAGGTGGACATTGCCTGAGATCAGGGATTGCTTAGAAGAGGCTGGATTTCGGTCTGTTCACTTTTGGGTTCGAGAGATGCCAGACACCACAGAGATCACAAGAACAGAGGGATTTGGTGTGGGAAAGGATGTAAAATATGAAGAGACAACAAGTTTCCAGCAACAAGATTCTTGGAATGCTTACATAGTTGGTGTTGCATAGATTCTTAGGATGTTTAATTTAGTTTCCGTTGCATTAATTTTGTCACAACAAGAAGACAAACATCACTTTTAATCAGTTTCTTTGTTTGTAATTTAACTATCTTTTCTTTCTCTAATATTTAGTTTTAAATTGGATTTAGCTTGAGGTTAAGAGGCATAACAAGGTTTTATAGGTACATCCATCTCAAGTTTGGTATGAAAAGTTCATCAATTAATACTGAGGAAACACTGCACACTAAAATTACGTTTTGCCATGTATGTATATGCAGACAGTAGAATAATGGGAAGTCGCATAAAGAGAGCTATACTCTTGTATTGAGAAGGAAAAAGGGCAGGATTTGTATTACAAAAGCTAGAGTTACATGAAGAATCAATAGAAGATATGACTATAGATATACACTAGACTTGTGATCTAGACTTCACAATTAGTGCATCATATACATTTGTCAGATAGCCTTTCATGGCAGTGACATGTTTACATAAAAAAAAAAACTGAATGTTCAAGAAAACTTGCAGTCAAGTTGACGGTTTTGAGAGTTCTTTCTTGATAGCATGAGAATATGTCTGGTGTTGATATTGGAGGGTAACATCCAACAGTTCATCAAGAGGTGTCCCTGGCTTCCAACCTAACCCCAGAAGAATACACGGTAAGAAGAATGTGGAAATTCTGCAGAACAATACCATAGATTTAAAAGAATCAATGATTGAATACCAAGCTGCCTGGTGATAATTGTCATGTCAGGGATGCGCCTATCACTGTCATCATAGCCTTTACCATAAAAATCCTCTGAACTCACATCCAGAGTTGATAGACTAGAGGCTGGTACACCAGACACCTTTGCATAAACCTTAATGAAAAATACAAAATGAGCCAAAGCTGTTTATTTTTTATTGAATAACAAAGGCAAGAACACAGCTAAGTTAGATGCCTAGGGCTACCTGTATCATAAGTTCAGCTAGTTCCTTGACAGATACTTCATTGTCTGGGTTTCCCACATTAAAAATGTACCCATTTGCTCTGTCCGGGTTATCCTGCATGTCACATGATGTTATATAACATAATACATCAGTGCAAGCTCATATAGAAACATAGAAGTTGACTTGTGAACTTACAATCATTAACAAAACAGCCTCAATTGCATCTTTGATGTAGAGAAAGGTTCTCTGGGATAGTCCACCATCAACAAGTTGGAGCGGCTCGCCACGCAGGAGATTCTGGAACAAGAAGCTTTGAGAAAAAACAGTAGTAGTGCATTAAGATCATGAAGTCATGAACAGGAAACAGAACCAGCTAGCTGATGTTACATTACTGAAGCAAGCTAAAACTCTTGGGACACCGTCACTTGGGCCATCCACACCGGGAATGAAGTCCATTCTAGGTCCAATCCAGTTATAAGGTCTCACAATAGTGAACTTGAGGCCATTCTCCGCGTGCTCAGCTACAGGTTAGTATATACTGAAGAGTAAGTTAAGAAAATCTAATCTTCATAACTATCATAATCAAAAGAAAAAAGACAGCTCATTTGTTTACCATATATTAGCCTGTCAGTCATTTGCTTTGCACATGCATAAGACCATCTTTGTTTCTCAACCGGACCAAAAATACAAGGACTAACATCTTCTTTGAGCATGTAATATTTGGGGTCCTGCATCACTCAAATTCGTGTTAAACAGAAAATTAAATGGCATTTGATTTCTTTTATTTTTCTCATTACATTTTTCACTTTCTCCTTTATTTTTCTACTCTTTCTACCACTCTTTCACACTTCACATATAGTTATACTATCATTTTTGTTTTCATCAAGTACTTGTAAAGTTCACAAAAAGAAAAGGGAGTAAAGTACCTTTCTATATTCCTCTGGGAGGAAGCTACCTATGGTCTTTCCAAAAACCTCGCACGTAGAAAAATGAATCAAACGCTTGTTGTTCTCAGTGCAAAACTTAATCTGCATTACACGAATAACTCAAATTACATGCACAACACGTAAAAACACGAAATTGAAGAGTACTCATTTTCAAGAAACCACTCAATTTAGAAAACCTACCACCGGAATTGCATCAATGAAATTACTGAAAATTGTGTCCAAAGGGCGCGTGTTATAATCCGCCGGCGTGCAAATTGCAGCAAGATTGATAGTCTGCAATAAATAACAACGCAAATTGTTAAAACAAATAGATAGAAATGGGAACAAGAAAATAAAAATAAAAATTAGAGAAAAAAGAAAAGAATACGAGATCGGAAGCTTTGACGAGGGTTTCGAGGCGTGAATCGTTCTTGATGTTCATGTGATGGAACTCAATGCGGTGGGCCCAGGGGAGGGACTTGTCGAGAAGGTGGTTGATTTTCTCGGAGGAGACGTCGACGACTATGGCCTTGTGGGAGGTGTCGGCCATGAGCTTCTCGCAGAGGTGTGATCCGATGAAGCCGCCGCCGCCGATCATGCATATCGACACCGGCGGGATGGGGTTCCCGTCAAGGTTCACTCGCGCCATTGGAGACCCAATAAGGGAAGGTTTTTGTTTGTGCAGTGAGAGAAAGAAGAAAGAAAATGCAGAGAGGAAGGGGAAAGAGGAAACAGAAAAGTGGGTGTGGCAGTTATAGCTGGTTCCTTTTTTTAAAGATTGATTGAAGAAGGAACTGAGAAAGCGGTGGCATTGTCGAAAATTAGCCCTCAATTTCAGTTATGGACGTTGCTTATGGTCACTTACGTCTTCTTACGGCATATGTATATCATTATTCAATTATTTTTTTCAAAGACCATATTAATTGAGTGCATAGGAAAAAAAAAATGACCAATGAAACTCATTTTATGTTATAAATAAATTGAAAGTTTATTTCAAATATATCCTAGCATTAATTGACTGCATAAAAAATACGTAAATTTTTAGTAAATATATATCTCACATTAAAATAAGAGTATAAAAAGAATTTCGGTAATTAATATATCTTGAAATGAATTTATTTTTCTAATAATTAGGATAAAAAAACCTAATTTTATCTTATAATAGAGACTACAGGTATTAGTAGCAGCAGCATCAGTTTCTTCTTTCTTAAGGTGTGTCCATAAGAGTATCTTCAATGAAGAACAAGTCCTTTGGTTCTTTACTATCATTATATGGGTCCTTTAATGCCACATAGGATATAAGAACCAAACTTAGTTTTTACTCTAATGGAAGAATAATCCCTTTGTTTTTAAGTGGATCTCATAGTTGACCCCACTTATTATTTATATTTCTATTTTTTTATTTCAACTTAAAATTTTAATTCATATATAATTTAATTATAAAATAATAAATACACAAAAAAAATAAAAATATTAAAAATATTGCAATTTTTCTAAATTTTCTTTATATATATATATATTATTTATCATTAAAAAGTTAAAATAATGAAAAATACATAAATATGACAAGAAATACATAACATTATTGCGAAATCAGTTTTCGTTGTTCTTATGTCCGAAACGTTCTCAGATGTGCTCCACCAAATCTGCTTGAAGTTGTCGATGGTTTTGTTTTTCATGAAGATGTGTTCTCCGTTGCATATATGTCGTAAAGTCGGGATGAGGATCAGTAGATACTTCAGTTGCTGAGGTGTCATTCTCTTCCTCTCTCATTTCAAATCTCTCTTCTCAGCCTCTCGTTTCTTCTCTTCTGTTCTCACACACCACTGGCCTTCCAGGCCGTACGAGCTCCTCACCGCCTCACCTCCTCCCTCACTTCGAAACACGTCCTCCCTGCCTCCTCTCCTTCCTCACTTCCGAACACGTCCTCACCGCCTCCCCTCCTCCCTCACATAGATACTCGACCTCTGTCCTCATCTCCCACAGATTTGGGTCTCACCTCCTCTCCTCCTCCTTACTCGACCCCACTCTTCATCTAATTTGGAGTCGAGTTTCGTCCATTACTCGCCCCCTAGTCTTCATCTCCTTCCTCTCCATGATTTTTTTGAGCTTTCTGTTTCTATTTTTATGTCAAGATCTGCTAGTGGTTTGGATCTGTTTTTTGATTCAGGTTTGAAATAGGGTTTAGATCTGTTTTTTATTTTGATTTTTTGAGATCAAGATTTGTTTTTCATTCAGATTTAGATATTTTTTTTTGAGCTTTCTGTTTCTGTTGATTTGTTTAACACATTTTTTTTTATTTAGATCTTACAGATCTTTTTTTTATATTCAGATTTTGATCTTTTTATTTTTATTTTTCTTGGTGTCTTTTTCTTCACTGATTCATGATTTTTGTTTTTCCCCCTCTCAAAATCGTTGGATTTGTTGGGCAGAAAATTAATTTTTTGGGCACTTTTTCTATTCCTATCAATGTTCTTCAGAGTTCTTGGAGTAGAATTGTTCTCCACCCTGGCCTCCACATCGGTCACCTCCAATGGTGTGAAAATGAAGAACATGTTCTTGGTGCCAAGAACAACCGAAGAACAACCCATTGGAGATGCTCTAAGCACATATTTGTCCATATACACTCATACATGTCGGTACAACGTGTATCCATCCGCGTACGTGCTTCACACAACACCATGTCTGTTTACATGTAATGATGCATGTCAGCATTTCACTGCCACATCAACACATGCCAGTTGCTCACTTGTTCATGTGTATCCATCCATGTCACAACCACATGTGTCCATGTGTATCCATCCACACTAGCACTCCACAATCTCATCAACGCCACATGTACTCATCCACGACAATATTTCACGGCCACGTCAATATTTCTGTTAATTATTGGATGTTAAGTTTGTGATTGGCTAGGTTTGCAACCATTAAAAAAATATAGGAATCAAAATCACAGAATTAAAAATATAGGGACTGAAATCGCGGAAATCCTAATCTTGGGGACCAAGTGTAATTATGCTTTCTGTTTTTCAAATGAGGATAAAAACGACGTAGTTTTTTTCAGCAGTTTTTTTTTTTTTTTTTAATAAAAAAGATAGGCACCTTTGCATCCTCGTGGGGCCCATAACCAAAGCTCACTGCTCGCTCACAGCACAGGCCGCCGTGCACAGACAGCCGTTCGCAGGGATCCACCGCCTTTCGCAGGGATCCACCGCCGTTCGCAAGCTCTTTCGCCGCCGAAAACAGACCACCGGGTCTTCCTTCACCAGATGTGAGGGACAAGCTCCCACTAACAGACATGCATTTACCGCTGCAGATTTTGAGGTTTTCAAATTTTTTTATCGATATATCACCATATATAGATACTATTTTTTATCCATGCATTTTCTGGTCTTGAAAAAGGAAAAAAAAAGATATATGATTTGCTCGAGGAAATCCTCAGCATGATTGAGTCTTGATTTACAATCTCTAATTTCAGGAATTAGGAAAATAAACTAGAAATATAAGTCGGATCCTAATTATGACTAGCAAATATACAGCCCCGAATATAGAATATTCTCCAACACTAATCAAGTCCACCCTTTTCACAGCTCTGTGGGAACCGCATCCTCTGTTTCACAGCATCTTTTGGCACCTGAGTTGGAGGTCTTCTGTTTTTGGCAGCGTCTCCAGCCCTTGTTTGATTCCTTAATTCCTGTCTTTGTTATTGAGTTATCATTATGACTTAGATTAATGATGATTGTGTTATAATAGTAACTTTTGGTATTAATGATGTATAAGTTTTAGCATCTATTATGTGTGCATTAGAAATTATTTACATTATATTTGCCATATTTGGTGTGACAGCCGCTGCCTGATCTGCTACTTTACTATAGCATTTTTGGGGTCATCGCCATACATGATTGATTAAATACTTTAAATGCTATGATGGTGACAAAAAAAGTATCTATTGTGGGTATAGGAATTGTCTGCTCTTGGAACTCAGGAAACTGCTACTGAGTTTCCTTGCAATTTTGGAATGGTCAGTTACAATTCGTTTATTTTTCTCGTGAGATCATATGAGGATAACATTGCCATTTTAATTTAGCTAAGGGTGAACTCTTTATTGATACTATTGTTGTCAAAAAGTGGCTATAGCGGCACTATAGCGCTATGGCGTAGCGGAATTTGAACAAACTGCTATTGTTCTGCGAACCGCAATTTAGTACAAAGTGTTATCAAATAGCGGCTATAGTGGCGCTATAGCGCTGTAGCACATCGGAATTTGAACAAACCGCTATTTTCCGCGATCTGCGATTGAAAACACTGATTGATACATATTGCAAAATAAATCAATATATATATATATATATATATATATATATATATATATATATATATATATATATATATATATATATATATATAACCTACCGGCCCTTTTGAAGTGGGGTAGGACTTAGGATTGATCACCAACTAGCCTGTTCCTATCCATTCAAGGCTGATGTGTGATGGGCTGGCAGGGCCATCATATTCTGGTGGAGCTATATTATGATTATTCACTTTTAGATGTAATATAAGTTTGTTTTAGCATGATTCCCCCAATTTTTCAAATGGAGATTTTTTTTCTTATTGTGTGGCCTAACCAGAAGAATTGTGAATGGATTTGCCTTATTTTATCCATCCTTTTCTTTCTCATCTATATATAATTTTAGCATTTCTAAAGCACCAAGCTAACGCTATTCTCTATTATTTGTGCAGCTAAAGAACCCGTAGTTGTAGGACATTAGTTTTATCCTCTTCTTTTTGCATGGGATTGGAATTCAAGTGTGCATTTATTGGGCATGAAAATGCTCAGTGGTTGGCATCGTTTTATTTTTGGTCTTCCATTAATTTTTCTTCTTACTCATCTGCTGCTTTCTGGTGGGTAATCCTTTCACTTCTTTATTTGTAAGTTTGAATCTTTCTGTTTAATATATAAGTGAGTTTTACAAGTGAACTTGGTTGTCTTTTCATCAGTCATGGAGTTGCACAAGAACTCAAATATGGAGGAACCCCACAAGCAACTAAACAAGAAATTTGATCATCTGGTTCTTGGTCCTGCTGCTGGCCAAGGCTTGTCAAATCGTTTGCAATGCCAAGGTTCCTATTGTCTCTTTATAAATAGTATTTTATATTATGGTCTAAATCTTGAAATGTTTTTGCTCGGAATGATGTGATTTCTAATAAGGTTGTCTTAGGATCTGTTGTTTTATATGATAATGCTACTGAGGACCCACATTGCCACTATGAACGTGTTAGTAACATTTTGAAAATTGCCTTTGGGATTTTGATCACTTAGCATTCACTCTGCATGCTCTCAATTGCCTCTTATTGTTTGGTTTATGTTTATCCCTATAGTGATTGTGTAATTAAGGAAATTTTTATTTCCGTACGTTTCATAATCCAGATAAACTTGTAACTATAATCACGGTGGCCCCTAATATGGACCCCATTTTAGGGGTCCAAAGGTGGTCCCGTCCCGTGTTGAAATTTGATATATCCGATTTTATTTTATTTTTTAAAATTTTCTTTGGTTAAACCGTTAAAAAATCTAGCGTTGAGGTGTTTAAAATTTAACAACCTACGGTGAAAAATTCGGTAAAATAGAGAGGTCCACCATTGGACCGGGTCAATATTAGGGGTTACCCTATAATGACATCCAATAATTATTGTATTTCTTGTAGATTTTAAATGTTTTAATGATATCATTTTTTTTTTAACTATTGAGGAGGCTTTCATTTTTCTCCTAATTGTCCTGTTCATTTTTCTTTTGTGTCTATTGATTCTTATAATGCATTTTACATGTCCGCAATTCACAGGGACAAAAGCTCTTAACAGGACCCACTTGTCTAACAGCAGATTAAGTGTAGATGGAGATATCACATTTGTCACTGTCTTTGCCATTTATAATTATTCTCTCAATAGTGTAGATGATAAATCATCAAACACAGTTGTTGGCAACGCTTCATATAATAAGGTGGACAGGTCAATGGCAGTGTTGAATGTCTTCATTAACTTCATTCAGGTAACTTATTGAACAAAAATTGTGGGTTTGTCACATTGCAAAGAGAGCTTATTGCCTTTGATTATTGTGTATGCTGTTACTTTACTGAGTATAGTGTGGTTAAGTGCGTTGCCTTTGTCAATGACATAAAATACTTTTGGAGTTTATCAGCTGGAAATAGTGGAATGTTTTTGTCTTTTTACCTTTTTCCTACCTTGGCACTATTTGTTCAGCCACATTCCCTTAAACATGTACATGCCAACCTTTGCCTACTGATAAAGTTCGATTGACGGGCAACAAAGGTAGCTTGCGTGATTTAAAAGTAAATACCTTTGGTACTGTACATTGTACAAACCGCATTGAATTTGTATCATTCATTATAGGACCTAGAATAAGTTTCTCCCACCATTTCAAAAAAAGAGAACATACCATAAGTCCATAAGGCCTTAGCATGTGATTGGCAAAAATCTTCGTAATTTTGTAGGAAATGAATGCATAGTTGCGCACCACTACCCACTTGAAATGTTCATCTTTGCATTTATAGAAGGAAAAGTAAAAAAAAGAAGAAAGTAAGAAACAGATAGAGAATGAGACACAAAAAATCATTATAATCGTTCACCTGCGCAAATGTCTTTTTCGCTCAAAATCTCAGAGAAACTCACTAGGAAGAATTTCCTGATTTGGCGGCAACAAGTTGAACCTTATGTCATTGCGAATGGCATGCACGAGTTCCTCGTTTGTCCGGCAGTGCCGTCGCAATACCTAACTGATGCAGATCGTATCGCTGCGAGGTTGAATCCTGAGTATCACGCGTGGTTGCAGAAAGATCAAATGCTTCAGTCGTGGTTGCAATCGACGCTTTCGAGTGACATTCTCTCGCGTTCTTGGTTGCTCTCATGCGTATGAAGTTTGGGAGCGGCTTCATGCGTATTTCCAGAAACAAACGCGTGCGAAGGCTAGGCAATTGCGATCTGAACTTCGCGCGACGCAACTCAACGATCGCATTGTCGCTGAATACTTGCTTCGAATCGAGGCTCTAGTTGATGCTCTAGCGTCGATTGGAGATCCGGTTCCTCTGAATCAACATCTTGATGTAGTTCTCGAAGGTTTGCCTCAAGATTTTGGATCGGTAATTTCTGTTGTTGAAAGCAAGTTCGAGTCTATGGATATTGAAGAAGTTGAAGCTCTTCTTCTGGCTCATGAACTTCGTCTTGATAAGTTCAAGAAGAAAGCTATTAATGAATCTGTCTCGGTTAATCTGACTCAAGTGTCAAAGCCTTCTGCTCAAACTGCAGAAGAGAACACTTCTGCACAGGTTCATCTCACTCACGAGTCACAGATTGACAATAATGTGACTGGATCTGCTGGAAATGGCTCGTTTCGTGGTCGTGGCCGTGGTACTGGTCGTGGCCGTGGCCGTGGCCGTGGTGGTTGATTCTCCAATGTTCAGTGTCAAGTTTGCTTCAAGTTTGGTCATCTTGCTGCTACTTGCTGGCATCGCTTTAATCAAGGCTTTCAGCCTCCAATTCCTGCCAATTTTCAAGGATTTCAAAGTCCTCATTTTGATGCTTTTGGTTTCCATGGACCTCCTATGCCTAATGCCTATGGTCCTCATGGTTCTCATGGTTTTCCTATGCCTTCAAGTATGTTTCCATAGCAATATCCTTCAAATACTTGGGTGCGGCCTTCCTCACAGCAAAGGCCTCCTGGTTTTCAAGCACCTCAACCGAGTGCTATGGTCACCAATTTTGCTCCAAATGATTCCAACTCGTGGTTCCCTGACTCTAGAGCTTCTTTTCATGTAACCAGTGATCAGAACAATATACAGCAGCTTGGTCCATTCACTGGACCTGACCAAATATTCATAGGAAACGGTCAAGGTGTTCCTCTGGTTCTAGTGTGTTTCAGTCTCCTTTTAATTCAAATATGTCTCTTGTCTTGCATAATCTGCTTTTAGTTCCTTCCATAACCAAGAATCTTGTTAGTGTTAGTAAGTTTGCAAAGGACAGTTCAGTTTTCTTTGAGTTTCATGCTAATCATTGCCTTGTCAAATCTCAGGAAACTAGTAAAGTATTGCTACGGGGACAAGTTGGTCTTGATGGACTTTATGAGTTCCTTAACATGCTTCTACAACCTGGTCAGCCTTCATCATCACATTCTGTTCCATCTCCACCATCCACTACTGCCAAGTCCACACTGTCTACTGTCAATTCCATTACTGCAGGCCCTAGTTCTGCCTCTGCATCTGCTTCTAGCTCTTCCAACAGTAGTTTTTTGGCTTCTATGCCACTATCTTGTACTTACCTATGGCATCTAAGATTAGGCCATCCTAATACTCAATCAATGAATCTTGTAATGGACCAATGTAATATTCCATTTTCTAATAAAGATGCCTCTCATTTTTGTGCTGCTTGTTGTATGGGTAAAGCTCATAGAATTCACTCACCACCTTCACACACCACATACACCATGCCTCTTGAACTTGTTTTCAGTGATTTGTGGGGTCCATCCCTTAGCACCTCTTCTCTCGGTTTTAAATACTATATCACCTTTGTTGATGCCTACTCTAGGTTTACTTGGATTTATCTTCTTAAAACAAAATCTGAAGCCTTTGAAATTTTCAAACAATTTGAGGCCATGGCTGAATTACAATTCGGGTTCCCTCTAAAATCCTTACAAACTGATTGGGGTGGTGAGTTTAGACCCTTCACAAAATTCCTAACTGACCTAGGTATCCATCATAGGCTAATATGTCCTCACACACCATCAAAATGGTGTTGTGGAAAGGAAACATAGACATATAATGGAACTTGGACTCACTCTTTTGAGTCATGTCTCTTTACCTCTTCAATTTTGGGACCATGCCTTTCCAACTGCAGTTTACCTTATAAACCGATTACCTACAACATCTCTTAATCTTCAAATCCCATACACTGTCTTACATAAATCCAGTCCAGATTACAAGTTTCTAAAAGTATTTGGATATGCATGTTTTCCACTACTCAGGCCATACAACATTCATACGTTGGATTTTAGGTCTCATGAATGCCTCTTTCTTGGTTATTCTTCTTCTCACAAAGGCTACAAGTGCCTCTCTCCCACTGGAAAATTGTTCATTTCAAAAGATGTTCTTTTTAATGAGTCTAGGTTTCCATACACTGAATTGTTCTCTAAGTCCTTTACTCCTCTTCCCATTGGTCAAGCTTCTAGTGTTTCCCCGTCACCATTAACTCCAGTTCTGTCTAGTCCCAGAACTGTTAGTCCCTCTTCTACTGTCAGTTCATCTTCTAATGCCTCTACCTTTTCCAGTCAAAATCCTCCAGGTCTTACAGTTCCTAGTGTGTCTTCTCCAAGCAGTAACTCTTCTTCCACTGCTTCTGCATCTCCATGCGGTAATTCTTCTTCTTACAATTCTGTTTCTCAGGTTTCTCAACTTGAACAGGCTGAGCCTGAACAAGTGCCTGTTCCAGCAATGTCCACTAATACTCACCCTATGCAAACTAGGTCAAAGTCTGGTATTGTGCTTCCTAGAGTTCATCCTAGGCTTCTGTTAACACACACAGAACCGAGGACTATTAAGCAGGACTTGAAGGATCCTAATTGGTTTGAAGCAATGCAAGTTGAATATGATGCTTTGCAAAGAAACAAGACATGGGATCTAGTTCCCTTACCACCAAACAGAAAAGCAATTGGGTGCAAATGGGTCTTTAGAGTCAAGGAAAACCCGGATGGGTCAGTCAACAAACTTAAAGCAAGATTGGTAGCTAAGGGGTTCCATCATCTCCAAGGTTTTGACTTTCAGGAGACATTTTCCCCTGTTATTAAACCAGTAACAGTGAGACTTATTCTCACCCTTGCTCTTACTCATCATTGGCCCTTAAAGCAACTAGATGTTAACAATGCATTCTTGTATGGTTTACTTGACGAAGAAGTGTACATGCAACAACCACAAGGCTTTGAACAGGGAGATTCTTCCATGGTATGCAAGCTGAATAAAACTTTATATGGGCTTAAACAAGCCCCTAGACAATGGTTTAGGAGACTTAAATTCACACTTACTAAGCTGGGATTCGTTGGTAGTAAGTGTGATCCCTCTCTCTTTGTTTACAATCACAAGGGTCACATTGTCTACTTGTTGGTATATGTGGATGATACTATCATCACAGGAAGCTCTGCAGGTCTGATTTCTTCTCTGGTACAGCAACTGAACTCTGCTTTTGCCTTAAAACAGTTGGGTGATTTGGATTACTTCTTGGAAATTGAAGTTGAAAAGCAAACTGATGGGTCTCTCTTATTGACACAAAGCAAATATATTAGGGAACTCCTTGCCAAAACTGATATGCTTGAAGCTAATCCTATCTCTTCTCCTATGGTAGCCAATTCCAAGCTCTCCAAAACTGGTTCCACTGCAGTAACAGATCCTTTCCTCTACAGATCTGTTGTTGGCTCACTGCAGTATGCTACCATTACAAGACCAGAAATCAGTTTTGCAGTCAATAAGGTGTGTCAATTCATGTCAAATCCTCAAGAATCACACTGGTGTGCTGTAAAAAGGATCCTAAGATACCTAAAGGGCTCAGTTCATTGTGGCCTGCAATTATTTCCTGCACTGCCTGACAAGCCATTCAGTCTTAGAGCATTTTGTGATGCTGATTGGGCTGCGAATCCTGATGACAGAAGGTCCACTTCAGGGGCTGCAATCTATTTTGGTCCTAATTTGGTGTCTTGGTGGTCTAGAAAACATGTGGTTGCTAGGTCCAGCACAGAGGCTAAATACCGCAGCTTGGCAGAGGTTGCTTCTGATTTTATTTGGATTCAAACTCTTCTAACAGAGTTACATATTCCTCATTTAGTCCCAATGATTTTCTGTGACAACAAATCAGCTGTAATGCTTGCTCACAATCTAGTTTTACATGCAAGGACAAAGCACATGGAGATTGATCTTTGTTTTGTTCGAGAGAAAGTCATTGCCAAACAACTTAGTGTTCAGCATATCCCTAGGACAGATCAGTGGACTGATTTGCTCACCAAGCCTTTGTCACCCTAATTTTTGTCTATGAGAAACAAGCTCAATGTAATCGACCCCTCTAGTAAGGCTCACCCACATTGAGCTTGAGGGAGGGTATTAGAGTATTATGCAGTTATGCAGTATTTTGTCTTTGTGTAAAACTAACTGTCTTTCAGTTAGTTATGGTAGATGGCCAGCTGTCCGTGACAGCTCATTCATAGCTCATTAAGAGGGTGTAGGTTAGCAAAGTGAGCACATGTTTAGCTCTATATATAAAGCATTTTGTACTCTTTCAGTTGTAAGAAAATTCAGTTACACAGTATCAATAACAGAATTCCAATTTCAGTTTCTTTCTCTTTTCCCTCTCTTTTCAATCGCTCTAGGTTTTGTAGTAATTGGTGAAAATATAGTGGTGACTTCTTTTAGATAATATTACACTGCAGCAAGTTGAGAAATTTTTTTTTTCCCATTTGAAAATATTGAGAATCTATATTAGTGTGAGGATTAGATAAGTAATGATTTTTTTCAGATATAATCTAAGTGTGGTAAGTTGCCTGAATTACACTCATGCCATTATTAACCATTTGGTTCTGCGCCCAAATTGAATCCATATAAAACTGCACTCAGATGTCTGATATTTCTTCTGTCCATCAATCAAATTACAATTTGTTACATTTATTTTCCTTTATGTTTTATATACTCAAATCCAGGCGCAGACATCATTCATCATTTGGTATGGATAACAAATGCAGGTAGCAATGCCCCAGAGTAAAGTGATTATTCTCACAGATCCTGTTTCTGACCTTTCAGTGCACAGAAATAGAGTCTCTCTGTATCCTATACAAGGTGAATATTCACGAGACAAGTTGATGCTCCAAAGGATCAGGTCTTACATTGTAAGATCACATTGCATCCACAGTATATATAGAATATTTTTTGGTGAAATATTGTTGCTCATTGGTGACTCATGACTGCTACTTGTTCTGGAATGTTTTTTCCCCTCTCATCCTTTGTCTGTCCACCAATTGCAACATCTGATTCTATAGCTGCCTTTTCTCCCAGTCACGTCTACACCATTCTTTCTTTTTGATGTTATGTCTCCCCTATAGAGCCAGTAGTCTTGTTTTATCATTATTTGTGAAGATGATAAGAATTTTAAAATTTTAGTTCTTTAAAATAAATAACCTTGTCTTTCCTTCTTTACAGACCTTTTTAGAAACAAGGCTTCAGAAACTCTTTCAGAATCCAAGGAATGTCACTCATTACATCTTCACTGATTCTGATATAGCAGTGGTTGATGATTTAGGGCAGATTTTTCGTGACCATCCTAATTTTCATCTGGCTCTGACCTTCAGAAACAACAAGGCTCAACCTTTGAATTCTGGATTCATTGCTGTAAGGGGTACCCCTGACGCAATTTTAAGGTGAATAAACTGTATTATCTGTAGTTTTAGTTTAACTGCAATTACATAATACACTACAAAAAATTTAAAAAATGGAGACTGATTGTATAATTGGCTACTATTTAATTATTTATGCAGCGTTCACTTAGTTTTAAGCATCAGATATCGACATAACCTCTTTTTGGACTACATACATGACCTGCAACTAATTGCTTGACATGCTCATTTCAGGTTTTTGGGGAGAAGAAAACAATGTTTTTAAAAAAAAAATTGATTTTGATGCATTTTTAGTGCAAAAAGTTTTACACTATACACTGTCATTGAACCATATTGTGTGTTTGTTAACTTAGTTTTACAGTAAGATGTTTTCTCATTTGCAAATAGTGTAAAAAGTATTATACAGAACAAAACACTTTAGTGCCAGCATTCCAATGTGGTACACAGAACAAAACACATTGGAATGCTGGCACTGTTGATTATTCAACTTGATGGAAATCAGCGTGGAATTTTGAATGTACTTGCAAATTGCACTTATAGACACACTTGCAAATACTTTTGATATGATTCTTTGGTCATCTGCAAGCTGGCATTTCCATTGGTATCATGATTGTTTTTGTTATTTTCTGGATTCTATTTTTCCACTGAGCATTGTTTGAAACAAGTAAATATTTTTAATATTTCCTGATTTATCTCTCCCTCTTTGTCCTGGTATCTGATTCTTAGTTCCTGATTTATCTCTCTTTTTTTCTGGTATCTAATTCTTGAATTCAATTTGAGAATCAATGCAGGGCAAAGCGTTTCCTACAAGAGGTTTTGAAAATTTATGTCTCAAAATTCATAAATGCTTCCCGCATGCTGGGTGATCAGTTAGCTCTTGCTTGGGTTGTGAAGTCAAAGCCTCATTTTGATGCCAGCAGGTTTGCCAAAGCAGTTGCTTTCTCTGAAGACATTGGTGGTGCTTCAATATTGTTCTTACCTTGTGCCCTATACAACTGGACTCCGCCTGAGGGCGCTGGTCAATTTCATGGCATGCCATTGAATATCAAGGTATAATGCACACTTACAACGATAGTCTTTCTGTCTGATCACTAGCTGAATGCTTGGAGTTAAATTCGAATTTTGGTTCTGAAAATTTTATTGAAGACACATCCCTTCAACTTATAATACAATATTTCGTTCCTGGTTTATTTCTGGTATGCAGGTTGTTCATTTTAAAGGATCAAGAAAACGTCTAATGCTGGAATCTTGGAATTTTTATTCCTCAACTCTTGACATTGCCGACATGTTATGCCTCATTTTAGGAAGTGGAAGAACAAAATATGATTTTTGAGAATGCTCACTCCAGGAAGATTCGCATCGTATACTGCAGCATCTTGCGAAGTCAATGTTTCCCAATTGTAGTACAGAAAAATTCAGCCATTGCTCATGTGCCATTACCCTTTTAATTGGTTATGAGTACTGATGATAACTGTAAACCAGAAGGCAGGAGCTGGAACCTTAAATAGGTTGATTTGTTCTACTCAGATGAGTTCTTTTCAGAGGGCACCGTTTCCCTGTTCCAACATATCAAGAGCATGTAGAATGTGATATTATTGTTTTGAAATGATAGAGGGGTATATACATTCTTAAGTAAAAGATATTTAATGAGTTTGAATTGCTTCCAAATGACCCAGCTGGTTTGATTTGATCACCTGCTCATAGGTGAACTACACTATGAAAATTGGTATACAATCATTTTGGCCTCGCTTATATTTTGTATACAAACTTGAAAATTGATTCATCAACTCATGGAGTGAAACTATGAAAGGACACGTGATTGCGGATTGGGAACCACATATATATTATATATCCACTTGATTCATTGATGGTCTCGATTTCTGATTTGAACGTAGGCATTCTACTGCTAGTGCTTGTGTTATACTACCTCCGGTCCCATATATAAGAGACATGCATTTTTTAGGTTTATTGAATAATTGATGTATCTGGTCTATATGAACTTATGTATCTGGTCTAAATATAGATCAGATACATCAGTTATTCAATGAACCTAGAAAGTGCATTTGTCTATTATATATGGAACCGGGGGGAGTAACAAGAATCATATATTGAGCATCTTTCTGAAGGAAATGATAGGGGATGCGTGACTAGACTCCATAGGACCACATCCATGCTCGATTAAAAAAGTGATTTTTATATTATAAAAAATGATTGGTTAAATTATACAATTGGTCTCTTATGTTTATTTTAGGTTTTAATTTAGTCTCGTATGTATTAAAAGTTTCGAATTGATCCCTTATGTGTAAAATGTGGTCCCTCTAGTTTTTTGGGTTCAAATTGGTCTCTTAGGTTACGAATATTATACCAATGTGGTCCCTTTTATAAATAAAAGGGACCACATTGGTATAATATTCGTAACCGAAGGGACCAATTTGAAACTTTTAATACATAAGGGACCAAACTGAAACCTAGAATAAAGATAAGGGACTAATTCGAAACTTTTAATAGATAAGGGACCAAACTGAAACCTAAAATAAAGATAAGGGACCAAAAGCATAATTTAGCCAAAATGATTATGTTTCAGAGACTTTATATAAAGTAGAGCTTGATCTGTTTTTATTTTTATGAATAAAGGAGAAACATCCAAAGGAACAGTCGGTAGAGGAATTCCTGTTGAGAGTCGCAATGTATATTAATTTGTGTTATCAAAACCATACCGGATCGGGCGGTCCGACTAGTTGAACTGGAAACTGGACTCCTGTCCGGTCCAAATGAACCTGAGAACCGTTTTGCATAAAAACCGGGGGTCGAACAGGAAAATCGGGCAAAAACCGGACTAAAAAACCGGGTGAAAACCGAGAACCAACGGTTCGATCAAAATCTCTTTTTTTTAAAGTGGTAAATGAAATTGTTTTTGGCATATAAGATGTTTTTTATCTATTTTTTTGTACAATGATGGATTAAATCAAATACTATAAAAAAATTTAAAATAAATTTGTACATTAATATTATTATCAGAATACTTACGTTGTAATATTTACGATTATTTAATATTAGAATGTTATTATAACATATTTGTGTTGGTTTAATATGTAATTTTGCATGTTATATGTTGGCTTATAACATTTTAAGTGGAGTTTAATTTTTAATACTTTGAAGTTATGAATATTGTGTTATTTTTTTTTATTATTGCTTGATATATTATATTAAAAATATTATTTAATTCATTTCCGGTCCGACCCCGGTCGAATCCTTGAACCTTGAACCTTGAACCGGTGCCTAGTCCGGTTCAATGGCCGGTCCGGTTTTAACAACCTTGATATCAATATAGAAGATTCAGAGGACCAGAGGTAGAAAAGGAGCATGAATTGGCAACGCCACTGGAACGACTCATTTCTTTCGAATGCCCACCTTAGAGATTCGAAGGAAAAAGCTATAAAGGAAATACGAAAGATACACCCCATTGGGTGTGATCCTTAAAGAAACATGTCATATAAAGTTCAAGGGTATCTTGACGCCCCCGATGTTAAGATGGGGATGACGTTGGGACAAGAAGCAACAATGCGAATTCATGAAGACTTTCGGCAGACAATGGATGAGTGTTTTCACTTAAAGGACACAATTGAACAATTAATTCGGAAGGGGCTCCTAGGAAGTTACATCGAGGGCTATGAAGAAGGAGAGGGAAGCTCCTCCTGAGGGAAGCCTTTAACCAAAAAAGGGGAGAGATCATCCATCAAACAACCCCGGACAACATGATAGTGATACGACAGTGAAAGGGGCTGCAACAAAAAGGGATCCATCACAGGCATCCCAGGTACACCTGCCCCTGCACAGACATCTAACAATGACTATGTGGAGAGTGCAAATAAGAGGATCTGAATGCAGGTGACTGAATTCTGGAAGCTCCTTAGTGTTTAAGGAAAGTGTTTCGACCTACATATATTTTTGAGTCACATTGGGCTTGTTAGGATTTAAATATAACATCTCCATTTATAGAACACGCAAGTCCTAACCACAGCCAAAAGAATAACTTTTGATAGAACTCCGTGCGTTAGCGATGAAGTATCATAAATCACCTCTAGAATCTCCCAGCTAGGAATCAGTGAGAGAGAGAGAAGGAAAGAGAAGAATAATCCCCCAATCTGAAATGGGATTGAGAGAGACATGGAAAAAGAAGAATCCCCCCAGTCTGGAATGGGTGTGAGAGAGAAGGAAAAAAGAATCCTCCCCCGGCCTGAAATGGCGAGATAGAGAGAGAGCGAAGGGAAAAAATAATCCTCCTATGGACCATAATAATGGGAGAGAAAGAGAATGAAAAACAAGAATCCTCCCTGACCCAAAATGGGTGTGTGAGAGAGAAAGAAAAAGAAGAATCTCCCCCCGTCTCGGAATAGGTGTGAGAGAGAGAAGGAAAAATAAGAATCCTCCCTCGACCTAGAGTGGGTGTGAGAGAGAGGCAAAAAGAAGAATCCTCCCCTGGACCAGAATGGGTATGAGATACATAATGGAAAATAAGAATCCTTCCACTGACCTGAAAAGGATATGAGAAAAAAGGAGAGAGGATCCCCCACAAATCTAGAAAAAGGTTTCCTTCAAAATAGATTGCTTGACCTTCCATTTGAAATCTGAACTTTGAAAGAATTTGAGTAAGGAGGGTCCGAAATCACAGAGACATTCCTTCAAAGTCTGAAGAGTTTGAGGAAGGAAGAGTTTGAAATCGTAAACTGGCCCTCCTCTAAAATCTGAAAGAGTTTGAGGAAGGAAAGTCCAAGGTCATACAATGACCCTCCTTCGAACTCCAAAGAGTTTGAGGAAGGATGGGTCTGAGGTGGTAAAGTGACCCTTGTACAAACCCTGAAGAGTTTAAGGAAGAAAGGGTTTGAATTCGTAAAGAGACCCACTCCAAACACCAAAAATGTTTGAGAATGAAGGGTCTGAAGTCGTAAAACAACCCCCTCCAAACTCCGAATTTGAGGATGCAAGGGTCCGAGGTTGTATAGCGACCCTCCTCCAAACTCTAAAAGAGTTTGACAAAGGAATGGTCCAAGGTTGTAAAGCACTAGTGCAACCTGGTCAGGTTTTGTAGAAAACTAGTGACTCGACAGGTTCATAATGACCTGGCCAAGTCATGCTTATAATGTTTTTCCAAATAAGGCCAAAGAACGGCATTGTTTTGGTGGATATATGTTTTTTTGTGTGGATAAAGAACGACATTGTTTGATTTTTGCAGTTTTTTTTTCCCAAAAAAAAAAAAGACTCAGGCACCTTACATAAACATATACAATATAACCAAAGCCCACAACTTGTTCACAACACAAATGGTAATCAATGTGTTCATATCTTCAGGTGTTTTCGACTCGAGATGATTTAATGGTAATCAAGTAACGATGCAAACAATAACGACGACGCGCAAACAATAACGATACAACCTCAAAATGTAAGGCGAAGCAATAGTATCAGTACAAGCATCCAAACAATACAAAAAGCGAATACAAAGAGTCACTAAATATCAACTAACAGCCTCAGTCTAAGGTACACGACTAAGTACCAATACAAAAACCGAATTCAGAGAGTCAATAAAACACAACTAACGGCCTCGAGTCCTGTTCTTCCTCTTATACACTAGCTCTTCCTTGTTGGCAGTGCGTATTAGCTTCAACGCCCTCTGTGCCATGTCCATTCCTTCAGGTTGCACGAGATATTTCTCGATCATATCTTGCAAGATCTCAGCAGCTTGCATAGTCTCTATCAACCAGAGGAGGCGTGAAGAAGTTACCACTGATCGAAAGGTGAAGTAAATTGGAGACATCGTCAAGAGTGACTGTCATCTCCCCTACAGGCAAATGGAAGCTGTAGGTGTCTCGGTGTCATCTCTCAACAAATGCTGACAAGAGGCCCATTTCCAATAGCTTGTATGTGCAGTCGATCAATGGGAACAGCCTCGAACGAATCACTGTCTTCTTGATAGCATCTACAGGTTCTCTAATGTCCATAATCTTTGGACCATGGTTGATCACTTTAATCGATCCGCGATCCTGAAACCAACAAAACAATTGTTATGTTCATTCAACAATTAAATCAAATTACCACTAATGCACAATTCATTACCTCCTCAACTCTAGTCCACAACCGCATAACAATGTGATCAGTAAAGGTACTCAGGAGTGAGGTGTCTTTAGGACCTCCCGAAAATGGTCCTTGGACTTGGGGTGCAGACACCACTGGTGGTGGTAGAGGAATGTGATCAGTAAAGGTACTCAGGAGTGAGGTGTCTTTAGGACCTCCCGAAAATGGTCCTTGGACTTGGGGTGCAGACACCACTGGTGGTGGTAAAGGAATCTGAGTCTCTACTCTAGGCCTCTTCCTAAGCTCTTTATTTCTTTCCATATCTACACACGTATAAAAATTACACAATCAAATAATTGTATATAAAAAGTTGCAGAATTAAAAACAGGAAAATGTTTTGAGACAGCTTCCGGCAACTGAGTTGTCGGACATGTAAAACGTTATTGACTACCGGTAACTTAATAGTCGGAACGTAATTAAAACCCTAGGAAATGCCTTTCAGCAACTGAATTGCTGGACGCGTAAAACATTTTACACAACCGGCAATTCAGTTGCCGGAAGGCATTTCCTAGGGTTTTAATTACGTTCCGGCTATTAAGTTACCGGTAGTGAAAAATCTTATATATTTCCGGCAACCCAGTTGCCGGAAGCTGTCTAACATTGCTTTGATTACGTTTCGGTAATTGAATTACCGGTAGCATACATATACCCCACACAGCGTTTTAAAATTGCTTCCGGCTTCTTAATTGCCGGAAGCCTGTAATTCTGCGAGAAATAAAAAAACCACCGACATGCGCTTGTGTTGTTAATGGCTTGGAGGCACGACGTTGTGGTGTCCCTTTGGAAAGTGTGGTGCGGTGGTGTGGAGGCAGGGGGTGATGCGACGGTTGGGGTTGGGTTTTGAGATGCGATGGCATCAAAGGTTTTTGGGGATGAGGCGTCGTGGAAGGTTGCTATTCTTCCGGCGCGGATGCGACCTGCAGTGCTGCTCTTCCGGCGTGGTTGGGAGTGGAGAGTAGAGGGGTGGTGAGGTGGTGGAGGAGGGATGGGAGGTAGAAGGAAGACGTGATGGGAGGGAAAACAAAAGATAAATTTGGGTTTAAGTGTTGGGGGTATTTTGGGGTTTTCAAAATTATTAGAGGGTTGTGGGGTGTGGCCAGCAAACAAGTGAGGTGCTGGAAGCCATCCCCTTGTTGTACAAGCCTGATCCACAAGTTAGACAACAACAAAAAAAGCCTGATCCACAAGCTCACTCACTGCTGAGCAAAAATCCCAGTCGTCTTTCACTAGATGTGAGGGACAAGCTCTCACAAACGGACATGCATCCACAACGGTAGATTTTGGGGTATTCAATTTTTTTGAGTTTAATTACTATACACTAATTGCAATTGAAAGCCTATATAAAACTTTTATATTATGAGTACATAATCATTAACTTATTTTCTTATAAATATCATCACATATAATTACTGATTTTTCATTCCTCAACATATGCTTTGTTTTTTAATATAGTGAGAAACTGGGAATCACTCTTCTTTTTCTGGTTGGGGTTTGGTAACTTTCATGGCACGATTGAAAACACACATCCCTTGTGTTTCACTCATCGTTATTAACTTTGATATTAACAATTATTTTTTTTTCTTTTGCGAAATATTAACAATTATTCACCTGGTTGATGGACGACTTTGTTCATATTGCAATTAGAATAAGTCTAAAGTTTTAAGTGTCATATAATTGCGCTCGTCAAAAAAAAAAGTGTCATATAATTGCGAACAAATGTTGGTTCAACCGGTAAGGATATGACTGATATCATACGGGGATGTGAGTTCGAATCTCACTACCGATGTGAGATTCTAATTGGTGGATAAATATATAAGTATTTATGTAAGCGTTCATTGAGTTGTAAAGCTTTCCTCGACATAGGTGATCTCCGAAACCTAATACACTTACGTTGTGATTGTTTGCTGCGAGAAAGTGACGAAAGAAAATGGTACCAGCGAAAATGGTGAGAGAATGTTTTTTTTCTCGTGATCGGTTTGAACAGAAAATGTAAAGAAAGGAAAAAAAAAAAAAAACGTGGGTCCCACGCAAAAATTGTCTCCACTGAAGTGGCGAGAAAATGGAAAACGTCGCGGTTTTTTTTTGCCAACTTCTACCCTTATTCTCTCCTTATATCTAAATTTTTAGTCAAGAACATTAATGTCTTTTAAAAAATAATCAGCACTTCTCTCTTCTCTTTATCTCTTCTCCGTTATTTATTCCAATCAATACCCAAAATCTACCTAATTTTTCATATTTTTCTCTCTTTTCATACTCTCTCTTCACAATTTCTCTCGTGAACCAATCACACCCTTAAAGTTTCTCGGATAAAAAAAAGAATCGTATAATTGTATTTTCTCATCACATGCATTTATTCTTTTTTCTGCTCCTTGCCATGCAATTTTTCATATTGTAGGTAGTTTTTGTTTTTACATGCAATTTTATGAATAGCCTCAAGCTTAATTTCTGAAGAATGAAAAACTTACTCTATTTAAAGGTGAACGTGCTAAATTCCCTATTATAAGAAAAAATTGAGTGTACTTTTTCTCTCTCTTAATTATAAAAAAAATAAATTTGTTTTAAGATATATTAATTACTAAAATTTCTTCTGTACCCCTTATTTTATTATGAGATGTATGTTTACTAAAAATTCACATATTTCATGTACACCCAATTAATGTCAGGGTATATTTGGAATAATATTTCAATTTATAACATTAAATGGATGATCTTGATGATTTTTTTCTTCTTTTTATAATAGGACCAAATGTAGTATTAATTTGCGTTGTAAGTTTCTTGAAATTTTTAAATGTTTTATATGGATTTTTTAAATACAAAATTTATAGAATCTATTTTTTTAATATATATTGATTTAATAAGTAACCCACTAATATTGATTCAACACCTCACCAAGTCAATCCAAATTTTAGAACATTATCTAATTGAGCTATTAGATACTTATGATCAAGATTTCAAAAAGAAAAAGAAGTAAAACCGATGGAAACCTGCTCTGACAAATCCGAAGAGAACTAGCCATCCAAAAAAACAGAATGCAATAAAAGAGTTAAGAATAAGATATAAGTATCATGCTAATCACACTGTTAATCAAAATAAATTATCATCGTTATTTTTTAAGTCATTATATTTAATTATTTAAATTAATTAATAATTCTTGATTATATTAGAAATTATTAACAATATTAATGACAAATAATTATGAATAAATAATGTGACTAATATATCCAATTTGTGTGATCTGAATTTACGAAAGAAAATCTTTGCACCAAAACAAAAAACTTCATTATTAAGTAAGCATTAAAAATTTAACATCCCTAAAAAAAAACCTTTAAATATTAGAAAGAGGGAGAAGGTGTGTAGAAAATTCTCGTAGGTGGAGGAAACAGAAAGCAACCGACCTCGACGTTTGTTTTGTTTTCTGTGGGTGGAGGTGCTTTTCTTTGGGTTCTTCCCTTTAAGTTTTCTATTATTGGCATATTCCAATTCCAATTCCAATTCAATTTTCTTTTCCTCTCCACTTCAATCACGCAAAACTTCTCTTCTGATTTTTCCCCAGCTACCGGCTTCGGCTCTTCTTTTTAATCTTCGATTTTCCTTTATTCTCCAAAGTAAAGGAAAATCCTAGATTTCTATTTCCCCTTTCTCCAATCTCTCCTTCCAAACGGTAATTTCCTCTCGTTCTTCCTCTTCGAACCCTAGAAATTCATTCGATTTTCCATCGATCGATCTGAGAAAATTAACAATGGCGGAGGAACACAGATGCCAAGCTCCGCGCCTTTGCGCCAACAACTGCGGTTTCTTCGGATGCCCCGCCACCAACGATCTCTGCTCGAAATGCTACCGCGATTTGCAGCTCAAGGAACAACAATCTTCCTCCGCGAAATTGGTTCTCAACCAAACCCGAGTTCCTCCGCTGTCGCCGTCTCCGGTGGTTCCGCAGCCGTTTTCGTCTTCTTCTTCTTCTTCCTCTTCGTCGCCGTCTGAGCCGGTCGCCGATCCTTCTCCGGCCTCGGTGACGGAGGAGAAGGCGCAGTCGAATCGGTGCGGGACGTGCAGGCGGCGCGTGGGGCTGACTGGGTTCAAGTGTCGGTGCGGGTTGACGCTGTGTGGGTCCCACCGGTACCCGGAGAAACACGGGTGCGAGTTTGATTTCAAGGGGATGGGAAGGGAGCAGATCGCGAAGGCGAACCCGGTGGTGAAGGGCGAGAAGCTTCAGAAGATCTGAACGTGGCTGCGTGGGTATTATGGTCATTTCGCGTTTGGGATGTTGGTTGTAGCTGAAAAAAGGAAAATTATTACTATTCGGATTTGATGTCCGGGTCGGACGCTCCGTCACCTGTCGGGTGATGTGGGTGGTTGCGTGGGTGAGTGGGCACTTGGGATTCGTCGTTGTCATGTGGTTGTTATCAATATCATGTTATGTGTAAATTAATTAATTTAATAAACATTTTAGTTTCAATTCTCAATAATCTTTCCTTTCTTTCTTTTTTTTTTTGTTTTTTTTTTAGGTCAAAAACCTTTTTTTCCCATTGTTGGTTGCCGCGTACGATAAAATACAAAGAGCAATAGAAAATTAGTGATGGCTGGATCATGATGATACATGACAATCACCATACATACATAGAACCCGGGCCAAATAACGCCTTTGGTCAGATGCTGGGAGATTATGCATATGTTTAGAATTTAAATAACTTTATTTTTGTCAGAACTTAGAAGCCTTCTAGATGTCTTGTTTTACGGGATGAAGGGCACAACACAATACATGTAAAACCGAGTAAGGATTATTGACAATTTTATTTTTTTTTTACGGGAAGGACTATTGACATTTGTAGGGACCAAAATAAAACATCTTTGTATATTTTAAATTCATAATACTAATATAGTCATGTATTTTTTTTTCGGGTACAATATTGTCACGTATTTTAAAATGGACATAAACGAAATTTTATATTTTTTATGCACATTATTTTCTTTTTCAGACAACAAGTTGCCCGGATGTTTTTGAAGTGGGACAACTCTTTGGATTTTGGCTTAACCCTGATCACAACGAACCAACATTAAAGAACGAGGATATGCATATGTATTAATAAGTTATAATTTTATTTTATTATATGACAAATTGTCATTAGTAAGGGACTGAAAATATGACAGGAAATTGAGACAAGAGATTTTTATCCTATCACGACATGCTCCTAAATTCTAAAAAGTCTTGAATTCATACCTTGTTGTTTTCTTATGGACGTTAAGTATTTTATTTGTTTTAAACGTCTTTTCAACAATGAAAATCTTGAGTAAAAACAACAATGAAAATCTTATAAATTTTAGTTATTGAAGCTAGGTATGTTTCATATTATCTATTTTGCGTTTATATATATATATATATATATATATATATATATATATATATATATATATATATATATATATATATATATATATATCAGAAAGAGGCACGCATAAATTTTATTTTAAATTTGAAAATTGAAAAATAAATCATGTTACATATCTCACTATAAAAAAATATCTTTTGGAAAGAACAATCACGTCCCTTCTTCATTTCATTGCCGGTCAAATATATACATGAATAATATTGAAAGCATATCCCTAAATTATGTCTAACAGATTCCTATAATTGGCCTACAAAATTGATGTTGTACAATCAGATCAAGTCAAAATATCCTACCTAATAATATAGCCTAGGAATAAGGGATATACACGATATGCTTTAATATACAAGATATGATACAACTATCCTCATTACCCCCCCTCAAGTTGGAGCGTGCAAGTTGCAAATGCCCAACTTGTCTAGTAAGGAAGTGAACTGAGTAAGACCAAGTGCTTTAGTAAAAGGATCAGCCAATTGTGCAGTAGTGGGAACATACACAGGACCAATGTTCCCTTTTAAAATTTCATCCCGAATGAGATGACAATCAACTTCGATATGTTTGGTACGCTCATGGAACACTGGGTTCTTGGCAATGTGAAGAGCTGATTGGCTATCACAATAGAGACGCATAGGTTGAGTATGTGAAACACCAAGGTCGGCAAGAATGTCTTTCAACCAAGTCAACTCGCATCTGATCTCGCCATAGATCGATATTCGGCCTCGGCGGATGAGCAGGAAACTGCTCACGCTTCTTTGTCTTCCATGAAATAGGAGAGCCTCCTAAATGAACAAGCCAACCCGTGAGTTGACTGCGAGTAAGAGGACAACTCGCCTAATCTGAATCACACCACCTACCAATCGCAAATCACGCTTCTACTTAAGAGCACGCCTGTCCGAAGTTTTCCTTTCAAGTAGCGGACGACTCGTAATGCTTTTCCCAATGTTCTTGTCTAGGTTGGTGCATGAACCGAGAGAGTATATGAGCGAGAATAGGACAACTACGGTCTTGTAAAGCAAGGGTAGATTAGGCGACCAACCAATCGCCTAAACTTATCGAGGATGAGACAACTCTGGTCCCTTAGCCAGAGCCAAACGATGATTACGGTCCATGGGAGTGCTTGCTGGTTTTGATCCTAAAAGACATGTTTCTTTTATTATGTCCAACGCATATTTTCGTTGACAAAGAGAAATCCCTTCTTTGGAGCAAGCCACTTCAACTCCTAGAAAATATTTGAGTTTGCCAAGATCTTTCATGTGAAAACAGCGTGCAAATAATCCTTGAAGCGATTAATAATGCATGATCATTCCCGAAATAATAAGATCATCTACATACACCAAAACCACGATGTGTAACTCTTGTTTACGTAAAACAAAGAGAGTAATCTGAAAGCGATTGTTTGAACCCGTATCGTTTTAGTGCACTGGATAACTTGGAAAACCAACACCTAGGGGCTTGTTTGAGCCCATAGAGCGACTTCCTGAGCTTGCATACCATCTGAGGATTTTGAACTCTGAAACCAGGCGGTGATTTCATATACACTTCTTCCTCAAGCTCCCCATGCAAGAATGCATTATGGACGTCCATCTGATGCAATTCCCAGTCCTTTGCAGCCGCCACCGCTAACACCGTACGCACCGTCACCATTTTGACAACTGGGGCAAATGTCTCGGTGTAATCAATCCCTTCCACCTGGTGATTTCCAAGAATAACCAGCCGTGCTTTAAACCTTTCTATGCTTCCATCAGATTTATGCTTGATTTTGTAGACCCACTTACACCCTAATGCTTTCTTCCCAGGGGGCAAGTGTGTCATTGTTCAGGTTCCATTATTTTCAAGTGCTTGTATCTCATCTTTCATGGCCTCACACCACCTACTGTCTCTTGCTGCTTCAGCATAGGTAAATGGTTCCCTTTCCTGTGAAATAGAGGCAAGAAAAACGCGGTGTCCAAGAGAAAAATTGTCAGAATTTAAATAATGTGATATGGGATAAGGATCACCTGAGCATACTGTTGAAGAAGATGAAGGCTTGGATGGGCTTAGTCTTCTAGCGGTATGAGTCACAAAATCACGTAGACGGACAGAAGTTTGCTTTACTCGTTGTCCTCTGCCTAATAAAGGTTCATCTAATGATACCGCTGGGGCGAGTGACTCTTCTCTCGCATTAGTAACCATTTCAACGGGTTCCTCATTTTGTGCACCCCCCTATCATTTGTCGTGGTTTCATCTTGAGACACTAAACTTTCTGTAAAGCTATGACAAGGCTCCTCATGAGTCTCCTCTTCTACAAATTCCTCAAAAATCCCAACATTATGATTACCTTGTTCTTTGGACACATGATCATTGGTTGCAAAAGGATGCACAGACTCAACAAACTCCACATCACAAGATACAAAAATCTCTTGTGTCTCCAAATCCAACAACTTCCATCCTTTCTTGCCATATGGATACCCAATAAATGCACATTTTCTGCTTCGGCTAGCAAATTTATCTCCTTTCCTCCCTTGATTATGCGCATAGCAAAGTGATCCGAACACCCTCAAATGTTCATACATAGGTGCTTTTCCATGCAACATCTCATAGGGGGTCTTTCCATTTAGCACCGTGGAGGGAGTTCGGTTGATCAAATATCCTGCAGTCAAAATACACTCTCCCCAAAAATTAATAGGAAGATTTCCTTGGAATCGCAGCGCTCGTGCCACATTTAGAATATGTCTATGTTTCCTCTCTACTCTCCCATTTTGTTGGGGGGTTGCAATGCAAGATGTCTGAAAAATAACTCCATGTTCCAGAAAATAATTTTTCATGCATGTGAACTCAGTTCCGTTGTCACTCCTAAAATTTTTTACTTGTTTGTGAAATTGCCTTTCAACTAACGAGAAAAAATTCTTAAGAGTTTGCACCACTTCTCTTTTGTCCAGCAACAAATATATCCACACGGCACGCGAATAGTCATCCACAATTGTTAGAAAATAAAAGGCACCACATGTTGAAGGAGTTCTATATGGTCCCCATAAATCACAATGAACCAATTCAAATATATCACTAGCTTTATGGTCACTCAAAGGGAAATTCTCTCTAGTTTGTTTTGCTCTAAAACAAATATCACATGCTTTATTCAACTCACCACTGCTTTCATATTTGCCAGCTCCAGGAATCAACTTAGTAATCTTCATAGAGGGGTGTCCCATCCTTTTGTGCCACAAGTCCATGGATGTTGCTCCATCTGCTTTGTATGCTCTTGCTCTCCGAATCCCCCGGAAATAATAAAGCCCATCCTTGCGTTCACCCGCTCCAATCAGTATCCTCGAGGTGCGGTCCTGCATAACACAAAATTTATTAGTGAATTGAACAACGCAATCCAAATCGCCTGACAGCTGAGAAATCGATATCAAATCATAGCTCAATCTAGGAACATAAAGAACATTAGTGAGTTTCAACCCTCCATCTAGAACGACAGTTCCTTCTCTTGTTGATGTCGCATGTTGTCCATCAGGGAGCCCCACCGGGCAACTTTGAATATTACGCAGATCACACATACTATTCAAGTCACCTGTCATGTGGTTGGAAGCTCCGGTATCAATAATCCACGAAGTGGTATTCCATCCACCTGTCATCTTTTCGTTGGAACTCGTTGTCTGGCTATTCAGCAACGTCTTCAGCGTCTCCCATTGCTCATTAGTCAGCCCGGTCAGCCCGAAATTTTCTCCTTCTGGGTTGCTCATTCCGGACCATGTTTCGCTACTCTGAACAGCATTCGCTCGTGCTGCCCCACTCTTACTTGAAGAGCTTTTCTTTTCATTCTTTCCATGGTGTGATTCTGAATGACCATTAGTCATTGTTTCGACCACCATAACGTTTGAATGGCTTTGATACCATAAAAAAAATATCTTTTGGAAAGAACAATCACGTCCCTTCTTCATTCCATTGCCGGTCAAATATATACATGAATAATATTGAAAGCATATCCCTAAATTATGTCTAACAGATTCCTATGATTGGCCTACAAAATTGATGCTGTACAATCAGATCAAGTCAAAATATCCTACCTAATAATAAGGGATATACACGATATGCTTTAATATACAAGATATGATACAGCTATCCTCATTACACTATTTAGTTATCTTGTGTCTATTACACTAAGTAATGAGAAAAAAGATGGTGACTTAAATCATAGAAATAAAAGTATCGTTGTTGTAATTTGTGTATCTTGAAGGCTTCATCAATAATGTTTGGTTCTATTTTACACAATAATGTTAAGTCTTGAAATGGTGATCTTGTTCTAATTTTGTCTTTCAGATTGCCGATAATCTATTTTTTTGGATGACTAACGTCAGTCCAGTAACTTTATCCTGAATTTTGGTGAATCCAAATTGGTCTGATGCTTCTTTATGATATTCTTCTTGACCTTTCATTTGATGTGTCTTCACGTTCACTTACAATTTTGTAGTTTTTTGTTCTTTTTATGATGAACAGAATTAGCAACAAGGCTAAGGAGCAAGATGAGGGGTGTTACGCCCCATTACATCAAAATGCAAATGAATACTATGATGGGGAGGGGATCATCTAAAATGGTCCAAGAAAAACCCTAAGAGCGTCTTAACCTAGCAAGAACATCAGTAAAACATTTGCCTAACAATAAATATGATTAATTTGCACCTGCCATCATGTGTCATGAATCAAATGAAGGATCTCAGATAAGAGAGACTGAAAGGGGGCTATAGTAGTGTAGTCTTTCTTGATGGTAGTAGTCAATATCTGAGAATCAGTTTCTACTATGAGAAAAGTAATGAGAAGCTGTTTAGCAAGCTAAAGACCATGGAGCATACCCCAAAACTCAACATTAAAAGCAGTGGAGGTTCCAATGAAACAATTGAATCCTTTAATAAAATGGCCAAGAGAGTCTCTGATGAGACCTCCACAAGAGAGAGATTTAGCATCAGAATTATGAGAGCCCTCCACATTTAATTTGAAACAAGCTTTCGGAGGTGCTATCCAAGCTATGTGTAACTCCTTCATGACGGGGTCAAAGTACACAGGCATGAGCTTTGTGACGTCCTAATCAATTTATCCAATATATTAAATATATTAGTTTATACAATAATGGTGGAAATAATTTTATTTTATTTTAGCAGGCGGAATTGTACAAATGAACCTAAAAGTACCCAACTTTAGGGCTTTTAACTGTACAAAGTGTCTAATAGCCAAGACTTCTTTAAATACTGACTTCAACTCACTGGCTGTGGATCAACAATCTTTATCTTTCTTTCGTCTGATACCTGCTAATATTCGAAGACAGATATATGCAAAACAAGAAATAGAACGGGAGATTCAGAACACACTAAACGCACCATTAAATGGGAAAGCAGGAGTTAGAATTCATGTATAAAAAGGTAATCACATACATAGAAAGATTAGTCAACACACAAGTAAATTAACAAACATATATAAACAAATCACCCATTCTCGTACTCATGCACCTAGAGTTCTACATGCCTATATGGCCACACAACTTCCCAAAATGGCAGAAGGGCCCCATCTCAGCCACTTCGCCTTTTATAGTCAACATCTCCTCAACAACCTTCCACCGACACGTGGATAGGTCAAGCCAGTTGTCCATCCCCTATCCCGCTCATCGTACCCCTAAGAGTGCATCCCTGTTTCCCCAATTTCGACGTTAGGAACAAGTGTCGGGGAGGCATTCGGGATCGACACCATGGAGAGTGATACAACAGTACTCCGTCAGGATAATCAGGCTACCCAACGTCCAGACAGGATGGTAGCTAGTCATCCGTCACCTGTAGACTTGTTGGACCTAGACTATCCCCAAGGACCAGCATGTCTTGTACTCAATGTATCGTGCTCGCACTCTAGCACCTGGCCTCGTGCACAGCTTATGTACACGGCGGTGGATTACAACCATGCATATGAAACCTCTCCTCGTAATATTTCAGTATCCATCATTTTATCTCAACACTTACTATCTTATCATGAACTCAACCGGTATCAGCTCGACCAACATCAACATCTTATCTCATCTCTTATCGTTATTCATAAGCTCAGCTTATTAGTTTATTATTTCAGCCGTTATTGTCAACTTATTATAGATAAACAGCTCATCATATTCCCACATGCAATAATTTATAATAACTTAATATCAAATCAACATAAGCAGTACCATCAGTAATACAACACTACTATCAGCATACCACATGTCAATCCTTAACCAACATATAGACCAACCTTAGTGTCGCTTAGGCGACCTACTACTACCATATTATTAATCAGCATACCAACAGTCATATACACACAATCATAAAGCAATCATAAAGAATCACCACATCAATTAGCATCCATCCATAGATATCAATAGATCAATTCCTATGGTTGATAAAGCTCTGACAACTGTCATCAGCTATCACAGGTCACAACCCTTCTCCTAAGGTGCTGTTGTTATCAACCGCTAGTAGGGCTTGGGTCACCCTACGCCTAGCTATACACTTATTCTAATCCTATAATCCCTAATGGATAGGGTTCAGATCCCCCACCTAGTTAGAAGATTGTTGCAGCTGTTGCCACTCTCCGTGTCCTTGCCTCTCCTACTGCTCGTACTCCTACTTCTGGATACTCCTACCTTACTAGGCCACTCTCACCCTCCCCTCTTTGAGGATTACATACTAAGGGTTTTCTGATGCACAAGATCCTCACTTGAGCAAGTGCAGAGCATACTTGCTCCTTAGTGGCCCTCCAAGTCTCACTCCTCTTCTCAATCTCTAAGATTACTTACTAAGCGCTTTCTGATATGTCAGATCCTCATTAGAGGCAAGCACAAAGCATACTCACTCCTTAAAAATCCGTAGAGAGAAAGTTAGAGAGAGAAAATGATTTAGGACGAGTTGGAATAGAGGGGTGAAGGGTGATATTTATAAGCATATTAGGTGGATCGCGTTGCGATGATGTCAAGACACAAGGGCCATCGCGTCGCGACCATGGACACATGTCAGAGATCCCATGCTTCTGATCCACCGACTTACTCACCGACCTATATCGCGTCGCGATGTGTCATAGTGTAATCTGGTCGCGTCGCGACCGAGGCTAAGGAGATATTCGTAATTTCTTCCATTCTAGACATTTCTAGGAGTTTCTAGACTCTTTCAGGGGTATTCTAATCCTTTTAAGTGTTCCTATAACACATCTAAGCCTATTTCCTTTCAAATTAGGATTTCTAATGCTTATTCATCGTTTAATTTTACTTTAAATATAATTTTCTTGAAAACAGGATGTTACAAGCTTCAATTTATCTTTAAGAATAAAACTGAGCTGGCCGTGTACTTGATGATTAAGACTAATGCCTAGGATAGTCTTGCTATCAAAGATAAGAGAATTTCGATAGTGACACCAAAGAAAGTAGGTCAATGGATATTTGCTATGCCAATATCTTAAGTAGTAAGATTCTGATGAAGCGAATTATTTTCCCCAAATGTCTTCGGCAATGAAAGGGTCCCAATAATCACGAATTTCATCACAGTCACGAAGGACATGCATGATGAATTCGTCATAGAGATTACAACGGGGACAAGTCGCATCTGGGGTCATATTTCTGTGCTTCCTCTCCTCATTAGTAAGATATTTATCGTGCAAAGCTTCCAAAGGAACGCTTTAATGCGTTGGAGAATAAAAGGTCAGAATTATTAGTACCGACATGATCAGAATTTAAGAACTCAAAAGCAAATTTGATTGAGAACACTCTGTCATTCATAAGAGACTAGCATGGATAATCATTGTCGTTAGGAGCCGGTAGTTTGATGCATGCAATTTTATCACAGATTGTTGCAGGCAAAAGCGACCCCAGCTTATTCCACCTCCAACCAGCATCATCTGCATAACACATAACAGGAAACTCACCTTCGCCAGGCAAAAAGTTGGAAATGACACGACCCTTTAATAAACCAACACTAGGAACCCACAAATCCATCCAAAAGCGCATCGTTTGACCATCATTGATAATCCAAGAGAGGTTTGCATTAACATGAGGCCAAACTTTGACAATACCTCTCTGAAATGGAGTTGCACGTCCATGGGAATAAACCTCACGGAGGATTTGGTCCTTGCAGTTATACTTAGCTCTAGCGATCTTTACCCACAATTTATCAGGATCAGAAATCATTTGCCAAGCTAATTTCATAAGATAAGCTTGATTAAAAGTTCACAGACTATGAAAACCAAGATCACCATCAGACTTGGGCTTACAAATAGTCTCCCACGAGATCATATGACACTTCTTATGATCTTGAGTGCTACCCTAGATAAAGTTGCGACAAATATGCTCTGCTTGCTGACAAAATGAGATGGGAATACAATAAATTTGAAGCACATAGGCAGGAATTCCCATGAGACAAAATTGAGCAAGGGTGATTCTACCCGCCAGAGATACAGAGGACGATTTCCAACCTTACAATTTTTTCCTCATTCATCAAGCATGAAGTCGTATGAATTTTTTGAAATGCGTTAGTGAAGCATAACTGTGTTTATTAAATGAGTTTTTCTCATTAAGATATAATGTTTTCTTTAAACACTATTTCAATTACTGTTTGAGTTTATAATTTATAGCTTACTATTTTTTCATTCTTATCCTTACTTTTTTTTCTGATTGAAATTTCTTCTGTAACTTCATGGCTTATAGCTTTTTATTTTTTAAATTGTACTATTTCTTTTTGTTATTACACTATTCATATTATTTACTTTAATTTTTATATATATGATTTTAAAAAAAAGATTTCAAAACTATATAAAAAAACAAATAGACATATTTTTATGTTATTTTAACCTGCTAGCTCAATAAGTTAATAAGTTAGTTTGACATTTTTTTGATGATGAGTTAGTTTACTGTTTAACATCTTTCAATTAAAAACAAATATTTCAACTTTCATCCAACTTTTCAACTTTAAATTAGTTTGGCACTGTAACCAAAAAAAATTAGTTTGTCATTTATTTTTAGGGTCTTACTAACGAGTACCCTAAGAACAATAGTTAAGAAAACAAAAAATAGAAATTTTATATTAAAAAGACTAATTTTTAAACTCTCAAAATTTAGTACACCACTTCCCAACACAATATTTCTATATTTGTTTTCTTAATCAGTGCCCTAAGGGCATTTGTTAATATTTTCTTTATTTTTTTTACCAAACATAGTTAACGTCACTTTGGAAACATAACAAGAAAAGGTTGAGAATCTTCTCAAAACCTTCCATTCTTCCAATAAATTTCCAGCAATTATACTGACACTATTTTTGCTTCGGTTATACTACGAATAATTATTAACCATTTATCGCATTGCAAAGATTAATACTGGACAGTATATGTACAAATAGTATTACATTTCTTTAATTTTTGTCTTGCGAATTTCACTTTTTTTTGTTTCTGTATTTTATTAGATGTAAACTCAATAAATTTACAATGGTAGTTGCGTTCCCTAGCATTCTGAAAACAAATTTTCCTTAATCCCTGTTATGCCCCTTTTCAATAAAGGAAAGAAAATAGAAATGGCAAGCTCATCCAAGATCGTACCTTTAACGTCGTAAGGAAGGTACTTGGTTTTGTGTCTTTGGGTGGGGATCTACTCTGGTAGTTGTTTTTGGAGGGGGGCGTGAGTTTTTCTTGAGTCGTAGGATTGGGATTGGTCCTGTTATGGGCTTTTTTTGTTATGCTCGTAAACGACTCTTGCGTGGGAGTGTACTCTTTTTCTTCTTTTGGTCTTTTTCTCACAGGGTTTTGGCTTCTGGAGGTTTTAATGAGGCACTCTTACCTGTATTGAGTACTTCTCGTACTCGCGTTATTAATAATATTTTTTTGCTGATAAAAAAAAAACGTCGCTTTCATGAGTTTCATCGAAGCGTAGCAATAAACTAACCTTATTTTTTAATTAATTCCGGTGGCGCTAAGTTAACTTGTGGGTGCATCGAGTGATATCACGGGCGATGCCATTTTTCGGAAAGATGTGCAAAATTAGACATAAAGATACGTGATTTTCTGTCTTAAATCTAATTACCCCCTCGAAAAAGTAATAAATAAAAAAAGTAATAATTTTATGAAATTAATCACATTAACTATTGATATATTAACTATTATCATAAATATAAAGTAGATTACTTGAGTGTGTTGTTTAATTTTGTATTAAAAATTGAAAGTGACATATATTTTAAGATAATTATTTTTGGTAAATATAACATATATTACGAGAGGAAATGAGTATTATATATCTAAAGTCTAAACCAATGCATGACAAGGAGGGTAAGGGCAGATGTATGATCCATGCAGGCTCTAAGCCGAGCACATGGACCCACTCCGAATCCCTCGTTCTGTTCTGCATCATCATCACTCCCTAGCAAGTTGCAAAGCACGCTAGCATGCATTCATCTCATCTAACCCTCCCCGCCCACGCCATAATTGCCTTCCCCCACATACTCGCAGTATCCCTTTTCCACTAATAATCAGACGCAAAAGCATATCTAACGTGCTCTAACAACACCACCCACTATTCTATTGCTTTGTTGCGTTCCCCACACTAAACAAGTGCTAAATCCTCCCTCCCCCCCTCTCTCTCTCACACACACACGCACATTTTTATTCCCTAGAACCAGAGATTCCAATTAGGGTTTGGTTTTGGTTCCATGCGTTGGAAACCATACCAGACCTTTCATTTCCTCATCTCGCTCTCTCTCTCTCTCACACACACTCAATGTTCAGTTTCTGCAGCTACAGCAAATTCTTCATCCTTTTCCTATGCACTCTTCTGCGCTATTTCATTGCTTGACCCTCGATAAAGCCTATATTATTCACTCTCATTTTCCACTTTTAGGGTTCTTTTCAACTCTTCCCCAATGATGGAAAACATTCACTTATTGACCAAACCCCAGATTCAACTCTCACTTTCCCGATGCAATCCCTAACATTCGCATTCACATTCACCCCTCACAATTTCCTTCCAAAGATCTCGCACTTTGTTCTTCAGTTTCTATGCCTAAGGCTTCCGAGGAAAAAGATGGATCTGAAACGGAAGCATTTAATTCTTCCATCGATTCATTTCCACATTTAGCAGCAACAAAACCCAATTGTTCCCACAAGAACCCCTTCCATATGAAACGCACCGTTCGCCCACTCTTCGTGCTCCTCCTCCTTCTCGTGTTCATCGCCACGCTCACCTCACGTGCCATCGTTCGCCGGGGCATACTCTCCATCGAGCTCGAAACCCGCGCCCTCACCAGAGATCCGCCGCCTTTGAACGCCACTCTGCTTCAGCACGCCGCCGTCGAGATCGGCGAAGAGAAATCCCGGCGAGAGATCCAGCAGCTCCTCGACGGCAACTTCGCCAGCCAAGCGCGCCATCGAACCTTCGTTTCCTGGCGCCGGTTCATCCACCACGACGCCGACAAGAACCTCCCGGCGAATCTCCGCTCGCCGCTGTTCTACCGGTACTGGTTGGATTTCCGGCGAGTCCTCCACGATTGGGCGCGGAAGCGCCGGTTCCAACCCGGGATCATGTCCGAGTTGACTCGGTCCGTGAAGGTTCCAATCGACCGGCACAACAAAGTAGTGTCCGATTCCGGTGACAAAAGGTACTCTTCCTGTGCGGTTATTGGGAACAGTGGAATTTTGCTTAATAGAAACTATGGTTCGTTAATTGATGCACACGAGGTTGTTATAAGGTTGAACAATGCAAGGGTTGATAACTTTGAAACCAAGGTTGGGAAGAAAACCAGTATTTCATTTGTGAATAGCAACATTTTGCATTTATGTGCAAGAAGAGCAGGGTGTTTTTGTCACCCTTATGGTGCTCACGTGCCTATTGTTATGTATATTTGTCAAGCAGTGCATTTCTTGGATTACACTGTGTGCAATGCGTCTCACAAGGCACCTTTGTTGGTAACGGATCCTAGGTTTGATGTGTTGTGTGCTAGGGTTGTGAAGTATTACTCTTTGAAGAGGTTTGTGGAGGAAACAGGGAAGGGTTTGGAACAATGGGGTTCTGCTCATGATGGGGCATTGTTTCATTATTCTTCTGGTATGCAGGCTGTAATGTTGGCTTTGGGAATATGTGATAAAGTTAGCATTTTTGGGTTTGGGAAATCATCTTCTGCTAAACATCATTATCACACTAACCAGAAGGCTGAGCTTCATTTGCATGATTACGAGGCTGAATATGCGTTTTACCGTGACCTGGTGGATGGACACAAGCCTATACCGTTTCTCTCGGACAAGTTCAAGATTCCTCCTGTTGTCATGTATCAATGACACTGAACTGGTTTTTGCAGCTGATCTGAGTGTTGGAAGGGTTGATTATTTTCCTGTCTGAATTGTTCTCTTGTTGTAATACTTGTGTGAAATGCACAGATAGTGGAAAGCATAGAGATTCGTTTTTGTATTCTCAACTTTGTACTGTCCCCAATTGTAGCCTCAAGGCAACATCGAAGTGTAAATTTTGGTTAGATCAATACAAACTTTGACATATGAATGATGAAGCATGCGCATCTATGATTTATGTTATTCAAGAATCTTCCCTTGGATTCTCCTTACGGGAGTGATTATGTTACACTGGCAATGATGACTTCATAAACATGTTCTGTTATTCATGTCTTCAAATTAAATAAAATGATTTGGTTCAAGATGCCAGGCATTTAAGTGAAGATTAACATCATCTTTCTGCCCATATTATCCTTTGACTCTTACAGTGATAGATCATAGAACTAGAAGGGTCTCTTGAGTGCTTGCCATGTCAATGCTGGTCTTAACAAGTTATAATCCATCTTTTAAAGGCAACATAGAAGTGAGAAAAGAAGCACTTAATTGGATAACGTGGCGAGTAAAACTAAATATGCAGCCTTTTGCTTTAATGCTCTTATTTGCAGATGCTACATGACTTTTTCCTTTCAAAATAATGCAGGGTCTGTTGCCATCTGGAAACTGCATTCCACCATGAATATGTTCTTCCATAGAAGCTCACCACTAGCGAAATGCTTTTTAGAGGTATCAAATTGGAGGTATCATTTTATTTTGTTTTATTTTATTTTAAACTTGTTGCAGCTCGAGACCCTTTTCTTGATCAGAATAGTTATTGATAACTGTGATTAGACGGGGCAAAATTAGCTTACACAGCTCAAGCTAGAATATTTTCGTGGTGACTTACACACCATAAGACAGACATCATTGTACCATTTCTTGTACTCATATTTTGATTCATACTGATTAAGAGGTCAACTAAAGCTTAACAGCATGGTGTTAATGTAGTTGGGCTCTGTTGCTCTAATACATGATTAGGACAAAGCATTTACTCTAAGTTAGTGTCCATTGACCTATACCTACATCAAAACGTGAGCCTGTAATTTACTTATTTACATCAAAATGATAAAGATATTTCCTACATAGACCTCATCTTCCAACAGAAACCTCTTGTTGAGCTTGAAGCAGCAACAGCTTCAGACAAGATGGTCTTGAGTCACGTACCATTCACGTTATGTATTACAAAAAAGTTTTCCCTTGATCATTTTTTGTGGTGTCTTTCACTCTGCCGTGTCCATCACCATGCCCTTCTCTTCATATTTCACTCCCACCAAGTAGCTTATGCGTACCTGCAAGACAAAAAGGTGTTATTCTCGAGTCTCAAAACTGGCTTATATACTAAACATAGGGGGGTTGTACTAGCCTGCTTAGGATCGTAGACAGCATACTCATTGTATTCTAGGGGGCTATCTTCATGCTCTGAGGCAATAATTCGACCACAAGGAACCTTTATGTCATCTTTCCAAACAAAGTGCTCTGATTCATCTGTTTTCTTCTTTCCCAACCCCGTAACTCCAATCTTCTTTTCCTCCAAAGATGTTGTGTCCTGTCTCATATGTTATTTTAAAACCACATCAATAATAACTGTCAGTGAAAACCATAAAGAATACCACTAGTGCCTACCTCAGGTGGGTTTTTCAACTCGGTAATCTCCTTTCCTAGAGAAGCAATGGCCAAAACCAAGAACCCTTCTGGCCTGTCCACAGCAGTAAAACCATATCTTGCAGCCTCTGCTGCAGCATCGGAGCACACAATAGCTTTGCCAAACTGTTGCCAAGAGCATGTAACAAGTGATGAGAATGGTCTCCAACATTAGAATTGAACAGAATACCATTTGTATTTGTGAATACCATGTAACCTGGAACCGGTAGTGAACAGATAGCTGGCAAGAACCCCTTGTGCAAGTGCCTCAAAAGATTTGAGCTTCGTGATCCTTCCATAGTATAAACACAGAATTTGTTTGGCCATTGAGAATAACCAAGATAATTCAATTTTTTTCTTACAATTTGAATGATATTCTATAGCCTGTCTTACCACACCATAGAAGAACCTTGTTTGGCAGCTTTACTATGTCTTCATAGGAAGGGCAAGCACTCGATTCCACAGTGAAGATGTTTTCAACTGACACAGCATATTCCTGAAGTTCATAGGAAGTAAACACTTGAGAAGATTTGCGCATCCTTGAAGTTGTACATAAAACACGCAAGGAAACAGAGTTCTATTCTTACAGTATCACCAACTTTGACAGGTTCATAAGTTTTTTCAAGGTATTTCACAATCATCTCGTAATCTTTTGAATTTTTCTCCAGAGGAGAAATTGAGCAACCCAATTTCTTGTATGTGTCTGATAACGGATCATCAATGGTAGAGCCACTCATATCTCCTATGAGGTGAGAAGCAAGGGTTATGTCTTTAACCCCCTCCAGGGCAGCAGCAGCCTAGGAAAATTAATACAGAGAGTCAGTCTTCAAAATAATTGGTTGAACCAGTAAAGGTGTTGACTAATTGGACTTACATGATCTGCAATCTCCTGATAATCTCTAAAAATGAAAGGCCTGGTTGAGTGCATCAGAGTGAACCATCTCTGGCTGAAATCAGACCAAACAGCCTCAGCCTTGGGCCCTGTCTCTTCCAATGATTTTACTTTCTCTATGAATTCTAATAGAACTTCCTCAGCTGGTGAGAGTTCAATTGTCAGTCTTTCTGAATGATATTAGACAAATATGAAAAAAGAAAGTGTTGTCAGTGTACATACATCTTTTCAAGTGAAGATTTGTAACCATTCCTATTGGAAGGTCTGGAGAGTCATAACCCATCTCCATCAATGCATACCTGGATTCAATGTAGGTTATTTTGAAAGTTCAAAAAGAGTCATACATACAAGGTAGTTTTCAGTTATTGTACTTACTTATAGATCTCCTGGCTGCACATAACCTTCATAAAATTTGCAACCAGAGGCTCGAGTTTGCAGTGTGTTGCTGCTATCCCCAGCTGCCGAAGACCAAGCGCCCCATGTCTAACTTCGACACCATCATCCTATTCAATGCCATAAAGCTATCTATGTTAACCTAAAACAGAAGTGGCATGGATATATCATTAATCATTTGAGGGAGGGAATATATATATACAAGTACCATGTCGATGGGGTAAAACTTCAATGGCTTCTTCTGGAACTTCTTCTCTCTTTCCCATGATTCAAACTCATTTCCTGTTATTTCCTCAAAGAGCCTCACAAACTCTTTGAGAGCATTGTCCACATTGTCATACTCTTCTAATCGCTCCTCTGCATTTGGATCGTCCCCCACTCTACCTTTCTTGAAATACAGATGCAAACGATTCTCTGGGACAACAATCAGTTGCATGACACAGTAGCTGCCCCAAATTAACAGCACTAATTAGGTAGAGTTTTCTTATAAATGTCAACATTGACTAAAATTGCAATTGATCTTCATAGTATTATTACTCATTAAGTCCTCGCCCTTGGTCACACACAGAGAAGGCACAGTTGTACAATATTCCATCTCTTTCAAAGATCTTTCCACCTTGCTCCTGCAATTTGGTTTCTTTATAGACCCCTCTCTTCCCATATAGCTTGAGCTGTTACCACACCAAATTTTATCAAACACAAATAAAAGGGAGCTACATTTCTTGTTTTAAAAAACAATCATAAAAAAAGAGTAAATTATGTACTTCTGCTGAGAGTGATTCAATAGCTTCCTCCCCAGGAGCTTGTTTGTCCCAGGGGATTCCCTTGCCCGCCACAGAAAGATCAGAGACAAGGTCATAAGCTTCCAAAGGTTGTGGTTCTTGCTTTTCGATGCTGTCATTTAACCAAGCCTCTCTAACCACAGGTATGCCCCTCTCCCTACAGTAAGATATGTTGATAGTTGCTTCGGCATGTTTGTTGTGTTAAACAGATGTGGCGCATTATCCATTTTATGATATCAGAATAAAATTAAAAGCCATGGGTGTTCATGCACAGAAATGCCAAAGATCTAATGGTCACAATTTTCATGATGTGGAGCCAAAAAATAAAAAATAAAAAATAAAAAAAATATATAACTAGATTATCAACACACACACACATCAAATAATGTTGCCTAAAAGCTTTTATTGCACTCACATGGCTTCTGCAAGTTTGGATGTGCCGCCACGTTCTCGTTCAGCAGGAGAAGCCACCAAACAAGTTGCTCCTGAAAAATTTAGCAAGGCGAGGTTATAGCAATTCCTAGCAACTGAAGGATGAGAAAAGCAACTTCTATCCCATTACCAATAATAGAGTTTGCCACCTTCCCTCCATGCTTTTCAATAGTTGTTTTCCAATAATGCTAAGTATCCAAAAACAAAATCCAATCAACAAAAACTCAGTTGATGCTATAAAAGACACGGAGGGCAGTTAGTTACTAATGCAACAGTAACATTAACATACATGTGTCCGAGTAAGACGACCCATCAGAGATATCATCATTCCAGTAAAAGGCATTTTAGCTAATCCTAAATCCCTGTGAGGCCTTCGACTCGGGTCCTGATATTTCTTCAGCAACTACAGCACGCACACAAGACAAGACAGATTCTTAGGTGACAAAGTGACAACAATGCTATATATACACAAGGGAGTGACTATTAACACCCATATTTTTACTAGCCTGCACCCCATTCAAAAGTTAACTTAACTTTTGGATGTGTATTTTTTGTATTTCGAAAGTTTGTTTCGAAGAATGACATTTATTTCATCAGTAAATAAACTTCCGAAAAACAAAGGGGGATGTTTTAGCAAAAATGGGGCGTCAAGTTATTTCCTATATACAATGAAGAAACAAAAGGGTAAAAGTGAGAGAAGATCACATCTGAAACCGGAGAATTCTGAACAGAATCTGGTAGATTAATGGATTCCTCTTTCCCTGGAGGGTCCCTGGTACTGAAAGTGCAACTAGCCCACTCACTGTAGAACCCTCTGCAAGCATAACGTCTGCCATCAAACTCCAAATTGCCATTGCAAACAGGGCATTTCTCTAATGCACCGAAAAACAGCAAGTCCTGGCTGTTCAAGAAGGTGGTAATTGCAACTGAATCACTAACACGAACAACATTTTGGTCATGGAAAATAGTCATTTGAATGGAAATGGTGTAATCTAACGAACCATCTTCGTGTAATTTCAAAATCAGAGCCAGATGTATCAAGGCCATTAGCCTCCAGAATCTCTCGCATTTGATCTAAAGGGAGGTGCTCGTTTGTGGCCTTACAGAACTCATCATATTCTTCAGCAACATCAGCTGCAGATTTTCCATTCATGTGACCATCCTCAGTTTCCACCTTTGCCTTTTTAGGAGAGTTCTCTTTCTCTACTTCATGTGCCTTCGACTCCGCTTTCTGCTTCCTTGTCATCACCTTCTCTTCTTCATGCGACCCCGTTTCAACCTTCAAAATTTCCACAAACACCTTAACTGCTTAACTAAATATATATGGAAAAGAAAGAAGAAAATGTCAACGGAAAAAGATGAACAAACCTTCATCTTGGTGCTTACTGAACGAAAGACCTTTTCTTTTGTTTTTACAACAAACACAATGAGCAAAAGGAAAGCATGTAGTTTAGAGTGTTGAGACTCGGATATGGTGTGCACTAAATAAGCTTTGAACAACATCACATGATCATAGGTTGTAGCTGAGACAACAACAGCCCTGAAATGCCACGTACATTTTCCTGTCCTCACCACAACATGCCACGTCAGCTAAGGCTTGCAAGTTCTCGGCACGTGGCCAGCTATGTAAAATCTAACGCCCTTCCATGCTGACATGTGGGAATACCATGACATTTTGTTTGTTGTTTTACCTCAAAGAGTCTCAAATCAAACAAACAACCCATCGTATCAATTATTCTTTTGTTCTCATCTTTTCTTTCTCTGATTCTGTTTTGCCCTTGCTTTACTCTATTCGGTTGGGTGGAAGTCATGAACGGTGCAATCCAATCGAGATTGAAGATTGACGGTTTACTGTTTTTTTTTCTTTTCCCAGAAGATAATGAAGTTGATGACATTTCTTCTAAAGTAGGTTGCAGACAAAAATCAAGTCAAGCACCCAGCTGAATTTATTATATATGGATATGGATGAATAAGTTAGTAAGTAACTGTTGGCATAGATATTAGCCATTGTGGTGCGTCTTTTAGCGAATGCGGACTTCTAACATTTTGTGAACTTTGTGGTAGCGCGACAAATGTTATGGGTTGAATAACGAATGTATTGATGTTGGTCACGGGCATAAGGCCTAAGGGCATTGATTAAAGAATCTATAAAAAAAAATTGTTTTGAGAATATAAGTTAAATACTTTTCGATGTAATAAATACATTATTTTTCTATATAAACTTATCTCTTTTGATTTCTTAATCAATATTCTAAGGGCACTTGTTAGCATTTTCCTAAGAGTTAAAAGAACGTTACCTTCTGTGTCAACCACTTTAATAGTATATTTCTAAATTAGGCTATTAGAATTAGACTAATGTTAAGATGTTTAAACATGAGATAATAGGTTTAAATTTAATTAGTGCTTTAATATATTAATTTGATATTTAAATTTATTTTAAATATATGCATTGAGGATGTTATTATACACATTTTTTACATATTTTTGAATTAGACGTAATATCAAAATTTGTTTGACAAATTGGACGTTCTCTCTTGAGAATTGATGACATTTTCCATTAGAATAAGCAAAGTTTCATACGGTGCCATAGTGGCTTTCGAAGAGATGAGGAAAGTGGAGATTTGCTTACGAATTTTAGAGAGGTGAAGGGATTTCTGTAAGGCACCAGAGAGGTTGATTGAACATATTTACACAATAAAATGATGAGTGTTGTGTTTTCCATTTTAACTGGCTTCCCAAAACAATTGGTGAAATGTGAAGAGTCACGATAATCAATTGACACTTTAATGTTTCAAAAATAGAAAATGCGAACAGGTGTTTCCGGTGATGAATCGTCTTTCCCTCTTCTATTGATATTTGTCTGTGTGTATATGGAGAAACACAAAAAATGAAAATTTGTTTTAAAAAAAATCAAACATTTAGATAACACTTTCTTTAACATGCGTTATCTAAGTGGTATTCTGATAACGCTCTTCCTTGAACATGTGTTATTAAAATGTCATAACCAGATAACACTTTCTTAAGAAAATGTTATTTGAAATACACATCCAGATAATGTGTGTTTAAGTAAGCGTTATCTGAGAAGTCATTAAGAGAACGCACACTTGTTTTTGGTGCGACTATGATAACGCTTTCGAAACGTTATCTGGAGTTACGCGTGTATCAAATGATGCTGGTGCGCATAACTTTTCAGCGCGTTATTAGAATAATAAATAAATGTCATCTGATTACTTTTTCAGTGTAGCGGATGTCAACAGGATGGGACGGTGTCCCTTGCCCACATTACTTCCTATCCCCGATCCCCATCACAAGTTTTTCTCTCGAGTCCTCATCCCCGCAAATCCCAGGAACTTGTAATCCTTAGTAGTAAATAATAAAATTGTCTTTTATTGTAATTTTATCGAGAACGATGACCCGCAGTGTGGGGAGTGTGATCTCTATCTCCATTCTCGACGTGTCTTTGGGAGGATTTTCTTCTGCATCCCCCTCCATGCGAGAAAAATTCTCTACTGTCTCCCCGCCCCAGGGATCTACACACACGTGAAAATTTACATCACTAACTGAGACGACATTGGTATAGATACTTCGATAACGCTGGTTGTTAACGTCATGGACAAGAATTTGGATTTAAGTTAACCTAACTAGAAAGAATGGCCCAAGAGATATGTACCCACAGGCAAAGTGTACGTATCTTTTATTTAAATATGAAAATACATAGCAAATAAAATAGTGCTATATATTGATCAAGATAGTGGTTGTGATGGATCTTTCCCGTCTCCAACGTTTTCTTACCCCCGACAAAGCATGGTGGAGGGTCACTTACCCTTCAAAAACCAAATACACTCTATCCATTTTTTTCCTACTACTTTTTGCTTTGGTCAAGCCTACCTCAAAATTAAAGAACTCAAATTTCAAACTCCTATTACTCTCCATTTCTCTATCCGCCTCACGTGTATTGAAAATATGACTCTGTATGTCTGCATACACACACACACATGCATAATCAAAATGTTTGGAGTATTTTTCAGCAAATAATTAACTGAGTTTAATTTATACGCACTGTCGGTGTAAATTTTTTTTACACATGCATCCAATGAAATAATGCCATATCATTTAATGAGTTTAAAAACACATGATTTGTTATACTCACTAAATGATGTGACAACACATTAATGGATGCATGTGTAAAATATTTTACACTGACCGTACATATAAATTAAATTCTAATTAATAATCTTATTAACTTGAGACAATCACGCTAATGACTGGCCGGAAAGCAAAGCAGGTATTATATTATTTTGAAACAACAAATCCCATAACCACATTCACATTTAGTGAATTTCCTGCTTACAAGTAGCAGAATAAGAATGTTTGTATAATGCGGTAATTATAATGACACGATATATAAGAAGTGTATATAAACGTGTGATAGCATTACTCTCTATTTTTAGATTTTTTTTTTTTAATATTTTCAAATTGTGGAACATGACTTGGTTGAAACATACAAATTGATAACATTTGGAACTCTTTAAACTTTTGTAAAATATACATATAGAGAGACGCTGCATGTATATATATACTCATTACTCAGCAATCTTAATTAGGTTTCACATATAACAAAGCTTTTAGGTGATTGTATATATAATAGAAGATTATAAACACATAATAATAATAATTAATAATCTAGCAGACAATGACTATCCATATATATATAACACCAAATTATATCAAAGTTCACAAATTAAAGATGTTAACAAGAGACTTACATACGGAAGTCCTTTTAGTAATGAAGCGGATAAATTTTCTCCATTAATTGAAGAAGACATAACACCTACAATCTCTGTTGCTATGAGAAGAAAATTCATCTACTTCATCACTTGAGGAAACCGTACCCTTATTAATTAATTAACCACAAATTAAAGCAAACTCGTACGTACATCCAAACTTCTATAGATATAGCTCATCCACCACCCTGCAAATGCTCGGTAACAAACCGCTCCCTATAATGTTCATGCCTCAGCAATATTGTTGAGAATTTTTTGTTACTGAGCACAAGGGTAGTGAGTGACCAAGCTCGGCTACATTCACTACTTACTCTTATGTTAGATCATCATGCATGTGTATGAGCGACTTCATCTTCATCAGAACCAGTAGTAACACATTCCTTCTCCTCCTCAAAAGCATCAAGAGAAGGATCAAGTGGGTTATGACCCTTACCAAAGGATCTAATATGATCTTTGAGAGATCTTTTGTGCTTAAAATCAGAACCACAAGTGCAATACCACAACTTGCCACAGTTCTTTTCATGAGTCCTCCAATCCCCTTTGACAGCAAAAGTCTTCCCACATTTTCTGCACATAAATGGTTTTGTCCCATGTTTTCTTTTGTAGTGGGTTTGGAGTGTTCTAAAATCCTTCAATGGCTTAGCTCTTGGATGATTGATGTTGTTCTTGCAACCCTGTGCACAGCAATAGCACGGTAGCCTTAGCATTGCAGCTGGTTGTGTTCCTCTAAGTGAGTCTGGTCCTTTCCTATATTCAGATCCATGCCCCCACATATGCATCTGCATGCAAATGAAATAAAAATTAATTGGTTCTGGTTTTGAGTTATGAGCTAGCACATGCTCTTTTAATTTGTAATTTATCTTAATAAACTTGCTTTGAAATTAATCAGATCATCATAAAAAATAATCCTCAAGCAGTCAAAGCTTGCATTATTTGACCTAGCAATATGTTTGGTCCTTTTTATGGCCTAGTCTTGACCATTAATTGTTGCAAATAATTGTTAATCTTTACTGCTGGGGTCTGACAAGTCAAATTTTAATCAAAAAGCTACTGCTATAGCCCCATGAATTATGAAATGCAAATCTCTATCGGTATCCGTCTATTTGAAATCTGAATATACAATTAGCACAATCATAAGGAGAATCCAAGGTTTTTGTATTGTTTTGTTAAACTCGGCTTTGGCCTAAAGTTATATGGATCTAGATTCTCTGCAATCTGCAATCAAAAATCCGTGCGGTCACTTCAATCACTGCATCTCGGCCATTGGATGAAGATCAGACGATTTGTATTCCGACTTCAATTGTATCTTAAACCCATATTTAGTGAAGTCAAAATATGAACTATCTGATCTTTGTCTAATGGCCGAGATGCAGTGACTATATGTGAATGCAAGAAATTTTGACGGCACCAAATCCATTTCCCTCCACAACTATAAAACAAATCCAGTCACACATATTCACCTGAAAATTCATTCCTATAATGTATGCTATATATTCATATTCAGGTGTTTTCAACCCAAAAAGGACTGACACAAGGAAAGGAAATAAAAAGCATGAAGATTATCATTACAGGTTCTCTTTGTAATTTTATGGGATTTATGTAAAAGAAGCCTTTTATTAAAAGTGAAGGGAATGCATGCTTGCTAGAGGGGACAATAGGCCATCTAGCTAGCTAGCTAGCGCAAATTTCTTAAAGTGATTAAGAAAGTAAAAGGAGGAAAAAGACGGCCATCAAATCAAATAGTCATGTACACGTTCTCACTCGATCCGTTGAATTGTGTGATTTATATATATATATATATATATAATTTTCTTTGGCGTGGATAAAGTGCGAGAAATTCAAATTCACGGTAGATTAATTTGCACACATGCTGGTAAAAATAGTAGTAGCTAGTGTGTGTCTGGACGTAAAAAAACATATCGTCAAGTAGAAAATAAAAATTCGAAGGGATAGTGAAATCAAGAACAAATTCAAGTTCTTAACCAAAATAAATAAACTAGAATAACATTATATATAGTTGCAAGATTTTTTTTTGTAAGGTTGCAAGAATTAATATAGGATAGAACTCCTTAATCATTGAAAATTTATATATTTTTTTCTTAACACCTGGGCTCCTAGCTAGCTAGCGCTAAGAGATATCCAATGCTTAATTTGGTTGCTGATTATGAATAATTAAAGCTAAAATGCTACTCGAAGACGATAATATTCCCCGATTGTAGCAGTAGTAGTTGTTATTTAACTTTTGCAACCTACCAAAGGATATATCAATTCTAAATCGAAGTTAAAATCCGTATAAACTATTTTTTAAGTTAAAATCCGTATAAACTAGCTTTGTAGCAAGTGGTATCAAATTCATCAAGGAACTACGTAGTTCATTCTTTAAAATAAAAAAAAGTGAATCATGTAAAGTAATTTGTATATTGATCAGTTTTAAATTTTTAATTTGAATCATCTGTAACTATAGTGATTTATCATTTATCTATGTTAATTCCCCTCAAGGGAAATTAAGTTTAGGAACTGAGAGAAGCAAGTAATTACCTGCATGTTGTTATACCTATTGAAGGTTTTGCTGCATATGGAGCAAGCAAACTGCATCGGCCCAACAAGGATCTGCGCTGGAGTTGGTATCCAAAACCTTCTCTCATTATTGTTGAAAGAACAGCCATGGAAGGTTTTCTTCTTAGAGGGCTCTTCTTCCTTAACATGCAAAATCTTCTTCTCTTCATCAGAATCTCCTTTAGTGTTGTCAGGCAATCCAATGTGCAAAGCCACTGTTTCTTGTTCTTCCACTTTTTCTTCTTTCACCTCATCAAAACCCTCCATTTGTGGTACTTCATCATGGTGTTCTTCCTCTTTTAAAGGTTTTCCACTCAAAATGGGAAAGAATTGGATAGTCTCCTGAGTGGTAGAAGAAGAAGAAGAAGAAGATGATGATGATGATGATAGTGTGGAAGTTAGATATGAATTAAGAGATGAAGATGGTTTGAGCCACTCAATGAAAGTTGGGGTTTGAAGGTATAGATTCTTGTTCTCTACATCACACTCCATCATAGCCATAATATTAATTCTTCAGAGAGAGAGAGAGAGAGAGTCAGTGAAATTCTCTCCTCAGAAAGGGCTATGTCTGTCCAAACTTTATGAGGGAAAACAAGCACTTATATGATGGTTGATTTAGTGAAATATTAATAAGGTGGCTTTCTTTGTCTCTTTGTACATGGACCTTTTCTTTTTCTTTTCTTTTTTTAACCTTTGCTTTCTCTTTCTTCCCTTGGTTGGCCTTTGTTTGTTTCTTTTTTGGAGAGAAAGAGAGACTAATTGGAGGGGATTGAAAATGACATGCAAAACAGTACTCACCAGTATATTGCAAAGAATCCTAGAATGAATGATAGCCTGAAACTATACTCTGAATTTTAATCCGGCCAATATCGGTCATCAATCTAGGAAAGATTCGCTATGGTCATCAATTTATGAGAGACATCATTTCTCCTTCGGATAAGTTATTATAATCAGAATCAGATAGTATATATAAAATTGAATTTAATTTAAAAAATAAAAAACATAATTAATTCTTCCAATACATACAATGCAAAAAAGTTTTACACAAACATATAATTATATCTAGTACTCCCTCCGTCCCTATTTATAAGCCTTTTTAGACAAAAAAACGCAGATTAAGAAATACTTAAATTTGTCTATAATGTACATGTTTTTCCAATTTTATCCCTCATTTATTAAAAAGTTAATAATTAATGCATAATTATTACTCCAATTAAATGGACGGTGGTTGCAGTTTTGTGAACCCTCTTGAAAATGGACTGACGATAAATTTTCAGAATTGAATTTTTTTCTTCCACTTTACTAACCGCCAATTCTTGTGTAACCAAAAAAAAAAAACGCCAATTCTTGTAACCAAAAAAACAAAACCGCCAAATCTGAAAATTTCAATTCAGTAAGTAAAGTGAAAGATCGTCTTCTTATAAAGAGTGCCGTGTCATATTCTGGATGCTCTTCTTATAAAGGACCATCATCTTCATATTGGTAAATCACTTGAAGCCATGAGTCATCCGATCTTCACAGATTTAAACATTCCTTTCTCTTGCTCAAATGACTGTGGACATGAAAATAACATTCCAGACCTCAACTTGGCTTTTAACACTGAAGAGATACCTTCAAGTGGTGGATTTAACTTTGATTTGAATCAAGCTCCAAGTCAGGTTTCATTGGACATAGACAGAGAGTCACCATTTGTGGAACACAGAGACAACGAAACAGAGGTTGAGATTCATGAAACCCAACCATTGGAGGTCGATGCTGCTGACTCAGAAACAGAGGATGATTTAGAACAAGCAACCCAGCAAGTGGAACATGATGAATCCGAGGCATTAATGAATTCTGATGGTAACTTATTTGCCATTAATTTTGAGCATAACCTTCTGTGTATTTGTTTGGTTCAAAACATTGTTACTATCATTCTATTTTTGGTGATTCAAGGCTACTGTATTTTCCAGTGGCCTATTGTGTCTTCTGCTTTATTTTCTTAACCGTAGCTTGTGTTTTTGGGGTTGTCTTTTAAGCAAGGAGGCGTAAATTTTTAAGCAACGAAGAACGTGAAGACGTCTCTCGATCTCAAAGATGTAAACACAGCACAACGGAGACTAAAAAAAGTGGACTCTAAACTCGCTGTTTCGTGAGATTTTCGCTTTCTATCGACGCTATCAAACGATTTGAGGAGAAAAAGAGAAAGGTGATGCATCTCACATGAAAACAAAAATTGTGGACGAAAAGGGTTCACCTCGACCGCCAATTCTCTCAAATTCCATTGTCAAGGAGGTCCACCTTAAGTAGATATATCACCGCTTTAAATATAGGTAGAACGCCACCGCCAAGAATTCAAAAGCGTGGAGACATGAGACGTCACTCAAATGCTATTCAGCCTTTTTTGAAGGAAGAAAACATGATGGTTAGACTAAAGTTTTGCTTGTCAATGTTGGAAAATGGTACAGTGCCACATGATCCAACTTTCAAAACCATGCATAATATTGTGCATATAGATGAAAAATGGTTTTACATGACCAAGCAACGTAAGAACTACTACTTGCTACCGGAAGAAGATAACCCACGTCGCACTTGCAAAAGTAAAAACTTTATCGGAAAGGTAATGTTCTTAGCTGCAGTTAGTCGCCCAAGATTTGATGCCGAAGGGAATCAAACTTTTGATGGAAAAATAGGAGTATTTCCTTTCGTCACGAAAGAGCCCGCAAGGAGGACAAGTGTGAATAGAGTTGCAGGTACTCTTGAAACAAAACCCATTATTTCAATCAATAGAGAAGTTAGTAAAATGTTCCTAATTGAAAAAGTTATTCCAGCCATAAAAGAAAAGTGGCCAAGAGATGAGATATGCAATCCAATTTTCATTCAGCAAGACAATGCAAGATGTCACATTAATGAGAATGACAATGAATTTTGTCAAATTGCCAAAGAAGATGGATTTGATATCCGATTGATGTGTCAACCTCCAAATTCGCCTGACTTAAATGTCCTAGACCTTGGTTTTTTCGCAGCCATTCAAGCATTACAACATAAGGAAGCACTGACACTTGATGGGCTCATTGAGGCAGTGATGAAAGCATTTGAAGAATTTTCTCCTATCATGTCTAATAGGATTTTTGTAACACTACAGACATGTATGATAGAAGTAATGAAGGCAAGAGGTTCAAACGATTACAAGACTCCCCATATAAAGAAAGCGATTATGGAAAGGGAAGGAAGATTGCCTACTCAAATAAAATGTGATCCCTTGTTAGTCGAAGAAGTGATTCAATATTTGAGAAATAATTCAGGCTAATGGGCACATTACTGGTGTCTCATATTGGCTTTGCTTTTGCTTTGTTTTGATTTAGAAGCTTTACTGTTTTGAATGAAGCATTGCATTCAGATTGCTTTTGCCTTACTATTCTGCAGCTTTAGTTTTGGTAAACGTATCCCTTTCTTTTAAGCTAAACGTAAATATCCCTTTCTTTTTGGTAAGCATAAAAACAAAAAGTAACATGTGATTCAAGGTATGCTCTACACCAACTCGGTTCAAGATACTTTGGCGGTGCACTCCTGATTAATTAGCGGTGCAACAAAAGTTTAATTTTGGTCCAATAAAAATGTTTCAATTATGAAAATGTGCAGAAATAGATTCAATTAAACAAATAATCCAATTATGAAACGTTTCTTCTCCTTTTATTCATAACAAAACAGATAACATAGAACACAGGATCCAACCCCCAGAATAAAACTATCAATAAAACCTATCGAGATAAATTTTCAACATGCTCATCACCATTTTCTTGATCTCTTCTTCTTTGGACACTTTAGTTTGTTGGGATTGAACTTCATCTTCCTCGGCAGCACCTTCTTCAACTATGTCCATTGCCATACCATCATAGGTATCTTCCACTACCTCCTCTGCGACACCACAGTAGGTATCCTCGACTATCTCCTCTGCAACACCATCATAGGAATCTTGGACTACCTCCATTATAAATTATGCCTCCCAGCAAAAGATGAATGACTTGATGGAGTTCAATTTCATAAAAAAAGAACGGACTTTCTGGAGTTGATATAGAAAAAGTGTTTTCCATATGAAAAGCCAATATTAATTGTAGTACTGTTCCAAGACAATTCTATTAATTGTAGCGTGACTGCCTTCTTGTTTGGATTTATTTTTCTATTGCATTAAAATAAATTGTAGTATTAATTAGGGATAATATTGGAAAAAAATAATTAATTTATCTTGATACTTGAAAAGGGGCTAATATTTGGGGACAAATTTTTTTTTTAAAGAGGGCTTATAAATAGGGACGGAGGGAGTATATACTTAACAGGCAAATAGGAGTAGACAGCTTTCACCGAGAAGACCTGCCCCCTTTTTTGTTAGCATCCTAAGACCACCTATCCTCTTTATGTGAGAGGGAGATCGAAGAAAGCACCTGAAACAGATCCCTCACCAAGTCCACTTCCCTAGCAAACAAATTTATCCTCCAGCTAAGCTCCCACACCTAGACACAGTCCACCCAATTACCCAAATCCATGATAAGTCTACATCATATGTAGATTTATAGGGCTTAAAATGAGTTTTTGGATAGTGAATTGAAAAAGTTAGATAGAATTTGAGCCATAATTGTGATATTTGTTATATTCATGTTTATCTCGTGCGAATTGAAGTTGTGCATCATTTTAATCACTTTTTATCTTTGATTGCACAGGGATCGAAGAAGCACAAAAAAGAATGACTTTTCAGCAAATTTCCACCAGAAATGCACCCAAGCGCACTTCCAAGTGTACTTCCAAACGTGCCCCAAGCGTTTTCCTGTTGAACTCTCGGTATCAAGTGCTGGAAGCGCATCTGCAAGCGCCGGAAGCACTTTTGTCAGCCCCAGAAGCGCTCTGCTGCGTCTGATTGCTATAAATGCGAATTTTATCCATAATCAAGGGATCTTTTGCTCATTTTCAGCTTAAACACTTGGAGGATGGCTATATAGTGCTAGGTCCCCTTCCATCTACATTGAAGACCCAAGGCCTGGGGACAAGTTTTGGAGCTTCAACGGATTATCCATCACCTCCCCATCATCCATTAAGTTCTATTTTTCTGTACTCTTTGTTGCAATTTTAGTTTTCTCTTGGTTAGGGATAATGAACCCGAGTTGGAATCTTGTGTCATATGATTTCTAGTGCTTAATACTAGTTGTATTCATGTTGATTGAGCAATTTCTTCCATGCTTAATGCTTTTCTTTGATTGGTCATCTTGGAATTGATTTTAGATTCAATCTCACAATTGAAAAATTGGTTATTGAATTAGAATATAAAGTTTATTGCCATATTTATGATGATATTAGGGATAGGACTTCATGTTTATGTGTTCCTTTGAATTCTTGCACTTAATGCTTAGTTGAATTATGAAGGCCTAAGGAATTAGGGTTCGTAGTTTAATCTAAAGTGGCTTTTACTCAAGGAATTGAGATTAGTCTAATTGAGTGAATTTGAACTTCAATTGCATAAATTTGGCTTGCATTGAGATTAGTTTTGTTTGTACAAGAAGACGAAAATAAAAAGAGATTCAATCCTTAACCACAATTTTATCCATATTGTTGGTGCCCAGCAAGAGTTTATCAAATTGTTTCTATAAGAAAAACACAAAAATATTGTATTTGCATTGTTGTTATTTTGTTTCAATCATTTCAAAACTACAAAATACATTGTTACCCCATCCAATTAGCAATAACTTTGTGGTAGTTGATTGTTGAAATGAAATCTTCATGGGAATGATATCTTACTCTCTACTTTATTACTTGATACGATCCAAGCACTTGCCGTAAAATGTAGCATATTGAAATACGCTATCAATCCACCACCCTAGACTCCTTCTGCAGGGAATAGAAACATTTGACTAAAGAGATGATGGACCCAACCATGCACCCAACCAAAATGAAACAGACCTCCCATTCCCCACCTTTTTAGCCATTGACTTCGAGAATCAATCTCCTCCAAACCCCTTACATACACCAACCAAGTAAATATCCTTCCACCAGGCTAATGACAATGAAGGAATCCTCAATTACGCTAAGTTAGGATTGTTGACCACCCCTCCTTATACTTCACAACCAAGACATCCCTCCAATCCCCTTGCTCGCCAAGAAGTAGACACCGCTGCCACTTACCTAATAAAGGTCCTTAACCCCAAGTCCTCAATCACTTTTGGGTTTACAAACAACCGACCACTTCACCATATTCTCACCCCTAGACCCGACCTATAGGAAGCCTTTTTGAATTTTTACCACCTCCTCCATACCTTAACAGGCATTGTAAGGTACGAAAGTTAAAAATTAGAAATACTAATCAAGACTGAATTATTGAGGACTGTCCAACCCCCAAGGCTAACATACTTGTTCCTCAACGAACCCAGGCTAATACGCATGACGTCTAACATTGGCTGCCAAGTAACAAGTCTTCGGAGAAGGAGGCCAAGGTTATTGAACGACACTGACCTAAGCTTTCAGTTTAGGAATCCGTGTGTCATTGTAAGGAAAAAGTTCAACACATTTAGCCCGAGGAGACTACTTTTGTGAAAATTGACCTTCAGCCCCAACACCAACTCAAAACACCAAAGGATTAGGATGGACTTCATATTCCACAAATTCTGTACACCCGCCTCCCCTGTCAGTAGAGTAAGAGTTGACCACCCCTGAGCTTCCCACCCTAAACCTCTTAAACTTTCTTTGTACAACCACTTGTCTCATAAGGCCTCCCAACTGAAAGTGGATCCCCTTGCTTGAGATCTCTCTGAATGTTCACCTCTGCAGTAGGGCAATCATTAACTAAGACGAAGAGGTTATATGAGAAAACAAAAACACGTGCCCACTCCCTCCACTTCTCATTAAAACCAAATCTCCTCAGTATATAGTCTAAAAACCCCCTATCCATTGAATCATAGGTCTTTTCATAGTCTATCTTGAACACCAAGCACTCCTTAAGCCTCTTCTTTGCAGATTGGTTAGTGTCCATTACCTATAACACAGTATAGAGTGTGAAGCGTATTTGTGTAAATTCATTTTTTTATACACTATATCATGCGAAATGCGAACCGTAAGCACACCGTTTTTCAAACATTGACCTTAAACAATTGATATCAAATAATTAAAAGGGTGAAATAAAAGCGCATTAATTTGGTCAATACCTAAAAGGAGAAAAATATTACAAATGACGAACAAACGGCAACAAGGGCCTAGACAGACTTTTTTTTTTTGACGGGCTAGACAGAATGTTATATGGTGCTTAAAGCTAATATTTTTTTTGATCAATATGGTGCTTACAGCTTATATATAATATATATGTGCACCATCTTTCTCAACTTCCATAAGCCTATATTATTTAAGGGAGGAAGTGACGCCTAATTGTTGGTTGATGATGGCTGCTGTAATTCATGTGTGTTTCATTTAACATAAATAAATAAAACTTGCAATTCAGTCAAATCGCTTAGAGGAAAATATTTCCAAGTATTTTATTAATTCATTTTTTTTTCATTCTTATTTTGTTCAATTGAGAAAATTTTCTGACAACAATCAACAATCAACATTTACCCACCGACTTATATCGCGTCGCAACCCAATTTACACTAGTCTCATTGTATCGCAATGGAGACTGACCAGAAATATCTCATTTTTAGTGTTCTAGAAGATTCTCAAGTATTCCACGCCTTTCTATGGCATTCTAGGCTTTTCTAGGAACTTCTGGACTATCCTGATGATTTCTATCTTCTTTCTAGGGTTTCTGGGTCTCATTTAAGCCAATTTTATCACTAATTAAGGTTTTTAACTCCCGTTTATCACTTAATTATTGATCTAATTATTTTTCTATTATTGTTTGAAAACTGGGATGTCACATTTGGCACCCTTTGGTTCTATTTCTTTGTGCGCTGCGCGCGCTGGAGCGCGCGTCACGCGTGTTCTGTGTGTCCTGGGAGTGTGTCGCCCGTGCTGTCGCGTGTGCAAGGCACACTTGCGCACGTTCCCTGGCCCTGTCCCGCGCGCGCAGAGCACGTAGAGTGTTCTTGGGCCTTTTGCCTCTGTTTTGACGTGCACAGGGCACGCTGTAGCGCTCGCCACGCGCGTCCTCTCTAGAGTTATGCAGAAAACCAGTTTTTCAGCTTCTCCCACCTTCCAACTTCTATTTTTCCTCATTCCAAGCCAATTCCAACCAAAATAGGACTCAAAACAAGGATCAAAACATGATAGTTACCAGAACAACTCATTCAACATACAAATCATGAACAAGATCAAGCTTTAAACATCTCAAAATTTCATCAAATATGAACAACACTTATAATACCCATCCCTATTCTCATAAATTTCATAAACCCAAATTTTGAAGACATGAAATCACACAAAGATGGAAGGGAAAAATAAGCCCTAATAGGGGTCTTATGGGTGCTCACCAACTAAAAAGAAGAAGAGCTCACATCAATGTTCAAGAATTTGAGCTAGGAAATGGAAAATTTATGGTTTTTCCTCCTTCTTCTTCCTCCAACTCGTGCTTTTCCTTGCTTCCACTTAGGGCACACCAAATCTTCCACCAAATATCAAGTTTCAACTCTCAATCTTCCTTTCTAAGTAGGGATTGGAAGAAATCTCACAAGTTTCCCTTTATTCTCACTCAAAATCCCCAAACCCTAATCCTTCTCTTCTTCTTTCTTCTTTCTTTTTTCTTTCTTTCTTTATTCTTCTTCTCTTTTTCTCTTCTTTCTTGCAGCAAAAAAACGAGAGGGAGGGAGAGTGAGAGAGAGAACTGAGCGTGAGAGTGAGAGGGAAGGGGAAAGAAAAGAGTGCTTCACTCACTTGGACCTTTTTGCCCTCTCTTAGTAATGGTAAAGTACCTAAATACCCTTCCTTTTATTCAAAACTCTCCCTTGCCATTACTAAATACACACCCCAAAATTAATTAATGACACCCAATTTAATTACTCAACAATCAATTTAAAATATACCAATGCTTAAATTAATAAGCTAAATATAAATTAGGCAGGGTGTTATAGTGTGTATGTGCACGCGCGCATGTGCCTTTGTGTGTGTTAAATATGTTTTTAGTCTCTATAATTATACCGAATTTTGTTTCTAGTCACTGTACTCACTTTTTATTCCCTATAAATTAGAAAACTACATGCTTTTAGTCCATATATATATATATATCAGGGGCGAAAAGAAAAAAAAATTGCAGAGGCCAAAAACAAAGTTAAAGAAATTTTAGGCCTGAAAAATTAAAGGGATGAAAAACAAAAAAAATTCCAGGAAGGAAAAGCATATTTAAGCCTTTTTTTTTTGTATTCAACGGGGCTCAACTCCAACCCCAAAAAATAGCAACAAACTAGAAACCCCAAGGGAAAAAGATAAGTAATAATATTTAAGCTTATTATTACTTAAGTTTAGTCAATCATAGTTTGTTAGATTATTAATGTAATTTTTTTCATGACTACAATTTTAAATTTTGAGATGCCATATTAAATTATGAAATTAATAGATATAATTAATGGCATGTTTGATTTATACAAATTATTTTTATAATTTTAGGGGTATATATGTTTTAGTCCCTATTAAATTTGACTTTTCAAGTTTAGATCTTGTATATTTTTTTAGTCATCGTTTTTTACAAAATTGCATACTTTTAATCCCTGAATAGCTAAGAGAGAAACTAAAAAACATGTAGTTTTGCAAAAGCTATGAATTAAAAATGGATAAAAATTTTATAGGAACTAAACTTAAAAAAGTTGTAATTTAATATTAAAAACATATTTAACTCATAATTTTATAAATCTGTCCTTACTATTTATATTCATCCATAAAAATCTATCCCGCTTATACACATCACTTCTATCCTGCTTATACACATCACTCATTTTACTTTTTATCAACTTAAATGGGCCACTAAATGGCATGAGGGAGAGTGCTTGAAGATGTACCACTGTTGGTTATGTATCATTTGAAATTGGTCCCCATCGAGAATACCTACTTGGGCAAAACTTAGGTAAGGTTCTTTAGGTGTTGTTGGTGTGATTACATAAAAATTTTCTCTTTCTATCAACACCTAATTTTTTTTTGATAAGCAAAAGATTATATTAAAGGGGAGTACAAGGGGTACTCCGAACCCATATTTACAGCTGTTCGGGGAAGGAAGAGCCTCATTAAAACCTCTCAAGGCCAAAACCCAGTGGGAAAAAGACCAAGAAAGGAAAAAGAGTACTACTTCCAACCCCACCTAACGTCAAAATTAAACGCCTAAAAAAGAGAATCTAAGCGAGTGTAAATCTGCAACACCCAACAGCTGCATCATGTCATTTAAGTCTCTGCTCCCCATTGGGGTTTCAAGCTCCAGCAAACAGCCAAATCAAGGATGAACAAACTACACCACGCCACTTCACCCAATACATCCACCATGCATCAAGGATGAGCCACCACCCAACCAAATCAATCCTGTTAACAGAGACACAACAATTGGCCACACGACATACCAAGATCCAGCCGCACCAACTCCCTCCAAGCAGTAATGCTCTCGGCAGTTTCCTCCACTATACATTCGCTGCACCAATATACTTCACTTTGATTGACATATAGCATCTCCATTGTTCCATATGCAACCAATTCCGTCCAGCACTCTTGTCCACTTCCAGCAGATTTATCACTCCTGCATCAGCAACATGAACAAGAGGACCTGCGATCTGCATCAATAGAAAAAAATAGCAGCACAAACCAGGCAGTCTACATCTCTACCCTGCAATAATGTGGCATTTACTCACGCATGCAAGCAATAGGATTACTACACCATTCAGAAAAATTCTTGTTAGATAATTTGCCTTTCTTGAAAATAAACCAGCCCCAAGATGCTGCTTTAATGTGAGCCATCACTGAGGAGAAACTGGCGGTGTCTCCGTGAAAAATTATTCTATTACGTACATACCAGGTGCACCACACCACTGCTGCCCATATAAGATATTTCACATGTCTAACTTTCCTTCCTCTCAACTGGCCACCATGTATTAAGAAATGTTGAGTAGCATCATTATGCAGTCCACCCGGAAATCCCATCCAAGCTTGGACCTGTGTCCAAATGTTGTACACAAAGTTGCAGCTGAAAAAAGTATGTGCGATAGATTCATCATTATGAGTGCAGAAACTGCACTTAAGCTGATCTGGGTCCCGAATCACACCCCTCCTATGAAGGTTATCTCTTGTTGGCAGCCTATTTAGCAATAATTTCCATACAAATCCAGCAACCTTTGAAGGAAGGGAACTATTCCACAGCCCTGATAACGCCTTCTGCAGAGATTGATCTAGCTCCAAGGGCACTGCTGCTTTCATTAAGTGAGCATATGCAGATTTCACAGAAAATAAGTTGCTACTATCAGGCAACCAAATCCAAGTGTCGGAACATGTACTTGTAATACGTTGCCCTGATAAACTTTGCTCCAATTCCCGTAGTAAGTCCTCTTCCCAGGTGAAAAGCCGCCTTCTCCATGATAACTTCCACTCCCAAGTTCCATTCAGCCATTCACCCGACTCACCTACCATTGTTTCTTTATTTTGAGCCACTTGAAACAGCCTCGGAAAGCTGTCACAGATTGCAGATCCTCCCAACCACTTGTCCTTCCAAAACCGAGTTTGCATTCCGGATCCTACCTTCAATTTAACAACATCTACAAACCAATTAGCATTGCAAGATAGCATATCCTTCCACCAAATAGATGCAGATTGTGTTGGAGTCGATTCACTTAGAACCTGCGATGACAAGCAGCCGTATTTAAATGTTAACAATTCAAACCAAAATGTATTTTCATCATGGAGGCATTTCCACGACCATTTAGCCAAAAGGCTGTGGTTGAATAGTTGTAGATCTTTAATTCCCAGGCCACCATTTTCCTTGGGCTTACATACCGAGTCCCAGCTCACCCAATTAATGCTACGTTTTTCACTGCATCCCCCCCACAAAAACTTTCTCTGAATGCTTATCAACTCAGAGATAATCTTCTTTGGCGCCTTATAAAAGGAGAACAGGTATAACGGTAGACTAGATAAGACAGATTTTATAAGTGTTACCCTCCCGCCAAAAGATAAATATTTGCCTTTCCAACTGGCCAACTTTTTCCTCATAGAGTTCACCACTGGGGCCCAAGTAGTGGATCTCCTTGGGTTTGCACCAATGGGAATTCCCAAGAATTTGAAGGGCCATTTCCCAATACAACATGCAAGAAAATTGGAAGCTGAGATCAGAAAATCCTCTTGCACATTTACTCCGAATATATTACTCTTTGAGAAATTCACCTTTAGATCGGAGACTAATTCAAAACCGCGAAGAATTACTTTTAAGCCCCACACGTTTTGCCATGTAGGCTCAACCAAAAAAATTGTGTCGTCCGCATATTGTAATATGGGAAAAGAGATGTTCTGGTTAACCTTATAACCGCTCAACATGCCCACCTCTGTGGCTTTTGATACCAACGCAGTTAGCCCTTCGGCCGCTATTAAAAATAGGAATGGAGCAAGCGGATCACCCTGCTTCAGGCCCTTTTCAGCTCTGAATTCTGCCGTCGGGCTACCGTTAACAAGGATTGACACAGAACCAGAATAGATGCAAGACATAATCCACTTCCTCCATAAAGGGTCAAACCCAAACCTATTCATCATATACTCCAAATATTCCCAACTTACAGAATCGTAAGCCTTTTCAAAATCAACTTTCAAGAGTACACATTTTTCTTTACGCTTTTTCACCCAATCAACAACTTCGTTAACAACGAGAACCCCGTCAAGAATTTGTCTGCCGGCAATGAAGGCCGATTGACAGGGTGAGATAACATCAGCAAGGACCCTTTTAAGTCTTGAGGCCAGCAGCTTCGCCACAATTTTATACAGGCTACCAATTAGCGAAATTGGCCTGTATTCTCTCAAACTTTGTGGGTTATCAACTTTCGGTATCAAAGCGATAAAAGACACAGAGATGGCTTTAGGTAATGTAGCAGTATCATGAAATTCCTGCACAAAAGCACAAACCTCATCCTTAATGACGTCCCAACAGTGTTTGAAGAAATTGAAGTTGAACCCGTCAGGTCCTGGGCTTTTATTTCCCTCACAACTCCACACTATATCCTTTATTTCTTCTTCTAGGAACGGTGCAATCAGCATCTGGTTGTCTAACTCTGAGATTCGGGGCAGGTGGACACCATCGAGGACCGGTCTTTTAAATTTCACCTCTTCACAACAGCTTTGAAAGTGCCTTTTAACTTCATTTTTCACTTCATGCACATCCTCAACCCTGACTTCATCAACCTTTAATGCCGAGATTTGATTCCTTCTCCTTCTTGTATTAAGGCAGGCATGAAAATAGCGTGTGTTTGCATCCCCCTCCGCAATCCACTTTGCTCTTGACTTCTGAAAGAGTAAACTCTCCTTGTAATGTAAGTGTTGCCAGAATTTGTTTACCACCAATTTCCTATGTTCTGGATCATTTAAATTGCCTTGTGCCGCTGCTTCATCAAGAGCATTAAGTTCATCTACCAAACCCTCAACCTTCAAGTCCACGACACCAAAGGTTTCTTTATTCCACACCTTGAGTTTCTCTTTCAACATCTTTAATTTTTCTTTGACAACATAACCTTTCCAGCCATCAAACTTGTTAATTTTCCAACAATCGGTTACCAACTGTTTGAATTCATTATGTTCCAGCCAACAATTGTTGAAGCGAAAAGGTTTAGGCCCCCAGTTCTGTTCTGTCACCTTCAACCAAATGGGGCAGTGGTCAGATATATCTCTATTTCCCACCCACTGTGCAGTAACTTTCCATTCGCCAATAAGAGCTTCAGAAAGCAAGAATCTGTCTATTCTACTCATTGCAATTCCATCACTACTACACCAAGTATATTTTTTCCCATGTACAGGCATATCTATTAGTTCCATATTATTGATAAACTCCTGAAACTCCTCACACTCCCCAGCATTCTGCTCCATACGTCATTTTCTTTCTACCTTTGAAGTAACTGCGTTAAAATCACCTCCAAGACACCAAACACCAGCTGGGAATCCTCTTTTTGACATTATCAATTCACTCCATAGTTTTCTCTTCCCAGCCAGATTATAGGGGGAGTATACATTAACTAAGTAATACTTAATATCTGAGGCTTGCACATAGATACAAACACCAAGGAATCCATCTCCAGAAAATTTAAATTGAACTGCAAACAATCCCTTCTTCCAAATACTAATGAGACCACCAGACAAACCAGTCGCATTTTTCACTTCCCATTCACAATCAGAATCCCCCCATAAGCTTTCTATTATTCTGTTATCAACATTATCACATTTAGTTTCTTGCAGAAAACAACAGTCAAAGTTACCTGACACAATCAAGGACCGAATACGCCTTCTCTTCGCTTGGTCCCTCAACCCTCTGACATTTAGGGATAGAATCTTCATAATTGGGCTCTTTTTAACTCCCTCTGCCTCTGAGCTTCCACATCTCTAGCATTTGCATCCTCGATCTCTGCTATGTACAAAGATTCAGATTCTCTTCCAACTATTCCAATGCCCTGCACAGCCTTCCAAATTTTGCTGGCGACATCTTCATCCAGCCTTGCCCAAAATTGTGAGTTACAGTGGTTCATATCAGATGTTGTAATGGAATCGCAACACAAAACAGAGCCACCGGAGAACTCGGTCACAGATAGTAGCAGAGACGAGGAGTCCTGTGCCTGAATCGGACGGTCTTCAACCCTAGCTGCCCCGGGTTTCCTCTTCCTGCTACCGCTTGTGCAAGCCTTCGAAAAACTCGAGTGTGTAGCTGGGCCAGAATGGGTTTCTACGTTATTACCAGTTCCAGAGTTACATTGGTCTATTCCTGTGTTTGCCAAGCTCACCCCCTTGTTACATTCCTTGGACCCCCTCTCCCCATGCTCCACATGAATAAAAGTTGGGCCTGCAGCACTGTCTTCAGGTTCGTCAGGCCCAGTTTTACTCGTTTGGCCCACACAACCATTCAGTCCACAACCATCTGCTGTAGGTACCGAATTACCACCACCACAATTATCATCATCCCTGGTGTCATTATTATGGCAACTATTGTCCCCCACACTTAACTGCTCGTCATGCCGAACACCATTTTCCAACAATAATATCTCTCTGGAATCACAACCGTTAGCCGCCTCACTCATTGCTGCATTAATTCCACCACCAATGTCATTCAATTCCTTATCACCTACCGAGTCATCTCCACTAAGTTCTGCCTCTGACCTTTCATCTTCCCCGTACTCCATGTAACTGACATCATCATCACCGGATTCATCATCGGAGCAGCAGTGTGGCGGCGAATTCCCAGCCGGAGCAATCCACCTCATTGGACCATACCAATCTTCTAGTATCTTAATTGCATAAATGTCATCGTTAATCTTCATTCTTACTGTGCGATTTAACACATCATGCACTCTTGTTCTATACATAATCCTGGCCACATCCATGCTACCTTGTTTCCTTGTATTGTCATCCATGCACACAAATTTGCCATATGGGGATACGAGGAACTCAAAGAATTCTACACTCCAAGCATGTGCCGGGATGCCGTAACACCGCAGCCACGCCACTCTCTCGTTATCTAAATCGGTTGGTTTCCATGGTCTCACTTCCTCAAACCATTGTGTTAGCCATTCCTTTGCTTCGCCCAGAATTTCTGATAGATCTTCTTCCTCATCGCCAGCTTCCAAAAGCGCCAAATTTGATCCCAGTGGTGTTATCTTGACTGCAAAAAAGCCTTGGCGAGCAAACTCTTCCTGAATATTATAAGTAGACCCTGGTGTAATAACCTTGCCAACAAATGCCTTCTCCAATTTGGCCACCTGTTCTTCATTAGCCCTGAACTCCATATGGGCAAAAGGCTCCTTACCATATTTTGCATTTTTTGTGTTGCCAATCTCAACCCACCTTTTTTCTATTCTTCTGGTCTCACCTCCTATCTGTTTTTCTAAGTAACCGTTTTTTGTAACATTTGCATATGTGACTCCTGGTTTCCTTTGTTGTGCATAATCAGCTGCTCCTGCTTTTCTCTGATCTTGAAAGTTATTTTTTTCCATACCCTTCTTACCACCCCCACTATCCTTCCTTACAATATCTTTGTTCCTTTGAAAACGAGGTAGGTTGACAAATATCTTCCTGCTTCCAATTATAATGTTGTCTATCTTCATTCCAAAGTATTCTGGTTCCCTAATGTCGAGAAATCTCACAAATCCAAATCTTCTGCCGCTTTTGTCCCGTTTTGCTGGGATGATCACTTCATCCACTGTCCCGTACTTCTTGAATATGCCAAACATCTCCTTTGCCCCATGAGTGTCCGGTATCTCAGTAAAAAAGTATGTGGTAGTTTCCTTGGCATTTCTATGATAAACCTTGTTTGTTCCCCTGATTCCTGTTTCAAAGTCTGTCACCCTTCTTCTGGTCCTTTCACTTTGTCTTCTCTTCCTTCGGCTGACCACTCTCCACTCACTCTCCATTTTTTGTTAACTTTACGAAGATAATTCTATCAACACCTAATATCTCTAACCTGTTATAACTACCACTGATTTATCTAGGAACCACACCCACAACACCTAAGAAATCTTACCAAAGTTATGTCCTACCTAATAAGTCTCACTTCTTAATAGGGAAGTGCCATCTAAGCACTCGCGATCGTTGTGGATGGCCGAAGACATTATGCACTTCATTCTTACAGCCATTAGTGAACAAATATTACATGAAGCATAATCACTACAACAAATTCTTTAAAAGATGGCGCCACTTTAAATAGCGTTTAAATATGGAAGTGCTACTTAAAATTAGGTAGAGTACTTTAAGTAGCGTTTAACAAAGAAACGCTACTGAAGGGAAAAGAAATAAATAGCGCTTACAAAATAAGCGCTACTTATAGTACAGGAATAAGTAGCGCTTATACTATGAAGCGCTATTTAAAGATGGACGACAGAATAAGTAGCGCTTAACCCTGGAAGCGCTACTTATTGTCTTATACCTAAAGTAGCGCTTAAATCTGGAAGCGCTACTTATTGTCTGACCAAAAGTAGCGCTTAAACGATAAAGCGCTATTTATTGTCAAATACTAATTTTAATTCAGCCCGCGTTTCTCAATACAGTCACTTCCACACTGTCGCATATCTCTCTCTCTCTCTCGAGTTTCTTCTCGCCGTTGTTACTCGCCGTTGTTGTTGTTGTTGTTCTTCTTCTTCCACACTGTCTCTCGAGTTTCTTCTCAACGTTCTCGTCGTTGTTGTTGGTCTCGCCGTTTGGGACGTCGTACCGTCGCTTCCGCACTGTTGAGCTTCCGCACCGTCGTTTGGGCCGTCGCCGTCGCCGTCGCCACGATCGTTTGGCCCCTCGCCGTCGCCGTCGCACCGTCCGTCACACTTTCTGTTACCAACAGGTTTCATCTCTTCCATTCTTCTTGCTTTTCTTTTTTTTTCCCAAAAACGCTTTCATTTTTTTTTTCAAGGAACTCAGTGTTTTCCAACCATGTCTTAGTGCTGAAATGGAAAATCAAAACGAAATGGAAATGAGATAGGTTTTTAGTATAATTATTATTAATGTTAGTGTTTTTCTCATTATGTTAAATGAAGAATGAGATAATAGATGATATTGCAGATCGTTTTAGAGAAATAATTGAATTTGAAGTTTTTAGTTGTTTATATTTGGCCTATGTGGAACCTTGTCTTTGGTTGGTATGATATTTTATTTTGTTACAGGTGTTGTATAAATTTTGGAATGTCCATATTTTAGGGGAGGTTCTGTCAAAATTTTGTTAGAAATTTGATATAGTCTGTGTGTTGTTGTTAAGACAAGTGGTAGTTTTAGTCTTGGTTTATCTAATTGGGCTTTAGTTAATCTCAATTTTGTCTTGCATTAACAACATAGCCTATGTTGTTGCTCTGAATGCCTTGGTGTTGTTTTATTTCTCAATTCATAGGCAAATATGGATCGAAAGTGGATGTCTGCTAATCGTTTGTCGAAGGAATATAAGGATGGAGTGGAAGATTTTATTGGGTTTGTAGTTGGGCATACAACAGATCTTAGTAGAATCGTATGTCCGTGTTTAAGTTGTTGTTATGCAAACAAAGTTAATGTTAAGGAATTAGAATGACATTTAGTGAGCAATGGGATTGATCAAACTTATTCCTGAGTATGAGACTTTGTTTCTGTCGCCTTGCAACATAGTGTGAGTCATTTAATTTATACACACACACACACACACACACACACACACACACACACACACACACATATATATATATATATATATATATATATATATATATATATATTGAAATGTGATTACCTGCTTATGATTTTTTCCTCCAACATTTTTGTAGGGATCATTGGTTATTGATAGCCATTAATCTAAATAAAAACATTGTGTACTATTTGGATACATTGCACGCATACACTTGACTGCATAAAAAATTGAAAGAGACATACAATCAGTAAGAGTGTGTGTGTGTGTGTATATATGAATTTTCTTAATAAATATATATATATGCACTTTTATGCATGTATTGGATTGATTATCGTTATGAATCTGAAATTGAATATTGGAATGCTGAATTTATTATGTTTAAGGATTGTGATTGATTTGTTTTTAATGACTTAAGTATTTGGATATTGTAATGTTGAAGTTTTTATTTGTTTATGTTTGGTGAATTTGAATCCTTGTCTTTGGTGGTATGGTATTTTATCTTTATTCTGGTGTTGTATAAATTTTGGAATGCCCATATTTTAGGGAGACTCTGCCAAAATTTTGTTAGAAATTTGATATAGTTTATGTGTTCATGTTAAGAGCAGTCTTATGCATGTATTTGATTGATTATCGTTATGAATCTGAAATTGGATATTGGAATGCTGAATTTATTATGTTTAAGGAGTGTGATTGATTTGTTTTTAATGACTTAAGTATTTGGATATTGTAATGTTGAAGTTTTTATTTGTTTATGTTTGGTGAATTTGAATCCTTGTCTTTGTTTGGAATGCCCATATTTTAGGGGAGACTCTGCCAAAATTTTGTTAGAAATTTGATATAGTTTGTGTGTTGATGTTAAGAGCAGTCTTATGAATGTATTGGATATATATTGAATGATTTTTTTGGATTTTGCACTCAGGGCTATCCTTGTTCATCGAACATTAAATGTCAAGTCTCGGTTTTCTAAATCAACGACACCTAAATGGATACCGATAAAGGTATTATACCAAATTTTTATGCAATTATTTAAATTACCAAAATAAAAGCAATTAATTTCATATTTTTTGTTTTATAGTGTCCTCACCATTGAACTCACGATGATTGTGGCGGTATGTATTGAAGTTTCTCAAGGATATTGTCATTCATAACCAAACACAAATTCCAACGGAGGTATGTATATGTAATAATTAATTTGAAGTTTATATAATTTTTACTTTTACACATACCATTTGGAAGCATGTATTCAATTCTAACTTGATTTAATTTTTATTTCGCAGTACTTTCCTGATTGTCAATTCGACGCATATCCTGATCATACCGTACTCAAGGAAGAGTGGTGTCGATATTTTGTTACGAACTTTATTATGTATAGGCACATAGAAGAAGAAGATGATGATGATGATGATGATGATTAGTGTGTAATGTTTAGGTACTAGCATAATATGTGTTATGTTTTAGTTAATGTATTTTAATGTTTTATTTATGATACTTTTGTTAATATTTGGTTGAGAATTATTTCATGTAATGTTAAATTTGGATTTTGTGAGCTTTGATATTAGCACAAATTTGAGTGTTGATGATTATTTTATGGTGTGCAGTAACCACTATATGCATATATAGGTATGTGAATATAACCAAAAAAAAAAATCATTATTGAGAATAAGTAGCGCTTATTATGATAAGTGCTACTTATTCCTTGAGAATAAATAGCGCTTTTTAAAGGAAGCGCTACTTATTCTCGAGAATAAATAGCGCTTGCTAAATGAAGCGCTACTTATTCGTTTAGAATAAGTAGCGCTTTATAAATGAAGCGCTACTTATTCTAAACGAATAAGTAGCGCTCCTAACTAAGCGCTATTTATTCAAGCAACTTTAAGTAGCGTTTAACAAACGCTATTTATCAAGATACAATCGATGTAAGACGATATATAGCGCTTTAAAGCTATTTATTTAAGCGCCAAAAAAAAAGCATTTATTTATTCCCTTTTTTTGTTGTAGTGAATGATAATAACATTCGATGTTTTCATACTTAAAGTTTGACCTCTGGGTGATATATATGTGAGTAATATATATATATATATATATATATATATATATATATATATATATATATATATATATATATATATATATTCCCATGGCCATCAGTGCGTACGTACGTGTATACCTATGTATGAAGAAACTTAATCGATACACATCTTTCTTTCTACAAAATTCAAATCTTTAGCTATCAAGAAACGAACAAAAGTGAGGCCACGCCACTGGCTGCCAAATTGTGCAATATTGTGTATTTTGGAACGAAGCATAACTGTTGATCAGTGATTAGGTGAGTGGGGCAAGTTAATTGGTTTTTACCGACAAGATTTGTGAGAGCATCTTTGTTAGACAAATGCTCACACATGCATTTAATTAGCTCTTTTCTAACTCCTTTTTGCAATGTTTATGATGGAAGCATATCGTCAGTACTTATGTGATTTTCTATCAATATGATCACCATCACTTATCTTTTTCCAACTGCTTTCGAACGTTTTTCAAATTTTCATACTGCGAGGTCGATGTACACTTTCGTACATATAAACGTATAATGTGTTCATAATTAAGGAATTAATTAAGAAAATGTAACTGCCAGCTATATACTAATTAATTAAGGGGTAGAAATTAAACGAATTGGTGGCTGTATATATGTAATTTGCCTAGCTCTTGTGAAAGAAATTTTTGTTCGTTACTATAGAGACCTCTTTTTTTTTTTTTTTTTGGTTGCGTGCGTGGCCATGTTCCAGAGACACCTCCCGTGACACAACACCTTTTGAATCATTTGTTGCCTTTCGGAAATTTAGTTTATTTGAAAGGTAGTGATAGTGGAGGACAAACTTTTGCAGATTATGATATAACTAAATAAAGCTTTTGATTACTTTTTCTTCTTTCGTCCTACTCCTATCAACCTTGGATACATATGTGAATGATTGTTAGCAACTTTGATATTGAAGCTTATGCATGCACCTTTTTTTCTTCAAGATATATAACCTCAGATAACATCCAATACTAATCTTTTCATCAAGTTCTGTTTGTTTAGTGGGAGTTTATTTTCTGCTTAGTTTTAATCTTGGAGTATTTGTTGGAATTAATTCCTTATTAATAACAACAACAAGAACAAGCATGCTCAAATTTCATAGAAGAAATAATTTAGGCGAAAGCTATAAAGACATACAAGCATGCTCAACAAGAACAACATGTTATCTGCCCTTAAGATTTACGACATGTTGGATTATCAAGGATTAGAAGAATACCTGTATCCATAGCAATCAATCACCTCAAGCAAAATATCAAAGGAATGATCACGAACAAACTACGAGCAACTGGATCCATGACAACAAACAACGAACACGTTAGCGGTGGCTTTATGGTTCTTCCTCAACCGAATCTTCTTGAGCTCTCTCACAAGACTTTAGGTTCTCTTCAGATGGGGAGAAGAGAATGGATGACGGTGATTCGGTGTATAGGAGACCATAGCCTTCTTTATAGTGTGTTAAACCTAACAGGGTACCCATTATCCCCTTATTGGGCCACACTTACATCTACTCATATAATGTCCATATCAACTAAATTAAGAGTCCAATGAGCTTACCTTATTTTAACTTTATACGATCACATAAAATATAGCTTCTTTATGATAAATAGCTAATATAATTATTAATGATATCAGCCCATATTAATTATTGGAATATAAAATTCCAACAGTATTTAGTTGTGTATTACAGAACTAGTTTTAGTCTAACTTGGCATATCTTATGCTTAAGTTAGCTTTATTCTCTTAATAAAATTATTTAGCTAGCTTATAAAAAAACCCTGAGATAACATCCTATACCAAGCCTTTGTGGTGATTTCCTTGCAGGTAAGAATTTGCAATAAGGTTTCCATAGTAAGATAGTGAGATTAGAAATAAGTATCGATCATTAGGACATATAGTTCTAGCTAGTATTAATATAAATATTGATACTGAGATCACAATAACTAGATAAGTGTTTATTGTGTTTTTTTGTAAACAAACGTATCTGGGAGAATAATAAGACCCTCTTAATAAAATCTTTTTAAAATGTGTGTGTTTAATGGTGAGGCTTCGATTCAAAGTCTTTCTCGAAGTTTAAGTTATGTACTTCGAATAAAGTTAGTTTAGTGACAAACAAATTATAATAAAACAAAATTAACACATATATTGCACGACTTTGAACATAATTACAAACTCATAAAACTAAAACGAACACGGGTTCGAACACAAATACAATGGGTAACTTAAAGCCTAGGGGATTTTGTTAATAGGGTCAATGTTTTCTTTGGCCAAGAACTCAGAGTGTTTCTGTAGTTGTCTATTAACTTCCCCCATAACCCCAACCTCGAAGCTTTATACATCCTTTGAATCCTTCTCCACTGAGTCGGCTTTTATCAGGGGAATATACTCCTTCTTATGATGGCGAGGGCTTGATTTTTTACTTCGAAGCTTCTTTCCAACTTCGAGGTATCTCCTTCATAAGGCCTTCCCTTCCCGAACTCCACAACTTGCCAGTTGACCTTTGGTTTGTTACCCGAATTGGCCTTTCGGATCCACTTATTGTTCGAAACCTTAACAGATGACATATAGGTCCTATCGGTTTTAGTACCATGTGATGGACCGCCAGGAGAAGGAACCAACTGCGAACCAGTACCTCAAGCCTATCTTTGGGCCAAGCCTTTGACATAATGCTTCTTCATTTCAAACTTCTCAAAAGACTTAGCAACAGCCTTGTCAAACACTACACTACATCTGGGACACAACCTCACTCCAATGTTGACTTCCTTATTTTTCATTAAAAATTCGAACAATGCTTTTTCTGGTTTTGGGTAGATCTCATCGAACACTGCATCTTTGACTTTACTGCTCTCAGACCTTGATTCCACCATACATATATGAAGTGGCTTGACCAGATTTGTGTTATTTTCTAATGGATTGGTGTCGACCTTCATGGGTGTTGGTTTCTCTTCAAACTTCCGCCTTCCATCCTTAATGGCATTCTTCATCAAATCCTTGAAACACATAAAGTTATTAGTCCAATGACCGAAAAATCCCTCTTTTCGAGCAAAAGAAGTGTCAATTTGTTTACCATGTTTTTTTGGTAAACAAACATATCTCGAGATCAATTTGGGAATGGGATAAGATCCTCTTAATGGACTCTTTTTAAAGTGCGTGTGTTTAATGGTGAGGCTTCGATTCAAAGCCTTTCTTGAAGTTATGTACTTCGCCTAAAGTTGGTTCTATAACAAACAAATTATAATAAAACAAGATTAACACATATATTGCACGACTTTGAAAAGAATTACAAACTCATAAAACTAAAACAAACACAGGTTCAAACACAAATACTGAGTGGGTAACTTAAAGCCCAAAGAATTTTCTTAACAGGGACAATGTTTTCATTGGGCAAGAACTTAGAGAGTTCGTGTGGTTGTCTACTAACTTCCCCCACAACCCCAAGGGAATGTTGTACGAGGTTAATCAAATCTATCCAATAGTTAGTGATTCTTAGTTAACAGCTGCCCTGACATTGGGTCATTGGTTGCAGGTACTTGCCCAACACACATGTATGATCAACCTTAAAACTAAAATCAACAAAACAAACTATAAGAAAATTAGTTAAACATAAAATGAAGCCTCAATCAACTGCATTGATTGTTGACACAAAATGAATTCACTAGAATAGCATACTTTTGACGTAATAATTTTAACACATAAAATAGTGAAAGCTAAATCAAATAAAGATAAAGAGATAGGGATGAGAGTTTGAATGTTTTCAGAAATAATATGAGAATATAATGAAGGAGTTGAGAAGTAGATTTCCAGAATACATATGAGAAACGCTAGTAGGGGATAAGAAATCGGTCAAAATAGATGAGAAATATAGACGAAATTGATGACAAAGTAGACAAAGATGGATGAGAGTTTGACGAAAACTGATGAGAAAACAATCGAAGTAAGATAAGAATTTGAGTTTAGAAGATGAGAAATAGAAGCATAGATGAGAAAAGAATTGTGGAAACGTAAATTGAATCACATAAGAAAAGCATTGGTTATCATTACGTTTTCTTTGATCATTAACTTAGCCGTTTGTCACTGGAAACTTTTAGGCGTTTTAGGATTTTGTGTGAAATGAAATCTCGACCTTCTTCAAATCGATGAAACTCCTATTTATAGACTAAGACATTCTAACTGTTAGGCCCTTGCAGTACAACATGTACATGTTTTACAAATAAAATTAAATAACCTATCGCTTGTCATTTGTCCCACGTTTGAGTGCAACAATTGTTCCTAGTAACTGCTTTGTGCGTTAAGAGCTTAACGTCCTTTGCACTTTAGCATTGCTTTGAATTCAGATTCACACCACTGGCTTCGAATGGTATTTAATGCCTATCAGCTCTTCGAACCACTTTGCACCTCTGCTAATAGTAAGCATTGGGTGATGGCTTCGAATTCTAAGTTATGACTGAACGCTGAGGCTCCCTCAATTTGTAGGCTCCCTAGGAGCTTCCTTTATCTTGGTTCTATACTTAGCCATTTTTTGCAAGATGCCTCTTTGGGGGCACTTGACATAGTTTTTTTTTTATAACCCCATTCGAACCGTAAGGTTGCTAAGCACTTTTCTAAGCCTGGCCATTTGGACTTAGTCATTTTCTATTGTCGCAATGCTCCGACCTAACTTTTGACTCGAAGAGTATAGTCTCCATGCACTTTCCTTAACCTAGCCATTTGTACTTGGCCTTTTCTACTGTTGTGCGCCTTCGATCCACTTTGTGGTTCGAAATTATGATTTTGTCACCAACAATAAGCTATATTATTTTATATTGATAATGACTCATACTCACTTTAAAACATCAATTCTCTTATTTGGCTTAAGATTTTTGCTTTACATATATTAGTATTATGGATAAAACTTATGTACAGTGTTGTAGACAATGTTCCTACTATTCTCTACTAAAAAATAATATAACTATCACAAACATTTTGAAGGGGTGTGAAAAACTGTAATTTTAGCTAAAAAAATTGTCTTTTTATGAGAGGAACAGTAAAAACAGTACCCATAATTTTGTATTTAAGTTTAATCCCATTGTTATTATCTTATAATTCTTAAGAGTTATCATCTCGATATTCGTATCATATTCTTTTATTACGATATTCATGTTATATTCTATTTATGATATTCTATTACACTGTGATTGGTTTAGGTGAAATAGAAGAGAGAGGGTGGGAGTAGAGAGAAAGAGAAGAGAAGTGACTCATTTCTCTTGATTAGTTTGCAAAGAAGTAGTGAAGAGAGAACAAAATCTGGTGGAACCCATTGCTTTTTCAATTCTTCGCTAAGTTGCGAAGAAAGAGCAAAGAAACGCTCGCTTTCCTGTCTTACCCTTCTTATTATTCGTTGGTCCCACTTGAAAAAAAAACAAAAGCTAAAAAACTACTGGGCTTCACGATTCAATTTGCAACATGAGAAAATTTTAACTTGCCACTTCAAAAAAACGAAACAAATGCTACGTAGTGCCTACTTGTTGGAGTTGGGTTGTTAATGGTGGGTGCAGGAATGGGACGGTTTCTATTTTTATATTTTTTTGGATAAATAATCAGCAGTTTATTTGCTGTGTAGGTGGGTTGTTAAGTTGATTAATTAATTAAATTAAAGCTAGAAATGAAATTAAATAATTAAATTAACATTTAAATTAAAATAATTGTATATTGCCTTTTTAGCATGTCTTTTCTAAAATTAAACACACTTCTTTCTCTTATATTTCTCTTAAACCAATCAATACTTCAAATCTTCTCTATTTCTCAACATCTTTCTCTCTTCTCAAACTCTTTCTCACATTTTTCTTTCTTCTCAACTTTTTTTCGGAACCAAACATAGGCTTAGCGTTGTCTGTCGTATAATATTCACCTGTCACTGGATTATGCATCTAACATGCGCCAAACCTATGATGCATAATCCTTCGTTGAAAAGTAACCTAGTCCAACACATGATTATCCGCGAGTGTGTGTGTTCTTCTTTGGTTGTCCCTGCGAAGGTTACCAAGCCCATAATTATCATTCGTATGGATTTGGCTCCTCTAAAGTAGGTAGAGAGTAAAGTAAATAATTCAAATATTTATGAGAAAATCAAGGGTAATTTCTTATGCATGTGTAGTTAATACTTACCCTTGATTTTTTCATTAATGATTGAGATTGTTTATTTTACTTTCTAAAGTGAATTGCTCACTTTAGAGGAGCCGGATCCCGTTTGTATATATACATGAATCTCATGGTCCTCGTTAATTAGGCCGAAAACATTGAATTCCAAATATTTGAAATGGACATATTCAAGAAACCCATGATGAAGCTTCTCCCACAGAAGAATTGTTTCTTTCATTAACCTTCTTCCGTAAGTGCTAAGGTGTTAATTGGTTTATTCAAAATAGTAGTCCGCAATTAAAGGACGGGCCTTGGTGGAGCTGATGGAGGGAAAGAGACCAATTAATCTGTGTGTTGCCTGGACCGAAAAAGATTGAAAGATTAAGGAGTCACATCTATAATTTAATCCTCTTATACAATTATCCCAACTAGCTCAATCAAATAGTACTGTACCATTTTCTGGAGAAATTATAAAATTAAATTTTCTTAACATATATTAACATTCAAATCAATATTTATAATATGTATAAACACATTGTAAGCCATGTTAAAATACTTATATACATATGTCAATTATTAATTATTAAATACTTATATACATATGTCAATTATTAATTATTAAATATCTTCTGTCAAAAAAATTAATTTTTAAATATCTATAATAAAATGTTCCTAACAGATTTTCTGCATTAGTTTCCAAATTGGGATTATTAATGGCTGAAAGTTTTTTTTTAAGCAAATTAATGGCTGAAAGTTCAAGTATTGGATGGTAGTGGAAGCTGATATCATAACCTTACATCATGGTAGGCCTGCAGGGACTCAAATTAATTAGTGACAAGCGTCTAATAATTCATTCCAAAATTACAATTAGATCATACTAAGGTTGAACGTAATCATTCACTTAATGGAAGCAGTTTCTAAATTACTGGCCGCCCAATTGACTTTGACCTCTAAATATATGGCAGTTTTGAGCCGTTGAAATAGTGAATGGGAGAATACCAACCAGAGAGTGAATATTTTCAATGAAGAAGACCCCAAACTTCAGAAATTAAAGGCTTTTTCTTGAACACATTAAATTAAGGGCTTAATTGGATATTAATGTCTAGACCTATGTTGTCACTCCATTGAACAGGGGTTCCACGTTTCGGTCTATTTCCAAATTACAAAACTTCATGACTTCCAAATCTTCATCATTACTATGAACCTTTCAAGTAATCACCGGAATGAAAGAAAAAAAAAGAGAGAGAGAGAGAGAGAGAGAGAGAGATAACTGACTTTATACTTCAGTTAGTGTGAAATGGGAACTGTCTTAAACTGCCTCACCAACCCAATCCCTTGTATTTACGCGTAAATGTTCTTAGTCACCCCATAACTAAAAAGTCGTCCTTCAGATTTACTATCTTTTCTTTCTTTCTTTTTTCTAATATGGAAATCTAGAAAGAGATCCAACAATTCAGTTTTTTCATTTCGCAACAATGATCAAATAAATGCATTTTATAAATAAATAAAAAAAACATATGTTTTTGATATTTGGACAACACATGGACTTGGACTTGGGAGCCATTTCCAAACAAAGTTTTCATTCCCCTTTTCTAATTTTGTATAATCATACCACTACTTGTTTAATGGTCAAAACAAAATTAGAGTAGTGTTTTAAATTTCAAATGGCATGTGACCAAACCTTCCAATAGCTTGACCAGTGAACTTGTATAGAAATTTGTACATAGTTTAATCCTTTTGGTCATTGAAACGAAAGTTTTTTTTTTTCCTGTTAGAAAGGAGGAGCTGAAATATGAAACAGATATTCAACGATGGGTCGAGAATTAATGGCTTTTATGATTGGGTCTAAACTTGGGCTGCTTTGCAGAAAGTACTGGAAATCGGTGAGTGGCCAGAGATAAGTGCAATAGTTTTCTTGACTCGTTAATAGGAGCATTCCAGGAGGAAGGGGCTCTGATGCTCTCTAGTCTCTACCTTTTAAGAAAAAAAAAATGTGGGGCTCTTGCCTTGCCCCACACAGGAGAGGAAATAGTAATATAATAATAATAATATAGACAATCACCCTTGTATTAAAAGTTTTTATTAAGCAAATAAAGCTTACAAAAATTTTAGAAAATTTCAAAACTATTTGATACTTCAATAAATAACTTCAATTGAGTGTATAATATACTTTTTAAAATATGCTAATGTAGATTACAAGATTACATAGCTACGATTGTCTAATTATTTAAAATTTAGTGTGCATAAGTGTTAAGATAATATGACAATATTCAATAATTGGATTAGTGGAGTTCAATGGGTGGAGAGAGAGAGAGATCAAATTACTCTGATATGATACTTGACTATTGTTGCATTAGTTAATAACAACTTACTAGATAATTATATTATAAAATTCACAATTGATTGAAAATTACTATCATATAGATCAAATTTATAAATTTTACACTAATCATAAATTATTTAATATGTCAGTGAGATATTCAAAGTTAACATTATATGCATTTTTAAAATAAAGGAAAATAAGAATCTTACGATTCTAAGCTTACTGTTATTTAAATCTTATGAAATTTGACAAAAATATCAATATAATAAATAGTTATTATTCAATGGTTGGATCGACAAAAAATCAATTTATATTTAAAGTTATTGATGGTATAACATTGATCAATTATTATACTGATGTAATTTGATCCCTCTTAAGTATGTGATAAAATCAAATGATACTAGGTGTTAGACTTCGCCACTTAGTGACAGATCCAAAAATTTTAACTTTGTAGAAGAAATACTCATTTATTTATCCTAAATTATATGTAAATAATGTATATTATAGTACGATGAGGCATTAATCAATTTTTAATTCACATTAATTTTTATAAGTTTGACCTTCTTTATATGACTTTAAATTTGATAATTGGATTGATTAATTTCATGCTGTATATAGAGTTACTAAGCGGTGTAAGTGTTAAAATTTGACCCCTTATCTACATAAAGAAACTACATAGCTATTTTTATTTTTAACGAAAATTGGTTGCAAACAGCAGGTTACGATTGTGGGTCTGGTGGGGACGTGGTGAATTTATGGTGCCAGGGCATACGTTCGATAAAGGCTTAAATTCTTCAAATGCGTGGTGCATGGATTTGTGTGGTTGTTCCCCCGCTGTGGTTGTTGAGGTAGCTGGCGAGGTTTCCAAAGAGCGTTGGCTTGTTGGGTGGCAGAGCAAACATACTCCAGCGTGCGTTGCTTACGTACCTCGACTCGAGTTCGGTTTGATTGGGTTTGAATTTCTCAAACTCAGTACTCGAACCAATGACCTTATGTTTACTTTTATTAGAATTGAACTTCATCGATGAATTGAACCAGCCATAATTTTTTCCATCAGTTCAATTCAGGTTTATCGGTTTGGCAGGTCAATTCAGACCCGTGTCCACCCCCCTACATAATATAATAAGATCTTTTTCCAAAATTGAATTTATACTTTGTTTGCGTCATACAATTTTGAATGATAATATTTTTAAAAACATTAATAACACAATAATTGAATTAAAGAAATGGTAATTAAATTTAATGTATTTGAAATAAATGATAAACATTTACAATTCATACTATTCTGGCTATTTTCAATATAGAAATTTTATTTCTTTCCATCATAAAATTTCTAAAAAATGAAATAAAATTTTATTCTATTTTTATTTATCCTATTTAATTTTATGCTATCTATCATACAATAACCATATCACCAATATTACGTTGGCTCGAGTAGAACTGGCCTCGAATCCTTTAAGTAAGGTCTCGGGTTTGAGCCTTGTGGATGAAAAAACGTGATTGAGAGGGAAGATCCCACTAAAGGTGGTCAGTCAGTTTCCTAGACGAACACTACAACAAATTTACAAATAAACAACGCTTATTTTTTGTCTTAAACAGCACTTAAAACGCTGCTTATACAGCCGCTGCTGAATGTCTTACAAAAAAACAGCGCTTAACCAGTGTTGTTGAAAATAGGGAATAAACAGCGCTACTTATTCCCACTATTAAGCAGCGTTTTTTAGACATAAGCGTTGTTTTATCCTCCCTTTATTTTTTTAAGCAGTGTTTTTTATAGCAAGCGCTGTTTTATCCTTTTTTTTCCAACGAACACAGAGAGATCTATAGAGACGAAAAATAGATTTGAGACGAACAGAGAGAGATCTACAGAGACGAAAAATATATCTGAGACGAACACAAAGAGATCTCCAGCAAAAACGGCTTATGAAAATATCATTTGTAAATAAATCTATGTTGGATCAATACAGATCTACAAAAACAAGATCTTCATGTACATATCTTCAAACAAACAGATCAAACAAAAACAGATCTACAAACAAACAGATCTTCATGTACAGATCTACAAATCAGAAGAAATAAAAAAATAAAAATCAGATATTCACTGAGAAGAGGCCTCGCGTCCTGTTCGTCGTTCGTCCTGTTTGCCGTGGAGGAGAGCTGGGAAACTAAGGCGTCCTTTTGCGCTTCAACCTGTAATTTTAGAGAAGATCCGAAACTGAGGCGTCCTTTTGAGCTTGAAAACCGATTCTCAAGACTGGATCCCAAAAAAAGGAAAGAAATCAGAAAGGTATGAGGAAGGAAGGGATTGATTGAGTCCGAAAAAAGGGAAGGGTCGCGGCCTAACAGGGTTAGGGTTTCCTTGGTGAATAAGAGATAAGGAGAAGAGAGGGAATAGGAGGTGGAGGCGAAGAATCAGGAGAAGAAGATAGACGAAAGAGAAAAAATGGGAAAGATAGGGTTTGTGTATGTGTCGCCTAATGAAATATGAGAAAAAATGAGAAGAAGATATGGGAATGGAGGTGCGGCGCCTGATGGAAGGTGAGGGAATGAGAGAACGCGAGTTACTATATGTCTCGAGGGTTAGCGCGAGCTGAATAAGTAAAACTTTATTGAGAATAAGTAGCGCTTCATATAGGAAGCGCTACTTATTGTTATGACCAAAATTAGCGCTTCCTATATCAAGCGCTGTTTATTCTTTTTGCACAACTTTAAACATCGCTTCCTATATTAAGCGTTGTTTATTCCTCTACGTCTAAAACAACGTTTCGTGTTCTGAAGCGCTGTTTATTAGCTAAAATAGCATTTTTTACTAAGAAGTGCTTTTTTTTACCTCTATCCACATAATTTTAAACAACACTTCCATTTAAGCGCTACTTAAAGTGCACTATCTTTTAAATAATCTGTTGTAGTGGAATATTAATCATCAGTGAAGCAAATGAAAATTTCACACATATGTCATGGTACCCAAAAAAAATATTCAATTCAGAAAGTCCAAGAAATTATGCTTGTATTAAGTCAGTTTGTTTTTCTTTTTGTCGAAGAAATCATGCTTGTATTATGTATCAAGAAGCCCAAAGGCTACCCCAAATACTTCAAGTGTTCGGCCCAAAAGTCCAAGCCAGCTGAATACACACTTTGCAGGGCAACACATGAAATGCAGACTTGGATCCTATCCTTCACTCTCTCACTCCATCCTCTCTATCTCTCTCTTAATCTCACTTCCTCGCTTCATTAACTCACTATTTTCTAATCATCTTTTCTCTCTCCTCCCACCCTTATATTTTGTGACAGAGATAAAGGATGGAAATAGAGGATCCATTTTGCAAACTTAAGCCTATTGCTGATTTTTTGCATGTGTCCAAGTGCTGGTTTTCCTTTAGGTGCAACTTTTTTCTTACATGGGCTATCTTCATATAAACTGAAGCTGCATGATATATGTATTACTGTGCTAGGTTTCAAACTATAAGATATGGTTGCGGAAATGTTAAAGACTCATCCCCATTTTAATTTCAGAACCTCCCATCCCACCTAAAATGACTGAAATACCCTTACCTCCTAAAAAACCAAACTAATCCCCTTCTCCTCCCCACCACCACCTCCACCATTTCCCACGGCACCACTCCCTTCCATTCCCAATATTTCTCACCACAACCTCAGGTGCCCCCTTCAACCACACCCCACCATCTCCCAGCTTCGTCACCACCATGTCCTCCCACCCCCTCCCTTCTCGGAGAACTATCAGACCTAAAATTTTTATGTGTTTTCTGGCTATCAAAAAAAAAAAATTGGTTTGCTGAGAAGTTGATAACAATTTGTACATCCGAAAATAAGATTCCGAATGAACAATTTGTACATCCAAAAATGTCCATAAACAAGGTAACGGAAGAAGAAGAAAACGAAAAAAAATTAGTTCACAGAGAAGCTAATTAATAACAGTCTACACATTTTGTAACAAGATTCCAAAAATTTTGGAAACAAGATTTCAAACAAGCAAAAAACGTAGAAAAAAAAAATAGGTGTCGCAAGTGTGACGAGTAGGTCAGAGGTGAAGGAGCGTACGATGACAAAGATGAGAGATGGTGGGAATGGTGTTGGGACAAAGATGAGAAATGATGGGAATGGTGTTGGGGGCACATGAAAGTGGGAGGTTGGGTGATGGTGATCATGGGGTTGGAGATGGTTGTGGGGAAGGGGAAGGGTTGGAGGTGGGGAGGTAAGGGAGAGTGAATGGAAGGGGAGGGGTATTTTTGACTTATTACAAGGGAAGGGGGAGTGGGGAAATTAAATAATGGAGGTGGCTTTAACAAAGCCCATGTGGTTATTGGTTAATTTGCTTGCTTTACTTTATTTGTGGGTTAAGCTGGACATTAAGCTGAGATTGGCCCACGGGCCACGGTCCTCGTTCGTTTATCTAAAGTGCACACCGCACATGACCCAAAGCAAAATTGCATGCTCACAAATTCACAGGGAAGAATTTTTTTTTTTGATTAATAGGGAAGAATAATTTTTAAATGAGCACAATTTTTATAAATATAATTAATTAAATTATTAAGATAATATTTAATTTTTATTACGCAGACTTTTAAATTTGCTGTTATTATTTTAATATACATTGAATTTTTTATTAGTTGTTATTTTTTCATATGGTAATTACTCATTAACAGCACATGCCACCCTCTCCTCTAGTTATTTTAACGCATTGCCATAAGCTATGCAATACATACTCGAGAAATGCTTTATGTACCAAGAAACACTTCTTTTACACCCCCCCCCCAAACACAAAAAACAACGACGTCAAAGTCCCGGAGAATTTGAAACATACAGAAGCTGAGATGATCCAATGAAAATGCTCGTGTTTCTCCTCTCCTATATGACTTAAAAGAATATTCTTAATACCTTGGTATAAACCCAAATACAGTGATGTTAATGTGGGAGCAACGATTGCCACAGATACACTAGTGATCTCTCATGCGGCCCTATCCAACCTAGTCATTACTACTTGAGATTTGCTATGACTTGGTTTTAGATATTTATAATTTGAAAATATGTACAAATATGTATAATAAAAAAATGTATATATATGGGACCCAAAAAAAATGTATATATATATATATAATCAAAAAATGTAATAAAAAAATAATAAAAAAAATCTCATATACACACACACACACACACACACACATATATGAGATATTCTTATAATTTGAAAAAAATGTACACACACACACACACATAATATAAAAAAAGTCATTTTTTTCTTTAAATTAATCGGATGGCATTTATATCTTCTTTAAATATTTTCCTGATGATTTTTAATACTTAATAAAAATATCAAATAAAATAAACATTGATAATATCAAATAATAGGATTTAGAATTACTTATTACTAATCTTTTAAAAGGGAAAAAGGGAATCCATACATATAAAAAAATTATCAATATTTTATTACCTTATTATGTAATTATGTTATTTAACATATAAATAAATATATATTATTAACTTATACACATAGAAATAAGTAAATTATTTAAGAAATTTAATTTATATATATAGTCACATAATTTAATAATTACTCGATTGGAATAAAAATTAAGTTTTTGTCACTCAAATTATAGCAAAGTTTGGTTTTGGTCCCCAAAAATAAATCGTAGTTTTTTAGTCCTCTATATTTGAAAATAGTTTTTCCGTTCGTTCCTGTATTAACTCTGTTTCCAACATTGTTTATGTGCGGTACCAAAACCGAACTTCTCTATAATTTGAGAGACAAAAAACGAACTTTTCTATAATTTGATGGACCGAAAACATATTTAATACAGGTGACACATAAACAATGCTAAAAGGGAGTTAATACAGGGACGAACGAAAAAACTATTTTCAAATATGAGGGACTAAAAAGCTACGATCTTTTTTTGGGGACTAAAACTGAACTTTGCTATAATTTGAAGGAAAAAAAGTTATATTTAAGAATAAAAATTATTAAATTTTTTATGGGAGAGTAAAATAGCCATTCTGAACAATCTGACATGTATACAGCTTTGAATGTAAGCCAATAAGAGACTCCCACTGTGGCCCAGTCTGTAAACACCAACATGAAATGTTCGAATTCGAACCGTACGTAATAAACAGTTAGCAACAGAAGGGCAACACAGATGCTGCTATCTAATGGAACCTTGAATTGAAGCGGGTATATTCATCCAATTTCAGAAAGTCAAACACGCACAGCTCCATTTTTAAGCAGTCAAACTCACCAATTGACGCACAAAAGGCTACCTAAGCTTATAAGATCTATAAGTCAAAAGCTGCAGAAAATTAAAGCAAAAGCAACCATCTTCAAAGTTCAAATCATTGATTAAAATCCCTCAACCCCTGACAGAGAACACCTGCAGATTGATTTTGTGACAGGTAATCAACTTACTTAATTTTACAGTTTTATTCTTCATTTATTGTACTAAAAAAAAAAAATGTGTCCTAGATCTATATCTACCTTTTTATTCCTTCAGGGATGGTTTCAAGAGCAGCAATAGTGTTATTCATAGGTTTTCTGGGAATGGTTTATCAGGCCACTCAACTTCCCCCTCCAAATCGCAATGATTCACCGAATAACCATCGTTTGGTTTCACCAAGAATCAGACTCAGTGATGGAAGGTACCTTGCTTATAGAGAAAGGGGTGTCCCCAAGGACCAAGCAAAACACTGCATCATCATTGTTCACGGCTTTGGAAGCTCCAAAGATATGAACTTTCCAGCACCCCAAGTACGTGCCTCAATTTCTCTTTACAATAAGCTTCCTTATATTGATCTGAGAATAGTGGACACATGCTTGCTGAGTTAATGGATTTAGATCTAATAATTAGCACAGTGGCTAAGAAACAATAATTATGAATTATCAGCAGTGCAAACCACATATTTGATTGTTAAAAATAGTTAGGGAATAAGTGGAAATAGATGCCAAATGCATGCTTAAATGCTCCAATCAGTACACATAGCAGTTCTAATCAGATACTTGGATACAAACAAAAGGTGTCTACTACTATTAGTCTTATTATGGAGCCTTATGGATTTTTTTTTTCCCGCTGAGTTGGAAGTTGTAATGATTCTGAGTTTTGAAGCATTTTTTCAATACATGAGGCTTAGAAATGCATAGATAGAAGTTGCAGTGCACTCATTCAAATATGCCAAACTGAGATAACATTTGACACTAAATCTACAGGAACTAGTAGATGAATTGGGAGTATATATTCTGCAATATGATCGAGCTGGGTATGGACAGAGTGATCCAAACCTCAAACGCTCACTGAAAAGTGAAGCACTTGACATTGAAGAGCTTGCTGATCAGTTACAGATAGGGTCAAAATTTTATGTGATTGGAGTCTCAATGGGATCATATGCTATATGGAGCTGTCTGAATTACATCCCAAACAGGTAAATTGCAAGCCTGAAAATATGTATATCTATGTTTCCTTTCTTGTGTTAAGAATGTAATGTTAATTTGACCACAAAGTTCAACATCTGTGCAGGCTAGCAGGTGTGGCTATGATAGCCCCAATCATCAACTATGACTGGCCTTCCCTTCCTGAGAGTCTTGTAAAGGAGGACTACAGAAGGAAACTTGTCCAGTGGGCTATGTGGCTTGCAAAATATTCTCCTAGACTGTTACATTGGTGGGTGACTCAAAAGTGGCTCCCTTCAAATTCCGTCATAGAAAAAAGTCCAGCATTCTTCAACACAAGAGATATAGAAATTTTAGAGAGAATTCCCGGGTTTCCAATGCTTACCAAGGTAAATTATATGTTTCTTTTCACCTGTTTAATCTGAATATAAACAGTAGCATTATAGTAATAAGTACCTATTTTGACAACCAAACACAGTTTAGTTGGTAAGGCACTTCACTTATACCGAAGGGCCGAAGGTTCAAGTCATATAGGGGGACGTAGGGAACCACTATCAATCCCTTTTTAGAAAGATGGAAAAAAAAGTACCTCTTGTGTGATGGTAATTTTGATGGTTGTATGTTCTCACTTACAGGACAGATTAAGGGAACAAGTTGTTTTTGACACTCTCCGGGGTGATTGGATGGTGGCCTTTGGCAACTGGGAATTTGACCCTTTGGAGTTGAGCAATCCATTCCCTCACAACAACAGAAGTAACGTTCACATTTGGCAGGGCTATGAAGATAAGGTAGTGCCCTCTAAAATCCAGAGATTCCTTTCGGGGAGGTTGCCCTGGATACATTATCATGAAGTTCTAGATGGTGGCCATTTAATAGTTCACTATAGTGGCTTATTTGAGGCCATTTTGAAGGCACTTTTACTTGGGGATGAAAATCTTTCATATAAACCTAAACAAGCAATATTTGTATCTTGATACGTAAATCACATTCATTGGTTGAAAGGAGGAAAATGCCATATATCATGTAATTTACGTCTTCTTTTTTCCTTCAAAAATGCTAGCAAAATGTTTCTTTTTAAAGACTTTTTATTATTGGGTAAAATTGAAGTTTAAACTTTAAAGGACATGTGTGAACTGCTCATAGAAAAAGACGTGTAAACTAATTTTATCCTAACATTTAATGAAAATCTATTATTTTACAATTCATTTTAAGTTGCAGTTACACATGTGAGTTGATATGACACAAATAGTGGGCTCTCATTATAAGTAAGTGTAAAATTGATTTACAATAATAGCGCATGTCCTTTGAACTCTAAATTTAATATTGGCCCTGTCAATAGAGAGTGAGTTCAATATGAGATTTCAGTATGAGTCCAATATTAAGCCAAATCATTCAATGACTTACGGTATGAAATTTCACCCAAACCGTGTATTCCTAGCATTCTTCCATTTTGTTGGCTGAAAGTATGAAGGGAATACACAATACAGTATCAGTTTTGAGCTGTATGATAAACTTTCACTTGAACTTTTAAGGGAATTATCAAAGAGATTCTCATTTTTCTAGCATGTACCCGTCAGTTTTCCCAAACAACCCTGTCTATAAATATACTTTTGGATGTTGTAAATCTGCTTCACAAGTAAATTAGACTTTCATAGGTTTATTTTCGGACTATTTATAATTTTCAGAAATATATTCTCAGACAAATTATAAGGATTTCATGAATTTCGTGAAATATACTTACGGACATTTTTCGGAGGCTATTTGTAAGTATATTTTCAGACGTGTTAATTGCAATGGAACTATAATTCCGAACATGATAAATCCCTTTAAAATAAGTTGTTTTTGCTAATACACTCTCTAAAGCGTCGTTGTCAGTCTGTGTATCAGTAAATGAATGGATGAAATCGCATCAATTAAATAAATTATATTGTTCACGCATCAGTGTGTAAGTAGATTAATGGTTGAGATTGCACCGATGTCTGTTTAAATAGAAGTGTTCTAAAACACCGTACCTCAAAGTTCCTTCATTTTCCTTCCTTCACTCACTTATGTTAGAGTTCGACACTTGTTGTGTATTATAATGGTCAAATTACAGCAAATGGTAAAGAGATCACATTTGAATGTGATGTCCCTAAAACATTTAGGGTAAACAAAGACATCACATCTGATGCCTTAAAGAAAAAAGTTCATGAAAATGTCATAGTTGGGTAGACTTGTGTTTCTCCTCAAACAACTTAGCTAGGGCCACTGCTTTTAGTAATGAGGTAGGGCTCTGCTCCATAATTTCCTTGTGAAGGTCATCTTGTAGACCATACACTCTATTGGCTATTGAAGTGAATTCAACGTAGTAATCACTCATTGAACCAATTTGTGTCATCTTACATGGATGGACCAAAGCCTAAATCTAAGGCCCTAGTAACGGCTTGCAGTGACCCTAATGGCTGGTTCCTTTGCATCATCTGAAACCATGGGATTACCCCTCGATCCAAATGAACCGCAACTATATAGTTAATCTATCCATGTCAAAAGTAGCATAATATTCAAAGAATTGCTTTGCTTTGAAAATGTATTCTAAAGCATTCCTACCATCAAATCTAGGAAATTTGAGCTTTACATTCCTCACCAAAAATGGTTACCTTGTTGTTTCTTTGTATGGGCTCGCACCATGGGGAGAGTTCTAAGAAAAACCTGGTAACAAGGCCTCCAAACACAGTTTCAATCCTATCCAGCTTATAATAAGATGATGAAAAAGTATTGTTTTATTAATTCAACTGAAAAGAGAAATCATTAATTTCTGGTGTATAAGTTGGAAGGAAGCACAATTAGCAAGAGTATGGTCTCAATGATATAGACTGGTAGAAACTGGAAATCAGATATGCGGAAAGAAAAGTTACATAATTGTGACGGGGAGAAGAGAGACTCAGAGAGAGAGAATCAGGATTACATCACTCTACAACCACCCTTCTCATTTATCTTTCTCTCTCTTATACACCCCACCTCGCACAAAATCCTTAATTCCACCTGGAATATTTAGTTAGTTTTGGTCTCGTGCTTCTCCTCGACTCAATGTTCATGGAGTCTCCTCAACTAATTCATGTCCTAGTTGTCCAATATTCGCTGCCTTAGTTGCTTCACTCTCCAATGTGGCACTTCTGTTAGCCAATATCATTGCGATATATTGTGGTTATTTGTCAATTGTACAATACTAGTATTGAGGACCCGTGCAACGCACAGAGAGAAATTCGTTGAAGAATTGTTTCGTTTGAGATGTAACGATATCGTATAATACATCACAGGTGCATTGCACGGGTTTCATTTGAAGTTCTATAAATTCATTGGGTGATGAATTGCGTATTTTTTTTATAATACAAATTGCGTATTTTACAATATAAATACAAATGCTGATACATATTATATAATGTATCAAAAAAGAAACCAAATTTGTGGAAGTCAGCAGAGGTTAAAAATGAACTTGCGAAGATTTTTATTGGGCATGAGATGGTTGGCAAACTTGTTACTATTATATTGCTTACAATGATTCATAAAATTTACTTACAAATAACATAAACATCGCCATTGTTATGCAACTGGTGAGTTTTTGTGGAGCACAAAGATTTTCTCATTTGGATGAATTAGCTAGCTCATCACCTTGCAAACCTATTGAAGATAATGCTAATTACGGTTAGCCAATTTTGAATACTATTACCAGAAAATGTGCAAAACATCAAAATCTGTAAAAGTTAAAAAGATTCATCAAATCCATTCAAATAACCTTTATGAAATTTCTATAAAAAACCAACCACATATAAAATCACGAAACACAGAATTCCAAGCACACCTCACAGAGCATGACCAGAAAACACAGAGCAAGAGAAAAAATAAACTCAAAAAACCACACAGATAAGTGCTGAACAACAGAGATAAATTTTAAATTATTGTGAAAACCAAAAAAAATAATGAATGTGACCCATCTAGAGAAATTATAGAGAAGATGTTTTTACCATTTAGCTATGAGGAAGACCGAAGCAATAGGCAAACCAAGAGGTATCAAACCACTCAGAAAACTGCAGAACAACAGAGATAAAGCATAAACATATATATATGTGCACGTATAATCACTGTTAACATAGTAATATGATGACTCGTGTAAAAAAATTTATAAATTTACCAATACAGTTCTCAGCTTGTGAAATAAAAAATATACAACACCAGCTTTTATTATTCGATTCTTCACCAATTAATAATTTAATATTCAAGTCTCTCTCCTCCTTCTAATAGGTAGATTTCTTCTTGTCCATCATCCAACACATCACAAACAGTCCCCACAGGAATAACCTACAATTGGTGACATGTTCATTAAATAATCATCACACAGAGTATAAATTTGCCAATCACTACATGAAATAAGTCGTTAAATACGATATTTGCCAAAGGGAAGTAGATGCCACATTTGAAACAGGATACATACGCAATATGCATGGAGTATCAGTTTAGATTCTAGCCAGAAATAAAACTGTTATACAATAAATCAAGTAAAGTTGTTTTACATTAAAGATATTAATATATGTAAAGGTGACCATTAATCAAAATCAAAATAAGATACAACAGACTTTTAGATCAATGGCTTTGTAATTATGCTATTATCTCAGAAAATTCAATTCCCCAATGAGCTTTCTCATGTTTCAAAAGTAAGAACCAAATAGAGTGATGTAAAAAGAGTCACTGACATGAAAAATAAAAATACATAATCACACCAACCATTCCAAAATTTTATGTCCCCTGGCAGCAAGTTCATCATTCTTCTCTCAAATGTCAGATTTCTACATAATGTCCAGGTAGTAGCTCCAACAAAGGTTATATATGATTCTAAGCTCCAACAAAGTTCCTCTTAAACCAGTCTCAAAAAAGAGCCGTATGGGAATTCCTTATAAACCACAAAACATAAAAGAAACATTTAAAAAGCATGCAAGTTATATCTCAACTATTTAATAGGGTAGAGGCAAATAATATGCATTATCAAACACATTTTACAAAAATTATCAGATATATGGATCAAAGCACTTAAATTAGATGAGTCAAAAGCCTCGTGACATCAATAGGAGTAAGAAATCAAAAATTAATTTCGAGATTGGAATTGAAGCATGGCTTTTATAGACCTCATGTTTCAAGAGCTTTTGTGTTTCTTATCAAGTAAGAGATTATCATGAAGGATAAGCTCTGGCGGGATATCACTAACAGATCATGAATTATACATAATGGCTGACTCAACCTATAAAGCAGTAGCACAAGTTTCCTTTCATAATTTCATATTTCCATCAAAAGGTCCCTGAGTGTGTCCAACACCGCAACCAAAAATAACAGAAATCAAGGACAACAAAAATAAATTACACTTTACTTACTTTCCCCATAACCCACCCGTCAACAACCATCAGAAGACAACTGTAACCCTCAAATTTCAACGGCCACGACAATAGTGATTGCTATTCCTCGTCGGTAAGAGTCTCTACAAGATCTAAAAAAAAAGAAAAAGAAAAGAGATAGAGTAAGTGGAGCAAAAGAGAAACGCAAAAAAAATAAGAGAGAAATTGTTCCAACTGGTAAGACAATCTTTTACTCTGTGATTTTCACTTTCTCATTTTCATGATTGCTGATGTGCTATTTTGATAAAAAAATCGCCACCATTTTCACTCGGGATGTTGATGGAAATGGAAAATCAAGATCTGGACCAAAATAAATGAACCCAATGCCTCCTTGCAGAACCAATCCTTGTTCATATCTCACTTCTCAGCAGCAAAACAGTAGAAATGGAAGAAGCTTGTGAGTTTTCAAACACACCCAAGAAGTATTTTTTGGTTAGAAAAATTGTGAAGGACGAAGAGTGAGATAGAGAGGGAGAAAGAGGTTGGAGGAGGAGAGGGATGACAGAGATGAAGGGAGGAAGAGGTTTGGGAACAGATTCTGAGGGAAGTGAAATTTGAATTTTAAATTTGATAGAGGAGGTGGTAAGAGAAGTTTTCAGCGTGAACAGAGGAGAGAAGTATAAAGAGAACAACGTGAACACTATTTTGTCTTATACCGTTGTCATGCTGGGATGTAGGTTGAGAGAGGTCCTGCCGGAAACTAATGGGTTGCTTTCACCAAAAAAGGCATGAAAAAATGGTTAAAAAATGATGATGTGTCGAAACCTATCTCATTGATTAACACCTGTAAAAACTACCTATAAAATACTTTGATTGTGTATAGTATAAAGACAGTAGTATCCCATAATCCAAGGTCTACGTTGCTTCCGTCCAAAACAACACTAACACTGATTTGCTCTTGAATAAAATATACTAATTTAGTTCTTAATATATCAACCATTGTGTAACATTGATAAACGATCAGTTTCGAATTTTTTTGACTGTGCCGTTGATATTATACATACTTCTCCAACGATTTACGAGTCCATGATGTTGTTTACGTAAGTTTAAGTAAGTTTAACCCTTTGACCAAAAAAAAAAAAAAAAGTTTAACCGTGTAGATAATATTCAGAAAATATTTTTAGAAAATACGTGTGGCGTAGAGGCGGCGTAGAATATAAATAGTACAAGCAACGAAAAACCCAGGGTACTACCGAGTCCCGCGTTATTATGTGGTAGGAGTACATATTTTATACCCTTTTGGGATTCGAAGCGTGACTTTGATCTGCACTTGACTTTGTTCAATTCCAGGTACTCTTCTTCTCTTCCTTCTCCCTTCTCGTCAAATCAACCCTCAATCCTTTCAATTCATCTCAAAACGTCACTCCCCAAATCCCCACACTTTAACCTAGGGTTTTGTTTTTCGTCTATTCCCCAATTCAGGTGCTTCGGAAATTATCCTTCATCGTTGTATGCATTGCGGTTGATTGTTGTACCAACTTGTTTTGTTTTATTCTTCTTGATTGTTGCCTTTTCGGTATTTAATAGAAAATTTTGAACTCAATTTGGGTTCTACTTGTCTTTTTTTTTTTTTTTTTTTTACCACTATGGTGTTTTGCATTAGTTTTATACGTGGTTCGATTTTGTGCATTTGAGATCTCATGGAGTTAGTGATGTACATTGGGGAGTGTCATCCTAAGGAGCTAAGTTGGAATGTTGGATAATGTAAGATTCTAAAGCTAAGTGTCTATCATGTTGATTCTAGAAGCTGGAGCTAAATCCCTTCCTTAGTATTGCTGGAAACTAGCGCATTTTTCACTTGAGCATCCTTCAGTACAGTAGTTTTCTTAAGCAGTTAGTTTCATACTTTACCCTTTATGATTCTGTCCTATATCAATTCTCCGGAGACTCATATGGACTGGGTGTAGTTCTATTTGTAGCATTATGTTCTCTGTCTAGCTGTGGCTGCTGTTACTTACTACATAAACTTTGATGTGATGGTGTATTTGGTAAATTCATGATATGCTTACCTTTATTCTGTCTTATCAAATTATTGGCAGGAATTTGGAGACTCAATTTGATCTTCTTTGGTACAACAGAAAGAGACTTTCTATTGACCCGTGTTCTAAGCCTTTGTAAGTTCAACGGCTTAATGTTGAGTTCTGGGAATAACTTAAACAGCAGCAGCAGTGGGATAACTTCACCGGATATGCCACCCTTGCCCCAGTGTTTGCCCCTAGATTCGATCACGGTTGGCAATCAAAAATATACAGGAGAACTAAGGAGGGTTCTAGGTGTTTCTGCAGGAAACACGTCAGAAGACCATTCTTTTGGAGTTCCACATCCTAAACTAATGGGCCCAGGAGCCTCAGGGGAGCTAAAGCACTTCAAAGAAAGTGTTCAGGATGCCTCCAGAAAGGCCAGGTATATAATTCTTATACTTGTTATTCTATAAAAGTTTCCTTTAACATATTCTTCAGATCTGAAGAATTTTATTTGAAAGGCTGAATGGCGAAAATATTTAGGATGGCTAGGTCAGTTGTGAAATGAATGATCTAATTATTTCTTTTACAGTTGGTATAATATTTTTATATGAGGGGTCAAGTGGCGACAATATCAATCACGATGCAGGCAATTTTAAGTGACAGTTATGTGCAAATAAAGTAGTATAAAAAACGTTCAAGACTTTTCATGAGAAGGTATAATGAAATAATTTCTTGGTTTCTTTTTACCACTGCCCGTCTTTTTCTTGTGGGCCTGTTCTGTTGTACAATTTTTCGGAATGCTGGACGTTTTCTTAAATTCCATATACCTTTAAGGTTAGTAAAATACTTTTGATCATGTTTCTGTCTTATGTAGATGTTTTAGATTCAGATGTAGATTGTTCACCTATTATTTTATGATGATACAATATATTCATTTCGATGTCCTAATGAAAGTGTAATATGTTGATCAGGGATAGATCAAAATTGTTTCGGGAATCTATATCTAAATTGGATAGGTATAGGGAGGCGTTAAACTCAAAGAAACGGCAAAGGACTGATTTATCAAGTGACAGGGGAAGTGGGGTAAACTTAACAAAGATGGGTAGCCAGATTCACAAAATCCCTAATGATAGTTTGACTCAGAGATCAGAAGCCAAGACCTCAAATTCAATGCTGAACAAGCGAATTCGTACGTCAGTGGCAGATGGGCGGGTATTTTTTACACTGTTTTTACTGTGGCTTTATTATTTGTGTGTATTATCCAAGATGGTATATATTGAACTGCTTTATTGCAAAGTTTTGTCCCGTATATTGTTAAAGCCGTTCTAACAATATATAGTTTCAATTTTGTTGAGGGCCTAACAGGAATGCATTTTATGCCTACTGGTTTCAACACATTTAAATTTTTAAGCCCCTTTTTAATTTCAAATGAAAGGTTTCAGGTTGCTTTAAGCCTAATTTAAACATTTCAGTTTGAAATAATTTGAGTCATATTATCATATATCATCTCAATCTCCATGTAAGGCATTTATAGCACTAATGTCAGACTTTAAAACCAGACATATGATTTTTATACTATGTTTTCCTCTACAATCTTTAAATATAAAGATTTACACTTATAAATTTCTGATGATAACCTGTTTATGTCCATTTTCATTCTTTCTTCATGACTTTTTCCATCTGCCATGCTCCCAGGATGAAAGTAGGTCTGCAGCTATTGGAAGGCAGCAGATGCTCACTGAGAAGGATGGAAATCTGATTCAGACACTTGGCGGGGGCTCTGTTCGAAATGAAGAGAAAACCCGCAGATTACTTGCTGGAGGTGAAGGATTGGATCAAAAAATAAAGAAGAGGAGGTCTGTTGGAGCTGTAGGAAACAGGGTTATAACTGGCGAAAGGGATTTAAAACGAGCTACCCATCCAAAGGCAAATGCTGATTTGAAGATGCGGTTTTATGATGATCAAGGTTCCAGGTAGTTCTTTTAAATTGCAAGATGTGTTTTTTTCAAGTGTATTGTTAATTGTTGATGAACAGTGTGTTGGAGGAATTTTAGTTCTTTTTTGAAGATCATATATTTGAATATAATTTCACCACCACCATGTTTTAGGATGATGCCTTATCAGCATCCGAAGGGTGCACCCATACATGTGTCACAATGATAATACTTGACTACTTGTGCTGTTAAAAGTGCTAATATCATCAATATACTTATCCGGTTCATTCAGTATTCCGTTGCTCTTACTTCGTTTTCAAAGTGTTACTGTTGTTTTCTTGTTTAGAAATAGGAAAAAAAATACTTTCTACTTGCATTCTCGTAACTGGCTATTCAATTCAACAGAAGTGGAGACTGGGCATTTATTGTTTTGTTTGGTACAAATCAGAGCTTTTATTTTGGGGGTCTTGATAAAGCTCTGCTGCACAACCATTCTTTCTGTGCACTTTTTTTCCTATTTGGTGATTGTTCGAAGTTAACTTCCTACGGTATGTAATTTAGATGATCTGAATGATACCCTGGATGTGTAGCTTTTGCCATTTGAAAATTTGATTTAGTTGAAAAATTGATTGATATTAACCCAGTACTTTTGATAATCACCTTTTCTATTCAAAACTGGAATTGTTTCAAGAAGCACCTCTTCTACTAAATTTTGCCACACACTGAAAATTTACTTATGGCATAAAAGTCACTTTAAGATACTAGAAGACTAAATGTCTTGATTTCTATTTGTGTTCTGGAGTGAAATAATCATATAAATGGATTGCAGAAAGGCATCCAAGAGAGAGCTTGTTAGTCATAAATAATGTCATATGAATGATTGTATGCCTCTCCATGTGTATTACAAGTAATGAATCAAGGTTAATGATGTTGAATTAGCTTCACTGCTATAGGCTAGACTCAGCTGGAATATTTCATTCTTTTAGGCTTGAATTACATGTGTATTGTTTGCTTATATTGTGCAATTGACTAATCTATTGTGACCAGTTAGATAAACGCACAAAAGCTCCTCTGCATTATGTTGCTTGTTTCTTTTTCTCATGCTAACCTGTTCCTCTTGTAATTTATTCTCCTCTTTGAACATTATATTGTTTACTCCACTTGGGTAGCTTGTCAAATATTAGGTAGTCACGTCATTGTCAAATGGTCCGACATAATTTTAATTATTGAAGAATAGAAAAGTCAAACTAAATCTCTTTTATTAATAAGCTTTTTGTGGTGCAGATTGAAGTCACTTACTGGATCTAGTGGAATCAACAAGTCTGAGGGCTCTTCGGAGCCTAATAATACAGGTATGCGTACAATGCTTACAAGTGAGCAAGGTGTATCTCTTCACAGGGACCACATAGCTGAGCAGAGAGTTGTAGCGAAAGGAAACAACAGGTTTTAACATATCTTGTCACACTGATCTTAGTATATTTCTGCAGCCTAGTTGCTTTATCAGTCAATTTTATGAGGTTCCATCATGGGATAAACCCGAGGTTTTAGACTGGTCCTGTTTACATTGATATGTATTGATATTTATTATAAATTTATTAATCGTCAATGTTTCTATAATTAGAGCAAACGCTCAGGAGGACCCAGCAAGCAGCCCCAACACAGTTATTAAAAACAAGGTATCCCGGGCACCAAGAACGGGTTCAGTTAGTGCTCTAGAATTGTCTAACACTCAACCTGCATCTGGAACTTTTCCAGGTTGGTAACACCTTTCAAATTCTGAAGTCTTATTGATTAGTGTGGCAAATACTTAAAAGTTTTCAATATCTATAGGTTCTTCTATACATCCAATGACTCAGTGGGTTGGTCAGAGGCCACCTAAAAATTCACGCTCACGGAGAGTGAAAGTAGTTTCTCCTGCCTCGCGCAATCTTGAAGTTCATGTCTCATCTGAAGGCTGTCTAACTTCCGATTTCAGTATTAAAGCTTCTTCTGTTGGCAACAATGGAGTTCAACTGGCAAGCAGTGTAGAGAACAGTACTCCAAAATATAAAAGACCGCCTGACGATGTTTCATCTCCTTTTGGATTATCTGAAAGTGAAGAATCTGGAGTTGGGGAAAACAAAATAAAAGAGAAAGGAGTGAATGCCAGTGACTTTGCTATGGCTGCAGATAAGGATGGAGCTTCTATGCTACAAATGAGGAAGAATAAAATACAAACAGACGAATCTGGAGATGGTGTGCAGAGACAAGGAAGAACTGGAAGAAATTTATCATCAATAAGGCCAGGCCTTCCTTTGGGGAGGGAGAAGTCTGAGAATCTACCAATACTGAAGCCAGTACAGGACATGAGGCCTAATGATAAGAGTAAAACGTATGTTGATTTTATTTTTATATCTTGCTCATTCTTTCGCCCTCCATTTGCCAAGACTCTCATCATACCCTTTTGTTTAATGTAGCAAATATGGGCGCCCTCCATCGAAAAAGCAGAAAGACCGCAAGGTTTTGACTCGTGTAGGGAAGCAACTGAACATTGGTTCTTCTGATTTTGGAGGTAGTGTTGTGTTTTCAAAACTAAGCTATGTTCGTTTGGGAATTTTAGTTTTAGGGCGGCAGCTAAGTTCCTTCACAATGCCTATATATGGTAGTGACATTAGTGTGTTAGGTTTTTTATTTTCGTAAGTTTTTATGTCATAACACTATGAATCATTCAGGCATTTAGAGGCTAGCTTATCAAATAATTTTCAATAGTTGTATTTTTATTATTCTACGTAATACATATATGATATAACTGATGTTCTTTCATTAAATTGATTTTTCTTTATTTCTGGTATAGTTTTGTTTCATATTAATATAAAGTCTGCTAATATTAGATTCTATTTTTGTTTGTAATCATGTTTTCACACTCTCGCATATTGAAATGTCTAGGTGAGTCTGATGATGATCACGAAGAATTATATAAAGCTGCTAATGCTGCTCATAATGCTAGCAGTATGTACTTGAACCATTCTACCTCCTTTCAAAATTTTTGTATGCTCAAAATGTTTCTCCTTTTTGTATTCAGTTTTATACCTGACTAGTTTACTACCTTATTTTGTGTAGATCTTGCTTGTTCGGGTCCATTCTGGAATAGAATGGAGTATATTTTTGCTTCCATCAGCTTGGACGATGCATCTTTCTTGAAGCAACAGGTACAAACATGTCATGCTTTTCCGGTAATATGAAGTTACTGTTTGATTCTCAATATGTTGAATAGTTTCTGATGCACTTTTTTTTTTTTGGTTGCTGTATCAGCTCAATATTGCTGAGGAATTTGAAAAAAGTTTATCTCATATGTTTGGCGTTGATCATGATATGTTGGTAAGTTTTTAGCATTATACATGAATTAGCCTTTATCATTCATCTCACTAACCTATAATGAAAAACATCTGATAAGATCTCCATTAGTTAATTTTAAGATCTTCACAATTGCCATTCAATTTCTTTATCTGAAATATAAATTTAAAATGGAACAACCTAAATATGAGCTAAACCTTTTGGGAAATGTCGGTAACTAGTAAATTTTTATTTCCTCAGGGTGTTGTTATAAATAACAAAACCACTCAAGGTTCAGAGGAAAGAAAGAGAAGCCACTGTGCTGAAGAATCAACTAAGTTTGATGCTTCAGGCGGGAAGAATGACATGGAAAGACTGAACAAGGTTACCCCATTATTCCAAAGACTTCTTTGTGCTCTAATTGAAGAAGATGAAAATGAAGAATCGTACCACCAAAGCGAAGCAAAGAATATATCTCGACAGTGTGCTAGTGATGATTCTCACTGCGGTTCTTGTAATCAAATTGACTTTGAACCCAAAGACCGCGATAGAATGGACTCTGAAGTTGAATCAAAGGTGGATCTCCAAATTCCGAAGAATTGCATATTGGACAGACTGTCTTGTGACAAGAGTAATACATCCAACACATTTAGGTACCCAAACACATCCAGTTCTTTACAAAGCACTGGAGTTTGGCAGGGAGATGAAGAATTTTGCCTTTCTGATATCACACACACCAGTGAAATATGTTCAAATGATCTTGATCAACTGCAGCCTGCTGAATTAAGTGTTCCTGGCTTTCCTTCTCCTGATGGCCAGTATCAGCTGATGTCTTTGGATGACAGGCTTCTGCTTGAGTTGCAGAGCATTGGCTTATATCCAGAAATATTGGTGGGATTTTCTTTCTTATATGGAATTACAGATGTCATAGTAGCTTGAAGCTTACTGGATTCGTAACTATACTCCTTACAATTGCTTTGCTTGGTGCAGCCTGATTTAGCCGAGGAAGATGAAGTTATAAATCAAGACATTGTGAAACTGGAGAAAGCACTGTATGAACAGGTTTGCACCGCAACAATTGTCCTTGATATACTTAACCACATTTATCTTGTTTGCCTCCAATTTGGTCCATTCTCATTGCCCCTTATTTTGATTGACTAATAGAATGGGAGGAAGAAGAAAGACTTGGACAAAATTGATGAAGCTATTCAAAAAGGGAGGGACATGGAAAGGCGGTATGTTCTAATGATGCTTTGCATGTTTTGCTTCTGATCCCTCTTTGTAATCTTCTATTTATTTGATGTTATAAATCATGTCCTAATTTCCTAATTTTCTTGCCAGCATTCATGAGTCATGACTTTCCATTTCTCGAGTTTGTGCTGAAGATATCATTGATTCTTATTAAGATTAATGTGCTTACTGTGCAGGAAAATTGAGCAAGCTGCATTTGACCAACTTATTGAAATGGCTTACAGAAAGAGACTGGTAATAAGCTTTCCTTTATCATCCTTTTAAAAAATGGGTAACCTGGTGCCATAAACTCTTGCCATGGTATGGTCTAAGGAAGGATCAGACCCATTGTGGGTCTACTGTAAACAGCCTTACCTTGCATGTATGTGCAAGAGGTTTATTTCACAACTTGAACTCTTGACCTTTTAGCTACACAGCAGCAACTCAATGTTGCGTCAAAGTTCCCCTCTTTACTAACTTATTATTGTATTTTGTTGAGATCTACAAATTCCTCACCATTTTTTCTGGTTATAAAGGGCCTGTTTTGAATGTGTTATGAATTTTTGTTTCTAAAATCTATTTTATAAAATAGTTTTAAAAAACTATTTTTCAGAACAAACAAAAAGAAAACTTGTTTGATACAATCAATTTGAAAATTGTATTAGAAATGAGAAAGCAAAAAAACCTGTTTGGTAAACTAGAATATGTTTTAAACGCAAAAAGAAAACATGTTTTATTGAAATTCAATCCAAAGTTTTTTGCTCAAAAGACATTTTTATTTTTAAAAGGATTGCATATATATATATATATATATATAGCATAAAAAGGAAATGACCAACTAAATAAAAAGACTTATAAGAAAGTACTCAATTCAACATAATTCTTTTACGTCCATAAAAAAACATATTTGTTTTACGTAGGAAAAAAATTGAAACTACCCAAACATCATTGCTAATAAATTAACCTGTTTGGTAACCTTATGCAGTCCACCAATTTTTTTTTTTATAAAGATAGCACTTAGACATTTCAAGTTTACAAGGTCCGTTTGAAAAATGATCTACCACGTGCCTGTCTCTCTCAGTGTATAATATTATGGGAAATAAAACTTTGACAATTGCTTATACACCTTTAGGGAAAAGAGAGACGAAGTAGAAAATGTGATGAGCTATCTGATGGACAGAGAAAATAAATTTAAAAAAATTGACAAAAATGAAGTGGCAAAATATCATCAGTCTAATATTATGGGAGTCTAATATTATGGGACGGAATGAATTTAGCCACATTGAAATTTTATATAATCTTGTTATTTAAATTATATTTATTTTTTCATTTATACTGATATTCATTTAAGAACAGACAATTGAAGGAAAAAGCTCTTTTATTGGAACGGAAGATAGAGCGATAATATTAAAAATTAAAAATAGAAAAAAAAATACAAATCAAGAAGCGACTTGCCACTTGTGACGTGGGAGGTACTCAACGACTTGGATTTCATGTGGCAGCTGTATGATTATTACATTTCAATATTATTACAGCAATGCCATTAATGAAAATGGCCACTTTTCAGCATGTTTTTGAAAGTGAAAACTGAAACCAAAAAATCAAAACATCTTTCCGTAGTTTTGGTTTTTCTCTTTTGAAAAACAGAAAACAAACATATTTTTAAAACTGGAACTATAAAAACACATTCCAAACAAGTTTTGTTGTTTTTAAAAACCAAAAATGTTTTTGAAAACTACAATCAAACAGTGCCAAAATCTCATGTTTTTAGGACCTTGCATATAGTCTCATGCCGAGCAATATATTTGGTGGGTCTTTTTGTTGGGTTTTTTTTTGTTTTGTTTTTGGATTGAGTCATACATGCGAGTAGTCCACACTCCACAGGTGTGGAACTGGAAATAACTTCTATAGTGGTTTGAATTTTTTCTTTCCCTTCTTTTCGAGATTAATTTGGAAATACTTGACATCCACCCTCACTTCCCTTTCCTGTATCTTTGATGCCTTGTTTCTCCCAATAATCCTTACTCAATCATACTCACTATCTTCTGTTTGTGAGAAGTGCTCACAGACAGAATTTCTCTGAAATCAATGTTGCTGTATAATTTAGTTAAATTTTGGGTAGTGAAAGTTTACAATTCTAAGGTCACTGGTAAATGGTAGTACTATATTAATGAATGACTTAAGGCATACCTCATCTAGTGGGATGGGCTTTGGTGGTTGGTGGTGAAATAAGTTGTAACGATGGGTTATCTACTCAAATTTTTGCAGGCATGCCGTGGAAGCAGAAATTCAAAAAATGCTGCTCCCAAGGTTCCGAAACAAGTTGCTCTGGCTTTTCTTAAACGCACTCTTGGAAGGTGCAAAGGATATGAAGAAGCTGGCATTAGCTGCTTTAGCGAACCTACACTGCAAAATATTTTGTTCGCATCCCATTCACTTGAGAATGATGCACAACTTGCAGATTGCATTGTCTCTGGCACAGCCAGTAATACATGTAACAAAGCCTTCCATCAGATTGAAGCCAGAAAGTCAGGTATTTCAAAATTATGCTTTTGATTGCTTTTGTAACGATGTCAGTGGATGTGTTGTTACCCTTTTGACATATTAGGCCTTAAAATCTTCGTTAAGTAATTGTCCTCTCTTCCTTGATTATGCAAGTAATGTTTCATTAACCGTATATTTGCTAACATTTAAGAGATTTGTCAGTGTTGCTTGGTTACTTTTTTTTTATTTGCTTTTTAATTTTTGTTGTATCTATGCCGCAGGTGCAGTTTCTAGTGCTTCTGAGAAATATGATTGCCAGAGGGATTATGCAGACAGGGGACTGGTTGATTCTTTTCAAGGTTCAATCCACTCATCAGAACAAGTGTCGTCCAAGAATGGGTCTGTGATTATCAAGGAGAAGAAGAGGGAAATGCTGGTCAATGGTGTTGTCAGTGGTTTTTCAAGAACTTCAAATCTTGATGGTGCTGTTCATGGTGGAGTGAGGGGAAAGAGAAGTGAGAGGGATAGGAATCAGAGCCGGGATCTGACCAGACAAAATTCTATCTCCAGAGCTGGTCGACTGTCATTGGACAGTAGCCAAAATGAGAACAAACTGAAAGCTAAGCCCAAGCAAGCTGGTGGACATGATAAGTTTATGGAAGCAAAGGAATCTGCGTGTTTAACGATTTATGATTCTAGTATATCTGTGGCTGATGCAAGCAATAATGGTAGCAAAGATGGGGCAGCATTGCCTGGTAACCAGGACACTTCTCAAGTAAAGGAATCCTCTGACTCTGGGAATTTGCAGATACCTGATTTAAGTTCAATAGAAGAATTTGGTGTAACTGGTGATCTTGGTGGGCCGCAAGATCTTAGTTCTTGGTTGAACTTTGATGATGATGGTTTGCAAGAACATGATTGTATAGGCCTTGAAATACCAATGGACGACCTATCAGAGTTAAATATGCTTATGTGAAGGAATGTAACTTGTAAACTCTACCTGTGGACACGTTTTGTATCTGAAGGAGAGTTTGCATATATTCGGTGAACTTGGTAGGCATCAAAATCTTGATGTAATTTTGGTTTTCTTGGGATGGAGAATTTTTGGTGGTTGGGATCAGAATTTAGAACTAATTGTAGGGTAAACCAAGTTGATCTTTTCGTAGAAAGTTGTATAGAGGAAGTAGTTCAAAGGATCTGCTAACAGTCATGGATTTCATGGCATTGCTTCTGGATCCCTTTCTTATCTCCATGATACAAGATGTTCAGCATTTTTGAGCTGGTTTCTTTTCCCAAGCGATGTCTTCAGTTGCCATGCAATCAATGTAAAATGTATTAATGTTCTTGTCGACCGTAACATGCACAGTGCTGATTATTTTCTCATTAATTATTGGAGAACGAGGATTTAACTGAGTTTTGCGGTTTGAACTTGGTGATTAATCCCATGTGTCATCATTTGGGGCAAATATTCAAATAAGATTAGTAGACTGATTTATTTTACCACGCATGGTGTCACATCCCTAGTTTGTGAATAAATTTTGATTGGTAGACTCTTCCATGCCCTGTGTACGTTCTGGGGTTCCCCTTCAAGTTGCTTCCGTTGGCCTCTGCCAGAAGTATTAAATCACTCATTAACTAAGCAGAGGAAAGGATACTTTTATGATTCAAATTATGATGTAAATAATTAACAAAAATGATAGATGAACACACAAAATGGGACACCTGTACGGACGACACTGTATGTCCGTACAGGTTTTTTTATTTTTTATTTTTAAACTAATATTTTTATTTTTATTTATTTTAAAGAAGTTTTTTTTGGTTAACAAAGTTGATATTAGTGGTTAATACAGTATTGAAAGTGGTTAATGGGTGTAAGTGTAATTTAATTTGTGGCATCAGAGTAGCCATTAACCAGTTGGTGAATTGTATTAACCACTTAGTTACACAACATTAACCATTTTTATAATGATTTGTAAAAGAGTTATTAAAGGTGGTGAATGACACTTGATTAACCGGATTGATATTACTGGTTAACACAGTGTTGAAAGTGGTTAATGAGTGCAAGTGCAACTTGTGGCATCAGATTAACCATTAACCAGTTAGTGAACTGTATTAATCACTTAGTTGCAAAACATTAACCACTTTTATAATGATTTGTGAAAAAGTTATTAAAGGTGGTGAATGACACTTGGTTAACAAGGTTGATATTAGTGGTTAATACAGTGTTGGAAGTAGCTAATGGATACAAGTAAAATTTGACATCAGAGTAGCCCATTAACCAGGTAGTGAACTGTATTAATCACTTATTTACACTACATTAACCACTTTTATAATAATTATTTTTTTGAAAAAAAGTAGTTTTGTCCGTATATGTACGAACATATGGTCCGTACATGTACAAACATACAGTGTCTATATGGTGTTCCCCAAAATGGGTGTCCATATATCATTACTCAACAAATAATACCTGGAGAATCACTCCCCTTCAAGCCTCTACTTAGTTACTACTCCGGAACCATTTATAAGACAAAAAGTCATTTCCAGATTCGTTAAAAAATGTATGTATCTGGTCCAAAAATTAGACCAGATACATGCATTTTTTAACGAATCTGGAAATGACTTTTTGCCTTATAAATGGTTCCAGAGGGAGTATTATAGTCCTATGTTTCAAAGTCATCCTAAATTTATATTATTTAAAAAACCATGTTTTTAGTCAGAGTAATGATACATAGACAATCAAAAAATAGACAACCAATCGACAACCATTTAAGTGGTTAATACAGTTCAAATACGCAGTTAATTACGTTCAGTAAATAGTTAATGGATATATCAGGTGTTGGAACTCATTAACCATCAACGTAAATTCATTAACCACAAATTTAAACATACTACAAGTAAATTTGAACACCTGAAAATCGTGGTTAATCACGTTCAAATTCGTGGTTAATGAAATTACGTTGATGGTTAATGAGTTTCGACGTCTGATATATCCATTAATCATTTACTGAACGTAATTAACCACGCATTTGAACTGCATAACCAGTTGTCGATTGGTTGTCTAACTTTTGGTTGTCTACGTATCATTACTCTTTTAGTCGGGTTTATTTTTGGCTTCCAATTGTTTGTAAGGTTATGTATCTTCCTTTTGTTAGGATATAGTAATAAAATGATTGCTCAACCATGAAAGCCTCATGTCAAAGTGGTGTGATATTGGGTTCCGAGAGCATAGCCTGTTGGTAAAACATACGTAAGAGCTATGTGGACGCTGAGATCAGGGTTCGAACCTGTACTGCTCCAATTCTTCCTCCCCTTTACCATATGTACTAGACAAAACAAAAGTGGTGTCATACTGGGCCAATTATGTCTTTTTTGTAACTGACTTATTAAGTATAAGTGTTTGAATGGTTTTAGCTAAGAAAATAGTCATTATTGAGACTAGAAATTAACATACATGCTTATTGTTGTAAACTTGATAAAATATTGAAAGAGCTAAGAAATCAAATTCAAAGTTAGTTATATTATATTAGGCTGTGAGTACTTACTTCTGCAGAGTCTCTCTTCACTTTTATAATAAGACCAACATTAACGCAGGTAATTTTAGAGCGTTGCTTAAGTCAAAAAAGTTGCTGAATGGGCCCTAGATGGCCACCTCTACGTAGACAACATTTTCTCTTTCATGAGAAATTTCACTTTTCTAACAAATTCTCTCTCTCTCTCTCTCTCTCTCTCTCTCATAATGGGTCCCAATTTCATTTTAAGATGCGTGCTCTTAGTAGTTGACGTTCACCAAAATAAAGAGACGCACGCTGCAATGTGGCTGCCAGCTAAAGAAAGAGACGCACGCGTGGAATTACACGTAGACTTCATATGACAACTAAAAAGTTAAGATCTTGCGCTAAAGGTGCTCTAGCTGTGTGTAAACCAATAAAAAAAAAGCTTGCAGTTGATGGCCTCAGCGGTTACCTAGACTCCAGTCACACAAAAAAAAAGGTTACCTACACAAGATTTCCAGCATTTGACAAAAATACGGTCAACCAAACTGATCCCCTAGTTGGCTACATACATACGTTAAGTTAATTACTCACTATGTCCCATATTATTTGTCGTTTAAAGTTATGTACATTTCTTAAGAAAATGATTGATTGCACTAATTTCTATAGTAAAATAATCTCTCTTGACTAAAATACCCTTATTAATTTGAGTGGTTAGTAGTAGTGGAGTGGTAGTTAAGTAGGATAACTAATTAATATTGGCTAGTTGAAATACAAATGAATAAGAATATTATTGGAAAACAAGTAATTAATACTTCTTTATATTCGAGAGTGACAAAGAATTTGAGACAACGAAATATTCTAAATATGATAAATAATATGAAAGAGAGAGTATGCGAATAATTGAAATGTTGAATATCATTTTTTTTTTGTTAAAAAAAGGGCCAGAGGCCCAATTGACTATCATATCTACTATTAGGCATAAGGGAGAGTACTCCTTTAATTTAATTTTCATATTTCATTTGTAGCCCTGACAGCTACTACAGGCAACATATAACCTAGCCACAGAAAGCAAGGCCATTTAGGAATTATGACATGAAAATCTTCTTTTCATTTTAAAATTGTCAATAGAAGGTGATTAATTAACTACTTGAAACCATTAGTTCAATGCTTTAAATGCAGTACTGCTATCCTAAAGTGAGTCCTCATTTGAAGGATAAATTAAAATATCTCAAATGATGAGAAAGTCAATAACTGATTCTAATACATCCCTATTTTTTATACATATACACGATATTAGCCATTAATTTTCTCATCAACAAATAAAATATTTTACTTTATTTGCTAAAATAATTTGTCCGTTCTAGATTGAGCTAATTAAATCTCTCTCAATAAAAAACACTACATGTAATGACAAAAACCGCAATACTTGCTATTAATTGATACCTAATCTAAAGAGACGTACGCATTAAACTAAACAGAAGAAAATAAAGCTGGACACCAAAATCTCATCGAGATTGGACGATTAATACACGAAGCACGCTGATAATGACCCATATTGCCATCCTTCCTAATTATTTAATCCCTGTTGCTCATAATTGATTCATCTAAAGTAGTATATAAATCACCAGGGCCAAACTAATACAACCATAAAAAATTAAATTTAAACAAATTCTCAAGATAGATCCATCATTCCAAATAAAAAATATGGCCAACCAATCATCTTGCGGAGCATGTCAACCCATTTCCAGTAATTCCTACATCCAATTAGAGGTTGCGCTGGAAATTCTTCATGGTCAGATATGAGGCTGCTTAATTGTCAGCTTATTAAAAAAAAAAAATACAACATGGCGTATAAAGAACATAATCCTACACCCCACTAGTTCCCTTGAGGTGAGATAAATGTAATTACCTTTGTAAGTGCTTAAAGAGCCCGGAGGTCTTCCCTGCCTTGGACTGAGGCGCCATTCCCTCACCCTAAATTTTCTTATATCAAAACAAAAAAAAAACATAATCCTACACGAAGCAATCCAATCTTAAAACTGTCTAACGCTGCACACGGTGCAACCTTTACAAAGCCGTTGGATCCAAAGGGTACCTACACTCCATTCTAAAGGTTGTGATCAATACATATACACTAAATTAGAGTCAAATGCTTGTGTTATCACTAGAAAATATCAGTCACAACCGATGAAGGGAATAGTCGATGCGTGGGATAAGCCGATCAGGTTGGTAGCCGAAAACTGGTCCCATTGAACCGAGGTTAGAAAGGAAAATGTTAGAAGTTCAGGGAGCATCGTAAGGTCAGCCGATTATTAAAGAGTTTAGCCGATGTGGATAAAGAAAATATCCGATTATTATGGTCTCATCGGCTGAGCTATGGTTGATTAATATAGAGCTTTGAAGCTCGACCAAGGATTAAGTATGTAAAAGTCATGGACTTTGGCGCCAAAATGACTAAATCTAGTTCTTGAAGGTCTTCAACGCATTTAACACGTGATAAATCGTTTGCCCAGCCGATGAGAGAGCGGTTAACCCACGATACGCATGAGGAAGCAGTTGAGGGACACCCACGACCGCTCGTTGTTAGCCATGAACGTACGGGACGCATAGTGGCTGATAGGGGGCGGTTACATTTTTGTTTTTTTCTTTTGTATATATATACCTTCGCTGAGAAATGTAAAGGACACACCGAATCAATCAAACAACTATTTCTTTTGCAATTTATCAGCTTTTTACAGCATTTATCTTAGCTGATTCCATGTATCTTAGTCTTAGCCTTAGCATAGCGTAGATTCACCACACTCAACGCTTTACGAGCAAATGGGAACCCATAATCGAGAATCGAGTTAGTTCTCGGTGTAATCGCTTAAACAGGAATCAATTTGTCGGCTGGACGTTAGCCGAATCCCTCGGCTGATTTTTCCACGCAAACAAGTTTGGCACGCCCGGTGGGACCATAGGTGAATTGAAGGACAGGTTTGATGTTTTCAGTGAGGAACCCCTTGCATTCTCAAAGTATGTTGCTAGCCAAATGAGGGATACTGATGACGTTTCTGATGAGGAACACGTAGTTTTCCTGTTCCATTGGCTCTCAGCATTCGTCCTTTGCAATAAAAATGTTCAAATGTCGAAAACCCTCCTCGACTTAGCAAACCTCCTTCATGAGGGTAAGAAGTGGGCTTTCGCTTCTTTCCTCTTGTCGAACCTTTACTCAAGCATGTCGAGCCTTTATGCTATGGTGAAAGGAGGAGGAAAGAAAGTTGGAGTAGGAGGCCCAATTTGGCTACTTCAACTGTGGCTAAACCTCACTCTCCCGGGCCACACTGTTGACAAGGCTCCGTCAGATCTCGAAATTTGCACATATGGCACTCTGGCCATGTATCGCTTTCCCAAACCTTTCGACAGTGAACTTGAAAGTTTCAAGTATTATTTCAACCTCTTTCACTCCCTTGCTCCCACAACTCCAGGCATTCGCTTTCAACCCTTTGTTAGCAGAAGATATGGACCCAAGTGGTTCACAGCCCCTTTTGATCCAAAATCTGATGAGTGCCAAGTCATTTGGACTCACTTCCTTTCTCGACAAGCGTTCCCTACAGGACTTCCTGGTTCGACAGATGGTTCTGCATTTTCTTTCCTTCCTAACGCTTCTGCCAACAATATTGGTTTCCTGCAATCTATTCCTGGTCCCTTCCCTTACAAGAAAGAAGACATTCTTTTGGACTACATTGATATTAAAGAAGAAACCTTTGATGGCATGAAGAAAAAGAACGAATCCCGCAAAGCTGCTGTCAATCTTGTTCCTTTCTCTACCACTCTTGGCATATCTCAGGACTTCGAGACGTGGTGGGCTAACTATTATAAGAAGTTTCACCCATCTTTTGAAGAGTGTGTAAGACGATTTGTTGATCCCTCTGTGCAGGAACAAGATCCTTCAACTAAAACCAAAGGTGAGGACTTGAAGGCTATACTCGACTTTGAAAAATTTTATAAATTCAAATGGGATCCTCGACGTCCCCATTATATTGTCGAACAGGCGAATGAGGTCGCCAAATCAAAAGAGGCACACGATAACAAATGGGGCTTAAAGGCTCTAAAGCACTATCATGAAACAGGGCAATCACTTGTGAAACCCCCTTATCCTGAGCCTGTGCCTTTCCCTTGTGCGAATTTTGGTTTGGCTGACCCATTTCCTGGCAAACCGACAAGGGCTGGTAACCTCATTGAACTGGAAAGATACTATTCTTGTTCCATTGTCGATAGCTTTAGCAACAAGGAAGTTACTTTCACTGGTCGGTTTGCTTCACCTTTCGAACAGCATAATGAAGCCGTCAAACTCATTTCCCATTTTCCGCAAGGTATTTCAGTTTCTTTTGCCTTTTTGTTTGAACACCCACTCGTTTTATGCTTACTTTCTTCACTTTGTTTTAGCTTTGGCTCTAAAAGAGCCTTTAAAATACAAGCAAACAAGTGGTAAGGCCACTGAAGTCGAAGTTCAAGAAGAAGATGAAGATGATGAACCTCCCCTCCAGTCCAAATCATCAAAGAAGAAATCCTCCAAATCTGGATTTACAAAGACCGGTGCTGGCAAGAGACCGGCTGCACCGAAAAAGAAGCCAGCAAAGTCTAAGCACTCGACCAGCTCTTCACAGCAAGAGACCACCAAGAGGAAAGCTCAAACCACTGTCAAACCAAGCCCTCCAAACGCAGAATAGTGCTCGCTGAAGTCTCCTTCTCGTTCCACACCTCAAACGGTATTCCTCTCTTCACTTGCATAGGAATCCATTACTTATTTATGATTTCATCACTTAGACATCATGGTTACCCTTACACAATCTTCAGGAATCGCACGCAGAGAGATCCATTTCTGAAAACTCTGAAGCAACTCCAACAGCTAAGTTTACAAAGGTAAACTTTCCTCCACTACTGTCTAAATTGATGGTCTTCCTGTTTCTTACAAGATCTTCATTTTTTCTTTTCGACATTTGCAGGAGCCAAGAGTTAAATCTGCAAAGACAGGGGTGTCTGAAGAATGTACTTCTAAAGATCCTATCTCTGTCGAGGGAGCTGACTCGTCGAGCATTGATAAGGTATGCCTTTCTACTAATTCTGTGTTTTTTTTTTTGAACATTGCCTCATCATACCTGTTTGTCAGGACTCCCCTGAACAAGCAAATGTCGATACTTCGCTCCCTTTGCGAACAATCTTCCCAAGCACTACTCCCCCTACTACTAAGGTATAAAATTTTCTTGCCATTCCACTGGCATCAGAGCAATGATTTGGGATTTTCATTGATTTTTCTTTTTTTTCTTTCACAGGAAGTCCCAGAGACTCAGCCTGAGCATGAAATTGAAGAGCCTTCAGCCATGGACGTCGATGTGGCTCAAACTACCATCTCGACAGCGAGTCCAGACTCCACACCCACTCATCAGGACGATCACACCGTCCAAGCGGGAACACCCTCTGCTGAAATCACTACTGCCCCCCAAGCTACTGAAAAGCAAAGTCCCATAGTAATCAGGGCAGATAGTATTGATATGGATCAGTTGCTCGACGATCCTGCCAATCCACCCTCTCACATCGATCCCCATCCATCAGCTGCGGATTTTGGGAAGGCCAACGTGGGGATTGATGAATGGATCAACTTGTTGTCAAGTTCTAGCAGCAAAACTTCACCAATGTCAGCCCGATCCTCCACACTTCCTGGAGACAATTTTGCTGAAAAACTCAATGGATTGCTTGCAGAGCTAAAGGGTTTCTTTAAGTATTCTTTCGACGACCTTTACTCAAATCAGGAAGTAAGGAATAAATTAATTCACGTCGTCAAAGAGCTTCAACATTCCCGCAAAAGGCTTCCGCTAATCCATCGAGGGCATATCAGTACCCTGCACGAATTTGTCAAAGAATTGATCCCTAAACTGCTTGAGATCGACGACAGTATCCTTCCATACCAGCAAGCCATCACTGCCAAGCATGAGCTTCGTGACAAACTGGTGCATCTCCGACAGAGGCAATCTGCATTGGTCGAGAAAGGTGCTCCCTACCAAGCTAAAGTTCCTGAGTTGGAGCAGAACGTTGCTCGCCTAAGGCGAGAACTTGCCGCGGCTGAGACCCAATTACAAGAGGCAATTAAGGCTTCTTGCTCTGAGGAAATAGCCTCTCTCGACCAGGAAATGACTAGTAGTGCCGCAGAGGCGCAAACCATTTTGTCGAAGGTTGAAGCTCTTGAAGTTCGTTATATAAATCTTTGAAGGCACAAAAATGGCGGCCGCGACTTGGGAAGTCATTAGAAAATTTCCTTTGTATTTTCCTTTTTGTCTTATTTGCACATTAGCCATTTTTTAATTCCTTGTATGTCGAACGCTTTTGTTTCGACCAATTCTTGTACTGCCCTGCAACATCTGCAATATGATTTAGCTTGCTTTCGATCAATCGCTTCACCGTCCAGCTAGCACGTTCTCTTAATCGCTTTAATTTCAGCCAGTTAATAAATTACATTCAAAGCTATTGACCACTAATCTGACCACAAAACTTGAAAACTAACGCCATTTTGCGCTATAAATAGGCACTTGCCATATTTCTTCTCTCGCTCAAACACAAACGCTTTCTGAACTTCTTGAAGTTTCTTTTCACAGAATCCTTAATAAATTCTTGCTAGCATTACAAACAACATCCCCAAATCCAACTTGTTCTTATCCCCAAACTAGCTATTTCTGAGTATAACAAGCTGCTATGGAAACCTTTTTTATACACTTCAAGCCTTCATTCCATGGCTCTGCCTATTTCATTTGGAAGCCAGGGGCTCCTCCTCCCATAGTCTTTTCCAAAGTCTTTGTCTCAACGGTGAAAGACTCTCTGGGTTTTGGTAATTTGCCTAATATCAACAATGAGTTTTGGTAAGTTGCCTAATGCAGCTTGCCAACCTCGTTGAAACATGTGAGAAAGGGAAAGCCGGAGCCACTTCTTTCTCCTACTGTCTTGCACTCCTTCACACCTTGTGCTCGAAATTCAACGTGTGGGCAAGCAATTAGGAAAAGTTTTGGCACAGTTCGGTTAATTGTGAGGCATACACCTAAATCGACGACTGCCTCTCAAACTGCCTGCTTTACCTTTACTCGCATGGCATTTGACACTTTTCATCGACGTGCCCATGCTTTTAGCTTCACTGTTCCGTCGATTTGGGTGTCTACCATCTGAAGCAGCTCTTGCAGACTTGATTGACCAGATGGTATGCCACGGGAGTCTTTCTTACTTCCCATGTTCCTCTTCCTAAATTCTTCCTCGGCATGATCAGAATCCGGGACACGGCGAAGCTTCCACAAGTGGATTTATTCCTTAATAGCCTAGACTTATTGACTTTCCAGTACTTGTATTACCAGGCTGTAAGCCTATTCGACAATGTATATTGTATACTGCCAAATGGCTCTTGAATAGAACAATCCAGTTTACTTTTCAAGGTTGTATTCTTACTTCGCACATTGTTGGTCTATATAACTTCAAATATTTGCCATTAATAGACTTAATCCTGAAACCAGAATTAACTTCAACAAGTGCATAAGCATTTCCTGAGAATGTTTGGACAACCTCAAATGGCCCTTCCCACTTTGGGGACCATTTCCCAAATTCTCGACATTTCTTATCCATTGGTAAAATGACTTTCCAAACTAAGTCACCAACTTTGAAACGCTTGTACTTAACTCGACTGTCATAGAATTTAGCTATTCTTTCTTTTTGTCGAACTAAATGTTCTAAGGCCACAACTCTCTCATCATGAACATCATTCAATTCGTCAAACATCGAGTCCCAGTATTGGTCTACTGGCATCTCATTTTGCTTTTGAATTCTTAATGAACCAAGATTTATCTCAACAGTAACACAAAGATCATGGCCATAAACCAATTTATAAGGAGTAGTACCTGTCGATTCTTTTGGAGAGTTTCTGCATGCCCAGAGAACTTGTTCCAGAGTGGAATGCCAACTTTTTGGATATCTACCAATGTGCATCTTTATCAACCCAATCATAATCTTATTCATGGCTTCGACCTGACCATTTGCTTGCGCATAGTAGGGCGTCGAAGTCACCATCTTTATTCGCCTCGACTCAGCGTATTCGGCAACCTTCTTCCCAACAAACACAGACCCTTGGTCAGTTGTGATTGTTTGAGGTATTCCGAATCTACAAACAATGTGATTTTCAATAAAATCCACAATGTCTTGTTGAGTCACTTCTTTCAAGGCCACTGCCTCTACCCATTTGGTAAAGTAGTCCACCCCTACTAAAATGTACTTATGCCCCTTTGAAGATGTAGGAAAGATTTGGCCTATGAGGTCCAGTGCCCAACCTCTAAAAGGCCATGGTTTAATGATAGAATGTAACTCACTAGCAGGCACATTTTGTATGTGGCCATGTTTTTGGCATTCTTCACAAGACTTTGCAAACATAATGCAATCTTTAACCAAATTGGGCCAATACATTCTTTGTCTTCTTAGTACCCATTTCATTTTTCACCGCTTGATGAGCTCCACAAATTCCTTCATGAACCTCTCGCCAATGCCAAGTAGGCATCCTCCTCACTAAGGCATGTTTCCAAGTTACCATCGACGGACTTTCTATACAAAACTCCAAATGAGCACAACAAACTTAGTCGCTTTGTATTTAACTTTCTGTCGACATCAAGATTTGGATTTTCCAAGTACTCAATTATTGGCTTACGCCAATCGCATTTAACTTGATGTATTGGAAACCAAGATATCCTTTCGTCCAAAGCGGTACAACAACTCACGAATTTTTATGAGTTCTCACAACACCTTTGAAGATAACTTATACCCCGAGGCCAACCGGGCTAACTCATTAGCCTCTTGATTCATTCTCTAGGGATATGTTCCAATTCGACCTTTGTCAAATCGCCTCATCAACTTGCTAGCAACTTGACAATATTTGACAAGATTATGGCTAACACATTTGTATTCTTGAGTTAACTGTCTTATAACGGTTGTGAATCTCCAAAACTTTGACAAAGGCGTGCTCGTATTTCTATCAAAATTTCTAAACCCACAATTAAGGCTTCATATTCAGCCTCATTATTGGAACAAACATATTTTAACTCAAACATTAATTTAGTTGGCACACCTAAAGGTGAAATTATCAGAATGCCAACACCAACACCATTTTTGTGTCTCGAGCCATCAAAATACAAATGCCAAGGCTTTAACTCGACTAGCCCTGTCAGCTCTTTTATTTCTAAACATGGATGGTCCGTTAAGAAGTCAGCAATTGCTTGACCTTTAACAGCCTTCAACGGTACATATTGCAAAGAAAATTCAGACAAAGCAAGTGTCCATTTTCCAATTCGACCATTCAGAATTGGCTGGGACAACATGTACTTAATCACATTTGTCTTTGACATAACTAAAACATTACAAGGCATCAAGTAGTACTTGAGTTTTGTACAAGAGAAATATAATGCTAAACATAGTTTTTCTATAGCACTATATCTAGTTTCTGCATCGTTGAGCACTCGAGTGAGGTAGTAAACGACTCTCTCGACATTGTTTCCATCTTCTTGAGCCAATAAACAACCAATGGTCTCTTCTGATGCTGATATGTACAATCTCACTGGTCGATGTGGCTCTGCAGGCATCATGACCGGTGGATTTGTCAAATACTGCTTGATTTGGTCAAAAGCTTCTTGGTGTTGTTGAGTCCACACAAAAGCTTCTTCTACCTTGAGTTTCACCAATGGAGCAAAAACTCTTGTTCTTCCTGAGAGATTTGATATGAACATCCTGAGAAAATTGACTTTTCCCAAAAAGGACTGAAGTTCTTTTTTGTTAGTTGGAGGTCTCGCTTCCAGCACAGCTTTAGCTTTATTCTTATCTACCTCAATGCCCTTTTTGTGCACCAAAAAGCCTAAGAACTTAGCAGCAGAAACCCCAAAACCACATTTCTCAGGGTTCATTTTCAAACTATGCCTTCTCATTTCCTGGAAGGCTCTTCTCAAATGGTTCAAATGCTCCTCTTGACTGCCGACTTAACAATGACATCGCCGATGTATACTTCCATGAACTTGCCTATCATTTCATGAAAGATAGTATTCATTGCCCTCGATATGTTGCACCAAAGATTCTTCAAACCAAAGGACATCACTATCCATTCATAAGTTCCAATTGAACCTGGACACCTGAAAGCGGTTTTAGGTACATCCTCTTCACTATGAAAATCGATTATAACCAAAGATGCCCATCCATAAAACTCGAAGCTCATGACCAGATGTCGCATCCACTAGCATATCTGCTATGGGCATAGGGTATTCATCTTTAGGAGTGGTTGCATTAAGGTTCCTAAAATCGACACACACCCTCATCTTGCCATTCTTCTTTATGACAGGCACTACATTAGACAACCATTCCACATACCTAGTTGTGCGAATGAATTTAGCCTTCAGCAAACGTTCAACTTCCTCCTTGATTTTCAACACAACTTCAGGAGCGAACCTCCTGTTGGCTTGTTTGACAGGCTTGCAATCTAGCTTCAAAGGCAATCTATGTTCCACAAGTTCTCTATTCAGTCCTGGCATCTCGTGGTAATCCCAAGCAAAACAATCCTTATACTCAGAAACTAGCTCCACAATCTGCCTTTTAAATTGGTCTGACAACATTGCACTCACATATATTGGCCTTTTTCTATCTGCATCGCCCAAGTCTATCTCTTCTAAAGGGTCTTCCAACTCAAAGTCACTTCTATCTTCAAGCCCCTTTTCAAAACCCAAAGGGCCATCATCAAATATACAATCGGCCAACACACTTTCTTCTGAGTTTGGCCGTCGGTCGGCCTCACAGGCCGACAATTGTATTTGAGGATGTTCACAAGTCATTGATGTCGATTGGCCAATTTTCGTCGGCCTCATCCAACAACTTAACCCCAAACTGCTCCATTAAGCATGCATTCAGAGCTTCTTTATCAATAACACCACCCTGCACGGAGATGGGTTTCACCTTTGGATCATATACTTTGAAGTCTACATGCATTTCTTGCAAATAACATGGACTATCATCAGCTTCAATAATCTCAACTTCATCACGGGCATTCCAAAGAATCATTTTTTGGTGTACTGTCGAAGGAACTGCTCCAACAGAATGGATCCAATCCCGACCTAACAAGACATTATAACTAGACCTCGAAGGAATCACAACAAACAGAGTAGATCTTTCTACTGATCCTACTTGCACATCAAGCATTACTACACCATCTGTTGGTGCAGTTCTTCCTCCGAAGTCAGTAACCACTCTCGTTTTGAAAACAACGGTTTCTTTTGAATATAACGGTCAAAGACTCGACACGTTAATTGTTCTTTAACATTCTTGGCTTTTAAGCCATTAATTGTCAAATCTTATGCCAAATTTGGTTATGATGATTCCAATTAACAACAATTGAATCGTTGTCGAAATGGCACTATAGACTTAAATAAACAAGATTTGGTCATTTAAAGCCAATAACTTTGTTTACAAGTAACTTAGAACAAAATTTAAAACAAGAATACACTACTGCGATATCATAGGGCATACATCACTAAAGCCCAACATGCAGTTGAAGTTAACGCAGAAATGTGAGGGAAAACAAGTAATAGACAAAGTTTAAGAAACACTGCTAAAGGACATGAATTTAAGTGAAAACATATAAATGCAGGAATTCAAATAACAGAAGTGTAAAGAACATGAGTTTGAAATAGAAAAAACATGTAAATGACTTTAAAAGTAAGAATGTAGAAAATAGCAAATGACAGGGAAATAAAGGATGTAAATTCAAAGCAAGAAAACATAAATTGATTGGAAGATAAATGACATAAATTGGAAGTGCAAAGAATTAAAAATAGATTGAAAATTGATTAAAATGCAGAAAGATAAGGTGTGAAAGGCATACGATGATCGTTTTCCGTTAATCTTCTTTAGCCGTCAAGATATTAGGAACTAGATCATGTATCCAACCTTGATTACATTGTATGAACTACTATTTATAGGCAAAAAATGTAAAAACTACCTATCATCCGACCTGACACGTGTACGGATACAGGGTCGGTAGTTAATTTATCTAAACTACTAAAACTTAAACAGTATCCCTTCCTGTCGAGTTATCTACATTTTGCTTAAAGCATCAGTCTAATTTGACCGTTTCCATGTTGGCATCTTCGACGCTTCATACACCTCGTCGAACAACCGCCAAGTCATCCGGTCCTTTTAAACTTAGCTTATTTTTTGTTCTATTATTCTGTTTTCTTGTACCTTCACTTGTCGATTTCAGATCCTGCCGAAATTTCCAAATTTGTAATTTGCCTCCCAACATATACATATATACACATAAAATTACGTTTGAACTTTAATTTGTTCTCACATGCATGTGCGTCTACAGTAGTAGTTCAGGTACTTAATAAAGATGCATGTAATTAATGTGTTATGTATAGTCCCTTTCCACACACACGTACACCGGCCAGCAACACTCTATCTCCATGATTAAGGACCAGAAAGTTTAAAACGCATGCACGAAGAATAGGGAAAGCATTTATTTTCCAGCTGCTAATTTTTTCAGACGCAAAAGTTGGGGAACAAAACAAGAGAGACAGGCTAATAGTAATAGTAATAGGCTATCTACTATATATATAATGCAACATATTGTGTAGATTAATCAAACGCAGGTATATATATGTACAAAGGTGCCGTATCTATCAGCACTAGAAGAGAAGAGAACACATTTATCTAATAACTCTTGCTATATAGCCTCTCTTTCATAAATTGTCCCATACATTGCAATTTCTCCATCCGTGTCTGGTATGGGGTGTTTCACTGGTTGGGATGGGTCCTGATTATGCCTCAAGATCTGATGCATTTATTCCCGGTATTCTCTTCCAGTGGGCCATATGGGGCTAGTAAGAAGGGGTTAGGTCTAATCTGGCATGCGGTGTTATGGGCACTATGGGGGTGTCGGAATCGACATATCTTCCTTGAGAAAGAAATGACTGTACAAGAAATAGTGGGCATGATAAATGTCACCTCTTGGAAGTGGTTCCTGGGTAGGTCGGGTAGGAGTAGCTGCCTATTCTTCGAATGGGAGGTGGGTCCGCTAGACTGCATTGGGAGGAGGTAGGGTTGGAGTTCTTCTTCCTTGCTCGTAGGGGTGGGTAGGGTTGGAGCGGAAGAGGTATAAGAGGTATTGGGTTGGAGTACCCCCTTGTACTCAATATGATGGGTTCGAGTACCCCTTTTTGTACTCTGTGTAACGGGTTAGAGTACCCCTTAAGTACTCCTTATTTATTAATATATAATTCTTTTTTGCTGTAAAAAAAACACTTTAGCAAAAATTTAATATAAACTTTATATATATATATATATATATATATATATATATAACAACCATAAGCAGACAATGTTCTATATAAAATTCATATCCTCTTCTTTCCATTTGTCTCCTTTACATTTATAGATACCCACTTGCAGTCACAGCCACTACGAATAAGTGCAAATGCGTACCAACTCCCAAATTTGTGCCACCCTTCTGCATACTTGAAAAGCCACTAAATAGATAAAATATGGTGTGTGCGTGCGGTTGTGTAAAGCAACTAGCTAGCATCTGTTTTATGCATATATATAATCTATCTATCTACGTCTCGCATGTCATGATGTCTTAACCTTTAACTTTCTCTATTCTTTTTAGCTCAATTAAGTAGAAGCTTCCTCATCATTCACATAAAACTCGAATTTCATTATTTACAATAAAACAAAGAGACACAAGGAGGTAGATATTAATTAGATATTTTTTTAATAAAAGAGAAATAAATAAATCTATATATTCTTGATGACGCTGACACCCTTTCCTTCTAACTTAGCCCAATATATCCACTTGCAGTAGCAGATTTCAGGCTGATAATTAGTATCAATTAATTACATATATTTCAGAAACTTGAGAAATGACTCTGAGAAGGTTGAACCATTTGCAATTCCGTGGTTGCTTGGCATGAGTTTTCATCGCTGATCAAGTTCCTGTTGAACAAAAAGAACCGGGTGTCACTTTTTCTTTCTTATAAATATTAATGGAACAGATTTGTAATAAGTTTCAGATACATAAGCTTATTTGTTGTTGAAACTTGAATGCACGTGGCAAAAGAAATCAACACCATGCATTTTGACTAAATCAAATATGTTATTATAGATTTTAGAGGGAGATCTTGAAATTTAAATAATTTATTTTTTATTATCTCCATTTTTTAAGTGTTAATTTAAAAGAGAATCCAAAAATATTAATTTTTGTGTGTGTGTAAATTATAGTCATATTTTTATCCAATTAATTAATAAGAGAGAAAATTATAGAGAGACAATATATATTAAAGAGATAAACTATCTTATAATTAAGTTTGACAACAATAATTTTAATTAATACGGATATAAGAATATCAATTTTTATTTTTTTGACAAAAAGAATATCAATTTGTTATTGTTAATTTAATTTGTGCGTAATTAAACAATGTTAATTTAGGTAGGTCTTACTCTCGTGGTCTTGATGCCCAAAGAGAACTAAGGGCTCGAAGACGGCCATAATACTCTCCAATCACAAGAAAACACCGTGCTGCTTGACGAACTGTTAGTATTCGACATAATTGGTGAAGGCTCCGTTGTCTCAAATTATCAGCCTTCAATTCACAAACATACATATGAATCATTTAGCTAGTGATGAGAAATGATCTAATAGCTAGTTAATTAAGCAAGAAGCTAATTAACAAAACAATCAAGTCAGAGGAGAGGACAGTATATTTAATTAATGAATGAATTAATTGTAATTGTATATAAAGTAGAATCAAAACCCAACTCAACTACCCTATGAGATGAGTCCCTTATCTAGGAACACATACGGACAAGAGCACCATATTACTATATATAAATATCAAAGGGGTTGAAACTGATGAGCTTGTCTTATATGTGAACTTAATTAGACTGATTCTAATAGGCTTTTAAATAATATATTTGCTTTTTATTTTATAGCACTGGAATTTAATTAATTAGAAATCATTTGGGAATTTGGTTTTTTAAAATGTCCATGACTAATAAGTCTGCCTAGTGTGCCTAGGGTTTATGCTTAAACATCCGGCCATCGCTGTCTAAAACCAACTTTTGATTGAAACTTTTTAAGATGAAAAAACTGCATCAAATGCACCGAGCAATTAAAGTAATGTACCCAGAAATTGACAATATAATAATTAATGACATATACTTGCAAAGACGTTTCAAACAAATAGTAGGTGATCTAAAGTCAACATATATTTTTTTTTTGACAGAAAAAGTCAACATAATTATTTGCAAGAAATTATCAAGTTAACTTAATCATATTGAAAGGAACTTGATCATAGCTTGATACAATATAGATAGACATGATGCTCATCAAAGAACCAAAGGCAGATATTTATCAGTTAGACTTGGCAAGTGTGTAAGGATTACTCATAAAAATTAAGTACTATTATAAACTTTAGCTTTTTTTTATATTTTAATTAACAATATATATATGAAAAAAAGAAGTAAATTATCTCATGTTAAATCAAGATGGGGTAATCAAGAGGTGCAAGCTGTTAAGGATACTCTATTTTCTGGTATAAGACAATGCAGAATTGCGGCGCAAAACATGCACAGAGCGGATGATCGTACGAATGAGCAAAAGAAACAACATACATGGGCTTGAAAGTAACATTTCAGCGGATCATGCATGCATAAATTCAAATCTAAATTTTGACATAAACGGATGAAGAGAAGAGTCAAATAGAAATTGTGCTACAATACAATAATTTTGAAACAAATGTCATCACCTGAGGCTTTACGTCAACCTCCCACCAAATTGTATATATATGCTCAAAAAAAAAAAAGTATTACTTTAGCACTAAGACATCAGAAAAATTAATAGTGCCCCGTATGATTATAATGTGATCAATCACTTACCAAAAAAAATAAAATAATGTGATCAATCAATTCAATAATATGACATTTTTTATTATAAAAGAAATGTTCCTCTTTTTGTGTTACTTTATCTGAAATATATACACACACACAAACAGGGATCAAATTATTCCAAGAGTAACTCTTGACATAGTTATTTCACTTAATAACTTACGGTAGGCATCGAATTTCATCAATCCAACCGTGAAAATAAAAGTTCTTATTAAGTAGATCAACTCTACAAATTTTCATAAAATTTCAAAACTATTTCACACTTCATCAAATAAGATCAATTTAACGTTTATTAAGTCTTTTAAATTATAAGTAAATGTCGACTTTAAGATTATGTAGTTACGAATATCCAATTTTATTGAAATTTGATGTGCATGATCGTTAATATAATAAATGATACTCAGCGGTTGGATTGATGAAATTCGATGCCTATTGTGAGTTATTAAGTGGAATAATTATGTCAAGAGTTACATAATATAAATATTTTTACCTGACGGAGAAATCCTTCTAGGTTGGCAAGTTTGCCCATGGCTACGACCATCTGTTGCACACCGTCAACAACGGGGCCGCTGGCAATGGCGTCAACTAGAGAGTGGTGGAGCTGTTCAAGACCTTGAGTGAGAGCTTCCTCTGCTTGATTTGCCGAATACCTCAGCCCAGATAACCCTGCTATTTGCTGCTCCGCTAGAGGCTCCAACTGTTGTGTCAACATCTAACCAAAAAATAATATATATTTTTTCATTAAGTTAAACATACATCTATTATAGGGCACGTGTCAAAAGTTCAATATTTATCCATTTTTTTATCAAAAATTATTTTCCCACAAAAAACTTAACTACACCGCAGATTTCATTTTTCTTCACAGCACGGATTATATATAATTTTTAAAATATATTAAAATGAAAATGAAACATAAAAATTAATTAATGCATAGATATATAGATACATACTGTGATGAGTTCTGAGGGTCTGAAACCACCAATCCAGAGAAAGCATCGCTCAGCTGGGGAAGTCCAGGTGCCATTAATAAGGTGAAATACATCTGATTTAGCAGCTACTCCTTTGAGCCGGAAAACCTCATCGTAATGGCACATATATCCGTCCACAATCACTCTCAGTTCATTATCCGACATTGCCGCCTGCAGCCCGGTGCGGAGCTCTGCCATGTACCGGTGATCTTCTTCTAGCCATCTAGTATACTCCATGTCAAACATTGCAGCTCCTACATGCAGTAGCCACAACACAATAATTAATGTTCCACTTTGTTACTAGTTGCTAGCTAACTATAGTAATAATAAAAAAAATGTTGTTATTAACTATGTTAAGTAGTATTATTATTCTGGGTGAATGCATATTATATGGTAATTTTAGAAATAGTCAAACTATCTTTTGAAGCATTAATTATGTCAAATGAACGGAAGGTTGTAAAATGTATGGATAATTTTGTAAAATAAAAAATCAATTAAAAACATGTTAAAAAATATCAATTTATTAATTAATAAAAATTATTTTAATAGTAATACAAATAAATAAAATTAAATATAGAAGTATAGATGTTAACTAAAATTATTTAATATTTTAATGATTATTTATAAATATCATATTTATGTTATGTTTAATTAAAGGAACAAAAACATTTTATTTGATGTTATAATATAAAATGACACATAACTTTGTTTTTTTTTTTTTACCAAGATACATAACTTTGTTAAAATGAGAAAATAACATGAATTTGTGAGATTCAATGTTACGGACTTGAATTTTTAATATATAGGAATAAATTACATTTTAATATATTATCACAATCTTATTTGAACAATATTTTAGGAACTTCTCACACGTACGTTTTTTTCTCAAGTCACTTATACCTTATTCTTTGCCTTTCTGTCCCTCTTTTCCTGCAACACTCTCAAGTTCAACTGAGAAACAATCCTTCTTCATTTTATTATTGTGCGGATTCAAACGGAAATTAGGCAATAGATTTTGGTCAAATTCCAAGACTTACCAGCCGATTCTAGATATTTTGGTCCATCAGGGTTTAAATTTTCAAACCCAAGTTCAAAATTTGACTCATACTTTTTGTTTTAGAAGAAGATTCAAACAGCAAAAAAGGAAGTTGAGTGTAAGTAACAGCAAACCCTATTATTTCGTTGTTTCATTTTAATTTCCACACTTTTGTGAAATGTAAAAAACTAAAAAATCAAAAGATTCCCATAACAAAAATCTTTCAGGTGTTCAATATTATACCAAGTTTTTCCATGCCCCATAATGATTTGAGAATATATATGCATAACCAGCCTCTTCTATCTTTTTTGAGTTTAATTAATTAATACATTAGAAAATGAAACTGCGTTTAGAAAATCAACAAAAATAGCACACTTACCAGAGCTTATGTTGCCACCAGCAACACCACCACCCAAGAATACTCCCTATTAAATTAAATTAAATCAAACAACACAAATAATTATCATTAGAAGTTTATATATATATATATATATATATATAAACATTATATGCAGTATTTATTTTGTGTGTGTGTGTGTTGAGTGCGAGAGAGAGAGAGAGAAGGGTAGTAATAGTACTAGTACCTGAGAGCGCGCTCTTTGAAGGTCTTGTTCGAGGTGGGCGAGCCTTAATCTACTTGACTCTAGCTGCTGCACATAAGCCTGTATATAGTGTTTGCAATTAAGTAAAATAATGCACCAACACATTTACACGCCACACCACCGTGTAACTATATCATTTTAATTAGGTTCCACTTCTAATATTTTAAATTATAATTATAATTACATCTACTATCTAATTCTAATTAATCAAAACAACAGTAGATTGTGTGTGATGGGATGGGACACACCTTTTTCCTTAGACGGCTTTTCTTTGCAGCCTCTCTGTTTTGTGCCAAACGTCTCAGTGTCTGAACCCAAACCAAACAACAAAATCTTCACTTACCTCCCATCCCATGGTAAAATTAAAAACCAATGAATAAATTAAGATACCTTGCATTGGAATTGGACTATAATACATATTATATTTTATAAACTATATTATATAAACTTGTGTGTGCTGTGCTGTAGTGTGATATTCAAAACCTTTGGATCAAGTGTCTTTTCTGATGTGGAACCAGCAGCTCCTTTCTTCTGCAATAAAAATAAATATGGATTATTATTTCATAGGGAAAACACAGACAGGTAAACTAGAAAAAAAATGTATCCACTATCCATACATACGCTGCCAGTAGCTTTCTAACTACTAAATAAATGAGGGAGAGAAATGAAGAAAATTGTTCAACATTACTCAAATTCAAATTCATCCTAGCTAGCTGTTTGAGGTTGGCAGAAGCAAAGATCACAGAGATGATATGAGTTAATATTGTTAGAGTGCTCACAGAATTTGTAGGAAGCATTTCTGAATGCAGAGGCACCATATTGGGCCATTTTTCTTGAGGAGGCATACAATCATCATCAATATGACATGGATAGGAAAAAGCATCTTTGTCTTCCATTATTTTGGTTGTATATTGGGGGTTTAGATTTCTAATAACTCAAAAATTTAACTTGGTAGAAAACACAAGTGAAGTGAAGTGAGTGTGGTTAACTGTTAAAAGGGGAAGGTTGATAAGGACTGAAAAGATTCTCCCTTTGTTTTCTTGTTTCACCTTCATCTCTCTCTCTCTCTCTCCCCCTCCTTCCTTCAATATTTCATGTTAGAGATTCATCAGAAAATCCTTCAGGAATCAGGAAAACTGTGTTCTCTTGATTTTCTGAGAGTTGTTGGGATCTGTGCTGTTCTTTTGTGCAGCTGATCAGTGCAAAAAAGGAAAGAGGGAGAGAGAGAAACACCACCACAGTAATAATTGCATGAAAGAGGCCAAAGTTTGCCTTGGTTTAGGAGACATGGAAAGAAAGAACTGAGAGATTAACACTGAAAAAAAACAAATAGTTGCATACTTTATCAACCTTTTCCTTTTCTTGAGGTGATTTTGCTGCTGCTTGACTTTGTGATGGGTCTGTTCTTGAGGCATCAGTTGCAGTCTCCTGTTGTTGAAGCTGCTGCTGTTGTTGCTGTTGTTGTTGCCGATCAAAAGCCTGATGATGATCTGAAGAAGAAGTTGCCTTTATACTTATGGGAGAGTCTGTTTCAAACTGCAGTTCTGTTGATCCTGAATCAGTGCTTTCCCCTTCTGACTTTGAACCTCCCTGTGTTTGTAAAGTCCAACACAAAAAATTCATTTTTTTTTTCTTTGTGAAAGTGGATATTTGAAAGACTTTTGAAATATGAAGATTTAAATTGAACCATATATCCTTCTCAAAATAAAACGTAGAGAGAAAAAAAAAAGAATGAGATTTTATTGAACTACTACTAGTACTTAGTTGTTGGTTCCAAAGAATCTTTACATATGGATTGGTCAAAGATGGAGAAAAGAGAGAGTCTACTACTCTTGAACTTTGTTGGAATTTAATTGGCCATGAAGGAAACATCTCCAGTGTAGCTGCAGGCCTGCTTGTGAATAAAGCTGCAAGAATCACAAAAAAGAAAATCTCAATTCTCAGCAGAATATCACCAAATGATAAAGGCTATAGGATTTTCAATTATATCAAAAGGTGGATGAGGAACCTAATCCTCTTTTTCAAAAAAATCATGCAACAGAAGCCAGGTTTCTAAAATTGTAACCCCATGCCATCCAAGTATATTGCCTTAAAATCATTATGGTACCAAAAATGGTAACTCCCCCCACACCCCCCCCCCCCCCAAAAAAAACTCAGCACTTTCCTTTCTTCTCTGTGCTTTCGGAAAGAGTTGGTTATGTTTTTCTAACGTGTGAAAAGAGTAAACCATGGAAAAGGAAACATACGTGCTTTGGCTTCATCATTTCTTATCTTAATTCCTTGCAGAACAATTGCCTCTTCTAGCTCTCCAAAATCAAAAGCAGACCCTTGATTGCTAAGGGACAAAAACAATTAAAACCAAGTCAGGTATATACAAAAATATATGTAATAGAAATTAAAACAAAGCAATTTTTAAAAATAAAAAAACAAAATGAAGAAACACCATATATAACAGTTCCTTCCAAAAAAGTGTTAATTAATAGCACTGAGATGGAGAAATTATTGAAGAATTAATACATTAAGCCTGATGTTTGGTTACTAATCCCATGAAGAACTCCATAAGGGACATGGTGACTTGAAGGCCCTGACTCAGACAAACCAGTTTCTCCTATTCTTTGGCTCGCCATGCAAAGCTATTCAGACCATTCTCATCTTCCTGCAGCTGAAATTGAAAGTTCTCTTATATCAACAAAACAAAAACAAAAAAAAAAGAAATTGAAAAGTTCTGATTTGGTAGAAACTCAGTTCATTGGTGTGTGTGTCCAAATATAGAGACACATGGAAGAGAATTATGTGTGTATGAAAACCAGGAAGTCATGTGTCTTACCTGTGTTACTTTGGAATTCTAAGGACAAAATAGTATCCTATGTGGACAAATTAACACAGCAGAGAAAGATCAAAGCTTTGTTGTCAAAGTAATATATAAGTTGCTTGCCACAAGAAGAGAGACCAGTCTTTTTCTCATATATATCTTCAACTTTGCAACATTTTATCTTTAAATGGGGTGTCTCTATCTTTCTTTTCTCCTTCTCTAGGAAGAAAACTGATTGATAAGTGTGTTTGCCTTGCTTTATCACTCTCCTTAGTTGTAAATACCTGAGCTTGAGAAACTCATTGTGTACCTCAAATCTTTTCCTAGCAATTACCAACTTGTCTCACTCTTGAGCCAGGCCTAGATTCTCTGCGGTCACGTAGTCATGCGATCACAGCAATACAATTAAGATCGGATGGTATTTATAAAACAAATACAATAACACAGTTAAAATGTAGACCATTGAATCAAATCGAACCGTCCAGATTCGCGACCTCATGACTCCGTCTAATATTCCATTTCCCTTTCAGTTTTTGGGGTTTGATATGTGGTTGAAATAAAATTAAAAATTAAATACAAAAAAACAAATCAAATTAATATAATTAGAGGAGTGGGGTCCTCTGCAGGAAATCACTAGAATCACCGACTCCTACTCCACTCTCTCTCTCTCTCTTCTAACCGCCTGTGTTTTCTTATTGGTTCTCCTATGGGGCTTCTACAGGGTTGCATGTACTTTTGTAAGAGAAAAAGTCATATTTATTTATTTATTTATTTATAATAAGAACACAATAAATTCAGTACGAGATCAAGATGAGACAAGTTTTTCTTTCTTTCATTTTTCTTTTACTTTCTCAGTTAAAGATAGCAACAAAAAAAAAGGACCAAAAGAGAAAGCTCTAAAGGTGATTTCCTTGGTACTTTCATACTCGAGAGGCTATGGATTTCACTTTTTTTTTACGACTAAAAGCTATAAGAAAGTGAAAGTGAGTTCTTTTACACATCATATTATGAACTTATATGATCATACCATTTCAACCAAAACATTAATTTAAAATAATATTCCACAAGCATACCCACTTTGTGTATTTAATCCCAACTCTGAGATAGATTTGTTTGGTATTATCCCCTTCGTTGATAGGTCAACATCCATTCCCTGTCATCACCTACAACCGTGCCATGTTAAGATTCTTTTTTACTTATAGACATGTTTGCAGAGACAGAGCAATATGGTACACAGGGTAATCATGAAATTACTTGCAACTTAATTTCTCTTTATTTTTGTTGATCAGTATTATAAATCCATCAGTAGATGTAGTTTATGCTTTATCTTAACTCTCAAACATTGTCTTACGAGTTTAAGCATTATATTTTAAAATTTTCAGTTTTTTAAATATAAGTCAAGGACCAACGTTTTTATTGATAGCAAAGAAATGAATTTCAAAACGAGTACTAGTGGTACTCCAACCTAATACACAAAAGGAGGAAGAACGGTAGGAATCCTGAAGGGAGCGCACAACACCCATAGAAGGGGACAAACACCTAAACAAACAGTCTGGACAAGAGAAACCAATAAGCAAAAGCTAGACAAACAAGGGGCTTAAGCCCTACTCGTACAACCCAAGAGATCAACAAACCACTCATAAAAGAGATATCGTCATACTTAGCCCTTGAGAAAAATCACCTCTAAGACAAGGCCTTAATCTGGTCCACCGCATGCTCAAGATCCAATACCCTACCCGAGGAAATATAACCATTTCACACGTCCTCACAAGACCCACCCAGGACCAACATTATTGATCAGTGTTATCGAATTCAAATCGGTCATTGACTCAGTTAGGGTATTGGGTTAGTGGTTGAACTAACGAGCCACTAGCAGAATCGGTCCAATAATGTCCAATAGTGAGTGATGCCTAAAACAAACTTTAATAGAGAGGGTTTTTTTTTAGCTTTAAGTGAGAAAGCTTTTGGTTAGACCTTTTTGTCGACATACATTGCCTTTTTAATTTATAAAAATTAATGACAATTTTTTTGTTATTGGTGGGTCTAAAGCTAAGGCTTTAGTAGCCTTACCCTTAGCCAATGCATAAATCAATAAATATATTAATTTATAAAATTTCTTATGAAAGTAATATATAATATTTATCACAATTGGTGTTGTGATTAAACCGGTCCAACCTGCATGTCCGTCAACAAATTGGCGTTGCTCAACTGACACCAGCAGAGGTGTTTTTTTGTTATCTTTCTATATCTCTCCTCGTGGGCCCCGTTTTAGCGTCAACTAAAATTTATTTCCGTTAGTTATGGGGTGCACGGCAACTAAATTTGGCGTTGTTTTCCTGCCAGCTTGTTGCCACACAAGCCAAAAAGTCGATGGGAAATTTTTAGAAACGATGACAAACCTGTGTTAAAGTTGGCCTAAGTTTAGAGATAGATGAGGGAGACTTTTAGACAGTGTACCCGATCTACCCCATAATAAAGAGGTAAAAGTAGATGCTAAATTCTATGCTTATGTAGTACCTTTTATAGGTATATGCCTCCTATCAATTATTCCTTTATGAGGCCAATGATTGGTCTAAAAAAAAGTGGTTTGGCTCAAAATATAAACGCTCTTTAGGTCAATATGTATTTTAAGTATATAAACCTTTGTTCCCAATATACCTTACAACGTATGTTCTTCACATGGAAATGTCTTTGTGAAGGTTTTAGACAACAGATTGTTCCACGAATTTGGCATTACCTTTAGCCGTAATTATTTGAGCTGCATTGCTTCCCTGTCTGCAGAGAGGTGATTGGTCTGGATCAAAATTAAATTATAGAACTAATTATTCCTTTGTTGATAATTATATTCAACTATTTGGTCATTACTTGTCGTCTATGCTAGCAACCAAAAAAACATTGTTTATATAACTTTTTTGGGCCTGCCTCTAGACCTTTTTGCACATATAACGATGTTGAGCAGTTTGTGTGACCATTGCCCCCTTGATTCTTCAAACTTCAAAGGTTAATGGCCACTTGCGTCAAGCAGACATGCCATGTGCGCGAATTAACAGGACCATGCATGGTTCTAAATTCCATATATCAAATCACACACTAAAAATAAACAATAATAATTTTGGTCATATCCTAGAGGCGTGCTTATAAATTAGGACCGGTTGGAAGGTGATGTTTATGTTACACAAAGTCTTTGTATACCAGTATTTCAGCAGTGATTGCAGAGGCTACGGCAGCAAAGTGGGTCAGAAAAGAAGTCTAGCAGGTCGGCTTCAAGGTGTGACACTTGATTGTGGTGCCAGTCGGCCGAAGGACGGCGATTAGAGCGAATTTTAAAAAACAGGAGAGGTGCTGGAACTCGTGGTGCGGCGATGGCATGGAGCCTAAAGTGGTGAACGGATAGAACAAGGCATCTTGAGAACGATGGTGGCGTTTGTGACTGTGACAATAGGTCATTAATTTGTGAATCAGTGCACAAAAAACACTTTGTATACCTTAAGTATCACCTTATACTCTAAGATTAATACTATCATACTGAACTTCCAGACGAGGAGCGTATGACTTATCCATACTACACGGCATGCTCATGGTACAAATGTTCTGATGAGAAAACATCTTCCTTTAACAATAAGTAAACAAAAAGGCCTCCGGGTTTACTTAGCTCAGATGCTCAAATTTAACAAAAGTTGAGGCACAAGTAAATGCTTATAAATAAAACTACACTACAAATTTTGCCACCATGATATAGGTATGAACCATTCACAAGGCTGGCTTTAATTAAGACCGATAAAGCAAAGGATTTAGGCTCTCTCTTTTACAAAACCTAGACTTATGTTAAAACCAAATCTCATAATTACAATACATCACTATCTGTCCCCACTCCACTCTGCCGCATTGTCATCCCTAAATCTGAAAGAGGTAACTTTTTCTATAATGCCCCTTGTGTGATCACTTAAAGAATGAACTAAGTTTCAGTGGATGCAACAGCAGACTTGAGAGCATCCTTACGGTTAATATATAACACTTCCAATTCCAAATGCCAATGCTATTCTTTGGAAGCTAGATGACCTTTGGATTTTAGTTATACTTTTGCTGAACTGCACTGTGTAATCAATATAGTGGCTTTTTGATATTCTAATGCAGGGAGTATTTGAAAAGGAGTAATGCTACTTGTTCCGAAAATCTACACAAAACATGTTTTTGCTACTTATCATCACTGCTTCAACTCTATTTGATAAGTTGGTTCAGTAGCAGCTCATCATCTAGTTGCCATAGTAGCTGTCCGAGGTAAATTGAAAGGATCTTTTAACGTCAATCAAACCAACCATATATAACTCATCTCAGTAATGAGTTACCCATCTCACCTTTCAGTGTGAGTCATGTAAACACCGATTCTAGCAGGCTTTTCAGGGTATGAAATGAATGATTGATTATAGTAACTATCTCAGAAAGTGCAGACAAGTTCCAATAAACAAATCAACAGCCATACAAACTGGAAAAAAGAGAGCATAGACACTAAGAATGCATCACAGTAATAAACACGTTCCCCAATTGCAGCATATATATCTGAGTAAGTGAGGATGATTTTCATATGGGACATACATCATCTCACAACTGAAAAATCTGTTAAAAAATAAAAATATCAGCTTCAAAATCATGAACAAATCAGTAATGACCAGCAATCTAAAGGTCAACTGCATCACAAAAATTTATCACCATATCAAGGGCTTTGCTAACACAAATTCTCCACCTACTTTGAAGCAGAATTCATAAGGCACGTACTAACACACAACTGTATATAAGGCTGTAGAGATAAGCACAAAGCATAGATCAAGGCTTGAGCATGATTGGATACCTCCCAATAGTATACCAATATATATTGAGAAGCCAAAAGTAAGTTTGCGCCATGTGGGTTATCCAAACATGCACAATTTGATCATTTCATATCTTAAAATAGATTTAAGTAGAAGAGAAACAAACAAACATGGAATTCCAGAGCAAAATATTCCTAATGGTATAACTTTTAAGGCCTCTTGATCCCACTGCTCACGGTAACAACTCACTTCCCTCAAAAATGAATCCACAACAATGGTATTTATTTGCTTTTTTTTTTTTTGTCTTGATTATAAGATTAAAATTCCCAGAACACATCTAACAATGTAAAATTTCCAGATTAGTTAATAACTGTTTGCTAACAAGTAATCTGAATGTCTAAATAAAGATTCAAACCAATGAGTTAGTTATTGTGCATAAACTCTTGAATTCTGTAAGTTTCCTGCAAATGTGCCTACACAATCAGACATAAAAGAAAGCCTGAGCTATAGCAAGGCATTTAATTTTAAAAGAATCCTATTCAAACTTAAAATGTGGATCTACATGTGTGTATCTCCTCATCAGCTCAACCATGGATGTGGTGAAATTGGCCAACATCTTGCATTCTTCATCAGACTTAGCCTCGGAAACAACCCCGTGAATGACCAACTTCTTGAGATTGGGGCATCGCTTAAGCAGCCCCTCAACCCAGTGGGAGAAAAGATCATTAATCACATTCCACCCAAGCTCCAAGACGACAACATTCTCCAGATGGGAAGAACCTTGTAGACCATAATGAAGCACTCCATCTCTCACATCATAATTCAGAGATAAATGGCTCAGATGTGGAAAGCAAGTGGCAATTGTTTCTAAATCCACAACCTCATCCTCATCATCAAACATCACATCCCAAAGTCTGAGCCTCTTTAAATTTGATGATTTCGAAATCATCTGGTAAAATTTTGGCCATATAATTGTGAAGTTGCTGATATCCACACTCTCAAGGTTCTCAACAGTTTCACCAATATCGAGATGTATAACACTAACATCGTCAATCCTAAAATTCTTCAAGGTCCCCTTGCCAATGAGTTCAAAGACCTCAAGTGCACAATCTTTCAAGTGCAAGCACTCAATCCCATCAGCCTCCAAAATGAACTTGTCCAGACTGATTGCCTCTACATACACACTCTTCAGCGTTGAGCTGCTCAATTCAACAGTCACCTGTGCATCAGACATTGCGATCTCCGGATTCACGAGCTCCAAAGCTTGAATCTTTGGACACGCAGATACCAAAAGATTCAGATCCAATGCGGATATACTGACATAACTCAAGGAAAGAGATTTCAAACAAGGGAATCTTTGATAATTAGGGTCAACCCCCACAATGGAATTATGAGCCAGATCTAGTATTTCCAGCTTGTGTCTGCCACATATTTCAAGAATGTTAACATTAGGCATAGTCTTCACATTATAGAACAACTGCCTCAGGGTTTCCCTGGTGTACATGAGCCAAGCAATAACAGCGGAAGCCGAGAATTCATCCACATCTTCCATCAATATGGAGAGGGCCTGCAGCCCTGAGGTCTGAAAAATGGTCTGTGTGATCAAAACCTGGAGCCGGGTAGTTGTATAATCACGGTAAATGGGCCAGTCATTGGAGCTGAAGGAAAGTGTGTGAAGGTGTTTGCAGCATGCCAATCTCCATTTCCTGCATGTTGCAGAGGCTATCACCACATCTCTTGCAGCCCTGAGGTGGGATAGTATGTTCCCAATCACTTCAACAGGAAGCTGATCCATGATGTTGGAACTTGCAAATCCCTCACAACACAAACACACTGTCTATCAACAACCTTGTCCTGTGTCTTGTGTTGGCTGTTGATAAGTGATAACAATCAAAAATAAAGAACACTCTTTTTTCAAGTCCTTCAATCAATTCAATTCAAGAGTGAGTGGATTAGAAAAACCCAAAAACCACACACCAGAAGCATAAATGAATGGTGCCACATTCAATTTCTCAACATTCTTCAATCAATTTCTCTTCTGATCTCACCGGATGAATTAACAAGATAAAACACACGAAAATAAGAAAAGTAATTGAGATTTGATCGAGCAGGTAAAAGTGAATTTGTTGAATTAGAATTTCGGATCAGAATTGAAATTAAAAAATTTTAAAAAAAACGACAGTAATAATTGGTTTGGAAATAAATAGAAAAGGGTAAGTAAGAGATTGAGAAAGATTACCTGATGAATAGTAGAAAGAGAAGGAAAAATGAATGGGGATGTTTTCTGATTGTTGAATGTTATTATGTTAGTTATTAGGTTTACAGAGAAAAAGGGAAAGAGATCCGCCAACTAGGCTCGGAGGAGTCGAGTGTTTCAAGAGAACGCAAACATAGGTGACATCTAGCATGGTGAAGTTAATAAATTTGTTCATCGTGATGCCATGAGATTTTCTTGCTATAGGAGGTCAGAACCTTAACCATCGTTAAGGGATAGTCCTGTAGTATAACACTAATAAAATAATCGTGCATTTCCACGGGTCACGTCGTGTTAGTTGTAATAAATATTTTTAAATTATTTATATATATTAACTAAAATTAAATATCAGATGTTATGTATTTTGACCTAGTAAATATTTTAATACAGTAATCCTTATACCAATTTTAATAGCATCTTTCTGAACCACCTCTATGCATTGATAGCCATAAAACAATATCAAAGCTAAATTAAATACATTTATAAATTTGATATGTGTTTAATGATGATAAAATTACACCAGAACATGTAATGTTTTCCCGTAAGGACTAAAAAACAAAATAATTATTTATAATAAAATTACACTGAAAACATGTAATGTTTTCCGGTAAGAACTAAAAAGTAAAATAATTATTTATAAATGATAAAGATATTTGCAAATTTGATATGTGTTCAAACACGATAAAATTACACCCACGGCATGTAATATTTCCCCGTAAAGACTAAAAAACAAAATAATCATTTACAAATGATAAAAATATTTATTAATTTGATATGTGTTAAAAGACGATAAAATTATACCAACAACATGTATTGTTTTCCAGTAGAGACTAAAAGACGATAAATAATAACTTATACTAATAGTATGTACTATTTTCTCTCGTTAAGAATCAAAAGTAAAATAATCATCTTCTTATCAAAAAATAATAATTATCTATAAAAAATATACAATAAATATATTTATAAATTTTGATACGTGATCAAAGACCATAAAATTATATTGATAATATGTAATGTTTTCTTATTGAGACTTTAAATAAAAATAATTATTTATAAATAATAAAAAATTATAATGATAAAATATAAAAATATAGAAAAAGGGAAATAGAAAGAAGAAGTTGACAAAAAAAAAAGAAATAGAAAGAAGAGAGAGAAGAAAGAGAGAAAGAGAAAGAGTATCATGTGAGAGAGAGAGAGAAGAAAGAGAAGAGAGAGGAAAAAAAATGAAATGTGAGAAAAAAAAATGTAAAAATAGGTAAAATATTAATTTTTTATGTGAATTTAATTTTTATTTTGATTTATTTTTGTTTAGATTGATATATTTATCCTTTTAAAATAATATGTGGTAAAAATATAATAATCTAGTTTAGTAATTTTGTGAATCCTTTGTATTATTGTATTGATAGTAAAAAAATTAGGTATCTCATGCCTTCGGTGGGTTGGTTGAAGAGCTCCCAGTACTTTGTGAGTTATATAAACCTTGATCGCAAAAAAGCTCCACTTATTGATATATGGTGAACTAAATTGAATTGAATAACATAATATAGACACATAAATAAAGGAACGTGTAGACATATTAAAAAAAAATACCTTTAAATAGGAACACGTTTCAATGAATAACATATTTAAATTACTTTTAGAAATAAATTTATTATCTAAATATGGGAGCTAAAAATGCAATTAAACCAAATAAATATTAAGTTCTAAATTTTTAAATTATAAACTCAAAATTTGAATTTTCGTTAAAATAAATTTATATTTTGTTTAAATTAACATTGTGATTCGATATCAAATAATTATTTTAAAATATTTAGTCATAATAAATCTGTTTTTTCATTAACAATATTATTCTTTTTTTGTTACAGTTAACAATATACAAAACTTAGGTGCAGTTCTTTGTGCAGTTTTTACTGTTCTCCGATCATAATTCAACATATGGATTATATATCCAACTAGTCTACTACCCGTGCGATGCACGGGGCACCCACATACTCAATTTCTCTGCTTAATAGCCATGAGAAATTGTAGTGTTTCACAGAAATCTGACAATTGAACCAATGCTATCAAATCCAAAAACCATATTTGATCACAGTAGGATAATCATTTCATGTACTTATATTACAAACACATTTACAACTTCACAATTTCAAAAATAGTTAACTGATCAGATAATATAACAACTTAGCATAGCTAACTTAACAGTTTACAAAATTAGTAGTTCGTAATCCAAGTCATTGGCAAAAATGGAGGTTGGTTTGCTTCAACAAAAAATCATGTAGGTAATTATTGACAAATTTTGTTTTTCAACTCTCTACAACACTTTTTCTCTCTATCATTGGTTTTGTTTTTGAAAGATATTCAAATAAACGCGGAAAGAAGTCGAGGGCATAATGTAATTTAACAAATTGTGAGTTAATCATACTTTGTATAGATTGAGGCTTACGATAGCATCTCAACACTTAATAATCTCATACTTCCTAAATAATCAAATAACAAAGAATCCTATTTAAAAAATCACTATATAAAATCTCAATATCTTTTTTTAGGAAAAAATCTCAGAATATCTCTTTGATCTATTGCTCACTTAAATCAATGCAATTGTTATTATACTATCTGTATCAGCCGTAAAAATTATACAGGCACTAAAAATATTAGAATTCTATTCAACTAATCCATATTAGTAATTTGTTCTTCATCCCATATAATAATTATCCAAAAGATGAACACAATATCATGCTGTCATCACAGGAAAAATTACAAAAACACAACATTAACTCAATATGATGGATACAACTTTTTTAGGTCAGGATCCATAGCCTCATTTACATTTGAGGCATCTATACCCTGGACAGGGGAAGTGCATACACAAATCTATATTATCAAATACACACAGGTAGTTGGTCAGAATAGATAAACAACTTCATAAATAGTAGACATATTACATCATAATTCAATCATGAAAATTATTCCTAACGTAGAAGCAGAAATGGCAGAAACTTCTACAGGTAAGTTGAAGCAGAAATAGAACTCAAGCTATTTGGAATCTCCCGTATAAACTCCCTTGCTATTGGATTTGTACATATAAGGACTTGACACCCAAAGACAAAGGTTTATCATCTCCCTTAAGAGTTAAGACCATTTATTTGTCTATTGTTATTCAAACACCTATTCCTGCCATTGAAAAATTCATAAAGCTAGCTTGAAGATAACACTCATTTCTCTTCCACCCTTCCCAGTGAACTTATGTAGGCCAATCCTTTCTGCCTTCACCAATTAACACACATTTAGAATGTCTTTTGGATAGTACAGCATAACAGAACGATGTATTTAAAAGCTATTAAATATTTAGCAAGGATTTGATGAGAGTAAAAAATTTGAGTCTAAAAATAAGAGCCATTGATAGAAAGCAAAGAAATCACATGAATTAATGGAGGCGTTGAATTGTAGTTGATAATTGTCCTTGCATTGCCAAATGCCTCTAATAGTGGATTCAACTGAATCAAGCAAAAGCGAAACTGGCATCTCATATTGATTCTAAATACCAATTGAAAAACTTGGAAGAAAAATGAACAATGAACTCGTGATTGTTTGGGATCGACAAAGCCCACAAAAAAATTGCATATCTCATGTTGGTGTTTGTTCCTTTTCAAAACCAATGAAGAATGGTAACTTTAAACAGCACATTCTACTCAAATTGATCTAATAATCTCAACTCTCAAGGAACTTGTTCATCATAGGTTGGCAAGTATCATACTTGTTATGTTCGACAATATGTACCCAATAGTAGAAAGGACAAAAATTCGTTACTTGTCATCCTTAGCAGAGACAACATGCGTTTCATCAAAATTTTACAATGTAGAGGTGCAGTTTCCTACCGAACAAAACAGAAATGGTAGATTATTCACAGTGCCCAATAAAAACCTGTGGCCAAGTGGTGGAAGACAGAATTTGAGATCACAAACAGCTCTAAGCAACCTGCCAATTTTTCCATCACCCCCTACGGCCTAAAGGCAAGGTACTTATAAAAAATTCAAAAAGAAAAACAAAATAAGAGGGAAAAATTATTTCAAATGAATAGAGTTGCAGTTGTTGTGGGCTATAGGGGGTAACTGTGCAGAATTTTGTGTGCAGCAAATGAACACAAAGAGTTGAAGGTACAAACATACTCGTTGTATCTAACTGCCTCAACTATCATTGCATCAACAGTCTGTAAAAAAATGAATTAATGCAACTTGAACCCAAAATTCGAAGTAAATTGAAACACAAAAATTCATTACTTGTTATCCTTAGCAGAGACAACATATGCTTCATCAAAAGTTTACAATGTAGAGATGTAGTTTCCTACATATGACAAATCAGAAAAACACAGAATCATACCAACAACCATTAATATATACAACACCAGTAATATAGATTAAAATGGAAATCTTTGGAGGACTCACCCGATGAAGAACAACCAAAGGTTATACCACTGCTCTCCCTCAATTGAAGCCAACGTCAGATCATCAGTTTCATGGCTTTGCAAACGTGACCCCTCCCAAGATATTTGATCTTCAATCCGCCATGGAAAGGAAAAATTGTCAAGGAGAAAAGGAGTGGAACACAGAAAATACAGAACACATGAAACAGAACAAAACAGGAAACAGTGAAGATGAAGTAAAATGCCACAACTTTGCAAAACCATGTGCAATGCGTCTAAAAGGGCAATGCAGAAGAAGACCAACTATCAGAATCAATTTCATCATCTCCATAATCAGCATTAGAACCATAATTTGCAAGACCTAAAACTACTCCAGGAGAGCTGGAATCAGACTTGTTATCAAAGCTGTTCACAAAATCAAAGTTGGTTAGCCAATTAATCTAGTGGATTAAAGATCAATGCAATCCAAATTACTTCAGCCAAACAAAAGATATAAAATCAAAAGTATAGAATAAACACTGCAAATTAAGAGAGCAAAAAACAAAAACGGGTCAATATCATAACACAACAGTCTTACAATGTTGCCTCAACCACAACCACAACCTCAATATCAATTTATCTTCTTCGTTGATATAGGTGCAGTTCCACCAGGCAGAGGTTCTCCACCATCATCTCAAACCAGCCAACACCGTAAACAACAAAAATTAACATCAATAAATGAATGTAGAAGGATCAATTTTCAGATTAAGCAAAAATGAGATGAAAAGATTGAGATTGCGGGGAACTTTGGGGTTAGGGATTTGGGGAAAATCAATATGAGAAGAATTTGGGAGAGGAGGAATCACTATGATAGAAGGAGATGACGATGACGGCATGCTGGCAAGACCTCGACAGCAACAATCGGAAGTCCAATGGGTCATGGGAGAGGAAATCGGTGGGTCAAAACCTTTATTACTTGGAAACCATGAAGACACAAAGTGCATAACAACTGAACAATTTTTTACTTTGTTTTACTACTTTGTTTCACCATGGTTGCTTTGATGGAGAGTCAGTGATAACCTTGAATTCCAACCAACGCTATACCAAGTTAACATTTCTAAATCTTGTTAACATATCAAATTATTCTATTAATATTTTAACTTGAGAGACCAATAAGTCATAAACTCCAAGGCACTAAAATTTCATTCGAAATGGAAATGAGTATCACACTACCATATAAAGATCTTGCATTAGTATTAGGAGACACATGTATGCCCAACAAATAAACAAATATCTCAGATACACATCCACACAATTTAATCTCTAAAGCATAACTCAATACCTTGTAAGCGTGTAGTTAAGCCTCCCATAGTAGGTAAGAAAAAATAACTTAGAAAACCTATATTTCATTTTACAAATGAAATTAATGACTTAACAGCAAGTCTCAAAAGACCAGCAAAACTACAAATATGCAGGCTCTACCGCTCTAGCCAGTGATGCAGAAATGTTTGTTCTAAGAATAAATTCACATGAAATAGTTGAGTGCTTTCTTAACTATTGAGCCATCTTCACCATAGAGTTCATGCTAATAGTAGTAAAAGGTTAGTCATATTTGCTGGTTTAGAGGAAACACTTGCACCTTCATAATTCAAACAAATTCCACTTTGTCAAATAACTAACTTTACATATGTTAGATGATATCCAAACATCCTATTTCATAGCATTTATTTCACATACCTGGCTGGTCTCAATAAGATATGAAGTTGTCATCATTTTTTATTGAAGTCAAGCGTCCCCTAGAGAAATGGCACGATGTCCGGGCATATGACTCACTACTTGATTGACTGATTTTTCCATTGTCCAATCTGCTTAGACATAAAAAGAACTAAGCCATAATTGATAACAACTTTAACCTTCAAATAAGCTTAGAAAATTGGTTATATGTGTAGCACACCTTTGTTTGTATTCATTCACTTCATTGAGATTAACATACACAAACAACTATGTACCATGATAAGCATTGAAGAATCCAATTTTCCCTGTATTTTCAGAATGCATGTGCAGTAACCATGCCAATCATCCAAAAAACATGAATGAATGTAGTGTTCCCAGAAATTGGAAGCTTTGTTATTCAAAATCCAATTTGAACCTCACAACAGTTTCAAAAGCTCAACTTAAGAAATGGTGTGATGAAAGAAAAAGGACCAATCCTCTGGTCAAACCATAATACCTGGAAAAGATTGAAAACAAAAACTTGTTAAAACAAAAACACTAAAGCAGAATTTGTGTTCTTTGTCTAGCATCTGACCAATATTGAGCATTCAACCATTGCAGATCTGAAAGCAAATAATTAAGAAACGATCTATTTATGCCCATGTGTGTTAAAACCAAATAATTAAGAAACGATCTGTTTATGCCCATCGTTACTGTAAAGGAAAGGAGGACATTACATTACCTTTCTTCATGCACTCAACAATATGATCAAATGTAGACAACCAAATTCTATAAAACTGTTTTCATATGTGTGAACTGATACATGAATAAGTCAATTATTACCTTAAACTCCATGAACATGCAACAAATAATAAGTTTTAAAAAGATTAATATGATATAAAAAAGGTACTTCTAAAAAAAAAGAATGCACAAACAATATACGAAACACCTGCAACAATGTCTATTCTCACAAAATAATGATAAAAGTAGAAGTCATTAATATAAGGTGGGGAAAATGTAACTTTATAATGACTGTAAGCCTACTACATACACCGGCAATAATAAATTGTAGACCAAATTGCCATATAGCCACTTAACCTAAGCTTTTTCATCAAAAAATGGTTAAAATGCATTAGATCCCAACCTTAAACACTAACTTTTAAACACCATCACAGTAAGGGCAAGGTAAATGCATTGGAGCACGTAGTACGTAACAATAAAAGAACGCAACTTTGTTAAACTTTGATCATAGTACCTATTAGTCTACTATATAACATAGAAATTGAAAAGTAAAGGCACAATAATAAATCAAAGATACAAAACACATATCTCCTCATAAGTTTTGAACACACCACATTCTTCACCATCACCATGTCAAAGGAAAGTTAACAAACTGAGCAGGATCTCATGCCAGAATATGCATCATTTTTAAATGAGAAATGTTATTTTGACACCCCAAAATCGACACCCAGCGACACCTGGTTAATGACATGGAAAAGTTTGGTTAATTCAATTTAGTAGATAGTTAACAATAAATGCATTGATACCTGGTTAATGACGCAGTTTGGTTAATTCAATTCAATAGATGGTTAATCAGTAGATGGTTAATAATGCAAGTATTTGGTTAATGGATACAATTCATCGTTAACCATCTACTGAACTGCATTAACCAAGCTTTTGCACGTCATTAACCAGGTGTCGCCCAGTTGTCAATTTTTTGGTGTCAAAATAACATTACTCTTTTTAAATTGAATGTCTTTTGGCACCAAATACAAATTTTACTGATATTAATCAGATTTAGAACATGCTATTTATAAATAAACTGACTTAAGAGATAACAATTGTATTCAGATGTGTGGAAAATTGACAGAACAAACACCAACGGGAGAAGATAAGATTGAAAACAAAAACACTAAAGCAGAATTTGTGTTCTTCGTCTAGCATCTGACCCATATTGATCATTCAACCATCGCAGATCTAAAACCAAATAATTAAGAAACGATCTATTTATGCCCATCCTTACTGTAAAGGAAAAGAGGACATTACATTACCTTTCTTCATGCACTCAACAATATGATCAAATGTAGACAACCAAATTCTATGAAACTGTTTTCATATGTGTGAACTAATACCTGAATAAGTCAATTATTACCTTAAAATCCATGAACATGCAACAAAAAATAAGTTTTAAAAAGATTAATATGATATAAAAAAGGTAAGTAGTACGTATCAATAAAAGAATGCAACTTTGTTAAACTTCGATCATAGTACCTATTAGTCTACTACATAACATAGAAATTGAACAGTAAAGGCATAATAATAAATCAAATATACAAAACACATATCTCCTTATAAGTTTTGAACACAACACATTCTTCACCATCTCAATGTCAAAGGAAAGTTAACAAACTGAGCAGGATCTCATGCCAGAATCTGCATCATTTTTAAATTGAATGTCATTTGGCACCAAATACAAATTTTACTAATATTAATCAAATTTAGAGGAAGAAAACATGATATTCATAAATAAACTGACTTAAGAGACAACAATTGTATTCAGATGTGTGGAAAAATAACCGAAAAAACACCAATGGGAGAAGATAAGAGCAAGATCAGCAGAGAACCTAGAAGCTTAATACCCAGAAACCCTACTCATTTCATATGCAATGAGTTCGTTCAGTTTTAGGGACGCCAGCAGGCATGCAGTCCCTTGATTATAGAAGAAAACATAGAAGACCTGAAGGAAAGCAAAGCAATAATAAGTAAAACAAAGAAACATGCGAACAATATTAAGAAAAGAATAAAGGAAGGTACTGTAGAATCAATCGTTAGAAGAAGAAACGACAGAACAAATAACATAATAGAATGAAGAGCAGATCATTGGTAGAACCCAAAAAAATGAAGAATAGGAAAGGAAGGTCATTGAACACAGAGGAGTATCCAAACGTTAAAAAGGACTCAACCTGCAAAAGACGAGAACCAAATGCGTAAGGGAAGTAGATGGTCGCAATCATCACCTACGTTCTTAATCTTTTAGTCATTGATAAGTTGAAGAAACCCCAAATTGAACCTGTAGGTAGGTCGCAACAACAGCAAAAAACCCAATTAGAAAATGTACAAAATCATAAACCAAAAAACAACTCCCATCATTTTCATATGTGACCAATTACCTTGATTTTACAGAAGAAACCAATCCAAACCCCTTTCATTTTCAAGACCTGCACATTAAAGAATATATCCCATTTTTAATATACCTCCAAACCCCTATCAATGAAAAAAGACACATTTAAGGCGAAGAAAGAATAGCCCTTATCTTAGTTGTATGTATATCAATCTTTGGTAATAACAGATGGATAAAAACCAACAAAAGCACAAATCAGTAAGAAGTAGAAACTAACCATAAATAGGTGGTGGGTTTAGGGCCAAACAGTTCCATTGAGATAGAAAGGAAGAGTTGATCTTCCCGAGAATGGAGCAAGAAGAAGAAGTGATGCGAAGAGAAGCCATGGTTGAAGAGTCCCCTTGCAAACCATAGCCTCAATCACACGAATTTCTTGACACAAACAGAAGACCCTTTGATTCTCTCCTTGAGGCTCTTCCTTCGACTGAATGAAAAATATAAGAAATTTAAAATAAAAAAAACCAAAAAATGAGAAGCAACAGAAATAAGAAAAGAAGCAGAGAGTGTACCTTGCCATCTGAATACCAGGCTTCAAGAAGCACAGAGCACGGGATATCTTTTAACAAAAAAAAAAGAAGTAATGCAGAAGAAGCTTACGTGATGTGGACGGTGTAACATCGGTATTTTTGCGATACGTTATTTAGCGTTATTTTAGTATTTTTTATCGTAATTATGCTATAATAAGCAGTTTCTTATTCGCTAAGCAAGTGATTTAATTAAATCAAGATTAAATTAAATTTGAGAATTAATATTTTATATTAATGCATGGTTCAAATATCTCGAAAAATTCTAACGAAGTTTCTTCGCGTTTTGAATCATCGGGCTATTTGGCCACAGATAAAATTTTAAACGAACTCTGATTTTGATGAAAATCTAATCGTGATTTGTTGTGATTATTTGTGAGTGTTTGAGACTGTTTTTATTATTTATGATAATTTATTATCACGCGGTGAAATAATTTCTCGGTAAATTAATTTTTGCGAATTTATCGGTAACGCCGTTACTCGACACCGTGTTTTTTTAGTACTCTAAGACCCTAGGATTAGAGGGTAACCATGAGAGATGAGAGATTAGATGGGCTAGACTAAGTGATGGGATTAGAATCTTGTTTTTTTGAGAGGTGTCACTTTTTGTGTGATTAGCATTTTTATTACTTTCTTAAAATCATTTTTAACCAAGTGTTTTTGTGTTATTAAAATTTTAATTAAATCCATCCCCTTAACCAGCCCCAAACCCGCGGCCTCCCCTCTTCTACCCTCATTCTAATTTCATCTTCATCCTTTTTAGTGAGAGAAGCTCAAGAGCTCACCCATGGCTACCATTCTCCATAGGTCTTGAGTTTGTTCACTTCTAATCCTCCATTCTTCTTGCTACTAACTTCTTCTTCTTCCCGCCATCATCTACTTCTCCATTCAAGCAAGTTGAGAGCACCATTTTCCTCCCCAAAACAACCCCTTGGCCGCGAGCTCCATAGGGAGAGGTAGTAATGGCTTCTTTTGTTTTCATTCTTGTTTTTATGTCTTAATAATGGTTGATCATGATCAATGAGGGAAGTGAACACCCAAATCCCCGATTTTTAGAACCTTAGGCAAAACCCTAAGGGGGAAAAAGAGGGATGGTGTGATCCTTAGTGAATCAATGAAATCAATTAATGATTCTAGCTTATTTGATGATGTTGTTGTGGTTTTAGTTGATAGTTTTGAGTTGGAACTTTGATTGAGTAAATTTTTGATGAAAACCTATTCTTTGAAGAAGGTTAAATTAAGTTTGGTTGTGGTTAGGCTTTGACTTTGTGTAATTTAGTTGTTGGTTATGAAAATTGGCATAGGAATTGGTTGACTGATTTCTAAACTTGAAGTTTTGCATTTGTTTTTTATTTTTTTGATGATGGTCGCGAGCCCTAGAGTGTGTATGGAAGGAAAATGGTTTTGCAAACTTGATTATAATGGTCGTATGGATATGTTTGTAGGCTTTGGAAAATTTAGGAAAAGGTTTGATTGAATTTGGTTTTATTTTGAGATTTTAAGGCTATGAAGCACATTAGGTAAGCTGGGTATCTTGAGACCCAAGGAACCAAGTGGAGCCTTGATTCTAATATTTGAGAAAAGAGTTGAAAAAAAAATAATGATGTTTTATGTTCTAATTTTACAAGAAAAAGATGTCTTAGTTCGTAAGGGTTTGATTCCTTAATTAGTTAATGAATTTTCAATGTGTATGTAACTTATTAAAAACTAGTATTTTAAATTAAGTTTCTAAGTGTAAGTGTTTTGGTTAGGAAAAGGGTTTTAAGTTGTGAGGGCTTTAAGTATTAAAACTAAGTCTTTAGATTTATGTTAAGTTTGTTCCGTGGTGTTAGGACTTGAGAATCGGAATTCGTGCGGCGTGAATTCGGGACGTGCGTTGACACGTGACTTGGCGACTTTCGGTAAGGGAAACTTTAGATATGTACGGGATTTACTTTTATTTCGTAAAGTGAAGAAGTCTGAGAACCTCAGGGTTCGAAGTGAGGGTCTTGTACCCCTTCGATTTTTATTTTCTTTAAGCTTATATTTGATTATCTAGTGGGCTTGATTAAAAGTGGTTGGGGACTGCCCCCAACCCCCCATACTTGTTTGACTTCCTCTTTGCTAACTCCACCGAGTTGCAAAGGGACGAACTTGATTGATGTTGTTGTTTGTTGTGTTGTTGGTTTGTCACGTGTTGATTGATTGCTATGCGCGGATGAATTGAAAAGCATTGTGGTGTGTGTATGTTTAAAACATGATTAAGATATATAATGTGGACTTTATTGGATAATTGATGTTACTGATTATGCCATGATTGATATATCAAATGTGGCGATATGTTCATTGGGGGTGGTTAAAGGCATTGTTATGTCGTGTCTTGTAGTGCTTGTCGACCGTCATCCTGGGTAGTGGAAATGCCCGCTGGCCAAAGAAATCCGAAAACGTCGTTAAAATTTACCATCGCGAGGAAAAATTAATCGGTCTGATGCGTGCGGCGATATGCCTCTGGCGTATGGATTCCGAAATTAAAACTACACTATCATGTAGTGAGTCAATAGGAACGGGTGCATCCTTATTGATTATGCTGAATATTATTGTTATGTGTGTTATGTTTGTTATGGTATATGCTATTTTTGTGTTACCTTTTATTTCGAGAAGTTGACCATTTCCCATGGTTCCTTCAACCAATGATGGCAACCGAGATGATGGCGAAGACCTTGGTGATCCCGGTGATGGTGAAGTCACTGGACATAGTGTTTGACTTTCTAGACTTAGAGACACCCTCGGCGATGGAGTTTGATCCCATCTCCGGGGTTATATATCTTGAGGGATGTAGTGCGGACGCCAGGGTGGAGCGGACTTGTGTTGAGGCAGGGAGACTTTCAGGGAGGGACGGTGAGTTTCCTGATCGGGATAGCGCGAGATCATGGATCGTGGCGTCGCCTCAGTGATCGGGTGTCACCGGCTTCTTTGTCACCGGAGGAGTCATCGATATTCCTAGGAGGATTCACGACTCGTCGCTTTCCTGCCTGAGAGGTGCCAGGATCGAGGAATTTGCGCGCATGAGCATTGGCGTCGAGCGTTGGGACGACCCGAGCTCGGAGCCTCACATGCGGCCGATTGCTACCCCAGAGCCACTGGCAAAGCCGATCTCCCCTATGGTTGTCAGGACCCCCCTCCTCCAGTGAATCCTTCCCCTGATTGTGGAGTATGTGGTGATGTTGGTTGCAGCGGAGTGGATTTCATCGAGGAGCTCTTAGTTGAGGAGGACGAGCAGGAGTCTCACTTAAGTCGCTTGTGCACTTTTATTGACTGGCGAGGATGATGAAGACCCGATGGATGATGATGATGAAGAGGACCCATCTGAGGGTCTGGGTAGTGACTTCTAGCTGATGTGGTTTGTCTGTTTGTGTAGATGTTTTGGGTGTCTGAGAAGTCTATCTGTGTTTATAGATGTCGAGTGGTGACCAGTTAGTCTTGTGGGATAGACTTTTTGCTGTACAGTTGGGTAGACTAGTGGCATACTTTTGGAATAGCCCCTGCGTGGATAACTGCCGAGAGTACCCCAGGAGTATGATCACTCTCGTGGGGGTCCCCATACTTTAGGTGTAATCTCTTTTGAACATTTTCATTACTTTTGTATTATGTTTCGTACTGGTCATGACCCACTTTGGTTATATATATATATATATATATATATATATATATCCTTCTTGTACCTTTAGATTGCATCATGTTTCTAAACATTGTGGCTACTCTGTGTGTATTTTGCGAAAGATGTTGTTTAAAAAAAATGTACCGTATTTTCCAAAGGACACAAGAGTAATATTTTAAAAAGTGTGTCGCATTTAGAATTAAGTTCTTGTCTGTGGCGTTTCAGAAATGGGGCATTACAATAGTGGTATCGAGCGCCCGATTCTTAGGGACTATGTATATGGGAACACTAAGGTAGTCATGAGTGTCGGGTTATTGGTTGTTACATGCTTGGTTTGGACCTTGTAGGAATCTAATGCCACCTCATGAGAGATACTCAATGGGACTGATAACTGACACATGGAGAGAGCAATTCAAGCGATGGCGAGATAAGCGGCAATGGCTCAACAATCAATTCTGCGACCCAATATTCTGCTATGGCTCAGCCGGACTCATGAACCAACATAACCTGTAGCAACAACAGAGGGTGGAGAGGAATGAAGGGGCTAGAGGGCTAGCTGATTTCCGTAAGCACGATCTACCAAAGTTCTTTGGTGAACCGGATCCGGACAAGGCAGATATGTGGCTTTAGGAGACAGAGAAGATATTTAAAGCACTTCACTGCCCTAAGAATGTCAAGGTGGACTATGCATCTTATTTACTCTTTGGGAGATCACAGTACTAGTGGAAGAGCGTCAGCAGATCTTGGCGGCCGGGAGATTAATGGGAGATCTTCAGCGGGAGGTTTTGGAAGTATTTTCCAGAGCCGCCTACGGATGGAGAAGGACGAAAATTCACCGTGCATCTTAGGGCAACATGGCGGTATCGGAGTATGCCACCAAGTTGAGTCGCTTTCAAGGTATTTGGTCCACTTTCGTGATCAGGCGGATCGAGTTGGTGGCGAGAGATTTTAGAGGGGATTGAGATCGATGTCAGTCGGTGGTGTCTCGAGAGTGGAACTTGCAAGAGTTGATTGATAGATGTGGTGGAGGGTATGAGGAACCACAGGAGAAGGATTGTCTTGGTGACCATCCAGGCCTCAGAGAATCAGGTCGAGAGACATGATCGAAAGGAAGCGATGAAGAAGCCTAGCCGGCCTCAGGGAAACAACAAGGGACGGATGTATCGTATGGCTCATAACTTCGGTGGTAAAGTCGGACTAAAGCGGTGGTTCTTTGCGGATTTCGCGGAAAATCGGGGCATTATGCCAATGATTGCCCGGAAGAGGAAAATCTATGTTACAACTGTAAACAACCAGGGCATTTCGTGAAGGACTGCATGGCTTCGAAAGTTGAATCAAGTGTGAATACAGCGAAGGCTAAAGGAAAACGTCTAGCCACCAAGGGAAGAGTTTTCCGTATGAGTGGTGAAGAGGCGGAGCAGACTGATGATTTTATTCAGGGAGACTGTGAGATCGAGGGTAAATCCTTATCCGTTCTTTTTTATTTCGGCGCAACCCACTCATTTATTTCTTTAGATTGCGTGGACCGTCTGAAATTATCTGTGACTGCCTTACCTTTCAAATTAGTAGTTACTCTAGCTACTAAAACTTTGGTTGCCAACACTACATGCCTTAATTGTGTGGTGGTTATTCAGGGTAGAAAATTTGTTGTTAATTTGATCTGTTTACCTCTAAAAGGTCTAGATGTTATCCTCTGGATGGATTGGTTGCCTTACCACCATGTCCTCTTGGATTGTGCCTGCAAGACAATAGTCTTTCCTGATCATGGAGTTTCCAATTCCCTTTCTGCTAACCACATTGGGGTTTCCTTGAAAGAGGGAACTCAGGAGTACATGTATGTCGCTAGTCTAAAGGCCTCTCCAGAGATTGATTTGAGGGATGTTCCAGTGGTGCGTGACTTCCCAGATGTTTTTTCTGATTATGTACCGTGTTTACCGCCGGGGAGAGAAATCGAGTTCTCCATCTATTTGCTTCCAGGAATGGGACCGATTTCGATAGCGCCTTATCGAATGTCTCCAGTAGAGATGAAGGAACTAAAGTCTCAGATTGAGCACTTAGAGTCGAAGCATTTCATACGACCAAGCGTGTCACCGTGGGGAGCTCCAGTACTATTAGTAAAGAGAAGGACGAACGGTCAAGGCTATGTGTGGATTACCATCAACTCAACAAGGTTACTGTCAGGAATCGGTATCCGTTGCCACGTATCGATGACTTAATGGATCAATTGCGAGGAGCTGCAATATTTTCTAAGATACACTTGAAGTCGGGCTACCATCAGGTTCGTGTGAAGGAAGAGGATATTCCAAGACTGCTTTCAGAACCAGATACGGCCACCACGAGTATATAGTGATGCCATTTGGAGTGATAAATGCACCAGCGATATTCATGGATTACATGAACAGGATTTTCCACCCATTCTTGGATCAGTTCGTGGTGGCGTTTATAGATGATATCCTGATTTATTCGCAAAGTAGAGAAGAGCATGAAGAGCACCTACGCCAACTGTTGCAGATTCTTTGAGAGAAGCAACTCTACGCTAACCTTTTCAAGTGCGAGTTCTGGCTTGAAGAGGTTAATTTTCTTGGGCATGTGATCACGAAGGATGGGATAGCTGTGGATCCAGCTAAGATTGAAGTTGTTTTAGCATGGGAGCAACCGAAGACTGTGTTTGATATCTGAAGCTTTATTGGATTAGCAGGTTACTATCGGAGATTTATCGAAGGGTTCTCGAAGATTGTAGCGCCACTTACACGACTCACGAGGAAGAATCAACCTTTTGCTTGGACCAAAGAGTGCGAATCCAGTTTCCAGAGGTTAAAGGAGCTTTTGACGACAGCACCTGTGTTAGTTTTGCCTCAATCGGAAGAACCTTACGAGGTTTACTGTGGTGCTTCACATCAAGGTTTGGGATGCGTGCTGATGCAACATAGGAAGGTTACAGCCTATGCTTCGAGACAACTTAAGATTCACGAGAGGAACTACCCTACGCATGATCTGGAACTTGCTGCAGTGGTGTTCGCGCTGAAGATTTGGAGGCACTATTTGTACGGGAGCACATTTACTGTTTTCAACGACCACAAGAGCTTGAGGTACTTGTTCGACCAGAAGGAACTCAACATGCGACAGCGGAGATGGACGGAATTTCTGAAGGACTACGACTTCACTTTGGAATATCATCCAAGAAAGGCGAACGTTGTAGCAGATGCATTGAGCAGGAAGAGTGCGTCAGCCTCAGCAATGATGATTAAGGAGTTGGAGATGCTGGAGAAGTTCCAAAACTTGAAGCTAAGCGTGGAATTATCACCAGGAAAGCTAAAGTTCGGGATACTAATTATTTCTAGTGGACTTTTGGACGAGGTCAGAGATCAGCATGCTAGTGATAAGCTACTGCAAGAGAAAAGAGAGCTGGTAACGCGAGGGAAAGCGACAGAATTCGGGGTTGGAGCAGACAACATCCTGAGATGCAACGTGCGTGTTTGTGTACCTAATGTAGCCGAGCTGGGGAAGTTGATTCTCGACGAAGCGCACAAGAGTAGACTAAGTATTAATCCGGGAGTTAATAAGATGTATCAGGATCTGAAGAAGCATTTTTGGTGGCCTGGAATGAAGAAACAAGTGGCAATCTACTTGGTCTCTTGTTTGACATGTCAGAAAGTGAAGGTGGAACATCAGCGACCAGCCGGGATGCTACAGTCACTTGACGTACCAGAATGGAAATGGGATAGTATTTCCATGGACTTCGTTGTGGGTTTGCCTAGGACGAAGAAGAAGCACGACTCGATTTGGGTAATCGTCGACCGATTGACAAAATCTGCTCATTTTCTACCGATTAGATCAACTTTCAATGTGGAGAAACTGACAGAGATCTACTTAGCGGAGATTGTTCGGCTGCATGGCGTGCCTTCTACCATCGTTTCTGATAGAGATCCGAAGTTCACATCTCATTTCTGGGGAGCACTACAGGAAGCCTTGGGGACCAAGCTCAAGCTTAGTTCAGCGTATCATCCTCAGACCGACGGTCAGACTGAGAGGACGATCCAGACGCTCGAAGATTTGCTGAGGGCATGTACGTTAGACCATAAAGGGAGTTGGGATGACGTTTTGCCCTAGTGGAATTCACTTACAACAACAGTTACCATGCGAGCATTGGTATGGCACCTTACGAAGCGCTGTATGGACGCAAGTGTCAGATGCCTCTTTGTTGGTATCAAGATGGTGAGAGCTCCATCGTGGGACCAGATCTGATACAGCAGACCACTGAGAAGATACGACAGATCAGAGACAAAATGAAAGCGTCCCAGAGTCGACAGAAGAGTTATGCAGATCAAGGTCGTCGACCGTTAGAGTTTGCAGAAGGAGAGCACGTATTCCTCTGAGTCACACCTACAACTGGAGTTAGTCGAGCGATCAAATCCAGGAAGCTTACCCCTAAGTTTATTGGACCCTATCAGATCCTTCGTCGGATAGATCCAGTTGCATACCAGATAGCTTTACCACCTTTCCTGTCAAATATTCACGACGTCTTTCACGTCTCGCAGTTGCGAAGTATGTTTCCGACCCTTCTCACATTATCGAGCCTGATGTGATTCAACTGAAGGACGATTTGTCTTTTAAGGTATCTCTTGCAAGGATTGTCGATAGGAAGGTCAAGCAATTGAGGAACAAAGAGATTCAAATAGTCAAGGTGGTTTGGGATCAGAAGACCGGAGACGCGAAGATCAGTATCCAGATTTGTTTCTCGGTACATTTCTAACCCGTAGTTTCGAGGACGAAACTATTTTTAGAGGGGGAGTATTGTAACATCCATATTTTTGTGATACGTTATTTAGCGTTATTTTACTATTTTTGGTTGTAATTATGCTATAATAAAAAGTTTCTTGTTCGCTAATCAAGTGATTTAATTAAATCAAGATTAAATTAAATTTGAGAATTAATATTTTATATTAATTCATGGTTCGAATATCGTCAAAAAATTCTGAAGTTACGTCGCGTTTTGAATCATCGGGCTGTTTGGCCGCAGATAAAATTTTAAACGAACTCCGATTTCGATGAAAATCGAATCATGACTTGTTGTGATTATTTGTGAGTGTTTGAGATTGTTTTTATTATTTATGATAATTTATTATCACGCGGTGAATTAATTTCTCGGTAAATTAATTTTCGCAAATTTATTGGTAACGCAGTTACTCAACACCGTGTTTTTTTTAGTACTCTTAAGACTCTAGGATTAGAGGGTAATCATAAGAGATGAGAGATTAGATGGGCTAGACTAAGTGATGGGATTAGAATCTTGTTTTTTTGAGAGGTGTCACTTTTTGTGTGATTAGCATTTTTATTACTTTCTTAAAATCATTTTTAACCAAGTGTTTTTGTGTTATTAAAATTTTAATTAAATCTCTCCCCTTAACCAGCCCCAAACCCGCGGCCTCCCCTCTCTCTACCCTCATTCTAATTTCATCTTCGCCCTTGTTAGTGAGAGAAGCTCAAGAGCTCATCCACGGCTACCATTCTCCATAGTTCTTGAGTTTGTTCTAATCCTCCATTCTTCTTGCTACTAACTTCATCTTCTTCCCACCATCATCTACTTCTCCATTCAAGTAAGTTGAGAGCACCATTTTCCTCCCCAAAATTGCCCCTTGGCCGCGAGCTCCATAGGGAGAGGTAGTAATGATTTCTTTTGTTTTCATTCTTGTTTTTATGTCTTAATAATGGTTGATCATGATCAATGAGGGAAGTGAACACCCAAATCCCGAATTTTTGGAACCTTAGGCAAAACCCTAATGGGGAAAAAGAGGGATGGTGTGATCCTTAGTGAATCAATGAAATCAAGTAATGATTCTAGCTTATTTGATGATGTTATTGTGGTTTTAGTTGATAGTTTTGAGTTGGAACTTTGATTGAGTAAATTTTTGATGAAAACCTATTCTTTGAAGAAGGTTAAATTAAGTTTGGTTGTGTTTAGGCTTTGAGTTTGCGTAATTTAGTTGTTGGTTGTGAAAATTGGCATTGGAATTGATTGATTGATTTCTAAACTTGAAGTTTTGCATTTGTTTCTTATTTTTTTGATGATGGCCACGAGCCCTAGAGGGCGTATGGAAGGAAAATGGTTTTACAAACTTGATTATAATGGTTGTATGGATATGTTTGTAGGCTTTGAAAAATTTAGGAAAAGGTTTGATTGAATTTGGGTTTATTTTGAGATTTTAAGGCTATGAAGCACATTAGGTAAGTTGGGTTTCTTGAGACCCAAGGAACTAAGTAGAGCCTTGATTCTAATATTTGAGAAAAGAGTTGGAAAAAAAAATAACAATGATGTTTTATGTTCTAAGTTTTCAAGAAAAAGATTTCTTAGTCCTTAATGGTTTGATTCCTTAGTTAGTTAATGAATTTTCAATGTGTATGTAATTTATTAAAAACTAGTATTTTAAATTAAGTTTCTAAGTGTAAGTGTTTTGGTTAGAAAAAGGGTTTTAAGTTGTGAGAGCCTTAAGTATTAGAACTAAGTCTTTAGATTTATGCTAAGTTTGTTCTGTGGTGTTAGGACTTGAGAATCGAAATTCGTGCGGCATGAATTCGACGTGCGTTGACACGTGACTTGGCGACTTTTGGTAAGGGCAATTTTTAGATATGTACATGATATACTTTTATTTCGTAAAGCGAAGAAGCCTGAGAACCTCAGGGTTCGAAGTGAGGGTCTTGTACCCCTTCAATTTTTATTTTCTGTAAGCTTATATTTGATTATCTCGTGAGCTTGACTAAAAGTGGTTGGCGACTGCCCCCAACCCCCCACACTTGTTTGACTTCCTCTTTGCTTTGTTGTTTGTTGTGTTGTTGGTTTGTCACGTGTTGATGGATTGCTGTGCGTGGTTGAATTGAAAAGCATTGTGGTGTGAGTATGTTTAAAACATGATTAAGATATATATTGTGGACTTTATTGGATAATTGATGTTACTGATTATGCCATGATTGATATATCAAATGTGGTAATATGTTCATTGGGGGTGGTTAAAGGCATTGTTACGTCGTGTCTTGTGGTAACGTCGACCCGTCTATCCCGGGTAGTGGAAATGCCCATGGCCAAAGGAATCCGGGAACGTCGTTAAAATTTTACCATCGTAGGAAAAAGTGTCGGTCTGGTACGTACAGCCCGATATGCCTCTGCTTATGGATTCCGGAATTAAAACTGCCTTATCATGTAGTGAGTCAATAGGAACGGGTGCATCCTTATTGATTGTGCTGAATATTATTGTTATGTGTGTTATGTTTGTTGTGGTATATGCTATTTTTGTGTTACCTTTTATTTCGTGAAGTTGACATGTTCCCGTGGTTCCTTCAACCAATGATGACAACCGAGACGATGGTGAAGACCTTGGGGATCCTGGCGATGGTGACATCGCCAGACATAGTGTTTGACTTTCTAGACTTGGAGACACCCTCGGCGATGGAGTTTGATCCCATCTCCCGTCGAGTTGTATATACTAGGGATGTAGTGAAGACCATCAGGGTGGACGGACTTGTGTTGAGACAGGAGACTTCCAGGAGGACAGCGAGTTTTCCGATCAGGATGACGCAGATCGTGGACGCGTGGTGGCGCACTCAGAGTGATCAGCTGTTACCAGCTTCTTCTTCGTCACCAGATGAGTCATCTGATATTCCTAGGAGGATTACAACTCGTTACGCACCCTTGCCTAGAGGTGCCAGGATCAGAAGGACCGCTCGCAAGAGCGTTGGCGTCGAGCGTTGACGCTGGCTTGACCTCCACGTGCGGCGATTGATACCGAGCCCTGCGTGGCGAGCTCGATGCAGAGCTGACCTCCCCTATGGTTGTCAGGACCCCTACTCCTCCAGTGGATCCTTCCCCTGTTTGTGGAGTATGTGGTGAGGTTGGTTACAGCGGAGCAGATTTCATCGAGGAGATCTTAGTTGAGGAAGACGAGCCCGAGGGAGTGCCGGCACCTGTACCTTTTATTGACCTGACTGGCGAGGATGATGATGACTCGATGGATGATGATGATGACGAGGACCCATCTGAGGGTCAGGGTAGTGACTTCTAGTTGATGTGGTTTGTTTGTTTGTGTAGATGTTTTGGGTGTCTGAGAGGTCTGTCTGTGTTTATAGATGTGAAATGGTGACCAGTTAGTCTTGTGTGATAGACTTTTTGCTGTACAGTTAGGTAGACTGGTGGCATACTTTTGGAGCAACCCCCTGCATGGGTAACTGCCGAGAGTACCCCAGGAGTATGATCACTCTCGTGGGGGTCCTCATACTTTAGGTGTATTCTCTTTTGGACATTTTCATTACTCTTGTATTATGTTTCGTACTGGTCATGACCCACTTTGGTTATATATATATTTCAGTGCATTCTTCTTGTACCTTTAGATTGCATCATGTTTCTAAACGTTGTGGCTACTCTGTGTGTATTTTGCGAAAGATATTGTTTAAAAAAAAGTATCGTATTTTCCAAAGGACACAAGAGTAATATTTTAAAAAGTGCGTCGCATTTAGAGTTAAGTTCTTGTCTGTGGCGTTTCAGAAATGGGGCGTTACAGATTGGATGAGTTACCTTCTTAACAGATGCAGACCAAGAGAGGGTGAGACTGAGGAAGACAATGAAGAAAAAAGGTCCTCAGAGATCCAAATCGCGCAAGGCCTTACCGGGATCCTGACGGTAAGGGTTAGGAAACAACACCAGCTTCAAATTACTCACGATTATGGATAGATCTCTTTTGATGGTGTCCCAGACGGGTTCGGGTTAGGAAACAACACCAGCTTCAAATTACTCCCGATCCTGGATAGATCTCTTTTGACGGTGTCCCAGACGGGTTCTGTGAGGTGTTCGGAGCGGGTCCGAAGCAGGAGGAAGCGATGTCTGGTCGGGTAGAGGGAGGGGGAGGAGGAGGGAGAGAAGAAGAAGAAGGGGGTTTTGGAGCATCCCATGGTTAGGAGCGACAGGAGGAGGGAGGTTGGAGGGAATGAAGGGAGCAGAGGAGACGGAGACAGGGATGGAAGCGCGTGGTGGACTGGGAGGTCTCGTCGGAAGAGCAGTGGCCAGAGATGCATAGATGAGGTTCTCGATCTCTTCTTTGTTCCGCCTCTACAAAAATCATTGTGTGAAGGAAGTCATTGAAGAAGATTTGTCGCAGATGAGATAGGAAGACATAAAAGGTATTCAAATTTTTTTGAATCAGAGAAGGAGAAGATGCAACCGGGCAGGAGGGAGAGATTTTGGGTATTAGCTGGCGTCATAAATGAAACAGGATGTTAGGTAAAATTTAATGGGCAGTAGTGGGAAGCAGAATGCATAAAAGAAAGAAGTTTTGGGCGGGAATTCTTGCAGTACATAGACATCAGGATTTATATATAAGATTGTAAAAATAGAATCCTTTTTTTTCTTTTTTACAAAAAAATGGAATCATTTTAAATTTAAAGTTAAGTTAATAGTTTCATCCACGTGTCGTATTGTAATTAGTAAACTGCACAAACATCACCGATTGAACCACACCTAAGTTTTTTCCTCAACAATATTATTCTATTTTTTAATTTTGATTATAAGATTCAGTTTATAATGACAATTAATAAATCTGTTTTATAATAAATATCCAATTTCAGATTTAAATATTATTATTAAATTCTATTTTATTTAATAAGTTAAATAGTATTTTGTTATATAATTATAGTATTTAATTATAATATGCTATTTAATAGAAATGGATTTAATTAACGGCACCGTTTTAGACAGAACCCATAAACATAATCACTTCGGCCAATGTGATACTTGGAGTAGAAAGAAAACACTCCATGGTGCGTCTGAGTTTAAACTCCATATTGATGTCAGAAGTGTATATTAGCCATTAGGAATTAAAAATTAATGAATATTCGATAGTAGTTAAGAAATTAAATATTATTTCCTAAAAAAGGAAATTAAGAATTAAAAATATTTATTAAAACGGTTTTTCTAACGTGTGCAACCTTACACACAATAAGAATAATTAATTACTCACTTTGTTTCTAAATTAATTATTCGCTTTCCTATTTATTTTATAGATTCACATTTATGTAATCTCTCTCCACCTATAAAATAAGAAACTAGGTAATTAATAAGGAAAAAATATGGGCAATTAATAATTTTTATCGTGTGTAAATACTTATTAAAATTTTATTAACTCTGTCTTAAAAAAGTAATGGGTGAATAAAATATTTAAAGAACATGTAAAAAATATACTGAGATGGAAAACTTTGTTTTATCTACGAAAGCAAATAAGTCTCAAATGACGTCGGACAAACTATTCTTGGAAGCGATCAGAGCCCTCCAAAATTAGAAAATGTTGATCTTATGGCCAAAAACCTGGTTCGCATCGAGTATGAAGATGACAACAGGCTTCTATGAAAGATCTACTTGAATGAGAGTATATTCCAGGAATTATATATATATATATAGCCCATGGAATGATGTACTAGTGATTAAGTTATTGGGGAAAAATCGTCAAAAAAAAAAGTTACTGGGGAAAAACATCGACTATAATATAATGAAGGAAAGACATTTGAAAATCTTGAAGTTGAGTGAAAGGTAGCTCTAGACTATAATACGATAAGATCAACATTTTCTAATGAATGAAATAAGTTTTTCCTATTAGCTCTAGACTATAAGATCAACATAGAGGAGACGACAAGAAAAGGAAAAAAGAGAGGGTTGCGAACCTAATACTTTAAGATGAGTCACAAAATTTTATCATTGGCCAAGACCTCGTAATTTCCGACAATTTTCCTTCTCTTCTTAAAATTTAATGTGTCGATACGTGATATATTCGCACAAAATTTCTGACGTGACATATAGCAATGCTCATTTTGTTTTGTTTCTGATAATAAAAACAGATAATGTTTCAAGCTTTATATATATATATATACATACATATATATATATATATATATAGTTTGGATTAATTCATTTCTTTAAAAATATTTTTATAATATTTTAGATAATTTTAACATCAATTGTTTTCCTTAAAAAATTCAATGGTTATATCACTTGATTTTGGTTTACTTAGATAATTATTTTTTTTGTCCTTACTTAGATAATTTGAATACATATTAATCCATTTTTATTTTGTTTTATTTTATTTATTACTACAACTGCTGATATATGCTCATATTGGAGAAAACAAAACATTAATCTCCCATGGAGTTTCAATTCATTTTCAGAAATGTTTTTTTAACACAATAGTGAACACATATATAGCGACACCATATGTCCGTAATATACGGACCGTACGTCCGTACATTATGGACAAATTTTTTTTTTCAAAAACATATTTTTTTTTAATTTTTTTTAGATTTTTTTAACTGGTTAAAAAAATATTTGTCATTAACCAGATATTTAAACTTGATTAACCAGATAAAAAAAAGTTTCAGGATTTGGCATTAACCAGATAATGAATAGCATTAACATGATATGTGAACTTGATTAACCAGATAAGAAAATGAAATGTCCAAAATGTTCAGGATTTGACATTAACTAGATAATGAATAACCTTCACCAGATATTTGAATGTGATTAATCAGATAATAAAATGAGATATTCAAAAGTTTCAGGATTTGACATTAACCAGATAATGAATAACATTGTAAACGTGATTAACCAAATAGAAAAAATTTCAAAAAAAAAAATTTGAAAAATAAAAAGGGTTCATACAGTACGAACATACGGTATCTGTGTCCTATTTTGTGATCGATTAACAGCACTGTTCATTTTTGTGATCTTACTTTCACATGCTTGTTTGTGCCCACAGCTTGTAACATGTGTGAGTGTGAGGTTGTGTCAGAGAATCTGTTTGCATTTGACTCAGTGAGTTGGAGAAACCCAGCATCTGGCTTTGGCTTCAGCATCATCATTTGCATCTATGGCTAAACCCCATTACCTCATTCTCCTCCTTCTGCTCTGCGCCACTCTACAATCTTCTTCTCCGTCCGTTGCAGCGTCACCCTCGGATCACCTCTACAACGTTGGAGATAGTGTCCCATTCTTCGTCAACAAAGTAGGACCCTTCAACAACCCCAGGTCGGTTCCCTTCCCACCATTCCATTCCAATCCAATTTCTCATTCCTTTTGCTCGTTTTCATGTTCATTGAATTTCTGTTTATGTAATTGTATGTTACAGTGAGGCATATGAATACTATGATTTGCCATTCTGCATACCAGGTAAGTCACTCTCAAGTCTTAGGTTTGAATTTTGATCTCATGATGTTGAAAATTAAATGAAATTATTAAGGGGTTGGAAATTGGAACCGCTTGGATTTTAAAAAGAATGTGTTTTTCACAGACCCAATAGTCAGAAAGAAAGAGTCCCTTGGGGAAGTTCTCAATGGTGATCGTTTGAGCAATGCTTTGTATGAGATCAAGTTCCGGGAGGACAAGATTGGGGAAACATTGTGTCAAAAGAAGCTTACAATTGATCAAGTTGCAAACTTGAAGCAAGCTATAAACCGCGACTTTTACTTCCAGTTTTACTTGGATGATCTTCCATTCTGGGGGTTCATTGGGAAACTTGAAGAGGATAGCTGGACTCCTGGTGGAGGAGGACCAAACTATTACCTTTTTACACATGTTCAGTTTGATGTTCTTTACAATGGGAACCGAGTCATACAAGTAAACGCATTTGGTGATCCAAATCGCGCTGTGGATATAACCAAAGATGTTGATATTGATGTTAAGTTCACTTATTCTGTTACCTGGAATGCCACTGAACTACGTTTTGAGAACAGGATGGACAAATACTCAAGAGCTTCGTTGCTACCTTTGTATCGTCAAGTTCATTGGTTCTCATTAATTAACTCCATTGTCATCATTTTGCTTTTGATTGGTTTGCTTGCCCTGCTCTATACGAGACATTTGAAGAGTGATTTGAAAAAGTAACTTTCTTCCTCTTCTTTTTTCATAATTCTTTAAGAGCATAATTTTAGTAGGCTATTTTTATTTTTTTGCCTAACTATTTTCCTTTTACAATTTAGGTATTCTAGTGCAGACGAGGAAGATAGGGAGTTCGGCTGGAAGGCCATCCATGGCGATGTATTCAGACATCCTCCAAACTCCTCATTACTTTTTGCTGTTGTGGGAACGGGTACCCAACTGCTAATCTTGTAAGCTACTTTAGTGTTTGAAATACATATGCTCGAGACTCTTCCCGAAAGCCAAATATTCGGCCTCTAGTCTTTACATGGCATTGTCATGACAACAATATATGAAGGTCTGTGATGTATAGTTTCATCTTTGCATCAACCAAACTAGGTTTTTAATCAAATCCTTTAGCAATCTAAACCTAGACTACCAAGGGACAGAAAAGGCCAGAAACACTCTCCTTTCTCTTGATTTCTGCTTTTACTGGCCTATTCTCATGTATTGTAATGTTTATGCCTTTATGGTGAGTCATAACCTGTCTGATTCTTTGTATAAATTTTTAAACTAGTGGAGGCAGACTTAGGAATAAACACATTAGAGAGATCACACAAGACAAGACAGGATTAGGAATGAATGCATTAGTGAGAAAGTTCAGGTAGCACCTGTTGTGGAAAAGATGATAGGATTTTGCCTTAGGTGGTTTTGGCTTATGTGAAGACCTATAGAAGTCTCAGTAAAGAGAGTAGATCAAATGGAGAGTAGCCTAAAAATTAGAGGTAGAGGAAGATCAAAAAAGACTTGAGGTCAAACTATTAAGAAGGATTTAGATTTAAATGTTTTGTCAATAAGCATGATTTATGATAGATTGATAGGACATTATGGCATTGTTTAATCCATGTAGCAATCCCACCTAGTGAGAAAAGGTTTTGTTGTGGTTGTTGTAACCAGAGGCAGACTCTTTTTACTTGTTACAAAGTCAATAAATTAACCTATGAAGGTTATCAGGTATCTTTATTAATGCAATCTTTAATGGATAGTTTTCTACCAGGTTCTTGCAACTTGTGTACTAGCTGAATACGTCTTTGCCATGGATTATGGATACCATTTCTTTTTAATAACTGTAATCCATGATTCTAACCAGATCAATTTTCTACAGTGAGTCTTAATTCTCTTGACAAAATGCTGTATTTTTTCTATTCTCACTCTTGATCTCTGTCCTTATACACACATAGAATGCATGTCAAAATTAGCTCGTAAAATAGCAGTCAAATTGGTTTAGATATCTAGCTTATCATACAGCCATGCCATTATCATTGTTCATTTGTTGAACGTGAGAACAAAAATATTACAAGTAAAACTTTTAGTTTTGTTCCACTTTTTTGATATAAACTAACACACACTTTTCTTCAGGATGTGTGTCCTACTGTTCCTAGCATCTATTGGTACCCTCTATCCGTACAATCGTGGAGGACTGTTAAATAGTCTTGTCCTTCTATTCACTCTGTCATCTGTTTTTGCTGGGTACTCAGCAGCATCCTTCCATGGCCAATTTGCTGAGAATGGATGGGTAATTCTATATGTATTTCACGAGGGAAAAAAAAGATGCTTCATTTTTTATTTTATTTTTAACTACCTATAATTATTCTGTGTCTTGACTATAATCCCAGGAAAGGAGTGTAAGTCTAGCAGGGATTCTTTACATTGGACCAGTGTTTGTCACAGTCTCTGTCCTCAACATTATTGCAATATCTTACAGGGCTACAGCTGGACTCCCACTGGGCACCATTATTGTGATTCTTGTTTTATTTGCATTTGTTGCCATCCCGTTGCTTGCGTTTGGCGGAGTGATTGGATACCGATTTAGGTCTGAATTTCAGGGCCCCTCTGCTGCAAAGAGATATCCTAGAGAGATTCAACGGCTTCCTTGGTACAGGAGAACACCATTTCAAATGTTTCTTGGGGGTTTTGTGCCTTTTAGTGCAATTGTCCTGCAATTACACCAGGTGTATGCCAGTATGTGGGGCTACAAAATATACACTCTTCCTAGCATTCTGGTTGCCACACTTATCACTGTCGTTGTGATTATTGCGCTCGTCAACATTGGTTTGACGTACATTCAACTATCTGCAGAAGACCACGAATGGTGGTGGAGGTAAATTTTGTTGCTAACATTAATGCTTGCTGCTTGCTTCCATTTACTGTTTTTTTTTCCCCTCTCCCCTACCCTCCTTTTGTTTGTATGCCTGGGGCAATATTTGATCCTTCGATAGCCATGACATCCTAAGTGAAATCATTTTGGTGATGAATTGATGATTGAATTTAGATGTGATTACATTTTTAAAACCTTTATACGGCATGTTTGGGAGAGAGGAAAGAAAATAGAGGAGAAGGAAAATTTTTGGTAAAGTGTGAAAAAGATGCATTGATAAATGTGACAGACCAATAATAATATAACACATCATCAATTTTACACTTTAACCAATTAACTTTCTTTTTCCCCACTTTCTTTCCTCCCACTTTCTTACATACCAAACATAGCCTTAGTGAAGTATCTCTTAGTAAAACTCTAATAAATATGCATGCAATTGATCCTCATGGTTTATGATCCACTTTGATATCACAACTCTTACCCATCTTACAAAACAAAGATTGTGATTTATATCGATAAAGCTTTAAAGCTGGCACATAGGAGGTAACTAGATTAGATGCAAGGGTCATATTAGACATGTTGGGGTAAAAATCATCAAAAGTTGTTGATGTTATGATCAACTCAAATATATTTCCTTGCTTCAAAGGATTTAATGCATTCTTGACGGCTGACGCGTTCCTATCTTTATTTACTTCTGTTTTGATTTTGTTTTTTTTTTCCTTTCTAATCTCAAGGGTTCCTTATCCTCATCCATACTGCGCCATATTCAATCCTCTTTAACAAAACTTCTTTTCTTTTATTGATAAATAAATAAATAAATGGGTTTGCAAAATATTAAAATTGTGAAAATAAAATTAGAAGACATTAATAATGTTTATTTGTTGTTTGATGTTCTCATAAGACTTGTAAAATCTATAAACACTAAGCACCCTTCGGTATGAGGCTTTGTGATTATTTATTTACTTTGCAGATCCGTGCTGTGTGGCGGCTCAACAGCCATTTTCATGTTCGGGTATTGTATCTACTTCTATGTGAGATCAAGAATGAGTGGATTCTTACAGCTATCCTTCTTTATTGGCTACAATGCATGCATATGCTATGCTTTCTTCCTACTATTTGGTGCCATCAGTTTCCGAGTTTCATTGCTATTTGTTCAGCATATATACCACAATGTTAAAAGAGAGTGACTCACCTATCTCAAGCACAAAGCAACATTGGTTACATCATTGATTGACTCTGCCCTTCGGAAAGTGAAGTCTACACAGTATGATAACAGTTTGTTCCTTCGTTGAATCTCTTCAACGAAGACTTGTGTGCCGAAATTGTATCATTTTTTTTATGACTGCACATTTTGGAAGAGGCTTTCTGGTAGACATGTTAGCCTTGGGGGAATAGATGAGTGAAATGATAGAGGATAAGTTGTTAGAATGAATTGGAAACCAGATGAATATTTTGAGGTGAATTAAGACCCACCCCCCCCCCCCCCCAAAAAAAAAAAACACTTCCAAAAAGTTGTTTATGAGGAACTATTTTTTGGGTGTGTCTGGATATCGAGTTCTAAGGACATCATCTTGAGCGATTGTATTGATGAAATTGTGCATTAACCAGTTGAGTCTTCTTTAGGCTGGTTCTGGTTGAGGATTCCAAATGGAGTGCTGTCTAGGGTCGATTAACACATTAATTTACTGTTAGATAAATGAATATAACATTACATAGGGTAAGATTCACTTATGAATGATTCTTGATATAATTATTTTGTTTAATAACTCACTATAGATATTAAATTTCATCTAACCAAACCTCAAATTAATAGTACTTATTGAGTAGATTAAGTGCACAGATTTTTATAAAATTTAAAAATTATTTGCTACTTCATCAAGTAACCTCAATTGAGCGTATAATAAATTTTTAAAAATATAAGTAAATATTAAATATAAGATTACATAGATATGCATATTTAATTTTTTATTTTTTTTATATGCTAGCGTAATAACTATATCAAGGGTTAACAAGAGAATCTTGAGGGTGAATATTATTATATTTACATATACCCTAAAATCCACCCCTTACATAAAAAGGCAAAAAATGACATGGCGCAAAAATGCTTTAAGCTAAAATCCAATAGATAATGACCGGATTGTTGTCTGCATGATTTCTAGAACCTTCAAATTATCGATATTATAATTTGATATTAACAAAATTAGGAGAAGAATCCTTCAAGGACAAATTTTATCCAACATAAACAAAAATGAAAAATGAAAATCCTGAGTAGACTCCCACAAGGAACCTTACTGCAAAATGAATCTTATTGAAGTAACAAAATGACAACATAATAAACAAAACTATCAAGTAACGGATGATGCATTTCTCTAGTGACAGTTAACGGGAGCAGAAATTACAAAGCTGAAAAGCAGTATTTACATGAGAAAACAAAACACGTAGAATGAATGCATGGTTATGGTGGAAGAAAGCCATTATATGCACACAAGTGTATAGATATTCATATTTGTATTAGAGAGTGGAGGAAGTTCTTGACTTCTGAATCTTATCATCATTTGTAGGAGGCGATGACATTGCTGCATGGTAAGATGAAGAAACAAGTTGTGCAAGAGCAGGAACAGCCCCACCTGCAGTTATTCCAAAGACATTGTTATCAATTCAGCAACACAGTAAATCTACATCACAAGCATAAGAGCACCAAATAAAGGTTAGCAAAGGGTCGGCCCAACGGTGAAGCAACTAAAACCCTTGTATTGGACCCCATTTTTTTTTTTAAAAATAAATCAGTGATTAGTTGATTATTTAAAAAAAATATTTTCTCTTAAAAATAAGATCCACCATCTTAGTACGACTCGCTTCCATAATTAGTAATCACTTATCTTATTAATTGACCTTGACATTCTTATCTTATTAATCTTAATTAAAATACATATCTTCTCCTATTTAATATTCTAAAAATTAATTAGGCCTAAAAAGGCCCCTGGTTTTCATTTTTCTATTATTAGCTTTAAAAATGTCTCATCTCAAAGTTCGCTTTAGGCCTAAAAATATGTTGGGTCGGTCTTGGGTTAGCACTTATCAAGCATGGAAACCTCCATCAGGATAAATACGCTTGCCCACTAAAATCTTCATTTTTGAAATTTGAAGTTGTAAACGTGAGAAATTTTGGAAATGCTCAGTACAGTGTGTGAATGACTTATTACCCTACCAAGTTGGGCATAGTTCAAGCTTAAAGTTAAGAGTATTGACCACATAAATATGGTATATAAGCAAAGCAAAATAAGTAATAATTCAATCAGAAATTCACCTGCCAGTCCTGCACAGGCTGAAGAGAATACTACCACAGGTGGTGTCTGAAATCAGTGAGAGGTTTCAGTCAGTATGATGGTAACAAACTAGCAAGTTTATGCTGATAAAAGAAAACACAAAGTATCGCCCAGGAATGTTTCTGCTGGCATAATATGAGTAAAAGCTCTACATTTTACAATGGTTGAATACTAATGAACTCTATTTAAGATACTCAAATATGCAAAAGATGTCCCAAATAAACCAACATGAACGAGGCCATATATAAAAAAAATTGAAGAAAGGACAGAAGGACTAGACTACATTCCACAGTTCAAACCATACCACAAAATATATAATGACTGCAACTTTATGTTACAAATTACACAACTATAGAATAAGGATAGAATAAGTAAGGACAACTATTTTGTTAGCTGGTTAGTCCATTAGACTAGTTAGTCAATTAGTTAGAAGGGATTAGAAGTGGATTGGTTAGATAAATAGGGGAAATCAGATTAGGGAGAGGGAAGCAGTACAGATGATAGTTTGTAAGTTAAAGGAGAGATCATTTGTGAAGGGGAAATCCATAGGGGAATTCTATTGCCATTTTCTGTTCAGATTTCTTTTCAATAACACAACTTTAATTTTCTGGTTCTCTGTTTGATTTTCCATCTCATCTTCTTTGAGTTCCTAACAATAATGATTCTCTTACAATTTAGAGGACGAGATATAGGTCAGCTTACTTCTATGCTTGGGTTGAAGCGACTAAACGACTTCAAACAAAAAAGACAAAGCAAGGATGTCTAGGTCAAGGGGGCAGCTCTCTTGATATCATAGGAATGGTTACAGAGTACCTGTATCTGTCCAAGGATGTCGTAGACATGCAAAAATGGTTCAACATCCCAAAAGAACTATTTCAAGGGGCAATGATTTTCTTTTGCTGCTATACACTCAAAAAATTATAATTAATTTGTCGCGTCAACTTTTGCCATTGATTTGGAGAAAAATAAGAAGGAAGTCCAGACACTTGGTGAAAATAACTCCATGAGATTCTATTAAAAGAAGGAAGCAGAAGAAGTAAACCCCCTTCATCATAATTCACGAATAGTTAAATGTTACAAAACTAGTCAAAGATCTGTACATAAAAAACACATTAAACGGAGGGAAAAGTATAAATAAGCAAAAAGACAAAATGTAAGACAAAATGTAAACAGAATACATCAAGGGGGAGAACTGCAGAAACTAATAAAATAAATGAAAAAGGGGGGGATCAAAAGGTTCAACAAACTTACACCAACAAGAAAATGCAACCACATGGGTCCTTTTACGTATCTCCGGACAACTGGCATAACTGCATTACAAATGAAAAAGAGAAAGAAACCCCTAAGAATAATAGTCTTGGTTGTCAGTATTAACATCAAATCTTTATTCTTTCAATTTTTTGGAACATGAACTGCCTCAGTAATTACAATATATACAAATCAATCAAACTTATACACTCTCGTTCATCTTATCTTATAATTAAATAAATGCCACAAGTCCCCCAACTCAAGTGTGAATGCAGTGCATCTTAGTTGTTTTAATGGCAGTATTTTCAGTTTTCTACTAGACAAAAGCAATTAGATAAATTAACACTCTACTAACTAAAATCAGTTCAGTGAGTGTGAAGCATTGGTTAAAAAAAATTCAATGATCACAAGAAATTGTGCATTATATACGCATGTTTTTCCATTCTCCAAACAGAAATCACTCTTTAGAGCAGCATAGTAAGCTACCATATCAAGCTGATACATCATATCATATATTCATGTGTATGTGTGTAAACAAAATAAAAAAAACATACCATGGTTGAATCCATAAAATGCACTTGTGGTGCCACCAACAGCAGAACCAATCTGAAAAAAAGGTTAGAAACCCCTTAAATGCTGAGCAACCCATATAAAAAAAATCAAATGAGATCCAACGCTTAAAAATTAAACATAAAAACGGATTTAAAAAGTTTAGATTTTGAGAACAAAGAAGAATTGGGGTGGGGAGAACAAACCATGGAAAAGCTGTCCCTGACGAGAGGAGCAACGGTCCATTTACTGGTTTCCTGCATAAAATTGAAAGGAAAAAAAAAAGAATGAAATCAAAAGGGAAAAGGGAATTGAATTGAGAGAAAAGTGTGGAAGTGGAAAATACCATCTCCTTTGAAAGGGGTCCTGCGCAGTGATGGCATCGAATGTTTTTATCGGAAGCCATCGCAAGCTCTGCTCTCTCTCTCTCTCTGCTGCCTCCACGATGCTTTGGTTTCGTTACACAAGGAAAAGGCAACACAACACAACAACAGCTTTCTCAATTGGTATATTTAGGATTAGGATTAGGATTAGGGATACAGTGTTTTTAGTTTGTTATAAATCTTTTGTCAACAGAAAAAAAAAAGATTTTGTAACCAAAAAAAAAGATTCTCTTGATCTCTTATCAATTTTGTTTTCTAATCAAAATTTAAAATTTTGTTATTATTATTATTATTATTATTATTTTGATTGTAAAATACTTCGATTATTATTATTATTATTATTATTATTATTATTAAAAATTAAAATTTGTTATGGCAAATTATACTTCCAACAAGTGGCATCGCAATAGTTCTAGGCTACTCTTTTTTTTGGGTACAAAGTTCTAGGCTAATCTAGGTTGCCGCTGTCAAATAAAAAAACACAATCGTGGGTAGTTAATAAGGGACGACCAATCATTAGAGAATTTAGGTGATGACTTGAGAGCAACATTAGCGTTGGTCACTTTATCAAATTTCTCAGCCTAAATAAGTGGGCCCTTCTTGGCCACGTAGCTTTAGAAACCCAAAAAACTTATCATAACTATTTGTCTCCAACGCTGGTTATTTTAAAGAAACTTGACACATAATTACTCTTCGAGAACCTTATCTCATTCTCATTCTCATCTCCCTCTCTCTGCTCAGCGCCTCCTCATCTCACCGCCTCCTCATCTCCTTTCAGCGCCTCCTCATCTCACCGCCTCCTCATCTCCTTCTCTCTGCTCAGTGCCTCCTCACACTCACGCTTGACCCATGCTCTCCCTCTCCTCACACTCGCCTCACTTTGATGGGACCACTCACCTCATCTCATCTTCTCACCGCTTTACCTCCCTATCTCGGTAGCCTCATCTCCCTCGTAGTCTTAGTTTCACCGATTCGGCCTCCTTTCATCTCGCCTCTAGCTTATTTCATGCTCTTCACGACCAGGATCTCTAGATCTCGCCTCACCCTCACCTCTCAGGATCTCGTCTTCATCTCGCCCATCTCCCATATCTCTTACGGACAAGTCACTTTATGCAAGATCTCGTAGTCATCTCGACCACAACCAGTAGCCACAGTGGAGAGGGGAGTGGCGACGACCAACACATTTCTGTTTCTTTTTTATTTTGTAAGATTTGTAATTTTTTGATTCTGTTTTTACTGGATTGTTGAATCTATTTTTTGATTCTGTTTTTGAATCAATGTGAATCTATGTTGAATGCTTGTTCATATATTCTGATTTGTGAAGAATCAGTTTTTTTGTTGGAAGAATCAGTTTATTTCCCTCTTCTTTGAAGATGATTTTTGCTGAGATAGTGAGAGAAAGAATGATTTTTTATTGTTAAGATACCGTAAACAATATAGTTGTTGTCCACTAAATTTTAAGTTCTGTTGCTTCCACGTCATCTTGCTCCACCGCTGAAAAACTATAAGGAACGCAAACTAAAATAAGACAACGCGGTAAATGACCGCGTTAAAGATGCTCTGATATCCTAAAATTTAAAATATTTACTATTAATATATTTAAAAATATTTATTACATCGTTTTTCAAAGGTTTAAAAAATAATTCACTTTTTACACAATGTTAACAAAATTTAAACAAATATCAAAAGTCATGTTTTAGTAAAAAAAAAAAATCAAAAGTCTTGTTTGATATGGGATATATATATATATTGGAAGGAAAGAAAACCAAGGGTAAGGAACACAACGAGGAGTGTTATGCCCACTATATCATAACGAAGAATAATGTTAAGCTCAGGCGGAGGATCATCAAGGACGGTTCACGAGAAGCTATCAAGATGTCCCAATTTAACAAGAGTGTTAGCATAACTATTAGGTTGCTCACGTGCACTTGCAGGCCCAGGTCATGGATCAGATGGAGAATCTCATATAGGAGATGTTGGAGATAGGCTATGGAAGTGAAGCCTTTCCTAATGGCAAGAGCTAAAACCCGAGAGTCTGTTTCCACAAGAAGAGAAGAGATATGTAGTTGTTTGGCTAAACAAAAGCCGAGAAGCATTCCCCAAAATTTTGCAGTAGTAGTAATGAAGATTTCAATATAACAATGAAATCTTTAATATAGTGGCCAAGATGATTTTTTTATTAGACCTCCACAAGAAGAAGATCTATCCTCATAATTATGTGAGTCATCCACATTCAACCTGAAAGAAGGCTCATACGGATATATGAAGCTCCTTCATAGCAAGCCAAAGTACACAGACAAAGGCTTATTTTTGTCTCATATTAATGAATATGGTTTTAATGATTATGCAATGATATGGAATAATGAATATGTGGTTTTTGTCTTGGAGAATGAATATTTTATTTTAATGATTTACTCTCTCTGTTTTCATATATAAGCAACAAAACACTTTTTTTGTTCATTGAATAACTCATGTATTTGGTCTATATAAACCAAATACATGAGTTATTCAATGAACCAAAAAAGTGTTTTGTTGCTTATATATAAAAACGGAGGGAGTATATCTTAAAGAATGAATGTGTGGTTTTGATATGGAATAATAATTATGTGGTTTTTTGTTGGTGGTATTTCAAACCTTGTTAGCTCCTAAAAAATAATTCTCAAACCATGTTAGATAAAAAGTAACTAGAGACGCACTTCTTATTTTTCATGTATTTTTTTATGGGAATATTTTCCACGTATTAGAATATTAGAATAGGCGTAAATGGAGAATCAAACACCCATATAATGTGATGGATTAGCTCTAAAGACACTATTACCTCCTGTTCAATATATAAGAAAAATATGACAAAATCACAAGTACCAAAAAGATGTATTGAAATGGGTAAATCTTAATTAATGATGTCATACTTTTAATTTTTTTTCAAAATTACCCCCTGTAATAAATGTGAGAGAGATAATTAATGACAAGTTGGCTAACATTGTAAATTAGTCTTATAGTAAATAAGGGCAAATATGAAAAAATACAATTAATGTGGTTGAAAATAAGGGTTTATTTCTTATATTTCAAAACCAAGAAAAAAACCCTATTTAGTTCTTATAAATAGGACCAGAGGTAATATTTTTTTTATGAGAAGACAATATCTTTTTTTAAGTCATTACAAGGTACTCTTATCATATTATTTTGTCATAATATATGATTATTAGACTGATTAATATTAATTTGAGAAAAAAATGGTTGAAGTTTGCATAATTGCATATATACCCTATATAGCATAATATAATTCCATATAAAATGATGACATATACTTTCAACATGTGGCACTAGGATAGTCTTCTTAGAGCATCTTTATCGCATCGTCAATTAAACGGGCCAAGTTGGGTGTTTTACCCATTTTTGTGGGCCCATTATGGCTAGCTCAGATATTAAGCAATAGAGAGAATTTTGAGTCCAACGCTGTGCGTAGACACAACCACGCCTATCTCATCTTCTCCCCCAAATCTCTCAACCGCTCTGCCTCTCTTCTCTGCTTCATCTCCCTTGGTCTCTTTGCTTCATCTCCCTAATCCTCCACCACCTCTCGGTTTCCCTCATCTCATTGCCTCCTCATCTCCCTCTCTCTGTTCACCGCCTCCTCACACTTACCTCACTTTCGTTCTCCTTCAACCTCGGTCCTTCTCCATCTTCAACTTTCCCTCACGCACTGTTCTCCCTTCCCTATGAAACACCACCAAAGCAAGATTTCGCCTTTCTCTCCAAATCTGCTATAATCGAAGAAACCACCCCCAAAGCTCACCCTTCTTTCCAGACCTCCCTCGGTCTCATCTTCAAATCACCATTCTCTTCAGATCTCGCCTTCATCTCCCAAGATCTGGCCACCTTCTCTCCGGAACTCCCATCGTCTCTCAAGATCTCCCAAATCGCGTCTGCCATGATATACCCCCAAGAGGGCGCGACCAAAGACGCCATCTTTGGATCGAGGACATGCAGAGGACACCATCTTTGTTTGCTTGGTGTTTTTCTTTCTTCTATTGTAGTATTTTTTCCTTACAGGTTTCTATTGTTTTCTTTTTTTGGCCTTTGTTGATGGCTTTTGGTTTTTTGGAATGATTTTTTTTTTTGCTAGATCAATATATCTAGATAATTTTTCTGGATCAATTTTTTGCTTCTGTTTCTCCATTACCCTTTTTTTCCCTCTTATATTTCCCTGATTCTGTATGGTTTGATGTGGTAACAAAATAATTTTTTATTCTTAAGCAACTTGTAGTTGCCGTCCACTATACAATGCACGGAGTTTAAGTTTAAGCCCCCTCCTCTGCCAGCTAGACCAACTCCAACGCAGAGAAAGTAAAAGACACGACAACTAAAATAAGGCAATGTATTAGTTTACAGCGCTAAAGATGCTCTTAGGTGTAGTTATTAAAACTTGGTCTAGCTGGTCGATTCAACCGGTCAACTGGAATTTGTCTGGCATTCGGCCTGACAAGTCCTAAAATCGTTCTGCAACAAAATCGGGCATGCAACCGTTTAACCTATCAAAAACTGGTGGTTCACCAGTTTCAAATGGTCCTTAAAAACATTTGTTTAAAATAGAAAAAAAAAGATGGACCTGTTCCAGCAATCAACCACCATCTCGCACCTTCAAGAGCCACGTCGAGTTTACTCCTCGCATCGATCTTCCACAACACGTCTCTGTCGTCGGCGACCAACAAAATGTTTCCTTTGTCTTCTACATGTTGCTGCTTCATCTCGGCAAGGGGAAAAGAAAACGGGAGGGGAGAGATGTGGGAAGGGGAAACGATGGACTAAGGGAGAAGATTGAAAGAAGAGAGTGAGAGATGAATTTAAAATGTCAAGACTTAAATGGTGGAGATTTGATGGAAAAAAATGCAGCACTTATCCATCTTCCACAAGCTAACTTGTGTTGATACTACCCAACAAAATGGGGTTGCAGAAAGAAAGATTTTCCATCTCCTTGAGGTTGTCAAAGCTCTACTCTTCCAGATGTTTGTTCCTAAAACTTATTCGGGAGAAGTTGTCTTAATTGCCACTTATGTCGTAAACAGGTTACCCTCTGGTGTCTTAGATGGTATTAGCCCAGTACAACACATGTTATCCTTCTTTCCCTCCTTTTCTATCATGTCTAGTTTCCCATTTCGTGTCTTTGGATGTGTTGCCCTTGTTCATGTTCACAGTCCAAACCGTGGAAAATTAGATCCACCTCCACCATCCAATCCTCGTGTCTATGTCTCTACAGATGTCACTTTTCATGAAATCGAGTCATTTTTACACTAGTCCTTAGCTTTAGGGGGAGAGTAGTCTAGAAGCTGAGTCCCTTGAGTCATCACATTTTCTCATTATGCAGGATGTACAAGGCCCTACTCTTGAAGCTAAAATTGTTACTAAAAAAGGAACTACTTCTGAGGACTCTAAACAAGTACCAAATAAAGCAGGGGTTGTAGACGGATTTTACCAGCGCTGGTACCAAAGATGATAAAAATACACTTTGGTCCAACGGTAAACCCATTCATCCAAACCAACGGTAAGTCCCATTACTCCTAAAAATGATAGTGAGGATTTGTGAATTACCTTGAGAAAAGGAATGTTCCTGTGCTAGATATTCTATATCTTAATTTGTGTGTACTAAACATTTTTTTTGTGCAACATCAGAGTTATGTTGCAACCATTGATTCTATTACTCCTAACTCAATCTAAGAGGTCTTAAAGGATGAGAACTGGGTTTGATCCATGAATGAAGAGACGAGTGCATTGGAGATGAATAAGACTTGGAAGATTGTTGTCAAGCCGAGTGGTAAGAAGGTAGTAGGGTGCTAGACTGCTAGTGGATATACACTGTGAAATATCATTTTGATGGTATCTTGGATCGATATAAGGCAAGATTTGTTGCAAGGGATACACTCAGACTTATGAGATCGATTATGAGGAGACATCAGTTTGATGTTAAAAATGTTTTTCTTCATGAAGATGAAGAGGTGTATATAGAAATCCCACCACAATATGACTCTCCTAATAAGATTAAAGTTTCCCCTTTTCAAGTTATACCATAAAAGATTATTTGGATTAACGAGTTTAACGAGTTTGAAGGGAAAATATATAGAAAGGATATGTTATTTTCATCTTGATCATCTTAATAAAAAAAACACTAATTATAATTTAGCTTAAAACATAAAGAACAACTAAACATAGCAATTCCCAAAAAATGATAGCAACAAGAAGGTGGGGGTAGTGAGAATCCATTTTTTGTGGCTTTCCGATAAGAAGAATAACCAAATTCTTTATTTGAGAATATTATTTTTGGGCTTTAGTCTGAGTTAAGATGCTCATATTCAGTTCACCAAAAAATATATATATGCTCATATTCTTGTTGCAAGGAATTTTTGAAACTTTTTTTTTCCCTCTTCTTTTCTCCGTAAGGAATGGCATTCAGTGGTCATTTCTCACTTTGCATTTCCACCAACACCATCATATTTGCTCAACCAAATCCCAGTCAGTAACCATCGGCAGTACAAATGGTTTTTGCCTAAAGCATGATTAACCACTAGTCCATTAGTTGATTTGCATGTGTCTTTTGCCTCTCATTTAACTTTTCTTCACTCAAAAGTGGATCTATCTATTTTAATATAACATCTATAACAAAAAATAATAAAAAAGGAAATGAAAGTACAGTGAAGAGTTAATATGCCTCCCCTGTCACGGGCATGGATTTTGATTGTCACGTTAAAATCAAGGTATTAAAAACCGGACTGGGCATTAAATCAGAAAGGGTCTGGGTTTAGGATTTTTTGAGTTCGACCTAGGTTGGACCGGGGTCGAACTGGGTTCAATTAAATATTATTAAAAAAATATTTAATACAATATATAAATAAATAATAAACAAAAAATAAACTGATATTCATAACTTCACACCATAAAAATTATACTTCACTTAATATTTTCTTAATAAGTCGACATATAACAAAAAATTACACATTCATCCATCTCAAATATGACATAACTATTACGTTCAATAACACAAAATATGAAAAATGGCGCAGGAAAAAAACAGTAAAAATAGTCGAGTTTGAGAAGCAAAATGGCGCAGGAAAAAAAAACAGTTAAAATATAAAACGACGTCGTTTTGCCCTAAAAAAAAAACCCAGTTTGCGAACCGGCCGGGTGCCCAAAAATCCCGGTTTTCACCCAGTCCGGGCCGGTTCTTTAGCAGAACCGTCCGGTTCTTTCGCAGCCAGTTTTAGAGGGTGAATCGGACTGGACCATGGCCTGGTTCCCGGTTCAACCGGTTCGACCGGCCGGTCCGGTCTGGTTTTTAATACCTTGGTTAAAATCATCTCATCTTATTATGAACATTAAAAAAACTAAAAAGTAAATGAGAAACTGTTAGATAAAGTAACTAATAACTATCACCCGTTCAGTTAGATTAAGATTGCAGATGATCCCAGTCTGGGAGACTTCCCCCATATTGGAGGGCAAAGGTAATTTATCTTAAGAAATAAGATGGTTTTAAAATCCACACAAGCATTATAATTCACTAGTGCGTGAAACGGAAAAGAATTAGGTCTTTTACACCGGGTTTAGGTTTAACCGGTGTAAAAAGTGACGCGGTGACAATTTTAAAATTATCGAGTCACTTTTTACACCGGTTATATAACCAACCGATGTAAAATGATTGCGATTTAAAAACTGAAGACATTTTACACCAGGTTTGTAAATAACCGGTGTTAAAAACATAACACATTACACCGATTATTTTCAAAACCGGTGTTAAAAGTCTTTCTTTTGATTAAAATAACTTTCTCCTTCTCATTCTCAGATACGCACGAAATATTTCTCTAAGATAACCCTACTTCACTCTCATTGTTCTCTCTTTCTCTCTTGCCGTTGCACTCTCCTTATTCTCTCCGCCGTTCTAGCCCTCTCTCTCGCCGTTGCACTGTCGTCGTTCTCATCCTTTCTTGTAGTCGTTCGAATACCTCTACTTCACGTGGTTCTTGCCGTCGTTCTCCTTCTCGTGGTTCTCGTCGTCGTTCTCCTTTGAAGCCCTGTCGCAGATCTGGTTGAGTTTCCTTCTCCTTGCTTATAGGTTTGTTCCTTTACCTTATAGCTTTGGCCCTTTTTAGTTTTAATTTGTTTGATAATCTCTTTAGGTTTCACTCACGCTCTTCTGTTCCCTCTGACTAAAGCTTGAAAAATAGAATAATAATAATAATAATAATAATAATAATAATAATAATAATAATAATAATCTCTCGTCTTCACTCTCTCTTCTGCTCAACCAACCTTCTATTTCCATAGGTGCGTCACTGTTTTTTTTTTCATTTTTTTTTGTTTAGCTATTTTGCTTTCGCTAGGTTCCGAATGTGTTTATGTTTTTCAGATAGAAATGTGTTGTGCTTTTTTGTTTTTGTCTTTTTCATCTTTCATTTTTTAATTTCTCAGTTATTCGTTCAGATTCCTTAGCAAGCTCTGGTTTTTATTAATCTTTTTAAAAGGAAATATTTTCGAAAAGGGTTGGTGTGGCTATGGATCTATTCTGATGCAGCTCCTGCATTGTGTTATGATGGATGGTTAGAGGATCAACGTTTTTGCATGTTAGTAATTAGAAATTTTATATCTTTTACAAAAAGGTAATTCCACGGATAATAATTAAACTGCTGCTTCCCTATTATGCTTTTTGTTGTCATTTTATTAAACTTCAGTTTGGTTGCTCATGATTTACTACTGTTGACAACAGACGATGTCTTTAGATGAAAACCGTGGTCGTGGGGGGCGTCGTACTCGCATGGCTTCCAGGAGGTCACACCCCTCTATTAGCAGGCCGATGATGATTGCAAGGGAGTATCGAGTTATCTTTGTGAGGAATGAGGATCGCGATGCTCGTCTTCACGATCCTTATCGCGATGAGGATCGCGATTTGATGAACTAGTATGCTGATCCTCGTGTCGAAGCTGACCGTTGGGGCCCAGGCCTTCGTATGCGCATGTTTCAGAAGAGACCACCCTCTGCCAGGAAGCTCGTAGCTGTCAGGGAGGTTCATCAAGGGCCATACGTTGTTCAGATCCCTAGCGATAAGGATGAGATCGGAGAGTATAGTCCATCCACACCGGAGTATTCTCCCATCTCATCCGAGTACACTCCATCGACTCCTTCGAAGGAATCTACTGCCCGATTTTGTCCTAGTTATTCCTCTAGTACTGGCCAAAACTAGCCTCAAGATGGACACTCATCATCGATGTTGTCGTTTGCGTCAGTTCCCTCTACTGATTCATCAACTTCAATATGTTACAATTTAGAAGACGAAACCTTCTGAAGGCTTCATGATTCTTCTCCACATAATGCATATTTTCTAGGGTTGATGCATTAGTTGAAAAGATACAATAAAGATCAAGCTGATGCATGTTGTCCACTAGATGGTGGCGAAAACAATGAGTTCTTCTCTGGACTCTATAATGGTGTCAAAAAACTAACTCCCTGGTTTTCCTCCTCGCTGAAGAAATTTGTCCCAAGATGATGGGAAAACCAATGAGTTATTTTCTTGACACTATTATAGAATCTAGAGAAGAACTCATTGTTTCCGCCATCATTTGATGGACAAAATGCATCAGGTTGCTCTTCATCGTATCTTTTCAACTAATGCATCAACCCTAGAATTCTTGCATTATGTGGAGAAGAATCATGAAGCCTTCGGAAGGTCCCGTTTCCCAAATGGCAACATGTTGAAGTTGAAGAATCAGTAGAGGGAAGTGACGCAAACGACAACAGCGATGATGAGTGTCCATTTTTAGTCTAGTTTTGGCCAGTCCTAGAAAAGCAACTAGGACAAAATCGGGCAGTAGATTCCTCCGAAAGAGTAAATTCCAAACGACATTGCTTTTTTATTTATGTGTAAATAATGTAGTAATGTAGATTTTTCCTTGTGTTTGAAAAGTTTAGTAATAACGTAGATATGTCATTGCTTTTTTATTTATGTATAAAATTGACTGCTAAATTAGATTATTGTTTGAATTTTGGGCAAATTTGTTGCCAATATATTCTGCTGTCAATACTTGTTAAATTTCCCGCATTATTGTTATTTTAGAAAGCCTTTGGGCAGAAATTGAGGAATCGATAAAAATAATCAGGAAAAAAAAAGTAAGCTTTTACGCCGGTTATCTAAATAACCGGTTATCTAAATAACCGGTGTAAAAGGTCCTTCAAAAAAAATAACAAATAAACGATATAAAACATTGACATTTTACGCCGGTTAAATAACCGGTGTAAAAACCTCAACATACAACACTGAGAACATCTACACCGGGACCAAAACCGGTGTAAAATCCCCCTTCTGTACTAGTGATTATCTTTCGTAAATTTAAATTTAATAACTATGTAACGACACCACTGTGAACCGCTATCCTTTGAACAATTTTTTTTTTTTTAATTTGCTTAGCCATCGTATTTGTATGATGAAAATTAACACCTCACATCATTAAATTCAATATATTTCATTCACGTATTATATACGGCAATTTGCAAATTGCCAAACTCTTACAAGACATAAGAAGATTAGAGAGGATTTTTTAAATAAAAAAAATGATCAAATGTCAGAAAACCAATTCTTTTAACTAGAATGATAAGTTTCTCATATCAAGATTTGGAGAACTTGCCAAGGGGTGATATTAAGTCCATCTAAGGGAGCAAATTCGATATCCAAATGCAAAAAGAAAAAGCAAATTCGATATCCAAATGCAAAAAGAAAAGTAAATATCAAATCCATCCCTTTACCCAAATTATTCCAATTCACATGCTATAACTTTATCCAAAGTAGCTCAAAGGTTCTCCTGGCCACATTAAAAATTATTCTCAAAAATCAGAATCAAGAACAAGAACAAAGAGAAGTGATGTGAAGATACTGTTCAAGGAACCTTTGTTCTATTAAATTTTATGGTTTCCATTAGTTGTCTACAAAATGTTTGTCTAATTTAGCACCTGGTGAATGGGTATCGGCATATCAGATACGGTTTATTTTATAATAATCTTCCACTTCTATTTGTGTCTGATGACAAGTAGTTTAGTGACTTTGGTCTTTTATGACATATATATAAATTTTATTCCACATTATTAGCCTTTGATCATTGAAATGTTTTCTAATTTAATCACCTAGTATTACACCTTTTGCTCTTATCAAACAATTACAAATTCGGCATTTCCAATTGAATAATGCAAATTTGCACGCAGCTGACACATGCATTGCCTTTGGAATGCTTGGTTTTAATTAAAACTGAATCAGATTCTAAAACATTTTTAACAATTTTTGTTTTCATAGTGGTTTGGCCTGGTATATGCCATGCAATTAGAGCTCCTATATGGCCACATCTACCATACATCCTAATCCATTCATTGGCCAAAGATCAATCATTTTCTGTTTCTACAGTTAGATAGTATAACATTTAGGTCGAAATTCGTTGTTCTATATCTTCATAAGCATGCATATAATGAGTAAGTGAGTGAGTGAGTTAAAAAACTAGCCTAGCACTAGAATCTGCTACATTAACCAAGGCAGTACAAGTGAAGGGCAAGACAGGTAGTCATAGCCAACAGGGTTGACACAGATGGTTGGACCTTCTACTCGTACAAACTGTAACTTGTGTTCGAATCCTGAATTCCCTTGTCGATAGTCTATATGTAAATTTCATCACAAACCTCGCTAAGGCTAGTGGTTTTCCCTGGCCTTGCATGAGGTGTGCTTCTCCTAATCTAAATTTTTATCTATGAAAAAAAAAAGGCAAGTGGTCCTATATATATGTTGTAGTACTGACTTTAACCAAATTTGAGTATGGAAGCAAGTACAATTCTTGCTTTAATTTCCCTTTTAATCACAGGTCCCGCCTGCCTGCTAAGGATTCTAGAGGACCAGACTTATTTTTGTGCTAAAGGAAGAATGAAAATTTCAATTCAGGGTCCACCTTCCTTCTGTTTTAAATGGTGGGGGCTGGCTGAATAAGTTCCAAACTTATGGAGGGAGACAAAACAGAACGTATTCTTATTCCATTCTCTACCTCCAGAAACAGTTCCATGTAAGCATATTCCTGCAGTTTTTTGTTTACTTTTTTTAGTATTTCAAGGTGCTCTAGTCAATGAAACCTTTTTTTTATATGTTATTCATGTACAACTAATTAAGACCTTCCTTGGTGTCTTTGTCTGCATATTTTTAACATATATAAACATTCTATCAAACTATCTATCATGCTAAAAAGAACTAGGACTGAAAAAATGATTACAATATCAAACTTTGAAACAAAAATATCTAGTCCTCTTAACTTACAAGAATCTTCCATTACAACAAAGATAAATGATGAGTTTTGGCAGTTCCAAGTCGAGAGGAATATCAGATTCTTCAGAACCGAGTCAGGGGTAAAAAGTCCTCCTAAAATTTTTGGAATTTGATTCCCACTTTTGAAGGATCAATTCTTGGAACCTAATGTAGTTAGGAACTTGATATTTGCTACCAGTTTTTTTATTTTTTCTAGATTAAAGACTATGCACTAACCGTGTAAAACTTTTTTACAGTCATTCCAATCAGATTTTAACATGATGTCACTTGTTATATTAATTCCTAAAATACCTCAATAAACATCTACATGGTAAGATCTGATGGATGACTGTGTAAAATGGTTTTACACTCTCGGTGCATAGTCCTTAAACTTTTTTTTGGCATAAATTTTACAACATTTTAATTTATATGCAGAAATTTGTCTAATTTAAGGACAGTTGCAAGGGGGAAAAAGTGTACATCTTTTTTTTTTTTACTTATAAAGAGAAGTTGTGTGGCAGAGGAACTCAAATGGAATGTTTAGCAGTACTGCCTTAGAATGGAAAGTGGAACTTAAAAGGGGTCCACAACACAAGTGAGCAAAGTAGGAGGAAGGAACACTATCTATAAAGGATATAGTGCGGTTTAAAGGATATAGTGCGGTTTCCATTGGTTCTATCAAAGATTCCATGCGTTACTAGTTCCCTCTAGCTCTCATATATAACTATCTCTATGAGCAGGCTTTGCACTTAACAGAAATGTGTGTAGTGACTTTTAGAGGAAGCAAAGTGACTTGAACTAGAAGCTATCAAGTAAAGACACAAGACAAATGGTCTTCAATACATTTTATAAAGTTGTTTGTTTTTCAATGTCATGATGCTAATTATATGCGCTTTTGTTTTGCAGGTGGAATGTACTACCATCACCAACATCAAGGAAAGAGCTACATCCATTCTTCTTCTGAAAGACACATGTTCCTTCAAACTAGAAATGGATCTGGTGATTCTGGACTTGTCCTTTCAACTGATGCTAAACCTAGATTGAAATGGACACCAGATCTCCATGCAAGGTTTATAGAAGCGGTGCATCAGTTAGGTGGAGCAGACAGTGAGTATCCAACATAGTTTAGTATACACATCTTTTTCTAGATCATCACCAAATCTTGAAAATCACAGAATTTTCTTAATTATCTAATTCAAAGTGCAAACTTTCTACTGCAGAGGCAACTCCAAAAACTGTAATGAAACTCATGGGGATTCCAGGGCTTACCTTATATCATCTAAAGAGCCATCTTCAGGTAATAATCATTATGTATTTTAACCCTTATATTGAGCAATTACTGATCCTTTTCTTTTTCCCACAGAAGTACAGATTGAGCAAAAATATGCATGTACAAAATAACAACATGACACACAAAATCAGTAAGAGGAGAATTTCTTCCACTATGTCTAATCTATTTATATATGAATTCCACAAAGCTTTGTTTATGAACAACAAACTTATCTAACTTAATTGCCACAAATCCAGGTGCAGCAACAGAAGAAAGAATATCTGAAAACAATGGAACTCACATGCATAACTTAAGCCTTGCCCCTCAGTCTGACAAGTAAGAAACATTTCATATACTTCTTCTCAATGAACATTAATTAATTCTAACACTTAAGATTTTGTATACTAATATTCATTATCCATCTGGCAGAGATTTACACATAAATGAGGCACTGCAGATGCAAATAGAGGTGCAGAGAAGGCTAAATGAACAACTTGAGGTGCAAAGACTCCTCCAACTCCGGATAGAGGCTCAAGGAAAATACTTGCAGGGTGTGCTGGAGACAGCTCAGGAAACACTTGGAAGACAGAATTTGGGAACAGTAGGAGGACTTGAAGCTGCTAAATTTCAACTTTCAGAACTTGTGTCCAAAGTATCCTCTCAGTGCCTCAACTCATCATTTTCAGAGCTGAAGGAGTTACAAGGATTTAGTCCGAAGCAAATTACACAAACCAACAAGCCAACTAACTTCTCCATGGACAGTTGCCTCACATCATGCAATGGATCACAAAAGGAACAAGAAGTACAAAATGGGGGAATTAGCTTAAGACCCTTCAACGGCCATAGATTCATGGAACCAAAGGATGCCATAGAGGCTCCCAATCCAAACCTACACACCTTTCTCACCCCAATGGGCAAGAATGTAGAAACAAAAAGTTATGTAGTAGAAAGAAGTCCAAGCAACTTATCTATGAGCATTGGAGTAGAAGGAGAAACAGACAACGGAAGCAGCATGTATCCCGAGAAAATAATCATGGGAAGACAGTTAGATGGTGAATTCCAAAAGCGAATTAACACTACTGTGACAGAACCAATGAAACCAATGGTCGAGAAGGTTTCTCAAGATTATAGATTGTCTTCTAATTACTTTGCAGCAGCAAAACTGGAGCTAAGAACTGAAGATAATGATGCTGCAGCGAGTTGTAAACAACTGGATTTGAATGGATTCAGTTGGAGCTGAGGGATTAACAAAGAACATGGACAAAGAAAGCATTGAAAACAAGGGTAATCCAATTTCAAATTCTGTCATAAACGGAGGATGGAAGGAGGAGCGATGTATTGTTAATTTATTATTACAATATCTATCAGCTGTTCTTTCTTTCGGCTCAAGTGGCCACTGACCAGATACTGGTTACTTTTAGACTGTATAATGTGATTTATAATCTCCCCTAACTAGTGCAAATTCATTCTTTCCAGGGAGCCAAATCTCTTAGTATAATATTATAGCGGCTCAAGAGATTTTCCATTTAATGAGGTGCCTTGAAGGAAAGAAAGGCATGATTGATAGTAATCAAAGTGGACTTAGAAAATGCATATGTTCGGCTTTGATAGGAGTTTATTATTGATACTATGTGCTACTTTAATATATGAGCACAATTCATTGCTCTTATGAGCCACTATACAGGGTAGTGTTCCATGCAAGTACTTTTCAATTGTAAAAAGTTTAAACTATCACAGTATTCGACAAGGAGATCTATTATCACCTTATATTTTTGTGATCTGTGTAGAATGTCTCACTTTTGCTTAAACAATTTGTTGTTCAATGAAATGTGTCGAGGCTTATATCTTATCATAGAATTATTTGATCCATCTCAAATACGAGTAGAGATCCTCGGAGATCTCCATTACTAAAGTTTTTGGTGTATAAATGCACATAAATATGTCACCATTTTAAAAACGGAAATCTCGCGAGAGTTTCCATCGCGAATAGATCATGACCATTTTTTATTGGTTAGTCAAACATTCCACTAACACGGAAGTATAGTGGTTCTAGGAGTAAAAACTCAAATTGGTCCTAACAAAAATTACGGAGACCAATTTACTCATTGAAAAATGAAAAATACTAATTTAGTCTTTAAGAATCTCAAATGTGGGTCAACTCTCATATCTTATTCATCCCTATCCTATCATGACCATTAAACGACCCTAAAAACGTCCATTATAATGATAAAAATTTACGTTTAGTTCTTTCTTATTGGGTTATGCATTTGTGCTACTTACTCCATGACTTTAATCAAATTTGTTGAAAAAGCCTAGATAAAGCGAGTTGAATTTCCTGATTTTGTAACTTTTAAGACTCGTTTGATAGTCAGAATAAGATATGTTGTGATGTGATCCTGTTAAGCCACACACAGAGGCCAGCGAAATATAGAACAATTCAATCAAAAACAACACTGGAACTTAACAATGCAGAATTAAGGAAACGAAAGTAAGAATAAGGAACAAACACACCAAGATTTGTTGACGCAGTTCAGCACCAATGATTGATGCCTACATCTGCGGGACTTTGCACAACATCGTCCAATTCATTTTAGAGCCAATACAAGATTTACAATAAGCCATTGTTGATTTCTCAGCTCTCTCTAAGTGATGGTGTTTTCTCTCAAACCCATGAACCCGATTACACCCTTCCCCACAATAACACCTATTGCAGTGAATCTCTCTATGTGTAATCCTCACGAAACAAAGGAATGAATCCACCCTCAACACCTAAAGCTCACTCCTCTTTATAAAACCAGATTCATGAACTAGAGGGTTGTTACAAGTTAGTTGCTCCTAACTAAAAAACAGTTACAAACCGAGATCTAAGAAAAAACAGAAATAACCAACTAATGGCCACATCAGCAATTAGTTGTAAAACTGACTTAGACTAATATGCCACCTTAGCAACAATTTCCACCTTGGCATATTGCAAACACTAGCCCTGACAATCCTCACAATGTTGTGCTATCCAAACTGCTGGTGATCAACCAACATCTATCTTTGGTAAGTTTAAGCAATGCCTAAACTTACTCAATGGAACCACCTTGGTGATGAAGTCTACTGGGTTATCTGTTGTGTTCACCTTCTCAATCTGAACCATCCCATCTGAAATAACATCCCTGATCCAATGCAGCCTTATATCTATATGTTTAGTCCTTTCATGATGAGTGTGATTCTTACAAAGCTGAATTGCACTTTGATTATCGCAGAAAACACTAATACTGTTTTGTTGAATTCCTAATTCACTGATTAGTCCCTTCAACCATATTGCTTCTTTGATAGCCTCTGTAACCCCAACATATTCTGCCTCAGTTGTTGACAAAGCAACAATATGCTGCAAAGATGCCCTCCAACTGACAGTATTTCCAAACAGTGTGAATGCATAACCTGTAAGAGACCTCCTCGTATCCCTATCTCCTGCAAAATCAGTATCCACAAAACCCTGAGCTCCACCTTGAACCTGATCCTGTTTGCCATACTTTGAACCTCTATTGACTGATCACTTAATGTATCTGAGAATGTGCTTAACAGCAAGCCAGTGTTGGTGACATGGATTGCTCATATACCTACTGACTAGGCTCATGGCATAGGCTACGTCTGGCCTAGTACACACCATAGCATACATCAAGCTTCCTACAACACTAGAGTATGGTACCTGTTCCATTTTTGACCTTTCTTGAGTATTACTGGGATAATCTTCCTGTGACAGTTTGAATTGTGCAGCTATAGGAATGTTAACTGGTTTTGATTCCTTCATGTTGAACCTACCCAAAATCTTCTTAAGATAAGTTTCCTGAGTTATGCTGAGAATTCCATCATTATCATGCCTTGTAATCTCCATGCCTAATATTCTCTTAGTCTGCCCCAAATCCTTCATTTCAAATTTGGTCTTCAACATTTGCTTGAGCTTGTTGATTTCATTCATGCTATTGCTAGCAATGAGCATGTCATTAACATATAGAAGTAGATAAATGTAACCATCCCTGTCCAGCCTCTTGTAGTAAACACAATTATCATAATTGCTTCTTTTGTATCTGATACTAAGAATGAAGGTATCAAATCTCTTATACCATTGCCTTGGGGATTGTTTCAATCCATAGAAGGACTTCTGAAGGTAACCGACCCAATTCTCCTTTCCCTTCACTTCATAGCCTTCTGGTTGTCTCATATAGATTTTCTCCTCACGATTACCATGCAAAAATGCTGTCTTGACATCCATTTGTTCCAAGCATAGATCAAATTGAGCAACCATAGCAAGGATTACTCTAATTGAGCTATGTTTGACCACTGGAGAGAAAATCTCATTAAAGTCAACACCTTCTCTTTGAATGTATCCCTTAGCAACCAACCTAGCTTTATACCTAGGTGGTTCACTCTCAGTGTTGCCCTCTTTCTTCTTGTAGATCTACTTACTTCCTACTAGTTTGACTCCCTCGGGTTTCTTAACAAGTTTCCAAGTCTGGTTCTTATACAAAGATTGCATTTCTTCTTCCATTGCAGTGCACCACTTCTCACTGTCTTTCCTGTAGATAGTAGCCTTATAGGTACTTGGTTCCTCACTATCAATTGTCATGGCAGTGTTTAGAGCATAGGCTATAACATCCTCATAACCATACCTCTTAGGAGCTATAGCTGTCCTCCTTTCCCAGTCTCTGCACAACAAATAGTCATCGTGTTTTCATCAGATTCTGCTCCTTTATCCTCCTCAAACTGACCTTCAAAAGCCTGATCTTGAATGTTCTGTTCAGTGTTCCCTTTCTTCTTAGTTTTCACTGGCTCCACCTCAAGCTGGGCATCTCCTCCACTGTTTCCTTTTCCAATAACTTTTGCAGTGTTGTTCTTGTTGACAAGTTCAGTTTCATTGAATTTTACATCTCTACTAATTATGCACTTCTTATCATGAATAGGCCAAATTCTATAGCCTTTAACCCCTTCTGGATATCCTATAAGCAGTCCCCTTTTAGCTCTTGGTTAAAATTTTCCCTCATTGACATGATAGTAGGCAGGACACCTAAATATTCTCAACTTTCCATAATCAGTAGGATTGCTATTTCACACCTCTTGAGGTGTTTTGAAATTCAACACAGTTGAAGGACTTCTATTGATCAAATAACAAGAAGTATGCACTGCCTCCCCCAGCTTTCCATAATCAGCAGGATTGCTATTCCACACCTCTTGAGGTGTTTTGAAATTCAACACAGTTGAAGGACTTCTATTGATCAAATAACAAGGAGTATGCACTGCCTCCCCCAAAAAATTCTTGGACAAATTTGCATTTGATAACATACACCTAACCCTTTCTAAGAGAGTACTATTCATTCTCTCAGCAATACAATTTTGTTGAAGTGTTTTCCTGACAGTGTTATTCCTATAAATTCCATGCACTTTACAAAAATTATTAAACTCTTCCCCACAGAATTCAAGCCCATTGTCAGTTCTTAATGTCTTAATTTTTCTGTCACACTGATTCTCTACTCTAGCTTTCCATTGCACAAAGGTTTTAAAAGCTTCATCTTTTCTTCTTAACAAGTAAATCCATACTTTTCTACTTAAGTCATCAATAAAAGTAATAAAGTACTTGTTACCTCCATGAGATTGAATCCTAGTTAGTCCCCATACATCTGAATGGATGTAATCAAGCTTCCCTTTTGTCTTGTGAATGTCATTGCTGAACTTGATCCTTGTTTGCTTTCCAAATACACAGTGTTCACATAAACCGAGTGCTTCCAGCTTATCTCCACACATCAAGTCTTGTTTCTCCAATTCTTGCAGACCTTTTTCACTGATATGCCCGAGCCTTTGATGCTACATCAGTCCTTTATTTGAACTTGGAGCTGTTACCACTGAAGATATGCCAGTAATGGCATCACCCTTTAACACATATAGGCAGTTTCTTTTCCTGTCCCCTTTCATGACAACTCTTGATCCCTTTAGCACTTTCATGACTGAGTCTTCTGCTTTGAAACTACAACCGGCTTCTTCTAGAGTACCAAGAGAAATTAGACTCCTCTTTAGATCTGGAACATGTCTAACCCAAGTTAATACCTTCTCAGTTCCATCAATTAGTTTAATTCTAATTAACCCAATGCCAACAACTTTGCAAGTTGCATTGTTCCCCCATCACAACCTGACCCCCTTCATAAGATTTGTAGTCACAAAACCACTCCTTATTCGAGCACATGTGATATGAAAAACCCGAGTCCATTATCCACTCAGATGTTTCCTGGTTGTCGGCTGCCACCAGAACTCCAGCACTATCATACCCATTAGATGCAACAGAAGCATCACCATCATCATCATTAGATAATTTCTTCTTAGATTTCCTCTCGGACAAATTTTCTTGAAGTGACCCTCCTTGTGGCACACAAAACACTTGAACTTTCCCTTTGACTTGGATCTTGATCTATTCTTTCCTTTATTATTGTCCCTCTTTTCACTTCTTCCTCTTGCAGAAAGATTTTCTCCCAACCCAGTTTTCCTAGTTTCAGTTTTCTTGGATAATTCTTTAGCCATTAAGGCAACCTACACCTCTTCAAGAGAAATTGCATCTCTCCTGTAAATAAGAGTATCTGCAAGGCTATCATATGAACTTGTCAATGATCAACTTAAGAGCAGGGCTTGATCTTCATCCTCTATCTTCACATCAATGTTCTCTAGGTCAAGAATTAACCTATTGAACTCATCCATGTGATCTTCAATGGACACATTTGATTGCATCTTTATAGTATACAGTCTCTGTTTCAAATACAGCCGATTTGCAAGTGTCTTGGTCATGTAAAGATACTCAAGTTTAAGCCATAGAGTAGCAGCAGATTTCTCCTTTGATACCTCGCGAAGAACTCTGTCTCCCAGGCACAAAATGATGGCACTATGTGCTTTATCCAGCTTTTCCTTTTTCTCTTTGTCTGAGAGAATAGCACGCAGCTTCTTCTCCCTTTCCAAGGCTTCTTCAAGGCCCCATTGAACCAGGATTGCACGCATCTTCATTCTTCACAATGCAAAATCGTTCTTGCCATTGAACTTCTCGATATCGAACTTTGTCATCGCCATTAACCTCCTTTCTTGATCTTCTTGCTACTGATACCAGTTGTTGTGATGTGATCCTATTAAGCCACACACAGAGGCCCGCAAAATATAGAACAATTCAATAAAAAACAACATTGAAACTTAACAATGCAGAATTAAGGAAACGAAAGTAAGAATACGGAACAAACACACCAAGATTTGTTGACGCAATTCAGCACCAATGATTGATGCCTATAATATATATATATATATATATATATATATATATATATATATATATATATATATATATATATATATTATCGCGGGACTTTGCAAAGCATCATCCAATTCATTCCAGAGCCAATACAAGATTTACAGTAAGCCATTGTTGATCTCTCAACTCTCTCTAAGTGATGGTGTTTTCTCTCAAACCCTTGAACCCGATTACACCCTTCCTCATAAGAACACCTATTGCAATGAATCTCTCTATGTGTAATCCTCACGAAACAAAGGAATGAATCCACCCTCAACACCTTTAGCTCACTCCTCTTTATAAAACCAGATTCATGAGCTAGAGGGTTGTTACAAGTTAGTTGCTCTTAACTAAAAAAAGTTACAAACGGAGAGCTAAGAAAAAACATAAATAACCAACTAATGGCCACATCAGCAATTAGTTGTAAAACTGACTTAGACTAATATGCCACCTCAGCAACAAGATAGATAATATACGATGAGTTATCATATCTTGTCTAAATATATTATTTGGTGGACTAGCATAGAAAGATAAATCAATCTTATCATCCAATCTTATTCAGTATCATGTCATCTAGTTAAAATTCTATCTTATAGTAAGGGCTGGTTAGAAAACATCATAGTAAGATTAAAAATTTGTTTCCTCATTCACCATACAAAATATATTTTACAATTTGAATTAAAAAATAAAGTTTAATCTTATAAAATATAAATATCTACTATATATATTATATAAAATGGAGTTTTACCACTTAGACTTATGCCACGTGGCAGCTTCACATTCATTATTTTTCCACCTAAATGTAAAATATTTTTTTATTTTTTAATTCATGATATTTTATTAGTTAAGATATGTCAATTAATTAATGTTCATATCTGCACTTTTACCATTCAATCAAATTTGAATTAATTCAAATTCAAAATGTAATAAATTAAAGCATACCATTCAATTAATTCTCATATCTGGACCTTTGTCATTCAATCAAAATATTTTTTTTGATATAATCAAAATATTATCTAAGTCATGTGACACCATATGAATTATTAAATTTTTTTCCTAAATTAATTTCTTTATTTATTTTTGCCTAAACGTATGAATCAAATTTTTAGTTATCTATTATTCAGTATCTACAATATTATATAAAATTGGTTTAAAAAAATACTATATTATATAAAATAGAATTCTACCACGTAGACTCATGCCATATGGCAGATCCACATTCATTTTATTAATTTTAGTTTTTATTATTAATACTAAGATTCACCATATAAAGTCATATTACTATTTGCTATTGTATAATAACTTCAACTTTTTTCCACATGATTCGTAATTCTCGATGATGCACGGGTTATTACGCTAGTATTTAAAGTAAAATTAAGAATATAAAAATTATTAATAAAAAATATTAAAAATTAACTTAATTAAATATATCTAAAAAGAACAAAATTAATTTTAAAAAATTATATGTAATTTTGTAACAATGGTAATTTTATTATTTTATGTTATTTAAAAATAGAAATTATAACAAAATTGTAAAAAAGGTTAAAACATAATAAATATTAAAGTAAAACCTAAAATTAAAATAATTAAATTATCAAAATAAAATTTGGTTTAATTTATAAAAATATTAATAATTAATTCAAATAATATATGCATTTTTTTGCAATGGTAATTTATTGTTTTATATGATTTTAAAAACTAAAATTTTTAGGACAATAACTTAAAATATAATAAATAAAATACTCAAAAAATAATGTAAAATATAAAAAATATATAAATTAATTTTATTTAATAAAAGTTATAAAAATTAAATTTAGAAACTCTATATTATTTTCCTGTATAAAAATTGTATATATTTTTTATATTGAAAAAAAATTATATAATTTGTCACAAAGATATTGTGTCATTAATGATTTATATCATATCATAATATTATGCGGTTTATCGTGAACATAATGATTTTCCTCAAAAATGATAAAATAATACAATATTATTCATTGCGCCTGATAGGATAAAAGTTTATCATATCTATTTCTCATCCTACTTTTATCTAACTCTCTTATCCTATAATATCATCCTTATAATATCATGTTCATCAAACATCTAACTCTCTTATCCTATAATATCATCCTTATAATATCATGTCCATCAAACACCCTCTTATCGCAATCCTACATTTACTTCATTAGCCAGTGGTCAAAATAGAATAATTATTTTTTTTACATTTTATTTCTTACAAATTCACAAGGAGCATATTGTGATCCATTTATGAAATATACATTTTATATAAGTTCTTATATAAAAATTTACATAAATAATGAACGAAGAATAGAATAAGTACATAGTATTTTAGTTAATTGTTTTTTACTAGAGTATGGTAGTTAATTGTTAAAATATTTTTTTTGACAACTTTTTAAAATCTTAATCACTTAACAATATATTTTTTAAGAGGTAATCACTTTTTTTTTTTTGACAATGAGAGGCAATCACTTTTATATATATATATATATATATATATATATATATATAACCAAGTGCTCTTGGCCTAGTGGTGGAATACTAGGGTGCTTGGGGGTCGGCCTGTTGGTGTGGGCAGCCAACAATGGTCCTTGAACCAATGTTACAAGAATCAGTTAACAGTATTAACAATAGTATTATTTAATAATAATTGGCTAAAGCCGAAATAAAAATGTGGAAAAAAAGTGTAGGCGGGTTTGGTTTGGGCGGCGAAATAGCGGAATAAGGGATCTGTGGGTGCCTAAAACACTATGCTTTCAACAGATACCCAATAATAAAGCCGAAAACCCCATCGCTCTCTCTCTCTCTCTCTCTCGCTAACATTCACTTCGTGTTTTCCGCTTCCATCTCAAACCAGCGCCACCATCTCCTCTGTAAGCCTTCAAATCTCCCCCCCCCCCTTTTTTTTTGTAAATTTTTTTCATTCTCCATCTCTCTCAGTCTTAGTAATTATCGTTGTGTATTATGGATGGTTTAGATTGTGTGATTTATTTGAGCTAGTTATACCTCTTCATCAAACCTTAATCAGGGTTTCTCTTTTCTCATACCAACTGCATGTATGTATCTGATCATTTTTGTACTAAATCAGCATCTTCAAATGTTCCTCCTTGTATGCTTGAGGAACGTGGGTGTTGTTCGTTATTCTAAAAACCAGAAAAAAAAACTTTTTTTTTTTCCTAAATCCCCTATGATGGGGTTTTGGTGTTTGATTTGCAACTGGATGGAACATGTTTGTGTGAATGATTTTACATGTTATGCTTATGGTTTGCCTACTTTGTTTGTCTCTCTGGTCTTGATGTTTGGCTAGGATTTTGTTCTCGTTTATAGGTTTTCTTGCAAAGAGACACACTTTATGTTCCGTGCTGACTTTATGTCTTATTTGTTGAGGCAATTGAGTGGTGTTGCTAGGGTTTCAGAGTCTAAATTCTGTATTTAGACTGCCTATGAAAGAGTTTTTGTTTTGTGCGCAACAAGTGTATAACAATGTTGGCTTTGAGCATAGAATGAGGCCATTTTATTTAGTTGTTTTGATTGCAAACTTGGAGCCTCGAGTGAAGAGCAGAGAGCCACTATCTTGCTTCTTCTCATACTGCTCCATAAAACAAGAGCCTTTTATATAACAGGAATGGAATCGGTTCCATTCTTTGTAAATTATTATGGCTTAAATTCGTTCAACATCAGGGTATGAAGTCAATTTTACAATTTGCTTTAGGATTAAAGTCCTTTACTTACTTACCTACATTAAATTTAGTTACAATTGTGGTATAATCCCCTTTTTTGGTTTTGTATTGTTTTAAATCAACCTACAATTGTCATCTGCAAGCACTATCCCTGGCCAAGCAGATGATGGTTTAAGCCTTGAAGGTTCACTAGTGAAGGGATTTTGAGACAGAATGGGATGAGAAGAACTAAGCAAAGAAAAGTGTCAAAGTCACTGTTCACTCAATCATTCTGTGCATGTTGAATGTGCGGGCTACTGCATTGTAATTGGATGGCATGAAATTATATAAACCAATTATAAGATGCTTCTACAAAATTGTGTCTTGTTTTGTTTCGGAAGTGAGCATTGTAATTGAAATACTGTTAAGGACCGACTCTCTTTGTGGCTTAATCTGATAGGTGAAGGCATCAGATTGGTTTTATATCTCTAACACCCTATGTCGTTCTTAAGAGTTAAGACATATATTTTTTGTCAATGTAATGATAAGAAATAAAAAGCTAAAGATTATATGTGGATATTAAGGGTAATTAATTGCACATTTGTTTTCTGATGTCTGCATCATAGTTTTATACTGTGTGTGTGATATTACGCATGGCAGCTATACTTTTGGTGAAATATCTTCCGCGTGGCTAACCTACTACAATATAATCAAGGTAGTTTTATTATTTTAGTTCTTACAGAAGGGTGTTGGTATTTAGAGAATGTGTTTGCCTAGAGATGTCAGTCTTATAGAACATTAACTGTGTCCAATTGGGTTTCTTTCATTAGTATAAAACTTATTTAACTCTTCTTAATTTTATTATATTGATTCATTTTCAGGTTGATCATGGCAACCATGTCAACTGCGAAGGTTTCCCCCCTTTGCGTGTTTCAAACTGCAAGCCGCAATCAATCCACCAGTGCTACCATAGTGAAGTGCCCTTCCTCTTTTGGGTCTGTGAGGAGTGTCTCCAGATCTTTTGGCTTGAAGTCATCCTCGTCATTTAGAACTACCGCCATGGCTGCTTACAAGGTTAAGCTGATCGGACCAGATGGAAAAGAGAACGAGTTTGAAGCCCCCGATGATGCTTACATCTTAGATGCAGCAGAGAATGCTGGAATTGAACTCCCTTATTCGTGCCGTGCCGGAGCATGCTCTACCTGTGCTGGGAAGATTATTTCTGGTTCAGTGGATCAGTCCGATGGCTCATTCCTGGATGACAATCAACTGAAGGATGGGTTTCTGCTTACCTGTGTCTCCTATCCAACTTCAGACTGTGTAATTGAAACTCACAAGGAAGGAGAACTCTACTGAGAAATGCTGGCCTGAAAGTTAAAACCACCGCTGGAGGAAACTGGGAATTTAAGGTAGATTTTGCTGCTGATTTGCTTGTTCTGCTTTAGAATCAGTCCTTCTTTTGGCATTACTAGTGATTTGGGATGATGGATTTCTGTTAATGCAAGCAAGCACTGTGGTTTTGAGATGATAAGCACCTTCGTTTGCCATTTAAATGTGATGAAAAACATCTCAACTTTTGATGAAAAATCATCCTTTCATAATTGGTCGAGAAATTTCACTTTTCTCTTTAAAATTTCACTTTTCACCCAAAAAGCATAGGACATCATTTTTGGAAAATGATAAATAGTAAGAAAACGGTTCCGTCCAATGGTGTTTGGATTTGAATATATTTTAACTTTGATCTATTTTAAAAATATAAAACTACATGTTGTATATATTCGTCCAAATTCGTATGAAAATTCTTCGTACTAAATAGCAACACTCCATATTTTTTTTCTTGTTATTTTAGAATGATTAGTCATGTACAAATACAAATGTTTGTGAGGCTGTCAGCCATATGTGGTCAGTGTGTGTTCAAGTGGGCCATGTTTTGAAATTCACATGTTATAGGCAATCACAAATTTTTAAGGAATCGGCTCCTCTAAAGTGAACAACTCCTTTTAGGGTGTGATTGGTTCACAAGGGAAATTGTGAAGAGAGAGTATGAAAAGAGAGAAAAATGTGAGAAATTGGGTAGATTTTGGGTATTGATTGGAATAAGAAAAAGAGAAGAGAGAAGTGTATTATTTTTTAAAAGACATCAATGTCTTTGACTAAAAATTTAAATAATTTAAGATATAAGGAGAGAATAGAGGTAGAAGTGGTAAAAGAAAAAAAAAGTTGCGTGTTGCCCGTTCTCTCGCCACTTCTGCGAAGAAAACTTTTTCGCGTCCCACCTTTTTTTTTTCTTTCTCGTCATTTGCACTGCTTCCAATCACGCTGCCCTTTCATTTTCTCCTCATTCTCTCGCTTGATATTTTCTTTCGTTGCATTTCATGCGCAACCAATCGCAATGTTGAGTATAAAGTAATTTCAACTAGAGAAAATCAATGGTAACAAATCATGGAATTGTAAATCTAAAGTGAGAAAAGTGTAAAGTGAATAATCTTAATAATTAATGAGAAAATTATGGGTTGGTTTGTTATATATATATATATATAAAATATCGATTACTTACTTTATATTCTCAATTGAATTATTTACTTTAAAGGAGTGAAACCCAATCCATCAAAAAAAAAAAAAAAAAAAGGAGTGAAACCCATTACTTCACATGGCCTTAGATTTCGTTATTGCTATTTGCCAAATCAAAAGAGCGAGCTGGATTGGATTCTTTTTGTTATGATCCAATTTGTCAGAAGCAAACAAAGGAAGGGACGTTGAAAAGCAGTCCAAATCACCTTTTTATTTATTTTTTGGTTACACCTTTTTCTTTTTTCTTCCTAAGCGATATCACAAAAGGAAATTAATAATATTTTGAGGGCATTATTAAATGCACCCCCCACCTGGTGGGTACACCCCCCATTTTTTGAATTTCTCAAAATATCCCCGAATAAAAACAGCAGAAATTCTTTTTTTTTTTATTCTGAACATTTTACCGAAAATTGCAATTTTCGGTATACATTGTATACCGGAAATTACAATTTTCGGCAACAAATTTTAAACACAATGTTACCGGAAATTGTAATTTCCGGTATACAATTTGCGAAATTCCCAGAATACCCCCTTGAATAACACAACAAAAACTCAACCTTCACCCCGATTCACTCACACTCACTTCCGAAAATTCTAAATTCTTGAAACTGAAAACGCTTTAATCTTACCGGAAATTGAAAATTTTCGGTACGTATTTTTTTTTGTTTTTTAAACATAGTTTCGGAAATTGCAATTTCATTTCCGGTATACAATTTGTATACCGAAAATTGCAATATCCGGTGATAGTGTGGTTATAATTTTTGTACCGAAAATTACAATTTTCGGTACGCAAATTGTGTGGTGATGGTGTGGTTATAATTTTTGTACCGAAAATTGTAATGTCCGGTACGCAAATTGTATACCGAAAATTGCAATTTCCGGTGATAGTGTGGTTAAAATTTTTGTACCGGAAATTGCAATGTCCGGTACGCAATTTGCATACCGAAAATTGCAATTTATCTTTTGCGTACAACAATGTGTTTTAACTTAAATTTATCTTTTTTTAATGTAAAATGTGTTTAATTAATCTGCATTTTTTCAGGTATTTCTTAAGCCCGGATATCCATTGCCTAACGTCGCTCCCAGTTGGCGTCAATATGCTTATCCGGAGGCTCACTCATGGGCAACACTGTATGCTGCTCGATTGCAGGAATGGTTCACACTATTTTCGCCGTTGCATCATACTACACGACAGTACCCAGATGACCGTGTACGATTGGACGACGATTGATTACATTGTAGTAATATGTAGTACACTTTATTATTTTTAAATGTGGGTTTGGTTTTTTTAATGTTGAATTGACATCCAGAGTGAATTATGTTGTTGGTTATGCAATATAATGTAATGTGACGTTGGTTTTTTTAGTGTTGAATTTGCTGTCCAAATGTATCATTTTTTTCTATAAACCTCGTGAAGTTGGCTCATTGTTGGGAGTGTAGGCTATGCGAATAAAAAAGAACGAGCGAGTGGCCACGATTAAACAACATCAAAAAAGAAGTGCAAATATAACAAAATGTAAATATAACAACAAAAGATGTCCAAATATAACAAAAAAACATAATAAACATAAAAAAACCCTATCGTCTCCATCGCCGACGCTTATGCCGGATGTGGTCGCCTCCGTCCCACCCTGCGCTATCTGTAGTGCCTGGGCAATATACTCGGCAAGCAGAGAGGGGTCCATCATCTCATAGTCGGTCTCGAGAGGTTTGCCTGGAGAATCTTGGTGGATCGAGGCGACCTCTCGATCCATATCATCACAACGCGGCTGCAAATTATAACAAGACATCAGAGAGACATAAGAGAAAATAAACAAACACAAAAAATACATAATGTGTATCTAAACACTTACACAATCAGGGGCACTCCGCTGGATACGAGGCCAGGTATAAATTGGGGACAATCGACATGATAGAGTGCATAGGAAACTATATCCATGCATCCATAATCTCCGCAGCTGTGGGACGCGGTGGTGGTGGCCCGGGAATGTCCTGGATGTAGCCGAACTGCCTGACTACCCTCTCAGGCAGGTACGACATAATAAACGAGGCACACCGGATGTACCCCGAAAACAAGCACACGGGATGACAACCCGCCCTAATGCCCTCCCACTGTCTCCAAACAACGTCATCGACTGTCAACGCATCCAGCGCTCTCCTGAAGGCCCCCACCTGGTCGTCACCCTTAACCGGCGACCACCTCATGGCTCGTGTCATGCCCGAGGTGATGTCGTTATCCTTCCTCTTGCAGAGACGAGGGAAATACTCATATATCTATGCATGTGACAACAATAACGAATCAACACGCCATACAAAATTTTTAAATAAATAATTGTTTACAAAAATAGGCTGCGTACCTGAAGAAGTGTCATGTATCCGCCAATCTGCTTAGTGTCATGCAGGCTAGCGTCTCCCAGATATCCATACAAGAAGGCTAGTGCAGCACTAGCCCATGACACACTACCAACCGCCCCTAAGTCACGTACCAGGTCCAGATACTTGATGTCAATATATATATGGCTTTTGTCTGCCAAAATGGTACAGGCCAGTAGCAACATTATCATTGCCATGGCTGCACAGTCCCACTGTCCATCGTAAACGCGCTGGTCATATGTCTTCATCAAGAAGTCAATACTCATATGAGTGCCCCTCATATCTGTCGTCTCCTTGTTTGCCTCTTCATATGTACACCCCAACAATGTCTGTAAATAAGATATGACAATGTCTGGATCCATCACTGGGGGTACATAAAAAGAGCTGCTCACTTTAAGGCCTAGGAGGACAAACACATCATCAAGCGTGACTGTCATCTCTCCAAAGGGCAGATGGAAGCTGCTCGTCCCCGATGCCACCTCTCTACAAAGGCTGACAGTAAGGCCCTGTCAACCATCCTGAAGCTGCAGTATAGCAAGGAGGTTAGGTCGGCCTCCGAGAGATGGTCATTTACATGAGGAGGCAGTGGTACTCTTCCACTCAACCATTTTTGCAACTTCAGACCGTGAGAGGCCACCTTAAGCGCATCACGCTCCTGCACACAAATAAACATCATTGATCATATAAAAAAATAATAAACATTTGATCAAATAACAACCAGTTATATACCTGCCCCTGCCATATCTGATAGGCAACATGATGCTAATAATCTGTAAGCAACGACCCATCGTAAGGTCCTCCAAGAAAGGGAGCCTGGTCTCCAGCTATACCATGGTCTCCTCCAGCTATATCCTCTGGAGCCTATACAAAATGAGGATCCTGGTGGCCAACTACATCCTCGTGCGACGACTGCTGTAATACGCCTCGGCGCTCGAGCGGTCGGGTCGCTAGATTGTCACGTGGGGGTGCACTACCAGAAGTGGAAGCTACTCCTCTCCCTCTCGACTTAGGCATATCTGAAAGACAAATAAATCAATTATATTAAAATGCAATAAAATAAAAATTGTACCGGAAATTGCAATTTTCGGTACGCAAATTGTATACCGGAAATTGCAATTTCCGGTACAAAAATTTTAACCACACTATCACCGGAAATTGCAATTTCTGGTATACAATTTGCGTATCGGACATTGCAATTTTCGGTACAAAAATTATAATCACACTATCACCGGAAATTGTAATTTTCGGTACAAAAATTATAACCACACTATCACCGGATATTGCAATTTCTGGTATACAAATTGTATACCGGAAATTGCAATTTCCGGAACTATGTTTAAAAAACAAAAAAAATACGTACCGAAAATTTTCAATTTCCGGTAAGATCAGAGCGTTTTCAGTTTCAAGAATTTAGAATTTCTGAAAGTGTGAGTGAGTGAATCGGGATGAAGGTTGAGTTTTTGTTGTGTTATTCAAGGGGGTATTCTGGAAAATTCGCAAATTGTATACCGGAAATTGCAATTTTCGGTAAGAATTTTAAACACAATGCTACCAGAAATTGCAATTTCCGGTAAAATGTTCAGAATAAAAAAAAAATTGCTGTTTTTATTCGGGGGTATTTTGGGAAATTCGAAAAATGGGGGGTGTACCCACCAGGTAGGGGGTGCATTTAATAATGCCCTATTTTGAAATGCTTGCATAGCAGGTTCCATACACCACTGGGAGAGAAATGCATTTTGGGTGAACTATATATTTCACCCTCTATCTTCCTCAATTGTGACGTGAAAATTGCGGAAAAGTATAGCTCCAACAAATATACAACAATATAGTTTTACGTTCCATTCCCTTTTTTTAATGAACGCTTCGTGTTCCATTCTTAAATGGTCTAAGTCTGACTACTTCTACCGTACTTAATTTGCTATGTAATCGTAAGTGGGTTTCCATGTAGCCTAATACTCTATGATTTAATATGTTTTGAATATTTGTCACACAAAAAAAATATGTTTTGAATAAATGATTGCTGTAATATTCTTACAGCAAAAGCGTGGGATAATCAATAAAAGCAAAATTATCTCAATGGAAGTACCAGTAGTAAGGGAGAAACAATGGAATGGAAATGAGCAAACTTTAGTTGGTAGAGCGGACAACGTATCACAATTTATCAAGCAACGTGTAACCAATATATAAAAATGAACAACCCTTTACCCTAATCAATTCATAAATAAAGAGACTGGATTCAAATCTATGGGTCATGTACACTAGCTAATCAATATTCTAAGTTGGATGGAAGAACAGATTTTCTTAGATTCAACATGCAACATAGTATAAAGAAGAACAAATTAAAATAAATAAATAAACTAAAAATCTCAATGGTTAGGACAACTCCAAACACCAACACAAAGAAGGAATAGAAGAGGTTGATATGCGATAGAGGGAGTAAGTTGTACATGAGATCAATGAGGAGAGGTTAAGCATGCGTGTCTTTGACAATTAGGACAACAACCTGTGTGTCTTCAACAACGATAGAGGGAGAGTACCTGGGTGGCTGCGGCGTTAAGATTGGCTGAGACAAAAATAAATATAGAATGGTTGAGAGAAAACACTTAGTGGTGCGACTACAATGACACTGGAGGGAGCGTACTACGATGTGAGGAGTTCACAAGTGAGTTATGAGGGAGAGAGTATTGGGGGAGAGATGTTCCTGGTAGATGTTCTCTCTTGTTTAAGTATTTTGTTAAACTTCAGATAAGACATTATAAGGCAAGCGTTATCTGAAGATTACTTCATATAACGTTTTCTTGAGTACATGTATCACACTAGATAGTGGTGCGTAGGCACGCGTTATCTTAAAAACATAGAGCTTTCAAATAACGCGTGTCTAGACACACTCTATTTGGAGTAATACTTTAGATAATGCTTTCTCATACAACTGTTATCTGGGTGCTCTAAGTTTTTTTTTAAAATGACGCTTCTGTCTGAAAATATCATCTTTCCACCGTTAGTTGAGCTCGTGGTTGGCGTAGTGCTTGTACTCTCATTTTTCATGAAAACACATATAATTTTCATATTATGATATTATGATATGTATTTAGAATTTTTATATTAAATAAGATCAAATCAATTAATTGTCTTTAATTAACTATCATACAGACTTTCACTTTTCTTAAATTTTGTGATCAATAGTTAAATTTATTCAGTTAATGATTATTATATATCTATATTTCTTATATATGTATTTTTATATTTAATTTATTTTGAAAACTATTAAAATGATGTTTATCAATTGTATTAATTTCTTAATATTTTTTGAAATTTTTATATTTTATAAAAATACCTGTGTATTATACTCCCTCCGTCCCAATATATATGTCACATTTACAACAAAAAATTGTCATAAAGTATGTCATTTTCTATTTTTAATATAATATTAAATGATTCTTGCTAATTTTACCCTTAATATTAAATATTTTCTGCCAATATCACGTAATATTAAATACTTTTTGTTAAGGTTAATTTGGTAAAATTATTGTTCTCTTTTTTTATTTATTATTATTTTTTAAATTGTGTGATTTATCCAGATATAACATATATAATGGGACAGAACGAGTGCAAAGTATTTGTTAGTTATAAAACAATCGAGTATTACAATATACATACGTGCACCATACCCAAAGAAGACAAAGATGGCATAAAGCCACAAACAGTGTTAAAAAATGATTTATTGATAGATAAGGAGATTTGAATAAAATAATTAATTGTTTTTTTTACAATAAAATGGAGTATTACTCTCATCATCCCAAATTATAAAAGTTTTTTGGCTTTTTTATTTATCTTATTTTATAAAACTTTTTTAAAATTTGTTTGTAGTATTAATTATTTTTTTCCTATTATCCTTATTTAATTTACTATTATTTTAATTAATAAGTTAAATAAAGTGTAATTTAATTTACCTTCTCAATAAATTTAATGATAGTTTAGGTAAACAATAAAAATTATAGACAAATTTATTATTTTTAACTATATTAATTATATTTTTTAGTTGGAGAGATTTTGATAAAAAACTTGTATAATTTGGGATAGAGGGAGTAATTAATCGCTATATTTCGGGTTTTCTAATGGTGAAACAGGAAAGAGTAGATCCAATAAGGTGGTTGATTACGTACATTGGAAATTTGTTTTTAGAAAAAAGCAAACACGTGCCATCCCTGACGCATCAGCTGGCTTTCATGGAGGCGGTGCTCAACACGTGGGCTTACTTAGATTCGCTTATTAAGTACTACTTCCTTCCCCCTAATTACAAGTATTTTTTGGTAATAACAAATTTAATTTGTCTAAAAATGGTAGTGGTTTTTCATATTACCCTTTAATTATTGAAATAAAATCTTTGATACTCTATTTTGGCTTTTCGTTTTTTTAAGACTATCTAGGGGTATATTTGTAAAAAATTAATTAATACATTTTGTAAATTAAAAAAAGACTTATATTTAGGGACAAAACTTTTTTACAAAGCGGTTTTATAATTAGGAACATAGGTAGTAGTGTAATTTTTATTATAAACCATTATTTTATCATATTTATTAATGATTAATTAATTGATTTCTGACCAATATAGTGGCAGATGTTACCATTCCGATTTCAGAATGTTATGATTTTTCCTCCCTTGTCAGTTTTTCTTTTGATATGAAAACCATGAGTGCGAAAGGAGTTTTCTCGTTTCAATATATAAAGTTAAAATACATCATTGATTTCAATAAAAATTTACAATACATAAGATTCATGGTAATAAAAAATGACCGGATCGGTCGGTCCGATTGGATCGAAAATTGGCCCTGTATACGATTTGGGTGAGCCTTTATAACCGCTTGGCAGCGGGCCGGTCGGTTCGGCGAGAGAACCAGCTAGAATCGGCCGGTTTTGGGTCGAACCAGCTTTTCTTTTTTTATTTTAAATTGTCTTTATTTAATAAAAAAATAAATTTTGCTCTCAACAGAACTTGAACTCCTGTCCTCAATACCACAACAAGCCATCTTACCATTAGGCTACATGTTATTTTGTGTATAAATTGAAATATTATCTATATATTATATATTTCTTAATATATATATATATATATAATATATACTATATATATTATATATTTGGTATGTATATATTAAAAAAAATATTTTATTAAACCCTGTTCGACCCCGGTCCAACTCAAAAACCCTGAACTCTGGCCCTCTCCAGTTCAATGTCCGGTCCAGTTTTAATTACTTTGCATAAGATAGTTTAGTACGAGCATTTTAAATTTAAATTTAAATTGATAGTGGCCGATGTTACCATTCAGGGGGAGAGGCCTATGGACTAGTGCATACTGTGGAGTGGGTCAGAATTTTAGGCTATCAAAATATTGTTTTTGAACTTGATTGTAAAAGGGTAGTCGATAGTATTAATTTTCCAAGCTTAGATAGTTCTGAATTTGGTTTTATTGTCAAAAAATGCTCTAAGATAGGCTCTCTTTTCCCAAACTTTCGTTTGAAGTTTGTTTGTAAGCAAACAAATGAAGTTTCTTGTAGCTTAATCAAGCAGCACCTTGTATTGCTCATATAATTTTAAGTGAAGTGAAGTAATTCCATTCCTGTAAAAAAACTAAAATAATTAATTTTTTACAACTAACTAATTAACCACCACATGTGTGGTGCACACGTTTGCAATGGGTGGGACCCACACAAATGGGAGTAGGCTAGGCTCCACCACCACAATGTGTCCATCATGAAAGGAAAATGATATTTGTATGTGATTTTTTAGGCTTAAATATGTTTTTTAATCCCTGCAAATAGAAAGTGTTTTTACTTTGGTTCTTGTAAAAAAATTTGTTTGTTTTTTGTCCCTACAAAATATTTTATTTTAGTTTTGGGCCTTCTAACCAAAATTCATAGGAAAATTACGCATAAACACTCATTTTTCCTGTCAAATTTCTTGTGAATTTTGGTCCGAATAAGTAAAAATCATTATTTTGACCAAAATTCATTGCAAAATCCATAAAAAAAAAACAATTTATTTTTTTACAGAATTTCCTATGAATTTTGGTCAGAATGACCAAAATCAAAATAAAGTATTTTGTAAGGATTAAAAACAAATAATTTTTTTTAAAAAAACACACTATATTTACATGGATTAAAAAGTATTATAAGAACGTTGTAATCAAAATCATAAAGAAAATTAGCAATAACATTGCTCTTGAAAACAGGGTTGTTCTGCTGCTCCTCTTCATTGAAGTATGATTAATACTAGTATATACACACACACACACCCACGTTCATACATTATGAGAAGCCGTGTTAGGTGTCCAACCTCGCATCACCTCAGTTTCTGTGCCTAGAAAGCATTGTCAATTACTACTAGTATGTTCAAGAAGATCACATCAGTAATGACAATCTGCTCCTTCTTCAAATCAGTACTTTTGCTTCTTCTCACCATTTCAGGTTCCTTATCTTCTTTATCTACTTCTACATTATTCCATTTGATTCCATACAAAGTGAATAAATTTTCAAAGAAAAAAAAAACAACTCATATGTTATCTAACTAGTCTTATTCTGTTCACACTTAATGTTTGTAAATATGTTTTGCAGATTCCTTTGTGCAAATCCATGGCCTTAGTGTTGGAATCAACTACGGACAAATAGCCAACAATCTACCTTCTCCTTCTCGAGTTTCTGTTCTTATAAGGTCAATGAATGTCACTCGAGTCAAACTCTATGATGCTGATCCAAATGTTCTACTTGCCTTCTCCAAATCCAATGTTGAATTCGTTATAGGACTTGGAAATGAGTATCTGCAGAACATGACAAACCCTTCCAAAGCTCAAACTTGGATCCAACAGCATGTTCAACCTCACCTTTCACAAACCAAAATAACTTGCATAACTGTGGGAAATGAGGTATTCAATAGCAATGATACTCAATTAATGTTGAACCTTCTACCTGCAATGCAAACAGTGCATGGTGCACTTGTTAATCTTGGATTAGACCAATTAGTTACTGTCACAACAGCTCATTCTTTTAACATATTGTCCAATTCCTACCCTCCTTCATCTGGTTCTTTTAGGCAAGATCTAATGCAATACATCCAACCCCTTCTTGATTTTCATGCTCAAATCAACTCACCTTTTTTGATTAATGCATATCCTTTTTTTGCATACAAAGATAATCCAAATGAGGTTTCTTTAAATTTTGTGTTGTTTGAACCAAATCAAGGGATGGTTGATCCAAATACCAATTTGCATTATGATAACATGTTGTATGCTCAAATTGATGCTGTCTATGCTGCCATCAAATTGTTGGGGCATGATGATGTTGAAGTCAGGATTTCTGAGACTGGCTGGCCTTCTAAGGGTGATCCTGATGAGGTTGGAGCTACACCACAGAATGCAAAATTGTATAATGGTAATTTGCTCAATAGAATAGAGCAAAAGCAAGGCACTCCTGCAAATCCATCTGTTCCAATTGATATATATTTCTTTGCACTTTTTAATGAGGATTTAAAGCCTGGTCCTGCATCAGAGAGAAACTATGGCCTTTATTATCCTGATGGTACTCCAGTTTATAATATTGGATTGCAGGGTTATCTACCACAAATGGTTGTGCCATCCAAATCCAATGTAAGTGGATACATCATGGAAATTTACAATCTACTCATGCCTATGAAAATTCTCATTACGTATTGTTTTTAGTATTTGGCTACTAGTATATTGTATTCCAATTTATTAGTTTTTAATGTATCTAATTCTTCTATTTCTTTTCCTATGCAGGTTTTGTCTGTCAATTTTTTTGTCTGTTTAATTACATGCTTGATCTTTGTTTGGGAGTTTTCAAGATCTTGATCAGAAAAAGGGAGGGCTCAAAGGAAACATTGGCAATCCTATAGGTTATTCTTTTGCAATAGAAAGCTATTCAAGGTGAGGAAAAAAATCAAAACGGTACCTGATTTTTTTCCCTTTTTTTGTAATTTTCCTTGCATTTTTTTTGGCAAGGTGATTAATATTTTCTCCATTCTTGTTTCAGTATTTGTGAGATACCACGTGGATCATATAAATACTGGATCTATAATGGAGTGAAAATGACTATAAAATTAGTTTGGGGATGTAGAATTTATTTTTTTAAGTCTTAGGTCACATGCTAGCTATTCCTAGCTCCTACCCCCAAAACATTTTATGGATCCATTAATTCTACCGTTAAATTAAATAGAAAATCGGAAACAGTATGATTCTGTGAGAAAATTCAATCCATGGCTCAAAAGGGAAGGTGTCTTTTATGCCACCACACCACTTTATTCTTGGCTTTAGAGTACTGTACAAAATAGAACAGACTAAAATAATTTTGTGGGACAGTCTTGGAACCATACTTTGCGAATTTTCTACCTAAATATCAATTAAAGCATAATATGTCAAATGCTGTCCAATTCGTGCGTGCACTAAGTGGACTCTTGTGCCGTCTTTGAATATTAGGCTATAACCACCCCCCAAAAAACTTTCCTTTACTCGTTAATTAATTTATTAATTATTAAAATATATGGTAATAAGTCTCCATCTTCCACATCTCCCACTTGCAATCATGAATATGAATCTTCGTGCGAATAAAATTGTTCTTGTCTTCAGCTATACAAAAGTCCAAATGTGTTGCATCAGATTAAGGGGGGAAATAGCCCACAAGTTTTGTCCATGTTTGTCGACCTTATCTCAGATACAGCTCTTTCTTGTTAACAATAATTTCCCCCCTTTTTATTCACGTGACTTTTTTTTTCTTATTCAATCGTACTTGGGATTTTTCACTGCTGCCATGCATTTATTTCTTTTCAGATCTTCATCATTATTGATTCATGTATGTAGTACAATGTACAAATCAGAACCATTTACCTTGGTGTGGAATAAATGATTAATGTACTGAGAATTTCTACTATCTTTACCAGTGAGTCATATTCATGCTCATGGAATAAGAATTCCTTTGTGTGAACTGTCCCATGCTATGAGCATCTAAACGGCGAAAATTTCAATCAAGGAACATGATTTAGAATTAATCGTGCTTATTTGTTATACAAAAGTCATGTACAATATTCTGGCAAAAATATACATCTCAAGAATAATAACATATGAATAGTATAACTGTGACATATTTTATCACAAATTAAGAAGTTTAGATATAGAATGCATGCTAAAGAAGATCAGAACGTCTGTTGTGGTAAGAAGTTTTTCGAGTTTTGTCAATAGAAAAAATAGGCGTGGAGAGAGCATTATACTCTTATTTACATTCATTTGGCTAGACCCGAATTATACCGAAAGTCTAAAAAAAAAGAGCACTATCCTCATTTCCTATAAATACGCAAAAATAAACCATTATGTTCTCAATGGGATTGCCAGAATACATATAGGATGAGAATATGGGTCTCTCTTTCTGATAATTATATTGATATTGATTAACATTAGCTTGAGATTGGAACAATGGCGTGCCAGGTAGGGGGCTTACGGCCCTTTAACCCCTTGGCCTTGACTGGGGGCTACTGTTCCAGATACACCAAAAAATCTCACATTGTTTGATAATCAAGGCTAAGGAGGATTTATAAACACGCATATGCCTTAACTAATCGAGACACATTTTAAGGACAAAATCATGAGAGCCCACATCACATGTGGCTCAACGTAGACAATACCTCAAAAAACGATGTAGGAACTTGAGGTCGAAACATTACTCATTGTAGAAAACCCTTCAAAATATTCACAAATCAACAAGTGCTAGTAATATACAGAATAATAATAATAGTAATAATCACATAACATAAGGCATAGCCCAATAACGACATTAATTACAAGTGGGTCAAGTTAATAAGTATTCTACAATATTTTTCATTAAAGTACTTCAAGTTTTACTTAATAAGTGATTATGTCAATCCCCCACTTAATTGGTATAGACACTTTAGCTTAAATGAGACAATGCTCTAGTTAATCTCTAGTGCATTTCTTTCTCGTAACAATATCAATTATCTTATCCATCATGGAAAATTCATTACAATATCCACAAACCCAAGTGTCCAAGTGTTTTTGTTGAGATTCGAACAAGATAAATGGAACAAATTTCAATGGCAACCAATAACTATAACAGCCAGCAACCAATCAATCAACAAGGTGCAGTAAAACAAACAAACAAAGGAGATAGAGAGTAGAGAAAAAAACACCGCAATTTGGTTACACAGTTCGGCCCCAAAGAAGATGGCCTACGTCTGCGGGAGAGAGCAGCCCTCCGTATCACTATCAAAGAGTCTTTTACAATGAGAATACAATTGTTCTAAACCCTCTTCCAAGAGTTCAAGAAGAACAGTCCCAAAATGTTCCCACAATCCCAACTCTTACTTCCTCAATGAAAGCTCTCAAGAACAATAGAGAAACCCTTCAATTCTCCCTTTATGATTCCCTAAGATCCCCAGGTGTTTGAATGTGTTTTGACCCTAAAACCTCACAAGGGCCTTCGAAGCAATTTGCACATAACCCTAGAAAACTGCTCGCGTTCCAGAACGAAAAAATAGCGTTCTGGTTTAAAAACAGCAGTGGTGAATCGATTCACCAGTAAGTGTGAATCGATTCATACGTACAAATCTTACGCGTTTGTGATCCTAAGTGAGTGAATCGATTCACACTCCTTCAATTCAATTCACAGAAAGTCCAAAACTTCTCCAAGGCTCCAAGGTACATCATGAATCGATTCCAGAGATCCATGATTCGATTCACACCTGTTGAAAACTCATTTTTATGACTTCCAATGATCTCCAACATGATTTTAAGGCACACCAATCTCCACAGTTTTTTTATTAATAAAAGTTTAAGTGAGTTAGATCTCAGGACTCACTAGGGTCAGAAAAAACCTCAAGACTCAAATAACACTTATGGAATATGAATTGTATATGAATTGGCAGTGTGATCCAAACTCACGTTCTTATGGAATATGAATTGTATTTTTACCAACTAGACTAACATTAGTTGGCTATCCAAGTGTTTTATAAAAATCAAATAATAAAAGTAATTACATACGAGTATAGTCCAGTAATCATATATGGATCAAATCAATAACTACTCCACAATATTTGATATTTAATCAATTTGAATTTAACTAAATTGGTGATTATACAAGATTAAGAAATTTAACATACCCTAAAACTCGAGTTATTAAAAATTCGCTGGTATAGCTTTTAGACACGATATAGTGTGGCCCAGGCCTTCTAAAAGAAATTGTAGTATTCATACATCAGCTTGGTCCCAATGGAATGAGATTGACAGGTAAATTAAATGCATCCACTCGAAAGTTTCCAGCTCAAATATGGATTCCTAGGGCAGCTGTTTGCATAGCTGAACTTTTTGTGCATTGAAGAGGCCTCTCTTGTCGCTATTGAAAAACCATTTTTTTTCATGTTTAAACACAGATTTTTTGTCATGTTTCATCGGCAATAATTTGTTGAATTATGCTGTGTTTTTGTTCCCATGTAATTAGATTTAGCAATTGTCAAACATTTCAATATTTGTTTTTTTTATTTTACCCAAAACGTAAGCAAAGATGAGCAGCTTTCATGAAAAAAGCAACATAGATAGAATGTAATTTGGTGAAATATTGAATACAAATTCATGCACCATGGAATGATGAACCTGATTCCACAGACATTTAATAATACGTGTATGTGGTACTGGTAGGTTTTGTTTAGGAAACTAAATATATTCAACCATACAAAGGGTGACATGCAGCAAACAGTTACTCTTTTCGGTTTGAAATATAAGCTCCAGTCTGAAATATAAGCTAAAGGGTCTATATATTTTGTCTAAATTTGGACTAAATACATAAACTTTTTTTTGCTTATATATGGAGTAAAATTTAAGAAAAGTGTGTGGGTTTAAATCCAATATTTATTTGGGGGGCATGTAGTTGACTTTGATGTATAGAGGGAGACAAAAGCAGCACAGCTTTCTTTTCATTTGTCCAACGCAAATCCTGCCCTTGCCGTAAAGCCATGCATGGAGGCAATCAAGCTAAGCAATATCATTCATACATTTGTTGATGTCACACGCAAAAATATAAAGATATACAGAGCCCAGATGTAATAAGGAGTGCTGTGAATTTCTTTTTTTAACTGAAAGTTCACCACATAATTAAAAAAACATTTTATTTTTTAAAAAAAAAGTTATAACAATTATGATGTATAATTGTATATAGACAATAATAATTTAGAAGTACCCTTAAGATATTTTTGTTTTCTCTCTCTGCTAGGGTTTTACACTCTGCATGAGACGCTAGGGTTTTCTCTCCCTCTGCGTGATCAGAGTTCTATCGTATGCGACGTTCTTTTGCTTGTTTTTTCTGCAGTCGATCCTTATTTCTGTGGTGCTACACCATTCTGAGAGAATCATGGCGGGTTGGAGAACCTAAGTCTGAACGATGATGAAGAGGAGATATTGACTTTCAACCGGCCAGCGCCTCAAGAACAACCAGTTGACTTTAGCCTCTGTCTAGTGGGGCGATTGCTCACACATAAAACTATTAGGGTTCCGGTGATGAAGTAGCGAATGGCGACAGTTTGGGAACCTGTTCGAGGAGTGGCGATTAAGGAGCTAGCACGGGACCTTTTCTTGTTCCAATTTTTTCACAGAATGGACTTGAGCAAGGTGGTGAACGGAGGCCCTTGGAGCTTTGATAACCATCTATTAATTCTGAGTCTGATCACAACAGGGGAGGTGCCGAAGAATGTTCCATTATTTCAGGTGAACTTTTGGGTGCAAGTCCATGATCTACCCACCGGTTTCATGTCTGTTGAAGTAGGGCGAGGTTTAGGAAACTTTATAGGAGAGTTTGGGGAGTATGACAGTAAAAACAATTCTAGTTTCTGGAAAAGCTATATGAGATTGAAGGTGAAGCTGGATGTTAGAAAACCTTTGAGAAGAGGAAAGAAAATTCGCATGGCTGAGGGTGAGGTTAAGATGGTTACTTTCAAATATGAACGGCTTGGAATCTTCTGCTTCTACTGTGGTTTCTTGGGCCACGCAAAGAACCAAAGTGAGAAGTTGTTCATGGCGCCGGAAGATGACGGCGCAAGGAGCTGGGGGCCAGAAATTAGGGTTGAGAGACGACGACAAGGAGGTTCATGTACGCACCGTTGGCTAAGGGAAGATTCAGGAGCTGATTGGGTGCCACACAATCCGCCTGATAGTGAAAAATCAAGGAGAGAGTCATGAGCATGCGAGAAATCAACGAACTAATGATCACACCACCTTAATGCTATTGTTTCATGCAACTCCTCACATGAGTCAAAGATCCGAAGCACTAATTAGTCACACAACTGGCAATTCTAGTGGGGGTATAATAGTAATTCAGTCACAGGGGCCTGATGAGGAGGATGAGGTGGGTTTGGAAAAGAAAAGAAAGAGGTGTGGCCCTAGTAATGGAGAGGAGGCCCAGCCCATGATAACTGATGTCTTTTGTTACAAGCAACATTAGTGGTGAGCACCATTTTTTAGAGGTAGGTCCTGGCCCTCAGGCCCACTAGGACCAATGATTATTCTCAGTTGGAACTGCCGGGGTTTGGGTCACCCGAGTGCAGTTCCTTCACTTCGAGACCTTGTCCGGTTGCCGGAAGTGGTGTTTCTATGTGAGACTCTTTGTCATGGTGGTAGAGTAGATGAGATTAGAAGGATTTTGGGATTCGATTCTTGTTTTGCAGTAGATAGTCAAGGCAGGAGTGGTGATCTGGCAATGTTGTGGTCGAGAGATAGCATTTGTGAGGTGATAAATTGCTCCCAACAATTCATTAATGTCCTGATCAAAGATGATGCGCACAACCCCTGGCGTTTGACTGGATTCTATGGCATTGCAGATAGGGGGAGGAGGAGGGAGTCTTGGAATATTCTTCGCACCCTGGCAGGCCAATCAAATGTACCTTGGTGTGTCATTGGTGATTTTAATGACATCTTGAATCATACTGAGAAAAGAGGACGAGTTGATCACCCTCAGTGGCTCCTTAACGGTTTCCGAAATGCAACTCATGAATGTGGCCTTATAGATATTCCTCTGCAGGGGCAATCTTTCACGTGGTTCAAGAGTTTGGGCTTAGAAAATGCCATTGAAGAACAACTGGATAGAGTAATGGCGACCAACAGTTGGCTTGATCTCTCATTACAAGAAAACTCGGGACCACGGCCAAAAGCCATCAGTAACCCCAAAAAGCCGTCGGTAATGCGATTTTTCCGACGGATTACCGACGGCCACAAGCCTATCGGTAAAACGGGCGTCGAAAATGCTTAACGACGGGTTTTTTTTACCGTCAGTATAACCGACGGGCTGAACTGTCGGTGAAGATCCACCGGAAACCATCGGTAGATTCCGACGAGTTAGACCCTTCGGTAGATTTTCGACGGCCATGCCAGTCGATAAAGCCGCAAATTTTTTTCGACGGTTCAGCCCGCCGGTAAACCCGAATTTATTTTTTTAAATAATTAAATTAATTGATTACTTTTTCTATTTAATTTTAATTAATTAATTTTTGTAAATAATTTAATTAATTAATTTAATTATTTTTAAATTAATTTAAATCAATTTAATTTATTAAATTAATTAATTAAATTATTAACTATCGAATTAATTTATTTATTTATTAATTTATTTATTTAATTATTAAAAAAATTATTCTCATATTAAAAAAAATTATTTATTAATTAAACTAACTATTACTAGTAATTTAATTTAATTTAATTTAATTGATTACTTTTAATTATTAATTTATTCCCATATTTAAAAATGTGATAACGTAAACTAAAAAATAAATTAAAAAAAGAAACGTAACAAATAAATAAAAAAATCCGACGAACAAAGATCAGTAACTAAAAAGATATCCGGAAATATGAAAAAATATAAGTACAAACAGAACTAATAGTCCTGGTAGTCCTGATCATGATCGAGATGCTCTACACCATCTGCATCATCGGCATGATCATCAGTACTAGGAGGCGGAGGCGGAGGCGGTGGAGGAGGCTGCTGGCCAGCTAGCAACTGGTACATCTGCTCCTGTCGCGCCAGCACCTGAGCCAAAATGGCACTCATCCGACGGGACTCCTCCTGCTGCTGGGTCACGACCTGCTGCTACTCGGCCACGACCCGCTTCAGCTCGGCTATCTCCTGCTCATCCGCGGCAGAGCAACCTGTGGCAGCACCACTACTCGACGACTCTCTGATGTGGGGGTGGCAGGTCCCTTTCTTGTAGTTGTTGGCAAGGTTGCCAGCACCGTATAGGCGACCCTTCTTCTTGCCGCCAACAACATCTGCCCATACCCTGAGCGCTGCAGATGGAACCTCAGGGCTCTGAGAGGGGGAACATGATGATGTCTGAGACATCATCTGAGACATCCTCGCCTCAAACTCCTCCTGTCAAACATAAACAAATAAGTCAATTTTTTTTGTAATAAAACAATATAAACATTATTAAAAAAACTATTCATTATATTTTATAATTACCTGGGTCCGTCTCGACCGCTATCGACGAAATCACTAGTACTCCTCCTAATATGAGTTGCACGATGGAGCTCGTGCAACTGTACCTCTCTACCCAACAGCTTCGATTGTAATTATTTAATAAAAAACCTTAACTAAATAATAAATAATAAATAGTAACTAACAACAACAACAACAACAATAATAATAATAATAATAATAATAATAATAATAATAATAATAATAATAATAATAATAATAATAATATAAAGCGTCATAAGTCGAAATTTGCGTCTTTGCTTGGTGACCGAACCTCTGGTATGCAAGTTCCCACCCTTCTCAGAGGCTCTATTTTTCTTTGCCTTCTCGCATACCGCCTTGCACTCAAGGGAGTTCCAGTACGCTTGTAGTTGCTGCCAGAGCTGATCCCCTATCCAGTGGGGCTGTCCATGGCGGGCATCTCTAAGCATATCAGAGAGGCGGTGGGAGGCCTTCATATGGAAGTTCTTCTCGATCCGCTCCTCATCCTCTTCCTTCCAAGAAACTCTCTCCTGTATGAATATAATACATTATTAAACATAATTGAATTTTATGAAATAAAAAAATAATATGCAACAAAATAAAAATTACAACTTACTTTGAAAGATTTAAACATATGATTCCACTCCTCCTCCTTCAACTTCCCCCTGGTGGGCCAAAACATGTGGTAATTATCCTCAATTACTGCTGTGATAGCCGTCGCAACTGGCTTTAAGGGAAGGAACCTGAACAATAACAAGATGTCAAACAAATTAAAAAAAATAATATATATATATACACACACATATAAATTATTAATAACTCGAAAAAAATATAAATAGTTACTCTTTACCAGCCGACCTGATAGCAACTCGGCCATCATGCAGCATCTGAATATCCTCAACGACCTCCTAGTCAACCTCTTGTTGCTGAACCTCCTCCTGCTCATCCTCGTCCTGCTCAACCCCAGTCTGATCAGGTGTATGGGCCGTACTATACAAATGATCGGACATATGAGTATCGGGCACCGTCTCTGGCACAAAATGGGAGGAAAAAGCGCCAAGTGTCTGCTGGAACCCCGAGGTGGGGACCATGTAAATGGGAGGCAAATCGGGTGTCGGTGCAGAAGGTGCTGGATGATATGTATGTGTCGAATACACTGGAGGCTGTGTAGGGGCCGAATGGGCTAGAGCCTGTGTAGGCGTAGATGTATGCAGACGCTGTGTGGATGACAACGTCGCATAGCCAGCATCGTCAATCCTAATAATGTTCGGCCTCCGACGACGAGGGGGGTCGATGGCGATGCCCTTCCCCCCTCGTTTACCACCAGTGGGTGGTCTGGGGGGTCGGATCCTGGACCTCCTGATGCCATATATGTCTATAGAGCAATTCAACAATAACAGTCATGAAATATTATATTTAAACATAACAATATTAAAAATGAATTCCATAAAAATAAACAAGTTATATGAAAATAACTGACAAATTAAAATATATTGTTAGACATTAATTTCTCTAATTGTAAAAAGTTAAACAATTTCATTCTGCCCATTCTGCCCACTCTGCTTCAGCATCGTCTTCAGATCTTGATGATTCTGCCACTTTTTCATTTAATTCCTTATCTCCATCTACATCTTCATATGTGATTGGATCGTCACATAGTCGAGAAATGGGTTCCACTTTATTTACTACGTTGACATGAGACACCTCATCCACTTGATAAGCCACTTCTTCCTGTGGATCATCTGCTTCAATACGACCCCTTGGTTTTGTCTTTATTGTAACACATCAACCTTGTTTGTCCCTTCGAGTTGATGGATAAGGAACATAATACAGTTGTCTTACATATTGTGCCATGATAAACGGATCAAATATTTGGTATCTTCTGCTCATGCATATGTCAACAATATTATATTTTCGATCCACTCTTGTGTCTTTACTTGACGGATCAAACCAATTACAATAAAATAACACTATTCTTTTAGTATAGTCTAAAGTATTGTACGCCAGTTCATATATATGTTGAATCACGCCGTAGAAGTCGTCTTCACCTCCATCTGTGGCACTTTTTACATAAATCCGCTGTTAACTGTTTTTCCCCTCTGTTTTTGACTGGATTTGAAATTTGTATCCGTTTACGAAAAACGTGTGCCATTCTTTTACACGTGATTTAGGACCATGAGATAAATTTCTCAAGTGTTCGATTTTTAGGCGATTCTGACTCAATATACACCTGCGTATACACATGCACAAGTGATTTATAGTTCCTTTTTTCAAACAATCTTTTGTATTTTCAAACAATAAATAGTTGAAATATGACTAAAAATACATACCTGGTTCATAAACCACGTTGGGAAACATTCATGAATATAGGCAGAAGAGTCTTGTTCACTTGTGGTCAAAATGATACATATGTAAGATATGGTAATACTTCGGGACAGTTGATCAACACGTGAATGTGGGCTGACTTCCACTCTTCTCCTGTTAACCAGTAAGTCAGCTCCTTTCCAGCATGACGATCGGGAAGGCAAAATACTGATAAGGCTAGTGGGTGTCTTTCACTTTCTATTTCATTCATATTATTTGTTGGTGTCAGCATGAAGTTTGTAAAATAATGGGAACAAAAATGGATTGTCTCACGTTGTAAGTAAGTTGCACAAATAGATCCTTCAACCCTGGCCTTATTTTTCACCGACCGTTTTGAGTCACCCATAAATCTACAAAATAACAAGGTTGATGATAAAAATTGATACATTTAACCCTTCAAGTGAATATTTATTTTAAAGAATATTTTATTATATTACATTTCGAATGGATACATCCATTTGTATTGAACCGGTCCACCAAGCCTATCTTCATGTGCAAGATGCATTGGGAGATACTCCATAGAGTCAAAGAAACCAAGGGAAATACTCTCTCCAACTTACAAAGAATGACTGGTATGTTCTGCTCCATCTTTATAAGATCATCCTCTCTCAAGGTTGCAGAACACAAATCTTTAAAAAATTGGCTGAGTTTCGTAAGTGGATTTAAAACATTTGACGGCAAGGAACTAAATGCAATAGGAAGTAAACACTCCATGAATACATGACAATCGTGGCTTTTCATCCCAATCATGGTTCCTTTGTTCACATCGGCACATCTTGCCAAATTAGAAGAATAACCGTCTGGCATTCGAAGTTCTTTTATCCATCGACAGACTGACCTTGCTTCCTCAGCAGTTAAAGAGTAATAGCCTTTGGGTTTCAGGGTTTTTCCATCCGACCGAGTCGTCAAATGCAAGTCCTTTCGCCTACAGTAAAGCAGTAAGTCCAGTCTGGCCTTATCGGTGTCTTTCGTTCTTCCTCTAACGTTCATCATTGTGAGAAAAACATTGTCAAAAAAGTTCTTCTCAATGTGCATAATATCAAGGTTGTGTCTAAATAAATTATCTTTCCAATATGGCAGATCCCAAAAAATACTTCTTTTAGTCCAATTATGCCATTGTCCATATCCTACAAATCGATCCAATTCACTATAATCTATGATTTTTGGCAGATCCATAACTCTGCTCCAAATCTGTTCAGATGTCAACCTTGGGGGCAGGCTATCTAATTCAACTTCCCCCTTCTTGAAGGCGTTCTTATTCCGTCTAAATGGATGTTCACATGGTAAAAATCTACGATGTGAGTCAAACCAAGAATTCTTCCCCCCGAATATCAAGGTAAAGGCTTTTGCATGCTCCATGCAATAGGGACATGCCATTTTACCATGAGTACCCCAACCAGACAACATGCCATATGCAGGGAAGTCATTAATGGTCGACATAAGAGCTGCCCTCATCGTAAATTTCTTCTTTCATGCAATATCATAAGTCAAAACGTCATTCCACAACCTTTTGAGATCGTCAATGAGAGGCTGTAAGTAGATGTCAATACCATCTGTTAGATTATCTGGACCCGGTATAATACAAGTCAAGAACCTATAAGGCATAGACATACACATTTCGGGAGGAAGATTATATGGGGTAACAATAATTGGCCAGCAAGAATAGGGTTTAGCTGTTGATTGAATATACGAGGTAAAACCATAAGAGCATAAGCCAAGTCGTACATTACGTGGATCTGCTGTAAATTCGGGATGCACACGATCAAAGTACTTACAAGCTTCACCATCACATGGGTGGCGCAGCATTCCTGAAGTGCTTCTATTCTTATAGTGCCACGCCATTTTGTCTGCAGTCTGTGTTGATACAAACATTCTCTGCAACCTTGGAATAATTGGCAAATAAAACATTGCCTTCCGTGGAACTGGTTTTTGTCTACCCTTTCCATTATCAGTGTGTGAAATATACCTTGGCTCACCACAAAATTTGCATTCAACCAGCGCGCCATCGTTTTTACCGAATTCATTATCGTAATATAACATACACCCTCTCACACAACAATCAATCCTTTTAGATTCTAACCCCAACTTGGACACTAAGCTTTTAGCCTCGTAATAACTTTTTGGCAAACCATCTGTGATAGGTGACAAGTCTAACATCATCTTCGTTCTGCTAATATGGGGCATGTTATTGTTATGCTTTAATGAAAACTAGTTCTAAATAAATTTTAAATGGTTTTCTTGCATTTATTTCACCTATGTAACAATTGGTTAAATTTTAAATCTTCACTGATTGATCTGAGTATTTTCTTTTCTTAATTATTAGATTAAATTACAGTGATCCCTTGATTCTTAATTATTTTCTTTTCCTAATTGTGTGTGTGTGTAAAACCTGTGTGCCCTGAAAAACCAAAGTCATTGTTGTGGAATTTATTAGATGATGTAATGAACGGATGTATAAATGAATAGCAAATTTAAAGTTTGGTTTAATTAACACAAAAACAATTTAAATCCACACATTTGGAGCTAAATCTACTTTCCTTCTGAACACAAATGTGAACTTTTTACTTGTAGTAGAAATATAGCATCTTCTGCTTCTGTTATTTATAAGCACGTTGTTTTACTGCTTTATTCTATGTTAATATGAGCTATGGCTGATAGACTAGGTCGATTGCTGGTGACTCACAGGACGGATACAGCTATCAGTGATCTTGTGTCTGGCCACTGAAGGTGACAATCAGTTGGATAGCGTGCCCCTCATCTTCAGGAGTTGATCAGTTCCTATCAGTTGAGTCCTTTTATCACAAAAGTGGGTCTTTGTTATTTTCCCTTACAAATAGCATGCATTAAATATTGATTTCTAAACAGTTTTGTGATGAATTTTGACTTTTCTAGTTTGATTATTGTTATTAATAATTATGACGAAGCTGCAAAGCTATCTTACATTTATCGTGGAGTGCTTGGTTAATTACTTTACTTTTCACTTTCTTGTAAACAATTCCATATCTTACTTTATGGTACTGAATTAATCATTAGAGCTTAATCTTGAAGCATTGACATTTCTTCTTTATTTTTTTGTCTTCAAAAACTTGCTAACCAAATCACAATTCAAAAGAAACAACAAACCCTCAACATTGGAAATCAGTAGCTTATATATGAATGGAGTTTTAGTTTTATCATGTGTGTGAAATGTGTATGCAAAGCTCTAGGACCATGTTAGTTAAATGGCCATCCAATATTTTCTTAGGGTCCACTATCAATGAAGACAAAGAAAGATTATTAATTGATCTAAGAGATTATTGTGTGTATTGGCTGCTTCAATGTATTTGTCTTCTTTCTCTTAATAAAATATTTTTATCCAAAGATACAGACAAAAACTTGTACAGCATGCTAGTCTATCTTTTCCATCTTTGTGTTTCTCTCCTTTTTTACTCCTCTGTTTGTTCCTCTGTTTCTGACTGCATCCAAAAGCATTAGAGTCCCCAATCCCCATCACCTTTGACTTTAAAAGGAGACCTGTATTCCTGGATTCTCACTTCCTCTCTCCATTAACCATGTGCAATGTTTATGTACAAAAATACCGGTTGTGTATTCAATATAATTCCAATGCATGGAAGTTTTCATTCTTTTGCAGTGGCAATTGATACTCATTAAAATTTAGCGGAAAATGTGGGAACAGAATTTAGTGATGCCATCAATATATTAATATTTCTGTTATCTATTTATATACGCTTAATGTAGGTGAGACTGTTATTATTATATAGAATGTTAGATAGGTCAGCATCACTTTTGAAAAGAATTTAGAGGTTCTTTAGGTCCCTCTCTTTTTCCTTCTCCATTTTCTAACTTGCTTGTCTTACATGTATATTCATACGAAAAAAGGGATTGGTTTGAAGATGAGCTCCGAGCTTTTCAAGGTGGAAAAGATGGCATCATGCTCTGTGTATGGGAGAATGAAATTTCTAGCTTTCCTTAGGAACAATCGACTACATGTTTAGTTAATAATATCCAAATATTTTTTAATGGTTAGCTATATGAATAGATATGTTTCTCTACTTTCTAACATAAAACATACATTAGACAAAATTCCCTCTGTAGAGAGAACTATGCATCAGTTCAACATAATAACTTTTTGGTAGCAAAAAAACACACATCACTTCAAAATTCACTCTGTGGAGAAAACTATGAAGCAAAACAAAGAAATATGTCGGTGTGGGGGTCAACGGACAACCCTTTTCCACCCAATGAGTCAACCAACATTTTGTTAGAGCGCATACCTCGATCGCACAGTAGTGGTAGAGGCACGAGCGGTGGTGGCGGCTGTGGTGGCGCGGCGGAGTGGTGGACTAAACAGAATCTACAAATTCACAAAAGGAAAAAATAGTTAAATTCACAAAACACAAGAGATTCAAAAACCTTAAATTGACATGTCATATAACATAGAAAGAGAACCTAAAATATAGGAAGATGAGGTAGCAGAGCTGTACGCGGCAGAGCAGTGTGTGCGGCGGAGCTATGTGCACAAAATCAACACAAAACACCCAGTAACAAATCCAATAGTAAAACAAATATCCATCCCATGCAATGTGCAGCAAGAAATGAATAAAAATTAAGGTGTGCAAAATGAAATTAAAGGGGGGAAAACACTCACAACTCCAGTAGGTGAGTAGGTGGTGAGGGTGAATTTCTGGTCACTGTGATAGTCCTTGAACAACAGATCTACAGAAAGCATACAAAAATCGATTACAAATTTCGTCAAACTAGGTCAATTTACCATAGAAAAAAAATAAAAATAAAAAATATCCCAAAATAAAACAATTGAAAATTCCAAAATCACAAGCAATGAGCTCTCAAATCCATTCCTAATCCTCTCCTCACTCACCCAATCAGCTCTCAATAGTTCAGCACAACGGATTATGGAATGGCGAGATTCAATTTGGGAATGACAAGACTCAAAGGAAAGGGATTCCACTGCAACTTGCTACCCAACAGAATGAAAGAATTCGATTATTACCACTCCCATTGTTGAAAATGCCATACACATTAGAAGTAATATAAAGCATCAATTATCTAAATCCCCATGACTTGTTCGCTTACAAAACAAAGCACAGACCCTCGAAGCGATTTGTTCTCCATTTTCCAAGGGTTTCAATTTCTAAGAAAGACCCTAAACCCTAATCTCATAAATAATCACAGAATGAAGACTAGGAACTGACCTACAATAAGGAGCGACGACGGCGAGGCAAAGGAACGACATGGTGGGATTAGGAACGGAACGACGGCGGCAATGTGGTGGCCAGCGTCAAAGGAACAACACAGTGGGATTAGGAACGACACGACGGTGGGATTAGGAATGTCTCTCTCTCTGTCTTTGTTGCGTTGTGCCTCTTTTAAGGAGCGACGGCAGCGAGGGAAAGGAACAGCACAGTGGGATTAGGAACGGCACGACGACGGCAGTGTGGTGGCGGCAGTGTGGTGGCCGGAGACACGAAGGAAGAGATGAGAGAGAGGCGCTCCACAGAGAGAGAAAGAGATGAGAGAAAGGGGTTTCAGAAAACTGAAGGGGAAGATCGAGAGCTGTTTCATAAACGCATCATACCGACGACTTTTATTTACTTACCGACGGCCTAAGCCCGTCGTAAAACAAATCGGTGTTTTCGACGACCAAATTTCAAATACCGACGGCCAAGCCCGTCGGTAATGAAAAAAGAGTGGGAATCTGTCTTGTTGTCCGCCCAGTGCAGGGCTTATTACCGACGTCATACCGCCAAAAACCGTGGTTTTCGGCCACGCGGCCAGTCGATGAACGTTCAGCATGAGACATCTTTTTCTTGTAGTGTCTTCCCGCACCATAACTTGAGGAACTTGGTAGCTGCTACTTCATATCATTCCCCTCTTTTGCTTGCTACTGATTTGCATTTTTATGTTTTCAGAAAAAAGCAGTTTCGCTTCGAGAATTCCTGGTTAATGGAGCCTGAGTTGGAACCGATTGTCCTTGAAAGTTGGCAAGATCGTGTTGCTGATCCTCTGCTTATGAAGCTGCAATCGTGCATAGAGGCCCTTGATTGTTGGGGTCGTGCACTAAGAAGGAGGTTTAAAGATGAGATTGATGGGTGCAAGAAGAAAATTAAGAGGCTTTGTGGCATTCAATCTGATGCAGTAGGTATGGAGCTTCTTAATACAAAGGATAGATTGGCAATGCTTTTGAACCACGAAGAAACCTTTTGGAAACAACGTGCCAAGGCGTTTTGGATGATGGACGGTGACATGAATTCGAAATTCTTTCATGTCGTGGCAACGGCTAGAAAGAAGAGGAATCAGATTGTGAAGCTCCAATGTGATGATGGCTCTTGGGCTGAGAGTCAATCTGAGCTTTGTGGTGTGTCTCATAGTTTCTTCAATGACATATTTCAGGCAAGTTTCGAGTGATTATGCGCCGGTCCAAGCTGTGATGGGCCGTAAACTTGATTATGAGGATAACATGTTGCTAATTGCACCCTTTAAGATAGAGGAGTTCAGAATTGCAGCTTTCCAAATGCACCTAGATAAAGCTCCTGGACCTGATGGTATGAATTCTGCTTTTTATAGACGGTTCTGGTCCCTTTGTGGTTCAGATATTGTTCATGCTTGTCAGACTTGGCTCCGAGAAGGTTCTCTCCCTCCCTCTATGGGGAAACCAACATAGTACTGGTTCCTAAATGTGACAATCCTCAAACTATGAGGGATCTTCAGCCAATATCTCTTTGCACGTGGTTTATAAAATTCTTGCAAAGACGCTTGCCAATCGATTGCAGAAAGTTTTGGGCAAGTGCATTTCAGAGGAACAATATGGCTTTATTTCAGGTAGAGCTATTACTGACAATATTATGGTGGCTTCGGAGATTATTCACTTGTTGAAGTGTAAGACTCATGCAAAAAAAAGGAGAGGCAGCTCTAAAGATTGATATTAGTAAAGCGTATGACCGGGTGGACTGGGGTTACTTGCTAGCTATGCTGGATGCCATGAGTTTTGACCAACAGTGGATCACCTGGCTGAAAATGTGTGTCACATAAGTGCAGTATTCAGTCCTAGTTAATGAGGACAAAGTGGGGCCTATTACTCCAACCAGAGGGCTCAGACAAGGGGATCCTCTATCCCCCTATCTTTTCATTATTTGTGCGGAAGGTCTTTCTACCTTGTTGAAGCATGCTGAGAGGCGAGGCCAAATCCATGGTGTTAAGGTATGCCAACGAGCCCCTATTGTTAGTCATTTACTCTTTGCTGATGATAGTTTTCTCTTTTTTCGGGTTGAGAAGAGGGAGATGCTTACTATCAAAGCTGTTTTAACTGATTATGCTAATGCTTCGGGTCAGATTATCAATTTGAATAAGTCGGAAATCTTTTTTAGTAGAAATGTCAGTGATCAGGTGAAACTCTCCTTGGATGGTATTTTGGGTGTGAATAACTGTATGGGGACAGATAAGTATATGGGCTTATCGTCTATGATTGGGAGAAGTAAGAAAGCTATTTTTAATTATATCAAGGAGAAAGTGTGGAAGAAAATCCCTAGTTGGAGTAGTAAAATGCTTTCTCAAGCAGGGAGAGAGGTGCTTATTAAATCTGTTGCCTAAGCAATCCCTTCATATTGTATGAGTGTTTTTCTCTTACCCACTTCCTTTTTGGAGGAGATTGAGCACATGATTAATTCTTTTTGGTGGGGTTCGAATAAAGGTGATAGGAGGGGGATTAATTGGATGTGTTAGGATAGGTTGACTATGAGGAAGAAGTGGGGTGGAATGGGGTTTCGTGACTTGTATAGCTTTAATTTAGCAATGTTGGGGAAATAAGGTTGGAATTTCTTAACCAACCAGGATACTACGGTTACTCGTGTTTTCAAAGCCAAATACTTCCCGCGGGGGGATTTTTTGGGGGCTTCTCTTGGGCATAATCCCAGTTACATTTGGCGTAGTATATGGTCTTCTCGAAGATTGATAAATGAAGGTCATAGGTGGCGGATAGGTGATGGAATGAGGACCAACATTTGGAACTCACCCTGGCTTAGAAGTGAGGTTGATCCCCGAATTTGTACTACTACACAACATCGTGAGCACCTCAGTGTTGTTAAAGATATTATGCTTGCAGACCAAAATGAGTGGAATGTACCCCTTATTAATAGTTGTTTTGAACCACGTGATGTAGCTGAGATCCTGAAGATTCCTCTTCTTAATACTGTTGAACCTGATGCTATAATATGGAGGTTTGATAGGAGGGGTCTTTATACTGTTAAAAGTGCCTACAGAGTGTGCATGGAGAGATTAGTAGATATAGAGGATTTGAAAGTTCTGGGAGATTAGGACATTATTTGGTCTATGACGGTGCCCCCAAAGGTCCGCACTTTCCTTTGGCGTGCTTGTCGTGATTGCCTACCAAATAGGGTTAATCTGAGACGGAGGGGAATGGATTGTCCTTGTGAATGTGTTTTTTGTAATGACTGGGAAGAAAACACTTGGCATACCTTCCTCAACTGCCCTATTAGCGAATCTGTTTGGCGCAAGCTTGGCATTTGGCACCAGATAGAAGCAACTATGTTTCGGGCTCATAATTTCTGTGATCTATTTTTTCAGGTTGCTAACCACCTTGAGTAGCAACAATTAGCCCAATTCAGCATGCATCTTTAGAGCTTGTGGAAGAGACGCAATGCCATCCTGTGGGACAATGCTCGAGAATCGGTGTCACAAATCTGTACGCGAGCAGAAGAGATGTTGAAGACTTGGAGCCTCGCAAGGCAGCGGCCGCTGCTGCAGCATGGTGCACCTGCAGTATCTTCAGCCACAGCGTGGACTGCACCTCCGAGTGGCTGGTTGAAATGCAATATTGATGCAGCACTTTAGAAGGAGCATAATCTTGTTGGAATAGATGCTTGCTTGAGAGATGCCTCTAATTCTTTCCTTCTAGCCAGAACTGACTGGTTGCACACGGCATTGACTCCAGTGGAAGCAGAGGCGCGGGATTACAACAAACACTCAAATGGGTTACCACTACAAGGTACACAAATATTATTCTAGAGATTGATTGTAAGCAAGTGGTAGATGATGTGCTTCATTACAAACTAAATGTCTCTGAATATGGTTGCCTTCTGCGTGAGTGCAAATCCATCCTTAATTTAAACAACTCTATGCAAGTTGTTTTCGTGAAGCGACAAGCAAATGGTAGTGCGCATGCTCTGACAAAAGCGTCTACTTGTTATGCTCCTCGCACTGTTTTCAGCTCTATTCTGCATTGTATTTGGAACGTGATTAGTAATGAAATGCTATGATTTGGTTTGTGTCAACAAAAAAAAAAGTCCCCTTAAGATTGGATTTATAGAAGAAAATATTGGATTGTAAGGTAGCCGTTTTTAAATTTTTTTTTTTGGCAACAATGCAACACAAAAAGGAAAAAAGTTAGTAATCAGAAAAATGATGCAACTGATTACACATAAATTATATTCCCTTCGTTTGTGTCGGTTGGATTTTATAATTTATAAATGTATATATACATGAACAAAATAAATAATAGAGACAACTGGAAGAGGGGGAAAAAAAAAGATAATTCGTGCAAGCAACCATTATCTAGGATAGGTCATAGGTGCTATTTGGAGTTTGGATCATCCTTTGTATTTTTTAATTTTAACTATCAGATTTTCTTTATTCTGGTGAAGACATCTAAATTACCATATTTTCAGATTGTGAGGAGGCTTCTCTTCCCCCACCTTTCTTCAAATGCAAAAAAAGCTGGTAAATAAACAACTCAAAAATAAGTTACATTAATCTGACCATAGAAATCGACTATTTTGACAATAATTTTCCTGCCGTGAAGCAATTTACAGACCATGGACCTACCACGATAGTTGTAGAAAGAAGAAAACATCAACAAAAATAAATTAACTCGTACACCAATAAAGAAAGCTTATACCAATATCAGAGATTTCATATCAAAATTTCAACAAAGTGGAGCACTTTTTTACTTCCGTGAGGAGAAGTATAATTATTTCTAATTGAAAAGGAGAATAATATTAATTAACCACCTCTTAAAAAAATAATATAATTTATCATTTATGATATTTAAGTAACACTATATAATTATTAGTATTAGAAGTGTGCATGAGACTGTGCCAACAAACTTAGTCCATGTGGTAAATCCTTTAAAGGTGTAAAAAAAATTCTTCAATGGTCTGTTTGTTTGAAGAGAACTTTTTTTTTTTTACTAAAACTATTTATATACACCAATAATTAAAAGTTAAAAATAATTGTTTATAAATATTATAAGAGTTTAATTATACGCACTGTCGGTGTAAAAATATTTTACACATCCATCCTATGAAGTGTTGTCACATCATTTAATGAGTTTAAAAACATATGACTTGTCATCTCATTAAATGATGTGGTAACAGATCATTGGATGTATGAGTAAAATATTTTCACACTGACAGTGCATAAAAATTAAATTCATATTATAATAGATAAAGATACGGTAAAATGCATGTGTCCATATCTGCATTTAAAGAAGGCTCGTATCAGAGAAGAATTTTCAGTCCTCCAACTATATGTACTATTTTTATTAAAATTATGACATTGAATATGCATGGTTATTTTTTCTTAATTTTTTTTTATAGAAAAATAAAACAAAACCGTCAAATTCAAGATAGTTATTGTGTTGGGAGTAGATATTACAGGGCTGTTAAAAAAAAAAAAATTGTCCATGCCCAAATGAACATAAAGATTGTTAATTCTGGAACAATTTTTATGAGCGGTGCAAAAAGTAATACAAGTAGAAATTTTATTTTTATTTCTTTTTTTTTGTCAACAATTTTATTTGGGCTTTGATTTTGGCACCTCCCCCTTAATTTTCCCACCTCCCCTCCCCACTTAATTTCCAACTTTACCCCTACCTCATTTTCATCACCTCATATTATCACCTCCCTTCTCTCTCTCTCGATAGACCTCCCTTCTCTCTCTCCCTCATCGACACACCTCCCATATCTCTCTCTCTCTCAATCGCTCTCTCTCACTCACTGAAGCTCCCTATTTTCTTCAAATCTCTCCCTCTCAAGGTCTCTCCCCCTCTCTGAAGGTCTCTCCTTCCTCTCTGAAGCCGCCCTCCACCACCATTTGCTGAACTGGTACGTCGCGATGCGCCATTTTTTTCTGCGTTTTTATTTCGCACGTCACCTTGTTGACGAAGTCCCACGTCAACAAGGTGACGCCCATGTAGTGTGTTTCTGCATACCTTGTGCGTGTCACTAAGTTGACGTTTACTAACGTCAACAATGTGACACATGTGTTACTAATTTGAAGTGGCAGCACTACACAGGCGTCACCTTATTGACGCGAGTAAACGTCAACTCAGTGACGCGCACAAGGTATGCAGAAACACACTACACGGGCGTCACCTTGTTGACGTGGGACTTCGTCAACAAGGTGACGTATATTGGCGTCAATTAGATGACACGGTTGTCACATATTAGTTTTTTTCAAACTTTTATTTTGCTCCACAATTTGATTACCATGGAAGATAACCAGGATACCTAAATGACGAATACAGAGGCCTTGGCCGTGGATTGTACTAGTGTATTTACAACTACGAGGGTACTTACATCTTTTGTTATTTTTCCTTTTTAATCTATGACTTCTCATTTGTGACAAGCCCAATTTTTTGTGCTTTATCAGGTATTTCTTACCCGAGATGAGCTGTTGTCATGGGTGCAAAATATTGAAAAATCTGTTGGGTGTGTGGTTGTCATATCAAGATCAGACAATGGGCAATCAAGCAAGAAGACATTTGTTATGTTTGGTTGTGAAAGAGGTGGTAAGTATAAACCATACAAACCTGAAAATGTGAAGGCATCTGGTACTAGAAAATGTGGGTGCCCATTTAGACTGAAAGGAAGTTTAGTGAAAGGTTCTAGTGGATGGGTTTTGAAGGTTATGTGTGGAACTCACAACCATACGTTACCCAAAAACTTTGAAGGACATCTATATATTGGTAGGCTAAGTCCGGACAAGATGTCTAGGTTTAGTGATATGGCAAAGAACATGGTCAAGCCGTGCAGTGCCTTACTTTCACTTCAACAGAATAACCCAAAGAGTCATACTACAATCAGACAGATTTACAATACACGTCAAAAGATTCGGTCTAGTCTAAGGCAGGGCAGAACGGAGCTGTAATATCTGATGAACTTGATGCATCGTGATCATTATGTGCACTGGCACAGAAGGGCCGATGATTCTGATGTCATCAGAGACATGTTCTGAACACATCCAGAGGCCATCATGCTTGTAAATACCTTTAACATTGTTTTGCTGATTGATTCCACATACAAGACAAATAGGTATAGGATGCCATTAGTTGAGGTCGTTGGTGTTACCTCAACTAAGATGACATTCTCCGTCGCATTTGCTTATGTGGAGTCTGAAAAACTTGATAACTTCGTATGGGTGTTGGAGCAGCTGAGGGGTTTGTTTATGAGAGAGGATGCATTGCCACAAGTGATAGTGACTGATAGGGACCTTGCTTTAATGAATACAGTGGATAATGTTTTCCCATGTCATATAACTTGTTGTGCCAATTCCACATTCGCAAGAATGTCAGGGCTAGATGCAAGACTCATGTGTACCCGGAAGACAAACTCCAGGAGGTTATGACTGCATTTGATTCTGTTGCGAGTTCCTCTACCCCTGATGAGTATGAGAAGTGATTGGCACATTTTGAGGATGTGCCAGCCCTGTTTGGTAATTTTGTTGACTATGTTAAAAACACATGGTTGAACCCTTATAAGGAAAAATTTGTTTATGTGTGGATAGACCGAGTGATGCACCTCGGAAATACAACAACTAACAGGTGTTCATTCTTTCATTAAAAAATGTTGGTAAATTGATACTATTTTTGGTTTGTTGCTTATGGTATTTCGATTCCAATTTTTCAGGGTTGAGTCGGCACACTGGAGGTTGAAGAGGTTGTTACAGGATAGCAGGGGAGACTTGTGTAACTGCTGGGAAGCTATGAACAACATGATCAAGCTGCAACACACTGAGATTAAGCCTTCATTCGAGCATAGCATAAGTCGACAGTAACACTATTATAATCTCCCAGTGTACAAGACGTTAAATGGATTTGTGTCGAGGAGTGCCTTAGACTTTATATCCCAGGAGCTTCTACGTGTTAACACTGTTGGTGTTGATTCTGCTGCATGTGGTTGCATTCTTAGATACACTCACGGTTTACCATGTGCATGTGAGCTTGCTAGGTACACCTTAAATTACATTCCAATCCCGTTGGATGTAATTCATGTTCACTGGAGGAGGTTAAGCTTCAACAATGAATGTGACACTGGTGACAACTCTGATTCAGAACTAAGTGTGTAGGTTGAGTTGGAAGCATTGGCACGTAGGTTTAAAGAGCTCGATGTTGCCGAAAAATTAGTGTTGAAGGCAAAATTACGTGAGTTGACATTCCTAAACACAACTTCCATGTGTCCACCACCTGATAAGGTGAACACAAAAGAAGCACCAAAAAAGGGCAAGGGGTTCAAACTAGATATTTCAACGAGGCGTGAGCCATCGTACTGGGAACGCATTGATGACTTGTATGGATCCCAACATGACAGTATATCAGCTCCACAGTCCTACAGAAGGTCAACACTCACATCATCCAGACTATCACAACCCCCTCTACTTAAGACTCCAGACCCCCCTCCACCTGAGACCCCAGCTCCCCTTCCACCAGAAGAGGCAGCTGCCCCTCCAAATAAGAAGGCAACTCATCCTCCACCCAGGAGGTCATTTCCTCGTGCATCCAAAATGCCGGTTAGACGTCTATCCATGAAGACAATACCATTGATAGAACAATTCCCATCTCAAATTCATGAATATATTGACAACATCATAAACGTGGATTCTGATGGGAATTGTGGTTATCGGAGCATTGTTGCGTTACTTGGTATGGGTGAAGAATCTTGACCTATAATACGCCAAGATTTGATTACAGAGCTCATACACAACCATGATTTATACGTCAAACCAGTTGGTGGCATTGATGAGGTGGCTAAACTAAAGAGAACACTATTTGTTCCACGTGGAAAGGTCAGATATGAAAACTGGATATGACAATTCCAGATGCAGGTTATGTGATTGCTACCAGGTATAATGTGGTCCTCACATGCATATCCTTACAAGGGTCTTACACAAATTTTCCTCTCCAACGTGCACCACCACATGATAGGATTAGTCATCGTGTCATAGCATTGGGTATATCGAACGACTGAAACACTTTGTACAGGTATGCGTATAGTTTTAATTATGTGTAGGGTTTATGGACTTTATTTAAATCACTTGTATACCATCGATTTATTTAATACTCCTTATGTTTACATATTTAATTAAAGGATGGATCTCCAATACCTCCATCAGATAGAATGTGGCAATCGTGTAGAAGCGTTGAAGCCAGTGGATGGGAGACTCCATATTTCAGTCGCATGCAACACTGGAGATCGTTATTTGTAGGGACAAATACGCAAGAGTGGGTAGACCTTGCAGAGAATTGATGTATATAGAGTTGTTTTGATTATGTAAACAATACATTTTGATATGCATATTTTTTTTATCGATTAAAATCAACATTGTGTTGTTGTGCTATTTTTGTTTTTTAAGATTAAACGTAATTAGATCAACAAACAAACTGGTGATACAATAAAATTATTCAGCAACACACTTGAAACAAACATACGTCGGGTTCTACAAAACAAATATAAATATTGTTCAACAACACAACAAATTACATGACAAATTACACAACATGACATGGGGGACTTCAAAACAAGCACGTTGTGGCCGAGCCATCAGATCAAGTCGATGAGTCAGGTTCACGGCAGCAGGCAATGATCTCGTCAACGGTTCTAGATCTAGGTTGACGCAAGAGGGAAAGGATCTCGTCAGTTGATCTAGCCAACTGTGCATATAGCTCAATAGGGCCATAGGACGCATGGTCACTGAATGCTGCAAACATCCTTGCTATGTCGCCGCCATTGAGAAGTTTCATCAGCCAATATTGCACACGACTGGATGCAACTGTCATAGGGCACCGATAATAGATCTCGCTAACCCTTCGTGATCCGGGTCTAATCTTTTCATGAATCTTTTGCCTTAATTCTTCGATTGTTACGTCTTCCTTGATCCTACATATTTTTGGATCGTAACATTCGAACTTCACTCCATCAGCATCTGTTGTAATTTTTCCAGCGTAATACACAATGGTCATGGTCGTATCCATCGAGAACTGTGTTGACTGAGTGAGTGTCATATCTGTATAAAATGAATTGGTTGTCATATGCAAGCAATGAAACAAACTCAAAAAGCAAAAACATGCAGCAGCATTAACAAGCAAAAAGATGCAGCAGCATTAAAATGCTGTCTCTGAGTATTCTAAAAAATTAACACTGGTGTCATCTTGGTGACGCTCTCGTGCGTCATCTTGTTGCAGTCATACTACGTCAACTTGTTGACGCGTGTATTAATTTTTTAAATCAAAATGACAACATACGCGTCAACTTGTTGATGCAAGTTAGCGTCATCAAGATGACGCACGAGAGCGTCACCAAAATGACACCAGTGTTAAATAAAAACAACAATGTTAGACACCTGTTTGCGGCAACAAGTTGACGCGAATGTCTGGTTTGCAGGAAAAAAATTGCCTGAGTTGGGAACGTACCTGAGAAGGGTTGATGGTGGAGAAGTGACAGAGTGGCGGAGGAGTATGGAGGGAGGCGTGATGGAGATGGTGGAAGGAGACGACGGTGGTAGAGGCCACAATCTGAGGGAGGAAGATGGGGGGTGGGACGGTCGAACGATGGTGGGAGAAAGAAGTGAGGTGAGAGAAAGAGGGGAGAGGGAAGGAGAAGGTGGTTTTAGGGTTTAGGGAGATAGGGGTATTTTTGTCTTTTCATGGGGGAGAGGAGGTGGGGAAATTATATGGGGGAGGTGCCAAAATCAAAGCCCTTTTATTTTTATTTCGGGTGATGGCCAAGTAGAAAGATTGGGCCTTTAATAAACGAGAGCATAAAGCCCCAACGTTATGAAGCTGCAACTAAAGTAATGATAATGGCGGGAAAAGAAATCTAGCTACAACAAAGAGACCATACTCTAACCTAAACCCAATTCCAATCCCAAATTCCCAATTCGAAATCTAAGAACAGAAGAGAATGGCAGAGGCGGATGACCTGCCCAAGACAATCGTGCGCCGCGTGGTGAAGGATAAGCTCTCCCATTGCTCCGATGACGGCGACATTTCCGTCCACAAAGACGCTCTTCTCGCTTTCTCCGAAAGCGCCAAGATCTTCATCCACTACCTTTCCGCAACGTAAGTTAAGCAAGCACGTTATGCCAATTACCCCTTTACCCTTATTTCTCTTTCTCTCTCTCTCTCTGTAAACTTCGAACCCTAATTGGCGCTCAACTGAATTCCGCCCAACGTGCTGAATTTGAGGTCTCTATCACTTTTCTCTGTTTGGATAATTAGGAAAGAAAAAAAACTAGGATTCAGATTTTGGAAGCAATCAGGGAAATTTAGCGGTGGTTCGACTATTGGTCCATGGGTTGTTTTAAAAATGGGAACTTTTTTAGATAGAAGAAGCTGAACAGTGATTGGTGTTGTATGTGCAGGGCTAATGACATATGTAAGGATTCAAAGAGGCAAATTATCAACGCTGAGGATGTTTTTAAAGCTCTCGAAGAAACTGAATTCACTGAATTTGTTCGCCCTCTGAAAGCTTCTCTTGAAGGTCCCTTTCACTTAACTATTGTCATTTTTTTCAGACCAGCTATGATTTATTTTTAGTAATAATTTGTCAGTTTCTCAGTGAAGTGAAGTTTTGATGTTTTGAATGTTAGCACTTAGCACCATAAAAAATCGTTGTTGTTTATTTGAATTTCATTATATTCTCCTTTTCTTTGAAATAAATTCAAAAATGGTAACAGATTTTAAAATATAACTAGTTGAGAAAACTCGTACTCAGCACGGAAGACAAAGAAAAACAAAACCTACAGTGTGGTTAAGTTTTTTGTAGGAAAATAGATTTTAGCTGGAAAATGAATGAATGAGCTTTTTTCACATGTCTTTAGTGTAGTTGAATTTCTTAAATAGATAATAGATTAGAAGGATTCCCAATTTAGTGGAAAAGGCTTGGTTATTTTTTATTTTTTTTTGTGTTTGATAATTAGGAGTAATCAAAGTGTCGATGAAATGTTCAACACGAGTCAGATAGTTACTCTGAAGTGTCATCCTTTAGCTAAAACTGAGCTTCTTTTACGTTGTGTTGTGTACACTGTACACTCACTCTAAGCATCGGTCAAGATATGGTCTTGCCTGTTAATTACTTTTGTTATTTACTTTTATGCTACACAAACAAAACAAGCGTGATCAGCTAGTTGGTAATATTTGGTTCAAAGCTATAAAGAGTAATGGGAGGAGTTTTTGTTTTATTCGTATCAAGGTTTTTTGAAGCATGAATGAGACTACTTTGTAATGTTTTGCAATAGTAATCTGTCTAAGAAAATTTGTGTTATTTCACTCATATTAAAAAAAAAAAAGATATGTAATTGTTTTGATTTGATTAAGGCCTGCCCTAATTTGACACTTGTAAGAATTCATTTATTGTGTTTGTGTAATCTTTGGCGGACCTTAACAATTTTTCTTCATTGCCTACCAGAGTTTAGGAAGAAGAATGCTGATAAGAAAGCGGCAGTGTCAAAGGAAAAGGGAAGTGAGATGAAAAGGAAAAGAAAGTTGGAAGAAGGTGAGTCATCTGATAAAGGCGAGGTTGGTGATGACCAAAGAGATGAAAGGGATGATTGAAGGTAGTTGCACTAGTCATGACTTGGCCAAAGTGTTATTTTTATGTTGTTATTCGGATGATGTACATGATTCCTATTCACTTGGATGCTGCGCACTTCTCAGCTATGTGTTAATGTCACTAATGCAGCTTTCACTCAAGTCATGATTGTTTGTCTGTAAAACACAATTCCCCACCCCTTGACGCAAGGAGTCGTTTAGGGTCTGTTTGGTTCAAACGAGAGGAGGGGAGGGGAGGGGAGGGATTTAATTTGATTTTGTGTTTGGTTGAGAGGAGGGGAGGGGAGGGGAGGAAAGTCTTTGCTTGTTTGGTTCAGGAGGGGAGGGATTTTAATGAAGGGGAGAGATTAATTTACTAGTATATCCTTATAGTCTTTTATATTATATTATATATAAGGATATTTAAGTAATTTTATTTTAAATAATTTAATCTCCCCTCCCCTCCCCTCCAAAACCCCCCACTTTGGGAGGGGCCAAAATTGGCTTAGGAGGGATTTTGCTCCCCTCCCCTCCCCTTAAAAAAATTGAACCAAACAAACATAATTTAAAATAACTCCTCCCCTTCCCTCCCCTCCCCTCCAAAACCCCCCAACCAAACACATCCTAAAAGAATTCTTTCACCTTCAGGAAATAAAAGGCCTGATATAGAAACAAAGCAATTGACCCTAAAAGAATTCATCCTAAATATTGATGAATTGCATTCTTTATCTTTAGTTTTTTTTTATATAATTAGGAAATTGCATTCTTTAACTTCGAGCGTATGATGGGGGCGCGGATTAAAGAAGGTTGAACAGATCAAAGTGTATACATAAACATCCCTTTTAGGTGAATTAATTAATGCGTGAAAATTATGAGCTGGACATGAGCGGTTTTATTGCATTTGGTGATGCATGCCTGGGTTGTATGCGCCACTACTACAACAAATTTAAACTAGTTAAGTTAATGCAGCAAACGGTGTTCAGGTTGGTTTTATTGATTGTCCACTTTTCTACCTTGAAATGATGTTATGCTATTTGGTTATGCGATAAATTTCTTTATCACGGAGTGTCTTTTTATTATGTTAGGGTTAATAATTTCGGAGGAAAAGAGAATAAAATTGTATTTTTGAAATAAGAGTTATATAATATTTACAGAGATTAGGATTTTCGTCAAAAAAAAAAAACAGAGATTAGGATATTAAGTTGATGTTAATTAATTTATTTATTTATTTTAAAAAAAGTATTAAATTAGAAAATATTGAAATTGAAAATTGTCTTGTTTTTCCTAAATCTTTTGACCAAACAGAGTGTCTAATAATTATCAAAGGATTTGGCAAGATGAAAGTCGGTTTATATCTAAATTCAGAAATGCTTTTTCGATTTCGATTTTGACCTTGATTATTTTGTTTGTTACTGTGTCACACGTAATAGATTTCAATTCAAGAGTTATTTATCATCAGATACTATATTCTCACAACGCTGGTGCATGTGTCATCGTGCAAGGTTTCCATGGCCACCGCGTGTTTGTACGTTAGTTCGAAAAATCTTACTTAAAAGGGAGCATTAATGCATATACTTGGTGCATCTTTTTAATTGTTATAATTGTTTTGCGCGTCCACAAGAATACATGGTTTTTTTATGCATAGAATACATGGTTAGACTTATAAATCCATGGAAAATCGGATGAATGACCCTATAACAGTCATGCACATTAGATAAACTTATCAAAAAGTACTTGTAAAAAAAAATTTGATAATAACTACAAATTTTTTAAATATATATACTAAAATTAACTCCAGTATCTGATTTTTTACACAAGTTTTTCCATTTAATTTCTCCATTAACACTTATAAATGGGCAAGAACTTTTTCAAATAAAGAACAAAAGAATTGCTATAACTGAAGAAATTTTACAAGCGAAAAGCTAATCCAGATTGGTTTTTTTTTTTTTATAATACAAATGAGATGAGAAAACATTTTAGTATTTTTCTTATAGCAGAGTATAGACAAAGGATTGCTTGAGGTTATCCGGTTAAACAAAGGTCTCAAGTATGCTACTCTGGGATTAATATCAATATAGGAAGAATTCAAGTCACGCATTAAAACGCCCTGAAATCATGTATGTAATCAAGACTGAATCTACAGATTAAATATTTAATGAAAAAACAATCATGGATCACACTTCGATACAATAAAACGAGCTCGTAAAAGCACAAAATAAAATAGATACTTAAGAGAAGAGGGTGCCACTATCACTTTCTCATCTACACCAAAGACCAGCTAATACGGACGGTATCTGCGCCCTTGGCCATTATCATTGTTGTGCCTTCCCTTACTTGAACTGCCTGCATTCCTGCTGCTGCTCCCACCACCACCACTCCTGGCTCCACCTCTTTGATGTGGGGGCGGGACTTGTGCCTGCAATCCTGGTTGTTGCCTGCAGAAAAAAAATAAGTTCTCAGGCTCTGGATTCAAACAACTAGGTCATCACATAAAGCCATTAGAATTTACTTATTCTTTTTAACAAAGCATCATTGCAACAATATCTACCGATCTGCCAAATTTCATGATATAACATAACATGCCATAAACGTAATATACATATAGAGCAACGATTTGCAGATCTACTTACAAGACATATCCAATGCGTCCATCTGCAAGAAGCATAGGCATCATGGTCATTCCGGCGGGAGTTTGACCCGGCCCATACATCAAAGGCTGCTAAAGAAACAACCCCGATCATCAGAATCTCAGATTAATATATGGTGAATGTGAGAATAAATCAATGGCACGTATTACATAGATCACCTTGCATGTAAAGACACTACTCGTAGTAGCATGATACTGATAAGTCTGATATACATGATTTCCAATGAAATTTAAAATATATAGAACATGTAAAAGAGGTATCCAACGCAATGAGGCTTTAGGTTTCTATCGAAGTTTGTAGAGATCTATAATGTCAATATTTAGTAGAAGTGTAATGATTTATTTTAAAAGTAACACAAAATGAAAGCCATAAAGAGTAACTTCGTGCTGAAAACAAGGTAAAGAATGTCTTATCAAAACAGAAATGCACAGATCACCTGTGCAAGACCTGGAGCACCATATCCTGCACCAAGTGCGCCATAGGCACCCCCAACCAAACCATAACCAACACGTGGCGGATAGCTTGGAAGCAATCCTTGCTTCTGTGTATTTGTTACTACAGGCTTCTGATCAGCCTGTGGCTTTGCTAGTGAGCACTCTAAAAGTTGCCCTGAAAACTTAAAACAAATCAAATCAATATTTGCAACATTTACATAACTATAAAAACGTGGATTAATAAATTCCAATGTTACCTTCTAATTCATATCTTTCAGTGTTTTTTAGTGCTTTCATAGCACTTGATCTCTCTGCAAAATGTACAAACCCAATCCTGTTCTTCTCCTGACCAGACTTTGCTGGTGGAAGAACCACCTTTGTGATCTTCCCGTGGTGTTCAAAAAGCTTCTTCAATTGCTCTTGAGTTACAGTCTTAGGAAGGTTCTTCACGTATACTGCCTTCACCTGTTAATGCATGTTTAAGAATTCACTACATTCAACATGCACAAAATAATGCATCTAGGATAAAAACAGACAGAATATACTAATTCAATAGCTAGTAGTCTAGAATCTAGATTCAGTAGCATATTTAGCACGTTAGAATATTAATCATCTATAATAATGACTGTAGTGATGTAGTTCATAGCTGTTAATTAGTTCTATAATTAATCCTTTGATAGGGTACTTGGGCCGGGAGATAGTTTGGTTTCAAAAAAGCCTCCTATATGGCAAGTGTACTCTAGGAGAAAGAAAATAGGATAAGATAAGAGTATCTAATTAGTTATTGATCTGTTCCTAAAATATAGGACAATCTATTAACTAATAAGATATATAAGGAGTCTAAGAGGAGTAGAGTAGGCAGTTTTGTTAATTTGAATATTAGGGTTTTAGGAGAGTACCTTACTCTGCGTAGGAGCTTAGGCTGCAGTAGTTGTCGTCTTTTTCCTTTGTTGGGCTAATAAGTCCCATAATTCATCAATAAACTCCTCTATTTTGATTATTGAATTATTGAGCTCTATCATTGGTCAGGCACTGGGATCTTGAGCGAACTAGCGTGTTTCATGCCAAGGAAACCAAATATATTGTCGAATGGATGCCTTGGAGGAGAGAATGAAGGCTTTGGAGAGCTCTCAAAAGCGGAACAATTGCGGATTACGTGAAGGAGGCAATGGAAGTTTTCATCAAGGCGCAAGACTCATAGCAGTGATAGGCAATCTTTGATGGTTAACGATGAAGCCGTAGCTGAATTCGGTGACGGCAAAAAAGGTGGAGCTTCCATCTTTGGCGGGGAAGACCACGTGGGATGGATCACGCGTGCGAGAGACTTATTTTGAGGTACAAGATCATCCGAGAAGTGAAGGTGCGATTAGCAAAGCGAGCATGGAGGAAGCGACCATTCATTGGTTCAATCTCGCCGTGAGACAGAGGAAGACCTAACTTGGTCAAAACTGAAAAGGGCACTGATTGAGATATATGGGGGAAGGAAGAGTGTTAATCCCTTCGAAGAATTGAAAGACTTGCAGCAAGATGGGAGCGTGGACGACTATATTACCGAATTCGAATTTGTTTCTTCTCAAGTTAGTCGCCTTCCCGAGGAGCAATATCTGGGTTATTTTATGGGTGGCCTCAGATCTGATCTTCGTCTGAGGGTTCGCACACTCAACCCTCGAACGGTCTGACTATCATGCAGTAGCGAGAGAGATGTGGGCGGAACTCTGTGGCTCTGCGGCTTCGAAGCGATGGTGTGGGGTAGCGAGCTTGGAGGAGGAAAAGAGCGGACTTCGGGTGGGAGAAGCGGATTCGGGTCGAGCCATAATACTAATGGAAGAGGTGGAGTGCAGGGTCAATTATAACCAGGTTCATTTAAAAATACTCTTTGGGCAGTGGTTCAAGTCAATCAAAGCAGACGCCGATCTAATAACAACCCTAATACAAGCAATGCTCGTAGAGCAGAGGCGAAGGAGAAGTGGTGTCGGCGGCCAGAGGCGTCACGACACCTACCGTACTTCGGAATTAATGGACCGCAAGGCTCGCGGCCTTTGTTTATTGCGGTGACAAATTTCATCCCCTACACCCGGTGTCTGAGAAGCACTTCGTTTGATCATTTTGGGGGACGACAAGCGTGAACGCCGATGGGGAGGTGATAGCAATCGAAGTCAGGGAGGATGAGGAAGAGGTAGCAGTAGGATGCAACTCCATAAGGGTGTGCTGGTTGACCAAGATGGGTAAGCTCTACAACCCACCATCTACGCTGAGACTGGAAGGGAGAATGATGGGAGTCTCTGTTCAGGCGCTGGTTGACAGTAGAGCTAGCCATAACTTCATTTCACCAGAGGTGGCGGCTTGACTTTAGGATTGACGGTGGAGGCGAGATAAGGCGTTGGGGGTACGGTTAGGAGATGGCCATAGGGTCTCCACAGTGGGAAAATGCTCTGGTATAGAGGTTCAGTTGGAAAATTTCACTACGCTGGTTGACGCCTATGTGTTGGAACTGGGTGATCTCGATTTGATTTTGGGGGCAGCATGGATGAAAAAGTTTGGTAGAGTGACCTTTGATTGGCATGAAATGTCTCTTAGCTTCCTTTGGAAGGGAGAAACGGTAACACTGCATGGTCTTAAGACTAAGTATGAGCCCTCTCAAACATCATCTGCATAGTTCTTGAAGGAGGAACGTATAGGAGTAGGTGTGGTGGAAGAGATTGCTTTGGCCGATGAAACAAGCGTGATTTCTGTGCTGTTAGGACAAAATCAGGGGTATTCCATGAAGCTACAGGCCTGCCACCTCAAAGAGATACCGTTCATTCGATTGAATTAAAAAGTGCGGACGATCGGTGTGCGACCACTACAGTTACCCTTACCACCATAAAGAGGAGATTGAGAAAGCAGGTTCAAAATATGTTGGACTAAAGGGAATTATTAGGCCTGACACAGTGCTTTCTCTAGTCTGTGATATTAGTTAAGAAGAAAGATGCATCTTGGCGTATGTGTGTTGATTCTGAGGGAATTGAATAAAGTGGCGGTACCTGCCAAGTATCCCGTTCAGTGGTAGAAGAACTCTTGGATGAATTACACGGAGGAACTTATTTTTCTAAGTTAGATTTAAAGTCCGGTTACCATCAGATACGAGTAAAAGAAGAAGATGTGCACAAAACGGCTTTCCGGACGCATGATGATCACTACGAATTCTTGGTAATGCCGTTTGGATTAACCAATGCCCCCAGCTACTTTTCAATCCACAATGAACCGAGTCTTCAAACCTTACCTCCGGAAGTTCGTGTTGGTATTTTTCGATGATATCTTGGTTTACAGTAAGGGGTGGAATGAGCACTTGGAACACTTGGAGGAGGTTTGAAGGTACTTACGAACCATGGGTTTATTCGTAATCGGAAGAAATGTGTGTTTAGCGATCGACGGGTTAGTACTTGGGCCATATAATTTCGAAAAAGGGTAGTAGTAGACCCAGCAAAGATAAAAAGCATAATTGATTGGCCGGTTCCTCGCAATGTCAAGGGAGTGAGGGGATTCCTGGGGCTGACTGGTTACTATCGAAAATTTATTGCCGGGTACGGGAAAATTGCCAAACCGCCAATGCGAAATTGACTAAGAAAGAGGGTTTCCATTGGGGGCTTGAGGCTCTTAAGGCTTTGAAGAATTGAAGCAAGTGATGGTAACTTCTCGGTGTTGACATTCTGGATTTTTCCTACCTTTTGAAATAGAGTGACGCTTAGGGAGAGGAATTGGGATGTTCTTATCTGGAAGAAGAAGGCCCGTTGCCTATTTCAAAGGCATTGTCAAAGAATAATTTGATAAATCGGCTATGAAAAGGAGTTGATGGCATTAGTCTTGGCGATCCAACATTAGCGTCTTATCACATTAGGGCGGACAATTTGTGGTGTACTTTCGGATCAAAAGAGTCTTCGACATTTGTTGCAACAGCGGATTACAAGCGTTGATCGCCAGTTGGATAGCCAAGCTCTTAGGCTATCACTTTGAGGTCATTTACAAACCTGGCGGGAGAACAAGGCGGTGATTCGGGCTATCGAAATGTATGAAGAAATAAGTGCGAGAATGATCTCTTCTCCCGGTTTGGGTCTGCGAGAACAGCGGGTGCAACCGCAGTAAGCCTTGATCCTCATCACGCAACAAATCATCAATGATCTACAAAAAGACCGTCTTCTCGACTGGATTTGGTGTGTGAAACAAGGGGGTGCTTTGTTTTTATAAAAGCAGATTAGTGTTATCCGCTACTTGCTTGTATTCCAAGATTCTTGGAGGAGTTTCACTCTTCTCTGTTGGGGTCATTCAGGGTTCTTAAGAACCTATAGAAGGATGGCGAGGAAATTTATTTTGGCTAGGAATGAAGAAGTCGGCAAGAATTTGTTAAAAAATGTGGCGTGTGTCAGCGGCAAAAGTACTCGCATCCTCACTGCAGGACTACTTGGCCGCTACCCATTCGATGCGAATTTGGGAAGACATATCCTTGGATTTCACATCGGCTGCCAAAATCCAAGGGCCTTGAAGCAAGATGTTTGTGGTGGTGGACAGGTTATCAAAATACGCCATTTTATTCCTTTAAAGCATCCGCAGTACGGCCAAAAAAATTGCTGAAGTTTTACCAAGGAAATATGCGCCTCCATGGTGTTCTCGAAACCATAGTAGTGTGAGAGGATCCACTTATTTATCGGTTTGTTTTGGAAAGAGCTCTTTCGCTTACAGGGGAGACAGTGTTAAAAATGAGTTCTTCCTATCACCCCGAGACAGATGGGTCGACCTGAAGTAGTTAACAGTGTCACAGAGGCATATCACGAGATGTTTTGCTTACGAACTGACCCAAGAACCGGTCTTATTGGGTACCTTGGGCGAGTTATGGTACAATACTACCTATCATGTGTCTCTGGTACCCAGCTCCTTTTGAGGTGGTATATGACGGAAGCCACCCACCTTGTGGGTTCTCTCCCAAGGAGAAACTAAAGTGGAGGCGTGGGGCGAGGAATTAGTTGATCGAGATGAAGCTTTGAGACAACTAAAACAACATTTGATGCAGACAGGAACTTATGAAGAAACATGCAAACAAGAAGAGGAGAGCGACTCTTTTGAAGTAGGAGAGTGGGTATTTAAGCGAGACCACAGCCAACAAACCTTGATGGCTAGGAGGATTAATCAAAAATTAGCACCAAGATATTTTGGACCTTTTCCAATCCTTGAGAAGGTGGGAAGCGATTTCTTATAAGTTGAAGTTAGAGGCACGAGAATACACCAGTTTTTCATATTTCACAATTAAAAGAGGCAATGGGAATTATTCCATCGAGGCAAAAGTTACGGAAGGACTAGAAGGGAGTTGGATGAAACGGAGGAACCAGAGAGGCTGTGGCTTCTAGGGAAATTTGGGAAGGAGAGCGGGTTGTCAGCGTGGGTGGTCAAGTGGAAGAGCGGCAGAGAAGAAGACACTACTGGGAGGACGAGTCCCTTGCTCGAAGAGCCAATTTCCTCATTTCGGCCTTGAGGAGGCTGCTATGTGAGGAGTAGTGATAGGGTACTTGGGCCGAGAGATAGTTTGGTTTCAAAAAAGCCTCCTATATGGCAAGTGTACTCTAGGAGAAAGAAAATAGGATAAGATAAGAGTATCTAATTAGTTATTGATCTGTTCCTAAAATATAAGACAATCTATTAACTAATAAGATATATAAGGAGTCTAAGAGAGTAGTAAGTAAGCTGATTTGTTAATTTGAATATTAGGGTTTTAGGAGAGTACCTTACTCTCTGGTAGGAGCTTAGGCTCTGGTAGTTGTCGTCTTTTCCTTTGTTGGGCTAATAAGTCCCATAATTCATCAATAAACTCCTCTATTTTGATTATTGAATTATTGAGCTCTATCATCCTTGATTAGCTTGTACTTACTACTTAATGCACTCATGGCCTTTAGATGGATTGCGTCTAAGCTCAGCAGCACAACATCACACAAATTTCTATCTCAGTGCCTCTTGGCATGGTATCAGACTCGTGGTAACATTCTCTGTGACCACATCATGTTCTGCTGGGCATGTTTCAAAGCCTGGAACTCCTCTCCCACAATGCCTAGTGAACCTTCCTGTTGGCTTTGCACAGACTCTGGCAACTGAAATCATAGTTGCTCCACCTACCTATGGCTGCAATTTCAGCAAGTTTTTCCTCTCCACTGTCGCTACAATCCAACCAATATCAGTGGATGTGTTCCGTCTCTGCCACAGCCGCAACATCCAGTTCTTTACCATTCCGGTCTCCGATCAAGAAACTGGACCTACCATTGAATAATAGGGTGTTTGTCTGTTTATTAGGGCCCAATGTATTGCAAAAAACTAGCCACATGCCGGCATGTGAAGACACATCAAGATATCCCCTTTGTAGATACCTCCGCATATTACGTCACATAAAGTTTTCTAGCCAGTCGCTAGCCTCAGTTTCTGGTTGAGCCACTCCACCAGTTTATCATCTTCAGAAATGATCATTTTAATAGCCAGCTATCTGAGAAGGTTACTGGAATAAATGTAGGTGAACTGTTGCTTAGTTATTTTGGTGGCCCCTTGAATATTTGGGCTTTTTTTAGGGTGTGGTCCAAACGGATATGCAAAGGGACAGGAAAGTTTTACTGTTTTGACTTGATCATCTGTCATTTCCATCTTTTTCATGCCTCTGCTACTGAGGGTATCTTAGCCTCCTCTTTCGTTGTACTGTCTTGATTTATTAATATCAATTCTTTATTTCTTCTATAAACACCAATGAATGAATATTAGCACACTTGTAGACCTAGGGTAATGGGTCATGGTGACAACTGCAAGTAGGTTATAATTGGTGGCTTCACTATGTTTGAAACAAGTCCTTTCTCACTGGAAGAGAGAGTTTTTTTTTATTTAACCGTGAATATATTTAAAAATAGAGAGTATAAAATGTGAAAAGCATGCAAGAGTTATTTTCCAAACCAAACAAAGCTCAAAAAGTCAAATATCCCAGAAACAATCCAATCTGTTCCATTTTGTCAGAATTTTTGTTATAAATAATGTAAATCCTAGAAAGCAGCACATGCACACCTGAACAGTGATGTCCATTATATGATGGCTGCAACACAGTTGCAGAATTCTTATTATAATCAGGGTAGTCAAAATTGTGATTTAGATTCAGGGTCAGTAATCTCAATCTCATGCTGGAAAGCTATTTGGTGGGATTGTGTAGGATCGACAATGTAAAAACGGTAAGATTGTGTAACCAAACCAATTTTGAAGAAGGTCCGTTTGTCCCACACCTTATTTTGGAAGCCCTGTTCTCCTCGTGTTTGAAACAACTACTGAGTCCTATTGTTTTCCATTGCAACAATGTTGTTCTGCTTTGCTTTTTGAAAGTCAAAACTCTGTTGTGCTTGCTGATCACTGCTACTTCCTCTTGTTCAAGCTTCATCTGTTCAAAACTTTTCACCCAGTCGAGACCTATTTCAGCGTGTGTTGGGTTAGGTGCTGTTGGGTACTTCCTCTTTTGTTTATGAAACTTACTTGGTCGGCTTTATCTAGGCCCTCATATGAAATACATCACCCCTCTAATCTTATGCTTCTCTATGAATTATGAACTAACCTATTCCCTTTAGGATAATTTATTTCTTTTCACAATCACTATCAAATATAATATAAATATTAAAACAACTATAAAATAAATATCTACATTCTTGATTTTTATTTCTATTATTATACTATTAATTAGCTATATTATATTTTTAAGGTAGCTCCTAATATGGACCCTATTTTAGGGGTCCAAAGGTGTGGGCCCCAATGTTGAAATTTGATATAACCAAATTTTTTTTTTTTTTGGTAAACCGTTAAAAATCTAGTGTTGAGATGTTTAAAATTCAACAAAATAACATTAAAAATTCAGTAAAAAAGAGAGGTCCACCATTAGATTGTTTCCATATTAGGGCCAAGGGCGGAGCTTCCCAATGACATAAAGGAGCCCTGGCTCCCCAAAGTTTTTTACATTTAACGCATATATATGTAATGCTTGCCTTTTATATTTCAAGATCAACCGTGGCGCAGCAGCAAGATGCATTTTTAGCATCCGCAGAGACGCAGTTCGAATCTTGAGTGAGGCTTTTTTGCATTCCATCGATTTTTTTTGCGCAAAAACAACAATAACTGCTATAGGAATAGGATGGATTCGAACCTGTTCCACTTGCAAAACACAGGGAAACTAAACCACCACGCCAACTAGTAAATCAGTTACAAAGGGAGTATATAATCATATATATAACTTAAATTCTTGGCTCCCTCAAAAATAATAGCCAAGCTCCGCCACTGATTAGGGTCCACCTATTTTTATATTAAAATATATTTTAATATTTTCGGTAAGATCTTATGATCCGTGTTAATATTCTACAATTTACAGCTTTTTGCCCTCATGATTTTAGGTAGGATCTCAAATTTTGACTACTTTGATTATAACAGAAAGTTTTCTGTCCCATTAACCATAACCATCAATATTATCAACAGAGCTTAAAATAAGGAAGACATGTGAGTCAACCTGAGATGAAGCAGAGGAATCAGCATTTTTAGGATCAGCCCAGCTCACTGTTGGAGAATTGTCACCTAGCTTAAATGTGGGGCTCAACATCTCTTGCCTTGAATATTCAGCACATGCATTATTATAATAGTCGATAAAAGCAAATCCACGGTTATTGTTAGTGTTCTTCATATCCTGAGTCAAAGGATTGAACAACATACAGTAAAATAAGAAAACCACATATCCTGACTTTTAAGTACTTGCAATTGTTCATGATGCAAATGCAATTCAACAATGATAGTTCTAAACAATATTTCGAAGGTGTAGGCATGATGGTAACAAAAATCTGTAGATACCTTCAATTAAAAATGGAAAAGAAATGCACAACAGCTTAATGCATACCTTGACTAGTTCAACAGCAGTAACTCCAGGTCCAATCTCAGTCACAATCTTCCTCAGGTCTTCCTCGCCCCAGCTTCTAGGAACATTGCCAATAAAAAGACGGTTTTTCGCTTGAGATGTAGAACATTTTATCTTTTTACCCTGAGACAATTGATCATTGATACAGTCAGGCATTGAACACATACCAAATTGCATTAAGAATAACATTTTTTGCATTACGCATCTGCAATGTTTGTAAAAGAAAGGCAAAGGATATATAATGACCGAAGCTATCATATTACCTTAAATTCGGTATTATTCAGCTCCTCAATGGCTTTAGAAGCCAATTCCACATTTCTAAAAGTCACAAAACCGAAGCCTTTATTCTCAGTAGAATCTTTTCCTTTCATTACTCGAACCTGTTCTCATCAGTCTTCAAGTTAATGGGTGATATCGTATACAAGTATACACAGGACAATAAAAATGGCACAAGCTTACCTCTACAACTTCTCCAATACGCTCACAAAAATCTTTCAAATCCTCAGTTGAGGCATCATGGGGAATGCCACCAATGTAGACTTCAGAGCGGTGAGGAGGAAGGGAAAGAAGTTCAGCATGCTTTTTCTTCTTATCCTCATCTTCCACCTTGGCATCATCAGTGCCGTGGTTTTGCATGGCATTATCTTCTTCCACTTCTTCGACCTCCTCCTCCTCCTCCTCCTCCTCCTCTTCCTCCTCTGGGTCCTCCTCCTCTTCTTCAACCTCCTCTTCTATTTCTTCCACTTCCTCTTCCTCTTCTACTTCTTCGTATTCAATCTCTTCTTCCATTTCTTCCTCGGGATCATTTTCCTCCTCAAGATCGACCTTCTCATCAGATTCAACTGGCTTTTCAGGCTCGGATGGCTTAGCAACTGAAGAAGAGTTTGCCTTTCCCCGTGGCATCTTATGAAACTAATTAAACAAGCTTGTGAGGCAACTGTGAAGAAGGCACAGAGGCCAGAAGAATTCCTGGGAAGAAGTATATACATATCGAAAGGAGGAAACAAAAAGAAAGGCCAAAAAAGGAGTTGCATCGAATGAATCTCAGTGGAATGTGGAACCGTGCAATGAGATAAGACTTACAGGGCAGCAATACGAAAGACTTTTTACTAAAGGGACAATGATAACAAAATTATCAATAAATCAAAACAATGAAGGTGGTCAAATCAAAGGGAGAGTTCAAAACTCAAAAGGCATGTCGGTGAGCGCAAGCTCTTGTATACCATAAAGTCAAATTGGGGGAAATGAAAATATAGAACTGCAGAAGCATGAAATGCAAATATGAAAACTTTCCAGTCAAATGCAAGGTGAACAAACAGAGTTACAAGTTAAGTTTTCAATTAGGTATTAAAGGAAGAGATGGGAGAACAAAAAGGAGTGTCCAATCTCAGTCAGAAAAATTATAGCAGTTTCCAAACAAAAGGTACCAATCTCTGCACCCTCCTGCCACACAAATTTGCAGATACGCACTGAGATAGGGTTTATTATACACTTCTACTAGCTAATCACTAAAGCAATCTTAACCACGATACAGTTCTTCCATATAATAACATTCAGATTAACAGCCAAACCTTTTCTTCTATGCATAATGAGAGAGAGAGAGAGAGAGAGTACCTTAAGGTAAAGGATTGAAGCTGCGCAATGCAAATTGGGCGAAACGGAAGGGAAAGGGAGCACAACCCTAATGATATGGATCCGAAAAAAAAATTGGCACGATGACGAAATGCAAACCTTGGAGAGCTATTAATTTGGATATACAAGGAACTTGAATCTTAACGAACCCTAAATTCCTGTCTCACTGATTCTCGCAAAAGCGAACAGGGAGCCGCCGTAAATTAGAGCCCTTCGGATTTTTTGTTTTTTTGTTTCTTTCTTTCGAAATTACGGATGCGACAAGCCGCGTTTTTGTTGTCCACCCGAGCCATCGAGGGAAAAAAAAAAAGGCTTCAGAACGAGGGGTATTGTCGTAAATGAGGATGTTAGATATTTTAAGGGCGTGTAAAAATAAAAATGAAAATCAATGTCTAAAAGTACATGTCATCCGAGGGATGGTCATAAAATAAGGACCAAATTTACATGCCGAGGGATGGTGCACCTGTAGCACTTGTTTTTTTTATTTTTAGGATTAGTGATTTTCACCCAGTTTAATACAGACTCTACACATCAAATCCACATCACTAACGCGGTCATACCAAGCACCGGCTTCTTTCTCACTTCAGGTTGTCACCGCTCCAGCTCACCACCATCGCCACTGCCAGAGACCCATCCTTCACTCACCAACATTTAGGGGCAAAGAGCTCTGGCATCGTCCCTGCAAAAAGCCATCCCCAGTCATTTCTTTGCCACCGTGAGAGCACCACCCATCACGAACACCAGCGCATATACTCCATGTAAAACCACCCCTATAACTTTCCAAGACAGTCTTTCCTCGGAAAGCTACACAGAACCGTTGTGAGTTGTCATCAACGCACTCGCAACATCCATACTTCTCCCCCTATGTCTCCCCTTTCTTTCCCTGTGGTTCCAGAAGCCTTCGTTCCCTGCATGTAACAGTCACAATATTCTGTTACAAGAAACTAAGGGTAAGCACGATCGAGAATGATAATCAAGTTTGTATTTAACAATTGGATAAGAGTAACAATTCACTAGAGCATTACAGAATAGAATTGGCAACAGGGGAAGAGGAAGAATTATGCAAAAGAAGAAGAGGAGGGAGAATTCAGAATAATCTAACTAATTCCATACCTGCTTTCTCTCCCTTACGTCATGTTATATACCTGCTGTCCATTCCTTACTCACACCCCTCCTTACATGGCTACACCCCCTATTTCACGCATTCTGTTGCCACTGGCACTACTTGCATCCACTTGCTGACGTGGCATTTCTCTATTGGTATCATTACATTCCCACACTTCACTTTTCATCTTCTTACCCTTCAGATCTCTCACCTTTCTTCAAATCTGGAGGTGCGATCGAACTTACGTTTAAAGGTCAGACAACGCAATGTCTCGCGGCGGAAGAAGGCCGCACGTGGTGTGAACTAGTGGAGTGCTTGAGAGAAAGTATGTGTTTGCACCGACAGTGGTGTGCATGCAGTAGTTGTGCGACAGGGAAGCTACATTGGAGGGCTAGTGGTCGCGCATGCGACGATGATAGGTTGGGGGAGCCTCACTGAAGCAACTGCGGCGACCTAGTGGCTGGTGTGAGAGGGTAAGATCTAAGGGGGTAAGAGAGAGAGAGAGAGAATACAGGGTCAGATCCAGTATGGAGCGTCCACCATTAGATCTGATGGGACCGTAAGATTGAATGCTGAAAACAAGTGAGACACATGCACCACCTACTACGTTTTGTATTGTAGAACTCGCCTACCAGCCAATTCCTATAATTCTTCATTAGTATTGACATTGACTTGTGATTACTACTTATTTATTTGCCATGTTCCAAATTTATATGTGGCTATATGATAATTTTATTGTCGTTAGTGAAGGAAGAGATTATATTCATGACCTACTTGATGACACAATTACACAAAGATGCATGGATGAAATGACATAAATCTCTTCTAGATTAACTGGGGTCTCGGATTCGAGTCTAAGTCTAGAAATGCAGCAGCATTGAAACTCTTGAGGAATAACTTTACGCTCATGTGGTTTTACCCACCTCGAGGAATTAATTTTCGCGGTTGCGTGCGGAGGACAGCCAGTTTATACCAACAAATAACCTACTTTGACGATATTACAAGCCTCTACTTTGAGGAATATTATTTTTACTAAACTTTAACAAGAGGAAAAGAACTTGCCAATTCATCGTCATTTTTCCAAAGAAATTTCAAGAGAATTTAAGGAAGGAGCTCCTCCACAGAAAAAATGACAAAAAAAAAATAGAAACCATTATGATGCGAGGTCAAAATTAAAAAAGAATACTGCAAAAAATATGATTTCAAATGGTAAATCCATACTTGGAAATGCAAAGCAGTTTCCAGGGGAAATCCCTCATTTGAAGCAACCGAGAGATGAGCCAACATGGCTAATCCCCATGCAAACTTGTCAGCTTTAGAATTTTCGTCAAAGAATATCACTAACATGGATGGCATTCTAAGATTTGGCATTCCTGGAAAAACAACGCAGCCCAAGAGAGACAAGAGAGACAGTAACTAAACCCAAACATGTTTGTGAAATTCGTTATCTTTCACATTTACTACCCTAAATTGCCGCTACCAGTACTCATAGGCGGATCTTTGTAGTGACATCGAGGCTCCCCAAAATTTTCTAAAATCACATATACATGCATATTAAAGTATATAAAAAATATTATGTGAGTTATAAAATGATTGAACGGGATTTTGTTTAAGGGATGAACTACTGTTGAGTGGGGAAGCGTTATTGCGTTGGTGGTGAGTCCGGTGACAACTTGTACTTCAGGGGTAATTTTTGGAATTTTAGACTTCAATGTTAGGGAAAAATATGCTTTTGGTCCCTGTAATTTGACCAAAAATCAGTTTTGGTTGCTGTAAAAATATTTTTTTTAAAATGGTCCCTGTAATTTCAAATTCCGTCTCTTTTGGTCCCTGCCGTCATCACTCTGTTAAAACAAGGTGACGTGGCAAACGGCAGACACACGTGGCATCACGTGGACACTCACTCAGACTGATCCACGTAATATTATTGTTTTTTAATTAAAAAAATTAGAAATTAGGAGTTAGTCAGCAAAATTAGGGTTCTTCTTCGCTGAGCTTCTTCGCCTCTGCTCTTCTTTTTCGCTGAGCTTCGCTGCCTCTTCTCTTCTTCTTCACTATAGAGCTTCGCTACCTCTGCGTGGTCTTCTTCTGCATGTTCTTCTTCTTCTTCGATGTGCTACTCTCTCCCTTCCATCATCTCTGCTGTGCACTGCACAGAATTCTGGAAGTTTAGGTTTTGGTAGTTTTTGATGCGATTCATCCATTACCAGGAATAGCTTTTTCCCAAATTGAAATTGGGGCTTTTTTTTTTGAAACAAGCTGAAATTGAAGTCGTTCTGTCTGAAAATGGACGTGCTAGGGTTTTGGGGGTTTGTGATTGGGAAGGAGTTAGAGGGTCTGAAGGCTGAGATGTCGGTGGTGCTAGGCGAATGCATGGATCCGGCGAATTTCGTGCTGGAAGCTCTATCGGAGGTGTTTCCGGTGGACAAGAGAGAGAGGTGAGAAGGGAGGCAACGATCTTGATTGGGCTTGTGTTCTGGTGTTGGAGTCTCTGATTCCAATGATGGTGGACCCTGTGATTGGGAAGTCGAGGATGTTGGTTACTCCACCTGTGAAGGAGCATACGAAGGACATTGCAGAGGTGAAGTGGTTGGAGAAGAAGAAGAAGAATATCGCAGGGAGAAGCTGTATCACTTGCCACGTGTGTCTGCCGTTTGCCACGTCACCTTTTTTTAACAGAGTGATAACGACAGGGACCAAAAAGAGACGGAATTTGAAATTACAGGGACCATTTTAAAAAAAATATTTTTACAGGGACCAAAACTGATTTTTGGTCAAATTACAGGGGACCAAAAGCATATTTTTCCCTTCATGTTATTATTAAATGTTACCCTTGTCCCTTTTCTAGAACAGGTATACACCGCCTTTTAATTGTATCCAAAGGTACTATTTTTTTTGTCAGCTAGTAGAAATGGTAAACAACAAACACACACACATGTCTAAACGGCAACACCCGGGTTCGAACCCCAGTCCTGGCATCCCCATGTCGCTGAAATTGCCAAAGCAACCAACAGTAGGGGACATATCGAAAGGTACTCTGATCGCATGTATTGTGTTAAGAAGCGCTTTCATAATTTTCTTTATTTCTTTTAGGAATTTTTTTCCTTGTTTCACACTCCATGTCTTTTTAGAAAAATCGTGAAGGTGCATGATCCTCAAATTGGAAAGTGATTACGTGAGAGTTAAATGGAAAAAGAAAGAAAATAGAAAACAGATAAAAATAAAACAATTATACGTCAAAGAAGTTGCATACAAGTGGCTGCTATCAATCCTCAAAGAAGATACGTCAAAACCAAATTTGTAGAGACTGGAATGTTCAAACCATCTATTAACTTCAGGTTATCAATATGATTTACCCACTAGCTGACACAGAATTAGCAGCGGCCATATGTAAATCTGGAAGATTACGGACAGATAAGTAGTAAGTAGTAACCATTGTAAATTTAGATTAACAGCAGTGATGAATGATGACTCCATACAAACAGAAGAAAGGGTTTTACATAGGGAAAAGAATAAAAGATAATATCATAATGTACATTGACTAGCACTTCAAAAGGGGTCACAGATGATATAAAACAGGTACAACAAAGGCAAAAAACCACCAGCTTGACTCCAGTGTTGATTCTTAACTAACTTGAACCCATCCTCACAAAATGGAAGCTCCGTTAATGTATGTATATAATTCCTATTTTCCTGTATCTGTAAATAGACATTGTATCCCAAAGGGATCTCTATTTCATGAATTCTAAAACTTTCTGAGTTATATCTTCAAGGAAGGAAACAAAACCCATCACACTTGTAAGACCACTTCCATCGACATCCTGCTCTTCAATCAGAAAGTTCTCAAAAATTGAGGCATCATCCTGCCCTCCTTGAATAAAAACGAGTTTAGGAGTGATGCATCTCTCTTTCTTCAATTTGTTGATTGTAGTCCTTAACAAACCTGACAAGGTATTTTGCATAATACATATAAATTAGACAGATTGCATTATATTTTTACCAATTAATCCAGTGTAGACGGGGGAAAAAAATAGAGAAGGCTTACAATCATGGGGTGGAGGAAAAGGAAGTGTGGGGTCTGCGGTTGAAGAATAAAACACAATCAGAATTGTGAATGCATCAAGGAAAAATATCGGACTGCCACTGGTAATCAGTGCAGCACGACTCAAGGAATGGCGAGGATATGCTTGTTTATCTGGAGTAGCATATGATGTCAATACTGGATACACAGCACGATGAAGGGAACTTGGCTCCAGCGCACTACAACACAAATAAAATTGAATTACATAATCAACTCTTGAATACAGAAATTCAAAACTACAAACAAATGCTGCTGAAGCTTTACATTTTTTCATTTAGTTACCTAACTAACAGCCTGTATCCTTATCCTTCAATTCACTTTTGCACAGTCAATTCTTGTGAAAAAAAAAATTACTCATCTTAGTTTCTTAATTAAGACAAGGGAAATAAATTTTACACCTATATTAATTGGGCCCGATACATTTCAAACAGGAAAAATTGTGTTCAAAGGTAACCTTTATTTCTAAATCAAATGTACATACACTGACTTCTAACTCCATTATGAATTATAGTTTGTTATACATTAAAAATCCAATCCAATCCAATATCAAGTAACAATTGTCACCAACCCAAGAAGTTATATTAGGTAAAGGATATGTCATACAATTTTATTTTATTAAATGCGACTATTTTTCCTTTAATGCTTTCCATGTTTTATTTCCTAACATGTGGACACATGTTAAAAAAATCCTCAAATATCTTGAACATTATTTTTGTCAGTGTGTCTTAGACTTGAGTTCATTCAGCTTTACATTAGTTTATTTCCTTCCACCAGACATTTATGGCATGATCATGCAAACTCCATTGCTCAAACAAATAAGCACAAGAGAACCAATTACCTAAAAAGGCATTGAAGATAGATGCGATAGTCAGGATGAACTCCTTCTTCATGAAAGCGGAGAAGAGGGTTTCGGAGGAGAGCAAAAATTAAGCGCGGTAGGGGCTGCAGTTGAGGACATTGAGAGAACGCAACATCAATCTGAGATCTTATGGAACTTCCATTGCTATACTGAACAAGTTTATAAGCATCGTTGTACTGAGCTGCAAGGATCACTAGCCATTCTTGAAGTAAAAGTCTACCCTCCCGAACTCCATCCTCCAAAGAGGCTAGTATAACCTGCAAATAGAATACAAGTAAATTAATCAGAAAATTAAGTTGAAGAAAGACAACAGAAAACTCATTTTTAACAAAAAATTAAAAGACGAGAATACTGTTATTGTCACAACAATTCTATATTAGTAACATTAGTTGGCAGATTTTAAGAACAAGAAAGCATACCATATCAGAATTAACTTCAAACAGTGGGGCAGAAAACTAAAATCAATTGAAACGGCATAAAATTAAGGTTGATTGTATAATTCACCTTGTGAATGAGCAAAGATAGAACAACTTCAGGATCACAGCTGTCATAAAGTTCATGAATGTTCTGAGCAACACCAAATTGTAATGTCCGGATCCTTAGCCGACGTTGCAGGGAATGCTTTGTTCTGTATCAAAAGGTAGCACAACAAACTAAGCCCCGAAAGCCTTCAATCCATCATCCATCATCCATCATTAAGTAAATTTTGGACGTTGGAAGAAAATGAGAAATTTAAACATATTATCAGGAAAGAATGGACTCAGGATATAACCGAACAAAAATGAAAGGAAATTGACATTCCAAAAGCAGATGTTACAGAGCACAACTAACCCATAATCAAGAATGTAAAGATTAACAGAAGCATTAGCAATTATATGCATAATTACATATCGTGCTCAATTAACAGTAACGATTTCCTCAGGATGTGAAAAAATGAAACTTTGACTTGAATGAAAAAAAATTCCTTGTGCTAAGCAAAGTAAACAAGATCGCGCTCCAGGGCGTAGGAGCGGACGCTCCTACTACCCCTCAACGATCTCGCACCTACGCAAGATCGTGATTTGTATGGACGCGGGCGGGAGCGACGAGCCGGCGCGCAGGAGCGTTTGGAGCGAACGATCTCGCGATCCTGCAAAAATCCCGAAATCGCTGCTTTTGGCGTTACCGGGTCGGGTTCGCGGCCCGGTTCTTTTAAAACTCATATTTGGGGGGGAAAGAAACCCTAAATCGCGCAGCTCTCCCTCCCTCTCCCTGCTATAGAAGCTCTGAGCTCTCCCTCTCCCTTTCGTCGCCTCTCCTGGCCCCCGCTCCTTGTTTGTGACTCTCCTCTCTCCTCGCCTCTCCCTTGCTGCTTCGTTTGTGTTAGGATCCCATATGAGAGTGTGGGCCCAAGTGGGCTTAGGTAATGATAGGTCCTTAGGTGAGGAAATGGGCTGTGATGACTTGTCTGGTCATCAGCTGAATAGGCCCAAGAGTTGGAGGGTGTATGTGAGAAGGAGTGGGAAAGCGAGAAAGAATGATGAGGTGGTAGAGAGAGAGGAGGGAGTGAGTGAAGCATGAAGTGTGTGAGCATCATTCTGTTATAAGGAATTGGGGAAGGAAAGAGAGGGTTATCGAAGAGAATACTTTTCAGTTAGGCAGGGAATTAGCAATTCTCTGAGAGGAGCTATGCTCTGTGGGGTAGTAGGGATATTCATTCCTCTACTTGTTATCTTTCATTTTCCATCAATAAAACCGTGATTCTCGATCTCTTGCCATTTATTTCCTGTTAATTTCTATTCTGTGGTTGAGGTACGCATCAAATTGGTCCGACCTGCCGGATACGGGTGGGAGCATATTTTTCTTGAGAAGGATCAGCGCTTTAAGGAGAAAGGGAGAGACGAAAACCACCACACACAAAAAAATGGAGGCAAGATTGGAAGCTCTAGGAAAAGAGATGGACAACATCAGATTGAACATCAGATTGAATCTCACAGATATGCGGATCAAGCAAAAGGAAAATCATGAGAAACTGGTGGCTTTGATTGTGAAACATCTGGGCCAGAAATCGCAAGCTGGTGAGAAGATTCTGGAGCATGACGAACGGCAAAAAGCAACACCGGAAAAAGAGAACCAAAAATTAGAAAATGGTTCATCAGAGGCTCCAATAACATCAGATCTGAAGAATCTGCAAGGAGAACGGGTCGGAGAGTCCCATCAATTTGTCCAGAAGGTGGAGAAGCCAAGAGAGGCGCGGGAACAACCACTGAGAGGAGGGAAGATTCTCCATATGGGTATTACAAGGGGAGAAAGGAGAAGAAGAGTGGGGGCGAAAACCGTGAGCGATCGGGTTTTAGAGAGCCTACTCGATCGAAGACTAAAACCAGAGTTGTTGGACGCCAATCCACAGGCGGTGGTTTCAGAGATTCAGATAACGCGGAGCCCGATTATCCCGCCACCACCGCCGGACACCGGTTCACTCGTGGTCGCCCCTCCACAACCAAACTCGTCGCTCGCCGGTCCACTTGCAACAGCCTTTGGGACGCCGTTAACAAACTCGCCACAGATGACAACAGAGGCGAACGAGATTCGGTAGGAGAAAAAGGACAAAGGGGATAATATAGGGTTCACGGTAGAAGAGGAGAGACGAAGCAAGAGAGAGAACCGAATAACACAGAGGCTGATTGCTCCTACACCACCGCCGATACCGCCGGAACCGCCTGACACGGGTCCGCGAGCGGCGGCCTCTCCACGACCAGATTCGCCGGTCGCCAGTCTTCTGGTGGCAGGGAGTGAGTCCGACTCAGCCAACTCAGCTCGTAGGCACGCCAAACAGGTCTGTTTTGTTGTTGCTTGCATTGTGAATGTCCTGAAGAAGGTAAGGGTAAAATGGGTAATTGGTGAGTTGAGTATCTTCCTTAACCTAATGGGCCAGGCCCAACTAGACAACAGATCCAAGGGTACACAAAATGAAATTATGGGTACCACAACTGCGCCCTTAACTAAAATAATGAGCTTCTTTAATTCTGTTTCTTTAGCTACTGGCCATGTCTCTCAAGCAAGAGAGGTTGATTTCACTAGAGATGAACTGCAAAGTATTGAGATTCTTATATTACTGGTTGGGTACTTTACTAGTTCATACATATCTATTGAGATGTTCAAGACAGGAAGGTCCAGTTCTCCTAAGCTTTTAGTGCCACAGTTCCCTCAACTACCTGGAATTGCTCTTTTTAGAGTTGCTTTGGGAAATGTCAAGAATAAGCTTGAGAAAAGTCATAAACGGCTAGAACTTCTTCTTGAGGATGTTACACGTGATTATGATCATTTGGATTATTATGAAACTGATGTTCAACTTTTGGAACCTCTGCTCCTCTCTTACGAATCTCTGCAATCATGTGGAGCTAGGTTTCCAACTAATGGTCGTCTTGCTGATCTGATTTGTAGAGTTACGCATTTCGGAATGGTGCGAATGAAACTTGATTGGCGCCAGGAATCCGAAAAGCATGCTGAAATACTTGATGCAATTACAAGATATTTGGATATAGCTGGCTTGGCAAGTTTCCGACAGTGGGATCATGGAAAATGGGACTTGGTTCTCGATGACTATTGCACAAGGAGAATTTTTTGTGGATGCTGTTATGGGGCACTAAAGAATGTTAAAATTGTGGGGTCTGTGTTACATTTTGCTGCTCTTACTATTTTCTATGTTGTTGCTGTAGCTTTTATTTTGCTGCTCATGGCTGGGTTCTCTAGTGACCTAGAAGCTCTTAATACCTCAACCACACAATTAGAAGGGGAGGTTATAGCCACTATAAGGATGGCTGCTGCCTTAAATTCAGGAAAGAAAATGCATGGCCTTTTCACCTCCAACTTTGAAACTCCACTACGGTTTTGTTTTTGGAAAGGACAAATTTTTGGAAGTGAATATGGCATGGCTCAGCTTGCACTTCATATTTCCTATGCACTTGGTCTTTGGTCTGTTTTTTGGCTTGTGAAGCATGAAAGTTCTGATTTCTCTAAGACAATCCAAGTTTTTATGGTCCTTATGATCTCTACTCAAATCATAGCTTGGAAGAATGAATTTGTTCTCAAAGGTCAACTTTCCTTATTTCGGAGGAAAGGCAAGTTGTGGAAGAAGATACATGGGAGGAAGAATTCAATAAAACAAGCCAAGTTTGCAAGCTCAGACTTGAGGACAAGTCTGTTTTTCAAGAGGGCGGCAATGTTAGGATCCCATATGAGAGTGTGGGCCCAAGTGGGCTTAGGTAATGATAGGTCCTTAGGTGAGGAAATGGGTTGTGATGACTTGTCTGGTCATCAGCTGAATAGGCCCAAGAGTTGGAGGGTGTATGTGAGAAGGAGTGGGAAAGCGAGAAAGAATGATGAGGTGGTAGAGAGAGAGAGGAGGGAGTGAGTGAAGCATGAAGTGTGTGAGCATCATTCTGTTATAAGGAATTGGGGAAGGAAAGAGAGGGTTATCGAAGAGAATACTTTTCAGTTAGGCAAGGAATTAGCAATTCTCTGAGAGGAGCTATGCTCTGTGGGGTAGTAGGGATATTCATTCCTCTACTTGTTATCTTTCATTTTCCATCAATAAAACCGTGATTCTCGATCTCTTGCCATTTATTTCCTGTTAATTTCTATTTTGTGGTTGAGGTACGCATCAGTTTGTTTTCTCCACTGCTTCTGTTTCGTGTTCTTCGTAGTCTTCTGATGGAGAGGATGATTTTGAGGTTAATATGGCAGATTATGTCTAGGTGTTTTATGGGATTTAGTATATGTCTAGTTGTTTGTTAAGAATTTGGTGTTTTTAAGCCTTTATGGCACTTATCTTGTGTATGACTTATGTTTGTGGCACTTATTTTGTGTATGACTTCGAAGTTTATTAAGTATTTGTGGTGTTTTTGAAGTTTTTTTCCCACTTATTTATGGTTTTTATATTCCTACATATGTTTTTATATGCATATATATACTAATTTAAGAATTTAGTAGGATCTTACGTTCCGTGCTACGTACCCACGTTTTACGATCCTATGGCCCCTCCCCACTCCTATGTAGGATCTCGCTCTTGTCTACCCTGGTGCTAAGACAGCCTCTACCACATAATTCATAGTATCAATGAGAATGATAAAAAGCTATAACGAAAGATACACTATAGAGCAAGCCAAACACAAGAGACCAGCAGGCAGAAGGAAAGAAACAAAATTCATATACAGGTACAATTATTCCAAAATTACTCATCAGAAAATAAATTCATAGCAACACACGAATCATGTTTTCCTTCCCGAATCAGGTCCCTAGGAAGAGAGGACTAACAAGATATTCCCTAGGAAATGTGCTTAAATATTCATTGGAACTTGTATCAAAATGTTCAAAAAGAAGAACCTTTGGTTCAAAAAATGTCAAACTCTTGCTTATGATTCGCAGTTTAATGGAGATTAAACAAAACCTAGAAACATAAAACAAGCTTGTTTTATGGCTGGTAAGACATCCAATCTTCAACTAACAGATAATGTTGTTCCTATTGGAATTTTGATCTTGAAATCAGAGAATATACAAAAACTCCAGTTGCACAAGAGAAGCCAAGGTAAAGGAGCAACAAACAAACTTCAGAAGAGACATAGTTTATGCCCGCTGATAAACAAATAGGTAATACTGTAGTAGCTTATAAAAAAATAATATGTTTAAATGAACGAAATTGACCATGTAATGAAATTGCAATACGCCTACCATACATAATATGGAAAACATCCATGCAGGAGAAGATGAATATATACCTGCTTGTAGAGACCCCTCCTGAATCGGAAAGTTCCTGAGGAGGAACTACAACTGAGTACTGAAACGCAATCTGGAGTGTAGGAACATCCGATCTAGTTCTGTCAAAAAAAAGTGGCAGTAAAACTTTATCAGAACAGGAAATGTATCACACAAGAAGTACAGATATCTTAAGGTACAAATTATATCGAATCATAAAGATCAAATATATTCAGCTACTCTTAGGTTAAAAAGATTTCTCTTGCATTGAATTCACATGCAACAAGAGTATTATAATATTTATCTAAAGCCCAGCAGTCCACCATCATTCCAGGAAAAATAATATGGATGGCTAATCTTTTGTTACTCTAGGATTTCATTGTTCACGAGAAATCTAAAGTCAAGCATCTCATTAACAGTTTTGTCACATTCTGATTTCTGAGATAACTGTAACACTTGGGTTTGATAGAGTGCAAAGGATTGCTTAGCTTTTTTCAGTAAGAAACGTGTAATTCAAGTTCAGTAGTTCAACACAAAGAGTGACTATAAACAACATTCGATTAATTGAGCATCTTTCAACAGGCATACTCTTGAAACTGAGTCACAAGCAGTGAAAATCACGTGATTGTCTAGCAAAAGCAGTGTGTGGTAATATAAACGGATTGTCTTCGTTTACTAAAGTTATAAGTTATTTACTTCTCCAGGATGAAGAAAAACAAAGACCCAAAAGAACAAAGAAATTTAAACTTAGATGCACAAACAAAGAAAAGGGGCCATGTTTACATTGTGTGAAACCACACACTCAATAAATGACGGAAAAATTAACGAATTTGGAGTTTAGCTATTTGGATTGCCTCATCATAAAAAGTATAAAGAATAACACAAAAGTACAAGGCTTAACATGACATTTCCAACTTAATGAACCCCATTTAACTAATCACAATTTAACAATGTATAAGAATTCAAGCCAGTAATTGTAAGGTATGGTTGTAACAAGTAATGATTTATACCTCGAAAATCCAACGTTGTTCTCAAACACAAAGTCATAAGCATATGTAGCATAAGAATCACAACATATGATGTGTTGAACATTTTCATACTGTGGATCTGGAAAGAAGTGACCGTACTGCAATACAATACTAAGTTATTCTGTAGACTATAAGAAGATGCAAAAATTGTGAATTACAATCCATCTCATACAACACACTTACAGAATTCCCAGGTTTAAATTCAGTTGAGGTTCTTAATCGCAGGACACAACCAAAAGCATATGGCCTACTCAACATTCGATACCTGCAAAGAGGAAGAGACCACAATATAGTCAGCCGAAGTGATATTTGAGGAAGTGTTTATAAAGATACCATTGATACTTCAGATGGTATTGGCAACACTTCTGACTTCAAAAACATTGAAGTTTAATTATCAAACTTTAGTTCACGTTCATCACTCAAGGTAAGTGATTAATGAAAAGAATAAGTGGTCAATTTAATTGCACTTGATTACTTCAAATAATATATAGTTAACTACAACAATCATTTCCCCCAAAAAAAAAATAATAATAATAATAATCATTTATTTCATATGGTTAGCACAAAAACATATTTAGTTAGTTTAAATGTAATGTGATTAAGGAGAGAAGTGGTAAAATACCACCTCAAATTGAGATTGTATTGAACACATAGACACACAGCCAATCAGTAAATATTGAATAACCATCTACTGATACATATCAAACAATTAAGAGTGTGTTTGTTACAGCCTTTTTTTTTTTAAATCACTTTTTTTAAGTAAAAAATCATTTTTAAGGTTTTTAAGGTGTCTGTTTAAGCTTTTTGAAAAAATCATTTTAATAGTTAAAATTAAAAAGCTAGTTTTGCCAGCTTCTCGTGAGAATCTCTGTGATAGAAGAGAGAGAAAAATTTTTAAAACATTGGAACCGGTGGATAAAACTAGCATTCCGCTGAGTCAGTGAAAACCCCTAAAGGCATAAACCCATTACAAAGGTTTTTCCATACGACACGTGAAAAAGTGATGTTATTCAGATCGGTGACAAAAAAAAAAAAAAAGAATCAAATCCAACGTTATGTGACTTTTATTTTTTTGAATGTCAATTTTCCAGTTATATTGAAATACTATTCTTTGCCAAATTTCCAACACTGTTTCAAAATATACCAGTTATACCCAAGTTATATATTTCAAAATATATTTAAATAAAACTAATATAACATATATATATATATATATATATATATATATATAACGTAACATATTTTAAAGTAAAACTAATTGTATTCAAATATACATAAGAAGTAATATTTTCAAATATCCTCAGAGCAATTTTTTAAAAAAACATGTTTTCTTGAAAATGATTTTTATGTCCTTTATGGCAATTTTGAAGGGAAAAAAAGCACTTTTACATAATTGTATCCAAACAAGTTAAAAATCATTTTCCTTTAAAAATAAATTTTATGATTGTAATCAAATGCAACTGTTGTGTAATATAATTATTGTATATTATTAGGAGATTTGTGCCATAATTAGGATTGATTTGGTTCTGATTTGTACAGATTTATATTTCCTTATTTAGGTGATAGTCAATCTATATAATTGGTGTTTGTACATGTTTATCGATATCAATGAAATTCTATTACTTCCAATTTGGTATCAAGAGCTAGGTTTAGCCGTCGTTCTCAAGGCAGCCTTCATTGCTGCGTTGTTTTTTTTTTCCTCAGGCAGCCTTTATTGCTGCGTTGTCTTCCTTGTCACTCAGGCAGCCTTCATTGCTGCGTTTTTCCTCAAGACCAGTCTGGTTTGATTGAGTTCGACCACCAGCTCCACTCGCCGCCGCCAGAACCGCCGTCTGCGGCTGCCGGAAAATTTTTCCGGCGAAACCACCTTCACCAAGAGCGACTCCCGCCGATCTGACGTTCCTCAAAATTTCCGGCCCATCTGACATCACACGCGCCGTCACCGCATCTCTGTTTTTCGAGCGCGTGGAACCCACGCGCCGCCTTCCCGACCTCGTTAAACGCCGCTTGTGCCGTCACGGTTCGTCGGCTCCTCCTGGTTCCATATCAGGGGCCATCAGCTGTGTTTGGCATCTCGACCTTGGGCTTACAGTGAAGCCCCTCTTCTTCAACCTTTAAAGCTGCTTTGTGTGTCGCTTTTCTCTTTTTTTTAACCATGTCAGGTGACAAATTTGTTTCTGGAGAAAAACAGGTTGCTGATCAGACACTAAGCCATTCGGACTTACCGGTGCTTAAAGGTACATACCGGCTTGATGGGCGTAACTATATGCAATGGGCCCAATTTGTTCGCACAACTCTCAAGAGTCGTAAGAGGCTGAAACATATCGAGGGAAAGACACCAGCCCAAACTGATCCTACATTCGAAGCTTGGGATGAAGATGACTCACTTATCATGACTTGGTTTTGGCACTCTATGGTTCCGGAGATTAGTCGGAACTGCATGTTCTTCTCTACTGCTAAGGAGATTTGGGACAATTTGTCTCAAACTTATTCCATGAAACAAGATATTTGACTTGTTATGAGTTGGAGAATAAGATATTGATGCCAAGCGGTACTTCTTACAGAATCGACTATTATGGGACATTGAATGGTTTGTGGATTGAATTGGATCAATATCAAAACTTGAAGATGAAGTGCAGCGATGATTCCGCCACACCGACTACATTTATTGAGAGATCAAGAATCTTCAAGTTTCTTTCTGCTGAATTCAATTTGATCCTATTCGGGTTCAAATTTTAGGCAAAGAGAAACTCCTCTCTCTCAGAGGTGTTCTACATCGTCGTAGTGAAGAAAGTCGTAGGCAAGAATGTTGGAAGATAAACCCATTGAAAGTTCGCCTTTCCACTTAGTGAAGGGTCCCATAAAGGAATCATTCTCTTACGGGAAGCCTCATGCTAAGTCTAATCGTGAAGATCGTTGGTGCTCTCACTTTGTAGGAGGACGAGGTCACACTAAGGAGACATGTTTTAAACTACATGGAAAGGAGAAGGTTACGAGCGTATTGGGGACTTAAGGGTCCTTTTCAGAGGCACGCTAACCAAGCAATCAGCGATTCAGACACCTTGGTCAAGACTCACCACCACTCAACTTGAAAAGGAGGTCCCTGCTCTTAGTAAAGATGAGTTGGAACGTCTGCGAGCTCTTATGAGTTCCCTTAGTAAGCCTTTCTCTTCCACTTGCTCCCTCACCATGACTGGTAAGAGTTCTAGTTTCTTATCCTTTAATGCTTCTGGTACTGAGAATATCTGGATTATTGACTCTGGTGCTACAGATCATATGACACCCCATGCTTCTTATTTTTCATCTTACACCACTTTACCTAGTAGTCAACACATCACTGTAGCTAATGGATCACAAATCCCAGTTACCGGGTGTGGAAACATTGAACTTCAAACCCATCACTTAAAGAATGTACTTCATATTCCTAAGTCAGCCCAAAGAACCTCCTGTCCATTCATAAAATCACGAAAGATTTAAATTGTGCAAGAACATTTTTCCATTCCCATTGTGTTTTTCAGGATCTTGCCACGGGGAGGGCGATTGGAATTGCTAAAGAGCAGGGCGGGTTATACTACTTGCAACATGAGAAGAATAAAGAGAGCATTGGACAAAAGGCTCTCAGTTCCAGTCATCTAACAAAGTCAGAATCTTGGTCATCCGCCCAGATATGGCTTCACCACAGGCGTCTTGGTCATCCTCCCTTTAGTGTCCTTAAGTCGTTATTTCCTGTTTTATTTACAAAAATGTCAGTTGAGTCCTTTCATTGTGATGTTTGTCAATTTGCTAAACACCATCGTACAACTTTTTCTCCTAGTAATAATAAAAGTTCCAATCCTTTTGATCGTATTCATTCAGACGTGTGGGGACCTACATCTGTTTGTAATATTTCTGGAGCAAAATGGTTTGTCTCCTTTATTGATGATTGCACTCGGGTTACCTGGATATTTCTCATGAAAGATAAGTCTGAAGTTTTCCAATTGTTTGTAAACTTTTACAATATGATTCAAACTCAATTTGGAAAAAGGATTAAAAGATTGCATTCTGATAATGGGAGAGAGTATGTGAATCAAAATTTTTCCCAATTTCTTAAAGATAATGGTATTGTACATGAGCTAACCTGTGTGGACACCCCTCAACAGAATGGGGTTGCAGAGCGAAAAAACCGTCATCTTCTTGAGGTTGCTAGGTCTTTACTTTTTCAAATGTCTGTTCCCAAGTCTTTTTGGGGGGAAGCTGTCTTAACCGCCACCTATTTGATAAACAGGTTGCCTTCTCGTGTCCTAGATGGTGTCAGTCCGGTACAACACTTGTCTACCTTTCATCCTTCTATTCCCATTATGACTAATCTTCAGAGTCGAGTCTTTGGATGTTCCGCCTTTGTCCATGTTCATAGTCCTCATCGAGGAAAATTAGATCCTCGTGCCATCAAGTGTATCTTCATAGGGTATGCCCCAAACAAAAAGGGGTACAAGTGTTATCACCCTGAAACTCATCGCGTCTATGTCTCCATGGATGTTACCTTTCATGAATCGCCTTCCTTCTTCCCTAGTCCTCGCCTTCGTGGGAGAGTGGTCTAGAAGCCGAGTCCCTTCTAGAGTCCGAGTCCGAGTCCGAGTCCCTTAAGTCGTTTTTCTTTCTGAGGATGTCACGGATGACAAAGAGGAGGATGCGGTCTTGAGGATAGTAATGGTAAATTTGGGAAGCAATATTAGGAAAAGATACAAGGTAAACCCGACCTTGTCCAACAAAGAAGTCCAATCGTCAGAACCAGGTAAGTACTTATAACCACGAAGATACTTTAAATGTCTCTTGTGAACCTAACCCGGATGATTTATCAATTGCCTTGAGAAAAGAAAAAGATCTTGTGCTAAATACCTATATCCCAATTTGTGTCTACTAAAACCTTTACATGCGACACGAGCTTTATTTATTTATTGATTCTATCAGAATCCCTAGTTCGATCTGAGAAGCCTTAAAGGATGAGAATTGGATTGAGCCATGAATGAGGAAATGGGTGCATTGGAAAGGAATGAGACTTGGGAAATTGTAGAGACCAAAAAACAAAAAGCGATTGGTTGTAGATGGATATACCTTTGTTAAATATCAGTCGGATGGCACACTAGACCGATACTGGCGAGGCTGGTTGCAAAGGGTTACACCCAAACCTATGGGGTTGATTATGAGGAGACATTTGCTCCAGTAGCAAAGATGAATCTGATAAGAATTATACTTTCCTTGGCAAAGACACTTCATTGGGAATTGCACCAATTCGATGTTAAAAATGCTTTCTTACACGGAAGCTTAGAAGAGGAAGTATATATGGAAATTCCACCTGGATATGGTGTTACTGAAGGGGGAATAAGGTTTGTAGACTCAAGAAGGCATTATATGGTTTGAAGCAATCTCCTCGCGCTTGGTTTGGCAGGTTTACTCAAGTTATGATCTCCTTGGGTGCAGGCAAAGCCAAGGTGACCATACCCTCTTTATAAAACATTCTCGGTATGGCAAACTTACAGTTCTTTTGGTCTATGTAGATGATATGATTATTGCGGTGATGATGAGCTTGAGAAACAATCTCTAAGAGAGGTTGGTTGCTCAATTTGAGATGAAAGACCTCGGGAAGCTAAAGTACTTCCTTGGAATAGAGGTTGCTTACTCTAAACAAGGTATCTTTATCTCTCAAAGGAAGTATATCCTTGATCTTCTTAAAGAAACTGGTAAGCTAGGTTGTAAGACTACTGGAGTACCTATAGAGCAGAATCACAGGATTGGGAATGACTTGGAAAGCCTGAAGGTGGAAAAGGCACAATATCAGAGACTTGTGGGAAAACTTATCTATTTATCTCACACTAGACCCGACATAGCTTACGCGGTCAGTGTAGTGAGTCAATTCATGCATGATCCAAGAGAAAGGCATTTGCAGGCAGTGAATAGAATTCTTCAGTACTTGAAGGCCTCTCCAGGGAAAGGACTACTGTTCAAAAAGGAAGGGAATTTATCCGTGGAAGTATATCTTGATGCATTATGCAGGTCAATTGTTGATAGGAGATCCACCACTTGGATATTGCATGTTCTTGGGAGGAAACTTGGTGACATGGAGGAGTAAAAACAAAATGTGGTTGCAAGATCAAGTGCCGAGGCGAATTTAGAGCTATGGCTCAAGGGATTTGTGAGTTGTTATGGATGAAGATTATACTTCATGACCTCAAAATAAAGTATGAAGCTCCTATGAGATTGTTTTGTGATAATAAGTCTGCCATTAGCATTGCACCTGACCCAGTTCAACATGATCGGACAAAGCATATAGAGGTAGATCGACACTTCATTAAAGAGAAATTAGAGAGTGGTCTCATATCCACAGAGTACGTTCCTTCACGACATCAATTAGCAGATATGTTGACCAAGGGACTTCCCATTGAGCAGTTTCAGAACCTTATTTGCAAGCTGGGAATGACAGACATACATTCACCAGCTTGAGGGGGAGTGTTGTGTAATATAATTATTGTATATTATTAGGAGATTTGTGCCATAATTAGGATTGATTTGGTTCTGATTTGTACAGATTTATATTTCCTTATTTAGGTGATAGTCAGTCTATATAATTGGTATTTGTACATGTTTATCGATATCAATGAAATTCTATTACTTCCAATTGCAACATAGCTTCTGCTTTTCTTAAGAATCTCTAAAAAATAATCTCTAAATTATTGGATGTTAAAATCACTTTTTTTTAATCAGTAACAAACGGGCCCTAAAATGATTTTACTAGTAAAGCATGTCTAGGGATATTAATTTAAGAGATGAGACTTACATGTCCTGAGGCAAAGTTGAATCCTCAGTACTTGTATATAAAAATAAGGAGCCCCCACTTTCAATACTCAGAAATTTCAAGGATGCCAAATCAGTGTACTCATTTGTTACAGCAAATATGTCAACACATACACCTGCTTGAACAGCAACAGCAGCCTGTGAAACACATGTCAATTCTTCCGCTTCTAAAAATGGGAGATAGCAGTAATAATAACAATAAGTCAAATACCAGATCTTTATAAAATGGTGTTTGCTCCGGGAGTAAAGCACGATCTGCATCCTCTCCTTTGCTTGCATATTGCTCACCATACCGTCTTGTGTCCAATTGTCCAGCTCCATAATCAGGGGGACCAGACAAGAAGGCAAAGATTCTAGCTGCAGTACACAATAGAAATAATATCTACTTGAAGCTTTTAATTAAGAAAGATTAAACATAAAAGAAACGTGTTAACAAAATCATAAATGGTGAGATTTGTAGTTAATTATTCAAACCTAATGCAAAAGTGTTTCCATATTCAGATCCAAGGTAACTGCAAAGGGCTTCCATTGCCACCCCAAAACCACGCCCACCTATCAGAACACCATCCAGTCCTTGACCTGCTGCCGTGGTTCTCTCCCATGAAGTTGTTGCTCTAAGTGTTTCAAGTGCAGATGCAATACGGTCCTTACAAGTTTCCACCTGCAATGAAAATATGGAGTTCAGATTTGACACATTTTTCCAGATATTGCGATCTTTGTGCTTCAACACGAGAACACATGCCTCATACATAAAAAACATCGCAAATGATTAACATACAGGAGCCAGAAACTGTAACAAAGGCATGACATCTTCAAGCTCCATTGTCAAGGTTCCCTCTGCATCAGGAGGGATGAAAACATTTTTCACGACAGGTATTGGACCTTGAACATCATACAATCCTAGTTTGTGGCTGAAGGTAGCAAGCCCAAAAAGTGAACCAGGAGCAAGAGCTGCAATAAAACAAAAAAATAATAATAAGAGCAATGTTCAAAAGATCTACCTTATGCAGGAAAGAAATATATAGTTTGATCAACATAATACCTTCCAAAGCTGCCAGCAATGCACTTTTAGTGAGTTCCAGAAACTCCTCTGAAGCTGCAATGAAACCCAGGCCATTTTTCTTCAGTCACAAAGTAACAATTTCAAAAACATATATCCGCCTATATAGGAAATGAATCAAGGCTACAAAAAAGATAAGTAGAGGTAGAATACAGTGCCAGAAAAGATAACAGTTATAGTAAATTAGGGGCAGTTTTCTTCACCTTAATGATTGTGTCTTTCTATACAGATTTAAAAAGACCAAGAATGGGCAAAGAGGGGGATATGAAAGGGGAAATAGATAAATATTGTGGTTATTTTTGCAATCCCAACCTCCATCACAGTTCCAAATCATATATCAGTCTAACAAGTAGCAATTATGGCTTGTACAATTGACAAGGTATGGCACATAATCTGATAACCATTGTCGTGGCTTTCTGTCTTTTATTATTCACATAGAGCCACAAGATGTCATGTGATTTGAACCCATGGCATAACCCTCTAGTACCAACTCTTAAAAAGCAGGGAAAAGTTGATATTATACATTCAGAATCAATCAGCAAATGTGCTATATAAACGTTGGGATTTATTTGTTCCACGCACAAGGTCAAATCACCATAAGCAACATAACCTATTGAAGTATAAGTGAAATATCACACTGGCTTCACACACACCACTAAATCGTCATTAAAAATTTCCAGGCCCGGTATGGATTAACTTCTAAATGGGAACTTCTCAACTAAAATAAGTATTTGATTCTCACCATAAGAAAAAGTTCTTTGTTAGTTATGGTGAAGTCAAATAAGAAAAGGTAAAAAAAAAAATGATTTTTAACTTGTATTTTAAGTTATTATTTAAAAGACATGAGTCATTACAATATCATTTCAAATTATATTTTCCTAGAAGTGATTATTAAAAAATTGATTCAAACTGGCTCCCGGTTAGAAACCAAATCCTAATAGATGAACCAACAAAACAGACGCAAAACCTCACTGAACCATGCCATCGTCAAAATCCAAGACCAGCTATCGCAATTAGATGCAAAAAGCAAGGAGTCTTACAGGACAAGTCAACGGCGGCAACATAGACAGGACAGGCTTGCAATGCAGCATCCTCGGGCGATTCTTCTGCAACAATTGAAATCCGAAACGGTTAAATTCGAAACCCTAAGAAAGAGCAAAGGAGGGAGCGAAGCAGCGAGAATTACGCGGAGGCAATTCGAGATCCACGAAGGATGACATCATCTCGGCGCAAGATTGAGGGCGAGAATAGCGTTCGATGGCGCTGGAGGAGAGGCCATTGAGGTTGCCACAGAGGGAGCAAGACCATGACCACTGTTCCAACTCGCAGAAGGTGTTGAAGTAGGCCCAGCAGTTCTCGCAGCGAGGCAAGAGGTCGCCGTTGGATCCGTACGCCGGAGATTGGCCGTCCTCGTTGGCTGCGGCGAAGGGCGTGACGGTCACTCCCCATAGGAGGCCGGAGCCCTCGCGTGCGTCCGCGTCCATCGGGAACCGCGACAGTGTCGCCCTCACCGCCATGCTTTCCCTTCGTTACTTCCGCTCCTCAGTCCAAACACGCGCACACACGCTGTTCTTTCTTTTGTGTGCGCACCCCCGAGTTAGACTCAGACTCGCTCCGCCACTTGACTCAATTTTGTTTCTTTCTGCTGTGTTCTTACCTGGTTATTTTATTACAGGGTTATTGCAATAAAAATATTTCGTTAGTTTTTTTAGGACATATTTGCTTTTAGAAAATTTTTGAACTTTTTGTTTTATGTCTTTACTTTTAATTATAAAATTATTACACTCTATTTCTCTTATCAAAAAATTGTACATAAAATAGTAAAAGAAACAAGAAAAAATGTTGTATTTGCTATTTTTTGTATATATTCTTTTTAAAAAAGAAATTGAGAACAACTAATGTGGTTGTTTTGTAATCAAAAGTATTTATTTACAGGAGTCTTGTAATTAAAAGTAGAAATGGGAAATAAAAATAAAACATATTTCCTCAAACCAAATAAATAATAATTACAAACCTATCACATTTTTTTCGTTTTATTTATTGTCTTCAAAGATTTGTACATGAAATAGATTAAAAATGAAAATAGAAAATATTTTTTAAAACCAAACTAGTACGATATCTGTGTATATGCACGGGGCGCACGTTGTTTTTTACGCTTAATATTTTAAGACGTGATTGTTTATTATTAAAGATATTTTTGATTCAATGTATTAAAAATCAACTAATTTTATAGTGAAAGTGAAAAAAAATATTAAATGGGTATCAAATATTACTATTTATTTAATTGTGTGGCTTATGTACCATATATGGCTAAGACGAAACAAACATGGTTAGGGTTTTCTTGATTAGATAAATAGATAGATAATCATTTATAAATAACTTAAACTAATCATTTATAAATAACTTAAACATTTATAAAATTGGTCTGTGTCAAAGACGATAAAATTAACCACAGCTTTTTCTTTGATGCCCATAGGCAGTCTTGCATCAGAAATTAACAATGATGTAGATATTCATATTGCTTTGGGTCCTTGATGGTTAGTGTTCTTCCTAGTGGAAGATTTTCTTCTTTTCAGACATTCAGAAATCACATGTCCATGATTTTTGCAATAAGAGCATTTCTTGATCAGTTTTGACTTGGGAACAAACCCATTTTCAAAAGTTTGTTTTTGCTTGGGAACATACCCAATTCCTGCCTTTTCAAATATGTTCCCATGAGTTCCCATGATTTTCTCAAATGTTTCAATGTTGTGCAGGAACTTAGTCAAATCAGTAGTCAATTCATTCTCTTTTCTTAAGTGCTTCATTTTTCTTTTGACATTCAACATCAAGAACTTTCTGTTTCTCAGAAGCCTTGCCATTCACTAGTTTGTATTGTTCAGAGAGTTTAAAATGAGATTGTTGCAAACAATGAATGGTTTTAAGAAGGCTCTCATTCTATGTTTGAAGTTCTTCATTGTGTTTCTTAACTTCACACAACTGAGATTTGGAAGTCATGCATCTTTAAAATAAAGTATTTGAATCATTCAAAAGGTTATGAAAAGCAATTTGTAAATCTCTGCATGAATTGCAACTTAAAACTTCAGAGTCAGTTACCTCTTCTTGCTCATCCTCAGAATTTGCCATGAAAGCGAAGTTTGCTTGTTCTTCTTCTTATTCAGAGGAGGTTTCATCTGAATCATCCCATAATGCCATCATAGCTTTTTTCTTTGGAGGGAATTGTTTAATTGACTTCTTAAGTTGAGGACAATCTGCTTTGAAGTGACCAGATTTGTTGTATTCAAAGCATACTGGTTGAGACTTACTTCCTTCACCTTTCTGAAATTCCCTTTTTGTTTGAGGGAACTTTCTCACTTTTCTGTTTCTGGGCATCCTCTGGATTCTTCTTGAGATGAGAGCAAGTTCATCTTCATCTTCAGAGTCTTTATTTCCACTTTCATTATTGTAGCCATCATCATCTTTTGCTGTTTTGAGAGCTGCAGACTTTGATGATTGTGATGAGCTCTTTCTAGACTTGTGAGAGGCTTTCAGTGCAACAAACTTTCCTTTCTTGGGATGAACTTCCTCCATGATTTCTTGTTCATGAACCTTTAGTGACCCAAGTAACTCATCTATTCTCAGAATAGATAAGTCTTTGGCTTCTTGGATTCATGTTACTTTAGGTCTCCACACCTTAGGTAGCAGTACTTTTCTGACATTCTCTTGATTTGTAAACACTTTTCCAAGTGATTTCAAATCATTTGTAATTATTGTGAATCTGCTAATCATTTCTTCAATAGATTCATCCTCAGCCATTTTAAATAGCTCGTACTGATGAATAAGAATATTTATTTTGGCCTCTTTTACCTGATCAATACCTTCATGTGCAGTTTTCAGAGTATCCCACATTTCTTTTGCAGTTTCAGATCCAACAATCTTATCATACTCACTTCTGCCAAAAGCACAAGTGATATAATATTTTGACTTTGAGTTGAGGAGAACTTTGTGCTTCTCAACAGTAGTCCAGGATTCTTTTGGCTTTGGTGCAGTCCTTCCATCATCATATGTTGTTTGTGGAATAAAAGGACCATTCTCCACAATGTCCCATATATTGTCTTGAGATTCCAGGAACAGCTTCATTTGACATTTCCAATAGTAGTAATGGTTTCCATCAAAACCAAGAGGTCTGTTTGAAGATGCTCCCTCAGGAAGGAACATAACAGTGTTAGTATTTACCATCACTTCTTCCAAGATCTTTCCTCCTACACGGTTAGGTGCGCTCAGCCCCTTGAGGTGAGCTCTGGTATCAATTGAAGTGTAAAGATGTCACAAGAAAGGGGGCTTGAATTGTGACGTATTTAAAATCATGCACTTAAACAATTTTAACTTGCTCTCAAGACAGTTCTTGAAGTTGAGTAAGTTAGTGATACTATAGATAAACTTACTCAAGTAACAGAATCAATAATATAAGGAGTTAAGTAATTTATAGGCTAGCAAACAGAATCATAAGTGATAATTTAAAGATTCTGTAAGTTGTGATTCTGCAGAGCATTTAATGAAACAGATTATTGATTTTAAGTGAAGTGTCTAAAGTGTCATAAGTGAAATAATAGAGATAAGTGAATAGAAATAACACAAGATGTATAGTGGTTCACCCCAAACCTTGGGCTACATCCACTCCTCACTCTCAGTGAGTATTTCAACTATTTCCTAAATAGTTACAATACTTGTGACCACACCTTGGCCTTACAAAAGTGTTCTTTCTCCAGCCTCTTCAAGCTATCTACACACACAGGAACTTACTCCAGTTCTTGACCTATCTCCCTTAGTAGAACTCCTCACCAACACTCACCTAACCTAGGTAGTTTGATAGGATTCAACTAAGATAGAAACAAATACATGGTAAAGTGTTTTTGGGGGGTTAAGGCTTGATTACATAGAGAAAAATATAGTTTAAGACATTGTGTTTACAAGTAGAGAAGTGCACTAAAAGGATCCCAAATAAATTCTGCAGAGTGCACTTTGAGTAAGTTGAGAGACAGTTGGTTTGCAAATTTAAATTGATGCAACTATTGTTTTTGGCTCCCTCAATCTTTTCCAGTCTTCCAATGCTGCGATATATAGGCCTGATTTGCCAAACTAGCCGCTGCAGAGCTGTTGGAAGTCCTTGGGAAGTTTTGAACAAAGTAATGAGTGTTTCTGCATAAAGCAGACTTGCTTTTTCACCTAATGTCAGTTATGTCTCCTGTCACTTCAGCTTTTAGAACCTTCTTTTGTTGAACTTCCTCACTTGCAGCAGTAGCAACAACTAACTCTTGTTTTTAGTGATTGTTCTTCAATAAATGACATGGTGTGCTGATAAATGCAATTACTTGATGCATTAAATTTGTTCCTTTGCTGCAAAAACTGTTTGTGCAGTAACTGAGAGTAAGTTTAAACTTACTCACCCTGAGTAAGTATTCAAACTCTTAATTTTAACCACTGCAGTTGACTTCCCAAGACTGATATCCAATGCCAATTCATCATTAGTAGTTCATCACTTTGTTTAACAGCTTTCTTCTTAATAATGATGTCCAATGCTAATTCACCATATACTTAGAATCTTATGGTTGATCTCCATTGTCTTCTTGCTTGACATGTTTCTTTGTTTTTCTTTCTTTGCTGGAACTTACTCAATTGATAATGTTAGAAACATAAATGAGCCAATAAACTTAAGCATATTTTCTCAGAATTTGTTGATCATTAAAACTGAATTTTATGGGTTTGTTTCAACAGTCTTCTCCTTTTTATGATGACAAACTCTAGATATAGTATTAAGTTTATATGACTTTTTAATAAACAACATTTTAAGAATTCGCATTTGATAGTAAGTTTATGTATGCAATAATTAATCAGAGTAGCACAATATGAAGCAAACTGATGATTCCATTTAAAAATTTAAGATCAATTACATCATTGTTCCAGTATAACTTCAGCAAAAAAAAATACATGGCTTAAAAAAAAAGAAAAACTTAAACAACTAACAAAAGGTCATGTGATTACAATAAAACGACAAAAAAATCACATGATCATCATTCTATTATATTGTCCTACAGATCCTAGAGTAGCTACAAACTTAATCTCACTTCTCCCCCTTTTGTCATCAACAAAAATGGAGGGTAGAAGCACACATTAGGCTGCTACTCAGATGAGAACCACCCAGAAGAATCAGAGCCAGAAGAATCAGCAGGTGCAAGAATGTCTGGAAAGCGTTGAGGGAAAGTGAAACTGGGAGGATTGAGGCGTGGATCCATGTTTCTGTAAGTCCAGTCAGCCCGAGCCCAATTCCTTTTAGCCTCTCTCCTTTGCTTTTGTTGGATATAGGAGAGACCTTGTATAACTTTCTTCAGTTATCTGGAATTCTTCTTGCTTCTCTTTGCAGTTTTCTTGACTTTCTTCTCAAGTTTAGCCATCCATTCTGTTGGAATATTTTGCATTTGCTCCACAGATGGGCCATTGGGTTGGCTTAGAGTAGGCATTATTGGAGGTTGTTCACCAATGTGTTTGGATAAGGACCCCAAGGAACTGAGATGAGTAGACATCTCAGGCAAGGTGGAGAATGGAGGGTCTGGCCCTGTTGAAACATGAGGGCATGATGAATCAAAGATTGGTGGTGGAGATAAAATGTGATAGAGATTAGCAGAGCTTAAAGTACCTTCTTTTTTAGAGGATTTAAAAAGATTTTTCAGAATATCTTCTTGAGCTTTCTGACTTGGTTCAGGAGTAGGTTCAGATACGGGTTGAAGAATGGAAGTGGCTTGAATCAATTGGGTCAAGGCAATGGATGCAATTTCTTCATCAGCCTTGCCCTTTGCAGGAGATGGGGAGGATTGTTGCTATTCAGCAACATCCATTTGAGTGGCTTTATTGATTGGAGAGGAATGAGTGTGATCAGCTTGAATTTCTTCAGCCTGCTCCCCCTGAGTGAGTTCCTCAGGGTCTCTTGGTTGCTCCTCATGAGCAGGATGATCCATGGCCTGTTCTTGCTCTCCTTTAGCATAGATTTCCTCTTCATTTCCTTGGTTCCCCTGAACAACAACTTCTTCTTCATGTTCTTGCTCCCCCTGAGCAAGTTCTTCCATGTTCTGCACAACTTGCTTCTGAGCAAGTTCTTCAGGAGTGGGTTCTGAAGCTTCAAATACCAGCTTTTTCTGAGCAGGTTCCTTCTCCATAGAGGTCTTATCCAGACCTTTAGCCTTCTTCCTCTTTCCCTTTTTCTTTGCTTCCTTTTCTCTTTCAGCATCAACATCCTCCTTAGATGCCTTCCTTTTCTTTGAGGAGGTTGACTTAACTTGTTGTTCATCAACTTTCTGAATAGACACCTTTATACCCATTTGGTTTAATTATTTGCTAAAAAAGGTTGTCCAGTTTCTTGAGTAAGTTTCCCCAGTAAGTGATACTTTGAAGTGCTTGAAAATCTTGGTCAAGACCATGCCATAAGGAAGGGAATAGGCCTTCCTTAAAGTGGTTGTAGCATTTTTCATATGGCATAGTATGATATAGGGCAAACTCAAGGATGTTTTCTTAATCAAATGATAAACCACAAGTAAATCAAGATCAGTGATTTTCTCAAAGCTACCTGCCCTTGGAATTAGGGTGTGGGAAGCCATACTTTGAAGAATTCGTTCTAATCCGTATAAGTTGGTGACTTTTTCTTGTAGCTTGGGTTGTTTGAGAACCATCTCCAGCACCTTTTCTTTTGTGGTGTTAGCCTTAGAGTACTAATCATCTTCAAACAGTCTAGTCCCACCTTCAGGAATTTGTAAAGCTTTGCAGATAGTTTCAGTTGAGAAAAGGATTTTGATGCCCTTCACAGTGCTTATCAGAGTGGGTCTTTTCTCATCAACACAAGCATTGGCATAGAAAGTTCTTACCAATCCCTCATATATTCTTTCTTCAATCTGTACAAAGTCATACCATTTAGGTTTACTCAGAAAATGGTACAAATTCCACCCATGGTCTCTTAAGTTATCAAGCATGAAGATCCTTCCAGGAACAACAATTTTACTGTCCCATTCCTCATGCACTTCTACTTGTTCCTCCATTGCCTGTTTTCCCTTTTTGGATTCCTTGTGCACTTTCTCCTTCTTGGTCTCCTTCTGTACTCTTTCTTTCTTAACTTTTTTGATAGATTCAGACAGGGTTTCCTCTTTCCTAGGAGGGGGATCAATTAGAGTGGCTTCTGAATCATCATCTCTAATGAGTATTACTCCTTCATCCTGAGATTTCTTCGATGAGGAGGTTCCTATTCTAGGGGCAATGCGGTTTGATCTTCTATTGGGTACAAAGGAGGCTTTCGAGGATTTTGGGGATTTTTATTTTAAAGGAGAAATGGTGGGGGGCGAAACTGACGAGGTGGTAGAGACAGGAGGAGGTTGAGCAAAGAGAAATGATGTTGGGGAGACATAAGGAATAATGGCCCATGATGAGCTTTCTGGAACTCCCCTTACACTGGGAATTTTCATTCGCGCCATTTTGGGGTTTTATGGTTTGTTCAGAATTTGGATTAGCATGAGAATGAAGAAGGATGAAGTGGGTTAAGTAGAGGGAGGGAACAGTTTCAGAGTGAAGAGGAAGAGACAGAGTAGTGGTTATATCTCATTTAAGATATGTGATGGAATAATGGTAGGGTGGAAGTAGATCGTGCAAGTAGCCGTTGCTAGATATGGACTAGAAACGTGTCATGAGTTGACAGTTTCACAGTCCTACTTACTGCCCATTTAAATATATTTAATTTAACAGAATAAGTGAGTAAGTTCACTTATCAGCAGGGAATGTGAGTAAGTTCATTTATCAGCATAGAAACTTACTCATATTAAGTAAGCTCAGATACATAAACCAAATCATGGAGATTTTGTTACCAAGTGACTTCAAACACAAGAGGGGGGTGAATTGTGATAGCGGTGCTTATAAAAAATTACAGATAAATTACTGAATTAAAAGAAACTTGAAAGAAAGAAATTGCGAAAAGATAAATAACTTGAAGAATAAATTGCAGGAATTAAATTGCAATAAATAAATGACAGAAAATAAATGACCGAAAAAAAAAAATAAAATAAAGTGCTTGAATGAAAAAGAGACAGAGAGCAAAGAAGAGCACGCAGTAGATTATACTGAGTTCGCCACCAAACACCCCTGTGGCCTACGCCCCGTCCCCAAGGCAAAGCAACGTGGGATTTTCACTAAATCACTAGCTTTTAAATCGAGTTCACTTAGAAACCTTTACAACTCTATACCAGAGCAATACGTTCAAGAGATATCACCTCTCTATGAACACCTTGGGATTCCTACCCAAAAAGAAATGTTTTTTTACAAATAAAATGAGATGAGAAAGATACACTCAATAGTGCAGATATAACAAATTGAAGCTCAAATAATACAACTTAAATTATGTAGAATAAAAAGCTCTCAAGAAATTGTGCTCAAAATAAGTGTGAGTGATGGAAATTTGTTTGAACAGCGTTTTGACAAAGCAATAGCGTAAAAATCCTCGTCTCTTTCACGACCTGAACAGGTCCTTTTATAGAGAAAAAAGAAGACGCGTGAGGTTTGACCGTTGCGTTTAATCCGGGATTTCAGATCGTTATCTAATCGATTATAGAAGGTGTGTAATCGATTATATATTTAAAACAAGACACACGGATGACATTTAAAAAGGGTGTAATCGATTATATGAAGGTTGTAACCGATTATGAAGAAATGAAAACACGGAGAAGCCTGAACTTAAATAATCGATTATATAGAGTTGTAATCGATTATCAAGTGATCAAGAGACAGGGAGCCGGAAATGACTGTCGGACACACTTGGTCTCCGACATCGTATGTCCATACGAGCTCTCCCCAGCTCGGCATGCGACCTCTCCCCAGGTCGGCATACGATCTCTCCACATTTCAAGATACGACCTCTCCACGGCTCGGCATACGATCTCTCCACACGGCTCGGATACGACCTCTCCACACGGACTCGACATACGATCTCTCCACACGGCTCGGATACGATCTCTCCACGGCATTTCGGCATACGAGATTTGCATGTCAAGATATCACCGCTCGACACGGAGAAGAGGAGCACGTCATAAGCGATTATGAATATCCTTATAATCGTTTAAGGGTATTCTGTTCTTGCAACAAGCCAAAGAAAACTTGAAACATTTTTCAGAAAAATATTTTGAGCCTGACTTAAGAATTTTTCGAAATACTTTGTGCCTAACAATAATTTAGGAAAAATTATCATAAAATCAGTTTTAGAATAAAAATCATTTTGTGAGTGTGTGATTTAATTAGTTGAGAGCATTTTATTACTACTTACAAATAGTCCTAAAAATAAAATAAATACTTAAAAAAAACTTTGATCCTTGGTAGGCGTCTTGGTGTAATTTTCCGCTTTTTGCACATGACTATTCGTGGAACTCCTTTTGTCAATCATCAAAACAAATCCTGTCAAGGCATGAAATCACAGACTCCCCCTTTTTGATGATGACAAACATCTCAAAGAGGGAAGTTAGTAAAGTACATTGATAATTCGACAATGATGTATACGCATAATTATTTCAAAAGGAGATATCAGAATTTAGGTGCATTTTGGCATTTTGGTGAAGAACTCCCCCTCACAATATGCATGAAATAAACCACTCCCCCTGAATCATATAACTCTCCCCCTTTTGGCAACATCAAAAAGCGGGAAGGGCATGGATAATACAACAGGGTTTCACACTACAGAGCATCAAAGTACTAAGTCATATGTATATGCATTAAAGTTGCACATCCCAGCATTGAACAAAAAATTATCACATATGTCAAAGTACTAAATCAGATATGCATATGCCAAGGATGCTATGGTAAGTGATATATGTAGTGCGGCATTGGTTCAAATTATAGAATCTAAGCGAAACCACAGATTCATGACAAAAAGAAGAAAAAACAGAATGAGGTTTACTAATCCTCATCCAGGCCCATCATGATCAGATCATTATCAAGAGCGTCCTCATCATCGTCGGATGCACTAGGAGAAGCGAAGAGCGAACTCGTGTCCGATGTTGGCGAATAGAGTGTCAATAATGATTTGCTTCTGCGCAAAGTAGTTTCCATCCTATCCACTTTCACATGCGGCAATCGACACTCTCGGTTGTTCTCTTTTGTTCACAGAGAATATGTTGTTGTTCACGGAGAACGGCCTGAAGGAGTCTTTGTGAGTTACGGAATGCCTAATGCAGATGCAAAGCGAGGCACGACCTGAGAGGAAGAGCGGCAAAGAAGAAAGATCGGCCTATTTGGCGAGAGGATTGTGGCTCTTTCTGGGGTTTCAGCTCCCACCGACCAGCATGAAACACTAAGCCAATCTTGTTAATAGATCCTTGATTGAAAGAGGCATAATATTGATCATGGGAATATTTAAGCTCCCCAGCAAGAGGTACTTGAGCATGAACCAGTAACCGAGTGACTAGGTGACCATATGGCAGAGGCCCTGGAGTTCTGTTGTCATACATATGCTGCATAACCAAGCCAGCCCAATCTACTTGTTTTTTCATTTGTAGCACCCACATGATAGGTGTAGCGACCGAAAAATCCGGAGGGATTTATTCGAGTTTAATGGAGCCGCCACCAATAATTTATTTCATAGGGAAAATATTGGAAAAAACCTTTTTTTGAAGAAAAATGGTACTTGAGACCAGATTTGGGTTCGGGAGTCGATTATGCGTAGGGAAGGTATTAGCACCCCACAACATCCTTTCGAAAAAGGTTACCTCTAACTAATTGTGCAAAATTTATTAACTTCTAAAAAATATTTATTTCCCTCTTATTTAAAAAAGAATAGACAAAAATTTACAATGATGAAATAATAAAAAAGGGGTTTAATAAAAGTTGTTTATTTTTGCGCTTGACAGGAGTGGGCTCCTGCTCCTACGTATCTCCGGGTGCAGTGGAGAAATCAAAGGCTACGTAGTTCTTGGGTAGAAAATGGTTGTGTGTTGGTTGATTTTAATTAATCAATCTGTGACTTAATTTTTATGGTTTGCGTAGAGATCAAACCAAAAGTGGATTTGGCGTAATCACTACTAATATTTTAAGGTATTTTATTAAGATTTTTGTAATGACCAAACCAAAAGAGGATTTAGAGTAGTCATTGATTTTAAGTTTGCGTAGTGACCAAACCAAAAGTGGATTTGGCGTAATCACTACTAATATTTTAAATTATTATTATTATTATTATTATTATTATTATTATTATTATTATCTAAGCTAGATACAATTATTAATAATAGCAAATATAACAAAAGTATCTAACATTATAAATAAAGACAAACATAAACATACTAAAAAAAATACATAAAAAGAAAAAGAGAGAAGGAATTAAATGCACTTACCTCGAGAGAAAATATTTTTTGTTGGGCGCAATGCGTCAGACCCACGAATCCCTCCAATCTTGAAGGTTGAAAAGGGATAGTAACATTCTCAAAAAAAATTTGACTAAAGCAAAGGCCCTATGCTTTGCACTAGGCCCATTAATCCATTTTTCTTGGATGATCTTAGTGCTTGGTGATGCACTCCTTATATAGGAGAATGAGAGGTTGAAAGAGTGTGGATTTTTCAAAGTGGGACTTCAATAGTAAAGTTGGGAGTTGGCTTCTTAAGTTTGATATTTTAAATGTTCAACAAAACTAAATAGCCAACTTTGAGCACTAATACAACACTTAAAACAACTTTATTGTGCTTCATGACCTTCATAAGAATTATAGACATTGTTTCCAGCTTTCAAATGGCACAAGTTTCATCTCAAAAGGATATCTACAACTCAAGATATTGTCAACACAAGTGGCTGTCCCGAACAATACATGTAACATCACGTCTCGAACTTCATGCTCGATTTGGTCCATGATAGAGGTCGATCTGGGTTTGTAATCCAAAATAATAGTTGTAGATCTTTTTCTTATCTTTCCAACAGTATGAAGAACACCTTATTTGGACAAGTATAGCTCAAGATATGACATTTTCTTTGAACATTATTCAACATAATGTGTTGTCCGTTTTGTGCAGTTTATAACTTTCATGCTATTTTAGAGCAGTAAATCATTAGAATCAAGTCCCGAATCCTTCATAACATTTGTAGCCAAGGATGTTAGCTTTCAAATGGCGTTGGTTTCATTAAAAGACTTATACAACTCAAGATATGACCTAATCTTTACATAGTGTTCAAAACCATTTTTCAGCATACTTGTTCTTACTTCCAAGTCAATTTGGACTTAGTAAACTTCATATTTGACTCTTGGGTTCCTCATCAAAGTTGTAGAGTTTTGTTTTAGCTTTCTAACAAGGTAAAAATCACTTTAATACCATCTCCACAACATTAATTACACCCGAATACATAAGCTATACCAAAGTACAAATTTTTTCAACCTCTTTTCTCTTCAAGATTTCTTTTCTCCTTCTTTCTTCTCTACTACTATTTTTGTTCTTTTTGAATGTTATTTTACGGACAAAATTAGGGTATGACAGCTGCCCTCTTTAGTTATATTTTACTAGAAAATATGAATAACAATGGTTTTCAAATTTCATTGTAAAAGATAAGTAAAGATAAAGACACTAATTTTGTCTGAATCGGGATAGGCGAAGGATGGGGTGAGGACTAATATCGGGGATTAACGCTTGCGCGTTTATCGTAAAGCAATAAAGAAGGATCTCCGCCAGTGCCTGCAATCGACGCAAGATTCAAAAGGCAATAATGAGGATTAACGCGGCTGCGTTCATCGGAAAGCAATAAAGAAGGGTCACCGCCAGGTCAGTCTCGACGCGGTGATCAGCAACAATGAGGATTAACGCCATGCGCGTTTATCGAAAGCAATAAAGAAGGATCTCCGCCAGGTCAGTCTTGTGCGGTGATCGGAAAACAATAATGAGGATTAACGGCAGCGCGTTTATCGAAAAGCAATAAAGAAAGTCACCGCCAGGTCTGCATCGACGCGGTGATCGGAAAGCAATAATGAGGATTAACGCTTGGCGCGTTTATCGAAAGCAATAAAGAAGGGTCACCGCCAGGTCAGTCGACGCGGTGATCGAAAAGCAATAATGAGGATTAACGCCATGGCGTTTATCGGTGCAATAAAGAAGCGGTCACCGCCAGGTCTGACGCGGTGATCGAAAAGCAATAATGAGGGATTAACGCTTGGCGCGTTTATCGAAAAGCAATAAAGAAGGGTCACCGCCAGGTCGGGTACTGACGCGGTGATCGAAAAGCAATAATGAGGGATTAACGCTTGGCGCGTTTATCAAAAAACTATAAAGAATGATCTCCGCCAGGTCAGGTATTGACGCGGTGATCGGAAGGTTCGACGCCAAGTAGGGTATTGACGCGTCGATAAGAAGCAATAAAGAAGGATCAACATCAGATCCGGAACTGATATGTTGGTCAAAAAGCAATAATGAGGGATTACCGCCAGGTTGGGTACTGACGCGGTAATCTTAAAGCAATAAAAGGGGGTGATGCTTGGCGCGTTTGTCAGAAAATTATAAAGAAGGATCTCCGCCAGGTCTGCAATCTTGACGGTTATCGGAAAGCAATAAAGGGTGAGCGATACTTGGCGTGTCGCTTAGAAAGCAAAAATAAAGGACCAATGCTAGGCGCATTGTCTGTAAACAAGAATGAAGGATCAAAATTTGGTGCGCGGACCAGGTGTAACAAAACGGCTAAAAGGTGGTGATATGAAGATGATGCACGAATATATGGTATGTGATGCATGTATGCAATGTGATTATTATTTTTACTGATTCCTCGTCCCGTATGATCTCTAGTGCTTAAAGATATGGGACGGACTGAGATTCATCGGATTTAGTCATGCTATGCCTTCGACTGGGAGGGAGCGCGAGTTATCGATGCAGCGCTAGTTACTTTTTAAAGGTAATCCCTTTGCCTTTTTGAAACTTATTTGTTGAGATTTGATGTTCTCCGTGATTCTTAAGATGTATATAATAACCGTAATGCTTTTCAGTATCATCACATATTTCACAATTCAGTGCCTGTTATCATAAAACGACATTTTGAAATACGAAGCTGGGAAATTTGGTATTCAAAAAGAGTCATGTGTACAAGGACTGAAGTTACACAGGCTTGAAAATACATCAAGAAAAATGCGGGAAGAAGAAAAAAAAAACAAAGAAAGACAATAACTAAGTAGATATTTTATAGTTTGTGTCTTTGTAGGAACAAATGCCAGCTTCCCATATCCATAGCTTTGAATACTCATTACTCTACTTATGAAAATATATAGAACTCGCCTACTGGGTAAGAGCCCCTCGATGCACCAAATTTTCTTCAATGTCCGATTTCAGACTTAACTTTTGCTTGGATTGCTCTTTCAAGTTTTCAATCCAACAGTCACTCTAATTTTTGCCTAGGTCGCCTCTTTCAGGGTTTTCAACCTAGCGAGCTCACTTTTGCTTGGCTTTTCATATGTTTTTTTCTTTTTAGGCATAATATTTTTGATCGCATCGTAGTTCACTTTGGGAGTGGGAGATCTTCACCGTCCATCCTTGTGAGATTAAGGCTCCTCGAGAAAAAGCTTTTTCACAATATACGGGCCTTCATAATTGAGTCCATTTTCCACGAGAATCCTTTTGGATGGGCAAAATCTTCTTGAGTACTAGGTCTCCTTCTTGGAATTCAGGAGACGAACTTTCTTTTAAATAAGCCCTCTTTATCCTGTGTTGATATAACTGTCCATGACATAAGGCCATCACTCTCTTTTCTTCAATGAGATTCAATTGATCCAGCCGAGCCTGAACCCATTCTGCCTCTTCTAGTTTCGTCTCCATCAATACCCTTAACGAGGGAATCTCAACTTCAATGGGAAGCATTACTTCCATTCCATACACCAACGAGAAAGGGGTTGCCCCTGTTGAGGTGCAAATCGAAGTTCGATAACCGTGTAAGGCAAAAGGGAGCATTTCGTGCCAGTTTCTAAATGTTACCACCATCTTTTGGACAATCTTCTTGATGTTCTTGTTTGCGACTTCAAGCGCCCCATTCATCTTTAGGCGGTATGGTGAGGAATTATGATGTTGGATCTTGAAGTCGTCACACAACTCCTTCATCATCTTGTTATTTAACTTAGTTATCTTATTTGGCGGACCATGGTGGCGAGATCATATCCCTTTTGATGAATTTGACAACCACATTTTTGGCAAAAAGCGCAATGAGGAGTTTACATGGATTTCCTCTTCCAAAATCAAGTTCGAGAAAATATGAGCAATTTGGTTTTGATCGGAATAGACTTTATTAGGGTTATGCGTGGCCAGGGTTGAAGGGTCACAAAAGAAAGGATATTTCAGGCTCAAAAGGTGTTTGAGGGCTTTTTTTAACAAGGATTTTTAGTGCAAAGATGCACTTTGATGGTTGCTAGCATAATTGCTTTTGTTTTATTTTGACATTTTTATTTACTTGATTTTTTATTCTTGCAAGCGTCTTTGATACGTTGTATTTGCCATTTGCTTGCTTGCTTGCTTTTTTGACAGATAAAATTGAATAGACTATTGTGCTGACCTCCAATGGATGAGTGATCCTTGTATAGGGTATTTGAAAGAAATTTTTAGGGCTCAAAAGGGGTAGCAAGGGATATACATTTTTTATTTTTTGGGATAGAGAAAAAAAAGGTCAAACTTCATCTCAAAACCTCATTGCTCAAATTTTCATAAAACTTAATTTTGGCAAATTGTGCATTTGCTTTACCTTTTTCTTTCTATTTTTATTAACTACTTTTGTCACTTTCAGTAGTCAGTTTGATTATTTCACAGACGTCCTCGTGGGGTTGAATCACTCTGACCTCTTGTTCCATCAATCTCATCGGTTCAGAAGGGGTTTCCCAATTGTCCTCATGGGGTAGTCAAAGTTATAGTATGAGTCACTGACATCGTCATTTTCAAAGACAATATTTTTGGATCTGCATTAGTTAAAATCGACGAAAAGAAAAAACGAAAAAGAAGAAAGGGAATGGAAAAGATGAAAAAAAAAGAAAAGGGAAATGATTAGAAAATTCAAAGTGCATTTTATTGAGAATGAGTCTTGAAATGAAGCGTAGCGCCCTTTTAACAATAAATTATTCTAAAGCCTTGGCGAGCAATAGAATTTGCATTACATAATTACTTTGAATCAAAGATCACGGGAAACTCAACGATCTCCCAATTTCCAAGTTCTTCATTCGGCGAGCAAGGGTGGACAAGGTTGACATTGTCATTTTCTGTACTGCGATCGTCCTTGATAGCTGTTATCTGATTCAAATTCAATATTCACGCACTCCGAAAGCTTTGCCTGATGTCACAGATGGGGATACTCTCATCTTTTGGCTCCCTGCCTTCCAGCCTAGCTATCAGGGGTTGGTCCCCAAACTCCTCAGTAATGGCACTGACTGCTGGACCTCCATGACCTGGAAGGGGATTATTACCCACATTAGGACCATCCTCCTTAAAACTCAACCATTTGGCATTGATCAGATCTTGAACCACGTACTTTAAAGCCTTGCAATTTTCAGTTGTGTGACCTACTGCCCCTGCATGAAACTCGCATTTGGCATTTGGGTCATACCCTCTTGGGAAGGGGGGCTGAAGTGGTTTCATTGAGCGTGGAGAGACCAAGGAGTTGCTAATGAGATGCTGGAACAAATCCGTATAAGTCCTGGGAATAGGATCAAATTGGACCGCTTTCTTTTCTTGGTCATTTGGTTGTTTCTGGTTTTGGTTTGGTTGGGTGGGAGCAACTGGTTGTGCTTGTGTTTGGATGGGGGAAGGTGGTCGAAAGGGCATCATTGGTTGGTTTGGCTGGGGGGTTAGATTATGAGAGGCGGCGGCAATGTATGGAGGTGGAAAGTAGGGGTATGAAAAAGGATGTGGGAAATTAGTAAAGAATTGGGGTGGTTTTCCTTGTGTTTGTCCTCCCGGGCTCGTCATCACAGCATTAGTTTCCCCTTCTTTCTTCTTTACAAAGTTTGTTGGGGGTCTCTTGATGTTACTTGTTCCAGCAAAACTTTGGGCAATCTTTCCATTCCTCATTCCTCCTTCAACTCTTTCCCCTACGATGACCATATCTGAAAAGTTTGATGATACACTTAGATCATTTTGTCATAGAAGGGTGATTGAAGAGTATCCATGAACATGGCCACCATTTCTTTTTCAATCAGAGGCGGTTCCACTTGGGCTGCCAGTCCTCTCCATCGTTGGGCATATTCCTTGAAGGTCTCATTGTCTCTTTTTTCCATGTTTTGTAACTGCATTCTATCAGGAGCCATATCAATGTTATACTTATACTGCTTCAAAAAAAAGCATCCGCCAAATCTTTCCAACAGCGAATATAAGATCGCTCAAGGTGTGTATACCAACTTGACGCTGCCCCTGTTAAGCTATCTTGGAAGAAGTGAACCAGAATTTTGTCATCGTGTGCATAGGACGCCATCTTCCTACAGTACATGGTCAAGTGGCTTTTCGGGCAAGTTGTCCCTTTATACTTGTCAAAGTCTGGCACCTTGAACTTCAGTGGTACAACCACATCCGGTACGAGACAAAGATCTGAAGCGATACTTGAACCGAGATAACTTACTCCTTCTACAGCTCTTAGCCTATCTTCGAGGATTTGCAACCGTGACGCATTCAGATCGATTCCCAACTGGGATGCTTAGATTGGGTCCTCCCATAGCTGGAGACCAGGCAATGCGGTTAGTCTGGGGATTCAATGGATTTCCTTGAATATAATAGGGGTAACCAAATGGTCGGTGATTCACCACGGGGGTCACTACGGGCGTACTGACTCCTTGAGTATTCCCGAGATGGGATGGTGCATATCCAGGTGGAAAGGTGTATGTCATTAAGCCAGGAGTTGAGCTTTGAACTGGTATGGTTTCAGTACCTGAGCCGGATCCTTGAGCTACATCTTGCACCACAAGTGCTTGGGAATCAGTTTCTGCAGAGATATTGTTAGCTTTGGCGGTGTGTAGCAAGGCGGGAGACCAAATAGTGGGAAGCTGTTGTGCTGTGGGCCTTGAGGTTATGGTTTGTAGTATCATCATTGGCCATAGGTGGCGTGTAACCAGCGGGAGTCCGTAAAGTGGGAATTGTGGTACTTGATTACGAAGGTTGTTAGCGGTGGTGTGTAGGACCTGCGGGTAAATTGCAAAAGGTACCATCATCCTCGAGTATTGAGACCATATTGCAACCGCATTGGACCGAAGCAGTGGGTGGGAAGGTGTATCTTGACTTTTATCATTCATCTTTGGAGATACCCCATCTGCAGCCTTGTCTTTGTTAAGAGACTGCAGAAGCTCTAAGACATTGCTCATTTGTTCCTTCAGCTGATTGACGTCATCTTTCATCTCTTGGTCATCCATGATCTTTGATTGAGAGCGAGTTCGATAAGGGTGTCGAGGAACCAGTTTGTTTGATTATTTTCTGGCGATTTAAAAAAAATGATATGAGTATGTAAGAAAAGAAAAATGAATGAATGGATGTGGATGCATGGATCTATTTATTTGTGCCAGGGAACCGTAAGCCTCATTGTTTTGGCACATATGAGTTTTTTTTTTGAAACTGCTTTACTACTTGATCTCATGTTATTTTGCCGATCAAATCTAGCTCTTCCGTACGATTCCTTGGCGAGCCTACCCAGAAATTAAATGAAATGAGGATGGTGTGAATACATGCCTTGACAGGATGATTTTGATGATTGACAAAAGGGAGCTTTGCAAATAGTCAACCGTGCAAAAAGTGGAAAAGAATACCAAGACGCGTATCAAGAATGATTGTTTCTCAAGTCTTTGGGTTCTGGGTATTTATTTATCTTTATTAAGACAATTTGTAAGTAGTAATAAAAATCTCTCAATTAAAATTAAATCACACACGCACAAAATATTTTGACATGCATATCTCGTGTCGGATGTCGAGCTGAGGAGCTCGGATGTCGAGCTGAGGATTAAGTCGCTGTGGTCGAGATCCGGGAGGAAGTCGTATGTCGAGCTCGAGTAAATCGGATGTCGGTGAGGAGGAAGTCGGATGTTGAGCTCGAGGAAGTAGTATGTCGAATCGAGGAGGAGGTCGCTTGTCAAGCTTATGAGGTCGCTGCATCGATGTCGCGTGATGAGCTCTTGCCGCGGCCGAGCCGATGATCCGTGTCGGCCGATGAGGTCGCCATCGAGGTCGCGTGTCGTGGCCGATGAGGTCGCGCGGCCGAGCTATGAGGACCGAAATGATGAGGAGGTCGATATCTGAGTGCGGTGCCGAGGTCGTGGTGCCGAGGTCTTTGCCGAGCCGCTCGTGAGGTCATATGCCGAGCCGTGGTCGAGGTCGCCTGGTCGAGCCGTGGCGAGGTCGTCCGCCGAGCCGTCTTCAGAGGTCGTATGCCGAGCCGTCTCGCAGTGTTTTCAACGCATAGCGGACAAATTCCAACGGACAGATCCTCGTGCAACGGTCAAATCTTCCAACGGACAAATCAAAACTCAGGCAAAGCGCTCCTCGGTTGGTCTATAAATTAACAACGCTGTGCTCTTTCTTAACACAACAATAACGACGCAGTTGCTTAATTTTTGTGCCAAAAACTCATCAAATATTTTTCATCACTCACACTTATTTGAGCACAATTTTCTGAGAGTCTTTTATTCTACAAAATTTGAGTTGTATTATTTGAGCTTCAATTTGTTATCTCAGCACTATTGAGTGTATCTTTTTCGTCTCATTTTATTTGTGAAAATCATTTATTTTTGGGTAGGAATCCCAAGGTGTTCATAGAGAGGTGATATCTCTTGACCGTATTGCTCTGGTTTAGAGTTGTAAAGGTTTCTAGTGAACCCGATTTAAAAGCTAGTGTTTTAGTGAAAATCCCATAGTGGTTTGCTTTGGGGACGGGACGTAGGCCACAGGGGTGTTTGGTGGCCGAACTCGTATAAATTCTCGCGTGCTCTTCTTTGCTCTCTGTCTCTTTATCATTCAAGCACTTTATTTATTTTTGTTCTTTATTTATTATTCGGTCATTTATTTTCTGTAAGTTTTTATATAAGCACCGCTATCACAATTCACCCCCTCTTGTGTTTGAAGTCAATTGGTCACAATTGGTACGAGAGCTAGAATCTTGTATAAAGGACTTAACCGACTCAAGAGAATCACTTCAAACAATTCCGAGGCAACTTCCATGAACAGACCCCCATTTTTCAATGGTGAGGGGTATGGTTATTGGAAGGATAGAATGCAAATCTTTCTTGAGGGTGTTGATCTTGATATTTGGGATCTTTGTGGAAAATGGTCCATTTGTCCCCACTCAATCAATTAATGATGCGGTGGTAGACAAACCAAGATCACTTTGGACCGAAGATGATAAGAAAAAGGTCCAATACAATTTGAAAGCTAAGAACATCATCACTTCTGCTTTAAGCTACGATTAGTTCTATAGGTTCTCAAAATGCAAGAAAGCCAAAGAAATGTCGGACACCCTTCTATTGACCCATGAAGGTACTACCGAGGCCAACTTATGTCTCATGGCAAAACACGAGGAGGATGAGGTAAATGCTCTTGAACTCGAATCTCCTTTAACTTATGATGAGCTGCTTATTGCTTGTGAAGAATTAAATAATGAAACGATTAAACTTGGAAAAATTGTTCTTTCTTCTAAGAAAACCATCTCTTCTCTTGAATCAAAAATTGAAATTTTAAACAAAGAGATAGTGATTCTTAAAGAAAAACAAGTTCTTTGTGATTGAACCTTCTCCTCCCATATCTTGTGAAAATAAAAAAGATGAAGTTTTAAAATGCAATGAGTGTAGTGTTTTGAAAAATAAGGTTGAGGATTTAAATAACACTCTTGCAAAATTTACAATGGGAAGAGATAATCTAAACATTATTTTAGGAAACCAAAAGGTACTTTTAGAAAAGCTGGTTTAGGTTATCATCCAAAAATTCATGAAAAATCTTTTAAACTCGTCAATCACAACAAACCCTCAAGTAGTCCTTTCATTAAATGCTTTCACTTGTGGTAGAAATGGTCACACCGCTTCCATTTGCAATATTAGAAAGAACAAGAATGTGGTTGGCAAAAGATATGGATTCCAAAGGGTACTTTGCCAAAAACTAACTCATCTGACCCAACTTAGTTTGGGTACCAAAAGTTAAAACCTGATTTTATTTTGTGTGTGCTTGAAAGCCAAAGATTCAAATTGGTATCTTGATAGCTGTTCAAAGCACATGACAGAGACAAAAGCAAGTTCTCTCTTTGGAACCCAAAAATAAAGGTTATGTTTGTTATGGTGATAATAATAAAGGTAAAATTCTTGGGATTGGTACTATTGGTAAGAGTCCTAATCCCATTATAGAGAATGTCTTGTATGTGGAAGGTTTGAAACATAACTTGCTAAGTATTAGTCAACTTTCTGACAAAGGCAATAATGTTATATTTGATTCTTCAAAATGCATGGTCGTAAATTCTTTTAATAAAAGTACAGTTTTCGTTGGATCTAGAATTGGAAATATCTATATGGTTAATTTAGATGAACTACCTTCAAATGATGCATGTTGTCTTTTTAGTAAAGAGAATGAATCTTGGCTATGGCATAGAAGAATGGCTCATATTCACATGGATCATCTTAATAAATTGGTTCAGTAAAGACTTAGTAATTGGCTTACCAAAGCTTCGTTTTGAAAAAGATAAACTTTGTGATGCATGTCAAAAAGGAAAACAAGTAAAGGCATCTTTCAAATCTAAAAATATTGTTTCTACAAACGGGCCTTTACAACTTTTACATATGGATTTATTTGGCCCTTCTAGAACTAAAAGCTTTGGTGGCAATTACTATGCTCTTGTTATTGTGGATGACTATTCTCGCTATACATGGACTTTATTTATTTCTCACAAAAATGATGCTTTTAATGCTTTTCGAAAACTTGCAAAGGTTATACAAAATGAGAAGGGACTTAACATTGCTTCAATTCGAAGTGATCATGGTGGGGAATTTGAGAATGAAGCATTTGAAGCATATTGCACGTAAAATGGCATTGATCACAACTTTTACGCTCCAAGGACACCGCAACAAAATGGAGTGGTTGAAAGGAAAAATCGGTCTCTTGAAGAGCTAGCGAGGGCGATGCTCAATGAGACTAACCTTCCTAAGTACTTTTGGGCAGACGCCGTGAGCACCGCTTGCTATGTGATGAATCGAGTTCTTATAAGGCCGATCCTTAAACAAACACCGTATGAACTCTACAAAGGAAGGAAGCCCAACATTTCCCACCTTCACGTTTTCGGATGCAAGTGTTTTGTCCTAAACAATGGTAAGAATAACCTTGGTAAATTTGATGCTAAAGCTGATGAAGGTTTATTTCTTGGATATTCCACTTCTAGTAAAGCTTTTCGAATTTTTAATAAAAGAACTTGGACTGTTGAAGAATCTGTGCATGTTTCTTTTGATGAATCTAACCCCAAATCTTCAATAGAAGAAAGTGTTGATGATCTTGCAGAAGTATTTGGAGATACCTATTTAGAGGAACAAGAGAGATCAAAAGTTCAAAAGGAGGATCAAGAGTCCTTGCCTCAACCCTCTCAAGAACTCTCTCACTCAAATCTTCCAAAGGAATGGAGAGTCTCAAAGAACCATCCTCTTGACAACATAATAGGTGATATCTCAAAAGGGGTAACGACTCGAAACTCTCTTAATCATGCATGTCATCATATGGCCTTTGTCTCTCAAATTGAACCAAATGACGTCAATGAAGCCATCTTTGATGAGCATTGGACCTTTGCTATGCAAGAGGAATTAAATCAATTTGAGAGAAATGATGTTTGGGAACTTGTCCCCAGGCCTAAAGATCACCTAGTCATTGGGACCAAATGGGTCTTTCGCAACAAGCTTGATGAAAACGGTATCATTGTTAGAAATAAAGCTAGACTTGTTGCAAAGGCTATAATCAACAAGAGGGCATAGATTTCGATGAAACCTATGCACCCGTAGCTAGATTAGAAGCTATTCGCATGCTTCTCGCATTTGCATGCATCATGGATTTCAAACTTTTTCAAATGGATGTTAAAAGTGCATTTCTTAATGGCTTTATTCAAGAAGAAGTATATGTTGATCAACCTCAGGTTTTGAAAATTTTGAATTTCCAAATCATGTTTTCAAATTGAAAAAGGCTTTATATGGTTTAAAACAAGCTCCGAGAGCTTGGTACGAGAGGTTGAGCAAATATTTACTTGAAAAAGGTTTTGAAAGAGGAAAAGTTGATACCACTCTTTTCATTAAACACAAAAATCATGACATTTTACTTGTTCAAATTTATGTCGATGATATAATATTTGGTGCTACTAATGAATCCTTGTGTAAGGAATTTTCTGATATCATGCAAAGTGAATTTGAAATGTCAATGATGGGAGAGCTAAATTACTTCCTTAGACTTCAAATCAAACAAACAAAGGAAGGAATATTCATCAATCAATCCAAATATTGCAAGGATTTACTCAAGAAATTTGGAATGACCGATGCAAAAGAAATCTCAACTCCAATGAGCACTTCATGCTATCTTGACAAAGATGAAGGTGGTAAGTCGGTCGAAGTAAGTAAGTATAGAGGTATGATAGGATCTCTTCTCTATCTCACTGCTAGTCGTCCGGATATTATGTCTAGTGTTTGTATGTGTGCACGTTTTCAAGCTAGTCCTAAGGAATCACATCTCTCTCGTTTGTAAACGCATTATGAGATATCTCAGCACCGCACACAAACCATGGGTTTATGGTACCCCAAAGGTGCTGACTGCACACTTATTGGGTACTCGGATTCTGATTTTGCGGGTTGCAAAATGGACCGAAAAAGCACTAGTGGGACATGTCACTTACTTGGGAATGCCTTGGTTTCATGGCATAGTAAGAAACAAGCCAGTGTGGCTTTGTCCACTGCCGAAGCGGAATATGTTGCGGCAGGTAGTTGTTGCGCACAGATTATTTGGATGAAACAACAGTTGAATGATTATGGGATTAATCTGAAAACTGTTCCAATTAAGTGCGACAATACTAGTGCCATAAACCTCACTAAAAATCCGGTTTATCACTCTCGGACTAAACACATAGAGATTAGGCACCATTTTATTAGAGATCATGTTCAAAAAGGTGATTGCATGATTGAGTTTGTGGAAACATCTAAACAACTTGCAGATATTTTTACTAAACCTTTGCCTAAAGAAAGCTTCTTTTTTATAAGAACCGAGTTGGGAATTTTAGACCAATCATGCATTGAGTATTTTGTGATTGCATTTTCTTTTGAATAAATTCTAACTTGGGCGTTTGAGTGTGCTAACGAGTTTATGCAGGTCTTTTCCCCTTCCATTTTCTTTAAATGCGGAATAATGAGTGGGTGACGCATTTGTCTTATGCAACTAGCTAATCATGTCCAACCAGCTCATACATCACACCAAGCTTGGTATCACGTAACTATCAAAATATGCTTGTTTAATCCTGAATATATGCCTTGCTTTATTTGTCTTTCCCACTTTTTGATGTTGCCAAAAGGGGGAGAGTTACATGAATGCATGATTCAGGAGTGATCTTTAAGTATTGCCTATTGTGAGGGGAGTTTTTCTAAATATTGTGCTTAAACTCGATATCTTTTATTGAAAAACCATGCTTATATCTCATTGCTATATCATGATTATATTTTACTAAATTCCTCCATGAGATGTTTGTCATCATCAAAAAGGGAGTCTGTGAATACATGCCTTGACATGATGATTTTGATGATTGACAAAGGGAGCTTTGCAAATAGTCAACCGTGCAAAAAGTGGAAAAGAATACCAAGACGCGTATCAAGAATGATTGTTTCTCAAGTCTTTGGGTTACGGGTATTTATTTATCTTTATTAAGACAATTTGTAAGTAGTAATAAAAATCTCTCAATTAAAATTAAATCACACACGCACAAAATATTTTGACATGCATATCTCGTGGTCGGATGTCGAGTGAGGAGCTCGGATGTCAGTGAGGATTAAGTCGCGTGTCGAGATCTGAGGAAGTCGTATGTCGAGCTCTGAGTAAATCGGATGTCGAGTGAGGAGGAAGTCGGATGTTGAGCTCTGAGGAAGTAGTATGTCGAATCGAGGAGGAGGTCGCGTGTCAAGCATGAGGTCGCGTCTGATGTCGCGTGATGAGCTCTTGCCGCGTAGCCGTGATGATCCGTGGTCGGTGATGAGGTCGCCACCGAGGTCGCGCGTGTCGTGGCTTTGATGAGGTCGCGGCCGAGCTATGAGGACCGAGGCGATGAGGAGGTCGTATACAGAGTCAGGTGCCGAGGTCGTGGTGCCGAGGTCTTTGCCGAGCTGTTCAGAGGTCATATGCCGAGCCGTGGTCGAGGTCGTCTGGTCGAGCCGCGTGTGGCGAGGTCGTCTGCCGAGCTGTCTTCAGAGGTCGTATGCCGAGCCGTCTCCGTGTTTTCAACGCAACGGACAAATTCCAACGGACAGATCCCTGTGCAACGGTCAAATCTTCCAACGGACAAATCAAAACTCAACGGGCAAACGCTCCTCGGTCGGTCTATAAATTAACAACGCTGTGCTCTTTCTTAACACAACAATAACGACGCAGTGCTTAATTTTTGTGCCAAAAACTCTGTCAAATATTTTTCATCACTCACACTTATTTGAGCACAATTTTCTGAGAGTCTTTTTATTCTACAAAATTTGAGTTGTATTATTTGAGCTTCAATTTGTTATATCTGCACTATTGAGTGTATCTTTTTCGTCTCATTTTATTTGTGAAAATCATTTATTTTTGGGTAGGAATCCCAAGGTGTTCATAGAGAGGTGATATCTCTTGAACGTATTGCTCTGGTTTAGAGTTGTAAAGGTTTCTATTGAACTCGATTTAAAAGCTAGTGTTTTAGTGAAAATCCCATAGTGGTTTGCTTTGGGGACGGGACGTAGGCCACGGGGGTGTTTGGTGGCGAACCTCGTATAAATTCTTTGCGTGCTCTTCTTTGCTCTCTGTCTCTTTATCATTCAAGCACTTTATTTATTTTTGTTCTTTATTTATTATTCGGTCATTTATTTTCTGTAATTTTTTATATAAGCACCGCTATCACAATTCACCCCCCTCTTGTGTTTGAAGTCAATTGGTAACAGATGGATGCAAAATGCTAAAGTTCACTAATATCAAACTGTATCATGTTGATTATTAAAGAATGCATGGGCGTGCAGACTAATGAAATTATTAATGAAATGGACAACAACAAAAATGTGATATGCCTATTTTTTTTGAAATATTGTAAATGATGGAATGCCTATGCTGCTCGAATTTTTTTTTAAAGAAAGAAAGGTCAACTGGAAAAATAGACCACCTCGTTGTGTCCTAAATAAAATTACCCTAAATCAGAGAATTTCTACTTCTAAGGGCCTATAAATAATCCGATATGTGAGGACTTTCACAGGTGGTACTAATAACTTCCTCACCAAAGGTCTCTAGAGCCAAGTACCATTACGGGATGTGACCACCAATAGGAAGAAGATCCTACGTGTGGGCACCCACGGAACAGTCGCACTCTAGATGAGGTTCTCATGATACCCAAATCGAAAGTAGATTCGAAGTGACTATCACTAACAACCTCTCACTCCCTAAGCTGCACGGCCCGGTATAGGGTCCCACTCATAAGTGTGTGTAAAAGGTGTGTAAGTGAGGTGTGTGATGGAGGCAACCTAAAATTACCCAAGCTGCAAAACAAATGAAATATACAAAATATGGTCTTCTAACCTAAGGTTCAATATATGCATAACATTCACAACAAATATTCACAAAAGAACAATAAATAAATAAATAAATAAATAAATAAATAAGTAAGTAAATAAATAAATAAAAACAAGGGAAACTAAACATAAGAGTTAACTATTTAGCACAATCTGTTATTTAGGCCTGACTCTCTAAAAAAAATGTCCCAATGAGTCGCCAACAGTATGTGACCTAAAAAATCCGGAGGGATTTGTTCGAGTTTAATGGAGCCGCCACCAATAATTTATTTCATAGGGAAAATATTGGAAAAAACCTTTTTTGAAGAAAAATGGTACTTGAGACCAGATTTGGGTTAAAGTCGATTATGCGTAGGGAAGGTATTAGCACCCCACACCATCCTTTCGAAAAAGGTTACCTCTAACTAATTGTGCAAAATTTATTAACTTCTAAAAAATATTTATTTCCCTCTTATTTAAAAAAGAATAGACAAAAATTTACAATGATGAAATAATAAAAAAGGGGTTTAATAAAAGTTGTTTATTTTTGCGCTTGACAGGAGTGGGCTCCTGCTCCTACGTATCTCAGTGCGATGGAGAAATCAAAGGCTACGTAGTTCTTGGGTAGAAAATGGTTGTGTGTTGGTTGATTTTAATTAATCAATATGTGACTTAATTTTTATGGTTTGCGTAGGGATCAAACCAAAAGTGGATTTGGCGTAATCACTACTAATATTTTAAGGTATTTTATTAAGATTTTTGTAATGACCAAACCAAAAGAGGATTTAGAGTAGTCATTGATTTTAAGTTTGCGTAGTGACCAAACCAAAAGTAGATTTGGCGTAATCACTACTAATATTTTAAATTATTATTATTATTATTATTATTATTATTATCTAAGCTAGATACAATTATTAATAATAGCAAATATAACAAAAGTATCTAACATTATAAATAAAGACAAACATAAACATACTAAAAAAAATACATAAAAAGAAAAAGAGAGAAGGAATTAAATGCACTTACCTCGAGAGAAAATAATTTTTGTTGGTAATGCGCGTAATCTACCTAATCCCTCCAATCTTGAAGGTTGAAAAGGGATAGTAACCTTCTCAAAAATTTTGACTAAAGCAAAGGCCCTATGCTTTGCACTAGGCCCATTAATCCATTTTTCTTGGATGATCTTAGTGCTTGGTGATGCACTCCTTATATAGGAGAATGAGAGGTTGAAAGAGTGTGGATTTTTCAAAGTGGGACTTCAATAGTAAAGTTGGGAGTTGGCTTCTTAAGTTTGATATTTTAAATGTTCAACAAAACTAAATAGCCAACTTTGAGCACTAATACAACACTTAAAACAACTTTATTGTGCTTCATGACCTTCATAAGAATTATAGACATTGTTTCCAGCTTTCAAATGGCACAAGTTTCATCTCAAAAGGATATCTACAACTCAAGATATTGTCAACACAAGTGGCTGTCCCGAACAATACATGTAACATCACGTCTCGAACTTCATGCTCGATTTGGTCCATGATAGAGGTCGATCTGGGTTTGTAATCCAAAATAATAGTTGTAGATCTTTTTCTTATCTTTCCAACAGTATGAAGAACACCTTATTTGGACAAGTATAGCTCAAGATATGACATTTTCTTTGAACGTTATTCAACATAATGTCTTGTCACGTTTTGTGCAGTTTTATAACTTTCATGCTATTTTAGGGCAGTAAATCATTAGAATCAAGTCCGAATCCTTCATAACATTTGTATCCAAGGATGTTAGCTTTCAAATGGCGTTGGTTTCATTAAAAAAAGACTTATACAACTCAAGATATGACCTAATCTTTACATACTGTTCAAAACCATTTTTCAGCATACTTGTTCTTACTTCCAAGTCAATTTGGACTTAGTAAACTTCATATTTGACTCTTGGGTTCCTCATCAAAGTTGTAGAGTTTTGTTTTAGCTTTCTAACAAGGTAAAAATCACTTTAATACCATCTCCACAACATTAATTACACCCAGAATACATAAGCTATACCAAAGTACAAATTTTTTCAACCTCTTTTCTCTTCAAGATTTCTTTCTCCTTCTTTCTTCTCTACTACTATTTTTGTTCTTTTTGAATGTTATTTTACCGGACAAAATTAGGGTATGACAACAGGTAAATCAGATTTAAGCAGCTGAGATGTATTACTTCTTCTAGGAAATAATAACCTAGCAACTACATACTGCAGCAATCTACCATCAGGGGTCAAATAACCAGCAGTAAGTGGGGTGACACCTACATCCTTAGGATTACACAGAAAATCCTTAAGTGCTGCTGTTCTATTGAACTCATCGGCCAAGGGTGCCGCAGGAGCATCATCAGATATTAAGGGACCACCAGCATGTAAACCAACTATTCTACCAAAACTAGCAGAGTCAAGGCGAATTGGCTTATGGCATACCTCAGAGAGAAGGATTCCATTTGGCGTGAGGTTGCGATGAAGACTTTTACCAATTCGGGGTAGATATCCTCAGAGGTGGTGAGAAAATGGATGAGATTGGCATGTTCCAGAAGCTCCATGAGTTCGAATTTGTTCTCAGAGAAGAAAGCAGCATCCAAAATTCTTGGCTTTTGAATTTCTCTGTTGAAGAAGGACTTTCCATACTCAGCAACTTGTTCAGCAGAGGAGAAATATTTTTCTTGAAGTTCCCTGCTCAGCGTTCCTGCACTCACAGTGAGAGTTCTTTGCCTTTTGGGTGCCATGGTTAAAAAAAAAGAGAAATAACAGGAGAGGAGAGGCGCGGTTTCTCTGGTTTGGGAGAGAAGAACAGTGCAAGGGTTGAAAAGAACAGAGAAACGGCGCATTAGGGTAAAAATAAACGTTTAGACCTTTTATACCTGTCCCATAATCGATTACTTAAGTTACTGTAATCGATTATGTCTTACCGTGGCGTGATCTGATTGGCAGAGAATGCCACCCATAAACGATTATGGGATTCTCATAATCGATTATAGCTGCTGACGGGTGAGCTCCGCTCTGTAACCGTTTAAGGTAATCGATTAAGTAATCGTTTACATAAACGATTATGAAGTAGGCTGGGCGAGATCTTTGGTAATCGATTAGATAACGGTTTAAACTCTTCGTAAACGATTATCATAAACGTTTAAGAGCTCTCGGTTTTTCTCGCTGCTCTTGTCCTTAAGGCGTATGAAATTTGAGACCTGCATAAAATTGTTAGCACACTCCAACGCCCAAGTTAGAATTTGTAAAAGATAAAATGCACTCACACGCAATCATTCAATGCACGATTGATCTAAAATTCCTAATTCAGTTCTTATGAAAAAGAAATTTTCTTTAGGCAAAGGTTTAGTAAAAATATCTGCGAGTTGTTTAGATGTTTCCACAAACTCAATCACACAATCTCCTTTTTGAACATGATCTCTAATAAAATGGTGTCTAATTTCTATGTGTTTGGTCCGGGAGTGATAAACCGGATTTTTCGTGAGGTTTATGGCACTAGTATTGTCGCACTTAATTGGAACAGTTTTCAGATTGATCCCATAATCATTCAACTGTTGTTTCATCCAAATGATTTGTGCACAACAACTACCAAGGTAACGTATTCCGCTCAAAGAAGGGACAAAGCCACACTGGCTTGTTTCTTACTATGCCATGAAACCAAGGCATTCCTAAGTAAGTGACATGTCCCACTAGTGCTTTTTCGGTCCATTTTGCAACCTGCAAAATCCGAATCCGAGTACCCAATAAGTGTGCAGTCAGCACCTTTGGGGTACCATAAACCCGTATTTTGTGTGCGGTGAGATATCTCATGATGCTTTACCGCTAAGAGATGTGATTCCTTAGGATTTGCTTGAAAACGTGCACACATACAAACACTAGACATAATATCCTGGACGACTAGCGATGAGATAGAGAAGAGATCCTATCATACCTCAATACTTACTTACTTCGACGGACTTACCGCCTTCATCTTTGTCAAGATGGCACGATGTGCTCATTGGAGTTGAGATTTCTTTGGCGTTGCTCATTCCAAATCTTTTAAGCAACTCCTTGCAATATTTGGATTGGTTTATGAAAATTCCTTCCTTTGTTTGTTTGATTTGGAGACCAAGGAAGTAGTTGAGCTCTCCCATCATGGACATTTCAAACTCACTTTGCATGATGTTAGAAAACTCTTCACATAAAGACTCATTAGTGGCACCAAATATTATATCGTCGACATAAATTTGAACAAGTAAAATGTCATGATTTTTGTGTTTAATGAAAAGAGTGGTATCAACTTTTCCTCTTTCAAAACCTTTTTCAAGTAAGTACTTGCCCAACCTCTCGTACCAAGCTCTAGGAGCTTGTTTTAAACCATATAAAGCCTTTTTCAATTTAAAAACATGATTTGGAAATTCAAAATTTTCAAAACCGGGAGGTTGATCAACATATACTTCTTCTTGAATAAAGCCATTAAGAAATGCACTTTTAACATCCATTTGAAAAGTTTGAAATCCATGATGCATGCAAATGCGAGAAGCATGCACGAATAGCTTCTAATCTAGCTACGGGTGCATAGGTTTCATCGAAATCTATGCCCTCTTGTTGGTTATAGCCTTTGCAACAAGTCTAGCTTTATTTCTAACAATGATACCGTTTTCATCAAGCTTGTTGCGAAAGACCCATTTGGTCCCAATGACTAGGTGATCTTTAGGCCTAGGGACAAGTTCCCAAACATCATTTCTCTCAAATGATTTAATTCCTCTTGCATAGCAAGGGTCCAATGCTCATCAAAGATGGCTTCATTGACGTCATTTGGTTCAATTTGAGAGACAAAGGCCATATGATGACATGCATGATTAAGAGAGTTTCGAGTCGTTACCCCTTTTGAGATATCACCTATTATGTTGTCAAGAGGATGGTTCTTTGAGACTCTCCATTCCTTTGGAAGATTTGAGTGAAAGAGTTCTTGAGAGGGTTGAGGCAAGGACTCTTGATCCTCCTTTTGAACTTTTGATCTCTCTTGTTCTTCTAAATAGGTATCTCCAAACACTTCTGCAAGATCATCAACACTTTCTTCATCAAGATTTGGGGTTAGATTCATCAAAAGAAACATGCACAGATTCTTCAACAGTTAAAGTACGTTTATTAAAAATTCGAAAGGCTTTACTAGAAGTGGAATATCCAAGAAATAAACCTTCATCAGCTTTAGCATCAAATTTACCATGGTTATCTTTACCGTTATTTCGAACAAAGCACTTACATCCAAATACGTGAAGGTGGGAAATGTTGGGCTTCCTTCCCTTGTAAATTTCATAGGGCGTTTATTTTAGAATAGGTCTTATGAGGACTCTATTCATTACATAACATGCGGTGCTTACCGCGTCTGCCCAGAAATACTTAGGAAGGTTGGTCTCATTGAGCATCGTCCTCGCAAGCTCTTCAAGAGACCGATTTTTCCTTTCCACAACTCCATTCTGCTGTGGTGTTCTAGGTGCGGAAAAATTATGCTCAATTCCATTTTCAGTACAAAAGGCCTCAAATGCCTCATTTTGGAATTCCCCACCGTGATCGCTTCGGATAGATACTATGTTCATTCCTTTTTCATTTTGGATAACTTTAGCAAGTTTATTTAAAGGCAAAGAAAAGCGTCATTTTTATGAGAAATAAATAAAGTCCATGTATAGCGAGAATAGTCATCCACAATAACAAGGGCATAGGAATTTCCACCAAAGCTTTTAGTTCTAGATGGTCCAAATAAGTCCATTGGTAAAAGTTGTAAAGGCCGGTTCAGGAAACAATATTTTTTGATTTGAAAGAGGCCTTTACTTGTTTTCCTTTTTGATAAGCATCACATAATTTATCTTTTCCAAAACGAAGCTTTGGTAAGCCAATTACTAAGTCCTTTTGAACCAACTTATTAAGATGATCCATGTGAATATGAGCCATTCTCCTATGCCATAGCCAAGATTCATCCTCTTTACTAATAAGACAACATGCATCATTTGAAGGTATTCTATCTAAATCAACCATGTAGATATTTCCAATTCTAGGTCCAATAAGAACAACATTTTGATTCTGAGTTCATAACCATGCGTTTTGAAGAATCAAAAACCACTTTGTTCCCTTTATCACAAAGTTGACTAATACTTAGCAAATTGTGCTTCAAACCATCCACATACAAAACATTCTCAACAGTGGGATTAGGACTCTTACCAACAGTGCCAATCCCTAGAATTTTACCTTTGTTGTTGTCACCATACCGGACATAACCATTATTTTTAGGTCCCAACGAGGAGAACTTACTTTTCTCCCCTGTCATGTGCTTTGAACAGCCGCTGTCAAGATACCAATTTGAGTCCTCGGCTTTCAAGCACACCTACAACAACAGATTAATTTTTAACCTTTGGTACCCAAACCAAGTTGGGTCCAGATAAGTTAGTTTTTGGCAAAGTGCCCTTTGGAATCCATATCTTTTTGCCAACCACATTCTTGTTCTTTCTAATATTGCAAATGGAGGCAGTGTGACCATTTCTACCACAGTGAAAGCATTTAATGAAGGGCTGCTTGAAGTGTTGTTGTGATTAACAAGTTTAAAGGATTTTTCATGCGTTTGTGGATTATAACCCAAACCGGCTTTTCCAAAAGTACCATTTTGTTTTCCCAATAGAATGTTTAAGTTATCCCTTCCCATGGTAAATTTGGCAAGGGTGTTTTCCAAATCTTCAATCTTGTTTTTCAAAACATTGCATTCATCACACTTGAAAGTATCAATCTTTTGGTTTTCACAAAAGGTGCAACAACTTGTTTTTCCTTAAAAACTTCCATCTCTTGGTTTAAGAAAATAATTTTAGATTCAAGAGAAGAGATGGTTTTCTTAGAAGAAGAAATAATTTTTCGAAGTCTGGTCGGTTCATTATTAATTCTTCACAAGCAATAAGCAAATTTCATCATAAGTTAAAGGAGATTCGAGTTCAAGAGCATTTACGTCATCCTCCTCGTGTTTTGCCATGAGAGATAAGTTGGCCTCCTCATTTTCTGATTCATCAGACGAGTCCATATCATTGTCATCCCAGGCAATGTAGGCTCTTCTTCCTTTTGATTCCTTTTGTGGTCTTCTATCAAATTTTTCGCTTTTTCTTACGACCATGAGGGCAATCGGGTTTTATGTGTCCCTTTGACCACACTTGTAGCAAGTTGGATTAAAAGAAGTTCCTTCCTCATTTTTCTTTTGAGGATTTTGTACCTTGCCCGTTCTCCCTTCTCGCCTCATGAACCTTTTGAACCTTCGAACCATCGGACTTATGTCTTCCTCATTCTCATCCAGGACTATCATTGTTGTCAGATTCCTCTTTTTCATTTACGATTGCTTTGAGAGCAATTCCTTTCTTTTTCTTATCACTTTCTTCACTCTCAGTGAGTCGATTTAGTTCAAGTTCATGTTCCTGCAATTTTCCAAACAAGGTTGCCAATGATATAGAAGATAAATCTCTAGATTCAGATGTAGCAGTAACCTTGGGTTGCCAGTTTCTATTTAAACATCTAAGAACTTTATTAATTAAATCTTCATTACTGAAGATTTTCCCAAGAGCTCTGAGATGGTTTATTATATGGATGAACCTTTTTTGCATATCTTGTATGTTTTCACTTGGTTTCATCCTAAATAACTCATACTCATGGGTTAATGTGTTCATTCGAGCCCTCTTGACCTCGGTAGTACCTTCATGGGTCAATAGAAGGGTGTCCCACATTTCTTTAGCAGTCTTGCAATTTGAGACCCTATAGAACTCATCGTAGCTTAAAGCAGAAGTGATGATGTACTTAGCTTTCAAATTGTATTGGACCTTTTCTTATCATCTTCGGTCCAAAGTGATCTTGGTTTGTTTACCTTTGCATCATTAATTAATTGAGTGGGGACAAATGGACCATTTTCCACAAAGATCCCAAATATCAAGATCAACACCCTCAAGAAAGATTTGCATTTTATCCTTCCAATAACCATACCCTCACCATTGAAAAATGGGGTCTGTTTCATGGAAGTTCCTCGTTATTGTTTGAAGTCATTCTCTTGAGGCGGTTAAGTCCTTAATACAAGAGTCTAGCTCGATGCCACTTGTTACCAAGTGACTTCAAACACAAGAGGGGGTGAATTGTGATAGCGGTGCTTATAAAAATTACAGATAAATTATCAATTAAAAGAAACTTGAAAGAAATAAATTGCGAAAAGATAAATAACTTGAAGAATAAATTGCAGGAATTAAATTGCAATAAATAAATAACAGAAAATAAATGACCGAAAAATAAAAAAAAATAAAAAATAAAGTGCTTGAATGATAAAGAGACAGAGAGCAAAGAAGAGCACGCAATAGATTATACTGAGGTTCGGCCACCAAACACCCCTGTGGCCTACGTCCGTCTCCCCAAGGCAAAGCAACGTGGGATTTTCACTAAATCACTAGCTTTTAATTCAGGTTCAGCTAGAAACCTTTACAACTCTATTCCAGTGCAATACGTTCAAGAGATATCACCTCTCTATGAACACCTTGGGATTCCTACCCAAAAGAAATGTTTTTACAAATAAAATGAGATGAGAAAGATACACTCAATAGTGCAGATATAACAAATTGAAGCTCAAATAATACAACTTAAATTATGTAGAATAAAAAGCTCTCAAGAAATTGTGCTCAAAATAAGTGTGAGTGATGGAAATTTGTTTGAACAGCGTTTTGACAAAGCAATAGCGTAAAAATCCTCGTCTCTTTCACGACTTGAACAGGTCCTTTTATAGAGAAAAAAGAAGACGCGTGAGGTTTGACCGTTGCGTGTAATCCGGGATTTCAGATCGTTATCTAATCGATTATAGAAGGTGTGTAATCGATTATATATTTAAAACAAGACACACGGATGACATTTAAAAAGGGTGTAATCGATTATATGAAGGTTGTAATCGATTATGAAGAAATGAAAACACGGAGAAGCCTGAGAACTTAAATAATCGATTATATAGAGTTGTGTAATCGATTATCAAGTGATCAAAAGACACGAGGCGGAAATGATTCTCTGACACACTTGGTCTCCGACATCCTATTTCCATACGACCTCTCCCCAGCTCGACATGCGACCTCTCCCCAGCTCGGCATACGATCTCTCCACACAGCTCGGCATACGACCTCTCCACACAGCTCGGCATACGATCTCTCCACACAGCTCGGCATACGACCTCTCCACACAGCTCGGCATACGAGATCTCCACACAGCTCGGCATACGAGATTTGCATGTCAAGATATCACTGCTCGACACGGAGAAGAGGAGCACGTCATAAAGGATTATGAATATCCTTATAATCGTTTAAGGGTATTCTGTTTCTTGCAACAAGCCAAAGAAAACTTGAAACATTTTTCAGAAAAATATTTTGAGCACAACTTAAGAATTTTTCGAAATACTTTGTGCCTAACAATAATTTAGGAAAAATTATCATAAAATCAGTTTTAGAATAAAAATCATTTGTGAGTGTGTGATTTAATTAGTTGAGAGCATTTTATTACTACTTACAAATAGTCCTAAAAATAAAATAAATACTTAAAAAAAACTTTGATCCTTGGTAGGCGTCTTGGTGTAATTTTCCGCTTTTTGCACATGACTATTCGTGGAACTCCTTTTGTCAATCATCAAAACAAATCCTGTCAAGGCATGAAATCACAGATTTGATTATGTGTAACTTGCTCTTGATAAAACTAAAGCTTTCCTCTTGAAGAGGCTTAGCAAAAATATCAACAGGCTAATTCTTTGAATCCACAAAAATTAATTCCACTTCTTTCTTTTGAACATAATCACGAATAAAATGATGGTTTATATCAATGTGCTTAGTTCTAGAGTGCTGAATAGGATTTTTTGTTAAAGTGATTGCATAGAGAAAAATATAGTCTACGACATTGTGTTTACAAGCAGAGAAATGCACTAAAAAGATCCCAAATAAATTCTGCAGAGTGCACTTTGAGTAAGTTAAGAGGTAGTTGGTTTGCAAATTTGAATTGATGCAATAGTTGTTTTTGGCTCTCTTAATATTTTCCAGTCTTCCAATGCTGCGATATATAGGCCTCATTTGCCAAATTAGCCGTTGCAGAGCCGTTGGAAGTCCTTGGGAAATTTTGAAAAGAGTAATGAGTGTTTCTGCATAAAGCAGACTTGCTTTTTCACCTAATGTCAGTTATGTCTCCTGTCACTTCAGCTTTTAGAACCTTCTCTTGCTGAACTTCCTCACTTGCAGCAGTAGCAACAACTAACTCTTGTTTTCAGTGATTGTTCTTCAATAAATGACATGGTGTGCTGATAAATGCAATTACTTGATGCATTAAATTTGTTCCTTTGCTGCAAAAACTGTTTGTGCAGTAACTGAGAGTAAGTTTGAACTTACTCACCCTGAGTAAGTATTCAAACTCTTAATTTTAACCACTGCAGTTGACTTCTCAAGACTGATGTCCAATGTCAATTTATCATTAGTAGTTCATCACTTTGTTTAACAACTTCCTTCTTAAGAATGATGTCCAATGCTAATTCACCATATACTTAGAATCTTATGGTTGATCTCTATTTTCTTCTTGCTTGACATGTTTCTTTGTTTTTCTTTTTTTGCTGGAACTTACTCAATTGATAATGTTAGAAACATAAATGAGCCAATAAACTTAAGCATCTTTTCTCAGAGTTTGTTGATCATCAAAACTGAAATTTGAGAGTTTGTTTCAACATTAATGTCGCATTCAACATTCGATACACCTATCTATTTTTGATGAAGTTTAAGATCTGACATCTATTCCCTCTTCTACAATAGGCTATAATTAGAGTCAGTTTATATGACGAATAGATCCGTAGCATCAGCCAAAGGGAGATCTTCCAAATATCCCAAAAACTAATGAACAATTTGTTTTTGGTAAGTGTCATAAACATTTGAACATCATCATCGCCACAATGTCTGTCTGTTTTGCACGGGTTACATCAAGATGCATTTCGTGTGTTTTTCTAAATAGTTTAATTTTAAACCGACAGTATGAATCGGGTAATGACTAACGTGTGTTTGATATTTGATTTTCTTAACAGAATGATACATCCCATGTACAATCTGATACCGCAAATCCTAATTTGTGAACCGGGCCTATACACAAAAAACTTATAAATTTATGGCTACCAAACATATTTATCTCTGTCATTTAGCCCAACTACTGTTGGACAACTGAATTTGAAATACATATCAAATTCCATAATACATATCAATGTATAATTTGGAAAATCACAACACTCAAGATAAAAACATACATCTACAGTGCAGCCTTCAATGAATTTTTGAATCAACTCAGAATTTGATGTAACCCTCTTGACTATATAAGGGGGCTCGAATTTAGAACCTGATCCTCGATCGCAACCTACTTTGAATAAAAAGCTTTGATCTTTCAAGCCAGCCAATTAATTAGGGAGCACTTCAACGTCATCATTCTACATGTTCTAAATGAGAATGATAGGTCTTAGGTTTAGATTTGTTTAACCATTACGTTAGAAAGATGTTTGTAAAGACATTACACACCATAATGTGTGCTTGCAGAAGTTCTACACAAGATATGTTTAAAAACTTAGCGGCATCACGATCAAACATTACAAAAGTTGCACCAGCAGTATCATCTTTGACCTGTAGCCTCAACAGAAATCTGGACAAATAATAAATTCATATTAATGTGACATCAACATTTTTCCAATAAGTTGACAAAGAAATAACACATATGAGGGTTTGATATCATACTTTGGGGACACATTTATTACGTGTCTTTCGCATTTACCACAATAGTACATTCCAGTATTAGGAATCACCTTCCGTGTGCAACGGCTACATGCTGTGTAATACCAGAAACTCTAATCGACCATGCCACATATAGATGCATAGATCACAAAATTTGTATCCCAAAAATCAAATGTTACCATAAATAAGTTAGATATAAGAGGGTATATGTTTAAACATAAACTCTATAAAAGTAGACAAAATATTTAAATTCAGAATAATTAGATATTGTTACTTCGATAAGACAAATTCGCTTATCTTTCAGATATGTATCTTTCATTTGTATCTTTCATTTGCTTTATAGTGGCTTTTGGAGTCAAGTCGAGGAAGTCATCGACCAAACAAATCTTAGTTTTAATTCTCTCCTGCAGTTGACTTAGACCCTTGACTGGAGTTTCTAGATTGACAACCATGGTGGATCTAAGATTATTGGCCTCGGGTATGTCTGGGTTGAGCATATTTTTTGTTGAAAAATTGCTGCTAATGTTGTTGTTCCTTGTGAGAAAATCATAAATATTAACAAAATCAATTATTCACTATCATTTATAGATATAATAATTACGAAAAATGAGTCAAAAGGTGTACTACCTTGCCATTTTTTAACTTTTGCTAGTAGAATCACAACAATTGAATTGCTAGTTTCCCCACTTGCAATGAATCTATTCAATGCATCAACCTTATCTCCAAACAATGTAAATTTAAATTTGAATTTGTGTGACCAAATAATAGTAATTTCATTAAAGAATATGTTAAACTAAAGTATGAATCTTTAATGAAATTTTCCTGTAAAATTACCCTTCATTATCCAGCTCTATAACCATCAGTTTGGACTTCACGCCCTTTTTAATAAATTCTCTTTCTTTGCTAACCCCATGCAGTCAGAAATCCAATAACATCTGTGGCAAAATGTTAAAACAGGTTAGCATGATGGAATGAAAATTGTACTGGATAATGCTATGATAATGATTTAAATACGTACTAACAAAATAATTGCAGTCGTAATTGATAGCAACTACATCAGCAGGGGGTGAAACAATAAGTTGTGAGAGGAAAATTAGCACTATTCTGTTTAGCAACAGTAGTGTTGATATCAAAACTCAGCTTGAACTTATGGCGTATAGACCGATACTCTCCTCCATTGACTATTGAATTGAGTTTCGTCAGCTGGTAAACCTCATCCTCTTGCATCTTGTCTTGAAATTTATATAACAATTGGTTGCGTACTGTACAACCAATTCGATCACCTTGTAGTCATGTTGTAAAAAAACAGTTAGTATTTGTTATGAAGTATCAGTATGATAATAACAATAAAAAGTAGAATGAATGTGATACACACCTCGCTGTCCATAAGCACAAATTCTAATGTGAAGTATTCTCCAGGATGTTCTGGATCTAGCACCAACCACTTGCGCACAACACGCGCCAAAACATGTAGGTTCTTTTTGGCTGAAGATATTGTTGAGCAAAAATAAAATTTGGGTGCCATATTTGTGTGATTTGTGTAATTTGTGTGTGCAATATTGTTTTCCTTAATGGAGTTGGTGATTGATATTGTTGTAGCAAGCATTTAATTAAATAGCATTAGGGGTTGAACATTGCATTTTTTTTTGAATATCAATTATATAAATTAGCAGCCTTGATTTTTGCTAATCAGAGTTAATTGTTGGTGGTGAAATGTTGAACATTTTGCAGTATGCATTCCATGTTGCTGCGAATCAATTAAAAGATTCCTGACACTACAAGAATAAGGCGTATTACCTGCGAAATTTTACCGACTGATTATGATCCGTAGGTAATTACCGACGGAATAAACCGTAGAAAATAATTACCGACGGAATTATCCGTCGGAATAAGTTACCGACGAAAATTTCCGTCGAAAATATTTAGCGGGAAATTTCGCGCTTGAATTTCAAAATTTCCTACGGAAATATCTGTAGGTAAAAAATTTACTTTATTACCGACAGATTTTGCCGTCGGTAAACTATAATCCTGGGTACTTACCTACGGATTTTTCCGTAGGTATTTTACCTACGTATTTTTCCGTCGGTAAATTTGCGACGGAATATTACCTACGGATTTTTCCGTAGGTAAAACTAATTACCTACAGAATATTCCGTAGGTAAGTTACCGACGGAAAAATCCGTAGGTAATATTCTATATCTGCACGATTTTCATTTTCTCCCATTCACTTCTTCCCTTTCCCTCTGCTACTCTCTACTCTTTGCTCCCACCTCTTCCACCCACATTCCCTTCTCTTCTCTTCAGCAAATTTCTCCACCCTCCTCCCTTGTAGTGTATCAATCCATTGCATTTTCTCCTCCTTATACTAGTTCACAATCACAGTAAGTGTCCCTCCCTCACTGTCTTGTCTCTCTCATTTCTCTGTGTTATTCACTAACACGAAAAACATTTTTTTTTTGAAGTTCTTCGCCGGAGTTGTCACGTGAGTGCCGTCGATAGACTCTACTCGACACCAGGTTAGTAATAAATATATTTTTATTTTGTAATTATTTTTTAATTTATTAATGATACGTTTAGTATAATTTTATATGTTAATTTGGTTGAGAGAAAATACATGTTAGGATAATATTTATGATATATGTAGAATATTATTTTTATGAATATTATACTTTTGTATGTGCTTTTGTATTATATATATTTTTTAAAAATAGTTTTTTTTGTTAGGAATAGGAAAATTGTGTATTAGAATAGTTTTGTATTTATTTTTAAGTGTTGTTATGTTTTCTCACAAAAAAATGATGTTGTGGTAAGGGAGCTGTTGTAAGGCCAATATGTTGTTGAAATTATCGTGTATACAATTTTCAATACGTGTCTTGCAATATGCAGAAAATAGATCGTAGTTGGATGTATGATAGGACTCATGTTGGAAGAAGGGGTCTGAAACGAGCTTTTTTAAAAGGGGTTGATCAGTTTATTCGTGTTGCAAAACGTCAACGTAGTGTTCGCATTGAAGGGGGGATTAGATGTCCGTGCGAGAAATGCAAGTGTCAAGCGGTTAAGACAGAAGATGAAGTCATACTTGACTTGTATCATTATGGGTTTAAGCCTGATTATTGGATCTGGACTAGTCATGGGGAAGTTGATCCCATCGCTAATTCTGAGTTGAAGATAATTGCACAGATGCTTCAAGTAATGGCCCACCGAATATGAGATATCAATATTATGAGCAGTTTGATGTGATGCAGGGGATGATTTCTGATGCTCTCGGGGTGAATGTGTCGTTCGAGGAGCAAAGAACATGATGAAAGCGGAGGAGCTCCCGAATGAGGAAGCACAACGCTTTTATAATCTTTTGACAGAGACAAATAAGCCATTGTATGAGGGGTCTGAAGACTATAAATTATCAATGTGTGTAAGGCTTTTAGGCCTCAAGTCAACCTTTAACGTTGCCGAGCAGTGCATGGATTATATGACCAAAATGATGCTGGACGCAACACCTGTTAAAGCTGGTTTGCCACAAAGTTATTATGATGCTAAAAGGTTGGTGTCGAAGCTGGGATTAGGTGTTAAGAGGATCGATTGTTGTGTGAGAGGTTGCATCATAACAGGTGTCTCGAGTATTGGAAAGATAATTTATTGAGACACAATCTCGATGTTATGCACATTGAGAAGATTTTTTTGACAACATATTTAAGACTGTGATGAATGTGAAGGGCAAAACCAAGGACAACGAAAAAGCTAGGAGGGACTTGGCTATTTATCGCATTTAAAAGACTTGTTGTTGGTGGATCAGGCTAATGGGAAGACCTTAAAACTCAAAGCCAATTACACTTTGTCCGCCGAAGAAGCTAAATTAGTTTATCAGTGGATTACTGAACTCAAGATGTCGGACGGTTATTGTTCCAATTTAGCAAGATGTGTTGATATTGATAACAGAAAGATGCAAGGGATGAAGAGTCATGACTGTCATATATTCATGGAATGTTTACTTCCTATTTCCTTTAGTAAGTTGCCAGCACACGTCTTGAACCCCCTAATTGAAGTGAGTCAATTTTTTAAGAATTTGTGTTCCACAACATTGAGATCAGATGACCTTATTCAAATGGAGCAAAACATTCCATTGATTCTATGTAAGTTGGAGATGATATTTCCCCCTGGTTTCTTTGATTCTATGGAACATCTCCCAGTGCATCTTGCATATGAAGCTAGACTTGGTGGACCTGTTCAATATAGGTGGATGTATCCATTTGAAAGGTATATAACATTTTTTATCTAAATTTTTAATATAACTATCCATTTGGAGTAAAAATACCAATTTCATTAAATTTTTTTTATTTAGGTTCATGGGTGATTCAAAACGTTCAGTGAAAAATAAGGCTAAGGTTGAAGGATCAATCTGTTCGTCCTATTTACATCGTGAAACAACACATTTTTGTTCATATTATTTCAACAACACAATGTTGTCACCGCGAAATAGAAGGAATGAAGTGGTTGCTGAATGTGAAAGACATCCATTAGCCTTATCAGTCTTTTGTCTACCCGGTCGTCATGCTGGGAAAGAATCGATTCACTGGTTAACAGATGAAGAGTTCAAATCAGCACATGTTCATGTACTGATTAATTGCACGGAAGTCAAACCCTATCTAGAGTATGTACAGTATCAAAATAATTATACATTTTTTCTTATCCAAACACCCTATCTAATCCAATTTCATCAGGGCATTCTTATCATCCGAGCAAATAGGTGAACAAGAAGCTTCCGCTCATATACGTGCAAATTTTCCACAATGGTTTAGGCAACAGGTATATACGTCTTCAGAATATTTGAAGTACTAATATTATTGTCTGTAACTCAATTATAACTAGTTCATTTGCATGCATAGGTGTATCGACATCCATCAACTCCTCTCAAACAACACTTGCAGAACTTATCCGATGGTCCTCGTACATGTGTCAATGAATGACACACATTCTTTGTGAATGGATACAAATTTCAGAACTTTCGATCGTGGACGGAGGGCAAAGAAACAATAAATAGTGGAGTTTACATAAAAGGTAACACAAGTGAAGGTGAAAATGACTTCTACGGCGTGATTCAACACATATACGAACTGGTTTACACTCCTCTAGACTATCATAAAAAAGTGGTGCTATTTTATTGTAACTGGTTTGATCCATCTGATAGAGGCACCAAATTTAATCCAAAATCTAATACAGTTGACATTCAAATGAACAGAAGATATCTAATGTTTGATCCGTTCGTGATGGCACAAAATGTGAGACAGGTGTATTATGTCCCATATCCATCAACAAGAACGGATAAACGAGATTGGTGTGTTGCAATTAAGACGAAACCAAGGAGTCGTCTTGAAGCAGATGATCTAGAGGATGAAGTTCCTTATCAAGTGGAAGAAATGTCCAATATAAATGAAGTCATTGAAATTGAACGTTTTAGCCGCCTATGTGGTGACTTGCCAAACACTGGTGAAGAAGTGGATGGAGAAGATGATTTCGATGAAGAAGTCAGGGATAATGGGATTGAATCCGAAAATGATTTCGAAGAAGAATGGGATGAATGATAATTTGTGTACTGAATATTTGACAACATTTAAAAATATGAGTTTGTATGTGCAACATCTTAATTTTTATAAATAGGATTGTTATATTATTATATAAATATTTGCATTTGACTATATAATGAGTTATAATTTTTAAATTCCATTTTTACCCCTGACATAAACCTAAAAACCAAAACTACCCATTGCTAAAAATTTGACACCAGTCTAAAAATAGGGCAATTTTGTCTCTTTTTTTATCTCTTTTTCCCTCTCTTTTTCGTTTTTACACTGCCAGATAAAAAAAAATCTCTCTCTCTCTCTTTCTTTTCCTCTTCCTCCTCTCTCCCTAACCAAACCCTACGGCCTTCCTCTCATTTTCTCACTTTAGCAGCCGCTATCATCTCCATATTCTTCACCGTACGATGCCATTTGAGGCGGAAGCAGCGCGAGTCCCCTTCAAGTCCGTGCTACTCACATTCCGAACCGAAGCCACAGTGGACGTTTAAGCGAGTCATAGCGGATAATTCCTACGCGCCGTTCAAGCATTTGAGCCTCAACGGATCCGATAAACAGGGTAAGTTTGACACTCTGCACTCGTTCTGATGTTTGGTTGCCGAGAAAGTGAAGGAAAATGAATCGTGTGAAAATTCACATATTCAATCCTGATTCTCACCCGCAGTAATGTCGTAGTTATTGTTTTCGTGTTTTTGCTTTCCTCCATTTTTTGAGGATTTTACTTTTTTTTTTTGCCATTTTTACATCATATTATTCAAATGAAGTAGCTTAATCCAGTTCAATCTAGCTATCAGTTCAATCTCATTTGGTTGATTAAGGTTGGGGAATTCTTGAATTCTTGAATTTTTAATTACTGCATTACAATTCTCAAAAGGGACTTAACGAAACATACTTAATTATATGCTTTTTTTGTACAAATTTATAGCATCCATTGTTGCTCTATCAATAATTAGTCCATTGCTTGGAGATCTATGTTGAAAAGCGATAATAGAGATTGGGTGAGGACAAATATTATCACTGGATGTAATGGTTTACCTCTGATGAAATCTTGAATATATCCTAGGTTTCTTAGCCAAAAACGTTGCAGAATTTCCCTGCTATTGTATCCATTGAATTGGGTTATTATCAAGAAATTTGATTCCCCTGTTTTTGTTTTCTAACCATAGTTCAAGATATTGAGATTGAGATTGATATATAAAAACCAGTTTTGGTGTTTTAACGATTATGAAGTTGCACTGGTCTGGTGTTGGTGCCTTTGTATTTGAATTAACATGGTTGTTGATATATAAGCCCTGGCCTGAGGGATTGTTTCTAGTATTTTGAGTTTTTACCTATATATTTTACAATTCAATGCTCCATATGCCTGATTGGTAATTTCATTATGCAGCATACCTCTCGTGAAAATTAAGGAAGCAGAAAGGAAACCCAAGGGTGGGATTTCTTGCCATGTTGCTCAAAGCAAGCCTCGAGGGTGAGGTGGTTCTTTGTTGGAGAAAGGAAGCCAGTTGGGAAGAACAAAGTGGACATTAGTGTGAGGGTAATATCACTAGCTTAGGAAGTCATTAACTCTTAAATTGTCGATGTTTCTTTTCTTTGTTTTACTCTTGCCTCTCTTGTTGCTCTTTGACACTAAATGCTAGTTTTGTTCTTTGTTGTTGTGTTCTTTGTCGATGTTTTGTTGTTGTGTTCATCAAAATATTAAATCTGAAACAAATCATATATGTAAAATCTACAAAAATCTAAAATCAATTGAAGGTTCTTATATTAGTAATCTAGGTATTCTTAAATAATTCTATGATAATTATTTTAGTTACTTCAAAAGTTTTATATCGTCCAACACATGGTAGAAAATATTACCTTTTGATGGCTTCTATTTGCCATAAAACATGTGAAGCAGGTAATATTTCACATTTAGTGACGGAATTACAAACAGATTTCACATTTTCTCTTACTAATTTTGTGTCACTAATTTAACTTTTTTACTAATGTTGTTGAACTATCAAGATAAGAACACTCACTTTTGCTTGCAATTCTTTGCCTTTCTTTTCAGCAAGCATTCCTGAAACAATAAACAATCAAAATGACATGTAAAATAGTAATGAGAAATATTGAACTTTCAAAGTAAGGATACTCACTTAAGTTGATATTTCATTTTCCTCATTAACAAGCATTTTCCAAAAATTTTGGTAAGCATAAAACAACATATTGAAGAATAAATTAAAATTGCTTAACATTTGTAATTTTCAAAGTAAGCATACTCTTGTATTCATGGCCCATAAAATACTAGAGTCTAAAATCTCTAGAGTTCCCATCCAACCAAAGGAGTGATCATTTATGTGCAATTTGTTTGTTGGAAATGCATTGGCCAGTAAAGAGAAGGGTTTGGAGGAGATGTAACAGAAGAATAGAAACGACTCATGGACCAGAAAATGAAACAAGTTAAATATAAAATGTACTGGAGGTTGACATGTCAGCATTTAAACTGAATTGGCAAACATGAAAGATAGTAGAGCAAAACACAATAGAGAAGGCGTAGAAATATAAGTTAACATTAGTGATTTCCTTTTGACCAGGCTTGTAATGATAGTCCACAAATTGGGTATTATTGCCTCACCAATGGATCTAGTGGAGACAAACCAACACAAGATTAAACAAGAGAAAAGAAGTCAATAAAAACTAGATGATATAAATGACGGGGCGTGATGAATCACCTGAGATTAGCCGTATGTAAAGTATTGATCTGATTAGAATGAAGTCGAAATTGATGTACTAAACCCTAACATATCATCATAATTAATTCAATCATACAAATATATGTGTGTGAACATATCTTACAAATGAATGAGTGATAGATTGATAGCGAAATACCAGTTTGTATGAAAGTTATTCCTGTTAGAATTTAATTTTGTTTACAATTTAACACTGTTGCTTGATTTTTTTTTGTTTAGACCTTCTTACCAAATAGAATTGAAGAATGCCTAGATGAAGTTATTTTATTCTATTTGATTTGATAAACTATCTTTTGGTATTTAAATTGTCTATGATATTGCTTAGTTTATTATATTTGTACTATTAATTTATAGCTTCATATTGATGTATTTTTCCATGTCCAAAGGAAATTCTTTTGATGTAATCTGCTGTCAAGAAAGTTCTTTTCATATTTGTGATGACTTTGGAGGAGGATTCTCTTGTAATTCGTTGGTTGATAAAGTTGGAGCTGCTCATGATATTTATTTTGCTGATTGTGATTCTGTTTATGAGAATCATTTTTTCCCGTTGACCTCCTACCACTGTGGGCTCTTGGAGGATTTTTAGGTGATTACTTTAGTTCTTTTGCTTTCAATTCTTGTATTGTTGAAGATGATCTTGTTGATGATTATTTAGTAGTAAAAGTTTGAGCAGGTTCTACTTCTTTCAATTCTTGTATCTATGTGTGAATTTATTGTTTGGCTGGAAGCCAAAAAACTTTACTTAGTTCATTGACAATTTCACATGTTGTGAGGATTTTTTTTACTTCTTTAGATGTAAAAAAGAAAGTTTAATTTGAGGCTTTTTGCAAGTCCCAAGTCAGTGTAATATGAAAAGCTTGAACATCAAATATGAAAAGCTTATATACCTGCTTGCTTACTAATCAGTTCATGTGTTTTCTTTAGTCTTACTAGAGTCATCCACCCATTTTGGTTGAATAAGTTTGGTTAATAGGGGTTCCTTGTTTAATGACATTTTTGATTGATAGAAGGAGTTCCATGTTTGAAAGTCAGGGTACCTTGATGCTTGAATAAGGATATAGTATAGACACATATATGTATTTATTTATATATACACTTTGTTTAATTATATTGCATGTATTGCATGTGCTATGTATATAGATACATATATAGACATGTCATCAGGAGGACAAGACCCATCACCACCCACTGGTGATAAAGGGAAGCAACAAGTTATTAGTACTAACCGTCGTCGCAAGCCAAGGCCTCGCATCAATACATGCGATGATAATTATGTGCCTATACCGTGTACCCAGAGTGATCCACTTATTCAAACCACTGACACTTGTGTGCCTATAGCGTCTACCCAAAGTGATCCACCTATTCAACCCACTGGCACTAGTACCTTTGCCCCTGGTACTAGTAGTTTTGCTATCCCTGAGACGATGGTCGATACGCCCCACACTACTGACCCAACTTCAGGAGGTAATACCACTCGTTCAACTTCACTGTCAAATGGAGAGGATAGCGTCGACATTGATGAGTTGCAGGATGATTATGTTGAGGAGGAGTGTTAGCGTGACGGTCGAGTCATTATCAGACCCGTTGGGGACTCGTAAGTATTAATTGCTTTTATTAATTATTTGAATTTATTAAATTTCATTGATTAACATGTTTTTATCTGTTAAGGTTTCTTCCTTCAAAACCGGCTTCTAAGGCAATCACTGCTGTTATCAAGGAGAAGTATCAACAACCCTGGACCACATGGAAGGAAATTAAAAGTGACAAGAATGATAAAGCCATGGTGTTTAATGCTTTAAAAGTAAGTTGCAAATTATTATTTCATGCATATGTATTATTTCATTCATATGTTATTTTAAATTTTAATTATGCTTATTTATTAACCAATTTATTTTTGTTATATGATACAGGGCAAATGTACTTGGGATAAAGAGCACGAGGCACATGTGGAGAGAAACTTTCATCGTAGAGCTGGAGCCCGCCTCGCTGACATGTTTAGGGATGCCCGCCAAAAGGGCAAACGTCCTAAATGGATAGGAGTTAATATTTGGGAGGTGTTGTGTCAGCATTGGAGGGGCGACAAATGGCAGAAAACTTCGGAGGTGGCAAAGAAAAATAGGGCATCTGAGAAAGGTGGTAGTCTACACATAGGAGGATCTATCAATACCGCACAGATACGGGAGCGCATGGTACACACACGAGTTACTTTTATATAATTTAAACTTAATTCGTTACCATTGATTTTAATTACATGTTACTACTATGTCTCCTTAATATTGTAGGAGAGGTCCTTAAAGCGACCAGTGGCATTACACGAGTTGCATCGCCATGTCCATATTCGGAAGTTTGATAATGACTTTGTTGATGAGCGGTCCAGGATGACTCATGTAATAATTTTATATTTACTTATTTAGTTTAATTCTCATGTTTTTGTAATTAATTTTGATTTATTTATTTATTATGCATATCAGGAGAAGTTTGAGAACCAGATGACTCAAGATGCTCGGTCCGGACTTCGACCATTACCCTGCAGGAGGAGAGTCGTGTTCAGCTAAGTAAATGGGTGGATGTTGTTGGTGGAAAGTACAAGGGTCGAGTGTATGGTGCTGGGGTCCTTTCTTCGTGCTACAAGGAAGGGGCCTCTCACCTCGATGCTACCACTTCTTCTAACACCAGTACTGGACGCTCTCACACTGATGATCTGGTGTGGAGGGTGGCTACTGCAGAGCGTGAGGCACTTGAGGCTAAAAAGGTGCAGGTGGAATTGCAGTCAAAGGTTGATCAGATGGTTGAGCAGCAGAGTCAGATGCAGAGACAGTTGTTAGCATTAGTGCAGCAGGCTAGGCCACCGCCACCTCCCCAACAGTACTATTACATGCCATCGCAGCCTCAGTACTATCAATCCCAGACAATGGCATCAACACCTCAGTACTACCGGCCTCAGCCGCCTATGCCTCAACCGCTTATGCCTCAGCCACAGCCAGGCCAGCAGAACATCGGGCCAGATGATATGGCTTTTTTTCAAGGCATGATGGAAAATTTACAGCCATACGGTCAACAGCCACGAGATAGTGATGGTGGTGGTCACGAGGACAATGATTATTATGATGGGTCACCATGATGATTATATATGATGTATGTATTGAATATTATTTGCGGATTTTATGTATGTTTTTATCGGATTTATTTGAGGAGTTTATTTATATTTTTATCGAATTATTATGTATCTTTTATTATATATATTAATAACAAATTAATAATAATTATAAAATTATAATTATAATTATCAATATAATTAATATTAAATAATTATATATAAAAAAATATAACCAGAATGCCACAGAATGAGGAACAAAAAAAATGAAAATTACCTACGGATTTTTCCGTCGGTAATTAGGTAATTTACCTACGGAATTTTCCGTCGATAACTTACCTACGGATTTTTCCGTCGGTAAATTACCTACGGATTTTTCCGTCGGTAAAATTACCGACGGATTTTTAAATAAATCCGTCGGTAACAGTTACCGACTGGGGATTAACCGACGAAAATGTGTCCGTCGGAAATCCGTCGGAAATAACCTGTTTCCTACGGATTTTCGCTCCTTACCTACGGATTTTGACCGTAGGTAATCTATGAATTTCTTGTAGTGTGATCATTTTACGAATTGGCAACTAATTCGGTGTGATTGGAAATTATTTGAAGAATTTGAAGAATAATTCCTGCATGGAAATCAATTGCCGATTGCTGCACTGGTCAATGGCATCTATATATTATTACCATATATTGTATTTTCGGCATTCACTTTGACATTTTAATTTTTAGTTTATTTTGCTGTAAATTTCAATTTGGTTTTTAACAATAAATCTTTTATTTTGAGGATCAATATACATGTATCCAAAATTAGCCTTGATAGCAGATTGAGTCTCCGAATACACGTTTGATTACCGAAATAAATGAGATCTGGTCAAATTTTGGTTAATGGAGGAAATATGCAAATGATTGATTTATCGTATATTTTAATTTAAATTTTAATGAATTAAATTACAATTTAATTGTGGTGAATCTTTACTTTTTCGGCACCATCTATGAAATGTTATATAAGGTTTACATTTCGTGAAGCACAATCAGTAAACCAATTATCTTTTTTTTTATTGGAAACATTAATTGGACAATTTGCAGATGTAATGCACGTTATAAATGATTGGAAACGTTTTCAAATTTTATGTTATATTAATGCGATTACCTATTTAGCGTAGTAATGTTAATGGCAAGTTTGGAATATCAATTTGTTTAATCCAAGCCTACACACACGTGACACATGGCAACCGAGCCTCTATAGCGTTTCCATATGCTGACATGTGTTTGTAGGCTGTTTAACTTTGCACGATTTGTTGACACGTGTATATCGAGGCTCTTTTGGTTATTCGTAAATGTATAAGTTATGATTTTATTGCATGATAAAGTTGCCTTTTGTAAGGCATCGTCAAGTAGAGCCCCCGCTACTAAGTCGATGTGCAATGTGATAACAACTAAGTGCCCCTTTGAAAGAGATTCTTCTAATTGCAACGGTGCGAAAAAACCACGTTAAGTAAAAGGTGCCTTAACTAACTTTTTTTTTTAAAAAAAAAGTGAAAAATTATGCATTGGAGTTCATATTTTTTCCGTTTGCGTTGGAAACAATCTCAAGCAAATATACCTTCAAGTCATCAAGCTTCACGTCCCTAGTGCCATCTTTTTCAGCCAAATATCTTTTCATATTTGGATTGCCTGTATTCAAGAAAAACACACATTGACGCCATCACTAATCCTATACCATTGGATTCGTCCAAAGCTCCACACATTATCTTTTCATAAGTTCCCAAATTCCATACTCCATATGACGTTACGAGCTCATGGCTCTTTTGAAAATGAGTTCACGTGGGTCCCAATAAATTAGTAGGGCTTATTTCTAAAGTGGATGAAATTCACTCAAGTGAGAGTTAAAAATAGAGTATTAGAGAATGTATTATTATATTATTATTATTTTGTTATCTCAAAGATAATACATGATAAAATAATATTATCTGGTTTGTTATTCGGTATATTTACACCATTCCGATAAAAAAAAACGCATGTATATTTCGATATTTACACCATTTTGACAAAAAAAGCATGTATATTTCAAATCCAATTACGTAAAAAATCCGTAATTTGTTTATATTTTTTTGGTCTTCGTTTTAATAAACCAAGCCATCAAGTCATTGCCATGACAGTGGAATTCTAAAAACTCTTTTTTCTTTTATTTATAAAATGGAGGTCCAAAAGGATCATTACATCATTGTGTTAATGGGTAAACATATACCCGTAACATCTTGCCAAATAAACTGCCTATAAGGAAAGGAAGGATTCTCCAAAATACAGCACCCAATATGGAAGGAATGACCTTGCTTGGGTAATAAATCAGCCACTATTGCAATCCCTACATACATGGGAAATCAAGACATTCCACTCCATATTTAAAATCTCCCTATAGTCAATAAAACACTTTTATTTTTTCGACAAACAATAAAACACATTTGTTTTTATAAATAATAATAAAACACTTTTCACTAGTCAGGTAAAAAGCTAGTATTTATATAAATGATATAAGAAGTCTCATAAAAAAAATAAGAAGAGTATAATTTCTTTTAAATTTTTACACAATCTTTTTTTTTATACCATAAGATTGGTGGAAGTATCCCCGGCTTTACCGAGGACTAATTTTCCCGGAGCTTTGGTAGCATTAAAAAAATAAATAAATAAATTAAAAGTCAACAGATTTCCTTTTTTAAAAAAAAAAGATAATGGGATCAGCAGACCTAGAAGAATTTTTTAAGAGAGAGAGAATCTGAGTCTATATATAGATAGTACTATCTCCTCACTATTCAAGTTACTCATTAATTATAGCCACCCAATTAATCCGCGTAACCACCTATATCATATCATAATCCACGTCACCGGTTAAAAAGATACCAAAAATCCCAGCTCCTATATTAGCATATTCCCCCTGATTTTTCTTTAACTCATGCTATTTCCGTGCCTCTTTTTCCTCCCGTTTCCAACCACCAAACCAAAAGCCTCTCATCCTTCGTTATTCTTTTCTTTCTTAATAATGTGATGTTTTCTGCTTCTATAGAAATTAAACCCCAACCCTAGTTAATCAGAAAATCATGGATTAATACCGCATAATAGCAAATTAAGCCATATTCAATCATGTCAGCCTGCAGCCTTCAACAAATCTTTGAAAATTCATTGCCAGAAAACCCTAAACTGCTCGAATCCCTCTCATGGAAACCCATCCAGCACTCCTCCTCATTCACCGAGATCTTCGGAGAGCTCTATTTCAACGAGAGTCCCGCTCAATCACCATCATCATCTTCATCTCCTCACGTTTGTTCTTCATCGTTCTCGGAGATAAACCATGCAAACCTCGTTCAGAATGAAGAAGCTCTTGTTGTGTCATTACCTGATGACAATATCATTAACCAAACCCCATCGTCGCTGCCATGTATTTCAACGACACGCGCCAACAGTAGTAACAAATTGAGAAGTGATAGTTTTTCATCCTTGAGTTCTGAGAGTTTGAATATTTGCACCGAGAGTCTTGGTTTTGAAAGTTCGGATGAAGTTGAAGAGTTGAAGATCAACGAGACGAATAATGAACAGCAGGGCGAGGAGGGGGAGGAGGAGGAAGAAGAAGAAGAAGATTCGGCTTCACATGGAAAATGGTTATGGAAGAGTAGGTCATTATTAAGGGAGTACCCTCCTCCGATTTCATGTATTGGGAGGAGTGGAAAGCCTTGTGTTAGCTTCAAGTCTTACAGGAACAATGGAAGGTTTGTGCTTAAAGAAATAAGGATACCAACACGGGATTTTCTGCATGCTCATAGAGAAGATGGAAGGCTCACGTTACACTTTGTTCAGCCTGCAGAGGAAGATGAGTTTCTCGGAGGAGGAGGAGAAGAAGAAGAAGATTATGAAGGTGTAGAAAGTACAGAAGAGGATGAAGAAGAAAATCATGGCAGTGCAACAGATCAAGTAAACGAAGGAAAGAGAGATTAATACCTGATTACTAATGAATCTTTTGTATCCTGATTATTATGTAATTAGCTTCTATTATTTAAATACTAACTCCGGTCCTATTTATAAGAAATAAACGGGTTCTTTTTTTTTTGGTTTCCCACACATCCCCTCCAATAGAGGCAATCTTGTTCGAGCACTAAATATGGAAACACAAATGAAGTCTTTTTCTTGATTTTAAATATAAGAAATAAACTCTCATTTCCAATCACATTAATTACACTTTTTCATTTTTGCCCTTATTTATTATGAGACCAATAAATAATATTTGCCAACTTTACAAGGGGTAATTTTGAAGGAAAAAAATTAACAATATGACATCATTAATTGAGATTTACCCATTTTAATGTACTTTTTTTTCTTTTTTTTTTTTGACAAAAGGACATTTTAATACACCTTTTTAGTCCTTGTGATTTTGTCTTATATTTCTTATATATAGGACCAGGGGTAGTCATAAATAACATTTGCCAATTAAATTCAACGAGCACCAGTGGTCTAGTGGTAGAATAGTACCCTGCCACGGTACAGACCCGGGTTCAATTCCCGGCTGGTGCATTTTTTTTATTTTTTTGTTATTTTATTAAAATTCACGGAAGGAAATATTTTCAGTACCCGTGCGTATGCTGCATTGTCGAATGAAGTAAGGACATCTCACATTTAAATATAAATTTCCACAAAGCAACTGATGTAAATAATAATTTAGTAGATATATTATTGCTTACAGGCACATTTAAGATTGATTGCATAGTAACAAAAATCATTGTTTTGCTAATTTAAATCAAGTTAGAGGCTTTGGTTTTAAACACTTGCTTCTGGTTGAGAAGGACTGATATGAATGTGCAACTTGCATGTCAAAAGCTTCAATCTCCAATTTCCAATGCTGTATACTTTTAGATTTTCGTTTTGGAAGAAATGTTTTTTAAAAATAATTTATAATTGTTCTATGCCATGACATTTACATGCGCGCGCATTAACCAAATGGTTTGTAATTTGGAAGGGCAACTGTACCTATTTTTGACAACATATAATAATATATTATAGATTTCGCACATCTATAGTATTTTCACTATAATCTTTATTTTAGCTTGTTGCTTCCGCTTATGCAAAAAAAAATTAAAAATTAAAAAAATCCTAAATATGAATGTGCAACTTGCATGTCAAAAGCCACATCTTCCTGATTTGTTGGTTCACAATCTCATTGATCACGACTCTCGTACGTGGAAACGAGAACTGGTTTGAGCACTATTTTTCAATAATGAGGCTAATGCCATCTTCCGTATTCCAATTCCCTCGCCAGGTACAAAGGACCAGATGGTTTGGAACCCAAACTTGCAAGACACTTATTCAGTTAAAACAGCCTACCGACTTTGTATAAGCATTACAAATGGAGCCACGAGTCATAGTTGTGATGGAGAATGGCAAAGTATCTGGAAATTAGCCATTCCATACTGCATAAAGTCATTTCTTTGGAAATGTTGTAGAAATTGCCTCCCTGCTCAGGTGGCTATATTCTTGGACTAAACCTTTTCTTGGGGAGCTAAAATGTAACATAGACTCGACATTTTTTGCTACTCCTAATTCGTGGGGAACTGGCGCTTGTTTCTGAGATCACAGGGGCGCTTTCATTATGGCACGTACATTTTATGATTCTATTAACTATTCAATCCTAGAGGGAGAAGCCCTTGGCATCCTTCAAGCCTTACAATAGGCTCATGAAATGAGTTGGGAGAGAGTCAAATTTGAATCTAATAGCAAGCTGGCAGTAGATGGAATTACCAAAAAGCAAAGCAATGTTAATGAAGTGGAGGACAATTTCTCAAAATGTAGGGACATTCTAGCTTCTCATGCTTATTACAGGTTGGAGTTTGTAAAAAGACAAGCTAATAGAGTTTGCATGTGTTTTCTCTTGTAAGTTTTGAAATCAATGAAGCTTGCGTGTGTTTTCTCTCTCATTTTTCTTCCATCTTCTTCCAAATTTTTTCGAGTTTGGGGTCTCTATTCTCTTCAAGATCATCATCTTTTTCAAGTGAATCAAGGCTTGGATGAGCAAATTTTTCTTCCCTCTTTTCCTCTCCTTAGCACCAATTTTGACGCAGGTGACCCACTTGATTTTTTGCATTTTTCTTATGAAATTTTTTGGATTGAAGCTTAGATCTTCACATGCATGGCATATTCTCTCTTTTTTTCCCCCTTCAATTTCTGAGCTTGATATTTACATGCATGGAGTAGGGATCGATGCTCACTACAAAAAATTAGTTAATTTGCTGCAGTTTTTAAAGCATTTTGCTGGGGTTTCTGACCTCCACAAATTGATTTGCAGGGGTTTTTCAAACTGCCCCAGTGACGTTCGCCACAATCTATTTGCAGGGGTTTTTAGGAACCCCTAGTATCTAACCACCGCTTCTTAATGTTTCATTTTGCAGAGGTTATATTGTAGGGGTTGTTAAAAACCTCCTCTATCGTTCTTTTTTTTTCAAATTTTTTTTTATTGATTTTCACATTCCCTATTACATTCACCATTCAACAATTCAAAACTGACTAAAAAAATATCAAACTTTTTCAAGTCAATCATTTATTATTTAAAGTATTAAATTTACAACATATAGCAATCATATATGTACAAAGTCAACAATTGTGTACAAAGTAATCATATATATACAATAATATTAAGTCAAAGATTGAGTTATACAAAGTAAAGTATGGTGAATTGCGATTAGCTAACTCCCCGCCCCATGTGGCATGTTGTACCCACCTTGTAGAATATGGAACAAATCATTCTTGAGAGTACTTGCAAATTAGTCAAGTAGAACAAAGCATTCTTGAGAGAGATGAAACCCACCCTACATGAATAGTAAAGAAATATGAGAACAAAAAAGAAGAAAACTTAATGCCATGACATCGGGCTGGGGAATTAAAATTTATAAATTTTACTACCTTATCAAACACAATTCTATCAAGTGGAAATGTCTTGGCATGCTTATGCCGTTTCTTCATGTTATTCAACTTGTTGCAATCAATTCTGAGAATTTATGTTTTAATTATTTAAAAAGTTAGCAATTCTAAGCATTGAATTGAATTGAATCGAAAACAACTTACCATCTGCTTTAAAACACATGCATTCCCTTGTGTATGTGTTTGAAACAGCAACCAACCAATAGTCGGCAAAACTGTAAAAAAGGAAAAGATCAAAAAGCATGTTATATTTTGCAATGGAAAAAAGGTAAAAATAACATAAAAGCTTCAGACTTACCAAAAGCGGAATCAGAAAAGAAGCACAAACTGTAGATATAACCTATAACTTCAATGCTTCCATATATCAGCATGTATAAAATAAAACTGCGCATGAATAAAATAAATGAGAAAAATAAAAGAACTTAGATGGAAAAAAGTATGTGTCGCGATTGACAAAGAAAGTTGGATACCATACCATGTCCTGCAAAGCAAAACCCGTAAACACTTAAAGCAAATGGAATGCCACTCCAATTCACCAATGGACCAGTTTGAAGTAATCCAAATTGTAGTTTAAATCTCTCAATAACTTCTGAACTCAGGCTGCACAAAGTCATATCAACCAAGAATTCCTTCAATGAGTAATAGCAAGCCGAAAAACCAAAGCGATGCATTGGAAGTAAATGGTTTGAATAATATTAAAGTGTCAATGAACAACTACTTAAGAGCTAATTTTAAATATTAAGTTCATTCAGTTATGAAGCAGGTCCGAACATTTAACAAAGTAATGTATTTTATAGAGAACTTGTGTAAAAGTTTTCAGCATAAGCAAAACACATCGAATCCTTGTAAAGCAACAACACTTTTACTGATGAAAGCAATAGCATCAATGCAAGGAAGTATAAACAACCGGACAACTTAGTGTAGCACCAGAATTTGGTTTCTTGGCTGGCTGACCCATGTAGCACCAGAATTTGGTATGGCAGCGATGCCATTCTTACCAGAATCTTCCCCCATGAATCTGCACATTACTTCCCAGCTTTATGTGTTCCAAATGCAACTAAAAAAAATACAAGCACATCTTGAGGGGATTTTTTAAAACCACAGCAAAATAACTCCCACTATTTAGTATTTTTTTTTTTTGTAGTGAATCCTCCAACTTATTACACAGCTATAAACATAGAATAAATATCAGAATTTCAACAACATCAGCCAGTTCTTTTCAAGTTATTATAATCAGTTGATGTTAATACGTTATTTCCAAAAAAACATTTAACTCAAAAGATAAATCATATTATATATTTACCTATTACATGACATCTAGAAGCATAGTATAGTTTGATGGCCTTTGATTTTGAAAGACACCTGCATCATGCTACTGTGACAGACTTATGTATACATAAGCAAGACCATGCCATATTTCCACTTCCAAGTTCCTAGCATGATCTCTGTAGTCCTGTTACAAAGAGTATGGTAAAATATGGGTAAGGAGCTATAAGCAATGCTACTTCTGAACTGCATTTGTTAAACTAGCAAAACAAAACAAAACAAGATGACATAACAGAGAGGGGAAAAGGGTGTATAGACTCAATAGTGTTATCTTTAGGGTAGGACCTAGGTCTTTGAATCTTGAATTCCTCTTCATAATCTAAAGGACAATCAGAAAGAAAGCTTATGGGAGACCACATTCAATAGCTTCTGGTTGGAAATTGATTTTCAAAATTATTCGAAAATTCGAGATCACTGATGAAATTACTGAGATGAGTCGCGGACTAGGTCGCTCTCTTTAAGACGTTTCGCGGCACTACTCAAAGGTGCAAGCAGGCTATCAACCACGACGTCCCCAGGATATTTCGCTGCACTGCAGAAATCCGTTCAAGATATACACCTTCTGATATATGGTTTTTCAAAGAAAACCACTCGGAATATGGTTTCACAAAACCACTCGACAGTTGCACACTTTTTGAACGGAAGAAAATTAAACGGGGAGAGAAGAGAGTAAACTCGGTAAGTGCGTCGAGTTTGGGGCGATTTGAAACTGATGCGGAGTCTCCTATTTATAGGCGACTACCGTCTTGTTGAACACGAAAACGCGTGAGAAATATCTAATCGTGCGTCTTGTTGAACACGAAAGCGCGTGAAGAAAAAATCTGATCGTGGGTGAGAGATTCTCGGAACGTCACTTTGATAGTGTAGTGACCAAGTAAACACACAGTTTAAATTTAAAATTTAAAAAAATAATTTTTTCGTTTACAGCCCAAGCTCGGCCCGACCCCGCCCAGCCGGACAGCGGAGGCGGCGTGCGCGCGCGTGTGTGTGGTGGTCACTTTGTGTGCGTCGTCTCCCTCTTATAAAAGTGGGTACCCCTTGGGGCACATCCCAAGGGGGTGAGCTCCACATATATAAACACTCTTAAAGTGTCTATTCTCTCCTATGTGGGACTTCCCAATTTTTCAATTCACTACTCCAAGTTCCAACAATCCCCCACTTGAATTTAAAAAATGGTTTCAGAAGTAGCGTCAAACGCCTCATTAAGATTGTGCATAAGCAGAGGTGTCTTCCGACTTGAACCTTTGCATAGTGATTAGGATTTAGATTCAACAAGAGTGACTCGTAGTCTTTAACTCTATCTCTAACATCAAAATCACACACACTCTTATCAATAGGTGTATTCATCAAAAGCCCGTGCGTTAATGGCCTTGCACGTCTATCCCAGTATGGTGAACGCTTTAGGAATTCTGCCCAAGATTCCATAGAAAGCGGCCCCACTTCCACATTCACATAGGTGAGTCTATCAAAAGTACTCTTGTAGCTAGGTACTTCACTCCACATAGAGTATAGATCTCATTAAGAGTTTCTATTACCTCATCCTTTAATCGCTTCAGGAATCATGCCACTTGACTTATAATCGCATGTTCATCTCATGTCACTTCACAACTTGCTATTACCCATTGAACCTAATTCTTGGGATCTCCAGTCTTTTAGGTTGGGTTACCATCATGAGTGACTCATAGTTCCAAAGGCAGTAGTCCCATCCTTTTAGATGTATTTTGGACTTTCTCTCTAGCTAATCCTTTCGTCAAAGGATCAGCTAAGTTTTCATCAGTGCGTACATGATCCACTCTCACATCTCCTTTTGAGAGAAACTCTATCACGGTGCTGTGCTTACGACGTATCTGTCGTCTCTTACCGTTGTAATAACGATTCTCTATTTTTGCAATAGCCGCGGTACTATCGCAGTGGATCAACACAGCTGGCATCGGTTTTTTCCATAACGGAATCTCTGCTAGCAAGCATCTCAACCAACTTACTTCTTCACTAGCTGTTGTTAGTGCTATCATTTCAGACTCCATAGTGGATTGTGCCAATATAGTCTGTTTCTTAGACTTCCAAGAGACAGCACCTCCAGTTATGCTAAATATATAGCCACTAGTTGCTTTGGAGTCATCTGATAGAGTATTCCAATCAGTATCACTGTACCGTTCAAGTACAGCTGGAAATCTCTGATAGTGTAATCCGAGATTCATGGTCCTTTTTAGGTATCTCATGACTCTCTCAATGGCATGCCAATGCTCCATACTAGGTCGACTTGTAAACTTGCACAACAGTCCCACGACATAGGCTATGTCGGGTCTAGTACAATCAGTGGCATACCTTAGGCTGCCAATGATGCTCACATATTCTGTTTGTCTAACACCTTCACCAGTGTTCGCAAAAAGTTTTACACTTGGATCATATGGTGTACAAGCAGGTTTACAATCAAACTAAGTGTATTTCTTCAAGATCTTCTCAATATAGTGAGATTGATCCAAAGAAATTCCCTTTTTCGATCTAGTAATTTTAATGCCAAGGATTATACTTGCTTCTCCGAGGTCTTTCATATCAAAGTTGTTGCACAACAATGATTTCACATTATTCACGGCATGAATATTTGAACCAAATATGAGTAAGTCGTCTACATAGAGACATATGATAGTGCAAATGTCATTTTCCGATTTGTAATATATACATTTGTCACTTTCATTCACTTTAAACCCATTCGAAATAATCAAATTATCAAACTTTTCATGCCATTGTTTAGGAGCTTGTTTAAGACCATACAGAGATTTATCTAACTTACAGACCTTATTTTCTTGTCCAGGGACTACAAAACCTTCAGGTTGCTCCATATAGATTTCTTCTTCCAATTCACCATTTAAAAAAGCAGTTTTGACATCCATCTGGTGTACTATTAAATTATAAATAGAAGCCAGTGAAATAAGTACCCTTATGGATGCAATTATTGTAACAGGTGAAAATGTGTCGAAGAAATCTATATTTTCTCTTTGTCTAAAACCCTTGGCTACAAGGCGAGCCTTGTATTTATCAACAGTTCCATCAGGTTTTAGCTTCTTTTCAAAATCCATTTGCAACCTATTGGTTTGCAACCAGGAGGCAAGTCCACTAAATGCCAGGTCTTGTTAGACTCTAGAGAATCCATTTCATCATTTATGGCTTCTTGCCACAAATCTGCATCCAATGAAGACAAAGCTTCTTGAATACTAGTTGGATCCTCTTCTAGTGTATAGACCATATAATCAGGTCCATAGTCTTTAGCAACACGTGCTCTCTTACCTCTTCTAGGTTCTATTTCCCTTTGTTCATTGTTCTCAATGTTCCTAGGCACATTAACTTGACTAGTTCCGGTGCCCCCACTATTTCTTGATTTAAAAGTGAATCTATTTTCATGAAAGTCAACATCATTTGACTCTATGATCACTTTGGCGTTCAGGTCATAAAACCTGTATGCTTTACTGTTTACTGCATACCCAATGAATACACATTCATGGGCTCTACTGACGAGTTTGACTCTTTTTGGATCCGGGATCCTGACATAGGCCAGGCAACCCCAGGTTCGAAAATAAGACACATTAGGTTGTCTTTTCTTTAATATCTCAAACGGAGAAATTTTATTCTTGGATTTAGGTACTCTATTGAGCACATAACAAACTGTTAATAAAATTTCCCCCCATCAGTGAGATGTAGCGCCAGAGTTGAGCATAATAGCAACAACCAATTCAGTAAGCGTTCTATTTTTTCTTTCTGCGTTACCATTCATTTCAGGTGAATATGGTGCAGTCGTTTCATGGATGATTCCATTTGATTTATAAAAATCATTAAATAACTGGGAGTCATACTCAGTTCCTCTATCACTTCGAAGTCTCTTAATCTTTTTCCTAAATTGATTTTCAATTTCAGTTAGGAAAACTTTAAACATATCAAACGCTTCACTTTTATGTTTCATAAGATATACAAAAGTATAATTGTAACAGTCATCTATAAAAGTGATAAAATATCGTTTACCATTTCTGGTCAACGTTCCATCCAATTCGCATATATCAGAATGAATTAAATCTAACGGTTCAGATTCTCTAATTACTGATTTATGCGGCGTTTTGGTAATTTTCGTTTGACTACAAAATTCGCATTTTTCTAAATTATTGAAAGATAATTTTGGAATAAATCCTAAATTGCACATGTTAGAAATAATGCGTTTGTTCACATGACAAAGACGAGTATGCCAAATATTAAAATCACAAAGCATATAAGTAGGAGTAGAAATTTTATTCATTTCAATATTCAATATGAACATGTCATCTGTTGCATACCCCTTCCCTGCAAAAATACCATTTTTAGTAATGGTGTACAAATCCCCCCCAATAGACTGAGTAAATCCTGCCTTGTTCAAGAGAAAGCCAGAAACTAGATTCTTCCTGATTGCTGGAGTGTGCATCACATCTTTCAGAATCAGGGTCTTTCCAGGAGTGAAGTACAACTCGGCATCTCTAGTACCTGCAACATTAGTGGTGTGAGCATCGCCCAACAACACTTTCAAATTTTCAGCAGCAGTGTATGTTTTGAACATAGCACGGTCATTGCAAACATGGCGAGAGGCGCCAGTGTCCACCCACCAACCATCTGATCTATCAACAACGTTGATCTCAGTAATCATAGCCATAAATGGCTCTTTAGTCAGGTTAGCCTGCGCAGCAGAGCTTGGCCTGTTCCTGCACTTGCGTGCCATATGACCTGGTTTCCCATAATTAAAACAGATGAATTGTGGAGCAGCAGTATTTCTAGGAGGTGGTTGAGGTTTCAGATTTGGGACCTTAGGAGGGTTCCCATTGTTGTTGCGGTTCTTTTGAGGCTGAGTACGGTTCTGATTCTTAAATGATTTGTCAGTTGGCTTCAGAACCGCTCCAGTGGTTTTCTTGTTTGAAACAAACAAGACTTCTTCTTTCTGATCTTATTTCCAGGATTCTTCCTCAATTCGAAGGCGAGTAATCAGGCCTTCTAGAGAAAGTTCTTTGGTTTTGTGCATCAGAGTATTTTTGAAATCCTTCCAAGCTGGGGGTAATTTGTTAATTAGAACAGCCACCTGAAACTGTTCATCTAGGGTCATACCTTCAGAAGTGATTTCATGAGCAATTTTCTGAAGCTCATGTGATTGAACTTCAACAGACTTGTCATTAGATATTCTGAAATTGATATAGCGGCTCACTGCATATTTTTTAGCGCCCGCTTCTTCAGTATCATATTTCTTTTTCAGAGCATCCCAGACATCTCTGGCGGTCTTACGAGTGCTATAGTAATCATAGAGTTCATCACTTAGACCGTTCAGAATAAAATTCTTGCAGAGATAGTCATGCTCATTCCATAGGAGTATTTCTTTGTTTGTTTTATCATGTTCTTCCTTTTCAGCTTTTTCATCCAACACAGGAATGTCTTCTGTCAAGACGTTGGCAACCTTTTTCACAGTTAAGAAAAATTGCATCTTTTGTTGCCAGCGCTTGAAGTGACATCCCTCAAGCCGAAACGGTTTGTTGAAGTCATTAGCAGCAGAACCAGAGCCAGTAATTTCATCGGTATTCATGGCTGATTTGAAAAAGTCTTAAAATTGTTGGAAATTGATTTTCAAAATTATTCAAAAATTCGAGATCACCGATGAAATTACTGAGATGAGTCGCGGACTAGGTCGCTCTCTTTAAGACGTTTCGTAGCACTGCTCAAAGGTGCAAGCAGGCTATCAACCACGACGTCCCCAGGATATTCCGCTGCACTGCAGAAATCCGTTCAAGATATACACCTTCTGAAATATGGTTTTTCAAAGAAAACCACTCGGAATATGGTTTCACAAAACCACTCGACAGTTGCACGCTTTTTGAACGGAAGAAAATTAAACGGGGAGAGAAGAGAGTAAACTCGGTAAGTGCGTCGAGTTTGGGGCGATTTGAAACTGATGCGGAGTCTCCTACTTATAGGCGACTACCGTCTTGTTGAACACGAAAACGCGTGAGAAATATCTGATCGTGCGTCTTGCTGAACACGAAAACGCGTGAAGAAAAAATCTGATCGTGGGTGAGAGATTCTCGGAACGTCACTCTGATAGAGTAGTGACCAAGTAAACGCACAGTTTAAATTTAAAATTTAAAAAATTAATTTTTTTTGTTTACCAAAAAGAAGTACACCACACAACCCAAGCCCGGCCCGGCTGGACGGACAACGGCGGCAGCGCGCGCGTGTGTGTGGTGGTCACTTTGTGTGCGTCCCCTCCCTCTTATAAAAGTGGGTACCCCTTGGGGCACATCCCAAGAGGGTGAGCTCCACATATATAAACACTCTTAAAGTGTCTATTCTCTCCTATGTGGGACTTCCCAATTTTTCAATTCACTACTTCAAGTTCCAACACTTGTGACAATGACTATAACAAGAACATAAAGGCCGATAACTCATAATTATAAATCACCAAGCAGAGCAAGCAATGAACCTTATATAGCTTCTTTCTTGAACCAAAAGTTTTTCTCTGAACCAGAAGAATAGCAAGAAGCTGAATATATGTTTCAACGGCACTTGTTAACTTTCCCTGCGCAATTCACAGTTTGTAAGCTTTTGTTCGCAACAAATCTCCTTGATCCCATATTCCCTGCACAATTTTTCTATCATTAGTACAAAGGGTAAACTAGGTAAAGGGGTTTCGACAATCAAGATCCAAGGAAGGCTTACTCAGGACGAGAGATGGCGACAGCAACCCGCAGTGTCTCCGGCGGTGAAAGGTAGTCTGGCGGCGGCAGAACATCGAGACGTCGAGTCATCAAGGAGCCGCGGTGGATGGAGGAGATTTGACGAAATCTCGCGGTGGCTTTCGTGTTCGGATGAGCTATCGTTCTACTTCGGGAACGACGGATATACGCAAATGGGCGGTGCTCGTCATGATCGGTGACATCGCGACAAAGCACGCGCGAAATGGGTGGCTAACGGAGGACTGAGGAAGAGAGAAATCGGCGGTCTATTGAAGCTGTTGCACAACGCTATGAAATCCGAGCTCCTTCACATGAAACAACACAGATGAAACGTTGTGGAGAGGTGAAGGCGCAGATGAAACGTTGTGGAGAGGTAAAGGGGCTGTGTGAATGAGAGACCGAATGAAGGGGGGGAAGGGTTTTTGGGGAGATAGGAACGCGTGAAGTGAGGGAAAAAAAAGAGGGGCTGTCAACAACAAAAAACACGGGAAACAGAATACAATTATAGGGGGGTTTTAACCCCTTCAAATTAAACAAAGGTTGTACATGACCGTGTCCTTTTTTAATTAATTTGGGGGGTTTTGTAAAACCTCCTAAAAAAAACCACACTATTTAGCATTTTTTTTGTAGTGGCTATAGACATGCATGAAAAATGTTTGCATGTTGAAAAACTCTAGGTGAAACAGCTCTAGTGTGTGATTTTTTATGATTTATTGGCTTAGAGTTTTTAAGTGAAACCAATTTTAAAATAATTTTGTATGTGTTGGCTATCACCATAAAAATTGGCACAATTTTCCTGTTTCATCTTCTTACTTCCAAAACCATTGGACTTTTTAGGACTTTATTTTGAGTAACACACTGTCAGAACAACTTCAGTGTGTGGATTTGTATAATTTATTGGCTACGAATTTTTGAGTGGGATAAATTTTAAATTGTTCATTTACATGTTAGGTGTCTCCAATAAAATTGTCATAATTTTCTAAATTGCAAACATTATCATTTGTTAAAGCCCTTCAAAACCAAACAGCCAACTAAGCCACACTAAATCAAAACACAACATCCTAAAAACAGAAAATAAACATTTACAAACTAAAATCATAAACTAAACTAAACCATACAAATTGAACAATTAAATCACTTGTTTATTACACAAATTCAAACTTAAAAGAGATAAATAATTCTTATTTTTAAAAGTTATCGCTTTCGCTTTTTAGTTTCTAGGTGCAAAATGACCTTTTTCGATCAACTATCTTACTTGAATAAAGAAAGAAGTCAATTTTCTATGCAAAATTATCTGAATAGCCGAATAAAGGAATTTTGGGCTTGATAGCCACTCCCCTGAAAAACTGCTAGAAGCTTTTTTTTTTTTTTATAAGAAAAAAACTGCTAGAAGCTGATGTATGTTCTACTTCATTCTATTTTAATATAACCAAATTCTTATAATATTTTTAGTAGATGTAATTCTCGGTATAATTAACATATCATTTTGAATGTCTACTATTAACCATAAAACAATAAAGGATTTTGACTAAAGTTTCAAAACTCATAAAATAGAAATTTAAAACTTTATTTTATTTTCTAAAGTTCTTGAATTAATAACAAAATATTCAAAAATAGTTACTAGTGACATCAAAACTCGTAAATTAAGAAAAAATAAAATATTGAAAATTTTGTCGAAATGGTCGTCTATAGTTGTTTGCATTCATTGAAAGGTTTGTTTATATCAAAATAGACTAAAATGTAATACATATTTATATCTTAAAGAGAAAGTGTTGGTTTTAAAATAAAAAAAGAGTGTAATTTTTTTTAAAAGGGGTGGGTGAGAGAATATATTATTATTTCAGTGGCATTAACGGTCATATTACAACTATCCCTGAAAGTATTTGAACCATGTCTCCAGAGGTTACAAAGTCAAGCTTCCCGCTGATTTTCTCCTTATATGCTGAACACGGGTCTCATCTGCTAGTCCTTTTATAAAAAACAAAAGTGGAACATCATCATTGAATAACTTTCTAAAATTGGTATCCCAAATATATTATCTATTTGAGAAACTTAACCATACTAATGTCACATGACAAAAACTCATTCACCCACTCAAAATTATTTTATCATAAAAAACTAGTTTTCCTCCAAAAGCCCGATTTTCTCATATTGTCATGCGACGGTGTTTTTTTAGGACCCGTGCAAAACTGCTACTAGCATTAAACTAAAATAATGATGGAATAAGTAGTTTTATTTTCTTGTCAAAAAAAAGTAGTTTTATTTTTGTGCTAAGGTGAAAAAGGCCAGAAAATTGCACCTTTTCTTTCACCGCTCCTATGTCAAAAAAAAAAAAAAGCACTGCTCAATTTTCATCGTTGATTATTTTGTTGCCGCAGTTTGTTTTGGCGGCAACATCACTACACAAGTGCCACCGTTTGACGGGCATTAGTATTAGGCTGTTTGCAGTCCCGTTTCCCTGCTTGTACTGACCACTTATATGTGAAACAAACACCCGTATACACCTCCAATTATTATAGATCTATTTTATCGAAACACGGGTGGCGGCAAAGAAAAAACAAAACTTGCATTATAATTAAATTTTTTGTGGAAAAATTATTTTGTCACGTGTCCTTAATAAATTATAGATGTTCTGAATTTATTGGTCCCAATAGGATTATTGATTCACCTCCTCTATGCTCTCGTTTCTATGGCAGAAAATTCGGCTTATCCATAACGCTACTAAACAGTAGTTTATTTTCGACACTGAAACGAGACTACCGATTACGGAAACAAGGAGACAATGAGGTCTATTTCAAATCCTTCCCGGTTCTCCGCTTGATATTAGTACATGGTTTCACTGTTGTGAGCTTATTCCAGCCCCGGCCGGCAACAAATACCAATCTCAACTCGTTCTCATCACAATCTCACCGTGCTAATGAATCGCAAATGCATGTGATCAATCACGTGACATTACAACAGCAAGTGAAAATAAATTTTGAAGCTCGTCATGCTAAGTAGCATCGAGGATATATAGGTCACATGTAAAACCTTTTTTTTTTTTTTGTTGACGAAAGGTCACATGTAAAACCTTGTAAACATAAAAGAAGTAATTCATGCTAATAGTAAGAAGTAATTCAAGCGGTTATTTATTTTTGTGCAAGTGCAACTGGTGCAACCAAAACCGGAACCAAAACGAGAACAAGCACCACTGCTGAATTCTTCAGTCCTGCACTTCTGGCTTCTTTGCAGTGCCTTTAAGGTACCATCCCAAAGCCCCAAGAATTGTAACAGTACCAGCTACAACTGCATAATTCCTGTACTTGTCGGTTGAAACTTTGTCAGTTGATGTTCCAGCATGACCAGAGCCAGTTGGTTTGGCATCAGTTACGGAACCACGTGAGCCTGCTTCTGGTTGAGGACCCTACAGAAGAATATATATTTAAGTTCAAAGCATGAGTATAACATTGATAATGCATACAAAAAGGGAGAACAATGGAGAATGAAGGTGTGAGAGTCTGAGAGAGTAGTAGAGAAGAAAGAGCTAGAAAGAGGAGAGAAATATGGCAGGTGACGTGATGGAAAAAGAAGAGAGAAATAGAAAGAAAGACGATGTGAAAAAAGAATATAAGAGGAGAATGTTAAAAATATAAATAAGAACTTGTTTCTTGCGACTAAGTTACAGAAACAGCAAGTTTCATTCAAGAAATGACTCCAATACGAAAAACCTAGAAGTCTACTTCATTCAGTAGGAATAGGAAGTAGCAGAATATCAAGAAAACACATTGTAGATTTATTTGGTCCTTTTCGCTAGAGTCGTAAGTAGGATTAAAATGCACAACTTTCATTTTGACCCTACAGTATATAATCCAAAGGTTAGCTGAAAAAGAATAGGGAAGTGAGACTGCAAGATTCAATAATCAAAGCCTCAAAGGAGAATGGTTGTGCGAATTGATGATATTAATAATGCTTAAGAGGAAATAATATAAGTTTTATGTTTGTATTTTTTTTTCCTCTTAATTTCAACCAAGAAAATTATTTGTCAATTCCCATTTTTTCAATTTCCCTTACCAAGCACCGATTGCTGAAAAAAAAAATGTTTCTCCTTTATCCATGTGTCACCTAACTTAGAATACATTTCATTGATTCATTATTCACTCCATTCTACCCACCAAGCATCATCTAGGGACAAAAACAAAGCTATTGACAAGGGACCTCAGTGGGTAAAACGATCTAAATTATCTAATAATGCATGCAACCTGAACACATGTCAAAAGCATACTCTGGCACCAGCAAACAGTAATCAAGTTCCATAACCATAGCAGTACGTGTTAGGAGTTAGGACGGTTATAAGCATGTGCTTCTGAATATACACACGGTAGGTTAATAATGGATTCTAAAATCAAAATGTTGCAAGATAGTCAACCAACTATGAAGTCTAAATACTTCAAAACAGGTAAAGTATCAATGTTGAACCCATACCCGATACTAACACGCATATCCAACTTTTTTATTTTTCAAAAGTAACTAAATTATTGGCCGATATGTTTGGGATACGCTTCACTACGTTTGAATACAGCTCTAAAAACTTGCCTTGAAGCTTCTTGTACAACCTTGTTCTTCATCATGTTATGGGAGGAATTAGAGTACCTACTCCTTTATTCATCCTCGGGGAAAAACAAAAAAGATCCAAAAAGGGTAAGGGATTTGGTTTTTGTGCATTCCAACATTTGACTTTGGACCAGAAAAGATAAAGGATATAATAAAGAACATTAGTAGAAATGTTAATGATTCACTTGAAGATGATAATGGACTTTTTGAATTGACAGAGTTGTCTCTTGATGATCCAAACTTAGAAGCCATGAATTTTTGGACGATAGGAATGGGCAAAACGAGAACGATATAGTGGCAACTGTATAGAATCAAAACTCTTTTGAACAGGACTAATGATGCCTTTTGTGATATTCAGACATTGGTTGGAGAAAAATATGTAATTTGTAATGACATGTTTATAGGAGAAATAATATATTTTTATATGGACAAGGGAAAGGTACGTGTCTATGTTTTCTTATGATCACAAGTATCTTTTTGTAAATAGTAATCATCACCTATGGCTAAGGTTATGTATTTATCAATGTCTATTTACAATATCATGCATTTTTATAGACTCATGTAAAATTATCTGCGCCGTATCATATCTTGAGTGTGCAAGAATTTCCTATATCCATGTATCCGTGTCATATCATGTTAAGTATTTGGGCTTTGTAGTCAATCAACATTCATATCATCACTCTTATCTTTAGCGAAATGGTCCATCATTGTAAAAAGAGATGATTAATGGTAAATCTACTTGTTATACCATCAGACTGCTGCTGAGGGCCTTCATTATCTGTGTATAGTGTACACCCTTCATGCCTAAGATATCACAATTGAAATTTCCTAATAAAGGGCTGGTGAATTTTTTTTTTCTTACAGTGTTATGGGCCAAATTACAAGTTTCCTCATAGGTTAATAAATAGGTTGGACATGTAAGGCAACTGCGTCTACTATTTTAGAGTTTTATTTTATGGATTTTAAATGGGTAAATGACTAACTCCTAGATCATTTGAAAAACCAAACCCATAATGCTTCCAACCCATGCATTTTACACTAACAAAAACTGATAAAAATCCTCAATCAGAAAACTAAATGTTGATGATGCAAAGGCTAAGTACTTTCAAGTTCATTACAGACAGTACAGCAAGCAACTGTAAAAGATTAAAAGAATAAAAGGTGAAACCCGAGGGCATACCTTGCGAGCAAGCTTCTCCAACTTCTCTTGCTCAGCTTTCTGCAATATAAAAAATAAATAAGTAAACACCACAGATGCAACCAGCAATAGCAGACCTCCACTGATGTAGACAAACTCTTACAAACATAAAAGGCGATTGAGGTGATTAGCAAAGATATTGATGCATACTTTTAACTTTCATATTTATACTAACAAGTACATTAAGTTGTTGATCGACAATCTATTTTTTAGGCAGGTAGTAGACTAAAAGATTAAAATGGCACAAAAGTGAACAAATAATTGTTTCCTTCTGTTAGGAATTAGAAGAATTCAAGGAAACACTTATGACCCTAAGTCCCTAACACTCTGAATAAAGCTATTTACACAATTCCAGTATATTAGTCAGAGCCAAAACAAAATCATTTAAAACAAATTAAAAATTTGAATGCATTAAAAAGGAAATATTATTTTAGCTTTTCCTCAACATGTACAGAGGATGCAGAGTGGTCCACGCTAAAATAACTGACCATCACATTTCCTTATTAAAAGTGCATGGTAGCAGCAAATTTTCACAAGCAATGGTTTCAAATTCAACACAGATTTTAAACATGTTTTAGAAGCATTTAGCATACTATGTTATTTCTGCATTAAAAATCCATCATACCAGAGCTCATACAGCTCAGTTCATACATCATGCGCAATTTTTTACGTATAGAATGCCAAAGCAAATCCTAATTACACAATGATATTTATGTCCCCAAAAACAAAGAGACACCTCAAGTATAATATGCACGTAGTATTACACCATATGCAATAAAAATGCAAAGGAAACCATCAAGGAATAACTTCCGGGCACAAAAATATGTTCTAAAGGCACTCCATTGCACTAAAACTTTCAATCCACATAATGGTAAGAGTAAACTAAAGCATCTTTTGAGGTTTACCGTTTACCTTGAAGTAAGCATTTTCCGCAGCCTTTTCCTCCTCGCTGAGAATTTTGCCAGAGCCACTGCTAAATAGCCTTCTAGATGTAAATCTTGCGGCCACTCGTGTTGCCATTGCGTTGATTTTTATTTTCTTCTCTTCTGTAAATGGTATAATGAATAGTAAAATTGCTTTTTCTTTTAATCATTGGACTCTAAGAGGAATCCAGCCACCGGAAACTCTCACACACAAAAAAAAATAAGAATAACAACAGCATTTCAATATCGGAGTTATATCTATCCCATATTGCCACACATTTCACAAACAACAAGAAGGGGAAAATCTTAACAGTCTCAAATTTTATGCATATAACAAGAGAGAAGGCCAAAAAGTTATACACAGATCTCATCAGGTTTTCTAACTAAAGGGGTTCTATTAATTATAGACGAGAAATTAAAATTAAAATTTTAACGCCAAGAACGATGGTGAAATTTTCTGTTTATTGTGAAATAATAAATGGAAAGAGAAGAACATAATAAAATGAGGTCTATGATTAATTCAGTGAATGAATGATATAAAAAATGTAAACCTAGCTTTAAGCATTTCGTGTCTTCAGAAAGTTCTTAGGCACTGATTCGAAATCTGATCCCAGTATTTATCTACAAAGATTTTTCTTCAGGAAAAACAATGACGGCAAAAATAAAGAGAGAAAAATTACCAGATTGCGTTCAGCAAAGAGGCGAGAGTGGGTTCGTATGAAGCAGAAGCAATTCGTGAGTGAATTGGTGTTCTTGTTTATAGTGTTGGAGCAGAGGCGCTACAACCTTCCCTTAATGGTTTAAATACGGCACCGTTTCGGACTGCTGGAGTGAGGACCAAACAATTTTATTTTATTTTTTCCGAAAATAAAACTTTATTCAAAAATTAGAAAAAAATCAATACACTCACGTTGAAAATCAACACAAACATCTAAGTCAGATAAGTACACGGTAATAAAACACTTAATCAGAACAGAAGCCAATATGGCATTACCAAGTCATTTTAATCCTAACAGCCAAAACAAAAGCTTCCAAATACGGTAGATAGCCAAAGAGAAATGAGGATTCACAGTCTTTAAACTCATCCAGTTACGGGTTATTACTATACTCTGTACAGACTCAAATCAACTATAAGTGGTCTCGGATATGGCCAATTGAACCACATGCTCAGAGCCATTTGTAGGGAGGAAATGATGCTGATGTTGACAGTGACCACCATTAGCACTCCGGATCTGTAACGTTGACGTTCACGTCTTGATTGAAACTATGATGGATCAAAGCTGATCTGCCAATTTGAATCAAACACGCAACAAGACGGAAAACTAAACAACACCGCACCAAGACGACGAACAAAACAACGTCACACTCAGACGATGAAATTACGGAAAAACAATAAAGAAAAACTAAATCTACGTGGAAAAAACACTTATTTGAGTACATGAGGACCAATCTATTCTATTTGTTGGATAATAAGTTAAAATTTATAGTTCATTAATTTTAGAAGAGAATAGATCAAATTACACAATTGTAATACTTGAGCAATGTTACACCCGTCAATAACATCTTACCAGATAAATATTTTTCAAAATCAACCGTTGGATTGAAAGTTGCTATCATATAGATCATGGTCTTAAATTTTTACAAAATTCTATAATAATTTGTTATGTCATCAATATTAGTCAAGATTAACGTCAACAACGTAATTATATATAACGTTAATCTTGACGCATTTTAATGACATGGAAAATGATTATAATTTTTTATAAAAATTTATAGATATGATCTATATGATAGCAACTTTCAATCCAACAGTTGATTTAAAAAAATATTTATCCGTAAAATGTTATTGAACGGTGTAACATTGACCAAGTATTATATCGGTGTAATTTGATCCCTCCCCATTTTAGAAAAATGCCATTTGACTATTTCTTATTTTCCTTAAAGTTTTATAACGTATACCAAATACAAAAAAGTGACGAGCAACTTTGTTTTATAATCACGGTCTCGGGTTTGAGTCTTGTAAATGAGTTCATCTAGAATTAGTCGACGTCTAATATAACTTTCGGATTCCAAGAGTTTAGACAAAACAAAATATAAAGAACTTTATGAATGTTTTAAATAAATTTTGTGTTTTAATCTAAATAAATAAATAAATAAAATTTGTGTTGTAAATATAAAATAGTATCACCGATTTACCATATGATTTTAATTTTTTTATTCTTATTAATAAGTCGTGAATGTCATTCACGAATTATTATTTTTTTTGACAAGTTTTTTTTATTTTTTTAATAAGTCGTGGGTTGTATCCACGAATTCCATTATTTTATCTTTTTTTTTAAATTTTTTTAATGTAAATCGTGGATTGAATCCACGAGTTCTTTTATTAATTTTTTTTTCAAATTTTTTACTCACATAACTTACCCTTTTTTCCCTGTTCTTTTTTTCATAGAAACTTCAATTTTAACAGGATCGTGTCTAGAAGTTTTGGGGACATAGGCAAAATTATTAGAGTAAAAAACTTTTGGCTTTAAACAAAATAATTTAAATAGAAAATATTATTGTTTAAAAAAAATAATAAATAGTTAGCAAAATTAATTAACCGTAGTGTTCATCTATCCCAATTTATCCGTAGCAAATAGCAATTGTGATTATTATTTGGTAAACATTAATGTGAATATCGTTTGCAAGGTAGTTTTTTACTTCCTTAAAAAGTCTTCTCATTAAGTCATTACCTATAATTATGTCCATGTGTTAGTCGTTAACTGCAAACGTACATTATCTTTTTATAAAGAACAAAATGGTTCATTTTTTTTGGGTACTAAAATGGTCTTGATCCTAATTATAAGAAACAACATCAATTTTTTAAAACACCGTAAAAAAAATCAAATTTAAAAAAAATTAAATGTCTAATTTCCATTTATACCCTTATTTATAGTGAGACATATTAATGAGATACACATAATTTCTATGCAAGTGAGTTGGTTCATAAAAGTGGTAATTTTGGGGGGAAAAACATTTTTTATGAATATTAATTAGAAAAAATTGATTTTAATGCAATTTGTTGTCCTATGTGAATTAGGATTTTGTTCCTTATATTTAGGACCGGATGGAGTACTAAATATTTATTTTTTTAAAACAATAATATTATCTATTTAAATTGTTTTGTTTAAAGCCCAAAATTTTTTTACTCTGATAATTTTGGCTAAATTTCCAAAACTTCTAGACATGGCCTGCTAAAATTAGGGTTTTCGTGAAAAAAAAAAGGATAAGTCGTGTGAGTCAGAAACTTGCATTAAAATTAAGGAAAATAAAGAAACTCATGGATGTAATCCACAATTTATATTGGAAAATTTTTAAAAAAATTAATAAAAGAACTCGTGGATTCAATCCACGATTTGTCCCCCACTATTGGTTGTTTTGCCAATTTCAACGACATGGGGATACCGGGACCGGGGTTCAAACTCGGGTGTTGCCGTTTAGATGTGTATGTATGTTTGTTGTTTACCATTTCTACTAGTTGACCAAAAAAAATCCACGATTTACATTAAAATTTTAAAAAAATAGATAAAATCAATGGAAATCGTGGATACAACCCACGATTTATTAGAAAAATAATAAATAAAAAGGTAATTTGTGGATGGCATTCACGACTAATTAATAAGAATAAAAAAATTTAAAATCATATGGTAAATCGTCGATGCTATTATCGACTTACACCAAATACCTAAATAAAATTCAACTTACCCCAAAAGCGGTAATTTTAAGTTGGGATGGGGTCGGCCCGTCGTGAGCCCACATAAAAACGGGTCGGCCCAACCCGGCCCACCATGGGATTATGGGTTGAGATGTTGAGTCCGACCTGATCTATGACGAGTTGGGCGGGTTGGCCCGTCAAAAAATAAAAAATAACAAAAATAATATAAAAAACAAATAAAAATATAAAATTTAGACTAAAACTAGCTAAAATGGGCCAACTTGTCGGGCCCACCCGCAAGAACTTGCCCAAAACGGGCCACAATGGCGGGTTGGCTGGCTAGCCCGCCCAAAAATGTAAAAAAAGAAAAAGAAAAAATTGTTTAAAAATAGGAGAAAATAAAAAATTATATATATTGACCCGATGTGTTGGCCCAACCAGGTCTGCTCGTGGCCCGTAAGATTGACGGACTAGATGGGTTGGACTAAATGGGCTAGTGGGTTGATGAACCCCAACCCAACTCGCACCCATTTATGCAGGCTGGCGGGCCGGCCCAACGGGCCAAGTCTGTTTTGCCACCCCTAATTTTAAGGTCAAATTACACTATTGGGATAAATTTGCCCCTTTTCGTTATTGGGCTAGACCTAACTTTAGAATTTGGGCTCTTGTTTCGTTTCTCCCTCAAGGGCTAAAAGGTGATTGTTACATCCGCCTCTAGTTTTTCAACCATACACTCATTTTCGTGTTTTTTTTATTTTAAATTACCCTATCCCTTTTTTCTCACATTCCAAAATTTACTTCATGCACGAAGTGAAGTGGATAATAGTGGACGCGTGCAGAGGAATGTTAAAAAGCGAAAATTGAATTTATAGATTATTGAGTTAGGGGTTATGATGACAAGAGTCAAAAGTCTTTTATTATTCACAGTTCAGGAGCAAGGAAGGTTCTGTTAGCAAGTGCGGTTATGTATTGGACAGGCATCCAATGGAAAAATAAAATATGAAACAATGTATGAGCTTTTCACTGATACAAGTGAATGTTGTTCGTTCTTAGATTAGAAATTTTTTGTATATAATTATTAGTTGTTCGTGGGAGAGATAAACAGAATACACCTCATATCAGATATGGATTACTTTGACGCGATAATATTGGTGATAACAAGGTAACTAAAATTAATTAAATGATAGATCCACTATAGAAATATTATTTGCAATGAAGGTGGTAGGGAGGGAGTTGTAGGGCGGAGGAGGGGAAATTGTGTGGGGGTTGCAGGGGAGGGGAAATTGAGAGGAGGATGATGGGGTAATTTTGAGGGCTTTGTCTATTGTGCATAAGCTTAATAGGTATTGTACAATACATAAGTTTATGTTAGCAGATTATTATTTACTTTTTGGTCCTTTCCTTTACGGCGTTTCCCTTCTTCCCGTCTAAAAAAATGTTTCCCTTCTTCTCTGACACTACACCGCCACCAACACCTCATCACACTCTTCATCGCCGTCGCTGTGGGTGCTACACGGCTACACCAACACCACCACGACGCTTATCACATTAACATTCAACACCATCATTTTTTTTCTTTTCCATGCTGGCTTGAATATTCAAATGTGTATATTCTAACAACTCACTATTTCACCAAAAGAATATCAAGTTACCTTATCAAACCAGTGATTCTGCAACGAATCCAAACACAGAACCTTATGCTGCGAGGCCAAATCTTTCCCTGCCAAAGCCACCTTCCCCAACGCCCAACGCCTCCGTCGAGGTCTTTCTCACTGTCCAGTCCTCACTGCTCAGGAACTCGACAGGCATGACACCAACCAATTCATCGCTCCACGGCTCGCCGCACCGCCGACGACAACGACGCTTCCGATCAGCACCGCCTTCGCCTTGCACAAGTCGGTTTTCACTCTTCAGTAGCTTCCCCAGCCTCGGCAGCGCGATCCGACGGAGTGACTCCATGTCCAGGTCCCACGCCGCCTCGACCGCGACAGCTAGGGCTGGAAATGAGTTGAGCTGCTCGAACCAAGTCCGGGACTCGACTCGATAATTAGCCCGTTGCACTTGGTTCATGAACCAAATGAGCTGAACTTGACCTGAAAATCGTGCTCGTTAAATAAATGAGCTGAACTTGAGCTATGCATAGCTCGACTCGTTTGGTTCATGAGCTGGCTCGATATATATATATATAATAAAAAACAATAATAATATTTTGGTTTCAAAATGGGATGAAAATAGTGAAATTAGGGGTGTCTTTAGCAATCTACTAGAGGATACAAAACCCTAAAAGAAAACCTAACTTCCCAGCGGCCCACGCAGCCCAGCTCTTAATCCACGCGGCCCAGCTCCTCAAACCCTAAAAGAAACCTAACTTCCCATTCCCCTCATTTTCCCCAAATCCTGCACCTCCCTCTGCCGTCTACCCTCTCTTCTTCCTCATTTCCTCTTCTCTCAGCGCCTCTCCCAGCGGGGATCTCATTCTCTCTTCCTCCGATCTCATTTCCTCTTCTCATTCTCTGCTCTTATCAGTTCTTGCTCCCTCCTTCTCTTTTCTCTCCTTCCCTCATCTTCTTCCATTACTTCCAACCCTAACCCTAAAATTGCTTCTCCTCTCTACCCCAAACCCTCAGAAATCAAACCCTAGCCTTCTCATACAGCAGATCTGCGATGTTTCCATTCTTCTCCTTCTCTCATTCGCACTCCCATATCTACATCTCCCACAAGTTCTTCCACGAGCGAACAGATCTAGTGCCTTAAGAAAGTTTTTGTGCGGCAGGGTGAACAATGCTTTGCCCTCAAGCTAATCGCTTGCTAGGGTTAGTGGCAGACTTCAGGGCCTCTGGCTCGCATCTTCGAGCCCATCCCTACCAGGTTGTCTACTGGCTCGTGACTCTCTGTTCGTGGATCTACGAGGTCGGGTTTCTCTGTTCTTCGTGGATCTCTAATTCTTGATTTTTCGTGGATTCTCTGCTCGTAGAAGGTGAACAGGTCTCTCAGCCCTACTTTTCATCCTCTGCAATAAGATCGGATCAAATCTGCAATCTCAGATCTTGGTTCGATTCAATTTTTCACGAGGAGGGGAATTAGCTAGGGGGAACTGAAGGGTCTTGGGATGCTTCCTGTGGTGCCTGAATGAGGGAGGTGTGGTGACGGTCATGATGGGTATTTGGATGTTGTGTGTTGGTGGTATCGTGGCATGGGTGTTGCAACGACAACTATGGGGGTTTCTTCTTGTCATTTCCTTCTTTGTTATTGCTGTATTGATGTATCTGCATTTCTTTTTTTCTTTTGGTACAAGATGTATCTGCATTTCTATTTGGTATTGATGGGGAGAAGAGCAAGAATTTTTTCCATTAAATTTTGTTATTGCTGTATTTTGTATTCCATTATATTTTGTATTCAATTTGACTGGTAGACAAAAAATATGAACAGAGTGATTCGAGCTAGCGAGCTGAACCGAACTGCTCGCGAGCTTAAGTCGAGTCGAGTTCGAGCTAAAAAAAAAGGCTCATATCGAGGCGAGTCGAGTTTCGAGCCAACCAAATTCTTATTGAGTCGAGCCGAGCTGAACCAAGTTCGACTCAGCTCGACTCATTTCCAGCCCTAGCGACAGCGAGGCACAGCACGACGCCGATCTGCGTGTTGGCATCCTGCTCCTGCGCCGCGACGAAGAACGGCAAACGGGTGATCTGCGACGACATGTCGGTGACTGCGTCGACGCAGGCGGATCGGACGGAGGAGTCGGAATCTTGAAGGCAACAGAGGACGATGGCGATCATCTTAGAGAGGTAAGTCGATGTCGTTGGAACATTGAAATAATAAAAATTTGTGTTAAGAGGCCTTTGTATCGTACATGACCTATCAAGGTCAGGCACGATAGAAGCCGCCAATTTTGAGGGGGACAAAAAAGGGGAAAAAAGTGTATGGCTGAAAAATTAGAGGTTGATGTAACACTCACCCATCTAGAATGTTTCTTACATTTCGCCTGCCGGAGACAAACAGTTATAAATAGTGGGAATCAGGTTACACTAGTTTGAATTCCAAACAAGGCACCCAGACTGTTGCCGGGTTGTGGTATCAATTGTCCCGTAGCAGAGGCCCAGGTGGGGTCAAGTCACAGTCGACACGTGACGCTTAGGCTGTTACGATTAAGTAGAAAGGGTTGCACCCTGACTAACAACTATAGCTTTTGGTCTAGTGGTAAGCGCTCGATCCAACAATTGGTATCAGAGCCAAGGTCACGTGTTCGATTCCCAGTGGGAACAATTGCTGAGGGGGAGATTGTTGCCGGGTTGTGGCATCAATTGTCCCGTGGCGGAGGCCCAGGTGGGGTCAAGTCACGATCGACATGTGGTGCTTGGGCTGTTATGATTAAGTAGAAAGGGTTGCGCCCTGACTAACAGCTATAATTTTTGATCTAGTGGTAAGCGCTCGATCCAACACAGACAACTCATGTGATGTGTGCACCTAAAAAGTCCTTGTCTAAAACCTCAATTCCGCTTGTGCCACATTTCCTTAGCCAAACGGTGTGTCCAACCATATGTTAACTCAATTGTTATTAATTATTGTAGACAAATGACACAAGCACATCCTCTGATACACTATTTTTAATACACTCGTTATTATTGAGTTAAATTCACCCAAGTATTGTCAAACAAAGAGTGTCTCTCACCAAATTACAAGTAAGATTCACATATAGAACTTAACCAGGATAGATTGAGAAGAATGTATCACACATAAGACAGCGTTTTATTCTTGACCAAATGCTAACCACTGTCCCAGGTTCACTCATTAAGGAATAAAAAATGAAAACTTTTTATTGACAGGGATAGCATTTAGTATTACCAGTGTATTGAATAGCAAAAATTGCAAAGTGGGTGTTTCAATTAGCACATACTAAAAATGCTTAAATTGAGATTATATTGTGGGAATAGCACGGGATTACAATAATTCCAACAATTCTCAAGTCTAAACTAATGGAACTGAAAAATATCAGGACGAAGAAATAAAAACAATTTCAACACTAAGCACAACGATTTCCGTTGCAGTGCTTAGATTCATGTTATTCTGAGGCGAAAAGTTCAAGTTGAGAGGTATTTTCCTGATCGATGACGTCAAGAAAGACGGGATCGACGGTGATATGGCTATGCACGCGGACCATAAAGCGGTGGTCCCACCAGAGGACCCTAGCGGTGCCGGCGATGTCGACGGCGGCATCGAGGAGCATCTCGCGCTTGGCGACATCAGCCGCGAAACGGGTGGCGTGTTGTGCGAACTGGAGGGCCTGGAGGCGTGCGGGGAGGCGGAGGAGCTGACAAGAGCGCGGTGGCTGTGACCCGGCTTGGACCTCAGCGGAGCCTAAAAGGGAACCCTCGTAGAAGATGGACATGGTTGTTGAAGAGTAGTGGATTGGGGCTATGTTTGGGTTGGTGACGTGGACAGTGAGGAGCACCTCTGCGTCCAAAACCGGAAGGTTCAGCTTCAGGGAGGTGAAGTTGATGGATATGAGGTGGAAGGTTGGGTCCTTGGGTTTTGCTGATAGCACCGCCGATGCTGCTACAGCTGATGCTGCTCCGATTATCGCTGAGGTCCAGCTCCATTTTACCTTTTTGCCCATCACCGGTGCCACGCGACTCGAGGGAATGGATCAGTTCAATTGAATTGAATTGAATTTCCCAACTGGAGATTGTGATGCCAATGTGTGATAGATATACACTGACACAGTACACTGATTACAGAAGAATGGACGGAGAACATTGATTTTACATTAATGCCCTTGAGTTGTTCTTGTAAGAAGGGCACGTGGTCAATGTTCAACCAAAATTGAAAACTCGGGACTTTCCGTTGCTCGGCTTTCTTTGTCATGTCATCTAAAATATTAAAAATAAAAAATAGAGTTTAAGGAAAATGCAACAGTTTACGTGTTCATTTAATTAGATTTTACCGTGATGTTACTTTATTTTATTATTTTTCAAAATACTTTAATAAATATTTATATAGTGAGATCTAAATAGGTGACTGTTTAAATTTTTTTATTCTGTCAATGTATAATCATTAAATCATAAAAAAATATTTTTCGTTAAAAATGAAACTATTGGTATATTAAATAGTTATTTTTTTCAATTTTTTATAGGGAAATAAATATTATTAAATATAATCTTGTTAAATATAGTACAATAGATACTCAAACTCTTGTATAAACGATATTTGAAGTCAAACAAAAACCCAATTGAGATACAATCCAAATATACAACCCACTAGATTTGTACAACAGTTCAAATGGGACAAAGAACTTTTACTAGCATAAGCTTGAATATAAACATCAATAAAGTCCAATCGATAAGTTAAATTTAGGGATTGCAACCTTTTACGTGATTTTTTATAACATGATAAATTATCTAGTAAGTTTAAGGGAGGAGGTTTTAAGGTCCATCAATTAATACTTCTATGTGATTAGGGTTGTTCCTAACATTTCAGATGCCCTGTGTAAACTTAGAAATTGATACCCTATTTTTTTTTTATAAGTAAAATATGTATGTTGATTATCAAAAGAATGTAGCTTTCAGCACACAAGAGGCGCAAAAAGCTAGTTGTTAATTATTTTAATACAACCTCGAGGAAATAAAGTATTGCAGAAGAAAAGTTAAAGATTATTGTAACATTGAAAAGTTCAAATCAAACCAGCAAATGAAATTATAGTAAAAGTAGTTATACGTGTTCTATTAACTCGAACATATAGCAACATCCTTAAGTAAATTTTTTTGTGCCCCCTAAAAAAGGGGTCATGTGCGATCGCACACCTCGCACACCCTCAGGGCCACCACTGTATGTGATAGTACCTTAAATAGCATAAGCTTGAATATGAACATCAATAAAGTCCAATCGATAAGTTATATTTAGGGATTACAACCTTTTATGTGGTTTTTTATAACATGATAAATTATCTAGTAAGTTTTTAAGGGAGGAGGTTTTAAGGTGCATTATCTTGTTGAATGGGGGAAAACATCTGAAACGAAGTTAATGGTATTTTAGCTTACACTTATTTCAGTAAAAAAAAAACTTACACTTCATAAAATATCTGAATAAGTATTGTGTGTGAGGAGAGGGATTAAGTTACTCCGCTTAATAACTCTCTATAAACATCAAGTTTTATCAATCAAATCATCAAATTAAAAATTCTTATTGAGTTGATCAACTCCATAAAACTTCATAAATATGATAGGAGGAAAATATAGATCTGAAAGTTGAAGGATTATGATTTAACCTGGAGTTGGCATATCGATGCAAGAGAAAGAAAGATACGGCTAGTGACCTGGATTTGCAAGTTTGCTTTTACTATATTTGCTTTAACTTTTGAAGTGTTAATATGGCTACTGATTCTCCAACCCTTCTTAAATTTGCTTTTAATTTTTGGAATGATTCACATCCATTTGGAATGTGCATTTTTCCTTTTTACTTCTAAAGTAATAGCAGGAAGAGCTTATTTAGGTGAGTAAATTTAGTTATTGTGTCACACTTTTGATTTCTCTTGACTTGCTGGAACACTTATTGCAGGAACATCGTTTTAAACAACTCAACAAGCAACAGACTTGATGTCATTTTGATTGGAACAGGTTTTGAATTGGGAATTTTTGCCAAAGCTGTTGAGGATCAACGAAGGGAAGGGAAGGCTAACTTTTCTCACCCTTTTGTGTGAATTCGCTCTCATTTACAATTTCCATGTCAAATATTTTATACATAGAGGTATTATGTGATTTCAAAGGGAAGATGTGAAGTTTAATATCGAAGAAGTTGCGATTTACAGTGTATATTCAATGAAGTTTTTTAATGTTCTTTTTTTTAATGTATCAAAGAAGTTATGATTCTACATGCTTATTTCAATAGAGAAAAACATTCTCTTCCTGGACATGTACCCAATTAGCCCACTTATGAGTTATGATAGTGTTATTTTCTTTGTCAAAATGTATTTATGTAGCAATGGCACCAGGTGATCCTCTTCTACATTGGCAATCACCATTGCATGGTTATTCTACTTGCTATAGCTTAATTTTCGATTTGCATTGCTTGATTGTATATAGTTACTTAATTCTGATATTTAGTCTTTGTTGTTATGCCTAATAGATATTTAAAAATTGGATGTTTGTAATTTACTTACCTTTAAAGCAGTTAATGTGTGCATACACATCTCATCTATTGTATTTTTGTTACCCATTTGATCTGCCCGTGTATAGACACTTGGAATGCCTTGGTCTTTTTTCTGTCATTGTTTTCAGGCTCTGAAGTCCATGATGGTCCTTGCTGCAGGTTAGGTGATTATCTCCTACAATTAAACTCCTTCCAAACCCTTTTTCTATCCACATGATTAGGATCAATGAAAGAATGATTTTTGTATGTTGAAAATTTAGAGGATAAATGCTAAAATTTCTCTCATTAAATTCATACATATGAATCATTCATCATTATCCTAAGGAATCCATAAAGAGGATGAACAAATTGTTCTGATGGGTGGCATATATACTTACAAGCAATATCTTACTCAAGTTTTCATCATAATTAAACATAAATTAACCCTTTAAAATAAACAAAAAGTGATGAAACTAAGTATTTTTTTTATTAAGCCATGCAGGAGTTTGCAAAACATATTTGTGCTTAAGTCTGAATTTCTTTGTGTTTATTAATTTGCAGGTAAGTTGACATCTGATGCAGCTCTTGATCCAGCAGGGTTGGTAGCAGTAGCTGTTTGCCATGCTTTTGCACTGTTTGCTGTTTTAGTTGGTGCCAACATTTCTAGTGGCCATGTCAACCCTGCTATGACCTTTGGATTGGCTCTTTGGTGGCCAGATCACCATCCTCACTGGTATTTTCTACTGGATTGCACAGCTTCTTGGCTCCATAGTCGCATGTTTCCTTCTCCAATTTGTAACAGGAGGCTTGGTAAGTTTAAAATTAGTACAAGTCATTGTAGTAGACACAATAAAGTGTTCTCATTTATCAAATTGTATTGTGGTATTCCTATTTGTATTGGTATAAAGGTTTAAAAATTTTAAAAACTGTAAAACACAACTGAAAGTACCAAGTGTCTATGAAGTATCTATATGACACGATACAATTCATTTTTTGTTTGTGCATTAACCCTTCTTTTGATATTACATAGATGTCATTTTTTGTTCGTCGGCTTTCGATCTCTCGTGTTTGGAATTTTACCAATATTAGTCTATGTTTGGAGATGAATGAGGACTAATTTTGGTATATTTCTAAAAACAACGGGAAAACTTCCTCTTCTCTCTCGATCTCTTTCTCTCTGTTTTTCTCTACTATTCTTAAGATATTGTTATTTTTCTTCTTCTTTATATACTCTCTCTATAAATTACTTCACATATTCGATTTAATTTCTCTTTTGTATTATTATTGTTGTTGGTTCCATTTTCTGAACCTTCTAATGCCATTGTCTTTCTCTTTAAAAGTCAAGGTTGTAGGGGGGAAACCAGAAGAAGCTGTTATTCACAAAAGGTAGAGAACGGGAAAATGGTTCTACTTCTTTGCAGCAAAACCAAATAGAGGCTCGGGGTGCAAAACACCTTTGTTTTCAAAACCCATAATTTTAATGGTGTCACATTTAGTTAATTTGCAAAGAAGATAAATTATGGGTTTGAAATAATCATTAAGTTTTGTTTTTAATGTTCTTACATATAACTTAACAATATATGGATCTTCTAGAATGGAAAAAAAATGGTGTTTTTGCAACAAAAAAATGAACTGTTTTGCATTGAGCAGAAGGTCATATTTACTTTACTACTTTGGTTGGTATCAGTCTTAGATACCTGGATTTCATTACCTTTGCCTTTTGAGTCAGTCAAACAATTATCAGTTGTGTTCCTAATGAAGTATTGTTTATCATTTATGAGGATTGAAGATAGAAGTTAGTGGTAGCAATGAAGCAACAATTTGCAATATATTTAACATGGACCACAAACTATTAATCTAACTATGTGGGGGTTACTATACTGTGTTACAAATATTGGTAGTAATGAAAAACTATTAGTAGCAACCAACGACGCACCTCGTACGGATGCACGAGTATGATACTAGTATAAACGATATTTGAAGTCTAACAAAAACCCAATTGAGATACAATCCAAATATACAATCCACTGGAGTTGTACAACAGTTCAAATGGGACAAAGAACTTTTACCAGCAACATCCCTAAGTAAAAAAAATTTGGTGCCCCCTAAAAAAGGGGCCCTGTGCGGTCGCACACTCTCAGGGTCACCATTGTATGTGATAGTACCTTAAATAGCATAAGCTTAAATATGAATATCAAAAAGTCCAATCGATAAGTTAAATTTAGGGATTACAACCTTTTACGTGGTTTTTTATAACATGATAAATTATCTAGTAAGTTTAAGGGAGGAAGTTTTAAGGTCCATCAATTAATACCTCTATGTGACCAGGGTCATCCCTAATATTTCGGGTGTCTTATGCAAACTTAGAAATTGGTGCCCTATTTTTTTATAAGTAAAATATGTATGTTGATTATCAAAAGAATGTAGCCTTCAGCACACAAGAGGTGCAAAATGCTAGCTATTAATTATTTTAATACAACCTCAAAGAAATAAAGTATTGCAAAAGAAAAGTTAAAGATTATTGTAATATTGAAAAGTTCAAATAAAACCAGCAAATTACAATGGAATTATAGTAAAAGTAGTTATACGTGTATCTATTAACTCGAACATGTAGCAACATCCCTAAGTAAAATTTTTTTGGTGCCCCCTAAAAAATGGGGTCCTGTGCGGTCGCACACCCTCAGGGTCACCATTGTATGTGATAGTACCTTAAATAGCATAAGCTTGAATATGAACATCAATAAAGTCCAATCGATAAGTTAAATTTAGGGATGACAAACTTTTACGTGGTTTTTTATAACATGATAAATTATCTAGTAAGTTTTTAAGGGAGGAGGTTTTAAGGTGCATTATCTTGTTGAATGGGGGAAAACATCTGAAATGAAGTTAATGGTATTTTAGCTTACACTTATTTCAGTCAAAAAAAAAAACTTATACTTCATAAAATATCTGAATAAGTAATGTGTGTGAGGAGAGGGATTAAGTTATTCCGCTTAATAACTCTCTATAGACATCAAATTTCATCAATCAAATCATCAAATTAAAAGTTCTTATTTAGTTGATCAACTCCATAAAACTTCATAAAATTTTAAAAATATTTAATACTTTATCAAATAACTTCAATTCAATGTATAATATACTTCATCCGGTTTGAAATATAAGTAAAAAAATCTCTGAAATATAAGAAAAAAGTGTATGTATTTGGTTCAAAATTTAGACCAAATACATAGACTTTTTTATTTATATTTTAGAGACTTTGCTTATATTTCAGATCAGAGAGAATACGTTTTAAAACACAAGTAAAATATTAATCATATGAATTAGAGTGTAAAATACAAGTAAAATATTAATCATTATAGGACCAAATCTAGGTGTTCTAATATCATGTAAGATTATTCCAATTTTTTTCAATATATGATATTCTCAATTACGGCTAGCAAAATTTAAAACAAATACAATTAATTAGTACTATCTCCGTTACTCAATATAAACAATCGATTCTATGTATTTGGACCAAATACATAGAATCTTTTATTTTTATTGGGTACAATCTTAAACATATGAGTGTGATTTAAATTATTTACCATATCATTTTAAGGTGTACAAAACTAACTATATATCTCCATTGCGATTTGCAAGTACGCGGGGATTTCAAACTCACCAAAAGTATTTTGTGTTCATGATCAAAACAGAAAATTCATAAAACATCTATATATACGTGGAAACACACATCGTGATTATTTTGAAAAAAAAAAAAAAACTAACCCGTATATAGTAATTGGAGTACATACTTTCATGTATGATTCAAACATACGAACAAACAAAAAAACAAAAGAATGTAATGATAAAAGCAAACGTAGTGCAATATGCCACTGCTTGTATGGTGATTGTAGTTGCCGTGATGAATCGTGCCGCCCGCGCCGTAAACAGGGACTACACCATCATTTCCATTGCCATGCATTCCACTGCCGCTTGCATGGCCACCTGAATAACCATGACCACTGCCACCATGACCCCCGCCACCACCACGTCTATTAACGGATGATACTCCAACCTCTGAACTCGTTAATATCATTGCTTTTGCCCTATCTGTAAAATAGGATGATACACAATTAATTTTCATTCATTGTTTAGTGTGAACTTTTTTAATTATCATTTAAATAATTTACTTAACACAAAGTTATTTAAATTTTAAGTGCTTGTTAATAAAACTCTTGTAATATACCACAAATTTACATTGAGATATATAGCAGGGGGTAAATGCTGATTGTCTTAATGCAGAGATTCTATGCATGCTTAATTATTAAATTATGCATTCATTTCATCTGACAACAAGTGAATTAGAATAATTAGAATTACTTTTAAGGGGAAAATATATAACATAAATGTATACAAAAGTGTTTTGTTAAAAGATATTAATATTTCTGAAATGGTTTAATTTTATTTAGAGTAAAGACTCAAACCGGTAATTGAGAAAAAAAAATATGGAGACCTATTTGGTTATGAGAAATAAAAGTACCAATTTAGTTCTTAAAAGTTTCAAATGTCGGTCAAATTAGTACTCAGTTTTTAGAATAATTTTTAGGAATATTTTAAAAATACCGAGAATTTTTCAATTTTAAAAACTTGCGGATTAGCTAGCTCCACCATCCTCTATATATATATATATATATATATATATATATATATATATATATAAAAGTAATAATAAGATACCCTTTTAAATAGCTATCAAATGGGCATGGCATCATGAGCTCACAAAAAAAGGTGGGGCATGGCATCAATAATCAATAGTATATAACACGGTAGAATTTCTCTTTACACAAAACATAAAATTGATTGCTTTGATTTTAAGTCAAGAATGTAAAATGTGATCCACCCAAAAAAAAAATTGAAGAAGATAATGGAAACTGAAACCGAAATGACAGAAAAGCGAAGTTGTATACCATTATTACAATCTCATTCTGATTAGCGAGGCTACAATATTTGGGCGATTTTCATCCAGTTAACTTTTTTTTTTTTTTAAAGGCAAAATAATTTTATTGCTAAAATGAAGGGTAAGACACAAGTTGAGCCACACCCCACAAGACAGTACAGCAACCGACAAATGAAAACAATATGCAGCATGCACATAGTCGACTTTCGAAAATCCAAATCACAGTGAATAAAAGGTGCAGTACCTTTCTTTCAAAAAAAAAAAAAGGTGCAGTACCTGTCTCTGAGGAGTTTCTTTGGTGCTCTGAGTTGACTGGAAGAAGATGACAATGAAAAAGCAGCACAACGGAGAAGAACGCAGCAAGCTTCCAGATGTGTTCCATATCATGCACTCTCATTTCAACGCAAAAAGTTTTTTTGGAGGTGGGGTGGGGCGTAATATCAAACCTCGTCACTAGCTTCTATTTATATACTTCATACATAACGCGTATTTCTTGGATTCCTAATCCTTTTCTTTTGATTGGAGCAACTAAATATTTTAACGTTTTGAAAAAAACTGAAATCCGTCGTCTTTCCTGAATTTTCTTTTAGGAATAAAAGATATTTATAAAAATATATACCAAATCAAATCATTTATATATAACAAATCAAATCAAATGTTTACTTGAATCTCAATCAAAAAAAAAATATAATGACTTGAATCAAATCATAATATTATTAATTAATTATATCATTAATTATTAATAATTAATTGACTTAAATCAAATCAAATTAAATCATAGGTAAAATACAACTCAATTTTTATGTTTCATAAAAATTGAGACTCAATCATCCTATTAATAATGAATTAATGGTATATCAATTTTTCTAACAGATGCAATCATGTACAGGTTAAGAATCATTAAATACCTATTTTTTCTTATTAATTATCATTTTTTTTATGGAGAAAACTTAATTATATCTATTTCTACATTTCCGATTTGTCATTTTTCCACTAAAGATATACCAAAACTGTCAAAACCGTTTAAAGGGTGTAATACAAAACTGTTTTATTACGTCTTTTCACAAAAAAATAACTGTCATTTTGTGAGTGGAACATGAGGAACTGTGTCTAAGGCATTGGACCTAAAGTTTTCTTCATTTTCTATTTGGTGGGAAGAGAGATATATCAAGCGGGGCCGGTTCAATAATGTCCTATAGTGAGTGAGGCCTAAAGCAAATTTTAATAGAGGTCTTTTTATTTTAAGTGAGAAAGCTTGAAGTTGGCCCTTTTTGTTAGGATATGTGGCCTTTTTGCTTTATAAAAACTCACTATTACAAAACTGCCTTTTGGAACAGGTATTTTAAATCGGTTGTGTTAAACAACCGATTTAAAAAGAAATGCGGTGGCATTTTTGTAATTAAAATGAAGTTATAACACTGCGCTCGGGATTTCAAATCGGTCGTTTATCGCAACAGATGTGAAAATATTTCACGCACGGGATTTCAAATCTGTCCTTTAATCTGACCGATTTAAAAGCACTAGAAGACCGGTTTAAACATTTCCTCCCTCTCATACGACAGTGAACTCCTTCCTACGTTTTTTCTTTTCGCTCTCACGCCTCCATCTTGGTGAGAATCTCTGCTTCCTCTCCGCTCGCCGCCGTGCCTCCACCATTGCCGCCGTCCCTCCATCTTCAAGCTCGCTTAGGCCTCTGCTCGCGTTTCTTCAAGCTCGTGTCTCGTTCTGCTTCGTCTCTGCTCGAACGCTCGAACAAAAGGTGCCTCCGTCCTGCTCGTCGTTCTCCTTCAAGACGACGCCGACGCCGTTCGCCGTTCGTTCTGCTTCAAGAAGCCGCCGCCGCGTTCGTCCTCCTTAGGTTTCTTCCTTTCGTCCTCCGTTCCAGGTTTCCTTTCTCTTTTTTTTTTCAAAAAATAAATAATATCTTGAATCTTGTGGATGTTATTCTAAATAAAATAAAGTCATACACGTTTTGAGTTCAGGCATGTGAATGGTATCAGACACAAACTATCCACAAGTTAATGGCACAACCGTTCGCCGTTCGTTCTGCTTCAAGAAGCCGCCGCCGCGTTCGTCCTCCTTAGGTTTCTTCCTTTCGTCCTCCGTTCCAGGTTTCCTTTCTCTTTTTTTTTTCAAAAAATAAATAATATCTTGAATCTTGTGGATGTTATTCTAAATAAAATAAAGTCATACACGTTTTGAGTTCAGGTATGTGAATGGTATCAGACACAAACTATCCACAAGTTAATGGCACAATTCATTTCTAGTCTAGATCTTTATACTAGTATCTGAAATAAACCAGTATGTCAGTCAGCAATATGATAAGGTGGGGTTTATTATATTTACGTTTGCAGCAAAAGTTTCCTACTTTTCGAATGCCTTGAAACAAAGACTACCATGAACATGTATGAGAACATGAAATTATTAGCATAAAATCAGTCATCTATGATATTAAAGAGAGATTCTATTGAGGCATTTGACAGTTTTGGAAATTGTGAAAGTTTCAATACAAAAACTTGTCAGTGTTTGGGAGAAGCCACATATATGTAAGAAAATACTATTTACCTGTGTTGTAGTTCGAGCTATTCCATCCCACTTGTTATATGTACCCCTGCTATTCTCAGACCAATCACCATAGTCCATCCTGCAGTCAATGAATCGAGTTGTAAGTGTGTGTAACATATAATGTAAATATGGAATGACACTCAAAAAGAGAAGGAACTTGTCACTACCCCACTACAAAAAATGCATATCCACTCAAGTGATAGGTATGCATCTTGGTATCATTGTTCTGCAGTATAATTTCCATAAATCCTCTATAAGTTCCATTAATTACTGATGTTTCTACTCGAGGTGATCCAGTGAGAGGCTTGGTGGGAAAGTCAAGCTTGTATACTCCCTTTAATTTGAAATGGTCAGCAAGCCTGATTGGAGTGGAAGGATTAACAAAAGAAATTCCACTGAGTGTTGCTCGTCGCTTCCCATCAATTTTCTCTGGTGGCTTATTTTTCAATACGTAAATCTCAGTCACATTTATGGAACCATATCCGAAAGACCCTTGTGGGTTTGGACGAGCACCACTTGCTGATACATTCCATCTACACAGATATGTTGGAAACCTCATGCATTAGTCCATCCTTTTTGTTCAGCTTCTGGTTTCATTCTATAAATTATTACATATGATTCTAACTACTTTTGATTGCTTTTCTTGGGCAGTTCCTGCATTGATGTTTCCTATCTTTGATTGTTAGTAGTAAAGTTACTATTAAGGCACAATATATTTCTATCTTATTTCTCTGTAAATCCTTTGAATTTGTGTATCAGTACAGACACTATCCGCATGTAGACTTCGGCTTCTCAAATTATCTCTTCCTCCCTCTGATTCTCTGGTACCATCTGCGTGATTTTGAATCCTCATTCCCTGTTCTCTCTTTTGTTTTGTCATTTTGCAGTTTTTTTTTTAGAAAAAAATTATGTTCTTCAGCGAATGAAAACTTCATTTTATTGATCAATTGATTACTACAAAGCTACTCACTGCTATATATACAGCTCACATACAAAGGGAAAATAAGACTTAATTGACTTAACTGAATGGCTAATCTCTAACCGCCAACTAACAACTGAACGGAATTAGTTAAATAACTTTTTGAGTAACTCTAATGTAGTCTTACATTTGTTTGGCCGATGGAAGCGATTTGGATAGTTAGTTTTTTGAATTTATATTGTTTTTAACTTGCAGTTTTGGCCTATTGTTGGTTGGGTGAATTACCAGTATATGCCTTTGCAGCTCCGTGTTATATTTCACGACTTTATACGTCTTTGGTGAGTTCCCGCATCTTTCAATTTGTTACTTATCACTCTTCAATGATTTCTTCATTTCATCTCGTATTTGTTCCAAAATTAATGAATAAGCATCATTGGTTGATAGTACTGAGAGATAGGCAAGGCATGCCGTATAAATTATGAAAGGTTCTTATTGGGTAATACTTGGTTCATATATACTGGAATCTAGATCTTTATATCTTCCAGAAAGTTATTTATTCCTATAACTTAGAAGTTTTTGGGGTTCATATTCTTCAAATGAAGTTTTTAGGAAGCATATTCTTCTGGAGTCTGATCAAATGATGTCAGTACATCACTAAGCCTCTAAAATTTTCATTTGAGCATGAAGCTTATTTTTTTTTTGTTGACTAAAATTTGAGCATGAAGTTAAAACGCCTAAATAGGTTTTTAATGAACGCATTGTGCAATGCACACTGATTGCTTTGGTTTTCTACATATTCCTCACTTGAGTAAAAGTTGTCAATATACAATGTGGAAACATTTTGTCTTGTTGAATTACCTTTAATAGCGGTGGAATATATTGATAACGCATTAGCAATACTGAATTGCACGATTCTAACTTTTTTTATCTTGTATTTGGTTAGATTATGCGTCCTTCAACTTACTCATTTGTATCTAATTAGTATTAGTATAAGAATTTACTACGGTCAAATGAAAGAGAAAAGATAGATGAAGAGACTCCATCTCAACCCAAGGATCTAAATATTTTAATAGAGTGGCTATGAATTTGATTGCATGTTTTCTTGCTCCTATGGGTGTATGGAGCAAGACTGTTTATTGTTGATTCTTGGCACCCATTGAAATTTTGTTAGAAATAGTTGTGAATTTCAACTAGGTAGACGATAACAAGTTATGGCTGACGTTCCCTGAAGTGTGTATTTTTTTTCAAAACGTAGTTATGGATCGTAGTTGGATGCAACAAAATCGATTGAGTGAAAAGTATGAGAAGGGAGTAGAAGAGTTTCTGAATTTTGCTCAAACGAAGCTTCCTAAAAGTGGCGGAACATTTTCTTGTCCGTGTGTTATTTGTGTGAACCAGACACCACAAATAGTCGACAAAATACGGGAACGTCTAATTGTCTATGGGATTTGCAGCAGTTATACAACATGGACATGGCATGGTGAGAAGAAGGAAATGTCAAGTGTGTCTGAAGGAAAGAAAGCTGAAGTAGAAATAGATGATTGGTTAGAAGACATGATCCGTGATATTGGACATGAGTCTTTTAAACGAGCCCATGTTTATGAATCATTGACAAAAGACAATGAAGAGGCTTTGTACAAGGGGTGCACAAAATTCACACGGTTGTCTGCCGTGTTGAGATTGTTTAATCTGAAGGCAATAAATGGGTGGACTGACAAGAGCTTCACCGACTTACTCGAGTTATTGAAAGATATGCTTCCAGAGGGTAACACATTGCCAAACCGTGTGTATGATGCGAAGAAGATTTTGTGTCCGATGGGTGTGGAGTATAGGAAAATACACGCATGCCCCAAAGACTGCATATTGTACCGAAAAGAGTTTGAAAATGTTCACAAGTGCCCCATTTGTGGGCTATCACGCTACAAGGTGAAGGACGACATTGACAGTTGCGATGATGAGAGCACAAAGGGTGCGCCTGCAAAAGTTTTATGGTATCTTCCAATAATTCCAAGATTGAAGCGACTGTTTGCCAATGAAAAAGACGCAAAGAGTATTAGATGGCATGTGGATGAGAGGAAGTGTGACGGACAACTTCGCCATCCTGCTGATTCTTTGCAATGGAAGAAAATTGATACTCTGTTTCCAGATTTTGGCAATGAGCCAAGAAACATTAGGCTTGGGCTTGCTTCTGATGGAATGAATCCGTATGGTAACTTAAGTAGCAACCACAGTTCATGGCCTGTTGTCTTGGTAGTTTACAACCTTTCTCCTTGGTTGTGCATGAAACGCAAATACATGATGTTATCCATGATGATTTCGGGCCCGAAACAACCTGGAAATGACATAGATGTTTTCCTAAGTCCCCTGATTGAAGACTTGAGGAAATTGTGGGATGAGGGCGTTGATGTGTTCGATGCATATTCCAATGAAAATTTCAAGTTGCGTGCCATGTTAATTTTGCACGATCAATGACTTTCTAGCATATGGAAACTTGTCCGGATATAGTGTTAAGGGGCATAGTGCGTGCCCTGTATGTGAAAAAGGCACCTGCTACAATCAACTGAAATATGGAAGAAAAACTGTGTACCTTGGGCATCGTAGATTTCTTCGACGTGATCACCCGTATCGTAGGTTGAAAAAGCTTTCCAGCGGATGTCGGAAAATGGTGTAGCTCAGAAGCGCCTTAACGGGGAAGAAGTGTATCAACGAGTGAAGGACATCAAAGTCATATTTGGCAAGAAAGCGAAACAAAAGCAGTCCACTGTGAAAAATATATGGAAGAAGAGTGCGTGTTCTTCGATCTTCCATCTTGGTCGATCTTGATGTAAGACACTGTATTGATGTCATGCATGTGGAGAAAAACGTGTGTGATAGTGTAATTGGTACTCTTCTCAACATTCAGGGCAAGACAAAGGATAGTGTGAATGCTCGTCTAGAAATGGTTGCAATGGGTATAAGACAGAAATTAGCTCCAGAGCCAAGAGGTAGTGCCACATATCCGCCTTTCAAAGATGCCATACTTTGTCAAAACAAGAGAAAAGAAGTTTTTGCGAGTGTCTTCGTGGAATTAAAGTGCCACAGGATTACTCTTCGAATGTTAAAAACATAATCTCACTGAAAGACCTCAAAGTAGTTGGCTTAAAGTCTCATGACTGTCATGTATTGATGCAACAATTACTTGTAGTGGTATCCGCGGCATCTTGCCAAAAGAAGTCCGACATGCCATAACTAGATTGTGTTTATTCTTCAATGCTATATGTGCCAAAGTCATTGACCCTACGAAGTTGGACGACTTGGAAAACGAGGCTGCTATTATATTGTGTCTATTGGAGATGTACTTTCCTCCATCATTCTTTGACATCATGGTCCATTTAATTGTTCATATAGTGCGGGAGATTAGATTGTGTGGCCCCGTTTATTTAAGGTGGATGTACCCAGTGGAGCGATATATGAAGATCTTGAAAGGGTATGTTAAGAATCAATACCTTGAAGCATCCATTGTTGAAAGGTACATCACGAAGAAGCCATTGAGTTTTGTCTGGACTACTTGTCAGAAGTGGAACCTGTAGGGATTCCTAAGACTCGTCATGTTGGAAGATATGAAGATAAGGGTACACGAGGGTTAACCGTTAAGAGCATGAGTCGTGTGGAGGTGCTTCATGCACATCTGTATATATTGAATAACAATGCTGAGGTTATACCTTACTTAGAAGCTCACAAAAGAATTGTCAAGGCGAATAACCCTCGAATGAACGAAAAAAGTGTGTTGAGAGAGCATAACAAGACATTCCTAACTTGGTTCAAAGCATAGGTTATGAAGGAATATGATACTGCTTCTGATACATTACGTAGGCTAGCACATGAACCTAGTTTTAATGTCTTGTGTTGGAGTGGGTACGATATAAACAATATTTCCTTTTACACAAAGTCATAGGATGACAAGAGTACCGTTCAAAACAGTGGGGTTATGGTAATGGCTTCTTCAATGCATTTCTCTAGTTCAAGGGATAAAAACCCTATTCTTGCATCCATAGCTTACTTTGGGGTAATTGAAGAGATTTGGGAGTTGGATTATTGCAAATTTAAGGTGCTTGTTTTTAAATGTAAGTGGGTTAACAGTAACAGTGGAGTAACAACCGATGAAATGGGTTTTACATTAGTGGACTTTGACAAAGTAGGTTACAAGGACGAGCCTTTCATCATGGCTGAACAAGCAAAACAAGTTTTTTATGTCAATGATCCTTCTAGAAAAAATTGGTCAGTGGTCCTACAAGGAAAAAACATTCATGATAATAATGAAAATGAAGATTCAACCCTTAATATTTCTGAGACTCCTTCCTTCACAACACGAATTCCTACTTTCATTGTGAAAGCGGATGTGGACGATGTACGTGCCACTCGTGGTGATCATAATGAAGGAAGATGGGAGAACATCTGTATTTCACCCATGGAATAAATTTAAAGGTTAATACATTTTGTTATTGACATTGATTGTGCTTATTTTGTTTTGTATTTAAATTTAAAGGTTATATTATGCTTTGTCCTATATTATTGTCTCTGACATTTATCTTCTGTCCTCTAAACAGATATCATGGCTGATCCTGTAGATAGTACGACATCTACAAAAAAGAAGACTAGATCAGTCACTTCTTGTCAAGAGTTGACTTCTAGACGTCCGACTGGATATAGGTATCCAATTGCGTTTGATGGGGAGACAGGCCAACCTACAGGGGACTATGCAACTAAGTTCAAGACATTTGTGGCTATGTTGGCTAGAAACAAGGTTAGCATATTGGTAAATGAATGGGAGAACGTGGATGGCGGCACAAAAGACTGCATTTGGCAGGATGTGACGGTAATACCTCTTTTTACAAATTCCTTTAATTTCTTATACCATTTAACTAAATCTGTTTATTACTAATACCATTTTATTGTCTATTTAAGGAAACATTTGATGTTGATCCTGGCGATAAAGGGCTTAGGAAGAGATGGCTATCTTATGCTGCTGATCGTTGGAAGTCACACAAGACTATGCTCACCAGGACTTATGTTTTTGGCCCTGGTGACAACGACGGATTTAAAACCCCATGTAATAAGTATAAATCCATTTCAGAAGAAACATGGGAGTTGTTTGTGAAGAGTCGACATGAGCCCGAGTTTTTGGTTAGTACTTTTTCTTAATTTCTCATGTTAATTGATTTGACGTTCAGCTAATTTATATGTACGTTATTTGTAACAGGAGAAAAGAGCAAAGGGAAAAAAAACCAGGCCAAGAACAAGTACTACCACAGAACTTCTCGTGGTGGTTATGCATATTTGAAGGCCACCTGGAAGGAGAATAAGTTGAAGGAAATGCAGAAAGAGAGTGGCAATATGCTGTTGACGGTGGATGATGTTGATTCTCCACCACGTCACGAGCAATGGAAGTTGGCCCGAATAAAGCCAACCGGAGGGTATATAAATGAGGAGACAGCCACTGTTGCCTCAAAAATTGTAAGTAACACTTTCAATATATCATTTTTAGTGTAATGCCTTACATAACATTGACTTATACCATATATGTTGGCAGGATGACCTTGTGGATCAGGCCACTCAAGGAACTTTTGTTCCTGATACACGTATGGATATCCTGAGTACTGCCATTGGGACACCTGATCACGGTGGTCGTCCCCGCGTTGCCCCTTTTGGTGTTGGCCTGAAGACATATTATGGAAATGCTGCACCTCGTGGCAAAGCAAAAGCCTATGCGGAGATGGAGTCCTTCAAGGCAGTGATGATGCAGCAGTTTGAGGAGACCTTCAATAAGAGGGTAGATAAGGCGGTAGCTGAGGTATGTATAATATGTTACAATATAAAATAAGCAGTTAATTTAACCAGATTTAGAAATATATTAATTTATAAAATTTCATTTACAGAGACTTGCATCTCAGGGTTGCGTAAATCAACCCGCAGCCATCAACATGCAAGAGTTACAGGAGACAATTAGTCAGTTGATAGAGAAGACAGTAGCTGAGGTATGTATAAAATGCTACAATATAAATATAGTAGTTTAAGTAAATTTGCGAAGGCTATTCATTTATAAAATTTCATTTTGCAGAGACTTGCAAATATGGCTTGTGCAAGTCAACCCTCATCTGACCAGCCCAATTCTTTGAAGACTCCTATGAGTGAAAGCGCTAAGGACAGTTGCTCACCGTCCCAACCGGGGATGCCAATCCCCACTAATTGGTTGAGAGAGTTATATGCCATGTTATATGACTTTAGCGGCAAGTCACAGGGCTACTGATGGATTATGACCCCGAGTCCGTCGAACATTACTGGATTGGTAAGAAGGAGATAACCGACATTACTGTGGGTGGACGTTGGCTTGAATTATGCCACTTGGCATTTTGGGGCCCGTAAGTATATGTCAATCTAAGTTTATATTATAAGCATGCTTAAATCATTTGTAATATTAATTAACGTGTTTTTCAATATATTAGGTACTGTTGGCGCCAATGTAAGGATAGGGGCTATGATGATAGGTACGGAATTTTTTCGCCTCACCAGATTGGTTCTTTATGTCCCAAGTCTGCTCCCAAAAAATTAGAGGAAATTCGAGCATACATCCAGAACAAGATGTGGGAAGAGAAGAGACAATGTTATTTAGCACCATACTACTATAAGTAAGTTCATTTACGTGTGTTTATATAGTTTTCTTTTGTTTGTCTGTTTCTTCATACCATTATTGTTGTCCAATATTGCAGTGAACATTGGCAGTTGGCCGTCATTTGTCCTAAAGACCACGTTGTTGTCTGGTTGTGCTCCCTGGGTTATCGGCCTAATCAAACCATTGTAGAAAGAATTAATAAGTAAGATTCAATTTAATTCTTAACATATACTTTATGATATAATTTTAAAACTTTGACTTATCATGGATATTCTTTTATCAGTGCAATTGATGGATATAACAGGCTTAAGGGAGTTAGGAGAAGTAATCCGTCTGAATGGTTGTTGTCCAGAGTAAGTGGTTTAAATTAAAAATATTCTTTTACAAATATTAGGATATTTAATATTAACTGGGTGCGGAACTTCTATATTTATTTGTAGGTGGCTCGTCAAACCGACGGGTGGGCATGTGAGATATATGTCATGAGAAATATGATGATCATTATCTCGGCGGGGATAACCGAAAATTGGATGGAGGTAATATTTAAAAACTCAATAAGCTTAATTGATTTCGTACTTAATTAAGCATTATTTTGGTTATATTAACTAGTGTTTATATATATATATATATATATATATATATATATGTATATATATATATATATTTCTTACAGGTATTCAATGACACAACACCAATGTCAAATGATGAGCTTTTGAGCATAAGACAACTTTGGGCAGAATTTTTTTGCAAATTCCATGCCGAGTTGAAATACGAGCCAAAGAGGAAAAAGAATAGAAAAAATGGTGGAAAAGACAAATAGTGAAGTTCAAGTTTAAGTTTGTGTTTTTGATTTAGTTATGTTTTGTATTTGAATATTGGTTGCTGGAAAACTATTGTTGTGATTGTATTGGGTTGCTGGAAAAAATCTTGCTGTGGTTGTTCTGGTTGTTTTTATAGGTATCTATGTTCTGGTTGCTGTAACAAATATAAAATTAAAAAAAAACCTTTTAAATCGGTCGTTTATAGTCAACCGATTTAAAATGACCTTTTAAATCGGTTGACTATAAACGACCGATTTAAAAGGTGTTTTTGATGACTTTTTAAATCGGTTGTTTATAAACAACCGATTTAAAAGATGCTTTCTAAAAAAGACAGATATGACATTTTAAATCGGTCGTTTATAGTCAACCGATTTAAAAGGTGCTTCAGATATGACTTTTTAAATCGGTCGTTTATAAAAAACCGATTTAAAATGACCTTTTAAATCGGTTGACTATAAACGACCGATTTAAAAAGTGCTTTTTATGACTTTTTAAATCGGTTGTTTATAAACAACCGATTTAAAATCCCTAATAAAACCGGATTTTTACTCGAATCCAGACTTTTTAAATCGATTAATATAAATAACCGATTTAAAAAGTAGAATTTAAATCGGTTAAATAACCGATTTAAAATCCCAGACATACTAAATCCAGAGAATCTAAATCGGTTGTCCAACCGATTTTAAAACCCAAAATAATCGGTTTTAAATCCCGAATTTGCACTAGTGACTAATGACAAATAAGTTTTTATTGAGGGCTTTAGTATCCTTACTCTTGAGTCGGCCCTGATATCAACAAATAAAAATCTCCAGTGTTTAATAACATATTAATCACAATAATCTAACAATTGTAAGCAAAACAAAACAAAACAAAACAACAACATAAGAGAGTACCACCATTTGAGTTCTTTGAAGGAAGAAACCAACACGGAGGCCCAAACCAAGGGGGTCGGGTTCTGCTGTGAGATCCTTGGGGATCTTATCCACCAGCTTCGTTACTCTAGCCATGGCCGACGGTGGCTAGAAAACATAAGGAAAGGGCAATTAGGGTTTTCATCGAGTTGTCCCTTTCGTGAAACTGTTTGGGGCTTATATGGAGAAGATGAAAAGATGGAGTATGGAGGGTACAGTTCGCAAGAAAGTGGCTCGTGGTGGCTGGAAACCGGCGAGAATGGGAATGCAACGGAGGGAGACGAAGGGTTCGAGGGAATTTGCCTTTGGAAATGTTAAAATGTGAGGGGAATAACGCACGAGAGAGTGAAAACGAAAATAAAAGTCAAACTTTTTACATTGGTCGTTAAGATAACCGATGTAAATAGACTTTTTTACATCGGAGGGTGCAATCGATGTAAATTCGTTCGTGTTAGTTGCAAAAATGTCAATTTTTTTTTCTGGTTACAGTTTGACCGATGTAGGTTCCTATTATCGAAAGCGTTTTTTGTTGTGGCGAATCTAATGAAAGTCAATTCAATTTGTAAAAGTATATTCATGATATCAAAAGTCAAACTACGTGTTTGGCTCCATGTCGAGCAACATCAAACATGCATTTGCAATCAAACATGATTTGACTGGATTTGCAGGACACCCGGGTCCAAGGTTTCAAACTATTAACTTAATGTTACAACAATGAATATGAAAGTGTCAAATGAAGAAAAAAATAAAACCAAGTAAAGAATGAATCCTATAACAACAATGGCAATTGCTTATGATCTCATAGAACTGTTAATTTTGAAGCAAAAGCTACTCCCTTCGGTCTTAATTATAATTTTTTTCTTATAATTAAGGTCGGAGGGAGTACTTGATTAATGATATAATTACACTTAAAATGGCTTGCCAATGGACTTGGACATCAATAATTACTTGGTAGAAGCTGGATACATTGAAAAATATGAAAATCCTAATGCAATCATTAGACCGCAGATGGATTTTTTTTTTGACTGGAATCGCAGATGTTTTGTATCCTTTAGTAACAGGTGTTAGATGTGATCGAATGATAGTAATATTATGACGATGTTATTATTTAGCATTGGTTAGTAGTAGTAATTGTTAAAGATATGATAGCATGCAATAGTACATGTTTTTTTTAATGAAAAGCATGCAATGGTACATGTTTGTTAACAACTACAACATATGATTATTGATTTAAATAACCGTTAATACACATGACTAGAATTTAACTATTAATATATAACTGTATAAAAAGTTAAAAACCGTGTGGGAAAGGTGGTGTTGCAATATTTAGGTGGAAAAAGAGCTATTGTAATGTTTTGGTTTAATTACACTTTTAGTCTTCTAGGTATTGTGATTGTGTGATTTTAGTTCCTCAAATTTTAATTGAGCAAATTAGGTCATTCAGGTATCACAATTGTACAATTTTGTCCCTCAGGTTTTAATTGAGTGAATTGGATCCTCTAGGTATCACAATTGTGCGATTTTGATCGTTCAATTGTCGTTCAGTTTATAACTGAAAATGTTGTAAAGGTTTTTTATTTTTTAAGCCAACTGACATGTCGCATAGACCAAATTATGTGTTAGGTCATATCCACACGTGATATACGTCATCATTTTTTATTAGAAATTGAACGGCAAGAGGGATCAAAATCATACAATTGCAATAATTAGAGGGGTGATGTAGAATATGGTTTTTGCACTAGTGACAATTGGAACCTGGAGGACAACTGCACAATCGAAAACCTGGAGGACTCAATTTGCGCAATTGAAACTTTAGAGAATAAAATCGCATAATCGTGATGTAACACCCTGGATTTTAATTTCCAAACGTGCTACTCATAGTACTTCTCCCGTGATACTTAAGCCCTCTGATCCCGGGTTCGAACCTTGCATAAGACAAAAACTCCTTAGGAGATGGAGAAGTCATATGAGTGACACGCTTGAGAATTAAAACCCAGGGTGTTACACGTGAAACTTGGGGGAACAAAAGTACAATTAAGCCCGATGTTGTTAAGTAGCAAAAAAGCATATACTACTCTCGGTTCACATTGAACAACGAACCAAACATATTCCAAAGAACGATATTAAATTGGAAATAGATTAGCTTCAATAGTATTTGGAACATAGTATAAATTCTTTTCTCACTTTGGGCGTAAAGGTCCCGTGTGAGTATGACGATCCTTGAGACTGAATATGCGTATCCTATGATAATATTCATTTCATAGAGATGCCTCATTAAAATAAAATAAATAAATTTATCCAAAAAAAAGATTTGAAATTTAAAATAATATTTTTTACATATGCCCGTTAATAGATGAGATAAGTCTAAAATCTAACGTGATTTGCCAACGTAGCTCGGCTCAACTGGTTCGGTCTTTCGCTCGCACACGCTGCGATTTGGGTTCAATTCCAGGTGGCTGCATTAGTGGGCGATACGTAAATTCCACCGTAAATCCTGGCTCAGGTTGGTGGTTCTCCCTAGCCCTACACAGTGGTGAGCCTCCCCCAATCTAAACTTTTCCTTATAAAGAAAAAAATCTAACGTGATTTAAAATATTGGACCAAGATTATTCAAGATTGGTTTCGTTTGAGAAAAACATCATTTTTGTTGTAAATACAAAAGAAAGTAGAAAGATAAGACAATAGAAATATAGACTCAAAGACCGGATCTTCAGGAACCAGGATTTAAAGGCTAGTTCTTCAGGAACTAGCTATAATCTTTTTATTGATAATCTGATCAAGTGTGTACAAGGACAAACCTAATAGCCCTATTTATAGAGAATGAGCTACTAGTTATGGACCAAATTAAGGGATATGGTAAAGATATAATGAGATAACAAATTGATATAGTCATCCATCAAATCAACATATTTATAACATTTCCCCTTGGATGACTATACACTATGAACATGCCTCGTTAAAACCTTGCTAAGAAAAACCCAGTGGGATAAAAACTTAACGAAGGAAAAAGAGTACAAAATTCATAGTGACATACTTCCCCCCGAAAATATATTATTTATGAACATTCTTTAAATTGTTTATCGACAAGCTTATTGAAAATTGAAGTTCACAATGCTTTTGTGAATAAATCTGCTCAGTTGTCATTTGATCGAATCTTTTCATGATGCATTACCTTCTTGAAATGTTGTTGGCTTGTCATCTTCTTTCATCAATTTGCATGCTCCTCTAATATACTGAGTCGTGGTTCTCAGTCATATGCATTCACAACTTGCTTAATGAAGAGTCAATATTTTTGAATGATTTGAGGAGATGGTTGTGATAGTTTGCTTCACAAAACGTTAAGATATACCTGTTTTTCCACATGTGTAAACATCACCTGATTGAGCTTTATGAGGATCAAAAAGAACGAATAACTTGTTTGACTTCATTCCAATGTCTTCGGGTTGGTGCTGAACAAAATCTGGCTAACAAGTTCACTACAAAAACTATATACAATCTTGTGCTATTTGCAACATAAAAAAGTATTTCAATAACAACATGGTATGATACTTCAGGACCAAAGTTCTTTGTTGCAAATGCTCGAGCTGTAGGCCGAGACAATACCTTATCTTTCAAAACATTTTATTTGAAGATATTTATTTATACTATCTATAGTTTGGAACACACTCAAGTAATTTCTAGAATATTAATAATCAAAATTCATATCAATCATATTGAACAATGTGAGAAAAAAGAAATAAACAAATTTACCCATAATTGCATCATGTATGTAACTCAAACATTTCTTACCAATATGAAATGTTTAATATGATAAATAAGAGAATATAAACTATCAGTATATGTAAATCTAAATAGATGATTTCAATAGTTTTGATCCTTCCGAGATTTTCAATATAGAGACCACTCTCTAGTTAACCATAAGCTGTAATAACACATATTCGTGTCATGAGAGTTCAGACTTCAGGTCCATTCAAAATATCTTTTGAATCTCGAATTATAGGTTCAAAGTCCTCATATTTCCAAATTAAACTGATTACATCAGTCAAAACATTTCAGATGCTTTAGATCCTTCATGGTTATGCTTCATGCATATTTATAATTCTTTAGAATTATGCTTTAGCTATCTTTAATCCTTCAGGGATATGCTTCATGCATTTTGAATTTTCAGAAGTATGCTTCAAGCATCTTAAATCCTTCAAGTATATGCTTCATGCATTTTGAATTTTTTAGGGGTATGCTTCAGACATCTTAAATCCTTCAGGGATTTTCATATATCTGTCATTATCCAATGACCCATATAAGCAAGCTGTCACTACACTCATTTGATGTATGTCAAGTCCTTCAAAGACTGCCAAACTAATACAAAATCTATAAGTAATTGCACGCATAGCAAGGGTTGACAACTTCAGGTGTCTGGACTACTGGTCCAAATGATTTATGTTTGGCAAATAAGTCTTGCTTGGCTTGCATTATTTTAATTCACTTTGGCCAATCAATTTAATGTCGACATTTCTATATGATTCGAGCTTCATGCTCATCGTGATTAATAATTTTATAATCAATTGATATTGCATAAGCAAAAACATATCAACAACTTCACATCTTCCCCCCATATTTCCAGGGTTTAATGAGATCTCGTAATTTGCCGGTACCGGAACCACTTCTGGGGTTACTTAACTGGAAATATGGAGTTGTTGATTCATATTGCTTTTGACCTCTTCTAGAGTGTCAATGATCTTCTGGATCATCACTTTGAATTCCCCCTTTTAGGAATAATATCCTTTGCACCAATAAGTCTACAACGCTTCTAGCGTACTTTAGATTCATGGGTTGCCATACTCGCTAGTTGTCCTACAGGGACAATTAATTATGCGATAATATTTGCAACTAACACAAGTGATTTAGAGACTTTTTGGATGTTTGTAAAGATATCTAGTAATTGGTTTGCAACATTTTGCAAATGACTTATTCTTTGAACTTCAAGTTCACATTGATTTGTGCGTATATCCAACATGGATAATATTTGTATCTTACAACAAACTTCTTGTGCTTTTATTCTTTTATCTTTTTCTTCCCCTGATGAGGAAAACCGATTTATCAAATATATAATAATAAAATATATATCAAGATATCACAATATCTAAATATACATGAAACAATGCATAATTCAAAATTGCCGAGCCATATAACCATCCAATAAATTATGAATTGTATACTATATAATTGTAAATTTATTAATCAATGCATGTTATCATCATATGTATCCAATTATATAACATATAATTGACATTTAAAAATATCAGAATAAATAAACTAATATTTTGCACTCACACCATGCTTTCAAACACAATATATTCAAATGTTTCAGCTCTTGTATATATTTAAATAATATATATTATTATAACTACTAGTTAAAAAATAATCAAATAATTTAATTAACAACAGTAAGTGACACTAAATTTTTAAGTGATAATCAAAATTATCTTTAAAAGATTTGTTTTGCAATACCTTAAAATTTTTACTCGTATATATCTCATATGATAGTGTAGCAAAATAGCGACGCATTTTGTTTCTCAATTAATTATTTTTACATAATAATTAAAATATTTCCTTTCAAAGGATTAGTACATAAGATAATATATATCACCCAAAAAATAATAATAACTTGCAAACCAATCATATCTGAGCATTAAAAGAAAAGAGTAACTATTTTTAGCACGAGAATGACAAAAATAATCATCAGGTAAAAGGATTCATGATCCTTTAATAAGTATCCGTGCGTATTTTCAATAATACATCGCATCATAGTTGAACTGGGATGACTAAGACGATCATGTCAAAGCATAAAAAGTTGTAAGATCTGACCACTTCTGGTGCATATAATTTAACTCTGTCATTCTTACTTTTATAAAATATAATCAAACGGGAAATCTTAAAATTTCTCTAATATGAACTTTTAAAACAATAGAGATATTTCAAATCTCTCTCATTTTTTAGTTTCAACATAATACTTATTGTGATGTATATCTTTGAAACTTAGTAGATTTCTTCGGGATCTACTAAAATATAACGCATCATCAATGGATAATTTTGTTCTATTTGACGATATATCACATGCTCTTCTGGAGCCTTCGATCATATTTGCAATACCAGATACAATATCAACATTAATTTCAGCTAATGTTAATTGCATAAAATATTTCTTAATACAAATAATTGTGTAGGTTTTGCCACTGTCTACTAAATATTGGTACTTCAAGACCAAAAAGAGACTCTAGTTTGTGCATTGATCGTTTTTAGCAGTTATGCGTGGATCCAATATTGGTCCTTCGAGACCAATTTCACAATTACTTGAAATTTTGTATCGGTACTTCAAGACCAATTTCACATTTACTTGGAATCTTATATTGGTACTTCGAGACCAATTTCACAATCACTTAAAATTTTGTATTGGTACTTCAGAACCAATTTACGATCAATCTATATTTTAAATTACTTGAAATCATGTATTGGTACTTCGGGACCAATAAAAGACAAGAGTGTTTGGCTATTCATTTATTTTGGTACTTCAAGACCAATTGTGAGGCAAATCTTGCAAACATTGAAGAATAGCGTTTTTTTAATCTTAGCGTAAAAAGATATGTATACATAAATTCTTACCTTAAAAAGAAGCATACATAAAAATTGCTACACCATTGAAGACTTGATCGTACTTGGTAGCAATTGATGTGAACACTACTTGGTAGATACTACACCTGAATGCATGCTTCAGCTTTCATTTGGTGTTAAGAAAAGTTATTTCATCGTTTCTTATAAGGACATAAGATTTTTTGCACTTATACCTGTGATTTTATGAATTTCAAGCAAATAATTCAACATTTCATTTTATGAATTAACTAAAAAAATTTCTCCATTTTTTTAAATAAAAAATAGACATAACCAAATACATATTATTTGTAAGAACAAGATCAAATGCATAATTTTCATAATCAAAATTTGAAAACTAACATAAATTTAAAAATATGAATTTGAAATTTAAAATACATAATTACCATATTAAATGTCATATTTTTTAGCAACAAATTTTGAACAATTAATTAAAGTATTATGTCAAAAAATTAATATCTTTATATAGCAACAAAATTTCTAAAATATAATTAAAGATCACATCTTTATATAAAACAAGGATAAGGATTCTAAAAATATATGAATCACAATAACAAGAATTACAATATATCACATACACAAAGATGCAAATTTATATGAAAACAAGTAAACAAATCAATGATAATATCTTTTGCAAAGAACACATGTTTTTGCAAATGGTTAGACTAGTTTTTCAAGAACTAGAATTTAACGACTATTTTTTAGGAATTATGATTCAAAGGTTAATTCTTCAGGAATTAACATGTAAAGATCTCATCTTTAATATGAAAATAAGCAACGAGATTCAAATGTTAGTTCTTCAGGAACTATCTTGGAAAGATACAATCAATAATTTTTTTTCACTTTTCTTTTGTTTCAAACTGTATTATGATCAAATCTAGTTCTTCTGGAACTTATGTAGCGCTAAAATAATCGTGTTGTTCTTCGGGAACTATACGCAAAGACTAAAAATTATGAAGTTCTTCAGGAACTATATGTAGTGATAAAAAAATTGTAAGGTTCTTCAGGAACTTCTCGTAGCACTAAAAAATTTTAAAGTTCTTCATGAACCAATCTCGTGCTATAAAGTTCTTCAGGAACTTTTGTATCCAATACAAAATTTCATTCATGGTCTAAAAGTCTAGTTTTTCAAAAACTATTCCACAAATTTTCATATAAAGATGACCTAGAAAACTTATAGTTTTGTGAAATCCTATAGGGATGCTTGAATATGAAATTCTTCTAGAATTCTATCAAGATTCTTATACACAATATGATAATCATATACTTAGACAATATGAGAATAAAATTTCCATGAAAAAACCTAAATAACATGAAAAACAAAAATATTAGAAAAACACGATCTTCCAAAGAGTGTGAGAAAGAAAACAAGTTCTTTCAATAAAACCTCTTTAAGCAATCACTCGTATGGGAGAGTCTCGTGCTGATAACGTGTTGTAAATACAAAAGAAAGTAGAAAGATAAGACAATAGAAATATAGACTCAAAGACCGGATCTTCAGGAACCAGGATTTAAAGGCTAGTTCTTCAGGAACTATCTATAATCTTTTTATTGATAATCTGATCAAGTGTGTACAAGGACAAACCTAATAGCCCTATTTATAGAGAATGGGCTACTAGTTATGGATCAAATTAAGGGATATGGTAAAGATATAATGAGATAACAAATTGATATAGTCATCCATCAAATCAACATATTTATAACAATTTTATTTTTTATCTAATTTTTATTTTACTTTTCTTTCTGTATTAAAAAGTTTATACCGGAAGAAATGCTGAAAAACGTTTCTATTTCTTACATAAATTTTCAAAAATGAAACATAAAATAAAAAAAAGTTCTATTTTATAATTATCTATATCTATACTATAATAACAACCGGATAATCTCACCACAGTGTTCCTGTCAATCCACTTCCGCCTTTAACGTTGATAATGCTATCTTTTTTTTAATCAACTAGTATATATACTCGTGCGATGCATGAGAAAATAAGTTGTAGAACTAATATTGTATCTCAATAAAAATGTAAAGAATAATAAGAGCATGATGATTTTCAACAACTGTTGGTAATGTGTGTATATATATATATACACACACACAAATATATTAAAATTGTGCAAAAATTCTACGCTCATTACAAAATACCCAAAAAATATGAAAAAGTCCCTAATAACACTCATACATCATGGAATAACACTCAGAACTAAAAAAAATGACAATGCACATCACAAAGTCTACCCAAATTTGTGTCAACCATCAAGTTATATCCAATAGACACAACAATTATCGACCTAATCCAATTGAGCACCTGCATATTAAAATAAGAATTGTTACTTCTTTGTAAACTACATGTGTAGTCTTGTCTGTCAATAAATTGATGCAAGTACATCACAATATGCAAAAGAATCAAATCTTGTAAAAGTGACAGATTCTTAAGAGGAAAACTCGTCTGCCATCGAAATCTAGCATTTCAATTCGAAAACAGTTTTATTTAGTTGAAAAAGAATGAAAGTCGATCGGAGGTTCGAGGCTCTGGATGTAGGTGACAGCGTGTCTCCAATGTGACAATTGGGTCGTGGCTTTTGTTCCGGGGAGAAGAAGATAGATAAAGAATGAGAGAAAGTGAGGGAATGATTACAAACTTATTTAGCTGCATATCATGTCAAACTTAGGCAAAGTAGTGATTTTGCGTTGAATGATGATACTCAAAATCGGATATTATGATTTTGCGAGATACATCAATTCCGCGAGATAAATTGACTGTAAATCATGTGAGGTATTAATTATGGAAACATGGGACCTAGGTCAGCAATTTTGTGTGTAAATAATATTAATTTTTTTTATTGGTGTAATATATAGATGATTGAATGTTACGTTATTGAATGAAAATATCAAATATGATGATGAATAATATTGAATATTCTAGTAAAAAAAGCATTGAACATATTATTTAAATAAAAATTTATTTTTATTAATAGATTTAATATGAAAAAATATTATGTGATTTTTCTGAATATAACATACTTTTTTCTTTCGAAACACATAAATTTAAATTATCAATTGATATGTATGGTGATTGGTTCAAACATTTCTTTATTCTCAAATAAAATATACTTTGTTTAAGTTCATTTCTGTAACACCTGATGAAGAGATCGATCGAGTGCATTAGCTGCTGAGGTCGCGTTCGCGTACCGAGCTGAGGAGGTCGTATACCGAGCTGAGGAGACCGCGCGCACTAGCTGTCGAGCTGATGAGGTCGCGTACCGAGCTGAGGAGGTCGCATGTCGAACTGAGGAGGCCGCGTGCACGAACTCGTGTTAGAGCCTTGTGCGCTTGCACAAGCACTCTGATCGACCTCGTGTCGAGACTGTAACACTCGTATTTTTACGAACGTTATTTAGCGTTAATGATTCTATTGTTTGTAATATTTATATTATCGGTTTGCAGTCCTCGTCGCTGTGTTTGTAGATCTTTAACCTATAGATTAGAGGGTAATCATGAGAAAGGAGAGATTAGATGGGTAGAATGATTGATGGGATTAGCATCTCATAACAGTAGTTACACGTCACTTATTTGTGTTTTTTAAAAAAAGGAAAAATTCATTTAAAGGGGTTTCTTGACCAGCTGTATATTCGATCAGCCCCTCACAACCCTCACTTTCTCTTTTCTTCTTTCTTCTTCTCTGAGTTTCCTCTTCCTCTCCAAAACTTCCATCGAAGAACCTTGAGTTTTATCGAGCTTCTGCATAAACTTTCTTCATCAACCTTGTTCCTCATCATCTCCTCGACATATATCACCATCTCGACCATCATTTGAGGTATGAAAAACAGAATTTTCTCTTCCTTCATGCTACTGTTTAGCGCCACTTCTTCCCTCCATTTTAGCTAGTTTTTATGCTTCCAAATCATGTCATATTGATAGGTTTTCTTCTTCATGATGAACATATTTTTCAGAAAACATAAACTTAGATTGTGATTAATTTGTGCGTAATATGCTACTTGATTTTAAGCTTGAGTTAATACTTAGGAAAAATGGCTTTGACTGATGATATGTATGAAAGATGTTTTAATAAAATTATTAGAGAAAAGGAGTTTTAATATTTACTTGGGTTGTAGTTAAGATTGGGGTAATGAGAGCTAAGTGTTATTAGAACCCATAGATAGAACTAAGTTGTGCTTGTATTAGGAAGTCTGATTCCCGAGATCGTGTGATTTCCGAATCGAGGTGTACGGGAGAGCGAACCCGAGGACGTGGGAGCAGTGGGATCCAGATCGAGAACTGTACGTGTCGAGGTCGACTGAGAGCCGTACGTGTCGAGATCGAGTGAGAGAAGTCGTTGTCGAGCTCGTTTGAAGACAGCCGTGTTGAGGTCATTGTCGAGCAGCGTAGCTTGGAGTTCGGTAAGGGCACTTCTAAACATTCTAGGATTTTTATTGTTATATTCCTATGTATGGATTCCTTGATTTGCTTGTCGAGCATGTAATGTTGTGATATGATTGAGTTATGCATTATTGGATATGAGATTGAATATATGCCATGAATTGCGTGTTCTTGTCAGTGCGTTTTCTTCATATTAAGCATGTTCTCTTATTTGATGTACGGGCAAGTAATTTTAAGCGCCACTCTTTGAATATTGTAGCGGAGAGCTGTTCATCGAGTGAGCGAGCTAGGCGTAGTCGTTATGACGTTTTGAGCCGTGACCGGATAATCGAGGGTGCTAGGTCCCCTTTGTTTACGGGAGATTGACTAGACGTCGCGGCGTAGGAACCTGCATCGCATATCTAGGGAGAAGCGAAAGATCCCAAGGCTACGGCTGGTATGTCGATTGATGGATCTGCGTCGCTTCCTAATAATTGTCGAGTCGAGAGAAATGGATAGCGAGTTGAGTCGAGTTTAGAGTGAGATGGTCGAGTCACGTTCTGTGAATGATATACTTTGCTGTTTACTTATTTCTGTATGCCTGGATTATCTTGAATTGTTGAGAAGTTGACCCTTTCCCGTGGTGCCTTCAATCCATGATGGTTACCGAGGCGAGGGTGCAGGGAACTCGACAGCAGATGATGGCGAGGAGGACCTCGACGAGGATCAGGGCGACGACCTCTACTTGTCGTGATTTGCTTTGTCTATGTTTTTGTGTATAGTGGTTGTGACCAGTTGGGCCGGTTATGTTTTGTTATTACAGGGTAGACTGGCGGTTTACTTTTGGAGTAGCCCCCTGCGTGGGTGTCTGCCGGAAGTACCCCCAGGGTATGATTGCTCTCTTGAAGTCGTCATACCTTAGGTGTATTTTCTTCGTACATTATTACTCTGTCTTTTTTTTGTATGCACTTTTTATATCTTGTATATATAAGTATGTACTTGTTATACCTGCGTGTTGTCATTTAGGACTTAAGTCTTGTGTCTTAGTTGCACCATGTTTTCGAAAAGCTGTAATTACTCTGATGTGCACGAGCTGGTCTTAAAAATAATAATAGACCGTACTTTTCTAAAGGGCACAAGAGTATCGTTTTAAAACTCATCGCATACAGGGTAACTTGAGCTCGGTGTGTTGAGCTCGGTAACTCGAGCTCGGTATGTTGAGCTCGGTAGCGGTCCGGAAACGGGTCGTTACAATGTTGGTATCGAGCTGATTCAGTTCGGCCGAAAGTGCATAGAAATTTGGTAGTCAGCGTGTCGGGATATATATATATGTGTTGGGTACCTAATTGTACTATGTTGATTCTTTGTTTGATTAAGTGAAGCACTTATTGCTTGAAAAATTGTTTGAACTGTTTCTTGATTGAAGCGGTGAGTTTTAACACATCCTTGTTGTGAGATTCGACGGGGTTTTGAACTTTGTGGAATCTAATGCCACCTCGTAGGGATACGACAATTTGTGCGAGAACGTCGACATGGAACGAGCAATTCAAGCTATGACCGAGATGGCGGCAGCCATGGCTCAGCAATCAGCTGCTGCAACTCAACAGGCTAACGCGATGGCTCAACAGACGGCAGCGTTAACCCAGCAAAACTTACAGCAACAACAGCGAGCAGAGCGGAGTGCTGAGGCGAGAGGATTAGCAGACTTTAGGAAGCATGATCCACCGAAGTTTTACGGTGAACCAAACCCAGATAAAGCTGATCTTTGGATGCAAGAGATCGAGAAGATCTTCGAGGCACTCCATTGCCCAAACAACGTGAAGGTAGACTATGCCACCTACTTGCTGCTAGGAGACGCAGAGTATTGGTGGAAGGGAGTGAAGCAAGCACTGATAGCGGAACGTCGCGAGATAACTTGGGAGCTTTTTCGTGGAAGGTTCTTGGACAAATACTTCCCAGATACTGCACGAGCTGAGAAGGAGCAAGAGTTTCTTCAACTACAACAAGGCAGTATGACAGTGCCCGAGTATGCAGCCAAGTTTGAGTCACTGGCGAGGTATTTCAGTCCATTTCGTGATCGAGCTGACCAAAGATGGTTAAGTGAGAGGTTCCAACGAGGTCTGATATTTGACATTCAGAAGTCGGTGGTGTCACCGAGGATCGAGGAATCTACAAGAGTCGATAGATCGTTGTGTCGAGGTAGAAGGAGTAAGAAGCCACAAGAAGAAGGCGGCCCAGGTGGACCAATGAGACCTCGGGGCATGGGATGTAGATTTGCCTGAAAGGAAAGCAACTTAAGAAGCCTTACAACCGACCTCGGGGAACAACAATAATAGAGGATGATCGTCCGATGACCCAGAGCGAGGAGTGGAAGTCGATCAAGGCGTCGAAGTGATTTGTTTCCGTTGTGGAAAGGCAGGACATTATGCAAATAACTGTACTCAGAAGGAGGAAGGGTGCTACAACTGGAAGAAGCCAGGGCATTTTGCCAAGGACTGCTCCACACCTAAAGTGAGCAAGCAATGCTTGCGGCAAAGGCCAAAGGAAGCGCCAAACAAAGGCGAGTCTTACGCATGGCGGCGAGGAAGCGAGCAAGTCGATGATCTTATTCAAGGTGAATGTGAGATTGAGGGTAAATCTTTATCCGTCCTCTTTGATTCTGTGCAACCCATTCCTTTATTTCTTCGATTGTGTGAACCATTTGAACTTGACTGTGGATCGCACTGCTCAAATTGGTAGTTACAACCCCATTGCTAAAACCTTAGTCACAAACACTGCATGTCTTAATTGTGTAGTGATTATTCAGAGTAGAAAGTTTGTGGTCAATTTGGTTTGTTTGCCTCTTAAGGGCTTAGATGTCATCCTCGGGATGGATTGGTTGTCACACCACCATGTCCTCTTGGACTGTGCCCGTAAAACTGTAATTTTCCCAGACCTTGGAGTCTCCAATTATCTTTCTGCTGAACATATTGGAGTTTCTTTGAAAGAAGGAACTAGGGAATACATGTATCTGGCTAGTTCAGAAGTTTTCCAGCAGATCGAAGTGAAGAATGTACCAGTGGTGTGTGACTTTGTGGACGTTTTTCCCGAAGACGTGCCAGGGTTACCACCAGTGCGGGAGGTCGAGTTCTCCATCGAGTTGATTCCAGGAACAGAACCGATTTCCAAAGCGCCATACAGGATGTCTCCTGCCGAGATGAAAGAGCTGAAGTCCCAGATCGAACACTTGTTGTCAAAGCAATTCATACGACCGAGCGTGTCACCGTGGGGAGCTCTAGTGTTGTTGGTTAAGAAGAATGATGGACGATCAAGGCTGTGTGTGGACTACCGCGAGCTCAACAAGGTTACTGTGAAGAACCGGTATCCGTTACCCCGTATTGACGACTTGATGGATCAACTTCGTGGAGCGGCGATCTTTTCCAAGATAGATTTGAAGTCCTGGTTATCATCGATTCGCGTGAAGGAGGAAGATGTCCCCAAAACAGCTTTTCAGGACTAGGTATGGTCACTACGAGTATTTGGTGATGCCGTTTGGGTGACAAATGCGCCGGTGTGTTTATGGACTATATGAACAGGATTTTCCATTCGTTCTTGGATCGGTTTGTAGTAGTGTTCATCGGCGACATCTGATCTACTCGAGGAACAGAGAAGAGCACGAAGAACACTTACGCCGTAGTACTACGGATATTACGAGAGAAGCAACTCTATGCCAACCTGTCGAAGTGTGAATTTTGGCTCGAAGAGGTGAATTTTCTTGGTCATGTGATTTCCAAAGAAGGGATAACTGTGGATCCAACTAAGATTGAAGCTGTACTAGCGTGGGAACAGTAGGGGCGATCGCGATATCAGGAGTTTTGTTGGCTTAGCAGGCTATTATCGAAGATTCATTGAAGGTTTCTCGAAGATTGTCGCGCCTCTTACACGACTTACGAGGAAGGATCAACCTTTTGCCTGGATCGAGGAGTGCGAATCCAGTTTTCAAAGACTGAAGGAGCTCTTGACGACAGCGCCTGTGTTGATTTTGCCTCAACCGTAAGAGCCTTACGAGGTGTCTTGTGATGCGTCACACCAGGGATTGGGATGCGTACTGATGCAACATCGGAAAGTGGTAGCGTATGCTTCAAGACAGCTTAAGATTCACGAGAGGAACTACCCTACTCACGATTTGGAGTGGCAAAGATGGTTTTGTCTTTGAAGATATGGAGGCACTACCTTTATGGGAGCACTCTTCTTGCTTTCGGCCGATCACAAGAGCTTGAAGTACTGCTCGATCGAAAGAGCTCAACATGCGTCGGCGAAGATGGACGTAATTTCTCAAGGACTATGACTTTACGTTGGAATACCATCCGGTAAGGCTAACGTAGTAGCGGATGCATTGAGCGAAAGAGCGTTTTAACCTCAAAGAATGATGATCAAGGAGTTAGAGATGCTCGAGAAGTTCCGAGACTTGAAGTTGAGTGTGGAAGTTTCACCGGGGAAGCTGAGATTTGGTATGCTTACCATTTCTAACAGATTGTTGGACGAGATCCGAGACCAGCAGGTTCATGACGAGCTCCTACAAGAGAAGGTCCAGTTGATAGCGCAAGGGAAGGCGACAGAATTCCAAGTCGGAACGGACAACATCTTAAGATGTAATGGCCGAGTATGTGTACCTAACGTAGCGGAGCTGAGAAAGTTAATACTTGACGAAGCGCATAAGAGTAATTTTAGTATTCACCCAGGAGTTACGAAGATGTATCAAGACTTGAAGAAGCATTTTTGGTGGTCCGGAATGAAGAAGCAAGTGGCTGAGTACGTAGCTTCGTGTTTAACGTGTCAGAAAGCGAAGGTGGAGCACCAACGACCTGCGGGAATGCTACAATCGCTTGACGTACCAGTATGGAAATGGGATAGTATTTCCATGGATTTCGTTGTAGGTTTACCGAAGACGCAGGAGAATGATTCGATTTGGGTGATCGTCGACCGACTGACCAAATCGCCATTTCTTACCAGTGAGGTCGACATACAACGTGGAAAAGCTGACCGAGATCTACATCGCGGAGATAGTGCGACTTCATGGTATACCCTCTTCAATCGTGTCGGACCGAGATCCGAAGTTCACGTCTCATTTTTGGAGGGAATTGCAAGAAGCGATGGGAACCGAGCTCAGGCTTAGCTCGGCATATCATCCCCAAACCGGTCGGGCCGAGAGAACGATCCAATCGCTTGAAGATTTGTTGCGAGCGTGTACCTTAGATCACCGAGGAAGTTGGGACGATGTCTTACCATTGGTGGAGTTCACCTACAATAACAGTTTCCATGCGAGTATTGGAATGGCACCTTTTGAAGCACTGTATGGACGGAAGTGTCAGACGCCTCTTTGTTGGTACCAGGAGGGCGAGCATTCTGTTGTGGGACCAGATATGATCCAGCAGACTACGGAGAAGATCCGTTTGATCAGAGATAGGATGCGAACGTCGCAGAGCCGACAGAAGAGTTATGCAGACCAAAGACGTCGACCACTCGAGTTCGAGGAAGGAGAACATGTATTTCTTAGAGTTACCCCCACTACTGGAGTTGGTCGAGCGATCAAATCCAAGAAACTTACCCCTAAATTTATTGGACCTTATCAGATTCTTCGTCGTATCGGTCCAGTGGCATATCAGATTGCCCTGCCACCCTTCTTGTCAAACATTCATGACGTCTTCCACGTCTCACAGTTGCGAAAGTATATTTCCGACCCTTCTCATGTTATCGAACCGGATATGATTCAACTGAAGGACGACCTATCTTTCGAAGCATCACCAGCAAGAATTGTTGACCGGAAAGCCAAACAGTTGCGGAACAAAGAGATTCAACTTGTCAAAGTTGTGTGGGATCAGAAGACTGGAGATGCGACTTGGGAGCTGGAAGAGAAGATGAAGACTCAGTACCCTGAACTCTTTCATGGTAAGTAACTTATTTGCAATTTCGAGGACGAAATTTTTTAGAGGGAGAGATTGTAACACGATGAAGAGATCGATCGAGTGCATTAGTCAGCCGAGGTCGCGTCGCATCGAAATGGTGAGGAGGTCGTATACCGAGCTGAGGAGACCGCGTGCACTAGCTGTCGAGCTGATGAGGTCGCGTACCGAGCTGAGGAGGTCGCATGTCGAACTGAGGAGGCCGCGTGCACGAACTCGTGTTAGAGCCTTGTGCGCTTGCACAAGCACTCTGATCGACCTCGTGTCGAGACTGTAACACTCGTATTTTTACGAACGTTATTTAGCGTTAATGATTCTATTGTTTGTAATATTTATATTATCGGTTTGCAGTCCTCGTCGCTGTGTTTGTAGATCTTTAACCTATAGATTAGAGGGTAATCATGAGAAATGAGAGATTAGATGGGTAGAATGATTGATGGGATTAGCATCTCATAACAGTAGTTACACGTCACTTATTTGTGTTTTTAAAAAAAAGGAAAGATTCATTTAAAGGGGTTTCTTGACCAGCTGTATATTCGATCAGCCCCTCACAACCCTCACTTTCTCTTTTCTTCTTTCTTCTTCTCTGAGTTTCCTCTTCCTCTCCAAAACTTCCATCGAAGAACCTTGAGTTTTATCGAGCTTCTGCATAAACTTTCTTCATCAACCTTGTTCCTCATCATCTCCTCGACATATATCACCATCTCGACCATCATTTGAGGTATGAAAAACAGAATTTTCTCTTCCTTCATGCTACTGTTTAGCGCCACTTCTTCCCTCCATTTTAGCTAGTTTTTATGCTTCCAAATCATGTCATATTGATAGGTTTTCTTCTTCATGATGAAAATATTTTTCAGAAAACATAAACTTAGATTGTGATTAATTTGTGTGTAATATGCTACTTGATTTTAAGCTTGAGTTAATACTTAGGAAAAATGGCTTTGACTGATGATATGTATGAAAGATGTTTTAATAAAATTATTAGAGAAAAGGAGTTTTAATATTTACTTGGGTTGTAGTTAAGATTGGGGTAATGAGAGCTAAGTGTTATTAGAACCCATAGATAGAACTAAGTTGTGCTTGTATTAGGAAGTCTGATTCCCGAGATCGTGTGATTTCCGAATCGAGGTGTACGGGAGAGCGAACCCGAGGACGTGGGAGCGATGGGATCCAGATCGAGAAGCTATGCGTGTCGAGGTCGTGAGAGCCGCACGTGTCGAGATCGAGTGAGAGAGAAGTCGTTGTCGAGCTCGTTTGAAGACAGTAGTGTTGAGGTCGTTGTCGGCGGCGTAGCTTGGAGTTGATAAGGGCACTTCTAAACATTCTAGGATTTTTATTGTTATATTCCTATGTATGGATTCCTTGATTTGCTTGTCGAGCATGTAATGTTGTGATATGATTGAGTTATGCATTATTTGAGATGAGATAGGATATATGCCAGCAATTGCGTGGTACTGTCGAGTGAGCTTTTTTTCATATTAAGCATGTTCTCTTATTTGATGTACGGGCAAGTAATTTTAAGCGTCACTCTTTGAATATTGTAAGCGGAGAGCTGTTCATCGAGTGAGCGAGCTAGGCGAGTCGTTATGACGTTTTTGAGCCGTGACCCGGATAACTGAGGGTGCTAGGTCCCCTTTGTTTACGGGAGATTGACTAGACGTCGCAGCGTAGGAACCGGGTACTGCATATCTAGGGAGAAGCGAAAGATCCCAAGGCTACGGCTGGTATGTCAGTTGATGGATCTGCGTCTGCTTTCCGGAATAATTGTCGAGTCGAGAGAAATGGATAGCGAGTTGAGTCGAGTTTAGAGTGAGATGGTCGAGTCACGTTCTGTGAATGATATACTTTGCTGTTTACTTATTTCTGTATGCCTGGATTATCTTGAATTGTTGAGAAGTTGACCCTTTCCCGTGGTGCCTTCAATCCATGATGGTTACCCAGGCGAGGTCGAGGGTGCAGGGAACTCGACAGCAGATGATGGCGAGGAGGACCTCGACGAGGATCAGGGCGACGACCTCTACTTGTCGTGATTTGCTTTGTCTATGTTTTTGTGTATAGTGGTTGTGACCAGTTGGGCCGGTTATGTTTTGTTATTACAGGGTAGACTGGCGGTTTACTTTTGGAGTAGCCCCCTGCGTGGGTGTCTGCCGGAAGTACCCCCAGGGTATGATTGCTCTCTTGAAGTCGTCATACCTTAGGTGTATTTTCTTCGTACATTATTACTCTGTCTTTTTTTTGTATGCACTTTTTATATCTTGTATATATAAGTATGTACTTGTTATACCTGCGTGTTGTCATTTAGGACTTAAGTCTTGTGCCTTAGTTGCACCATGTTTTGAAAAGTCAGAATTACTACGATGTGCACGAGCTGGTCTTAAAAATAATAATAGACCGTACTTTTCTAAAGGGCACAAGAGTATCGTTTTAAAACTCATCGCATACAGGGTAACTTGAGCTCGGTGTGTTGAGCTCGGTAACTCGAGCTCGGTATGTTGAGCTCGGTAGCGGTCCGGAAACGGGTCGTTACAATTTCCATTGAATTAAAATTTAACAAGACATTGTCTAAAATTATAAATTCTTTAACAGTTGTAGATTAATAATTATAAATTTGGAATTTTCTGTTTTAGAGTTATCATTTGAATGTAGACTAAATTGTGTAATTTATTTAGATACAATTTTTATGAATTCATATAAAAAAATTCGAAACTATCTTTCCATAAATGCTATTGTCATTAGCTAATTGCATCGTAAAGAAAAGTGATTAAATGTGAATTTAATTTAAAAATTACGTTCAAAATTACTATCAATTGTTTTAAATGAAATTGCCAATTTAAAAAAGGATGAAATTATAAGGTCAATAACAATAATATTGATTGCATCAAAAAAAGTATTGATCGTATTATATTTCCCGATCGTTGCCTTTAAACTTGAGTGGCATAATTTCTTTTTTCTTTTCAAAAAGTAATATATTCTATTGCATGACAATGTGTTTTGTACCAGTTCACAATTTTTTTGGTATTATCAATTATAAAAGGAATTTTATGAGTTCAATACGAACTTGGCTTTTGAGAGGCTTTCGAATAGCAATGCAAGATGTAGGTTTGTTTGATATTCACATGGAGGGTTATCCTTTCACTTGGACTTTTGTGAAGGATACAGAGTATGCTATTGAGCAACGATTGGATAGAGCTATGGGAACGAATGAGTGGTTGCATTTGTTTCCTAGAAGGCGGTTATTAAATTTGATAGCCTCTTTTTCTGACCACTCTCCCATCTTGTTGCAACCGAATGGGCCTCGAGAAGATTGTTTTAATTGGACCTTTAGATTTGAAAACTGGTGGCTTCGAGAACCAGGTCTCGATGATGTTGTTACTCGCAGTTGGGCCCAACGCTATAACTCATCTATTCAGTCTAAGTTGCATTTGTGCGCTGGTGATTTGGGCCGGTGGGGAAAGTCCATAAAGATGAGCTTCCGAAAAGAGATTGAGTGTTGCACGACCTAGTGATGTGTTCGAAATAGCATATAGTTTAGTGTTAGTTTTGCATTGTATCTTAGTCATTTTAGCCTTTTTAATCCATGCTATTTATGCATTTTGTTTGATTTGAATAATACACTTGGTGTTGGTTCTTTTGTGCTTAAAGGAAGGTATTTGACCTTAGGAAATGGAGAAAAAACGCTTGGACGGACGTTGGGACCAATTTGGAGGTCAAGGCATCAAAAAATGAGCAAGATCAGGTGAAGCACGGTCGTGCTTCAATGAGCCTAGATTCCTCAATTTCCAGCGCAATTCAGTGCATTCCACCTCCAGGCCATGCCGCCTAACACAGTCGTGCCTCAGATCCTTTGATTTACGTACGGTTACACAATGCAGCATGACCAGCCCGTGCCTTGAAGCACGGCCGTGAACATGGCAAAAAACACAAGAAAGGGGGTTTGAATTGGGTTTTAGAAATCTTTTCGCAAATGTGTGTTTATGAAAACTTTTCAAAGCAACTCTTTAATAAAATAAAGCAATAAGTAAATAAAGAGAAGAGAGAAGAGAGTGACACAGTGATTTATACTAGTTCACTATCACCTGATAGCTACGTCTAGTCCCTTCACACACTTGAAGGATTTTTCCACTATAATCAACCTGATTACACTTGAGAGTATAATACTCCCAAACTGGCTATACTCACAACTTCTTAGAACGACTTAGTGCAGTCAAGCCTCTAAGGAATACAGCCTCTACTGGGCTAAATACAATGTTCAAAAATGATTTGAAACAATATCAAAATAACTCTCACATAGAGGATATACAATGAAAGACTTAAGCACAATGAATAGCTTTCAAACTGAAAGGGTAAAAACAATTAAGTGCTTTGTTCAATGTGATCTCAGATACTTGGAATAATTCTTGGTTGCTCACTTCGTTTCACAACGCTAACCTTCTTCAGTGGGTGAAGTAAGGTATTTATAGCTCGGGTTGTGAATAGTGCTATTGTGACCTAACAACTTTTTTCACCTAGGTCAAAGGCTTCAGATCCCCTTTTTGTGGCTTTAGCAAGTCACGTCGTTTTCCACTCTGCTCAAAGCATACTGACATAGCAGACAAAATCAAAATGTTTGTCTCTTGTGAGCTTTTTGAATATTAGACCCTTCGAGAGCAAGTTTCCTGATGACTATATTCGTTGACATTCCCTTTGGCCTTTGATACATCGTACATTAAAATGCTTCATCAATGAGGTCTCTTAAAAACATGAAGTAGCCTTAAATGAACTTCAGTCTGTTTTCCTATCAGAGCCACACTGTTTACCAGAGTGAGCTTGAAACAGAGGTGAGTTCTTCAGCACAAAATTTGTTGGCCTTTCATATAAGAGAGTCATGAAGAATTGGACGAAGGCTTTCATAGAGTAGTCTATCCAAAGTCTGTTTATGCGTTGACTGAATACCAGAGCGTTGACCAAAAACAGAGTGTGTCTCACTAGAGCAAGGTCTACCAGAGCGTTGACTAACACCAGAGCGTTGACCAAATCAGAATTTGTCTTACCAGAGCTTGGTTCACCAGAGCGTTGACTAATCAATTAGAGTTGACTAAGCCAGAGCATAGTCTTGCCAATGTTGATTACCAACAGAGTTGACCAAGTCAGAGTATGGTCTTACCAGAGCGTTGACCACTAACAGAGTTGACCATTTCAGAGCAAGGCTTTCAGACGATGACGTCAGCGTGTTTTCAGAGGATCAATTCCAGACTTAGATTTATGGATCTAAGTGTGAAATTCAATTCACAATTTCACTAAGTCTTATGAGACAATTTCTTCTGATGAATAGTGATTTACTGCACACTAACAAACACATCAGAGGATAAATTGTTCTATTAACTATTTGTTATCATCAAAACAATTAAGGGTCATTGTTTCTGAATCTACTTGATTCCAACAATCTCTCCCTTTTTGATGATGACAAATACATATATTGATTAACAATTTTTCTTTAGAAAAATATTTATTTAGAATAATTTCAGATGCTCCCCCTGAATTAAGCACATATAAATATTTTCTAAGTGCAAAATCACATCAAATGAATGTATCATTTCAGAGCATAAAATATCAGAGCTTAAATAAACAGATAGATCTTTCAGAGCATATGCTTCATTCCAAGTTAATGTATCAGAGTAAATAATGCACAAATGCAATGTATGATGACACTTGGTTGATACATCGGGTTCATCAATTATTCTATAAATCTATATTTTCTTCTCCCCCTTTTGTCATCAGACAAAAAGGTTAAGAATAAATAAAGAACATCATAGTCAAAATATTATTTGAGAAAGATATAGTTAAATCAGTAAGAGTCAAAAATTGATTTCATTAATCAAAAAGGCCAAATTACAAAAATTTAACTAAAGAAAGATAAATAACATGCTAAAAACAAGATGGTAAAAATCCTAAAGGCTGTCTAAGGCTTAGGCAACCGATCCAAAATGGCCTGCAGCATATCAGTAACAACATCATGCTTCCTCTCTGAAGCTTCCAAATGCTTCTTAGTAGTTTCCATATATTTCATGAAGAGCTTGTTATCTTCAACAAGCTGATACAAGACTTCCTAAGGAACAACTACAGAACGACTTGCAGATGTAGAAGCAGATCCAGAACCAGAGGTAGATGGCTGAGTGATCATAGCAGTTAAAGCAGGAGGAAGAGTAACAGTTTCTGTAGCAGGTGGAGGTGGAGGTGGAGGAATAGGTGCAGGTGGAGCAGGTTCAAGTTCCCAAACTGCAGGGATGCTTCTCCTTTGAGGCACATTCCAAGTAGAAGCAGCAACTAATCTTCTATTCCTTTCAAGTTGATCATTTTTGTGTTGTTCAAACCAGTTATGCACAAATTGCCAATTGGCAAGAAGGTCATCTTGAGCCTGTGCAGACAGAACTTCATCCATTCTTTCTTCTTCAATGATTTTCCAATCTTGATACTCACGGTATCTCTTAGCCTTAAGACACTTAAAACCAGCAATCAGGTGTGGAAAGCATTCAGGCACAATTCTTGCTTCCCGTTGGTTGGGAGGAGGCTCACAACCAATCTGAACAATGGGGCCAGGGGGTGCAGGAAGAAGCAGGGTTGGAGGGTCAATAATGGAAACATCATTATCATCAGAATCAAGACCTTGACTTACCTCAGAGGCAATTACAGCTGTAATGACTAGGTCATCCTCTTCCATTAGTTCTGCAGTAGATTCTGATTCAGCCAAAATTGGTGAATGGGGTGTAGAAGGGAATTGTAGTGAAAAAGGTACAAGAATTGCAAGTTGAAAAGTGGAGTCAGGTGGAGGTTGAAGGATAAAGAGGGGTTGTGCTTCACAAACAGTATCAGAGCCAGGTGAAGGGGATAAGGGTTCCTGGATAATAGGCTTAGGTTTTGTTTCAGTGAAAGGTTCGGGTTGTGAAGGTATGTTGAGGTCAGGTTGAATCAATGGAGGTGATTGAGGTCTAGGTGGTGATTTGGGGCTAAGTGGAGGAGTAGTAGGTTTCGGTTGTGGTGAAGGTGTTTTGGTTGTTTATGGTTGAGGTGATGGAATGTGAGTGGTTTGTGGTGGTGGTGGTGGTGCAGAAGTAGAGGTTGTGGGGTGAACAATTGCAATGAGCTCAATATAAGGAATTGAGACTTTGGAGGTAGGTCTCTGTCTCTGTCTCTATCTTAATGGAACAACATCTTCTTCATCATCATCAGATGAAGATGAGTCAGAAGAATCAGAGAGTGATGGGCAGAAGAAATTCTTTTGAAAGTTTTGAGAATTTCTTTTTCAAAGCTTTATACTCAGTGTTGAGCTTAGAAGACTCATCAAAAAGTTCATCAAAAGCTATTTCAATATCAGAAGATGGATTAGAATCTACCTCTTCATCTTCTTCTTCACTGTCTGACCCTATAGTAGCCATTTGAGCCATGTTTGTTTGTTCCTCATCATCGTCAGACGAAGATGAATCAGAATCATCCCATGTTGCCATGCGACCTTTCTTCTTCTTGCTTTTGAAACCACATTTCCTTGGTTTCTCGAGTTGTGGACATTCAGACTTGAAATGTCCTGGCTTTTTGCATTCGTAACAAGTAGCTTGGCTTTTGTCCTTGTAGTCCTTCTTATCCTTTAAGTCTTACCTTTCCCTTGAGTCCTTCTTGTGGAACTGCTTCCTGAACCTCCCTTTGTTTTTCCACATACGTTGAATTTTCCTTGATATTAAGGAAATTTCTTCGTCTATGTCTCCATCGCTCTCATCAGACGATACTTTGTCTGTTTCCAGTTCAACTTGTAGAGCTTTAGAAGAAGATGCTTTGTTTGTAGATTTCAAAGCAACAGACTTTGATTTCTTGGGAGGTTTTTCTTCATCTAGCTTAAGCTCATGAGCTCTTAAAGAACTCAGAAGATCTTCAAGTCGCAAGGCATTCGGGTCCTTTTCTTCTTGAATAGCAGTGACCTTAGGTCTCAACTTCTTTGGGAGGCTTCTTAAGATTTTCTTTACGTGATCAGCAATGGTATAACTTTTCTTAAGAACCTTTAGACCATGAGCTAGTGTTTGGAATCTTCCAAACATAGTTTCAATGCTTTCACCCTCTTCCATTTTGAAGAGTTCATATTGTCTAACCAAGATATTAGCTTCGGTTTCTTGCACTTGGGAAGTACCCTCATAAACCAAGGCCAATGAGTCCCAAATCTCCTTGGCAGTATCATTATTTCTGCATTTCTCGTATTCCTTCTCAGAGATAGCACAGATAAGGAAATATCTTGCTTTCTGATATAGTTGATAAGCTTTCTTATGCTCTTCTGTCCATTTATCCCTAGGAATGGGATTTTCTTTGGAATCAACTGGTTCGGTGTATTGTTTTTGAACCATATCCCAGAGTTCGAGTTGTTGAGACTCGAAGAAGGATTTAACTTTATCTTTCCAATAGTCGAAGTTTGTTCCGCTGAACAAAGGAGGACTGTTAACGTGACCATTGGCTTCGTTGCTTGCCATGAATAAATAATAAGATCTTTTTCTCTTACACTGTTAAGTGCTCAACCAAGAGGCCGAGCTCTGATATCAATTGAACGTGGCAAAAAACACAAGAAAGGGGATTTGAGTTGGGTTTTAGAAATCTTTTCGCAAAGCTTGTGTGTTTATGAAAACTTTTCAAAGCAACTCTTTAATAAAATAAAGCAATAAGTAAATAAAGAGAAGAGAGTGGCACAGTGATTTATACTAGTTCACTATCACCTGATAGCTACGTCTAGTCTCTTCACACACTTAAATGATTTTTCCACTATAATCAACTTGATTACACTTGAGAGTATAATACTGCCAAACTGGCTATACCCACAACTTCTTAGAACGACTTAGTGCAGTCAAGCCTCTAAGAAATACAGCCTCTACTGGGCTAAATACAATGTTCAAAAATGATTTGAAACAATATCAAAATAACTCTCACAGAGAGGATATACAATGAAAGACTTAAGCACAATGAATAGCTTTCAAACTGAAAGGGTAAAAACAATTAAGTGTTTTGTTCAATGTGATCTCAGATACTTGGAATAATTCTTGGTTGCTCACTTCGTTTCACAGCGCTAACCTTCTTCAGTGGGTGAAGTAAGATATTTATAGCTAGGGTTGTGAATAGTGCTATTGTGACCTAACAGCTTTTTTCACCCAGGTCAAAAGCTTCAGATCCCCTTTTTGTGGCTTTAGCAAGTCACGTCGTTTTCCACTCTGCTCAAAGCATACTGACATAGCAGACAAAATCAGAATGTTTGTCTCTTGTGAGCTTTTTGAATATTAGACCCTTCGAGAGCAAGTTTCCTGATGACTATATTCGTTGACATTCCCTTTGGCCTTTGATACATCGTACATTAAAATGCTTCATCAATGAGGTCTCTTAAAAACATGAAGTAGCCTTAAATGAACTTCAGTCTGTTTTCCTATCAGAGCCACACTGTTTACCAGAGTGAGCTTGAAACAGAGGTGAGTTCTTCAGCACAAAATTTGTTGGCCTTTCATATAAGAGAGTCATGAAGAATTGGACGAAGGCTTTCATAGAGTAGTCTATCCAAAGTCTGTTTATGCGTTGACTGAATACCAGAGCGTTGACCAGAAACAGAGTGTGGTCTCACTAGAGCAAGGTCTACCAGAGCGTTGACTAACACCAGAGCGTTGACCAAATCAGAATTTGTCTTACCAGAGCTTGGTTCACTAGAGAAATGAGTGACACTGTGATTTATACTATTTCACTATCACCTGATAGCTACGTCTAGTCCCTTCACACACTTGAAGAATTTTTCCACTATAATCAACCTGATTACACTTGAGAGTATAATACTGCCAAATTGGCTATACTCACAACTTCTTAGAACGACTTAGTGCAGTCAAGCCTCTAAGGAATACATCATCTATTGGGCTAAATACAATATTCAAAAATGATTTGAAACAATGTCAAAATAACTCTCACAGAGAGGATATACAATGAAAGACTTAAGCACAATGAATAACTTTCAAATTGAAAGGGTAAAAACAATTAAGTGCTTTGTTTAATGTGATCTCAGATACTTGGAAAAATTCTTGGCTGCTCACTTCGTTTCACAGTGTTAACCTTCTTCAGTGGGTGAAGTAAGGTATATATAGCTAGGGTTGTGAATAGTGTTGTTGTACCTAACAGCTCTTTTCACCTAGGTCAAAAGCTTTAGATCCCTTTTTTATGGCTTTAGTAAGTCACGTAGTTTTTCACTCTGCTCAAAGCATACTGACACAGCAGACAAAATCAGAATGTTTGTCTCTTGTGAGCTTTTTGAATATTAGACCCTTCGAGATCAAGTTTCCTGATGATTATATTCGTTGACATTCCCTTTGGCCTTTGATACCTCGTACATTAAAATGCCTCATCAACGAGGTCTCTTAAAAACATGACGTAGCCTTAAATGAACTTCAGTCTGTTTTCCTATCAGAGCCACACTGTTCACCAGAGTGAGCTTGAAACTGAGGTGAGTTCTTCAGCACAAAATTTGTTGGCCTTTCACATAAGAGAGTCATTAAGAATTGGATGAAGGCTTTCATAGAGTAGTCTACCCAAAGTCTGTTTATGCGTTAACGGAATACCAGAGCGTTGACCAAAAACAGAGTATGGTATCACTAGAGCAAGGTCTACCAGAGCGTTGACCAAATCAGAGTTTGTCTTACCAGAGCTTGGTTCACCAGAGTGTTGACTAATCAATCAGAGTTGACTAAGCCAGGGCATAGTCTTGCCAATGTTGATTACCAACAGAGTTGACCAAGTCAGAGTTTGGTCTTACCAGAGCGTTGACCGCCAACAGAGTTGACCATTTCAGAGCAAGGCTTTCAGATGATAACGTCAGCGTGTTTTCAGAGGATCAATGCTAGACTTAGATTTATGGATCTAAGTGTGAAATTCAATTCACAATTTCACTAAGTCTTCTGAGATAATTTCTTCTGATAAATAGTGATTTATTGCACACTAACAAACACATTAGAGGATAAATTGTTCTATTAACTATTTGTTATCATCAAAATAATTAAGGGTCATTGTTTCTGAATCCACTTGATTCCAACAGGCCATGCTGCGACAGCCCCTAGAATTCGAAATTTAACATTTTTACGCATTTTACTTGGTCTTTCTCCTAATTTTTGACCTAGACAATAAATAGGATGGGAAAACACTGAACCAGGGTCGAACTTTGATATTTTGGAGGCACGGTGAAGGATAGAATTCAATCTCTTCCTCTCCTCTTCTTGAATTTCTGGTTTGGTTTCTCGTTTCTATGAGTAGCTAAAGTCTTTTAGGCTAGGGTTAGATGAATCTTGTTGAAACTCTTTTGAAGTTGGTTCTATTACATTAATGCAAGTTTATTTCATTTCAATTGAGCTTCCAATCTCCATGCTTAATGCTTTTTGATACTTAGCCGCTATTGAATCGATTTGGGGTTTTTCATGATGATTGGGAATTGGGTGAAGAACTTGAACTGAGATTGGTAGTCGTAATCATGATGAGTATAGGAATATAACTTTGTGATTACGTGTTCTTATGAATCACTATTCTTAATGTTTAACCTAATTATAAATCACCTAAGGGATTAGGGGTTTTAATTAGAGTAAAGGGTTTATGAGGCAAAAGATTGTCCTTAAACTAATTTAGCTGATTCGAACTTCAAATTGTATGAAATTGCTTGAGTTGATGTTAAAATAATTGCATGAGAGTGGATACAAAAGAATTCAACCCTTGGTCGTTTTTAATCACTCGAATTCAAATAGTTTGTTATTGTTATTGTTACCGTTACAAATATGCCAAATTTCAAATACCCAGAATTTGTTCTCGTTCAAAATAGATATCAAGTTTGTTAAGTTAAATAATTAATCACAATCCTCGTGGAGACGATACTCTTCTTATCACTTTATTACTTGTACGATTATGTACACTTGCCGAAATCCTTACCACCCAGTTAGAAAACCTTTGTGATAGGCATGACCTAACTAGTGTTCGCCACTTCAATAGATTGCACAAACGTTTGTCCAGGCTCACCATTTGTGAAGAAGACTTCTGGAGACAGCGATGGAAGGTTCTCTAGCTCAAAGAAGGTGATCTGAACACTAAAAAAACCTTCCATGCAGCAGCTTCTAATAGGCAGCGAACGAATAAAATTATGAAGTTAGAGCACACTGATGGCACTATTGCCGAAACTCAAGGTGAACTTTGTTCCGTTGCTAAATCTTACTTTTGTGATATTTTTGAATATCGTGCAGGTGTATACGATCCCATTCTTGAAGCTCTTTCTCCTTGCATCTCCATGGAGGATAATGATACTCTTACAGCTGCTTTCACAACTGAGGAATTCCATATAGCTCTTAACCAGATGCACTCTGATAAAACTCCTGGTTCGGATGGCTTTAGGCCGACCTTCTACAAACATTTTTGGAATTTATGTGGAATGGAGCTCTTTGCGGCTTGTACTTCTTGGCTAGAAACGAGCTCTATCCCGGACCCTATAAATGACAATCTAATTGCTCTAATTCCGAAGGTAGATACACCTACTTCTATGAAAGACTGGCGGCCTATCTTTCTTTGTAATGTTATTTACAAAATCCTGTCTAAGGTCCTGGCAAACCGTCTCAAGCCTTTGCTGCACAAATGCGTCTCTGAGACTCAATCTGCTTTTGTAGCCGGGCATTCTATTCTTGACAATGCCATGATGGATTTTGAGATCATTCACCACATGAAAAACAAGTCCACATGCAAAGTGGGTGAGGTGGCTTTGAAGATAGATATGAGTAAAGCTTATGATAGAGTGCACTGGGGGTACTTAAGAGCTATTATGGGCAAGATAGGATTCTCAGGTACTTGGATTAACTGGATCATGATGTGTGTTGAATCAGTTCAGTATTCAGTTTTGGTCAACAGAGAACCAGTAGGCCCTATTATTCCTGGTAGAGGCCTTAGACAAGGGGATCCTTTCTACCCGTATCTCTTTATTCTCAGTTTAGAAGGCTTGACCGCTCTCATCAATAAGGCAAAACGTAGTGGAGACCTCCATGGTGTAAAGATTTGTAGAGGTGCTCCCATTATTACTCATCTCTTGTTCGCAGGTGACTCCTTTTTATTCTTCAAGGCCCAAGTATCCGAGACTCTAGTTATGAAAGACATTCTTCATACATACGAGATTGCTTCGGGACAAGAAGTCAACTTCTAGAAATCTGAAGTTTTCTATAGTAAGAATGTTTTCTGGAGAACTGAGAGACACCTTGGTTTCCATCTTGAATGTTAGAATTTGCTTGGGGACCGGAAAATATCTGGGCCTTCAGTCTATGATTAGGAGGAGCAAGCAATCTTTGTTCAGCTTTATGAAGGATAGAGTGTGGAGGAAGATCAATTCTTGGAGTAGTAGAGCTCTCTCTAAAGGGGGTCGAGAAGTCATGATTAAATCTTTCCTACAATCCATCCCAACCTATTTCATGAGTTTGTTCCTTCTTCCTTCGTCTCTTGGGGATGAAAAAGAGAGACTTATGAATTCCTTTTGGTGGGGCTCTAGTGGCAGGGAAACCAAAGGTATAAAATGGCTTTCTTGGGATTGTTTATCTATATGCAAGGCCAAAGGGGCATGGGCTTTCGAAACTTATATGCTTTCAGTCTTGCCCTTCTTAGTAAACAAGCGTGGAGACTAATGAATGACCCTCTCTCGTTGGTAGCAAAGATGTTTAAATCCAAGTACTATCCCAACTCAGATTTTATGCATGCTACAGTTGGTGGTAATCCTAGTTTTGTATGGAGGCTAGGGTTTTACCGCAATGAAGGCGACTAGGGTTTTATGCGGAAGCGAGAGCCTCAAGACCGAGAGCTTTGATACCATGTAGGAAAGTATTTCTGAATAATATTGTATTGACTTAAAAAGGTATATACACACTAATCGTTGTTATATAGACTTCGCTAGACTTAAACCTAATGGGCCTGAGCAATGGGCCAAATAAATAAACTAAGTTACAATACAAAAGGTAAATATTTACTATTTACTCTAATTATTTACAATACTTCATATAATTTTTTGCATTTTTAAATATGAAGACTAATAGCACCGGTTCTGTTTTAAGAAATAAGAATTAGCAGCCCCGTTGTGATTTCATATCGAAAGCCATCTAACTTTTTTTTTTGTATTTGATTTTAAGTGGCTGTGTTACTGTTAATTTGAAATTGAAAACAACAAGAAGTGGGTATGGGAAGGTGAAGGATGATGAATTGGTTAATGGGTTTGGGACATTTTTTTACAAAGTTTCAATTTTGGGTTTTGTTTTGTTTTTATTGTGTTGTTGTCGTTATATTTGTGAAACATTTATTTAGAAGTAGAACAATAAAATGAACATACAAATTTTTTCCGAAAACAGAATAAGTTGATGTATTTCTCCGCGCGTCGGAGGAAGTTGTTAAGAGTTTCGGGTCTGTCCACCCCGACGTTGATACTCTTAAAGAATATTGGGGCAGCCACCATCAAATGTGTTGACCATGAAAAATAATGAAGAACTAATATCATTCAATGGATTTGGAGGCACTCCAACTCTTTTTTATGCAAGTAGGTATGCCCTTCACAAATCAGTAACAAGTCATCAAGGGTAAAAATTGCTGCTTAGTCTTACAGATTATAGTTGCTTCGGGTGAAAGTTTTACGATTATTGTGATCTTAGAAACATAAATTGGACTACAAATATTTAGAGTTCTTTTTGCTGTCTTGGTCAATTGGTTCACGGTAATTCTCAGAATATGTTACATGTCCACTGCATTGCAGTATACTGTATATATACAAGCATAGACTCCTTTGACCACTATAATAACTACTTTGACCATATGCAAATTTATTACACGTGCATTTTCTATTGATTTGAATTGGGCATTTTTCTATTCTCTACTATGTTAACAAACATGGTAAATTTAAGTTCATGGGAAATTCATTTATGTCCTCCTGATATTCCTCCACCCCCCTTAGAATCAATGCACCTGACATGTATTGTTAACTAGTAATATGACCCGTGCATTCGCACGGGTCGATTGCACTGCTTGGCACAAGAAATTGTAAAAAAATTCATAAACAATAAAATATTGTCTACTTTTTGTATTTTATTGTTGTCTACAATAAAATGGTCATGTAATAAAAACCTGCCACGAAAAACGTAGAGCGAGGGAATTATATTACAAATAAAAGAAAAACAAATCATCTATCTATATTAAATGTGTCCTTAAGACTACAATTTCTTTGGACATTAGGAGGAAATGGCATAAGAGAAGTATATCTCTACATTCTTAATGATAACGAAAGAGAAGCAAATTAAATAATACCACAAAAAATGTAACCTTTCATTTTGACAAAGATAACTAAAAGAAAAGAACAATTTTATTGAAAGATTGAGAATAGGAGAAAGGATTCTTCTCCAAGTGTTTCCCCTTACATTGCAATAAAAGATCTTTCGAGAATAAGATAACATTGGATCTGTCCAGAAACTAAAATACTAAGCACTAAGAGAATACCCTTGAGACACCAACTCAGCATTCCTTCTCACCAGAATAAAAAGACAAATTTGCTAAAATGCAAAAAATCTAGAAATAAAAGAGAAGAGATACTCATCAAATCCTTCACACGGGTCAATCACAATACCAATCCACTATAAGTAATATATGGAACTACCCTGAAAAAGAGGAGCTACCAATCAATTCCTTCACACATATTTCGCATCAAGTTAACTTAGTTACAGAATCAGCAATGGGGATTATAAAAAGATAAACAAAAGCCGATACTTAAGCTGATAGATATCAAAACATTTTTTAAATAAAAGAAAGAGGGAAAATATGTTGAGAAAGAGCACAACTTTTGATGGTCTCGCTGCACACAATACATGTTATAAAATCTCATAGTTGGAAACCATTTCACTTGAGGTTGTTTCATAATTTTATTTTTCAAGAAAAGGGAAATTTTGAAAAGAGAGAAATGGATATGAAATGCCAAAGAAGAAAGCATGCAGGAAAAAATACAGAATGGGGAATGAGGAAATGCATCAAAATAAGAAAGGATTCATTAATGTCCATTATCAGATAATTGAAAAAAAATTCATAAATGGATAATCTGCAAGGATTTGAAAGGATTCATTAATGTACAATATCAAAGAATTGAGCCGGATTTGAAAGAATTCATTATCGTATCAAAGAATTCATTAATGTGCAATTTGTGTACATGAAAAATTGTTTTAATCACATTTAGTTTCCCCAATTTTGTAGGTCGACTCCACTGTACACATGAACACATTTTGAAATTTGTAGATGCAAAAGTATGAAAAGTACAAACAACCTTTGAATCTATTTTCCCATAAAGTTCTAGGGGGTGATTGAGTGAAAACTACCTATGTACATCAGTACCCTGTACTAACATATGTAGAGAAAAATGCAAACAAATATAATGCATAAGAGAAAAAAAGATGCATACATATAAAGTGAGATACATTGTGAAAATATTGGCCAAGTCATGCCTTAGATGGCCCGTGTTGCCGCTAGTATCAATAAAAACAATTAAGTGCAACTATTTATATGCTTCTAGGCTTCTAGTTAATTGCATTCCCAGAGCTACATTGTGGAAATATCGTCAGATGCCTGTGGGTAAATTTCATTCGTAGTATAACTACTCATGATTTGATAGAAGGGATTAGAACCAAAGCATAACAACCATTGATACAATTAAGAAAGAATACAAATCTAAAGGACTCCATCTTACCTTTCCTGAAGCATCCCTTTGTCCTGTAGAACCAAGACTTCTATGTAATAATGATGTGGGATGATGGCATTCCCTTAAATTTATGCCCCTTCATTACACCCTGGAAATAGAAAAAGATAGTTAAAGTTAACACTCATGTAACTGAGAAGACTTAGATCAAAATATAACTTTAAAATACAACCTCTATTTATTAGTTGTCTTAATTTATCTCCATCTATTTCATGGAAGAGTAAATAACCTTTCATTCCAATTTAATTCCTAAAACTGGAATAAGAGTAGATCTCCTTCCATGACGAGTTTATCACAATGAAAGTTTACAAAAAAGCATTGCAATATAAATCTCTGCAAAGAAATTGACCAAGTAAAAGAGCCGTGATTAGAGCTTGATCCACCCCACAAGAAAATGCTAAATAATATAAGCTTAAATAGAAATAATATTTGAAGCTCATTACACCTCCCCGCCATTCGGATTCGAGAAGGTCATCCGCTTTCTCGCTTATCTTTACTAAAAGTTAAACATTGTATACGAAACCAAAAAACTAACGAATGAAAGATCAAAGAACAACAAAATTTAGATTTTAAAGAAAAAGTCAGAATAAAAGAAGGTATATAAAATAACTCCTTTGACCATAATGCATGTGTAAAAATCGGCATCTAGAGCATGATGAGCGAAAGTGTCCTAAAAATTACTTGATCCATCGAACATGATTCAAATGCTACAAAATTTAATATGAAACATCCCAACATACATATAAACATGTCTATATTTTAGTATTTCAAGAAAACATCATAGAAAAGTACAGTTTTAAATTAAACTTTCTAACACACATATTAATATGTCCATATTTCTAAATTTCACAAAATGCATGCAAGATCTGTGACTTCAATATTTTTCACCCCATTTAAACCATCAAATGAACTGCAAACACAAATTTCTTAGGTCATTCAAAGTCTTATAAAGCCAATAGAAACCATAGTTCATGTCCAATATCTTTTCTTGGTCAAACATGAATCATGAAATATAGAAAAATATTCTTAAGTCGATAATTTGAACCATGTGCATTGTTTACATAATGAGGAATCAAGTGACAGAATGAAAGTTGCATAGTAAGAAGTTTTCAAAATATCAAAATATCAGATCTAATATGTAACAGTTTGATGCTTCTTTGTGGATAACCATGACTTTCTCCAATCCATGGTCATGTGTAATGAACAAACTTGACTGAACACATCTGCAAAATGAGTAACCACAAAGTTTTGGTGACTTAAAATTACAATACAATTGAAATCGCATATTAGTGATAGCAATCAAGTCAAATCAGCTTACATATTTGAAATGAGATTGAAAATCTGATATGCACAATAGTAAAGGGTGATACACAAAATCTGATCTGCACAATAGTACAGGACAACAAAAGTTTCAAGTAAAATCTTCTAATTTATTTTCGTTGATTGTTATTCTTTACATATTAATTTATGTGCAATACTGGTATTATAGATGTGATATAGAGGAATATCTTTTCTATTTGTCAAGTACATTAGAAGTTCAATATTTTGTGAAGACACTAACATAATTAAGAAGTATTTAATTTTCAGCATGCAATTGCAAGCTGTTCTGCAATTGAAGAATGAATTGAAAGTTTGAACAAAAAAGTTGTTTAACATTAATGGAACAGGTAGTTTGGCTAGGCTCATCACCAAAAGACTTATCCGTATAAATATTGTGTTAATTGAATGGCTTAATCTCACTAAAATAGATGCCGATACTCACATGATTAAAAATTGAAAATCAGTCCTTAAAAGAAAGAAAAATATATGCAAGTGAACAAATATAACTCAGCAAGACATATGACATAATATAAGTTCGTAAGAAATGAATATTTCATTCTATTAAAAGGATCAAAGACCTTGTTGAAACTAATCCCTAAACAAAATGTTCACTTAGCAAAAACACCAACTACATTCACTTAGTATAATATTGTTTCTGTGATGCTTGGTGGGTAATTGATGCAGTAATATTTATGCAGTAGTCAATGAACAGGAAACATTTTTTGTCATACCTCAACAGTAAAGTACCGTAGTTGGTCTCTTGAATCCTAAATCCTTGTTCTAATATGCACAGCTCCAAATGTTCATACCGTGTCGACATTCATCTTGACTGTGATTTTCCCGTGCAGTTGTTTTTATCTGTCGAACTTCTCCTTCCTTTAGAACTATGAGAGCCTAAAAAATAAGTGATGAAAAGGGAAGCTAATAAAGTTAAATGAAACAAAGCAAGCTATCAAACTGAGCCAAATGTCTTCAAATCAAGGTACCAATGTGTTCAAATCAAGCTATTCTCCTCCCTTTATGCAGCAGTCCCTGATGAAATTCCCATCTGCATAAGACATTCATATAATCAGTATAAGGATGGATGAATGTGAGAATATACCTAACATGAGAATACCAACATTTAACATACCAAAATCTAGAACTGACACGAGGTTTGCTAACATATCAACATTTAGCAAATAAGAATATACATGTACATTGATACATGCCTGACAATTGCTTTCATGAACAGTGATACATGCCTGATAATGTCCCTTTCCTATAGAATCATGAAAGCCAAACTCAATTAAAACTTTTAGCAAATGGCTTCACTAAGAGAGATATATTGGAGAAGAAAAAAAATGAAAAAAACAATGACCTTGCTTTCTTTCCCCTGCAATGACCTTGCTTTCTTTCCCCTGCCAAACCACTCATGAATTCTCCTGTATAATAATGATTGCAATGAAGACCAAATCAAATAAATAAAAAAGGTATATCCATACCAACATGGAGTAGCTAACAATGATAAACAATATGAGTTGGTGTTGATATAATCCACTCAAATCATTTAAGACCTATCAATATAATATTTTCATCAAGCATGTAGATTTTTTAGATAGTAGGCATGTATTAAAGATAGGTGGCATATGGCCCAGAAATTAAAGTTCAATTTAATATTTTATATAGCAAAGAGCAATCAAACATTGTACATGGCCCATAAATTAAACTTTAATCTTTGTACCAATACTTGCTTAATAAAAACTTGAACTTTAATATAAAAACACCTACCTAGCTCAAGAATAGCTTACTTCAATACCTTGTTGTTAAATTGTTCTATCACCAGCAGCATGGCCACCGACAATGGTAAGATACTGCACAAAAAATTTTGAGCATAATAGAGCATTGTTCTTGTTTTATTCCCAACAACATTTACAACATTATAGATTTACATCAGAAATTCACAAAAATACTAAAGATAAATTAGTGAAAATGTGCAAAAAGCTGAATAAATATAAGAAAGACAAAAAAGGAGTTACTATAGTCAGGAGTTACTACACCAAAGCCAAGAAATGTCCAGGGAGGTAGAGGAAGAATCCTCAAATAAGAAAAGAAGCCCGCCAATGTCACCAACATATAATTTGAGGCTCAAACTAACCATGGTTTTCCAGGAATAACCTACCTAGAGCAGTAGGTAATAGAAACATCATATTTTCAAGACACACCCACAAAAGTTGCATATCCAAACAGTATGACATCAAAGGAGAAATAATAGGATACAAATAAATAATTTAATTTATTCTCTAGTTCCTTCCTTGTCTACGTATGGTAAAATGCTAAGACAACATAATAAAATATGGTTTGTTCCTTTGTTTACTGTCAAGTATGCAATGATTATGTACATAAGTTTAGATGCATCATAAGGCAGTTCTAATCCCCATTCACCCAAAAAAAAACCATCCTCAAATTCTGTTTTTACTTTTAATAATAAGATATTAAAAAAACTGTGATTACATGATAACACAGTCTCTTTCAAGTTATAGACAATTAGAAACAAAAAATTAGAACAAATTTGAACCATAAAAAACAAATCAAGATCAATCAATACATTAAATAAGCAAGTAATAACTCTATATATCATCAAATAACTCACCAACAAACTCAACAGAGAAAATAGAATAACTCATCAACAAACTCAATAGTGAATTCGAGTTGGTTCACTGTCGAGTAGAGATAATAGGGTTGGTTCTGCTCGTTGTCGAGTTGGTTGGTTTAGTTCTGCTCGTTTTCGAGATTGGTTCAAGCTCGTTGTCGAGTTGGTTGGTTGTGCTCGTTGTCGAGTTGGTTGGTTAAGTTCTGCTCGATGTCGAGATTGGTTCAAGCTCGTTGTCGAGTTGGTTGGTTCAAGCTCGTTGTCGAGTTGGTTGGTTCTGCTGGATGTCGTTTTGGTTGGATCTGCTCGATGTCGAGTTGGTTGGTTAAGTTCTGCTCGATGTCGAGATTGGTTCAAGCTCGATGTCGAGATTGGTTCAAGCTCGTTGTCGTGTTGGTTGGATCTGCTCGATGTCGAGTTGGTTGGTTAAGTTCTGCTCGATGTCGAGATTGGTTCAAGATCGATGTCGAGATTGGTTCAAGCTCGTTGTCGAGTTGGTTGGTTCTGCTCGTTGTCGAGTTGGTTATTTCTGCTCGTTGTCGAGTTGGTTGGATCTGCTCGATGTCGAGTTGGTTCGTTTAGTTCTGCTCGATGTCGAGATTGGTTCATTGGATCTGCTCGATGTCGAGTTGGTTGGTTCTGCTCGATGTCGTGTTGGTTGGATCTGCTCGATGTCGAGTTGGTTGGTTAAGTTCTGCTCGATGTCGAGATTGGTTCAAGCTCGATGTCGAGATTGGTTCAAGCTCGTTGTCGTGTTGGTTGGATCTGCTCGATGTCGAGTTGGTTGGTTAAGTTCTGCTCGATGTCGAGATTGGTTCAAGGTCGTTGTCGAGTTGGTTGGTTCAAGCTCGTTGTCGAGTTGGTTGGTTAAGTTCTGCTCGATGTCGAGATTGGTTCAAGCTCGATGTCGAGATTGGTTCAAGCTCGTTGTCGGGTTGGTTGGTTCTGCTCGTTGTCGGGTTGGTTATTTCTGCTCGTTGTCGAGTTGGTTGGATCTGCTCGATGTCGCGTTGGTTCGTTTAGTTCTGCTCGATGTCGAGATTGGTTCATTGGATCTGCTCGATGTCGAGTTGGTTGGTTCTGCTCGATGTCGTGTTGGATGGATCTGCTCGATGTCGAGTTGGTTGGTTAAGTTCTGCTCGATGTCGAGATTGGTTCAAGCTCGATGTCGAGATTGGTTCAAGCTCGTTGTCGTGTTGGTTGGATCTGCTCGATGTCGAGTTGGTTGGTTAAGTTCTGCTCGATGTCGAGATTGGTTCAAGGTCGTTGTCGAGTTGGTTTGTTCAAGCTCGTTGTCGAGTTGGTTGGTTCTGCTCGATGTCGTGTTGGTTGGATCTGCTCGATGTCGAGTTGGTTGGTTTAGTTCTGCTCGATGTCGAGATTGGTTCATTGGATCTGCTCGATGTCGAGTTGGTTGGTTCTGCTCGATGTCGTGTTGGTTGGTTCTGCTCGATGTCGAGTTGGTTGGTTAAGTTCTGCTCGATGTCGAGATTGGTTCAAGCTCGATTCGAGTTGGTTGGTTCAAGCTAGTTGTCGAGTTGGTTGGTTCAAGCTCGTTGTCGAGTTGGTTGGTTCTGCTCGATGTCGTGTTGGTTGGATCTGCTCGATGTCGAGTTGGTTGGTTAAGTTCTGCTCGATGTCGAGATTGGTTCAAGCTCGATGTCGAGATTGGTTCAAGCTCGTTGTCGTGTTGGTTGGATCTGCTCGATGTCGAGTTGGTTGGTTAAGTTCTGCTCGATGTCGAGATTGGTTCAAGCTCGTTGTCGAGTTGGTTGGTTCAAGCTCGTTGTCGAGTTGGTTGGTTCTGCTCGATGTCGTGTTGGTTGGATCTGCTCGTTGTCGAGTTGGTTGGTTCTGTTCGATGTCGAGATTGGTTCATTGGATCTGCTCGATGTCGAGTTGGTTGGTTCTGCTCGATGTCGTGTTGGTTGGATCTGCTCGATGTCGAGTTGGTTGGTTTAGTTCTGCTCGATGTCGAGATTGGTTCAAGCTCGTTGTCGAGTTGGTTGGTTCTGCTCGATGTCGAGTTGGTTGGTTCTGCTCGATGTCGAGATTGGTTCAAGCTCGTTGTCGAGTTGGTTGGTTCTGCTCGTTGTCGAGTTGGTTGGTTCTGCTCGTTGTCGAGTTGGTTATTTCTGCTCGTTGTCGAGTTGGTTGGATCTGCTCGATGTCGAGTTGGTTGGTTTAGTTCTGCTCGATGTCGAGATTGGTTCATTGGATCTGCTCGATGTCGAGTTGGTTGGTTCTGCTCGATGTCGTGTTGGTTGGATCTGCTCGATGTCGAGTTGGTTGGTTTAGTTCTGCTCGATGTCGAGATTGGTTCATTGGATCTGCTCGATGTCGAGTTGGTTGGTTCTGCTCGATGTCGAGTTGGTTGGTTCTGCTCGTTGTCGAGTTGGTTATTTCTGCTCGTTGTCGAGTTGGTTGGATCTGCTCGATGTCGAGTTGGTTGGTTTAGTTCTGCTCGATGTCGAGATTGGTTCATTGGATCTGCTCGATGTCGAGTTGGTTGGTTCTGCTCGATGTCGTGTTGGTTGGATCTGCTCGATGTCGAGTTGGTTGGTTTAGTTACGCCGATGTCGAGATTGGTTCAAGCTCGTTGTCGAGTTGGTTGGTTACGCTTTCGATGTCGAGTTGGTTGGTTACGCTTTCGTTGTCGAGTTGGTTATTTACGCTTTCGTTGTCGAGTTGGTTGGATACGCTCGATGTCGAGTTGGTTGGTTTAGTTACGCTCGATGTCGAGATTGGTTCATTGGATGCGCTCGATGTCGAGTTGGTTGGTTACGCTTCGATGTCGTGTTGGTTGGATGCGCTCGATGTCGAGTTGGTTGGTTTAGTTACGCTTTCGATGTCGAGATTGGTTCAAGCTCGTTGTCGAGTTGGTTGGTTCTGCTCGATGTCGAGTTGGTTGGTTCTGCTCGATGTCGAGTTGGTTGGTTTAGTTCTGCTCGATGTCGAGATTGGTTCATTGGATCTGCTCGATGTCGAGTTGGTTGGTTTAGTTCTGCTCGTTGTCGAGATTGGTCCAAGCTCGTTGTCGAGAAGTTTGGTTCTGCTTGAAGTCGAGTTGTATCCGAAACAGTAGCCCCCCAGTCAAGGCCAAGGGGCTAAAGGGCCGTCAGCCCTCGTGCGTGGCTTAGGCCCTCCTTCTAGCGCCAATGTTCCGACCTTAAGTCCGCATCATCGTTTTCCGAGGTATTGTCCACTTTGGGCCACATGTGATGTGGGCCCTCATGGTTTTGTCCTTAAAAGGCGCCTCGGTGGGTTAAGGCATGTGGGTGTTTATAAACTCCCGTTGGCCTTGATTCTCAAGCAATGTGGGACTTTTTGGTGTATCCGAAACAATATGAGAACTGAAAAATTTTAACAGCAAAAAGAATGAAATATTTACCATTTATTTGTTGCCCTTGGTAAATTCCCAAAACCCTAACCAAATAAGTGATCTTTGGCGATAAGCAAGAAGGACGAAGATGGATTTCAAGAGGAAGAATCCAAGTGCAGCACCGCCACTAATAGCATGTTTGGAAACACGGTAGAAGTCCCATAAACGTGCAACCATGTGTGCAGGAGAGAGGACTGATTTTCTGGAAAATGAAGAGGGAAAAATTATAGAGAGAAGGAGATGAATCAGAAGAGGAAAACATTCCTTTCAAAAAAAAAAGAGGGGGAGGGAAAAAGATGAATCAGAAGAGGCAGGTCGAGAGAGAGAAGATTGTCGAGAGAGAGAAGATTGAGATCGAGATGGAGATCAGAGGGAGGAGGTAGAAGACGGAGGGAGCAGACGGAGGCAGATCGAGAACAGAGGGAGAAGACGAGGGAGTTCGTGAGAGACTGAAACTTTGAGATTGAGTTTCAAAATTTGAAATTGAAATTTAGCATTTGGTGTGTTTTAGTTGATTAGAAGGAGCTGATTTGCGTTTCATTTTAAGGGTTATGCGTTTAGATCCAAAATTGACACGTGTGTCAAGAAAACGTTGCTTTATTATTAGTAATAGATTCCACTCCTTTTAATTTTTTAATGAAAAGTTAAAGAGAATTGTCACATTGGGAGCAGTTATTGTGAGAGATAGTACTTTTATGAACTTTTTTAGTTTTGATGATTTTTTTCCATCTCTTATATATGGGACTAGATATAGTACTTTTTATCCATTTAAAAAGCGGTAAGTCCAAAAAAAAATTATTAATCATCACTTATTTTCTTATTACTTCATTGTTATATATATATATATATATATATATATATATATATATATATATATATATATATTTATATTTGTGTGTGTGTGTACACACACAGAGTTTTCATCACATATATGTTCATTTAAAAAAAAGTATTTCGGATAAATAAATTGGTTTCATGTTAAAGTGTTATTTCTTTACTTTATTGATAGATTTTATTGAATTTCAGCTCATTTTTTCGATAATATATCTTTATGTTTAAACAATGTCCATTATGAATATATGCATGCAATTACTTAAGTATACTGTATATGAATGGGTTTATTTGCTTTAAGTTGTTGCAATAAAAAAAAGTAAGTAGTTATCATTTAAATATGAAAATTTGACAATTTTATTTTTTGGGTTTTAAATTCAAGTTTTTACCCTTCAAAAATTATTAGTACACTAATACGAAATAAAATTCCCCACATTAAATTCTCCATGCGATTCACGAATTTACCCACTAAAATATATACACACACACTTTTGATTAAAAACTTATCTATATAATTGAATATGTAAATAAATATTATTAACAATACTTTTTGTTTTAATGATAACAAAAATGCTGAATTGTTAGTTATTTTACTTTGTCATCTTTTTTTATGTTTTTAATATAACTTATCTATCAAAATAATAAAAAATATTACCTCACCAATATAATTTGTCCCGTGCGATGCACGGATACACGCACTAGTATGCAGTAAACGAAAGTGTGCTATTATTATCTCAACAAATTGAATTGACTGAGTATTGTTTATCGTCGTTACTTCAGCGAACCATGGCAGACAGCAAGTTGCAACATAAGTATAATTTCTTTTATATTTTCTTAATTATTATTATTTTTACTTTTAGTTATATTTTAAATATCGGTCCATATAATAGACAATGGTTAAATACTATTTTAGTCCCTTAATTTATTCTTGAGGTTTAATTTGGTCCTTTAACTATTTTTTGAGCCAAATAAGTTCTTTAAGTTTTTAAGTTGGGCCGAATAGGTCCTTTTCGACATTAAGTTTTTTAGTTGGGTCAAATAGGTCCCTTAAGTTTTTAAGTTGGGTCAAATAGATCCTTTAAGTTTTTAAATTGGGCCAAACAGGTCTTACGTGACAATGACTCATTTGGCCCCACTTAAAAACTTAAATGACCTATTTGACCCAACTTAAAAACTTAAAGGACCTATTTGGCCTAACTTAAAAACTTAAGGGACCTATTTAACCCAACTTAAAAACTTAAGGCCAAATATGACCTATTTGGCCCAACTTAAAAACTTAAAGGACTTATTTGGCCCAAAAAATAGTTAAAAGACTAAATTGAACCTTAAAAATAAGTTAAGGGACTAAAATGATATTTAAGCCTAATAGACAACATACTTATTAATACTTTTTGATGGGACAACAAGTACTTATCAATTAATATATTGATTTAAAAATATGAATATTTAGTCTAATTAGTGGAGCGTTGTTAGGGATGAGAATAGGCTAGGTCGCCCAACAGAGCCTACAACTTAGTCTATATCAGACTCAGGTCAGACCAGACTTTTTTTAAATGGACAATGCTGAGGCTTTTTGAAAAGCCTATTTAGCTAAAAATGTCAGACTTCGGCCACCTAAAAAGTCTTTTAGGCCTAACAAACCGGCTTATTTAAATAAATATAAATAATAGTTTTTTATTGCTATTATTATTATATTAGATTTTATACATTATGTTAAGTCATATATTTGCTGACATTTTCAATAATTTTACATAAATTTTTGAAATATTTAAAAGATTTATTGCAAAATATAATTTAAATAAGCTATCATATAATGTCAAATTCTCTAAAAAGTTAAGTTAGACTCAATGTCCCACCCCTAAAAGGTCAAGTTAGACTCGGAAAGGTCCACCCCTATGTCTCATGTCTATTAGTAATAGTAGTTTTAATTTTCTTTTTTTATATAGTTTATTATAAATAAAACTTAACCTCATTGGCTATTGACCCGTTAGTCTATCTAAAGATAGCTCAAATGACTTATTCAAAGATGTTAATATGAAATACTTCCTCCGATCTGAAACATAAGCAAAAAAAAAGTCTATGTATTTGGTCTAAATTTGGACCTAATACATAGATTTTTTTTTGCTTATATTTCAAAAAGGAGGAAGTAGACTACTAGGCTTTCAAAAAGGCAGACTTAAAAATGTATATGACAGGTAACAGACCAGACTTTGGTCTTAATTTTTTTTACTAGGCCAGACTTAGGTTTTGCAAAACCTAACTCAGTCCAAGCTATTCCCACGCATATCGTTGTTAAAAAATTGTCCCAATGGAACGGTCTAAACAAAATTTTGGTAGTAAAAATGAAGGAAGTTAATATTCAGATTATAGCAATTAATATTAGATACACAATGTATGCTTATATCCAAAAAAAAAAATGATACGCAATGTATGCGAAATTAACTACTAGAAAACGAAATTAGTATGAATTTTCTTAATTACTTTTTGGTTACATAAAAAAAAGTAACAAAGAGTAACTTTGGTACATTTAGGATTTTTGGATAAACTTATGCTTTTTTTTAAATTTGGGTTTTTTTGGACAAAATTTGGATTTTGGGAATAAAATTTGGATTTTGAAAAATTAGGATTTTTTAAATAAAAATAGGGTTTTTGTAACGCCTGTACTCCAATAATAATTGAAATAAGACAATTTACATTAAAACACAGGAATTACTAAAATTTAAACTTGACTAATGAAATACAAGTCCAAACTTTAATCTATGTCATAAGTCTAAGAATTAGAAATTACAATATCATCCAAGTCCAAAGCTTGGGAAATACAAAATACAAGGCCAATCTTTGTTCTTAATAACAAAAAAAGTCAAGTACAATGCCAAACTAACATAAAATAGAAATTATAAACTTCTAGAATCATCTCCTACTCCTGCGGTACCTACTTATCTGAAAACAAAAGAGGAAACGGTGAGATTATAAAAATCTTAGTGAGTCCTTCACGGATCTCTCACTAAAACTCGCCATAATCACAATAACATTTCATTATAAACATTAAAGCAACATGACTATCTCATACATCAAGGATTACTCGTGACAGCTGGGACATATCGTTTGGTAACAGTGGTGCAACCGCTCTGTACAACTATTTGTAACAGCTGGGACATGTCGTTACCGCACAGTGGTAGAACCACTCTGCACTTACAATCCTTTGAGTAACAGCCGGGACGTGTCCTTATCGCATAGTGGTACAACCGCTCTGCACTCATAACTCTTCTGTAATAGACGAGGATTTACCGCTCGGTATAAATTGACCACTGGACTTTACCCCGCATTGAACAACTCTTTGCACAACTAAGGATTTACCGCTGGGTATAAATTGACCTCTGGGCTTTACCCCGCATTGTACAACTATCCTATTAGAACCATTATAATATCAATAGCCCTAATACTGTTTCTCTAAGCTTTGAAACAAACTTATGTTGAAATAACTTATCTAAGGGAATCCTATGATATCCCTTTGATTCATCTCCTTAATTTACCTTTAATGTGATTATAACATTGTACTAGGCCTAATTAAAGAGCATACAATTGCAGAAAACTAAACATAACCTGCCCCCAAATCGCTTAGCACTGGAAATTCGCTTAGCGAGGGCTCGCTTAGCGCCCCTTGGCTCGCTGAGTGATTTTTGGCCAGCTTTGACCCCTGGCACTGATCGCAGGAATTCGCTAGCGAATTCCTTGGCACTGAGCGAATTTCTCAAGGGTTTGTACAGAAACTCTGTGTTTCAAACACAATCCCATTCCAAAACTTAATCCAAGCCAAAACCAATCAATTAAGACTAAAATCAAGTATTCAATATACCAAGATTTAGAATACACTCATTTGGCATCAAAATCATCATAAATGACATGTTTAAAACATCATAAAACTCATCATATTAATCATCAACTCATGGAAACCATTTCCCTTGTCATGCATTTCCCTAACCCCATCAAGAATCAAGAAAACACACATCAACACAAAGGAAAATTGGAACCCTAAAGGTGGGTCTTATGGTTTCCCAACCACTAAGTGAGAAAAACTCACAAATAAGCTTCAAAAGCTTGAGCTATGGAGGTTGAAAACCTTGATTTTCTTCTCATCTTCTTCTCCAACTCGATCTCCCCCTTTTTCAAGCCTAGGGCAACTTTAAATCTTCAACCAAAAGCTTAAAACTCAGCTCCAATCTTCTATTTAGTGCAAGAATTGAAGAAGTTACACAAATCTCACTCTAATCTCTCTTTTCCCTTGAACCCTAACTCTTCCTTTCCTCTTCTTCTTCCTCTTTTCCTTTCTTCTTCTTTTCTTTTTCTTCTGTAGAGAAAACACGAGAGGAGGGAGAAAGAATGGGGCTGAGGGCGTGAGGGAAAGAAAGAAGGGAAGAGAGAATATGTGTGAACCATTCTATCCCTTTCTTAGCTTAGGTAAAATACCCAATTACCCTTTCTTTTAACTCAAACTCTCAAATTACCATTATTATATACACACCTAGGTTTTAACAAACAACACCCAATTTAATTATTCAATCATCGATTTAAAACATATAAATGCCTAAATTAATAAAGCTAAATAATTAAATTAGGCGGGGTATTATAGTTTTCCTTATTTAAAATATGATTTAACAAAAAATAGCGTTGCCCAAATTAAAAAAAAAAAGGAGTCGTGAATCCCATTCATGACTTTGCTAAAAAAAAATAAAAAAAAAATAGGAGAAGTAATGGATAGCAACCACGACTGACCTCAAATGCGTAATTAATTTTAAAGTTACCCCAAAAGCATAATTTTTTGGTCAAACTATACCTTTGAGATAAAAAAAGGCCAGCAAAATAAGTGGGGAAAAAATATCTTTGGGGATAAACACTAAAACAGGAGGATCAAGATTGAAAAAAAAAACAGCAAAATAAGAGGAAAAAAAGATCGTAGGAGATAAACACTAAAACACGAGGATCAAAGTTGTAACTCAACACGAGAAAAGGCCATTGTGTTTCACATAGAGTAATTGGTCATATTGGTCCCCGAAAGTGTAACTCGGTGTCACTTTGGTCCCTAAAAGAGTAAAAACTCCAAAATAGTCCCTGAAAGTGTTCCACGTTTGTCACTATAGTCCCTGCCATTAGCCATTTTATTAACTCCGTTCCAAATCCTTACGTGGCTGCTGATGTGTCGCCAAAATTGGTGACTGAATCAATTTAATCACCAACGTGGCCAGGGACGAAAATGAAATGAAAAAACATAGAAATCAAAAGAGGGTATTTCCAACCCATCCATTTCTCTGAACCCTAAATCAGATTGGGGCTTTCTTTCTCCAAACCCTAACAAAGCAATTGAGTAAAGCAAGGTTGATGAAGATGGGAGGTGGGATGAATGACATGAATCTTGGCTCACTTGAATGTCTCACCCTATGCCCTGTTTGTCTTCTTCTTTTTTCTCTTATTGTTCTAACTTCTCCAACCTTTGCTTTTTTTTTGGTGAAGCAAAAATAATTAAATTAAAAAAAGGGTGAAACACGACACAATTTGGGTAGCTGCCCCATGCTTCCTTCTCTTCACCATGTCCACTTGGATAGCTACCCCATTTCTTTTTACGCGAATTTTATAGCTGCAGTATACCCCTCTTGACACATTATTCAACCTTAAGTCCCTCTTCAAACATGCCCCCAACTGCTCCAACACACACAAGTGGAAACACACGTACACATATGACAGTGTTACTCAACAGCTCCAGCTCATAGTATACCACACCACAGCTCCAATTTTGGTGTTCGTTGTTTCAGACCACCTGCACTATCCCCAAATAGAGCAAATGGGAGAAAAATAAGGAGAAAAATTTGCAAAAACATAACAAAAAAGGGTTAAAATTTTCCAAAAACATAACCAAAAGGGGGGTAATCAGTTTTGATCTTACCTTTGATAAATCGCAACAGAGATGATGGAGGATGAGGATGCAGGCAACCAGTTCAGCAGTTCTTCAGGGGTTATGTTTTTCAATTTTTTTTTTGTGGTTACCAAGAAGGAGCAGAGAATGATGATTTTTTTAATTTTCTTTTATTGACACCTGTGAGCCCAGTTGGAGCCCAACATGGCATTTTACAGCCACCTAAACAGAAAAGTTACTGTTATGTAACTGGGGTTAACGGCAGGAAGGAACTAAAGTGACAAACGTCGAAGATTTTTAGGACTATTTTAGAGTTTTTACTCTTCCAGGGACCAAAGTGACACCGTATTACACTTTCAGGGACTAATGTGACCAATTACCCGTTTCACATATTAACTGCAACATCAACACATCCCATATTTTTCACGTACAAACATCTCAAACACCAGAAGCACAATCGGCAGATTGAATCTACTCTATTCTATATATCTATTTAAAAAAAATTAATTACACTTAATTTAGTTATCCACGTTGTGACACGTGACAATATCTCCATCTTCTATTTTATTATCTATTTAAAAAAAACACTAAATATACTTAGTTTAGTTATCTATGTTGCACAAATGACAACATCTCTATATTTTATATATAAAAATATTCCCTGCTGATTTTCTCACACCGAATCTCATTTGCAAGTTTTTCTTGAAAAATAGGCAGAGCACAGGAAGGGGGAAAAAAGATATTTTCCTATGTAGTTTGGGAGGAAGAAGAGAGAGAGATGGAGAAGGAGTACATCAGGTGGCTATTTATTTAGAAGAAAAGAATAATCTACACTTGGAAGTATTGGAAAAGAGGTGCGAGGTAAGTTCCTCTAAGCTCTACATTTTTTTAAAATGTTTTCTTGTTTGATTTCAACTTACAAGCTTTTGAATGCAATTCCTGCCCCAATCCGTCCCATGAAGAATACGATTGAAACCCTGGAATCGTGATCTTGTTGGTTGCTGAAGTAGGAGGGGGGGCAGAGCCAATGATGTGTATTTGGATGAGTGATGAAAAATCTTACCATTTTGTTTTGCTATCAAAAAAAAAAGAAAATTTCAGTTCCAGCATCACTAGTGGTTGGTTTTCATTTTATGACTTCACCAAGCCTATGGGAATGGACTGTTTTAACACGCTTTGCACTTGGTTTTGATTTAGGGACTTCGGGTATGTTCTCGTTACAAATATCAAAGCAAACTGGAACAGGAAAACAAGTTTTTTAAAGAACCCGTCCATGGTTAATAAAATAAAATCTACAACAAAATACAAACTGTTTGGCGGAAGATTTTTCCATCTATTATTTATCTATCTATTATGAAACTTCATTAGAGACACGTGACAAAAGTCTATGGGTATGGACTGTTTTAACATGCTTTGCACTTGGTTTTTATTTAGGGACTATGGGTATGTTCACATTACAAATATCAAAACAAAACCATGAAAAGGAACAGGAAAACAAGTTTTTTAAAGAACCCATCCATGGTTAATAAAATAAAATCTACAACAAAATACAAACTGTTTGGTTGAAGATTTTTCTATCTATTATCTATCTATTTATGAAACTTCATTAGAGACACGTGACAAAAGCTTATTCATCCATTTTCCCGCCAAAAATTATTTTCTCACAAAAAACTTAACTACAATGTAAGTTCCAGTTTTTTTTTTTTACCACTCGTGCTGAGCGGAGATTCTCTCGACTAGTTTCCATGTATAAAATAATCACAAGTAGTCCAATCATGAGGTTAGAATGCCAGTTATCTTTTACACGGATCAGTGAGATTGACATGAGAAAAAACATCACAAACACTTCCAACCCTATTTTCAGTGCTAGCAAACTGCCCTATGTATCAAATTCTATCTTGTACCGTATTAAACTAGTTTTGATAGTTGGCAAATATCCCTTTAGACAAAATTCAACCAGCCAAGTAGACAATACAAGATCAAAATATTAGAGGTGATGGAAATATATTTGGCATTCAGTAATGTCCATAAAGTGAGTAATCTATGAAGTTTTGATAAAACAATTTCTATTCATATTTCTTTATCTCGTTAACTCCTAGAACAAACGAAGATATCAAGTCCAACAGACATGAAAAATAGAGACAATACGAATGGTGATACTGATCACCTCCGTACTGGTGGTACACCCCTTCCAGGTGCAGCTCCACGGCCAGCAGCTTGAGCCTACACAAGCAACATTTGGAGTTACACCACATATGTCATATTGATAGGTCCTTCAATAAGCAGGACGTTGAGCGAGCAACTATTTAAGGTTGGATCAATATTAATAAACTAAATTTTAAAGTAAGTACATTGGTTCGCATTGCAGCTGCTCTGCCCCTACCAACACCAAGTGATGCATCTCTGCCCTTCAAGAGATTTAGAAAGCATAACAAACATGAAGTGTTTAATAACTTGAGAATAAGAAGGTACCTTGATTCTTGCATCCAAACACTTAACATAAGAGCATTCTTCAGCATGTCTGGTATGACCATAAACCTACCAAATTCTTAAAAATACAAATCACTGTCCTTACAGAAATCTAATATACAGATTACACACTTATTTGGAATATAAAATTACGAAGTTTTTAAGTAACATATGATTGTAATATACAACGTTATTTGCCTATTTGGAAAATAAAATTCTATAGTCACTAAGATATGATCCATACCTGACTTTGCTTCCTCAAATGAATACATGCTCAAGTTGTGATGTTTTTCCATTCTGGGGAAGATTTAGCCAATATCAGAAAATAATATGAACTGCATTGTGCATTTTAACAAATACACTTGAAATAGGAGATGCAATTGGTTTGATCAATGAAAAAAGAAAATGGAAGAGAAAAAACATGTTTGGATAATCATTTTTATTTCACCCTTCAGGAAACAAAGCCCTCTATTATGGACATGTTGGAATCAACAAAAAAAACGCCATCTCCAACGTTTTCATTTCTTAACTGGTGGCATTTTTGAAATTCCAATGATATTTGCTTGTCTTTTTTATTTCTAGCATCTTCTCCCTGAGTCCTGACCAGTGACCTCTCTCTGGCTGCTGTTTTGGCATGTGAGTGCCTCTCCCTCCCCGCTCAGCTCTTCAGATTTCCAATTTATAAGTGATCAGCAGCATTGCAAATTGTTGCTATTGAATTAAAATATCGACTATCATTTTGTTCTACTCTCTCTGTGGCAAATACGCCAGGACCTATAAACACTATTGACCTTGACCCTCATTCTGGAAATAGACTACCGAAAATTAAAATAACAAACAAGAGCAAACACATTTAAAAAAAAATTGAAGATTTGGAAATTTAAAAATATTTTCAGGAAAAGAAAATAGAAAATGGATTTAGAAACAAAAAAACAGACCCTGAACATCTCTACGGTGTGTTGAGATGGGAAAATGATTTGGGAGGGCTGGGGGTACCTTGGTAGTGTAGGTGATGCTCTCGAGTTGACAATTCCAGTTGTCCTCGCACTCGATCATGTTCCCTCTGTAGAGTTCTCCACTCTTGAGTTCTACCATCACCACATGACCAGATGCCTCGTGGAGTAGCTTCACCAGTATTCCCAAGCTCCTGCAGTCCTGCTCATCTTTTCTCACTCTGATCAAAACCCTACCCCCTTCGTGGTGCCTTTTCCTCGTGAGCGGCAAGGTTATAATCGGGAGACCCCTGAGTACACTCATCTCCTTTCTTTTTTTTTTTTTTTTTTTTAAACCAGAATGAAGTCACATTTTAGTTCCTCACAATTTTTACGCGACCTATTTTGGTCCTTGACAAAAATTAAATAAAAAAATAGTCCTTGACATTTTCAAAACAGGGTCACGTTAGTCCTCCGTCCATCTCTTTCCAAATTTGTTAGTTAACGCACTGACGTGTCACGTTAATGCTGACGTGTCAACATTAACCCTGTCAAATCACCACCAACTGGCCCCTTTTTTGTCCAAACCCGAATTGAGACATTTTAGTCTCTGCCAGAAATGGGAATGAGACATATTAGTCCCTATCACGTTAAATCTTGAGCCGACCCTCCTCCTCCTCCTTCTTCTTCCTCCTCCTCCTCCTCCTCCTCCTCCCTAAACCCTAATCTGATTTTCCCCCCTCTTTGCTTGGGTGATGCCTGCACTGATATTGGTTTATTAAATCCATGGGAGGCAAGTATAGTTCACTAATTAATTAATGTGTATCAAATTACACGGTAGCTATCAGGGAGATGAAGAAGGGAGATTTTTGTGCTTTGCAGCAAGGGTACCACAAACAAGAGCTTTTGGAGTAGGGGTTCTTAAACAATTGAGGTTATCACCAGGAATCACAGAGCATTCTGGTGGAGGTCTCCGCATATTCTTTCCAGGAATACAATTATCTGAGAAATCAAAACCCAAATCGAAAAACCTTAAGCATATATCCCCAGAAAGCTTGTTATGTGCCAAATTAAAAACCTCTATATCTTGCAAACAAGATATTGTGTGTAGTAAATGTCTCACAAGTGAATTAAAGCTAACATCCAAAACTTCCATCACAGTAAATATCGCTACTCCTTCAGGAATACAACCTGTTAACTGATTATTGAGGAAAATAATCTCTTTTAACTTAGGACTCATGAATCCAAAACTTGCAAGGATTAGGGTTTAGGAACGAAGAAGAGGGAAAAATCAGATTAGGATTTAGGGAAGAAGAAGAAGAAGAAGAAGGGCCAGCTAAAGATTTAACGTGACAATGACTAATATGTCACATTCCCATTTTTAACAGGGACTAAAACGTCCCAATTCGGGTTTGGACAAAAAAGGGCCAGCTGGTGGTGATTTGACAGGGTTAACGTTGACACATCAGCATTTAACGTGATATGTCAGTGTGTTAACTGATGGATTTAGAAGGAGATGGATGGAGGGACTAACGTGGCCCTGTTTTGAAAATGTCAGGGACTATTTTTTGACTTAATTTTTGTCAGAGACCAAAATGGGTCGCGCAAAAATTGTTAGGGACTAAAATATGACTTTACTCTTTTTACTAAATACCCAAACCAGTGCTAGCAAACAAAACTTTCGACCAAATTTAGTCTCTTATGGAGTGTTTATTTCATGGATTCTAAACACATTTCCGGGAATCTATGGATGGGAAATGAATATTCTCACGTTTGTTACAAGTTTTAAAAAATTATTCTTGGATATAAAAGATTCACAGGCAATAAATAACTTCCATAACTCCCATCAAAATATTCCCATGGGAGGGGGTTGGGAACATAGATTCCCATGAGGATAGGAATGAAATTTAAATATAATTTATTTTTAATTCTAATAACTACCTTATTCCTGGGAATGTTTAAATATTTACCAAACACGTTTTTTTTCAAAAGAATACCCAAGATTATGTTTCCTATCATTACATTCCCAATATAGTCTCCGAAAATCACAAACAATGTATACATTAGTCTCTCCATTTGTCTCAATCCAAAAACAAATGTTAAAATGCAAAATGCTGACGTGTACGGTTGACTTGCTAACTTGTTAGTTACTTAATGTCACCGTGTAAATTGATGAATGCATGTAAGTTTTTCTGATCAAATTAGTCTCTCTCTACACCTGTTTGAATCCCTTTGAGACTGAACTAAAAAAGAGTCAATTTAGGGCCTATTTGATTACACTTTTTTAAAATAGTTTTTTGGTTATAAAAATTTAACAAGACCACAATTTTTTAATCCATTTTTAAACTGCTTTTTAGAAAGTGTATCAAACAGACTCTTAGTCTTCCCTTTTTCGACCCAAAACACTCCCTCTTTTCTCCTACTATCTCATACGTTTAAATCTCTTTCTTCAACCTACAACCCTAACCTCGTTAGAGGACTTACTTGTTAGAAACCTTGTGATACTTAGGCGACATTAATATGTTGATGTCATTATGTCGTGTGCTTTCCTTAGGACTAGGTAGTCAAAACATGCTACCATTGTGTCATTATACCAAGTGAAATTAATGTTTTAAAAGTCGGACCGGTCACTGAACCAATGGAGGTACTGGTTCATGGTTGAATGGTTTGACCGTAGTTGAACCATGGTCGAATCGGAGATAAATAAATAAATGTTTTTAATATTATGAAATTTATTAAGGAATATAGCAATATAAATATTAAGAAAATATGATAAAACAAAGGCTAAATATCACTTTTGATCCCTTAACTTTATTTTAGTTTTCGTTTTAGTCCCTTAACTGTTGTATTTTTTATTTTGGTCCCTTAAGTTATAAAAATACGCCGCTTTCGTCCCTTCTGTCTGTAATTTCTTTTATTTTGTGTGTATAGGTCATTGAAACTCTTTTTTTTTGCTCCATTATTTTTTATCATGTTACTTCATTAATAAGAACTCTGATAGGAGCATGATTTTGACTTTATTATTTAAAAAGATCACAGACATAAGGGACGAATTTAGCGTAACTTTTGTAACTTAAGGGACTAAAACAAAAGCTAAAATAAAGTTAAGGGACATAAATAAAAAAAATAGTTAAGGGACTAAAGTTTCGTATTTTTACAACTTAAGGGACCAAAATGAAAAATATAATAGTTAAGGGACTAAAACGAAAACTAAAATAAAGTTAAGGGACCAAAAGTGCTATTTAGCCTAAAATAAATTATAAATTAACATAAATTAGTCATATTATATATTTTAAAAGATAAAAAATAAATGAAAAAATGCTAAATAAAAAAAATTCATGAGTATAAATATTTATTACTTGTTATTGGTCATTTATTTGGCTGGGCAATGCATATTTTTTAGTTTAAAAATACAAAAAATACAAAAAATAGGAAACATATGAAACAACTGGCTCAACCCGATTTTCGTCACTCGTTTTTAGACAGTTTTGTACCGATTTAACTGGTTCCTAACCGGTTCTTACCGGTTCTTTGCTCTGTCGATTTTATGAGTTGTATAGACCGGTACACATGACCGGTTTGAATCGGTCGGTCGGTCCGATTTTTAGAAAAATGAATGAAAGTAATAGGTTGTTGTCCTTATACCAACTGAAAGTAATAGGTTTATGTCATTCATGATCACTATTAGTGTAGGCAAGGGAATTAAGTACAACGTTCCTCTTGTTAGAATTCATGCATGTTTCCTTTTGTTAGAATTCATCATCAATAAGTTACCGACAGCAAGGCAAAGGATTCATATGCGCACACAAATTTCACCCAAGTATCACAAGGTTGCCAACAGCAGGGCCTCTAATGTTGGTAACCTGGTGTTCATGAATTCTAACAAAAGGATTTAGGTAAATACCTTGGAGGCCCCCCTTACACAAAAGGGTTAATCACCCAACTTTTGCCAACATTCTCGTGAAGGCTGATCAAATACTTAGACATTGAAAGAGGCACAACCTCTCGACCATCTTACTTTAGTCAACTTTGTTTTGCAGGCTCTTCCAAATGATGTGATGCAAACAGGTTTCATTCCTAAGTACATTTGCGACAAGCTTGACAGGAGGTGTTGAAGGTTCATGTGGCATGATGATGAACATAAATAAGCATGCATCTCATCCCTTAGCAGGAGGTTCGTTCCTTCAGTGATGAACATTTAGTGTTGAAGGTTCGTTCCTATTGGAAGCATTGTAATGCATCCCCTGATCTTTGGCTTAGGACAAATCCCCATCGTGCAATGATGTCACAACGCATCTAACTTTTGTGTGGTATCTGTAATAGCTAGGTATCTAAATGTAGATGGGACTTATACTTCCCGTTCAAACATGGCATCGTGCAATGGCCTTCTCGTGGACAATTGTAGAAGTGTTATCCTTGCTTTCTATATGAAGTTGGGCCCAAGTTCGATTGGTCATGTTGAACTTTATGCCCTGTATCGTGATGTCCACGCCGGTTGGGATCACGAATTTTGAAGGATGTCAGTGGAGTATGACTCCCAGCTTGCTATGCATTTGATGGAGAAAAGTTGTGATAACATGCACCCATGTCATAGTATGGTAGCTCTAATTTAGTGGTTTAGAAAGCAAGATGAGTGCATTCACTAGTTGTATATTTATCCCCAAGCCAATCAAGTTGCAAACCCTCTTGCCATATTTGGTCTGTATTTTGCTTAGTAGTTGTAGGATGCTCGATGTTCCTCCCTCATTTATTTCGGTGGCGTTATTGGTCGACCTGTTTTCGATTGTCTTCCCTAGTTGTTTTAGGCCCCTTTTTGGGCTCTCAGTTCCTTCTTTCAACAAAAAGAGTAGATATTTAATGAATTTACTTAGAATAGTAAGGAAATAATCATGAGAAAAAAATAATACGTCATAAGTTATAAGCTCAAACGCAGGTCTATCTGGCATGTGAAAAATTGCTTACAAGTGAAAATACACCATAAATAAATGAAATGAGATCATTTACCAAATAATTACACCTTATTAAATCTGGTATCTTTTAAATATCGGTATCAAGAAATCTTTAGGTAATTTTATTATTAAAATAATATTTAATAATAATAATAATAATAATTATAAAATATTGGGTACACTCTCCGAGTGTGTATTTTATTTTTTATTATTCCTTCACCGTGTAAAAAGGTGTTATTTGTACAATTTCCATAAGGCTCTCACTATTCACACCCTCTGTTTTCTAGGTTTTTTTAAAGAAGCAAAATGACCCAATTACCCCTGGCCTCATTTTTAATTTTCAAAACCCACCCACCCATTCTTCCTTCACGCTCCTGTTCCTGCACCCCCTCCCTCGTTCCCGATTCCTTTCTTCTTCCTCACTTCATCTCTCTCCCTCATTGCATTCACAGATTGAAGAAATTAAGGATTTGGAAGGATGAAAGAAGAGAGAATTGAAGGGAACTCGATTGAAGGGAAATGAAGGGTTTCTGTAGTATTTTTTTTTTCAAGGGGGAAGGGATATGCGTGATCTCAAATCAAGTACGTTTACATGATGTTAATTTAGGTAGGTAAAAATTAATTTTTTGGGTGTTACGTGATTCTAATTCACGTAGGTAAAAACTAATTTTTGGGGTGCTAATACCTGTATGTGATTTGAGATCACGTATTACCCAAAAAATTTGTTTTTACTTACGTGAATTAAATCACGTAAGGGTACGTGATTTGAGATCACGTAGCACCAAAAAAATTAATTTTTACCTACGTGAATTGAGATCACGTAGTGTCAAAAATTGATTTTTACCTACGTGAATTAAAATCACGTAAAGTTACATGATCTTAAATCACGTAAGGGTACGTGATCTTAAATCACGTATATCCCTTCCTCAAAAAATCTGCCCAACTGTTAAATATAAGATAAGGATATTTTTGGTATTATGAAATATTTTAATGTGTCTGGGGGTGTGGTTAGGAAACCAGAGGGTGTGGTTAGCGCCACTCTTTCCGTAACCAGACTTGAAGATATGAAATAAAGGATTAGCCAAAGGAGTGCGGGTAAGGTTGCTCGATTATCCATCTATGCCATGGATACCCTTTCAAGGATTAGATTCCTCCCCACTTGTTACAGCGTTCAGTTCCCGAAAATTTCTACATTATCTCCTTTCCCAGCCGCTTTTCCCACAACCACTCCCCTGGTTTCGGCACTAAGAGCAGCTGGTCCTTCTTCAGGTTAGCACCTCTTTTCATTTTCCCCTACACAAAGATAATAGACAGATGAAGATTCTGTATCAAGTCCAAAATGGAATTGTGCACAGGAATGATTCTTATTTGTAATTGGTTATATGTATATTATTTGTCTGAACTATGGATAATAGTTTCCTCTGCTGGAGAAACACTATCTTCTGCTAGAATTGGAGATACCCTGTATGTATTACAGTTTGTTAACTTAGATCCCGCATTAAACTTTCTCTGTAGAAAAATTAGTTGAAGACATCCCTATGTTTTTGCAATTTGAAAATTTATGATTGTGTTTTTTGTTCTTATAATCTTGGTCTTGGCTGGCTAGCATCGTCACATTATTGTTTCAATCGAATATTTTATCTGAAAAAACTTTATAATGTGTCGCTGGGATTATTTTTTAAAAAAAATTGTTTGCAAGATTAACATAATAGCTAGGAAATTGACTAAACCCATTATATCTTTTAAGTATATGTGTCTTTTTTGGAGTTTGGATAGCAAGAGAAGTGGATTAGAAAGAAGATGAATTTGAAGTGTTAATTTTCTTGGATGAATAGCTTGTTGATATATTCAACTTGAGGTGAGGGTACCTCGAAATTGTCAAAAACAGGTTTCTGTTTTTTTTTTGGTTAGTTTAATGGCCTCCTTGCCTATATTTCTTGTTGCTAATCATTTTAGTTCTCTTTTATTTGTTACTCTGACTATGATTCCATTAAAATATGTTATGTCATATTGTAGCTTTTATAATAGGGTTTCAAATTTTCAATTTTCACCCCTGCCCCTATTGATTAAGAGCTAGTTAGGGTTGACATTCTTTTCACTACTTTCTTTATTATTCTAGGGCCTTCTTTCCATCGATAATACTGTTAGATATAAAAACTATTCATGAACTTTCACTTAACAGCTTAAGCTTTTGGGAGAATTGGTCATGACATTGTCGTTTTAGAGTCTCTTTGACCAAGTAATGAAGAGTTTGGTCCTTGCTGCCCCCATTTACTAAATAAAGGTTGATTTTCAGCACAAGATAGCCAAGTATGACCATTGTCCTTGCTCGATCCCCACAAGAGGCCTTTGTATGGCGTGGAATAAATGAAAGTCGAATTTTAGCACATGATAGCCATGCATGAGCATTGTCCACTCTTCAAACGCAAAAAATGCTCTTGCACGGGGGACTGTGTTATGTTTAATAACCATTCATCATTTGTTGGTTTTGACAAATAATTCAACCGTGTAGTTTCTACATTTATTGAATTACATGTTCTGCTACCATTTTTCTATCCTTTTAGCCCCTAAATAAGTTAATCCTTGGCCCTTTTTCCTGTCATTGGTAGTCCTTGTTTCTGGTGAAAGCTAATTGGTTGAAGTTCTTAATTTTTAGTGAGTGATGCGGATGAGGATGTCTTGCAAATATTTTTGAAAGAGAGAGAATTAAACGGGGATTTTGTATCAAGAACTTCTGATTTATTATGGCGAATGAATTTCAGAAATTCTGGTGATTATGATGTTAGTAAGCTTACCAACGACACATCTCAACAAATAGAGCAGGTACAGCTGACTCATTGTATCTAATTTCAAACCATTCTGATCCAATTTTATAAATTCTATCAAGTGTGGCAATTATTTGCCTTGTACCGATCCAGTTGCAACTTCTGTATATGGTTTCATTGATCAGGCAATTCAATTTCATGTGATTCTTCTAATACTTGTAGATCATAGAGACCAACAGTGATGGTGGTTTTTTGAAACTTTCAAGTACCCAAGAGTGGATATTAGGTGACAATTCTGCACCATTAAACAAGAAGGTGAATGCGAAGGTATGGTTTTTGTTTTCGATTTGGACTTGGTGAAATTTCATTTTCTTGTTTGTCATTATCCCTTGACATAAAGTGGGAAATTGGATGTGAAATTGAAATTTTTGTTTTGTCAAATAATTTTCTAATTCACCTTCTTTCTTTGGTAAATAAATAACAATTCAATCATTTTATAATATTCGACGCTTCACTTCATATATCGACAGATGTTCCAGGACAACAGGGCAAGACTCAAGAAACTGAACCTGCTCAAATATCAATCTGTATGATACCTCTCTTGACCTCAGTGTGTTCTTTATTAGCTCAAGTCAGTGACACTTACCTCAAGGCCTGTAGGTTTTGATCGATCACAATTGTTTTAATATTGTTTAAGCTGCTGATTTTGCAATTGTTATTTTTAATTTCAGCTCAAGAGGGAAATACTACTTCTCTCTGTGGGTATTGGATTGGCTTGTAGTGGATATTGCTTGATAACATTCTCAGTACAGGTAAACTTCACATTTGCATACTTTTTTTTTTATGTCTGTCAACTCGCTATTATAATTCAGAACTGGATCAGTTTACTGCTTCTTACCACTCAATTATGTTCTTGCTCCATGATAAGACTAACTTTGGATGGATGGCATTGCCAATGTCTTTCCCTAATGGTATAACTTTCACCACCTTGGTGTAAGTTCCAAATTATTTCTTTCATCTTAAAACAGCAGTTTGGTACATGTTGTTTTCTAATTGTATAAAGAGAAGATTTGGGCATCTATGTTGAAATGATATTTGTGCCTGTCTTTTAAATGTGCAGGCTGCTTTAAGTTATGGGATTGGAGTCCTTTTCAGGTTTGTTATTGCCTGTCTTGTTGAATTGTTGACGAGCTTAACTAGATTTGAGCTTGGCTCAAAAGTATAAAACTTTCCAAACATCCCCTCAGATAAGTTTGATTCTCCTCTGAAATTGTAAGCTTCTTTCTGGTATCCGAGAAGCCTAGTAAATTTTAAGTGGTTGACCATCCCTTTTTTAAAGCACTATTAGATGGGTGGATTAAGACATGCTAATTAGCATTCACATTATAATCAGGCTAGTGCCTAGTCGATATTTGTTCATGACTGTTGCTCTCTTTGTGTCGAAAGAAAAGGAAATATATAGCTGTCGTTCCCTATTTTGGTACTTAACTGATATATCTTTTCCAATGCAGTTGCTTGTACCTTCAGCTCTTGTATCAACATGCGGACAGCATATCCAGTGAAACTATTCCTCAGATATTCATGAAAAAGAAGTCAAAGAAGTACAAACGAAAACTTTTGCTTTGAATTTCTAGTCGTGGCAGTTAGCATTCTCTGTTGTTGACATTCTCTTATCCCTTGTTTTGGTCAAACAATATTTCTTAACCAGAATTGGCATAAGAAGTGAGGACCTGGAAGATTTTTTGGAGAAGACAATCAAGGGTAGCAGTATATCACTTTCATCTCCAAGGCTTGTGATTCCGGCAGCAATTTTTGGACTTTGGGTTCTATCTCATCAGTATTTTACCAATGACTTGTTTGATTTTCAGGTAAACCTTGGAAACATGTGTATCAGAAAAAGTTTTATTGAGATCGCCATACCGTTCAACTCCAGTCTAACACATTGGTCATTTTTATTAATCTCTCTTGTTCACCCTAGCTTGTGCCAGCCATGTTTGGGATGTTTGTCTACAAGGCTGCTGTTCTAGTGCAAGTTTATAGAGACAATAGAGGCTTAAGTTTTGCATTTCCAGAAAATGAAGGCTCAAGTGACTGAAATATTTATTTTGTTATGCTCAGCAGAGTACACTATTCCCCACAATAATGGAAATTCCGAGCTGCATCCGGAACTGAGCATTACTCACGACCTTTCACTACATTTATCTTCATGTTGAAATTAAAAAAAATGGCATAAATGAACGGGTAGCCTTTCCACCCTGTTAGCTTCTTGTACTAAAAAAAAATTACATACATGTTGAAAGAACGGAAGAAAATTTGAAATGATAAAAAGTCATGTTACCCGTATAGGTCTGGTCCCCAACTATAATGTGGTACTAAGATGTAAATATGATATGCAGTTGTTTTGCTTGCTTTTTAAGGCCCCGTATTTCTGGTTCGACAATCATGTGATCATGATAAGTTATCCAATCAGTGTGACAAAATTGTTTTTCTTACTTTAGGAAAAAATGTTTAGTTTAATCGTGGGATTAGGTTTCTGTCCCATTCCATGTTGCGTGTGTGTGGCCGAATGCCCAGCAGCACCGTGTGTGAGAAGAGTACATTTACGGGTCCAATTGATGACGTTGCCGAACCATGGTCGATGGGGCATCAGTTTAATTAATTATGGGTTTGGTACAATAATATTAATAAGTCACATGACGAACCCATGCCGCTAACCATGGCCACTTTTTTTTTTTTTAAAAGCAAACATGGCCCTTTGATCAAAGATAAAGGAAAATGGTTTATCAAAAAAAAAAAAGATAAAGGAAAATACTATCTGAGCTATATGTAGCTAATTAAAAAATTATAGAATATAGTATATGTGAAAAAAAGGCAATAAATGAATTATAGCATATTGAAAAAAAGAATTATGTAATACCAAAAAAATGAAAATAAGAATTATAGTATATAGTATGCCCTGCATAGACCCCGTGACACCTAATTCGAACCGATTCATGTGAGACCTAGAAGCACAACAACGACTAGGGAAATGGATTCCCTAAATTCAACAACCCTATAGTCCCCTTGCATTTAGTGTATTTTCAGGGTTTTTGTTTTGTCTTTTCACAACCCAAGGCATCTCGATCCACTCTTTCTTACCCTAATTTATACTAAATATAGGACCCTGCATTTGAATTCAGGGAATCGTGGTCCAACGACTAGAATTACGACTTCCAAAAGAGTTGAATAAATCACAAAGTTTACAAGTATATAATGGTCAAGTTGTGGATATTGAAGTTGCCATACCAATATATCCCAAGGAAACTTACCAAACCTTCAAAATCAAAGCTCACCATAGGTATATAAAATGAATGTCATATTTAAGTAAATCATCTAACCTTTTCACCGTAGAAATACTCTTCAAACCCTAGCTTACATAATCACCATGTCTTTTGTAAGTATTTTCTTCTCGATAATATCCATCTGAGGAGTGGCAAGTTTGAAATAATTTGTAATATCTATACGTAAATGCATATTGAATTAAGTTTTCTCTTGAATGTTTGTGTCTAACTCTAACCCATACATGTCAGTTGTTTTGAAATTTTTTTTTTTTGGTCTTAAAAAAAAAATAGGGAGGGTCATAAAATTAGATTTTGACAATTTACTTTTTATATATTTATAGAAGTATTGAGTCAAAAAAATATATATTTATAGAAGTATTAAAATGTATTTTTTACTTTTCAATTTTTTATTTTTCGAATTTTTTTAATTACCATAAAATATTTTAGACAAGTTTTTTAATTAAACTTTTTTAAAAAGTATATTTATCCTTCTATTTCACCGATGTAAGTTACAGAGGATTAGAAACATTTTTTTTATATATAACATGGAGATAATAGAATACTTAAAACTCAAATTGTTCATGCTATTAATTAAATTTCTTTACATTCTGAGATTTTTTTTATGAGTTTACTTTCTGAGACTTAAAATAATAGTATTCAAACACAATCATCATATCATATTTATAAATAAAATTTGTTTGCATACTCAATTCGATATACGCAAACTATAATCCAATAAATACAGATATATAGACATTCATAAAAAAAACCCAAATATATAGACGTTCATAAAAAAATCCAAATGACATTTAAAAAATTTAAAAAATGCAACAGATGAAACTCAATTGTTTTTGTCAAAAAACAAAAGAAACTCAATTGGTAGTCCCTCCTCCCAAAAAAAAAGACCCACTCGCAAGAAAAAGAAAATTCAACATTCTTAAAATGGAAAAGAACAGAAAAATCCACTACTAGTACCCAGTGTGGTGTATGCTGCCGCTAAATTCAGCGCAACTAACGTCGTTTTCCCCGTCTTCCATTCTCCCTCTTGGATCAGCGTCACTCTCTCTTCAACATTTTGTACCTGTGTTCTGCAAATATGAAAAATAAATAATTAGTATTAATATTATTTTATCGATATCACGTACACAGAGATATTTAAGGGTAGATCGGCATCGTCGTGTTCTATCCACTTGGGCAATCGCAGACTCTGAAACCCTAGGTAGATCAGATCTCAAACTCCATGGTTATGGCGCAAAGAAAAACTCGCAACCGTGAAATGCTGTTCGACTCCGTCATCGCGCTTGTCTTCATCCTCGTCGCCTGCGTCGACCTCTGCGACGGCGCCACCGTTGTCGACGTCTACCGCCTCATCCAATACGACATGTCAGGTGTTCCCTTTGGATCTCGACTCGCCAGCCTCAACCACCACGCCGCTTCTCTCCACTTCTCTCCCCACGCCGATCTCTCTCGCACTGTCCTCCTCATACCTCTTCGCGAACTCAACATGTCCTTTGTCACAGGTTCTTCTTCTGTTTTTTTTTTTTCAATTTAATTTTTGGTTGTTTGTGCTGAGACTTAACTGTTGCGCACGAAGTTGATGTGTAACTTAATTCGGGATTACGCAAGTTTCGACTCGAACGGTGTATGCAAAACGGCAATAGTGTTATTGCGGTGTCTCCCTGATCAATACCAATATGTTTGTTTAGTTGTTGATTATGATTTTAACTTTCTCCGTTTGCTTACGGAAAAAATGAATTTGGCTAATTATTAGTTTTGGACGAAAAAAGGAAATTACAGAATTACGCGTTCGAATGTTATGATTCATTTATTATTATAGAAGAATCTATTTATAGCTTTCTGAGAAGTATATATAGGAGGAATCTTAGAAATATATCATGGGATTTGTGATGAGAAAGTGCTAGTGAGTGTTTGAGAATTAATAGATTGTAAATCGCAAGGTTTTAAATTTTGGCTGTGGGGTCGCAATCCTTGATATGTCGGATAATTGCGGAAATGCTGCTTATGCCGCTCCAATTGCGGTCACATTGCAGTTGTGTAGATATAAAAAACCATGATGTCGCAGTCTAAGTCACGATCACATGCTGTTTTTTAAAACCCTGCTAAATCGGTTAAGATTTCTAACATATTGTGGCTGGATATATAACCGTAAACAACTTAGCAATATATATATGTTGTAGCTATCCTGTTTGAAGTGGGTCTCGTTCACTAGGCAAGCTGGAAAAGTCATTGTTATTCCGTTTATAAGTTGAAAAGTTGGTTGCTGTGTTTGCCCGAGCAACATTACCCTTTCTAGTCAAACACTGAAAATAGTCATTACTATTTTGTATTTTTTATATTTTAATATTTGAATGCTTAGCATTTTTTGTCTCCTGTCATTTATATTGATCATTATTTGAAGAATATGATTTTGTCTCATCCTTGTAAGTTTAACAATATCACAATTTTGTGTGACTATGATATGGCAGAATATATTGCTGAGAGCAAGCCTCTTGGGGGATTAATATTTTTGCTGCCCCGGATGTTCAGTTTTGAAAACAAAGGTGGTATGGGAGGTAATCATGAAGATGGGAGTAAAGAACTGCTGAAGAATGTGTTGGCTGAACTTGAACAAATACTTATACACACCAACTTACCTGTGAGTAAATTTCAGAAAGCTGCTCCAATATCCAGATTATTGTAATGAATTTTCTAAAAAATAAAATGTTTGCCACCTGGAAGTCAGGTAGCAAAAATTAACTGCTGAGTTCATGAACTATGAATTCCTTTACATTATCATTGTTTTCCCCCCTTTCTACATCATCAAGTTATGCTATACTCTTTAAAGTAATTTATGCAGTGTATTGACTGACTAAGCTGTACTCTCCAAACACTTAGCTGATTTTATTAGCAAAATTATTGGTTTCTTTTGGTGATCTTTTTGATGAAGGAAATTTGGCCTTGTAAATTTCCCACCAATTTGGTGATGACCGAATACTTTGGACAGCTCTTTAGGTGCAAGTCAAACTTGTTTTAAGTTACAAATGTCATTATGTACATGCAGGGGTGATCCACAGGCCTTGCTTATTCACTTGGAGTAGATGATTTACTTATTTATTTTTCATATGTATAAAATGTGGTAGATGATTTATATATTTCACTATGGCTATGCATCTCAAGTTGGCCTCATGTGTTTGCATGCATCTTAGGTCCTTGCTTGATCAGTTGGTGCCAAGAGATACTTGCAAAATTGGCACGTTTTCCTTAATTTCTATATACGATCATAGTCTTTGTCCTCTAGTACCATTTCTGCAGCTTATTGTGTGAGCGATCACACATTCTCAAATTTTGTTTCATAACCAATACACCGCACAAGTAATAAGCTTCTGAAATTGGTTTTGAAGACCAATATGTGCTGCTAATAGTGATGATGGTTTCTTTTAGTGGGTGTGTATGTGTGAGAAAGGAAAGGGACATTTGTATGCTATGAATTGCGTCATTCTTCCATAAATTGATGTTTTAACAAATTTGTCAAAGGAAAAAATAATAAGTATTCTTTTGCTTTTTAGTATGTGGGACATGGCATCCTTTTCGACTAATGTGAAGGAGCTTGTTTCTTGCAATTATGTTTTGTTATGTTTCCTACTATTACATTATCATTTACCTCTATCATTTTTTTTTTTTGCTTCTTACTTTCGTAGTAACTTTTATGGTGCTGCATTCTTTTTGCAGTATCCTGCTTATTTTGCTTTTGAGGATGATGAAATTGATGCTGTTCTAATGGATATCAAGAAAAATGATGCCACTGGTCAGCCTGCCACTGCAACTACTGGCGGGTGAGTTTAATTCAGCCAATAAAGCTTTCATTGCTTTAACTAAATTTTGCAAAATTTTCTAGATGGTCAAGACAAGTGATGTAGATTTTATGACTTGATTGGTTGCATGTTACATACTGAATTATCTTGCATATTTTCAACTTCTGGGTATTAGATCTTGCGTTATTGAATACCTTTGTTTCCATTTATCTGTATTATGTTTCAGTTATCTACTGATTTCACAGTTGCTGCATTTCTTTTGCTTTCCTTTTTCCTTGAATTTTCTTTTTATTTTTTATTTTTATAAATTAGTTCACATGTATGTTGTGTTGTCTTGTATTGTATTGCATTGTCAAGTTTGTTTTCTTTTTGAAAGTGACGTTTTCACTGATTTCTTTTTCTTTTTTTTTTCTGTCTTTCCTTTATTTTTATTTTTGGGATGTTGCAGGTACAAATTTGTCGTTTCAGCCCCTGAACCAAAGAAAGTTGTATCTCCACCCATTACAAATATTCAGGTGTTTGTTCAACCTTCTCTTTAGAGAAATACTACGTGGTTGATACTGTTCGGTGATGGGCGTGTAAAATTTTAGATTAACAGTAGCTTTGAAATTTGAAGTTTTTAGACATCATTTGGAGCTTCTTTAAAATCAAACTAATATTTTTAAATCTTTTGGATCTCATTTTATAAATGTATATGTAAGTTGAGAAGCACGATATTTTTTCAGGTTGGGCTAATGCTAAAACGTGTATAATAAGACTAATGGCATCGTATGAATAGGTCATAGATTTATCTTCTTTTCTGTTTTGCTTTCTTTTTAATGTTTATGTTCTACAATACTGATAACATGTGAAATTTCTGTTTGAAGTTTGAACAAACACCAAACTTTGTGCTTCCATAATCGTTCTAGGATGACTTAGGGTGCATTTAGAAGAGCTTCTTTGCAGCTTATTTGTGCTCATCTCATGACATAAGCACTTGCGTAAGTGTTTGGGAGAGTTAATTGCTTATGACATGTCCACAATAAGCTCCCCAAAATAGTTTACAATTACAACTTATATGAAAATAATTTAGCCATATTTCCTCTTTGTTTATAGAAATATCTTGTACATAAGCGCTTATATGATAAACACTTATTTAATAAACACTTAATTAAGTTGTTTACCTAAACACACTCTTATTGGAAGATCTACTTGATTTGGAAGAGCCTTGGGTTTGAGCATGACTCAACAATGGATGACTCAATAAGAGCTTCTTTGCAGCTTATTTGAGCTCATCTCATGACATAAGCACTTGCGTAAGTGTTTGGGAGAGTTTATGAAAATTGTTTATGACATGTCCACAATAAGCTCCCCAAAATAGTTTACAATTACAACTTATATGAAAATAATTTAGCCATATTTCCTCTTTGTTTATAGAAATATCTTGTACATAAGCGCTTATATGATAAACACTTATTTAATAAACACTTAATTAAGTTGTTTACCTAAACACACTCTTATTGGAAGATCTACTTGATTTGGAAGAGCCTTGGGTTTGAGCATGACTCAACAATGGATGACTCAATAATCCACGGGAGTCGAAACACCCTCACTTTGGAAGTTTGTGGCAAAGTTAGAGACTATAGTTGTGCCCTAACAGGATTTGACAGGAGACCACGTCACTTGCTTTGCTGTCCCTGTCTCGCGACCCCTCAAGTAGACTGAATACTACAGTGTTTAAGCACCGTTGCGTGGTAACCACCTGTCCTGTCACATCCCTAACTTGCTCTAGGCCCTACCTGCCACTGGTCACATCCTTATCATCTCTATCCCATCAAAGTACCATCCCTTTTCAGTTCTGGTTTCATCTTGCAGTTCATGACTTGATCTGCTGGTGCACCATTCTAACATTGTATCGAAGATCTACTTTATCACTTTGCTTCCCATTCCCATCCAATGCATTACAGGACTTGTCCTTCAGGCATTTCATGCACCCCTTACGTTAATTCTTATAAATATACCCTCAGACCATCATTAATACTGAATAGTGAATACAGATACTTGCATGGCTTTTCATTGCATCCTCTTTCTTGCTGTTGTGCTCCCTTCTTTCTCCTTAGCCAAATCACGAAGGAATTGGAACACCAGATTGGCCCAAATAAACAATTCCCTGTTTAAACCATCCAACTTCTACTTGTATTTTGTTCCCCTCAGGCACTTATGATGTATGGCCTGCTTCATCCTCTGTTCTTTACTTGAGGTTCTCTGTACTTTGTGCTAGTCTATTGGTCAAAGTTTGAGAACAGTGACTAGATCCATACCTCTAGTATTGTACAGAAACTTTTGCCACAAACATTTGTCATAATGTTCTATCTGCAGATTGATCATTTAAATCATTTCAATGACTTTTTCTGCCTAAATTTATGCCTAATCCTGTGCAATGTTTGATTACACCATAAAGCATTGGGTCTTTTAGCCGTATGGTAAAATGTTTCTTTAAGTTTGATAGGCACCTTTCAATCACAAATATTACCCAAGGCATTTCTCTATTTCATCTACTAAGCTTTAATGGATTTGCATCTCTCTATTTTTGTCATTTTGTATGATAGATCTGAGATACTTAAACCTTGTGACTTGTTGTAAGGGATGAACTTTAATTTTTTCCTCGAAGCTAACTATAGGACTACACCAAAGGTGAACTTTGAGCCTTTATCTTTTTGCCTTGGTTTTGGATGTGCTAACCAAATATATCCAAAAGCAAGTGCTACTGGGCATTTTTTGTGGATTTTTCGGTTTTAGTGGGAGAGTCAAGAGAGAGAATATATGGTAAACAAGTAGCTACGGGGAAAAGCTTTGGAAGTACATAGTCCAATAGTTAGAGGTAAAGGGAGACTAAGAAAAAACTTTGCAAGACCATTAAAAAAAACTTCAATCTAAATTATTTTTTGAAGGCTTGATTTATGGTAGAACATTATGGTGTTGTTTGATCCATGAAGCCAACCCAACTTAGTGGGAAAATGCTTTGGTTGTTGTTTATGTGTGTGTGCGCGCACACACACATTCTCAGATACCTTTCCTCATTACATTAATCCAGCTATTGGTAGAAACCAAAAGAATTAATGTAACAATTGTTCCTTGTGGATTCATCTCAGGTAGTCAAGTACTCAAGTTCAATAAAAATGTTGATAGGTTTGGCGGACCATTGCAATTCTATTTGTGTGGTTCTTTATGGTCAATCTTGTCCCCTATCCCTATAGGATAAGGCACAATATCAGTAAAATGGTTGTGTATAACAATCACCTTTGGTTGTCTAACTGATTCATTTTGGTCAAGTCAAATATAGGAAAGAATCTGCCCCTCCTTATGTTTTAGTGTTTTCCTCGGTAATTCTCATGCATTATTTGTGAAAATTTTGAAGCTTTGAATCTAATGCCCTAGATAGGCTTGGAGATTTTCTGTATTAACAGTTGATCTACACATTTAAGCAAAAACAATAAATACTTAATCGGATGGTCTACTTCTTGTCTTATTCTTTTTCCAGGATAATGATTATATTTTTCTTAATGCATTTTAGTTACTACTTCGCAATGTTTGATGATGTTGTAGACTTGTAGTGACCTGTTTGAATAATCAACCACATGATTAATAAGTCCCAGTCCCAGTTCCTTACTGCTGTATCACTTTCCTTTGCATTGCTATTTTTGCACTTCAAATTCAATCTTTTCTTCCTCTCAATTGTTTTCTTTTTTCCTGAGAGAGTGAGAATATTTTCTTCATTATAGGCCTGCTTATTTTTGAAAATGTTTAAATTCTTGTTTCCTTTCATGTTATCATCTTCCATATCTCGTGCAAGTTTCAGTTTAATTATAAATGTTGAAATGTGAACTTAAGACATAGATTTAAAACTTGGAAAATATACAGCTTATGCTTGTTAAAATATTACAGTTGAAGACATGTATCACAAATATCTTTGTAATCACAATCGGAAATTGTGTACAATCTGGCCTCATTCTCATGTACAAGCATTTTAAAATTGATGCGTTTTGGATAGAACTTGTGTGGATATTGGATCCATCTTTTATATGGTTGCAGGGATGGTTGGGAGGGCTGAAGACAGATGGTGATGCTCATCAATTACCCACCATTGCAATAGTGGCATCATATGACACCTTTGGGGCTGCTCCAGTATGTTTTTTCTATTAATTCCACCTATAAAACCAAACTGTATGATCTGCATGATTGTGTTAAATTATCTTTAATTGTAGGCATTATCAGTGGGAAGCGATAGTAATGGAAGTGGCATTGTGGCTCTTCTTGAAGTAGCTAGGCTGTTTTCTCTTTTATATTCTAATCCAAAGACAAGAGGACAATACAATCTACTGTTTGGGCTAACGTCTGGTGGGCCTTACAACTACAATGGAACCCGTAAGGTGATATATCCTGTTTGGAAGTTCATTTATTTGCTGAAGGTCTGTAACATGTAGTCAGGATTCTCTTTTTGGTATGATTTTTTAACTTATAGTTTTGCATTTTCCAGTGGCTTCGAAGCTTCGATCAACGTCTGCGTGAGAGCATTGACTATGCTATTTGCTTAGATAGTATTGGCTCATGGGAAAATGAATTATGGATTCATGTGTCTAAGCCTCCAGAAAATGCCTATATTAAGCAAATTCTGGAAGTAAGTGACTTATCACAGTGGTGTGGACTTTACTAAAATGGTTGATGTGAAGACTTCACTAAATTGACTTGCAGTTTTGTCTTCACGACTTTTAATGGCAAATATTGGTGTAGGATTTTTCAAGTGTTGCAGAAGAGTTAGGCTTTAAAGTTAGTCTGAAGCATAAGAAAATAAACATTTCAAATCCTCGAGTAAGTGATAAACTCTCAAAGTTCTGTTTCACTTGCATAGCTCTTTAGCAGTTTATATTTAGCTGTCATTCAATCTCTTGTGGCTGTATTTTCATATAATACTCATCCTTGTCCCGCTCATTTTAGTACCATGAACTTGACACCTAATCATATATGGTTTGCACATTTATCAAAGAAGTTAGAAACTATGATATATCTGTTATTCAAATTTTAATTTGATCTGAAATCAAATCATCCTCTTTATTTCTATTCTTTATGCTTAATTTATGAGATCCTTGAGACATTGTTCTTGAAATTTAATGATTTACTATTGCATCTACAGCTGCATATTGGTTACCATTTCCTGCTTTAGTCATATCAACTTGTGTTTCATATCTTACTGAAATATTTCCTGATAGCAGGCTTGCGCTACCTGCATTTATCTAAATGCTACTTCTTAAGTTGGGTATTAAAGCTAGTCATCTGCTGTAGGTAGCTTGGGAGCATGAACAGTTTTCAAGGCTGAGAGTTACTGCTGCCACCCTCTCCGAACTCTCTACGGCACCTGAATTGCTAGAGAGAACTGGTGGTTTGGTTGATAGCAGGTCATCTTTCTTTGGACCTAAATGCCTGAATTTTATTATTTCTATACTTGTTTGCTGAGAGCTTCGTTCTGCAGGCATTTTGTCAATGAAGCGGCAATTGTCAGAAGTGTGAAATTAATTGCTGAGAGTCTAGCGGTAAGATTAATTTTACCTCGAGAAGAATATATTAAATTTCGCACTAAAAGAGAAAGACTGGGGATGTAACATGCTGTCCTTGTAATTTTTCCCCATCATTTGATTTTGACATGAGACTTATGGGGGAATGTTTTGACGTTTGTTTGTCTAGACACTAATTCTTAATTTTGCTTGGAAAATTTAGCATTATTCACTAGATTTTGTAGACTTAGTGTGAGTATATATTTCTCTTAATAATGGCAAAACTAATTCTTCATTGTGTATCATATTGAATGCGAGGTTGCTTGGTAGATATTTTTTTATGTATTTACTTGGCAGTATGCATCCTTCTGATGTTTCTACTACGGGCATTTAATGGCAGACATGGTAGCATTAGCTTGCTCCATTATGGGAAATGCTACTCAGCCAGAATAAGTTTTGACAGAAAAGGAGCCAGTATGGGTTGGCTTGCTTGTCTATTCTTTTGATGGATTAGTGACCCTGCCACTTTGTCTTATCCAACAGACAACCTTGAATCAAGCTAAATTTTAGCTAATTGTTACTGCCTGTGTGGCACTACACTTATGGTTAATACTAATTCATTTATGACATGCTGTCATTGTATTAAGGGTAGTTAACAAGATCCGTATGTTTGCAAAGTTTCCACTATATATCCTGATTTGTTCAAACATAGACAAAATGGGTCACTTGTGGTACCGAATTTACTACCTTCCTTCGTTTGTTCCTTTCACCTCATCTTCCATTATCCTCTTTTGAGTAAGATCATGGTGTTTGCAATTTTTAATATTGGTATCTGATTCTATTTAATTATGGGAAATGCTAATGTCATAGTTCTACATATGGTTGATGGTGTTTAATATCATAAAAAGATTTTTGAAAAGTTACAATGACATTGTAGGCATGCCTTAATGAAGGTAATCCTTTTTTTCATCTTTCATATTCTTTGTTTGGCCATTGCAACCTGGCTTATTTGGCGAGGCATTAGTAAGATTGTTGAATGGATGTCCATGAAGTGTTATACTATTAGTCAACTATCCTGTGTTTTTAAAGAATTTCCCAGAAAGAGAGTTTTTTTATTGGATATGCAGCATCACTTGATGTGACATGTGGCATCATGCTTCATAGATTTTTTTTATGCAAATTCTTTAAACAGTCTTTGAACTACTTTTTGCAGAGGCATATTTATGGGCATCAAGGAAAGAACATCCAGATCTTTGCGGACAACAGTAACTTGGCCGTAAATCCTTCTTATGTTCGATCATGGTTAGATGTTTTGTCCCGAACACCTCGAGTGGCACCATTTTTATCAAAAGATGATCCTTTTGTTACAGCACTGAAAAAGGTATTAATGCATGCTGGATTATTGTAATGTGTAAAATTTTATCATAGCTTTTGCTTTTGCTTCAAATCAAGGACTATGCTGGATAGTATGGTTATGGTGGTGGTGGGTTGACCATCCAAGGGAGCGTTTGTTGCAACATCAGAATGTCTATAGTTTTTAGTTGATAAGGGATTAGATGTGCTTTGGGCTATGTTTAACGTTCTAATATATACAATGTTTCTCGAGTAAAAAGGCAAAATAATTACTGTGTAACCGTGTATACTATTTTACTAGTTTATAATGAAACAAGTAGGATTAGAGTTGAGGTTGCTCGCTCCTCAATTTCTTTGGTGTCTGATTGAAGCATTCCCCTTGTTGTCACTCATGTACTCACCCTAGAATTCTGCATGTTTATAGGAGTTAGAAGATCATACTGATGAGGTCAACTTGCAACGCGAAGTGCTAGATGGGATGTTCACTTTCTATGATTCAACTAGGGCAAAGCTGAACATATATCAGGTATTTGAAGTTATTTTCCTTGTGCTTTTTTCTGTATTCAAAGATTAGCCATTTACATTCTTCCCTTTTTCCCATTTTGAGCATCTGAATCAAACTTAAATGGATCTTCGACAGTTTTGCTTGGACGATCTTCGGTCCTGACCCTATTTGTAGTTTGTGTGTTTTTCAATTTCATGTGGCGCAACAACTTTTTGGCTATTTGACTGACCGTTTTGTCATGTTTTTCCAAAGGACATCTTTTCCTGATTATGAGAGAATTTTCACGACAAACAAAATGTGTTCTATTTTTCAATTTAGTGTTTTACTTTTAGCTTACTAATTAAATATATAGTCCATTGTCTGAAACTAAATGTTTTATGGTGTTACAGGTTGCCAGTGTCACATTTGACTTGCTGTTGCTTCTAGTATTGGGATCGTATTTGATAGTGCTCTTCAGTTTCTTGGTCATCTCAACTAGGGTATCTATTTATTATCTAACTAACATCCCTTGCAAACTTTAGATAGCTAGTTTGTGTGCACTCAATCTTAGTGATGTTGTTTGACAGGGTCTTGATGATCTAATCAGTTTATTTCGTCGGCCTCCTTCTCGAAAAGTGAAAACTGCATAGTGACAGGCAGATATTGCTCCGAGGTTCGGTTACGTAGATCTCAAGTTTTAATTAAATAGTTTCTTAGGAAGAAAGTTTCTAATGAAAAGCTCTAAAGCTGATTTTATTCATCATTTGTTTCAGTCGGCTGGTTTAGTGGTTAAAAATAACAAAATGTTTGTTTTTTTGGCTGTGCTAAATTAAGAACGCAAAAATTTTGATATTTTTTGCCCCTCTTATTTGGCGCATTTATATAGAGAGTAGTTAGTGATGCATGCGCTGTAAACTCAACTCTCCGCGGGTTGCTATAGCTGTGGTTGTTCACACGTTACTTGATTTGGCTCAATAAAAGATTGATTTGGTTAATTTAGAAATATAAATTTGCCGCTTAGTTACGAAATAACTTTGCGTATGGTTGCAATTGAAAATAGCTATTTACAATCGAGCATAAGTTTTTACTAAAGATTTTACCATTCAACTCGATTTGATAGCGAAGCAACCGGCGAACTTTCTTTTTATATTCCATTCAACTTTGTTTGTAGTGTGACGAACATCTAAACTTTTTGTCTCATCTTTTTAACAATTGCAAACATGTCTCAATTCTTATGTTGTGCAATAGCAATTAATAATTTTACGATATTTTTTTTGGTAAATTGTAGTGTTACGATATTTATCTATTAAAAATGCGTCATCTACTTGCACAGTTTGTTTGCACTATAAACCTTTGTGTGTATGGTCTGGAATACCAGAACATATGACAAGGAGACAATGCGCCAATTACCCAATACCTTAAAAAATGTTTTGTTTTACTTTTCGACCCTTCTTAATGTCACGGTAAAATTAAAATTATTTTGAAAGATTTTTATTAGGTTCTGTATTTGCTAACCCAATAATACACTCAACAATCACAGAATAAGTCTAGTTTATGGTGATATTGAAAAACTAATGAAGTTTTGAACGTGTAAACACTATCAATACTTTATGTTTATTGTGTATTTATCTAGTTTTGCCTTTTCACCCACACAATCAAGTAAGTGTTGAATATGAAATTGTTTAATCGCATCGTTTGTAACTTGTTTTGACTCAAATGACATACAAATCCAGAGGATATTGTTGACATTATTGTTACTTTTAGCTAATGTATGTTCAATTACTCAGTTTTCCAACACCTTCACTACGTCGTCGTCGTCGTCATCATGCATGTCAGCTTTTTTTAGCGAGCATGTCAGTCTTCAATTTTACTGAATCCACTGACATACCTCTTTTTGTTGGATTTATATCATAAATCATTGCTACTAGAAGTTATACGACATAAATGAATTTAACAAATAAAATGATACTCCCTCCGGTTCTTAATATAAGAGAAAAAAAATGTGTTTTTTAGGGTTTTAAAATATAAGAGATATGTGAGATAAAAATGTGTTTTTCATTGGAAAAAAGGGTGTTTTTCTTGGTTTTGATGAATTAGGGTTTTGTCTCTTATATTTATGACCGGAGGGAGTATTATTTTTTAGGCTTAAATACCATGCTTAAATACCATTTTAATCTTTTAACTTATTTTTGAGGTTCAATTTAGTCCTTTAACTATTTTTTGGACCAAAAAGTCTTTTAAGTTTTTAAGGTAGGTCAAATAGGTCTTTTAAGTTTTTAAGTTAGGCCAAATAGGTTCTACATGACAATGACTCGTTTGGCCCAACTTAAAAACTTAAAGGACCTATTTAGCCCAACTTAAAAACTTAAAGGACGTATTTGGCCAAAAATGACCTATTTGGCCCAACTAAAAACTTAAAAGACTTATTTAGCCCAAAAAATAGTTAAATGAACAAATTGATCATAAAAAATAAGTTAAGAGACCAAAATGGTATTTAAACCTATTTTTTACATTTACAATAACACATCAAACATAATAATTTAACAACAAAATTTAGATACCTTCAAATATTGAACTAAATTGACAAACTATACAGTTAATGAGTTTCTACGTTGAAAAAGTTACCAAGGTTTTACTATTCACCTGATCTTATGTAGCAACGTTCGCGCACACACATCCACTAAATGTGAGATTTTGAGTATATAAAACAAAAATTGTGGACAAAGCTAGAAAAACCAAAAAATTAAGTACTTAAAATTGTATTTTATCTTCTAATGTTTTAAAATCAATAATAAAATATTTGAAATCAGTTACCAACGATACGAAAGATGCAAATAAAAAAGTCTTTTACTTAAAATATCATTCATAGTCGTATACTACTATTAACATTAACATATTGTTTAAGTCTTTAAGATAGACTTAAATATAAATATTTATATCTCATTAGAGAAGACTGTGTTCTAAAATAAGAGAGAAGAAAAGTATAGTTTAACCTTTTTCAAAGAAGAAAGAGTTTAAGTAATCCACAACACCCCTGCACAGAGAATCTTTACTTGTCCATCAAAACTCCCAGGGCAATTTTTTAACGAAGTAAATATTAATTATAAATTGTATATCGACAATACTACACCTAATCAAATAATAATAACTATCTTTATGCATACAAGATATGATTTTCAATTTTTCTATATGATTTTTCAAATTTCCCGTTAAATTTAAATTAAAAAACACTAAATCATACATCAAAACTAATAAATAGGATTTTGTTTTAATGTTTTGTACGCACGAAACACGATATAGAACTTGTTCCATAATTTATTTATTTTTTCCAAATTATACTCTAGCTCGTTAAATTCCATACTAGCATGGTTAAAAAATCTTTAGTAAAAATAAAGCACACCAAACACCTCTATCTTAAATTTATAATTGATCAAATAAATTTTGAGCTAACTAAAATTTCTACCTCAACACTTATTTAGGGGAAAAAAAAAAAGGCGCTGCTCTAGGTCCTGCAACCATTAGCCAAATAAATTCATCGTTGCTCGAATTTTTCCTTCCTATTGCCGTAATGAATATGCCAGATACGAAATTGAACTAAAGAGATGAAAACCTTAATACAAGATATTTATTTAACCGATTTGGCTGACACTTGAAAACAAAAATTCTATAAGATATTTCCTTAACCTGATCGCTCGTCATTCAGTGGCCTTGCCTTTACGTCTGCTGCTACCACCGGTTTCTAAAAGGTAACAAACCATAGAATCAATATCATCCCCAAATATGCTGTAAGCCTCAATCGCTTGGAGGTAACTAAATCCCATTGATAGTAACATCTGCATACTGCTACTAAGATCAGAACCATGCTCTTTCCCACGTTCCATCTCCCGATCAGTGCCAGATGATCCTGCTGTTTTCATTAATACATAGTTAGCTAAAGATTTCAAAATGTAAAATACAGCTAAACATATAAACTCATTGTAAACTAAGAGGAGGGTGAACTGGCAAAAAAAATTGACAGGAAAAACTCTCATAAAGTCTTAAATTGCAGTTGCAGTTGCGGTTGCAGTTACATCGTGATCCTTAATATTGTGAAAAATTACGGACAAATGCGATCGGAATTGCAGTCACAATGCAATCGCGGAAGCCTCCAAACCTTTACGTTGCAGGCCACAATTTAAAACCTTCCTCATAATGATAAAGTTTTACTCAATTTTACACTTGGTCAACACTGCTTTGACCTCAGGATGTAACATACTTTTCGCAAAGAGAGAAACATGTATGAGTGAGGCACTCACTTGCTCCAGAAGATGATGGTTCAGCATTTGAGGTAGAAGACTCTCTCTGGCCAAGCTGTTGCCTAAATGTACCATCTGCAAGATACTCAGCACGAGAAACTGCCATCACCATGCGTTCCATTTCCTTCTCAGTCAGCTCAAGATCAGAGTAAAATCGTCCCTCAGCTAAAAGTGCCTGTTGAAAGAAAGAAGATAAAAAGGTAGCGTTGTCATCATCAAATTAAAAAACCTGTTGTTCACACTACCACAATTTAAAATACTAACATTATTGATCTGTTGATCTTGTTGAGCTTTAATAGCAGCCTTGACTTGATCTTTGTCAACATTAGTCTGCATCAAAAATCACAAATGGGCATCAAACCATAAATCATTACAACCCCCAAGTTATATGACCCCCTTCCTCAAGTATCTTAAAATCCGTATGAGGATTTTTTATAAACATTTAATATAGAATACAATATGAATTTAATTTTCAGTCGGCAGTTAACCCTAAATTTTTTGTTTCATTAGAATATACAATATAAAATTCATAACAAAGCGGAGAATGACAACTTAAAGATAAGCACAGACTGTCAAGTGCAGTACTCACTCCACGAAGACAGCTGAACCCAAGTCCAGCACCAATTGTCAAGCGCCGTGGGTCCACAAGGGAGTTGTAATGATTCCCATGATGATAACTCAATCGAATTGGTGGTGTGTCGGTGTTATAGCTTCCATGGAAGATATTGATAGGTTCTGCATCAATAGTTGGTGTTATTGAATAGTAACAATCACAGCCATCAGAATTTCAGACAGAAGCTACACCTGTAGTGTAGGAATATATATGAATGGGGCGATTATACATTTCACACATGGCTTGGATCTCAACATTGTTTCCATAGACCTGCCAAGAAAGATGAATGGATGTTTCACCAAAATTGAAAAGTTAAAAATATCTATGACATTCTAAATAACAAAAACTGCATTTCCTAATAATATTTAAAAGGAATATAAAAAAAATATGGTAGAGGTGCATGGAATTTATATCTGAGATCAGCAGGGAGAGGGTTACAAGTACGGTGGATAAACAATAAATGCAATTGAAACTTCCCGAATTTCAATTTATAGAAAATTTATAGTTGTGCTGCAGCAGCTATATCATTCAAAAACTGTATGTTACAACCATTGGATAAACAATAAATGCAATTGAAACTTCCCAAATTTAAATTTATAGAAAATTTCCAGTTGTACTGCAGCAGCTATATCATTCAAAAACCGTATGTTACAACCACCTTCACTTAAGGGGTTTGGGTGGCTTAAGATTTGGGTAGAGGTCATGCGTTTCTCTGAGACAACTCCTTAATGCAGCCAAAGTAAACTATGTTTCAAGTGCCTAACACATGACACGGGCTATTTCCTGCATCCTTTAATATATCCATCCAAAAAGAAAATCAATCCTAGTATCTATGATTGCCCACATCATAAATTCTACTAGTACGAGAGGCTACTGCTGTTTTTTACCTTTAACCAACAAGCATGACATTATTTAAAACCATTTTCTAGGTAAAAATTAAAAAAAAAAAAAAAAAAAAAAGATGCAAAATTACTTTCCAAAATGGAAATGGAACACCAAACCAACTCGAGACTGAAGGGAGTTGTCAAAAGAACTATTTCTCAAATAAAATAATACTAAAACATGTAGACAAACGGAACCAAACTATCAATGCGCTCAAATTTGTTTCCAAGCACATATATGAACATATTTCTAATAAGGGGCAAACTTTGAAATAAAAGCAAAATTTACAACCTACTAAGCTCATAAGTTGAACACCAAGGCATGCCTAGAGCATACTACTTCATTTTTCATTTTTTGGAGGGGTCTGGGTGAGAATTCAAAGAATTTCCTTAATCATGAGAAAAATGAAAGTAATCTGAAAAGGGCCAGATGCAATTTTTGAAGTCCAATTGACACAATCTAATTCTAACTTATGGACAGAAAAAATATAATGTCTCAACACAGTAAATACTATATTGGATAACCTATAATAACACAATGTACTGGTTTAAACTTCCAAATCACTCTTATATGTGAAACATGCATGACAGAGACATACCATAATAAGAGATCTTGCAGACATATTTATGTCAAGGGTGGCAGATGAAAACAAATTATAGCACTGTCAGATTTTTTCCTCTAATAATAGATTTACTCAATACCATTGGTAAAGCAAGCTGCTGATATTTCAAGCCGCCATTCACCTCACTCATTGGACCAAAGATTGTATGTCTAGAATCCAGTTAAAAACACTGATTTGAGATCCAAATGCAGACAAAGTAAACCACTTCAACAAGGAATGTTCTTAATGATGACAACACAAATACTTCTTTGTCATTTATAGCTAGTTTGTTTTTGGCCAAAGCAAGAAATGGTTGCTTTGAGAAAATTTGCATGGCAACTCGTGTTTTCGGCATTTACGTCCAACTTTATCTAATAAAACAAACAAACCATTAAACTGCTCTGATTTATCTAATAGTCGACAAATCATCAATGACAGGTTAGTGAAAGGTCTGAAAGATATCATTGTAGATATGAAAAGTAAATGGAGAAGATCATAACCAATTTGCAGTACCGGTAGCTCTTAAAAACTACTGCGGTACACAGGGAAAAAAAAAAGTAAAAGGAATGAGACAAGTGAACAGCAACGACCACATGGATTCATAAATAAGTTATAAATCCTATAAGCATTTTCAACCACCCATTACATTAATCAAACCTCACCTACAGCTTTGACAGTATAACATTCTAAATCATCACAGAAGCAATTTGCCAAAAAAATATAAGCAAGGAGATATTTTGGCCAGTTAGTTTCAGGATTCCACACAGTCAATAGCAAATGAAAAGCCAGAGAAATAAAGCAATGATATCCAAAAACATAAACCTAAAAGCCAAATAACTGTTGGTTTTTCCATGAACCAAGAAATAACAGCTTCCCAAACAACAAGCTTACATACCTTATCTCTTCTTTTCCTTTTACAGTATGATGTGAAGCCTTCAGTTATAAATTGAGAAAAGTGGTCTCTCTCCTGCTCCTGAAGATATAAAACACTAATACTTAATCCGCAGTTCAATAAAACTGCACCAATATATGTGCCCAAGAAACATCCAGTAAATGTAATCCATATTCCAATGCAGCTAAGTGCATACTCAAGACACTGGGCAAAGTCACAAAATACCAGTGAACCACCAAAAGGGTTTCAAATAACAAACGAAATGTCCAACCAAACAAGAAAACAGGATGTGGAACAATAATTTAAGGAAGTTTTGTGAGTCCGTGCAAATCTACTTGTTAGCTACTGCCAAACAAAAAATTAAAGAAAAGAAAATAGCAGGACTTTCTTGAATCCGCTTACTGGATCAGGATCAATATACTTCAGTTACAGTAAAATATTCAATAGGATTGTGAGTTTAGGCTATCATCTTCTTATTTTCTCCACCAGTGTTCATGTTATCACTGACCATGTTACTTTTCACAACCATATGGCAGTCCTCTCTTGCATTTTTACATCCAAAAAGGCAAAAAGCTCAGTCTCTTGAAGCCATTTCTAAAAACTTAAAATTTTCTCTATATTCCTCCTTAAAAGCCTAATCCTGTCATTTACTACTGCTAGAGATTCCAGCATGCACATGCTAAAGTCTAGACACCTTGAAAACCTTATATAACCCAAAGTTAAGTCATATAACATTAAGCTCAAGCAAGTATTCTGAAATCTGATGGATTTAACTCTTCTAAAGTGAGCAATTGACTTTAGAGGGTAAAGTAACAAATCTTAGTCATCGATGAGAAAGGCAATAGTTGATGTTACATACAAAAGTATAATAAATCACTGTTGAAATACCAACCATTGATTTTCTCATCAACGATTGAGATTATTTACTTTACCCTCTAAAATGAATTGTTCACTGTAGAGGAGACAAATCCATACCCCATATTCTAAAGCTACAACTTTGAAAGCCTAAAAAACATACGGACGGGGTTTACCTAAATATGTAACATGTGAATAATTCATTGAGAGCTATAAATGCTAAAGAGAACTAAAACCTTTCAGAACCCATTCTATTAGGCTGTTGTGATCATTGAAATGCATAAACATCAAATGAGCTTCAGATAAAATGAATAATCAGAGAAGCTAACAAGTGATGTACTTGTAGTTATGGTAAATCGAAGCAGATACAGTATGGATATTTGCCTAAAATACAATGTTATCATACCATATAATCAATGCACATCTGTCTGACCAAATCATACAATTCAGAGTCCCCATACACCTGATCTGCAACAGCACGGAAAAGGCAATTTCCATCCCCCGTCATTTTTTTTACTTCATAACCTTTTGCCCTTCTGATATCAATTTCAAATTGCCGCTCCCTTTCCTGGGATAGATCATAGATGTCAATATCACCTCAAATTCTAATATAAATGATATAATAAAGATCTTCATAAAGACGGTTAAGCAACAAAATTGCATTATCAAGGTGGACCTTCAGCTTCAAACAGAGAAATTTAACAAACATGACAATATCTCTAAGCAAGGCATATACGACCCAACAACATTTCCCACATAATAAACCTAAAGTACAAATGATCAATAATGACAGGTGTTTTATACAAATTATACGTGTTCCCAGATCCTGTATAACTTAATAAACCAACAAGACAACAGTATGCCTGTGTTTTAAATAGGGGTAAAAAAAACTAGTTGACAAGTAAGTAGGCCATCATCACGTCAATTACCGTGTGTCTATAATTGTGAAGAAACGTGAAAGAGAGAACAAAATAGTGGCTAAATTACCACGGTTATTCTATTATATAGATGAACGAACCGAATTATACCATGTTCCTAACTAGTCTCTTCTTAGACATGTCATGGCCTAAAAGAATCACCTACGAAGACTAGTAGCAACAATGAAGCTAAACAGAATATTCACTTATCGACATGTGCAAAACATCAACTTACGAAATCATCATAAGAGGAAACATAGCACGGCTTTTGCTCATCAGCACTATTGTACCCCTCACTCTCATTATGGGACCTTGGAGAAGAAGGCCTAGAACCAGCAGGGGATGTCCTAGCCGAAACAACAGGCCTTGCAGATGCTCTCCTGGACGAACCTACAAAGCCAAAATTCGAATTTCCAGACACATTCCTCCTTGAATTCAAGTTAGCAGCAAAAGGCTTTGGAGGCGGAACAGGCGGCGGCGGAGGTGGCGGACACGAACCACCACCACTACTACCACCACCAGGGATGGAATTAGAATCCCCACTTGAGCCCTCAATTTCTGAAGCAAGTCTTTCTCTCAGTCCACTCAACCCTTTCACTAATTCTTCCTCTCTAACATCACTCTCAACAACAACAGCAGCGGCTACTTCATCATCACACGAATCATCCTTTGCCTTGTTAGACTCACCGGCCTCCAAAAGCTCGTCGCCAACAACCACTCCCGCCACCTCCTCTTCACTCTCCTCATCTTTCGGAACTGAAACCTGCGGCTCAGCCCGAGCAGAAGACGATGACGACCCGGAACTGCGATTCGGGTTGGAATTCGAAGAAGAACCGCTGGAGGAACCCCTCTGAACCAAAACGCGAGTCATCGTAACGTAACGCAACGCAACGCAAGGCAAATTTTCACAAGCAGTGGTAGCTAGATTTAGAGTTAGGGTTTCAGAGAGCGAAACGCGTTGTGTTCATTTATTTGTCGCGGGTTCTAGCCTTGGGCGCAGTGATGCCAATCCCTTCGCTGAACGAATCCTTCAGCTCCTCACAGAACGATCTCCGCATTAACCTAACAAATCTCATGAGACCCAAATCAACTTTCCCACTTCCAACAACGAAATCTTCCTTTGAGTGTTCGAATTTTAAGCTGAAAATAGTCAAATACTCAAAATCCTTCACGAGCCTCACCTACATAGAAATTTGGCAGCGAAATAAAAACAAACGCGCTTTTTTCTTTCTCTCAATTTTTTCTACCAGATTCACAGATTCTCAAAAAATCGCGGGAAAACAGTGAGCCAGCTTAATTTTGAGTGTCAATCGCAGGGATTGGTGAAGAAAGATGAAAACAAGGGTTTTCGAAAAGGGAGAGGAGGAAAGTAACAATGTGACGAGAAAAGTCGAGAAGGAAAAGGGGAAGAAAAGGGTGATTGCGTTTTAACGGTGAGTGTAAGAGGAAGGGACCGGCCACGTCACGTTGAGTTTCAACAGCACCGGCCCCTACCGCGCCACCTTACACGTGGCCCGTTCCCCACAGACGACCGTACGGGCAGGTTTACCGCGTTATTTTAATTCGATGTTTTTTATCCCCCAAGGGAAAAATATGTTTTTGGTCTTTATAATTTGACTAAAATTTAGTTTTGGACCCAGTATTTTTTTTTCCGAACTTGTCCCTGTAATTTTATTTTTTGTTGGTTTTAGTCCCTTCTGTTAGTGGTCCGTTTAAAAATCGTGACATGGCAAATGGCAGTCCTACGTGGACATATGTGGACGCTCACTCAGCCAGTCCACGTAATATTATTGTTTTTTAATTAAAAAAATCAAAACAAAAATCTGGTATATCACAACGAAAATTAGGGTTGCCTCTACTGGGTTTCATCGCTGCAGAGCGCTTCTTCTTCATTGCAGCGTGCTTCTTCTTCTTCGCTGTAGAGCGTGTGCTTCTTTTTCTTCGTCTCTTCTTTGCTGCAGAGCGCTTCTTACTCTTCATGTTCTTCTTCGCTTCTTCTTCTTCGCTGTCGGCCACCACCACAGGCCGCGAATCGGAGCACCCAAGCCACAATCGTGATGCTCTCATCATGCTATACAAAACCCCAATCAGTTTCGCGAAAACAAGGACGATTTCACAAACCCTAACCGCCACTTTGGAGCGGATCTGGGTGAGAGATGAGGGTGGGTGTTCAAGGGGTATCGCTGAGTGATTGAAGGAGAAGGAGAGGCGATGGAAGAAGAAGGTTGTGGCAGAGGGCGACGATGGAAAAAGGTCGTTGAGAGAGAGATGCAGGAAGATGAAGCAGAAACAGAGGATCTGGAGACGAGAGGGAGATGAAGCAGAAACAGAGGCGTGAAGGAGATGGGGAAATGAGGAACTGAAGCAGAAGCAGAGAGATGAGGAGATACGATGCAAATGAAACATCTGGATACGTGAAGGAAAAAAAATATCAACTCAGTTGTTGTTGCTGAAGTTTCGAATGGTTTGTGAGAGGAAGAAGAAGCTAATTTTTTGTTGTTGTTGTTGTTGTTGTTGTTGTTGCTGTTGAGATCCCTTCGACTCAGTTGTTGTTGCTGAGAATCTACCATTTCACCGTCTCTGATTCTGGTTTTCCCTGCAGAATTCAAGATTTGGGCTTTATTTTTGGGGTTTTTTTTGTATTAGCTATGGAAAATTTATGTTAGCAAATTCAATCAATTATTGTTGCTTAAGTTTTAGTTTCTCAATCAATTGTTGTTGCTTGAATTTCTGGGTTTGTTGAAGTTCATGAAGTTGTTCATTTTTTGGGTTTCTGTTGTTGAAGAAGGATCTGAGCGATGAAGAAGATGAGGGTTTTTTATTTTGGGAAAAATATGATTTCTGGGATTTTTTTTTAATTAAAAAACAATAATATTAGGTGGACTGGCTGAGTGAGTGTCGACATGTGTCCACGTGACGCCACGTAGGACTGCCATTTGCCATGTCACGATTTTTAAACGGACCACTAACGGGAGGGACTAAAACTGACGGAAAATGGAATTAAAGGGACAAGTTTGGGAAAAAAAATTACAAAGACCAAAACTGAATTTTGGTCAAATTACAGGGACCAAAAGCATATTTTTCCATTTTTTTAAACATTATAGCATGACAGAAAGCATTATAGCATCCCCTAAAAAAACATTATAGCGTGAAAAAAAATAATTTATATACACACTACACACAAAATACACACACACACATATACCCTTTTTCATTTCGATTTTTTATTATTTTTGGATTGATAAATATTTTTTACAATAATAATCTTATGCAATTTCATTAGTAATCAAAGTGTTCTGGGACGAGTTGGCTTCGGTGGCTTGTTTCGAACTATAGATGGGGCTTGGTTCTTTGGCTTCTACAAGTGGTGGGCACTCAAAATCTTCAAACCTGATATATACCATGCTCTAATCCTCGCTTTGGAAAAGGGATGCAATATCCCGCCTTCCAAAACCCTAATCACTTCCATGGAATGTATGCCTAATTGTGATCAAGTGTTGGGTGATTAGTATGCATGATTAGGACCCTAGATTAGGGCTTGGAATGGCCCTAGGACTGAAGAGGAAGCAAAAACAAAATTTTGAATCTTAACACATCCGATATGCTAATGTATTATTCGCTATGTGAATTTTAGTGACGCCAACGTATTCTTCACAACGTGAGTTTTAGTGCTCTTCATGGCGCTAAAGTATTATTTGCTATGTGAATTTTAGCTTACTTTGTGAGAAGAAAATTATCATTTTTCGAGACACAAAGCATGAGGTTTGCATGTCGTCTGTTCGCGTCTCCGTTGACATGCCGCACGCACGTGTCCCGATTTGGGAGCTTCGCGACACGAAGCCGATTGTTCTCGATGCGAAACCTGGTTTTGAAAAACTATAAATAAATACCCCTTCCCCATTTGCGAATTTCACAACAATTCCCTTGCTTTTCGCACCTTTCTCATCACTTTCTTCATTTCTCAAGCCCTGAGCTTCCATATTTTAAGTTCTTGACACTAATGTTCGCCTAAATACCTTTTTCTTGAGGTTGGTATCCCAGAGCAATCTCAACAATCTTTCAACGATTTTCTTTGGAGCACAGAGTTTGGTTCAGCAGTAGAAATTGCGGAAGTGCAAGGAGTAACAGAATGCAAGTAGCAGTTTTCATAGTTAAAGTTGGTCATACGAGTGACTGGTGGGAGCAAGTAAAACTTTTGATAAAACTTAAATTAAAATGTTCCATGTTCAAGACTAGAAAAAGGCATCGATATCCTGAATTAATTCAAAATTAATTTAATCCATTAATTTCTAGTAGAAACATTCAATTTTATTAACTATGATTAATAATTTAATATCATAAGGAATTTAAAGAGTAGTGATAATTACTAACAATAATAAGTCCCATAAATTATTTCACCTGTTCACGATAATTATTATGATGGAGAAAATACCAATTCAAATGAAAAGAAGTTAAAAACAATATTACAGTATAGATCAGACCTTTAAATTTTCTCATTTTCATCCATTAAATAATATTCTATTATTTGAAAAGCTTTCTTTAATTTATCAAGTTATAAATTTGTAGTTAATGAGACCTATAGGCAGCTGCTGCCTGCTACACAGGATAATCACAATTCATTAAATCTACAAATAACAAAAAGGGTAACAATTATATAACTCGAAAATCTTTGTCAACAGTCTAACAAGTTATCCAAATGAAACTGAAACATATATGTATTTATCTAGTTTTCTTAATCGCTAATATACTTAGCATCCCATTGTCACATGTAGGCCGAGAAGACCACATTGTCTGGTCGCCTAGTAAAACAGGTGAATATACCACTCGGTTTGGCTATCACAGGTTAATGGAGGTGGTAATAGACAACTCGGAGTTGAGGGTGGAAGGGGAGTGGACTCGACTTTGGAGAGCAAAAGTACCACAAAAGTTCAAGCTTCTTGTTTGGCATGGCTTGAGAAATGTACTTCCAACTCGGCAGAACCTGAGGAGCAAGGGAGTAGACTGCCCAGTAGTTTGTCCCCATTGTGAAGTTATTGATGAAAATGCTTGGCATGCTTTTTATGGGTGTCTAAAAGCTATAGAGTGTTGGCGAGCTGGTGGTTTATAGGATAGCATGCAAAGTTTGGTGATGAGAGCTGAAGGTTTCAACGACGCTACTTTTGAGCTGCTGGTTCTACTCTCGTGTGACAACTTCGTGACTTCTTCGTGCTTCTCTGGTGCATTTGGAGACGACGGAATGACAAAGTCTGGAAAGGTGAGGAACTGGCCGCGGGACATGCGGTAATGTTGGCTCGAGAGTTTACTTCCAGTTGGAGGAAGGTGCGCAGCAAGGATCAAGACATGGGCATGCACATATCAAATGAAGTTGATCTAATTTGGAAGAAGCCAGCTTTTGGGAGGCTAAAATGCATGCGGATGCAGCACTTTTTTCTACCGAAGGCACGTTTGGAATTGGTGTTTGTGTTAGAGATGAGCAAGGCGCATTCGTGGTGGCAAAAACAATGTGGTTCCCAGGTTCACCAACTCCCAAAGAAGCCGAAGCCATTGCTCTATTGGAAGCCGTCAAATGTGTCAAAGAGGAAGGCCTCACTAGCATGTCTTTTGAAATAGATTGCAAAGCAGTGGTGGAAGATATTACTACACTGCAACCCTCAATAATGAAGTAGGCACTATTTTAGATTCGTGTAGAGAGCTTTTAAAAAGTTTACAAAACTATGAGGTTAGTTTTATTCGGAGGCAAGCAAACTTCGTTGCTCATAGCTTTGCTAGAGCATCTAGGCTTTATGCTAGCTCCCAACTGTTTAATTCAATTCTCTCGTGTATTGCTGAATTATTATTTAATAAAATTAAGTAAGTTTGTTGGGTTCAAAAAAAAATCTAGTTTTCTTAATAAAATCTACAGTGCGACCACCTAATATGAATTTAATTAGAATCAACTTCATTAACGGTCTGATTGTTTGCGCAGAGAATAGGACGAGAGAGAACGACGAGAGAAGCTCGTTCTCTTCTGATTGGTTTGGCAAGAAAATGGGAAGAGAGGAGGGGGAAAAAAGGGGTGGGACCCACGCAAAAATTTTTCTCCGCGGAAGTGGCGAGAAAATGTTTCAGAAGCGCGTTTTCTTCGCTTTTCTCATTTCTACCCTTATTCTTTCCGTATATCTCAAATTATTTAAATTTTTAGTCAAGTACATTGATGTCTTTTAAAAAATAATCAACACTCCTCTCTTCTCTTTTTCTCTTCTCTTTCTCTTATTCCAATTAATACCCCAAATCTACCCAATATCTCACATTTTTCTCTCTTTTCATACTCTCTCTTCACAATTTCTCTCGTGAACCAATCACACCCTAAAAGTTTTACATCACACACACGCACACGTGTATACAGACCGGAACATCGGAAATTAATTGCATTGAGCATGAAATTGGATGAACTGCGTGAAAATTGGGAGATAATCTTCATTTGTTCCCATAGGCGCCACCAATAGCAGCCCCTGATGGCACTGCGACTCTACGAGTGGAAATGCAGTTGCCTCACCGTTACGCGAGTCCATCAAGGACGTGTATATTTTGTCTGGAGTATTAGAATGTTATAATTTGAACTCTGAAGGAACAACATGGTGCACAAAACTTGTTCAAATATGAATCAAGCACACAATAGTTGTATGTGTAAATTTGAACTTGGGTGTTTTCAGACTACTTCAGTAGCACTACATAATTTAGCTCTTTCCCCCTTTAGAGTGAACCAAGCTTCAGTTGAAATAGCATTGCCTGGATATCATGTTAGTGGCATTTCATTGCCAAAGATAATATCATATTAAAACGCAGATAATGAATAGAAGGAAAATTTTCATTACATATTTTTTTATTCACCTCATTCTTTCAAATGCCAAAATCATATGGTTAACCTTATATAACACAACGCATTACATCTTCAAAAATTGCTATGGTGAAATCGATTACACGCACACCATCTGTATTTCCTATATATGGTATGAATGAAATATGTTGTTTGGCAATATCTTCAAACAATGAATCGTAGCCCCCTTTACTCAAAAAATAAATCAACAAAAAGTATAATGTCACTTTCAAATTGCATTCTATATCTTCACTTTCCACCCTCGGGCAGCAAGCGCTTCATGAACCCGTTTAGCTGCATCAGCAGTGTCGTTAAGGGGTGGATAGCTCCAACTCTCTGATATCTGAATATTTAAGAAAACATGAATCATTACAAAATATACATACTTGACAATATATATAATTCCAGAAAGGCATCCTTCCACAATAACATTCAATCCTTGTATGAGATACAATACAACAGTCATCGAGTTTTACTTACATCCTCAGAACCTGTAAAAGGCCGAACAACTCCCAGCTCTCTCAATGATCTGTGGAATTCCGTGAACTTCCATCTGCAACGCTCAGCCCCCACAATGTAGACAGGTTTTCTGTGGGACAAAAATAATAATTGAATAATAACATAATATTTGTGTTGACTGGAAATAATGACATAATATTAAATACTTATATCAAGAGAAAGTATATAAAATTATGTTTATTATAGAAATGTTTCTTCACAAGCATACCCAGTGCTGCAAGCTTCGCTTATCATACTAACTGAATCTGCTGTGACAACAAATGCATCAGCCCAAGCTAGATGGCCCATGTGCAGGTTAGGTCCTGAAAGTGGTATGTTATTTTCAGGTTTTAACCACTTAATATCTGTTAAAAAATTTTAAAAATCTGAATAGATAATCTAGTTGAAACCTGAATAAATATTTACCTTGCCCATCCCAAATATAAACTTTGGGATTATTTCCAAGTTCTTTCACTATGATATTGCACACCTGTTTAAAATACCAGAGAGGGGGAGGAAAAAGTCAGTCGGGGATAGTGTTGCTCGGTGATAATATTTTAAAAAACTTCAAGATTGGCCATACTTTTTGAGGAGTCCTCTCCGAAAAGGATATTCTAACACTCCCACAACTAGCAAGAACAATGAGCAACGAGGCTGCTAACTGCTTTGCAAGGTCTACACCATATCGACATTTACCTAAATCAATCATGGAAATTTGTCAAATAACCAAATTTTTGGGCCATCGAAGTTATGAAACTTCAATCCTTTGTCTCCAAGTTGTATGACATTTCAAATGATTTAATTCACAACAGAAATTACTTGTTGGTCCGCCAATGTTGACAACGAGCAAGGGCCTCCGAACATGTGCAAATTCATCATGCCAAGTAACAGCAGCACTACGTATTAAATTGGAATCTATTTGATGTAAAGCTCCAGTGGTGAGAACCTGAGTGTACATCAGCACATAATAGTCCTTAGCAATTAATAGGGGCTAACATCAAAGTAAAATCATAGTTTCTCCCTCAAAGCAAAAAGCTATTTACAGTCAATTAATATGCTCATTAGACATACCACATGACTATCTGGAGGATCACGTGGAGTTATCCAACTTCGAAGTAGCCGAGGAACCTGTTCCTGTCCTTTTGGAGTCAGAGGGTAATAGTCATGCTTAGGTGTAATCACCATGTCAAACCTATTCAAATGCAATCTTGGATGTTGTATCTAGCCATGAGATGAGACAAGGACAAAAATTAGAGCCTATGTTTTAAGTAGTAATAATAATGAACGTCGGAGCAAAATAAAAGTGCAATAACAGAGCACCATATTAACAATGAAATTTAAATCAGATCACAATACCTCCAACATTTATTAGAAATGAGCATATACGTAAATTTATTACTTTTTGGATTAAAGAAAACACATGTATCATTTAATGCTGATTTGGTTCATGACTAATTAAGTCTAGGACAAGCATGTCCTCCAGAACTGGACAAGTGTACACTATTTTAGACACAACATGAAAAGTTTTCAATTGCAGACTGCATAATATTATGCAGCCGCAATATTGTGGTGTGGAAAACATCGCTCTATTGCATTGGCTTATAACAGCCAACAACAGAATGTAAGCACAAGCAAGACCAAAACTGCAATATAAAACATTGAATGTGATAAATATAAGAAATAAAGAAAATAAAGTAAAAGACAGAAGTTCACGAGGGAGAGAGATCATAGAAGTATCAACACTTTCTGTTTATTTCCTGGCAAGATCATGCCAAGGACTTGTAAAATAGACTGCTTTAAAGACTGAAAGTAGATATGGAGAATTTCTACCCTGGAAAGTAGTTTGTTACTCCAGTGTTTTGGAATGCATTCACAACTCCGACTTTTGCCAATCACAACTCAATTTTGTTCTTGGCGAATTTTTAAGCATCAAACCTATTTTTTATTTCACCTTCCAGTTTTCATTAAAAAAACAACTAAACTATAATGGTCATGCCCTGAAACAAAGATACAAACTTATATAGCATTGCTCGGATTGAATCATATTGATTATCTTCATGGATCAACAACAATAAATGCCTTTTTCCCACTAGTTGGGGTCGGTCACAGGAATCAAACAATAGCACAATGTCCTGTCATGAATCATATCTAAAGATAGACCATTTAATTTCAAATCCTAATTAATGGTTTGACTTATAGTTTTCCTTGGTCTTCTTCCATTGCTAACTAAGGTACTATCTTCCATCCTAACTATCCTCCTTTTAGTTATCGATGCTTCTAGGGTCATCTTCACACATGTTCAAACCACCTAATATGAGATTCTATTATCTTTTCTACAATAGGAGCTATTGAGAAAAACTCAAGTCCCACATAGATACAGATAAGACCTGTCAAGAACCAACTATCCCAAAAGCTTAAGTTGTTGGGTGAAGGGAAATGAATGACTTTATATTATATTTCTAATATGCCCCCTCACGTAAGAGCCCTTTGGGCTTGAAATGTGGATAATGCACAGACCCACCTACCTTGTGCTGAAATTCAATTATTTTTATTAGAAGAATGAGGGCGGCAGAGATCGAACTCTAGACCACTTAGTCATAGAGGCTCTGATACAATGTTGAATTTGGGCTTTAGACCTAACTCAACCCCACAAAACCGACTTGTAAGGTGAGGACTGCCTAAGCCTTATAAACACCACTCAGGCCATATATCTAGTCGATGTGGGACTTTTAACAAGACTTGAAAATAGTTTATAAAGAACGGACACCTTTCACCTTACAAGCCAGTTTTAGGGGGGTTGAATTAGGCCCAAAATCTAAGATGATATCAAAGTCTATCTTAGATCCGTTAATGGGTCTCCCGCCATTATTATCCACGCACCAAGCCCAATAGTGTGAGGTGTGAGGGAGTGTATTGAGAAAAACCCAAGTCTCACATAGACTAAAGATAAGGCCTAAAAATAGTTTATAAAAAATGAGCACCCTTCACCTTACAAGTCGGTTTTGTGGGAATAGTTAGGCCCAAAATCTACAAGGAGTTATACCTACTTTTTCTCTAATGATATTGTTTCTAATCCTATCTTGTTTTGTGTGGCCACTCATCCATCATAGCATTCTCATCTCTACAACACTCATCTTATTTTCTTGTTGGAATTTTGCTGTCCAACAATCAGTTTCATCAACATAGCAGGCCTTTATGGTTGTGTGGTAAAAGTTTCCTTTACACTTGAGTGATACTTTTTAAACACCGTGGTGTTACCAGTAAACTGTTGTCCCAAATTTTGGTGTATGCTTTAAAAAAAAATGCTTCATTTACAATTACAAGATATCATAGCAAAGTTGGATAAAAGAAAAATATGCGTTAAATCTGCAGACCTGAACAACAAAAACATTCTCAGATGCTAAACGTTTTATGGAACTTGCAGTAGAAATGGTATCTCTTCCACATGCAACCACCAACAAAGGTCCATCCCTGGATACATTATCAATCATATCATTCTTTGTAAGAAGCGAAACAATTAGACAAGAAAGAGACTACAGGATGCACGAAGAAAGGTTAAGAACATAAATCAGGACTAATATTACGTAAGTAAGAGAATCAGAATACAGACTGCATTTGTGTAGTAGATTGACTAACTAGTCAAAACATTAAGTTTCTGTTCAGAGCATCACAAAGGGAAGTATGGCATAAGTGTATCTACCATAAATGCACTGAAAATCCTGTACAAATTCTAGCAGCTGTCTTGGTTGTATCAATTAATTATGCACAAGAAATAAATTGTCAAGTAATTGACATGAAGCAACACATTTTTGTATCATAATATGTCACCTAATATATTAAATAGAATTAATTGATAAATAAGTAATTTGGTATACTGCTATTGTTAAAAGGAAGTCCATCACGCTGAAGAAGTAAGAATGTAAGATTATTAATGGTAAAGCCACAAAGATATTTGAATCTGTCTTTATTAAGAAATCAAAGCAAAAAGATACTTAGCCAAGCTATGCACATAATTACAGTGTGATTCAGTTTTACAGATAAAAAAATAGGAATGGAATTTACTTCTCATAAGTATCACGAGCAAAATTTACTATCTGCTTCGCATCAGCTTCTAAGACACCTAACAAGCCTGCCCCGACATTATTTTCTGAAGGTAAAGGCGTAAGCTTCTTTTCTTGAGGTTTTGACAGGAGCTGAGAATACCCGCGAATCATTCTTACTATATAATATATTTTTTTATGGAGAGAGACTGGAAGCCAAAGAAGCCACTCATTAATCCCCCCTTTAGGCCTGGTAACCCGCTGCAACAAATATATCGTAAAATGATAAGCAAATTTATTCAGCTGTATAGCTGTACTTCCAATTAAGAAATGATAAAAAGTATTTTTTTTAAAATAAGGCAAATTTGAGCCCTGAAAATTATTAAGAGCTAGCCTTAGCAATAAACACAGCCCACACAACAGCAAGCTTTTGTTGTAGGCTGCAATGACAATATCTCATTTGGATTTGATTCCTTTCATATAAAAAAACTTCTCAAATATGAGAAAATTTCACCCATATTTTGCTTTCCCTCCGAACATACCCTAAGGGTTTGTTTGGGAGTTCGGAGAGGAGGGGAGGGGAAGAGAGAGGAAGACTTATGACTACTAATTTATTAGTAATATGGAGAAAATTTACTCTCCAAAGTCCTCTCTTAGTTTATTTTTCGAGTTTCCCCAAATTGGGGGATTTTAGTCCAATGAAGAACAATAAACCCCCATGCAAGGTGGGGGGCTATCCTCCCTTCCCCTTCCTCTTTTTTTTTTTTTTGTTTTTTGGCGAAACCCGTCCTCTTCCCTTTCCCTTTCCCCTTCCCCTCCCCCCAAACCCCTCTGCCCCTTCCCCTTCCAACTCCACAAACCTTAAATGCGAAAACACCAAACAGTGACATAAGGCATGTAGGGACACAATGTGATGCTAAATCAATAAAAGTATACAGCTGTACAATTCAATACAGTAAAACTGGTGAAAATATCAGTCTCTCTCCCCATGAAATCTTCACAAGGGAAAGGCCTCGCCAAGAAAAATCCAACTTCCTTCTCAATTTATGTTTCTAAACTACATCAATAGTCACATATGCTGTTTTCTCTTCGTTCACTTGCTCTTTTAATTGCTCATTTTACATTTTCTACATCAGCAAAATTCTATCTCTCAACTTATCTTGTAACAACACCACTCCATGCTTGAATGGCTTGTATGTGCAATTTTCCCGGTTAGGTTGGCACATTCCAATTTCTCTATTGCCAGCCTCACTTACTATAGTAATTTTATAAGACGAGTAAACCCTCAATTCTAGTCACCAAAAGATATATCATCAGTCATATTACCCATGAAAGATGGAAACTACCGCACAGGTCACTGAAATATGGATTTGGTTTCAAAATTGGCTATTTACTCCCTTCATAAGCATACAACTAAGTTTAAAACTTAGTTTCACATAGAAGCTATGCTGCAATAGTGAAGAACTAGTTGCGAGAGAGAGAGAGAGGGTTATGTGCTTACATATAAGTGATACTTTTCTGAGAGGCCAAGGGCGCGAACCAATCCGATACTCTGATTCTCGGAAGCGGGGAAACCGTTTCCGATAATGACTGCGCGTCTGATAAAGGTGTGAACTCCAGATTCGAAGATATCAGGAGTACCCCTTTGGGCGGTAGGGCTCGGCGGCTCGGGAAGTTGAATTGGTCTCATCGATTTGATTTTGAACACGCACGATAGGATATGCACACCAGTGTCAGTTCAAGAATATGGCGCATGAGTTTTCTCGGGAAAACGAGAGAAAATTATAGAAAATTTGAGATTCTAGCGAAAGGAACACGATATGCAGTGGCAGGGCCCTAAGCCTAAGCAGGGTCGTAAATCGTAACTAGCGAGTTGGCAACTACGCGTGTTTTGAAGATTATTAAACACACCCCCAAAATTGCTAGCATACACCCCTGTCAGGTTTTCAATTTTTTTCCTCCCAAAATGTCTCTATCTAAATCTATTCCGTAAATCTATTTCTGGACATGATAAACTCATGTCGCAAGTAAATAAGGTTTCCATAGAGTTATTTACAAATAACTTATTGAAGTGAAAATATGTCACAAGAAAGGGTGGTTTGAATTGTGACATATTAAAAATCCTGCACTAAAACAGTTTTAAACTTGCTCTCAAGACAGTTCTTGGAGTTGAGTAAGTTAGTGATACTGCAGTTGAACTTACTCAAGTTGTAGTGTTTACATATGCTGTGTGATTGATCAATAATAGTGTAAGACAAAATCTTGCATGATGTGAGAACAGAATCATATGAATTGAATTGGCAGTAAGTAAAGCATGATTATGCAGAATGGTTGAAGAACAATGTTTCTGAGTTTTAAGTGAAGTGTGTGAAGGTCACAAGTGAGATGGATTTAAAAACATAAATATAAATCACACTAGATGTATAGTGGTTCACCCCAAACCTTGGGCTACATCCACTCCTCACTCCTAGTGAGTGTTTCCACTATTTCCCAAATAGTACAAGTGTTCTTTCACTCAGCCTCTTCAAGCTGATTACAAGTGTTTTTTCGCTCAGCCTCTTCAAGCTGATTACAACCAGGAACTTACTCTTGTTCCTGAACTATCTTCCTTAGCAGAACTCCTCACCAACACTCACCTACCCTAGGAAGTTTGAGAGGATCCCACTAAGACAAAAACAGATACAAGGATAAGTTGTTTTTGGGGTTTAAGGCTTGGTTACACACAAAGAAATACAATTTAAAACTTTGTGTTTACAAGCAGACAAGTGCACAAAAAGATCCCCTAACAATTTCTGCAGAGTGCACTTTTGAGTGAGTTGAGAGGCAGTTGATTTGCAATTTGAATTTGATGCAACAGTTGAATTTGGCTCTCTCAATTTTGTTCAGTGTTCCAATGTTGTGATATATAGCCCTGATTTGGTGATCTAGCCGTTGCAGAGCCGTTTGAAATCCTTGGGACAGATTTGCACAGTGTGATGAGTGTTTCTGCACAGAGCAGTCTTGCTTTTCACCAACTGTCAGTTCTGTCTCCCTGTCACATCACCTTTTGGAAACTTCACTTGCTGAACTTCCTCACTTACAGCAGTAGCAGCAACAAGCTCTTGATTTCAGTTTTTGTTCTTCATTTAATAGCATGGTGTGCTCATAAATGTGATCACTTGATGCATTTAATTTGTTCCTTTTGCTGCTGAATCTGTTTCTGCAGTAGTTGAGAGTAAGTTGGAACTTACTCACTCCTGAGTGAGTTTGCTGGAATTTGATTGTAGTTACTGCAGTTTTGTTTCTTAGGAAAGCTGTCCATTGTCATGTCATATTTAGCTATTTTTCACTTTGTTTAACAGCTTCCTTCTCAAGAATGATGTCCAATGTCAATTCACCATATTTCTCAGAATCTTATGCTTAATTCCATTGTCTTCTTGCATGACATGTTTCTTTTGCTTTTCTTTCTTTGCTGGAACTTACTCACAGAAAATGTTAGAGACATATATGAGTCAATAAACTTAAGTATCTTTCTCAGAGTTTGTTGATCATCAAAACTGGAATTTCAGAGTTTGTTTCAACACTTATATCCTCTGGAAATGTATTTATTAAAGGATGATTGTCTGATACCTCATACACTGTGTTGTTGGCATAGATACTATAGACCTGAAGCTCAGGCATGAGAATACACATATGTTCATAGGTTGTCTACATTTAGTACATATATTGTTCATAGACCTAGAAGTTCAAATATTGTACCAAAAAAATAGTAATAAACCTAGGTAAAGACTAATTGTACTTGTATTTCCGGATTGTATAATTAATACGGTTCGTTTCAATATATAAATAATATTTGGATGATACAACATATTGAGAATTTTGGTTATTTGGTTGTATAAGCAGGATTGGTTCTTTTCCATGCTATTTTGGAAGGGAAAAAAACTCTATTTTTCCAAGTGCAGATAACCTTCGAAAATGCAATTTCAGACTATATTAAATATGTCTGAAAATATATTTACGATGGCGTTTCTGAATCTGTTCGTAAATATGTTGTCCATAAATATATTTTCGGAATTAAAAATATCACATCGTAAATATTACAACTTTGTTTGAGCTTTAGAGAAGGTAAAGGTGTTGTTGCGAGATATTGATGATTAAGACCTTACATTAATGAATGCATGTGACACTGTTTTTCTGAGTTCAAAACTTTTTGTGTCCAGAACATGTCTCTAATAACATCAGAGTCATCAAACAATCTCTGATCATACACATATTTATCAAGCATCAATAACTTAATAGGATGTTGCATTTCTATTCTAATGCCCCTCTATTCTTGATAGCATTACAATTTTTCAATATGAGTATTATGCTTCTGGGCTTTACCATATTTTTTGTCACATGATCAACCAAATACCTCTCTGCTCAACCTAGTAGACCTGCATATGGGTAATCGATTAAAATTTCTTCCACAGGATGGTTGTGCAGTGGCGGATCCAAACATTTTGTTCTATGGGGGCAAGAAATAGAGAGAAAATAAATCAAAGAAAAAAAAACTAAAAAGAAGAGAAATTAGACGAAAAATATGAACTATTTTTTTATCAGTTAAAATATGGGCTACTTTTTTTTGGTTAAAAAGGATGGACTATTTGAATTGATAGAATGGAAGGAAAAAAAAAAGAACCCTGTTATACACTAAAAGTATAGTCAAAAGAGTGAAAGAAATTCACCAAATAAATAAACAACATGAGTAAAACAAAAAAAAAGCAAATAAGACAACGCCACCTATCTCTAATTAACCATGAGTCATATGAATTTACTTGCAAATGAACTAGGCATTAGTAGGATTAGGCTTTAGTTTATCTTGTCTTCTTGCCTGTTATCTTTTCACATTTTTGTCAGTCAATAAATCAATTCTAGAAAAAGTAGTTCTCCATCGTTATTGAGAGAGTGGGGGAAACATGGGTTGTATATGGGGACAACTATAATTTTTCTATGGGGGCAAAATGTAAATGATAAATTATATTAAGGAATAGAAAAGTTAGCTCGTGGGGGAAATTGCCCCCAAATGTGACAACGTGGATCCGCCACTATGGTTGTGTGTCTCATTCACTACAATAAGCTTCCGAACTTCACCAGTGCTCAAAGGTCTTCCCTGTAGTCTGAACGGGCAATCACATTTTTTGGTTCCAGTATCCTTGTGAACCAATGTGTTCTTGTATTGCCTATATTTCCCATTCCTTTCACAATCCATGACTAACATCGTCTTCCTTCCAGATGCACCAATGTCTGACCTCAAAATGACAATAACAAATCCTAACTTCTTCCCAGCATCACGAACCCAATTCAAGAGATCATATTGGGAGCGAAATACTTGAAATAGACATAGACTGTATTATTATGATGTTCACATTTTCATAACTTCGAAATAAAATTCACATTTCAAATCAACAACCTCGTGAGTGATGAAATACTCACTGAAATTTGGATGTTCAACATCAGGTTTATCTTGAATACATTGTGCACCATCCGCCGCCCACCATGGTATCTATCACTCAAATGACATAGTATCCGACATCCACTCAGATGGCATGGTATCGACATCCATCCAAATGGCATGGTATTTAGTATCTGCCAGACGTCATTGTCATTTAGCTGATCCACTCATCCATACCTATTTCAGACAATCAAACACATAAAAGAATGGATGACATAAAATGTAAACAGTTGTTAGCTTCTTAGTGCCCTATGAAATTATGTTTACGGCCGTTGATTTTTTGCCAACTCCGTAAATGTATTTACAGATGTGTGTTTCCTTCCGGACGGTTAAATTTTCCAGAAAGTTTGAATATCGGTAAATGTATTTACGAAAACATGTTCAACAATTTCCGGACACAATTAGAAACCACAAAAAAAAATTGCGAAAATCGAAAAGAAGAAATAGATGACTTACCTGGGTTTTGTTTTGGTGAGGTTGAAGAATAGTGTTGAGGTTTTGAGGGATGGGGTTTGGGGTGTGTAATTTGAGGGATGGGTTTGAGTGGAGGAGAGATTAAGGATTAGAGAGGAGGAGAAGGAAGAGGGTAAAAACTAGAAGGGAAAAAAGGCACCATGAGGTGTGTGGTAGCAATTTTGTGGGTGTATTTAATAATTCCCAAACATTTTCTACACACACGATCCGTATCACAACACACAGAATCCAACAATCTGCCAACCATGTTTGTTGATACCTTGTTTCCATATCTAATCATCAATATAAAAGTTTTGACAAGGTGTATTGAATTTTAAATCTATAAATTCCAAATTTATTAAGAAATAATATTTAAAACAATTATAGAAAAGTAAAAAAAAAAACATGCGAGATGTTTGATGTAAGATCAACTACTTTACTGTCCGTAAGACCTAGCACAACTGGCGTAAGCCGACGTTGTTAGGCTGTACATTTTTCGTTGTTACCCGGGTTCGAGCCCAGCATCCCCACTTTGCGTGTGTGAGTTTACAGGTGGTGTTTGCCACTCCGTCTGCAGACCAAAAAAAAAAGATCAACTACTTTACTTTCAAGAGCAATAACTAAAATTTAACATATAAAAACAAGTTAGTTATTGTAGCTCATGTGTAAATTTAACAGTACAATACAAAGTAATAAAAATCTATTAGTCCATCAACGTCTTAGAGCCTGATGTGTATCAATTTGCACGTTTGTAAACGGAAAGTTACAGAGTTACAACTTTTCTCAAAATAATTCATGTTTTTAACAATTTCCTAGCTACTATTATAGGAGGCACGTCCAAAGAGTGATATACGTAACCATTAACCAAGCAAGCTCCTTAGAAGTCAAACTTGAAGAGATCTGTCTAGGTAACAAGGTTTCAAGCAGTGTTTTAAAAACTGTTTCCCTCTATTCCAACATTTAGCATAAAGCTGTTCCCCCCTATTCATTCTGGTAAAGCCAAGGCACTTAGCCATGCGGCAGCTAGAAATGAGCCAGAGCCATTATTCGAGACACCATGTACCCAGTCGAAGGGAGAACGACACCAAAGTCCCGGTGTCCCATTAACGGCCATTACATTTTGGGGGATCTTAGGAAAGGTCCTCCTATTGGAATCAAACATTTCTTGCCCTCCAATATCCTATTTTCTAATGCCCACATGCCTTAGCCAGCAACTGATCCTTCTCTTTACCTCCATTTAGGATAATACTACAAACGTTACCAAAGTTTCTTCAAGAAATATTAGGTTGGAATTAAATGGCATTTATACAAGTAGGAAACCTACAACTGCTAACTGGGTTGCTAAATGGCATTTACAGTAGCTTTAGCTTTTTTCATTAGCATTGGTCACCTATAAGCCATATTATACAATATCTGTTTTCTAGTTGATGTATTATCAACTTAACATACTAAACCAGCATTGTGTTGAGATGTGTAGAACCGTTCCTCAATTAAACATACAGGGAAGCAATCATTATTGACCCTAAATTTCAATAGCATAGACACACACAAGCATTAAAATGGATATAACGTATACAAGTAAATTGCATTAATTTTAAAAAAAGAAAAATAATTTAAACCTAGATCGTGAAAGATAGTAAAAATGCACATTTACAGAGTGATGCCCCATAATCACAGAATAGTACTTTATCGTGTATTTTTATAATACAGAACCAACAACGGCAAAAGCGAGAAAATATATGTAACTGTTTCTGGATCCTTTATCAAATATTCCCACTCAGCTCAGAAATTTGAATCTGGAATAATGAAGTGCCAATGTAGATATTGACAGGAATCATCTTGATCATTGCAGAGCTCCAAAATCATATAAACCAGCAGGAGTGACAATTAGGATCTGCAGGATGGTAGAGTGATGCCTCCGCAACAAGCAGCGATTATAAAGTAAAGAACTAGAACAATCAAGCACGTCAATAACGCCCTGTCAAAGACAAAAATACATACAGTCAAGGCAAGGATAGAAGGAAAAGGAAAAAAAGCCCATTGTTGCTTTCCAGAATATATCCAAACAACTTTTGGTCTCTCAGATCTAAAATGTATACTTTCCAAATACAAATTCCTTATATTGAGGAAAGAAATTTTACTCACAAGAGTTTGAAATTTTTCATCCAAAGAGCTCTTCGAAGGCGCTTTGATTGTTTCCTAAAGTGAAATGAACTGTCTTGCATTGTTGCTGTCTTATCAACGAGAAGCTCAATCCGGTCACCCCTCTCCAATATTTTCTCAATATTGTCCACCATGATAGTGCGTATCTGAATGATAGAGTGAAAGTTCTAATGCCACCAACTAAATGAAAGGACTTAAACAGCCTTAGCATGCATGACACGAAACATCAACAAATTAAATAACATTACAGCATCTATACAATTTGATATCCAATACAATGCTCTTCAGAAGCATGTTGCAAAATAATCAACATTTAACGATTTCTAGGGAAAAAAGGTACACAACTTCGCTAATAAGGATTCTTGGCCATCAACATCATTCCTTGGGATGAGTGATGCTTCTCGTATCCCACTTATACTTAGCTTACCAACATTCTATAAAGATAAATCCTAGGTTTAGTAACTCATATCATTGCATTCACTTTTGCTGAAAGTAAAAACTGGGGCATAAACAAATATATTGAAATCATATTATAACATTCATAACTTTCTTTGGTCCCACAAACCAGATGGGTTGTTGTCACTATACAAACCAGATTATATGTTAAAGTTGTCTGTCACTTGCAGTTGCAGTGCATTCCTAGGAAGAATTTTTTTTAACAGAACACAGAGTTGCATATTATATAAACTAGAGCACAACTTCATCTATCATATCATGAAACTTGATTAGCTTATGTAGTGTTCTGTTCTCATTTCTCACTTTGTGCTGGATAACTAAAATGATGCGTATACATCAGAAAGACAAAATAAGGAGGGACAAAGTTTCCTTTGAAATTACTTGCCTCACCAACTTCACCCCTCACACGATTGAGGGTATCTGCACTAGGATTACTAGAAAAGAATTCCATTTGCTGATGCAAAACCCTTGAAAACTCGTCATTCATTGCATAAGCTGGTGCATAATTGGCAACCTTGCCGTAGTTCTTCATAAACCTCATTTGGATATCTTCCAAATATGTGAAAGGGATTCTCCCTGGATAAAGAAAAAATGGAATGCAGTAACAAATAAGCACATGAACAGAGTATGAAAGATTAAAACAGATAGTATGTTCTTGCTTCTTCAACTACAAATATGCTAATGACTGCTAGTTATTGTTGATGCAGAGATAAATATACAAATCCTATAAAACAGTTTTTACAGTTATTGGTTTTGACAAAAAAGGGGAAATTCAACAACAGATTGGACAAGATTAAATAGAGGGAACTACTTCAGTAATGAATATTGAAGGAAAAAAACCCAGATTTGGAGCCTCAAATAAAGTTATAGATCTATCGATTACAGGTTTATAGGGTCTATGTAACACCCCGCCTAATTTAATTATTTAGCTAAATTAATTTAGGCTTTATTATGTTCTAAATTGATGGTTGAGTAATTAAATTGGGTGTTGTTGATTAAATTAGGGGTGTGCATTTAGTAATGGTGTTTTGAAAATAAGAGAAAAAGGAAGGGCATTTGGGTCTTTTTCCTAAGCTAAATGAGGGACTAAATGGTCCACACTCATTTTTTTTCTCTCTCTTTTCCTTCACTCCCTCACTCCACTCTCTCTCATTTTCTCCCTCTCTCGTGGTTCTGCAAAAGAAAGGAAAGGAAGAAGAAGAAAGAAAGGGAAGGGGGGCGGGTAGGGTTTAGAGGTCTTGTGAGAGATTAGAGTGAAATTGTGAGTGTTTTTCTCAATCCTTGCTTCAAGAACAACATTGGAGCTGAGATTGTGCCATCTTGGTGAAGATTTGAAGAACCCTAAATTGTTGAAGAAGGGGGGAATGCGAGCTGAAGAAGAGGAAGAGGAGAGGATCAAGTTGCTCAAGCTTCCTAGCTCAACTTCTTGAGCATTTTGTGAGTTCTTCTCCCTTAGGTGGTGGGAAACCATAAGACCCCCATTAGGTTTTTTTTTATTTCCTCTCATTTGGTATGAATCTATGTCTTCTATGTATTTTAGGGAGAGATAGTTTGGAAATGATTGTTGGTTGTTTGTGTTGCTCACATTTTGATGATTTGAGATATCTAAGAAATGTTGTTGCTCATGAGATTAATATGTGCAATAAGATGATTTTTCAAAGTATTATGGTTGATGCTTTATTTTGTATGATCGGGAGAAATTGGTATAAATTGATTTGGTATTTTGGGTGTTGGAATGGAAAATTCTGCAGAAAGCAGAGAATTCTGCATTTTTCAGTGCCATAATCGATTATGGTGCCCTCCATAATCGATTATGATCATTCTGAGAGATTTTTGTGATTTGAAATTTTGGAATAATTGATTATGGTGATATCATAATCGATTATGGCCTTTCCATTAATCGATTATGTAATCGATTATGACATCTCTCATAATCGATTATATAACCGATTATGACCCAAATTCTGCAGCATAATCGCTTATGATCATGTCATAATCGATTATGGCTGTTAGGTTTTCGATTTTTACTTATTTTCTATGATTCCCTTTTTGAAATTCAACCTAGTGCAATATTTTAGTCACTTGAAAGGTTGTCTGATTATGTTTATGGTAATGGCAAGGGGATTCTCGGGGAGTTAAGCCTCCGGTACCCGTGTTCGAACCTTGCCTACACTCTGCAGGAGGCCAGAGGAGTTTTGTGAGTGGCATGCTCAGCATTGCTGTGGGGCCTATTTAGTGCCTGCACAGTGTAGCTGAGGTGTAATTTGTAGTTAGATCATATAGAATAGGATTGCATCTGTGTTTGTTTGTGATCAGGTTTAGGACTAGAATAAGATTAGTTCTTAGAATAAACATAGTCTTATGTTTTAATAATTATTATTGTTATATATATATGAACTGTATTTGGGTTTAGTGCTGGTGAGGGGCCCGTGAAGGACTCACTGAGATATCTAAGATATGTTGTTGCTCATGAGATTAATATGTGCAATAAGATGATTTTTCAAAGTATCATGGTTGATGCTTTATTTTGTATGATTGGGAGAAATTGGTATAAATTGATTTGGTACTTTGGGTGTTGGAATGGAAAATTCTGCAGAAAGCAGAGAATTCTGCATTTTTCAGTGCCATAATCGATTATGTTGCCCTCCATAATCGATTATGATCATTCCGAGAGATTTCTGCGACTTGAAATTTTGGAATAATTGATTATGGTGATATCATAATCGATTATGGCCTTTCCATTAATCAATTATGTAATCGATTATGACATCTCTCATAATCGATTATATAACCGATTATGACCCAAATTCTGCAGCATAATCACTTATGATCATGCCATAATCGATTATGGCTGCTAGGTTTTCGATTTTTACTTATTTTCTATGATTCCCTTTTTGAAATTCAACCTAGTGCAATATTTTAGTCACTTGAAAGGTTGTCTGATTATGTTTATGGTAATGGCAAGGGGATTCTCGGGAAGTTAAGCCTCTGGTACCCGTGTTCGAACCTTGCCTACACTCTGCAGGAGGCCAAAGGAGTTTTGTGAGTGGCATGCTCAGCATTGCTGTGGGGCCTATTTAGTGCCTGCACAGTGTAGCTGAGGTGTTATTTGTAGTTAGATCATATAGAATAGGATTGCATCTGTGTTTGTTTGTGATCAAGTTTAGGACTAGAATATGATTAGTTCTTAGAATAAACATAGTCTTATGTTTTAATAATTATTATTGTTATATATATGAACTGTATTTGGGTTTAGTGTTCGTGAGGAGTCCGTGAAGGACTCACTGAGATTTTATCTCACCCTTTTCTTGTTTTTTTTTCAGATAAGCAGGACCCGAAAGACGATCAGGCATGCTAAGGGCCTGATACTCCTAGTTTAGAGTTTATTTTGGAAGTGTAGACACTCTTTTATCTTTTGGATTTTGGGAAACAACTTATTTGTATTTTAGATTCCAAGTACTTAAATTTGGAAAAGTTGTAATCTAATTTCTAGATTATTGACTATGGTCAAAGTTTGGACTTGTAATTTTATTAACAAGTTTAAATTGGTTGTAACTCATGTGATATTAATGTAAATTGTCGTTATTTCAAGTAATATTGAAGTATGGGCATTACAGTCTATAAGCATTAGGTTATATGCATATTTCTTTCTATCAAATATAAGCATAATATTACTACTTGCTAATAAATTCTAGGAATAGTTGGCTGATTACATGATTGGAATAATTCTGACCTTGTTGAAAGTGAGGTGAGTAGCTGGAAATGTCTTTCTAGCTCAAGAGTTAATATAAAGCATTATAAGAATGTTATAGCAAATCTTATGCAGTTAAAAGAAGCCTAGAGCAGCCTTCTTCCTCACCCTTTCTTTTTGAGGTAACATTGGCATATCTTTCAATATGCAATGACATGAAGGACATTCATGCAGCAAGCACGAACAGATTACTTTAACTGCTGTAAAATATGTCATCATAAATATAATTAAACCTTGCAGATGATTTGGTACTTATTTTACTTGCTAAACAGACCCTACCAGGATTACCCAAGAAACATAAATCATGAAAATCTTAGAGCTTGTATGATCTATTCTTGTTTTTAAAAATTATTTCATAGAATTATTTCACATAACAATGGTTGTGGCAGCTGCCACAGTGGCGGCAAATGTGGTAGTCGTGGTTTGAAGTGAGAGTAAAGAATCTATGGAAACAAGTTAAGGAAAATAAAAACAACTAAAACAAGTTATCAATTTTATACTGTAAAAACAGAATATGGAGAAAAAGTTTCAAATTAGACAGATAAAAAGAAGACATCAAACGGTTTTTTTTTTTTTTTTGTGTTATAGTTTTCAAAAACAAAACACTTCAAAAAAATCAATAATCAAACTGGCCCTTAACTTTCCTATAGTCAAAGAAGCAAAATGTTAAAATGAAGGGTAGCCTGTGCCCCGTTGGTGTTTCAAAATCTTGGAGATTATGTTGACACTTATCCATTGCAGGATAACTAGAATCCATATATAACTTTTCATTAAAACCTTATTTGATGCAGTAAGAGACTTGTATGTGGGAGATGGCACTAGGCCTCTAGCTGGGTCTGGAAGCCTTGCTGGAATTCACGATTTTTGTGTCTGACTATTCAGCAACAAGACTTCCTCTAATTTACGAAGCTAAAGTTGTACAATCTCACATATGAAAAAGCCGTGTGGTTTAGTCAAACAATTCTGGACAATCTCCTTCACCAGTTGCTTAGCCATAAAAGTCAGTTTAAATCATGTCTAGGTTTGATAGGATATTATGCATCATAACATTTTGCACAGAGAGAGTCTGTTTCAGAAATTTGGTAAGGAAAAGAGTATGGACCATACTCTGAATGGATCATGCTTTGAAAACTCACACGGTTCCTATAGTTATTGACAGTTCACAGACTTTATTCCTGACAGTTTCCTTTATGGAAAAGTGTTTTTCAAAAGCAATGACCCCATTAGACATCATGCCACCGTGATGTCAACTGAATGAAATCTCAGAGCAATGAGGGAACTCATACCAGCTATCAAACACTATGTCAGTCCCCAACATTCAGCAGAAGCTGCAAGAACCCTTATTCCCTCAAGAACATCTCTCTGCAATACAATTGAATTTCCTAATTGATGAACTGATAATACACAAATGAGCTCGCAGACTTCAATCCCCCCCTTTTTTTCAGTTTCAGTACACCAATGCCTTTGATTTTGTTGTTATTATTATTATTATTATTATTAATATTATTATTATTATTATTATTTTTTACAGTTTTTTATTCATTAGAAGTTTAAAGAAAAGATGCACACAAAAACAATCAAATGCATAAATTCCCCGTTTAAAGAACAATTATCTGTAATTAAAGATATCAAAGCCAACCCTATTTTCCTTTCTGGAAAGAGTATTGCTTCTTCCACAAACTCTTTTTTCTTCTGCACAAACACTATTTTTTTATCTCTTGAATTTATTCAACACATGTTCTCGATTTTAGTTTTTTTTTTTTTTCCTTTAAACAAAAGTAAGAGCTTATGCAGAAGATTTCATAGAAGCAAAATTACTCGTCTCACAAGGAATTCAAACTAGCATCCAACACACGACTCTAAAGTCTATAGATCATATGTTTTCGCTGAAACAAAATGGGATCATGCAGCGATGAGATTAAGATTAAGAATAAGAATAAGGAAGCAAAAAAAGCGTGAACGGCGAGCAGAACTAGAACCACTCACTTCCAAAGGTGTCGTTGGCCATACATAGGTAGGTGAGGCCATCGGATCGGAGTATGTGAAAGATGTATCTATCCTGAGAGAAGCAAAGCCTGGAGTCGGACTCGGTCGGAAGTTTCTCGAGTAAGCGGCGAGCGACGGCGCCTGTGTTGCCGGTGACGGCGCTGAACTCCGCCAAAACCACCGTGCCTCTGGCCACCAAAGCGTAGAGGATCGCCATCGGCCAAGAACTTTTCAGAAGATTAGGGAGAACGTCTTCTGCTGCTGCTCCCTCCTCCCTTTTCTAGCTAGATCTTTGATCTTTGAGTTTCCATGGGAACCAGAATCTGGTGTTTTGCGTTCAAAACAAAAAGCTAAAATCGATAGCTATTATTTTATTTTTTATTTTTTTTATGGGGTGTGGTTACAACCCGGATCGCCTGCGGTCTAATTTCCTCCGGTTTCATGCAGTTGCACGTAATTTGGTAAATTGGGAAAAATGTTCACTCCATGTGATATTGGATTCACACACAAATATGTTAATTGGGTTAAAACTTTATTGCAGAGAATCCAATTTCGCAAGGTAACTAAAAGCGGGCTGAGTATTGAACCGGAGAGGGTCAGGATTCAGAGTTTTTTGGTCGGACCAGGGCTGGACCGGGGTCAAACCAAGTTCTAATAAAATATTATTTTTTAAATATATATATACAAAATATATAATATATATACATAAAAAACTAATAAAATATCATTTTTTAAACACATTTATATACCAAATATATCATTTGTTTTAGTGATAAAAAAATATAGTTTTATTACGCATTGGAATATAGTGTGCTAAATAATAGATATTTACATAATAGGATATGTACTTATTATATAATAGCACCCATATCTATATATATATATTAAAAAAATATTGTCTAGGGGGAGCATTGAAAATTTCCTTCTTTCATTTATGGGTTAATTGGTAATTTTATAATTTAATTAATAATTTTAGAATAGAAGAAATAAGATTATTTTTAATTATTGTCTTCAGTTGGTTTTATTTTCATTAAATTGTTTTAACTAATTTATGTAATAAGTGTTTCAATTAATTTATGAATTAATGATTTTAAACAAAAAAAATTAATGGGAATACACTTCTTAAATGTTATATGATAAATTATTGTGTCAAAAAAAGTTATATGATAAAGTAATTTATTTATACTATTATATAAACCTAATGCTTATTTATATTTTTTTATTACATAAAAAACATTAATAATTTTTATAGAATGAATGTTTATATTATATCCTATATCAAAAAACATTTTTATAATATTTTTAAAAATATTTTAGTTTAATATAACAATATAACAATAAGTATAAGTTAAAATTAAAACAATAAAATATAAATATAAAATATATTAGTAGTTGAATTTCTTTCAGTTTTTTTGTAATAGTATTCAATTTAATAATTTAGTTACCTCATTACAAAAAAAATACATTAAATTGTTTTAACTAATTTATGTAATATTTATTACAATTAATTTATGAATTAATTGTTTTAAAAAAAACAAAGTATTACTATCTATCTATCAATCTATATATATATATATAAAAGAGGGTATTTCCTATTTTTGGTTAGTAAGTGTTAATGAATACCATTTTTATTTTTATTTTTAGTTTCTATTTTTATTTTAATTTCTTTTTCTTTTAATCTAGATTTTATTTTTAGTTATTAATTTCATATTTTTAATTTCTTTTTTATTTACGTTTGTTTTTTATTTGATTTAATTTAGTTATTTTTTCAAATTAAAAATGTAAATTAAAAAAATCTAAAATTAAAATAGATGTTAAATGGTAAATTAACACAAGTAATACTAAATGACGTACTAAAGCTGCAAAGTTCTTAATGTGAAATTACATCTTCAATTATATTTTATGAATCTTTTGTTTGAGTTCAAAGTGGCTTAGCGGCAAGACTCAACACATTGGGTGTACTGAGAAGGGGTACTGCGTCCCAACAAATCATATGTCCCCATAACTTTTCACCATCTCAGTTGTACTTACGGGACATATTTTATGAATTTTTAACTCCTAAAATTTATCTCTTATGTCGTGGATGAATATTAAAGATCTTAAAAAGGGATGCTAAAGTTTAAAATTTTGATAATTCACATAGGAATGACCACGAGCATTCAGAGTATTTTTCAAGGGTATGCCATAATATGCATTTCAGTTTTAAACATGTGATTTTGCATAGGTGAATTATGTTTAATTTTTTGCTGTTAAATTCAGACAGTTTTTTGAATGTTTGTTTCCTTTTACTATACTGTTATTTTAAATTATGTTGACTAATATTTTTTAACTTTTTTGGAAAGTCTTTATAACAATTTTTGTATGATTTCGGGACCGTGTGAACCAAAACAAAAACAATTTATATTTCAAATTGAATTTACATGTAGCATTAAAAGTGGGGCTTAACTTTGTTGTTTGAAAATTTTATTGCTATTAATTTTTCTATTTTTCTATTGTGATTGTGTACAAAATCATGTAGCATAAACATTTTCACGTGCATTAAACATCCGTGCATCGCACGGGTCATGTTCTAGTATAAATATATAGCAAAATGTTATAAAAGTAAGATGCATGTTTAAAAATATGTTACCTACATATTACGAAAAATGACGTGTTCTTCATCAATAAATAAATATGGTGTGGAAATGAAAACCGAGAATGACGATAGCTATATATACAAATAATGTAACTACAGTAGCAAAGAGGTATTGTGGTTTGATTGGTGTTAGAAGTCCTACATGGAAGAATAAGATTGTCTGATTGGTGGTTATAAGTGGGGAGTAACCCTCACCCTATGAGCTAGCTTTTGGGGTTGAGTTCGGCCCAAACCCAAATTCTAATATGGTATGAGAGCCTATCATAGATCCATTTGTTGGGCTACCCGTTATCGGGCCACTCGGGTCACACTCCAGTTGTCTAATCCTGGCCGTGAGGGGGTGTGTTAGAAGTATGGAGCAACCCTCACCCTATGAGCTAGCTTTTGGGGTTGAGTTAGGCCCAAACCCAAATTCTAATAGTTGGTTAAAGTGACTCGCCCACCGTAATGGATAGAGGATCGAATCCGTTGTGCTGCGATTTTGCCATCCTCCTGGTGCAATTTTTCAAAAAAAAAAAAAGGTTCAAACCGGACCCGGCCGGTTTGGCCGATTCTTCTTGGTTCATTGGTCGCCGAACCGCGGTTCTTCTTGCTTGATTCGTAGGGGTCACGGCCGGACACAGGCCCGGTTCCCGGTCCAACCGGTTCGGTTTTGATTACCATGCAGTTTCGTGTTCGTCCCGAATTGCCTGCGGTCCAATTCCCTATGGTTTCACGCAGTTGCACGTTGGTGTGGTTATAAAATTGAATTGAATTTTTTTTGGGTCGAAAAATTGAATTGAAATAGGGTGGGTTGGTTTGCGATTTCAACACTGGGCCACCCAACGGTGAGTCCAAGGCGGTTTAGTTGTGTTGGGATCGATAAACTAACAGGGAGGACACCCAACGCACGTGCTGCTTGCTACTCCTGTAATTGTGTTGGGATCGATAAACTAACAGGGAGGTCGCTCTGCCCTTTTCACTTTGTCGTGTAAGATAAGATACACTGTTATGGTAGTAACAGTTTTGTTGTAATTGTTCCAATTTGAGTGGAACGATCTCCTAAGAAAGGGGATAAGACTAGAGAAGTTTTACTGAGTAATTGCTTAATTCATTTCAGAATACCAATTACATTAAATAATAGTTTCCAATAACTACCTCCCTAACAATTAGGAAGTGGAGACAGTTTCCACTTTCCACTACACAATACTTAAACTGAAAAGTAAAATAACTGTGAAGTAAATACTAATACTAATATATTACATCATTTTAAATATAAATATTACTAAACATAATATTTGTGATGTGCAGGAGGCTTCACAATCCGTTTAGGCCTGTTTGCAGTGATGGAAGGCCCACTATTGGAGATGTCTTCATGCTCATTTTCTGGCCCATTCCTATCATTACACATATCTCCAAAATAGATCTTGTCCTCAAGATCAAAGTCAGGAAAGGAACGCACGAAAGAAGCTCTAGATTCCCAAGTAGCTTCAGCTGACGTTTGTCCCTCCCAGTGTACCAGAACTTCTTCCATTGAATCGTGCTCCTCAGGTATTGTACGGCGACCAATAATTGCATGGGGTTTGGTTCCAGAAGGTGCGACTACAGCGGACACAGGAAGAGGAAGGATTTGCGTGTCTGGTGTTTTGATGCAGGGTTTCAGAAGTGAAACGTGAAATACAAGGTGGATGCGCGCTGTAGAGGGTAATTCCAGCTCGTATGCCACTGGTCCGATGCGGCGAAGGATGCGAAAGGGACCGTAAAACCGCTTTGCAAGCTTTTGGGACGAACGGCGGTGCACTGATACCTGACGATAGGGTTGAAGCTTCAGGTAAACCCAATCCCCTTCTGTAAATTCTTTGTCCCTTCTCTTTGAATTCACCTGCTGAATCATGCGATGTTGTGCTCTGTGTAGATTAATTTTGAGTAGCTGCGATATGGCACGTCTTTTAGCTAAATTCTCATCAATGGCTGCAATTTTGGATGAGCCCGCAACATAGGAAGTGAGGGACGGCGGAGCACGGCCATAGAGGGCCTCAAACGGAGTCATGCCAATGGCTGAATGATGAGATGTGTTGTACCAGAACTCCGCAAGTGAAAGGAAACGGGTCCACTGTTGAGGTTCTTCACTGACAAAGCACCGAAGATATGTTTCGAGGCAGCGATTTAGGACCTCAGTCTGACCATCGGTTTGAGGATGATATGAACTGCTAACTGCTAAGGTAGTACCCAAAGATTTGAATAATTCCTTCCAAAATTTGCTAATGAAAATTCTGTCTCGATCACTAACAATTGTCTTTGGTGTACCATGAAGGCGGTGGATCTTAGAAAGGAACACAGATGCAAGATAAGATGTTGTAAAGTGAGTAGGCAAGGCGATAAAGTGTGCATACTTGGTTAGGCGGTCAACCACGACCCAAATTACTGTCTTGTTAGACGAAGCAGGTAAGTTGGTGATGAAGTCCATAGAGATATCTTCCCAAACCTGTTGTGGAACTGGAAGTGGTTGCAAGAGGCCATAAGGAGCTTGGGTGCTATATTTGTTGTAATGACAAGTGGAACAGCTGTTGATGAAGTTCTTCACATCTGCATACATGCCAGGCCAGTAAAATACAGCAGATAAGCGAGATATGGTAGCCTTAATACCTGAGTGACCCCCCAAAGGTGATGAGTGGTATTCCTCTAGCAAGGACGGAATGATGGCAGCTTCCCGTGGTATGAATATTCTTTCTTGAAAATAAAGAATACCAGCTCTATAACTAAATTTCCGCTGCATGGCTGAGCTTTCATTGAGTTTTGTTATCAATTGTTTTCCAGCAGGGTGTGTAGCATAGAATTGCTGGAGTTGATTGAACAATGGGAAAATTGGAGAACTTACAGTAGCACAAAGTCCAGTGGATGCTTCCGGAATGCGGGACAGCGCATCAGCGACGAGATTCTCTTTGCCTGGTTTGTAATGGATCTCAAAATTGTAACCAATGAGCTTAGTTAACCATTTCTGTTGCTCCGGAGTCTGAATAGTTTGTGTCAATAAATTCTTGAGACTTTTGTGATCTGTATAAATGCGGAACGTATTTCCCAACAAATATTGACGCCATTTTTTAATTGCTTCCGTGACAGCAAACAATTCGCGGACATAAGCAGAAGAAGAACATAGCCGAGGGCACATTTTACGGCTGAAGTAGGCAATTGGATGGCCTTGTTGGGAGAGGACAGCACCTACTGCCACACCAGAAGCATCTGTAGTCACCTCAAAAGGAAGATTAAAATCAAGTATTGCCAAAACTGGTAGATTAGTCATAGCATGCTTTAGCTTTGTGAATGCTTCCTCTGCTTTAGTAGTCCACATTAATGTTGGAGCTTTAAGCAAATCTGTTAAGGGGCCTGCAATAGTTGCATAATGCTGCACAAAGCGTCGATAAAAACCAGTGAGACCAAGGAAGGCTCGGAGAGCCGTGAGGGACTTCGGAGTTGGCCATGCTAAAATGTCCTGCACTTTTGTAGGGTCAGCTTGTACCCCATTCCCTGAAATAATATGACCTAAATAGTCCACTGAACAAACACCAAAATTACACTTAGAAAGTTTAGCATAAAAATGGTTATCAAGTAGTAGCTGCAAAACTTGTTGTAAGTGAATTAGATGGGCAGACCAAGTAGGACTATAAATAAGGATATCATCAAAGAAAACCAATGCGAATTTACGAAGGAAAGGCCTAAGTAAATCATTCATGGCTGCCTGAAAGGTTGATGGCGCATTAGTAAGCCCAAAGGGCATCACTAAAAACTCATAATGGCCATCAAAGGTTTGAAAACCAGTTTTTGGGATGTCCTATTGAGCCAACCGAATTTGATGATAACCGGACCGCAAATCAATTTTAGAGAAAAATTGGGCACCCTTTAATTCATCCAACAGTTCATCAATTGTTGGGATAGGAAAACGATCCCGAATAGTGATTGCATTGAATGCTCTATAGTCAACACAAAAGCGCCATGACCCATCTTTCTTTTTAACCAACAAAACCGGGGAGGAATAGGGGCTGGTACTTGGTCGAATGATCCCCTCTTGTAGCATATCAGCAATCATGGAAGTCATGGCTTCCTTTTGAAAATGGGGGTAACGGTATGGTTTAATGTTTATGGGGTTGGAGTGGGGCTTTAGGTGGATATGGTGGTCATGGGGTCGGTTTGGGGGTAAACCATGGGGAATGGAGAAAATGTGAGAGTAACGGTGTAGTAGTTGTGTAATGTCAGGGTGAAATGAGTCAAAGGTGGGCTGTTCATCTCTAGATAAGGAGGGTGTTTGTGGTGTGGATGGTGGGGTTGATGAGTCAGTAGGTAGCATAGTAATGGTGTGAAGGGTAGCAACAGACTCAGTGTGTATCATGCGATTTAGTTGGGGTAAGGTGGCTAGGGATAGAGAGGGGGAAGTTGTACCAGTGAGTGTTACTAGGACTCCATTATGGTAAAATTGCATTGATGGTATAGTATAATCAGAAACAAATGGTCCCAAAGTTTGTAACCACTGGACACCCAACACAATGTCAGCCCCTTGAATAGGTAGAACATAGAGGGACACCACAAAGCAATGTTCTCCCACTGTCAAAGGAACATCTGTACACAAACCATCACATTTTAAATGAGCACCATTACCCACCATAACAGCAAAAGAGGGCAGAATTTGAGTGGGCAAACGCAAGAAGGTTGCAACTCTTGGCTGAATAATGTTGTGGGAACTTCCGGTGTCTACCAAGATCGAGACATAATGACCGTTTATACGGGCATAAAAGCGTAGTGTTTTAGGTGAGGGCTGGCCAGAAACTGCTTGCAGTGACAGGTGGAATTGTTCTGGATTGGTGTAAGTTGGTGGGGTTTCAGAATAGAGAAGGGATGCAGAGGGGGTGGGAGGGGTTGTTTCTGAATTGGTTAGAAGAGACACATCCTCTGATGTGGGACCAGAATGAGGATCAGGAGGGTCATCTGGGGAAAGTAGGAGTAACATCCCTTTGTTCTTGCAACGGTGGCCCCTGTGGTATCGTTCGTCACAATTAAAACATAATCCTTTGGCTCGACGGTTATCCATTTCAGTTTTGGATAACAAACGAATTTGTGGGGTAGTGGGTTTGGTGGAGGGTGGTGCTGGTAAGGCTAGGAGAGGCGGTGAAGGAGGGTGTTGGGTTAGGCGAGGTTGTGGTGGTGGGATGGACAAGAGAGGCGGTATGGATTTAGGTTGAGTGGGGCGAGGGCTGTAGGTGAAACTAGTTTTGGATGCTAACAATTTGGATTCAACCAATTTGGCCAAGCTAATTGCTTGTGAAATTGATACAGGTTGTAATATGGCAAGTTCATTTTGGATTTCAGGACGTAAACCAGAGATGAAACAATCGAGGATGGAGTGGGGAGGCAAGCCAGTAACACGGTTGCAAAGACGCTCAAAATCACGTTGGTACTCAGGAACGGTTCCTGTTTGCTGCAATTTGAAAAGGGCCTGTTGGTGGTTCTCATATGCAGAGGGGCCGAAGCGAAGTTCCATAGCACGGGTAAACTCCTCCCATGTTGAAATCAAATGGTTGTTGTGCATCCATTGATACCACCCGAGTGCGTCACCAGTCATGTAACATGAAATTCGAGAGAGGCGCTGAGGAGGAGTGATTGAATAATGAGTGAAAAATTGGTCTGCTTGGAATAGCCATTCCATTGGATTTGAGCCATCAAAGGGTTGTAGTATAAGTTTTGGTGGTTTGATTGTTTGGTCAGTTGGTTGGGTTGATGAAGAGGAAGAAGAGTCAGATTTGGTCTGTAAGTGTTCAAAGTTACTAAGGTAGGATTCATGTCTTTGGTCTTGGTGTAATTTGAATTCTTGGAAGGCTGTGGTGAGGGCTGCGATGGATTCTTGTAATTGCTGTAAATCCTGGGAACGTGTATTCATGTTCAAAAGAATGAAAGCACCAATGTTATGGTAGTAACAGTTTTGTTGTAATTGTTCCAATTTGAGTGGAACGATCTCCTAAGAAAGGGGATAAGACTAGAGAAGTTTTACTGAGTAATTGCTTAATTCATTTCAGAATACCAATTACAATAAATAATAGTTTCCAATAACTACCTCCCTAACAATTAGGAAGTGGAGACAGTTTCCACTTTCCACTACACAATACTTAAACTGAAAAGTAAAATAACTGTGAAGTAAATACTAATACTAATATATTACATCATTTAAATATAAATATTACTAAACATAATATTTGTGATGTGCAGGAGGCTTCACAATCCGTTTGGGCCTGTTTGCAGTGATGGAAGGCCCACTATTGGAGATGTCTTCATGCTCATTTTCTGGCCCATTCCTATCATACACATAGATAAATAATTTTTTTCTTTTCAATGTGATTACAAATATCGTCTTTTGTTCTCTGGTAGCTTTTTTGAATTAATAAGAAAGTTTTACAATAAAAAATACTTAAAGTATGAAGATCATTTATTTTCTGATTTAAAAATGGCACTTCGATTTTTCCTTTCCTTGCTGGGAATTTTGCTCTAATGCTCTTGGGTATCGAAGTAAAACTTACAAAAATTAATTGTAATTGCAGGAGAAGGCTCACCCCAAATGCAAAAAAAAAAAAAAAATGTTGAAACAAACTTATGATTTAATTTAAGGCAAATTTTGTGATTGAAAATCGTCCAAGACTCCAACCACGACTGAAGTTGTTCTTGGAAATAGAAGTTTACGGTTCTTCTCATTCTCAGGACAGAAATTAAGATATGCTAGTTCGAATATGAGTGTCTCTCATTCGTTTTTTTTATCGAACTAGCACTAATCAAGTCCCCAACTTAGCCTTAAAGATGAAGAGAACCATGAGTTTCTACTTTTAGAAATAATGTTGGTTCTCATTGGAATTTTGACCCATTTTCAATTACCAGCGCACCATAGACCACCCTCTATTTAATGATAAACAGGTGAAGTTGCCAGATCACTATATATACGTGTTAAAGGAAAAGTCCGAACACTGTATTCTGATATAGATGAGTAAATATTTAAATTTATTGTGAGTTATATTGAAATATTTACAAATATTGGCTCGGGGGTAAAAAGAGATGGATTTGATATTAAAATTGGGTAAAATACTGGGAACCGCTGGCTACATCCAAGCTATGTGCAAACTAATTGTGGTTAAATTAAATGACGAATATCCATATTAGTAACCTACCTTCCTTCTGTTCTTTCTATGATCCGCTACATTTAATTACCTAATTTTCCTGCAGAGAATTAATCCTATTCTAAACAAAATATGACGATTATGTTACATATCCCTCCCTCTATACGTTTGTCAGCTATGGTTTAATGCGTCGTGTATAGTATACTATTGGGGGTCTTGCTTGAGGTCCCATCCCGCATGACCTGAAGTCAGAGCCAATTAAAATGCTCCTCCCATTCCCATTCCCATAGTGGTTCTTGGAGTTGGACCTCATTACCATGATCATTATCATTATTATCTACATTCCAATTAGTGTTACTTGAGCCAGCTCCTGCATCCTCTGGCAGATTATAATGAGCACTAGTATGGAGTTCCCCTAAGTGGGAAATTTCAGATGAACTCAATCCATCCATTCTTGCATCCCGCTGAGCACACGTGGCAGCTACTCGATTCTGATCAAACTCCACTCTTTCCTTCTCTAATGGGCGTCTATCAAACGCTCGAAAGCTTCCCGATATGACATACACCCGGCACAAGCTGAATTCCCTCCTCAACTATAGAACACCAAAAACAAAACTAACCATCATTCTAGAAACCAAATTATTCACAAATTATTATACTAATTACAGTGACCATATATTATACCTGAGGGGTGGTGGGGATGGTGGAATGGTTAGAGACTTGGATGGCTCTATACTCATTCATCTTCCATTTAGTTTTCCTTCCAGTAGGAGCTTTCCCTTTGTAGAACACCATGGTTTTCTTCACACCAATGATTTTGTTGTCAGAAGAGTAAACGTAGCCAGGAGAACCCGTGGCCTTCCAATACCCACAAGCCGTGGTTCTGTTGGGTCTCCCTCCTCTGGCTTCTCTCTCTTGACCTGGGGAAAAGAAAAACCATTGCTCTTTGTCCCCACGGCAAAGCTCTCCTGCAAGTGCTGCAGGCAACATCACACATTGTTGCAATATAAATCATCAAATAACTAACAAATCATGAATGGAATTTAATTTTCTGGTTGGGAATAAATGTGAGATTTTATTTAAATTTATATATGGTACGTACTTGGAAGGTTCCAAGGCTCTACGCCATTGATGTCAATGACTGGAATAACTCTGTCTATGGCGTTTCTTTGTCCTTCTAGCTTCTTGCGTAGATAGAAGCCAATCAGCTCTTCTTCGGTTGGAAAAAAGCGAAAACCAGGTGGGAGATCTTCCATTGATTGTGCTTGATTAATTTTGTGTCTCGATCTTTTACCGTTTGCAAATTTCGAATGGGTTGAATATATAAACTATGTATGCAGAAGAGTCCAAAAACCGTAGTGTCGGGTTGAGACAGAGACAAAAAAGAAGGGGTGGGGTGGGGTGGGGTGGGGTGGGGCAGAGATGTTTTCCGTGTGAGAATAGAAATTCTTGCCAATTGAGGAGAGAGGGTGGAAACTTCCACACGGTTATGGGAGCAGGAAAATGTCTTTGCAAAAATCATTTTGGTTGCCTTATCCTGGCTAAACTCTTATCATCCAATAAATTTCCCTTTTGAATCAGTCATCCGCTCCAAGAACCTGAAGATAAAGAAATAAAAAATGAAGAAACCTCGCTGTCTCTAAATTGTTAATATATACTAACTGTTACCCAATATAAACAAAAAATCACTTTTTACGTTCATTGAAAAATGTATGCTTTTGGATCAGATGCATACATTTTTCAATAAATGTAAATAATAAATATAAAAAGTAACTTTTTGCTTATAATGGGTAACAGAGGGAGTATGTAATCATTTTATCTTGGTAATATCATGTGAAAATTTTGTGTTTATCTCTATTTATAATTATAAATATCAATAAAGATGATTTAATTTCAATTATTTAGTATTCATATAGATAAAGATAAATACATTTTTTTAACATAACGAGGTGACATCAAATTTTAATATAAGAAGATCTATTTCTTAAGTCGTGTTTATTTTCTGAAACATACTATAACTAGTAGGCTAAATTATAAAATTGGTCCTCTAAGTTTATTTTAGGTTTCAATTTGGTCCTCTACGTTTTATTTGTTTCGTTTTGGTCCTCTACGTTTTATTTTAGTTTTTAATTTGGTCCTGTCCGTCACTAAAAGTCAATTATTCGTAGCTAGAAGTCCATTTTCCAAAATGTTATTTGACGTTTAGCTACGGACAATTGGCTTTTAGTGACAGAAAGGATCAACCTGTTGTAACTTTTAAAACGTAAGGGACCAAAACGAAACAAATAAAACATAGAGGACCAAATTAAAACCTAAAATAAACATAAAGGACCAATTTTATAATTTAGCCTAACTAGTATAGCGGTATAGGTAAGGAAAACTTACAAGTGGAACAAGTCAGATATGTCCCATCCCCAAAGAAATCTAGTTTTATTTGAGGATGAGTGGATTACTTAATCACATAATTCCGTATTGTACGGCTTATGACCTAGTTTCAGTTTTTTCTTTTGGTCTCTTTTTTGTCTTTATTTCCCATTGATAAAAAAAAATCACACAATTCCATTAGTATTTCAGGTTCGATTAATATACTAACATTGATTAATTAATTTTACAATTTCAATTAATACTGCTGAATGACAACAATATAAAGCACAATAACAGTAGTATATAATGCAGTCTTTTTTTTTAAAGGGGTATATAATGCAGTCTTATACTTTCATTTTGATAATTTGATAATACTTAAATTAAAATAATCAACAGGTATAACAAGTGAAATTATTTATGATAACTCTGGTATTAGGTTTGGTAATGCAGTGGTTTATCTTCCAACTGACAAATACTTAGATGGACAAAAACCTAACACCTGATATTTACATACACGTCCATTTAACACTTGACACCTAATTTAAAAAAAGCCAATCGTCAAACGAAAGACATGTGAAATATAATTACATATCTAGTATTTCAAACATATATACGTCAATACTGTTGAGACCAAAATAAGATTTTTCAGTAAGGCAGTCGAGTGGATTTACTTTCAATAAGGCAGAGGTCTAGTATTACATCACTTTCATTGATGCTTATTCTAGGTATACATGGATTTACTTGCTAAAAACCAAATCTAAAGCCTTTATTGTGTTTCAACAATTTAAATCCTTGGCTGAAACACAATTCAATGCCAAAATTAAAGCTCTTTAGACTGATTGGGGAGGGAAATTTAGACCCTTCACTAAGTTTCTCAATAATCTAGGCATTATTCACAAATTAATTTGCTCTCATACTCACTATTAAAATGGTGTTGTTAAAAGAAAACATAGACATATAGTGGATCTTGGTCTTAGTCTCCTTAGTCATGCTTCGTTACCACTTAAATTTTGGGATCATGCATTTTTAACTTCAGTCTATCTCATTAATAGACTACCTACTACATCTCTCAATTTTCGTGTTCCCTATATCACCTTGTTTCATCAAAATCCTGACTATTCCTTTCTAAAGGTGTTTGGTTGTGTTTGCTTTCTATTACTCAGGCCCTATAATGCTCATAAATTTGATTTTAGGTCCCATAAGTGTGTTTTCTTGGGGTATTCCACAGCTCGTAAAGGTTATAAATGTCTATCTCCTAGTGAAAAATTGATCATTTCCAAAGATGTTATCTTTAATGAGCTAAGGTTTCCCTATAATGAACTATTTTGTAAGATCACCACTCCTACCCCTGCACCTGTCTCTTTTGTTCCAGCACACATTCCCATATTTACCTCTCTTTCCCCTCCATCATAATCCAATCCCGCCTCTCTGAATTTTGTCTCTGCTTGCCCACAGAATCAACAAATCATTAGCTCATCAAGTTCCTTCTCTAAGTATAATTCTCTTCCTCAGTCTCTGTCTAATAGTAATTCCAATGTTGCCACTTCTCCTACTGCTGATGTCAATTCAGTTCCTGTTAGATCAGTTTCAGTTTCTCCTCTTAACGCTTCCTCACATCAGTCACCTGTTGACATTAGACCACCTAATACTCATTCTATGATTCTATGATTATACTAGGTACAAGAATGGAATTTTTCAGCCTAGAATTAATCCTAAACTGTTGTTAGCACGGGCTGAACCTGGGATTGCAAAGCAGGCCCTACAGGACTCGAACTAGACTACTACTATGAGAGCAGAATTTGAGGCACTTCAAAGAAATCAAACCTGGTTCCTAGTACCACTCCCTCCTAATTGACATCCCATTGGTTGTAAATGGGTGTTTCAAATCAAGAAAAATGCATATGGTTCTATCAATAAATATAAGGCTAAGTTAGTTGCTAAAGGTTTCATCAACAATTTGGGTTTGATTTCAAAGAGACCTTCAACCCTGTCATTAAACCAGTTACTATTAGAGTCATGAAACATAAGACTGAACTACCTGGGATGCCTGCACCCATAAGAAATCGCGAAGCCAACCATTAATGGTAATGGAACTCTGCGCAAAGTTTCCTCCTGTGAGCTCTAACTCATAGGTGGTCAATTCAACAGCTATATGTGAATAATGCATTCTTAAATGGCTTTCTTGAGGAAGAAGTCTACATGTCAAAACCCCCTGGGTTGTAAATCTAGTGGCAAGTCACTGGTTTGCAGGATACACAAGGCGATCTATGGTCTGAAACAAGCTCCTCGGGCCTGGTTTGACAGTCTAAAAGGAATTCTCAAACAGTTTGGCTTCAAAGATCCAAAATTTGACCCCTCACTGTTTGTTTACACTCAGCACCAGCATGTGGTTTATCTACTTGTTTTATGTAGATGACATTATCATGACTGGAAACTCCTCTACTCTTATTCAGCAGTTGATTCATAAGCGTAATGCTTTTTTGCCTTGAAACAACTTGCAAATCTGGATTATTTTCTTAGAATTGAGGTAAAACATTGTTCTAATGGCTCTCTTTTGCTCACTCAAAGCAAGTATCTGAGAGATTTACTAACTAAAACAGATATGGTTGAAGCCATGCCTACTTCTTCAGTACCAATGGTTTTAGGCAGCAAGCTCTCCAAACAAGGCAGCGATTTATTCTCAGGTCCTTCTCGGTTATAAGGTTTGTCAGTTTATGAGTAATAGACTGATGTAAAAAGGATACTAAAGTATCTCAAGGGTACTCTGAATCATGGTCTGCTGCTATCTCCAGCATCTCTGCAGTATCCTTTGACTCTTAAGGCCTTTTGTGATGTAGATTAGGCTGCTGACCCAGATGATCGTAGGTCTACATTTAGGGCTTTGATATTTCTAGGTCCTAATTTGTTAATTAGTGGTCCAAAAAGCAAAAAACGGTAGCTAGATCTGGTGCAAAAGCTGAATATAGAAGTCTTGTTGCTGCCACTTCTGATATTCTCTAGATTCAAACTCTATTGAGTGAGCTTGTTGTGCCAATTCTGTAACACTCTCAAAATTTGCTTCTAGGACTTAGAATACTTTTATGTGCATGTGTGTATTATGATGTGTGATTATGTGTTTGAAAATGATTTTGATTGATTAGGAATTAATTAGGATCAATCCGTGACACGACTACGCGAGTTACGATGCGAAATGGGCCGATTATACAGCACCAGGGAAGCAAGGTGCCTGCAGATGACAGAAGCAGGGTGCAGGGCGCCAAACACCAGGCACAGGGCGCCTGCTGCAACTACGCGTTTCTGCATTTTATGACTCTATGGGACCCATTTTTGACAAGGTAAAAGGAGTTATGATTAGTGGGACTTAACCTCCCCTAAACCCACCTTTTAAGAGCCCTGAACACATTTGTAAACTTCCCATTATCACAAATCAAATCCGAAAAATCGTTTCCTTCTTCTCTTCTCCATTTTTTTGAACTTGGAGGTTCCACGTTGGGCTTGACCAGAGGAACACGAAAATTAGGGCTTGAACCACTGACTTTTCTTCTCACTCTTAGTGTGTTAATCATAAGGTAAGTCTCTTTGGCTAGGGTTTGATCTTTCTTTCATTCTTAGGGTTTCAAACTCACAATTTCCTTGTTTTCTGTCATGTTCATGTGTTCTTGAAGGAGAACCACCATTTTTGTAAAGCAAGAAACCTTCTTTCTCCACCTTTGTGAGGGATCACGAATTAAATTATTAAGGTAAGGGGGTAGAATGATGCATAATAGTGGGCTTATGGATTTAATCAAGCAATAGGGACGTCCCATGCCTAGGCTTGACACAGTCGTGCATGGACGAGTACCATCACCTTTGTGATGGGAAAATCATGATTTTAAGTGCTGAAATGATGTTGAAGTCAATTAGAAATGCCTTATGATGTGTTGTTGAGTTGATCTTATGATAACTTGTCATGTATGAATTATGTGATGGATTAGTTGTCTTGGCTTGAATGCTTAATAGGTGTTGAATGAAATTTATGCATTAATTATGATGTCATTTGTTCTTGTGTGCTATTCTGAATTTGATGTGTTATTTGGGTGCTTGAAGGTCTTAGTGTATGGATATGTTGTACTTAGGTGCACTAGGTGATAATATGGGTATGCAGAAAATTAATGTGTGAGTGATAGTAGTAGTTATGCAGAATTTTTATAAGGTAAAGATGGGAGTGTGGATGGTTAAGTTATGGCTAAAATGGATCACAGAACCTAGGAATGATAATGTTTTCATATGACAATGGTTTAGGTATGTAGAAGTGATAACAAGTGGAGTTAGATAACTTAGGAAAATTTTATGCAGAAAAATGACTGAGAAATTGACTACGTGTTGATAGAATTTTACAAAGTTTCACTACTCGAATTTTTAAATTCCAGTTACGTTAGATATTGACCCAAACCCTTTGGATTAGTGTTCTATAATTATTTAGGAGTGGTACGGTACATCCAGTCGCCCCCGAATGTGTGGAGACCACATTTAAAAATTTGACGAAAGATTAGGAGACAGAGGTGAGGCATAACGCGCCCACCCTGCCAGGCGCCAAGCGCCCACTGGGCTGCCTGTCGGCATCGTGTTCTCGCACATTTTGGTTTGTTTCAGCTTAGGGCAGTGTCCCATTATGTATTTTAAGGGATTTTGAGGTTCAATAGGGTATCTTAAGGGATGATCTACCTTAGGTGAATTTGGTTGGAGTTGATTACTTGAGAAAGAGGAGTAAGAGATAAGGAAGGTTAGCTAGAACTTAGTGTTATGGGGTAGGAAGGTTACTTGGACTTGTGCCAAGGTTGGGGAAACTTGTCGACTTACTAACAAGTAGTACCTTGTTGATGTTGTTATTGCCGACCACTTGCTAAGTTGGTTGTTGTTGTTGATAAGTTATTATTGATAGACACCTTACTTGTTTTGTGATCATGCATCATGTGGTGCCGCGTTGTTTATGTTGGCGGTGAGAAAAATCGTAATAGTGACAGCCATGATGGGCACGATACCCGGCCTTGAGGGTCAATCGGGGTAAGGGGTCTTGTAAAGGCAGGGCACCGCTGGGGCATCCCAATTATTAATCGGATCACCTTGACTAGCCACTGTTTATACTCAAGAGTGACGGGGGCACCCTCACTTGCTCACTTGAGTTTAGTTGGATCCGCATGCATTCTGAAGTAGGTGTCGATCTAGGATTGCATATGATGTTGATGTTGTGGTTGATATGTGATGTTGTTATGTGCATTGCTTACGTTATTTCTTTTGCCATTAAATGCTATTATTGTATATGATTTCTAACCCCTTTATTGTGGCTACTCATGCGCCATGGTGCATGTTTAGATGACGAGCTTGCAGGTGAAGAGGATGATATGGCTAAGGAGTGATTTCTGGATGCGATCACTGCGTAGTTAGGATTTCCCGTTTGTTTTGAATTGTTGATTTTGTTGTTGTTACCGATGTTTTTACTTAGGGCCAGCTCTGAGATACTTGTGACATCGGAGGTTTATTTCAATTGTTCTTTTGTTTATGGTTGTAATGACTCTTGTTTTGATTCCGCAGTTAATAGTTGTTGAGCGTGACGACTCTACCTTTGGTTTGAAAATTTTAAATTGCCTGCGGACTTTACAATATAATTACTATTTATATGTTATTCATGAATGTCAACCTGTGGGGTAGAAGGTGTCACAAATTCAGCCTCCTGTTATTCTTTGTGACAATCAAAGTGTTGTTTCCTTAGCACATAATCCAATGCTGCATTCTAGAACTAAACATATGGAATTAGACTTATTTTTTGTGAGGGAAAAAGTCATCTCCAAATAGTTGCAAGTGGTTCGTGTTCCTGCTCTTGATCAATAGGCAGATGCTCTCACTAACCTTTTATCTCCTTCATGGTTTCTCCAGCTTAGAGATACGCTTAATGTGTTTGAGAACACGCTTAGTTCTCACCCACCTTGATCTTGTGGGGGTGTATGAGAGTATAGTTAGTTATACGGTTGTAATCGCTACCTAACTAACTTAGTCAGTTAGTTACAGTTGAATCTCTTGTATAAATACTGCATTGTAGTAACATTTTTAGTTATTGAAAGAATTGATCACTCATCTATGTTTGCATTTCAGTTTTTCATTCTTCAGTTTCTCGGAATCTATTAAGAAGAAGCCAGTCGAAGGAATATAAGATTCATAAGGCGAAGGTTTTTGAAGGCTAGAAGGCATTTGACTATTCGAACGAAATACTCCATCGAAAAAAGAAGTCGAAAAGTTAGTCGACATAAGTGGTTATCATTAGAAAGGATTCTAGAAGCAATCACCACGTGATCGGAATCATCACCAGGAGTTGTTATTAAGAAGAAGGATTCTAGAAGCGGTTATCATTTTCTAATGACTTGCAGTTTCAAGAGTAGTGGGAAGTTATCGTTTGAGAGAAGAACACTAAGAGGGTTTCCTTCGTTGAAGAAGTTGCATGTTGAGTATCAAGCAGTTGTAGAAATTGTGGGTGGTGAAGTCTTAGAAGTCGCGCTTATAAATAGAGGCTTTGAGTTTGAGAATGACACGATTGGAAAAGCTCACAAATACCCACAACTCCTAAAATGCCTAACACATCCTTCACTCTCAAAGGATTACTTGCCACATAGAAAGCAATAGTACGCATGAATTCCTTCCATCAACACATTTTCATTTTCAGTCTGATTTCAATCCCTGTCGTTTTTCGATTCCTTTTGTTTTACCGTGAAACTTCACTTCAATCTGATTTCATTTTCTTGTCGATTCATTTTCATGTACACTTTATCTTGGTTTAAATTGTTTTCTGTTGCTTCACTTTCAGCTCTATTTCAATTCAAGTTGTTTACTTTTATCCACAAGTTTTATATTATTTTTTGTTTACACATTGATTTTTTCGTTGCTTTATTTCTTCAATTACATAATCTACACATCAGTCAGATGGAGCCGACCCTTCTAAAAAACTGATTCGACTCTACGAGCACTTTTCGAATCAAAATTTGAGTTAATCAACTATATAGAGTTTATCTTAAGTAAATAAAGACATATAAAAACCTAAGAAAAATCCCAATAATTAAAAATTCATAAAGTTTCTTTATTTCTTGTAATCATTAAATACATAGGTTAACCTTCATTCCCTTGTATTGGTCCACTTGACTTGATTAAAATTAGACAAAATCTAGATGAAACTTTTAATACCAGAGTCTAGACCAAAAAAGAATATAAACCATTAAGTAAGAGAACACACACATCATTGATTGGATTTAATTTTGATTTACTTGCCAATTATATATTATATATTGCAATATCATTCAAGTATGTGTTGTTACTTCTAGTAGAAGGGGTTAGTCTCCCATGACATTGTTATGTGAACTAACTATTATTTGAATCTTTGTTAGGATATGCATCAACATTTAGTATCCAACTACGTCTTGAACGTGATTGCCTTCAGTAGGAGGAGACATATATTCACCCCGATTATCAGGCCTTTCACTTACGCGTATACGTTGTTTTGGCATCCTTCATAGAGTCAGGTAGAATAATAATGCAATGTATATATTTACCATTATAGTCATACGCACATACTTTATATTATATATTCATTTAATTATATAGCTGATTATACCTTATAAACATGCACAAAGAGATGTGCTTGATGTTGATGCATGCCATGCTTAATTCTACTAAAAAACATGTGAATGAATATTCTTCTGTAATTTTAACTGCAGTGTCGGCGTGTACCATGAGAAGCATGCTCCCATATATATCTAATTTTTCTGCTGCAACGCAAAAATATGAAAATGAGAATCTAAAATCTTTGAATGCTTGTTGACAGTATATTCGACTAGTTATGTCCCGGTTTCTGTTTTTGGGTTCAGTTAGAGGCACCTTGAGACCCAAAATTCGATCGTAAGTTTTTTGTAACGAGACATGTCTTGTGTCCGTGTGACTGTGTGCATGAACGTGACCTGCATTTGACAAATCAATCAGGAGTTGTACCCCCCCAAAAAAAAAAAAAAGCTAACCAAGGGATATGCAACTTTTTTTTTTTTTTGACTGGAAGGGATATGCAAGAAATATTGCACATCAACTTGTTAAACAAAGTTGTCTCTGAAATGTGCAAGTTCGAATGAAGTTAGGCGAATATATATAGTTGAACAAGAGTACCCATTTTTTAGTCACACCCTATGTAACTTGAATCGCTGCCACTCTTGTATAAGTTGTATGGACTACACATTGGTTTAATTACTTTTTACGTTTATTTTTTCATCACTGGGACTTTTAGATGAAGCTTTGAGGGCTGGAAGCTCATAAATACGTAAGCGCCGATGCAAGCCAAAGATTTCTGTATCCTTCATCACCGAAGAGGCGAAGACCTAATCTTAGTAATGACTCCAAACGGTTGTGACAGTGAAATCTCTGAAAATGAAAATTTTTCTTCGTTTGACATAAATTAACACGTGTTAGTAGTAGGAGTATTTATGGGTTTGCTGGTGTTTTTTTAGTCAAATTGTGTGGTGTTTGATTTTCTTTGACTTATATCAAGTTTTACGGTAAGTTCAACCATTTTCTCTCACAAAAAATTGATTATTTTTTTAAAAAATATATTATGTAACTGTTCTTACATTTTTTTTTATAAAAAACAACTACTTTTTGTGAGAAGAAATAGTTGAACTTGACATAGGAATCTTAAGGGTCTGTTTGGTTCAAACGAGGGGAGGAGAGGGGAGGAATTCAACTTGATAATGTGTTTGGTTCATAGGAGGGGAGGGAGAGGAGAGTTTTGCTTGATTGGTTCAGGAGGGGAGGAGAGAGATTTTAATAGAAGGGATGAATTAATTTACTTATGTATCCTTATAATCATTTATATTATGTTTTATATAAGGTTATTTAAGTCATTTTATTCTAAATAAATTAAGCACCCCTCCAAAATACCACAACTTTAGAGAGGAGCAAAAATTGAGTTAGGATGAATTTTGCTCTCATTCCTTTCCCTTCTCTCTCCTCTTAAAAATTGAACCAAACATAAAAGATTTAAAATATCCCATCCCCTATATTCCCTTCCAACTAAACATTTAATGTAATGTAAGTTTTATCCTTTCCTTTCAAACAAAATCAAAATCAATACGCAGCCTCCACACTTGGGCCAATTGATGCAAGTCATAAGTCACTCACCACCCCTACCTTTCTCCTCGCTCGCACCTTTCTTTCCGCGTTGAGGTAGGCGCTTTGGGCCCCTCCAGTCCCTCCACGGGATAAATTACTTGATCATGTTTCTATGACCCAGTAATAATGTCATACTAGTACTAGAAAATAATGCAAACACTTGGGATCCGCAAGAGTTTAAAAACTTGTCTAACTCTATAAAATAGTTGTACCAAAAAATGATAAAGATTGTCTAATTATGTGTACATTATTTTTTTATAATATAAAAGTCGTATTCTAATTATTGAAAATTTATAAATATTAAGAGTATTAATTTTTCATGTTAAATATTTTAATTTTTAAGAATAATAAATATTAATATACTTTAAAAAAATAACATAAAGTTTATATATATTTATGCTCTAACATTTTTTTTATTATGAAAAACCAAATTCAAGACATTTTAATTATGTGATGCTCTTAATTATCTCATATTTCATGTGATTCTCTTAATTATCTCATTTGACCCAATTGCCTGCGAAGAGAGGCCCTGTTCAGCAGGATTCCCCCATGACAAGAGCAGAGGGGAAAATTGTGCTACGCAAATCGGTCTGCTTCCGTTCTACAGCCAACCAACATACCGATGTGCTAACTGTATACTGTGTAGACCACCGGTGGATCCCGATAACAGAGGACTGAAAGGGCCCACAGTCATCTTATTTAGGTAGGACCTATTGTACAAGGCCAGCCAAATTACTTTCAGGCAGGACTGTTTCATAGGTTTAGTCAAACGATGTTTCAGGGAAGATCTATACAGGTTCAGTCGAACTACATTCTGGTAAGACCTCAACAACTTTAGCCAAATGCAACGCAACAAGTAACCCAATACTCTTCAATCTCTCAACCTAGTACATTTGCATTCCCTTATTTTTAGAAGCCACCACACTTGTATTATATATAGTATAACAAATAGATTGTGTTTGAAACATTTTTTTTCTCTTTTTAAGCATTTTTTTTAATTTTTTAATACAGCCGACCCGATTGACTTCAATATTTATGTTATCAGAGACCACAAACAGATACTGGTTTTTTATTTTTGGCTCTAATTCTCTCTTTTATTGTAGTACAAAATTTGACTTCAATATTTATTATTTCTTTAGTTTATATAAATATATTGAATTTTAATTTTGATCTCTACAAGCTTTAGTTTTGATTTGTATTTTTAACTTTTGAAAAAACATTTTTGTTCCTTATGGTTATTATAAATTCCTTAAATGTTGACGTGTTACCGATCAATTGTAAATTAAATATCCCTTTAACATGTTTGCTGACTGCATATAACAGATTTATGATAATAGTATGAGACAAAATTTCTCAATTTTAAAAAAATGATAAATACTCACAATTTTAAAAGAAGGACTACTAAAATTTTAGTATTTTTACAATAAAAAGTGTTGACCACCCGCTGGTGTCTGTGGACAGTTTAATGCTCTGTATTGCTGTGATATATAATAAATGACCATGTGCCTCTCATCAATTTTACCATTTTTCTCTTTTTTGCTGTCTGTAGGTATTTTATCCTCCTTCAGTGTTCGGGCCCTAACTAATCTAAAGTTCGTCTAAGATATAAGTAAAGTCTAACATCAAATTATTTCATTATTTGGGATCAAACTCGGTACTAGCCGAGTCTCAATTCCTTTAAATGAAATATATTAACCACTCACACTCAGTCACTCTCGGGTTATTGTACCATATTTTATTCCGGAGAAGGGCTATACGTTAGGCAGGCACATAATTTGCATTTGTGCAAGAGAAGGACAGTGAAAGAAACATTGCAATGTAAGTTGACAGACCACACAGGAGGAATGCCAGTTACCCATCTATCTATTACTCCTCCGTCCCATAATATATGTCATATTTGTCAAAAATAATTATCCCAAAATATATGTCACCTTCAATTTCCAATACAAAATTAAATACTTATTTGTCAATTATACCCTCAAGTACTCCACTTTGTATTTATGACAATAGTTAATACACCAATAGTTAATAGGGTTAATTTGGTAAAATTATCACTCTTTTTCTTTTATTTATTACTTTTTCTTAAACTGTGTGATTTGGTGACATATATTATGGGACGGAGGGAGTACTATCTATTTATTATTTATCTATCTATCTATCTATTATCTATCTATCTATCTATCTATTACTATTCTAAAAAAAAGCAACTATATTTGGGTACAGGTGTCAACATTTGAAGACAAATTTTCCCTCTATGCGTGTCAGTCATTTTTTACTCCTAAAATAAAATAAACAAAACCACTTTTTTCATAAACTTTGGCACCCGAATTTTTTATTTGGTTATCTCTTACTTTTTTTCATACTTCCTTCGGTCTCATTTATAAGCAACAAACACATTTTTTAATTTATTGAATAATTCATGTATCTGGTCTATATTATAGACCAGATACATGAGTTGAATATAGACCAGATATATGAGTTATTTAATAAACCTAAAAATGTGTTTGTTGCTTATAAATAATACCATAGTAGTATTTTGGTGTGCAATCAGATTGTAACTCGGCAGTGCTATCATCTCACTATTTTTAATTTTTTTTTTACGTTTTAATTTTTCTTTTTTCTTATATTGATAATTTTTCTTTTCTTAATAAATGCTTTTATTATATATAAATGACTATTTTACTTTTAAGTTTCGAGGAAAAATATTACATGTAATCAGTATAATTTCATTATCCTTGAGCATGTATCAAAATTTATAAATGTCTTTATTATTTATAAATAATTATTTTACTTTTGAATCTGGGAAACAGAAAAACATTACATGTTGTTCGTATAAATGATTAATTTTCTTTCTGGTCCCAACAGGAAAACATTAGATATTGTTGGTATTTGAGCGCATATCAATTTTATAAATGTCTTTATCATTTATAAATAATTATTTTGCCTTTAAGTCTCGACGGAGAAACATTACATATTATCGATATAATTTTATCACATATCAGATTTACTATTTATAATTAAGTCCCACGTAGATTTTTGTTACTTTTAAATTTTTCTATTTTTCTATTTTTTAATTTGTTTTTGTTTTTTCATAATGTTTATAATTTCTTAATATTTTTACTGTTTTTTCAATTTTTTGTTTTTATTTTTTTAATATTTTATCTTTATGAATATCTTTATTATTTATAAATCATAAATGAGATTTTGCTTTTAAGTGCCGATAAGAAAACACTACATATTATTGGTATAATTTTATTTTCTTTGAGCACGTATCAATTTTATAAATGTCTTTATTATTTATAAATGATTGTTTTGCTTTTAAGTCTCGACGGGAAAACACTACATATTGACGATATAATTTTATTATGTATCAAATTTTATAAATATTTTATTATTTTTAAATAATTATTTTACTTTTGAGTCCGTAGGTGGATTTTTTTTTTACTTTTTCTATTTTTCTTATAGTTATATTTTTATTTTTATTTTTTGATATTTTTTAATTTTGCAATTTATTTAGTTTTTAGTGTTTTACTTTATTTTTTATATTTTGTCTTTATAAATGTATTTGTTATAAATGAGATTATTTTACTTTTAAGTTCTGACAGGGAAACATTATTGTTATCGGTATAATTTCATTGTCTTTTACCATATATCAAACTTTATGAATGTCATTATTATTTATAAATAATTATTTTTATTTTTAGTCCCGACAGAAAAATATTAGATGTCATCAATATAATTTTATTGTCTTTAAACACGTATCAAATTTTATAAATATTTTATTATTTATATATGATTTTTTTACTTTTGAGTTTCTACGAGGAAACATTACATGTTATTGCTAAAATTTTATTATCTTGGAGCACATATCAATTTTTTAAATGTCTTTCTTATTTATAAATTATTATTTTATTTTTTAGTCCTGACTGTGAAATCTTTTTTTATTGTCTTTTATCATAATATAATAATTTTATAAATCCCCTTATTATTTATAAATAATTATTTTATTCTTGAGTCCTGGCGAGGAAACTTTAAATGCTTCTTACTCTCACCCATTCTAAATTTTTAGAGAACTAAAACAACTAATTATGTTTGTCATAATGTAAAACTTTAATTTTATAAATTATAAACAAATGTATTTCAAAAATACGTAAAAACAGAGTGATACGTGCTAGTTTTTTAACTATATTCTTTGGCATACTCTTTATAATTAGTCTATATTGAAAAACAAGTAATTATTTTTATATAAATACATTGATTTTGTTAAAAAGTAAACCAACCATAAAGAGTGTTTTCAAAAGAGTATTACTAATATTCCTCAACCATACATTACATATCTGCTTTCAAGCTGGGAAAGCAGATGAATATATATGTGGCATTTTTTCACAGCTGGTACACATGATACATCATTACATCTATAATTATACTTATAATTATACATAGTAACAAGCAAGACCCTATAACAGTCTATTGTTCCTATCAATTTTATTACTCAAGTAATTACTTATATATCACTTGAACACACGATTAATTAAGGTATTCCAATGATAGGCACAAAAGGTACATAATAGCTACTGGGTGCCAAACCCCACTCTGGAGGCAGAGGAAGATCAACAGTTTTGGATGAACCAACCGGTTTTGCAGCCTTACAATTTGTGTTTTGGGGGCATGATGTCATGAAACTAAGAGGAGTAGAGATGGTGTAGCTGTTTTGTTCTTTTCCCTTTATAATTTGTGAAGCCTGGTTTTGCCTTGAAACATAAAGCTGTACAGGCCCACCAAGAAGTTTTGCAAAGCAGTTCACAGAAGAAGCTTTTGTGTGGTCTGAGGGAAGATCAACCTTGAAGGAGCCATTATCCTCTGTAGTTGCCACAGCTAGGTTCTTCACACCTTCACACTTCACTGAAACCTTAATATCTGAAAACCATAGAAAATGAAGTAATTAATAAAGATTTATTTAAACTCAAATCAAAGGCAAAAGATTATGTATGGGAGTTAGCACAAACCAGATAGATCATAATTGTGAGTGCAATCAACACAGGAGACTTTTCCTTTTACTATTTGGCATGCTGATGGGTCAATTCTGGTTAGAGCTAATGCAAAGAGAAAAGCTATGATAACATGAACATAAGCCATGAGCTATGGAGCAGGGAAAGCTGATAAACAGAAAGCTAGACAGAAAATGAAGAGAAGGTGATAAGTGTGCAGCTTATAAATGCATGCAGCAAGGGACTTCGTCTGAGCATATTAAATGTAAGGGGCCTTTAGCAGAAATTAGTAGGTGGCGTCAACTGATTGTAGTTAATATACCTTTGATAGAGCTTATCAACATAGGATGAGAATCCATAATGTTTTATTGGTGGCATTTACTGTTGATAGTATGTTTTAAATTGAAAATTGAAACCATTCTCATTTTGGTTGAAAATTTGAATGTATGATGTTAACAGAAAAAAAACTAAAAATCAAAGTAAACATGTCCTTAAAGTGAGGGAATAAGAGTGATGTTCCTCTTAGAAAAACTCAATGAATATGTATTAAAATGATATATTGAAAAGATAACAAAATTGATACTGAAGATATGTTAATATATATTTTATTGAGTTTTTGTTTATTGAGACTACATATTAGCATTATGCTTGCAATTAGAATTAATATTACTCTATATCTTAAATTAAACTGATGATAATTCAATCTTCACTTCAAAAATAAATTTATTTTAAGAGTCTTGTTAGTAATTAATTAGATCTTTAAGTGATTAACATGCATTGTTCATAGTGTTTTTGTCAAAAAAAATAAATGCATTGTTCATAGTGGGAAATACGATTAATCCCTTCAGAATAAACACACATGCTTTTGTTCCCCCATAATCTGCATATGTTGCGTGAATCAAGTCTGCACAAAATCTAAAGTGCAGTTTTTAAACAACATAACTTTTGAGGCATGCAATTGTTTAGCGAATAATTCTGGACTTCTAGTTGAAAATTTCATACAGCATGGATATGCACCGATTCTTGCTCCTTCATTAGTCTCGTTGATTAAGTAGGAGACAATTTCCTCTGTCAATAAAAAATCCGTATCAGTCGGTGGCAAACAATTTCAACATCGTATTAAGACCATAAGATATTTTCAACGTTCCTTTGAATTATTTGGTCTGCCCATGGACAACAGCTGACAGCAATCAGATACGAGTATTAAAGAACCGTAAGTGGTAGGTCATGCCCCTCTTGCATTTGGCGTAGGGACATACCCCAATAATAATGACAAAGATTGTTCTGATTATGTACAGTATGTCATATTTTTAAGAGTATTAATAGTAGTAATACATTACCCAACGTATTTGGACACGTAACTGTGTAAGGAGTCTCTTTCGGATTAACTATGGCCTTGAGTTTGAACTTTACAACTTATGCGTCCTATCCGATTTGGGTGATTAGTCTCTACAATTACATGAGATGAATATTTAGAGGTGTCAATTTTGACCCAGCCAGATGGGCTGGCCCGCTGAGCCCATGTTTTAGGTCCGGCAGTCTTTTATGCATTTTTTTAAAAATTTGGTAGACTTTGAATTGATCTGAATATCTAATCATATTTTATTATCTTATCTCATGGTAGTATTATTTCTTAAAAGTTGTTTATATCATGACAAGATGATAAAATAAAATTAGATTTTTGTATAATTTTTTTTATATTATCGGTATATAATTATTGTTCAACAATTTACAATACTATATCGAGTTTCCTTATGAAACCGATTTTGAAATTAAAAATAAAATGTTTTATTAAAAAATATACTACTCTGATTCCCGCAAGAGTGGTTGATGAATGATCCAAGTAGATACCATGCTGCTTGTTGGTGTTGAGTTATACTCCCATTTCTGACATGTCAGTCAATTCACATTAATGGGATTTGCAACTTTGTGGATGAGCTTGAATCTTCTGCTCACAATATTGGAAACAGCAGTAAATGCATCGGAAGATCACGAGACATTAGGTGCGTTTTAGCTGGCAAATTTTACGCGAGTAGTGTACTTTAACCACAAAATTACGTATTTGAGGTAATTTAATTTTTACTCCCTCTGGAACCATTTATAAAGAAAAAGTCATTTTCAGATTCGTTAAAAAATGTATGTATCTGGTCCAATTTTTGGACCAGATACATACATTTTTTAACGAATCTGGAAATGACTTTTTGCCTTATAAATGGTTCCGGAGTAGTATTTATCTGTCTGCTGTAAGTCGAGATTACCTGTCGTATTTTTTGTTTATGAATCGTGAATGTCATTCACGATTTACCCATATTTTAATTTTTTTTATAAGTCGTGACTGTGGTTCACGATATGCATTTTTTATTTTATTTTTAAATTTTTTACAAAGTCTTGAATACCATTCACGACACACCATTTTTAAATTTTTTTTATAAAATTGTGAATGAAACCTAATTTTACTATAAAACACTAATTTTGAGAATTTTGGGAATTTTTTATAAATTTTTGATGCAAAAGATGGTCCAAATTGTACTGATATGCAAAACACTGTCCAATATTTGGTAGAATTTTAAATCCAAATTTTAACCATCGTCTGTTATGATATACTACCTCTGGTCCTTAATATAAGAGGAAAAAAACAAAAATCACAAAGACTAAGGAAGCTTATTTAATGTCATAAAATTGAAACTTTATCCCAAATAAACCCCTAGTATTAAATGTTTTATACCTACTATGTGAGTTTGAAGTAAACATATATCTTACATTAAATAGGGGTATAAAAGAAATTTTAACAATTAATGAACCTTGAAATAAGGTTATTTCTCTTACAATTAGGACCAAAATATATACCAAAAATTTTCTTATAATAGGGACCAAGGTAGTAATAGGCTTGATCTATCAATTTACTTTCGTGAAATTTACTCACTTGATCACAGATTAAAAATACACCTAGCCTTGTGTTAATAGGACAAATTTGCTGGTTAACTGTATTTTTAATCTACGATCAAGTAGGTAAATTTCACAAAAGTAAATTCATAGATCAAACCTATTATATCATTAAAGGCTATTGTTAAATTTTGAGTTCAAAAGATGGTCCAGATTATACTGTTGGATGCAAAACGCTGTCTAAAATCCAGTAGAATTTTAAATCTAAATTTTAACCATAGCCCATTATGATATAAAATGTTTGATCTATTAATTTATTTTTATGAAATTCACTTGGTTGATCATAGATTAAAAATATCATTAATCATGTAAAAAATAATAATAAATAAATAAATAAATAAATAAATAAATAAATAAAGGTGTGTCGTGATTGTAAAGTGTATCGTGGTTGAGATTCTCTCTCACTCTCACACACACACACACACACACACACACACACATATATATATATATCTCGTGATTACCAACTACGACTCATAAAAATATTAAAAAAAAAAATAAACCTTGAATGAGAGTCTCGACTTACACTAGTCATGTAAATAAAGACTAACGTATTGCAAAAATGTAAATTTGTGGTCAAAGTATACTAGTAGGGTAAATTTTCCACTTTTGGCATAGTTACATCCAAATATATTTCTTTGATTTGATAAAAAGTTACACCAAAATATATACTTTTTTGACAAAATAACAGTTATATCATTTCTCAAGTAATAATATTGTCGATACAAGGCGGAGTAATATGAAAAACTTGAGAACAAGCCATATATGTAGCCGCCTTAGATAAACTATGAGCAGCTTCATTTGTGTTGCCTCCTAGAAAACTCTAACATAGAGTTTGGCAAAGAGGAAGTCATAAGCAATCTACATTCACTTATTATAGCTCCAAATTCAGAAAGATCCTCCTATTGATGTAAGTAATGATCAACCGCTGCTTTACAGTCAACTTCAAACACAATATTATCAAGGCCTAGGCCAATAACCCAATTCACAGCTTGAAGTAAACTAAAAACTTCTCCTTCGTGCACTTGAAGCAAGGGTTTGTGGCACAAGATTTTTGCCAAAACAAAATGTCCATGATGATTACGAAGACAAAGACTAATACCAATTACACCTTGTTGCGTAGAGAAAGAGGCATCTATGTTACACTTCAAAAAAAACCAACAACTGGCTTCCTCCATTTAACAGTATTTCGATCAATTGATGCTACATGATTTACTTCAATAATGCCCTTTGCATCTTGCCACTGTTGAAGAAATTTGTTTGCACGTTGTATAACTTGTAAAGAAGTCTCAGTTTTTCCTTCCCAATTAATGGTATTTCTTTTTTGCCATTGGCTTCATAACAACATAGCCCACATACATGTATCACTATTATGCAATTTATTTAAAACCTGAAATAAAATATCTTCAAAGCCTTCCACCTGATAAATTGTTTGCTCAATAAATTGCCAAAGTCCAACCATGTGCCACAAATCAGTAGTTACGAGATAATCAACAAATAAGTGCCATGTAGTTTCACTGACAGACCCACACAATGGACATACTGGATTGCAATCTACTCCTTTTAGTCTAAGCCTCTTCCTTGTCAGTAAACAATTCCTTACAAGTTTCCACAAAACATTCTTAACTTTTGGTGAAACACCCATTTTCCAAATAACAGACCAATCCCCTTGTTTCCTTAAATGAGTAGTATCTATAAGAATATTCATGCAAAGTTTATAAGCTGTTTTAACATACCAAAATATTTGTCCATAGATAAATACTACTATTTTATCAAGTGGAAAACAATAGAAAACGTACAGGATACACTCTAATGCTTTGAACCCCGTGCCATCGGCTAGACAAAGCAGTGGGCAAAGGCTAGAAACACTAACACTAGTCCAAATAAGAACCAAACTTGGCTAATCAATCTACACAACAGTTTCCTTTCTATAGAGAATGAACAAAGGATAGTGCTTGGAGGTTAGCTTTCCAGGCATAGCACTTAAAAGACCAGATGAAATCCCCAATAGGAGCATAAGGATGGTAATGATGAACACCATCTCCAATCAACAATAAAGCAGTTTGAGAATCCGATTCACGAATGACCACCTGAAACCCATTGTTTCAAGCTAGTTCTAAACCATGCAAAATTTTCTTAAGCTCAGCATTAATATTAGAAGTGAAACCCCAGCTCCCAGAAAATACTATAAGCCATTCACTGTCTGTGTTCTTGATTAAGCCATCATGTCCAAATCAATCAAGGCTACCACTAGAGATGTCGTCCAAATTCAATTTCACTGCATTACCGATATAGAGTGTCAAGAAACGAACCTATATATTATTTGAAAATAAATATATAGTATTTCCCAAAAAAGTAAATTATAATATAAAAATAACATAATGTATAAAAAAATTACATATATTCCTTTTATAGAGTGAGAGGGGGTGGAGGGAGTAGAGATGGAATAGAGAAAAAGTGAATGTAATTGTTTTGTATGAAACAAATATGTGTATTTTTACTTGTAGAGTACGGTTGTTTGTCAGATGAAAAGTTGTCCATAGTTACGGAGTAATTAGGGTCAGTCCATCCTATTTTTAGGCTTAAAGCAAAATTTGAAATAAGACATTTTTAAAACATAATTATTATGGTTGATGTAAATTTTTGATTTGTGTGTGCACATGTAAGATTTCCTCTAGTTTATGGTTTAAGCCTTTAGAGTTTTAAATTAATAACAAAAAAAAATTTGGCCACCTAAATAACTAAAAAAATTTGGGGGTTTAAAGCCCTAGCCTTAGTGGCTTTGGGTTGGGTCGACCCTATGAGTAATACAATTTTGGGCGGGTTATACCATGCAATACTTGTAGCTGGTGTATGGATATATCAAGGGGTAAAATGGTAAATGGGTCTTTCCTCCCATCCTCTGCCCTCTTCTCCCCTCACCCTCTGCTACCACCTTCCACCCCATCCTTCTCCCGAGTCGCCCCGACCCTCCGCCACCAACCTGTCTCCCCTCCCCCTTCCCTTTACCACACCTCCGCTATCACAACCTCTTTCCCCTACCATCCAAATACACACAAAAAATCGGATAAAATACTAAACAATCTATAATACAAAAACTGATAATGGTAACTTCAACCAATTCCTAAAGTCCCCCTTTTAGAAATATCATCATAGGAAACCCGTAAATAGAGATCCAGCGAATATCTCCACTTGTACAATGACGACAAGAATGGTTGTGTTCTGGGACGAAACATAAGGGGAACCTCGAGGGAAGCTCAACGAAGGTGGATTTGTCGGTGCTGATGGTCTCCGTGGTCGTGCCGACGATCTCTGCATGAGAGATTTAACAACGATTTCTTTGCATGCACGGGAAAGAGTTCTAGCACTCCAAGACTGAATTTTCCACCACTCCATATCCTTGATGAAGCTTAAAACATTCTTCTAATCTTTCCTATTAGGGAAACTGTCCCTTTAGAGAACTGCTACTCCAGCATTTTGCCCTTCCATACCAACCGCAAAGCATTGATCAAAATAGGACCTAACTCAATTTTCCTCGATCTTATTTACATAAGCAAGTGTTTCATACAAAAACAAAACATCCAGTCTATGGGTCCGACAGTCCAGACCCTACAGTTCCAGCTGATGAGACTCGTGATCCCCAACAAACCTATTGCCATGGCCCACTAATAAAAAATTCTCATCTTTGTTTAGGTGTCCAAATTCGTTGTTCCCATACACTCGAATCTGCATGATTTTGATTTTACTTGACATCTATCAACTTTCCATTTCTACGTATCTATTTGTCCCCCTCTATTTCACTCTTTATCATATCCTAATTAACCATTGACTTATTTTCATTAACAGGATCTGCTGACTGCGACCCTTGTTTAGGAAACAACATGTTGGTGTCTTTAAAAATTGTGGACATCTTTTCCTGCCGATTCATCGCATCATCAATGTGATTCTTTCCTTTAATGACCTCACGCGAGTCAATCGTTGCATTAACACTTGATTGGTAATTAGTGCTGCTTGCATTAACACCTGCTTTGTAATTAGCCCTACATTCCTTATTGGGTGTGCTCCATCCCTCAACCACCGCACATTATCGGCGTCAGTGCCTCTTCTAGGTTCCACTCGCAGCTCCTTTCGTTCATGGAAAAAAAGTTTGTCATAGAGATCATCAGTGTGCCCTAACATGCCACACAAGTAACAAAAGTAACCCAACCTTTCACACTTAAACTGAACCTTTTTCGCCTCTCCCTTTCGGTTTCTTGATGCACTTTGATTTCTTTAGGGACTTGCTGCCATCAATAACGACTCTAATACACATGTAAGATTTCAAAAATTGGAATTGTCACTAGCATTATATTCCAAGAACTCTCCCTCGTAGTCGCCCAAGTGTTGACCAACAGTGATTGGCATAAATCCTGTGGGTACATTGTAGACTTGCACCCAGAAAGGGACGGTAAAGATAGGGACGTCACTTGGTGTATCCCCTAGCTGCATGATGCCCAAGATGATAAGCTTACCATCAAATGACTACGAGCCTTTCTTCAAGATTCTTTGAATATTTTGTTTGTGGAAAAACTGGTAGAGAAAAATCATTGGCACCACATTCTTGGTCGAAACACAACATCCTGATGTCCAAACTCTAGCCATCGCCTCCTTCATGATATGGTTACAGATAGGTCTATCAATTAGGAACCTACCCACAAGACACAATGATAGGTTGACTCCATCGCTCTGCTCCTTTACAACGAGCACTTCTGAATTGCCTTCATCATCCTCCAGTAATAAGTGTTATGTGATGGAAGAATATTGAGGGCTACAAGCCCTAGAACTTTGCTGATGTGCATAAAGATCACTCGCTACTTCTCACGGGGAGAGAACTTTCTCACATGGAGAGAGTAAAGTAGAATTAGAACTATTTTGTCCTACTAAAGCTTTAATTTCTTCTTATAACCTTTAGCCCTTGAGCTAACTAACTTAAACAATCAATAAGACAATCTTACATTAATTTTTTTATAAAGGTCTTCAAAAAAAATTCAACAGTAAGAGTTGCGAATGTGAAAGATCGTCGTCAAAACATTAAGAGTAAGTGAAACCTTGAGAGCGTATCGGAGAATCATCATCATCTACACCAATGCTTGGTAAGGTAAACATAACACAATGTGGGCAAACTAGTGTTGATACACACACAAAAGGTGAGCACTATAAGGAAAGGGAAGGGATACTATAGAGGAACATAGCCCATGAACTAGAGTTTACACCAATGCAAATTTTTCACAAGGACATGATGATTCAGAAGAAAGCCGGAGGTGATAAGAGATTTTGAAATCAAAGGAACTATACCACTTGTTGATTTTTCTTATTGTCTTAATAAATTATTTCACATTTTAAATGCAATGCAACACAAGGTTGTCAAACACGAGAGTCTAGACAGACTCGTGGAGTATAGGTAGACTCGACTCGTAAACTCGTACGAGTTTACCAAATGTTTAAAATATTATTAATGAGAGAGTCTAGGCAAACTCGTGGAGCATAGGTAAACTCGACTTGTAAACTCATACGAGTTTACCTAATATTTAAAATAATATTAAAAAAATCTACATTTCACAAATACTTACTATAATATCATCAAGACAAAAAAAAGTCAATATTTATGGGAGATCCTGTGCCTTGACTTGCTTTTATATCCAAAAAAAAACAAAATTTATTTATTTGCTTCTATATCCCAAAGTCGCACTTGACTTGATGTAGAATGAAAGATAATTTTGGTAGCATAATCAACATGCTAAACCAAAAATAAATGCTCATACAAAATTGACATCAAATATAATTACAACATTCTCCAAACACAAAGCATTAGCATAAAAAAAGAACGAAACGCATGAAACGGTATCGTTTTGGGATTTTTTTTAAATGTCAACACTGACTCGTGACTCGGTTCAGACTCGCGAGTTAGTCTGAGTCTACCACGAGTCCACCAGAGTTTGTGCAGAAACGAGCTACAGGGCGAGTCAACTCGTTTCGTCCATCTAGAAACGTAAACTCGTAGAATCGGACGAGTCGACTCGCGAATCTAACAACCTTGATGCAACATATATTAGAATTAGGTAATAATCAAATTCCTTTTCAGATTATCATTATTTTATGGAAATGGGATAACTATTTTGTTGACAATAAATGGAATAACTATTGGGAAAATTACATTCACCTCCCCTGAGGTTTTATTAAATGACACATAGACCCCATCTTGTTTTGAAATGAACATTGACCTCCCTTATTTGTTTATCTATGTGACACATACCCCGTTCAAAGATAACGTCTGTTAATCTCTGTTAAGAAAGAGTTTCTTCTACAGAAGCAACACTTTGCCCCAAGTTACAAAAGTGAATCTCAATATAGGGCAAGGCATAAGCATCTCCAGAAGGCCAAAACAAAACCGGGTTCACGTTGTAGCTCCAAAGGTTGAATCTGAAGTACGTTGTTGCTAACCTTATTGGAGTGGTGTTTGCTATGTTTGCTGCAAAAAAAATTTCTGCAATTTCATAAAAGGCACTAGCATATATGGTGAACAATCAAAATACAGAGTCCTTCAGAATTTGAAGAACTTTGATGATATAGATTCCTTTCTTTCATGATAAGTTATTCATTATTTATCTAACAACTATTCATAAATGATAAATGTCAAATATACCATGCAAAGAAACAACATAGGATACGTACATTCATGCATGAGTGATACATGCATAAAGATATTCTTCATAAACATTACCGAAATGTCAGTTGTTAAAGTATTAGGCTTCTCATCCAACAAATACAATAGTCCTATCAGTCAGTTGTCAGCCTAATCAATGAAAAATACTAATAAAAATTAAACTTTGAAAAGAACAATCAACAATCTAAATCTTGTGAGAAATATTCCACAATCCTATGAAGTATATTCCAAAAGTTGCCAACAATTTAAACATCAAATAAGTTTGTGTGTTAACTACAGACCCATATGCAATATATAATCATAAATTGTATGCTCTATAAAATCTACAATTAGCTGTTTTAAATACCAAAAGCTTTACAAACCCATGAAAATATCTTTCACATAGTGCATTATTGGATAGGATAGATAAGAAAAAGTAATCTACAGACAATTAGACTATTAGAGGTTTCCATAACCAATACATGTCAGTTATAAACAAGTGTTGAGTACCCCTTTCCACCCTAACCTATCCTCCCCCAATAGCTATAAGGAAAAAAATGAAGAATGCATGAGAAAGAAACCCAAAGAAAGGGGAAAAAAACTTGAGAATAGCAACACACCAGCACAAGAATTTAGTGATATTGAACTGGAAAATTACATATTTTCAAGGTGATTGCTTTCTGAAAAGATGTCTCCAACAAAAAATGTCTCTAAAACAGGTTGCCGATGATGATATTTCAAATGGATCACTGCATCTGACCATGGTATATGCAAAAGGAGGCTAGAAGAGGTTAAAAGGTGCGCCGATTACTGTTTGAGATTTCAGGGCTCTTGCTTCTGAAGAGGTGAGAAGCAAAGAAGCTAGGCAGGCACACATGATTCAAATCTCTCAAGCAAAAGGAAATGCGAGCTGTTACATTTTCTCTCTCTAACTGTTGCTAAACGGAGTGAAGGCCAGGGGAGCCGAGTGTTTTTTTAAAACTAGATGGGATTTGTGTGTCATTTAAGAAAACCTCAGGGGAGGTGAGTGTAATTTCCCCATAACTATTTAAAACACTAAATTTTTACCAAATGATGAAAAAGTAATTACAATCATTAATATCTTTTTCATCCGTCTAACTAAACCACTGGAGAGAATAATTCACTTTTTTTGCCTTCTTATCCATTTTCTCTTCATTTTTTATTAATACCAATAATATATGAAATTCACCTATTTTCTCTTTATTTTCTTGTTTTATAAACGTCCCTTTATTTTCTTTATTCTTATTTTATTTTAACTTCCAAATAAAGCATTCAAGTCCTCTAAAATATTACAAACATCACAACCATTTTTGGAAGACCATAATATAAAATACGGCTAATTAAGTACTCCCTCTGTCCCTTAATAAAATACTTCTTTGAACATTTTACGCCATTTAAAAAAGTGAGTTTTGTTAATTATTGTATTAAATTTGTACAAAATGTGTACTATTTTTTCCAAGTTACTCTTCTCATCTTTTAAGACTATTAAGAGAGAGAGAGAGAAAAAATTAATGCATCTTGGTATAAGGATAATTTTGTAAAAAAATAATTAATTCACCTTAGTATTTGAAAAGAGTTTTATATTAAGGGACAAATTTTTTTCTTTTAAAAATGTCCTATATTAAAGAATAGAGGGAGTACAAAATAGAAGCATGTTGCTATGTTTTGAAGGTACCACCACAATTCTCTGCATTTGAGAATTCCAGGCAAAAATTAGACAAAAGAGGGAAATGGATTCCCTCAATTCATAAACTCTTGTAGTCACCTGTATTTACTTTATTTCTAGGGTGTTTTTTGTCATTATAACACTCAAGACCATCTCACTCTGCAGTAGAATTTCAACGGTAGGGAATCATGGTCCACAAATGTAAAGACTAAAAAACCCTTAAGTTTTACCTAAATGCATGAAAGTTAGGAAAATGCAAATTCAGGGAATACAAATCCGTTTATAAGTAGAATGGGATTGATTAAAACAGAGCAATATGAAAATAGGAAGTAAGTTAAAAAATCCAAATAAATAAGTTTTTATGAGAAGTTGTGTATTTAATACATTGAGAATGGATTAATATAACCCATATAGGAAGTTGAATGAGTATTTATCTTGTTTTAAATCCTTAAGCAACGACATTGGGCAATTGTTAACATAACCCGTATTTATATATTTTATCAATTTTATGAATCATTGTTTGGGAAACGGATAAAGTTACAACGAGATTCCTGAATGACAGTATCATCTTGGTTCCATCTCAGAATCCTAAAATTTGAAACTATAAAAATTTATATGGCTCCATCTGTTTCCACTGTCATGTGTTTTTTTTTTTTTTTGGTATGAGTCATGTGTTTTATTTATCAGAAACAAAAAATAAATAAAAATTATCCTCAACCTCAAGAAGACACATCCCGCAAATCCCCTTGGAAGCAAGTCATGGTCAGTGATCAGTAAACTCGAAATCCACCACCAATCATATCTTGATCCCATTCTGACGGAATTCATTATAGAGAGCACATTCTACAATTTAAAACTAGAAAATCATATCGAAATACATTGCAAGAGCAAAGTTGACGTTTGTCATTAAGAAAATTCAAACCTGGCGATATTCTCATCTCATGCTAAGAAAGAAAAGTGAAAATACGTAGACTCACTCAATGCAATTAATTAAGAAATGAAAACGAAGCCTAATGGGAGAAGTTTTGAATGGGAAGTGACTTTCAACCAGGGAAACCTGTTTGGCGCCAAACCGCATTCCGAACATGCCGCTTGTCCCTTCCCTTCAGCGACCTCCCAACCCCTTCAATAACAGAGCAAGCAACCAACGGCGCCTGCACCGAGTTCTTCCTCGCCACAATTTCATGCGGAGGAAGCATCTCCCCATCTTCTTCCTCATCCTCTTTCTCTTCCTCTTCCTCTTCTTCTTCGTGGCGCCTTCTCTGCGCCTTCATGGCCTCCGATAGGATTGGAACGTTCACCGGCGCCGACTGGTGGTAGTACTTGACGGAAGAAGAGGACGACGATGCGGTTATTTCGTAATGAGGTGAAGGCCTCGGGATTGCAGGAATCAAGCGCGAGGCAGACGGAACGGAGGTTCCGTTGAAGAACTTGGAAACGCTTCGAACGTTGTGGGAGGCTTTGTTTTCGGGAAGAGCGGCGAGGATGCCGAAGGAATTGTGGTGGATGGGAGGGGCAGCGGAGAAGGAAGGAGAAGGAGTTGAGGAGGAGTTGTGGCGGTTGTGTTCCGCGCAGTAGTCGACGCGGGAGAAAACGACATCGTCTTCGTGGAGCTCGTCGGCGACGTCGTTTTCAACGCGCGTAGGCGCGTGGGATGGAGGGCCGAGGAAGCGCTCGGTGGCTTTGGGTTTGAGGTTAGGGAAGCGGTTAGAATCGAATAGATCCATGCCGGTCCGGTTCGGGATGTGCGAGAGAGAGGAGTTATAACTGATCGGTGACTGGTGAGACTTGAGAGTGGTGGTGAGACTGAACGCGATGAATGGGCTAATCGCTTTGCTCTTTCTTTCCTTTTTTTTTGTTTTTAAATAAAAAAATAATTTTATAGTGTAATATTGAAAAAGTTTAGTACAGTTTATTTTGTGAAAACATTTTCTATTTTTATTTTTTAAAATTTATATTTAATTTAACTTGTTAACAAGAAGATGAGATGCTCTTGAAGTGAGTCATTGTGATGGAGAAAAGATAAAAAATGGGATAAGGAGGAGAAATAATGAAAATAGTTTTTTAACATTTTCATTGTTTCTAGAAATATAGACAATTATTCACTCAAATAGTCTTTCATCTTCTTATTAATATGTTAAAATTAACACTAATTTTTAAAAATAAAAACAGAAAATATTTTCACAAAATAAACAGGTTTTTAGTAACTAAAATTGACGAAATGACGGTTATGTTTTCTTTGAAAATAAAATAAAATAAATTGGTCAACAACATAAGCGAAATGAAGGCAAGTAACTGTCTCTACTCTCTGGATAAACTTGGAAGAAGCATGAGGTTGTGTCTTCTAGTTCATAAATCATAACTAGAAGCCAATGACATGTTATTCTTTTTAGTTCAACTTTCCATAGGCAAAAGGAAAACAACAATGAAGTACCAGCGGCCTTGGAAGTTTCGGAAACACATAAATAAGTGCATGAATGTGACAAGATGACACAATCGTTACTGTTTTAGACAGCTACATATCCTCCCCAGCTAAAAAGTCACAGTTCTCAATACTGGGGCTATACAGGGGCAGAGATTTTCTAATTATATTGTTTTCGCGGGTGAATATTCTTGCCTCAAATTAGACAATGTGTCCTTATTTATCACTACTATTTTAAATCCCAAATAAAAAAATAAAACGATTGAATAATGGTTATAAATAGAGTAACCTCAATCCACAACCAAATTCTTAAGAACTACCATGTATTGGGAAATTTTTAAAAGAAAAATTATTAGATCTAATTTCTTCTACTTTTTATTTTATCATTTAATCATTTTCATAAGTCAATCGATATAAGTCTAAAATTAATACAATTCATTTCATATTCATATAAATTATCAGAAGTATAATCTGAGAAAAAATAGAAAACTCAGTTTTAAATTGAAGTGAGTTTGTTTTACATGGATATTAGTTTATATCGCCCTATAGTTTTGTTTTCTTCATTTTTATCATTTTATCAATAAATTTGTGTTGAGGAACAAAAAATATAAACTATCAATTGGTTTAGTACATAATGTGTTACATAAGAAAAAGTTGGTACGATTAAGCAGAAGCAGTCCAAATTTTGTTCACGTTACTTTTTCGTTCACTTCATGTATCTCTATTTTTCTTTTTCCTTCCTTTTCATCGAACAAATATCTGTTGTCCCAAAAAATTGTATCTCTCTGTCTCCCACCAATCAAAGGCTAGGGATATGCACACGTGTTAATAAGTTATGATTTTATTTTATTATGTGACAAATTATTATTGATAGGAGACAGAGAATGTGACATAGAAGTGAGACAGGAGATTCTCATCCATTTCCATCATGTCGATATGTTTTTCACTAGTGTAAAAACACACATTCTTTCGTAGGAATAGCATATTCCCCTTTAATATTTTTCCATCTTGCTCCTTTTTAATTTGAATTTCGAGAAGAATGAAGCCATAAGCAAACAAAAGTAAAAAGCACCAACGTTCTTGATGATTTTATTTCATATCAATAATTAAAATAGCAATACACAGATCAAACAATTCGCGTCTCACTCAGGCCGATGCGTAGAAACACTTATTGAAACAACAAAATGAAGAAAATAAAAAAACAAAAATAAAGGGAAGAAAAACAAAACAAGCACAAGACAGTGTTGAACCAAATGAAGTTCTACTACCCATCATCAAGAAGCCTAGGAAGCAAAACCTTTCTTCAAATTTTGAATGGTGGAAGCATCAGTCTTGAAAGCCAAGGCCAAAACAGTGTCATCAATGGAGGTATTAAACAATGTGTTAGGAAGTGAAACAGTCCCAGCATTAGCACTACCAAAGGCTGATATAGCAAGAGCAGGGTTCTTATCATCAGCATTGTGTTGAAAATGAACAAGACCCTTTGGGAATACAAACATGTCACCAATTTGAAGGTTCTGTGTGAAGAGCTTATTGGTTGTGTCAACAAACCCAACTTGAAGTGCACCCTGAGTAACTAAAAGTAGTTCAGCTGAGCGTGGGTGTGTGTGTGGTGGGTTGATGCTCCCAGCTGGGAATTGAAGGGCAGCATAGGATACACTTTGTCCATTGAGAGCGGGAAACTCACCCATGCTTGCCTTCAATACCTTGAATTGGGGTGGGGTGTTTTGTTGGCCCACAACACGAAAGCCCGTGTATGTGAAGAAGTTCCCATCAACTGGGCCGTTTAATGGGCTTATGAAGTCAGTGAGTATGTCTGGGTCACCGGCCCTTGTTGTTTGCATAATGGCAAAAACAGATATGATAAGTGACAGGAGTTTAAAGGTAGAGGAAGACATGTCTATGATTGATTATAATGTTCACGATGTTTGAAATCTGAAGCTAAGGAAAAAATGGTTGAAAGATGTGGTTGTGATTTCAGGAATGTTTATGTGTCTATATATATATATATAGGGAGGGGTTTTCTATGGTTGGAAATTTTGAGAAAGGAAAAAAGGGGATTAATCCAATATATTCTATCTATCTGCAGGCCGTTTGGACGACAACCCCAATGGGTATTTACAAATTACAAGTTATCCTTGGTTGCAGTTTGCAGCTGTTTGATTGTGCCATTTAGCAATGGATAGACACTTGAATTGTTAAAAATAATGAGCGCTTCGGGAAAACCATGGGAGAACATTTTGTTTGTTTTTTTATTTCTTGTTTTATTCATTAACTAGAAAGTACCCGTGCTTAGCACGGTCCTTTTTTTACTATTTTTTATTAATTTATATAACATATATTGAAATTAGATAATTGATTTAATATGTACAAATGTATTTTTATTTAAATATTTTTAAAGATACTAATTAGTAATAAAAAATAAAAAAATAATCATTTTATAAATTTTCATAATATAAATACCAAATAAAATACTATTCAATTACTTTTTGATAATGAAAACGACAACAAAATTAAACATAAAATAAATTTTCTATAGCAATTTGGAAAAATTGTATTGAGTATCTTTAACAGAATAAAACCATTAAAAATGTTTCCAAATGACGATAAACTAAAATCGTCATTTCATACCAACCCAATTTTTTTTCTCTCTCCTCTTTAATTTTCTCTGTCTCATTTAATTCTCATTTATTCTCTCTTTCTATAACCCTAACGAAAAATATACATTACTGATTTTTATCAAACAAAAAACAATTTTATTTTTAATCATTATGTGACGTGATTTTTGTCAAAATCACATTGTCATTCGTATTTTTTGACAGAATAAGAGTTATTGTATCTATTACTAATAGTAAAGCAACGTTTTCTTGACACACGTGTCAATTTTGCATCTAAACACATAACCCTTAAAATGAAACGCAAATCAGCTCCTTCTAATCAACTAAAACACACCAAATGCTAAATTTCAAATTTTGAAACTCAATCTCAAAGTTTCAGTCTCTCACGAACTCCCTCGTCTTCTCCTCTCGTCTCGATCCGCCTCCGTCTGCTCCCTCCGTCTTCTACCTCCTCCTCCTGATCTCCATCTCGATCTCAATCTTCTTTCTCTCGACAATCTTCTCTCTCTCGACCTGCCTTTTCTGATTCATCTTTTTCCCTCCCCCTCTTTTTTTTTTTTGAAAGGAATGTTTTCCTCTTCTGATTCATCTCCTTCTCTCTATAATTTTTCCCTCTTCATTTTCCAGAAAATCAGTCCTCTCTCCTGCACACATGGTTGCACGTTTATGGGACTTCTACCGTGTTTCCAAACATGCTATTAGTGGCGGTGCTGCACTTGGATTCTTCCTCTTGGAATCCATCTTTGTCCTTACATTTATCGCTCAAAGATCACTTATTTGGTTTGGGTTTTGGGAATTTACCAAGGGCAACAAATAAATGGTCAATATTTCATTCTTTTTGCTGTTAAAATTTTTCAGTTCTCATATTATTTCTTCTGATTTTGTGGTATCGCATATCAGTTTAGGGTTTTCCATTTTCATTTTTATTTCATTTCATTTTTGTTTTGTATTTTTGATATTTTTGGGTTTTGAATCTTGCAGTTTGACATGTTTGTAGCTCAAAATACAATTTGGACAGACAACTTTCGTTAGGCTACACGGGCACTCTCTCAACAATGCTGAATATTGTTTTTGTGTTGTGATTTTAAGAACTACTAATCTCATTCTGACTTCTGAGCAAGCAAGGCCAACACTTTTTTGTTTTGTTTATTTTATTAAGAAAAATAAAACTTTTTAATAAATTTTGAGTTGATGAAATAGATTTTGTTATATCCTTACTCAATGTTAGTGTAATGTTTATTTGGCTGATGGTATTATCCCAAATACCCTGGTGGTGAATGCAAAATATGAGGTTGTGAAGCTTAGGGTTGCAGCTCCAAAGCACATTTCATAAGTGAATTATTGTTTCAGAAGGGACTCAGGGGATGAAGATATGATGCCTTCAACAGATTGGATATGAGTTTCTTCATGATCTTAGTTTTCTATTGATGAAGTTGGCATTTTAGCGTTTGAGGTTGCAAACACTATTGTCAATGGTTTTAGTCTTATGGAATCTCTTTCAACAAAAAGTATTTGATTACTTGAAAGATCAGGTGCTTACATTAGAGGGTGTGCAAGATTTAGTATCAAAGGATATGAATAAGCTTATAAGAATTGTTGCCGCAAATAAGAGGTAATGGATTGAGTCATTTATGTTCCTAAAATTATTCATCCTGAACATTAAATCAAATTTATTTTCCAAGTTCGTGTGGTGGTGTTTTGTCTGATTATTTTTCCAAGTTCATGTCGTAGATGTCTCTTATAAAAGCTTATATGGTAATGCAGTGCTTACAGATTTTACCAACTCTTTCTTCTTGGGTATGATTATAACAATGAATGTCTTATTTGCAATTTGGATTAATCTTCATTACTCAATTGTTGTATAGTTTCGTTATTTTGAAGGAGTCTTAGCTCATGTGAATAGTTGATAGTAGCCAAGAATGGAGGCATAGATGGGGGAGATGTATTTTTCAATATCTGCCTTTTCAAATTTCAGCACCTAGCAGTTGTTTATTCTTTGGATTGCGATATATTATTGTGGTTTAAGATCGTAGAACCAACTCGACAACGAAAGGGAACCAACCAACTCGACAACGAGCCGAACCAATCTCAGAACGGCAGATCCAACCAACTTCGGCAGCAGATCCAACCAACTCGGCATCGAAAGCGTAACCAACCAACCCTGGCCGAAAGGTAACCAACCAACTCGACTTCGAAAGGTAACCAAACTTCGACAACGAGCTTGGACCAATCTCGACAACGAGCAGAACTAAACCAACCAACTCGACATCGAGCAGATCCAATGAACCAATCTCGACATCGAGCAGAACTAAACCAACCAACTCGACATCGAGCAGATCCAACCAACTCGACATCGAGCAGAAATAACCAACTCGACAACGAGCAGAACCAACCAACTCGACAACGAGCTTGAACCAATCTCGACATCGAGCAGAACTTAACCAACCAACTCGACATCGAGCAGATCCAACCAACTCGACAACGAGCAGAACCAACCAACTCGACAACGAGCTTGAACCAATCTCGACAACGAGCAGAACTAAACTCGACAATGAACAGGCCCAACTCGACAAGGAACAATATGATTTGGATTATATCACAATATTTTCTACCTCCTTCTCTTTCTTTTCATGATGAGTGAGTTTTGAAAACCTATAATCTCTACTCGACAGTGAACCAACTCGACAACGAGCAGAACCAACCAACTCGACAACGAGCTTGAACCAATTTCGGCAACGAGCAGATCCAACCAACTCGGCATCGAGCAGATCCAACCAACTCGGCATCGAGCAGATCCAACCAACTCGACATCGAGCAGAACCAACCAACTCGACATCGAGCGTAATCCAACCACCGACATCGAAAGCGTAATCCAACCAACTCGACAACGAGCAGAACCAAACAACTTCGACAACGAAGCTTGAACCAATCTCGACATCGAGCGTAACTAAACCAACCAACTCGACATCGAGCGCATCCAACCAACACGACATCGAAAGCGTAATCCAACCAACTCGACAACGAGCTTGAACCAATCTCGACATCGAGCAGAACTTAACCAACCAACTCGACAACGAGCACAACCAACCAACTCGACAACGAGCTTGAACCAATCTCGAAAACGAGCAGAACTAAACCAACCAACTCGACAACGAGCAGAACCAACCCTATTATCTCTACTCGACAGTGAACCAACTCGAATTCACTATTGAGTTTGTTGATGAGTTATTCTATTTTCTCTGTTGAGTTTGTTGGTGAGTTATTTGATGATATATAGAGTTATTACTTGCTTATTTAATGTATTGATTGATCTTGATTTGTTTTTTATGGTTCAAATTTGTTCTAATTTTTTGTTTCTAATTGTCTATAACTTGAAAGAGACTGTGTTATCATGTAATCACAGTTTTTTTAATATCTTATTATTAAAAGTAAAAACAGAATTTGAGGATGGTTTTTGGGTGAATGGGGATTAGAGCGCCTTATGATGCATCTAAACTTATGTCCATAATCATTGCATACTTGACAGTAAACAAAGGAACACACCATATTTTATTATGTTGTCTTAGCATTGTACCATACGTAGACAAGGAAGGAACTAGAGAATAAATTAAATTATTTATTTGTATCTTATTATTTCTCCTTTGATGTCCTCTTGTTTGGATATGCAACTTTTGTGGGTGTGTCTTGAAAATATGATGTTTCTATTACCTCTTTGCTCTAGGTAGGTTATTCTGAAAACCATGGTTAGTTTGAGCCTCAAATTATATGTTGGTGACATTGGCGGGCTTCTTTTCTTATTTGAGGATTCTTCCTCTACCTCCTGGACATTTCTTGGCTTTGGTGTAGTAACTCGACTATGGTAACTCCTTTTTGTCTTTCTTATATTTATTGACTTTTTGCACATTTTCACCGATTTATCTTTAGTATTTTTGTGAATTTCTAATGTAAATCTATAATGTTGTAAATGTTGTTGGGAATAAAACAAGAACAATGCTCTATTATGCTCAAAATTTTTGTGCAAGATCTTACCATTGTCGGTGGCCATCTTCTTTGGTGATAGAACAGTTTAACAACAAGGTATTGAAGTAAGCTATTCTTGAGCTAGGTAGGTGTTTTTACATTAAAGTTCAAGTTTTTATTAAGCAAGTATTGGTACAGCATTAAAGTTTAATTTATGGGCCATGTACAGGTTTGATTGCTCTTTGCTATATAAAATATTAAATTGAACTTTAATTTCTGGGCCATATGCCACCTATCTTTAATACATGCCTACTATCTAAAAAATCTACATGCTTGATGAAAATATTATATTGATAGGTCTTAAATGATTTGAGTGGATTATATCAACACCAACTCATATTGTTTATCATTGTTAGCTACTCCATGTTGGTATGGATATACCTTTTTTATTTATTTGATTTGGTCTTCATTGCAATCATTATTATACAGGAGAATTCATGAGTGGTTTGGCAGGGGAAAGAAAGCAAGGTCATTGCAGGGGAAAGAAAGCAAGGTCATTGTTTTTTTTTCATTTTTTTTCTTCTCCAATATATCTCTCTTAGTGAAGCCATTTGCTAAAAGTTTTAATTGAGTTTGGCTTTCATGATTCTATAGGAAAGGGACATTATCAGGCATGTATCACTGTTCATGAAAGCAATTGTCAGGCATGTATCAATGTACATGTATATTCTTATTTGTTAAATGTTGATATGTTAGCAAACCTCGTGTCAGTTCTAGATTTTGGTATGTTAAATGTTGGTATTCTCATGTCAGGTATATTCTCACATTCATCCATCCTTATACTGATTATATGAATGTCTTATGCAGATGGGAATTTCATCAGGGACTGCTGCATAAAGGGAGGAGAATAGCTTGATTTGAACACATTGGTACCTTGATTTGAACACATTTGGCTCAGTTTGATAGCTTGCTTTGTTTCATTTAACTTTATTAGCTTCCCTTTTCATCACTTATTTTTTAGGCTCTCATAGTTCTAAAGGAAGGAGAAGTTCGACAGATAAAAACAACTGCACGGGGAAATCACAGTCAAGATGAATGTCGACACGGTATGAACATTTGGAGCTGTGCATATTAGAACAAGGATTTAGGATTCAAGTGACCAACTACGGTACTTTACTGTTGAGGTATGACAAAAAATGTTTCCTGTTCATTGACTACTGCATAAATATTACTGCATCAATTACCCACCAAGCATCACAGAAACAATATTATACTAAGTGAATGTAGTTGGTGTTTTTGCTAAGTGAACATTTTGTTTAGGCATTAGTTTCAACAGTGCTGATCCTTTTAATAGAATGAAATATTCATTTCTTACGAACTTATATTATGTCATATGTCTTCTTTGAGTTATATTTGTTCACTTGCATATATTTTCTTTCTTTTAAGGACTGATTTTCAATTTTTAATCATGTGAGTATCGGCATCTATTTTAGTGAGATTAAGCCATTCAATTAACACAATATTTATACGGATAAGTCTTTTGGTGATGAGCCTAGCCAAACTACCTGTTCCATTAATGTTAAACAACTTTTTTGTTCAAACTTTCAATTCATTCTTCAATTGCAGAACAGCTTGCAATTGCATGCTGAAAATTAAATACTTCTTAATTATGTTAGTGTCTTCACAAAATATTGAACTTCTAATGTACTTGACAAATAGAAAAGATATTCCCTCTATATCACATCTATAATACCTGTATTGCACATAAATTAATATGTAAAGAATAACAATCAACGAAAATAAATTAGAAGATTTTACTTGAAACTTTTGTTGTCCTGTACTATTGTGCAGATCGATTTTGTGTATCACCCTTTACTATTGTGCATATCAGATTTTCAATCTCATTTCAAATATGTAAGCTGATTTGACTTGATTGCTATCACTAATATGCGATTTCAATTGTATTGTAATTTTAAGTCACCAAAACTTTGTGGTTACTCATTTTGCAGATGTGTTCAGTCAAGTTTGTTCATTACACATGACCATGGATTGGAGAAAGTCATGGTTATCCACAAAGAAGCATCAAACTGTTACATATTAGATCTGATATTTTGATATTTTGAAAACTTCTTACTATGCAACTTTCATTCTGTCACTTGATTCCTCATTATGTAAACAATGCACATGGTTCAGCTATCTGACTTAAGAATGTTTTTTTCTATATTTCATGATTCATGTTTGACCTAGAAAAGATATTGGACATGAACTATGGTTTCTATTGGCTTTATAAGACTTTGAATGACCTAAGAAATTTGTGTTTGCAGTTCATTTGATGGTTTAAATGGGGTGAAAAATATTGAAGCTGTTGTACTGCATGCATTTTGTGAAATTTAGAAATATGGACATATTAATATGTGTGTTAGAAAGTTTAATTTAAAACTGTACTTTTCTATGATGTTTTCTTGAAATACTAAAATATAGACATGTTTATATGTATGTTGGGATGTTTCATATTAAATTTGGTAGCATTTGAATCATGTTCGATGGATCAAGTAATTTTTAGGACACTTTCTGCTCATCATGCTCTAGATGCCGATTTTTTACACATGCATTATGGTCAAAGGAGTTATTTTATATACCTTCTTTTATTCTGACTTTTTCTTTAAAATCTAAATTTTGTTGTTCTTTGATCTTTCATTCGTTAGTTTTTTGGTTTCAGATACAATGTTTAACTTTTAGTAAAGATAAGCAGCAAAACGGATGACCTTCTCGAATCCGAATGGCAGGGAGGTGTAATGAGCTTCAAATATTATTTCTATTTAAGCTTCTATTATTTAACATTTTACTGTGGGGTGGATCAAGCTCTAATCACGGCTCTTTTACTTGGTCAATTTGCTGCAGCAGATTTATATTGCAACAGTTTTTTTGTAAACTTTCATTGTGATAAACTCTGTCATGGAAGGAGATCTACTCTTATTCGATTTTAGGAATTAAATTGGAATGAAAGGTTATTTACTCTTCCATGAAATAGATGGAGATAAATTAAGACAACTAATAAATAGAGGTTGTATTTTAAAGTTATATTTTGATCTAAGTCTTCTCAGTTACATGAGTGTTAACTTTAACTATCTTTTTCTATTTCCAGGGTGTAATGAAGGGGCATAAATTTAAGGGAATGCCATCATCCCACATCATTATTACATAGAAGTCTTGGTTCTACAGGACAAAGGGATGCTTGAGAAAGGTAAGATGGAGTCCTTTAGATTAGTATTCTTTCTTAATTGTATCAATGGTTGTTATGCTTTGGTTCTAATCCCTTCTATCAAATCATGAGTAGTTATAATACGAATGAAATTTACCCACAGGCATCTGACGATATTTCCACAATGTAGCTCTGGGAATGCAATTAACTAGAAGCCTAGAAGCATATAAATAGTTGCACTTAATTGTTTTTATTGATACTAGCGGCAACACGGGCCATCTAAGGCATGACTTGGCCAATATTTTCACAATGTATCTCACTTTATATGTATGCATCTTTTTTTCTCTTATGCATTATATTTGTTTGCATTTTTCTCTACATATGTTAGTACAGGGTACTGATGTACATAGGTAGTTTTCACTCAATCACCCCCTAGAACTTTATGGGAAAATAGATTCAAAGGTTGTTTGTACTTTTCATACTTTTGCATCTACAGCTCAAAATGTGTTCATGTGTACAGTGGGTCGGCCTACAAAATTGGGGAAACTAAATGTGATTCAAACAATTTTTCATGTACACAAATTGCACATTAATGAATTCTTTGATACGATAATGAATTCTTTCAAATCCGGCTCAATTCTTTGATATTGTACATTAATGAATCTTTTCAAATCCTTGCAGATTATCCATTTATGAATTTTTTCAATTATCTGATAATGCACATTAATGAATCCTTTCTTATTTTGATGCATTTCCTCATTCCCCATTCTCTATTTTTTTCCCTGCATGCTTTCTTGCTGGCATTTCATTTCCATTTCTCTCTTTTCAAAATTTCCCTTTTCTTGAAAAATAAAATTATGAAACAACCTCAAGTGAAATGGTTTCCAACTATGAGATTTTATAACATGTATTGTGTGCAGCGAGACCATCAAAAGTTGTGCTCTTTCTCAACATATTTTCCCTCTTTCTTTTATTTAAAAAATGTTTTGATATCTATCAGCTTAAGTATCGGCTTTTGTTTATCTTTTTATAATCCCCATTGCTGATTCTGTAACTAAGTTAACTTGATGCGAAATATGTGTGAAGGAATTGATTGGTAGCTCCTCTTTTTCAGGGTAGTTCCATATATTACTTATAGTGGATTGGTATTGTGATTGACCCGTGTGAAGGATTTGATGAGTATCTCTTCTCTTTTATTTCTAGATTTTTTGCATTTTAGCAAATTTGTCTTTTTATTCTGGTGAGAAGGAATGCTGAGTTGGTGTCTCAAGGGTATTCTCTTAGTGCTTAGTATTTTAGTTTCTGGACAGATCCAATGTTATCTTATTCTCGAAAGATCTTTTATTGCAATGTAAGGGGAAACACTTGGAGAAGAATCCTTTCTCCTATTCTCAATCTTTCAATAAAATTGTTCTTTTCTTTTAGTTATCTTTGTCAAAATGAAAGGTTACATTTTTTGTGGTATTATTTAATTTGCTTCTCTTTCGTTATCATTAAGAATGTAGAGATATACTTCTCTTATGCCATTTCCTCCTAATGTCCAAAGAAATTGTAGTCTTAAGGACACATTTAATATAGATAGATGATTTGTTTTTCTTTTATTTGTAATATAATTTCCTCGCTCTACGTTTTTCGTCGCAGGTTTTTATTACATGACCATTTTATTGTAGACAACAATAAAATACAAAAAGTAGACAATATTTTATTGTTTATGAATTTTTTTACAATTTCTTGTGCCAAGCAGCGCAATCGACCCGTGCGAATGCACGGGTCATATTACTAGTTAACAATACATGTCAGGTGCATTGATTCTAAGGGGGGTGGAGGAATATCAGGAGGACATAAATGAATTTCCCATGAACTTAAATTTACCATGTTTGTTAACATAGTAGAGAATAGAAAAATGCCCAATTCAAATCAATAGAAAATGCATGTGTAATAAATTTGCATATGGTCAAAGTAGTTATTATAGTGGTCAAAGGAGTCTATGCTTGTATATATACAGTATACTGCAATGCAGTGGACATGTAACATATTCTGAGAATTACCGTGAACCAATTGACCAAGACAAAGAAAAAGAACTCTAAATATTTGTAGTCCAATTTATGTTTCTAAGATCACAATAATCGTAAAACTTTCACCCGAAGCAACTATAATCTGTAAGACTAAGCAGCAATTTTTACCCTTGATGACTTGTTACTGATTTGTCAAGGGCATACCTACTTGCATAAAAAATAGTTGGAGTGCCTCCAAATCCATTGAATGATATTAGTTCTTCATTATTTTTCATGGTCAACACATTTGATGGTGGTTGCCCCAATATTCTTTAAGAGTATCAACGTCGGGGTGGACAGACCCGAAACTCTTAACAACTTCCTCCGACGCGCGGAGAAATACATCAACTTTGAAGAGAAGCAAATGCCCTTACGGTCTAAAAAGCGGACCTCCCAAGGGAAAGGTTCCGCAAGCAAGGAAGATCAGCCAGGCCGAGACAAGGACCTCAAGGGTCCCCGAAGAAGGTACGAAGAGTACACCCCGCTGACCGCCTCTCGATCCCGCATCCTGCAGGAATGTGCCAGCACGGAGTTCAAGGATGCAGGATTTTGGTTACCCAAACCTCTCAAGGAGCGCCCAGGAACAGATAGGACGAGGTATTGTCGATTCCATAAATGTGCAGGTCATAATACCGACGAATGCATCCAGCTGAAGGACACTATTGAAACCCTAATCTAGAAGGGGAAACTACAAAAATATGTTAAACCGAGGAACGGAGGAGGACGAGACAGATCCCGATCCCCCAACCTAGGCGCGATAATAGCTTCGCCTTGACCTAGACAGAGAATCCCCCTCAGCAGGCCGACGAAGAGGGGGCCAGGCCCCCACCCATAGCAATGGTAATTTCTGAAGGTTTAATCAATCACCATATGAAAGAAACTTTCAATTACGCCCATAGGTATTAAATCAATCTGAAACCACAAAGAAATTTTTCCTAGGCTACCCGCTGAGATAAACTACAGAGCAGAAGCTTTATTAAATCAATCGTAGCAATCACCATTTACTAAAATATGCATGAACATCACCAAAACACACTATAAATACATTAGAATCAACATGATTTAAGTCCATAAAGCAATCAACATGTTTATTATCTAACACATAACTACCGCTCCCCAGTTCAAGTGTTTCTTAAAATCAATAGAATCCAGACAATTATTCTGTTTTCGGAAAAAATTTGTATGTTCATTTTATTGTTCTACTTCTAAATAAATGTTTCACAAATATAACGACAGCAACACAATAAAAACAAAACAAAACCCAAAATTGAAACTTTGTAAAAAAATGTCCCAAACCCATTAACCAATTCATCATCCTTCACCTTCCCATACCCACTTCTTGTTGTTTTCAATTTCAAATTAACAGTAACACAGCCACTTAAAATCAAATACAAAAAAAAAAGTTAGATGGCTTTCGATATGAAATCACAACGGGGCTGCTAATTCTTATTTCTTAAAACAGAACCGGTGCTATTAGTCTTCATATTTAAAAATGCAAAAAATTATATGAAGTATTGTAAATAATTAGAGTAAATAGTAAATATTTACCTTTTGTATTGTAACTTAGTTTATTTATTTGGCCCATTGCTCAGGCCTATTAGGTTTAAGTCTAGCGAAGTCTATATAACAACGATTAGTGTGTATATACCTTTTTAAGTCAATACAATATTATTCAGAAATACTTTCCTACATGGTATCAAAGCTCTCGGTCTTGAGGCTCTCGCTTCCGCATAAACCCTAGTCGCCTTCATTGCGGTAAAACCCTAGCCACCTTTATTGTGGCCCCTTTGCTGCCTTAATTGCAGCTTCTTCTACACTGAAACTCATCTTGAACGTAGCCCCTGTTTCAGAATTTTTTTGTGAGTGTTTGGCAAGTCTGTTCCCGAACCAAAAACTCCATATCACCACTGCCCAATCATGATCTCACAACACCACCCACACCATTAGGACCGGAACACAAAAACAGGCGGACCACGAAATTTGTGACCACGAGGACACCGGATCGCCTCCACGCTACCGTCACGCGACTCGGCCACCTTCCTGCGTGTGTAAGCCACGCGCCACCGTCCCGGCTTCGTTTCGCGACGCGACTTTTCCAGAATTTAGATCGGCGTCCTATGATTCTGTTTGAGTGGTCAAAACCGTGATTTGGGACAGTTTGTTTTGTGGGTTCTTTTTGAATCTGTTCTGCATTTTTTGGACTGTTGTTACTGCATTTTTTGTTTGGACATATGTTACTATTTTTGTTACAGAACAGTTTTTCTGCTATTACTATTCAGACACTGATTCTTTAAATAGAGCCTAGTAGGATCATTCCCTAGGCCCTTTGCATTCCAAAAAAGGATCTTCATTTGGCATGGCAATGATTGCCACCCCTATATCGAGTGTTGTAAATACCAACTCTCCCTGCTTGAGCCTGTTTTTTCTTAAGTTTTTTCTTTTGAGACTTACTCAACACATTGGTGAATTCGGATGGACTTGCTGAGCTTCCAGGATCCTCAGCATCAGAAACCTCTTCTTCAGCCTCAGTATCATTAGCCCAAAGCTTACCAACAATTGCAATATCCTTAGCCATCACAGGGGCAATAACCTCTTGAGTCTCAGCTACTACTTCATGAGCCCCATCATCAGAGGGAGATGCTGAGAGAGACATAACAACAACAGGAGCAGAGACTTCTTTCCTAGGGTCTTCAATGAATTGATCAATCACAGGAGTGGAAGGAACTTCCTCAGGGTGAGCTTCAATTTGAACCTCTGCAATATGCTCCTGGTGACTCAAAGTGCCTGAGCCACTAGCTTCCGCAGCATGATTGCTAGCAAATCCAAGCAAAGGATTGGGGACACTGTCCTCAGCAGTAAAGGATATGTTATTAACACCCTTGAAAGCAACAGGATCTTTGACTATCTCAATGGTGTAGGCAACAGGTTGTTCAATAACAATCTCTTTACCCTTGTCCTCGGTTTGCTTACCATTAGCAGTCTCATGATGCTGCTCTTTGTCACCATTTTCCTGCAAAACAATTCCTGGGTTAGAAACCTGCTTAGATGAAATTTTCTTACCTTGTAATTTGTTAACTTCTTTGTCAGCGACCACTTTCACAACAGGCGGGTCGTGCTTGCGGCATTTAGCCCGGCTGTGACCAACAACTTGACAATGAGGGCAAAACTCAGGCAAGTTCTCATAACCAATCTCAAGGCAATCAACAAAGCTTCTATGCTTAAACTCACTTGGGATCTTCTCTCTAGTAATCTGCAGTGGGCCTCCATCATCAAGGCTAGATTTCTTAGGCTTAATAGGCCTATTCTTCACTATGCTAAATCTTCCATTTGGCCGGCTTTGAAGTCCAACCTGCAGACTGTGCTCTCCAATTCTTCTTGGCAGCTTGGTGATGGAACCTCGATTAATTTTTGGAATGATGTTTGGTTGTCCAATTCCATTGTTGCTGAGGTTGAGGTTCCTCCCCATTTGCACAACACTCTTCACTCCCGTGTTAGTGACATTATTCATGAAGGTCATTGGTGTGTTCCTCAGTCCTTTATTGATCAATTCCCTGCTGTTGCTGCTGCTATTAAAAATGTGGTTATTCCTATTGTTCCCTCTAAGGACTATATGGTTTGAAGAGGTAATGACTCGGGTGTGCTTACCCTCAAAGATGCTTACATGTTTCTGCACCCTCCCAGGCATCAGGTTGGTTGGTGTAAAGCCATTTGGAATCCTGTTATCCCTCCCTCGAGATCTTGCCTTTTTTGGAGGCTGGTGTGGAATAGGCTTCCTACGGATGATAACTTGCGCAAGAGAGGCTGCATTTTGGTCTCTGCCTGCAGTTTTTGTGGTTCCACAGCTGAGACCTCCGATCACATCTTTTTTAGGTGTTCTTATGCTGATGCTCTTTGGACTTGGTTCAATGGTTTCAACATGATTTAAGTCCATAAAGCAATCAACATGTTTATTATCTAACACATAACTACCGCTCCCCAGTTCAAGTGTTTCTTAAAATCAATAGAATCCAAACAATTATTCTGTTTTCGGAAAAAATTTGTATGTTCATTTTATTGTTCTACTTCTAAATAAATGTTTCACAAATATAACGACAGCAACACAATAAAAACAAAACAAAACCCAAAATTGAAACTTTGTAAAAAAATGTCCCAAACCCATTAACCAATTCATCATCCTTCACCTTCCCATACCCACTTCTTGTTGTTTTCAATTTCAAATTAACAGTAACACAGCCACTTAAAATCAAATACAAAAAAAAAAGTTAGATGGCTTTCGATATGAAATCACAACTGGTGCTAATTCTTATTTCTTAAAAGCAGGCAGGTGCTATTAGTCTTCATATTTAAAAATGCAAAAATTATATGAAGTATTGTAAATAATTAGAGTAAATAGTAAATATTTACCTTTTGTATTGTAACTTAGTTTATTTATTTGGCCCATTGCTCAGCCTATTAGGTTTAAGTCTATGAAGTCTATATAACAACGATTAGTGTGTATATACCTTTTTAAGTCAATACAATATTATTCAGAAATACTTTCCTACATGGTATCAAAGCTCTCGGTCTTGAGGCTCTCGCTTCCGCATAAACCCTAGTCGCCTTCATTGCGGTAAAACCCTAGCCACCTTTATTGTGGCCCCTTTGCTGCCTTAATTGCAGCTTCTTCTACACTGAAACTCATCTTGAACGTAGCCCCTGTTTCAGAATTTTTTTGTGAGTGTTTGGCAAGTCTGTTCCCGAACCAAAAACTCCATATCACCACTGCCCAATCATGATCTCACAACACCACCCACACCATTAGGACCGGAACACAAAAACAGGCCAGACCCTGAAATTTCGCGGCCACAGGACACCGGATGCGCCTCCACGCGCTGTCACAGCTCTGGCCACCTTCCGGCGTGTGTAAGCCACGCGCCACCGTCCCGGCTTCGTTTCGCGACGCGACTTTCCCAGAATTTAGATCGGCGTCCTATGATTCTGTTTGAGTGGTCAAAACCGTGATTTGGGACAGTTTGTTTTGTGGGTTCTTTTTGAATCTGTTCTGCATTTTTGGACTGTTGTTACTGCATTTTTTGTTTGGACATATGTTACTATTTTTGTGACAGAACTGTTTTACTGCTATTGCTGCGTTTTTCTGCCACTATTCTGCAACTTTTTGGCTTCAGATTTGCTCATTGCTTCTGTTTTTTCGGTGCTACTGGTTTATTTTGCCTGCGCTTCCCCAGAATTTTTAGGCAGCCCTTCCTTGACGGTAATATGGCAGTCACAGATGCAGCAAATTCTCCTTTCAGTAAGGATGACTTGAATTGTTTACCGGCCTTTCATAAATCTCTTGGTGAGGCTTCTAAGTACTCTTCTCGGGCAATGAGTGGTAAGAAGTCATGTTCTCGATCCCTTACAGTTGTTGGTGCTATTCCTAAAGATGCATGGATTCTAGACTCTGGTGCTACTGACCATATGGCCTTCAGCTTTAAATTGTTTTCCACTTATAGCCCTCATTCTAATATTTCCTATATTACTGTTACAGATGGTTCTCACACTCCTGTTGTAGGTTTTGGAGATATTAATCTCCACACCCCCTTCTATTTGAGAAGTGTGCTTCATGCTCCTGGACTCTCGAATAACTTAATCTCTATTCGCAAACTTACCCAGGATCTGAACTGCACAATAACTTTTTCTCCTTCTCATTGTGTTTTTCAAGATCTTACCACGGGGAGGACGATTGGAGTTGCTAATGAACAAGGAGGGCTGTACTTTCTATCTGCTGAAGAAAATGGTCCGAAGGTGCTATCTTCCTCCGTCCAGTCTCACTATACTACCTCTCAAGTTTAGCTCAGCATAAGCGTCTAGGTCATCCTCCATTTTCCTTACTTAAAAGTATGTTTCCAGCTTTGTTTTTACAAGAGTCTGTTGAGTCTTTTAAGTGTGATGTTTGTCAATTTTCCAAACACAAACGTGTGGCTTTTCCTTCTAGTTGTAATAGAAGTGTTGAACTTTTTGATCTTATTCATTCTGATGTTTGGGGGTCTGCCCCTGTTTCTAATATTTCGGGTGCGCGATGGTTTGTTACTTTTATTGATGATTGTACCCGTGTTAATTGGCTATTTTTTATGAAAGATAAATCTGAAGTATCTCAGTTGGTCATTCAATTTTATCATATGATAAAAACTCAATTTGGCAAATGCATTAAAAGACTATGGTCTGATAATGGTCGAGAATATGTTAATCAATGTCTTTCTTCATTTATTAGTCAAAATGGTATTCTTCGTGAACTAACATGTGTTGATACTCCACAACAAAATGGAGTTGCAGAAAGAAAAAACAGTCACTTACTTGAGGTTGCTCGCGCCCTTCTCTTCCAAACATCAGTTCCAAACTCGTATTGGGGAGAAGCAGTTTTAACTGCTGCCTATCTCATCAATCAGATTCCATCCTGAGTTCTAGGTAATTTCAGTCCTGTTCAATCTATGTTGTCTTTTTACCCATCTGCTCCTATCATGCTGAGTCTAGAGTCTCGAATATTCGGCTGTGTTGCATTTGTTCATGTCCACAAGCAGCACCGCAATAAGTTGGATTCTCGCACTGTCTGATGCATCTTCTTAGGTTATGCCCCTAATAAACGGGGGTACAAGTGTTATCATCCTTCAAGTCGTAAATACTATGTCTCTATGGATGTCACTTTCCATGAACATGTCTCTTTCTTCACTTGTCCTCAGCTTCAGGGGGAGAATAGTAGTAATTTGGAATCTGATTCCGAGTTTCTTCTCTTTGGTTCTTGGCTTCCTGAGTCACCACCTTTGTCAGTCGATCCTCCTGAGTCTTCTGATCCTCCTGAGTCTCCTGTGGTTTCTGAGTCTCTTGTCCTGAGTCTCCTGTTGCTGTTCCTGAGTTACTACCTCCTGAGTCTCCAGTTGTTTTTGAGTCACCTGTTATTGTTCCTCCTTTACCTTCTATTTTGCAGAAAACAACACCTTCAGCACCAGTAAAGATAAAGGCTAGTGAGCCAACTTTGACATATCAGAGGAAAGGAAAACCCGACCTGGTCCAGAAACAACCCCAACCGTCTGCGCCGGAAGTAAGTACTGAAATTAACCCTTTCTGATTCTTCTATTCCTGATACACTTGATCTTGATCTTGATCTAGTTGACCTACCTATTGTCTTGAGAAAAGGGAAAAGGTCTTGTGCCAAATACCCTATTTCTCAATTTGTTTCATCTAATCGTGTTTCCTCGCAGCATAAGGCTTTTATGACAGCAGTTAGCTCTGCAAGAATCCCTGCATCTGTTAAGGAGGCACTTAAAGATGAAAATTGGATCAAAGCCTTGAATGAAGAAATGAAAGCCCTTGAAAAGAATGGAACTTGGGAAATAGTTGAGATGCCAAGTGGCAAGAAACCAGTTGGTTGCAGGTGGATTATACTGTCAAGTACAAATCAGATGACACTCTTGATCGATATAAGGCCAGACTAGTAGCAAATGGGTACACCCAGATTTATGGCATTGATTATGAGGAGACATTTGCACCGGTAGCAAAGATGAACACTGTCTGTATCTTACTCTCTTTGGCTGCTCATTCTGGGTGGGAACTTAATCAGTTTGATGTTAAAAATGCATTCTTGCATGGAAATTTAGAGATGGAGGTGTATATGGAGATCCCATCAGGATTTGATCCAACCAATGGGATAAATAAGATGTGTAGATTGAAAAATTCCTTGTATGGGCTAAAGCATTCTCCTCGAGCATGGTTTGGAAGATTTACAAAGGCTATGTTGGGTCTTGGTTACAAACAGAGTCAAGGAGATCATACTCTCTTCTTCAAATATTCACAGGGAGGAAAACTAACAGTACTTCTTGTTTATGTTGATGATATTATTGTTACAGGGAATGACTTAGTTGAGAGACAACTCCTCAAAAGGAAATTATCGGCAGAATTCGAGATGAAAGATCTGGGAACTCTCAAGTATTTCCTTGGGATTTACTCAAAACAAGGAATCTTTATCTCTCAAAGAAAATATGCTCTTGACCTTCTGTAGGAAACTGAGAAGCTTGGGTGTAAACCTGCAGGTGTTCCCATAGAGCAAAATCATAAAATGAGCACTGAAGAGGAGAGTGCTAGAGTTGACAAGTCTCAGTTCAGAGATTAGTGTGGAAGCTAATTTACTTGGCACACACTAGACCAGACTTAGCTTATGTAGTAAGCGTAGTCAGTCAGTTTATGCATGATCCGAGGATGAGGCACTTGCAGGATGTAGAGCGAATTTTGCAATACCTTAAAGCCACTCCAGGAAGAGGTCTCTTGTTCAAAAGAGGCGGAAGACTGACGTTGGAAGCCTATACTGATGCAGATTTTGCAGGCTCAGTGAGTGATAGGAGGTCCACTTCTGGCTACTGCACATTCTTTTGTGGTAATCTTGTTACATGGAGGAGCAAAAAGCAAAATATAGTGGCCAGATCAAGTGCTGAGGCAGAATTCAGAGCAATGACACATGGAATTTGTGAGCTATTGTTGATAAAAATTATACTTGATGATCTGAAGGTGAATTATGAAGGCTCAATGAAGTTGTTTTGTGACAATAAATCAGCAATCAGCATTGCTCATAATCCTGTACAACATGACATGACCAAACACATTGAGATAGATAGACACTTTATAAAGGAGAAGTTAGATTGCGGACTGATAACAACATCCTACATTTCTACTGGACACCAACTGGCAGATGTGCTTACCAAAGGACTATCTACAGAACGATTCTGCCAACTTACTTGCAAGCTAGGAATGATTGATATCCACTCACCAGCTTGAGGGGGAGTATTGTAAATAATTAGAGTAAATAGTAAATATTTACCTTTTGTATTGTAACCTAGTTTATTTATCTGGCCAATTACTGAGGCCCATTAGGTTTAAGTCTAGCATAGTCTATATGACAGCGATTAGTGTGTGTATACCTTTTTAATTCAATATAATATTATTCAGAAACATTTTTCTACATCTTCTTTGTCAAAATGGGGTTTTAAAAATATAATATTTGACCCTTTTTGCTTTCTTTTGCTTTTTGAAGGAACCAATATCTAGATTGGAAGTCATTATTCAAGAGGGATAGCAAAATCAACAAAGAGTCATACAATATTCAGTTGTTTGATAACATGTTATGTGCTTCCGATTACCGGTAGAGGAACAATTTAGTACTTCGATTCTGGTAAGGCACTTCGATTCATCACAATCTGATTTTATTGTTTTCAGTTTTTCTTTTTGACGTGGTTTTTTTTTGTTTCAAATTTTATATTTTTTTCATTATTCATTAAGAGACATGGGAGTAAGTGGAAGTGGGTAGCTAGGTCATATTTGTTTATATGTGCTTGTTTGTCTGGTTTGTCAATCATTCATTCTACCTATGCATTTCCCGCTTTTTGATAATTGTGTTATTCTTACCTCCCTGTCTTTATATGCTTGCGTGTATATGTATTATTGTATGTTAGACTTTGTTGAGGAGGAGGATGCAACCGCAGCAACACCCGATGGAGCAGTTTACACTGATGCACCTGTCGATGCTCCTTCCCCCACGGATCCCGGTATGGGGTGATTTTGAGATTCAATACCATGATTTTGACGGCATGGGGTGGGAGATTGACCATGTGCGTCAGGCAGTGATCTATACGGGTACCATCTCCATCTATTTCAGGATTCCAGGTTTTCCTATAGCCAACTTTTCAGGAGACTTTCGGATATGTCAGAGACTACCATTTCAGCAGATGTGGCAGGCTCCAGGGTTTCCACCAGGCTTTGGTTACGCAGGTTATCCTCCGATGCCTCCTCAGCCGATGCCGGTGCGACCTGTTAGCCATCACAGCGAGTCTAGTCACCGTGGACGACAGAGGCGTGGGAGAGGAGCGACATCTGGTCCTTCTTGCCACCCGACAGCTCATGACTATCGACACTTGTTTCCTAGGCGGGCGGGTTCTCAGAGTGGGAGCTCTCAGTTTCCCCCTCGCTGAGGTGTTTGGTTATTTGTTGGCCAGGAGTTTTGATACTATGTTATGTCAATGTTTTACTGTTTTGTTTAGTTGAGGCAGCAGGTTAGCCTCACATGTTTACTTCTTTTGGGGATAACTGTATCATTACTATCTACACTATGCACTTTGCACTCTGATAGTATATACTCATTTATATATCTGCATGTGAGACTCTTAGTATTATTTTACTGTAGCGCGCTGTATTCTTATTCGTGTTGCGATTTTTATTCCTCCGTATTTTTTTATATACTCGTTAATTACACGAGTTAGGCTAATTATTAGAATAAAGCATGAATAGGACTCCGGGTTGTTACACCCTTCATTGTCTCCAATAATCTTTCCCCTTGCTGTTTCTGAGTGAAAAATGAAGGGGTATTTGAAGCGGTGCAGAATTTGAATGGATGAAACGATGCATAATTAATGAGGAAGAGAGAGGCAAGAATACGAAGCATTTGTTACTAACTGTTCAGCGTGCTCATTAATGCTGATATCTTAATAACTATAAAGCGAGACGCACCTCCCTCCCTAATTTCCCTCCATTTTTCCAAGGACAAGATAGTATATTCTCCTGCTCAAAATGCAAGTTATTAAGGTCATTTTGTATGCCTTATCCTGATATCTTATCCTTCATAGATTACAGAAATCCTAAATAACCAATGGAACCACAAGCAAAAAAATCCCATTGGCTAACCAATACCCTCACTACTCTCTCCTAATTTTCCTTCTCCTACTTTCATTCCTAAAATGAGAACCATCGTGTGTGTCTCTCTCACCCTAGTCAAAAAAAAAAAAACAACAACAAAATCGTCTCTCTCTCACCTCACTCACCATTTCTGCCACCGCGGCCTTTCAGGCGCGGTTCCGGCATCCTCTGGCGCCGTTTGGGCGCGCCACCACCACAGTTCTTCTCTCCTATTCATCCTCTACAAATCCATGTCTTCGAAATCGCGAAAGAGCGGCATTGATGGACGAACACCACGCCTCTCAGGCGAGTTTTTTGACCACCGTGGGCCACGAACAAAAAAACTAGACCGATTAAAAGACTTCTCACACCGTCCGCAACAAAACCCCTCAAGAAGATCCGTGATCAGAGCACCGTCGCCGGCGACCACCGTGCCGGAGAACATCGCCACCACGCCGTAGTTTCAGACCGCAACCACTTTTTCTTCCTCCTCCTCCATGGTCAGTTTCTCCCTTATTCACCACTTCCACTTTCCATCTTCCGTTCTTCGTTATCTCTATTTTGTGTTCTGCTAATGGTGGATTTTGTTATCAGAAATGGGGATGCATGCAGACTCTGGAAGATCGACAACAAAATCGTGCCACAGGTTTGAAGGGTTGTTCTTCAATGGGTGAGAGCTGCTCAGCTTTATTTTGGGATTTTTGGGAGGCTATTTATGTGGGTAATTTCAGTTCAAAATAGATACTGGGTATCAAGTTGGTCATTTTTCTGGTTCAGTACTGATTTCCTTAGAATTTGGGGTTATTTTTGTTTTTAATTGAGTTTTTAGAAATGGGGGCATCTGATAGATTTGTCTTTTTTTTTTTTTTTATTTGTTTGGATTCTTAATTGATGCAGATATAGAGCATTTGATGAGTATCAAGGGATTGAAGTTGCTTGGAACCAGGTCAAGCTCTATGATTTCCTACGAAGTCCTGATGATCTTGAGAGGCTTTATTGTGAAATTCATCTCCTGAAAACATTGAAGCACAAAAACATTATGAAATTTTATACCTCTTGGGTCAACACTGCTAATAGGAACATCAACTTCGTGATTGAAATGTTCACCTCTGGCACACTTAGACAGTAAGTTCCTCGGAGTTCAAACCTTTTTTTTTCTCCTTCTATGTTGTATCTATTCAATTCATCATATGATTTTGTTTTCTGTAATGGGCTCCATGGACGAAAATTGAATATGCAGGTAATATTGACTTTCCCCTATGATTTTCTATAATATTGACTTTTGGAATTAGTGGAAGATGACAAGGTGATATAGGATAATATTGTTCCTTTTATTTGTAAAATTTACAGGTCCCATGGTTTTCTTTCCTTTACATATGTCAGAACTACAAATGAATTAAACCTCTTTATTACGTCGTAACATAATGGCAGGATGTGGAGGAGCTTATCAGTTTACCACCTGATGAGGTTTCATTGAAATGGATGAATTTCCACTTGAAGAAAGCTGGATACGAAAGTCACAAACTTCTCTTCTGATGTAAAGGTGAGGGAAATGCTATTTATTTTTGTATATTGACTTACTCAACATGGTGTTGGAATTTGGAGCAGATCCTAATTACTTTAGGATTTGGCTCCTCCAGAGGGATGAACTTTAGAGGGAAAGTAAGGAGGTATAGAAATTAATGAGTCAGTATTTCTTATGAACCCCTTTTGTTTTGTCCTACTATTGCCCTCATTTTCTGTGCCCTATTAAATCAATGAAGAAACTATGGACTTTCTTATGTTCTGCTGGCCTTGACAACGACCAGTAGTTTTCTAGGAAAATATTCACTGCATTGTCCTACACCCGTTGATTACTGATGCATTCTGTGGCTAGCATTTTCCTCACATAGCAGATGTTTGATAAATGTAAACTGATATAATATAATATGGTTAAGTTGTACGAGTCTATTTTATCTTCAATTGTTTTTTTTTCTACAGGATGGAGAGGCTTATGCTTACTTGCTTAATGCTCTTGCTCCAGAAGTTGCAGGTACATCTGCCTTGGCCACAAGTGATCCAACAGAAAGAGCAAACATGGTTCTTGAGCTGGCAGAGAAATTAGATTGCAAAAGATACCTCACTCCAAAAGACATAGTAGACGGGTCGCCTAATCTTAATCTTGCATTTGTTGCTCAAATATTCCAGCACAGGTATAGTTACTTTTAAGAGGTTGCAAATGTGCCAATGACTTCGTTGCAAATTTATCCGGTAAGAATATTTTGGGGCATGCTTCCAAGAACCCATGCTTTTCCCCCCTTTTTCATGGGGATGCAGCTGGCTCCTCTAATTCTTTTATAGGCTTCCGGGTATCAGGTTCACTACATCTTATGAATATAGAACAATTCAGATTGTTCTTTCTTTTAAATCTTTCCACTAGAGCTTTCCCTTTTGGGGAAAAAAAAAGATTTTTTTTTGGGGGGGGGGGGGTTGATAATGTACATAGCACATAATGGATCTCTGTAGTTGATTCATTTATTAGGAACAAGTATGTAGGAGTAGTAAAGTTATAGAATTAGAAAAATATGTGGTACAGCCGTGCAGGATGGATCTTTAGCTGATTTGGATTGTGACTTCAATTTTTCTAAATCCAAATATCTCTGGTACTGCCTTACAATTGACACCAAGAAAATGTCCTTTGCTGAGATGATGACCAAGGTTTTAAAAAACAAAACGATACACCTGTAGCGGCCGTGACAAAACGGTATTGGCGGCGGCCGAAACCGTTTTCCTCCGCAATCACGGAGTGATCCAAAATCACGCGAAACGGGCGCGACGAAATGGTGTTGCAGCCGCGATAACCGCGACGAAACCGCAACGGGGCTTTTTTTTGGCCCAGAAACCCATTTCAGAAGACAGAACTCAGAGGAACCAAAAACCAAAAAAAAAAAAAGAAGAAAGGGGAAGGATGCTGATACTACCTGAGGGAGAGACTGGCGTGTTTCTCTATCGTCTGGTCATGTTTGAGCCCCTATGGTCGTCGTCTCTGCAGTTTAGTCTTGCTTGCAGCTGCCTGTAACGGGAGCTTGAGTTTTGAGCAGGGTTAACGCTCTAGAGAATAGAGATGATGGACCAATGAATAACTAAGCCCAATTTCTTCTCCACTGAGAGCAATGATGTGAATGGTTGAGAACCGTTGGATTAGATATCACGAGGATCAGCTACGTGAATGGCTTAGATTATAGGACTTTGTGTTTGTTTAATTGTTTTCTAGAAAGATGTAAACTGATTTAGACTTTTATTTTTTGAAAAAAACTAGTATTAATTTAATCTTTTTATGAGATATGTAAGTGAAAAAAAAATGAAGGGATAAAAGTTTCTCTTTGACTCTTTCAACTCAACAACTCAAGCTTCTCTCATCACACAAAAACTTCCAAGGCTAAAATAGCTTCTCTGCCGCTCCTTCATGTCCATCCCAGGGGTAGGGTGGGCTGTAGGGGTGCACAAAATAACTGGATATCACCCCAAAACCATATCCATGTCCACAACTAATTTTTAAAAACCGGATATTTACAATAATTTTTTTAACCAGTCCATTTAGTTTTGGTTTGGATGTCTATTTTCTAAATCTGGTTGGTAAAGCAGATATCCATATTCATTCTACTATCAGCTCAATCAGATATGGAATTATGCCGATGCACAACACCGCCCACCGTTTATTTTCCTTCAAAACATTTGTGTGCACAGTTGTCTGTTGAACGACATGCATAATTTTTTTATTCGATCGTGTTTATCAATAAATTACTAAGGTTCATTTTTTTGATGAAAAAGCACTAACGTTCATTGGAAGTCTCACGTCACTGTCTCTTGTTTCTTTCTTGTTTTTTTATATATCTCTTGTTTCTTTAAAAAAAAACAATAAATAACTAAGTAAATTGCTCAGTGAATAGGAAATGTAATTCCTTTTTTTTTTTTGCAGCAGGAAATGTCATTCACATTATACTTTGAAAATATCCTAAGTTTGACTTGTGAATTTCATTCTTAAATTATCACGGCAGAAATAGAGCACAAAAATTGCCACATTAAAACCTTATAAATTTTATAAATTCTGGAGAACGTAAAACAAATTTTGCATTTCCAAAGAACAAATAGCAATAGCTTCTCTGCTCATAACTTGAATCAGAATAACGTGTACTTCAATAAAGGCAGAAAATCACAGAGGCACCGTTACGCATAAAATTTGATTTCAAAATTACAAATTTTAGTTAAAAAATTTAAAATTACAGATATGTTGTGATTAACAACATATCTGATTGATAATGCTACTAACTTTGTTGTCAATGACATAAGTCGAACTAGAAAAATTGTATCAGGCTATGCTTCTATTAGTTAGTGATTTCATGTTTAGAAAGTTGTAAAACTTATAAGCTTTGTGACTAATTCTTAGCCTTTGTTTGGATTCTCATTCATACATCCCTTACGCATGTTTGGAACAGTAAAGAACAGTGTTTGGCTTCAGCGGAAATGAATCAATGTTAGGCCTAAAATCAACTATATTTCGAAAGGCAAAATTTTATGGGCAAAAACCGGTTTTATAACCGGATTTAGGATCCATAACCGGTTGTACAACCGGTTTTATGACAAAAACCGGTTATGAACCGGTTTTGGGTCGCAACCGGTTTCATAACCGGATATGGGGAAATAACTGGTTTTATATCCGTAACCATATTTGTTAACCGGTTTTATGAATTTGGATTTGAAAACCCAACCTAATATTTGGTTTTAATTAGATTTGGTTTTGGTTACATGATTATCCAAACCATGAGCGCCCCTAGTGGGCTGCTGCTAGCACCCCCAGTGTTGCTACACCCCTCCCTTTATTCTTTTTTCCCCCTCCTTTCTTTTATTCTTTTCTTTTTCTTTTTTTTCCATTTTTCTCTTTATTCTTTTTTTTCCCTTCTTTTTACTTCAAGACCAAAAATATTACTATTTTTTATTCATATTTTAATTTTATTTTTTAATTTTATTTTATTTTAGATATGTTATAATAATAAAAAACATTAATTTAAGTTTATATGATAATACAAATAGTTTCAATATAATTTGTGCAATATTGTGATTAATTCACACCGCGACGACCGCAATTTGCAACGCAGCATCTGCAATAGCCGAAATCGCGAAATCCTTAACGCGAGCGTGACCGCGACCACGACCGCTATTTAGAACCTTGATGATGACTGCTAATGCAGAGACGCCCCGTGAAGAAAGATGCTTCAAACTCTGGATTAACAGTCTTGGAATTACTACTCATGTCAATAATGTTTTTTAATCTCAACTCAATGCAGGTATTGCTTTCGTATGTACATGAACTTTTACAAAGGTATTAAAACAAGGAGATTGCAAACTGAAATGACAGTGAAACCTATTGAGTGAAAAACCACTGGCAAAATGTCGTAATGCATTTCTCATTGTTGGTGAAGCATTTACATTTTGTTATATATATATATTTTTTAGAACAGTGCTTGAAGACGAGCTATTATACCTTAGAGAGTTCAAGTTAGGTGTTAAATTGCTTATGTTTGCCATTTATTCAGTTTTTGAATCCCACTTATTCTAATTTAAGACCATGGTGACTGCAAATTTTATTCAATATTTTTTTGGCCCAGTTCCTTCTGATATCACATATGGATATATCTTTTTTATGCAATTATGTATCACTATGGTTGCAAATATGAACAACTATTCCTCTAGGAATCTTGCAGGTGATTGGAGCTCTGTTATATATGGTGTTTCTTCATTTTTTTTTAAATTGCTTTGTTTTAATTTCTATTACATATATTTTTTGTATATACCTGACTTGGTTTTAATTGTTTTTGTCACTTAGCAATCAAGGGTCTGCTTTTGATTTTGGAGAGCTAGAGGAGTCAATTATTCTGCAAGGAAGTGGTTTCTTACTGTCATTTTTGCTCCTTGAAGACTTTTCCCCTTACTTTTGATTCCTCTGCAATTTCTTCCAACGACCAAGAAAATAGGAGATCACCTTTATTGTCTCTCCTGTCTGCGCTGAATTTGTTGATGGTTTGCTTTAAGAGATCGGTTGTTGTTTGTCTCTATTTTTAATGTATTTTTCCTATTAGTCAGTACTCTAGACTATTGACTTGGTTGAGGAAAATTGAGGTGTAAGACAATGACATTGAGCAATTTAATCTCTTACTATTAAAGTTGAATAACAATGGGCCAAATTTCCACTCCAATTTGGGCGCCATTTTTCAACTTTGTTCGCCAAAATGCTTTCCCAGCCCGCCAAAAATTCAGTTTACGTATGTGTGTATTGATATGCTGCCAACATTTAATGCGTACATGGGAACCAAGCCAACATTTAATGCGCATGTGTGTATTGATATCCTGCCAACATTTAATGTGTACATGGCATGTGTGTCCATTCAGTCTGCGCATGTGTGTATTAATATGCTGCATGGACTTAATGCATACATGGGAACCAAGCCAACATTTAATGCGCATGTGTATATTGATATGCTGCCAACAAGTATTGTTTCACATGTTGCATGGTTCCAATGCATTCCAATGAAGTAGTAATGGTTCCAATGCATTCCAATGCACAAGTATTGTTTCATGTGTTGCATTCATTGCGAATTGCCTCTTTTGAATCCCCATTTCTGCCACTGCATTTAATGCGTGCAGTAGTAACCATTTCCATTTTCCCGCCTCAGTTGGGGTGGATCCATACAGTAATTTTGCACCTGCTATTCAATAAACTCTGCCTTAATTACGTTCCAGTTTTCAATTAAGTTCCGATTAATGATGTGAACCATAATGATATCACCTCTTTCTCTCTTATAACCACTCACTGCAATTCTGTTTTTCACAGTGGATGCTTTTAATTTAACTAAACTCTTCCCAATGCATCGGTTGCTTCTGCCGTTTTACCCCCACTAGTAGCGTCTGGGAATTTGCTGCAATAAGTGCATAACTTATGAATCGTTTGACACTCCCAAACTATTCTCATTTTTCCAATGCTTTCATTTAATTGAGATAAAAACCTTCACACAATGATTGCTTCTCCACGTTTTTTAAAACCAAATAGCCAGTCTCTCAGTAATAATGAATGAGAGGCCCTTCCACTTTCGTAGGCAACCTCTTTGTTTTCCTCTTCTCATTAACGCGCCTTTTTGTTTCATGCACAACTTTCCCATTAATGCACCTCTTCGTTTCTCGCCAACCAGAACCAGAATAGATTATCCTTATATGTTCTCTGGGTTGCAGGTGAGTTTGTAAGTTGTGCTTCTCTTCTGCTTAGGCTTGGTCGTTTTCTTTTTCTATTAAAGCTTTGACCACTTTTGATTTTTTGGTGGAGGTTCGCGCGACCTTTTATTAAGGGGTTTGTGCGAATGCAAGCTTTATCTTCGGCTATGGAGGACAGATCAGAAGGAGAGAAGAAGTAGAAGTCACCAGAGGGGGAGAACACAGTCAAGCACAAAATGAAGACTGCTTCGTAGATGGAGCTTTTGGAGAAAACATATACCGGTTAGTGAAAAAATTTCATCCATTTTTCTGGTCCCCTTTCGGTTGTATTTTGCAAGGTTTGATTTGTTTGGCATTCCTTGTTCAGTCGTTCTGGTGAGGAAGAAATAGAGACTTATGTGGGGCTCTGTGTGTGGGGATTTTGTTTTAGGGTACATCCTTACATTATTTTGGGGATTATTTCTTTAACTGTTACTTATTACTTATTTGTATTTGTTTGGTTTGTGGCTTTTGTTTTTGATCTGCAAGAACTGAAACGACTCCTGGAGATGACTGCAAGTTTTTGTTTGAATAGGAGGCTTGCTGTCAAGTAGAGTCACGATTTCATGGCTGTATTGCATAAAAGATGAAGAACTATTATGGTTGTTTGGTATCGAAATAGATTGGTGGACTTGGTTAGTTCAAACCCACATTTTGGCAAATAGTTGTGATTTGTTTTAAGTAATTTGACAAGTCTTATTTGAAGGTTAGTTTTCTTTAACACTTATTCACTCTTTTTACTCATCTTAGAGAAATTTGAAATCCTTTATAACTTTATTTCGGTTTTGAGGAGTAGCAACTTCACCAATGAGAATATTCACAGAAGCACTTTAGAGAGCCATTGTCAATTGGGAGAAGCATTCAATGCTTCTTTGTGCAACGGCGGTAATTACATTGCAAAAACCTGTGTTTTTTTTATTACTGATTTGTCTTTCTTTTCGTAAAGATTTAAGTGAGTCTTTGAGAATTTGGTATATATGGGGTTTTTCATCTTTTCATTTTTGGAGTGGATTTATTTGAACTCATCATTGGTGCCTGTAATCTGTTTGATGAAATGTGTGAATGTGAACACTCAGTAAATTTTGAAAGTTTCTTAAAGGAAATGTATGAGACACGTTTAGAGGAAGTATGGAATTTAATGTGTTGTATGATATGCAGTAATTTCCCATTAAATAGATTGTTATGTTCAATTATTTTCTGCCACATTGATTTTTGCCTTTTCCCCAACTTATTGCCCAATATGTTTGTGAGTATTTATCTCTTAATATACTTTATAGAGTTGAGATTTGGTGGGGCAAGATGGTAATGGTGTCCTGAAAGGCTATCCATGTTTGGGATTAGCTCATGGGTATATGGGGCTAATTTTAAAGCTTACATTTTGACTCTTTTTTTTTGGGAGAATTAATTGTTTCTGCACTTTTAAAAGTTGTTTTCCATTTTGTAATTTCTTCTTTCTATTTAACAGGGATAAGGTAAAAGCTTAAAAAAAATATTGTTTAAAGGATTTAACAATTGTGGTGGTGTGCTTCCTATGTATATTGGTGATGATCAGGCAGATGAAGATGCATTCAAGGTGAAAATTTAGCTTGCGGCAAAGTTGTGGCTGCATTTTGACTCTTTTTTTTTAGAGAATTAATTGTTTCTGTACCTTTAAAAGTTGTTTTCCCTTTTGTAATTTCTTCTTTCTATTTAACAGGTTTTAGGGGTTTGCCCTGTGATGAATTGGGATAAGGTAAAAGCTTAAAAAATATTGTTTAAAGGATTTAACAATTGTGGTGGTGTGCTTCCTATGTATATTGGTGATGATCAGACATATGGACATGCATTCAAGGTGAACATTTAGCTTGCGGCAAAGTTGTGGCTGCATTTACTGCCTATTTTTCACTTTTCTTATTTTCTTGCTCTGTTGATCTTTCAAAACTAATATCAGTTGAGATTTAACAATTTTTTAGAAAGGGAAATGAAGCTTATGAGATCTAATTAGTGTCTTCAACACTAAAGGAAAGAAACACAATTTACTCTATCCATGTTTCTTTAAACGTAATTCCCAATGCATGCTGCCATTAGAAAAGGTAAACCAAAAATTGTGGGTAGAAATCGTGGGCTTGCACTTGCAGTTTGCTTCTGCATTTCTGACTTTTTTGACTAAAGAGTCGTAACTTTTTTCTTTGGTTTCGTGTATTAGGAACATTAATCAAATGTTGTTTATGCCAAATCCTTAGGGTTTTCCTTCTCTTTTAGAGACTGAGTTAAAAAAAAGCTGAGTTTTATGAGATTTATAAATCATGTTTGGTAGGAACTGGTTGCAGATATTACTTTTGGATTCAAATATGATGTTTGGTCACGTGTATTTTATTATATGATTAATTAGTAATATGTAATATTCATTTTACAGTACCTGAAATACCTTTTATGTAATCGTGTTGTATATATGTGTAGAATAAAAAGTGTGAGGTTCCTCTTGATTTTTGTCTTGCTTCTTGATCATAGATAAGACATTTGTGGAAGTGATAGTCATCAAATAGGAACATTATTAGGCACCACTACTCTACAACTACCTTTTTGCTTTGCCAGTGCACCACTTAACAACATGAAAAACACTATGGTTTTAGAAATGAAAGACCTTTTATTAAGAAACATATATAAAAGCAAAAACTAAAGAATTTCCAAGTATTCTTTCAAAGGTAACGTGCTACTATTAACTAAGTAAATTCTTCTTCTTTTTGCATATTTTGTTATGACTATTTCAACACTTTCTTTTGCATATGCATGTTGCCTTATAATGTGTTTACATATTAATTGCATTGCCTTATTTTAGGGCCTACTTACTTGGGTTTCAATGATAGGGTTTGAATAACTGCTCCCATGATACACGAGAGTATTGTGTTAGCACTATCTTAAGTAGGAGGATTGTGTTCGTTTTACATTAATATTTATTTATCAGTATTTTTTTTATAATGTTACTATTTTTAAGATACAAAAATATTTGGATAAAAAATACAAAATTATTCTCACATATTCTATTTGCCCCGTACATCGCATGGGATAAACACACTAGTCTTTATATATAAAAGTAAAGTTGTCAGTGAAGCAATTTTTCCTGCCCATTTTGGGGGTAAAATGGGAACTGAAAATTTTCACTTTAATTGTTTTTTATTAATTGCTGAAACCATTTTATGTTGCATAGTTTGGATTTTAAAATGTGTCAATTGAATGACTTTATTTCAAAATAAAGGCAGCTTTGGAAATAAAAAAATATAAAAATAAAACATTAAAGTTGTATTGAGTTATGGAATATTGATGAGTTACGAGAAAAATGGGTTATGGGAATTTGCAATTACATTATTTTTTATAGAAAATAATATTGCATTAGTTTGGAAGTAAAATTATCTCTATCTATATAATTAAAGGTGACTCTTCCTTTCTCTTATGGCAGACAGAAGAAAATACGTGTTTGAAGCAAGTGAAAGAAAGAAAACGAGTAAAGGGAGGGAGAGACAAAGAGAGAATGGGAGAGTGTTTGGGGTTGCGCCTTTGTAGAGGCAAAGATGGGCTCATTTTGATCGTCTAACAAACGCAGTCTTCTCCTCTATAGGTATGTTTGTTTCTGCCATTGTTGTAAGTTAGGTGGTTTATTCTGCTCTTCTTTGTGCTCTTTTCTATTCTTGCACCCAGTTATACCATACCTTCCACTCATATTTCCTTTTTTTTCCTGAGTTTTGTCATAAAGGGGATTGGAGAACAAATTTACGTTTTCTGATTTTGTTGTTGGGACTTTATTTGGATTACTTCTATTTTTTTTGTATATTTTCAATCCCTATGGTGTTCCTGATTGTGTTATTGCTTCAATATCTTTGTTATAATTTGCTTTTCTTTATGCTCTTTCCTCTTCCCGCGGTTGGTGTCTTCATCTTCCACTAATAATGATTTGTGCATGTTGATGTGTCGTTCTCTTATTTGTTGCAGATGTTGAATGCGTGCAGTTTCTGAAATCGTAAAATGGGTTTTTTTTTCGCGAGTACAAAGTAAAATATGAAAGATGGGAAGATTTTGTTTCCTGATTATTGTTTTTCTTTTTTAATTGTGTGACCGATGAAATTTTTTTCTTAATTTTTTCTTATTGGTTTTGTGATTTTTTTTTTTTTGCAGAAAAAAAGAGGCATTGACTTGCAGCTTGATCTGGACAAAGATGATAGGGAATGTGTGTGTGTGTGTTTGTGTGTATGTGTGTATGTGTGTTTGTGATTCTTTGTTAGGGTATGGTTCTACTACAGATTGAAGGTTCTTTGAACTAAGAAGATGAATCCATTGTGGGTGACATAGCCGATAAGTAGTAGTGATATTATTTCTCTTTAAACCAAGGAAAAACATATTTTTCTCTCACTTTGTTTACATGTTGGAAGCATTAATTTTGAAAAGACTTATTTTGTAAGGAGTCTGGTGTATATCTGTGCAAAGCTCCAAGGCTTTTTGTTTATACTTACAAGGAGAATGAAAAAGATTCTTTAGTGGATTGCGATGCTGACTTGACATTTTCTCTTTTTTTTAGTGTTACTTATTCAGCTATTTGAGTAGTTACTAATTAGTAATCAAATCCCCAAACCACCTTCAGCAGTAGAGCAACAAACCTGCTGCCAAGAAACAGTGCAAATCTTGGTAATGGAGGGATCACCTGACCACACAAAGTTTCGAATTCTAGCATCCAAATCATTAAGCAAAGCTGCAGGCCATTCATATATTTGAAAGCTATAAAGGAGCATGCCATGAACAACAGATTTCACAAGCTCAATCCTCCCCATCATGGAGAGAAGATTACCTTTCCAAGAAGCAAGTTTGGATAGGATCTTGTCTGCTATAGGCTTGAGCAATTTTTTGGTAGGCCTGCCTTGAAAAAGAGGAACCCCAAGGTAATTAAAAGGAAGCTCACCAGCCTTAAACCCAATGGAATTGGCAATGGCATCCAATCTAGGCTGAGGCAGGCTAGGGGCATAAAACTTGCATTTATTAAGGCTCAAAATCTGCCCAGAGATGAGACCATACTGCCTGAAAATGGACATGAGATTGTTAATATTTTTGACAGTACCTCTGCAAAAAACAAGCACATCATCAGCATACAAAATGTGAGAAGGAGGAGAGACATCCCGAGGCCCTGACATATGCAACAAAGAAACCGTAATCAAAAGCCTTTGTTAAGCATCTACTCAACACGTCTTCAGCCAAGCAAAAGAGAAGGGGTGAGAGAGGATCTCCTTGCCTCACACCCCTAGTACAAGACAAAAAACCCACAGCTCTACCATTAACATTGAAAGAGAACTTAGCAGACAACAAAATCGTGGAAATCCAATTACAAAAGGTGGCATCAAACCCAAAAGCAGTGAGAACCTGAATGAGAAACTTCCAGTCCAAAGTGTCGAATGCTTTCTGAATATCAAATTTAATAGCTACATTACCTCCAAAACATTTTTTGGAAAGAAGATTCACCGCCTCGAAGCGGTGCTAATGCAATCGATTATATTCCTCCTCTAATAAAGCCCCTGCCTTTCAGAGAGACAATGTGGGCAATAGAAGCAAGCTTTGTCGCAAGGATTTTGGTAATGATCTTGAATTGGAAATTGGCCAATGCAATAGGTCTGAAATTCTCCACCTTATCAGCCCCAGGAAACTTAGGAGCAAGCACAACAAGATTAGAATTGAGGTTAGGGAGAAGCCAATTCTGCCTAAAGAATTGCAAAACTGACCTGCTCACATCTCCTCCAATTATGTCCCAAAAATGATGGTAGAAACAACCACCAAAGCCATCCGGCCCTGGTGCACTGCTGCCATCTAAGGCAAAGACAGCAGCCTTGATCTCCTCAAGAGAAGGGAGATTAGTGAGCATAAGATTATCTTGAGCAGAAACCAAATTTGGAATGACCTCCTCCACAATATTGCTAGGAATACAATCATTACCAACAGCATACAAAGAGGTGAAGAATTGAAGGACATGATTCTCAATGTCCCTAGAGGTAGATAGAATACTATCCCCATCTTTGAGCACAGTCATTCTCTTAGAGGCATGCCTGATTTTCACAAGCCTATGAAAATAAGCAGTGTTTCTATCCCCTTGAAGATGCCACTTAATCTTGGAAAGTTTTTCCTCACAATCCAAAGCAAGTTGCAGGTTTGATTGGGCAGCCTGCTCTTTAGCAAAGAGATCATCAGAGAAAGGAGAATTAGCAATCTCCTGTTGAATGCGATCCACCTCAGCCACAGCTGCCTTAACCCTTAAATGAACGTCACCAAAGGAGATTCTATTCCAAGACTTAAGCTCCAATTTCAAAGCTTTTAATTTTTGACTAAGAATAACCATAGGGCAGCCCACTATATTTCTCTCCCAGACCTTAGCAACAATGGTTCGGCAGTCAGGATGAGAGAGCCACATACTGTGGAATTTAAAGGCTGAAGGATGAGTGACTGCACCTCTATTCATCAGCATCAGCAAAGGAAAGTGGTCAGAATTGCTTCTAGTCAAAGTGCAACAGGAAGTTTCAGACCAAAAATCCAACCAATCTGCATTACAAAAGGATCTATCAAGCCTCCTTTCAATATGATCACGAGCCTGCCTCCCATTACTCCAAGTAAAATCATCCCCTCTAGTAACCAAGTGAGTAAGGCCACAAACTTCACTCCAAGCTCTAAACTCATCACAAGCAAGCTGATGAGGCAAATTACCACCTTTCCTCTCATGAGCTCCAAGAATTGAGTTGAAATCCCCAATGAAACACCAAGGACCAGCATGAGTATCCTGCAAACTAGCAAGGGCCTGCCACAAATCCCTCCTCTTAATGTAATTAGTGCTAGCATAAACAGCAGCAATATAAATTAACTGAGAATCAATCAAAGCAGCTTGACTACAAACCGAGAATGGTTTGCAATGATAGTCGGCTGCAGATCAATGGAACAGTACCCCCACAGATTAGGCAACAAAGAGCCCCTCTCATTTTCCACCAGAGGCTTAAGACTGAGAGCTCTCCAATAAGAAAGAGAAATATGACTTGAAGCAATCCAAGGTTCAAGAAGGAAAACAAAATCGGGCCTATTATTCAGACATCGATTCTTTAAATAGAGCCTAGTAGGATCATTCCCTAGGCCCTTTGCATTCCAAAAGGATCTTCATTTGGCATGGCAATGATTGCCACCCTATATCGAGTGTTGTAAATACCAACTCTCCCTGCTTGAGCTTTGTTTTCTTAAGTTTTTTCTTTGAGACTTACTCAACACATTGGTGAATTCGGATGGACTTGCTGAGCTTCGGGATCCTCGGCATCGAAACCTCTTCTTGACCTCAGTATCATCAGCCCAAAGCTTACCAACAATTGCAATATCCTTAGCCATCACAGGGGCAATAACCTCTTGAGTCTCAGCTACTACTTCGTGAGCCCCATCATCAGAGGGAGATGCTGAGAGAGACATAACAGCAGCAGGAGCAGAGACTTCTTTCCTAGGGTCTTCAATGAATTGATCAATCACAGGAGTGGAAGGAACTTCCTCAGGGTGAGCTTCAATTTGAACCTCTGCAATATGCTCCTGGTGACTCAAAGTGCCCGAGCCACTAGCTTCCGCAGCATGATTGCTAGCAAATCCAAGCAAAGGATTGGGGACACGGTCCTCAGCAGTAAAGGATATGTTATTAACACCCTTGAAAGCAACAGGATCTTTGACTATCTCAATGGTGTAGGCAACAGGTTGTTCAATAACAATCTCTTTACCCTTGTCCTCAGTTTGCTTACCATTAGCAGTCTCATGATGCTGCTCTTTGTCACCATTTTCCTGCAAAACAATTCCTGGGTTAGGAACCTGCTTAGATGAAATTTTCTTACCTTGTAATTTGTTAACTTCTTTGTCAGCGACCACTTTCACAACAGGCGGGTCGTGCTTGCGGCATTTAGCCCGGCTGTGACCAACAACTTGACAATGAGGGCAAAACTCAGGCAAGTTCTCATAACCAATCTCAAGGCAATCAACAAAGCTTCTATGCTTAAACTCACTTGGGATCTTCTCTCTAGTAATCTGCAGTGGGCCTCCATCATCAAGGCTAGATTTCTTAGGCTTAATAGGCCTATTCTTCACTATGCTAAATCTTCCATTTGGCCGGCTTTGAAGTCCAACTGCGGTGTGCTCTCAATTCTTCTTGGCGACTTGGTGATGGAACCTCGATTAATTTTTGGAATGATGTTTGGTTGTCCAATTCCATTGTTCTTTGAGGTTGAGGTTCCTCCCCATTTGCACAACACTCTTCACTCAGTGTTAGTGACATTATTCATGAAGGTCATTGGTGTGTTCCTCAGTCCTTTATTGATCAATTCCTCTTTATTCTTCTTTGCTATTAAAAATGTGGTTATTCCTATTGTTCCTACAAGGACTATATGGTTTGAAGAGGTAATGACTGGGTGTGCTTACCCTCAAAGATGCTTACATGTTTCTGCACCCTCCCAGGCATCAGGTTGGTTGGTGTAAAGCCATTTGGAATCCTGTTATCCCTCCCTCGAGATCTTGCCTTTTTTGGAGGCTGGTGTGGAATAGGCTTCCTACGGATGATAACTTGCGCAAGAGAGGCTGCATTTTGGTCTCTGCCTGCAGTTTTTGTGGTTCCACAGCTGAGACCTCCGATCACATCTTTTTTAGGTGTTCTTATCTTTGATGCTCTTTGGACTTGGTTCAATGGTTTCTTTGATTGCTCTATTGATTTGTCTTCTGCTGCAGGATTGCTGTCCGTTTGTGATACCAGCCATAGCACGCAGTTTAGAGACATCTTATTGTCTAGTATCTTGAATATTATTTGGGTGATTTGGATTTGTAGAAATAAGATGAGGTTCGACAACTCTTTCATGCCAATTAAATCGGCCATTAATTTGGTCATGGCTTGGACTTCTTTGGTGGGCACCCATTCTAAAGGCCACATGTCTTCTTCTATGAAAGAGTTTTCAATTATGAAGCTTCTCAAGGTGAGTGGTCATCCTAGAAAGGCTCCTTCTATTTTACAAGTCACTTGGAATCCTCCCCTTTGTGGGTGGATTAAATGCAACACGGATGGTGCAGCTAGAAGGGCCCCTGGTCTGGCGGGCGGCGGGGGTATTTTTCGTGATAGCAACTCGGCGGCTTTGGGTTGTTTTGCTGAATTTTATGGCTCTTCCATGGCCTTTCATGCGGAGTTATTGGCTGCTATGAAAGCCATTGAGATTGCTTTTGAGAAGGGTTGGTCTAAGCTGTGGCTGGAGTGTGACTCTCAGCTAGTTGTCCAAGCCTTTTCTTCTATTTCTCTTGTTCCTTGGCATCTGAGAACCAGGTGGAGTAATTGTCTTCTGCTGACGAAGCAGATGTTTTTCTCTGTCTCTCACATTTACAGAGAAGGGAATGCTTGTGCTGACAAGTTGGCTGCCTTTGGTATTAGCACTCAGTACTTCTCCTGGTGGGATGTTCTTCCAAACTTCATTTCTGGCGAGTTTTTCCGCAACAGATATGCCTTGCCCTCCTATAGATTTTGTTGATGTTTTTCCTTTTTGGCTGTTATTTTTTGTCCTTTGGATTGGGATTGTTTCCTCGGTCATTGTCTCTTCCATGGGTTTTGGCCTAGTCCCCCCATGCTCTCTCTGTTCTCCTATTTTCTCCTTTTTTAATAATATTGATCGGGAGGGGTACTCTTTTTCCTTCTAGATGTTTTTTCCCTAAGGAGGGTTTTGCATCAGAAGGTTTTAACGAGGCCCCTGTCCTGTTTTCTTTGATTAAAAAAAAAATTAGTAATCAAAAATGGGCTTGAACATGTTTTGAGTGTCTTGTGATTTTTGAGTTTGATTTGCCTATGACTTTAGCGGTAAGTGGGGGTAATGCACTAATGATTTTTTATGTTTTTGCGTATAGCTTTGGCTGGCCTTTTAGGTGTTAATTTAAGCAACTAGGCTTTTATGTGACACGAATCTGTCAAATGCCCATGCATCTGTTATGTTCTATTTCATTTTTAAGCAAGAGGGAAGTATCCTTTTCCTCTGATGTTTCAAAGTTCTATTAAAGTCTTTCATCATTTTCCTTTTTGTTAGAAAAAAATAAATACTACTTTAGATTATATGTTTTATTTTCAAAAGCTAACAAGTAACAACAATTTTGATGGCTAACAAGATAATACATGATTATGTTACTTGAGTCTTCAGGATGGATTTCTTTGATTTTTATGGATATATTTGGTGGTGTTCTGATTATATGATACTGATTTATTTATTTTTTGTATGCATTTTGCAAATTTTTTTGGAGTTCGTCGTAACATGTTTCAGATGCTATAACTTCTATTACAGAAGTTGAAAAGGGATCTGTGCATCATGATAGGAATCAATTGGCAATCGGACAATGCTGCCAAGGCTGAGGAGCATCTATGAAAGGATTAAAGTGATATCCACTTTTGTTTTGTATCTTTAGTTGCAATTTCTTTCTGATTTAAGAGTTTAGATATAAACATATTGTATTCTAAGATCATTTGGGATTTTCATCCCTTTTATAAAGTGTGAGATTTTTTTTTGTAGTTTGATTTCTTCTTTTGGTTTTTATTTTTATATTTTAAACCAATATCAGATTTTGTCTGTTTGTTTATTGTGATTAGTCTTTGTGTCGTCTTTGAGAGAATGTTTTGTTTTCATCCATTATGAATCTGAATGCAATCTTTTATAAGGATGTTAGCATAATCAATTCAACCATGATAAATTTAATACTAAGATTTTTGCAGCTGGTGGTTGTGAGCTTCTCTCAAGATGCAGTTATTGTTGGATTTTGTTCTCATAGTGGATCTAAATATCCGCTCAAAAACCACAAGATATACATACATTATTGAAAAAGGAAAATCAGTGTTGTTAGTTAATTGTTTTGGACAAATGTAAATACATACACAATATTTATAACTTTTTTTTAATGATTTATGCATGTTAATCTCCTATCATTTAAAATAGGTGCTTTTCATTTGATGACTGATATATGTTGAACAAAGGGTGTAACAATGCTTGATATTGGTGGCGTGTTTTTTTTTTCGATAGGCATCGGTGGCGTGTTTTATAATTATCATTTCATAAGAGAAGAAAGCTGCTAGCAGAGGGTGGAGAAGTGCCAGACGAAAGTAAAAAAAAAGTATAATGTCATAACAATACTTGAAGAGAATAAAAAGAGTCAAAATTATATAGTTATTGGGTTGTTTTGGGAGATATACTAAGAAGTGTTGATGTGGCACTATACAGATGTAGAGGTAAATCTCATGGTAAAAAATAGTTGCAAGTATTTGTATGCCACACAAAAACTTTAATATCTATGATGAAGAGAAAACCATGTAGATGCCAATCTAGAAAACTTAATTTATTTTCTTCACCTTTATAATATATATTGTTTCTCTTTTAGTTTTTTTCTCGTTTATAATATATATTTTATTTTAAAAAAGAAAATTATATTGTCGACACATTTTTCCCGTGCATTGCACGGGTCAACGCTCTAGTGAGAATAAGTATTGAGTTGATTCCATTTGGCATTCTCCTAGAGAATAAGTAATTTATAGTTTATTTATTGACATTTCATTGTAATTCTTATTTGTAACAGTGATTGTTTAAAAAAGGTATATTACTTATTGTAAAAAAGGGGTATATTGCTTTATAAATTACATATCATACCCATTGTTTCCCCATTTGTGCTCCAATTCAGCCTGCTAATTAATATAATTCGGCTAGCCAAGTTGCATTGCGCAATTGAATAAAGATCTCCTAGAGGGCAACTGTCATTAACTACTTAGTTGTTAGTTTATGCACAAAACTTAGGTGTAATTCTTTGTGTGTTGTTTGTGTTGTTCTCCGATCACAATTCAATAAGTGGACTGTGTATTCAAGTGAATAAACTGAACTATTTTAAATTTAAATTTAATTGAAAATTTTAATCTACATGTCATGTTTTAATTAGTGAACAACAAAAAAAAACACCTTGTGTTGGGTATAAAATGCACACTCCCACTGCCATGAGTTCATTTATTTTTGGCACATGTTATCTCTCTGTATCCCGTGAAATTGCAATTCTCAAGGTATGCACACCTTTTGATGCAACTTTCAAAGGAATTGGATTGGGTATAAAATGCACACTCCTAATGCAACATCATGAGGTCTAACCATAAGTTCATTTATTTTTAGCACATGCTACCTCTCCGTATCCCGTAAAATTGCAATTCTCAAAGTACATTTTGGAATAACCAATGGCATGTCATTAATGTCTTATTTTATATCTTATTTTTCAAAATACGAGATAAGATGTATGGGCTTGTGTGCCCTTCTCTATATCATCATTTCCTCTGTTTATTAAAATATTGGCACTTAGATCATGCAAATCCAAGGAAATGCAATCTATTGGGCAATTCATAAGGCCCAGCCTATTGGGAAATCTAGGTAATCATTCTAATTTTGCAATTCTCAAGTGTTTCACAATTTATATATCATTGCGCTCTATTTTTTTTAGTGTCATTCCTTTAAATTTTAAGGTGTGTCTTATGTTGTATCTTATCTGTTTCTTTCATGAAAGCTATATGGAAAGAGGGTTTCAACAAAAGGACGAATTCTCACTTTTTCCTTCAACAAATGGATCTTTGGTAAGATCTTAATTGTTAGTTATCATTTCCATGTTGACACTACAATATAAATTCTTTATTATTGTTGTTCTCCCATATAAGTTAGCCATCAATATGAAATCTCCCATATAAATTAGTTCCTTCATAACTTTGTCATATACTATTTTTATTTAATAGTACTCCTATATAACCTCGTGCATCACACGGGGAAAAACCGACTAGTTATGAAATTAATTGAAAATGATTTCAAATAAAATTACTTTATTACCCTTTGTTTAGGCGGGAAAAATTGCTTCACATACTACTTTACTTTTAGATATAAGATATGTACGTACAAAAAACAATGTTACTACCTCTAGACCTAATTATAAGAGAATTTTTTGGTCCTAATTATAAGAGAATATCTGGAGAATTTTTTTATCCTAATTATAAGAAAAATAAACTTATTTGTAGACGTATTAATTGTTAAAATATCTTATATACCCCTATTTTAATAGACTTGTATATTTAATAGACGTGTATATTTAATATTTTTTATGCACATAATTCGGGGTATATTTGAAAAGAGAGTTCAATTTTATAACATTAAATATGTCTCATTGTTTTTTGTGTTTTTTTGTACTTATTATAATTAGGACTAGGTAGTATAATACATGAACAAAAAACAATGTTAATACATGAATACATTGAAGGTGTTTGTTTCGTAGATACAAGTTTTATTCCCAGGAATCTGTGACCGGAATAAATATTCCTGCGTTTGTTACATGGGAATAATTTAGGCCCCGTTCGAGATGGTTTTTAGTTTTAACTTTTCAAATTTCAAAAAATAAAAACTGGTTTTCAGTTTTTAGTTGAGTTTCAGTTTTTTGTAGTTTTCAGTTTTAAAAAGTAGTTATCGACATTATATTTCTCCTTTAGAAATTATTAACAACAATAATACTTCCAAAAAATAATAATAACTGTAAATAATAATAATAATAATAATAATAATAATAATAATAATAAATAAACTATGATGCCGCGTCCACTCCCTTTGTATGTTGAGAATAAGGATGATAGAATCATTCAATCTTCCTGGTTGATGACGAAGACTTGAGAGGGAAAGAGTGGGGTTAGGATAAGAAGTCACGATGAAGGAGAAGGAGAAGGAGATACAAGAATAAGTAGAGTTATAAAAATGGGCCCGACCTGATTGACCCGATATAAAGCATGGGCAAAACGGGTCAGTTAGGCCAAACCCAGTCGGCTCGATATGAGCTCGCATAAAAAATGGGACGGCCCGTCTCGGCCCATCAAAGGGTTATGGTTTGAGATGTTGAACCCGGCTCGGCCCTCCACGGGTTGGGCGGGCTGGCGTATTGTCTAGTCTAAAAAACAAAAATAACAAAAACAAATAAAAAATAAATAAAAAGCAAAAAATTGAATAAAACGAGTCAAAATGGGCCAACCCGTCTAAAACAGGTCAAAATTGGCCACAATAGCGGGTTGGCGGCCAAAAATATGTAAAAAAACAAAAGTAGGAATAGTTTAAAAATAGGAAAAAAATAAAAAAATTATATGTGTTGGCTCAACGGGTTGGCAGGCTAAACAAGTTAGACTAGACGAGTTAGTGAGTTGATAAAACTTAGCTTAGTCCGCCCATTTTAAAAGGGCCAGCGGGCTAGCCCAACAGGCCTAGCCTAGTTTACCACCCCTTTGGTGGCGGTGGCGGTGGCGATGTTAATGGTGGAGGCGGCGGTAGTGCCGATGGTGCTGGTGGTGTCGATGGTGGTGTTAAGTGATGGTGGCAACGATGGTGTCAGTGGTGGTGGTCGTTGTGCCGATGATGGTGGTGGTGGTGGTAGGCTGGTGGCAATGCCAGTGGTGGTAATAGTGACAACGGAAAGAGCTATTGTCAAATATAGTGAGAATGTGTAGTTTTAAACCAAAAACCAATTTTACAAATCCTTTTTTTCTTGGTTTTGAAAATGAATGCAAAAGTGTTTTAAAATTGAGTAAAACACCATTTCAACTTCAATTTAGCCGAACGTGTTATGTTTTGAAAATTATATTTAAAAACCAAAAAACTAAAAGCTCGCAATCACTCTGAATGGGACCTTATTTTTTCCGAGTAATAAAACTTACCGTGTACCTTTTTTTACCTCATTGATATAGGAATTTTATTCCAGAGCTATAAGGGTGGGAAACTTTCTTTCCCATCTACACATGAACCGGGTTTTGCTTAAAATACCTTCCTACCCTTCAACTCCCCACTAACCCGAGACACTGTTGCCGCTTAACTGTTCTCCCTTTTGTGCCTTCTATCTTTTTTTTATTTCCACAAGCATCCAATTCTTTTTGTTGACAGTCCACCAATCTTTCTTTTTTGTAACGTTAGTTCACTTGGGTGCATATGTATGAGTGTGACACATAAAAGTTGGTGACAATTAATTTTCAGCCTTATGTTTTTTTGTTCTCGAAACCATTTACGTGACAGCTATGGATATAAGAAGGTGAAAAAATAGATTCCCTCGGTAAAAAATTATAAGAGGCTTTTAACTTTTTATATATCCTATTTTATAAAGTCAATTTGAAATTTATCTATAGTATTAATTATTTTCTTCTCTATTATTTTTATTTAATTTATCTTTATTTTAATCAATAAGTTAAATAATTTAAGTAAAACAATAAAAATTGTAGACAAATTTATTATTTTTAACTACATCAATTATATTATTTGGTGAGAAAAATTTTACCAAAATACTCTTATAATTTGAGATGGAGGGAGTATTTTAATAGCTAATGGTATTTTAAGAATTGTAAATTAAAGATTATTGGGAACCAAAAATACTAGCCAAACACTTTTTCAAAAATATCCGGTAATAAAATTCTCATCTTTGTATTCTTCGGAAAGTTCCTCCTAAGAATAATTTTTGCAGCCGTGAGCAGCCGTGAGCATGGCAATCATGAAATGGTTTCTTTGTTCTTTCGTGAGTCAAATTTTAGAAGGAAAAAAAAAGATAATTTTTCCTATTGTAACTCATTTTTCTATTTTTTTGGATCTAACCTTATTTATTTTTTTTAACCGAGTGAGTCCACTAAAGTATCCCACGACTTAGACCCTTCAGGACTGTTATGAGACTAATATCCAGTACAACGTTTTACTTTTTGATTCTCAGTCTCTCAATATGGTGATTCCATAAGAATTCGAACTCGAGCTCCCGATATTCTCTTTATGCGGGTAAGTTGTTTCTGCTGGACGAAGAACACCTTGTTGGTCAGATAATTTTTGCCATCATTGTATGTCATTTAAAAAAAATGATTTTACCTATGCCAAAAAAAAATGATTTTACCGTGGGTAAAATCTATAAAATTAAAAGAAGAGCAAATCAAATGCGAAGAACGAGCGGTCAAACTCGACTAGCAGCATTGACTTGGCTCTCCCCATTCTTTTTTTTTTTTTTTTTTGGTGAATGAAATGAGCTAACGCTCATAACAATCAAATTTAGAAACCACGAGGAAAGCACACCGAAGCAATGTCAGACAAACGAGGAAGACAAATAAATTGAGTTGGGGACCTACCTCAGAAACTCCAATATAACTATCAAGGGTAACACCATGCTTTGCCAAAGGAAGAGAAAACTGTCACCATTCTAGCTCCCTTATATATAATTAACTCCTTCTCCTCCATTGGAAGGAACTAAATAACTCTTATATCTCTTTATTCCTTCCTTCTCATCTGTTACTCACAAAAGGAAACTATATAGCCATAAAATTGTGACACGGTCATGGCTGCTGCTGCTTCAGGTTCAGCACCACCAGATGCAACCGAAAGCATGGCCGTATCATCAACTTCAAGCATCATCACCATGCACCCTGATATCATCCACAAACACATCCTCACGCGACTTGACGCCGCCACGCTGGCCTCCGCCGCCTCCGTCTCCTCTCATCTCCGCCGCCTCTGCACCGACGACCATATCTGGCGAAACATCTGCACCGCCACGTGGCCCTCCCTGGCCGACCCCACCGCCGACCACGTCATCTCCACCTTCCCGGGTGGCCACCGTTCGGTTTTCTCCGACGCATTCCCCGCCCTTCACCATCTCTCTTCCCATTCAAACCGTCCGTCGCCTCCTCCGCCGGAACTGATATCCGCCGTCGACATATACTACCAGGGGAAGCCCGTGTTTTCCAGGGTCCGGCGCACAGAAACGAAGAAGAACTGGTTTCTCTCCTCGCCGCTATGGGTGGAAATGCTGGAACCGGACGAGTTGGTCCCTACGCCGGTGAGGTTCGTTAGGAAGGACGAGGAGTGGATGAAGCACTTGGAAAAGAGCTTATGTTTGAGCTGGATCCTCATCGACCCGACCCGGAAGCGCGCGGCGAACCTGTCCAGCCGGAGGCCGGTTTCGGTGCGGCGGCACTGGCTGACGAGGGACTTGGAGGTGCTGTTCGCGGTGACGATGGCGGGGGAGCCGCGACGAGCGACGGAGATGGTGCAGTGTGTGGTGAAGGTCACGTGCATTGGGAAGGTTGGGGGGGAGCTGCACGTGAGGGAGGTGAATCTGGTGATGGAGGATACGGAGGGAGGGCATGTGAGTGGGAAGGAAGGAGTGGTGATTCTGCAGAGGGCGATGGAGAGTGGGGAGAGGAAGAAAGTGGATGAAGTGGGAGCGATGAATAAGAAGAGTTATGAGAAATTCTCTTGCATGGTGAGGGAGAGGAGATTGAGCAAGCATAGGAGACAGAAGGTTCGAGATGCTGTTTCTATAGTGGTGGCATTCATTGCTTGCGTCTTGTTTTGTTTCCTTGCTAGTTTATGAGCGAGGTTTAATTAGTGTTTTGACTTTTCACAAACATATACTACTGGACAATGGGACATCAACATGATCTTGTTCTCTCTTTAAATAGTCAAAAATAAAGGAAAACTATCTAATGTGTAAGCACGTTTATAATAAGTTCTATATTCTACGTTTATAATAAGTTCTATATTCTTTTATACGCTTACACATTAGATAGTTTTCCTTTATTTTTGACTATTTAAAGCCCGAGTTTAATTATCTTAATTTAAAGTTAGGTTAAATATGATTTTAATCCCTATAATATTTACGAATTTTGTTTTTCGTCTCTACAAAAAAAAAATTCAAACTTTAGTCCCCCAAAAAATTCTCCGTTAACAATATTAGTCCCTGCCTCTAATTTTTACTGACTTAGCTAACAGTTGTCTAGTCAGCAACTGTCACGTGGACATTTTAATTGATGTGGCATCCATGTGGCAGGTGAGTCATCAAAATAATATGTTTTAATGCAGACGTGGCTGCCACGTCATATGACATGTGGCGGGTGTTGCATATGTCATTTTAAATATGTTTTTTGTCCCTATAAAATTTTTAAATTTTTATTTTAGTCCCTATAAAATTTAAGTTTTGATTTTAGTCCCCAAAAATTTAAATTTTGATTTCGGTCCTTAATAATTTGTTACCAAATTTTAGTGCTTACAATGTTAACTAAATTTTTGGTACTTGACATTTTATAAATATAAAATATAGTTATGTAATAATGTGTCTCAAATCGATGACATGAAAATTTAAATATTTTTATTCACTTGTTGTAGTGAAGAAAATTCCATGATGCACACTAAAAAACTATTGTGTAAGTAGTAGTGTAATGCCAATTTTTCAACGTAAGTACAATGTTCTTCCACAATAATTTAGGTAACAATATTTTATATGTCATTTTTTTTATCAAGAAAACATTTGATTTAACATGTAAATTTCTTTATAAAAAAATACGTTGGATTTAATATCATAATTTATACATTTATGAATAACCAAAAGAGCTTCAGTAAACACGTGTCAACAAACTGTGCAAAGTTAAATAACCTATAGACACATGTCACTATATGGAAACACTTAAGAGGCTCGGTTGTCATGTGTCACGTGTCTGTAGGCTCAGATTAAACAAATTAATATTCCAAACCTGTCATTAAAACTTTATTACTGGGCTGAATAGGAAAGCACATTAATATCACATAAAATCTGAAAACGGTTTAAATAATTTAAAACGTGTATTTCATGTGCAAGCTGTCAAATTAATGTTTCCAATAATTTAAAAGGTAATTGTTTGACTGGTTATGCTTCACGAAAATTTAATATTTAGCGAAATTCCATTTTAATTTAATACACCAAAATTAAGATCAGAATATGTGATAAATTAATCATGTGCAAAATTTGACCATATCCGATTTGTGAATATTTATTTCAAACATTACAAATTGATCGATCTGATAAAAAATTAAACAAAATTGAAAAATTGACTATTATAAATTGCTACACTTGAACAAATTAAAAGGAAATCAATATAATATGTGACAATAAAAATACAAAACGATATTAATATTAAAACATTACTAATTGATCGATCTGATATGATACAATATTGGATTTGCTCCTCAAACTACACTATTTGTTTGATCCTCAAAATACAATGTTGTTTGTTATAACCTATATTGAATTTAAAAGCAAAATAAATAAAAAATAAAGAATATCTGGTAAAGGCCAAAAATACAGGATATGCTAATAATATAAACATGCCATTGACCAAATGTTTTGATGAGTGCAGCAATCTGACATTACCTCATTCGACAGTTAAATATCAATCATACCGAATTACAGATCGAAATTGTAAATCAAGGCTGAATAATTAATTCTGAATAGCATAAATCAAGGCTGTTAATTTATATAATTGATATTCATAAAAAATCCAATGATCAACCCTAATGCTATTTAAATCCTTGCTACAACAATAACAATCACGCTATGGATCTAGGATAAATTTTCAGCACACACGAATTACACAAATCACACAAAAATTGCACCCAAATTTGATTTTTGCTCGGCAATAGCTTCAGCTGAAAAGAACCTACGTGTTTTCGCCCGTGTTGTGCGCAAGTGGTTGGTGCTAGATCCAGAACATCCTGGAGAATACTTCACATTAGAATTTGTGCTTATGGACAGTCAGGTGTATATCTCATTCAATTCGCTTTGTATTGGTTTTATCATACTGATATTTCATAACTAATATTAATTACTGTTTCACAACACCATTACAGGGTGATCGAATTGGATGTACAGTACGCAACAAATTGGTATATAAATTTAAAGACAAGATGCAAGAGGATGAGGTTTACCTGCTGACAAAAATAAATTCGATGGTCAATGGAGGAGAGTATCGGTCTACACGCCATAAGTTCAAGTTGTCATTTGATATTGACACTGTTGTTGCCAAACAGAATAGTGCTAATTTCCCTCTGACGATTTATTTTTCACCCCCTGCTGATGTATTTGCTGTCACCTACGACTGCAATTATTTTGTTGGTACGTATTTACTGACTTCATTATGATATCACTCTCCATTACAATTTTCATTCCAATGATGCTAACCTGTTTCAATATTTTGTCACATATGTTATTGGATTTCTGTTTGGGGTTAGCAAAGAAAGAGAATTTATAAAAAAGGGCGTGAAGTCCAAACTTATGGTTATAGAGCTAGATAATGAAGGGTAATTTTACAGGAAACTCTAATCAAAGTTCCATATCTTTAGTTTAACATTTTTTTAATTGTAATTTATATCCTTTGGTCACACAGATTCAAATTTAAATTTACATTGTTTGGAGATGAGGTCAATGCATTGAATAGATTCATTACAAGTGGGAAAACTCTCAATTCTATTGTTGTGATTATGCTGGCAAAAGTTAAAAAATGACAAGGTAGTTCACCTTTTCATTCGTTTGTCATAATTATTATATACATAACTAATAGTGAGTATTTGATTTTGGTAATATTTATGGATTTTTCACAGGTAACAACGCCATTAGCAGCAATTTTTCTCCAAAAATTATGCTTAACCCAGACATACCCGAGGCCCATAATCTTAGGGCCACCATGGTTGTCAATCTAGAAACTTCGGTCAAGGGTCTAAGTCAACTTCAGAAGAAAACTACAACTAAGATTAGTTTAGCCGATGACTTCCTCGACGTGACTCGACGAGCCACTATAAAGCAAATGAAAGATGCATATCTTAAAGATAAGGGAATCTGTCCTATCGAAATAAAGATATTTAATTATTCTAAATTTAAATATTTTCTCTATTCTTTTAGAGTTTTGTGTTTAAACATATGCTCTCTTATCTACTTATTGATGGTAACATTTGATTTTTATGATACAAGTTTTGTGATCTATGCATCTATATATGGCATGGTCGACGAGAGTTTCCGGTATTACACAGATCAACGAATACAATAATATAGTATTATGCCACGAATAATTATTTCGTTTTCATTTCAACAACTTAACCCAATAATTATGTTAAATCATTAATAATCACTACTAACAGCAAAAAAAAAATATGGCGTTTCAAGTACAAGAAACTTACTTACATAGATGTGCTTTATGTATTTGTAACCCTTACTATGTGTGATGGAACCGTCAACTCAGTCAGATTCGGAGTGTCCTTTGATTTTCCACCATTGCAGTGAGCTAACCTGGATGACACAAAGAAAGCACTTAGACCCAAAGAACTCGAAAGATCACTGACAGGGGCAGAAAAAATGCCCCAAAATTTATTTGCTTGCAAACACCAGATGAATAAAAAAACAACGAATTTGAAAGGGAAATTAACAGAAAACAAGAATCAGTGACAAAAAAAAGAAACCGGCAAAAAAAGGGAAGAACAAACGCAGATCTTGCACAGAAACAGAAAACCAGAAAATACCCCAAATTAAAAAAAAATCAGATCTTCATCTCGCACAAAAACAACATTGAAAGTTTGCTGAGATGGGAGTGAAGATGTGATCTGAAGGAAAGGGATTGGGAATTTTCTGGGAGGATTCGGCGTTGGTTTTTGTCAAAAACGTGATTCGTTTATCCCATTTATTCTCAGTTCATCACGAACCCTACCTGTAGAGAGAAGATTAAAGAAAGTCTGATTTTCCACCCAGAACCAAGCCCTTGAGTAATTGATTCGCGTGACGAAGGAGTTCACGATGATTGTGTGTGTATGTTCTCCGGTGGGAACTAAGAGACATACGGAAGGGAGGTGGAGAACATGCGCTTAATCGAGGCCTTTTTTGCTTTGTGTCACAGCTTCTCTGCAAACCCAGTGTTTTGAGAGATAAGGTTTTGGTGTTATGATCCAATGTGGATAGTCCATAGTCATTATTATATGACTGCATGATTGAATGGTTAAAATTGGTGGAAAACATGGTCCACAGTGCACCATATAATAAGGGTATACATGTTAGAATCCAACCAAAACAAATTTGTGAATCACTAGGAATGTAGCTCCTTCACTTTATTATTATTATTATTATTATTATTATTATTATTATTATTATTATTATATTTAAAAAATTATAACAAAAATAACAAATTTTTTTCTTACAAAGTAAACCAACTATTATATAAATATAAAAAATAAAATATATTCCACTAATAATTTTTCAAAGAAATTGTAATTATTTATAAAATATAATAAATATGTTAACCGATTTAAAGGATTTTCCATGTAAGTATTTCACTTTTCCTTTTTTCATCTTCTCTTTATTATAAGACAACTAACTATTACGTAAGTGATATCGATTATGTATCTTTGGCTCATGAGTACTATAATTATGGTAAACCATCAATGTTCAGAGAGCAGTTTCAATTTTGCTTATATTTTATTTACTATCATTTTATTAAATATATTATAGTAAATTCTTAGTATAAATACTCATAGCCTTCTAATATATGTTTATGTATATATCACAATTAAACGAATTAACGTTTTCTTATATAATAACTATATATAGTATATACCATATATTACAAGTTAGACCATTATATTGAAAAGGACCGATTATGTAATTTACGTAGTCACAATTTTTGAATAATTAACATATTAGCATTATATCATATAAGTGTTTAGAAATTTCAGGTTGTCTTATAATATGTACTATTTCTACTTAATTAATTATCAACATGTTCAAATAATAATTTATACCCGTGCATTGCACGGGTCACTCATACTAGTGTAATACATTTCGAGTGTTATTCACATTGAATTTTCACAAAAAATAGAGTTAAAAAGATCAATTTGGGAATTATATTAGGTCCTCAAATGACTTACCAAGTTGACATATTTAAAGTATCTAAAAGAAGTACTGTGTTGTAAAACAAACTAATTCGAAATGCAAACACTCAAAATTCAAGTCTTTGAAGTGACTCCAATAAAACAACGACAAAAACATGATTTGATTGAGTTTATGAAAAACGCAATCAAAGACAAGTAAAAGGATTAAGAATAAAAGAACAAAAAACAATGTATACACTAATAAAAAGAAAATATAAAGTGAAGTACACGTAAAAGAGAAATTACATCGTTAGATAATAAATAACAAAGAGCAAAGGAAACAGAAATTACTATGCTAATTGAATTGTAATAAAATGTGGCAATAACACATACATTGCTTTCATGCCATCGATTTGAGAAAAATTATTACATAACCATATTTTATATTTATAAAAAGTTTTAGTTAACAATGTAAGCACTAAAATTGGGTAAAAAAAAATACTAAGGACCAAAATCAAAACTTAAATTTTATAGGGACTAAAATAAAAATTTGAAAATTTTATAGGGACGAAAAACATATTTAAAATGACATATACATGCCCACCACGTGTCATATGATGTGGCAGCCACATATGCATTAAAAAATATTATTTTTGATGACTCACTTGCCACATAGATGCCACATCAATTAAAATGTCCACGTGGCAGTTGCTGACTAGACAACTGTTAGCTGAGTCGGCAAAAATTAGACGACAGAGACCAATATTGCTAACGGAGAATTTTTGGGGGGACTAAAGTTCAAAGAAAATTTTTGTAGGAACTAAAAGCAAAATTCGTGAATTTTATTGGGACTAAAAACATATTTAACCCTTTAAATTTTATATTAGTTCTTTATTTTTTTTCTCAGGTTTATCTTCAAATAATTAAAGAGTAAATGATCATTTTGGTTCATAAATGTGTGAGGAGCTGTCACTATAGTCCCTGAATGTGTCGAAATTTCAAAAATATCATTAATTGTGTCTTTTGTTAGTTATTTTAGGGACCAAACTGACTAACAAATAACACATTTGAGGACCAAACTGATTAATAAAAGACACATTCGAGGTAATGACTAACGAAAGATACACTCAAAGATGTTTTTTATAATTTTGATACATTCAAGCACTATATAGTGACAATACCTCACATATTCAGGGAACAAAATATCTGCTTACTCAATAATTAAAACATTAACATCATTGGATTTTTTTTGATTTCCTATCCACTCCCGTTAAAAAAAACCTATGTGGCATCACGATGCTTATGTGGAGGTCTACTTGTCCGTTTCCAAGAGAGATGTTGAGTTTCTATCATGCGGATTTACGAACGAAACGAGTCACAAATCGCAGAGAGAAGATTTAGGGTTCTGAATTATAGAGAAGTTTATGAGGATCGCAGAGAAAATTAGGGTTCTGACTCTTATAATTGCCCGAACGATTTTGGAGGTAATTATTGGCGTGTTTATTTTACTGTTTTTGGAAATATTGGGTGTGAATGTGTTGTCTTTGTTGGGGTTTAAGGTGATTAGTTTGATGCATGTGGATAATGATGGGGTTATTTCCTCTTTTAGGGTTATTGGTGGTATGTGTTGATGTGTGGGGTTTAGAGTTGTGATCCACACCTATCTCTAACTGATTTTCATGTGGGGTTGGTCTTTTCATGTTTGTGTCTGTTATTCAAATTGTGTTTGTTTTTTAGCGAAATGAGTGTTGGGTTTTTACTGTAATAGATACAATGGATAAATTTAATGTGTGATGTCCACCATTGTGGGCCGTTTATGGACCATACGATGACCAACAATCATAGGCAAGTGTCAAATTAGGAGTGTGATGATGATAGGTGGAGTAATTTTGAGATTGTGAACATTATTAAAGAAATGGGCTACCCTCGGTTGGTGAGCTAAGGGACGCTGAAGGAGTTTAAGCTGGAGGTCCCGGGTTCAAACCCGGGAAACTAACATTTCTAACAATTACTAATAACTAACATTTGCCTATCAAAAAAAAAAAACATGTGGTATGATGTTAATGGTGAGATGAAGGTGTTGGAAAATGACTTTAGAGTTATGGAAATGGTTAAATGAGCTAAGTCCAATGGCAAGGTACACTTGTTTCTGGTCCACCTAGTGTCCCAACCCAAAATAGTTGTTGAGCATGGTGCTAAAGTTGTTGGTGAGCCTAAAGTTGAGCCTAAGATATTTGTGAGTGATGGTGGGGCCCAAAACAGTGGTTAGTCCCAAACTGATGGTACGACCCTAGCTAATGATGAGGCCTAAAAGGATGGTGAGTACCAAAAATGAAGACGAGGACCAAAATGGGCTTGACAATGAGGACAGTGCTCTGAAACATAGATTTGGAGACTCGAATGACGAAGTAAACATGAATGATGGTTTTGACGAGGTTCAAAATGGGGGTGATGGAATTGAAGCACAAGTAAGTGGTGTGGCTGTTGGGACACAAAATACAAATAGGAAGAGGAAAGGTAGGTCATTTGAAAAAGGTAAAAAAAAAAGAAGAAGAAAGGCTCCACTAGTAAAAAGAGGTAGGCAGGCCTAAAAAGTTCATGAGGATGTTAACACCAGTGTTGCCCATGTGGAGAAGTATGAGTCAAGTGATCATGACTCACTAAAAAAGTTCTCACCCTTTTTATAAAGCTTCATAGATATATGAGTATGACATGAAGGGTGTAAAATTCATTTTGTTTAAAGGAGAAGGAGAAGACACCATCATAACGCCGTAGGGACGAATCTAGAAATCTAGTAAGGGAGGGGCTAAAAAATCATTATTAATAATTAAATCAATATATTTATTAAAATAGTGTGGAAGGTTTGAGATTTGTTAATATTGAATGCTTTCAAACATATTTAATATTATACTTTATTTATTTTTATTATTTGTAGGTAAATTTTATTAATTAAATATACCTTTTTAAATAACATTTTAATCTTATTTTTTAAATTTTACAAAACTAGTCATGTAATGTTCAGAATATTTATTTAAAGAATTATTGGAGTATGCCATATGTTATCATGTTATGACTTAATGTGGTGTTCGAAATACTTATTTACAAAAGCAGTAGTTTTGCATATTAGTTCCTTCAAAAAAGTTTGGCATGATTACGTATTGGTTTTGCCAATACTTTTGCAAATGTGTAAAATAGTGCGGTTTGTAAAAGCCTACAACATTTGCATTTTAGAGAATTAGTTGAAGACTCTGTATGTATGTGTTTGGTTCCACGTCCAACAATATCCAACACAAGTTCAGAGTGGTCTAACGTGATTTGATCGAGTTAAGAAGATGTTTGGATCTCAATTGAAAAATGGATTTCGGATCTAGAAAGCAATTCTAGCTGAAGCAACTTTTCCTAGCTTTCAATTCCAGCTGAAATCGATTCTTATGCAATCATATGCAATTTCTCAGCTTTGCCCCTTCCTCCATTTCTGGTTGCTACGTACCCATCTCTCTTCCTACTATTCTTATGGTTACTGGCTTGCTGCCCATACGTTTCTACTTTCTGGTGTTGCAGCAGAGTACTCTGACTCTAGGTTGGAGAAGAGAAGAGGGATAGGGCTCCATCAAAGGCCAATTTCTTTAATAATTAATTAATAATTTAACATATAAAGATCCATTATTGAAAATGATTTTGAATTATTATCTTTTTTTTTGTTATTCTTTTGTTATTCTTATGATTATTATCTACACTAATGATAACTAATGTTATTGATTATACGCAAATTTATTTTATAACAGTCTAATGAGTTTTTTACTTTTTTCCCCATAGCTATTGGAAACTAACGAAACTCAATTTTAAAATGACCTTTTAATAATATATAATTTTTACCTTTTTTATTTAATAAATTAAAATAAAACAAAAAAATAATAAAAGATAAAGAATAAAATAAAAAAAAATCTACTATATTATATAAAATAGAGTTTTGACACGTGAGATTATGTCACGTATCACCTCCATATTCATCTATTTTTCCGCCTACAACTAAAATTATTTTTTAATTATTATTATTTTAACATAGTCATTATTACATTATCTCAATTAATTGTTATTCATGATCAGAAATATATTTTTTTTAAATGACTTACTTATTTTAAATTATATATCATTCATCTTTATCAATCATCATTTATTATATTTAGAACTAATGATGAAATAATTATTAGCGTACCTTATAAAGTTAATAATTATTATATATTGTATGATAACAATTATTTTTGTGTATTATTACTTAATTTAATTAATTAGTACCCGTGTAAGGCACAAGTAATTTCACTAGTATATGTAAAAAAGAGAGTGTGTGTGTGTGTATTAACATTTAAATCTATTTTGGTAATTATAAACTCAAAAGCAATTTCAACCAAAAGTATCCAAACAACATATATTTTTATAAAATCACTTTTGTCATATACATGTCTAAACATAAATCACTTCCCTTTTAACCAAAATCAATTTTACAAAATCAATTTATTTAAAATCAATTTTCATACACCGTAGAACCAAACACACACCGTATATATATGAGCAATCCCCAAATTATACAGATGTATATTTATGAAAAGGGAGGGGGGGGCAGGAGTCCATCCTTGCCCCTATGTGTATCCGTCTGTGACGGTCAGGATGTTTCTCTCATTTAGCATTTTCATTAAATCATATTATTTTTTAAATACTAATAAAAATAACTTTTTATTATGATCAGATTTTAAATTTTTAGATTCTAATTATTTTTAAAAATTGAAACAAATATATAAAAAAAGAGAAATGCTAATTAGTACGAAGCTGAATTCGTCAAACACCACGAAGGCATGCATTCCATCAAAAAGCGGTTTTATATTTTTCTAATTATTTTAAATAATAGTTTTTAAAAAAAAGAGCAGAAGCCACGTCTCAATTCTTGCGTTTCGTGGGCAAAAGATTCGTAAAGTGTAGCAATGCTCAGCTTGAATTAGGTTCATGGTCCAATCTTAACGTGAAGAAATACGAGAGCCGATTTGTTTTAAATTTATTGGCGAAAAATTTTATTTTGTAAAAAATACATCCTTTTAGAATTTTTTTTATGAGCATTGCTACACTTTACGAATCTTTTGCCCACGAAACGCAAGAATTGAGACGTGGCTTCTGCTCTTTTTTTTAAAAAACTATTATTTAAAACTAGTATTGAGACGTGCCCGTCTTTCCGCATTTCTATTGCGCTACGATGAATACCTATAAAAAATGTATAGAAGTTTAAGTAAGAAGAAGAAGATACAATTTTTTTTTTGCAGTTATTTTTCTTGTAAACTACTCAAGAATAAAATATGAAGTAAATTAGTACACTAAAAAACAGTTATTGAAAGTAGTTTCTTTTATATAATGGTATAAATTAAAAGTGGAAGTTATCATCTGATCATTGTGGTGTTTGTAGTGGTTATTCTAAAGGTTATTTATGTCCAAATAAAAGTCTACACTAAAAGTGGATATTCTTTGTATATAGTTATAGGTAATTAGAAAAATATAAAACCGCTTTTTGATGGATTGCACGCCTTCGTGGTGTTTGACGAATTCAGTTTCGTACTAATTAGGATTTCTCATTCAGAGCTAGGTGAGATTGAGATTTTTGCTTGAAGGAGTGACCAATGGATTAATGTAGACCCCACTTTATCTCAAACTCTCCAATGTGGCACAAACTCATTGAGTAACAAGCGCATCCACGGAAACGCAATCCAAACCCAATCTTTTTCGAATTATTCCATTTCGAAGAAAACAACAATAATATCAAGAATAGGAACCAGAAAATTACCAACACCACTACTTTGCTCACATTTCTGATTCAGGATCTCTTTGCATTCTCAACCCCGAGTCGTGAGATTAGAGCGAACATGGCAACCGCCTTTGCAACCGTCATGGGACTGGGTGGCGCATCGCTATCATCCACTTCGTCACGTCTCACCTCAGGTATGTCACGTAGAAATGTAGAATAAGATCAAGAGATAAGCACCATTTCATTTGTGACATGTATGTATGTATTGTAATTTTTGTTTGCAGGATTTGTGAAACCGCAAGTGATTGCCAGGAATCCTTTGAGGCAAGCGATGGCAATGGGAAATGGTGCGAGGGTTACGTGGTAATTTTATTATAAGATTGATTTGTGTGGTTTTGAAATTAAATTAAAAAATTAAATAAATGGTGACAATATTTGTGCATTGTGATGATGCTATATGTTGGTGGAAAGCTTCCAGAGGAATTGGCTGCGGACGGATTACAATGTGATTGGGTTTGGGTTGATTGGTTGGTTAGTACCCTCTAGCATACCGGCTATCAACGGTAAAAGTCTGACTACCCTTTTCTTGGATAGCATTGGAGCTGAGCTTGCTCACTTCCCAACCCCTCCTGCTCTTACTTCACAGTTTTGGTTAGTCATCTCATCCATCTTAATCTTATTTTTATTTCCTTCCTTATTCTTCTTCACCTCGTTCTCCACTTTATGCCAATCATAATAATCATAAGCTTAAATATGAAAATCCCCCAAAAATTTAAAAGTTCGTTTTTAGACCCTCAAAAAAAAATTAAGGTTTTTAGTACCCAAATTTGAAAATGGTTTTCCGTTGGTTCTTGTCGCTAATGCCGTTTTGTGGCGCGTACGTGACACTTATGTGGCGCTTATGTGGTGGGCACTAAAAACGAACTTTTAGAATTTTAGTGGACTAAAAACGAACTTTTAGAATTTTTAAGAGACTAAAATCATAACGGCATCAGAATGAAAGGCGAACGGAAAACATTTTGAAATTTTGGGACTAAAAATCTTCAAATTTTTTTAGAAGACTAAAATCAAACTTTGCGAATTTTTTAGGACCAATTTCATATTTAAGCCTAATCATAATGATAATAAAAGTAAAATCATAAATGAGAACTGAAGCGATGGAGTGGAACTGTGGAAGGAATCGATTAGAGGTGTTGGAACTTCTGTGGTTCTCCTCATAAAAGGGATTTTTTTTTTTGACTCACATAAAAGAGAAAACTTAGGATGTATGATATACTTTTTAAAACAATTTTTTGTTTTTAAAAATTTAACAAGTTTTTTTTTATTTTTTTTATCTATTTTTAAAAATAAAAAAATTAGTTTTAAAAAATGTAATCAAACAGAGCTTAACAGTTGAGTATTGCATTTTTTAATTCACGTGACCTCAATCTGAAACATGAGATCGTAGGATAACTTCATGAGAAAAAGAATGAATGAAATATAAAGCACGATGTCTCTCCTGAGTTTGATTTAGGTCAAAGTTACTACTATTTTTTTTTTAGAAATTTAACAAATATTTAAGTAAATATTGAAGAGATTTATATAGGCATCAACTAATAGTTTAAAAAATGATTATTTGTTTTACTTATATTAATTATGAAGAATAATGGTGTATCAAAACATTATTGAACGTTAGTATAGATTTTTATACTGACACAATACATGCTATTAAATTTTTATCTTGGTTCATCAAAACTCATATTTTTGGGGCTTAATTATACACCCAAAAATAGGAAAAAGCGGGCTTCAGTCCAGAGCCCAACATAATAAGCCCATTTCGTCGCGTGGGCTAAGTTTTTAGATGTCAGTACATTCGCGGGTCTTTGCTGCTTGTTTTCTCTTTGGCCTTTTCTAAGACACCCCCCAAAATGCTGTTTTGACCAAAATATCTCATGTAAAAATATCAATTTTTTTTCATTCGTCTCACTCGCAAATATGCTATTTGCGAGTGTGCAAATTTTTTTAAAAATTGCACACTCGCAAATATCATATTTGATGATATTTGCGAGTGAAGGAAACACACAAAATTTAACAGTTGAGTTTTTTTTATTTAAAGGCAAAGAAGGAAAAGAGTCTCGTTAAAACCTTCTGATGCAAAACCCTCCGTAGGAAAAACACATCTAGAAGGAAAAAAGAGTACTCATGCCTTAATTTATTAAAAAATGGAAAAAAGAACAAACATGAGGGACTAGGCCAAAACCCATGTCAAACAAACAATATAAAAGTAAAGGTAAATATAAAAGTACAATAAAAAACAACAACATGTTTTATTAGTCAATCGTCAAAAGGAAGTTTATTGGATTGTGTTCATATTGATTTATCAACACCTACATTCATCGCTCTGATCCACTCATCAACAATATGTTGCAAAGTACTCCGAGACACAAATCCAATCAATCTGATAAACAAACAATTGTTGTGTGTGTTCAATCACGGTTATGCTCCTCTCAAATGTTTCCTTTATCTCGTTGTGTTGCAGCGTAAACATGTTATTCATCGTATCCCATAAACTTTCACATCATGATGAACACAATCCAATAAACTTAGACGACGATTGACTAATAAAACAAGTTGTTTTTGTTGTACTTTTATATTTACCTTTACTTTTATATTATTTGTTTGACATAAGTTTTGGCCTAGTCCCCCATGTTTGTTCTTTTTTCCATTTTTTTAATAAATTAAGGCAGGAGTACTCTTTTTTGCTTCTAGATGTTTTTTTCCCCTAAGGAGGGTTTTGCATCAGAAAGTTTTAACGAGACTCCTTTCCTTGTTTGCCTTTAAACAAAAAAAAAACTCAACTGTTAAATTTTGCGTGTTTTCTTAACTCGCAAATATGATATTTGCGAGTAAAAAAAAAATACTCGCAAATATCATATTTGCGAGTATGCAAAAAAAATTTACACTCCCAAATAGCATATTTGCGAGTGAGACGAAATGGGAAAAAATTGATATTTTTACATGGGGTATTTTGGTCAAAATAACATTTTGGGGGGTGTCCCAAGCAAAAATAGGGGTGCCCTTAGAAAAGCCCTTTCTCTTTCTGTTACAGCCACCGAACTAAAAAAGAGGACCGAACCTAAAAAATTCTGGGCCAATGCTACATACACCCCCAAATTTTCATGCACACAACTCACATTCTCTAAATCTGAGCAATTTCTTTCCCTTATTGTTTTGCAAATTTTCAAAAACTAAGTTTCTGGATGTTGTGTTGTCAACTTTAACATCTGAAAACTAAGTTTTCGGACGTTGAACTTGATAATGCAATGCTCGGAAACTAAGTTTTAAACATTGTGTTGTTAGTTTTAACATCAGGAAACTAAGTTTCTGGACGTTCAACTTGACAAGATATTGTGTTGTTAACATTCGTAAATTGAGTTTTCATACATTTAACTTGACAGCACAATATTTGGAAACTAAAATTTTCAGATGTTGTATTGGTAATATTAATAACGTCCAGAACTTGGTTTGCAAAAAAAAAAAAAAAAACCAAAAAAAAAAAGAACGCATGGAGAGTGTGGGTTTTATGAAGATAGGGGTGTTTTTCTAAAAGTGCAGGAAACTGGGTGTGTATGTATCAAAAAATGTGGGTGTTTGTAGGGGTCACCTTATTTTGTATTAGATGGAGAAATCGATTTGGGCCAAACTATACAGACTTCAAAAACATTCTTGTCAAGGTGACAAGGTTATATATTGAGATTTTTAATTAAAAAAGGTTATATAATATATATTGAGAACTGTTTTTTTTTTCCCTTCCCTTGAACGTGGAACAGTAGAATAACAATGATATGATGTACCAAAAAAAAAAAAAAACAATGATATGGACTGTTTCTTATAAAAGCACATCTTACACATGTATTTTTATATTGTGACGCGTATCCTAAGGTTTTATATATTAAATTAAATTAATGTCAATATTTTCTTTAATTAGTTATTCAATCAAAGAATTTTTTTTTATCTTTTTAATTTCCTTAATTAATAGTCGAATGTTTTCAATTAACATGGATATTTACGAATTATTATTACAATACTTTTTCATTAGTTAGACTTATTTTTGAGATTTTTTAGAATTAAGTTTTAAATATTAGTATTTTTTAATTTTTAGACTGTTTTTGTTACCATTAAAATATTTAATTTAATACTTTTACAGTGTTTTAATTGAGTTTTTTCATTTTACAAAAAAAAAAACCTTGCAATACTGAGAATATTTTCTGTTTTTTTTCCTTAAATTAGATGTTGGTAAATTGATTTGGCTCAAATGAACTCTCATCTATATGAAAAAAAAAATAAAGCAAAGCAAGAACCTTAACTCAAACTGCTTCTCAATACAAAAAACAATATTTCCTTAATCGATATTTGAATGTTAGAAAAAAATAATGATGATGATAACACTATAAAAGCCCATAAAAAATAAATAAAGGCCCCACCGAGATTTGAACTCGGGTTACTGGATTCAGAGTCCAATGTCCTGACCACTAGACCATGGGACCAGCGCTTGATAAGTCATGGTGACTCATGGTAAAAAAAGAGGGCTAGTTTATTATATTGTTTGTATTTGAAAACTTTTTCCAGCTAGACATAATGTATTATTTATGTATGAGGCACTGAGGCAAACTTGATGATGAGCAGGTTATGGCTGGTTTGTTGGCACCTGGGGCTGTTCCTCTGCCTCACTTTTGGGCAAATTGGTTTCAAGGGAAGGACCGAGGAGTACTTCTGAATTTGAATTCCTAACTCATGGCCTGTTATTGCATTTCCCTTTATATTTTTTCCTTCAGCCTTGCAATCTACCATGTATAACTCTTTCTACCTCTTTCCTCTTGCTAGGAAAAACCTGTGTAATATCGCCTTCATAATGTTGTATATTATTATTGTACTCGTGGCTCATCAACGTCCCATCTTTATTCATCTATTATTTGCAAAACCATTATTTCGTAATATGACAAAATATTTAATTTCTTTTAAGTCAGTTGGACCAACTAATTCAAATTAATCAGAATTTCAATCTAATTTTCAAAACCAGAGCAGAGTAGACAATTTAATCATAATCTTAATGAGAATTATGGAATATATATTTTTACAATTAAAACAAATTTGAATATGACATAATATTTAAAATAATGTTTAATCTTTTAAGGGTTAACGGTGCTTTTGGTCCTGTAGTTTCAAGAAAATTCAGTTTTAGTCCCTGTAAAAATAATTTTTTTTAAAATAGTCCCTATAATTTAAGATTCTTTCACTTTTAGTCCCTGTAAAATTTTTTCTTTAGATTTAATCCCTGTAATTTTAAAATTCTTCACTTTTAGTCCTTATAAAAGTGGAAAAATCTTAAAATTACAGGGAGTAAAAATAGAAGAATCTTAAAATTACAGGGACTAAATCTAAACAAAAAATTTTACAGGGACTAAAAGTGAAAAAAATCTTAAATTACAGAGACTATTTTAAAAAAAAATATTTTTATAAGAACTAAAACTGAATTTTCTTGAAATTACATTAAACAAAAGTATTATTAACCCATCTTTTAAAAAAAAACTCAAAATACCATATAAATTAATTTATTTTTAAAATTAATCTAAAATGCTCGATCATTCCACACTGACCCTTCACTAATTTTGCTACGGAACCTGCGCTCTGAACTCTGAACGATTTCATTTAACCAATGGTTTAATGTTGCTTGCCTTGTCGGCAATGTTAAAAAATAATGACGTTTCTCTGCAACCTCGTCATGTGAACGAGGAAAGATTGACAAACGATGCTCCCATTTTCTTGACTTTACTTTGAGCTTCAATACTTTTACCACAATTTTTTGCCTTTTCATCTTGACAAAGTAATTTGGGTTCAGTTACAATTTTGTGCAGTCAATTAATTGCTCAATTGACATCTGTAAGTTCATATTTCAACTTTTGTAATACAAGTACAAATTTTAAAAAGTGAAACGCGAATCGTCCGATCTCAATTAGATAAGATCGTTAATTGCATGTAACTGTATCAAATTTTGGCTGCCGTGAATCTGGATTCTTGCCAAAGCACATGCAATATTGCCTGCCACCAACTACAAGCAGCAATGTCAACTGCTCTTAGCCAAATCACAAATTTAATTAGCTTTGAAAACTCAAGTGGAAATGGGATACACCCCTTTTTCCTTCCCTTAGGCTTCGTTTGAGAGTTTAGAATGGGAGAAAAGGGCTTTAGAAAAAAAAAAGAGGAAAAGAAATGGGAAAGAATGACAGTCTCCTACATTGAATAAGAGGTTTATTTTTCTTCATGATAATAAAACCCCCTAATATGGGAGAATTTAAAAAATATATTGGATGATGGTTTTGGAGGGCTTAAAAAAAAATTTAAATCCCTTCAATCTTTTTATATTACTCTCAAAATTAAAAATATATTAGTCATAAGCATTCTCTTTTTCTTCTCTACAAAAATACTCTCTCAAATAAAGTGGATAATTTCTCTCTCTTTTCCTTTCTTTTTCTCCCACCAAAGCCTTTCACTTCCCTCCCCACATACCTCCCAAGCCTTACAAAAAGATTTTCAGTTCTGTCCTTGATGCAGGTGTATCTGGGGAGATACCATGGATCTTAATCTTATTCATAGGCAATAGCAATATACTACTCTGGTCTTATTTATAAGTAAGAAATACTTTTTTAAGTTTATTGAATAATTCTGGAGAATACAATAGTAGTAACAAGCAAGCAGTAAAGTAAGCGATAAAAGCTGTTGGATTCATAAACATGCTTTAAATGCAATGGCCGTGCATGCTCCCGCATACTTCCAGACATAACGGCCAAATGTCCTAATGAAAACACACTGCATGTTCCCCTTCCATAAGAAAGAATCATAAGAACAGAACAGGCAAAATCACAATAGTGAGGGCCCAGGCACTGTTGTTTCCTTTATGACCATTGGATTTGCTAAAACCTATATTGAGCCGTTTGTTAGGGCCCCACCAAGTGCCCTTCTCTGCCCAATGTGTGTGAAGGAGGGCAGTGATCGACTTGGTGATAGATATGAATATGATTGATTACGAGTTCTAATAGCACATACTACTGTAGTAGATAGATTAGACAGCCACCCTCAATTATTATTCCGTACTTTTCAAAATTTTTTGGCCTAACTCTGAGGGAACCCAACTTATTTGCTTGGACTTGGATGGGATTATTAACTTACCACCTGATTTTCTACAAAAAACGTCAATAAGATCATTCCGTCTTAATTTGACTCTAATATTGGGGTTATCTCCATATCCTGGGTTTGTTACTTATTCATCAAATTATATTTACAATTTTACCCCTAGAGACCGCTAATAATATAGCATTCATTCAAATGACACGTGACAATGATTAACCTTTATGTTACAAAATAATCATCTTTGAATCATATCAAAAAAAATTGCTAGGATTGATCCTATTAGAATAAATTAATGATTTCAAGGACTAATGACAAAAGGAAAACGGTGTTATAGATGACGTGAGGACAGATTTGAGGAACATTCCAGGTGAGATCAAGGATAAGCAGCTAATATAATTATATAATAATGTCTAGAATAAGAGTTGAATAGGAAGGAATCAATGCAATACAAAGAATCAAGCCAACATCTTATACCAATAATATATTTATACAGTCACACATGCTCTTTAGTATGGACGTTTCTTTGAACCTGGAAACACATGCACGTCCCTGATTAAATACACCTGCCCCTCACGTGTCTGCCATGTCGTCTTTTTAAGTGGGGTTTTTCATTTTCAACGAATCAAAGGACCATTAAACAAACAGTGTGCGCCCTTCCTTCCCCTTCACAAGATATCTCTCCCTTTGCACCAAAAAAAAGCGTTTTCTCTGCCCACTTTTTCTTTCCCTCTCACAAGACTTAGACTTCTCAAGCCCAACACAACAACATATGTAGCTTCCGTTTCTTTCCATCTCAAACGTATCTTTCCGTTTTTTGGCATCTTCTCATTCAAATAGGAAGCCACAGGAGAGGAAGAGTAGTATATATAGTTATAGAAGAAACAGAAGAAGAAATTAAGAAGATCTTTGATGACCCACTTTGCTAAATTGAAGGCCAAAGTTGATGATGCTGACCAACACAACTAACACTAACCTTGCTCCCATGAACGTAATTATCGGGTAACTGAAAATTCCAGCACGCAATTTTCATCACCATGCCCTCGTGTCATCATCAGATTCAGACCAACAAAATCAGGAAGCGAAACTGTTCCTCCTCCTCTTCTTCCTCTTCTTTGGTTCGAAGATACCGATTCAAGAGAGCTATTTTGGTTGCAAAGAAAGGAGGGTCAACCACCCCAGTTCCCATGTGGAAAACAACCACAGCGTCTCCTTCTATGGCTACTGATCAACAGCTTCACCACCATTCCCAACTCACAAAGCCTCTGCATTCTTCCAAAGACAAGGAGCTTTCTGTTTCGGCCAGAAAACTCGCTGCTACGCTGTGGGAAGTCAATGATTTGCCTCCTTCGAGGGTTAAAAAGGACTTGGAGGTTGAACAAACGAGAAGCTGCAAGGAAACGATTAGAAGCAGAGAAAAAGCTTCGAGCTTGTCTAGATCGGGCTTGTTGCTGCCATATATGTCAGATCTATCGCACAGTCCCACTTCAGAGGTAATGAATTCATATCAAAGTATCACTTTTTCCTTTGTATTGCCTCATTGGGTCTCTGGTATTAAGCTTCGTGCGTGCTTCTTGCTTTGTGTTTGATTGTGCAGAGAATGAAAGGATTCGAAGGTGATGGCTACAAAAGAAAAGTGTCAGGGTTATCTCATTCACTTCATTCGGGTGATTACTATTCAGAGGGTGTGGATGTCCATAGCAGTGCAAGTTTAAATGAGGTAGAGTGCGTATAGTAGATTTGTCAATTGAATATCAACTAGAAATGTGGTAACCATTTTATACCAAAAAAAAAATGTGGTAACCATATCATAATCATCATTCAGTTATTAACCTTTTTAATTATTTAAAAAAAATTGGGGGTTTTGTTTAACTGATGAAAAGGAAGATGGATTACAAGTTGTGGCCATGAGATTTTATAAGTTGTTTATCAGGATTCTCTCAAGATACCAACATTGGTTTGAATTTCCAAATAACAACCATGACCTCATACCTCCTCAGAAATCACTAGTCTCATGATCATAGTTTAAGATTAAACTTTTATCATAGTTGGGAAGGATGGAACTGAACTACATTGAATATTTGAAATGCAGAAGGGTTGTGGCAAATGCGCGGTTGGAGTTAAGAGCCGTCTGAAGGAAGCTAGAAGCGGCCTATCTACATCGAAGAAGCTTCTAAAGGTGTTGAATCAAATGTGTCTTAGAGAGCAGAAGTCATCAACTATGCCCCTTGTGTTGGCTCTTGGTAGTGAGCTTGATCGGGTCTGCCACCTAATTGATAAACTGATCCATGAAGAGAGGTCAAACCAGAATGATATTGAGCAAGTCGTGAAGCGTTTTGCAGAAGAAAAGGCTGCATGGAAAAGAAGAGAACGAGAAAAGATTCATGATGCCATAACAAATGTAGCCGAAGAGCTCAAGGTGGAGACGAAGTTAAGGAAGCAAACTGAAAGGTTGAATAAGAAGATTGCTATAGAAATGGCTAGTGCAAAAGCTTCCCATTTGAAAGCATGCAAAGAGCTTGAAAGGGAGAAACGTGCAAAAGAGATTTTGGAGCAAATTTGCGATGAACTAGCTAGAGGTATTGGCGAGGACAGAGCGCAGGTGGAGGAACTGAAAAGGGAGTCGGCTAAAGCTCGAGAAGAGGTGGAAAAGGAGAGGGAAATGCTTCAGTTAGCAGATGTTTTGCGCGAGGAGAGAGTCCAGATGAAGCTTTCAGAGGCTAAATATCAATTTGAGGAGAAAAATGCTTTCCTAGAAAAGCTGAGAAATGAGCTTGAGGACTTCATGCGAACGAAAGATGAAGAAAATGGGGATGTTTCTCCAGAGTGTAAAAATTTCAAGGATCTTGAGTCTTATTTCAACAACATTCGTCGGGGATTCCAAAATGAAGAGAAAGAGAATGATTTGGATGAAGGAGATAATGACTCGGATGAGGATGACAGTGATCTCCATTCCATTGAACTGAGCATGGATAATGACAATAGAGGCTACAAGTGGAGTTATGCAAGTGAAAATGCTGCTCAAAATGACTTGAAAAGAGTTTCAAAGGACAAAGAAAGTACAGGGAGGAAATCCTTATCTGAGAGAATTCAATGGGGAAGTATTTGCTTCAACAAGGGAACTTCCAGTTTTAGGAAGAGGGACTTTGGTATAAATATTCAGGAAGGTTCTGATCATTCTGATCCTGATACTTCAATTGAATTTCTCTCACCAGCTCGGAAACAAGATGATAAGGATGGAACTCAGAGTAATAGGTCTATCATGGATTTCAACGAATCTATTTCATGTGCCAATCCTGTTCAGAGAAATGTTCAACAGTTAACTTTTAAGTGTTCTGGTGAAGAAGCTGGACAAAATGTTCCTCTTGCCCCGGAGGGTGACAATTTGAAGCAATAGGCTGCAGGAAGAAAATCTGGATGTTAGAGTTTTGATAGTGATAGTTAGCAACATATTGTCATTGGTAGCTCCTACTATTTGTGTTCCAAACTGTACATGTTGTCTTTCTTGTATTGAAAATGTTCAAGGCTTGTCATTGGTATGCATAGTATTTGTTAATTGTTATAACTATATAGTAGCAAGAAACATGTACATATTGAATAGCATACTTCTGGCTTTACTGGCATTTGCTGGGCGAGTAAGTGTTACTATTTTGAATATTCATCCCAAATATATATGACACAGGAAAAAAAATAAAGCTATTTTAATTTGAGCAAGTTGTTCACTTGTTTGATCCACCGGGACGAAAATTGCTGGCTAGCCATGTCATTATGGAATTTACTTAATAGTTCCAAAAGAAAATAATGGAGCATTTTTCGTTCCATACAAACGAAATAAAAACAAGGACAAGCTATTATGGGGACTCAATTATATTTGAGACGTATAGTTGTGATTTAAATGAAGCTTGACAGCCTGCCAGATAACATTATTATTGCATAGTTCCAACTCCAACGATTTAAATATTTGAATTATGTGCTCATATGTTGCCTCTGTTTGGATCTTTGTTATCAACCATCGTGTAAGTGGTGTTGGAAATGAAAGATTCACGATCACTAATTCACACTATCAAGACTGAGAAAGGAAAAGTGTTTGCACTCTGAAAACAAGTGTTGAAAATTGAATGTATCGCACTGAGTTTATTCACATTGAACGAATGTATTTATACACAGGAATTCAAGTCCCTCGTGTGGTATCGCTCCCTCACTCTCATTGTTACACTTTTCAACTAACAACAACTAACTTCCTCTCACACTAACTGATTTAACTGACTCGGCTTACCTGAATTACCTAACTCCTAACAAACTTTTAACAAGTGGGTCACATCTGAGATAGTTTGACAACAACGACTTTAATGTTGGGTTGCGCTATTTGACAACTAAAATGGGACAACTTTCGCGACAACTTTCTAAGCGGTTAATATAATTCAAATACGCGGTTAGTTACGTTCAGTAAATGGTTAATGGATATATCAAGTGTCGAAACTCATTAACCATCAATATAACTTCATTAACCACGAATTTGAATGTAATCACAATCTTCAAATTGTTCAAATGTATTTAAACTGCGTTAATCACTTAGAAAGTTATCGCGAAAGTCGTCTAAATTTGATTGTAAAAAAATAATTTCTCTTAACGTTTGTTTGATAAATGTAAGGTAGGAGCATTTCTCTAGCATAGCCATAACCAGATTTAAAAAAGAAAATAGATTTAAAATAATACACGTGGCCTACTCAATGTGTTCCTACTTCCAAGCACCTTCAACTATTTATACGAATTGAACTACTGATTTCTTTTAAGTATACATGTTGAGTTCAGCATCACATAGTGAAACAGTGAACTTTATATATATAATATGGAGCAAATGTCATTTTATATATATAATATGGAGCAAATGTCATTTTAACAAGTTCGTCTAAACCAAACACAAATGCAAGTGCTTATTGTACTAAATAAGCCAACATATGACTGTTAAAACACAAGGAGGATATAGATGAGGGTAAACTGTGGACAGGTCCAGAACTGGAGATTTGGAAGTTGCTGACCATACAAGGAAGGAACTACTTGGTCATTTCTTCAGTTTCTGTTGTTGTTGAGGCAAAAGTAACTGGGTTTGTTGGATGGTCCCTGACGATCAAGCTCAGCACTTCAGGTCTTGAATAGTGTCCAACCACATCAAAATCGAACTTAGCTCTTGCTATTTCTCCAAGATCTGTGCACCATTTTCAACAATCAGGGTGTAGCACTGTAGTATTCAACTCATAAATGCAAACTCTTTTGATAATGGAAGACAAAGAAAGTAATTCATCATAAAAGACACTCAAGAAAGCCCAAAAGAGATTATTAGTCCTAGGTGTGATTATAGTGCAGTTTGGTTTCCTCTAGTCTAAACACAAATTGAATATATGACACAGTTAGTGTTGTCATACTACTACAAGTCCAGCCATCCTAATAAGATTACAAGCCTAAAATACTAAGGGTCTGTTTGATTACACTTTCTAAAAATCGTTTTCTGTTTTTCAAAATTTAACAAGAACCAAAGTTGTTCTTTGTCTATTTTTAAAAACAGAAAAACTGTTTTTAAAAAGTATATCAAACAGGCCTCAAAAATCCTATGTCCTAATACTCTTAACAGCCAGCTAAAGCTAGTTTGGACATCATCAAAGAAAGAAATACTCCTTCTAACACACAGTTAGAAGCAGCAAGTGTAAGCATCAGCTAAGGATGACAGACATACCTAGGTCTGCTGAGATCAGTGCCTCCCCCTCATAATTTGGACCAGCCAAAACAGCACCAGATGGTGATATAATGACGCTACCCCCAGTGCATACAACAGAATCTGGTTTCAGGTTCTCTTCTACACCTGCAAAAACATACTCTGGAGAGGGTGGATAATCCTTCCTCCTACAGAACTGGTTTGCTGACAGAACAAAACATCCACCTTCAATAGCAATATGGGTCACTGATGCTTGCCAAACATTTCTGTCATCAGCTGTTGGTGCACAATATATTTCCACACCTGTTAAAAACAAAGCCCCATAGTCATAGATTTACCAAATTAAATCATAGCTGTTGTATATTGTTGGTGATTCAAAATAGTATGTGCAATTGGACAATAAAACTTTCAATGTAAAAATTCTAACCTTTAGCATACAAAGCTGTCCTTAGTAGTGGCATCTTGTTCTCCCAACATATGGCACCACCTAATTTTCCAATTTGAGTTTCATACACTGGAATGGTTGATCCATCCCCAAATCCCCAGATAATCTTTTCAAGTGCTGTTGGCATGAGTTTCCTGTGCTTTCCTAGGTAACAACCTTGAGAATCAAAGTAGAGTATGGTACAGTAAAGTGTGTAGCCACCCCTCTCTATCACACCCATAACTAGATGTACTTTATACTTCCCTGCCATTGCTGCCAATCTATCCACTTCAGGACCTATAGCCATAAGTACAATATTTGTTAATGGAAAGTGTGTGTGCCACAGCAACTAGGATCTCTTAAAATCAATGGATGAAAATTAAACTTATCCCTGGATTTTCCCCCAACAATTTTAAGTTGACATCAAATTAATTCTTAGGGTCAGTTTGATATGAAGATTAAAAAAAATGAAGGTAAAAAGAATAATAAAAACTCTTTGATTACACTTTTTAAAAACAGTTTTCTGTTTTTAAAAATTTAACAAGAACAAAATATTCTGTTCTTTGTCTATTTTTAAAAACTGAAAAACTGTTTTTAAAAAGTGTATCAAACATTCCTAAGTTTTATTAAAAAGATTGTATTAAAAATAAAAACTCATTTATAAAACTTAAACCCAGAATATGGATTGTTGCTTCAGCCAGTCTCCCCTGATGGCAAGTTCTCCCTGCAAGCATACAGTGATTCAGATTGGGCTAGCGATCCCAATGATAGCAGATCCACCTCAGGGTCGTGTATCTATTTTCAACCCAATCTTATATCTTGGAGTTTGAATAAGCAAACTCTTGTGGCACGATCTAGTGCTGAGACCGAGTATAGGGGAATGGCACATGTTACCTCCGAGTTAATATGGCTTCAATCATTCTTATCTGAGTTGCGAGTGACATTTCGTACTCCGGTGCTGCTTTGCGGCAATTTGGGCGCAGTTCTGTTGTCTCACAATCCCACACTTGACGCACGCACAAAAAAACACTTGGAACTTGGCATTCATTTTGTGAGAGAGAAGGTTGTCTCAAAAACCTTGGTGGTACAACATGTTCCAGCCATGGATCATATAGCTGATTCACTCACCAAGCCACTCCCTAGTCCCTACCACTAAGTTTATGAAACTTCGTGAGAAGCTCAAGGTTTATGCTTCTCCGCATCCTCCTTGATCTTGTAAGGGGACTAACAGAGTAATTAGAAAGTTAAAAAAAATTAGTAAAGTGACAATTGTTACCAAAAGACTATTATGAAAAATTATACATAATGTTAAAAAGTTTTGTTGTTATTAACATCTAGTAACTGCGATTCTTTGAATTTAGCTCTTACCAGGGACATTAATGGCTGCGGAATGATACTTCCGGAACTCTTCTCTACCCTTGGCTTTGGGGATTCCAATAAAAGAATCAAAACTGGAACCATGCGGGTAACCACCCACAAATGCTTCTGGAAACACGACAAGCTGAGACCCAAGGCCAGCAGCTTCAGCCAGCAATCTCTCAGCCTTATCTGCATTGCAACCAAAATACTCACAAATTAATCAGTAATAAACCAGTTAATCCCCTAACACGAAAAAACAAAAAAAGGAAAGTAAGTACCTAAGGTGGCGGGAGTGTCGCAGAAAACGGTGGAGGCCTGAACAACGGTGGCACGGACAGTGGTGGCGTTGAAATCGGAACCCATGTCGACCTCGGCGACCACTGGCCCGCTGTTGGTTGTTGTTGTTGCAAGTGCCATGTCTTGTATTTTGAGAATTCTAGTCTCTTCTTCTCTCTCAGTCACTTCCTGTCCTGTTGGACTAATAAACACAATGAATCACACTCACTGCCCCCACCTAGCTAGCACTACAATATAGTTTAAAAATGGTTGAGAATTCGTTCACGCAACAAATCCGTAAATGGTTGATTACGCGTGGTTCCGTGCAGGAAGGCGATTACTTTTTAAAAATGTGCGATTCAGACAGTAACGGTTGTCATCTCTTCTTCCACGTAGGGTACGATCAGACAAGAAAATTGAAGGATTCCAGTTCCGTGTGAAGATACATCTTTCCTCATTTGGCATGGTGTCGTTAGTGTTTCCGTCATGATTCTCCAATTGAATTGACAGCAAAGGTGCGAAAAGTAACTACACCTTTAAACACTTGTCAAAATTTTAGAAGCATGATCTCCCCTCAGCACGTTCTCCTGCTACAAAGTCCAAACCCTGTTCTGTCGGTCGTCTGAGCTTGCTTCATTCTATTTTTTTTTTTTCATTGGCTCACTATCATTCTTTCTTTTACTCCAATAATAACATGAGACAAATTACAAAATTTGTCCTCCATATTTATTTTAGGTATCAATTTGGTCTTTTATATTTTATTTGTTTCGTTTTGCTACGTTTTAAAAATTCTGACAGGTTGGTCATTTCAGTCATTAAAAAAATTATCCGTAGCTAGAAGCCAAATAACATTTTGGAAAATAGACTTCTAAATACGACAATCGACTTTTAAGAATCTTAAAACGACCAAATTGAAAACTAAAATAAAACGTAGAGGACCAAAACGAAACAAATAAAACGTAGAGGACCAAATTGAAACCTAAAATAAACTTAGAGGACCAATTTTATAATTTAGCCTTCCTTTTTTATCCTATAACTAGTAGCATCCGCACGGTCGCGCCATATTTGTTATAATGAATGTTTTTAAAGCATTTATATATATCAAATAAAATTAAATATCAGTTATTATATCTTTTGACATGATAAATATTTTAATACAGTAGTTATTGTATCAATTTTAATAGTATCTTTCTGAACCACTTCTATACATTAATAGCCATAAAACAATATCAAAGCTAAATTAAATACATTTATAAATAATAAATACATTTATAAATTTGATATGTGTTTAATGATGATAAAATTACACCAGAACATGTATGTTTCCTCGTAGGAACTAAAAAGCAAAATAATCATTTATAATAAAGTTACACCGACAATATGTAATGTTTTCTCGTAAGGACTAAAAAGTAAAATAATTATTTATAAATGATAATGACATTTGCAAATTTGATATGTGTTCAAATACGATAAAATTACACTCACGGCATGTAATGTTTTCCCATAAGGACTAAGAAACAAAATAATCATTTATTGCACCCACAACATGTAATGTTTCCCCGTAGAGACTAAGAAACAAAATTATCATTTATAAATAATAAAGACGTTTACGCTCGTATAAAAAATAAATATTTTATGTTTATCCGTCTGGACCCAAAAGAAAAATAATCATTTATACCGATAGTATGTAATGTTTCTTCTTGTTAAGGGGCAAAAGTAAAATAATCATCTATAAATAATATATAATAAATATATTTATAAATTTTTATGTTATGCCGACAACATTTTATGTTTCTCCGTCTGTACCCAAAAGAAAAATAATCATTTATACCGATAATATGTAATGTTTTCTCCTGTTAAGAATCAAAAGTGAAATAATCATCTATAAAAAATATATAATAAATATATTTATGTAATATTTTTTTATTGAGACTTTAAACAAAAATAATTATTTATAAATAATGATAAAATATACAAATATAGAAAAAGAAAAATAGAAAGAAATAGAAAGAAGAAGTTGACCAAAAAAAAATAGAAAGAAGAAAGAGAAAAGAGAGGGTGTGAGAGAAGAAAGAGAAAAAGAGAAATAGTGTCATGTGAGAGAGAGAAGAAAGAGAAGAGAGGTAAAAAAAAGTTAAAGATGAAAGAAAAAAAGGTAAAAGTAGGTAAAAAATTAATTTTTTTTTTGCGAATTTAATTTTTTATTTATTTATTTTTATTTAGATTGATATATTTACCCCTTTAAAATGATAAGTGACAAAAAATATAGTAGTCTAGTTTAGTAATTTTGTCAGCCATTTGTATTCTTATATTGAAATAGATAGATTTGTATTCTTATATTGAAGTAGATTCAATTTTTTTTAATTTTTACTAAAATAATATGAGACATTGAGTTAATATTTTTTTCTTCAAAAAATAACAACTATAAAAGTAATATTATTATAAAATTTTAGATAAAAAATTACAAAAGACACGCTATGAAAGTAACACTATTGATATATGAGAACACTTAAAGTCTTAAGCATTCATTTTCACTCAAACCACTTTCTATTCATTCTACGGGTCTTATTATAAGTCTTACCTTAAGAAAATAATATCATGCACAATTTGTTGGATTATTGGTATTCTATGTCAAACTCAAATAGAATTTAAGATATTCATATTGCAGCTTGATAGTAATACCGTATTGAGGTTCTCGTTTATTTGTATTAGGTTTTGGTTTATGTCCTCCATAATTTTTTTTTATCTTTTTTAATAAATTTATAGTGAATTGTCACCTTGTTTAAAAAAAATACCGTATTGAGGCACAAAATTCAGGCCTCTAAAGATAATAGTGTTGGAATTAATCCTATACAATACATGCTTTATTCCGTTAAATCATAAGTTTTAAAGTGGAAGCCAAAACAAATAGCATACGTACAAACATTAATAACAAACCATATATTTTGATAGTCTTAGGATTTACGATATGTTGATCTACTAAAGACTAGATTAATACTTGGATTCGTGGCAAATAATCACAAAGTGAAACCTGAAAAGATACTTCATGAAATAACGAGCAATAGGCATCGGTCGGCTTTATGGTTCTTCCTCAACCAAGACTCTTTATGACTTAGGCACTCTTCAGATGGGGAGAATATTAGCAAGAGAGCGTGTATCCGAAATATTAGGGATTGTAACCTACTTATAGTATGTTAGCCTAATAGAATACCTATTATTATCTAATAGGTCCGTACTGACATTCACTCGTATAAAACACATATCAACTTTATTTATTTATTTAAAAGTCTAATGAATTTACTGATATTTTGATCAAATGAAATAAAAATCCTTAACGATAAATAGCTAATATAATTAATTATGATATTAGCCCACCTTATGTCATTAGAATAAAATTCCAACAAATAGTTACATGTATAGTGTCATTCGGAAATATACATGTCTAATATTTTCTTTGTCAATGCAAAAGAATAAATATATGGTCAACTATATAGTTAATTATATATACAGGTGGTTCTAGAATATGTGTAGAAACCAATGCGACTCCTGCGAATTCACAGGTAACCGACGAGTCATTATTACTTTATATTGAATTTTTTATAATTTATTTTTTTGAAAAATTTACATCGTCTAATATATAATTTTTAATTTACTTACTATTTTTTATTATATTCAACTCTTTTTTAAATTATGAAAAATATATGTATTGTTGCATTATGCTCTTATTCAACTCTTTTTAGAGGATTGACTCAACTGATTATGTTTTAATCCAAAGTAAAAATTTAATTTTATAAACAAGTATATTTCGAACATGCGTAAGATGGAAAGTGACAAAAAAAATGGATTTCCAAAATTCCTTCTATTGTAATTTTAAATTCCTTAATTTCAGTTAAATAATATACCCTACCAATTCAAAAGATCTCGAGGAGTGTTTGTCTCAAGTTGTTGGGAATATATAGTGAGTATTCCTGTATTTGGTCCTAATTAGGGACAGATCTAGGAATTTTGACTAGTGGAGGCAAAATTATATAGTACAAATTTTTATATAAAAAATATATCAATACATAAGTGATAAAATAATGACACCATTACCATTAAACAAAAAATTATAGATCACAAAAACTATAGTATTATATATCCAAAAAATTGAAGACATCTCAACATTTACGAATTATAATTGCTCTATATGTATCTTCATATTTTAAAATTATTGTATGATTTTTTTCCTTTTCAACACTATTAAAAATATCTCTCTATGTACGTGACGAAACAATTATTCAACAATTCATCACTCAATCATATAAAAAGAGAGTAACTCGTTTTCAGTTTGTTTTCTTTAGTGGGGTCAATGCTTAATTTTAAGTGAGGGGCAAAAATAAAATTACTCCTTGATTAATAAAAATGATTTTTTTTTATTTTCAGCATTATTAAAAATATCTCTCTTTATGTACGTGACTAAACAATTATTCAACAATTCATCTCTTAATCATATTAAAAGAGAGTAACTAATTTTCAAGTTTTTTTAGTGGGGTCAATACTTAATTTTAAGTGGGGGCAAAAATAAAATTACTCCTTAATTAATAAAAAACAAATAAGTCAATGGGGTCAGTTGACCCCAATTATTATCAAGTGGATCCGTCCCTGGTCCTAATTATAAGAAATATACAACAATTTTCAAATGCATAATTTCTATTTATACCCTTAATTTTTATTTTTATTTTGGTTTTCCACAGGTTCCCTCCACTGGAAGTAACCCTGTTCGAGGCATTATTGGACACTAAATGTGAACATCTCTCTCAGCGGGGATTCGAACCTTAATTCGTCATATTGTGGGAGACTAGCCCCTACTGCTAGACCTAACCCCATTTGATCTATTTATACCCTTATTTATAGTGAGATTTGTTCAACTATTTTATAAAAGACGTATTTTTAGAATAAATTTAAATCGTCAGGAATATATATAAATTAGGGTTTTGATCCTTATAGTATATAATAAGGATCCGAGCGAGTATATTTGAGTATATTTTAAAAGCATAGCATTTAAAATCTTCTCTTAAGGTTACATTCCACTCACCGAATACTTTATTCGAACATGGTTTTAGTTTATTTTTCCCCCTCTAATGTGATAGCGATTTGGTGTTTAATTTATTTTGTATTTAAAATAATTTGCAGCAAAAAAGTTAACTTTTCTTAAGAAATAACTATTGGTAAGCAATCAACATCAAACACGTAATTAATCATAGGGTGCATTTGATTTTACGAAATATTTTTAAATTTTTTAAGAATTATATCTATTTTTAAAATTTTGGGCTTTTGAAACATATATTTGTTTTACTGATTTCATTTATTATTTGTCGTTTTCTCTTTTGTTCAAATCTATCGTAACTGAACTAAGAATGAATTTCACTAAGAGAGAGAGAGAGGGGGACAATTTTGAAATTATTGTATGATTTTTTTTATTTTCAGCACTATTAAAAATATCTCTCTTTATGTACGTGACCAAACAATTATTCAACAATTCATCTCTTAATCATATTAAAAGAGAGTAACTAATTTTCAAGTTTTTTAGTGGGGTCAATACTTAATTTTAAGTGGGGGCAATAATAAAATTACTCCTTAATTAATAAAAAACAAATAAGTCAGTGGGGTCAGTTGACCCCAATTATTATCAAGTGGATCCGTCCCTGGTCCTAATTATAAGAAATATACAACAATTTTCAAATGCATAATTTCTATTTATACCCTTAATTTTTATTTTTATTTTGGTTTTCCACAGGTTCCCTCCACTGGAAGTAACCCTGTTCGAGGCATTATTGGACACTAAATGTGAACATCTCTCTCAGCGGGGATTTGAACCTTAATTCGTCATATTGTGGGAGACTAGCCCCTACTGCTAGACCTAACCCCATTTGATCTATTTATACCCTTATTTATAGTGAGATTTGTTCAACTATTTTATAAAAGAAGTATTTTTAGAATAAATTTAAATCGTCAGGAAAATATATAAATTAGGGTTTTGATCCTTATAGTATATAATAAGGATCCGAGCGAGTATATTTGAGTATATTTTAAAAGCATAGCATTTAAAATCTTCTCTAAGGTTACATTCCACTCACCGAATACTTTATTCGAATATGGTTTTAGTTTATTTTTTCCCCTCTAATGTGATAGCGATTTGGTGTTTAATTTATTTTGTATTTAAAATAATTTGCAGCAAAAAAGTTAACTTTTCTTAAGAAATAACTATTGGTAAGCAATCAACATCAAACACGTAATTAATCATAGGGTGCATTTGATTTTACGAAATATTTTTAAATTTTTTAAGAATTAAATCTATTTTCAAAATTTTGGGCTTTTGAAACATATATTTGTTTTACTGATTTCATTTATTATTTGTCGTTTTCTCTTTTGTTCAAATCTATCGTGACTGAACTAAGAATGAATTTCAATAAGAGAGAGAGAGAGAGAAGGACAATTTTGAAATTATTGTATGATTTTTTTTATTTTCAGCACTATTAAAAATATCTCTCTTTATGTACGTGACTAAACAATTATTCAACAATTCATCTCTTAATCATATTAAAAGAGAGTAACTAATTTTCAAGTTTTTTTAGTGGGGTCAATACTTAATTTTAAGTGGGGGCAAAAATAAAATTACTCCTTAATTAATAAAAAACAAATAAGTCAGTAGGGTCAGTTGACCCCAATTATTATCAAGTGGATCCGTCCCTGGTCCTAATTATAAGAAATATACAACAATTTTCAAATGCATAATTTCTATTTATACCCTTAATTTTTATTTTTATTTTGGTTTTCCACAGGTTCCCTCCACTGGAAGTAACCCTGTTCGAGGCACTATTGGACACTAAATATGAACATCTCTCTCAGCGGGGATTCGAACCTTAATTCGTCATATTGTGGGAGACTAGCCCCTACTGCTAGACCTACCCCATTTGATCTATTTATACCCTTATTTATAGGGAGATTTGTTCAACTATTTTATAAAAGAAGTATTTTTAGAATAAATTTAAATCGTCAGGAATATATATAAATTAGGGTTTTGATCCTTATAGTATATAATAAGGATCCGAGCGAGTATATTTGAGTATATTTTAAAAGCATAGCATTTAAAATCTTCTCTAAGGTTACATTCCACTCACCGAATACTTTATTCGAACATGGTTTTAGTTTATTTTTTTCCCTCTAATGTGATAGTGATTTGGTGTTTAATTTATTTTGTATTTAAAATAATTTGCAGCAAAAAAGTTAACTTTTCTTAAGAAATAACTATTGGTAAGCAATCAACATCAAACACGTAATTAATCATAGGGTGCATTTGATTTTACGAAATATTTTTAAATTTTTTAAGAATTATATCTATTTTCAAAATTTTGGGCTTTTGAAACATATATTTGTTTTATTGATTTCATTTATTATTTGTCGTTTTCTCTTTTGTTCAAATCTATTGTGACTAAACTAAGAATGAATTTCAATAAAGGAGAGAGAGAGAAGGACAATTTCAATAAATATGATTTTCCTTTCTTAGAAACAAAATGAAAACCACCATGTAAAGTTATTGTAGATATGTTTTCTCCCATAATTTTTATTTTGTCATTTTTATTTAACACATAAAACAATGAAAGCACCTCGACTTTCATTATACTGAGAGCGGTCAAAATATAAATTTTTTTATACTCTGAAGTTATTTTGTCATTTTCACTCATCGCTCTCTCTCAAAACTCAAAACACAACTTCTCTCACTGTCTCACATTTCGACTTATTCTCCCTCCTGTTGGTGAGTGTCATATTCGGTCTCTGTTTTTCTTTTTTACTAGGTTTAAATTTTCCCCAATTTTGACTAAAACCCTAATATGATATCTCTATTAATTTTCTCTTGTAATTTTTTCTGTTGTAATTAGGTCTGTTAATTCGGTCCATTTTGTTTTGTTATTTTTCCTTGTAATTTTTTTTAATTCCGAAACCTTTCTATTTTCTAAATCTGAAAACCTGTTTTTTATTATCAGAAATCATGTTCTTGTTATTTTACAAGAAGAGTAAATATTTGCTCGTTATTTTTTTCGTAAAAAAACATGTGCTGGTGCTATTGTTATAATTTTAATAATTTTAAAATTTTATGCGCCCACTGTTAACCCAAGGTCTAGGTCTGCCACCAAAAGCTTAAGTATAGGAAAAAAAGGAGCCTAACTGTGGACGATATGATAGACATTGAGAATGATAACGATGATGCGGCCGTCGAAGTCCTCGGTGCTATAAGGACTATAAACGATCAGAAATGTTATTTGAACACCCAAAAATCGATACCTGAGCGACATCTGGTTAATGACGTGCAAAAGTTTGGTTAATGCAGTCCAGTGGATGGTTAACGATGAATTGTATCCATTAACCAAATATTTGCATTATTATTAATCAGTGGAGGGTTAATAATGCAAATATTTGGTTAATGGATATAATTCATCGTTAACCATCCACTGAACTACATTAACCAAACTTTTACACATCATTAACCAGGTGTTGGCTAAGTGTTGATTTTTGGGTGTTCAAATAACATTTCTGGTAAATGATACCTCTAAACGTGCGGTAAAATTGCCTTCTTTCTCCAAACGTGATTGTTCTAGGAAACTTATCATCTTTTGGATAGGTTCTTTGAATTCCCACTGAGAGAAATTTAGAACCACTGAGAAACTGAGAGAAAGCAAGGGAAAGAGAAAGAAAAGCCTTAACAGAAAGTCCAACACTTTCTCCCTCAATACGGGCACTTTTTAGTCATTAAATTATAAATACGAAAAGGCTTAGGAGTTGGGTTATTGAATGAAAAAAAAAATAGTCACTCTTCATCTCTGAAGCACAGGTACGGCGAAATGGGTGACGAACTCGTACCGGGTACGTACTGGATACGGGTACGCGTACCGTACGGGTACAATACGTACCAGAAAGTGCACCGGCATTTTTTTTTTGAACACAGTACGCGGGTCGGGTACGGCTTCGGTACGGTTCGGGTACGACTGAAAGCGAAAAACTTGGATTTCATCCCAAATCAGGTCAGGTCACGCGATTTTAGCAACTGAAATATAGGGATTTTTAATTTTGTTTAAAAAAAAAGGATTACCTCACTATTCGGCTTCTCCTCTTCCATATTTTCCTGGTTTGCCTTCTCTTCCATCTTCTCTTGCTAGGTTTTTGTTTTTCTTTCCCCTACCGGTCGGTGGTCGTTGTCGTTGTCGCTGTGTTTTGCCATCGTTTCTACTTTCTTCTTTCTGGCTTTTGGTGTTTCACGGACTCAAGGTTGGCGTGGCGTTTCTTCTTTCTTCTTTCTGCCTTTTCGTGTTTGACTGGGTTGAACAAAACAAACTTTTACAAAATCTGCTATATTATATTATTTGTTTTTTCACTTTTTTTGGTGATCACACACAAGCACTATCTGCGAGGTTTGAAAATAAAATATTATAGTTGTAGAAAGATGGTCCTCTGTTTGTGTCGTCCACCACCAATACTTTAAGTTAATATTATTTAAAATCCATTTGGTGATCACACACATTTACTTCATTACTTACTTGTATTTTTAATCCTTTTTATTGTACTAGTTTAATAATTTTAATTCTTTTTATTTTTATTTTTGAATTGCATATTTTGCTCTACAGATGTTTTCGCAACAACGTAACAATAATGATAATGGGTCTGGAAGTGGCACAATCAATTATTCCACACCTTTAACTGATAAATTTACATCTGGAACCAGAAGTGTTAAAAAAAGTAGTCCTCTTTGGGCTTATGTGACCTTGTTGCAAACTAAAAATGAGGGAAAAGGGAATGCAAGTTGGCGTTGTAACTATTGTAATAACAAATACAAGAGTTCTTACTCTAGAGTGAAAGCTCATTTATTGAGAGAAAAGGGACATGGGATAGCCATTTGTCCACAGGTTACAAGTGAATATATCATAGAGATGATAGAACTTGACAAAGAGGCTACTGAAAAAGCAAAATCTGTACAAGTTCCTTTGCCTACTAGAACTACAAGTTTGAATCCACCTGTTGATATGAGTAAGAAAAGAAGAGGCATTGATGGACCTTTAGCAAAGGCATTTAATAATGAAGCAAGAGAACATCTATCAGCTGAAATAGGTAGACTAATTTATTCTGGTGGTTTGCCATTCAATGTTGCCAGAAATCCTTACTTTGTCAGTGCATTTTCTTATGCCGCAAACACTAATCTCTCGAGTTATGTTCCTCCTGGCTATAATGCCATAAGAACTACCATGTTGCAGAGAGAGAAAGCTAATATATTGAAGTTACTCCAACCTATCAAAGACACTTGGCCAGAAAAGGGTGTGAGCATAGTTACTGATGGTTGGACTGATGCACAAAGAAGACCAATGAGTAACTTTATGGCAGCCTCATGTTCGGGACCTATGTTCTTAAAGGCTGTTGATGGGTCAGGTGAGTACAAAGACATACATTTTATTGCTAATCTGATTTTGTCTACCATTGATGAGGTTGGGCCACAAAATGTTGTCCAAATTATTACTGATAATGCGCCTGTTTGCAAGGCTGCCGATTTAATTGTTGAATCTATGCATCCTCACATTTTCTGGACACTGTGTGTAGTGCACACATTAAACCTTGCTCTAAAAAATATTTGTGCACCAAAAAATACAACAAACAATGACGTTGTTTGCAGTGAGTGTCAATGGATCTCGGCTACTGCTGAGAATGCTTTATTCATTAAAAATTTTATTATGAATCATTCTATGAGGCTAGCCATGTTTAATCAATTTGTGGATTTGAAGCTACTTGCAATTCCTGAGACTAGATTTGCCTCAACCATTATTATGTTTAAAAGGTTCAGAACAATTAAGCATGATCTCCAAACTATGGTGGTTAGTCAGCAATGGTCTCTCTATAAAGATGATGATGGTGGTGAAAAGGCTACAGTTGTGAAAGAAATGATTTTAAATGAAGAATTGGCGTAACGTTGATTATATTCTAAGCTTTACAAAGCCAATATATGACATGCTTCGTTCTTGTGATACTGATGAGCCAAACCTTCATTTGGTTTATGAGAAATGGGATTCGATGATTGAGAAAGTGAAATCAGTAATATATCGACATGAGGGCAAGGAGTTAAATGAACACTCATCCTTTCATGAAGTGGTGCATAACATCTTAATCGCTAGATGGACTAAAAGTTACACACCTCTTCATTGCTTGGCTCATTCACTCAATCCTAGGTAAAGTTAATGAACTTGTAGGTTTCAATTTATTTTACGTTTTTCTTTCAAATTAATAATTTATATTTTGTATAATAGGTACTACTATAGGCAATGGCTTGATGAAGCTCCAAATAGAGTTCCCCCGCATAGGGACAGCGAGATTTGTACAGGGAGAAACAAATGCCTAAGGAATTACTTTGCAGATCCAAAAGAAAGACTAGAAGCAACAACAGAATTTGTTAAATTCTCAGGTGCTGAAGGAGAGCTTAATCAATTTGATTCCTTGCAAGATAGGTGGAACTTGAAACCAAAAGAATGGTGGGTCATGTATGGAGCCTCAATCCCTAGACTTCAATCCATTGCCTTGAAGCTCCTCTCACAGCCAAATTCTTCCTCTTGTTGTGAGAGAAATTGGAGCACATATTCCTTTATCCACTCATTGAAAAGAAATAGGCTTCATCCCAAGAGAGCTGAAGATTTAGTTTTTGTTCATACAAATCTTCGTCTCCTCTCAAGGAAGACTAAGAATTATAATGAGGGAGAGACAAAAATGAGGGATATTGGTGGATATGAATGAGATACATCTGATGGGGCTGGTATTCTTTAAGTTGTTAGTCTTTCTCTTGATGAACCAGAGTTGGAGGCTGCTCTTTTTACTGATGATGGGCAAGGAAATACTGATATTGATACTATTAGAGTTTGATTTCAGTAGTGATGCTTAGATCTTGATACTGTTAGAGCATTATTGATTCTGTTAGTGTTAGAGCATAATTTTCGTAGTCATGATTTCTTGGTGAAGATTTTTGTCTTGTTTAATCATATAACATTTTGGTTTTTTTATTTTATTTTACATATATATATATATATATAATTAAAAAAAAAACTCGACGTACCCGTACCCTAGTTTTTTAAAAAATGCCGTATCCCCGTACCCGTACCTATGCAACATAGCTCTTCATAAATATCTAGGAACTAAATTCACTTGGCACGTATAATTGCTTCAATGCAATGAAATGCAATATACTGGATGGTAAACAAAGGTTTTTCTATATTTGGATAATACCATGTCTTGTTTTTTAAGTTGGATAAACTTTGGGACCAAGTTTCGACAGAAAATATTCTCTAACCCTTTTTTTTTTTCAAATGTGGTTTGCTTTTTGAAACCTTCTCGTTAGAATAATTTTTACCCAAACTTAAAAACTTTCCAACAGAAAAAACAAACATGATAAAAATAGCTAATTGCTTTTCTAAGATATTGTTGTAAGTGTGACTTAAGGTATGCGATTATAATAAATATTATTAATAGATACTAGTTCATAAAAACAACGATCACTGTAATTGCTTTCGCTTTCGTGAAAGCTTATAGCATGTTTGAAAAACCGTGATTATCTTTATAAATGGAGGCTTGAGTAGAAATAAAGATTTACTGCTTCTGCAGTAGAATTTTCCCATTTCACAATGTCATTTTAACAAGTTCGTCTAAACCAAACCCAAATGCAAGTGCTTAGCCTTATTATACAAGATACGCCTAAATAAACTCTCATCTCCCTGGACCCAATATATATATAACGGTTAAAATACAAGGAGGGCAGGTCCGGAACTGGAGGTTCAGAAGTTGCTGACCATGAAAGGAAGAAACTACTTGGTCTTGTCTTCAATTTTTGTTGACGTTGAGGCAAATGTAACTGGATTTGTTGGATGGTCCTTGACGATTAGGCTGAGCACTTCAGGTCTTGAATAGTGTCCAACCACATCAAAATCAAACTTAGCTCTTGCTATTTCTCCGAGATCTGTGCAAAATTCTCAATAATCACGGTGTAGCATTCAATTTTTAAAGGCAAACTCATATTGGAAAACAAAGAAAATAATTCATATTCAAGAGAGCCAAAGAGACATAATATTAGTCCTAGGTGTGATGATAATGCTGTTTGGTTTCCTTAAGTTCAAATAGAAATTCAACCCCGTTAAGATCATGCTTGGAATAATTTGGTGTTTAAAAATGTCAGAACAGCTGTTATGGGATACTGTTGAGATCATTTCATGGAGATAGATCGAAGGCCATCAGAATTCCTCGGTGCTTGGAGGGTAACAACTTGAAATGGTGGCTCAATGGTGGTTGGTGGTTCATTTCTGTATAGTTCTCAGGGGCTATCATGTTTTTACTACTCCCTCAGTCTCATTATAAGTGTCATTTAATGTAATGCACATTTCTCACAAAAATGATTAGTTATGCTAATTTCTATGATAAAATAATGCGTTATGACTAAAATACACATATACTCCTATTTATGATCAACTCACTACAGTTGTAACTACTTCCACTTAAATGAGGATATTATTGAAAAATAATATAAATATTGTCTTGGTATTCTAAAGTGACAAATAATTTGAGACAGAGAAATATTGCAAACAGAACACTTAATATGAGACGGAGGGAGTATGTTTTTATTGGGGTCATTTTTTACTCTCTGGTTATTTGTGGCCTCCTTTTTGCATGTGTCACAATCTGAGTTTCTGTGCACATTTTGGGATTAGAGGATAGTTTTGGCAAGTACATCAGCTTCTGCATTAATATGCAGGACAATTTTGGAGGGCATGTTGGAATCTCAGGTTCTGTTACATGTTGTAACTGGTTGGGAGGCATTTCTGTTAACAGAAGCTTTTGTGACCATGCTGTTGTTACTCTGTCTCATAAATGGGATGTTGCAACTGGTTTGAAGGATTATAGTTGGTGCACACTTTAAAAAGTGTAGTTCATTTTGCTGGTGTAGCTCATCAAATGGGTTATTGCGGTTGAAAAAATTGTGTTCTAGAGGTTTGGAGGATATGTGGCTGACAATGATATGCTGGTTCGTTTTATTTGGGTTGGCAGATTCGATAATTCTGTTGGCACATAAGTTTGAGTGAGACAATAATTTTCATGAACTCGTTTTGGTTGGTGAGGGAGATTTCTGTTGAAGCCATGGGTTTTTTGTATGGGCAATTGGCTATTTGCAACTGTTTTGGTTTGGAGGTGAAGAAATTGTACATTTGACAAGTTTACAACAGTTACGCAGCAGCACTCAAATCTTATCGGAAGGAGAACTACTGCTGCAGCGTAATTCCCTTTGTCTTGTTATGATTGTTCAAGTGTGTTTTCATTTTATTGCATCAGCTTGCCAAGTAGACCTATTTTGCTTTAATTAGTTTGATTGGCTCATCTTGCTATTGTGCTGCTCATTTTTATCTGATGCAAACTCTCAAACAAGCCTTCAACATTCTGTTTTGGTTTTTTAATTTAATGAAATCTTTTGGCTTATAAAAAAAAAAAAATTTGAAACCCGTTGTTTGATAAATTCTTGAGCCCAACACAGACAACCTCATTACCTCAACGAGGTTCATTAGTTTAGTTGGTTGTTTCTATACGTTATATCAGCTCTTTTTATCTGGGATATAAGATAGATGCATGCAAATTTCCAAGTATGAACTTTCATTTGGTTCCGTTTAAAATATTGACCAAGTGTGTAATGAGGTAATAAACTTGGTCAAATATTAGTGTTTTCATACTAATACAAGTTCAGCCATCCTAATAAGATAAAAAGCCTAAAACACTTAGACTCCGTTTGGGAGGTAGGAGGGGAGGGAAGGGGAGGAAAGGGCTTTGGGAGGAGGGAAGCAGAGAGAATGAGAGAGAAATCTTTCACCTTATTTGAGAGAGTGTTTTTGTAGAAAAAAAAAAGAGAATGCTTATGACTAATAAATTTTTAATTTTGAGAGTAACATAAAAAGATGGAAGGGATTTGAAGAATTTTTTTAAGCCCTCAAAAGCCCTCCTCCAATACATTTTTTGAGTTTCCCCATATTAGGGGGTTTTATTATTATGAAGAAAAATAAACCCCTCATTCAAGGTGGAAGACTATCATTCCTTCCCGAGTTCCCCCATATTAGGGGGTTTTATTATTACGAAGAAAAGTACACCCCTCATTCAAGGTGGGAGACTATCATTCATTCCCATTCCTTTTTCCCAAAGCCCTCCCCTTTTAAACTCCCAAACGGAGCCTTAGAATACTATATCTAATACTTTTAACAGCCCGCTAAAGCTAGTTTGGACATCATCAGACATCAAAGAAAGTAAAAGTCCTTGTAGTTGTAACACAGTTCAAGCAGAAGTGCAAATATCAACGAACAATGACATACCTAGGTCTGCTGAGATCAGTGCCTCCCCCTCATAATTCGGTCCAGCCAAAACAGCCCCAGATGGTGATATAATGACACTACCCCCAGCACATACAACAGAATCTGGTGTTAGGTCCTCTTCTGCACCTGCAAAAACATACTCTGGAGGGGGTGGGTAATCCTTCCTCCTACAGAACTGGTTTGCTGACAAAACGAAACATCCACCTTCAAGTGCAATATGTGTCATTGATGCTTGCCACACATCCCTGCCATCAGCTGTGGGTGCACAATATATTTCCACACCTGTTAAAAACAAAGCCCCATAGACTTAGCAAAACATAACATAACACTGATGTAAACAACCAGCTCCAGTACAGGCATAAGCAATTTCTAATGCTATTATGCAATGTTGATCATTTCAAAATAGTATGTGTAATAGGAGGATAAAAATTCAGTGTAAAAATTCAAACCTTTAGCATACATTGCTGTCCTCAATAGTGGCATCTTGTTCTCCCAACATATGGCAGCACCTATTTTTCCAATTTGAGTTTCAAACACTGGAATGGTTGATCCATCCCCAAATCCCCAGATAACCCGTTCCAGTGCTGTTGGCATGAGTTTCCTGTGCTTTCCTAGGTAATGACCTTGAGAATCAAAGAAGAGAACGGTACAGTAAAGTGTGTAGCCATCCCTCTCTATCACCCCCATCACTAGATGTACCTTATACTTCCCAGCCATTGCTGCCAATCTATCCACTTCTGGACCTACAGAAATAAGTACAATGTTTGTTAATGGAAAGTGTGTGCTAACAGCCTCTTGGATCTTTTAAACTCAATGAGTGAAAATTTTAGAGATGAAATTTTCACATGAAAAACTCATCCCTGGATTTGCCCCCTCCAAATTTAAGGTGACATAAAATTGATTCTTAGGGTCAGTTTGATATGGAGATGAAGAAAAGAAGGTAAAAAGAATAATAGATAAGTTTTATTAATAAATTTTAAAAAATGTATAAAAAATAAAAATTCGTTCATAAAATTTTCACCTCAATTTTTATATCATACCAAACTGACCTTTACATTCTTAATTTTCGGATTGAATAAAGTAATGTCAACAGAGAGTACCAAAAAAAAAAGGGTAATGTCAGCAGACTATTATCCTTTGTGTTCGTAAAAATAAAAAAAACCAGTTGCTAGTAACCCAACAATGAGAGTCAGGATACAATCAAGTGGTCAAACTTCTACATTTACCTAAAAACTAAAATGCATCAAAGGGAGTTGACAGGTAAAACAAAATTTTAACACGGAATGAAAGATCATACATTTAATAAATTACATTAATATATTAAAATTGTATATAAACAAGTAAAAATAACACAAATAGACAAAACGCCTTTAAAATAACAACTTACAATTAAATGAATCCTAACACAATTGTTCTACTTGTTAGATCAGAATCTCAGTATATAATTACTGTCAGTATGGTTATTAAACTCTTGTAAGCAGTATAGTAATAAATTTGTGACCCATCATCATAAAAAACAATGAAAAATTGGCAAGTGATATCATTAAGGATTAAAAATAAAATGTATTTTTGTACCAAAAAAAAAAATTTAAATAAAATGTAGTATTTTACAAAATTGTTAAAAAGTTTTGTTGTTAACATACAGTAACTGTAATTCATTGAATTTAGTTCTTACCAGGCACATCAATGGCTGCTGAATGATACTTCCTGAACTCTTCTCTACCCTTGGCCGTGCGGTTTCCAATAGAAACACCAAAAACGGAACCACGCGGATAGCCACCCACAAACGCTTCTGGAAACACGACAAGCTGGGACCCATACCCAGCGGCTTCAGCCAGTAATCTCTCAGCCTTATCTGCCACCAAAATACTCACAAATCAGAAACCAATAATCCAATGCTCTCATTTTACTTCACCTAAGAAACAACATCGTAGCCAACTCAAACTAAAAGACGATCACCATAGAACCAATAAAGGGCACTCAACAAAACAAGCAATCAAACCAAAAGATTTTCACCTGAAGCCCCAAAAGGTGACCGATCAAAAGGGCAAAGGTGGAATTTTTTTAAAAGAAAAACAACAATTAATTATATTGGATGAATTACAGAGGGGATGTAAAATGGACCTAAAGTGGCGGGAGTGTCGTAGAAGATGGTGGAGGCCTGAACAACGGTGGCACGGACAGTGGGCGCGTTGAAATCGGAACCCATGTCGACCTCGGCGAACACTGGCCCATCGTTGATAGTTGGAGGAGTTGTTATCAGTGCCATGTCTTTCAAGTCTCTTCTTCTCAGTCTCTCATTCTTCTTTTCTGGACGAAGTAGACTATTTATATGAAAAAGGGACAAATGTTTTTTTTTTTATTAATTTTGTTTTAACTTCGAAATGATTGTCCCAAAATTTGTTTTCAGAATATAAGTTTTTTTTTAATTTTATATAAATGTTGAAAATACTAGTTAAACAATTTTTAATATAATAAATACATCAATTTTCTAAAGGCATTCGTTAGCCTTCTATGCTCCTAATTTACGTAAAAAGTTTAGAAATTAATTTGACTTATGGATGAAATATTTGGCTTAAGGACATGGAACAAAAGTTAATTTCATTCTGTAGAAAGTAATAAAACAAACATTAAATTGATATTAAACTTTTTCGTTTTACGTATAACAAATAATTTTTGTTTTGATTATTTCCTATTTGTTTTTGGGAAAAAGAATGAGAAAGTGAGTATTAAAAAACGAGTTTTTATTATTTAAAAATAATATAAAAGGTAATGTGTAAATAACGTCAGCCATAAAAAGTTTAGACATTAATTTGATTTATGGATGATATGTTTACCTTAGAAAACATAGAATAAAAATTATTTTCATTGTTTAGAAAGTAATAAAACAATAATTAAATTGATTTTAAACCTTTTCATTTGGATTTTAATCGTTTTTGTTTAGGGAAAAAATGAGAAAGCAAGTGTTAGGAAAACACGTTTTATTTGTTATTAAAAATGTTAGTTGTGTAAGTATAAGATAGATTATTCCATATGCAATAAGAGTTTAAAGGATACACACTTTCAGTGTAAACCAATTTTACACAGACATCTAATAAGAGTTCGATATTTTGCCATGCCATCCACTTTTGTAACCGTATTTTAAAAATAAATACGAAATAATGAATTCTCATTGAATGTCTGTGTAAAACTTATTGACACTGCTGCTCCTATTTCTCATGCAATAATTAGGTTTACGTAAAAATTACATTAAAATTATTGTGTGTGTAATGGATTGGAATTTTCAGGTCTCGCCACTTTAAGTTGACACATGTAGTCAATGATAAAAAATTGAACTACTACCCCCGTCCCTCAATATAGGGTCTGTTTGGCAAGGTGTAACACCTCGCATAATTTAATTATTTAGCTTTATTAATTTAGGTATTTATATGTTTTAAATTGATGGTTGATTAATTAAATTTGGAGTTGTTTGTTAAAATCTAGGTGTGTATATGTAGTAAAGGTAATTTGAGAGTTTGAGTTAAAAGAAAGGGTAATTGGGTATTTTACCTAAGCTAAGATACGGATAGGATGGTTCACACATATTTTTCTCTTCCCTTCTTTCTTTCCCTCACACCCTTAGCCCCATTTTCTCTCCCTCTCTCGTGTTTTCTCTGCAGAAAGAAAAGTAAAAGAATAAATAAGGAAAAAAGGAGGAAGAAAAGGAAAGGAATGGTTAGGGTTTAAGGGAAAAGAGAGATTAGAGTGAGATTTGTGTAACTTCTTCAATTCTTGCACTAAATAGAAGGTTGGAGCTGAGTTTTAAGCTTTTGGTTGAAGAATTGAAGTTGCCCTAGGCTTGAAAAAGGGGGAGCTCGAGTTGGAGAAGAAGAGGAGAAGAAAATCAAGGTTTTCAACCTCCATAGCTCAAGCTTTTGAAGCTTATTGGTGAGTTCTTCTCACTTAGTGGTTGGGCACCCATAAGACCCACCTTTAGGGTTCCATTTTCCTTTGTGTTATTGTGTGTTTTTCTTGATTCTTGATGGGGTTAGGGAAAGCATGATAAGGGAAGTGGATATTCATGAGTAAATGATTTTTATAATGTGTTGAATCATGTTTTATTGTGATTTTGATGTGTCATGAGTTGCTCTTGATCATGTTTATGAGTTTAATCCTTATTTTTGAGTCCTCATTTGTGTTGGATTTGACTTGGGTTGAGAGAAGTTGAAGATTGGAATGGGAAAAAAGCAGAAAAATGTATTTTCTACATAATTCTGCAAAACGCGCGTGACGCCCGCCCCAAGCGTGCAGAAACAGAAGGCAGGAGCAAAGATGCGCGTGACGCGTGCCCCAGGTGTGCACGAAGCGCGGAGAAACGGAAAGGAAAGATCAAGCACGCGTGACTCGCATGCGAAGCGCGTCCTGCGCGCGCAGAAACAGAACCACAGGGTTCTGGCGCTATGTAGAAATGTGTCATTTTCACATTTTAAGGGCTTTTAAGGTCATGAATACTTGTTTTTAGTGTTCTAAACCCTAAGAGATTAAAGGGATATCATAAGAATCCCTTAGAAAAGTTATTAGAACATAAGTTTGTTTGAAAGCTTAGAGATTAGGTATGAGGACTATTGAATTTATAATGGTTCTAATAAGATAGTTGTACAATGCGGGGTAAAGCTCAGTGGTCAATTTATACCCAGTGGTAAATATTTGGTTGTGCAAATAATAGTTCAGTGCGGGGTAAATCCCAGTGGTCAATTTATACCCAGTGGTAAATCCTTGACTGTTATAGAAGAGTTATGAGTGCAGAGCGGTTGTACCCACTAGTGCACGAAACGGATAATAATCGGGGATTGGCTTCTTTTTTTTTTTTTTTTTTTTTTTTCTGTAACACACCTTTTTCTTTTATTTACCAATCTAGCATACTTTTTAATTTAAGCACCAAAATAGCACACATTTTATTATGTTGAGAAAGTGCTGTTGAAGGACTCGATTTCCCATCAGTGTTTTATTTTTCGTTTTTCTTTTCTTTTGTCTAGAAATCGGTCCTGGAGGACCCGATTTCCCATCTTTTTTTTTGTTTTTTTGACAGAACGTTTTGCTTTCAATTTGTTTTTTCTTTTTATTTTTATTTTAATTATGTGGTGGTTTAGGGTTTTGTGTGGTGGTTTAGGGTTTTGGTTAATTATTTTAATTGTTAATTATTTAAATTAGTTAATTAATTAATATAGTTAATTTAAAAAATAATATTGGCCTAAATAATTGTTTTAATTATTTAAATTTATTTATTTATTTTTGCTAGTTAATTAAATATTAATTGTTTTTAATTAAATTAGTGTTTGTATTTTTTTATTTAATTAACTAATTATTAAAATAACTAAAAATATAATTTGAAGGTAATTAACTCAAACTGATTAAAAATTAAAAATACCGATACGAAAGGGGTACAAATACAAACACAAACGAGACAAATTTTTTACTGTTGCTCATGAGCTCTAGAACGGTTTGGATACTTATTCTTGCTATGTCCCTCATCTCGACACAGTCCACATTTCTTGGGGTGACGATTGTTTTCCCTTTGATCCATCTCGGTACGAATACGTGTGGATTGTGGACGACCTTTTGGATCTCTCCGCATGGCTGGATTGTGGCACAATTCAACTCCATTGTATTTTGGCCAATATGATTCGTGAGGCACCGGTTGGAACTCTTCGCGGTAAACTTTGAAAACATATTGTAACGTGTACTAGGGAGGCAAATATGTCATGTAGTCGTGATGAACATGGGAACGAGCAGCGATGACATGTGAACATAGGTAGTGTAGTGCCTGGAATTCGCCACAGTCACACCACTGTTTTTCCAGATCTACTTTGAATGACCCTGTAGGTCGACCTGATTGGGGGCGTCTCAACTCCTTAACTGTGAAAATACTTTGTTCTTGGTTGAAAATGTGAACTTGGTGAGAGTTGGACATTCCCCGCTCTGTCTCAAGTTTTTCGATGACTATGTCTGTATAAATCATGCCGGATGTCATCATTGCTTGGGCCTGTCTCCCCCTTTCGACGAATTTTGCATTCAACCTGTGATAGGTTGATCGAACCAACGAAGTGATTGGTAGATTGCGCGTCCCCTTTAATACATTATTGATGCACTCAGCAAGGTTAGTCGTCATGTGCCCCCAACGCCGCCCTTCATCCCATGCTTGGAGCCATTGTTCCTTTGGGATGTTGTCAACCCACCTGACGGCTTCTTTGCTCCATTCACTGATTTCACTCTTGTAGTATGCGATTCCCGGTTGAGTCATTGAGTATCCTGAAGAGTTTGAAGGAACAAAAGTCAAGGTTGGTAACGATACAATAAAAACAAAAAAATAAGTATCGATGTATATGAAAGATATATTAACCCATATTGATGACACTTTTTTTCATGTCCGCATTCTTGAAAGTCCTCATAAAGTTTTGTGAGATGTGACGAATGCAAAAGACGTGATGCCAATTACTGTCTAGGCACCGAACGACACTTTTTATTGATTTATGTCTATCCGAAATCAAGCAAAGGTCAGGCTGGGGTGTGACCCACATTCTCAAGTGTTGGAGGAAGAAAAACCATGCATCTGCCGTTTCACCCTCCACAAGGGCGTATGCTATAAGAATGGGTTGATTCCTCCCATCCTGAGCAATTGCCATCAAGAGTGTCCCTCGATACTTGCCATACAACCATGTTCCATTAACTGAAACAACGGGTTTGCAGTAAGGAAACCCATTGATGCATTGTTGGAAGGTCCAGAAGAGTCGATGGAAGGTAGCCTTGCCATGAACTAGTTGGCCATGTTCGTAGAAAGGCACTGTTTGCCAATCAACAATAGTGCCTGGAACATAAGTTTTCAAAGCGAGGATAAACTGTGGAAGCTCTTTGTATGATTCCTCCCAGTTCTCGAATATCTTTTCAACAGCCTTTTGCTTTGCCATCCATGCCTTCCTGTACGTAGTGGTATATGTGTATTTTGATCGTATGTGTGCAATCAATACCGAAACTGGTATTGTTGGATCTTCCTTTACCAGCTGTAGGATGCTTTCACAAATAAGGTCTGAAGATAGCAGATGGTGATCTTGTGAAAGCCGTGTTGTTGCACAAGTATGCGGTGCTTCCAGCTTTCGGATCTCCCAAACCTGCATTTTTTGGCGATATGCAAATCGACATCTCCACATGCAATTGTCGTTGTCACAACAAATAATCCATCTGTCTTGATTGGAGTACTCTACTTTGAAGTTCAGGAATTTGTTAAGATGGTATTCTTTTATGGCATATTGGGCCATTTCTTTTGTGAGAAATCTCATCCTAACTTGTAGGTTGGAAGGGTCCGGAACAAGGTACATGGGGTTGCGGGACATAGGATGGCCAAATTCGTCGTCTAAGTTATCCACCTTGTCGGAGGTCACATTGCAAAAATGCGAGGGTAGGTCGTAAAACTGATGGGCTGTCGAGGGACCTCCACTGGATTCCATATCTTCATCGCCGGCGCCTACATGTAGCCCAAGAAGGTCATCTTCGTTTTCACTAAAGTCACCGACTTCTTCGTTGTGGACACCAGCTACAACACTGATGGGAATAGGATCAACTGCGTTGTTAAGATCAATTGTGGTGTTAAGATCAACGCCCTGAGTGGATGGTGTTGGGCGATAGGTTGATGAAGAAGGCATGGAGTGAATGTGGGGTTGTGTTTCAGTAAAAAGTGGAGTGAATTCTTGTGTAGGGCCACTGAGGTCTATGGGTTCAGAATATGGTGGCTCGGCTTAGGTGTCGTCATTAAGAGCATCTACCAGCTCTGCATACACTTCAGCGGTAAAAACATCAAGGCGTTTATAGGCCCTGAACATGTTAAACATCATTTGTACGTCATCATCTCCTACAAGATCTAATGACTCATACCAATGATATCCCTGTGCAAGAGCTGTAGGGTATCGATAAATAAGTTCGACCACCCTCCTTGTATTGTCTGATTGCATCTTCGTCTGGATTTTTTGTATAAGTTGATGCAATTTCATGTTTGTCTTCACTTAGAGCAAGGTTGTATGGTTGCATGCAACGACCACACCTTCTGTATCAGCCCTGTCATATCGTAATAGACAGATAGAAATAGCTCTGCTGGAGGCATGATTTAGGTAGGGAATGGATATGAACGTGTTAACTTAGGTTATGAGTGTATGAGCAAAAGTGGTGAAGTGTTGGTGTAATTCTTAAGATAACAAGACTACCTATTTATAAAGTTAGGGGAAATTCTAAACGAGAATGAGATGGGGAGGGTGCACTTCAAGTGTAGGTTGGGATAAGTGTGGACTCGATTTCTGTACCTTTTTTTTTGGTTTTTTTTTCCGGGATGGATCAACTCCTTAACTGTAAAAAAAACAAGAAAAAAACAATGTTCAGAAATCGGGTCCTCTAGGACCGATTTCTCAACTAAAAATAAAAAATAAAAAATAAAGAAGTACAGAAACCGGGTCCTCCAAGGCCGATTTCTAGACAAAATTTAAAAAAAACAATGAAGAGAAATCGGTTCCTCTAAGGGAACCTTCTCAACAGAAAAATAAAAATTGTGCTACATAGGTAATTAAAAGAAAAAGTGTGCTACAGTGGTGGTTAAAAGAAAAAGGTGTGCTAGTTGAAAGAAAAAAGCCGGAGGAGGGTGCTCCGATCAGAGTGTTGTCCCTTGTGACAGAAAAAAGGAATGGAAGAGGGTGCTCCGATCCCTTTGTGATAGAAAAGCAATGGAGGAGGATGTTCCGATCAGAGTGATGTCCTTTGTGACAAAAAAACAATGAAGGAGGGTGCTCCGATCAGAGTGTTGTCCTTTGTGACAGAAAAAGAAATGGTACTGTTTTTGAGTCAGTGGGACTTGATGCATCTGTCTTGACTTGATTCACTGAGTGACATCTTTATAAAATAAATAAATAATTATTAAATTGGCTTAAATATAAAATTGGTCTCCCAAAAATTTGTAAAGTTTGTTTTTAGTCCCTCAAAAAAATCTGCAAGTTTTTAGTCTACGCTTATCCCAACCTATACTTTAAGCGTATTAAATTCATGTTCAATGTTTTATTTATAATGTGACAAAATTAAAATGGAAACGTGACAATTTTATGTAACATTATGTGATTCTTCAATTATTCAGCCGTGAGGAAGTGCAGGAAGTGCAGGATTCAATTATGCATAAAAAAACAAAAGTGTCAATATTGCCTCCACTATTCACATCACATGGCAATCTTCAACGTGATTCTTCAATTATGCACCCCTTATTATGCAATGTAAGAAAAAAACAAAAGCTCACTGGATGTTGCATATTATATGCGCTATATTATATTCATTATTCTTACATGCTATGATTCTTCAACGTGATTCTTCAATTATGCACCCCTTATTTTTGTTGTTTATTATGCACCCCTTATCCCATTCTACACACACTTAACATCACTACCCCTTATATTCGATAAATACCAACACTCTTCATAGTTCATCACACACACATTTTTCATCACTTCTCTTCTGAATCACTTCAGTGCTTTATTTCGTTCTAAAAAACACCCACACTCAATGGCCCTACTAAGAAACCAACTCTATCATAGATCATCACAAAGAGGTTCATTGGTAAGTGATCTTAATTGTTAGTTATTCATTGTATTTTTATACTCGTCCTTTATCATCTTGTACTAACGAATTTGATTCAACTTGTAGAATCTGATTGACTGTCACCATCTAAGTGTAGAGGAACCAAACCCAGTATTGGTTCCATACTTGCAACAAGCTGGGTTTTCAACTATTGCAACTTTGGGATTTTGTAAGGTGGACAAGGCATTGGTGACAGCTATGGTAGAACGGTGGAGGGATGAAACACATCCGTTTCATCTTCCAACTGGAGAATGCACAATAACTCTAGAAAATGTTACGCTACAGCTAGGTTTGCCGGTTAACGGACGACCGGTCACTGGACCTGGTATGTTTAGATGGCATGAGGTATGTGAAGAACTTTTGGGTGAAGCTCCTCCAGCCAGTCAAATGGTGGGACAATGTGTCAAAATCAAATGGCTGAAGGATAGATTTGCCATTATACCGCAAGATCCAACAGAGGAATAACTACAATTCTATTGCAGAGCATACATTTTATGCTTGATCGGGGGGTCTTGATGCCAGACAAATCAGGCAATAGAGTACACCTAATGTATCTACCCAAATTGAGAGATTTTCAATGCATTGGACTCTATAGCTGGGGCTCAGCCTGTTTGGCAAAACTCTACAGAGAAATGTGTCGTGCAACTGCACCATCATATACTTGTATGGGTGGATGTACGTTACTGCTACAGTCTTGGGTATGGTACCGCATGCCATTCATTGCACCACAATGCAACCGTACACCATCATTTCCACTAGCAAAACCGTAAATAAAAACTATTACGTAAAAACTCATTACACTTCTATTGATTATACTATACTAACTTATAAATGCATATGTCTTTTACTAGATGGAGTGGCGGGGGAATGAGTTATACCGGAACACCTCACGGTGACATTACCGGTTACAGATCACATATAGATCACATGCAAAGACATCAAGTTAAAAATTTCATTATTCAACACATTCACTTATACATTGTGCAACCAATTACCTTTTCAGATTGCTAACGTAGCTTAATTTTGCAGTTTATGTGGATGCCCTACAGAGATCTTCTTGACCAACTACCAGAAGCAGCATTCAGGGATTCTGGAATATGGACTGCCAACACCGCATTAATATGTTTCCAGAATGTAGAATGACATCAAACAGACAGAGTCAAGCTCCAGTTTGGTCTTTTGCAGGAAATACCAAATGAACCTGTAAATATGGATGCACAAAACAGTGTGGACATGCGAGGCAATCAATATGAAAACTGGAAAGATGTACATGCTGAGTGGATCCAACTTTGGATGGAACGCAGACGTCGGGTGCTTACGGGACAACCAATCCATGGTCATGTGTTGCTCACTAATGAGTATATGGTGTGGTTGAGGTCTAACTCGAACCTATACCTATCAATTCTGCCACAACTGCGAGACCCACGGGGTAGTGTTCATGAAGAGTCAGATGTTGGGCCTAGCATGCCCCCCAACCAACCCAACGACGTGCTCGACGTAATACGCGTTGAGAGCCCATCCCCAGGACCCCAACAACCATAGAATATGAAGACCAAGAAGGGCCCCGACACTCATTTTCTTTCACGCCAACACACTCAAAACCGCCGTGCCATTCATTTGCCTTTACACCAACCCAACAAGATGCTCCTCAACATTATGACGCTCGTCGACACTCTATCGGTTCCAGCGACGACGATTTTGTGAGCAACTTGTTTGGTGTCAGGATGGATACGCCAGCGTCGGTTCAGTATATGAACAATTTGTACTCATTCGGTGTTCCATCGTTTCCCAACCAAGCGGATGCTAGTTCTTCAATGAATACAACAAATGTTGATCTCAATGAGGCATTGCATCAAGAAGAGCAACCCACCACTATTGAGGAAGAACAGCCTACCCGACCACCTCGTCGACGGATACTTCCTGCACGTAACCGGAGACCTCCGCGATGTGGGACTGAGCATCATTTTGGAGAATAATTTAATTTAATATTTATATATAATTGTCATAAAATAATTAATGTTAATGACAATTTTTAATTATTTAGGCCAATGTTATTTTTTAAATTAACTATATTAATTAATTAACTAACTTAAATAATTAACAATTAAAATAATTAACCAACACCCTAAACCACCACACAAAATTCTAAACCACCACATAATTAAAATAAAAAGAAAAAGAAAAAGAAAAAACACATTGAAAACAGAACGTTGTGTCAAAAAAAAACAAGGAGGGAAACCGGGTCCTCCAGGACCGATTTCTAGACAAAAGAAAAGAAAAATAAAATAAAACACTGATGAGAAATCGGGTCCTTCAAGATCACTTTCTCAATATAACTAAATGTGTGCTATTTTGGTGCTTAAATTAAAAAGTATGCTAGATTGGTAAATAAAAGAAAAAGGTGGGTTACAAAAAAAAAAGCCTCGGGGATTTTACACCGGTTATGTATATAACAGGTGTAAAATATGACGCGGTGGCATTTTTAAAATTTTTGCGTTATTTTTTCACACCGGTTATATACACAACCGATGTAAAAAATGACGCGGTGGATATTAACAGTTACCGCGTAATATTTTAAATCGGTTGTACTTATAACCGGTGTAAATTATCTAGGATTCCACACCGGTTATATGCACAACCGGTGCGAAATATTAATTTTACACTGGTTAAAATTGTAACCGGTGTTAAATCCCTTTTATATATTCATGCCATTTGATAGAGATTCACTTTCTCTCTTCTTCCAAAACCCTCAGTCTCTGCGAAAACGACTGACACCACCATTTTCACTCTCTGTCACAACGAACCACTCTCTGTCACGATGAACCTCCACCTTCCTCAGGCCGCCATTACGTTTTCCGTTCATCAATCCCTAGTAAAGCTTTGTCTCTCTTGTTTTTGGTCTAATGTTCGTTCTTCTTCCTCGTTTTCGTTGTCCTTCTTTATCTCACCGTCTCTCTCGAGTGCTGTGACTATCGCCATCGTAAAGGAGCTCGCATTTAAAGGAGCTCGTGACTTTCGCCTCCTTCTCTCATTTCTGTTGCCACCGTTAGTGCAGATTTGGCAGACATTGCTAAGTTTCTGGGTATTACGATACTTTAGATACAGAATCCATTCAAGTAGTCTCTGTTGTATTTCTGGGTGTTTTTGACTTATTTTGACTTATACGTGTTTATGTACAAAACTGATATACTTTATATTTCTTTGTTGTTTGAAGCTTTTGCATTTTTGAATGGTTCCTTATTTAATTTATGTTAAGCCTTAGTTTCCCGTTTGAGATTCAATAAAATATTTTCGTGTGTACTGGGAATGGTACCGCTCATTTTATTGAATTGTCCAAGTAGGATAGTTTGGGAAGAAACTTTTTCTTTTGTTTGGTTAATAGTTAGTCTTTAAATCTTTTATCTAATACATGATGAAATTTCAGATCGCTACATTTCCTATTGTTTTTGGGTGCATGCTTGATCGTGGTGGATGTCACCACGTTTGGATTGTTTACTTGGAGACCAATGGGAAATGCTGCCGAAATTTCGTCAGGTATAAGATATAAGGATTTAACGACTAACTATTAACCAAATGAAGAAAAAGTTTCTTCTTGAATGGGATAGGTTCATACCAAATATACAGAGATATGTTGTATTGTGGTTAAAGGGTCCTGAAGTGGTGATTGTGTTCATTAAATAAGTGTGTGTTTACTTTTTTTTTTCTAGAACGTAGCTATGGATCGTAGTTGGATGCAAAAAAAATCAATTAACCGATGAGTATAAGAATGGAGTGTCAGAGTTTCTAAAACATTCTGAAACAAAGCTTTCTAATAGTAATGAAAAATTTTATTGTCCTTGTGTTAAGTGTTCGAATACGGCACCTCTAAAAGTTGAAGACATACGTGAGCACCTTGATGTCTTTAGTATTTGCCAGAGTTATACAACATGGACATGACATGGTGAAGTGTTAGACACACCAAGTGTGTCGAAAAGAGAGGAAGTTGAGGTAGATATGGGCGATCGACTAGAGGACATGATTCGTGATATTGAACCAGATTCTTTTAAGTGAGCACATGTGTACGATACTCTATGTAGTGACAAGGATCAACCATTGTATCCGGGTTGCACAAATTTCACACGGTTGTCAGAGGTTTTGAGGATATTTAATCTTAAGGCGATACATGAGTGGATTGATAAAAGCTTCGCCGAATTGCTGGAGTTGTTGAAGGACATGCTTCCAGAAGGCAACACATTGTCGAACCATAACTACGAGGCAAAGAAGATATTATGTCCGATAGGTGTGGAGTATAAGAAAATACACGCTTGTCCCAATGACTATATATTATACTGGAAGGAGAATGAAGACAAAGAAATATGCCCTAAATGTATGAAATCACGATACAAAAAGAAGGATGGTGATGATGGTTGTGATGTCACCTCAAAAGGTCCTCCTGCGAAGGTGTTATGGTATCTTCCAATTATTCCAAGGTTTACACGATTGTTTGCCAATGTAAAAGATGCAAAGAATATTAGATGGCATGCAGATGAGAGGAAATTTGATGGGAAGTTTCGTCATCTGGCTGATTCTTTGCAATGGAAAAGACTTGATTCTTTGTTTCCGGATTTCGGCAATGACCCAAGAAATCTGAGGCTTGGACTTTCTACGGATGGAATGAATCCATATGGTAGTTTAAGTAGTAACCATAGTTCATGACCTATTCTCTTGGTTATTTATAACCTATCTCCTTGGTTGTGCATGAAGCGTAAATATATTATGTTATCTATGATGATATCCGGACCAAAACATCCAGGAAATGACATAGATGTTTATCTAAGTCCCTTGATTGAAGACTTGAAAATATTATGGGAGGAAGGCATTGATGTTTTTGATGGGTATTCCAATGAAAATTTCAAGATGCATGCCATGTTATTTTGCACCATAAATGACTTTTCAACTTACGGGAACTTGTCTGGGTATAGTGTTAAAGGGCATAAAGCTTGTCCTAGATGTGAAGAAGGCACATGCTACCATCAATTGCAATATGGAAGGAAGATTGTTTATCTTAGGCATCAGAGATTTCTCAGACGTAATCACCCGTATCAGAGTTTAAAAAAGGCTTTTAATGGTCGCCAGGAGAATGGAGTTGCTCTAAACGACTTAACGGGGGAAGAAGTTTATGAACAGGTGAAGAACATCAATGTTAGTTTTGGAAAGAAATAAAAGAAGTCTACTGAAAAAAAACATATGGAAGAAGAGTCAGTTTTCTTTGATCTTCCATACTGGTCGAGTCTTGAAGTGAGACACTGTATTGATTTGATGCACGTGGAGAAAAATGTTTGTGATAGTCTAATCGGTACGCTTCTCAACATCAAGGGCAAGACAAAGGATGGTTTGAATGCTCGTCTAGATCTGGTTGAGATGGGTATAAGAGAATAGTTAGCTCTAGAGCCAAGAGGTAACAAGACATATTTCCCACCAGCATGTCATGCCTTGTCAAAACAAGAGAGAAGAAGCTTTTGCGACTGTCTATGGGGCGTGAAAGTGCCATAGAGCTACTCTTCAAATGTCAAAAGTCTTGTGTCAATGAAAGATCTCAAACTACTTGGCTTAAAGTCTCACGATTGCCACGTCTTAATGCAATAACTACTACCAATGGCTATTCATGGCATCTTGCCAAAAAAGGTTCGGCATGCCATAACTAGATTGTGCTTATTCTTCAATGCTGTCTGTAGTAAAGTGATTGACCCTCATGAGTTGGACGACTTGGAAAATGAGGCTTTTATTATCTTGTGTCAGTTGTAAATGTTTTTTTCCTCCCTTGTTTTTCGATATCATGGTTCACTTAATTGGTCATCTAGTGACGGAGATTAGAGTGTCTGGCCCCGTTTATCTAAGGTGGATGTACCCTGTCGAACGATACATGAAGATCTTGAAAGGGTATGTGAAGAATCCATACCGTCCCGAAGCATCTATGTTGAAAGGTACATCACAAAAGAATCCATTGAATTTTGTACAGACTACTTATCAGAAGCAGAACCTGTAGGGATTCCCAAGTCTCGTCATGAGGGAAGATGTGACGGTAAGGGTACATGAGGTCTAAAGGTTAAGAAAATGGGTCGAGCGGAAGTGATGCAGGCACATTTGTACATATTGACTGATGAGGTTGAGCCATACTTGTCTACTCACAAATCCATTGTCAAGGCCAAAAACCCTCACAGGAACGAACAATAGGTGTTGAAAGAGCATAACAAGACATTCCTAAACTGGTTTAAACCACATATGATGAATGATGATACTGCTTTTGATGACATAAAATGGCTAGCACATGAGCCAAGCTTTAATGTCTTATGTTGGAGTGGGTACGATATAAATAAATTTTTGTTTTATACAAAGTCACAAGATAACAAGAGTACCGTGCAAAACAGTGGGGTTACGGTCATGGCTTCTGCAATGCACTTCTCTAATTCAAAGGATAAGAACCCTGTTCTGGTATCCATAGCTTACTTTGGGGTCATTGAAGAGATTTGATAGCTCGATTATTGTAACTTTAGAGTGCATGTGTTTAAATATAAGTGAGTTAACAGTAACAGTGGTGTACAAACTGATGAATTAGGATTTACATTGGTTGACCTTGACAAGATAGGTTATACGGACGATCCATTCATCATAGGATTCCACGCCAAACAAGTATTTTATGTCAAGGATCCCTTTAGCAATAGGTGGTCTGTGGTGCTCCAAAGAAGAAACATGCATCAGAGTGATGAAAATGAAAATTCATCTGTAGATATTTATGACACTGCTTTCTCAACACAAAGACATTCTTTCACTGATGAAAATGAAGTGGACGATGTATAGGCCACTTGTGATGATCATCAAGAAGGGATATTAGAGGAGAAATGATCAAGTAAGACTTTTTAGGTTAATATTTGTTTGTTATTTGGAACATTATAATATTTTGGCTAAATTGCACTTTTGTCCCTTAACTTTTTTTTAGTTTTCAATTTCGTCCCCTAACTATTTAAGTTTTCATTTAGGTCCCTTAAGTTACGAAAGTTACTTCAATTTTGTCTTTTTTTCATTTTAGACGAATGACCATTTGACACCTGGAATAAAAAAATGAAAAATTAAATGGAAATCACCTACATGTCGAATGATCATTCGTCTAAAATAAAAAAAAATGAAAAAAGGATGAAATTGAAGTAACTTTCGTAACTTAAGGGACCTAAATGAAAACTTAAATTGTTAGGGGACGAAATCGAAAACTAAAAAAAAAGTTAAGGGACGAAAAGTGTAATTTAGCCTAATATTTTTGTTAATACATGATATGCATGTTTGTTATTTGTTAATCATTTATAGTCTGACTGATATATTATTTTTTTGTCTATACAGGCATCATGCATGGATGATTCTTCAGCATCCTCTCCTACGTACGAGGTTTAGGACTAGATGTATATGTAGATATTTATAGCACTACCTTCTTTGTACATTGTTTATTTATTGTTTATATATATATATATATATATATATATATATATATATAGCTTAACTTTGTTTATATGTATATTTGATATATATGATTATAGATTAAATTTGATAGCTTTAAATGGTTTGAATTTTGGGCACATATTTGGTGCCAATTCTGCTGCCAATTCTTGGCAAATTTATTGTCTGTTTATTGTCATTTAGAAAGCCTCTGGGCAGGATTGTATAAAAATAAACTGAAAAACAAAAAAAAAGTGTTCCTTTTACGGCGGTTATCCAAGAAATCGGTTTAAAAGAGAAACCTTCAACACCGGTTTTTTTACATAATAGGTGTAAAAGGTTAGTCTTTTACACCGGGTATTGTTAAAACTGGTGTAAAAAAGTCCTTTAAAAAAATAAAAAATAAATAGAAATTGACATTTTACATCGGATATATAACCGGTGTAAAATGCCTCATTTTACGCCGGTTAAATAACCGGTGTAAAAACTCCAACATATCGGGAGCATCTACACCGGTAAGAAAACCGGTGTAAAATGTCAATTTTAATCGGTGTGAAATCCTCCCTCTGCACTATCTTGGTCACTGTGCGGTAACGACACGTCCTGACTGTTACAAATAGTTATACAAAGCGGTTGTACCACTGTTTCCAAATGATACGTCCCGGCTGTTACTCAAAGGATTACAAGTGCAGAGCGGTTGTACCACTGTGCGGTAACAACACGTCTCGGCTGTTACAAATAGTTGTATAGAGCGGTTGTACCACTGTTACCAAACGATATGTTTCGGCTGTCACGAGAAATCCTTGATGTGTGAGATTGTCATGTTGCTTTAATGTTTTTAATGAAATGTTATTGTGATTGTGGCGAGTATTGGTGAGAGGTCCGTGAAGGACTCATTGAGATTTTTATAATCTCATCCCTTCCTCTTTTGTTTTCAGATAAGCAGGCACCGGAAGATTAGGAGAAGATTCTAGAAGTTTATAGTTTATAGTTTATATTAGTTTAACATTGTACTTGACTCTTTTTGTTATTAAGAACAAAGATTGACCTTGTAATTTGTATTTCCTAAGCTTTGGACTTGGATGATGTTGTAACTTCTAATTCTTAGACTTATGAAATAGATTAAAGTTTGGACTTTTATTTCATTAATCAAGTTTAAATTTTTAGTAATTCATGTGCTGTAATGTAAATTTTCTTATTTCAATTATTATTGGAGTACGAGCATTACACAAGGCCAATCCGTTAGCTTATAGCGGATAAGCTTATAGGAAGAAAGTATATGTGTTTGGTAACCATGAGCTTAATTATAACGTTTTTTTACTAGCTTATAGCATTTTTTCATATGCTACTTGAAGTAATGTTGGAGTTTATAGCTTATAGCGTTTTATTTTTCTCTCTTTTTTACCCTTATTGTTTTAATTAATTTTTTTTTGTTTATCCTTCGTTAAATGAACATTCTCTCTCATTTTCAGCATTAATTAAAAATGACCATTTATGCCATTTTATACTTATAAACTAGTCCAACAGCTAATTTTACCAAATACTTTAAATTCAATCTACTAGCTTATCCGCTATAAGCTAGTTTATTTGCTATCCACTAGCTTATCCGCTATTTTTTGCCAAACAGAGCCATATGCCCCCTTTGTAAAAAAAAATTGTCCCTTTTTATAAGTTCTTTTCCAAATTACTAGGTGCATTAATTAATTTTTTTTACAAGAATACCCCAAATTAATTTACATCATTTTTTGTAGTCAATAGTAAATGAGGTGAGTATTTCTCTTTCTTAAGTTAATAATTGAAGGGTAGTTTTGAAAAAAGAGTATACATTCACTACAACAGATTATTAAAAAAATGGTGACATCTTAAACAGTGCTTCTTTCTGAAAGAGTTTGCTAAAATTATGAGTAGGCCTTTACTAACGTATTCTAGAATAAGCGCTAGTTAAAACGAACAAATAGACATCGCTTCTTCGGTGAAACGCTACTAAAAATTCGCATGAGGATATCGCTAGTGCTTCCTCCAGGAAGTACTATCAATTATCTGATCTTCACTAGCGCTTTCCTAGGAAAGCACTATCTATGATTTGAGAACTTGACTTCACTTGTGCTTCTCCAAGGAAGCGTTAGCTAATATCTTACCTGATTACTCTATTTTAACCTTCCCTCCCACGTGTTCCCTCATTAAATTGCCCTCTCTCGCTCTGAAACCCTATTTCTTCCCACGCGTTCCTCTTAATCTCTTCCCTCCCACGCCATCTCTCCCTTGACCTCCTCCACTCCATCTCCTATACCTCCATGACGCTGTTTCCCTCAACTCCCCAGAGCCTCCTCGACTCCCTCCTTGCCACCCTCGACTGCCATCTCACCGACTGTGATATCCTCTTCCGCAACAGAGTCCTCCTTATTGCCCATTTGCAAATCGGGTCCCCCGAATCCAGAGCCACTCCCCCCATTCTCTTCCCCGTTTTCGGATCCTCCCTCTTCTTCTTCTTCTTTCCCTAATCCCCCACCATTAAACCCTAATCTAGATGGCCGCAGTGACCACTCCCTCTTCCTCTCTTCTCCTCATTTTTTCTTCTATCAACCCTAACCCAAGAGAAACAACGCAACTTGTTGGCTAATGAAGTATAGGAATTGTGTCTTGTTGGCTAAAACTATTAGAATTTTACCAAAAGATGTTCATGTTTTAGATAACAAGACACAGTTGCCTATAATTCATGTGATAGGCAATTTATTCAAACTTAGATGATAAGTATTTGCTCTATTCTTAGCTTGGAATTCGTTTGGCAGCTTTGAGTGGACACCACCTCTGTGAGTAATAGTAGAAATTTGTTCATTTGTTAGCAAGTTTAGTTTTTTTTTGGGAATTATTTATTTGTTGGATTAAGAAATTTATTTATTTTATTTCCAGTGGATGGTGTGAGAAACTGGTAACAAGAACCCAACTCATGTGATAGGCATTTGCTCTGTTCTTAGCTTGGAATTTGTCTCGCAGCTTTGGGTTGACACCACCTCTGTGAGTGTCTATGTTATATTTGAATTTAAATTAGAAACTCAATCTTCAAAACCCTAAGTAAACTTGCTATCGCTACTGTTAATTTTAATGTTTAATGGACTGTCAAATTATAGATTGAGTGGGAAACTATTTTGTTGATGTTTTGGTATGTAGGTAGCACATCTTTGTCAGAAGCTCCTTGTTTCATTTTACTATACACTTGCATGTTTGTATACTTGCATGTTTTGGGTTTAGATACTTTGGAGATGGATTCAACTTTCTTATTTTCATTATTTTCTTGGAATGCAACTGATACAGAAATCCATCTTTCTAAACTAAATGCACCATCCACCCCCACCGTCCACACTTAAATGCACCGTCCACCACTTACTTTGAATCATTTCGGAATTTTCTTATAATCACGAAATGCTTTGAATGATTCTAGATTTTTCTGTATTTTGATAGCCCTCCTAGAATAGTATAAATAGCCCTACTACTTTTTGTGGTCATAGGTACATATTAAATCATGACACAACTTGGAATGAATGTCAATCTGTCCCTCCACAAAGCTAGAGTTACATCTTCATCATCTATATGTTTCATATCCATTTGCTTTTTATGCTCAACGATTTTAGAATGCAATTGTTCCTATTTTAATTAAAATAGGAACAACTGCATTCTAAAAACATTGAGCATAAAAAGCAAATGGATATGAAACATAGATGATGAAGATGTAACTCCAGCTTTGTGGAGGGACAAGCTTAATCAACTGCTGACCTGTGGTGACTATCTATAGCATGTCAAGGGATCTCTCTGTTATCTATGTTACTCGAGTGCAACCTATTCCAAGAAGTGAAGTTTTTCATATGTTCTTTGTTTGAAGTAGAAAACCTGACCTGTGGTGACTATCTATATCAATATTTGTTGTTAATTAAATGTAATTTATGATTTTTATAATTTTAGTTTAATATATTTGAAACATTTGTTATAATTTGTTATACAACTACTTATGTTACACTGCTACTGTATAAAAAAAAAAAGAATAGCTAGCGCTTATTTGAGAAAACGCTATCTATTAGATAGCACTTCCTTTCTCAAGAAAGCGCTAGCGATTCCAGCTTTCACTAGACTTTTAAAACGTTGTCTTTTCAAACCAAGATCGCTAGCGGCTGAATAGGTAGCGCTTTTAAGCGCTAGCGAAGGCAAAAAATAAGCGTTATCTATTTCGTTTTATGTTGTAGTGATTATAGACAAATTAAATGAGTTAACTAATTTTCTTAATTTGTATGTTTTAGTCAAAAGGGACTTATATTTAGGGATGTGGGTAGTACTCCCTCGGGACTCAATTATAAGCAAAATTACCTACTTTCACACTTATTAAGGATGATAGTTAGGTGCATTTAATTTTCTTGATTTCATGTAAAAAAAAGAAATGTATTTACTGAATTACCCTTAATCATAATGGTCATCTCCTCACAACATTAATGAATTAAATTAAGGGTATTTTTGAAATAATAATATTAAATATGGGTAGATTAGTTGACATTTGTTTATATTTGAGTCCACAAAACGTAGGAATTTTTTGCTTATAATTGAGTCCGAAAGGAGTATTATTTTTTGGGTCTTACTAACGAGTGCCTTAAGGCCATTGGTTAAGGAATCCATTAAAGAAAAATTTGTCTCGAGAATACAAGTTAAACATTTTTTAGTGTAATAAATACATCATTTTCTCATACAAACTTACCTCTTTGATTTCTTAACCAATGTCATAAGAGCAAATTGTTAGCATTTTCCTTATTTTTTTTTCGTGGATGTAGGTTTGATTTCCTATGAAGCCACCGAAAATCATGCGAGGGGATAACAAACATCTACTGTCTCAAAAAATAGTGTTTCTCTGATTCCCACCAATAAAATGCTAGGAATATAAATGAGTTATTATTTTATTTTATTATGGGCATTTTTTTAATACTAAGAGGAATTAAGAAACAACAAACACACACATCGTCTAAATCCAGAATAATGGGTTTAAACCCTGGTTTTGGCGTCCTTGTCAAATCAACCGGCAGTGGTGGACTATTATATATGGGCATGTTTAGTTGCCTTGTTTTTTTTGACATACATGAGAAAAGTAAGAGAAATAAAAGTCTATCAAGCTAAGAATATGTTAATGTTTGGTTCACATCGCTTTCAGCATTTCCGAATTTGGGGGGAAAAAACGTGGTTCAGATTGTTGCCAGCTTGAAGGCAACTCTATAAAAATTCCGATTCAGATACTAACGCTTGGCACTTTTTCACAATCAGATAAGGAAGTAGAAGGGCTCCGAGATATTCAGCAAATATACAACTTTCTTCGGCTATCCAGAAACAAGAAAAACTCACTAGCATGGCAAGTGTTTCTTTGGTCTCTGCTGCCCTGAGAAGGTAAAGAAGTTGCAACTTCACCTCATTCACACACACACACACACACACGCACAAACACGTGGTAGCACTGATTAACCAACCACTCGATCGTAGTAAATGGTTAAATTTAAGTAAAATAATTTTGATAATTAGATCAATTTTAACACTTCACACCTTATAGCTAACATAATATATATTCCTTGCTCAATTGATTTACAAGGCTTGAGGGGAAGGTGGCACTGATCACTGGTGGTGCAAGCGGCATCGGTGAGGCCACAGCAAGACTTTTCTCCAAGCACGGAGCTCAAGTGGTGATAGCCGATATCCAAGATGACTTGGGTCACTCCGTTTGCAAAGACTTAACGGAATCCTCACCCTCCTCCGCTTCCTACGTCCATTGCGACGTGACAAACGAAAACGACGTCGAAAACGCCGTGGACACAGCTGTTTCAAAGCACGGCAAGCTAGACATCATGTTTAACAACGCCGGCATAAGCGGTGTGAACAAAACCAACATACTTGAAAACACCAAGTCTGAATTCGAGGAAGTGATCAACGTTAACTTGGTTGGTGTCTTTCTTGCAACAAAGCACGCTGCAAGGGCCATGATCCCAGCTCGAAAGGGAAGCATAATTAACACGGCTAGTATCAGCGGAAGCATAGGTGGCGCGACTCCACACGCCTACACGAGTTCAAAGCATGCCGTGGTGGGGCTGATGAGAAACACAGCGGTGGAGCTTGGACCGTTCGGTATTCGGGTGAATTGCGTGTCACCTTATGTTGTTGCCACGCCTATGGCTAAGAATTTCTTTAAGCTTGATGACGAGGGGGTTCTACGGTTTATTCCAACCTAAAGGGTGCTAGTTTTATGCCAAAAGATGTGGCTGAAGCTGCTCTTTACCTAGGAAGTGATGAGTCCAAGTATGTTAGTGGTCACAATCTTGTCATAGATGGAGGGTTCACTGTCGTAAACAATGGATTTTGTGTGTTTGGGCGATCTGTTTGAAAATTTGTACTCACGTTTACTCCAATATATGTCTTTATGCAATTATTGTTTTGTTTTCAGTGTCATGTATCAGACTTTGTTTTGGCTAGTATCTATGGAACAATACGTGTTGCTATGTACATCAGTCTATGAATAATTTTTTTTCTTCCTAAAATCCACATTTGGCCCCTTAACTTATTTATTAGGTTCAATTTAATCCCTTAACTTTTTTTTTCCGTTCAAATAAGTCCTTTAACTTTTTTAGTTGGGCCAAATTGGTCCTTTCCGTGACTTCCGTTAATCCCCTTTCTGACGTGGCGCTTACATGTTTAAATGAGGATGACGTGGTGCCTACATGGAGCCTACGTGGCAATGATTAAATAATTTAACATTATTTTTTTTGTTTTGTTTTGTTTTTAACAATTTAACATTATTTGAAAAATAATAAAAAGGATCAAACGGTGGAACTGTGGGAGTCGAGCAAGGGGTACAGCGGTGGTGGAGAGACACACCGAGGAGAGGGAGCCATGGGTGGTGGCTCGGGTGGAGGGTGTTCCGTCGGAAGATGCCGCACGACGGTGATGGTTTAGTACTCAAGGATGGGAAGGGAAGGACTGGCGGTGGGCAGAGAAGGGGCGACCTTGGTGGAGGCGGGATGGGGCGCGGAGATCCAGATCTGGCCGCGACCACCATGTCTGGACATGAGTCGCGCCGCTGCGAGTGGTAGTGGCGATTTGGAGCGGAGGTGGGGGAGAAATGCCGAGGACGAAACAGAGAGACCCGAAGGAGAAATGGGACGTTGCATAGCTGGGGAAGTTGCAGAGCTGGGGAAGAAGAAGAATTGGGACGTTGCAGGACGAAACATAAATTGGGACATTGCAGAAGAGGAAGAAGAAGAATTGGGGATTTCAAATCCCTAACCCTAGAACTAGAGCTGGGGAAGAAGAAGGCAGCTGAGGCCATTTTCCACGTCAGTAAAGTTGATAACGCCATTAAGGTGGTTCTGACGGAAAGGACCAATTTGACCTAATTAAAAAAGTTAAAGGACTTATTTGGACCAAAAAAAAGTTAAGGGACCAAATTGAACCTAATAAATAAGTTAAGGGACCAAAAGTGGGTTTTAGCCTAAATTTTTCCATCAACATTTATTAAAAAAAATTATACTATAACTATGAATTTTTTAAATAATATAAAATAAGTTAAATTATACTTTTAGTCTCTTTAGTTTATTTTAAGTTTCAGTTTGGTCCCTTATGTATTAAAAGTTCAGAATTAGTCACTTATGTGTAAAAGTTATACCAATGTGGTCAGTGGCGGATCTAAAAATTTTCTTTCGTGGGGGCTAGAAATAGTTTATAATATTTTCATATAAGAAAAATATTATAAATTTTTACAAAATACATAATCAGATTATGACAAAAAAAAACCTAAAATATCTAAACTTCTACATATTACAATTATCCTTTACGCATTTTCATGCTTTAAAAATATAATTTTTCATTGTCAATACTGTAAAAAAAATATCTCTATGTATATAACAACACAATCATTTAAGCATTTTTTAAATAAAAAAATTTAACCATTCATCCCTTATATGCTCTTCCCTAATATCACTATTTATATCTTAGTCTAATGGCATTTATAGAAAATCGTCAAGTAATTGTTTCTGCTCTTCGAGTTTCTTAATCTCTTTCTCTGTCCTGAACGGTGTTTTTTTTTTGAAATTTAATGTGTTTTATGTGACACCCTCTCGGGGCAACTAGTGATTATGGTTACTTAATGGTGATTTCCGTGAGAAAATTAAAAACTTTAAACACACACTGTATTTAAATATATGAACACATGACATTTATTCATCAGAGTAGTGTGGAAGAAAATACAAGTGTAATAAATACACCACAAAAGCATAAAGACACTACACTGGCCGTGGTACTACAAACACATACAGAGATTTCAGACTATCTCCTGATAACTTCTAAGTCATCTACTCAGTATCAGCAATTTCTTTGACAGACTACTTTCCCCATCCATGTGTCTTGGGTCCTTTTCCAAAATTGAAATCTCCCAGAGTAATCTCTTTTTCATCTATATATCCATTGAAGTAAAAGAAAATAAAAGAAAAATACATAAAATGGGTGAAAATCTCATTTTCACGAGTTTTATAGCGACAATCGCATAAGTAAAATAAAAATAGATAATTTATACATAGACAAATAATAATTTTAATAATAAGACAATAATTGTTCCCATGACTTAAATAAGTTCACGATGATGATTTCCCATGCAATATATGAGTATGGCTGAATAAAAGCCAAAGACATTTATGCCAATGTAAATGTTAGACTTCAAATAAGCCGAGTGATAATAATTTATCACGCCAAAAAGTCTTAATAGAGACGACTGACAATAAAATTGCCAGGCCAAAACTTAAGTAGTCTTACGGCATAAAAGGCACATGACTACCAAGTCAACGACTATTATAAGTTCAGGTTACGTTGAAAACCAGCTGATAGTAATTTGTCAGGTCTATGCCATGCATGAATGAAACAGTATATGTAAACCCAACATATCACTACCACAATCCAAATCATGATCATAATTATAATACATCAAATCATTTCATATATAATATATATTAATATATATAATCAATCTCAAGGACAAATTGATCAAACTCTCATATAAGAGTTTAATCCACAACAATTGCACACAATCATACAACTCATGGATTTATCAAAACTCATTAGAGAATCTTCCCCTTACCTCAAAAGATTTTCCTTCCAAGCTTTAAAGTGATTCTCTCAAGATAAGTTTAGACCTAAAACTCATAAAACGTAAACTCTTTTACTAATAGCTCAATTATAAAATCACTTAACAAAATAAACCTCTTTTATTCTCAAATTATACATTACGATAACTTGATCGCTATACCTATTTGTTAAACATGACTATACGCGTATATAAGCTTAAAAACCAAAAAGTACAAGTACTTGTTCCACGTATACATATTTTATTCGTAACAGATATATAATCAAAGATTGAAGGTGCGGCAAAGCCAACTGTATCAATCTTTAATTTTAAACGGATAAGTGATATTCATTAATTAATATTAGAGATTGAAGCGAGGCTGAGCCAACTGAATCAATCGTCTAATATTTATAACTAGTGATCGTTTATTATCTTTTCTACGAGTTATAACAAATAATATACCAAATTGTTTCCAGGTAAAAGAGGAGAAACTTTTCTCTTAAATGCCAAATCTTGCCTAGCCAGAACTTTTCCTGATGTGTACCATTTATAAAACTCCTAAACCAATTTATTTTAATCTATTTCTAGAATTAAAAACAACATATATAATATGCGCCACTTTAAACATGTTTATGATTATCAAATAATTATATCAATTTTTATACATGTTAAGAATAATGACAAGCCTATATATTAATTTTCAAAAGCATATAATCAAAACATAATTAGTTATGATTTATCTAAGAAAAGCCTAATATTTGTACATATAATTAATTGCTTATTAACTAAACACTACTTAAACCGAAACCACTTATTTATTTAAACCATATACTTAAGCATGCACATTTTATTAATTAAAAAGCAAGACTAGATTAAAAATTTATTTAAACTAATCACTACAAAAATAATAAAATAAAACTGTATATAAAAAAACTACTACAAAGATTCATAAAAAAATACCTTGGAAATGCTTCAAGGATGGTGTGAAAATTTATGAAGGAAAGAGCATCTATTTATAGGGAAAGGAAGGTTGGTTAACTTAATCATAGGTGACTTAACCATGGTTTAAGTCTTTTGGACGATTTCGGTATTAGTTAAAAAGCTTTTATGATATTTATAATATAAAAATATAAATAATATCTAGATATTTATTAAAACTTATCCATAAGCTTGACATGAAAATAATATCTAGATATTTTTTTCTGAATATTCGTTTCGGTATAAATTGTACAGCGTGTGCAAATGTTGTCCAAAAATCGGTTGAATTGATAGCTAGAATTTTGGGTATAAATTTCTCTGATAACATAGGTACTATCTATCCATTTACATTTCTAAGATTATTTCCCCAAATATCATTTTTTATACAGCTGATAATTAAACACACAGATTATACAAATAGTTGAAAATGACACTGTAACATGTATATTTTTGCAATAATTAAAATACCGAAAATATGGGCTGTTACATTTTATCACTGTATGAGTTTAGTGTTAGAGGGATGGTAAAAATTAGAAGGATAAAGAAATAAAATTAGTACCAATTTATTCTCTCTTTTATCTCTTATACTAACTTCCTTCACTTATTTAAAAAAACCTGTCTTATGGGGGCAATACCTAATTTTTTATGAGGGAAAACAAAAATTATTAAGCATATTCAACTAAAAAATAATTATTTCGTGGGGGCAATTGCCCCCAACCCCATCTAAGTGGATCTGTCATTGAATGTGGTCCCTCTTTTTTTTTTTTGTTGCGAACTGATCTTTTATGTTACAAAAATTATATCAATGTGGTCCCTTTGTTGTCCCTTATTTTGCAAAAAAAAAATGGACTATATTGGTATAATTTCTGTAACATAAGGGACCTCTTCGGAACAAAAAAATATAAGAGGGACCACATTGGTATAACTTTTACACGTAAGAGACCAATTCGAAACTTTTAATACATAAGGGGCCAACCTGAAAACTAAAATAAACATAAGGTAACTACGAGTCTTTTAAATAATAAATTTCGTATAAATTGAAATTAGCTTCTATATTTTATTTTTTATCAAAAATTTATATTTAATTTTTTTTATAAATATCTATAAACTTATAAATATTTTCTATAAACAAAACATATAAATTTATTTATTTTAATTTTTTTTACCAGTATTTATTTTAATTGAGAAGTTCTCCTAAATTAAAAACTCATTCCGAACCTATGTTTCCTCCATTTTGAAGAGGCCACCTTTCGACCTTTGATATGCTTCTCTTATTCTAATGGCTACAATTTTTATACATGTAAAAAAACACTTTTTTTATGTAAATTTCATTCACGTGTTTGAACTAAGGATGGCAATACAGGCTAGGCCCGTTGGGTCGACCCGCCAACCTGCCAAAACGGAGCAGGGTGGGGTGGGATATGTCAGCCCGCCACCCTGCATAACCCGCCCATTTTTTGTCGTTTTATGTCAGGCTTAGGCGAGCCAACCTGTCACTTTTTTTATGCCAAAATTCATTTTTTTTGTTTTTTATTTTTTTATTTTTAAGGCAGGCCAACCCACGGCAGGGTGGGCTGGGCTCACTTTCTTAATCCGCCCCCAATTGGCAGACTGGCCCGCCCCGCTCCGTTTTTGGCGGGCGCATGGCAAGGAAGGACGGGGTAAGGCGGGCCAGCCCCGTTTATGCTTTCTTTCCGGCCGAAAGGGAAGTGAGAAAGGGGTAGAGAGTTAGGAAGAGAGAGAAAAAGGGAAAGTTATTAGGGTGTGGACGGGGGATGGGAAATGCGTACTGACGACATAGTCCATCAGAAATGATAACCCAAACCTGAACAACTAGGATTCATTGATCCAAGAGCAGCAAATTAATGAGAAGAAGTCACATGGATTGTGCTTCTAAGACGGCTATCGAGGGCTGAGCTGTCGGTAATTACCAGAGGCTTGCCTGTCACAATTATCTTTTGTTGTTACCGAGGGTTAAGCGGCCGGTAATTATCGAGGGCTTACCCATTGGTAATTACCTTTTTCATTACTGAGGGCTAAGCATTTGGTAATGATCGTGGACTTTATTGTCAGTGATTACCTTTTTTTTGTTATTGAGAGCTAAGCCGTTGGTAAAAAAAAAAACTCGATTTTCGACAGCTTTTTTTGTCAGCAACATGGACGGAAACAACATGTGCTTGTACTGATGACTTAGGCCATTGAAAACGACAAAACCGATGGCTTGGTGTCTGACGATACTATTCTGTCGGTAATAAGTCTAATTCTTGTTGTGATAACGACTTAACAAACTTTACGACTTGGAAGTGAACTTTGTAATGTCTAATTGATTCGGTTGAGTTGGAAAATGTCCCATCGCAACACTATTTAAGTCGGATAACACCCTTTACATAGGTACATATAACATATTTATTCTAAGTTTGATCACCCTTCTTAGAAATCTATTAACTTGAACGTCAAAGTGTTTAAGGTGGCTACCACTTTCATCATCCTCTATCGCAACCTCCATTTTGGATTGCACCATTGCCATCGTGAGACCCCTCTTCTTGATCATTGTGAGGTTCCTCCTTTCTTGCATATTTCTTTAGTTTGTAACGAACAAGCATGAATATTGAAAGCGATGTCAAGGTCACATACTAATTTGAAGGTTTACTCTTTGAGAAAGAGTTATGTTGATTTTGCTTCTTGATATAATGTTGGCAAAATTACACATACGTCATTTATCTTAATTAAAAGGTTTATCTTTTTTTTATCAAGTTAGTCCTTTAAAGTTAATTTTAGTTTCAGTTTAATCCCACATGTTTTAAAATGTTAATAATATTAGCTAAATTGGTCTATTTTTGGCTTTTTTAGACAACTTTTTGGGTCCAGATTTGTGTCACAATTGATAAGGTAGATTGTGTTACACATACAGTTCTCGTTGTAGATCAGCTAACAGTTTGCCTCAAAATTAACGTTTTAAAACATGTGAAACTAAATTAAAACAAAAAAAAGATAAAGAACTAGATTGAAACTTTAAATTAAGATAAAGTATGTATGGAGTAATTTTGTCTATAATGTTCTAATGAAATGGTTTTAAGTAGAAAAGAACATTTAAATTTATACTCCTTCCGTCTCTTATTATAAGACCCTTTTGTAAAAAAAAATTTGTTTATTTTTCAAAGACCAAAGTGCATTAATTTTTTTTTACAGAATTACCCCTAAGTTAATGGAGGGAATTAAATGACCCACAATTTCTCTCTCTTAATAGTCTTGGAAGATGAGAAGGGTAATTTAGAAAAAAAAGTACTACTTCGTTCCTATTATAAGAGACAAATCACTTTTTTGGTTCATTGAATAACTAATGTATTTGGTCTATAATCAATGAACTAATGTATTTGGTCTATATTATAGACAAAATATATTAGTTATTCAATAAACCAAAAAAGTGATTTGTCTCTTATAAATAAGAATGGAAGGAGTATATATTTTGTATGAATTTAATACTAATAACTAATAATTCTCTTTTTTAAGAGACATAAAATTGTTAAAGAGATTCTATATTAAGAGACGGAGGGAGTATTTGGAAAAAAAAATCCATAGTATTCAACATTATGGTCCACTGAAGTAAATAATGACAGTCCACGCAGTTGAGCGATCTCTAACTTTTTATTTAGATCAAACGGCTCACATCCCATCAGTTTTAAAACACATCTCAAATCTCAAAATATAAATGAGTAAAATGCGTGGAATCCATTTCCGCGGGTTATGGCTGCCAGCACCAAAACACAAAATTAGAACTCTTTCACGCCTCCAAAATTTCAAATTTATTGCAAATTCCAAGTCTTTGAATTGTGAAGCCTTCGCGTTCAGTTGCAAAATTTTTGTGCAGCTTTTGGATATCGATGATGAATTTTGGGTTTTCTCGTTCACACCGATCTGTAAGTTTTCTCTTTTAATATTCAGAATCAATTCTTCTATTGCGCAGCTTATGGATGATCATTGGTTTCTTTCCTTTTAATTTGAATAATAACTTTTTGGCTAATTTGACCAATTGACTTGAATGAGTGTTTCAAATTTTGAGTAAGAAAAAAAAAACCAAAACCCTAATTCCCACATTGATTTAATCTCAATGCCTTTTCCTCTTCGATTGTTTTATAGCTGGTAGCAATCAATGGTGCATTTTTTCGAAGATTGTATGGGGTCTAACTAATTAATTAGCTGTCTTTTTGTAACATTGCCATTTAGTTGCTGTTACTTGAATCGTATGCAGGTGTTCTGCTTGTAATTGGACAGAATGCCACGGCCCATGTTGCTTGTTTTTTTGCTGCTCGTACTTGTAATTACCTCTCAGTTTGAGTGGAAGCAACAACTTGTGGTTGATGTTGACTCAAATTCCAGCATATCTCAAAAGCAGCAATGGATTTCAAAGGGGGTAGAAACCGTAAAGGAGAAGGTTTTTAGTTTTCCCCATCTTCCATTTTGTTTCCTTTATTCCACAAAATCTCTGTTGAGTGGCTTGAGACTTGAGTCATGACGTAATGTCTCTTTCGCGTGATTTCGTTATTGGGTCATTACTTTATGTTTCGCTGCAAGCTGAGTTTTTCAACCTGCAACATCCATGAAGTTACATTTTGATCTTTTTTTCTCATTATAATCGAGTGTAGAAGCTTTCGAGAGATAATAAGAAACTTGACCTTTGAGTTTCTGCTCCTATTCTTGGTAGTGTTAACTTGTTTGCATCAGTGTGCATGTGCTTGTATGTTAGCTTGGATCCGTTCATTTCATTATGCAGTACACGACTTGACGATGCAAGGAGGCATCTAAGTTTCCTTGAATACTGTGGGTTTATTTTCATTCAGGGGTGAAGAGAGGTGGTTGGTATTCACTTTTTGTAAATGACTTTAAGTTCATTAGCTCATTGAATTTGGCTAATTCCGGTGCTAATTTTCCCCATACCTTTAGAACAAAACACTAAAAACCTGAGTCATCAGATGATTGAATCCATGATTCCTGAAAATTTGGAATTTTTTAACCCAAGATAAGTTATTTTGTATATTCTGGAGTAGGAGTATTGGTGAAGCTCATATATTGCCTAGTTTAGGCATAAATGGAGACCTTGTCAGTAAAGTTTGGGAACTATATGTAAATTGTAAAGTCTGCAAAAGACAGCCATATTGCACTGAGAATGAGTCTGAATTTATGGTTGCTTATCTAGGTTGTATGGAACTCTGTATCCTTAATTATGCTTTGTAGAAAAGTTGTACATTTACATACATTTTCTATGCGTCATGTTCTGTATGCTTTCGGGTCCAAAATTATCCGAATTTTTTTTGTTAGAACTTAGATCTGAGACTGACGTACTAATTTTTGCCAGAATTTTACTGAATTTTTTCAATTGATGTTGCTTGCTGCAGATTATTTTAGTACAAGAGAAAAATATTCGAAGATTGAATGATCGTGTGAGACATCTCCAGGAACAACTGCAGCAGTGTAGAAGCAATAGTGGTACAACAAATGGCACTGTAAGCCCACTAGGTGTGCATATTTTAGAGGATTAAGACAGCAAATATGTTAATGACGTTAATCTGTATGCTCAAGTTGTAAAGCTTTTTTCTTAGCTCTCTGAAAGGAAATGTTGTAAACGATTTGCTTTCCCGTGTGTATTAAGAATATTATTTGCATTTCAATGCAAGTCCTACATCAATCAAATGGAAATTGCAAGGTGTTTGAATGTTCAGTTAACCTATCAACAATTAAAGGAGCTGGCTATTGTTTCTCATTTTATTTTAATTTTTGTTGTGAGGGTAATTGTGTCACGTTAATCTCTGAAATTGCAGTTAGGTTTTTACTTTTACCCTCTGGCTGGAAGTAGGAGATACTAAAGCTACCATTGACGTGCATTGTCTCGGGTGAGGAACATAAGTATATGGTATATCATTTTTTTTAAAATTTTCACAAGTATGAATTTATTTCCATAAGAGAACAGTTAGTATGAAGGGGTTTGCAAGAAAAAAGCGATGAAAAGTGGACAACTAATTAAAACTTGTTTCTGACCAGAATACATGGTGAGTAGTTAACATGTCATGCATTGTCCGGATTGAAGCATTACGTAACAGTGTTTTTGTTTAGTTAAGTTATCAGCATAGCGGTGTTTCGAAAATGACTTGTTTGAAAAAAAAGAAAAGGAAATTGTATTAATTATGTAAGTACTAGGTAGGACAACACATTGTGACATTGAGATTTTTTTTGTTTTGTTTTGTTGAGAGGATGACATTGAGATGTTATTGGTTCAAGTGATAAGTAATTTGATTTCCCTTGTTATCTCCTAAAAAGAGGGATCAAGATTATATTTGTACAACATTAATGTTACTACTAGTACTACTTTGTACAACATTAATGTAGTAATATTTTTCATAATTTAGCAATATTTTAAGGGTCTTGCTAACAAGTGTCCTAAAGGCACTAGTTAAGGAATCCAAATATAGAAGTTTTGTATTGAAAAAACAACTTTTTAACTTTCAAAAAAATGAATATACAACTTTCAACACAACATTTCTATATTTGATTCTTTAATTTGCAAATATTACTAAATGTCATGTTATAGTGTAAAGAAGAAAAAATAGCTATAAATAAAAATTATCTGTCACGGCAAGGTAAAACTATCCAGTATCCCGTCAAGGGTAAAAGACGGCCGAAAACTCTAGCACATCACATGTGCCCATTTACAACAAGTTAGATGCATCTAATAAGATTTCAAACTTGTAGCTATCTAGATGGATGCTTATGCAGTTCGTCTCCAACTAGATTAATGCATCTTATGGTTGCGCTATTATTAGCTTAATGTTATTATCATGGAGGTTTTGGACCAACGACACGATATCTAATTAATTACTTGCATTTCTATCATTTACAACAGCGTTGGATCCGCTCTTTTCGATGATACACCTACCGTCGAAAGAAGCAGTTGTGGTTGATGAGTTCCTGATAGTAGCGTCCCACGGGGTGCAAAGAATCCCTCTCTCTCTCTCTCTCTCTCTACGCTTTAATATAGGATAGATGGATGAACAAAATGAGAGGCCTGAAATTGCAATGTTACATACATTTAATTATTTTTTGTAAAAAAAGTTTATTTTTTCAAAATTATATCCATAAATTTTTAAACAATTAATTTATTTGACTTCTTATTTGAAAAATATGATTATGTAAATAAATGATTGAATAAAGGGCATGAATTTAATTTGTGTTGTGACAAAGTGGATACTCATCCAAGTCCCATATCGAGTAGTGTGAAGAAGGAAGGAGTAGAGAGTTATTATAAATATGAAGAGTTAGTTTGAGTTTTTCTTTACCACAACAATTCTAGTCTTTTGGGTGTATTTGGGGCTTGGATAGTTGTGTGTCTTTGAGAGAGTTTGCAATTTTCTCCTTGTAAAAATTGCAAGTTGAGTAATAAAATATTTTGTTGTGAGTTCGTGGATGTAGGTATGGAGTACCGAACCACGTTAAATTTGTGAGTTGACTTTTTTTTTTTTTTTTGCTTCTTGTGTGGGTGTGCTTTCGCTCACTGTAGTGCGTCGTGTCATTCATTCGAAGAGAGGTCAGTTCTCATCTTATTTGTTTTCAATCAAGAGATATGAGTGTTGTCAAGTGCCATTATTGTGAAGAGCTTGGTCACATACAAGTTAAATGTCCAAAATTCATGGAGGATCTACGAAACCTAGAGGAGAAGGCAGAAAAGTTGAAGAGTGCTCCTTCTGCAAATGTGGTTAGTTATGAGAATGATCTTTTACTCTGTGAGGATGAAACTTATGACAAAGTGAAGAAATGTGAGACTCTGGATGAAGGGAGGATATGTTGTGCCAAAGTGGGTATTCATCCAAGTCCCACATCGAGAAGTGTGAAGAAAGAAGAACTAGAGAGTTATTATAAATATGAAGAGTTAGTTTGAGTTTTTCTTTACCACAACAATTCTAGTGTTTTGGGTGTATTGGGGGGCTTGGATAGTTGTGTGTCTTTGAGAGGGTTTGCAATTTTTCCGTGCAAAAATTGTGTGAAAGGGTTTGCAATTTTCTCCTTGTAAAAATTGCAAGTTGAGTAATAAAATATTTTGTTGTGAGTTCGTGGATGTAGGTATAGAGTACCGAACCACGTTAAATTTGTGAGTTGTCTTTTGTTTCTTTTTGCTTCTTGTGTGGGTGTGCTTCCGCTCGTGTTGAGTTTTTCTCTTGTTGATTTCTCAACAATTTGGCCCCACGCAAAATATTCATTTATGAAGCTGTTGATTTCTGTTTCTTTTACGAAAGAAAATTATGTTATTTCATTAGCAACAAAATGTGAAATAGAAATGATAATCTTGTCAAAAGTTTGAGGATTAGACGTATACGTAGCCACTCTTGCAAGGATGTGGATGACTACATTGGTTTACTTATTAGTAAACTCTATCGAAGAGTAGAAAGAGACGATTGATGGTTTGTGGTTAAAGATTCAATACTTGAATTTAAATTTTAAGACATGCTTAAACAAAATCAATTCTACTAAATGTAATTATTTTTTATTAATTAATACTAAATGTAATTATTGAGCATTTAAGATTGTGAAGAATTTTTTTTCCCCAGTAAACTACCGTAGTTAGGGCATTTGACTCTCTAGTGGCACCCCAATGTATCATCATAAGCTTCATTCATTAGGACCGGCTATAAGACCAATCTTCGGTTCAATCGATGGACGATGGAATTAACCCTTGCTTACTAAACCTTGTAAATTGGTCACTCCTAGGATTCGAACGATATTTTCCTCAGTAGGGGTCGAGTCACTTCCCACATCAACCAACCAAATGTTGGTGAAGAAAAAATACTTAATTTCGTTTCACATAAAAACTAGTATAATCCTCCAATTATACAACATAATAAAATACTTATTTATACGTTAAGCGAATTTGTTATGTATAGATCAATCTTGTGCATCATTCAATACATATGAAGGAGCCCTAAATTTCAATTATAAAAAACATACATATGAAGGAGGCAGACGGACATGATAATTTTCTCAGCTTACTATTTTGAAAAAAAGGATAATTTTCTCAGCTCATTATAATGAAAGTATATTGTTTACGACTTGTTCTTATTTTTCTTTTACTTTTAATAAATATAGCAAAGAACTTTATTTTATAAAAATATAAAGGTTAATCTAACCCGTAAATATAAATATAGTACTTACTATATGATCATCTATTTGATTTGTTTCTCGAACCTAGATAGTCAGTTGCATGGTTTTGATAAGACATATTCAAATTTAGTTTCCTCAGTAATTAAATGTAGATTTTTTTTCAGTAACATTGTGTTTTACTTATAGAAGTGAGTACAAAAGTTTAATAACTTGATTCTAATTTCTAACTGTTCTCGAGGAGTCCTATGTTTCAAGTAAGCGAGTCAGCTGAGTTATCAGTTTGAATAACTCAGAAAATTAAAAAAAAAAATTTGGTGAAGAAATGGCAAAAAAAAAAAAACCGGGGTTAAAAAATCGATTTAAACTAATTGATTTTAAGTTTTTGATTTGATCGTAAATACTTTTTTGACAAATGAAAGTACATGTATATATAAATTTTATGTATAAACAATTATTATGTAAGCTATATTATAATTACTTTTTATCTTAGAAAATATATAATATGATTCTTCTATATTAATTAAAATTTTACGTATTTTAATTTTTTATTTAAATAATATATAATGTTTAAAATATATTTAATTATTTTCATCTAACCACGGTTGAACCACTAAATAATTTACCAAATGCCTTTACCAAATTCATCAACCGTGTTTAAAATTTGATTTAAAGTATAGCGGTACAAACTGGGCCTAATTCGGCCCATACAGCTCGTTTATGACAAAACCTTTTTGAGACCCTGAACAAAAAAGGAAAATACCTTTTTCGGGAAAGAGTGAATCTATATGGATAAGAATTTAAGGGTGTTAAAATCTAAACCAATCAAAAGAAAATCTGCAAATCGATCCAAAAAAATCGAAAACTGCAAAAGACCGATATTTGTTGGATTTGTTTTGACCACTTTTTTCATCAACCGTATGGCTTGGTTCGGTTTGCGGTTGACTTACTTGGAATCGAACAAATCCAAACCGAACCGCGTATTGTTAAAAAAGTAAATTTAAAGAGAATTAATTATATTATATAAAATAGAGTTTTACCACGTAAACTCATGTTACGTGAAAGCTCAACATTTATTCTTTTCCCACTGAAACGTGATATACTTTTTTTTATTTTTTTAATTTATGATATTTTATTAATCAAGTCATTTCAATTAATTAATGACATTATATCGCATTAAGAAAACCATGGTTGCTGTTGCTCGACCATGTAAGGAAAGGAAAGGAAACAAATCTCTTTCAACGCAATTGATTTCACCCTTACTTTTTCTTCCCAGCGGTGGCTTCTTTTCTTTCTTTCTTTTTTTTTTTTTTTTTGATTGACCACCGATGGCTTCTTTCATTAAATTGTTTGGCTAAACATCGTCTAATATAATTACCATGGGAGGAGTATTGTATGAGAATTCCATTTAACTACTCCATCTATTCCATATCTTTGATGGTTTAAGATTATTACAAACAGATGAATGAATAATTTAATTAAAGTATATTTTTATTAAAATAGTCTTATTAATTGCTGTAAGTTCTAAAATAATCAATTAAGTATTTGTAGGGTTGTGTAAATTTTCAATGTAAAGACAATAAATATACGAGGTACTTGAAAAAAAAAGTGAATTATATTTTGGGTTTATAAAACACACATCTAATATAAAAAATAAAAAATTAAATTAAATCAAATTCAAATTTAAAATATAATAAATGAAAGCATATCAATCAATTAATTTTGATATCGGGGTCCTTAACATTCAATCAAAATATTATTTAAGTCATGTGACAACATAAAAATCACTAATTTTTTTGCTTAAATCAATTTCAGTTTCAATTTTTTATTTTTTTAGTTATTATTTTAATTATAGCAATCGTTATTACCTCATGTCAAATTAAACAATAGTTTCACAGTGTAAATTATTAATATATTCCTTTAAATAACTTATCTATTTTTATTTATTATTTATATCAATTATATTAGTACTATTCATCAATTTTTTTTGACAAACACTATTCAGCATTTTTTTACCATACAAATTTGGTTACTTTTATTTTTTTTACTACTCACATCATAAAATTTAATTTAAAAATCATAACTATATAATGTTAAATTTAATATTTTTTTTCATAATTTGTATATTTTATCTCTTACATATTATTAAAATTTAAAAATTTTCCAGTATTCTAATGGAATATAAATATTTACAGCATTTCATCATTCACAAGATTGTTTATGTTTAATTATAATAAATATTAAATCAATATGTATTTTATTTTTCCTTCTTAAAAATTCGATATTATATGTGAGAAAAACCAAATTTATTCCAGGGTTAATTTGTTGTCCAACATAAAAAATTGATTATCTCTTTTTCATGCTACTTATTTTGAATTTATCTTACTGTAATTTAGATAAATCATTCAAATGTGTGTTTTATATTTTTTTTGTTGAAACGCATAGTTGAGAAACCATATCTAAATATAAAAAAGATAGAACTAATATTGTTTGTTTTATTTGTTATATTTTAAAATTAGAGTGTGTATATATATATGTGTGTTTAATTATAATAAATGCTAAATCAATATGTATTTTTATTTTTCATTCCTAAAGCTTCGATATTATATGTGAGAAAAACCAAATTTATTCTAGGGGTCCAACATAAATAATTGATTACCTCTTTTTCATGCCACTTATTTTGAATTTATCTTACTGTAATTTAGATAAATCATTTAAATGTGTGTTTTATATTTTTTTGTTGAAACGCATAGTTGAGAAATCATATCTAAATATAAAGAAAATAGAACTAATATTGTTTGTTTTATTTGTAATATTTTAAAATTAGATTGTATACATACATATATATATATATATATATATATATATATATATATATATATATATATATATATATATATATATATATATATATATATACGCGCACACATATATTCTTTACTTTATAATGAATTAGCTATAATATTTTTTGAAAAGTTTAAATTTGCTAATAATGTTTTTTGAAAAAAAAACTTCATATTTATTCTTGCATGTTGGATACTTTTACAACTCATACAGATAACCCGTGTGAACACGGGTAAATACCAAGGTAATTAAAACCGGACCGGGCATTGAACTAGAGAGGGCTAGTGTTCAGGGTTTTTGGGTCGGACCCGGGTCGAACCGGGTTCGAATAAAATATTATTTTATATATATATATATATAATATATACATAATATTTCAATTTATACACAAAATAACATGTCCCTGAACTAATAAAATATTATTTTTTAAATATATATACCAAATATATAATATATATACCTTACATTTCATTTTATACACAAATAACATATAGACTAGTGGTAAGATGACTTGTTGTGGCCTTGAGGACGTGAGTTCAAGCCCTGTTGAGACTAAAAACTGATTTTTTTATTAATAAAGACAATTAAAAATTTTCAAAAAAAAAATGAAACAATGAATCGGCCGGTTTTTGCCGGTTCAGGCACCAGACCGGTCGGTTCACTGCAAGACGGTTTAGGGGGGTCACTCGGACCGGACCATGGCTCGGTTCCCGGTCCAATCGGTCGGATGGCCGGTCGGGTCCGGTCCGATTTTAATTACCATGGTAAATACACTAGTTGAAAGTAAATCCACTTTTCAAATCCATTATTTTCATATTTAAAAAACTGAAACATAAAAAAACCAAAATAAATCTACTATGTAAAAATTTACAAAAATAAATAATTCTTTAAAAAATTAACTTTGAATATGTTAGTCAAGTTATAAATAATTAATACGTAATGTTCCAGAAAAAATAAAACCGAATCATCCGATCCAATCCAAACCGCATTTAATCGGGTCGGATTGGTTTGAATTTTTTTAAGAAAATCATCAAAACCAAATTAAACCACATGTTGTTTTAATTTTTGAATCGATTGACTTTTTGCTTCAAAACCGAACCAAACCGAACCGCGTACGCTCCACGATAGGATAAAGATTGTGTAGAAGTGTTAATGAAGTGGTAGCTACTCCACAATACAATCAATCATGTCGGAGGTGTTCGTTCCTGTAGGCATTCTGCTATAATATTCTGTCTCATTTCTCTTCTTCTTTTTTCCACGCTCCCCCACTTTTACACACAATTAAATTTGGACATTTAAATTCAATTAATCACCTCCCTCTGTATAGCTTTTCCTCTCTTCATTCCTATCCCTTCAAACTCACGCCATTTGCTCAAAATTGAAAACCTCACATTAATATTGCTATTTCTGCTAGCTACTTTGATCCTCTCAGCTAACCTAGTAATCCTATGTCCTCCAATTCCAACCACTTCAACTAGTCTCTAACTAAAGTAAACACACACATCTAACCATCTCTATATCTCTGCTGGGTCTTATCTTGCGAATCATTTTATTAAGTTGTTAGTTCTAACCGTCGGTGAATACCCCATTTAATTTACTTTAATATCTCACCGTCGTTGATTTTTCCTATATATGTACATGCAGTGTTATTTTGAACATATAACGGTAATAATTTAATTAATTACTGGATATTGTTGGATTCAGGATTCGGAAGAGAGATGAGCAAGAGAGCAAGGAGTCCAACGTTGGGACTGGGACTGAACTTGTCCCCGCCAAGGGCGGCAACCTCATCACAATCTGCTGACCTGTCATCGGAATCTTCGACATCGTCATCATCAGCTTATGTTCATTCGTCGGAGGGGTCATGCGTGTCTTCTGATCAGGTTGAAGAAGAGACAAAGGCCATGCTTCTCGTAGGTTGTCCTCGATGCCTCATGTATGTCATGTTACCAGAAGTTGATCCCAAATGCCCCAAGTGTAAGAGTACCGTCTTGCTTGATTTCCTTAATAACGAGGAAAACACCAGCAAGAAGACAAGCCCATAATGATCATGTGTTTGACCAGGAAGATTTAGCTACATGCCTTTGCAATATTCTGTTTCTACATTTCCCTTTGTTTGTTAAATTAAATAGAGCGAAAAATAGCATTAAGTTCTTCTCCAGTTTTCTCTGAAATTTGGCGGTATTACTTTTTCTGTTTTTTTTAATGTTTCACAAGGCATGTACCAATGGAGAAATTTTTATTTGATTTTAATTGTTTCATAATTTTTTTTTCATCTCATGATCCATGAACAATTATGTTGAGCTGAACCTAGCCTTGACAACCCGCTAATGTTTTAGTATAACCGGTGGCGGAGCTAGTCTTCTTTTCATGAGAGAGCTAAATATAAATAGTAATTTTTACAGGCAAAATGAATTTCATTAAAAGAGAACTAAAAATGTTAGGAGTTTAGATACAAAACAACAATTAAAGAAAAATTATAACTTTAACTTGGCTTTCGCTTTCACTCGGTATCTTTGCTTTGTTTAGTAATTTTAACTTTTGTTTCACATTGGTTTTGTTCCCTTTACCAATATATATAGTAAACAAATTATAAAATAATACATTAACAATTTTTAATATAACAGAGAGTATAAAATATTAAACAGACACCTTTCAAGTAGCGTGTTTGTGAATTGTGATTTTTAACTCGGTGCTATATATCTTCTCACTCGTTACTATTAAATGTGTTCTATTAGTAATTTATATATATATATATATATATATATATATATATATTTGGGCTGAAAAAATAACTTATCAGTATATTGGTCTTTGATTTTTTATTTTTTATTTTTTGGGGTAGCATTGGCTATCCCATCATAAGGAAAGGAACCGCCCCTGAGTATAACTTGGCACAGTCTGTGTGTTAATTAACAAACATATACATCACCATCAGCTTTCAAGTAAAATGGATCTGGACCGGTCATGAAGAATCAACGACTCCTCGGATTTCACGCCAACAGTTATAGGATTCTGTTACATCTCCAACAACCCATCCCTGCCAAAGTATGCATATGAGATCCCTACTATATAAACCGTTCATAGGTTAAGGTGCATGTTCATTTCATACTTCACTTCTTGAGTTTTCCTCTCACTGACTTAAGCTTCGAAGTTATTGTTGGTCTCCACCACCTTGTTCTACCGTTACAACTAGTACGATACACGTGCATACGCACGGGTCGCACCGCATTTCTTACTAATTATGTTTATTATTTAGTGAGTTGGAGGAGATCGATTATTTAAAAGAAAAATTAGGATAATTACAATAATCTTCTTTTATGTAACCATACAGAAATATAAGTAGTAAAAAATATAAATCCAAAAATATAAGGGAATTAAGTTGTTGGACGATATAGGATCTTCAAATGGGAACTCAACAAAACTTCGTGTTTGTTCGAAAGCACACAAAAAAACGAAGCATAATTTATAAGCAATATTAAAAAAATAAACTTAATTGAAAATGCAACATGTAGAAAGTAACAGTAGTTTGCAAGAACTTTTCAAAAATTGCTCTAAACTTCTAATAACATGTAGCTCATCCCTTTAACATGTTATGATGTCATTGTCATGAGATTACTAAGACACATGTAATTACCTCAGCATTCTGAATTTTCTTCAATATGGTATAAATTGTTTCCAAGTCTTCCAACACTTGAATGACAGAACACTGCTTGTATACCCATGCATACGCACGAGTCGCGCCGCGTTGGTTGCTACGCATATTTTCAATACACTTCTATGCATTAACTAAACTCGAATATTATTGATGTAAATTTAAATAGATATTGATATCGATATGAGAAAGTAAAATTAGTTACAAAAGGGTTAAATATATTTGTTTCATATTGTTTTATTTTAAAGAAGTAGATTGCTTTATATATGTCTTAAGTCTTAACAAATGCCTAAAGAATAGATAAGGCTAAATAATGCCATCAATTGATAACAACTACCTCCAATAATAATAATAATAATAATAATAATAATATATATAGGAAACTACACTTAATGGCAACTTTGCCTCCCACAAACTTCTTTGTAATATTTAGTTCTCTCACAATGTCTGCAACAGCAACTTTTGCTGCTTATCATTTGCTTGATCAGTTGATCAATTAGCACACTGCATGCCACAAAAAGCCAATCCCGATAAGATATTCCCCTGTAAAACGCGAGGTAGTGAATTCGAAATTTGAGGCATTCATACATAAGTGTCACATGCACAAATACCAATCAAAGAATTCCTATTTAACACACTTATTACATGATAAGAATGTGTCCTATTTGCAAGTTAACTAAACTTGTATATGATAAGAAATAGTAAATTTTACCATCCTAGTGCTTCAAAACCTTTTAAAAAAATAATGCAAACATAAAAAAGAGGCTTGCAGTTGTTATTCTCTAAAACTATTCGTGTATCACATGCATGATCCAAAGCAAAAGTATACACACTATAGCTACCCCTTTTGTAGTTAATCTTTTCATTATTTCCACCAAAGACGAACTCACGATAAAGTTAATGTCAGAACTCTTAGATGCATTGGAAATTTGAAAATAAACTCAGATTAGAATGAGGGGCATAAAAAGAAAAGAAGTGACATTCTTTATTCTAATTCCCATGTAACCATGATTTGATATAACTAAATCCTTATGCATCATATATGATATTCATAGCAGGGAACATGCTTTTGATTTGGTGTTAGACATGTTCTCATGCATAAAAATACTTCTGAGTTAGCACAGACTAAGAATCAAGCTCAAGTTAGTATATGAACTGTTTCATCTCAATATAATTGTTTCTCATGTGGTAGCATTAATTCTCTCTCACCCTCACCCCCATCTCAGTAAGCTTTGTTTCCTTTATAGTATAGAATCACCTTATGATTGGAAACATGAATAATCAATGGCTAATATAGTTATACCATAATTCATATATGATGAAGAATCAATGGCTAATATAGTTATACCATGGCTACAAAACATACACTAACACCATAAGTAACAATCAGTTGGAGTTGGATATCTAGTTAAATATTTCCTCAAAGCAAAACACTATCTGCCATTCATTCTTCTTTATACTATCAGCAAAAATGCATGACTTACAATAAAGTATTGAAAATTAAGGAAGATGCAGTGATTATGACTGGGCTTGACAAAACTATGAATGTTTGATCAATCAACTTATATGACATAAGGAAGATGCAGTGATTATGCCTTCACAAAATATGACATACTGGAATTTGATAGACTAAGTCATGGTCTGATTCATTTTAACTTGGAACTAAATTTCTATTTTAAATCAAATTCGATTGGAAACATAATATCAGTGATACTAATATGCACCACTTGAAGAAAAGAAGAGTACATATAATGTAAAATCCAAGAGAAAAGTGGAGAAAAACTGAAAAAAGAGAGCAATATAAACTACATACCATTTGTTTCATTGAAATGGTGGCTACAAAATTACTTAGGTTGCTTGTACTGGTGACTAACTTATGTAAGGCTGGGAAATCTCTAAAATCTCATGTCAGGCAATGTTCATAGCCAAAGCATAAAAGGAAAACTGAGGAAAAGGGGGGGGGGGAAGAGGATTAGTATAAAAAATTTGCTATAGTAGGGCGTGACGAGCGGACCAAGTCACAAAAATTAGTCACATTACTGATTACTAAAATGAGGATTTTCTATTCTCTTCAATTATTGATTACCCGTTATACACCATCGTAACATGTTTGAAATTGCTTATTAAGGCCAATAAATATTGAGACCTTCAAAGATATGAAACTGAAAAAATAAGGAATGAGAGGACCTCCAAAGGACAAATATCACTTATATATGGTTCAAATAAGTGTATCCATTCATCTTTATCTGGTTCAAGTATTCAAACAAAAGATAAATTTCTGAAATAACATTCATATTAGAAATAACAGCAAAATAGGATCATGAAATCATAGAAAATTTAATTTGTCAACCTCTCTTACTTGTAACTATTTGAAAACAACGAAGAAAAAATAGAACTCTATGTCAAATCTTGTTGTCAGCTAGAGCAGTTAGTTGGCTCAATCACTATTTAACAACTCAAAGAGTAACCTGTTTTTGGCCATGCCACCATGTTTAAAATGTTACTTTTCCTAGTCTTGTAATTTCTACATGATCGAATACATAATTAGAGTGCTATGAAGCATGTTGTCAAAAAAGAATCAAGAGTAAATAGACGATCTTAAACAATGAATTGAAATCAGGCCTAAGATTACTGCATCAACAATCATCATCCCGCCATGCCTATGCCTTCATTTGCCAGCCAACCTACAACAATAAAACAATTTCATGAGCAAAAAAACTTCTGGCATTAAACTTACAACAACAAAATTAGAAGAAACTTCTATTAACAACCTATACCCAAAAAATAGTTGGAGTAGCATGTTTAGAAAATCTCAAATTTCGAGTTATAGTAGGCCCAATGAACTAAACCATATATAACATTTCGAAATGACATTCCCATAATCTTGATGAATCGTTTGAAAGAAAAACAAAGGCTCACATGCATACTAATCATAATAAACAATCTTCATGTGTTGTTCATTTCAATAAAGCATGTTCTAGTTAGCATAAAATTAATAACATGCATACTAAATATGTTCAAGTTCAAAAGCACTATTGAGAGGAAAATAAACACCACTATTGAGATCTGATAAGTAAATGCTGTATATATTGAATGTATATTCTAATCTATATTTTCTTTTCACAATGAGAATGATATTTACATAGGCATTGCTCAAATCCATGAAACAAAACATTGTGTGTCTTCATTAGCTGTCCAAAAACAAAACTATAAGATATGCCCCAGTAGGTTACAAAGTAGTTATAGAATCAGTAATAGTTGAAAGGAAAGCAACTTGGTTCATCTAGTAGGAGAGGTAAAAGGGAAAGTCACTGAGATTATACACACTTAAATTATTTTTCATGTTGAAGCTGATTGAAACTTTCTATTCCTCTTTTGCAAAAACTTATATTGGTAATAAATGCCAACTATGAATGCAAACCAATTCTGCTAAACAAATAATATCAATAGCTCAGCTAACAAAATAAAAAATAATAGATTAACCTCACTCCAACAGGGGAAGAAACTGGGGAACATGAAGACTCAATTGATCGTATTTTGCTTAAAATTGCAAATCAAAGTAGTATATCAACTTGGAGAGAATCAAAGATAAAAATAAGAAGAAAGATACAAAATTGCCAAATCCTGCATAGCATTGATGGATTTCAGTATTCATACAAAATTACCTAAATTCTCAGTGCTTTCTTGTTTGAATCCAACTGACTTCCTGCACAAATCAAACATGAAACAAATTATTTAAAATAAACCCATGATATAATACTGATTTCCATTTTGTAGTCTCCCAAATGGGTGTTCTGACATACAAACAATGAACTTAAAAAATTGAAGCTTCAAATTAGAAGAAATCAATGAAAATGAAATAGTGCAAAAAAAAACTCACATAGAAAGCCAAGACAACAAAAACTCACCATCCTTCACCTTCCTATACCCACTTCTTATTTTCAATTTCAAATTAACAGTAACACAACCACTTAAAATCAAAGACAACAAAAATGAAGCAACAAAAGCATATGGCTTTCGGTTTGAAATCACAGAATTACAGAGAGATGCCAACAATAGCACGCAAATATACAACAAAAAGGAATTTAGATCAGGAACAACAACTTACCATCCAAAACTGCAAGGTTTGAATATATTCATTTTTGAATGATACCCTTCCCCAATTGCAGCTCCTCTTCAGTATGCAAAACAACAAACACTTCTATTACCTTAGTTGCAGGACCAGCAGAACCAAAAGAAACCATATGAGAAAAACAATTTGACTGTAATTTTCAAGACGAAACCATGAGATTTATTAAGTGTTCAAAAACTTTCAGGTAGCAAAATAGGTACAAATCTCATAAAAATCAGACATTAACCAAGTAGAATTACCAGCAACAACAATATGACTATATTTTTTAGGGACAAATCTCATAAAAATCACATCTTTATCAAGAACAATGATGATAAACTATGTAAATGAGCAGCATCAAAGAAAACCCTAAAACCATGAATAAAAATGGATCCAAACCCACACAAAAAAAACACTCAAACACTGAAATGTTTCCTATGATAGTCATGCTTGAGAAAAAAAATAGATAGATTGATGACCATCTCTTTCTTTCTTGCTTTTCCCAGTCCGAATTGCCCCCTTGTGCTTCGTCAGATCCAAATCGCTCCTTTTTCTTCGTAGCCATCAAAGGGCTTTTGTAGCCTTATAGTACCTATTACCAAAAAGGAAACAAATCAAGTATCCATCCAAGTCAGTAAGTGAATAGAAGAGTTTGAGCAAATCAGTAAGTGAATATGCATATAAAATAGAAAAAGCAGATGAAGCAGAAATGAAAATAAGTAAAATAGCTCTGCACCAGTGAATAACTTTCTGTATGATAAGTTCATCACCAAAAATATGGTTTTGTTTCTTTTGGAGACTACGTTTATTAATTGCTCAGCTGAAAATACTTTCCCCAAAAAAAGATTAATATGTTGAGAGATCCAAATAATCACTTTTATTAATACAGACACACACACCCAAATGCAGTTGAGGAAGGAATAAAGAAAGGCATACCCCAAGATGGGTTAGAATCTATACAGTACTCTAAACCCCCATTTCCAACATGAGAAAAGCTCAATTTTTTTTTTATTTGTAGTCACGAAACAACCAAGAATGCTCTCCCAAATGCAAAGCTCAACTCTTGTTTTATGTGTAGAAACCCCCAATTCCAGCAAACAAAATCTCAAATTAAATTCAAACCAGTAAAACCAAAGAACTCAATGAAACAACACATACCTTGAAGAAAAAAGTAAGGAAGATCCGCACATTTTTCTTCCTGATGCGAATCTCTGTGATCTTGATCCAACATAAGGTGCATTTGGTTCAGTTTCTGGAGGGATTTGGTTTGGGTGAAAAGGAGGCCGTGTAGGGTTTTTGGGTGAAAAGGAAAAGGAAAGCTAGGGTTAGGGTTGCGGCCAAATGGTCTTTTTTAGGGTTTTGAAGAAGTAAAAAAAAAAAAGAGAAGAGGAAGAGAAAAGAAGAGGTGGCAGCGGGAAGAAGGGATGAGAGAGAAGGGAAGAGACATTGGAAGAAAGGAGAAGAAAGAGGAAGAGGGGAAGAGAGTGAGAGAGACAGAGAGGTAGAAGACGGAGGGAGGAGGGAGGAGATGCAGGGAGGCGGGCGGTGAGAGAGAGCGCGGTAGAAGACGGAGGGAGAAGAAAGGATTGAGAGAGGTGGAGCAGAGCTGCACTTTTTTTTTTTTTTTTTTTAATTTGTGGGTGGTTTTTTCTGCCCGTGAAAAAAAAAAGTAAGCTCTCATTTGAGATAAAATTGACCATTTAGTCCCTTAATTGTACATGTGTCAAATATATAAGAGGTCTATAATTGTCATTAAGCCACTATGTTGTTTTCTTAGTTATATAATAGATAGATAGATGTTATGTACGCTCCTCTCCGATTTACTGTTTCCCTTCTTCAGCCACAAGATTGCACACCTCTCACGTTCGTGTGGCATATGAAGATCCATCGCGGTTGAAGTAACTATATATATTTTTAAATTTTTTTATAAAATTTTAAATAATATTAGTTTGAAAACAAAATAACAATTTTTTTTATTATAATTTTAAATTCTTATAGTTTTTGCTTAAAGATCAAATATTTTATTGAAACTTAAATAAATAATATAATATTAGTGATAAACAATAATAAATAAAATACAATATGAGATGGAGTGTTTAGCGATTTTGTAAATACTAGTAATTAAGAGAAGGAAAATAAGAAACTTAGTTGGAATAAAAAATTATAAGATCAAATAATACTTCAAATGACATTTTAAAAAAAATGCTATTAAACAATGAGACTATCTACCAAATACCTTTTTTTGACAAAACAAGTACCTGTAAAAAAAAACAAAATAAGTTTTATACCAAAAAAAAAAAACGAAATAAGATAATCAATTAAACATTCGCGTTTTAATTGCCGTTTTTCAGTGCCGGTTGTCGCTCCCTAAAACTTGCATGCTCTTGTACCATACTCAGTGAAAGTGTTGGAAGCATTGGGTAAAGTTGTTAAGAATCATATCAAATATTTGTATTTGATCACGTTTAAAATTATATAGAATAAAATACTCCCTCTATTCTTATTTATAAGAGATAAATCATTTTTTTGGTTCATTAAATAACTAATGGTTTATTGAATAACTAATGTATTTGGTCTATATCACTTTTTTGGTTCATTGAATAACTAATATATTTGGTCTATAAACTAAATACATTAGTTATTCAATGAAACAAAAAAATAATTTATCTCTTATAAATAAAAACATAGTAGTATTAATATACCGATACTATTTATAAATAAAACACTCAAATTTGTCTAGGTAAAGAAATGGGATTGCATAAAACAAATGACTTTTCTGTACCCCAATCAATACACATAATACAAATAAAACAATTTTATCGACCAAATATATTAATTATTTAATAAACTAAAAAAATGATTTGTATTTTATAAATAAAAACGGTATAGTATTAATATACAGATACCATTTATAAATAAAACACTCAAATTTGTCTAGGTAAAGAAACGGGATTGCATAAAACAAACGACTTTTCTGCACCCCAATCAATGCACATAATACAAATAAAATAATTATCAGGAGCTCGAATTGGACCAAGTCTGGCATTGACTCAGCATCCACCCTTTACTTGCTTCAGTCAAGCTGTCAAGGTTTCTCAACGCGTTGAACTTTGACAAACCCATTCTACACTGAACCTACCCACTGTTTCAATTCAACTGTAGATACACACACGCACAATTTTTAAGCGGGTCTTCGAAATTTTATTATTCCATTCTTATCCCTTTCTTTAATCAACAAAACCAAACCACTTTCCAAGCAACATCTAATCTTCTCAACTTTCCTATATCCGTTCATTCATATAAAAACCTCCTCACTCCACCCCATGTTTATCATCACCAAAGCACACAAAACACAATTTCTCTCGAAAGTCCAACGTTGTAAAGTGAACAAATGGGCGCAGTGAAAGAAGACCCGAACCCGAAACCGGTCGTGATCCGGGAAGTATGGGCCTCAAATCTAGAATCCGAATTCCAACTCATTCGTGAACTCATCGATCGCTACCCTTTCATCTCTATGGACACCGAGTTCCCCGGCGTCATCTTCCTCCCCCACGTGGACCCCACAAAACCCCACCGTTACCGCCGTCCCTCCGATCACTACCGTCTACTCAAGGCCAACGTCGACGCTCTCAACCTCGTCCAGGTTGGCCTCACCCTCTCCGACGCCGCCGGTAACCTACCTGACCTCGGAACCGGCGACCGCCAATTCATCTGGGAATTCAACTTCCGAGACTTCGACATCGCGCGTGACGCCTACGCTCCGGACTCCATCGCCCTCCTCCAACGCCAGGGGATCGATTTCGTGCGCAACGCCGTCGCTGGCGCCGACACGGCACGGTTCGCGGAGTTGATGATGTCGTCGGGACTCGTCTGCAACGACGCCGTTAGTTGGGTGACGTTCCACAGCGCGTACGATTTCGGGTATCTTGTTAAGATCTTGACCCGGAGGAGCCTTCCGACCCGGTTGGAGGAGTTCTTGAGGATCGTGACGGTCTTCTTTGGAAACGACGTTTATGACGTCAAACACATGATGCGCTTTTGCGATACACTCTATGGCGGTTTGGATCGGGTTGCACGGACCCTAAACGTGGATCGGGCCGTTGGGAAGTGCCATCAGGCTGGGTCAGACAGCTTGCTGACCTGGCACGCGTTTCAGAAGATTAGGGATACTTATTTTGTAAAGAATGGACATCAAAAGCATGCTGGTGTATTGTTTGGGTTGGAGTTAGAGTTCTGTTGATCACAATTGATTTTAAGCATGAAATAAGAATTCAATTGATTATTTTATTCGTTGGATAATTTTATTTTATTTTTGTGTATTATCGTGGCTAATACTTTACGGTGTCAAGCAAGCATTATTGTAATTGCCATATAAGGACTCATTAATTAATCAACTCAAATTAGTCAAATTAATATTGTGCCTTAGGGGTGGAACTCGTTAATTAATCAACTCAAGTTAGTCAAATATTGTATTTAGGGGTAAAAGGTTTTTCTTAGATAGATATGACATATTCTTAAAATTAAATGTTTAAGTATGACCTATTATTTATCATAATTTTTTCTATGTCTCACTTGACATTTTTAAAAGTTTGATATGACTTATTATCAGCAAAGATGGCCGACTTGATTAACCCGTTATAAAACATGGGTTTGGCTAACAAAAGAGAAGCTTTAAATACTTATGGTCCAACCCAGCTTGACCCAAAAATTCATTGGGCTGATATGGACTGACCCGTGGTGGTTTGGGTCAATCCGCTAGCCCGAATATTATTTTAAAATAAATTTAAGTTACACATTTATTATTTTTGTAAATACTACAATCTCTCACGCTCATATTTTAGCTCGTATTTGAATAGCTTTCCCCTGGTGTGTACGTTTCTTTTTGGATTTGGATCTTCTCACACAACCATTTTCTACATCCATCTGCGTCAAAAAATCCCACTTGTTGGTTTAATCTAACAACTGTAATATAAAAGATAAAAGTTTAATAGAAAAAAATGGAAAAACTACGAAAGCAAAAAAAATCTCGCCAACGCTTGCACACATCACAGGACCTGGACAATGATGCACTTCCATTTTTTTTTTTCCTTCAATTAAGTTGAGAAAAATTGAACCATTTTTTGCTTGATCACTGATTTCTTGTCCTGTTTTCATAGACAATGGATGCATTTTGTTGTTTCTTGTAGTGGTCTTTGTCCACAGTCTAAGCTTCCTAATTGTCGGGCTTTATTTTTTATTGCTAAGATGGTACAAAGTGAGGTTCTGAATATTGTGGTGGTATTAATTGTTGAGATGTAAGATGCTTTGGGTTTTGCTTTGAGAAGGTGTTGGTTATTGTGATGATGTTTGCGGTTTGTAAAAGGCATAGTCATTATGCAATTGCGGTTATAGCAATGCAAGAGTTGATGTTCCTTTCATCATTTGTTCAGTGATGGAGCCTCGTTAGATTGCGTTTCCATTTGACTAAAGATTTGAAAAGCATAAAGACAGTGCTAGAACAAAACTTCTATACGAGTAGGAAATTGTTTTTGAGAGACCGGATTCTAATTCTGGGGAGAGAGAAGTAGAATTTTTTAACATCACAACCGTTAGATTAAACTAACGGGTGGGATTTGTTGATATAGAGAGATTCAGAAAAAGGGTTGTCGGAGTGAATCCAAATTTTTCCTTTCTATCATTTTAGTTTAAGTGTTGTAATCCCCCTCAAAATCAAAACAAAAAAAGGTCTTTGACTTTTTGGATTATGGGATAATAGATAAGAAATCTTATTTCCCATTAATTATACGGTGGAAAGCAATATATATTGGGTGGTTTATAGAAAGAAAGTGCGAGCCTAATAAGACATGTTCGATCGGAGTTTAGACTTTTAAAGAAGGAGAGATTGAGTGACAACTGAGTATAGCCCGACTACAGCATATTTAAAGAGAATTTTATCGAAGTTTTTAAGTAAAATTTAATTATGAACTATTCATATACAAAATAAGTTAATCCAAATACGCCTACGGTTTATATTCAGAATTTATATTCAGAAAGACAAGCTTTAGAAAAAATGCTGCGAAGGAGGAGAGGAAACTTTGCTCTCTTAAATTGACTTGTTAGATGAATGTGGTCCTAATTATAAAATCGGGCCATCCACTTAAAATGCTTCCTTCAGCGGAAAAAATAAATGGTATTAAGTATCGGTGGTTGTAGCTAAGGAATATTATTACGTTCCATTTGGAGATTTCAATCTAAGGTCCGTATTCATCCTAGCTCTTACGCAATTAGATATTTTAACTAACTACTATTCATTGATTTTCAAAAATAAAGCAACAACTCTAATATCATCATTATCATCATCATCAAGTTTTTGTTATTAAGTTATAATAATATCAGAAATTTTAAGTTGTTATATTACAATCATGAAAATCTTGTGACAGAACTACTACGAAATACATAGGAAAATTTTCGTACAAATAAGTAATGAAATTTAAGAGAACCAATCTCGGTTCTTTCTTTGTGACCATACATCATACATGGTGTGATTAGTACTGAGAATACACTGTTACATGATTTTTAATTCATTTCGTGCACTGTATATTCTTTTTTTTATAAATATAAAGAAAAATTTAGGTTAGTTGTGTCCTGGGGAATCATCAGGGTCAGGGAAAGCCTCAAGGGTTTTTTGAGCGTGCTTATATATTATCCACCAACAAAGTCTTAACATCAGCGGGATTTGAATCCACGTCATCGTGGAATATGAGTTGAATCTTTACTAACTGAACTAATTTTCATTGGCTGTGCACTTTATATTAGTATATTAAGCATTGTCGTTCTTGTAATGATGTGCCATATTATATATGGTTTGATAATAATATTAAGAAATTCTGTACGCACGCAACTTAAAGCAGACATCTAGCAATCCGAATCCCCTATCTGCGAAGCCTAGATAGAAGCAACTGGAAGAAAGAAGCTAAGTATTGTATGTCCTTCAACTTCAAACACAAAACAACTAGTACTACCGATCAAAGGCAGTACAGACAAATTAACAGTATATACATTTCACCAAGAAATTCCATTCATCTACAAAAGTGAGCACATCCACTCAACCCAAAAATAAAAATAAAAATAAATAGTAAGCACATCCAGTAACCCAGAATTCAGTCATATATACATACATTGAATGCATAGTTACTTCGAATAAATAGTTGTCTTGAACTTGTGTAAATTAAAAGCAAACAGAAACAAATGAAAGAAAATATCAATCAATCCGCTATCACTTCCCCTGAAACAGACACACCCAATTTCGATTCACAAGCTCCCAGCTATAATTTATTCTTTTAAAATCCCCAACTCCTTTCAACCCCACACAAGTATATAATTAATCACACACATAAAAAAAAATGCAGTACTATATAATACACGAGCCAACTTAAAACCTTGATGTTTACATTGAGCTTCTTCCCCCGTGCGAATCAATGCGTACAGGTGGCCTAGCAAGTGCATGGGCTATAGGCCTATCCAGCACAATAATATTCTGGCTATATATTAAACACAACTTATCAAAAGATTAAAATAAATATTTTTTATTATCATTTTAATGTATTTTTAATTTGTAATTTATATGTTGATGCAAGAATTATAGTTGCTTTCACTAGTGACTCTTTCGAACGATGGCGTGGTTCATGTTAGACGGAGAAGGTTGAGTCGTCGTCGTCGTCGGAGCCGGAGTAGTAGCACTAACCTTGTGAGGGAATGAAGCTTGTTGGCAGATCTCATTGAAGGCTTTAACGATGACACGGTGGTAACACGTGGCATTAAGATGAAGAAAGACCTGGAGAAGATCTTGAAGATCGTCTTCTGAGTCGATCTCCTTCTCGAAGATCATTTGGAGCATGGAGTGTCTGAAATCATGATATGGATCCTCAGAGTCTTTCTCAACGGCCACGGTGTTCATCAGTGGGCTCCGTTTTGGTGCAGAGTAGTGGTCATGAGAAGAGGTCTCGGCTTCAGAGAAGGTGGTTGAGGAGAAATCGTCGTCGTCTACGCAGATCGCACCGTTGGGTTCGCCTGAAGTGGTAGTTGAGGAAGCCTTGCTGCTTGTGATTGTTTTTGAGTGAATGCTTGAGATTTTGGACTTTGGGGTTGGCTCGTGTACTTCAATCGCCTTTGTTTTTGTACAGCCACAGCTTCCATTTGCTGTGAATAATGTTCGTATAAGTTTTTTCTTGTTGGAAGACATTAGGTTCCTAAATTAGTAATATCACACACACACACACACACACACACAAAAGGGGAGATATATAATTATAATATATAGTATAGAGAGGAATTAGGGGGGGAGGGGTGTGATTTTGATTTTTGGTGTTATGAGAATCGAAAGTACAACTAAGATGGAAATGTGAAGGTAGATGGTGTGTTGTTGGTAGGATTCCTTTTCAAACTAACTAGATCTGTGATGAGCTTTGATATATAAATGGAGGCAGAAAGCGGATGGATGGGGTGAAATTAAATTGATGAGTTGGATATTGGGGATGGGGGGGTCTCTTTCGGAAATGTTTGGTGAAAAAATAAGAGTTGGAGTTTGGAGGGGGTTTTATTATGAAGAAGGTCTTTGACTTGACGTAGGAGTATAAGGGACTAATCATTTGATCAATCTTTGGGAAGAAATTAAGTCCATCATTATGAATTATGAGATTCTTTATCAGGATTTATTTTCAATATCTATGAAATTAATGAAATCAAAACACAGTACTAGTATGCCGTCGTTACGTTATTTAATTTACGGCAAACTTCTTACGTAATAGGAAAATTACCTTGAACTACAAAAGAAGCTTTTGTCAATAAATTAAGTTGGCTTCCAAGGAAACAACCTCTTCTTTCGTATTTTTCCCCGTGAAGTTTTGTCTCTTATATTTGGGGGCATGAGGATATTCTAATTACGTAGTTTAATTTAAACAGCTTCAACCATGGATATGTAAGAGATGGCTTTATATTGTTTGAGAACATGTTTATAATTTATATATTCAAAACTCGGCCGCTTAATCATTTCAAAATAAGCTATACATTGAATAGTCACAACCAACTTCCATAACTAGACCACCAGAAGTTTCGTTCAAATAAATGACAAGGTCACAAGTAGTTAAAATCTGCCACCCTCATGATGGAGGATTAAAGCCTTTCATTTTTTTTGTTAACGTTCTATGGTACATGAGCATTTTTTTTTAGCACCGTAAAACAGAATAAAATGCTATTTGCATTCATTCAACTACTTGCACTCGATCACTATATTATCTTCCACCGTCCCAGGTAGGTGGTTCAGTGGTTGAGCCAAAGGATATGAAGGAGTTGTAAGTAGGAGATACAGGGCTCAGATTATTGCCACTAACAAAATCCCTCTCCTCTCTAACAAAACTAACCACTAACATTTGCCTATAAAAAAATACTATATTATTTTCCGCCGGTTATATAATTAAGACAATTCAACATGTCGCAGAAAAAAAATAAGTAATTGCTCCTAGTCCTTTTGTATGTTAAAAAACTTTTGGATGTTAACATTTACAAGACGATCACAAATTTATTAAAAACAATGATACAATGCCCATTTTTCAATAGTGTATAATAAAACTAAAATTTAAAAAATCCAGAAGTTTACATCTGGTCTTCCTTCAGCCGTTTGCTAGTTTTTTATTTAGCAGACAAATATACTAGGTCTTGCCGTCTTGCTGGTAACTAATTTTGTGTTTTGACGTAACATATACCCCTGACTACATTATCATGTTCTTAGAATATACCATCAGGGCTTTTATTATTCCATGATAATATTATACAGTTGCATGCTTATGGATATGGAAAATTTACTAGAGGATGGGAACTGAAAATTTCAAAATTGAACTGTAGTTCAATAAATTAACGTCAACTAAATTGACACACGGATCACTTGTTTAAGGAATCAAAAGATAGATGTAAGTTCGTATATGAAAATGATGTAGTATTTATAATGATTTTTCTAACGTGTGCAACCTTTAACATGTTAAGACTAATTAATTATCTACTTTATTTCCTTATTAATTACCTAGTTTCTTATTTATGTTATGGATTTAATATCTCTCTTCCCATAAAATAGGAAAGTGGATAATTAATAAGGAAAAAAAACTAAGTAATTAATGAGTTTTAACCTGTGTAAGGTTGCACACGTTAGAAAAACTGATTTATTATATCAAAAAATATTTAACTTGTATTCTCAAAACAAACTTGCCTTTTATGGATTCATTAAACAATGTCCTTAGGACACTCGTTAACAACACCCTTAGAGCACCCACAGCGGAGGTTCACTAAATTGTGTTGTTTCTTTTTTTTTGTGGGATCATGACTGCTTTATGCCATTTTGTCAACCACGTGCGTTTCTTATTTTAACTTACGGTCTCTTTATTTGTTGACTCTGACAGAAATAAGAGAACGGTTGCTTTTCTTTTTGTCCACCTGTGCACACCTCAGCCACATGGGTTCTCTTAAATTTTAGTTAACTTGCGATAAAAATGCTCTTATATATATAGTTGGAAGATAAATTTTAAACCATCTAAAACTACAGTACAAGAACATTAGAAAACAAAGCTCCAACACAACTAAAGTCACCGACTTTCTCTTGCATGTTAAGCTTTACATTTAATCCGTTGCAGCATACCTACCAAATGCACTCGGTAAAAGCATTACTCGCAATTCAAATTTCAGAACATGCATGGATAAATCAAAAACAATTTTTTTACAGCTAGCTGGGGAGACTTTCATTAACAAATAGTTTAGTTATAAAATTTTTATAGAAAATTTAATAACAGCTAATTTATTTATGCAATTTTTATTTATAAAGAAAACAACTAATTTCGTTCTAAAAGGAAAAAAAAAATTCTTTTAAGATAGAAGTCATGTGGCTCGCGGGTTGCAATTATTGTTCCAGTATTTGATCCAATAACGAGACCAAGTACTCCATCTGTTGTGTGTTTCTGATGTTCTCTGGGTATATTGGCAAAAAATTAGTTATTACTACATAAAAAAAAAATAGTTTAGGACATACAAATAAAAAAAATATTGAGAAAAAATATTTATTTCGTAAAAAATACAAAAAAAATCATAAATATTTTTTAATAAAATTTTCTACATCATAACATCAACTTTTTTTTATATATATTTTTAACATCAACTCATAACGTGCCCAGAAATAAAAATTACTAGATGCACGTAATACACATATTGTGACATATCAATCCCTATTGAATAATTAAATGAGGTCCAAAAAACTTTATGATATTAGAAAAAGGAAGAGAAATCAAAGGCAAATGATCGGCTTATTGATCAAGCAATTGCTTATGGTTTGTTTATTTCAAAGTCTGTGGAATTATTATTGATATGTAAAGCGAATTTGCCAATATAATATATGTTTGTTATAGTTTTAAAAGCAATATTCTTGATTAGCAAAAAAAAAAGCAATAATCTTGAAATTATTAATTTTTAAAAAACATGTTTATTTGCTTTTTATTCTTAATAAAATATAATAAAAGATAAATATTATATAAATTTTCCTGATCATAATATTCTTAAATTAATCATATGTGCTGAAATAACAAAAGTCACTTAAAAGTACTTCAACCTTTTATTGGTTATTTCCTCATTTTTTTTGGTTATTAGAAATATTTAATTCAACTTGAATAAAGCTCTTGAGCAGTTGACTTTTCAGTATATATTAAAGATTTATTATATACATTGCATTTATATTTTATATGGCTTAAGTTCTATTGAATATTGAGGATGGCGTGATGGTCCTAATGGTGTAGATGTAATTTGCTAACCCGACTCTGATGGGCCGATGGCCGTCTTCTTTTAAGTCAATTGTGGAATCCATTTATAGACACCGGTCCTTGTGCCCCTTCCTCCTCTTCAGTCCTTTTGTTTGTTATTTAGATCCGTATGACCGTTCAGTCCTTAGGTCTCTACTAGGGTTTGATATCCTTTTACTAGGGTTTGGTGTCCTTTTCGCTGTGGATAGTGTGTCCCTGTTGTAGTAGAATCTCTACAGATCAGCTTTTTTAGTTTGTGTCTTCATGCTTGTCTACTTTCTTGGTCTTACTTAACTGCTCCATTGCTCCTGTCTCTGAGTTGAACTTGTGGGATCCTGCTGGTCTCTCTCAGATACTCTTTTCTTGCTCTGTGTACTCTTTTGGCTTAAAAGGATCGACCCTGTTTCATTGTGTTCTGATCTAAGCTATGCTTTTCTTGCTCTATGTCTCTGGTTGTGAGTGTAGCAGCTACTTTGTTGCTCTTATGGCTAGCTGTAAAGATTGTGAGCCAATCTTGCAATAACACTTGATGCAGAATCGGTTTTCTGCAGCAAAACAGATTCTCCAGAATGCAATTCGAATCACGAGAATGTAAGCGAAATGTAATTAAGCAAAGAAAACACAACACCGGATTTATCGTGGTTCAAAGAAAAACCTCCTACATCCACACTGACACATGTTTTATTGCACTTTAGAAAACACTCCTCACGATACAAGTATTTTGCCCAATTCCCTGAAGGAATTCAGAGAGAGTTAAAACCCAATCTCACTTGCTCTCACCCAGTGTTTACAGCAATGAAACAGTATTGCATTGATCACTCAATCCCAGCCTACTAGCTATGATTTATATACTAGGGTAACTACCCTTCTAGGTACAACAAAATCAGTTACAACCGAAAAACAGAAATAACTAACTTAACTACCTAATAGTTACACAAGTATCACATAACTAACAAGTAAAGCATAACTAACTAACAAGCAGGCTGAATGCTTCGATTTGATGAGCCACAGAACTTTCAATTCTCCACCTTGGATCTTCAAATCTTCAAACAAGTTAGTAATGCCACCAGCCTCAAAGAGACTTACTCATCACAGGTTCCAATGTTCACCAATTCTTGACAATGGTAGAACTTGGAACTTGAGACCACCTTGGTAAGCATGTCTGCTGGATTATGCTCATTAGGGATTTTCTTCACTTCAACAATTCCTTCAGTGATTATGTCTCGAATGTAGTGCATTTTGATATCGATGTGCTTTGTCCTCTCATGGAACACTTGATTCTTTGAGAGACAAATTGCACTTTGACTATCACACCAAATGGTGGCATTTGCATTCCCTTCGAGTTCACTGACCAGCCCCTTAAGCCAGATGGCTTCTTTAATTGCTTCAGTCAAGGCTATGTATTCAGATTCAGTGGTAGATAAAGCCACTATTGGCTGAAGATTAGCCTTCCAACTAATTACACTTCCATGAAGAGTAAAGATATGACCAGTTTGTGATCTTCTTCTATCTAGATCACCAGCAAAATCTGCATCAACATAGCCAGTTAAGCTACTGTTTTCTGCAGCAGTTTTTCCAAACATAATACCAACAGATTTTGACCCTTTTAAGTATCTAAAGATCCACTTCACAGCACACCAGTGCTCTCTTCCAGGATTCCCCATAAACCTGCTGACCAAGCTGGTAGCATAGGCAAGATCAGGCCGAGTACAAATCATGGCATACATTAAACTACCTGTTGCATTAGAGTAAGGTATGCTGCTCATATATTTGTGATCTTCATCAGTCTTAGGAGACTGATCAGTAGATAACCTGAAGTGGCCTGCTAAAGGTGCAGTAACAGCTTTAGCATTCTCCATGTTGAATCTTCTAAGGACCTTCTCAATATATGAACTCTGACTTAAAAACAGAATCCCTTTAGACCTTTTTCTGTTGATTTCCATTCCCAGGATTTTTCTTGTTGCCCCTAAATCCTTCATCTCGAATTCTGAACTGAGCAGTTTCTTTAGCTTGCTAATTGCATCAACATCAGCACTAGCAATTAACATATCATCCACATACAAAATGAGGTAAATTGGATAACCTGAATTTTCCCTTTTGTAGTAGACACAGCTGTCATATGAAGTTCTCATGTAGCCATTTGAGATTACAAAAGAGTCAAATCTTTTGTACCACTGCCTAGGGGATTGTTTCAATCCATACAAGGACTTTTTTAGCAAGCATACCATGTGTTCTTTCCCCTTTTCCTCAAAGCCTTCAAGTTGTCTCATGTAGATTCTTTCTTCTAATTGACCATGTAAAAAAGCTGTTTTTACATCCATTTGTTCTAACTCCAAATTATGAATTGCAACCAAAGTTAGAATGACTCTAATACTTGTGTGTTTCACCACAGGGGAAAAAATCTCTTTATAGTCAATCCCTTCCCTTTGTGTGAAACCTTTAGTCACAAGCCTAGCCTTATATCTAACCCTTGAACCTTCAGATTTTTTCTTAAAGATCCATTTACATCCCATAATTGCTTGCTTTTCAGGTTTTAGAACAAGCTCCCAGGTTTGATTTTTTGACAGTGACTCCATTTCTTCCTTCATAGCTCCTTCCCACTTCTGTTTTTCAGTTCCAGATACCGCTTCCTTATAAGTGACAGGATCAGTACCTTCTGGTTCAGTTTCAATATTCAAGGCATAAGCTATCATATCTGCATAACCATATCTGTTTGGAGCAGTAATTTCTCTTCTTTCTCTGTCTCTAGCTAGCTGCCATGAATTGCCATCATTAACCTGTTGTTGAGCCTGTTCTGTTTCAGAATGTGATGGTTGAATCACTAGTTCTGTAACAGAATGCTCCACCTGCAGCTTGACTGTCTGACCCGAGCTAGAATTCTGAGTAACCTCATTCTGCTTCTCCTTATTCAGCAGCATTGTTTCTTCTTGAAAGATAACATCTCTACTGATTATGGCCTTGCCTCCAACAGATTCACCAATCCAGATTTTATAACCTTTTACACCTTCAGGGTAGCCTAAGAAGAAACCTTTCTTAGACCTTGGTTCAAGCTTCCCTTCACTTACATGAACATAGGCAGGACAACCAAAGATTCTCAGGTTTCCAAGGCAAGGTGCCTTTCCAGTCCACATCTCCTCAGGTGTCTTGAAATCAATTGCAGAATATGGACTCCTATTTATTAAGTAACAAGTAGTATGCACTGCTTCGCCCCAGAATCTCTTGATCAATTTTGCATTTGACAGCATGCATCTCACCCTCTCCAAAATGGTTCTATTCATTCTTTCAGCTAGACCATTTTGTTGAGGGGTATGCCTTACTGTTTTATGTCTGACTATCCCTTCATCTTTGCAGAAATTATTAAATTCCTCATTCAAGTATTCAAGGCCATTATCGGTTCTCAATGCCTTGACCTTCCTACCAGTTTGGTTTTCAACTAATGCCTTCCATTGCTTGAAGCTTTTAAAGGCCTGGTTTTTGTACTTTAACAAATACACCCAAACTTTCCTAGACAAGTCATCTATGAAAGTTATAAAGTACCTAGCTCCTCCCAATGAAGGTTCCTTGGTTGGCCCCCAAATATCAGAGTGTACATAGTCTAATAAGCCCTTTGTAGTATGCAAACCTTTAGGAAATTTCACCCTTTTATGTTTACCATATACACAGTGATTACAAAAATCAAGTTTTTCTAGTTCACCATTACCAAACAGCCCCTGCTTATGAAGTTCTTCTAAGCCCTTTTGACTTATGTGTGCTAGTCTATGATGCCACAATTTTGTCGAAATTGACTTACTAGACACAGCAGCAACAGTAGCAGAGTTAATGGTATTACCTCGAATTCGATACAAGCCATCCTTCTTGTTGGCTTTCATGATCTGTAAAGATCCTTTGCTGATTTTCAGAGCACCACCTTCACCTTTGAATGTGCAACCGGATTTGTCAAGCATTCCCAAAGAAATTAAATTTCTTTTGAGGTCAGGCACATGCCTAACTTCTGTGAGGGTTTGAGATGTGCCATCAGCCAACTTGATTTTTAAAGTGCCAATCCCAACCACTTTGCAAGCAATGTTGTTGCCCATTAACACCCGTCCACCATCAAAATTCTGGTACGATTCAAACCAGTCACGGTTAGGTGTCATATGATAGGTGCAACCAGAGTCAAGGATCCATTCACTGCTGCAATTCTCTGCAGTGATAGCAAGGACATCAGCATCATCATATCCATCTACCACTACAGCAATATCACCAGAATCCTTGTTCTTGCCATGGTTTTTCTTCTTTCTTTCTGGACAATTCTTTCTCCAATGTCCTTCTTTGTGATAGTAGTAACAAGTCTTGGATTTAGACTTTGATCTACCTTTATTCTTTCCTTTGCCATCACCTTTTTCTGGTCTACCCCGAGCATACAGCACCTCTGGATCTCCACCTTCACCTTTGTTCTCAGTGATTTTCTTCTTAGTTTCACGAGCATTAAGAGTAGCTTTAACCTCTTCCAAGGTGAGGGTCTCCCTTCCAAACATCATGGTGTCAACAAGATTCTCAAAAGAATCTGGCAGGGAGCACAGCAACATTATAGCTTGATCCTCCTCATCAATTGTAACATCGACACTCTTCAAATCAAGAACAACTTTAGTGAATTGAGAGACATGTTCCTTGATTGAAGAGCCTTTTTCCATTTTCAATTGATGGAGTTTCTTTTTCAGGTACAGCTTGTTAGTTAAAGATTTTGTCATATACAAACCCTCCAACTTCAGCCAAACCCCTGCTGCTATTTCAACATGAGCAACCTCCCTAAGCACCTCATCACCTAAGGAAAGAATGATGGTGTTGTGAGCCTTACTGATCATCTCCCTTTTCTCTTTGTCCGATAGAGAATCAGGCATTTTGCTAATGCCCAGCAATGAATCTTCCAACCCTTGATGAACAAGAAGAGCCTTCATCTTGATTCTCCAAAGGCTGAAATCGTTTTCACCATTGAACTTCTCTACCTGGAACTTTGCAGACCCCATCGCGGATAACAAGCCCAAGAATGCCCAAGAATCAGGGCTCTAGATACCAATTGTAAAGATTGTGAGCCAATCTTGCAATAACACTTGATGCAGAATCAGTTTTCTGCAGCAAAACAGATTCTCCAGAATGCAATTTCTGCAGAATGCAGAATGTAAACAGAACATAATTAAGCAAAGAAAACACAACACCGGATTTATCGTGGTTCAGAGAAAAACCTCCTACATCCACACTGACACATGTTTTATTGCACTTTAGAAAACACTCCTCACGATACAAGTATTTTGCCCAATTCCCTGAAGGAATTCAGAGAGAGTTAAAACCCAATCTCACTTGCTCTCACCCAGTGTTTACAGCAATGAAACAGTATTGCATTGATCACTCAATCCCAGCCTACTAGCTATGATTTATATACTAGGGTAACTACCCTTCTAGGTACAACAAAATCAGTTACAACCGAAAAACAGAAATAACTAACTTAACTACCTAATAGTTACACAAGTATCACATAACTAACAAGTAAAGCATAACTAACTAACAAGCAGGCCGAATGCTTCGATTTGATAAGCCACAGAACTTTCACTAGCCAAGTGATCATTTCTGAAATGGAGCCAGAAAATGCTGATATTCCAACAAATGAAGTTCCAGAAGATGAACAAGGTGATGTTGTGGTGGCCTCCCAACCCAACTTACAGAACTGTCAAGATATTTCAAAGAAAGCATTAGTGGGAAAAGTCATAGCAGATAAAGTTCTTAATAGAAGTGCAGTAAAAAAGATTTTTTGGAAGTCTTGGGGACATTGTAAAGTTATGCATATAGCTGATCTAGAAGATAATATGTTTCTTTTCAGTTTTCAAACTAAGAAAGAAGCTGAAGATGTCCTCCAAAAGGCTCCATGGTTTGTTATGAATCAACTTATCAGCTTGCAATACTGGGAGGATAGTATTCCATATTCAGATATTAACTATAATCTTGTTCCATTTTGGATACAAATACATCAGCTGCCTCTGAATATGCTGAACCCTAGTGTAGCCCGATCTATTCTTACTAGGGTTGGAGAGATTCTGGAAGTGGAGGACCCGATTCTAGAGGATCATGGGCTCAGACATTTCATCCGAGTCAGGGTCCTCATAAATGTTTCTAAACCACTTTCGTCAGATAGCTGGATACATAGGAACCCCTTTCCAAGACTTTGGGTTCCTTTTCTATATGAGAGGCTCCAAGGTTTATGTTTTAAATGTGGGTTACTGGGTCATGAACAGAAGTTATGTCCTAAGGAGAGGGTTATGGCTGCTCACAACAAAGCTGCCCCAAAATATGGTCCTTTTTTAAGTACCCCTACCCCAAAAGCTCTAGCTACTCTCATCATTGAAAAGAATGGTTACTACAACCAACATTCCAATAAACCTGGTAATAATGACCCCAACTCTACCAATATGAACAAACCTTCTCAAAGTACTCCTATGCATTCAATGGATAAAGAAGATACAAAGGGTGAGGGGGAGGAGGTAGATTTCACTCTCTTGCCAGGATGCGGTAGGAAACAGTTACAGAGATTTGTGCAACAAGCTGATGTCCCTTCTTTGAACCCCAAATTTGTTAAGCTAGTTACTGAGTTGCAAGAAACTAGTGCCTGTAAAACTGGGGTTCAGCAGAAGGACATACTTTTCAACCAAACTGTTAATAAAGGCAAGCAACAAGCAATGGAACCAATTAAAGTGTCAACAGAGCTGCAGGCTGGACCTAGTGCTAACACTAAAGGGAAGGAACTAATTCAACAACAGCAACAACAAACACAAAATTTATCAAATCTGTCTGCAAGTGTGCTAAACGAATCAGGCCCCAACATTGATCCTGTATCTTCAAAACAGATGCCTATCTTAGTGGATCTGAAATCTAACACTAGAAGAGCTGGCCTAGGCCCTCTTGACATGAAGGATTTAGGCCTGCAGGCTGAAGACATTGGCCTCCGATCTCCAAAAGTTTTATTGGATTATCCAAATCCACAGAAGGATGAAATTCGATATAATAGTATTGAATTAAATCCTCAGGAGATAGCTAAAGTCAGAGAAGCTAGCAAAAAAGAGGTAGGAGGGGTTGGAGAAGGAGAGCCGAACAGTTCTCAACAAGCTAGATCAGAATACTTTGTAGAATTTCCACCAGAAGATGATAAGGAGCAGCTTAACAGCCCTATGAAGATTGGTGGTGAAGAAGAAAAGAGACTTGTGTTATTTATGGAGCAAAGATTATCTTTAAAACGTACTAAGAAGGTGGAGGAACAACCGGGTCAGCCTTTGGCCTATGAGAAACTAGCAAAGAAGCGTATGCGGCTTATGAAGTGATATGATGAATATGGTAATGTCTTGACCACAACTATGGAGGAATGTGATGATGAGGAAGTTACTATGGCTAAGGAGGCGGGCCTTATCACGCCCCCAATAGCCCAATGACTTGCATAAGTTGGAATTGTTGTGGTTTTGCGGCGGCCACAACAAAAAGAGAGCTTTATGATTTGAATGCTCGTTACAAGCCGGCCATTATCTTCCTTATGGAAACTAAATGTCGTAAGGAAATATTGGAAAGGACTAGAAAGAAGCTTAAGTTCCAACATGTCTTTGGTGTTGAAGCTATAGGGGTATCTGGAGGGTTGGGGTTGTTTTGGAATCATCATTATGACATCCAAATTCTTGAGGCTTGCTCAAATTACATTCACACTGCTGTTCTTGAGAAAAACAGTAACATTTCTTTTGAATTTACCTTTGTTTATGGGAATCCCACCTTTGCGGAAAGAAGACACCTTTGGCACAAGCTTCAAAGGCTACAGCCTTTAAGAAATGACCCTTGGGTGAGTGTGGGAGACTTTAATGAGATGTTGTCCCCTCTTGATAAATTAGGTTCTAGACCCATTGAACTTATTAGAATGGATTTGTTCAGGAATTTTCTTGATGATACAACTCTTATGAATGTTGAGCTCCAAGGTTGCAAATATGCTTGGGTAAGTAACCCAAGAGATGGGGTTATTACCAAGGAAAAGATTAGCAGATTACTTGTGAATTGGAGTTGGAGGCAGCTATATCCTAATGCTATAGCTACAGCTTTGCCTATAGTGAACTCAGACCACTCTCCTCTTGTTATTCAGCCCACACCTAAAAGTAAGAGTGGCTCCCCTTTTAGATATGAAGCTTATTGGGAGGATCATGATGATAAGTGGGATACTGTACAACAAGGGTGGACTAGTCAGGAACCTTGTGAATCTACTTGGGAACGCTTCTCTAAAAAATCAAGACACTGTAGGAAGAGCTTACTATCTTGGCACTAAAAAACCTTCAAGAATGCAGCTACTGAAATTGGCAAACTCAAGAATAAGCTTAAGGGGCTTATGAATAATAGTGCTGAAAGAAGAAATTGGCAAGAAATCAGCAAAGTGAGGAAGGAAATTGATAAGCTTTGGAGTCAAGAGGAGAAGTATTAGGGTCGAAGGTCAAGATTGAAGTAGCTGTCCTATGGTGACAAAAACTCAAAGTTTTTCCATGCATCTACTATTCATTGGAGGGATAGAAACTGGTTGCATCGTATACAAGATTCAAATGGGAACTGGATTGAAGGCTAGCAGGAGATTATGGATGCTGTTTGGACACATTTTGCAGACATTTATAGTCATAGTGATGTATCTTTTGTGCAAGAATGTATCTCTCATGTTCCTAAACTTGTTTCTAATGATATGAATGATGAGTTAATGTATACTTTGTCTGATCTAGAAATTGAAGAAGCTGTCAAAGCTCTTGGGGCTCTTAAGGCCCCTGGACCAGATGGCTTAAATGGCCTGTTCTTTCAAAAGAATTGGCCGGTCATTAAAGCTGATGTTTGTTCTGTTATCTAGGAATTCTTTATTTCAGGTACTCTACCAGATGAGGTTAATGAGACGAAAGTTGCCCTTACTCCTAAAGTCCTCAGACCAGAGGCAATCAACCAGCTTAGACCTATAAGTTGTTGCAACTTTATCTACAAAATTATTTCCAAGATTCTGGTTAAAAGACTCAAGAAGTTTATGGACAGCTTGTTTCCCATCAACAGAGTGCTTTTGTTGAGGGTCGTTTGATTCAAGACAACCTTGTGATAGCTCATGAGGCTTTTCATATGCTTAAGAGGAACCAAAGGAGGGGTGATTCGGGCTTGGCTCTTAAGATTGATATGAATAAAGCTTATGACAGAGTTGAATGGAGTTTCCTTTCCCAAGTGCTTAAAGCCTTTGTGTTTTGTGAGGAATGGATCAATTTAGTCATGAAGTTGGTCACCTCTGTTACTTACAAATACAAGATCAATGGTTTTCTTAGTAAAAATATGATCCTTCAAATACGATTAAGACAAGGAGATCCCCTATCCCCTTATTTGTTTATCCTGGTATTTGATGTTCTATCCTTAATGATCTCTAGTGCTAATAGTCAGGGGATCATTAAAGGACTGAAGTTGGCCCCAAATGCTCCTCCCCTTACCCATCTTTTCTTTGCAGATGATGTCATATTATTTACAGAAGCAAAGCAAGCAGATTTATACAAACTGATGGAGATTCTTAAAAAAAAATTCTCAAGCTTCTGGACAGCGTATAAACTTGCAGAAATCTGGTCTTATCTTTAGCAAATCTGCCCAAATTCAGCATAGGCAACAACTTGCTTCTATCCTAAATATCCCTGTTTGGGATAATCCTGGGAGCTATCTCAGGGTTCCAGCTAAATGGGGACGTTCTAAAAGTGTAGCTTTGCAGTGGATTAAGGAGAGAGTGAAGTCTAAAATGGTTGGATGGAAGGAGAATCTCCTCAATCAAGCGAGAAAGGAAGTACTGATAAAATCAGCTATCCAAGTTATTCCTACCTATGTGATATCCTTAGTAAAACTTCCGAAAACTTTTTGCAATCTTTATGTTCAGAGGTTGCAAGATTTTGGTGGAGTTCTTCTAAGAATAAAATAGGGATACATTGGAAAAATTGGCATATTATGACTTCTCACAAGATGGATGGGGGTCTTGGTTTTGAGGAATTTGAACATATGAACTCATCTCTGCTGTCCAAACAAGCTTGGAGGCTTATGCAACACTCGGATTCTTACTGGGCTCAAACAGTTCTTAGCATATATTGTAATAGATCTGATTTCTGGAATGTTAAGGTTAAAAAAAGGGACTCTTGGGTCTGGAGCAGCCTCTTACATGGTAGGGATTTGATCAAATCTTTTGGAAGATGGTCTATTGGCTCTGGGGAAATAATTAGTGTCAGTAATGATATGTGGCTGGCCTCAAGTGAGAGAGCTATCCTTAAAGAAGGTGTTAGAGACCTAAAAGTTAAGGATCTTATTAGCCATTCTAATCACTGCTGGGATCTAGACAAACTGAGAGACAATCTTTCTCCCCAATCAGTTATGGTTGCTTTAAAAACCCCTATGAGCTGGTCGGATAACCATGATAAGCTATGGTGGCCTTTAGCAAAAGATGGCAATTTTTTTGTGAAATCTGGTTATTATAGGTGTAAAGAGTTGAATACTAGTGTGGATCCTCTCCCCTCCACCTCTACTGGCATACCTACCCATCTTTGCAAGGATTTGTGGGGAGCAAGTGTGCCTCAAAAATTAAAGACCTTCCTTTGGAAGGTGATTCAGAATGCTCTCCCTCTCGGGGCTAATTTGTTTAAGCGTAAAATTGCTCACAGTCCATTGTGCCTTATCTGTTTAAAAGAAGAGGAGACGGTTGAACATTGCTTCCTACTTTGCCCTTGGACTGAACCAATTTGGTTCGGTATTCAGGTTTCTAGAGTGCCCACTAAAGAAACTGTCAACAACATTTCCTACTGGCTCTCAAGAACTATTTCAGAAGCATCTTCTCACCCTTTGGGTAAGCAGTTTATCTTGGCCCAGATTATTTTCACTCTATGGGAGATTTGGAAGGGTAGAAATGAGGCCTGTTTCAACAACATAACCCCTAGACCAATTGACACTTGCTATAATGCTCAAACGAAATGTCTGGAATTCTGGAATCATCACTCTGGTGAGGGGCAACAGACTACTGAGAGTGTAGGAAACAGGGTACTACAGGGTAAGTGGAGGCCTCCACTTGGGGAATTCATTAAGGTCAACTTGGACTCAGCCTTCAATGTGGCTAATGGTAGATCTTCAGCAGGCATCATAGCAAGAAATAGTAAAGGAGACTTAGTTCTGGGTCATACCTGTCAATCTCTTGCTCCAAATGCCTTAGTGGCAGAGGTGTTGGCGTTGCGAGAAGCAATCTCTCTTGCTCGGAATATGGACTTCAAGTATACCATCTTTGAGAGTGATTGCTTAGAGCTCATTGAGACCTGTAGAAATAATTGTAAAAGGGGTGAGATTGAACAGATTGTGAATGACATCTTACTAATGAAAGCTAGTTTCTCTGCTTGTGGTTTCACGTGGGTGGCTAGGGAAGGTAATGACTCGGCTCATACCTTGGCTCGTCTAAGTGCTGAGGCTTCCTTGAACAGTGACTGGTTATGGTATCCCCTAACTGTTCTGGGGAAAGCTCTTGTGAAGGATGCCATGCTCGCTTTCTCTTCTCCAAACCACTGATTGTGAGTCGTGGGTTTGATTGCGTTGATGATTGGGGCTGAGGAGTTTGCTGGTTTATTTGATCTTGGTTGGTAGATCGTAACCACCTGAACTGAGGTAGATGGTATCTGATTTGATTTAATGCTTCGCTCGTTTGGTGGTGTTGATACTCAATTTGGTGTTTTTCTTCTGAGTAGGCAGGCGAGTTCGTTGAACCCTACCCCTGATTTGGCAATTTCTGTAACTAGGGTTAAATATGGTTTGCTTAGTCTCTCTTTAGCGAGAATGATGTATGTCATTTCGATCGTTGTGTGTCGTTTCGATTCTGGGCCTTGCCCATGTATTGTTGTGGTTTGGGCCTTGCCCTATAGTTTCTATGAACCAAACAATTCTGACCAAACAAAAAGTCCTTTTGTTTGTTTGTTTTTCTTGACCAGAAAAAATATTTTATTTTTTTAATTTTTTTTCATGTATTATTAGTATATTGATTGAATATCTATAATCATAAAAGTTTTATAAATATTAAAATAGAACCTATTTATTATTCTTGAAATACAGGAGGATTTCTCCTAGCTCAATTAACCAAAATATAAATGAATTTATTTTTTCGAATAAATTGATTACTTATCGAAAAAATAAATTCAAGTTTTATGTGCGCATAGCACATGCACATATAAAACATCTAGATATATCCCTGCAGTTGCAGTCCACCCAAATATTCCCTAATCCTGATCATCAAACGACCCTAATCGTTTTCTTTATAAATGTCCAAGCCACCTAAAACGACAAGATTCTACTATCTTCATAATTATAGAGGTTATCCATTTTTCTCTCTAATGTTTGTATTTTTTATCCTATCTTGCCTTGTACAACCACTTATCCATCATAATATTCACATCTTTGCGGTACAGAGTTCACTATTTTGTTAGCTTCTTATTGTCCAACATTCAGACTCCATAATCTCATTAAAAATTTTAAGTTGCTAAATAGAAGTTTATTAATAACTTTAATTTCTTCCATTAAATAAACAATCAATACACACTCAATGTAATCAAGAATGCAACAGTAATTACTTTATTGTGCTTTTATAAAGAACTAGGTTTAGAAAACAAATTGAGTTGTTGAGCATGCAAACCTCCCCTGCCCTCCAAAATACTAAAACGTTTGTACAGAATGAACTCAAAAACAATTTGAGGGAATTTTATTTCATTTTTATTTGTAATTTGAGGGTTTTCTGGACTAGGCCTGAACTTAGAGGGTCGTCTCAGAAGCCCAATCCCGAGGCTTATGTCATAATCCACCTTAGAAGAAACACACGAATCGTAGTGTAACATAGATAGATCTAGCACACGGATCGCCATCAGTACCGTAGAATTAATCAATGACTATCAGTAATAGGTGTCGCGAGTTACTCAAGTTTAATATCACTTCACCGGAATTTCCTGCCAATTTCACTTATCAACCTGCCTATATAAGCCAACTGCCCAATCTGTTAGGTACGTTATTTCATTCCCTAGTCACTCCTCCTATTGTTCACTTAACCTACTTAGGAATCAGAGTAGTTGCACGCTCTGCACGCCATCATTCCTTTCCAAGCTCAAAGTCCGGTTCAGAGGGAAATTTTAATATAGTCTACTTTTAATATAGGCAAATGACTTGAGACAGAAGTACCATAAATACCCTCTCTGAGAATGTGACACCTGTCTTTGGGGCAATATTGGCACATCTAATTATGAAGAGAGATCTTCTAATAATCTATCTAATTCTAATAATAATAATAATAATCATAAAATTATCAGAAGAGACAATTTCCTATCACAAAAAAAAAAACTGCACAAGTCAATCTGCTATTCTGCTTCTCCTCTTCTACATGCTTAAGCGCAGTCACCAAAGGGAGAGACTTTTTTCAAAATGTTGTACCGCAGTCTGCTATTGCTTCTTTATTTTCTGTCTGCTACTCCATCTTCTGCTTCCTTCAGTTTGGGGTTTAACTTTCAACTCAATCACTGGTAACACTACTTGCTTCTCCATCTGTTCCCTTTTTCCTCTAGTTTTATTTTCCACTTTTTTTTTTAATTTCTTCATGCCATTTATCAAACCAGAGTGTAGGATTTTCACTGCATTTGGGCATTTTGAGACCAACAACATTGAAGGTATGGTGTTCTTCATATGGTTCCTCCTTTTTCATCTTTACTTTTTCCTCCATTTTTAATTCTCCAGCTTTTACTGATAATTTTTTTCCTTTGGTTCCTCCATTTTCCTCTGGTTCCTTCTTCAGTAGTTTGTGCCACTCCTGAGACCACGAACATTGAAGGTATGGTGTTCTTTTTTGAATTTCCTCTATTGTTTCTACTTTTGTTTCATTATTTGAAATATGAAAATGGGTTTGAAGTTTCATAATGTTACTGTGATGAAGATGGGTTTGTACTCAAGGTGTGAAAAAAATGTCGTTTTTCATTCTCATGTTACTTCTATAAAATGTCGTGTTCTTTTTGTATTTGTGGTACGGAATACATGTTGTTGTTCATTCTGATGAAATAAAACTGCCTTTCTTGCTGTCACAGTGTCACCCAATGGCACGAAAATTGACAAAGTAGGAGACATCACTGATGAAAAACATTTGTGGAAGATTGTTGTTAGGGTTGCAGATCTTTGGACTGTCTTTAACAAGAAGACCAGGCAAGAGCATCTTGAAATGATTTTTATGGATGAGAAGGTAACATTATGAGTATCAAAATATTGTTTTCTATTAGTGGTAGTAATGCTGATATTTGGTCTGTTTTCAATAATTTGATTTTGTTGAAATTTTCATTAATAGGGAGATAAAATTCAAGCTTTGGTACCAAAGGAGGAGGTGCAAACATGGAAGAACAACATACTTATGTCTTTGAGAACTTTTTTGTCTTTCAGAATGATTTTCACTTTAAGGTAGCTGACCATCCCTACAAATTGATATTCAGTGGTGGAACTATTTTCACAGAGAAAGAACTTCCTGATATTGCTCCAACTCCATACAACTTTAAGGATTTTGCTGAGATAATTGTTGGAAATTTTCGCCCTAATTTGTAGTAGGTAAAATTTATTTATTATTGAGACCATTTTGTGTATATTGTCTATATAATACAGGATTGATAACCAATGTATATGGTCTTTGTGCAGATTTGATTGGAGCTATACATGAGATCACTTATAAGCAACCTAATGCAGATCCAAAAAAGATTGTGTTTACTGTGGAAGATACTAGGTAAATTTCCTATGTTAAGTGTGTTTCATTAAATTCATTATCAATTGCTTATGCACAACAATTTTAACATTTTTGTTGTTATATGCATACATAGTTCCACTTTGCTTAACTGCACTCTTTGGGACTCAACTGCCAACAAGTTGCTGAGTTATGTCAATGAGAATGGTGTTTCTAGACCAATTATTATTATTCTCACTCATGCAAAACTCAAAGCAGCATGAGGTTAAACACTATGTTCTACCCAACTTTTGTTTTTCACGGTAACATAATCTAAAGTATTTCTATGCATCAGGAATATATCCTCCATCGGTGTCAAACGCATGGCATGGTTCAAAGCTGTTGATTAACGAAGATGTACCTGAAATTATATAGTTCAAAAATAGGTAAATAATGTTACTGTCCTGTTCCACTATGATCTTTAAAATCAAGTAAATTAATCGCATTCAAATGAACATTAAAATAATATGACATTACAGCTTTCCAACAAATGAACTTCTTGAAACTTCAAGCACAATGCTGCCCCAAATTACTGCAAGTTCCCAGTTCTTTGATGTATACAGATTTATGTATAAAGCAATGGTGAAAAGTATCCAACAAATAAATGCTCTTTCAGAGGTATCAATTAAATCCTTTTTCAGTATCATGAAAATTTTAATAATTGTAGCTGGATTGTTTCAACTTCTGAATATGTTTTTACTGTTAAATCTTCAAAATGTCATTAGGACACACTTGTGTGACTGTTGGCACAACTGGGATAATCATACCTTCGAAAAATGGTTGGAGTTATCTAGGATGTGTTGGGTGCAGTAAAAGGGCAACATCAGATGATTCACCATTTACGTGTATGACTGGTCACTATACCGAATCTATAGTCCCCAGGTTAATAAATTTTACATAAATGCTTCGTGGAACATCTAGGTTAATAGAAATATTCACCACTGAAACAATAAACAAGATACTAACACTTCATTTTTATGCACAGATATAAAGTGGAAATTCGAGTATTTCATAACAGGCACAGTTCAAAATTTATCTTCTGGGGCACTGATTGTGCTAGGCTCATAGGGAAGACGGCTCTTCAACTTAGGAACCAAATGATTGAGGCATGTTATCAAATTTAATTTAACTCTGTTGCTTAATCGTATTAAGTTTACAACTTTCAATTACAATGGTTGCAACTGTGTTTTATGAACGTGGCAAAAACACAAGAAAATGGGGTTTGAATTGGGTTTTATAAATCTTTTCGCAAAGCTTGTGTATTTTTTAAAAACCTTTTTAAAACAACTCTTTAACAAAATAACAATGTAAAATATGTAAAGAGAAGAGAAGAGCATGACACAGTGATTTATACTAGTTCACTATCACCTGATAGCTACGTCTAGTCCCTTCAACATACTTGAAGGATTTCTCCACTATAATCAACCTGATTACACTTGAGAGTATACTACTGCCAAACTAGCTATATTCACAACTTCTTAGAACGATTTAGTACAGTCAAGCCTCTAAGGAATACAACCACTACTGGGCTAAAAATAAAGTTCAAAAGTAGTTTGAAACAATAACAATAACACTCAGCAGAGAGGATTTACAATGAAAACTTAAGCACAGAGAATAACTTTCTAACAGAAAGAATAAAACATTTAAGTGCTTGGTCAAATTTGATCTCAGAGACTTGGAATGATTTCTTGATTGCTCACTTCGTTAACCTACTTTAGTGAATAAAGTAAGGTATATATAGCTAGGGCTGTGAATAGTGCCGTTGTGACCTAACAGCTCTTTCTCTAATGGACAAAACTTCAGATCTGCTTTTTGTGGCTTTTAGCAAGTCACGTCGCTTTCGACTCTGCTCTTGCATACTGACACAACAGACAATAGCAGGATCTTGTCCCTTGTGATCTTTTGGAATATGAGACACTTCCAGAGCAAGTTTTCTGATGATTATATCCGTTGGCATTCTCTTTGGCCTTTGATTCCTCGTACATTAAAATACTCATCAATGAGGTCTCTTTAATACTTGAAGTAACCTTTAATGAACTCTCAGTTTGATTTCCAATTAGAGCATCTACCAAACAGACGATGTTTGGCAATGAGATCCTCTGTTCACCAGAGTGAGCTTGAATCGGAGGCAAGATCTTCAGTACAGAATTTGTTGGCCTTTCATATAAATGAGTCATATAGTAACGGACGAAGGTTTCCACTGTGTAGTCTAATCAGAGCATGGTCTCATCAGAGCATGGTCTATCAGACCATTGATTACCATCAGAGCGTTGACCTTATCAGAGCATTGACTACTATCAGAGCATGATCTTTGGAGTGAGGCTATTAGACGATGACGTCATCAGCACTTTCCGGACGATCACTGCTAGACTCAGACGAATGAAACAGAGGGTGAAATGCACACTTAGGCATAGTCTACTGAGACATTTCTTTTTGATGAACAGTGACTTATGCACACTAACAAACATATCAGAGGATAAATTGCTCTATTAATTATTTGTTATCATCAAAACAATTAAGGGTCATTATTTCTGAATCCACTTGATTCCAACATTTTATGTTTTAGGAGGATGAACATAATCCAAAAGCTTATCCACAAGCACTTGATGGATTATTGGCAAGAACTATGGCATACAAGATCAGGGTACAACCAGGTAACAACCAGTTATCTGTAATAAAGGCTTCGGATGACCTCCAAATCATTCAAACAATATTGGATCATATAGAACCTGAAGAGGTATAACATTTCTGCAATAAGAATATGGTCATAATTTAAAAAGAACTTATAATATCTGTTTGACAACAACATACCTCCAAGCTTGAGAAAGCAAAAGATGTTGTCAATGAGGAAGTTCAGTTTGACACTATAAGTATTTTGCTAACATGTGTTTAGACATTTATTCCAATTTGTTAGATATAAAATAACTGTTGAAACTGATTGTATATTATAACTTATGCAGCAATCTTTGTCAGTCACAACAGAAAATGATCCTGACTTGCTAGCTTCTATTACTCCAGTCAAGAGGATCTCATCTGAAATTTAGTCTGATGACAACCTTAGTCAAGAATTAGCAACTGCACAACTATCATCCACCAAGATAGCAAAGAATATCAAAACAGAGTGATAGTTGAGAAGCTCATATATTAGGAAGTGACACTGCTTTTGTAATAGTTTAGTTGGAATTATCAAACTAATGATGACACCCAAACAATATGTCTTGCCCTCTTTGTGATCAGTCAGACAATTAAAGTTGTTTTGTAATATGACTACAACAATTAGGTGTATCTATCTAATGGTTTTACTTTGCCTCATCTTACCATACTGACCTTAATGGTTGATATAAACAGGAATTTCCATGTAAAGTTGTTAATTTTAAATCAGTAATTTCAAGGACTAGCAGGATTTTTGGATCAAGAAAAGTAAATGAGTTAGTGCAACTAATTTCTATCAAGTAGTATTGCAACTTCCTTTTCTAAGAAACAACATATACACCAACTCAGGTTGCCTAAGTCAGTGGATGAAAAAATTAGGTTTCATGGAAATTTGCTCTAACTGATAAAGGACTCATTTACCTTTGTCTTTATCTATACCACTTTTACTAAATGTAAACAAGTCTCTAACTTACTTTTTCCATTTTGCGGGTACCAAAGCTCACCTTTTACAAGTACTTTTAAACAAGTTGTGTTAAAATATTGGAGGTATAAGCAAAGAAAAACAGAATGGTGTATCAGAAAAAAAAAAATGAAGTGTTCCCTTTTCCCTTCAACCAATGACCCTAGCGACCATTGCCTCACTCATTTATACGAAAATTTTAGTAAATAAACTTTAAGAAACTATTTTCCTAATGTTTTCTCTATTAAGAAAATTGCATTTTTGTCCCATTCCTATGCAATTTTGTAGGGAGTAACTATTGAAATAGCCCTCTGAGAATGGGAATGTGGTATTTCACAGTTGCTATTGGACTATTGATTGATTGGTTGATTCACCTGCTTCCTTTTTGCTTCTGTAGGTGGATACTTAGATTAACATGCTTGGGTTTTGTTTTAAATCATTAATTTCAAGTCTTAGCAGGATTTTTGGACCAAGAAAAGTAAATGAGCTAGTGCAACTAATTCCTATCAAGTAGTATTGTAACTTCCATTTTCTAAGAAACAACATATACACCAAATGTAAACAAGTCCCTGACTTGCTATACCACTTTTACTAAACAAGTCTCTGACTTGCAACATATACTTTTGTGTTTAGCTATACCACTTTTACTAAATGTAAACAAGTCAATGACTTACTTTTGCCATTTTGCGGGTACCGAAGCTCACCTGCCACAAGAAGTACTTTAAAACAAGTTATGTTAAAATATTGGAGGTATATGTGAAGAAAAACAGAAAGTTGTATCACTGATATAATAAAAATATCTATTTATCTAGGGAGTTGTAATAATAAGCCATCATTACACATGAAAACTTGCAATGGAAAACCTGTCAAGTACCTAAAAAATTGGCGGGTCAACTGAGAAAGATTTAAAAGATAGCTTTGACACTAAAACAACCTATCAAAGAATAGAACAGTACAAAGGAAACTGTCCATTAAACCAGAAATGGAGGCGATACTCTTCTGCGGAAACCTTTAGTAAAAACTGAACCTTGGTTTATTGGACTTACAAACAATGGTATGCGATGATCCTAACTGTGACATACTGTAACTGCAACATTGAAAACCAATCTGTTATACCATTAATACCTTCTCTATACTCTCTATACTTTGTTCTAAAGCAGGTGACATAGAGACTAATAAAACAAGTTTATGGTTGTACTCTTTTGAGAGTCAAAGATTTAAGCTTCACAGAGGTAAATCTTGGAACATAGACATATATGAAAGTTATCTTAAATCATTTTTTTGCAAATGCAAATCCTGGTACATCATATTCTTTGTCAAACTTATATTCACTCATTTATCAACACATCTTAATAGTTTAAATACATAAAAGTTATTTGAGGCAGAGTCTTGCATATACAAATCTTATTAACACCTAATAAGTTTCATGGGTTCACCTTATTGATGAATATGATTTTACAACACATCTTAATGAACTGTTGTGTTGCTATTAATACGGTGCAGCCTAAGTTCTTATTCTGCATTTTGGCAGCACACATAGATGGATCAAGAACATAACACAAAGAAGGATTTGTCATCAGAGGCACGTTTGAGAAGAAAGAATGTCATCCGAAAGAGAAAAGAAAATAGTTCAAATGGTAGACATCAAAATCAACAAATGGAGGATTCTACAAGATCAGCAAACACAACACCACTGTTAGATATCACTTCTACCATACTCAACCAGAGAAATCAAAACCATGCCCATAGCAACTTCAAATCTAATTCTTCCATCTTTACTCAGCGAACTACTCATCAGCAGGAACCATAGAGGAAAAGAAGAGCAAAGAGAAGATTTTCTGATATCACACAAAATAATGTGACTGGGCCTGCTTCAATCAATCCTTCCAATTTAGCATCCTCTTCAGCAAATGGAGCTGCCTCTAACACATATGACACAGTATCTGATCAGGAAGATGAATCAGATATGGATATTCCACCAACAAAAGGTAATAACTTATGATACAGTTATCTATAAATACCATGGTATACAAATATATTCTACATATTATAGTTATTTATAACTGATATTATTATTTTTAGTTATTCCTTGGCTGCCATGGCATACATTTTTAGGTATAACTAAGATGATTTTTTTTTTCAATAGAATTGAATGATGAGGATAGCATAAGTTCTGATGAAGAAGAATTATTTGGCAACATGAATCATACCGAACCTATTCCAATAACAGAAGGTACTATGTTAATAATAAGAAAGACATCACAAGCAAAAATCTGTTGTAGTTATAAATATATTATTTTGTTCCCAGGTCATTCTGACATTGGCTATCCACTCATCGAATGTGAGCAATGTCACGCGTACATGTGGTATGCAGAGAGAACACTCAAATGCAGACATGCTGTAACTCCTAGGTATCAACTTTGTTGTGGTCAAGGAAATATTCAGCTACCATTATTGGGAACACCTCCAAAACTTCTTGAAGATCTACTATTTGGAAATGATTCACCTTATTGCAAGAATTTTCAGCAAAACATTCGAGCATACAACATGATGTTTGCATTCACATCACCTGGAGCAAAACTCGATAGATCAATTAATAACGGGAGAGGACCATCAACTATTAGGATTCAAGGTCAATCATGCCATAGAATTGGAAGCCTATTGCCTCTGCCTAGTCAAACCCCAAAATTTGCATAACTTTATATTTATGATATTGAAAATAAAATAGAAAATAGGATTCAAGGCATTGGAAGGTACATATCTAATACTTGAATTCATTATTGAAGTATTTTTTTTTTGGTGTCTTATTATTTCACTGTCATTAGTTTATTAGTTTACAATATTTTTTTTCAATATTAACAGCAACCAAGAGAACATTGATCCACAGATTGTCAGCAAATTGTCAGCAATGCTTTTTGAGTTTAACGAACATGCAAAATCATTTAGGATGGCTAGGGATAGATTGAGACACGGCGATGTGCAAGATCTAAAACTAAGGCTAATTTCTGATAGATCTACTGATGGTAGATTATATAATCTACCTTCTGTTTCAGAAGTAGCCGCTCTTATTGTTGGCGATGTTGACATTGCATCAAAGAGAGATATTATTATGGAAAAGCAAAGCGGAAAGCTTCAAAGAATAGATGAGTTGCATACAAGCTACTTGGGTTACCAGTATCCTCTGATATTTCCTTTTGGTGAAGATGGTTATAGACATGATGTGCTTCATAGAGATAGAGGCAACTCTCATAAAAAAAAACGACTTACTATAAGGGAATGGCTTTGCTTTAGACTCCAAACCAGGAGAAATGAGGCACATACTTTGATGCGGTCGAGAAGACTTTTTCAGCAATTTATTATGGACGGCTATACCATGATAGAGTCTGAAAGATTATCTTTTATTAGGAGAAACCAGTCAAAACTAAGAATTGATAAGTATCATAGTCTGAATGAATCAGATAACTATGGTCAGACTCAGGCATCAAACAAAGGAAAAAGAATCATATTACCTTCCACATTTGTGGGAGGTCATGATAGATGGATCAATTATACTTTGACGGGCCGGATGACAATCTGTAGCTTTGTTGGTTTTCCTGATTTGTTTCTGACATTTACATGCAATCCCATTTGGCCAGAAATTCAAAGGTTTCTTCAACCCATGAATTTAAAGGCACATGATCGTCCTGATATAATTTCAAGGGTATTTAAAATTAAATTTGATGAGATGTTGACAGACTTGAGAAAGAAACATGTATTAGGGAAAATACTTGGATGTAAGTCAAATCTCAATTTTAGCACACAAAAATTAATTTTTTCCTATCAATTCAATCATCAACTACTACTAACATCTGTATTTCTCATTTCTTTCTGACAGATATATACACTATTGAGTTTCAAAAAGGGGGTTGCGACATGCACACATACTTCTATTCCTACATCCATCTAGCAAGTATCCCTATCCAGATGATATTGACAAAATTATTTCTGCAGAAATTCCAAGTCAGGAAAATGACAGAGTTGTACAACTTAGTGAAAGCTCACATGATTCATGGTCCAGGTGGGTTAGCTAGAAGGTCATCTCCATGCGTGAAAAATGGAAAGCACTCTAAATATTATCCTAAGAAATTCCAAAGCACAACAATTGTTGACCAAGATGGTTATCCAGTGTATAGAAGAAGGGATACTAGTAACACAATCATAAAGAATGGTATTACTCTTGACAATCGACATGTTGTCCCTTACAATCTGACACTTTTATTGAAGTACCAAGCACACATTAACATGGAATGGTGCAACCAAAGTACTTCAATAAAATACTTATTCAAGTATATAAACAAATGGTATGATCGAATTACAGTAGTTATGCATCAGCCACAGACGAGATCAAACAGTATCTTGATTGCAGATATGTGTCACCATGTGAGGCATGTTGGAGAATTTATTCTTTTCCAATCCATGGTAGACAACCAGTAGTTGAAAGACTATTCTTTCATCTACTAGGAGAGCAAGCTATGTACTTTAATGATCATGAAGATATTGATGATGTGCTTGCAAAACCGAGTATTTCAAAATCTATGTTCACATCATGGATACAAGAAAATAAAACATTCGTTGAAGGTAGAAGTCTGACTTATTCACAGTTTGTGTCAAAATTTGTCTATCTGGAAACCAAAAGACATTGGAAACCACGACAAAAGGGTTATACAATTGGCAGGTTGATTTGGGTTCCTCCAAGCACTGGTGAGGTTTTCTATTTAAGAATAATGCTAACTATTGTCAAAGGACCAGCCAGCTATGAGGACATTAGAACTGTTGGTAACATTGAATATCCAACTTTCAGAGAGGCATGCTTTGCAATGGGATTACTTGAGGATGACAAAGAATACATAGAAGCTATAAGAGAAGCCAATGATTGGGGTTTTGGTCACTACTTGAGAAAGTTATTTGTCACAATTCTCTTATCAAGTAGCATTAATAGGCCAGAGCATGTATGGAAAGAAACATGACAATGGTTGTCAGATAGAATTCTTTATGATCAAAGAAGACTGTGCAATAACCAAGTTTAGTGTTTTTAATTTTTCAAATTGAGTCACCATGAAATATTATGTATTATTAATTAGATAACAACCTTATATAACTCCATACTTATTTTTAGACTTGCAGCTTACCAATGAAGAGGTGCAAAATTTAACTCTAATTGAGATTGAGAAATTAATGCAATCAAACAGGAGGAGTCTTAACGAATATCCATCAATGCCAATCCCGAAAGGATATATCACAACTCAGTTTGGAAACAGACTAATATTTGCAGAATGTGATTATGATCTCAATGATCAACATATTCAGTGTCAGAATTTATTTAATGCTCTTACAGGTAACCTCTGATGAACAAAAGCAATACAAGAATCTAATAAATGTTATGCATATTTTCAATACTATAATACTTTATCAATTTCATGTGTTTACTATAACAGATGAGCAAAGAGGAATATTTGACAGAATCATGCAGGCACTAACCTACCAGAAAGGTGGCATGTTTTTCCTATATGGTTATGCTGGCACTAGAAAAAATTTCATGTGGAAGACTTTAGCACGGGACACATTGTCTTAACTGTGGCATCCAGTGGCATCGCATCACTTTTATTACCAGGCGGAAGAACATCACATTCAAAATTCAAAATCCCAGTTCTTGCCTTAGACAACTCAACATGCAATATTCATCAGGGGAAGTGAACTTGTAGAGTTTTTGAAAGAAACAAAATTGATAATACGGGATGAGGCTCCAATGGCACATAAGTTCTGTTTTGAAGCCTTAGATAAAAGCCTAAGAGATATAATGGGTACTCCCAATGATGTTTTTGGTGGAAAAGTTGTAGTTTTTGGAGGAGACTTCCGAGAAATCTTGCTAGTAATCCCAAAAGGAAGTCGATCTGACATTGTTCACAGTAGTATCAATGCTTCACGTCTATGGGATCATTGTGAAGCATTAACTCTCACAAAAAAACATGTGATTACAGCATGGTCCAGAAAATACAAGTGCATCTGAACTCGCGGAGTTCTCAAAATGGATACTAGATCTTGGAGATGGAAAATTATCTGAACCAAATGATGGATATGCAGAAATTGAGATTCCAGAAGAACTTCTGATTACAAATTATGATGATCCCATAGATGCTATAGTAAAAAGCACATATCCAAATCTGGAGCACCAATACAACAATGAAGAATTCTTACAATCTAGAGCTATTCTGGCATCAACAATTGAAATTGTTGATAAAATAAATGAATATGTCATGAGTTTGATTCCAGGTAACTATACCAAACATTTTGGCTTTCTTCTTAATAACATAGTAAAACAATACAAGTTGATTATGATATTTACTATAAGGCTATTTCATGAATACAAGTGATGAGAGAGAAATTTTGAGTTCAGATTCAATTGATAGGTCAGAAGCTTACCAAAGTGAACCATTTGAAGTACTTACCCCTGAATTTCTAAACTCTCTCGCAACATCAGGTCTTCCAAATCATAAGATCAAATTGAAGGTGGGTAGCCCTATAATGTTGTTAAGGAATATAGATCAGGCTGAAGGTTTATGTAATAGGACTCGATTAATAGTCACAAGACTAGCAAATCATGTTATTGACGCAAAGATCATGTCTGGAAAAAACATTGGCAGCAAGATATACATTCCAAGAATGTCTATGTCTCCATCACAATCACCATGGCCTTTCAAATTGATTCAGAGACAATTTCCTATAATTGTATCATACGCTATGACAATTAACAAATCTCAGGGTCAATCACTTGCCTAAACCAGTTTTTAGTCATGGTCAGTTGTATGTAGCAATATCTAGAGTGAAGAGCAAACAAGGATTAAAGATTTTAATTCATGACAAGGAATTCAAGGCATTAAGGACTACTACCACTGTGGTTTTCAAGGAGGTCTTCCAAAACCTCCAGCAAGTAAATATCTTCAAATATAATTGCAAGATAATTCCAGCGTGAGATTACTTTTGTGAACTAATTTTTTTTCCTTTTCTGTAATAGATAATCACTGGCAATGGCACTGTCCATTTCTACGCTACATGAACATTCCCTACGTCCCTTTTTGGTATTGACAATCTATCCAACTTTATACAACTCAATTTATCAACTTTATTTGAAAATGACATTGTTTCAATATTTTAGAAATGCCATCTGCTTCTGACTATTCCTTATATCCTTTGCAGAAACTAGCTTTATTATTGGGGTTCCTCCAAAACATGACTCATTTTTTGTTGTAAGTAGCCTTTTCAAACAAGTTCATACTGATGCAACTGCAAGTATAAGTTATAATGATTGAAATTATTTTATAGATGGGGTTCAATTGTGTCCAACAGAAGCCGAGACAAGAAAATACTGGATACTAAATTGAGAAGAGTGCCATATGAGTGTAAAATTGTGGACTTACTATTGGACAGTCACATGTATTTTTGATTATTTTGATTATTCTTCTGAACTCCTTAAGTTTCTTTTATCAAACTCACTGGTGCTACATTTTCTGATTCTAATTTGTAAGCCTATAATCAACATAATAGTTATTGGTATTGTTGATTATTGCCTTGCATCCAAACCAAATACTGGTGTGTGTATATACATACATACATATATATATATATATATATATATGCAACACAGAGAGTAGACATTTGTTTGAGTTTTTATTCACATGACTAAGTGATAACAGAGACAATAACAGATACACTTGCATCAGAAAATTGGAAGGAGAGGTATCTATTAGGCCCAGTAACAAAGCCTAGATGAAGGAACAAGCTTTGGTAATCGTAATTTATACCAATAATGATTATGGATCTATTCATCTTCCTAACCAGTATTATATCTTCCTATCAAATTTAATTTTCTACTTACCCATTCTGACTACATCACTTCAATCACAGTAGGAAGTCCACTCACATCCTATCAACAGTAAATACACGTTTAAGAGGAAAGCTAGCGGTTGGACTATATGATTCGCTTAATTCATTGATAAAAACGAAAAAATCGATTTAGTTTTACAATAGAGAAAACAACTCAGTTGAGATGAACACCCGCTCAATGGAAAAAAATCTGGACATTCACTCACCAGCAGTGATTCGAAGGCTTCTAACAAGGCCAACTAAGGACTGCTTCAACACGATTCATGTCAGGAATCAGGTAAACTCCAGGTAGCTTCAATGCTCCCTAACACTTACAGATCAGTGTTTGATTTTATCTTCTCTAACCAGAAAAAAATATCATTGGAAAAAAAATATTTTCCAAATATTACAAAGAAGAAATGTTCGATTAACCCGTAAATCGTATTCTTTTTTCAAATTTTTCATGGAAAGGGTATACATAGATATCCTTTTATGTATCATTAGTATTCCTAGGATCAATGGAGAACTTTTTCTTGAGCATGTCAATGGATATCTAGATTTTAAATGAAGAAGAAAACCATCGACTTCACGGTCTATTATGTTGTTCTTGCTATCTGACTATAGTGTTGTTCTATGGTGTGATGTTATGTTCTTTGGGTCACATATGTGCCTTTCAATGTTAATTGTTGTTTAGCTTTTTAAGTGGCACATGTAAAAATCGTGTTCGTTTCAGAAGTTGTTATCAATAATGTTAATATTTTGATTGTTGTTATATCATCAGTTTAATCAGCTATATAGATATATTTTTAAGGACACATTGATCTCATAGGGTTTGATAATGTTGTATTTCCTGACACAATTACCTCATAAGGTTTTCATTACAGTATTTTAATGTTTTGCTACAGCAATTTGGTGAGATAAAACCAAACTTTATTTGCAATTGGTTTCATGAGCTACCCGACATACGGACTCTAATTGATGAAAAAGGAAATTGTCACATAGTCACTTACAACAAGTCTATCATGCAACCACTTATCACTAATGGTTGGAAAGAGCTTAGAGAATTCTATTATATGATTGGAGATCATGCTGTGTATCTAAGATATCTGGGAAATGGTCTGTTTCATATTACTGTTTCGGAGACATCATCCGATCCAACTACCTTTCCAAGTTCCCATAGTTACAGTGCTTGACGTAACAAACCATCATTTACAGTAACAGTTTCAACTTACTCATCTATTGGGAGTCGCTTGGTTAAGTTTTAGAATACTTTCATATATGGTATATTCTCTTTTACTCAAATTTTAATTTCTTTATTAATTTCTATTCTTAATTACAGGACTACCTGCAGACTTTGCTGAATATGTTAGGATAACTGGATATTCAGGTCTGTTGCTGAGAGGACCAGCTGGTGGTCAGACACATTGTGACCTATTGGTTAGGCAACCACCAAAGAAATCTACAAAACTAGGAAAATGATGGAAGAGTTTTTGTAATGAAAATGAAGTGATGGGTGGAATGAAGCTTAAGTTTAAGTTTGTGAATCCTGGTATCAACAACATTGTGGACGTCATGATAATAGCTCCTTGATGTTGTGTATCTTTCTGTGCATGTCTTTTTACAAGCTCTATATGTCAAAATATTAGGGAGCGTTGAATCTTTTGTAACCCTATAAACTTCAGTACTAATAAGGTTATTTATCTTTTTGCAAGCTCCACCAGTAGTTGTTAACTAAAGTCTAAACATATATGTGGCCTTAATGTCAAACAAACCGTTATGCTGTTTGTAAATCTCTTATTATTATTACTATTATATGTTTAGTAGTTCCCTTATATTATGGCATTTAGAGTTACATTAAGATGATATTAATATATAGTTACATAAATTATGATCGTAACAATTTGAATTTACTGAATTATGTTAAAAATATTGGTAATAATCAATAACTATTAGTAGTAATCAACGAAACGTCTCCGTGCGGATGCACGGATTTTGTACTAGTTGTTAAAGAATATTTTACACTACAGGAGATTTTAACCAAATGGGGGTTCCTTGGATAAAAGTTGGTGTTCCCATTGGTTCTGGTGTGTTGATGGTAAGTTATTTTACCGTGAAGTCATTACAAGTGAATTATAGAAAGGGTTTAAATAATTTTTAAGATAGCTGAAGCTAAAAGTTTTGTGCCACCGTCACAAAAAAGAAAAATCCTTAATAGAAATATAAAATCAAAGTTGTACCCAAAAAATATATATATATATATAATCAAAGTATCCTTTCTCCGTCTCAATAAAGACAACCCAAGAAAGATTTGCCGCTGACGCTGCATGGTCAACCGCTTACGTTCCCATTTCTTTGGAGTGCGTGAAGAGATCACGCCATAAGACCAAAAAAAAAGTATCTCGATGTGCATGTGACTCGCATGTATATTCCATTAAGCATAATTATGGGATAGGAATTGATTCTTCGGTTGGCCTTAAATATCTATTAAGAAAAATGTGTGAACTAAGATCCAACTACGTCTATAGGAAAATTGTTGATATACAAAAATAATATATGAAAATAAGGTGCACAAATTGGAGAAACATTATTGGGTGAAGTAATTGTTGTGGTGGTATTGCTACACGGCTCTTCCTATAACCATAAAATACAAGTCACGTGCCCTGCATACATCCTCTTTCCCATTGTGACATGTGAACAGGCAACGGTGGAGTTTGTGGGCGACAAAACTAGTAATTATAAACTGATATATTTGTTTTTTTTTTTTAATCATTATCGTTTTCTTACTTTGTGACTTTGTTGGCTCAAGTGAGCTCAAAGGAAAACTTTTTGCGTCTGAGATTTTCCATTTTTTTTTCTGCTTTCAATTTTTGATATGCTTTGAGGATTAGATACAAGCTTCTCTGAGGGGTCAACAATGACGACGTTTCTGACACTCCCATCACCTTCTTGTGCTTCTTTACTGAACAAGGAGACTAGCAGATTTTGCAATCTTGCTTCAATTCACTCACGCAATTCCCATGTAAAAGATTTCAGAGTGAGAGCTCTTAGAGAGAAAACAGAGGAAATCAAAAGCCCGTCACAGCCATCTTCACCTGATGAAGTAACAAAGAAGTATGGTCTTGAAGCTGGTCTGTGGAAGGTGCCCATTTCTTTCCCTCATCTATTTTGGCTTAACTAGGACTATGCCGTTGCTAAAAAGTTCCAATTTCATTAATCAAAGGGATAATAAATCTCATTTTCTTGTGTTGCTTCCTATTTAGGTATCATTTGCTAGTAAGCTACCTATTTTTCTTGGCTTAAACGCAAAAAGTGTATTGCTTCCTACTCTGTAAATATGTTGAAAAAAAGAAGTGCAATTTGGATTCAAAATTATACACAAAGTAAACACCAAGATATGACTTTATTGCTGAAATTTTCAGGGAAAGGAAAGAATTCGGGATGCTTCCTTGATGTAGCTTCGCCTCAAATTAACTTCTTTTACTACAAAAGATGTGCCCCTTGATCAAAATTTTATCTTTGTAGTCATAGCCGTTTAAGCTTCTGATTTTGTGTTTACTCCTGAATTTTAGGGTTTTTTTCCCCCAATTTTTGGGGGAGCAAAAGATGGGTTGTGGGTGAATTTTTATCTTCAAGGAATTTTCAGTAGTAATCGGTACTACCTTTTTTAATAATATGTGTAAAATGAAAGTCATGGTCTTTTGCAGATTTTCAGCTCAAAGGAGGAAGGTGAACAACAGAAATCTAAGGGTGATCAAGCAAAGGAGTTGCTGGCAAAATATGGAGGAGCATACCTGGCCACCTCCATCACTCTCTCATTGATCTCTTTCACTCTTTGTTATGTACTAATCAATGCTGGAATTGATGTTCAAGCTTTGCTGCAAAAGGTGCAATGCTTGTACAAAATCAAGTATGGAGTGTACATATAATTAAAACAAAATAATTGCTATGGATTAATACGTTATGTGTTTATATCTCTTCAGGTCGGAATCTCTACTGATGCGACCGGCGAAAAGGTTGGCACCTTTGCTCTGGCGTATGCTGCTCATAAAGCTGCATCTCCAATTAGGTTTCCACCCACAGTAGCTCTTACCCCAATTGTGGCTGGTTGGATTGGAAAGAAAGCTGAGAAAGATAAGTAGATAGTAGTAGTAATAGTAGTGGTACCTTCAAATACCAGTATCTCATTGTAGTATATTTTTCCTATAATAACATTTCCATTTCCGTTGACAATTGAACATTTTGTTTTTCACACTCGTGGGCATGTACATCCTTATTGTCAATGATAACTAAAATGATGTTTAATAATAAACAATCTTTATCTACCAATTGTACATCGCTAATATTGCTAAAATTCTCTTCCCTGATTGCATCATCCATTTCTGCCCCTTGTTAGAATTGCTGTAGCTCGCCAGTGTATTAATGGTTAAAGTCACCGATATTGGAACGTGAAGAAAGAGGAAAAGATAGAAACGAGAAGTTAATTACCGGGTTGCAAAGAAACATAATGACCGCAGAATCTTAAATGAAACTTCACATTTCATCAACAGTTAGCAAAATTCCGCGCATTGCAACAAATGAAATGGACGGTGTTGTGATAAGTGTTCACACATTGCCTGAGAGCATAATTCTATTTCAACTTGCATTCAGAAATGTGTTTATTATTTCTTTCAACATAGACATCGCTAAGTGCTCTAGAAAGCCGAGACTTACATACAATAGTAATGTACAAAGATGGGTTCACCAAAGCCGCAGGTTTTTGTTTTCACCTCTAAGTACAAAGTCGCTTGGATTACGTAATATTAACTGTACAATGAGCCAGTTGACTGGCCACTCGGTTCCTCGGACAAGCTTCTTGTAGAAACATTGAGAAAGCATCTTCACGGAACCTTCTATCCAGCCTCTATGACTATTTTAAAGAGGATACAACAGGGGGTGGCTGGATGTCATAGGTTCTCTGGGAAAAAGAACACCAGATTCCCTTCAGATTCAAATAAATCCTTTGGAAGCTTCAACCTCCAGTAGGGTTAGATGCAGAAGACACTTCACCTACGTTCGAAGGATGACTTGGGGTCAAAGCTTCTTCACGAGTCATACAATAATCTTCTTGAAGTGTATCCAGTTCATTCCATTCAACTCCAGCTGCAAATGTCAATGAAGTTTCAAAATATCTCCAAGCCAAGATTTCTTTTTTTTTAAAAATAAATAAATATGGAACTCCCAAACCCCCTCCCCACCATGTGTGTGATATGTAAAGAATGAAATTGAGGCTAAGGTGCCTAGAGAGGATACGTTCTGTTCTCCACATATCAGTTATGCTAACATCGGCATCTGATAAAAGCCAGTAATCAGCATCGCTCTGCAAAGGGAAAACAAAGTTTCAAATGAGCTCCAAGACTTTTGCTTTTATTATTTCTTAAATCAGAAACAGTGCTAAAAACGTAATGCTTACAATAAAAAAGAGATGCAATGATTTGAAATTTAAAAAAAAAAGGGAAATATTTACCAAAAAAAAAAAAAGGAAATACGCAACAATTAATTTGTGTACAATTTTGAAAGATAACCCTTCGGCTTTTGGGACTCTCTTGGCATAAGATACAATCTTTCCTCACAACTTGCAACTTATGTATTCTCCCCTCAGAATTGTTCTTTGCAAATCAATAAAACAAATATCGCACAGACTGAGGTGATACTTACAGCAATATCTGAAGGAACAATCTTCATTATCCCACTCACAAAGTCCTGAGAGTTGGTAAAATCTGAACTGGGCCCTTGACCATCTTGTCCCTGCACTTCTATGTCCTTCCCTTTATCTTCTGGGACCACACTTGATTGATGCTTGTTGAGTTCTGGACTGGATGGAAATTTGGGTGCAACATCAACACCATTAATCTCCTCAAACTTCTCTTCAAATTGACTACAATAGCAGCAAAAAAGGGGAGACAAGGAACGTCAACTTTATAGTGTGTTGCAATCTTCAGGCATCAATGCTTCATCTGGCATTGTCATCTGACTATGCCATCACAGTAACAAAATGACCCTTGAAGTAAATAATAGCAGAACACCCAAAAATAGTGAGCATACCTAACAAGGTAAACATCTATTGGGCCCATTGTGCTTCTCAGGACTATCCTGTATCTCCTCTGTGGATAATCGACAGCCTAATAGAGAAAAGGGGAATTTTCACTCAGAAAGATGCATGTGTTATTAATAACTTCTACGCAACTCCGCATGCCCTCTCAAATTACCTCATCAGGATCAGGGACCTCCAAAGTGGTGCCATGTGGAGCTTTAATTGCTATCAGGGTTTCATTCTGGCGGTAAGAAAAAAGGTCTCCCGTTAAAATCCGAAATAAATTTATATACAAGATGCAAAGAAAACAGAATCACCATATAGAAATATTTGTTGAAATGCATAGATAAGGAAATTAACCTGGAAGCACGGCAAGTTCTTTATATCTTCCTCGGTAACAAAAAGCAGCCTATAAAGGTGGAAACACATAAAATAAAAACACATAAAATAATGTTTTGAACATAAGAATGAGTCAAAATGACCCAAATGTCTATAAAGGTAAAATAAATATTACTTCTCATTGTTTTCATCTTCACTAAGATCCCTTAGTCTTTCTTGCATCTCCCTGCAATAATTAGAAAACTTAAACTCTTAATAGACAACAAATAAACACTCCAACTACTAAAGAAGAACCAGCAAAGGCATGGCAGCCAAACCTTGTTTGTTCATCTAACCGGCGCTCCTCCATTGTTAAATTTTCAACTTCTGCCTGCAGATGAGAAACGAAAAATAAATCAAATACCAACATATTTCAGGAATTAATATTACCTTTAAATCTTGTATATGCTATAAATTGTATAAACCTGAATTCAATCCCAATACCCATTGCAAAACAATTTACAACTGAAATTCAAGTCAAAAGATTTGTACATTTATTTCAACCAAAATGAATAGAGAGGCCCAGTGCACGAGACTCCAACCAAGTGGGGTCTGAGGAGGATAAATGTACGCAGCCTTACCCCCGCAAGTGGAAAGGCTGTTTGCGGACTTGAACCCATGACCTCAAGGTCACAAGGCAACAACCTTACCATTGCACCATTGAGCCAAGGCCGCCCTCTATTTCAACCAAAATAAAATAAAATAAAAAATGTTTCACAAGCTGTCTCACATAAAATGATTTAAAGACAAGGTAGTTTCAGCTCGAAAAATGAAAAGTTCTTGACAAGAAATTATAAATTGAAACATCACCAGTCTTTATATCTTCCAAAGAAAACCATCTCCTTGTGAATTCCAAAGAGAAAATTTAAACATTCCTAACCTGTAAACTAGCAAAACTATCTTCAGCGTCCCCTGGTTTTGAAGCACCCAGTCCCCTGACCAATCATCAAAGGAGTTGGTAAAAGTTGTTCAACATTTTGGATCAAAAGTATAACAATGCCAGACGCATAGAAAGAATTCCTACTTCCATTGAATTCTGTTCTTGAGTTTCTTTTCTATAAGGCCAATCCCTTCAAGAACATTAGTTATATCATATATCCTCCTCTTTTGCACCTGTAGACACAAAAGCTTCATCAAGTAATCAAACATCTCATTAATCAGCATGGAATCTTTAGAACAGAAGAAAACATTACCTCTAATGTGTCAGCAGCTTTATTCAGATCAAGAATACCATCCTCTGCTTGTTTGATCAAATTGATGAACTTCTTTGTCAACAGACCTATTTTTTTCAAAGAAAATGATGTGTGGGATAATTAGAAAAGATGTATATAGGAACTTTATTTCATCAGTAAAACATATGTAGAAAGGGTAAATTACGCTTTGCCCCATTCCTTTCACCACTTTTCAGATTAACCCACTTAACCTTTTTTGCCACTTAACTGACCTTCGGTTTAACTTAAAAATGTTAAATTTTCAATTAATTTTAATGGAAGTTTAACATTCTCAACCTACCCTCAAATTTTATTTTGTAAGGAGGGCAATATGTAAAATAAACAACAGTTGATGTTAAAGTTAACTGAAAAATTAAGGGCATGTTTGGTTTGAGAAAACGTTTTCTATTTTCATTTTAAATTGCAAAATTGTTCTTTGTTTTCACTTTGTTTCCTCTTTTTAAAGATTTATACATAAAATAGTGAAAATCATTTTTCTTTGTTTTCCCTGTAAAAAGAAGGGGCAGTTGTGCAATTAAAAGTGAAAACAAGAAATTAAAACATGAAACATTTTCTCAAACAATGTGGTAATACCTAAAGAGCTGTCATATCGACACGGACCAGCAGGGGTGAGATTATTGCCTGAAGGAGAACCTGCCAAATTTATAGAAAAAATATGTAATTTTTTTTGCATGCCAAAATCGACAGGTAAAAGAAAGATGGTGTATATTTGTTGATAGCAATCTAGTTGGCAACCAGCATATTGATTTGCCTTTATTTTCTTTGAAAATATTATCAAAATGATAAATATAGAACCCTACTAAACAAAGTTTGGAAGATAATATCCACCAATATTTGAGCCTGGGGTTTGAGCTCCAGATCTCTTGCATTTTGTTAGCCTAGAAGATTTGCCTCCCTTCCCCATCTTTCCTGATACAGGCGTCTGAAAAGGACTAGTAGCTGCTTCAGTAGATCCAGGAGTCATCCCATCACCTGAATCAGCTTCAAAGTCTACTGCTTCTGTCTTCCGCTTCAATTGCTGAAATGTACAAATACAATAGTTGCAATCAATAGAAAAGATAATATATAAAGTTAGAATAGTAAGAATTATATTTTCATAAATAACTCATGTAAGCATAACTTAATACTTGTAAATATGTCGATAGATTTTGGAAAAGAGGAAGAAAAATGGCAGCTTTCTATTGCATTTATAAGAAATGGCAGGTCAATCCATCACAAAATTATGCACACTTCATTTTTTCACATGATCATTTTCTAATATATTGTTGATTTGCGATCACTCAATTTGAAACCTTCAGTTGAAAACGTTTTTCTCTGAGCATCTGAGACAAGGAGGGGAGCATCACACACATTTTTACACAATTGCTTTTATCAGATAGTACAATAGGCACCCCAAGGATATGCAACATTGCCCAACTCAGAATTCCTCAATGAATAACATAAGGATGGAGTGATTCACTTGTGGCCAGATGCCTAAGAACGTATGCATTTGGCAAGGGACGACACTATTATTAGGTTGAGTAAAATGATTCAACTTAAAAATAACCGGACAACAAAAAAATCTGCATATAAAATCAATGGGCTTTTCAGAAGCACTTTAAAGCATCAAACACAACCGATTTTTTTTTTCTTTTCGACATGCTCATTTCCACCTGGCATTGACCAACTTACAATCACATCATGAAATTTCAGCTTCTATGTAATCCACAAGCATCCACTTAAAGACTAAAGTTCATATAACTGCAGAGACTAAATAGAAATAAACGCACAAGTTATGTCCTTCCAGAAAAGATATCGAACAATTAATTTCATTTTCCATCTGAACACACAGATACAATCTGTAGCATATATTAGCTTGGGAAATTCAAACTGTATCTCAATATCTGGTTCCTCAATATAATTTAATTTTCTCATCCACTAAATTTGAACAAAAAAGGCTTTCCTTAGTAAAACCTAAGCTTTATTCAACTCTAGTATTACCTCGAGAACTAATTCAGCAACTAATTTTGACTAATTAACAACTCGATAACTAATTAAAGCCTCAAATTGAACAGATCTCTAGTTCTCTAAATAACCTTCCAACACTAAACTACAAACCCACTCTAAAAACTCAACAAAATTTACTGACCACCAAAAAATATTAAAAAATTCGCAAAAATTTTAAAAATAAATAAAAATTGGAAAAACTCACGGGAGTCTTAACGACGATTGCTTCGGCGTCTTGGTCCAGATTTCGGCGGTGGTCAGGGGCAAAGCGATGATAATCTCCGGCAGCTACGAAGGGCGGTTTCATGGAGGAGAACGGGAGTTGGCGTTTCATCGATTGCATGATCTGCTCCGGCGGGTTGGAGGGCGCGGCGGCGGGAGGAGGAGCTCGCGTGCCCGACATCCACCTGCCGGCGATCGAGCTCCGAGATGGTTCGAAATTGATCGGAGATGAGAATTGGAGGAATCGAAAGAGGAAATGGGAGGGAAACGGGTGAGATCTGGGTGTTTGGCAACTCAGAAAATAAAAAAGCGGGAGAGAGAAAGAGAGCAGAAAACGAGGGAAAGAAGAAGAGAGAGGAAGAAGGAGGGAATTTGGTTCGGATATAGATGTGGAGGGAAGCACTTATACAATAATTCACATATAAATTAATTATTTTATTTATTTCGTTTAAGGGAAAAAAAAAACAGTGAATGAAACGGAACTTTATTATAATTTTTGTTGGGTCTTAAATTTTTTTTTTTTATTTAAGAAGAAAATGTAAGAAGTTTGCCCTTTTCCTTCTTAAACCGCTTCTGTTCGGTTAGGGTTCGGCGCGAATCACACGTATTATACTCCTTCAAACCATACCACCACTTCCCGACATAACCACCACGTTCACATCTTAATCTACTTTTAAGTTATTTTAGGTAAGAATTTTTAACTACAAAGCTGATATTAATAAATAAATTGTTTTGACTCTATTCAATTTTTACTATTTTGTTTTACAAGTAACATGGCTAATTGAAAAATTAAAGGAGGTTCGAATTGTCAAGTGCGCGCCTTATGTCAATGTGAAGGTTCGTTTCCGTTGACGTAAATCGTTACTAAAGTGTTGTAACAGTGTTTCTATTAGTGGAAAAATAATAATTGGAAAGTGTTTGCTCTGGCCACGCATGATAAGACCACTATTATATTATCGCATACTACCAATTCCAATTTTTTGGCTCAGTTATTGCATACCAGTTTGGAAAGAGTGCATGACTGCATGTGTCCTCTCAAACATCATGGACTGGGCTTCACCTTGGAGTGGAGGGCCCAATATCCAGTACTCATATACATGTCCGGCTCACTGCATCTAGATACTCCTCAATCGTATAGCAAAAAAAAAAACCAAAAAAAAACCTCCAGAATCACATAAATTTTCATTTGTCTCGAGTTATTTTATTTTAGAATATTTAAAAAAATTATAGATTTTATACATATAGCCAACAACATTTCACCATTCTTACTTCTTAAAACGATGATAAAATATGATTGGTTTTTTTTTATGGAAAAAAATATGATTGGTTATTTTGTTTAAAATCTTTTTACATTATCAATTCATAGTACTAAAGAATCAACAAAATACTAATTATTTTTTTTAATAATACTCGTATTTATTTTTATCTCAACCTATGATAATACATTAATAATTATTAGCATATACCTAACTAGTAACTATTATAATAATTTATCATGTTAAGCATTATTGTAAATATTTTTAAGATATATGTATTATTTTACATGACAACAATTAATAAGAGACGGACGAGTAGCTGATTATTTATTGTGTCATATTAGGAGCATTGAAAACAAATATTATAACCATAATAATCTAGTGATACAGGTACTTAATCTAAAGCAAAGTTTCCCTCCTATGAAGTAACAAGATAAAGCAAACCCAAGTCATTTTGAGAACTTATCAGAATGCGAACGTAAGACAACGAAGTAAGCATAAAAACAGGACAACACAAGTTGACATCATCCATTACTGATCTTAAAGGAGTTAGCACAAAATTCGTAAATGATGCTAAGTTAAAACCCAAAATGATCATTTCAACTAGGCCAGATCTCACGCACGCACGCACACACACACACACACACACACAATATATATATATATATATATATATATATATATATATATATATATATATATATGAGTTACACTGCTTCATAACTCATTATAAATATTGAATTTCACCAATCGAACCGTCAAATAAAAAGTTCTTATTGAATAAACCAATCCCATAAAATTTTAAAATTATTTAATACTTCATCAAATAACTTTAATTCAATGTATAATATACTTTTCAAAATAAAAGTAAAATATTGGTCATGTGATTACAGTTACGAATGTCCAATTTACCTAAAATTCGGTATGCATGATCATTAATGTAATATGATGATATTCAACAGTTGGATTAATAAAATTCAATGTCTATAGTGAGTTATTAAGCAGAGTAACTCAGACAAGAGTTACTACTGGAGTCATTTAATCCCTCCCACACACACATACACACGCACACGCCCACGCCCACACGCGCGCGCACACACACAAAGCAATGTTATTCGGTATTAAACCGAACTTTTTTCACTTTTTCACAACCATTTAACAACAAATCCGTATCATTTCTCAAAATAAAAAGGTAATTTTCTGCGACTGCTTTCCCCCATTGCAAGAAGGTGATTTTCTACCGAAGACTTTGATGATCCTTTGCACCAGTCCATTGAGGTCGTAATGAGTTGTTACTGTTAGAAGAAACAATTCTCCATGAATATGCATTATTGGAATTCGGTTGAAGCCTACCTCGTCCACGACCAAACGGCATAGTCTCAGATTGCGAACGTGGGTGATTATAATAAGATCCTCCATCCATAAGTTGTTGATTATTAAATGGAGAAAACGTTGACATTCTCTCATCAATCCTATTCATGTTGGAATTCGGTTGAAGCCTACCTCGTCCACGACCAAACGGCATAGTCTCAGATTGCGAACGTGGATGATTATAACAAGATCCTCCATCCGTAAGTTGTTGATTATTAAATGGAGAAAACGATGACATTCTCTCATCAATCCTATTCATGTTGGAATTCGGTTGAAGCCTACCTCGTCCACGACCAAGCATAGTCTCAGATTGCGAAAGTGGATGATTATAACAAGATCCTCCATCCGTAAGTTGTTGATTATTAAATGGAGAAAACGATGACATTCTCTCATCAATCCTATTCATGTTGGAATTCGGTTGAAGCCTACCTCGTCCACGACCAAACGGCATAGTCTCAAATTGCGAACGTGGATGATTATAATAAGATCCTCCATCCATAAGTTGTTGATTATTAAATGGAGAAAACACTGACATTCTCTCATCAATCCTATTCATGTTGGAACTATGGTCTGGCCTCCCCCTACCTGAGCACCACCACCAGCACCTTTATAAATGATTTCAGGAGGTGCATTTAGTGAAAAGCTTCTTCCACGTTGAGTACATGCATTAGGGGAAAACTTTGATGTACTGCCCTCACTGTTTCCATTCCTCCACTTGTCATGATTCTGCACCCTGAATTTTCAAGTTGGTCAATCAAGGATTTATATGTAACAGGAAGAAAAGAGCAAATAAACTGTACCTATCAAAACGATATGTAACAGGAAGAAAAGAGCAAATAAACCGTACCTATCAAAACGACTTTGTTGCTGTCGTTCATGCCAGAGTACTGTTTCCATTATGTCACCTTCAAAGATTGTCTGCAAAACATTTGGAATGTTTCAAGCCGAACTCATGTTTATGATTAGAAATTTGTTTTTAATGAGCAACTGAGTTTTACCTTATCTGGAAGGTTAACACCTGATAGTAAATGAGGAATGTGACTGCTGCTACTACCCGCAGGTAGCTCGTAATTGACACAGCTGCGGCATAAAATTAAAATGTTATGAAAATGTCTAAAGTTGAATGCTAATTAAAAAAAAAAAAAAAATGAAAGACGTATTTTTTATAGCATACAAGACACAACTTTCTTGTCTGTAAGGCTTCTCAACACGCTGATCATCGCAAAGACTTATGATACCCCCAATGCCGTCACTGCAAAAAGTATGAGAATACATAAAAAGAAAGGAAACAATTAACTATGACATATTTCTAACACAAAATATATCCAGAGACAATATGTATTATTAATTTATTACACACCTTATGCCCGTATCTGACTTGTTTGACTCCAGTGAAAGGGAGCTAATTTTCTCAGCCAACTTGCTAGTGCTTCCAACAAACAAGCTATCAACATTAACCGTATTTCTTATTGCTTCGCTTTCCTACAAGATACAATTGCAGATTTAAAAGACATTCAAAAAACACTGAATTGAAGTTTTCAAAATATCTGTGTAATAAGTAATTCATACAGATAATCCCTTTTTGAGTTCTCTGGTTTCAGCCAGAAGCCGTCTTTCGTCTATATATGGAAGTTTGCAGATACCCTTAAATACAGAAATCATTTGTTTCCGTCAGTATATATTTGCACAGCATGCATCTAAAAACATCATGCTAATTATTAGAAGGGACTTGAGTAAGATAACCTAACCTGCCACATGAAGCGCTTTCCTTCAATATCAATTTCAAAATCTACAAAACCAAAAACAGAATAAGAACAAGAGTAAGAAAACAAGTTCAAAGAATCACATACTTGAAAGAAGAAAAAGACTTCAAAGGAGATAAACCGGCTTACTTTGAGGATACAAGTCAAGTAGTCTGGACTGCTCATCCAGCATCAATTGTGCATAGGCTTCTGGAAGTGCATAAGCACTGCAAAATAGTGAAATCAGGTGATTTTACCATAGAAAAGGAATGGTATAAAATGTGGTGGAAGATAGGAGAACACAAGAAAATTACCTCCTTGGAGGCAGAACACTTAAGAGTTGATCAAAAGGTAAGAATGGGACTCCTTTATCAAAATTTACGCTCACCTGACCCATACCCTTTAAGTCCGAAACAAATGGACCATAGTGGTATGGATAAAACCTGCATTTTGCAGTGTTTATTTATCATTTTCCACACATTTAATGCATCACACACATAAGAAATCAAGTTAGTAATTTAATTAACCATATTGGCTTACCATGTCCACGAAGCAACTCCTGAAAAATAGTACTCAAGAACCCACAACAATCCCTCAGTGTACTTCTGGACCTACAATTCAATGTTGTTATTCAAAAAACACGGCTATCTAATTGACAAGCAAAAAGAACAAAACCCAATAAGACAGTAGCTGTAGGGAAACACTTACTATTTCTTTTCTTTTGAGCTCAATGTCAGTGGATCCCTCCACGGAAAACTTCTCTTTATAATATCTTTCTTTGAACCCAGCAGTTCCCAATTTTATCTAAAATGAATGCATTGTCATATATTGAATGATAACATAAGCATGCCTCATATTATTGAATCATATCTTAAAAGTGTATACCTTGTCAGTCAGGAACTCTCCACTCTTAAACAAGTCACCTTTCTCTCTAATGCATCTGTTTAATTCCTCTTTTAAATCCTTTGTATTCCGCAAAATCTAATAGTGAGGATGAATAAGGTTATCATCAATTCAACATCATAAAACTCAATTAATGTGGGAAAAATAGCAATCAAAGATGCCAAAAAGTATATATCAATGAAGACAAACTAAACTCCAGATTGACAGGGCATCAACTTACTTCTTCATCAGACAGAACAGAAACTTTATCGACCAAAAAATTGGACGAATTTTCGGCAGCTGGAGCGTTCTTAATGATAAGAGCACAATCTGAGCTACTTTCATTGTCAAGAGCATCCTGTTCTTCCTGCTTCTGGAAAGAAACGGAATCCAATGAGTCCATGAACTGCATACATCCATTTTTCAAATATATCTGAACTTACTGATTGCCCATAATCACTAATAAGCCTTCTCAATTTCTTCTCTCTAATTGTGGATCTTTTATTGAAGATTTTCTCTTCATAGGTACCAACCATAAGTATGAATTTTTCAACTCTTGATAGCTTCACAAAAGCAGCATGTTTCTCCCCAATCTGCTTTCATATCATTGGCATAAAAGGAGTACTCATAAAATAGTATTCAAATACTTGGAATTTAGGGACAAAAAAGGAATCAGACAGTAACAATGTTAAGTGTTACCCTATTTATATCCACAAGAAATCCTCCAAGTTTACTGAACTCTTTCTTGTAAACAGTCATAAGTAAATCAATAGCATCCTGACAAAATCGAGTCAAACAAATTAAACATAGTCATACCACATACATTTCTTTCTATATTCACCATATAATTCTAGGGGGGGGGGGGAAAGCTTCTAAAAACCTCATGAATTTCCAATGATGGCAAGTGGGGCAGAAAATCATTTCCAGCAAAAAAGCAAATGAAGATAAAATCATCAACTATCCGCTCAAAATCAATGCTGCAACTTTTGGGAGGATCTTCTATCTTCATGTCTAGCTCCAGGTACTCCCTCAACAACCAAATATGAAAAAGCTGCAGACACATAAATTCATAAGACTAATGATACCACCATCAAATTTATAGAATCTGTTAAGCAGTAAAAATACCTTGAACGGCTTAGCAGCAAATTGTTGCAGCTGCTCCTGATTAAACACATCCTGTACAGAAGGAAAATGTATTTCAACTAAGTACTTATACCTTTATGAATTTTCACAATCACATGACCACAAGGTTCAATGTATTAGATTTTTCATGTTATGCTATAGAAGACTATATGTATGGTCTATTGATAAGTATCTTGTTAGAATAACCTCTCTTAATATTGAAAAATGGGGCTCATGAGTTGCCAACCCAAGCATTATAAGATCGGCATCCTGCATTGCAAAATCAAAAGTTTGAGCTTCAAATTATCGAATATTCAAAATTATCACTCTGTCAAAATAAACAATTTTTTTTCACTGCGATTTTTTGTACCGAGCCATATAAGCAGTGAACAGTGTTTGGATCATAGTAAGGAAGACTACGCTGTTTCCTTATGAATGAGATAATCTTATGTTCCCCTTCTCCAGGAACATTAGCATCCGAGAGAATTACCTAAGTACAAAATCAACAAAAGCAAATAAGGAAATACTTAGCTTGATACAATAAGGCAATGATAATTATCTGTTATCTATCTTGCTAAAAATAGTGTGAATGAAGCATTATAATTATAATTGGTACTAAAAACATGGGGCATATTATTTTCCAAGAGAAGTCATTAATGTGAACTATGCATATATATCATACCATAATATCCTTCCATAACGAATTAGTGGCTATCCTTGAAGAGATATAGCTTTTAAGGGCCTTTGAGAGTTGGTGCATGAACTCAGTTCCTGGTGTTATTATATTGGAATCTGACACTTCAGATTCTTGTTTAGGAAGAACATTTTTGCCTTCCATTTGAAATTGCTTCCGCAGCCTCTCCTCCTCAACTTCCTATAAATACAAAAGAAACTTGGCTCAAAAAATTACTAAGCCTTATACAGTAATAATGATGGGGCACAAAAAAACAAGTATTGGACCATTTCATATACTCAACAAAAAAACCCACACGCAGTTCATCGTCCTTTGCAGTTTTGAACCGTCTGCTCCTCTGTTGGTTCATTTTAGCACGTGGGGCTACTCCGTCTGAGTATGAAAAACACAGAACATCATTAAATAGCACTTTATTGGTGGTGCAAGTTCTTCTAGCCAATTCACATTTTGTTACTATTATTACTACTACTATATGTAGTATCAAGTGGGGTTAACGTATATAAGTCTCTTGTCTCACCGATAGCCATGTACAAGAGCTTGCGAGGCCTAACAATGCTAACAAGCCGATCAATGTAGTCAAACATATTTTTGAACACATCCTCGAATGCTGCTGGCGGCGAACTCTGAAATGAAAAACATTAAAAATATGGCGGTATATATACATATATACGCTTCAGAACTTAATATTATATGTATACTGTACTAGTACAAGCAATTAGCCGGACCCACCTATTGCTGAGGAATTTTGAAATTTCACTTATACCCTCTGCTCTCTCTCTCAGTCTCACGCCGTCACGCCGCACGCGTTGGCTCCCTGCTCTGTCTCTCTCTCATATACGCGAACGGCGACCGGCGACGGCGACCTTCTCTGCTCCGCACCGCAGCGGCGTCGCGTCCTCCTCTGCGAGACTGCGACTGCGACTGCTCCGCCACTCCTCTCTCTCTCTCTCTCTCTCTCTCTCTCTCTGGGGCTCGCGGCTGTCACCCATTTACCAGATCCAGATCTGGCGAGTCTTAGCTCACTCACCTCAGATCTGTTTCGTGCCTTGTATATTGGGATCGATTGTGATTTGTGAGTCTTACCTCAATCACTGTGCCGTTGTGGTGGTCTGTGATTCTGTGAATGTGATAATGGGATCGATTCTTCATAAAATGTGAATGTGTTGTTTTCCAAGTGGGTTTATGACTATATCTGTTGTAAAAAAAATAATTATTTGAAGATGTGGATCAGTGTATCACTGATTCACGGTGATTAAAGAGCTTGTGTCTGAACTGTGATTTGTTGTGGCTTGTCTCTGAACTAATTTCCCTAATTTCTACCCCTAATTTCCCTAATCTCTGCCCCTAAAAATTCTGTTGGAAGTCCCTAAGTTTTTATCTCTGCCCCTAAAAATTCCGTTGGAAGTCCCCTAATTTTTTATCCATGTTATTGGCTTCTTCATTTAATTGTCATAATGTTATTGTTAATTTATTATATACTCATTGGCCATTGTTTTCTTTATAAAAAATAATGGAAAAATATTTGTACCCTGGTCCAGAGTACTAGGATCGCCACTGCAAGCAAAGGAATAAAAGGAAGCGTGAAAACTAAAAGCAAGAGAGAGAGACTAACGAACTTTGATATCATCTGGGTGGAAGCAAGGATGAATTATGGAATTCATGTCAAGATAAAGGTTATCATACTCCACGCTCGGTATGTTGGTGTTGGTGTTCACGTCTTCGAACACCTTCGGATATTTATTAAGCAACCATCTACAAAACGATGGCACACCCATTGCTGTGTGTGTTTCTCAGATTCTGCTGATTCAAACTTTCTTCTCTTCCTGGTTTAGAGCTTAACGAAAGACAATAAGGACTAAGGAGGAACGTCTTGATCAAAAATTTCGAGCAGCCTCACTAGGAGCTACTCATGCTGTACTGCTATGTTTGATTTTAGAGCATCTTTATCAGCGATGCTTAACTTGCTTTAAGCATCCTGTCTTCATAAAATCTAGGCATTGGAGAGTAAGAGAGAGAAAATCCTTAAAAAGCACAAATGCTATTTCAAGCATCAGGTCTTTGGGCCAATTTTTTATTTCTTTTTTTTTATTTTGAAAATATAGATAAAATGTAAAAGTAGGGTTATCAGTGGGACTCATTTAAATTTTTTTTATAAAATATTGGGTTGGAGAGATAGAGTGTTTATGGGTACTTAAGTTGAAAAGGATAAAAAAGAGTAATGCGTATAAATGGGACACTTGATATGCTCTTAGAGCACCTTTAGTGGGGGGCAATTAAATGGGTTGTTTAAGTTGTTTTTTATGGGCCCAAATTTGCTCATAAGATTTAAACAACCGATAAGCAATCCACCTAGTTTTTACTCCAATAGTGATTACATATAAGCAACCTATTTTGATTTCATATATTTATATTATTTTATTTGCACTTAATTTTTTATTCAAATTTAATTATTACCGTTCACACACACCATTAATTTTTCTCACTTCTCCATAATCTTCTACCCAATCTCTCATATCACTCCCTCGTCTCCTGCGTTATGCTTCTCTCTCTGCAAAACCTCTCAGATTCTCCCTCGCCTCAACCTTGCCCTCATGTCATCATCTAATCATCTCATCTCCCTCTTCATAGCGCCTCTTCACAGCGCCGCTCACCTCCCTCTTCTCAGCCATGGCCTCACCTCCCTCTTCTCGTCTAGATCTTCTCCTTCGTCTCGACCTCTCTCTCCCTCTCACCCCCACCCACAGAACCACCTGCTACGGTCCCCCAGCGTTCAGAAACGTAGATTGGCTCCAAATCATACTCCGGCGACCGAGTGCTTGTTTGTTTAAGATTTCCAAGTCAAAATCTAGTTTGCAAACTTGGGTTTTGTAAAATCTAACACATACCTCCTTTTATAAACTTGGGTTTTGGTGCATTGGGAAGCCAAATTTGGCAAAATCTTGGTGGAAAAAATCTAAAACAAACACACCTCGAATCTTCTCCGGCAAGCGTTCAGAAATGTAGATCGGCTCCAAATTTGTCCTTACTTCTCCGGCGAGCATCAGGTACTTTGTTTCTGTGTCACTTCTCTGGCGAGCAGCGGTGACCAAATCTTCTGTTTTCTGTCACTTGTAATTTTTAAATTTTTTTAATTTTAATTTTGGAGATTCGGATATGGTCTTTGACTAGGGGTATGTCAGATTTGGGGGATTCTTCTTCATGTTCTTCATGTTTCTGTTGTGGTGCTTCTGTTCATTTTAATTTTTTAATTTTAATTTTTAATTTTGGGAGATTCAGATATGTGTTTATGTTGTGGTGCTTCTGTTCTTCATGATTCAGATTCTTTTTTTCCCTCTATCTTTAACCTTGAATGAAAGAGAAAAAATGATATAATATGTTTAGTTGTCGCTGTATATCTACTGAACGGGAACTAAATTTTGGGGAATTTTTTTGCCACGTAGATCTCCTACAATGGGAGTTTCTTGGAGTTGCCATCATCTAAAATAAAACACGAAGGGAAGCAACCACGTTAAAGTTGCTCTTAAGGACAATATCCTCACTAGGAGCTACTTATATTGTATTGCTATATTTGATTTACGATGTGTTTGGAATGAGGGAAGAGAATGGAAAAATGATGGGAATGATTGACAAACACAAAAATTGTTCCTTTGGTACCAAAAAAAAACAAGAGAAAAGGGCAAAAAAGAATGGTGTACCCCATAAATATGCTTTCAGTCCAATTTGGGAAGAAAACAAGTTAAGCAATGTGAAAACAAGCTGCCTTTGACAATTTTGGAAGAAAACAAGCTAAGCAACGTGAAAACAAGATGCCTGTGTTTGTGTCATTATACAAATATATTTCTTTCTTTTATCTCACAATTTCCTTTCATTTTCTCTTATTATCAAATTACTAAACAATCATCTTATTTTATTCATCTTCTCTTCTTTTTCCTTCTTTTCCTTCTCTTTCTTTTTTCTATCTTTCTTTCTTATACCAAACAAACTCTTAAGGACAATATCTTGAATATTTGCTTTCAATACAAAAATAATAAATGCTTTAAATAGTTTTTTTTTTACTTTTTCCAACAAAGCGTCATGATGATTTTGTAGATATTTTAATGTACTTTTTTAATTACTTTGTGTTTTTATTACTCCCCTGTCTCATTTTATTGTAGGTAGTATTTGGTTGGAGGGAAATAAAAGGGGAGAAAAGAGAAGGAGAGGTGTTATTTTAAATTTTTTATGTTTAGTTCAATTTTTATGAGGGAAGAGGAGGGGAGCAAAATTCCTCCTAACTTAATTTTTGCTCCCCTCCAATATTGTGGTTTTTTAGAGGGGATAGGAGGGGAGCTTAAATTATTTAAAATAAAATTACTTAAATAACTCTATATTAAATATAATATAAATGATTATAAGGATATATAAGTAAATTAATCACTCATCTCCATTAAAATCCCTCCCCTCTTCTCCTGAACCAAACAAGAAAAAGATTATTCTCCCCTCCCCTCCCCTCCCCTGAACCAAACACAATATAAAATAAATCTCCTTCCCTCCCCTCAATTAAAATTTCTCTCCTCCCTTTCCCTCGTTTGACCCAAACAGACTATTACTCTTAGTTATTACTCCCTCTGTCCCTTAATATAGGACCCTCTTGTAAGTCTTACAAGAGGGTCCTATATTAAGCAACAGAGAGAATATCTTAGTAGTATAACTCAGTTATGCACACCGCTTCTGTTCGGTTAGGGTTCGGCGAATCACAAGTTTATACTCCTTCAAACTATACCACCACTTCCCAACATAACCGCCACGTTCACAACTTAATCTACTTTAAGTTATTTTAGGTAAGAATTTTTAACTACAAAGCTGATATTAATAGATAAATTGTTTTGACTTTATTCAAATTATAAATTAAACTAGTTTTTTTTGACCGGTGGGATGCAAGATAAACAAAGTTTGTTGTATTATTTCAGCGTTTTTTTGTTCAAAGAATATATTTTATAGCTTTGTAATACAATTAGCCACCTTAAAAAAGTCTCAGATTAAAAAAATGAAAAAAAAATTAGTTTATAGCATAAAAACAATAATGTTTTTTCGAACTGAGAAAATAATGTCATAATTTTCTTAAATGTAGTTACGAATATATAAAATAGTACGCCGCATTTAAGTACCAAAAAATATATATAAATTGGTAAATAATAATTATATTTTTTTGACAAAGTTAAATAATAATTATATAAAGATAAGTATTAGACAACATATATAATATTATAAAAAGTAACTTTATTTGTTATGCCAAGTTAACATGCGTACTAACAAAAATTTATTGGCACGTTGAGCAAGTAGAACACTTAACTACTACCTTCGTCCCAAATTATAAACCCCTTTTGCAAAAAAAAATTGTCCCAAAATATAAGCCTCTTTTCAATTTACAAGATGCATTAATTAATTCTTTACAAAAATATCCTTAGATAATCTTGGGAAGATGAGAAGCCAAAATGGAGTATTAATATATTTTGTCTCTTTAATTGGAAGGTAGTATGGGAAAACTATCACACTTTCTAGACAAATTAAATTGGTTAAATAATTTTCTTAATCTCCGTGTTTTGGTCAAAATGTGCTTATAATTTGGGACGGAGGTAGTATTAAATTAAATTCAAAGAATGCAAAAAGTAAATAAGATAGAATTATATATATTTCAAAAGTTGAGGAAATAATGTTAACCCAAACCATCTAAGCTAAATTCTGAAAAACTTATCTATAAACTATATTTGAAGTGGTGGTTGTCACGTCTCCCTCATTGTTATATATGCGTATCTTCAAACCACTACGTGATGTAACCCTTGATATTGAAACATGTAGTTGACTATGGGAAAATGAGAAAGATATTATGAACCTAAAATATATTTTTTTGTAGTCTCCTAAAATACATTGATCTAATTCTGGAAAAAAGTGAACAATACACTTTATAAATTAGTTATTGTTATATTTGTAAAAATCTTAATTGATTTGTCAATTGAATAGCTTTCCTCAAATCCTCGCCTATTATATTAATTGTTTGACTAATTATATTAATTTAACTAATACTCGTAAAGTATTTATAGCCAAGATAAAAAATAAATAAATGAATAATATTTTTCACTTAAAGCTATAGCTATTTCTCTGGTGCATTACACCTAACAAATTTAGTATTTTAGTAGTATAAAAATAAAAGAAATTTTTAATTATCAAAAAATCAAAAATTAAAAAAAGGACGTTAGTGTTTAAATCGGAAAAGAAATCTATTTGTGGTATTGAACATAATGCAAACATGTTTTTTTTATGAGCCGAGTGATATTGCACAATCCTAATGACTGATCTATATTTCTCAATAACATGACGGGAACACTAATCTTTAACTTTAGTTAATGATTAGGAAGTCCAGATGCTAAACTTGTGTTAAAAAATTCTTGAGTATGTATATCATCTGGTCTATCAAAATTTCCATCAACCGAACATAGGCTATCAAAACTTAGGTAACTTTTTCTTTCTCCAGACATCAATGACATAATGTACTCATTCAACTGATTAACAACATCATTTGTGGGTGCTAAAATGGCTCTATGATAAAAGAATGATGGGTCTCTCATATCTTCTAAAATAGATAGTTATTTGCTATTAACAATAGCAGCAAGAGAATCACCTGAATTTTCAATGAGCATATCAGGGAGTATATCAATTGTTGCATCTGCATAATTTATTTCACCAATAGTTCCATTTCCAATACCTAACACCCAATCTAAAAACTCCTTCAATTATCACACTTCTTCTTCTCAAAACCCACCTTGAAGCCTCATGTTTTTTTTGTTAATGTAAGCATCAAATAGATAAAAAAAAACCATCGGACTTGTGTATCACAAAAGATGTCACTCAATTGATACAGTCATTCCATTAAATGATGTTACCCAAAAGATCCATTTATAAGTATCCGTTTTTATTAATTCGTACTTTTTTTGTAACGTTAATTCTTACCATTATTTAGTAGACAATTGGGTGACCATATCGAGTTATTTGACCATATCAATTTGACTTATTTAATAAAGGAGACAAATTGAATTCTGTGAGCTAATGTCTCTTCTATATTAAAATTCGGCAAAAAATAATAAATTTAATGACTGAATATATGAGAAAGATATTATGCTCATAAAATAAGTTTTTTTGGGTAGTTTCTCTTAAAATACATTGATCTAATTCAGGGAAAAATTAAACGATACTCTTTATAAATTAGTTACTGTTATGTTTGTAAAAATATTAATTGATTTGTCAATTGAATAGCTTTCCTCAAATCCTCACCTATTATATTAATTTTTTGACTAATTATGGAATTTAACTAATACTCGTAAAGTATTTATAGCCAAGCTAAAAAAAATGAATAATATTTTTCACTTAAAGCTATAGCTATTTCTCTCGTGCATTACACCTAACAAATTTAGTATTTTAGTAGTATAAAAATAAAAGGACTTTTTAACTATCAAAAAATCACAAAAAATAAAAAAAAAATGATGTTTGTGGTGTTTAAATATGAAAGTAAATTTATTTGTAGTGTTGAACATAATGCAAATGTGTTTCTTTTTTTTATGAAGAGTGCAAATGTGTTTCTTATATGGAACTATCGGATCCTTTCAAAATTCATATGGTATCGCGAGCAAAATTGAGGGAAAATATATGGATAGAAAATATATGTCGGTATTTATTTACAAAATATATATAAGAATGTGCCCTAGAAATAAATTAATTTTGTGTGAAAATAAAATTGATCAATAATTAATTTATTGACTGAATATATGAGAAAGATATTCTGCTCCTAAAATCATTATATTCTTTTTGTTTCTACTAATGTTAAGAATGAATAAAATCTAAATTGAATAAATGACATTCTATAATTACTATGACCATATCATTATATTTTTTTTGTTTCTACTAATGATAAGAATGAATAGTCCTATCTCCTACTCACGTAAATAATCCATTCTACTAATTAAATAATAATATCTCTTTCATTTTAAATTAAATATTTGTAATTTCAAAATAAATCTTTAAAAAAAATAAATGAATAATATTTTTCACTTAAAGCTATAGCTATTTATCTCGTACATTACACCTAACAAATTTAGTATTTTAGTAGTATAAAAATAAAAGAAAAAATAATGAATAATATTTTTCAATTAAAGCTATAGCTATTTCTCTCGTGCATTACACCTAACAAATTTAGTATTTTAATAGTATAAAAATAAAAGAACTTTTTAATTATCAAAAAATAACAAAAGAAGTTTGTGGTGTTTAAATAGGAAAGTAAATCTATTTGTGGTATTGAACATATTGCAAACATGTTTTTTATTTTTTTATGAAGAGTGCAAATATGTTTCTTATATGGAACTATCGGATCTTTTCAAAATTCAAATGGTATCGTGAGCAAAATTGAGGAAAAAATATATGGATGTAAAATATATGTCGGTATTTATTTACAGAATATATATAAGAATGTGCCCTATAAATAAATAAATTTTGTGTGAAAATAAAATTGATCAATAATTAATTTATTGACTGAATATATGAGAAATATATTATGCTCTTAAAATCATTATATTCTTTTTGTTCTACAATGTTAAGAATGAATAAAACCTGTATTGAATAAATGTCATTCTATAATTACTATTACTATATCATTATATTCTTTTTGTTTCTACTAATGGTAAGAACGAATAGTCTTATCCCCTGCTCACGTAAATAATCCATTCTACTAATTAAATGATAATATCTCTTTCATTTTAAATTAAATCTTTGTAATTTCAAAATAAATCTTTAAGGTAATTAAATGTTAAAATGCTATTATAAGGGATTCTTTTAGGGATTTGACCAAATTGCCCTATAATTAATACTCTCTAATACTATTACTTTTAATATTATAAAGATAAAGATCAAGGGCACACACGCTCTTTGTTCACTGACAAACTAAATTTACGATAGTCTTATCCAAAAATAATAAATTTGGTTTTAGTATTTTTACTATTTTGTTTTACTTGGCTAATCTTATCTATAAAAGTTAGTAAACAATGAAGAGTTTTTTCTCCTAATCTGTCTACCAAAATTGAAGACATTATTATACCACCTCAATTAAAAATAATAAACAAATCACAAATATATTTTTTTAATAGCTTATTTATTTTATATGTGTATAAATTTCAGCATTTTATAAATATCACATCAAGTTTTGACATTTATCAAATCATTACTATCTGAGTCTAAAAATAGTAAATCAGATTGGTGACAAATATATAAGAAATATTGCATTTTATAAATCAATATTGCAAATCCAAATCAACCTTTGTAGCCGTTTTATTTGAACCACAACAAATTACTTCTTTTTAACGGTAGTCTCTGTTTCTACTCCATAAGATGTTCTTTGATATTTCTTAACTAAGTTGCATAATTCCTTCAACAACAAAAAAAAAACTAAGTTGCCAAATGGGTTGTTGTATAAAGGGAATTCTTTTGATTTTGTTATTGTTTGTGGAGGGTTACTACTTTTTTCTTTTTTTATTTCTTTTTAGTGTGTGTACATTATCTATCTAGCGTTACTATCACTCACTGTTTAAAATAGATAATATTTGCTTTAATAATTGTGACTTTGAGAGTGTTTTTATTTATAGCTGATATTCTTTAATAATGGCTCATTATTTTTTTATGTATTTAGTATCATGTAATTGCTAACACATTTATAGTTTAAGTTAATATTTATATTAAAAGTAACTAAAATTCAAACAACAATTAATGTAATTTAATAAGAAATGACAAAACTTTATTTAAAATAAAAAAATATAAATAAATTTTAATGGTGAAACGAACCATTTCTGAATGGTGAATTATGAAGCTTAGTTTTTTAGGCAAACATGTAAATGTCCAATGGATATCATGCGGAGTACGGGCCACCACATTGTAGGTGTATTTAGAGTGTGTCCTTAGATCATTTTTCATTTTTATTCATTTTAAAAATATTAAATTTCAAAATAACATTTTATTAATTATTAGTTATTCCTTATTATTTCACTGCCATTTATATACACAATTCTTAGCACATATATGTCCAAAATAAAATAATACAAAATAAAATTTCTCACGGTTAAATATGTTTTTAGCCCATATAATTATCTCAAATTTTATTTTTAGTCCCTGTAACCACTTTTTAATCCCTACAAATTACAAAACTAAGAGGGGCTAAAAGCAACAAAAAAATATAAATTTTATAAGGACTAAAAACATATTTAACTCTTAAATTTTTCATACGAAGCACATGTCAACGCACTAAAGCATATAAATAAACTATTACATAACAACTTATTTATATAAGGGCTTAAATATAAAAATAGTCCGCAAAAAATTCGCAAAGTTCGTTTTTGGTCTCCAAATTTTTTTGAAGGTTTTTAGTCCCCCAAATTTGAAAATATTTTTTCGTCTGTCCCTCTAGCTGACACCGTTTGTTTCGCTTATGTGGCGCTTATGTGGCGGGGACTAAAAACAAACTTTTAGAATTTTGGGGACTAAAAATGAACTTTTAGAAATTTAGAGGGACTAAAATCATAACGGAAAATTTTTGATGGACTAATGGAAAAACATTTTCAAATTTGGGGGACTAAAAACCTTCAAAAAGTTTTTGGGGACTAAAAAGAACTTTGTGAATTTTTGGGAGACCAATTTCATATTTAAGCCTTATATAAGTGATCATATAAATACATATTATTTTCAATACTTTTTGCTTCAATAATAACAAAAATAGTGAATTGTTAATAATTTTATTTTGTCATCATTTCTATATTTTAAATATAAATTATTTATTAAAATAATAAAAAATATTACCTCGTAAACATAATTTACACAGTGCATCGCACGGATATCTACACTAATCAACCTACTTTAACAAAAGTGTTCCCCTGGAACACACGTGTCCTCCCCTCCTTAACCCATTTCCGCCCAACCAAATTCCTTCCTTTTTTTTCACTCAGCGCTTCCTGACGCTTTACTCCACTTTTTTTTTCTTCCTCGCGTACTTTTGTTCTGCTACTCTCTCTCTCTCTCTCTCTCTTTGAAAAAAGGGCAAAACGAAGTGATGCTGAAGAAAGAAGCACAGAGATAAAAAAAATGACGAAAACAGAGGAATAAGAAGAGGAAAAAAACTGGGTTATGTGCTTTTGACCCAGAAATACAGAACCAAAAACGAAAAAAATAAAGAAAGAAAGAAACCTAAGACTAAAGTGTTTTTGCTATCTTTTGTTGGTGACCCCTCTTTCTCCTTCTTACTGCTTCTGTGTTTCTTGCTTCTGCTCCTCCAAAAAAAAATCGTCCAAGCACTCCCTCCTCCTTGGATCCGAATGCCCTCTTTTTATACGTGATCTTGCGTGATTTGTTTTTGATGACGATGCCCGAGATGTAAGGGATTTGGTGAGAGGAGGTGTGGCTGCTTAAGTGATTTTAAGGTTAGGATTTTGGAGAGAAGAAAAGATAAGAGGGAGAGAGAGAAATGTAGGAAGAGAGCGTAGGTGCTAAGGAGAGATGGTCGCAGTTTGGTTGAGAGAGTGAGGTAGAAATTAGGGTTTTGGAGAAGAAAGAGGGATGAAGATGGAATGAAGAGAGGGGAGGGCGAGAATGGTGGAGAGGCGATTGTGGATCGGGTAGGGTTTTTTTGTGGGAGAGAAAGAATAGGAGAAAGAGAGAGAGGGGGGAGAGGAACATGGGGAGGGGGCACCACATTTGAGCATTGGGAAAGTGAAGAATGGATTTTAGGGTTTTTAGTTTAAGTTTATGTTAGGGTTAGGTGTTTCGTTGGGCTGGGCCGCATCTGAGTGGGTGAGGCACCTGGGCTCAAAGACTTGGGAGGGCGGGTGCGTGAAGAGGAAACACGAGTGTAGGTAGCAAATGAGAAGGGAGTGGGGCGCTGGGGATGTGAGAAACAAAAACAGGGGGTGTGCATGGTAAAAGGGGGTGGACGCTGGACTGTGGCCAACTCTTGGGCCACTCCCCTCCATTTTGCTATGTGCAACCCCACTTTCCAAATTTCTTGTTTTTCTTTTTTTTTTCTTTTCCTTTCTCTCCTTTTTCCTTCACTTTTATTTGTTTTTTCTCTTTATTCATTTTTGCCTTCTTCTTTTATTCCAGTACAAAAAAATATTATTTTTATTTTTTATCATTAATATATATAAGCAAAAAATTAAAAGAAAAGTGGTCGAACAAAATTGGGGTATGACAATGACGTATAGTTTTAAATCTTCTTTCAGGGATATAGATAGCAAAACCACAAACTACTCTAACAAATACAACTGAGAGTTTTTTCTAATTTATCTTTAAAATATTTTTTGTATTTAACTTTTTTTGATGATTTATTTTTGCAAAGATTTTTTCTACAGATAAGTCCTTATATTTTCGATTTATGATCTCAAGTTATGCTTTTTAACTTTACTTAATTTTATTGTAATTAGTTTCAATTAATAGAGTAAATTCTAACTTTTAGTGAAACGTAAAATGGTTTAGTAAAGACAACTTTATTTGTAAATAATAACATAGAAATTTGGGTCTTATTATTATATAAACTTATTATATAAAATTAATATTATAAATAGGGATCACTTTATTCAAATATTTACTAGGTCAAATAAAATAATAATTAATATTCAATTTATTCAATTTTAATTAATACATATAATATAGTTTAGAAATATTCGTACTAACTAATGCGATGCACCTGTGCGTATACACGAGTATCTTACTGGTTGAAAAATTAAAGGGGGTTCGAATTGTCAAGTGCGCGCCTTATATCAATGTGAAGGTTCGTTTCCGTTGACGTAAATCATTACTAAAGTGTTGTAACAGTGTTTCTTTTTTTTTTGTTTTTGTTACGTTGTAACAGGGTTTCTATTAATAGAAAAATAATAATAATTGGAACGTGTTTGTTCTGGCCACGCATGATTAGACCACTATAATATTATCGCATACTACCAATTCCAATTTTTTGGCTCAGTTATTGCATACCAGTTTGGAAAGAGTGCAGGACTGCATGTGCCCTCTCAAACATCATGGACTGGGCTTCACCTTGGAGGGCCCTATATCCAATACTCATCATATACATGTCCAGCTCACTGCATCTAGATACTCCTCAATCGTATAGCAAAAAAAAAAAAAAACCTGCAGAATCACATAAATTTTCATTTGTCTCAAGCTATTTTATTTTAGAAAATTAAAAAAAAATTAAAAAAAATTATAGATTTTATACACATGCCCAACCATATTTCACCATTCTTTTTTTTTGGTACAAAAAGAGGGCTTACGTGCAACTAAAAAAAAAACAAAGAAACTAACTAGGAAGACTAATATTCCTGGGCAAAGCTGCACCAGAATAGTCTTGAAACAACAAGAGTTGCAACTCCCGTGGCGCTTGATCCAAGACCTGAACCTCCCAAGAAGTTGCTATGAAACTGTGGTTAGCCAACCAGTCCGCACATCTATTTCCCTCCCTCCAAGTGTAAACCACCTGCACTTGCCAATTAAGCTTCATTAGATTCCGAATTCTCCTAACCAAAGTTGGTGCTACCATTCCATCTTTACCAGATGGGTTGACCATATCCACCAAAACTCTAGAGTCACTTTTAGCTATAAGCTTAGTACACCCCATTTTCCAAGCTAAATCAAGTCCCAACAAGAGTCCCCACATTTCTGCCTGCAAGGCATCGCAACGTCCTATTTTGCGAGCATACCCTTGAATCCACCGACCTACATCATCCCTCAAAAGACCACCACAACCCGCCACTACAAGTTGTTGCTTGCAGGCACCATCACAGGTCAATTTCCTCCAACCCAGAGGCGGGTATTTCCAAGCCACATACACCATATCCTGTTTCCTACCAACCCCATTCCCACAAATCTTAATTGAATTATCAATTTCCTGGGCAAAAAGTTTAGAACAGGCACGATGGGATTAGTAAGCCTGATGAAGCCTTCCTCAAACACATGTTGATTCCGCCATTTCCACAAAAACCAACAGGTAACCATAAATAAGGTGTTCCAAGCAGTTGTACTAGAGGTATGCAGTTGTGTGTGAATGTTATGAAAGATCCAATCCTTACATTCACTATGAATTTTTTTTTGGGATCTCATCAGAGGGGACAATCTGTAACCATACCTGAGTTGCATAGGCACAATCACGAAGGACATGGGACATAGTCTCCTCATCACTGCCACAACAAGGACAAAGCGGAGAAATTGAAGCATTCCACTTATGACGACGATGATTCGTTAGAAGTCTACCATGAGCCGCGAGCCAAGTGAAAGTTTGGATTCAGTGCGGACCCTTCCATTTCCACAGCTGAGCCCAATCCGCCTCCATGGTTCTATGATCTGTATCCAAAGAGGAATAAGCACTCTTCACTGAGAATTCACTATTGCTAGTGCTCCCCCAAACAACACAATCCTTCACGTCGGTTTCCATGGGAGGCGCCATTGAAATCACTTTGTTAACTTTGTCAGGGGGAAGATTTGCATTAAGAAAATCTAAATCCCATTCCCCTCTAGCATTCATGACATCACAAACATTCATAATTGTATCAAAAATCACATGTGATTGACTCACTATGACAACAAGCGGAGCTTCATTAGGAATCCACCTATCTAGCCAAAAAATTATGTCTCTTCCATCACCAATTTGCCTCACCAGATTGTGTTGAAATTGAACCCACACCCCTTTCACCATTCTATTACTTCTTAAAACAATGATAAAATATGATTGGTTATTTTGTTTAAAATCTTTTTACGTTATCAATACATAGTACTAAAGTATCAACAAAATACTATTTATTTTTTAATAATACTCGTATTTACTTTTATCTCAACCTATAATAATACAATAATAATTATTAGCATCTACCTAACTAGTAACTATTATAATAATTTATCATAAGAAGCATTATAGTAAATATTTTTTAAGATATATGTATTATTTTATATGACAACAATCAATAAGAGACGAAACAGTAACTAATTAATTATCGTGTCATATTAGGAGCTGTTGTAGTTAGTGTAATTCAATTGTACTAAATAAGTGTGATGTAAATAGTAGTCTGATAGTGTGTATTGGGCTAGTTAGCAATTAGTGTGCTGGGCTAAGGCCCATGTAATACATTGAGTGAGTTCAGTGTGTGTTGTATAAAGCAAGTAATACATCGACAATAAACAGAATACAATTTTCTGCTAAGCTCTAATCCTTCCTCTCTTTACTCTCTCTTTCTCTGCATGTGTGAATGTGTGTACAATCCATCCAATTATCCATAACAATTGGTATCTAGAGCCATTATTGGTTCTGGGTGAAACAACGAGTGAAGCACAGTGATGAGAAGTGAGATCCTGGAGAAATAATGGCGTCATCGAGCTCGACGAACAATGAGAATTTTTCGGCGAATCTTCCGACTCTGAAGGGGCAAAATTTTGATCAATGGGTGGTTCAAATGAAAGTGATTTCCAGATATCAAGATGTTCTTGATGTTGTGAACAATGGTGTACCGGTTCTGGGTCAAGATGCAACAGAGGCTCAAAGAACGGCACCACGTGATGCAAAGAAGAAAGACTGCAAGGCACTTTTTCTGATTCACCAGTGTGTTGATCCTGATGTGTTTGAAAAGATCGTAAACTGTGAATCAACGAAGGATGCATGGGATTTGCTGGAGAAGGCGTACTCTGGTGGTAACAAATTGAAGAAAGTGAAGCTTCAATCTTTAAGGAGGCAATATGAACTTCTTCAAATGGGGGAACAGGAATCGGTGAGTGATTACTTCAATCGCTTAATCACTCTCACTAACCAGATGTATGCAAATGGTGAGACTGTGACCGATTTGATGAAAATTGAGAAGGTCTTGAGGATTTTGACTCCAAGATTCGACCATGTAGTTGTTGCAATGGAAGAATCAAAGAACCTGAGTGAAATGAAGATCGAGGAACTCCAGGGTTCATTGGAGGCTCATGAATTGAGAATTAAAGAAAGGAGCAATGAGAAGGTGGTGCAAGAACAGGCCTTACAGGCTAGATCGGGGTTCAAAAAAGGTGGCTCCTAGAACAAAGATAAGAAGGTTAAAGGCAAGTGGAAGGGAGGAAATGGAGGTGGCAAGAATGAGAAAGGTGGTGGAAATGAAGGAGAGTCCTCTCACAAAAGAAAGGGCGGAAAGAAAGGATTTGATAAAAGCAAGATTCAGTGTTATACATGTGATAAATAGGGACATTTTGCTGATGAGTGCTGGCACAACCCGAAGGGAGGAAAGAAGAAGAAGTCTGAGAATGAAGCACATTAAGTAAAGGATGATAGCTCAGATTCAGATCAAATGCTGCTAATGGTAACAACCAGTTCAGAAGTGGATAGGGCTAAAACTTGGTATCTTGACACAGGGTGCTCCAACCATATGACAGGCAATAGAGATTGGCTTGTGGACTTTGATGATAGAGTGAAAAGCAAGGTCAGATTCGCAGACAATAGCTCTGTTACTGCAGAAGGTATTGGAAAGGTGTTGATCAAGAGGAAAAATGGCAAACCAGCCTATGTTACTGACGTTCTTTATGTTCCTTCAATGAAGAACAATCTTTTAAGCCCCGGGCAGTTGATGGAAAAGGGGTTCTGGATGCAAATGAAGAAGGGGGTGATGCAAGTGCTTGATGACAAAAAGAATATAGTGATAGAAGCACCTCTGTCACAAAACAGAACCTTTAAGGTGAATTTGAGGGGTATGGAATAATGCTTCTCAAGTACAGTGGATGAAGCTTGGTAATGGCACAATAGATATGGGCATTTGAATTTTAAAAGCCTAAATCTATTGGGTGCCAAAAAGATGGTGATTGGCTTGCCTACAATCAAACCACCTCAGAAGATGTGTGAAGGGTGTCAAGCAAGCAAGCAGGAAAGGAGTGTATTCAAGTCTCATGCACCCTCAAGAGCAAGGAAGTCACTGCATGTGGTCCATTCGGATGTGTGTGGTCCAATGGAAGAATCTTCACTTGGAGGTTGTAGGTATTTTCTAACCTTTGTGGATGAATTTACTAGGAAAATCTGGTTGTATTTGATAAAAGAAAAGAGTGAGGTGTTTGGAATATTTGTGAAATTCACTGCCATGGCTGAGAGACAATTAGGGAACAAACTGAATTCTTAGGACAGATGGAGGAGGAGAGTATAGGTCCAAAGAATTTCAAGAATTTTGTGGGAAGAAAGGGATAGAACATGAGGTGACTTCCCCCTACACACCTCAACATGATGGACTTGCTGAGAGGAGAAATAGAACCTTACTTGACATGGCTAGGTGCATGTTAAAGGAGAAACAAATGCCAAAATAGTATTGGGGTAAGGCGGTCAATACTGCAACTTATGTGTTGAATCAGTGTCCTACAAGGAGAATGGAGGAGGTGACCCCTAAAGAGGCTTGGACAGGTGGCAAACCCACTGTGAAGCATCTTAAAGTGTTCGGATCAGTGTGTTACAGGCATATTCTAGATGTGAAAAGGAAGAAGCTAGATGACAGGAGTGAGCCTATAATTCTAGTTAGTTACCATCCAACTGGAACCTATCGATTGTTTGATCCAAAGTTGAATCAGCTAGTTATCAGCAGGGATGTTACAGTAGATGAGATAGCAACTTGGCAGTGGAACAAATGTGTGAATTCTAGTGTGCATATAGAGCTGAATGATGCAGAAACAGAAAGCAGTGGTGACACAGAAAATCAAGTGCAGAAAAGATCACAAAGAAATAGAACTCAGTCAGTAAGATTGTATGGATATGAGGTGCTGGCAGATGATGAAATTGATGATGTAGGAGAACTTTTGCACTTGACATTTCTTGCAGGAACAGGACCAGTAGAATGGGAAGATGCAGTGAAGAATGAAGCATGGAAGAGGGCCATGGAGGAGGAAATTCACTCAATTGAAAGGAATAAGACCTAGAGATTAGTGAATTTGCTTGACGCAAAGCAACCAATTGGTGTAAAGTGGATCTTCAAGCTCAAACTGAAGCCAGATGGGACAGTGGCCGAGCACAAGGCTAGGTTAGTTGCTAGGGGATTCTTACAAAGGAAATGGTTGGATTATAGTGAAGTGTTTGCTGCTGTGGCTAGAATGGAAACTATTAGGCTTGTTTTTTCAGTAGCAAGTGCTAAAAGTTGGCCATGATGTGAAATCCACATTGTTGAATGGACCTTTGGAGGAAGAGGTCTATGTATTGCAGCCCCTGGTTTTGTTGTTAAAGGAGAAGAGCACAAGGTATACAAACTAGAGAAGGCACTCCATGGGTTGAAGCAAGCCCCTAGAGCATGGAATCGAAGGATATACAATTTTCTGCATCATTTGGGATTTGTTAAATGCACAATGGAGTTTGGTGTTTATGTGTAGCTGCAAAAATCAGATTTGGTGATTGTGTGCCTCTATGTGGATGATATGTTGGTGATAGGCAGTAATTCAGCGGCACTTGAGAGATTCAAGGAAAGAATGAAGCAAGAATTTGAAATGAGTGATTTAGGAACTCTCAATTACTTCTTGAGGCTGGAATTATGCTACACTAACAGAGGGATTGTGCTATATCAGAAGAAATACATAAGAGAAGTTGAAAAGGTTCAACATGGAGAATTTCAATGAAGCTGTCATGCCTGTGGAAGCAAACCAAAAACTGACCAAGTGTGAGAATGAGAAGGCAGTAGATGGAACTCTTTACAAACATATTATTGGTTGTCTCAGATTTTTGTGCAATAGTAGACCCGATATCACCTATGGAGTTGGTGTTATAAGCAGATTTATGAGTGACCCGAGGGTGTCACACATGGTGGCAGCTAAAAGAATTCTGAGGTATCTTAAAGGTACTCAGAATCATGGTTTTCTGTTTCCTATGTGCAGTGAAAATTATGTAGCAGAGGTGGAAGCATACTCAGATGCAAATTAGTGTGGAGACAAAGTGGATAGAAGGTCCACATCTGGGTATTGGTTCAAGTTTATGAATGCACCTGTGTCCTGGTCATCCAAAAAGCAAGGAGTGGTGGCTCTCTCATCATGTGAGGTCGAATATATTGCAGCATCACAGGCTGCTTGTCAAGCTTTGTGGCTTGAATCTCTTCTTGAAGAATTGAAGGTGGAATTCAGAAAACCAGTGCTTCTCAAGGTGGACAACAAGTCTTCTATTAGTTTGGCAAACAATCCCATATCTCATGGGAGAAGCAAACATATAGAAACTAAGTTCCATTTTTTGAGGGATCAAGTGACTAAGGGAAAGTTAGAATTGGCTTACTGCAAAACTGAGTTGCAGGTAGCTGATGTATTCACTAAAGTCGTGACGCCTGACAGATTCAAGTTTATGAAGAAGATGCTTGGAGTTGAAGAAATAGAGGAATTGAATTAAGGGATGGTGTTGTAGTTAGTGTAATTTAATTGTACTAAATAAGTGTGGTGTAAATAGTAGTCCGATAGTGTGTATTGGGCTAGTTAGCAATTAGTGTGTTGGGCTAAGGCCCATGTAATACATTGAGTGAGTTCAGTGTGTGTTGTATAAAGCAAGTAATGCATCGATAATAAACAGAATACAGTTTTCTGCTAAGCTCCAATCCTTCCTATCTTTACTCTCTCTTTCTCTGCATGTGTGAGTGTGTGTGCAATCCATCCAATTATTCCTAACAGGAGCATTGAAAACAAATACTATAACCATAATAATCTAGCGGTACAGGTACTTATCTAACTTGTTGTAGCAGCAGACCTTTCCCTCCTATGAAGTAGCAAGATAAAGCAAATCCAAGTCATTTTATTATGACCTGAAATATCTGAATAATATTTTTTCATCAACTATATTATATAAAATAGAGTTTTGCCAAGTGGGACCATGTCACGTGTCAAAACCTGGTCATTCCAATTCCCACCAAAATGTAACTTCTATTTTATTTAATTTAATTTAATTTATTTATATTTTCTAATATTCATTAATTACTAATTTGAATTCATTCATAAATCAGATTCATGTTCCTATCATTCGATTTGATCCACCGATTCAACAATAAATTAAACGTAGTATTCCTATATTAATTGATTAAATATTTAAATAGTTTCCTATTATTTTCTATTTTTTGAATTAACACATTATTCAATTAAATTACTATGTCTAATTGAAATATTTCTGTCATTATTACATTATCTCAATCAATTGTTACTAGTATGGAACTCGTGCCATGCATGAGAACATTTTTTTTAAATTGGTTTAAGCTCCACTCCATATTTGATTTAAACAATAAAATTTAATAAATATTATGGTAATAATTATTAAATATAAGTGATGTTATAAGGAACCTAACGTACGATACGTTAACAAACTAATATTAATTGAGTTACATACGATACAAACAATCTGATGGTGTATACAAACAAATTTAATTAGATAAAAAATAATTTGATAATATATGTGTGTGTGTATTAATGTATTTGGAATATATATTTAAGTACATATTTAATGTATACGTAACAAATGTATATTAAATATGTATTATTGGAAAGTGACAATATTTGATATTATGATATAATATCAGTTAATACATTTGACCTGTGCCTTTCACGGGTATACATCAACTTTTTAAAAGATTACAAAATTATTAATATATTTGATCTAACATATTTTATGTCATGATTTTACCTAATTAATATTTTTATAGGTAACTATATACCTAGTATTTTATAAGATTAGGTCAGTTTCAATCATAGACCACAAAGTATTTGACCATAAAAAACCACAAAACCTTTAAACATAATATTAAAGGGAATTCATAGGATATCATCGCAATCTTCTATTCCAATTGATATGTAATTTTTTATTTCACATTTGTGCTTCAAATTTTTTTTGGTAAATTATAAACCAAAAATTATGTTTTCTTGTAAAAAGTCCACTCTCATATCTTATGGTTTATGTACAGTACAAAAAGAAGATTGAAATTATTTTAGATTAAAAAAATATTTTATAATATTTTTATAATATGTGTGTGTCTCGTCCTACACATGGTATATATTTAAAATTTTTATTAACAAATAATTTCTATTAACATATTCATTTATAGATATATATGAATGTCTTCCATGTAATATGTTAAATCCCCTTTTATTATATATTTTACTCCGAATTTAGATATTAATATATTTTCATGTAAAATATTAATATATGTAGATATTAACAGTTTTTTTTATTTAGTTTCTTTTTTTGTGAAATATAAATATTTTTCAATATTAACATTCACAAATAGTTAAAATATACTCTATTTATTGGGAAAAAAAACTCTAATAGGAAATAAGAATAGGAATATAATTAAATATTAATAAAATTGTTGCCCAACACACTTTGTTTACAAATCTCAATAAATAAATTTGTGGAAAACATTTTACTAAATAGCAAAGTTGCTCTGCGACCATACTCTAGGCACACTACACTGTTATTTCCCTTTCAAGATGGCACTAAAAAAATTCTTTCTGTAATACACATTTGACTATTAAACCAATTATTATTTATTAATTTATTAAGTAAAATAAAACAAATTACAAGCAATGTGATTTGATATGAATCACTGTCCACGTAATAAGTATGAGAGATAATTTCTTCAATTCTTTAAAAACATATACAAATGAACTCTCAAAATATCAAACAAATGTGGAAACGTATGAAAAAGACAATATTATAAATTTAGATAAACACCAAGGCAATTTTAGTGTTGGTGGTAAACAAAGGAAAATAACCACAAATTATAGACACACTGTTTGAAACCTATGCTGATCATGGAAAACAAAAAGTCAGAAGACGACAGAGTAACCAAATGGTAGTGTGCAGACATGATATGTCCAAAAAGGAAAAGTATATTTAAAAATACTCATAAAACACGATTGACCAAAATAGACTACTCTTTCTCAATCTTGATATTCTTCTTAAGAAATTTCATAGGGGTAGCATGAGCTACATCAAATTCTGACGAATGACTGAGTCTCTTCCAGGGGACATTGTCAGACTCATTGCATAAGTCAATAATTTTAGTACCATAATATCCAGCTAATTAGTTTCTAGCATACATGATTGTTATCAATATGATGATGACATTTTAGGCATTCACAATATGCTCCACAATCCTTGATTTCACCAGTTGTTGACAGAGTACTGCTTTCTTTTCAAATCCTCCAATGACAATAAGCCAGCTCCTGCCAAAGAAATACACCCATTAGCTCATCACTCCTCTGAAAAACACATTCCACGCTTGGGAGACACACACCTTCTACTGCTGATAAGGACACACACACACACATAGCGACCATACCTTTTTTTTAGTCTCAGAAAAATACAAAAACACTACATAACAAATCAGAAGAGATGAATCCTATTACAACAGAGCTAAAAAATGAAAAGCACTCATTTTATAGTTACTCACTGCTAATATAACGAAGCACATGCAATTAGATTCACTTTCTATGCATGATATTATACTATGATAACAATGAGTAGATAAACCTACAACATTATGCAATAATTAACAGTTGTTGACAGAGCATACAATGTAGCAATCTCACTGGTTAATTTGTCATTCCCAATTAGTCTTCCTTTAATTATGTTGCTCTCTCAAATCCATTACCTATATGCATATGTAGTCATCCAAGATGTGATCCTGCCCATTCCCTTTTGCTGCTTGTGATCCAAATACTCTTCCAGCAACATCATATGGTTGAGTAACAACCTGAACAATAGATAAAATGATTAAAACCATCATATTTTTTTTTAGAAGAACACATAAAGTCTCAAAAAATATTACATGCTCAACACCAACAAACATCAACTGAATTGGTAATTACCAATAATGCATGAAAACCCCTTATCTGCATAAGTACAAAGACATGTTATGTACATTTAAAACATTGCCAATCATTAGGGCTGATAAATCTACCTTGACGAAGTAAAAGACCAACACTTGTAGCAGATTAAAGATAAAGGAAGGAATACCAAATAAAATAATGATCCCATAAAGTGATTTACAAAAGATTAAATTATAAATCATTCTCATGTTTTCCAGAAACAATAAAATATGGCTTCTCATATTAAACAACAACTTGAGATTATAAAGGGAACCCACAACTCTATAGTACTCACACTAACCATTGGTCAAGATCTTTTACTCCTACACGCGCATCCATTTCAAGAGAAAGTATTCATTTGGCTGTAAGGAATTAATGGACTAAAACCAAGTAAAATCAAACATAAAAAAATAATCAATGGTTTCCTATCAGATCAAACTCAAAATAAAAATTTAATATATTATTCTATTAAAATACATTTTGGTTGGCAACAAAAACATACCTCGATTCACCATGAAAGAGACAGCGCACAAAAAATATGAAGCAAGCAAGAATCTTCTTCATGATTAAGAAATTTGATGTCTTCATCGTCTGTTCTCTGAGAGGAAAGATAAATTGGTCTTTATATGCTCTAAAAATTGAAAGCACTACGTCAAAAGATAAAGCTCCTGGATCGTCAAACTATGATGAAATTTTGCTAGACCCTTCACACAAAAAAATCAAAACAAAACATATTATAATCTCTCTTAAACACAATCAATTGACAAATAACAAACTCAACATAAAATTGCAGGGTTATGATCATCATGAATAATAAGAAAGGTTTAAAAATGTCCTTGTCTCTCCATGAATCTCGACTCTACTTGTTTCTCTCCATAATTCAATCTCCATGAGAATCCCTTGCAAGCCAGAGAACCGAATTAGAACAAAAGTAAATAAAAATAAATAGCAGAAATAGTAGAAGAATAAACAGAACATAGGCATGTGGCTCTGACATATCTTTGTTGTGGCTCTGTTTTGTTTCTGCCATGTGCATCCACAACCATCGCCGAGTAACCTTCTTTCCCGATAGCACCTCCTTTCAAAAAAAGAGGGTGAGAAAATAAATAATTAAATACCATAGAAAATGACATAGAAGAGAAGAGAAGAGAAGAGAAGAGAGAAGATAACAGAAATAGAAAATAACAAAAGGGAATGATGTTCTCCTTCTTCTGTAAATCAAACAAAGGTGTGGTGTTCTGCAGGCTAGGAACCACCTCTGCGAGTGGTGGTGTTCTGCCGAATCCTCACTCTTTGTCGCGCGAGCCGAGAAATAGGGTCAACTGCAAGAGAAAATGGAGATTGTTGTGAGTGTACTATGTTTTGATTCTCAAGAGGTGTAGCAAGCATGAAGAAACCATATTTCAGAAGGAGTAGAGGAAACTAAGGAACTGGGAGGACAAAGAAACCCTAACGCCAGAGTAAGGAGAGAAGGTTATGCAGTGAATCAGACTCAAATTTATAATAGAAATACAAATTCAAATCAGATATGATTGGTAAAACGATTCTTGCCGAAATTGGAATAATTAAAATTTACGTCGAACATTAAATCGTAGAGTAAATACCCAAATTGGTCCCCGACAAAATTCATGGAGGCCAATTTAGTCCCTGAGAAATAAAAAATAACAATTTAGTCTTTTAAAAAAATTTCAAATATGGGTCAAATTTAGTCCCTGATAGGGGCTAAAATGCCCCAAAAAATTATCTTAAAAAGGACTAATTTGACCCATATTTGAGATTCTTAGAGACCAAATTGATATTTTTCATTTTTTAGGGACTAAATTAGTTTCTAAAATTTTTGTCGGGAACTAATTTAGGTATTTACTGTAAATTGTAGTCGTGACATGTTTATATTTTAATGGGAATGGGAATTTGGAATACTGTGATTTAATTTCTATTTATGTTAAACTCCTTTCTTGTTTTCCAACAGATACATCACATGTGTCCATATGATTTTAATTACCTGTATTATTATTCTTACCGTAAATAATTTGATACAGTATATTTACTTTATTTTTTTTTTAAAAACGTGTGAATCACAATTATTGAATGCAATGTGTACATTCCATTTACAGAACCAATTTCTATATTTAGACGATTATGAATTTGTTTATATTAATTGCATATGGATTTTAAAATGAATTTTAAATTCATTGTGTTTATTAACTTTAAAACGCCTGTTTGTTGCCACGTTTGTTATTATATTTTAATTAATTTTAGTAATTAATTTCCACGTGTGTTTTTTTATTATTACATGGCATTTGAGATTTCATTAGAAGTTGACATTTGTTATATTTCCATATTAATTTGCTTCATGTTTATATATAATAGATATTAACAAAATCAAAAATATAATTTCTTAATATATATATATATATATATGTCATTTATTTTGGTAAAAAAAGACAATCATCATTTATTATAATACATATTTATATTCGAATATATCAAATCAAGTTTTAATTGAATCAAATCACAATATTATTAATAATTAGTTGACTTAAATAAAAAAATATTCCAATCAAATTAAATCATTTCTTAAATATATCAAATGACTCACTCAAACAAAATTCATAATTGGGTTAATTTATTTATTCAGCTATTTACATCATATTCTGCCAATTTATTTTCTGATATTTTTTCCAATTTTTGTAGATTTTTCTCTCGCGCAAAATGTTCTTTTTTTGTTCCATCTTCCCTCCTTTACTTTACAATCTCTTGGTTCTTTCATTCTCGTGCTCCTTTTCTCTCACTCTACTCTTTCTTCTTTGATCGACTTTCCTACATTCTTTCTTCTTTTCTTATTATTCTTTTTTTTCTTCTCTATTTACTGAATCATTAAAATACAAAACTTTCATTTCTTAGTGTTATGTTGTTTCATGTCTCTTGAAGGTACATTTTATTTTTAACAGAAGAGAAACAAAACATTGAAGATAGAGCGGTGTGGTTAATATACAATTGTGAAAAAAAAGATAGAGCAATGTGGCTAATACATGGTTTCAAATTTCAAATTTTAAAATTTATTACTTCAATTGACTAATTTGTTGATTAAGTTTTATGTTGCTCAATTTAACGTATAAAAAATATTATATCTAAAATTCAAATAAAATTGTTTAAATTCAAAATATAAAATATGTATACTACCAATTAATATATATACACACACACATGAACCCCGTGCAAGGCACCAGTATCATAACTAGTTGAATGAATAATGAACAGTACGGAGGCCCATTTATATATGGGAAGATACTAAGAAAACAAAGGGCTTAAAGTGCTAAGGCCCAAAACTAATAAGGAAGGATAAGCCCAAAATACTAAACTGGGCTAAAAATACAAACCTGAACCAAAGCCTAAAAGAATAAAAATATTAGAGACAGAGGATAATAAAAGGATTACAAACACATGATTACAAACAGATTACAAATAGAAACAAATTACAAATAAAAGACATTCAATAGGCCCCCTCAAGATGGAGAGTGGATAGACTTCACTCCCATCTTGGAAATCAAAGTCTGGAAAGGAGCAGGATCCAAGGCTTTTGTGAGGGCATCTGCAAGCTGATTTGTAGAAAATATGGGCAGCAAATGAAATAATTTGGCTTGTAGTTTCTCTCGGACTAAATGACAGTCCAAATCAATATGTTTTGTGTGTTCATGAAAAGAAGAATTTGTTGCAATATGTCGAGCGGGCTGACTGTCACAATATAATAGAGCAGGAGAAATAAAGGGAATCTGAAATTCCTGCAGTAAGTAAGTGATCCACTGTGTCTCACAAACAGCAGCGGCGAGAGCTCTATACTCTGCTTCAGCGGAGGAATGAAACACAGTTTATTACTTCTTGGATTTCCACAAAATAAGGGATTCACCAAGAAAAATGCAGAATCCAGTAACAGATCTACGTGTATCAGGACATGTCACCCAATTGGAGTCGCTGAAGGCCTTGAGCTGGAGAGGAGAATGACTTGGAAAAAATAGTCCTTGTGTAGGAGAGGATTTGATGTATTGGAGTACACGTACAACTGCTTCATGATGCATAGTTGTTGGAGAAATCATGAGTTGGCTCAACTGTTGAACAAAAAAGCAAATATTAGGTCGTGTAGTTGTCAAATATAATAGCTTACCTATTAGTTTTCGATATGCAGTAGAATCAACTAATGGTTTGCCTCCCTGAGATGTCAACTAAGTCCCTTTTGCCATTGGTGTAGAAACCGGTTTAGGGCAAGAAGACCACATTCAGCCAAGATGTCTAAGGCATATTTCCTTTGACATACATGAATACCTGTTTTGGAACGAGAAATTTATAGACCAAGAAAATATTTCAAATAGCCTAGATCTTTAATGCTAAATTGATTATCCTGAATGGAAGGTTATGTGGAGTTATTAGTAGAAACAGGACCAGTTGGGGCAGCTCGAGTAAAGGGAATTATATGAGTATGGGAGTCATGATTATCATCAAAAAGAAAAATAGAATCAGAATTGTTGGTGTAAGAATTAGGAACAGGTATGTCTAACCGAGAGGCATCATGATTAGAATAGGGAAATGTAGATTCGTAGAATACAACATTCCTTGAGATAAAGGTATCCCTGGTTTTTAAATCAAATAAAAGGTATCCTTTGGTGCCTGGTTTATAACCTAAAAATAGATACTTTCTAGCTCGGGATCAAGTTTCTGCCTGTTATGAGTGAGTGTGCTAGCATAAGAAAGGCATCAAAATACCTTGTGGTCAAGATAAGTGGGAGGCGAATTGTAAAGTAATTTATGTGGAGATTTATGTTTTAGTACAGGAGTGAGAAGTTTATTAATAAGATGAGCAGAATGACATATGGCATATGACCAAAAACATTTTGGGAGATGAGATTGGAAGAGCAAAGCTCTTGTGACATTTAGTAAATGTTTGTGTTTTCTTTCAATAGTGGAATTCTGTTGAGGAGTTTCCACACAAGATGTTTGGTGGATAATACCAAAGGAAGCATAAAAGGAAGGCATATTGAATTCAGCCCCATTATCAGTGCAAATTTGTTTAATTTTTACAGAAAATTGTGTGGAAACAAGATTAAAAAAAACGTGAAATGCAAGTACGGGTATCATATTTGGTTTTCATTTAGAAAAATCCATGTATATCTAGTGAAATCATCTACAATGGTTAAAAAATAATGATGTCCCTGAAAGGAGGGTACACTAATGGGTCCCCATATATCCATATGCACTAAATCAAAGGCATGTGATGAAGTAGTTAAATTATGAGGAAATGGAAGTTTGCATTGTTTTGCAAGATGACAAGAATCACAAATCAAAATCTTATTAAAACCAACGTATGGAAAATTAGTACACAAATTTTGTAATACTATAGAAGATGGGTGGTCTAGTCTATAGTGCCACAAATCAAATTCATCACATATAAGGGGCTATTTAGCAACAGAAGAAACAATGGTTGTATTAACAGAATTATCACAAGAAACAGTGGGGGTATTAACAGAATCATCACTTATAGTATTACACAGAAGAGATGTGTGGGAATGCCGAAAGATGTACAGGTTGTTGCACAAATCAGCTTGCCCAATCATCCTCTGGGTATACAACTCCTGTATGGAACAAGTTTTGGGTGAGAAAATAACTTGGCAATGAAGTTGAGTAGCGAGTTTATCAACAGAAATCAAGTTAAAATGAAAATTAGCAATATAAAGAACATCGGTCAAATAAAATGATTTTGTAAATTCAATAGTGTCGGAGTGAGTGGCATAAAGGATTTCACCATTCGGTAACTTGACAGAAACATGATGAATCTTTTTATAAGTAGAAAAATATTGGATATGGGGACAAATGTGATCACTAGCACCAGGATCTATGATCCAAAAAGAAGATAAAGTGGGATGTTTACCTGGTTTGGTAACACTAATGTGAGTAGTTGTATCAGATGTAGATGGCCTACTGGGAGGTGGTGCATAATTTCCTTTCTCAACTTTGTAAGCGTGTAGGAGAGATACTTGGTAGTCATCACGAGGGAGGGACAAAGAGTTGTCATTCTGGTTTGACTTAACAGATTTATCAGTGGAGGGGTTTGTATCTTGGTTTTTGGGATTTGTTTGTGTAGCATTAGCTTGTGTTGTGGTTCTATATCCTGGGGGGAATCCATGTTTAAAGAAACATATGTCTACAGTGTGATTATTGCTGTTGCAATGTGTACACACCATAGATTGTCTTGGACCTAATCTTCCTTTGCCTCTACCTTGGGAGGGAAAGGCTCGACCTTGTGGATATGATTTAGAGGTGAAGGCAGTTGATTCAATGGAAGCAGGGGTTGAGGGATTTCTTTGTTATTGAAGAACCATTGAATAAACTTGACAAATAGAAGGTAAAGGGTTCAGCAACAGAATCTGGCTTCTTACAGATTGGAAGGGTTCATTAAGACCCTTCAAGAAACAAAGAATATGTTATTTGTCCTTATAGGATTTAACGGATTTACTGAGATCACAAGACATGTAATGGAACAAGTGCAAACAGGGGTTGGGCGGAGAAATTCCAATTCATCCCAAAGAATTTGCATGTCGGTAAAAAAGGTAGAGAGGAAGCGATCACCTTGCTTCATGGAATGTAATTCTTGTAACAGATCGAACATACAAAAATGGTTGCCCTTCGTGAATTGATCTTAAAGATCTAACCAGAGGTCACAGGCTGTATCAAATGGTGCCATGCTTTGAGAAATTTGCAACGAAAGGGTGCGAGTGATCCAAGAAACAGCCATATGATTATAACGTTCCCATGCATCAAAAAGAGGATTTGTGGGAGCTAGCGGTGGAAGGCTACCGTTGATGAATTTTATCTTATTCTTGGAGGAGAGTGCACGTCGTATAGCCAGACTCCAGCTGTAATAATTGTTTCCAGAGAGAGATGGAGATACAAGAACATAACCTAGATTTTCTCCTGGATTGAGATAGTATGGACTGGATGGATTGAGAGCCCGATCGAGTGGTGGGTTCAGAGGAGTGTTAAGAGGTGGATTGTTGATGCTTCCTGTTTCATCATGACTGGAGCTCTGCAAATCCTCGGCCATGGCGGAGATCTAGGGTTCTCGGCGCAAGAAGAAGTGCAAGAAAGAAGAAAAGAATTAGGTTTCACGAATGTACTAATACCATATTATGACCCAAAATATTTGAATAATACTTTCTCATTGAATGAATAATAAACAATACATAGGCCCATTTATATATGGGAAGATACAAAGAAAACAAAGGGCTTAAAGTGCTAGGGTCCAAAACTAATAAGGAAGGATAAGCCCAAAATACTAAACTGGGCTAAAAATACAAACCTAAACCAAAGCCTAAAAGAATAAAAAGATTTGGCTTAATTGCCCTTTTGTCCTTCAACTTTCTCAATTTGGCAATTTTAGTCCCTATACTTTTTAATTGCACTTTTGGTCTTTCAAAATCATAAACTTTTTACACTTTTGGTTGCCAATAATCTTGGATTTTGGGAAAATAAGGGACAAAAAATGCGCAATCCAAAATTTTTTTGAGACCAAAAGTGCAATTAAAAAATCATAAGGACCAAAAACACCAAATTAAAAAAGTTAAAGAATCAAAATCACAAAAAATAAAATAAGAGGACCAAAATCACCAAATTAAAAAAATTAAAGGACCAAAATCGCATTTAAGCCAAAAGATTACAGAGGATTACAAATAAAAGACATTCAATACATTTTGAGAACTTATCAGAATGCGAACGAAAGACAATGAAGCAAGCATAAAACAGTACACAACACAAGTTGACATCATCCATAACTGATCTTATAGTAATTGATTTTTTCATTTCTTTTAAGAAATAGAGAAGATCTCTACTCATTTCAACTGAGTTGGGATCCTCTCCATTTTTCAAAAGAAATAAATGGTCCATTACTATAGTTTTAGGTATATAAATACACATAAATGTCGAATATTTGTCATCTATTTTTAGAAAAGTAATAAATATATGCTTTTCTAAAAATAAGTGACATATATTCGACATTTATGTGTATTTATATACCTAAAACTATAGTAATCATGTTCTACATTTCTTTTAAGAAATAGAAAGGATCTCTACTCATTTCAACTAGGCCAGATCAAAGACATATATATGTGTGGCAATGTTATTCGGTATTAAACCGAACTTTTTTCACTTGTTCACAACCATTTAACAAAAACAAATACGTTCGTTTCTCAAAATTAAAAGGTAATTTTCTGCGACTGCTTTCCCCATTGCAAGAAGGTGATTTTCTACCAACGGCTTTGATGATCCTTTGCACCAGTCCATTGAGGTCGTAATGAGCTGTTACTGTTAGAAGAAACAGCTCTCCATGAATATGCATTATTGGAATTCGGTTGAAGCCTACCTCGTCCACGACCAAACGGCATAGTCTCAGATTGCGAACGTGGATGATTATAATAAGATCCTCCATCCATAAGTTGTTGATTATTAAATGGAGAAAACGATGACATTCTCTCATCAATCCTATTCATGTTGGAACTATGGTCTGGCCTCCCCCTACCTGAACCCCATCCAGCACCACCACCAGCACCTTTATAAATGATTTCAGGAGGTTCATTTAGTGAAAAGCTTCTTCCACGTTGAGTACATGCATTAGGGGAAAACTTTGATGTACTGCCCTCACTGTTTCCATTCCTCCACTTGTCATGATTATGCACCCTGAATTTTCAAGTTGGTCAATCAAGGATTTATGTAACAGGAAGAAAAGAGCAAATAAACTGTACCTATCAAAACGATATGTAACAGGAAGAAAAGAGCAAATAAACCGTACCTATCAAAACGACTTTGTTGCTGTCGTTCATGCCAGAGTACTGTTTCCATTATGTCACCTTCAAAGATTGTCTGCAAAACATTTGGAATGTTTCAAGCCGAACTCATGTTTATGATTAGAAATTTGTTTTTAATAAGCAACTGAGTTTTACCTTATCTGGAAGGTTAACACCTGATAGTAAATGAGGAATGTGACTGCTGCTACTACCCGCAGGTAGCTCGTAATTGACACAGCTGCGGCATAAAATTAAAATGTTACGAAAATGTCTAAAGTTGAATGCTAATTTAAAAATAAAATAAAAATGAAAGACGTATTTTTTATAGCATACAAGACATAATTTTCTTGTCTGTAAGGCATCTCAACACGCTGATCATGGCAAAGACTTATGATACCCCCAATGCCGTCACTGCAAAAAGTATGAGAATGCATAAATAAAGGAAATATGCCTTATTTCTAACAGAAAATATATCCAGAGACAATATGTATTATTAGACACCTTATGGTCGTATCTGACTTGCTTGCCTCTAGTGAAAGGGAGCTAATTTTCTCAGCCAACTTGCTAGTGCTTCCAACAAACAAGCTATCAACTTTAACCGTATTTCTTATTGCTTCACTTTCCTACAAAAGACAGTTGGAGATTTTAAGGACATTCACAAAACACTGACAATTGAAGTTCTCAAAATGTGTAATAAGTAGTAATTCATACAGATAATCCCTTTCTGAGTTCTCTGGTTTCAGCCAGAAGCCGACTTTCGTCTATATATGGAAGCTTGCAGATACCCTTGAGAGACACATCATTTGTTTCAGTCAGTATATATTTGCACAACACGTATTAAAAAAAATAAAAAAATATCATGCTAATTATTAGAAGGGACTTGAGTAAGATAACCTGCCACATGAAGCGCTTTCCTTCTATATCAATTTCAAAATCTACAAAATCAAAAACAGAATAAGAACAAGAGTAAGAAAACAAGTTCAAAGAATCACATACTTGAAAGAAGAAAAAGACTTCAAACGAGATAAACCGGCTTACTTTGAGGATACAAGTCAAGTAGTCTGGACTGCTCATCCAGCATCAATTGTGCATAGGCTTCTGGAAGTGCATAAGCACTACACAAGAGTGAAATCAGATAATTTCACCATGGCAAAGGAATGGTATCAAATACAATGGAAGACATAGGAGAACATAAGAAAATTACCTCCTTGGGGGAAGAACACTCAACAGTTGATCAAAGGGTAAGAATGGGACACCTTTAACAAAATTTACTTTCACCTGACCCATGCCCTTTAAGTCCGAAGCAAATGGACCATAGTGGTATGGATAAAACCTGCATTTTGCGGTGTTTATTTATCATTTTTCCACACATATAATGCATCACACACATAAGAAATCAAGTTAGTTATTTAATCAACCATATTGGCTTACCATGTCCACGAAGCAACTCCTGAAAAATAGTACTCAAGAACCCACAACAATCCTTCAGTGTACTTCTTGACCTACAATTTAATGTTGTTATGCAAAAGATATAGCTGTCTAATTGAGAAGGGAAAATAACAAAACCCAATAAGACAATAACCGTAGGGAAACACTTACTATTTCTTTTCTTTTGAGCTCAATGTCGGTGGATCCCTCCACGAAAAACTTCTCTTTATAATATCTTTCTTTGAACCCAGCAGTTCCCAATTTTATCTAAAATGAATTGTAGCAGCACTTACTAATCATATATTGAATGTTCACATAAGCATGCTTTATGATTATAGATAAAAGAACAAAATCAAAGGAGCAAAAACCAATTAAGAATTCGAAAAGCCTATGGGGCAAAAGTTTATACCTTGTCAGTCAGGAACTCTCCACTCTTAAACAAGTCACCTTTCTCTCTAATGCATCTGTTTAATTCCTCTTTTAAATCCTTTGTATTCCGCAAAATCTAATAATGAGGATGAATAAGGTTATCATCAATTCAACATCATAAAACTCAATTAATGTGGGAAAAATAGCAATCAAAGATGCCAAAAAATATATATCAATGAAGACAAACTAAACTCCAGATTGACAGGGCATCAACTTACTTCTTCATCAGACAGAACAGAAACTTTATCGAACAAAAAATTGGACGAATTTTCGGCAGCTGGAGCGTTCTTAATGATAAGAGCACAATCTGAGCTACTTTCATTGTCAAGAGCATCCTGTTCTTCCTGCTTCTGGAAAGAAACGGAATCCAATGAGTCCATGAACTGCATACATCCATTTTTCAAATATATCTGAACTTACTGATTGCCCATAATCACTAATAAGCCTTCTCAATTTCTTCTCTCTAATTGTGGATCTTTTATTGAAGATTTTCTCTTCATAGGTACCAACCATAAGTATGAATTTTTCAACTCTTGATAGCTTCACAAAAGCAGCATGTTTCTCCCCAATCTGCTTTCATATCATTGGCATAAAAGGAGTACTCATAAAATAGTATTCAAATACTTGGAATTTAGGGACAAAAAAGGAATCAGACAGTAACAATGTTAAGTGTTACCCTATTTATATCCACAAGAAATCCTCCAAGTTTACTGAACTCTTTCTTGTAAACAGTCATGAGTAAATCAATAGCATCCTGACAAAATCGAGTCAAACAAATTAAACATAGCTGACCACATACAATTCTTTCTATATTCACCATATAATTCCAAGGGGGGAAAAAAAAGCTTCTAAAAACCTCATGAATTTCCAATGATGGCAAGTGGGGCAGAAAATCATTTCCAGCAAAAAAGCAAATGAAGATAAAATCATCAACTATCCGCTCAAAATCAATGCTGCAACTTTTGGGAGGATCTTCTATCTTCATGTCTAGCTCCAGGTATTCCCTCAACAACCAAATATGCAAAAGCTGCAGACACATAAATTCATAAGACTAATGATACCACCATCAAATTTATAAAGTCTGTTAAGCAGTAATAATACCTTGAACGGCTTAGCAGCATATTGTTGCAGCTGCTCCTGATTAAACACATCCTGTACAGAAGGAAAATGTATTTCAACTAAGTACTTATACCTTTATGAAGCTTCACAATCACATTACTACAAGGTTCAGTGTATTGGATTTTTCATGTTATGCTATAGAAGACTATATGTATGGTCTATTGATAAGTATCTTGTTAGAATAACCTCTCTTAATATTGAAAAATGGGGCTCATGAGTTGCCAATCCAAGCACTATAAGATCAGCATCCTGCATTGCAAAATCAAAAGTTTGAGCTTCAAATTATCGAATATTCAAAATTAGCACTCTGTCAAAATAAACAAATTTTTTTCACTACGATTTTTCGTACCGAGCCATATAAGCAGTGAACGGTGTTTGGATCATAGTAAGGAAGACTACGCTGTTTCCTTATGAATGAGATAATCTTATGTTCCCCTTCTCCAGGAACATTAGCATCCGAGAGAATTACCTAAGTACAAAATCAACAAAAGCAAATAAGGAAATACTTAGCTTGATACAATAAGGCAATGCTAATTATCTGTTATCTATCTTGCTAAAAATAGTGTGAATGAAGCATTGTAATTATAATTGGTACTAAAAACATGGGGCATATTATTTTCCAAGAGAAGTCATTAATGTGAACTATACATATATATCATACCATAATATCCTTCCATAACGAATTAGTGGCTATCCTTGAAGAGATATAGCTTTTAAGGGCCTTTGAGAGTTGGTGCATGAACTCAGTTCCTGGTGTTATTATATTAGAATCTGACACTTCAGATTCTTGTTTAGGAAGAACATTTTTGCCTTCCATTTGAAATTGCTTCCGCAGCCTCTCCTCCTCAACTTCCTATAAATACAAAAGAAACTTGGCTCAAAAAATTACTAAGCCTTATACAGCAATAATGATGGGGCACAAAAAAACATCAACAAAAATGCAAAAAGATATAGGAAAAAAACCCACACGCAGTTCATCGTCCTTTGCAGCTTTGAACCGTCTGCTCCTCTGTTGGTTCATTTTAGCACGTGGGGCTACTCCGTCTGAGTATGAAAAACACAGAACATCATTAAATAGCACTTTATTGGTGGTTGTGCAAGTTCTTCTAGCCAATTCACATTATGTTACTATTATTACTACTACTATGTGTAGTATCAAGTGGGGTTAACGTATATAACTATAAGTCTCTTGTCTCACCGATAGCCATGTACAAGAGCTTGCGAGGCCTAACAATGCTAACAAGCCGATCAATGTAGTCAAACATATTTTTGAACACATCCTCGAATGCTGCTGGCGGCGAACTCTGAAATGAAAAACATCAAAAATATGGCGGTATATTACATATAATATACACACGCTTTAGAACAATTAATATATACAAGCAAAGGAATAAAAGGAAGCGTGAAAACTAAAAGCAAGAGAGAGACTAACGAACTTTGATATCATCTGGGTGGAAGCAGGGATGGATGATGGAATTCATGTCAAGATAAAGGTTATCATACTCCACGCTTGCCATGTTGGTGTTGGTGTTCACATCTTCGAACACCTTCGGATATTTATTAAGCAACCATCTACAAAACGATGGCACACCCATTGCTATATGTGTTTCTCAGATTCTGCTGATTCAAACTCTCCTCTCTTCCTGGTTTTAGAGCTTAACGAAAGACGAAAGACAATAAGGACAAAGGAAGAATGTCTTGATCAAAAATCCGTTTCCCACTAGGAGCTACTTATATTGTACTGCTATGTTTGATTTTCAGGACAATATCCTCAATATTTGCTTTCAATATATACAAAAATAATAAATGCTTTAACTAGTTTTTTTTTACTTTTTCCAACAAAACTTCACGATCTAGTCAAAAAAAAAATAACAAAACGTCATGATGATTTTGCAGATATTTTAATGTATTTTTTTAATTACTTTGTGTTTTTATCGCTCCCTTTTACTCTCAGCTATTTTACTACTCCTTCTATTTTTATATATAACCAAAAATTACTATATATATATATATATATATATATATATATATATATATATATATATATATATATATGAAAACAAAGGAAGTATAACTTAGTTATACACACTTCTTAGAAAAATAATTGAGTTTATAAATTTTATAATAAAATAATATCATTAACTAAAATACTCTTTATTAATTAGAGTAGTGAAGTAGTTAAATAAAAAAATTTATTTATATAATTAATTGAAATACAAGAGGTATTATTAAAAAAAATTAATATTTCTCGATTTTATGAAAAAATAAGTAAATTGAGACGATAAAAATATTAAAAAAACGATTAAAATGAGATGGTGAGAGTATTTATTTATTTTTTTACAATATGCTTTGTTCATTTATTTTTTACTTTTACCGAAGTAGCTGGGAGAAGGAAAACAAAAAGAAGCTAAACCATAACTAATCAAATCCACCGAGTTGAGTTGAAGTGAGAGGAAGAGGGAGTGAGCAGAAGTGGCATGGATATACTAACAATATTAACAACAATAAATGAAAAGTGAGAAAATAAAGAGACGGAAAATCACGCGGGGTTTAAAAAATGCGAAAGGATTCCCTCGTCATAGGAATCCGCTCCACCCTCTAATCGAGCAAAGCCATTTCGTGTGAAATATTTGTGACAATTAAATTTTGATGACAATAGTATATGTTTTGTTTAGGACTTTTCGGTTCGCAGAAGTGACGAAAATAGTTAAAGGAAAATGTAAAATTATCTCTTAGCTTCCTAAAGCCCCCGGGGGGAGAGAAGGCAGAGAAGCCAACTCACCCAAAACTTCGACGATAAGCAAACAAAAAAGTACTAGTACACAGAATGGAAAACCCATACCTTTGTCATCATTATGTACTGAAAATTACGGCTCGATGTGACCTTTGAAAAACTTAACTAAAAAATAACCCTAATTTTAAAATTATTTTCAGTATTTGAAATGAAATAATTTACATTTTTAGTGATGGAGTGTTTGGTTTTGAAAAAAAATTATAGTAAAAAATAGGTGAAATATTTTTTTTTAGTGTCATATTCTAATTTTATCTGGCACTTTTTCTTTTAATTTTTGCTTATTATATATGTATTAATAAATAAATAAATAATAAAGAAATAAAAATTATATTTTTCGTCTTTAAATAAAAGAAGAAGACAAGAATAAAGTGAAAAAAAAAGGAAAAGAAAAAGAAAAAGAAAAAGAGAGGGAAAAATGAAGTGAAAATGAAGTAAAGAAAAAGGGTGTGAATAGCAAATTAAAGGGTGCTAATGGCAATCAGTTACATCTTTCCCCCATTTTTCCCTCTCGGTTGCAGCTCCCTCTGCCTATACCCTCTCATTCTCTCCTTTATTCCTCCAAACCCTAACCCTAGGAGGGTTGGCTGCGGTGCCCCCTCCACATCCTTCCTCGCTTCCTCTTCCATTCCTCCCTAAACCTAAAGAGGGCCCCATGGATGCGAGGATCTCTCCCATAATCTCCAGATTTGTTCCCCCTTTTCTATCAATCTCGCCAATCAACCTAGTTTTATCTCTCCAATCTCGTTTTTCTTTCCTTTTTACTAAAACCGAACCGCATATGTCCATGATTTGGTCCAGATTCAAGCACTGGAAGCAAAATATTAAAAGGGAAACAAGAAAAACATGGAGATCCAAGAAATCAGGGAGCATCTTCTTTTTGTTTCATATTTATTTCTTTTTATTTTTCCTGATCTCTTTCTATTTTGGTCGCAGGTTCTACATGGCTATAAAAGCCTCTCAAAAACATGGAGAGAGGCACGAGTGGAAATCCAAAAAAGAAGAAAGGAAGGGCGAACTGAGAAGAACGGGCACAGATGAGACAGAGACGAGAAGTTCACATCAATCCACCCATGGAAAGGCACTTATGTAGACCGTAGAGATCCCATCTAAAGAATTACCGGCCTATATCACAAAAAAAGCATACATTATATGTCCCATTTTTCACGTGACTAAAGCCGTAGAACTTAAAGTCTTAGGGGATACCAGCCTACCACACAAGGAGCACCTTGCCCATTTTTCTTTCATCCATTTAATTTCCATTAATTTTCAAATTGTTATGTTAAAAAACAATCAATAGATTTTTGTTTTTTCTTCTCTAGTGCAAAAATTAAACAAATAGATTTTCAAAAATAAAAAAAATATAATTTCTTTTTCCATCTTACCATCTTCTTTATTGCAAAAAAAAAAAAAATTCAAAAAAATAAACATTTTCTCTTTTTACCAATATTTCTCTTTTTCATTGCATTCTTTTTGCAAAAATAATAAATCCAAAAATGAAAGAAAAATATTTCTCATTTCTCCATCATATTCTTGTTGCATAAAATGTACATATCAAACGATGCATTCATAGCATGCATATAACCACAGTATCCTCATAGCATAAGTTTTTATAACAGGAAATAACTAATCTTTCCCTGCACCCCTACCGGACTCAAGCCCAAGCTAGACACATGGACGCAGAACAAAATCAGCGATCAATGAGAGAGGAACTCGATCAAATGAAGGAACAAATGGACAAAATGTTTGACCTCTTACTAGGCTTAGATGCAAAATTGACCCCTGAAGGAAAATCCTCTCATCAACAACGAGTGTCTAGAGACTTCCACCGGTCCAACAGGGCCACAATTCATTGCCATGACTGCTCAAAAGGACCCCCTAGCTAAGGAAAGATTCCAAATTATAGAAAAGAGGCTGAAAGCAATTGAAGGGGCAAATCATATTGGGTTTGAAGCTTTAGACGTATGCTTAGTCTTAGATATGGTGATTTCTCCAAAATTCAAAGTCCCTGATGATAAACTCCTAATCCACTTCTTCCAAGAAAGTCTGACCGGGGCATCCCTGCACTGGTATATGCAGTTAGAGCGGGCCAAAATCAACTCATGGAAGGGCTTGGCTAATGCTTTCCTCAAGCAATATAGCTACAATATGGACATGGTTTCTGACCGCTCCTAGTTGCAAACTATGGTGAAAGGGGGCAATGAAAGCTTCAAATAATATGCCCGCAGATGGAGAGGCGTTGCAGCCCAAGTGGAACCTCTGCTGTCTGAGAAAGATGGTTACCACGTTCATCGACACACTTCAGCAACCTTTCTATGATATGATGATGGGAAATATCTCTTCAAGCTTCTCAGACCTAATCGTTGTCGGGGAAAGATTGGAAGCGAAGATAACAAGTAGAATGATTGACAACCTCGACGCTGCTCATCACTACATACCACACTGGGACAGTGGCCCACTCAATTGAGATTTGTTGGGCTCTGAAATACAAAGTGCAAGATCTGATCAACGCAGGTTGTTGGACTTCAAGAAAGATAATTCTTTTTAGAAAACTTTCACATGTTTTTATGCTTTGCCCAAAGCCCTAGGGCATATCTTGTAAAGGGCCTATTATGTTATCATCTTCTCAGTTTATCAATAAAACTGGGATTTAAAATTTTCCAATTTAGCTCCTAGATTGATGGTAAAGCAAATGCACACAATTTATCAAAAATCGATATTTTGTGAAAATTTGAGTAATGAGATTTTGAAATGAAGTTTGGCCCAAAAAATATATATTCCTTGCTGCCCTTTTTGAGCCTAAAAAGAAAAAAATTCTTTCGAATACCCTTAACAATGATCGCCCATACACGGAAGGCTAGCAAATTATCCCAATCAACTTTATCTTTTCAAAAGGAAGAAAGTAAACAAGAAGGTATTAAAGGCAATTCAAAGAAATGTCAAAAACGTGTCAAAGACACTTGCGGGAAAAAAAAAGGTGAAACGAATGTGCTAGCAACCCATGGAGTGCATCTTTAAACTAAAGACCATTGTTTTCATCAACTCTTAAACACTTTTTGGGCCTGAAATATCCTTTCTTTCGTAACCTTTAACCTCTGGCTACATTATAACCTTAATAAAGTCTATTCTGATCAAAGTCAAATTGCTCATATTTTCTCAAAACTTGATTTTTGAAAGAGGAAATCAATATAAACTCCTCAGTGCAGTTGCTTTACAAAAAAAAAAAGGAAAAAGGACAAAAGAAAAGAAAAGCTCGCTTTGCTGAAAACCCAAAAGGGCAGTCTAGGCAAAAGTTAGAGCGACCCACTAGGTTGAAAACTCGCAAAAAGCAGCCTAGGAAAAAATTCAGGTCAAGTTCACAAATATGTCAACCCGAATTGTACCTCACAAATCTAAATATAAACTAAGAAGCTAGGGGCAAAAGTTGTGCCCGTCATCTACAAGCTTCACATTGAAGATTTCATTCCAGTTTCAGAACTACGCAGGGTGGTCTATCTCTTAACATAGATCTTTCCTCACCTGGCTAGGCAAAGGCCAAAAAGACACTGGAAAATCTGAGGATCAAAGGTGGTCGATCCAAACCTCTCAAGGGCATCCGAAGAAAATTCATGGATCCTCAAAGATAGGCAAGATGATCTATCGAGTGGGAAATATGTAAATCTGATGCATTACAGAGTCAACCATTAGACAAACAAGCCAACAGAAAGTTATCAGCCCATGAGTCTAGGGGCAACGTCCTCGAAGGGATTCAGTGAAAGCAAAAAAAAATCTTTCTTTCAAAACAAAACAATACTCATGCATGACATATCGTTCATTGCATCTTGCATGATCATCAATGCTTTTAGGTCCACCGCCCACCTTAAAAAATAATTATTGCTCTAAAAGCGAAAACAACATTCATGCATGACCTATCATCCTGCATGGTCATCAAAGTTTTTGGGTCCATCGACCCATCCTCTCCAATATTGCACACAATTGGTCTGTTGTCTACCCATCCTCTCCAATATTGCACATAAAAGTCCTACATCTTGCTGGAAATTCACTAGGAAATCAAACCTTGAATCCCCAACCCAAGGGAATTCACTTGGAATCGAACCTAGAATCCCTCACTATTTTTGTAAGAGCTAGGAACCAAACATATGCCTTATCGTGTATTTACTAGGAATTGGACCTAAAATCTCCTATCAAAATGTAAGAGTTAGGGATTAGACCTATTCTTACCTAGAATTCACTAGGAAATCGAACCTAGAATCTCCGACCCTAGGAATTCACTAAGAAATCAAACATAGAATCTCTAACCCAAGGGAATTCACTAAGAATCAAACCTAGAATCTCCAACCTGGGAATTCGTTAGGGGTCAGACCTAGAATCTCTCACCATTTTTGTAAGAGTTAGGAACCAAACCTATGCCTTACCGGGAATTCGCTAGGAATCAGACCTAGAATCTCATACCATTTTTGTAAGAGCTAGGAATCAGACCTATGCCTTACTGGAAATTTTCTAGGAGCCGAACCTAGAATCTCCCACCAAAGATGTAAGAGCTAGGTATCAGACCTATCCTTACTCGGAATTCACTAGGAAATCGAACCTAGAATCTCCAATCCTTAGGAATTCACTAGGAAATCGAATCTAGAATCTCCGACCCAAGGAATTCACTAGGAAACCAACCCTAGAATCTCCAACCTATAGGAATTCGCTATGAATCAAACCTAGAATATCCCCACCCAAAATGAATCAAACCTATATCTTTTTTGGGAATTCACTAGGAACCAGACCTAGAATCATTCACCAAAGTCGGGAACTAATCTCGCATTCCCAAACCACTTGTTTTGGACAAAATTAGAGTATTATATCCTTAATTACATTTTACAACGAATGCGCGAAGACCTTCGAGTAAAATATAATTAAGGAGGGGCAACTGTCATGCTCTAATTTTGTTCGACCCCTTTTCTTTTAATTTTTGCTCATTATATATGTATTTATAAGTAAATAAATAAATAATAAAGAAATAAAAAATATATTTTTGGTCTTTAAATAAAAGAAGAAGGCTAGAATAAAGTGAAAGAAAAAGGAAAATAAGAAGAAAAAGAGAAAGAAAAAAAAAGAAGTGAAAAAGAAGTAATGAAAAAAGAAAAGAAAAAGGGCGTGAATAGAAAATTAAAGGGTACTAATGGCAATCAACTAAGTGCCTGTTTGTTTTAGATTTTAGAATCCCGTTTGGACCCCAAAATCAATTCTGGCATTTTTTTAGTTACTATTCATGCGTTTGTTTTAGATTTTAGCAAATTTCAGAATCTCGTTTGTACTCTAGAATCAATTCTAGTAGAATCTACAACATTCAAGCTTTTTCGTTCAAAATAATTGATTCTGCGTATGGGACCCACAAAATCTTTCATATTTACACTTCAAAAGTGATTCTACTTTGTCAACCAAACACAAATCAATTTTTCTGAACTCACTTTTAAACTACCATTACCAAACATAAATCAATTTTTTTAAACTCAATTTTTTTAAAATCAATTTTTTTAAACAAGATTCTTCACAATCTATTCTACCAGAATCTAAAACAAACGGACCCTTAAAGGGCTAGTGGCCCAGCCCAGCTTGAAGGTGACATAAAGAGTTACAAGAAGGGGGGTTGAATTGTAACCCTTTTAAAATTTATACTCTGAAACTTTGAGAACATCCTCTCAAGTTGATACTTGGAGATGAGACGGTTAGCGTAAAATTTTTTTAATGAACATTCTCATAGATGCGCATGTTTCATAAGATATCATTAATGAAAGTCCTCTTAGAAGAGTATGTTCAATGTAAAATGAGTCATGTAGTGATATGTTGAGTGAACTTCCTCTAGCTAATATACTCATGTTGGCATAAAACAGTTTTACTGAATACACTCTACTTAAGAAGGTTCCAGGCAGTGAACTTTCTTATGCAGATTAAGTTCTATTCATAGTGAGTTTTATGATGTGTTATGAATAAAAATGTTTTGCAATATTTGTAACGATCAACAATAATTTAAACATGATCATTTAGAGAGAGTTGAAAGCTAATCAGATTATCTAAAGATATTTCAGAGAAAGATTGATAATCAGCGCAAAACACATTCATGAGTAAGTTTGCAAGTTAAGGACAAATTATTCAACAATAGAAGCTTCTAATGATAAACACAGTGTAAACATAAGCTTCTAAATATAGACATGAGCTTTCAAATAGAACACAAATTATATGAACACAATACAGTTTTATTGAACTTTCTCTTATTGAGAAAATGGCATGTGAGAGTGAATACTGTGCAGTCTGAAAAAAGTGAGGAAGTTCTGTTTTAAGCATCAGTCAATTAATTACTTATTAGAGAAAGATGCATATGAACAGAAAGTAGAGTATATAGAGATAAGGGAGGAGAATATTGCACAACATATTTATAGTGGTTCACCCAACTTAGGCTACGTTCATTCCTCACCCATGGTGAGTATTTCCACTATTCCCGTGGAACAGTACAAGTTGGAGTATTCTTTTTAACAGCTTCTCCAAGCTGCCTTCCTTACAGAAGCTAGTAGTCTTTCTTCAAGCCTCTTCAGGCTCTACATGGCAGTTTTCTACAGCTCTACCTACTGAAGTCACTTGAGAAACTTTTCCTAAGTTTAACAAGTATTTCCCCTGAAGCTTCTCCCCAACACTCACCCACTAGGTAGCCTGGAAGAACGGAACAAGGGTATTTTTACAAGGTTTTTGGTTTGTGGGATTTCTATAGCTTAGTTACACTTTGCTAAGTGAATATGAAATGATAGAACAAGCTAAACACAATCTTGAAAATAATCCCAAGATATAAAGTACGAATACATAAGAGTGTGAAAGAGGGGAACAAAGAAGAGCAAAGCTTAATCTTGATAAGGCTTGTGTTTATCTCTTTTCCTCTTTGATTGTGATGTATTTCAGCTGAAGAACACTCATGAAGTGGATGTGCTTTGAAGGATTAAGCTGAACATGCTTCTGCAGTAAACTTCCTCCAAACTTCCTCTCGTGAGAGAAAGTTTGAGGCAGGGTGGAGAAAGGTAGGGATGATGCAAATATGTTGAAGCTCGGTGTAAACCCACTCTCACCCATTTAAATGGCCTTCTGAGTTTCCTTTTATACTTTTCCTTCATTTATGACCGTTGAGAATGTTTGGTGACCGTTGGGGAGCTTTCTCTCTCTTCTATAGACAGTTCTACTTTTGTGTCAGGCAGTACACTGTAGCGCAGACTTTAGTGTCAATCTACAACGGGTAGAATGAATTTCCTTCTATTGAACTTTCTCAAATACGAACTTTGCGATGGGCAGAATGAACTTCCTTCTGTTGAACTTTCTCAAAACTGACGTAGAGGCGATCACTTGGTATATACTTCATCGTACTGTCTTCAACTTCTATTCCATGTAATCTCTAAACGAATATGGACTTTTTTCGGTTATTTTCACTTACTCATCCTGAGTAGTCATTCTTCTTCTATTGAGAAAGTATCTTCAACTTTCTAAACTTCTTGGGAACTTAAGGCAGAATCTTCTCTTCTCAGTTGAGCCTTTTTGCGAACCTTCTCTCGAATATTCTGATGAAATTTCTCCTGATTGGAATTATGCTATTGGTGCCAACCTTCTCTTTTCTGTCACGAGTCTTTTTATGCTTATATGACACTTGATTTGTCTTTGAAAGAGTTGAGACCTTAAATGCTTTTGAGGTAGTTATTGACATGATACTTTCTCACAGATGCATGCTTGGGCAGTGAGAATATCTCATGCTTAGTAGTTGCACTACTCTAAAGATCCAACAACAAACTCAAGAATTTTCTCTTGTCAAGAACTTTCTCTTCTCATTTGCGAGTTTTCTTTCTTCTTCTCTCTTGTGAACCTTCTCGTGCAGATCACTTGTGACTTATTAGTAAAATTATGATGCCTCGATGAAGCTTGTAATACTACTGTTGTAATCTTCTGATACTACTCTAATTCTTCAGTTGTTGAGTAGATTATACACACTTGATGGTCTGAGTAACTTCCTGCTTTTAAACATCCTCAAGTGCAAACATCAATAGATCACCATTCATAATACTTAAGATTTAGTTCATAAGGTTTGTTGTCATTAAAACCACATATCAAAAGGGATTTTGAACCCAACACAGCTGCTAGCACCCATTTTCTCCCAGCCCACACGCGTACACCCTTTTTTTTACGTGCGCCCCTACGCGCCTCATTCCTTTTCTTTACCACATACACCCCCGTTTTGTTCACACCCCCCACGCCCAACACATCCCCATGCATAGCAACTCTTTAGCCCGCTCCCAGATCCGGCCCAAAGGCCCACCTTTCTAACCCTAGGGACATAAGGAGAAGGATGAAGATCCCTCCCCCATTTTTCCCTCTCGGTCGCAACTCCTTCTCCCTACACCCTATCTTTCTCTCCCGTATACCTCCAAACCCTAACCCTAGGAGGGTTGGTCGCGGGGCCCCCTCCACATCCTTCATCTCTTCCTCTTCCATTCCTCCCTAAACCTAAAAAGGGCCCCATGTTCGCAAGGGTCTCTCCCATAATCTTCAGATTTGTTCCCCTTTTTTCTATCAATCTCACCAATCAACCGAGTTTTATCTCTCCAATCTCATTTTTCTTTCCTTTTTACTAAAACCAAACAACATATATCCATGGTTTAGTCCATATTCAAGCACTGGAAGCAGAATATTAGAAGGGAAACAAGAAAAACGTGGAGATCCAAGAAATCAGGTAGCATCTTCTTCTTTTTCTTTCATCTTTATTTCTTTTTATTTTTCCTGATCTCTTTCTACTTCGGTTGCAGGTTCTACATGGCTATAAAAGCCTCTCAAAAACACGGAGAGAGGCACGGACATAAATCCAAAAAAGAAGAAAGGAAAGGCGAACCATGGAGAACGGGCGCGGACGAGACGGAGACGAGAAGTTCACATCAAAGAACATGTGAGGTCATTAGATCCAAAAATAAACACTTAGTTTAGATCTAGGTTTTATTGCACCCCCATCTCTTGTTTCCATTTTATTTTCGGGGAAAAAACATAAACCCAGGTTATTATTCCTTCTCTTTTTAATTTTTGATCCTTATTATGTTTGTTCATTAAGTTTGGATTTGGACTGTGATGTATGAACCAGTGTTATAAAACGTGATTTTCTTATTCTTCCTATCTCTGTTTACATTTTGATAAAATATGTGATATTGGAATGTTGATTTGGAATTATTTGATCATATGATGGCCGATTCGAACTAGGGTTAGGGTTTGGCCTTTCAAAGGGGCTAAAGTAAGGGACTTATGACTAAAGTATAAAAAAAAGGAGGGGCATGAACGCAAAAAATAAAAGTTCCTAAATTTCTTCTTCATTTATGCATTTCTTTTTAAAAAAAAAATAATAAACAAGTTAATGTTATCTGTGAAATCAGATTTTTAAAAATAAAAAAAAGGATTTCTCTTGGGTTCTGTTTTTGAATAAAGCAAAAGAATAAATTAGTGGCTTTAGGGAAATACATGATAATAACATAAAATGAGTATTTTTGGATAAGTAAATATTTTTTGCAATTACAGCGATAAATAAATTTGTATTCCTCGAAAATTAAAAGATTAGGGTTATTTAAAGGATTTTTTGAAGCAATTATTTGTTAAGGCAAACCTTTTTGAACAACTAAAAGGTATCATTTTATGGGCGTCTTAGGAGTGCTAACACCTTCCTTAAGCGTAACCAACTCCCCAGCCTAGCTTTGGTTTGAAATGCCTTTTCTTTTCATTTAATTCATAAATAGGTTTTCCAATGTTTTTCTAAATAAAAATATTAGTGGCAGATCCATTTTTTCATTTAAATTTTAAGGTGGTTGCTACAGTAAGAAGATATAAAAATGTGAGAAATGGAGTAGATTTCATGTATTGATTGGTTTAAGAGAAAAAAAAAAGAGAGAAAGAGAAATGTGTTTAAATTTTAAAAGGACAAAATATTCTTAGGCTAAAAACTGATTTATTTTTTTTATCTGAACTCAATTTATTAATTAATTAAATTTCTTAATTTAGTTTTTTGATAAAAAACATTTACATTACATAATTAAATTATTGCTTTTAATTAATTAAATTATTAATTTATTATAAATCAATTAATTGATTAATAGATTTTAAAATATTTAATTTAATATTTGTTTTAATTCAATTGCTTAATAATTTATTTAATTAAATTTTTGTTTTAATTGATTAATTTAAGGGTAAAATATGTTTTTAGTCCCTATAAAATTAGCTAATTTTGTTTTAGTCCCTATAAAAATTTCGTTCAAACTTTAGTTCCCGTAAAATTTTTCGTTACCAAGTTTAGTCCCTACTGTTAATTGACTACTTAGTTGGCTGACGGTCGTCTAGCCGTACATTCCAGGTGTCGTTTTTTATGACGTGGCAGTGCTTAGTGGACTAAACATAATATTTTAATTCCAGATCAGAAATGACCCGACCCAGAACCCAAGTTAGCATTCATCACACCCAAATGACCCAACCCAGAACCCGATTCAATGAAGGTTTTGCTCAAAAACAAATCAGAGTCTCTCCCAATTGAAGAAAACGAAGGAAACCCTAGAAACCTAAAACGAAGCAATCCGAGACACGAACGAACGGAGAAAACGAAGGAACCCGAGTCTCCCAATCGCTGTCTCCCACAACCTGGAGGTTGTTTGTCAATGCGACAACAGGGGTTGTTTTTTTTGTTTTTCTATTTGTTGCTTTCCTACGTGTCTCTTTGTGGTGCGATCTTTTCATTCTTTGTCGCGAATGTCATCCACGAATCTTTTTTTTCCCAATGGAGGTTGTCTTCTTTCGTTGTGTAGGGTATGGTGGGGTTGTCTTTTTGTGTGTGTTTTTCTTGGAGGGTTTTTTTTAATGGTGGGGTTGTCTTCAGACTTGAGGACATATGGGGTAGGGTGTGGTTTATTCTTCTGATGTGTGGTCCTACATGTTTCACCTTTCTAGGGTTTTTCGTATTTAATGTTTGGTTTCATATATTGTGTGTATTCTACAGTATTTGTGTGTATTTTGTTTGTATTTATGTGTATTTATATGTACTCCTCAATTGTATTTTTTGTGTTCTATTTTGTCACAGGGAATGGGAATCACTGTTGTTTTCCATGCTAAGGGTTTTTTTGTCAAAGACCCTAAGTTAAACTACAAAGGGGGTGAGGTGCATGCTATCAGTAACATAGATTTAGATATGTGGGCCTACTTCGAAGCTATTGGTTTATTAAGGGATCTGAACCCTAGTGTTGAGGCTGGCAATGTGAGGCTATGGTGGAAACCTAGAAATGGTTCATTGGCTGATTTGAAGGCTTTAAGAGATGATAAGGATGCTTCAAATCTGTCTACATATGCAGTTGACTACAACACTGAATTTGACATATATGTGAAGTACAACGTCAGTACAGACACTGACATAAGTGGTCCGGTTTGTATTCAGCATGGTGAAGGTGAAGGTGAAGGTGAATGCCTAAGTAAGGAAAAAAGTGTGGCTCATGAAGAGGATGATAGTGAGGAGGACTAGGAGTGGGATAGTGAGGAGGATAGTAGTGATGACTCAGTTAGAGGGATACATTTTGATGGCAGTAAGGAAGAAAGGGTAGGGGTTAGATGATGGATTTGATGATGTTGAAACTAATTTGTTACATGGAGACCATTCTGGTGTGGTTCCTGATGTTGTGGTATCTCAAGCACCTACTAGGAAGAAAAGAACCCCTAGGAAGAAAACAAGGACTCCTAGGAAATTGTTTGATGAAAATGGGGAATTTGAGGTTGCCAACTCTTTTATGACACCAGAATTGGATGCATTGTATATTATAGAAGATGAATACTTGACAGATGAATTAGAAAGTGCCTCTGGTTCAGATTCTGATACAAATCTGAAACCAAAAATTATTAGATTCAAACAAGAAGAATTGACAAAGCACTTCAAATTCATGGTTGGAATGGAGTTCTCATCACTAAAACAATTCAAGGATGCTGTTCTGGAGCACAATGTGTTAAATGGTAGATAAGTGAAGTTTGCTAAGAATGATAAGGTAAGGGTTAGGGTTGTATGCAAGTTTAAAGAGACCTGTCGATACACCACTCTGGTGAGCAGGGTGATAAGGTCAACTGCATTTGTGGTTAAAACCCTACATTCATAGCATACATGTGGAAGAGTGTTTCATAACAAAAGTGCAAAGTCTAATTGGGTTGCAAAAGTCATAGTAGACAGGTTGAAGAATACTGAGAAGCTCATATTAAATGAGGTGATGGCTGACATAAGGACAAGATTTTCCACTGAAATTACACCATCCAAGGCATTCAAGGCAAGGCAAATTGCTAGAAAAATTGTTGAAGGGGATTCAAGTAAACAATATTCTTTGCTTTGGTCATATAGTGCTGAGTTGAGGAAGGCATCTGCTGCCAACACATGCAAACTGGAATTGGAAAGACCTGTTCCCAATTTGCAACCAAGATTTGGGAGATATTACATATGTTTTGATGGATGCAAAAGGGCACTTAAAGGGGCTTGTAGACCTTTCATAGTGTTAGATGGGTGTCATTTGAAGAATAAGTATGGAGGACAGTTACTGATTGCTGTAGGGAGGGATCCAAATGACCAGTACCTCCCACTGGCAACTTTTATTGTAACACCCCGGATTTACCACTAGTAATAGGAATCCACCTCCCATCACCAACTCAAGTTGAGTTGGTGATGGGAGGTGGATTCCTATTACCATTGTCCCTTTGGGTGTGGGTTCGAAACCTCCATGAGGCAAAAACTCCCCAAAAAGAGGGGGGAGAAGTCCTATGAGTGGCACGCTCGATAAAGCCCCGCGGCAAATCCACCAAAAATAGTGGTAAAGCCCAGTGGTAAATCCGGGGTGTTACAAAGTGAATTCTTATTCATTGTATGTTGTAATCTTTGATTTCGAGCTTTCTATTAATTAGAAGTAATGATATTTTGTTGGGATGGTAAAGGGTTGGATGGCTGCCCCCAACCCCCCAACCAGTATATATATAATGTTTCCCTTTTATATGCTCCACCGAGCTCTAATTGGGATGGGGTTTGCTTCATGAGTAGCTAAAACCCAAGGTATATCAAAGTGAGCACAAGAGTTAAGTGAAAAAGTATGTTAGCTATGAGTGTTAGAATTGTTCTATGCTCTAAGTGTTAATCTCGAATGAGATGACAACTTGATTGTGTATCTTCGTCCATTAGATGTCCTATTTGGGAAAAACTAGAATGTGCTTAGTAGCAAAGGAAAGATGACTATGAGTTTATGTTTAAGTTGATGATTTCCTTGTAAATATCATTGAAATTAGTTTAGTTAGTTAAATGATGTTATGGATTATAAATCCTTAAGTTGCTAAATTACTTAATTGTAATAATGCATAGGAGAAATAAGAGTAGTGATAAGTTCACTTAAAAGACAAGCAAGCTATGTTGATTGGGCCAGCGGAATAAAGCACATGACCAAATCCAATAATATAGGAGAATAGCAAGTTGTGCTTAGCACAAAGTAAGGAAGAACTATATGTTCTTAGCTAATAGTGGCATTGCATTTTATGAATTCCGGATTAGTAAGCATGCTTAGCACAAAGGAAGCTAAGGTGTAAGTCAGTATACTTAGCACAAAGAAGCTGAGGTACTAGAAAGCACACTCAGCACAGAGGAAGCTGATGTGTTAGTAAGCACGCTTAGCACAAAGGAAGCTAAGGTGTAAGTTAGTATACTCAGCACAAAGGAAGCTGAAGTGTCAGTAAGCACACTTAGCAAAAAGGAAGCTAAGGTGTCATTAAGCAGACTCAACACAAAGGAAGCTGAGAGATATTACATAAAGAGTCATGAGTTGAGTAACCACGCTCAACACAAAGGAAGTGTTGCGGCTTAGGCAAGTGCACCTAATCGTAACTCGTAATAAAGTGGAGTATAGTTAAGACTCTGAATGTCAAACCCACAGGGAATGCGCAAGTACCAGCGTAATAGAGACCTTTAATTCCTTAAGCGAACAGAGTAGTCAAGTTGGAATTGAATAGAAAACTAGACAGAATGCAAATAAGACTTTAAACTAAGATGATTAGAGTAAGATTCACTAATATTAGTTCTTGAATCTATTTCCTTACTATTATGAATTGTATTTCCTTATTGAATACCAACCACTTACTCTAAATTACTATAGGCTATCCTCGCGTACAATAGCCTTCCTCCTAACTAATTACTCTGTTTGGTCCAAGAAAGTAACTAAGGGAAAGAACATTAAGAGCAGGCAAGTTTGTTAATCTAATAACTGATTGGAAGCAAGCAATAACCTATCCGGGGTATACTGCGAGCTTTGTGATCCTAGAGTTTCACTAATTAATTATGATCCTGTTACACAACTAACTAATTTTATAAGGGTTAACTACTCCCTATTAGATTAAGCATACTAAAATCAACACATTCATAAAGATAATAAGGAATTCAGAATAGCAATTAAACAGATATCAAGGACATTATAAAAGATCCCCCATCACCCCTAGTGATGAGTTTAGCTACTCATAATGTTATGCAACAAAAGAAAGTAAAACAATCCAAACTCCTAAAAGACATGAGTTAAAAAACCGGGACACCCTTTCGGTATAACGACAATCCTCTCGTATGTTCCTCACGTCTCCACAGAATCCAGCAGCAATTCAGAATTGATGGGAAGCTCCAATGATCCAAACTTACTCCAATCGTATGGTGTTTGTGAATGATTCTCAAAAGGGGCTCTTGACTCAGGAATTCATCAAAAGGTCCTTGTAACATGTTAAGAGCCCCTATTTATAGACTAGGCTGCGAATTAAGTCATCTGGCTTCAAATCTGTACTGATCAGGGACGGGATACGGCCGTACCGCAAATATACACGGCCATACCGAGCTTTGTTGATAACACTGACCCGTACCCGTGCGAGCTGTTGCCCTGACATCACTTGTGTACGCCCGTACTATCTTTGGCACGGCCGTACTAGACTATTTTATCGGCATCAGGTGGTACAGACTGAGGAGGTACGACCTTACTGAGGTCCTGCTCTAGGTACGACCGTACCATTGGTAAGTCAGGTCGTACCGTTTGTCTAGTAGTGCTAAAACTCTCCAAAACTAGCCAGTTTTTTGTCCTTTTTCGCATCTTTTGCTCCGAGTGGTGTCTTCATGATATTTCTGTACAATAAAACATAAATGAGTACCTTTGTGCATTAATCAATGCAAAATGGTATAATTAGATTCTAAAAATACCCTATAAATATAGACAAATTGGTGTGATAACAGGAAGCTGAGGTGTTACTTGAAGAGTTACGAGTAAGTAATTACTCTTAGCACGAAAGTAGCTAAGTTATAGGTAACCAGGCTCAACACTCAAGAAGTTGAGACATTACACTAGAGTTTTGAGTTAAGTAAGTATGTTCAGCGCATAGGTAGCTAATAGAATTAACAATAAAGTAATGAGTGCAAGACAAGTCCTTAGGTATTAAATGAAAAGTATGTTCTGGCATGAAACGCCCCGGTTAGTTATATTACTATAGTATGATTCGACGAGAGATTGTTAGGAATCTGTGAGGGGCTTACTGAGATTATTATCTCACTATTTCCTTGTTGCTTTCCAGATAAGCAGGTACCAAAGGCAGATGAGGCAAAGTTCCAGGCTTGGCACCCACAGATTATTATTTTAGATTGGAATTGTGTTTTGATATTCCAAGTATTGTATAAGTTGTAATCTATTTATTAGATTCTATGACTTAGGCTTGAAATTTATTACTTAGATTATTGTAAACAAGTTTTAAATTTTTAGTAACTCCTGTACTTTAATGTAATTTATCGTGCTTTCAATTTACAATGAGGTGAGAGTGTTACAGTAGTTTGTTTGTATATATGTCTGTGCGTGTAGTAAATAATAGCATTCATAAAAACAGAACATAAAAAGTAATTATACTGACAACATACAATGTGTCATTAGAATAAGAGGTCTAAAATTAGCATGTAATGTTTCTCCCCTTTAAGAGTCAAAAGTAAAATAATCATCTATAAATAATATATAATAAAGATATTTATAAAATTTAATATATTCTAAAAGATGATGAAATTATACCGATAATATTTTATGTTTCTCCGTCTGGACAAAAAAAAATAATCATTTATACTGATAGTATGTAATGTTTCCCCGTTAAGAATCAAAAGTAAAATAATCATTTATAAATAATATATAATAAAGATATTTATAAACGAAACGAAAATAATAGAAATAGAATATGATTATTTATAAATAAAAAAATATAATGATAGAATATGAAAATATAAAAAAATAGAAAGAAGAAAGAGAGAAATATATCAAAAAAAGAGAAAGAGAGAGTGACAGACGGTGACAGAAGAAAGATAGAAATAGAAAGAGAGAGCGACGCGAGAGAAAAAAGTAAAAGGTGAGAGAGACAAAATTAAAAGTAGGTAGAAAAATTAATTTTTTATGAGAATTTAATTTTTATTTTGATATATTTTTATTTAGATTGAAATATTCGCCCCTTTAAAATGATAGGTGGCAAAAATATGGTAGTCTAGTTTTGTCTTTTCACCAGCTCTTTCTATTATTATATTGACAGTAGAAGTAGATATAGAAATTATTTCAAATTTTGTGTTCTGACTTGAATATGTAACTTTAAAGTACATGCATAACATTTATTATCACATCTATCACTTCTCACTCTCTATTTCTTTCTCTCTCTGAGTGTTAGAGGGGATATGAGTGTACATGGATATTTTTCAACATTTATATTTGGAGAAAAGGAATTAAAAATATTTAGCTGAAGCAAAACTTAACCGTAAGGACTCCATGATATTCTTAATTCTTAATTTCAGCCAGGTATGTTGCTAATACTACCTCTGTTCCTTTTTAGATGTCTTTTAATGTTGTTTTACACAAACTAAAGAAATCAATAAATTTTGTTGTTTTTAATGAAATTATTAGTCTTTTTCTTATGATATCCTTGACCATTCATTACTCAATAGAAAATATTTTTCTCTCTCTAATAAATAGTTAAGGAAATAATCGACAAATAAGTAATTAATGTAATTTTAAACTTTGAGAATGACAAGTAATTAAAAATAATTTTTTATAAAAATTTGACAGGTAAAAAGGAATAGAGTTTCTTACTCCAGCCAAATATTCTTAATTCTTAATTTCAGCCAAATGCAGAGTCACGCCTTAAAGTACATGCATAACATTTATATTGTTCATGTTTACTGTGGACAACACTTGGATTGGGTAGATTGCTGATGGAACATTAAAACAAGAAAAGATCAAACGAAGCAGGATAGGTAACGCGGAAATGACATGAACTGGGAATGCTTCATAGTTCCAACATCCGCCTTCACACCAAAGACCTACGATATATCATGAGGTAAGTGGAAGTTGGTGGAACGAGTTAATCCATCTTTCCTTTTAGAATCTACTGAAACTCACTTTTCATGAAGTTGCAGGTAAAACAAACCACCATGAATATTTATTTCTCCTTACTCCATCCCATATGCATTTTTTTTGATATAACCATCCCATATGCATTTAATCATGTCTATCTCAACTCAACGAATGAAAGGTCTTTCAACAACGGCCTCTGCCATTATTTCCCCATGCCATATGTGGTTCCACAAAATTTCCATGTGCATTTTTGAGGAAGAAAAAATATAGATCGCGATGTGTATGTTCTGAGCCCTGAACTTAAGGAGAATTTTAAAACCCCTACATTTAGTAAATTTCCACGTATACTCCTTCTGTCTCTTAATATAAGATTTTTTTGACCATTTTCACGTCTTTTAAGAAAGTGAATTTTGTTAGTTATTAACATTAAATTTGTACAAAATATGTTCTATTTTTCCTAAGTTATCTTTCTCATCTTTCAAGACTATTGAGAGAGAGACAAAATTAATGCACCTTAGGGATAATTTTGTAAAAAAAAATAATTAATGCACCTTGGTCTTTGAAAGAATCTTATATTAAGGGACAAGAAATTTTACAAAAAAGATTTTATATTAAGGGACGGAGGGAGTAAAATATACTAAGTCAACTAAATCACATCTTATCTTATTAATCAATAAACCAATTTCTCTATTTTTGATACCAGAGTAAAAGGATGAAAACGATATAGGAAGAGCAAACGCAACAAATTAAATCAAACCAGTGAGACACTTTGTCGTCGCCCTAAAATTAAATACTAGGTTATGAATGTGATCAATGTTGATGCATGTTGTGTGAACTAAGGACATGATCCTAAAGATATGGAAGCATTGATGAAACTAACTACTTAGAACTACAATTAAATAATCGCAACACATCTACGTACAATATCATTACTAGTACTACTCTTTCATTTAAAAATAAATACATCATACTGTAATAATAAAGGATCCAATGTGTGCTTCCCCAAGAACAATCAAGAGAACCTTGGTCAGCTAGACGACCTATATCAACTTTCCATGGAATTTAAGTCAATCCACATGCATTAGTCTATTTTATTTACTAAAATTAGAAGAAATGATTTTTTTATAATCAAAGAAATTATTATTAATTAATTGACAAATAAAATAAAAATAAAAGGTATGCGATATTTTCACACAAACACTTTTTACGCCGGCATAAAAAGATACGCGATAATTTCAAAAATACCACTGCGTCAAATTTAACGCCGATTATTTAAATAACTGGCATAAAAGCCTATTTTTTTCCGTTTCGTCCACTTGGGCCCATTACTGAACAAGGTCGAAGCCCTTGCATCAATGTTTCTCCCTTTCATTTTCAGATGAATACTTCCATCTTCCATGAAAAGCCCATCCATATAAGGAAACACGATATTTATAGAATTTCGGATATATAAAAATTATATAGGTGAGAACTCCCATACCCAAGAGTTTTATTGGGTATGAATACCCAATCACCAATTATGTGAGCTACATCATTTTTTAACTTTTTTAAAGTGAAATTAGATGCTTAATACCTAGTGTAAGAATATAAGAGAAATTTCCTAAAAATTTTCTATATTTATTAATAAATTTGACTTTCTTTAAGGAGTTTTTTTATTCTTTTTTTATTTCATTTTTTATAAAAATTCTTTCTCTGTTTTCGTTATTTGGATCACTGCTTAAATAATATTCTAATATTTGTGTAAGCTATTTAATTTCATTCCTAGCTTATTCTTCTTTTCTTATTTCATTCCTAATAATAAAATTATATTTTTGTTAATTTCTTCTATTGTTTTACTTATTTCATACACGATTTTAATTTCTTTTGATATTTCAATTTATTTTTTTGTTTCGAGTTTGTTTTGTAGGTTTTATTTGTTTTGTTATTTATAATTCATATTTGAATTATAGTTTTTTTTATTTTTATTGAGATTATTTTTATTTTTTTAACAGATGGGTATCGATATCCACCTTTTTTTCTGGGTATGAAAGAATTTACCAATTATATAACCAAGTCAGTCCGTGACAATAAAAAAAAAAGGTGAAATTTCATGCAATGTAATTATAATTATTTCATATAAAACTTAATCGGACTTATCCAATCCAATTAGTTACTTCTAAAACAAATAACTACAGCACTAATTAAGGGAAAAAAAGAAAAGAAAAGAAAAGAAATTTGTTAACCGCAAGTTGGTGAAGCCCAAGAAATAACAACCCTAACAGAAAAACAAAATCATACTAATTTAATTTCCTTATACTGATTACTAAACGTCAGCACTGCAACTTTGCAATAGCTGAAACTTAACCGCCGGAGCCACAACTCCGATCCCATTGTTCCGATCACCGGCGAACCTGACATACGCTGGACAGTTAACATAGATGTGGTACCTCCCGGAGATCCAAGTCCCCACCTTCCACTTGACTCTTCCGTTGACCTTAACGTTGACCATAACCACCCCGGCATTCTGGTCCTGCTGCAGAGCGCACAGCGTGTACGGCGAAACAGGCACGGCGGCGCCGTAGATGAACGGCGACCAAACGGTGAAGTCCTTATGGCCTTGGTAGGTGTCGGGAAGCGCAGTGGGGAGTGAGATCTGCTGGCTCCGGTAAGATGCGTACACGTGGAGCTTCTGGTAGTAAATGCCGATGTGGTTGTTGGGGTTGTGAGTGGAGAGCGTGACTTGCATGGTGAGGGTGATGGTGTTGGGTGTGGGAAATGAAGGAGAGGGAGAAGAGAGGTTGAAGGCGTAGATGGTGGCGTCTTGGATCATGAACCGGGGTTTCGTTGGTCTCAGGATGATCCATATTAAGAAGATGATTAGGAGTATTAGGAAGATGAACGCCACCACGCCGGCGAATATGCGGCGGAGGAGCTGGCGGCGATCGTCGTCGTGGTGGTGGCCACACTTCTTCGTGAACATGCTGCTATAATTGCCAAATAATGCAAACAATGTGTGTTGTAATCTCTAGTCTACTCGCCAAATTTAGAGAATGTTTCTAGTTTCAAGCTGAAAGGGTTGCTTTATATATATAGGAAAAAAGAAATGAAAATGATAGTAGTTTGTTTTCAACAAAAGCTAATGAGTTTGGTGTTAAGGCTCATATAAGTTTAGGTATTGATCAAAATCTATTTTGCAAATAGTGGTTTTTAAAAAGGTATTTGGTAAATTAAGTTCAATGTTACGCTGAGATTAAGATCAAATTTGGGCAACGACGGAAAATTACTTCGGGTGTTGGAAAAATTAGTGTAGTAATAGGTGGATTGGCGCGCGAACCTTATCTTCGAGGTAAAAAAATAAACCAAGTACGGTTCTATATAGGTGAAGACAATGGCGGGACCTAAAATAAATATTCGAAAGATTGGTGCAGAAAATGCCAATTATGATATGCGTCTCGCTTAGAGTGCCCTGAGGGCATAAATTAAAAAATTTATAAAAAAATAAAAATAAAAATAAAAAACTAGTCTTGAGAATATAATTTAAATATTTTTTAATGTAATAAATATATTATTTTTACATATAAATTTACATCTTTTCATTTTTTAACTAATGTCCTAAAAATACTCGTCAGTATTTTCATTATGATATATTGGAGAGGTTAGCACCGACCATAGGGAACTCTCAAATCTCAAGCACTTTGAAGTATGAACTTTCTATATGGTGTAAACGTTAAGAAAATGTTATTTAAACGAAGCATATATATATATATATATATATATATGAGCTTCATTAAGTATTTTTTGTCAAATTATTCTAATAAAATTAAAAATTCATATATATTACTCCTTCAAAAATTTCCATCATAAATTATATTTATAAAATATAAAATTATCCCCAAATTCATTCATGTAATATTACATATGAAATAATGAATTTGATAACAATTCCTTAATTTTACAGAATTAATTTGGTTCAAAATAATTTTAAAACACTATTAAGGTGATGCTTTATTATTTTAAAAATTATTTTGGTGATGATTTTTTTGAAGAATTGATATAATGACATCTTAATCATCAACTAGATACCAAATTAAATGTTTAAGTACTCAAATAAAATTGTTATTTTAATTTAGAAAAATTAAAAATATTAGAAGGTATAAAAGGACCAATTTGTTTAAGATTAAAAAAGTGATTTTCAAATAAAATAATTTAGAAATTATTTTTTAGAAATTTTTATGTATAGCAAAAGCTAATTTGTATTTGTTTATGATCATGAAAATCATTTTTTAAATATTCTCTCTCATATATATTATATATTCATTAAAATCAGATTATTTATCTGAAGCGACTATTTTAACCAAAAAAATCATTTTTTTTAATTTTGATTATTTTAAAACAAACACAATCAAAATCTTTAAACATGATTCTTTTAATTAAAAAATAATATTTTATCAAACGATCTATAATAAACAGGCTCAAAATTACATGCAAATAATTATATATAAAAAATGTATATGTACGCGCACAAGCACATGAACATACACACACTAAAAATACAGTTTAAAAAATGTTATGAAGATCTTATATCAATGATATTATTTTGATTATGTGATCTCTAAACATAAGCTACTAAATTGCATACATATTAATGCCTAAATTATATAAAATTTTAATTATATGACCATTAAATTAATGTAATATGATTCAACCGTTAGATTTGTTAAATTCACAATTTACAAAATGTTACTGAAGGTATAAGTATATTAACTCTACTCCCGAGAGAATACAATTGAGTTAGGCAATATTTTAACTCGACGCAGAACTCTCTTTTCTATTCACGCCGAGTATAAGTTAATGTTAATTTGTTATGAGGCAAGTCAATAGGGTTGCTCCTCACTTTCCATACATTTTATGCTTCGCCTTTGTTTCTTGCTTAGTTGATACTTGATGAAATCCAATAAGCTTATTTCCTTTAAAAAAAGTATATCAACTATGTCCTCTAACATTTGTTAATTTGTTAATGGATCTACAATATGTACGCATGATAGTATTTATTTTCCTACATACCTATTTATGATTGAGGCAAGTTATACCGTGGACTAATTTCATAAGTGGTACCACGGTGCACAAGTAGTTTTGATCGTCAGATTAATCTCTTTCATGTAGTTTCATTGAATCTTATTGTGGATCATCAACACCAAATATTTCCCTTTTTCTTCTTCCTCTGCCAAAACACTTTGCGCCTCCACACGAGGATGAGCTGGAGAAGGGTACTAAGAGGTAGGAGCTCTTTCCGTGAGAACTTCCAATTTCATCGCTTCTACTGATACCTGAGAAACAATGGATTTGATGAATTGGTTTTTAGTGGCATTCATTGCGGTGCCTGAATCGGAATCAACAGTATGCTCCCCTTTCGTGGTGGAGGCGTTGCTGGGACGGTGACTCACGATGGCGAGGGGACTATGTATGGGGATCGTCTTGTCATCGTGCTTCTCCCAGGTAGTTTCTGTTTCAAGTAGTGACGAAGCGACAAAGGTTTTACGATGTTTGGATTCTCGCAGTGATTTGATGATGGCTTGGATGGGTTTGTGAACGCTTTTAAGCAGGGCAATCGGCGGCTGTTCTGTTCCATTGCGTGAAAGATGGTCTCTTTGTGGATGTTGTATCTAGTTTAAGGTAGTCGATTGCTGTACGTAGGAAACCCTAGATCTGAAAATCACGGGTGAGGGCGAGGGGGAAAGGTTGGTAGGCTGGAAGGGGGAGATGGGGTATGGGTGGTGGACGGCTGTAGTGTGTGGATGCTCTGGTGTGTTCGTTGGTTGGAAAATGGAGGAGAGAGGAAGGGAAGAGAAGGAGGAGGAGGAAGAGGAAGCAAATATTTGATATAGAGGGTGCATCATATTATTATATAATGAGATTAATCTGATGATCAAAACTACTTGTACAACCTACAAAATCGTGTTACCACCTATCAATGTTAATATGGGTAAGGAACATTTCCTAAAAAAGAGTAAACATACAATAATTAAGCCTAGTGGTTGAGTGCCTCTGTGAAGAAATAAGGGGTATAAGTTACCCTATACTAAATTCATATTGATTATGTAGTTGGACTTGCCCCTTGGACCGTTATATTCACCTAGCCCATACAACCTCGTTCATATACAAAACCTTTCATTAACCTCGTATTCTGGGCTCAGTAGATCGGCCCAATTGGCTTCAGCCCACTCCTATTGGAAACCGACCTCTTTCGCTTAGTGGCTGGGAGCGGTTAAGATCGGTGGGCTACGAACGAGATAACTGCTCCCCAGAGAGGCGACTTATAGGAGGATCAAGGACAACTCACTCATTACACAAAAAAGACACCTGAATCGTAACCTCCGCACCGGAGAACTTCTCATCAAGAACATTTGGCGCCCACCGTGGGGCAGAGGTAAAATTCTGCCTGACCACACTCATTCACGACGATCTCACAGACGAGGTCACAATCATGGCACGCCCGAGAACACGGCGTAATCTTAACCCAGACGAACCCCCTAACAATCCCCCAGAATTGCCTCTTGTCGATCCTCCTAATGACCCACCCAATAATCCCCCAGTTGAAAATCCTGACCTAGTTGGTATTAATGCAGCCTTACAAGAACAAATGCAGTCGAAGCAGCAAACAGTAGTTGACTTTCCAGACATCGAGTTGGACGACCCTCAACCTCTAACCCCAGAAATTATGGCTGCCCCTGTTCTTGAAAACTTCAAACCGCCTCATTTGGAAACTTATGATGGTAAAACCGACCCAAAAGAACACTTATTGGCCTTCAAAAACCGAACTATGATCATAGGTGCCTCAGAATCTCTGTAGTGCAAGTTGTTTGCTGAAACTTTAAAATCTGCTGCTTTGCACTGGTTCATGAATCTCCCTCGCCATTCCATCACTGGCTTTGAAGACTTCTCGAAGAAATTTGTCGCTCAGTTTCAAGCAAGTACACACAGGAAAGTCACTGCCACCAGCCTGTTCAATATTCGGTAGCGACATGACAAAATACTGCGCGAATACCTTGGTCGCTTTAATGATGCCACTATACATGTCTTGAACCCAAATCAAGATATGTTCGTTGGAGTATTTCACAACGGCCTTAAGGCAAGACACTTGAATGAGTCTTTGGCCCAAAAGCCCGCCTCCAACATGGAAGAGATCAGATCTCGTGTTGAGTGTTACATTAAAGGTGAAGAAAATAATGCAGCAAAAAGATCCAGAGATGCCAAAGAGCGCGGTCTTGACCAACGAAAGAGCAGGAATGATAGCCCAGGACCTAGCCGACGTCCAGGCCCGGTTGAATGGGATCGTCGACGTGTAGAGCGACCTTCTATCCCAAATCTTACACCCTTGAATGCAAAGCGCGCTACTATCTATAATGAGGTCCTCCATTTACGCCTCATCCCTCCTGGCCTTATACCTAGAGGTAAAATGGGTCCTCGACCGGATTCTTGGTGCGAATATTATAAAGCTCCTGGTCATGATACTGAGGATTGTCATGCTCTTCAAAGACACATTGAAAGCTTGATCCAAGACGGTAAACTCAAGCAGTATGTTTGTGGTCAAGAATGTCATGATGATAAAAGACCAAGAGATGAAGATAGAACGTCTCAAGGTAATAATCAACCTCACCCTAATGCTAAGGAGGGTACCAGTGATGACAAGAAGCAAAATGTTGCGGTTGTCAGAGCTCTGAACAATATATTTGGCGGTTTTTCTTGTGGTGGTGAGTCAGGTGCTTCTAGGAGACGGTATGTCAGACATGTTATGAACATTGAACCCATGGAAGACATTCCTACTACTTAAAAAGACTTCGACCTGTCCTTTAGCGGCAACGACTGGGAGGGTATAATTCCTCATGAAGATGACCCTATGGTGATAACAACTCAGATATTGAACTTCAATGTGAAGAAAGTGCTTGTAGACCCAAGAAGTTCCGCTGATATCCTTTTCTGAGATGCTTTTGAAGGTTTAGAGCTTGATACTGATTTACTTCAACTTTTTAAAGGAACTGTGGTCCATTTCTTTGACGAGCTAGCATGTGTACGTGGTTATGCCAGTTTGAAAACCACATTTGGAGAATGGGAGTGTTCTAAAACAATCCGAATAAGATATTTGGTAATTCAAGGCCAATCTTCTTACAACATCATTCTTGGGAGGCCTGCTTTCAACGCTCTCAAGGCTGTTCTCTCCACTCTCTATCTCACATTAAAGTACCCTTTAGATGATGGAAGAGTTGGAGTCATTAAAGGTGACTAAGAAGCTGCCAGAAAGTGTTACTTAGATAGTCTTAAATTGAAGAAGGCCTCTAAAGTTTCCACTTCAATGACATCTAACTCGGTGGATAATGTCAACTTTGTGGAACTTGATTCTCGTGAGGATTATCAGGGGGAGCATGCAGAAGCAACAGAAGAAATGAAGATGATTCAGATAGGTGATACTCCCGAGAAAGCCACCAAGATAGGTTCTACTCCCTATGGTGATAACAACTCGAATATTGAATTTCAATGTGAAGAGAGTGCTTGTATACCCAAGAAGTTCGACTGATATCCTTTTCTGGGATGCTTTTGAAGGTTTGGAGCTTGATATTGATTTACATAAACCTGAACTGTGGTCGGTTTCTTAGGCGAGCTAGCATGTGTATGTGATTATGTCAGTTTGAAAACCACATTTGGAGAAGGGGAGTATTCTAAAACAATCCAAATAAGATATTTGGTAATTCATGGCCATTCTTCTTACAACATCATTCTTGGGAGGCCTGCTTTCAACGCTCTCAAGGCTTTTCTCTCCACTCTCTATCTCACATTAAAATACCCTTTAGATGATGGAAGAGTTAGAGTCATTAAAGGTGACCAAGAAGCTGCCAAAAAGTGTTACTTAAATAGTCTCAAATTAAAGAAGCTCTCTAAAGTTTCCACTTCAATGACATCTAACTCGGTGGATAATGTCAACTTTGTGGAACTTGATCCTCGTGAGGATTATCAGGGCGAGCATGCAGAAGCAACAGAAGAAATGAAGATGATTCAGATAGGTGATACTCCTGAGAAAACCACCAAGATAGGTTCTACTTTACCACTGGATGTCAAAAGTACCCTCACTGCGTTCTTGAGAAAGAATGTGGATGTGTTCACTTGGAGGCCAGCAGATATGCCAGGTGTTGATCCTGACTTCATCTGCCACCAGTTAGCACTTGATCCAATGGCTAAGCCCGTGGCACAACGCAAAGGGAAACTCGGCGAAGAGAGAAGGAAAGTCGTAATGGAGGAAACTTCTAAATTGTTAAAGGCTAACTTCATTAGAGAAGTCCGGTATCCTACCTGGTTAGCTAATGTTGTTTTAGTGAAAAAATCAAATGGAAAATGACGCATGTGTGTAGATTTCACTGATCTCAATGCAGCTTGTCCAAAAGATTCTTACCCTCTACCTAGCATAGATCGCTTGGTAGATGGAGCTTCTGGTTACAAGTTGTTAAGCTTCATGGATGCATACTCGGGCTACAATCAAATTCAGATGCACCCATCCGATGCTGAAAAGACGGCGTTCATGACTGAAACATGCAATTATTACAATGATGTAATGCCATTTGGTCTAAAAAATGTAGGGGCGACCTATCAAAGACTTATGGATAGGGTTTTTTCTGATCAAATTGGAAAGAACTTAGAAGTCTATGTGGATGATATGGTTATCAAGACTGTTGATGAAGAATCCCATTGTAAAGATTTGGAGGATATATTTGGTTGCTTAAGACAGTACAACAGGAAGCTCAACCCGGAGAAATGTTCTTTTGGTGTTCAAGCTGGAAAGTTTTTAGGTTCCATGCTCACTCACCGAGGTATTGAAGCCAATCCAGACAAATGCAGAGCCATCATTGACATGAGGAGTCCTATTAATCCCAAAGAAGCCTAACAGTTGACAGGTCGCATTGCAGCGCTATCCAGATTCCTTTCAAAGGTAGGTGAACATGCATTTCATTTCTTTTCTTGTTTAAAGAAAAGTAACAAATTTGCATGGACTGATGAATGTGAAATTGCTTTTCAAGAGCTTAAAGAATTTTTATCATCTCCCGCAATACTAACTCGACCCCTGCTCGGGCGACCTCTTTATTTATATTTATCTGTTACTGAAAATGCCTTGAGTTCAGTCCTAGTACAGGATGATGATAAAGAGCAGCATACCATTTATTTTGTAAGCAAGGTCTTTCGTGGTGCAGAGATTAGATATCAAAAGATAGAAAAGCTCGTCCTTGCAGTTATAATATCGACATGTAAGCTGCGACCTTATTTTCAAAGTCACAAGGTCATTGTTCATAGTGATCACCCAATACGCCAAGTTCTTCAAAAACCTGACTTAGCTGGCAGAATGATGTCATGGGTTGTTGAACTTTCTGAATATGAAGCTTCCTTTGTCCTAAGAGGTCCTATTAAAGCTCAGGTACTTGCTGCTTTCATTATATAATTGTCATCACCTAACACTGCAACTACCTCCCACAATTGGATTATGTCCGTCGATGGAGCTGGCTCAAATCTCAAAGGTAGTGGAGCAGGTGTTATATTGGAAGGTCCTGATGGTGTGTTGATAGAACAATCCCTTCGCTTTGAATTTAAGGCGACCAATAATCAAGCTGAATACAAGGCTTTAATAGTGGGTGTGAAGGTCACCCAAGAAATGGGAGTGCTTGACTTAAAGGTACGTAGTGATTCTCAATTGGTCACAGGGCAAGTTTCAGGTGAATTCCAAGCAAAAGATCCTCAGTTGATGAAATACCTCGAGAAAGTCCACTCTATGGCCACAAAATTTCAATCTTTCGAACTCTCCTATGTACCAAGAGAACATAATTCGCGTGCCGACCTCCTGTCAAAGCTTGCGAGTACAAAAAGCCAGGAAATAACCGTACAGTCATACATGAGACAATTGGGCTACCTAGTATTGAAGAACTAGAGGTTGCTTTCATCAAAGGAATGAGTAACTGGATGTCACCCATTATCACATATCTCAGAACAGGAGACCTTCCTAGTGATGTAGGGGAGGCTAAATGTTGCAAAAAGTCCTCGACCAAATATACTCTTGTTGCAGGAAAGCTTTATAAAATGGGTTTTTCTGCACCTATGCTGAGGTGTCTTGATAAGAGTGAAGCAGAATATGCGATGAAAGAAATTCATGAAGGCATATGTGGTAGTCACATCGGAGGCAGATCTCTTGCTAACAAGGTCGTACGTGCAGGTTATTACTGGCCAAAGTTGATGTAAGACTGTAGAGAATATGTAAAGAAGTGTGACAAATGCCAAAGGTTTGCTGATCTTCATCATGCTCCAGCCAAGAAGCTTCGGTCAATGAGCTCGCCTTGGCTTTTTCACATGTGGGGTGTGGATATTCTCGGTCCTTTTCCCATTGCACCCAGCTAGTTGAAGTTCTTGATTGTGGGTGTTAACTACTTTATGAAGTGGGTGGAAGCAGAATTAGTAGCCATAATCACGATAGATCATGTTAAAAAGTTTTACTGGAAAAAGATAATTTGCAGGTTCGGTCTCCCTCACACTATTGTCTCAGACAATGGGACTCAATTTGCTAGTAGTGCAGTGGTGAATTTTTGCAACAATCTGGGCATTCATAATTCCTTCATTTCTGTTGAACACCCTTAAGCCAATGGCCAGGCAGAAGCTGCAAATAAGATCATACTTACTGGTCTTAAAAGAAGTTAAATGACATGAAGGAATACGGGCTGACCAGTTACATCAAGTCCTTTGGCCATATCATACAACACCACACTCTTCTACAGGGGAAACACTCTACAAAATGGTGTATGGGTCTGACGCCATGATACTAGTTAAGCTAGGAGAACCAAGTTGGCGAAGACATTACTTTGATGCTGACCCCAATGACCAGCAGCGGCGAGTTGATCTTGATCTCTTAGATGAAGTGAGAGATATTGCCCACATAAAGGAATATGTTGCCAAGCTGAGAGCTGCAAGAAAATATAATTCCAGAGTTATTCCAAGGGAGATGAAGGAAGGTGACCTGGTGCTCAAGAAGGTCATTCGTTCTGATAATGCTGGGAAACTCGCCCCAAATTGGGAAGATCCTTTCAGAATTAAAGAAAAACTCAATGGAGGAGCTTATAAACTGGAGGAACTCGGCGGAAATTTGATTCCAAGAACTTGGAATGCAGCAAATCTCTGCCACTATTTCAGTTAAGTATCTGTGTTTGTAATTTCAATAAAATGGCAGTGTACTCTTTTCTCCTGAAAAAGGAGTTTTTAACGAGGCTTGTCTTATGTTTTCATTTTCTTGTACTTGTTATGAAACCATGTTATTCAAGTCTTATTAATGAATATGGGCAATGCACTATTTTCTCCTGCGAAGGAGTTTTTAATGAGGTTCGACCCTTTTTACTTCTCGGCTCTTTCTTATGTATTTTTTTAGTCCAAACAAAATAAGACCTCCAATGAAGGAGTTTTGGGAAGATTTTGATGCGAATACTTGATGTGAATACCCCAACATATGCTCTTAAGGTGTAAAACCTTTTACAAAGGTGAACTCTGTTCCTCTCAAGGTATAAAACCTTTTACAAAGGTAACCTTTGATGAGATCTCCACATGGGCGACTATAAGGTGTAAAACCTTTTACAAAGGTGACATTTATTCCTCTCAAGGTATAAAAGCTTTTACAAAGGTAATCTTTGATAGGACCTCTACCAAGCGACTATAAGGTGTAAAACCTTTTACAAAGGCGACCTCTACTCCTCTCAAGGTATAACACCTTTTACAAAGGTAAATTTCAATGAAGATCTTCCAAGAGTGGAGTAAGATATTTTTCCCATGTACTTTTAAAGTATAAAACCAAAGGTGACCTTCAATAAAATAAAAAAACTATTGAAAGTAAAATGATGACTTTCAGAGGCGAATTCCTTATAAACGACCTCCTACATATGACTATATATCGGATAGGTTTCCAAAGTTTGAATTCCATTAAAAAGATGTATATACTAAAACTCTTTACATCTTCAGATTTGTCACCTTCAAATTATTTCCACACTTTTCTCACATCACAGTAGAAGATCATTATCATTTTATGAAATCCTTCAAGGTTATATAAATGTTCTACTAAGCAGATGGAAGAAATGACAAACACCAACTGTCATTCATTAATATCGTTTTAGTTACAATAACTTAATAGATTTATAATAAAAGGGAGAGTTCCCAAAAATGCTAGTTCCAAAATTACTAAATGTAATTACAATAAACATAACTTAGGCAGTGTTCTCGTGATTCACATCACTATTCTCTCAGTTTCCACCTGTTGCATTGTTATCGACAATTTCTTCATCGCCTTCGTTGTTGTCAATGTCTCCCATTGCGATTAATTCCCCATTGTGAACCATCTTAAACATGTTCGCTTTAGAAAGGTCGACCTTCGGATGCAAACATTGAACTTGTTCCAACGCGTTATCAAACCTACTCCGATACTGAACAACAGCCTCAAGCTTCAAACTCTCAATCTCTCCAAATAACTTAGCTATATTCTCGGCCTTACCAGCCACGTCTCCACGTAACGATTCAACAATACCCTTCTCCAACTCGAGATCGCTCAATGCCTTATCTTTTTCAGCTTTCAGTTCCTTCTCACGTTTGCTCTGTTTGTTCTTTTCCTCTTTCAGTTATTTTTGAAGGCGATTTACTTCCTTCTCCAATGAATCAACCTTGGTTGTTTGACTATCTGACTCTTTGATTTTTCCTCTAAGTTCTCCTATCTCTTTCAGTTGCCTCTTATTGATATCATCCATTTTCTTAAACTCAGATTCCACTGACTTCAAAACTACACACCAAGAGGGAAAATCCTCTACAAGATGTGTATCTTCAGGAGGTGATATCCTAGCAGAAGATGCATAAATCTTCTTTAAAGGCTCAACAGCAAGGGGTGTGTTCAGATTTCCCTGTTTCATCACTGGCACTTCCGGTTTGTTTTGCTGCTTCTCTACAACATTCTTTATTGCATCTATTTTCTGATTCTTAGTCATGATGCCACTTAAATTAGCTTGGGTGCTCCCCCCTGATGATACCTGTACCCCTTTCTTTTGAGCCTCTTTCTTTAAATATTCCTGAAGCTCGGCATTGCTCATGGGAGCCATTCTAGCTGCAAAAACAAACACATTCGTTAATTCAGAAAGAGCTTTCACATGTTAAGACAAGAAATATTCTTTAAATCCACTTACACAGTAAGGCATCAAGGGCCTCAGAGTTAAATTCTACTCGAATTAGTTCCTTGCACCTTATCGGTGCAAACTTTTCCAGTAGATCAACATCTTCCTTCTCATCTTCCGTCATCATGTCATAGTCAAACCTAGCAACAGGAGTGGGATCACTTTCCAAATATAGGGGAAATTTATATCCTCCTTCATTATCAATAAACAACTGGGGAAAAGAATCACTAGCCTTGACCCGAAAAAATTTATCCTTAAAATACTTGTAGGATGAACAATACGAGTTTAATATTCCTCTCCTTGGAATACTGCAAACAAAAACCTAGGTCCCCTTATCGCAACCCTTAGCATAATGAAATGAGGAAAAAATGCCCAATGGAAGCTCTCATACACAAACCTTTATAGAGTACCTCAAACGCTCTAATAAACGCCCAACCATTGGGATGTAACTATGTAGGGGCGATGTTTAACGCACGCAGGACATCATATTCAAACTGGGTAAACGGCATCCGAACATTTAGGTCTTCAAACAAGGTTTTGTACATATATGTAAACTCTGGTGTCGCCCCAATGGGCCACATTATGCATACTGCTTCCTCTTCTCTACATGGTTCTAAAATGATATCTTCTTCCCTACCATGCGATGATACTCTATGCTCTAGTCGCCATGATTGAACCGAGTTGTCACTTAAGTATGTAGTAGAAAATTTTCTAACCTCTTCACTCACCCACTTTCTATTATTAACAGTAGAGTCCATTATGATGGTCACAGGTCGCCTAGTATTAGCCCCCTGATGCGAACCTGATCCACAAACTCCTGACACAGGAAAAAGTAAACTATCACTACTTGAACTTGACTCAGAAGACTCTATAGAAGGCAGATATCCTAAAGCTTTGTTAATCTGGCGGGATAAGTCCTTATGGACATATTCGGATCCCTGTTACACATAACCTCATTGATGCGATAATTACTATCTATCATGTAACGAAGTTTTTTATCCTCCTCCTCATCACTATCTAATACATATACTTCTACCATTTTTCGCCTATCTAAAACACAAGCAATAGAGGAAAAATGTGATAGTCTTACCTTTTATGGCCTTGCTACAAATTTTGAGTAGAAACTTGTTCTAGATATTTTGTGCAAATCAGTTAGTTAAAAATGTTTTGAATGAAGAAGAACAATGAACCTTTCTAAGCCTTCTCTATTTATAACACTAATGTCAATTGCGAACAGTCACATATGTTCAACACGAAGAAAGCCAAACGACGCAGCTACTCACACTTAGACGCAACTTGGAAATGATCCAGTGCAACATGTGTTTTATAGCCTACACTGGACTGCGCCATACATTCCTACCCGGGAGAACCAATACTTATATATCACAATCAAATGGTCAGAAATACTTTCTATCAGTGTACCTTGGTGTACACAATCATCCTTTCAGTGTCTTCTACAAGCTTCATCATTAACCATTGGGAACACGTGAAACGTCACGTCCAATGTCAGAACGAATACCTTTCGCACGCGTGTCTTACGCTTTATTGTAACCTCTTCCTTGGCAATCACTCCGTCCAAACGAAGTCTCACCTTGATAGGTTGTGAAAGTAAAGCTAGATCGCCCACACGTTAAGGTTGCCTGTTTATTAATCACCTCACCCTTACAGGCCTCGTGCTCGTGGGGCTGTGGACCATCATGTTAAGGTCGCTCGTTTATTAATTACTTCGCCCTTATCAGGCCTCGTGCTTGTGAGGCTGTGTACTGTCATATTAAGGTCACCACGGTCACATTAAGGTCGCCCATAACGCCTCGTGCTTGTGGGGTTGTGTACTGTCATATTAAGGTCACCATGGTCACATTAAGTTCGCCCATAATGCTTCTTAAAAGATCAGTCTGCTTCCTAATCACTTCGCCTTTATCAAGCCTTGTGCTTGTGAGGCTGTGTACTGTTATATTAAGGTCGCCCTATAACTTCTTCTTTGATCACTTCGCCCTTATTAGGCTTCGTGCTTGTTGGGCTGTGGACCGTTATATTCACCTAGCCCATACAACCTCGTTTGTAATGATCCAAAGGTTTGGGAGCCGCCACCAATTTTATTATATTTAGGAAAAATTGGAAAAACCTAAAAAATAATGATCTTTGAAAACCATACTGAGTTCGGGAATCGATTGCGTATGGAGAAGGGTGGAGACTAAACCCCACAACACCCCTAACACGCCTGTCCTATGACAGTTACCCAAAATTAATTGTGCAAACTAATATAAATATTTGTTTCACCCCAAAATAAAATAAAATTAATACTAGGAGTAAAAATGAATATAAAAAAAAGAAACTAAATTAGAAAAATTTAAATTTGACTTGACGAGTTTGACCCGCTCCTACGTATCATCTGATGTAATGAGGAACTCAAAAGTCACGTAGTTCTTCTAGAAAATATTTGTGTGTTGATTGATTTTAAATTTTTTAAGGGTTTAGGATCACCAAGTCGTCGCAACTCAGGCGTCCTAAACCAAGGATAAACAAGATGTCACATCTTAACTAATCCCATTTTGTTCTAAAAAAATACCTTTCTTTTTTTTTGATTTAATAGCGTTAAACAGAATAGTGAATTAAATAAAATGTATGATAAATTAAAATTTAGTTGAGTAAAATTGTCCTAATTTGATTACTAATAATAACAACATAACTAATTATTATGAAAATAAAATAGATCAAATAAAATAAAAGAAATTAAAAAACTAAATAGAATAAATGAAAAAAAGAAAATAAATAAATAAATAAATACTAAACACACACCCATACACACGTATCACACACACTCACACACTCACACGCTAAAACACTAAAACACACACACTCACACTATTTCACTAAACCTAAAAACACACACACACCATCAGATAGAAGAAAAGGAAAGAAAAGCAGCGCCGCACAAAAAAACACGATGAGAGGGAGAGAGAGGGAGAGAGGAAGAGAGAAAAAGAGAGAGGGATGAGAAGGGGGAGACAGAGAGAAGGAAGAGGGGTGAGGGAAGAGGGGGACACCTCAGGGGGAAGAAAAGGAAAAGGGGGCACCGAAGGAGAGGAGGTCGCAGAAGGACAGCCGACGAGGGAGAGGAGATCGCGAAGGGGAGAGGAAGGTCGCGAGAGGGAGAGGGAAGTGACGCAAGGAGGGGGTGTGGCCGTAGTAAGAAGGAGGGGGGACTGTGGCGGCGAGGAGGGAGAATGTGGCGGCGAGGAGGGGGAAGGGCGAAGGGGTGGTCGCGAGAGGAGAGGGAGGCCGCAAGAGGGAGAGGGAGACAGGGAGGAGGATTGCAAGAGGAAGATGGAGAGGGAGAGGGCGCAAGAAAAAAAAAGGTGTGTGACCAAACCTTTTTTCTTCTCTTCTCCTCTTTCTTCTTCTTTGGTTCTGTTTTTTCTCCATTTTTTGTTTCTGGTTCTTTTTTTGGTTATTTCTGTGTTTGTTTCAATTTGGTGAATTAGGGCTTCAATGTGGAGCCTCTAATTCTTTGACTGGTAATAGAACTCTCAAGAAAAATGCCCAGAATTTTTTTCCTGTCCCCCTCTGTTGTTCTGTCTTTGTATTTATAGGGTGAGGAGGGCTCTAATAGGACACTGGTAGCTGACCCTTGTATTGGCCATTTGTTGCAGGGATGGGTGGTGGTTGCAGACAGGGAGGTGCCTGTAAAGCTGCTTGGTTGGGGAAAAAATGGAAAGAAACCAAAGAACAAGAAGAAAGGGCCTCTGGACACAACCTCAAAATGCATTGTTGTTGTTGGTGTTGCTGGTTGTGGTAGGGTGCTCGACCCCTCTATTCTTTTTTTTTTCTTTTTTTTTGTTTTGTTATTTTATTCAAACAGATATTTATAAATTTGGACTGCAATGGACTGTTGATGGACTGTAATGGACTTATTGTATTTTTGCAATTTTTTTGGGACATGTAATGGACATTGTTAGTGTTTTAGGCTTGTTGTTTGTGACATTTTTTTTCAACTTGGGCCAAGGCCAACAATGAATTTAGATGTGGACCAATGATCCAATAATAAAGCATAAATTCAGATTTTCGGTTTTCTCATTTTTAACAAAATAAAATTGAACAAAAGTGAGATAACACACTCAAATAAAGGCAGAAAAATATTTATTTATTTATTTTGTGATTTTTCTTAGAAAAAATAAAATACCCGGTCAAAATTGGGTGTTCACAGTTACCCCTCTGTACTTACTTTTTCACTATGTGATATGATAAACCATGGTTGGCATCATAGTGAGAAATAAGTATAGATATATGAACCTCAATTTTGGCTGGTAATACATGAAAGCGACACACTATGAGAATGTCGAGAGAAATAAAACAGGCAGGGGACTGAACCGCCTTGCCTAGAAGAGAATAAAATATGTGACTGCCGGAACCTCCTCGATACACAGGAAATAAAACTGGGTAGTGGACTGAACCGCCTCACCCAAGCAAATAGGGAAATAAACGGGTAGTGGACTGAACCGACTCCCTCAGTAAATAAGAAATAAACGGGTAGTGGACTGAACGGACTCCCTCAGCAAACAAGAAATAAACGGGTAGTGGACTGAACCGACTCCCTCAGCAAGCAAGAAATAAACGGGTAGTGGACTGAACTGACTCCCTCAACATACAAGAAATAAATGGGTAGTGGACTGAACCGACTCCCTCAGCAAGCAAGAAATAAATGGGTAGTGGACTGAACCGACCCCCTCAACATACAAGAAATAAACGGGTAGTGGACTGAACCGACTCCCTCAAAAGAAATAGGATAGGCATGGGACGGAACCATCTTGTCCAAAATGAAATTAAACGTCCAAATGCCGGAACCTCCTCGGCATACCAGAAATAGAATGGGAAGGGGACTGAATCGCATCCCTCAGCAGACTAGAAATAGATTGGGTAGTCACGTTTTGACTTACCTGGGTGTTTTTTTTAAGGATCTGAGCCATTGTGACGACCTAGGAAGCTTCGATCAACAAACTCTCGTCATCTTGTTTTCACTAATTCTCTGCAGGAACATCAGTTGTATACTCTCTACGACTTCACTCTTTGTTTGTAGCCTCCTGGCACATCTTTATTCGAAACGACCAGGGATTTTTTATTTATTTATCCATTGAGGAGTTGCTAACGTAATCGTTTCAAAGTATTGTTAGACTTGAGTTATTTTACTTGAGACATAATTTAACAAATGAAGCATGAATGCACGAATGGATGCAAATAGGAGGAATAATTTGTGAATTGAATTGATGTGGAACTTTGATACAAATTTTCAAGGAAAGAAAAGCACTAAAATAGTAGGAAAGGGGAAAGATGATCACAATAAGAAATTTCACATCAAATTTGCCCCAGTATAGGTTCTTTGATTCCCTTTCTAGATCCCTTTTGACCCTGGAGATGACTGATCATACTGAAGTTGACTGACGTAGCTAACCATCATCATATTGCCCCATTGTAAGCTTGCCCCGAGATTCTCAGGCCGATTTAACCACTATGCCATTTCTTTTCTTTCTTTGCCTTAACTTTTGCCTAGACCGCCCTTTCGGGTTTTCAATCTAGTAGGCTTTCACTTATCCTAACTTTTGCCTAGACCGCCCTTTCGGGCTTTCAACCTAGCGGGCATTTATTATCACCTTTTTTTTAGGCATAAAACTTCTTAACAGCGTCTGAATTTATCGGCTTTGACAGTTCATGTCATTCTATGTCCAGGAGAATCAGGGCTCCTTCGAAAAATGCATGTTTGACCATATAAGGACCATCATAGCTAGGTGCCCATTTTCCCCGCGCATCCTCCTGATGAGATAGTACTTTCTTCAAAACCAAATCTCCTGGCTGAAATTCTCTTGGGCGAACTTTCTTGTTGAAGGCTCTGGCCATTCTACTCTGATACAACTGCCCATGACAAATAGCTACAAGTCTTTTTTCTTCAATCATGTTTAACTGCTCATATCGGGCTTTTACCCATTCTGACTCCTCTAATTCTGCCTCCATCAATACCCTTAGGGACGAGATTTCTACTTCAATGGGAGATATTGCTTCCATCCCATACACCAAAGAAAATGGTGTTGCCCCAGTGCTTAATCGTATGTTAGTACGATAAGCGTGTAGAGCATAAGGTAACATTTCATGCCAATCTTTGTAATTAACCACCATCTTGGCAATGATTTTTTTGATGTTCTTATTAGTTGCTTCCACTGCACCATTCATTCATGGTCTATAGGGAGTTGAATTGTGATGTTTGATCTTGAAGTGTTCACACAATCTTTGTACTTCTCCGCCATTAAGATTGGGTGCATTATCTGTAATGATCCTTTCAGGAATCCCATAGCGGCATATAATACCCCTTTTGAGGAACTTGATAAACACCTTCTGGGAAATGCTGGCATAGGAAGACGCCTCTATCCATATAGTGAAATAATCGATTGCCACCAATATAAATCGATGCCCATTTGAAGCTTTCGGATTAATTGGCCCAATGACATCTATTCCCCACATTGAGAATGGCTAAGGACTTGTTAGATTGTGTAGAGGAAAAGCAGGTGCATTGGCCCGATCTGCGTACAACTGGCATTTGAGGCATTTTCGCACATACGCTATGCAGTCTGTCTCCATAGTGGACCAATATAATCCACTTCTCATTATCTTACGGGCTATCATGTGACCATTCGCATGTGTCCCAAAGATCCCTTCATGAACATCAATCATGATTCACCTAGCTTCCCGAGTATCTACACATCTCAGTAGTGCTCCATCTTGACTTCGTTTATAGAGGATTTCTCCACTCAAGAAAAATGTTATTGCCAATTTTCTGATGGTTTTCTTGTTCACTTCACTTGCACCATCTGGGTATTCTTCGTGCTGAATATACCGTTTTATATCATAATACCATGGCTCATCGTCTGGCTCCCCTTCTACATTAGCACAGTAGGCCGGCTCATCTTTCACCTTTATGTGGATGGGTTGAACCTCGACATTGATGTTCAATTTAAACATCGCCGCCAAAGTAGCCAAGGCATCGGCAAACTGATTCTTATCCCGAGTCAAATGGGAGAATGTTATCTCTTCAAACTTTGTTATTAGCCGAGTTAGATACTTTTGATATGGCACCAATTTTGAGTCCTTAGTTTGCCACTTACCCTTTATTGATAAATAATAAGGGCTGAATCTCCAAAAACATCCAATCGTTTCACACCGAGGTCAATTGCAACCAATAGCCCACTTGCACATGCCTCATATTCTGTGATATTGTTTGTGCGTTCAAAATTCAACTTGATAGCCACCGGATATTGTTTTCCACTTGGTGATACCACGACTGCCCCTATGCCATTTCCATACATATTTACTGCCCCATCGAAGTACATCTTCCATCCTTCGTCTTCCTTTTCAACATCCATGATTTCTTCATCTACCTTTTTCTGGTTTGACGATTGCCCTTCTTCCAGAGGATTTTCGGCCAAATGATCAGCAATAGTACTCCCTTTAACCGATTTTCGCGTCACATACTTAATATCAAACTCTGACAAGATCACTTGCCATTTCGACACCCTTAGAGAAACATGAGGGCTTTCAAATATGTACTTTAGTGGGTCAAATCACGAAATCAACCATGTAGTGTGGTACAACATGTACTGGCGAAGTCTTCTTGAAGTCCAGACTAGAGCACAACACATTTTCTCAATTGTCGCATAGCGAGTCTCACAATCGTTGAACTTCTTGCTCAAATAATAGACTGCTTGCTCTTTCTTTCCTGATGCATCGTGCTGTCCAAGCATTGCCCCTAGGGATGATGGCAGCACTGTTAAATACAGAATCAAAGGGCGTCCTGGTGTTAGGGGTACTAAAATAGGAGGACTCGACAGATAAGCTCTTATCTTGTCGAATGCTTCTTGACATTCTTCATCCCATTCCCCTGGTTGGTTCTTCCTTAGTAACTTGAATATAGGCTCACACGTGCTAGTCAAGTTGGCAATGAATCTAGCAATGTAATTGAGTCTCCCCAGAAAACTCCTTACTTCTCGTTCAGTCTTGGGAGTTGGCATTTCTTGGATAGCCTTTATTTTGTCAAGATTCACCCTTATCCCTTCTCTACTCACGATAAAATCGAGTAACCTTCCTCACGATCCCCAAAAAATGCACTTGTTAGGATTCAGCCACAACTTATGTTTTCTGAGCCTTTCAAATAGCTTTCGCAATACTTCTACATGAATTTCATCTTCCTTTGATTTTGCAACCATATCATCCACATATACTTTAATCTCTTTATGCATCATGTCATGAAAAAGGGTAACCATGGCACGTTGGTAAGTAGCCCCAATATTCTTTAACCCAAAAGGCATTACTTTATAGCAGAATATCCCCCATAGGGTGATGAACATGGTCTTTGCCTTATTTTCAACATCCATAAGGATTTGGTTATATCCAAAGTATCCATCCATAAACGAAAACCTGTGGTTCTTAGCAGTATTGTCAATAAGCACGCCGATATGTGGGAGAGGAAAATCATCCTTCGGACTAGCCTGATTTAGGTCTCGGTAATCCACGCACACTCTAACTTTTCCATTCTTCTCGGGTACCGGGACAATATTAGCTACCCATTCCGGGTGTATTGAAACCTCCAAAAATCCGGCCTCCCACATCTTGACCACCTCCTCTTTGATTTTCAATGACATATCTGGGCGCATTCTTCTCAACTTCTGCTTCTTGGGTTTTGCATCTGGATAAAGTGGAATCTTATGTGATGCTATTTCTGGGTCCAGGCCGGGCATATCTTTATAAGATCATGCAAAGACATCAAGATATTCTCTAAACAAAGAAATTATTTCTTCACGTTCTGGATTGTCTACCAATTTTAACTCTTTCTTATCCTCCTTAGTCCCCAGATTGATCATTTCCTCTGTCTCGTCGTTCAAACAAAACTCTTTTTCAGTTGAGTCCAGAAGTTCAGTGAACTCTTTGACAACTTCGTCATCTTCATTCGACTCAGAACAATTCCCATCGGAAGTCGCAAAGGAATCAAACAACAGGTTCTCGATATTCCCATAATGAGGCAAAGTTTTAGTGAAATGTGAGTCCCTGGAGAACAATTCATGGAAATCGGAAAGAGAATGATAGAAAGAAAATGGGAAACAAAAGCATAATTGAAGAGTAAGGATTTTGAAGGAATAAGACAAAACAAAACAAATGGATAGGAATGCATGTAGATTCATTAAATTCATGTCTCAAGCAAAATAACATAAGTCTTATAGCCTCAGTTGGCTATTACAGTACAAGAAAATGATTACATGAAAGCAACAACATCAACAACTGGTTCAGCCTGCCAATTGCTCAGCGGTTCTTGATTGGTAGTGGGGTGGATGATGCCATATGCCCTTGAGCTTTCATCATCTAACATGTTAATTGCTGGCCGATTTGGTGCACAAGCAGCATTTTCAGGTGAAATCACTTCGGCGGGAGTGGGAAACGTATCCTTCAAGTGAGGGATTAGTTGTGTCTCCCTTTTACCAATTATCAGAGCTTTGAACTTTGCTTCAAGGTTGTCTTTATAGCCGATCCCAGACATGTCTGACATCTTTTGCAAGAATATAGGATCACGAATTCCTTGTAGGTGACGATCTAAGTCTTTCCCTTCTTCGTAGCCACTTTTTTCCATGATTCGTGTTGCCATCTGATTCACATTACCAACTGGCGAACCTTTTTCCTCACTTCCCAGCTTATCTGCCTCGAAATTGTGGCACAGATTCGTTCCTTTTTCATCAGTGTTATCCACATATGGAAGGGACATAGGTTTTGAGATCATAATCTTTTCTTCACTGCGAATCGTGATAACTGACCCATTTTCTACATATTTAACCCTCTGGTGTAGACTGGAAGGTACTGTCCCCGCTTCGTGGATCCATGGTCGTCCTAAAAGCATAGTACATGTTGACGCAATTGCCATGACTTGGAACAATACGCGGAACACACTTGGGCCAATTTCCAATGGTAGTACTATTTCACTGAGAATGCCTCTCTTAGACCCATCAAAAGCCCGAACTGTCATCGACTGAGGCATTAAATCTTGTTCTCCTATTGCTAGAGTAGTCAATGTGGATGCTGGCATGATATTCAAAGGTGAACCACCATCGATTAGCACTTTGGCCACTACAAATCCCCGGCATTTCAAGGTGATATGTAGGGCTCAATTGTCCCTTTTTGCTCGAGATACCATTTCGGTGTCGGAGAACGTGATGAGGTTAACCCGCTGCACATGATCGACCATGTTTATCATGTTTTCAGGAGTAACGTCAGGCTTGACAAAAGCTTCCTCTAATGTCTTCAACAAAGCTTTTCTATGTGCCTCAGAAGTTAGAATGAGGGAAAATAAGGATATTCGGGCTGGAGTTCTCCTCAGTTGTTCCATCACATCATACTCACTTTGCTTCATTTTCTTCAAGAATTCTTCTTCAGGCAGCTATTTTTCTTCCACCTCATTCCCTTTCTCTTTCTTTTTCTTTTCAACCTCTTCTAGGCTAAAGTATTGGCCACTTCGGGTTATTCCTCCGACACTCACTATATTGGTGATTGTCTCGTCAATCTTGCTTTGCTTGCTTGTCTTGCATGTTGAAGGACCTTCCACCACTTCAACTCTTGACTCATAATTCCAGGGAACTGCATGAGTATCTTTACAAGCAAAGGGTGTGGGTTTTTTTACAGCCACCACAACCTTTTTTGACGCAAGTGGCTGGCTGAGTGGTGGAAATCTAAGCACAAAAGGTTCTATAACATCTATCTCCTCATGAGGCATTGACCTTTTGGCTTGCACTATCCCTAGTGACATTAAACTTTGAACTCGAGCCTTGAAATCCCAACAATCTTTGATGTCGTGACCTACACAACCATGATGGTATACGCATTTGTCCTCTTCATCATATTTTTCATATCTCACCATTCCTTTCACCGGTGCTAGTGTCTCATATCCGGTCTTTCGTAACCCCTCCCATATCTCTATCATGGGTGTTCGGAGTTTCAAAATACTCTTGATAGGCCTTTCGTCTTCTCCTACTACACTCACTGAGTTGCCCCTGTTGTGATTTGGGAGCGGGTTGTTGATAACATTTGGCCATTTTTCTTCTTGGATATCCAATTTCCCATGAGCAATCAGCCTTCTAATGGTGGTCTTAAAAGCCTCACAATCCTTGACAGAGTGACCTGCGGCTCCCATATGAAATTCACAAGTCGAATTTGGGTTATACCAAGCTGGAAATTGGGGTTTCATCGGCTTCACCGGAATTCTCGCAATCAGATGGGCGTCATACAAACATTGGAATAGTTCTGCATTGGTGATGGATATCTTGGGAAATGGGGGTAGGTTGGATGTTCTATTTTGGCCTGAGTTTTGGTATAGCGGTCGGGTTTGGTGATAGGTTGGGCGATTGTATTGGTAGTTTGGAGGTGGCTGAGAATAGGCAGCAGGAGTGTTGTTCACGGGAAATGACAGTGTTGGTGATGGGTTTGTGTTTGGGGTGATTTGGTATGATGAATAAGGCATTCTGGGACGTGGATGATTATATTGTGGATTTTGGTGGGAGTAATTTGGTGTGGCTCAAACAAGACTTACTTCTGGATCTTTTTTCTTTTGTAGGAAATTCTTATTTGACTGTCCGGTCTCTGTCTGCTCTACTGGCAACTTTCCAGCTCTTGCCAACATCTCAATTCTCTCTCCAGTAGCTATAAGGTCAGCAAAGTCTCTGTATGTAGCTCCAGCCATTGCTGCAACATAAGGAGTCCCCAAGGTCCCCAAGAAATAAGAGCATGTTTCAGTCATGGTGAGCGGTGGCTAGACTTGTGCAGTAAGGGCTCTCCACCTCTGAGCATACTGCTTAAAGGTCTCTTCGCTCTTCTTTTACAGTATTCCCAACTGCTCACTAGTCGGAGCCGTATCCAGGTTGAACCTGTATTGGCTCATGAAGGCATCAGCAAGATCCTTTTAACCATCAATTTTCGAATGGTCTAACTGGATGTACCATTCTAAAGCCGGTTCGGTCAAGCTTTCATGAAAAAAGTTGACGACGAATTTTTCATATTTGGACCATATCGACATTTTGGTGCAATAGGTCCTTAGGTGCAGCAGGGGGTTAATGCTTCCATTGTATTTTGTGAAGTCTGGGACTTTGAAATCATGAGGAATTATCACCTCTGAGGTTGGGCAAAGTTCCTCTAATCCCAAAGATCCAAAATTACTAGGCCCCTGCATCGCCTTAATCTTTTCCTCCATTTTTTCCATCCATTGCTCCCTAGCCTTGTCTTTCCGCACTGATGCGTGCCCCTCCTCTGTGTCGTACTCCACATGTGGCATTCTACCACCTCTACCTCCGTTATGCTGGTTTTCAACCCCATGGTGGCCCATAGCTTCATATCCCATTCCTATTGGGATGGTGAACGGCCCTAATGCTTGGTTATGCATGTTTTCTACGTTGACATGGTTATGGGTCCCTACTCCCCTGAAAGTGGGTACTCCAGAGGTATTGACATGCGAGGTTTCCATGGTGGTCCTATTTGCTGTCAACATAGTGAATGCTTCTTTCATGGCCAATAACGCATCTTCAATACGAGTCTGAGCAGCGGCCATCTCATCCATTCTTTCTTTTACTGTGTCCATTTCTTGAGTCAAGTTCCTCCCATGCAACTCATCATCACCCGACATTCTTGCTTGGCTCCTAGTGAAGTACACTCGAGTTTGATTGATCTTCACTTTCCTGGAACGTGTAATGGCTGCTAAATCCTCAAAAAAGAAGGGATAATCGTAGGGAGGTGAGAACATAAAAATGACGCACGTCGAAAATGAAATGGGGGTAAGAGGTAGAGTAGCTCCCTTTGTGATCTACACCGATTCACCCATACTAACGGGCATGAGTCTAATGGATTTAAGCTTTTTCTACAGTGTATACTCACAATAGGTGGTTGTTGTAACCTACAGGCATTTAGGTCTCTAGAGCCAAGTACTCTTTCGAGATGTTGACCACACCAGGATGTTCATCCAAAATGTGGGCACCCACAAAAGAGTCGCACTCTAGATGAGGAATTCATGGTAGCCACACAGGAAGTGCATCCAAAATGGCTTCCACTACACAACCTCTTACTAACTTTGACTTTATTCAGGCCCGGGTATAGGGCCCCACTCAAAGTGTGTGTTCAAAGTGTAAGTGTGGTGTGTGAAGGGAGCATACAAACCTCGAACCCTAAAAACAAAAATATAAATAAGCCCGAACCTGCAATGTAATCCATGAAACAAAAGCAGAAAAATATAAAGTGTCTTCTAACCTTGGGTTTAATATTCACAAAAATAATTAAGTAAAAATAAAAACATATATACAAACATGTGGAACATATACAAAAAATATAATTAAAAAAAGAAAAAAATAGGGAAATAAAATAATACTTAATAAGAAAAATGAAATAAATATTTACAAATTAGATATCAATTAATATTAGCATTTAAATATATAAATAAGGAAGAAAAGAAATCAATTTGGGTATCAAATAAGTGCACCCACAAGAATAAACTTAATCATTAAATTAAACATATATACCAATAAAGGAAGCAGATTAATCAAATAAAAACAAATCAATCAAATAATATAAAAAAAGTATCAATTACAAAAACGAAGCAAAGAGGAAAAATATAAATAAAATAAAATAAAATAAAAATAAAAAAAGTAAAAAAAGTAAAAAAATGAAATAAACTAGATTTGCATAACCAATCAAAATGGGCTTGATTCTCAAATTCTCCAGTGGAGTCGCCATCTGTAACGATCCAAAGGTTTGGGAGCCGCCACCAATTTTATTATATTTAGGAAAAATTGGAAAAACCTCAAAAATAATGATATTTGAAAACCATACTGAGTTCGGGAATCGATTGCGCATGAAAAAGGGTGGAGACTAAACCCCACAACACCCCCAACACGTCTGTCCTATGACAGTTACCCAAAATTAATTGTGCAAACTAATATAAATATTTGTTTCACCCCAAAATAAAATAAAATTAATACTAGGAGTAAAATGAATATAAAAAAAAGAAACTAAATTAGAAAAATTTTAATTTGACTTGACGGGGTTGACCCGCTCCGACGTATCCTCCGGTGCAATGAGGAACTCAAAAGTCATGTAGTTCTTCTAGAAAATATTTGTGTGTTGATTGATTTTAAATTTTTTTAAGGGTTTAGGATCACCAAGTCGTCGCAACTCAGGCGTCCTAAACCAAGGATCAACAAGATGTCACATCTCAGCTAATCCCATTTTGTTCTAAAAAAATACCTTTCTTTTTTTTGATTTAATAACGTTAAACAGAATAATGAATTAAATAAAATATATGATAAATTAAAATTTAGTTGAGTAAAATTGTCCTAATTTGACTACTAGTAATAGCAATATAACTAATTATTATGAAAATAAAATAGATCAAATAAAATAAAACAAACTAAAAAACTAAATAGAATAAATGAAAAAAAAAAGAAAATAAATAAATAAATAAATACTAAACACACACCCACACACACGTATCACACACACTTACACACTCACACACTCACATGCTAAAACACTAAAACACACACACACACACACACACATACACACTATTTCACTAAACCTAAAAGCACACACACACCATCAGATAGAAGAAAAGGAAAGAAAAGCAACGCCACACAAAAAAAACGAGGAGAGGGGGAGAGAGAAGGGGAAGGAAGAAGAGAGAAAAAGAGAGAGGGAGGAGAAGGGGTGCAGCCGGGGGAGATCGCGAGGGAGAGACAGAGGGAGGGAAGATGGGCTGAGGGAAGAGGGGGACGGCACAGGGGAAGAAAAGGAAAAGGGGGCACGAAGGAGAGGGAGAAGAGGAGAGGGAGGTCGCGAGAGGGACAGGCCGATGAGGGAGAGGAGATCGCGAAGGGGAGAGGCTGAGGGGGAGAGGAAGGTCGCGAGAGGGAGAGGGAAGTGACACAGGGAGGGGGTGCGGTCGTAGCAAGAAGGAGGGGGACTGTGGCGGCGAGGAGGGGGAAGGGCGAAGGGGTGGTCGCGAGAGGAGAGGGAGGCCGCGAGAGGGAGAGGGAGACAGGGAGGAGGATCGCGAGAGGTAGAGGGCGCAAGAAAAAAAAGGTGTGTGACCAAACCTTTTTTCTTCTCTTCTCCTCTTTCTTCTTTTTTGATTATGTTTCTTCTCCTTTTTTTTTGTTTCTGGTTCTTTTATTGGTTATTACTCTGTGTTTGTTTCAACTTGGTGAATTAGGGCTTCAATGTGGAGCCTCTAATTCTTTGGCTGGTAGTAGAACTCTAAAAAAAACGCCCAGAATTTTTTCCCTGTCCCCCTCTGTTGTTCTGTCTTTGCATTTATAGGGTGAGGAGGGCTCTGATAGGACACTGGTTGCTGACCCTTGTATTGGCCATTTGTTGCAGGGATGGGTGGTGGTTGCAGAGGATGCAGGGAGGTGCCTGCAAAGCTGCTTGGTTGGGAAAAAATGGAAAGAAACCAAAGAACAAGAAGAAAGGGCCTCTGGACACAACCTCAAAATGCATTGTTGCTGTTGGTGTTGTTGGTTGTGGCAGGATGCTCGACCCCTCTGTTCTCTTTTTTTCTTTTTTCTTTTTTTTTGTTTCTGTTTTGTTTTGTTATTTTATTCAATCTGATATTTGTAAATTTGGACTGCTATGGACTGTTGATGGACTGTAATGGACTTATTGTATTTTTGTAATTTTTTTTGGACATGTAATGGACATTGTTAGTATTTTGGGCTTATGGTTTGTGACATTTTTTTTCTTCAACTTGGGCCAAGGCCAACAATGAGTTTAGATGTGGACCAATGATCCAATAATAAAGCATAAATTCAGATTTTCGGGGTTCTCATTTTTAACAAAATAAAATTGAACAAAAGTGAGATAACACACTCAAATAATGGCTGAAAAATATTTTTCTTTTGTGATTTTTCTTAAAAAAAATAAAATACCCGGTCAAAATTGGGTGTTCACATCGTTCATATATAGAACCTTTCATTGACCTCGTATTCTGGGTCCAGTAGATCGGCCCAATTGGCCTCAACCCACTCCTATTGGAAACCGACCTCTTTCGCTTAGTGGCTGGGAGCGGTTAAGATCGGTGGGCTACGAACGAGATAACTGCTCCCCAGAGAGGCGACTTATAGGGAAAGAGGGCTCAGGATCAAGAACAACTCACTCATTACATAAAAAAGACACCCTAATTGTGACCTCCGCGCCGGAGAAACTTCTCATCAAGAACACCCCTCATCTATTTTTCTTTCACTGTCATTTGAAAGAAAGTAACAAAGGGATAAAGCAGAGTCAAAATCGATGAATGTTTGCCCGAGTTTCCAGTTACAGACAAGTCCAGACTGACGTTAACACTTCTGTTTGGAAGGGAAGCCAATATTGGAAGTTTTGTGTTGTGTACAAACTACAAAGGGACAAGTGCATACTTTTCCAACTTGCATTCATTGGGGCCGGGCTTTTCAACCACATGATGAATGAACCCAATATTGTTTGAGTCCTGTTAATTGGACACAAAAGGGGACGCAAAGTCCGTACTGTACGGACATGCGGTCCGTACAGTACGGACACAATATTTTTTTTTCAAATTTTTTTTATATTTTTTTTAAGATTTTTAATTTGTTTAAAAAATATTTGTCATTGGAGATAATGAATGCGTTAGCGAATAAATGAGCTTCGTTAGCAGGATAAATAATAAACTTCAGGGTTGGCATTCACTAGATAATATTAACCATTTGGATAAGTAGCTTTGTTAACCAGATAAATAAATGGTTCACATTATCTGGTGAATTATTTATCTGGTTAACGAAGTTCATTTATCTGGTTAATGGTTCATATTATCTTGTGAATACCAACCCTGAAGTTCATTATTTATCTGGTTAACGAAGTTCATTTATCTGGTTAATACAGTTTATTATTTGGTTAATGAAAAATATTTTTTTAAACAGCTAAAAAAATAAAAAAAAAATTGAAAAAAAATGTCCGTATATGTACGGATATACGGTTCGTATACGTATGGATATATAGTGTATCGTATTTTGTGTCAAAATATGTGTACAAATATATTTTTCATATTGTTTTGCTTGATTAAACATTAATTGGATGTACTAAAACAACAATTTCCCTCGTTCTAATCTCAGAATTGGTGTCCCCGACAAAATTTTGATTTGATTGGTAGACTGAGAAATTAACTTTGGGACCATGACATTTTAGATTCATAAATTAGTGTCCTTTATAGTGGTTGGAAGTGGGTGATGGTTGAGTGCTAAAACGATTGCTTAGTTTAGTCCCAATTTTGACTTGTCTTACAAGGTAGACATTTTCCATTTCTAAATTGTTGTTTTTTTTTACTATTGAAAAATGATGTGTGGACACCTATCCACCTCTCTAACACTCAGAGAGAGGAATAAATAGAGAGAAAGAAGTGATATATGTGATAAGTGGGTGATGTGATAAGAAGAGAGAAATAGAAAAAAAAAAAAAAAAAGATATTGGATGGGTGTTTGAAATTATGTAGTGTCCAAAAATCAGAAATCTTTACGATATTGTGAGTGTTGCCGTAAGTGTACGTAAATTTTGTTAAGGATACTCTATTAAAGTTCTCTCTCTTTCTCGTTGGTGCATTAATAAGTGCATATATATCTGAAAAGCTTAAGAGCCTCCAATAAAATTGAAAAGTAAAAGATAATGCCTCTTTGGCCAACGCAAGCTAAGGATCCTTTCAGCTCTCCTATTTTAATCAAATTTATCTTCCAGCTCCTATTTTCATTTCTTCTTCAATTACATTGAATCTTATGAATGAAGAAAAGTTGCAGTGCAATTTTCTTGGAACCTACACTTTGAATATCCTATAAATTAAGGTGATTCCGGATGTTCTTCTCTTCAGAAAGTGATTCAAAATTAGAGGAACGGACAAAATACAAAAGCGATATTGGAATAAAGCAATAGACAGTACACTGATGTGTGATTCCAATGGAAAAGAAATCATTAACTAATGGAGAGGAAAAGCAGATGATAAAAAAGGAAGGTAATGAATCAGCTTCAATTCAAAAAAAGGGACTTTGTAGAACATTAGAAAACTGACTATTTAAAACTAGGATCATCGTAGACAAAATTGCACATTCTAAAAGGAGACTAACAGCAGCGAGGAATGGAGCCAGCGAGGGATTGGGAATAGCGTTTAATTTATAATTTATCCAATTAAAAGAAGCATGAGAAAAGGACAAATATATTTGAATCCATCTAACTAATGGCAGCAGGCCACAAGTCAAGCGCAGCCCAGCCCGATTATCCTTCGTGTTTTTAATCCCTCGTACCCAACCACACGTATTCATTTTGGGAGCGAATATTGACACCTCCTATTTTTGCTAATACACCCCTTTTTGGAAGTTTATTTTCTAAAGGCAAAATTTGTCCGAAAATAAAATTCTAAATGAGTATAAAAAATTTGCTGTTCGAAAATAAACTTCTGAAAAGCGTAGGTGTTTTGGGAAAACCTATAGTGTCAAAGTTATCCCCTTCATTTTTCTCATCTCTTTCTTGCTCGTTCTTTCAAATTTATTTTATTTTTTGTAAAAAAAGGAGCGGAAAAGCCCCAAAATAATTACAATTTCACCCTATCTACAACTACAATTAGTAAATTTTAAATTTAATTTCTATTTAAATTTTATTTATTTTTAGTCTCTAAATTAACACCCTTACAGGGAAATAAAACTTAAACTCGTATATTTTTTTTTGTATTTTTTAAGAACTCAAAATAAATAAACTTTGAAAAAGGATGAAAATCAATTTTTTGTTAAATTTTATAGAGATAAAAATACATATTTTACCCATTTTTAAAATTTTAAATATATCTCATTATATTGTTAACATTAATTTTAATCACTCTGTAATCTTCATTATTATCCATGTTTATAATAAAAATATAGCATATCAATTTACTAGTTTTTTCCACGCTACCTTTAGTGGGGAAAAAAATTAAATACAAATTTCCGGTCGTTTAGATATATGTACTTATATTTCCGCAGCTTAAGATACTCCTACTAAATTGAAACTTGTGACTAAGTTGAGGAAATATCCATAGTCATAGTCTCATACTAAAGCAATAGTTGAAGAAATGTGAAAAAGGACTCGGATTTGCACTTTGAACAAACACTGCTCTTTGAACCAAGTGTTACATGCATTTTATAATATTGGTTACAGACGCACGGATCGATGTATCAAGAATGCATGCAAACACCAATTTTTACGTCTTCAAGACCCAACGGCCAGCTATATGACATGGAAAGGAAATCCATGACAGAACAAAAGAAAACTAAATTTACACCTATGCCCTCCAATTACTAGCCAAGAAAAATGAAAATAAAAAAAATAAAAAAATCAAGAAAAGGTGGAGGAGCAAAAGAAATGCTCAACGAGGAGGGGAACTGCCACAGCAGTCACAAGAAGAGAGATCAACACCACGAACAAAACAAGTCTAACCTTGTGAATCACATCACTATAAACATCACATGGTGCAAGAAACGAGTTAACAACAGTGTCTGTGCCTGAAGAACAAATCTCAACCTTCAATTCTCCGCAATGGCCTTGAAGCTTGTCCCTCACAACAGGCCACATTGGCTGCGTGTATCTTGCATTAGCACTGAACCACAAGTCCAAATACACAAACCCACACGATGTTCCATGACCATGATGATCCACGACGCTCCATTCATCAACCATCACAGACACATTATGAAACTTGGCTTCCGTTGTTACAGTCTTGGTGAGTTCGTGTTGTTGGAAAGAACGCGGAAGAGAGAAAGTGGAGAGTCTTTGCTGGCGATGGAAGAGTGAGAGATGGAGAGAATCGTAGTGAATGGTGCTTCCCATATGATTGGAGTCTTCAGCGAGAAACTCAACACCTAAGTTGGCTGTGAAGCGGTTTTCACCTGTGACGTTGAGAACCGAAGCAGTGGTTGAATGGAGGGTGAAGGCAGGAGTGAGGGGAATGAAGAACAAGGCGATTGAAAACGTGATCACCAAGATCGCCCATTCTCCAAGAAATGCAAAGAAAGCAGTGGCGGCGGCGTAGGCTCTGTTCAACGTGGAGTCGTCAAGGGGATAGGCATACAACAGAGGTGCCTCTTTCTTTTCCATGATGATGGAAAGATTTGGTGAGAATGTGACAAGAGAGAGGATCGATAACAGAATACAAAGAAGTTCTTTCAAGACTGAACTGAACTGCTCAAGCGGAAGATAATTCGAATCCTTATATAAGCAAAGGAAGACTAGAAAAGAAGGGAAAAATGAGCGGTTGAATGGCTTTGATTATTTCTTTTCTTTTTACTTTTCCATTTCTATTCTCTATACAGCTCTCATATCTCCTTATGGGGTGTGAGTGAGACAATCTTCATTGTAACTCCGGTTCTAACTTGATAACATCTATGAAAAAGCCAATAATACTCGGTTTGGATGCATGAGAATTAGTATATATTGCTTGTAAGTGCGCCTCTCTGTATATGGCCGTAAGGGCTTCTGTTTGGGCCTAGGCCCCTTTTTTGTGATAAACGGGCCTATCCCCTTTGTTGATTCATCGAAAAAAGGTTTTTTGTTTGTTCCTCTATTTTTCAAATTCACGAGTCCTCCAATTTTATGTTTTACGAATTTGTTTCTCATATTTTTTATTTTTCACGTATTTAGTTCCCATATTTTTTTAATTGTAATTTTGGTCTCTCAAAATCATGGATTTCTTACATTTTTTGTCCTAAAAAATTGTGGATTTTAGAAAAATGAGGGACCAAAACTGTAAAAATCGAGGATGTTGGGGATCAAAAGTGTAATTAAAAAAATTTGGAAACCGAAATCGTGAAAAATAAAATTGGAGGACAAATCGTGGATTTAGAAAAATAAGAGAACTAAAAATATAATTTAGCAAAAAAAAAAAGAATTAGTATTTATGAATTGTAAGTTAGCATAGTACTTAGAACAAAAGAAAAGTTTGCATAGTACTCAATTTTTATTTTAATTAAAATGTAAGTTCGTTTTTGACAAGAATAAAAATGCAAGTCTGGATACCAAAAAAAAAAAATGCAAGTTGAAAAACCAAACATATTTTTTTTATACAAAAAACCTAACATATTAAATGTATACACTTCGTGCGAAAAAGAAACGTTGACTAGCTTCTGGAGATTAATCTTCATTCATGATCTTTGTTTATCTCTCAAATCAGGACGAAGAAACAATCTAATGCCCCGAGTACTGCACATTACAGAATCCAAAACCATAGACATTCCAATCATCATCATCATCATCAATAAAAAAGCGCATGTCCGTGATGCTACAATCAACACGGAGATTCATTGGCCGTCTTAGTATATGAAACAGATATTTAAATCTGCCTCTAACTGACATTTCACAACGAAGTCGCCATTCCTTATTGACGATAACTTGGGTACGTCTGGCAGCCACGTTGATGGGAGTATGTACAGTGGCCATTGAGAACAGTGTGTCGTGATAATACACATAGGCGTACAAAGTAGCAATAACCAAATAAGCCTGCTTGTTTGTGTTTATTATGCTAATTATTAACATATTGGAGTTCCCTTTGAGCTGCGTTTCGGAGACATTGAAGTTTGATAAAGAAAGTGGGTTAAGGGTAAATTTGGGTTTATTGGGTAGTGCGACGAACCAAGCTACGACCATGATGACACCCGAAAGAGCCACAATTGAAGCAATTATGATAATAACTCGACGGATATCAGTGCCAATGATTTTTTTAGAAGGAGGTGGATTTGTATTGGAAAGGGTTATGGGAGATGGAGGGTTGTTACTACCGTTAGCATGATCCATATTCTGGTAATTAAAATAAGAATTAGATTAATATGATGTGTACGTATGTCTTGTGTGTTGTGTATATAACACACATACCAAACGGGACAAAACATGTTTGGTTTACCTTATCGTAAAAAGCCATGAGATCAGAGCAAGTTCGATGTGGGAACAAAATGAAGGCCACGACCGCGAAGATTACAAAGGCCAGCGCAAGCCAATCAGAGAAACTTGGACGGTATACAAAGCTACAAGGAAATTTACCAAGATTTGGATCATTATTACTTCATGTTTTGTAACATGTATAGGAAGGATCGGAATTATTTGACTTCAAACCGATAGCTTCAAGGTAATTGATACTTGTCTTTAGAAAATAATTAGCTAGTGGCCTAAATCCACTCCCCTTGTATTGGCTTAAAAGAATAATGCTTTTTATTTTCACACAATCTTTCATCGTTAATTTGTATGAGATGACAAAATTATATTGATGGTCTATTGACATTTTGATGGTTCAGTTATAATTAGAGGATGAAAACTTTATATGACATGATGAATTTTAGAATGGACACGTCAAAAATTTCCCCAACAATGGGGCTGATAAAAAGAACCATTGATATAGTATTAAAAAAATCAAGGGGTAGGATTTCTGGAGTGCAACCCACTGGTCATGTTCACTTGAAACTAAGAACGTATTTACAGAATAAAAACAATAGAATAAATTTTAAAAATTAAGAGTTGGCCACTGCATCCCCAAGCATGAATTTGTTGTTGGGGAGAACTTGCAACAAAATAATAATTATAAATCATTGTTTAATTTGTTTTACATTTGTTAATTTTTGTTGCCACTCGCATCCATTTTTGTGTCTTGGAAGACATTACATTGGAGTCCGAAGTTACAATGAAAATGGTAAAATTGGAAAGTGCTTTGGACTGGGTGATACGGGACCAGGTACACCACATGATGTTATGGACACTTCAGAATACTCTGGGCCAAGTGTGACAAAGGATCCTGGGCCAAGGGAGTCCAAACGAGAAAAGAAAAGCCCAAAATGGTTGGAAGGATTTATTCGGCCTCATTAAGCCGTTGGAGAGAATTGCTTCGCAGCGACTGAGTCACTAGTGTAACGTTAGGATAGATTTTCCTTTGTTGCAATTAAGATTTAGTCACATGCAGTCAGTTAGAATATTCTCTAATTTGTTAGCAGTATTGTACGGATCTTTAGCCCAGTGGTAGTGATCCCATAGTCTAGAATTTCTGATACATGTCTTTAAATTCCAATCTTGAATAAGAAATATACAAGCAGAAAATGGATAACTTTATCCACCAATTTCGTGTTTCTTTTTCATTCTTCTTCCCCTCTTCTAGGAGCTCCTCCAAGCTCGAATTAGAGAAAACCCTTGAATGTGCATCATTGGTGCTTTCATTGCTTCTCACTATGCCTCCCAAACCTGACAAACATGACAAAACCGTGGATGAATTAGCAGCCCAAATAAGGGAAATGCAGCTACAAATGGAAAGCAATTCCAAACAGCATCTCCAACAACAAGAACAATTTCAGCAATTCCTAGCCTCCCAACTACCCTGTATGATTCGGGATAAGCTAAAATCCCAAGCTTCTCCTACTCCATCCTTCACAGTTCCCTCCCCTACCATTAAGCTTCCCAAAATTAACCTTGCTTCCTTTGATGGTTCAAACCCTTTGGAGTGGATTTTCCGAGCAGAATAATATTTTGACCTCGCTTAAATTCCCCCATGCGCAGCGCATGCATTATGTGCCTTTTTTTATGCAGGGAAATGCTCTCGGGTGGTACAAATGGTTAGTGGGAAATAACCAAGTTTCAACTTGGGAGGCTTTCACTAAAGCCCTGGAGCTGCGATTTGGCCCTACTGAATTTGATAATCGCCAAGCAGCGCTCTTTAAACTTGTGCAGAAAGGTTCTGTGGTGGAATATCCGCAACAGTTTGAGACTCTATCTAACCGGGTTTTAGGCATGCCATCAGATATGCTTCTGAATTGTTATATCTCAGGGTTAAAACAGGAGCTACAACATGAACTTTTCAACATGAAACCCTATTCCCTACCCCATGCCATAGGCCTTGCAAAGCTCTTTGAACCTAAATTTGTTGCGTCCAAACCCTTTTCCTCTCGTTTTACCCGCCCCTTGGAACCCAAACACCAGGCTTACCCTCACCTAACCCCACCGCACCCCAAAACACTCCTACTTCAGGCCTACCTATTAAGAAACTCTCCCCTCAAGAGTATTATGACCGTTGCACCAAAGGGTTGTGTTACAATTGTGATGAAAAGTTTAGCCCTGGCCACAAATGCCAAAAGAAACAGTTTCTGCTACTCATTGCTGAGGATTCTGAATCTGATGACAGCACCCCTGCGGCCTCGGACCCTCTTGATCCTTGCCCAGCCAAGGTAGAGGCCCCGATTGAGACTACTGTTGCTCCTAATAGCGAACTTTTTCATCTCTCCCAGGCTGCTATTACGGGTCCTCCGTCTCCCTGGACCCTTCGGACGGAAAGGAAGATTAAACAGCGCACCGTTACTATACTCATCGATTCTGGGAGCTCGCATAACGTTATGCAGCCTCGGGTGACAAAATTCCTGGATCTACCAGTACAGGCTATCTCCCTTTTTTTGGTACTAGTGGGCAATGGAGACTCCATCCATTGTAATGGACGCTGTTCTGAGGTACTAGTCATGTTAGTTAACCATCTGTTTTGGGTTCCTTTTTTCATTTTGCCTATTCATAGGGCAGATATTATGCTAGGGGTACAATGGCTTAAAACCTTGGGAGCCTTTCTTTCAGACTACAATGTTCCTTGCATCCAATTTGTTTACAACAATTAACCACTCACAATTACTGCACAACCCACTAATTCCCCCATCGTTGCCTCTCTTGCTCAATTCAACCGTTTCGTTTTTACTGACTCTATTGCCTCAGCTCACACCCTCATTGTGAACCCAGTACCTGACCTTCCCTCTCCACCCCTAGGCCCTACATTGGACCCTTCGACTGCAGCCTTCAAAACCAGCAGCCTAGACCCTGCCCTGGCCGCCCTTTTAACCAAGCACAAATTGGTTTTCAGCATTCCACAACCATAGCCAAGACCACTATATTTATTTGTTACCCGAGTCCATTCATGTTAATATTAAACCCTACCGCTACCCCTTTTGTCAGCAGGAAGCAGTGACCAAAATGATACAAGAGATGTTGCAAGAGGGCATTATAACACCTAGCACTAGCCCATTTTTATCCCCCGTCCTGTTAGTACACAAAAAAATGGCACTTGGCGCTTTTTCGTTGATTATCGCACCCTTAATGCCCTCACTAACAAGGACCAATTTCCCATTCCCACTGTTGACGAGCTCCTAGATGAGCTATACAGTTCTACCATTTTTTCCAAATCAGAGTTATGCTCTGGATACCATCAGATCCAATTAGCGCCCGAGGACACATTCAAGACTGCTTTTAGAACTGTTGATGGGCATTTTGAATTCCTTGTGATGCCTTTTGGGTTGTCCAATGCCCCCTCCACATTACATGCCCTTATGAATAAGGTATTCCGCTCTTTCCTTAGACAATTTGTTCTTGTTTTTTTTGTGTGATGACATTTTAGTTTATAGCAAGGATTGGTCCACTCACCTTTCTCATTTAGCTCAAGTCCTACATGTCCTGATTATGCACCAGCTATATGCTAAGTACTCTAAATGCTAATTTAGGGTACCTCAAGTTGCCTATTTGGGACACATTATTTCTAGTCAAGGCGTTGCGACTGACCTAGACAAACTCTCTGCTATCCATGACTGGCCCACCCCTCGCTCTGTATCTGCCCTAAGGGGTTTCCTAGGCTTTACAGGCTATTATAGGAAGTTTGTTCACCACTATGCAACTATAGATGTGTTGGAATCAAGTGGATTCAGAAACAATGACCCTTAATTGTTTTGATGGTAACAAATAGTTAATAGAACAATTTATCTTTTGATGTGTTTGTTAGTGTGCAGAAGTCACTATTTATCAGAAGGAATTATCTTAAAAGACTACGTGAAAATGTGTATTTCACTTTCAGTTTCATAAATCTGAGTTTGCCATTAATCCTCTTAAAATTGTTGTTGTCATCGTCTGATAGCCTCACTCTGTCTTGGTCAATGCGCTGTTGTCAGTCGACGCTCTGATAGACCATGCTTTGGTGAGGCCATGCTATGTCTTGGTAAATGCTCTATTTTTGGTCAACGCTCAACAGACTATGAATAGATTACTCAGTGGAAGCCTTCGTCTGTTTCTACAAGACTCTGTTATATGAAAGACCAACAAATTCTGTTCTGAAGAACTTGCCTCTATTTCAAACTCACTCTGGTGAACAGAGTATCTCAGTAACAAGCATCGTCTGTTTGACAGATGCTCTGATTGGAAATCAAACTGAGTGTTTATTAAAGGCTACTTCATGTATTAAAGAGGCCTCTTTGATGAGTATTTTAATGTACGAGGAATCAAAGGCCAAAGGGAATATCAACGGATATAATCATCAGAAAACTTGCTCAAGAAGTGTCTTATTTTCAAAAGATCATAAGGGACAAGATCCTGCAAAAGTCTGTTGTGTCAGAGCAGAGTGAAAAGCGACGTGCCTTGCTAAAAGCCACAAAAAGGGGATATGAAGTTTTGTCCATTGGTGAAAAGAGTTGTTAGGTCACAACAGCATAATTCACAACCCTAGCTATATATACCTTACTTCTCTCACTGAAGTAGGTTAAGAAAAACGATTGAGATCACAGTGAAGCACAGTGAGCAACCATGACTCATTTCAAGTCTCTGAGATCACATTGAACAATCACTTAAACGTTTTATTCTTTTAGTTTGAAAGCTATTCTTTTGTGCTTGAGTTTTTCATTGTATATCCTCTCTGCTGAGAGTTATTTGATATTGTTTCAAATTACTTTTGAACATTGTATTTAGCCCAGTAGTGACTGCATTCCTTAGAGGCTTGACTGTACTAAGTCATTCTAAGAAGTTGTGAGTATAGCTAGTTTGGCAGTAGTATACTCTCAAGCGTAATCAGGTTGATTATAGTGGAAAAATTCTTCAAGTGCGTGAAGGGACTAGACGTAGCTATCAGGTGATAGTGAACTAGTATAAATCACGATGTCATTCTCTTCTCTTCTCTTTACTTGTTTTCATTACTATTTTGTTAAGGAGTTGTTTTGAAAAGGTTTTCAAAAATACACAAGTTTTGTGAAAAGATATCTAAAACCCAATTCAAACCCCCATTTCTTGTGTTTTTACCACGTTCAAGCTGGACCCCTCACTGGGTTATTAAAAAATAACTGTTTTGTTTGGACATCTGAGACGCAATCTGCCTTTGAGTCTCTCAAGGCAGCTATGACAACCCTTCCTGTCCTAGGGATTCCTAACTTTTCCCTCACCTTCGATGTTACTACTGATGCCTTTGGAATCACTGTGGGAGCTATTCTATCCCAAGATTCCCACCCTCTGGCATTTTTCAGTAAGAAGTTGTGCCCTAAAAAGCAAGTAGCATCAGCTTATGAGAGGGAAATGTTTGCTATCACCGTGGCAGTAAAAAAATGGCGCCATTACCTTCTTAGCCGCCATTTCAGGATCTATACAGATCAGCAGAGCCTTAAGGGACTCCTATCCCAGACAATTCAGACTCCCGCTCAGCAAAAGTGGCTTACAAAATTAATGGGCTTTGATTATGAGATTATATACACACCTGGGTGAATTAATTTGGTTGCAGATGCACTGTCTAGGGCTCCTTCTGACTATGAAGCCATATTCTTTGCTATATTGAAGTGTCAATCCTTTCTCCTTGGCCAACTCTGGGACTTTTATAAGTTGGAACTGCTCTCATGACCAAGTTTCAGCAAGCTGACCCCTCTACTAGTGAATTCACCATCCAATAAGGGCTCCTCCATTTCAAAGGCCGCTTGTTTATTCCCCTGGAAACCAATTTGCGTCAACAATTAATTCTAGAGCATCACGCCACACCTGTGGGAGGGTACTCAGGCAATAAGGGCACCCTGACTCGATTAACTGCTGCTTTTGCTTGGCCGAACATGGCCAAGGATGTCAAAACCTTTCTGCAAACCTGCACAATTTGTCAACAGCATAAGTATTCCACACATAGACCCTATGGCTGATTCAACCCCTCCTAATTCCACAGCAGGTATGGGAAGACATTGGTATGGATTTTGTGACTCACCTTCCTCCCTCTCAGGGCAAAACAGTTATCTGGGTTATTGTTGATCGCTTGTCGAAGTATGGACATTTCTTAGCCCTGCCCACCCAGTTCACTGCAGGCACCATGGCTTCCATCTTCCTCTCTGAGGTATATAGCTTGCATGGGATGCCTCAATCCATTGTTAGTGATTGTGATCGGTTTTTTTGAGCAAGTTCTGGCGGGCGTTATTCCACTTAAAAGGGACCACGCTCGCCTACAGCAGCTCCTGCCACCCGGAGACTGACGGACAGATTGAGGTGACCAACCGTATCCTTCAAACGTTCCTCCGCTGCTTCGTAAGTGACACGCCGCGACTTTGGGGACAATTTCTACCCTTAGTAGAGTATTGGTACAACACATTGTACTAATCCGCCATTAAGATGATGTCGTTTGAGGCCGTCTATGGCCGATCGCCGCCGACCATATGCTCTTATGTAGTTGGGTCCACCAATGTGGCCTCCCTGGATGAGACCTTGAGCAAGCACCGCCAACTCATTCAGGTGGTCAAGGATAACCTTGCACAGGCACAGGTTTGCATGCAGTCTTTGGCTGATGCACACTGCTTGGATCAAACTTTCAGCGTTGTGACTAGGTATGGCTGAAGCTGCAACCCTACTGACAACTCTCGATTAGAGGGCGCGGCGCCCCCAAGCTAGCCAAGCGGTACTTTGGGCCCTTTTAGATTATCAAGGCCATTGGCGTGGTCGCCTATGAGCTTGCGCTGCCCTCTGATTCCCGGATCCATCCCGTCTTCCACGTTTCCAAGCTCAAGCCATTCAAAGGAACACCCCCTTCGCAGATCCTAGATCTTGAACCCTCTGTGACCGAAACCCTAGTCGAAATTTAGCCGTTTTGGGTCTTAAACAGTCGCACCTTGAGGACCAACCAGGGAGATCGTCGGCAGGTGCTTATTCAATGGGAAGGCTTGTCGGAGGTTGAGGCTACGTGGGAAGATGTTGCGAAGTTTAGTTCAACGTACCCTAGCTTCAACATTGAGGACAATGTTGTCGTTGAAGACAAAGGTAATGATACGGGACCAGGTATACCACGTGATGTTATGGACACTTCAGAACACTTTGGGCAAAGTGTGACAAAGGATCCTGGGCCAAGGGAGTCCAAACGAGAAAAGAAAAGCCCAAAATGGTTGGAAGGATTTATTCGGCCTCTTTAAGCCATTGGAGAGAATTGCTTCGCAGATGCTGAGTCACTAGTGCAACGTTAGGATAGATTTTCCTTTGTTGCAATTAAGATTTAGTCACATATAGTCAGTTAGAATATTCTCTAATTTGTTAGCAGTATTGTACGGATCTTTAGCCAAGTGGCAGTGATCCCATAGTCTAGAATTTTTGATACATGTCTTTAAATTCCAATCTTGAATAAGAAATATACAAGCAGAAAACGGATAACTTTATCCACCAATTTTGTGTTTCTTCTTCATTCTTCTTCCCCTCTTCTTGGAGCACCTCCAAGCTCGAATTGGAGAAAACCCTTGATTGTGCATCACTGGGCAGGAGTTCAAAGGCATCACAAGGCCCATATGGAAAGACTATGTCACAAGCTAAGCTAAAGAAACACAAAACTTGACATCAATGCGAGGGATCGCATCACACGGATCAAGATCATTGGTCGTCCATTTGCACGCTCCTCTCAATCAAAATCGTACATCATGCAAACTCACCTGGATCATAGCTTCCCACGGATTGTGATCCGGACCGTTCTTCCAATCAGCGGCCATGCGCGAACCACGCCGTGATTGACATTGGAAGGAAAATGGTGAAGGACTAAAACCATGTTGGAACCCTCCTATACTCAGTAACTTTCCATCCTTCATGATCTATTTCGGTTTTGTTACTTATTGATGGATCATTGTCAATGTTGTCTTGAATGAATCTTTACATTGCCCCCGTCACCAAAACCAGTGAGGAAATCAAGTTGTAGTACAGTCCTGGACAAAAACTTTCGAAGGTACAATATTATTAGATCTGTTGAGTTATGTAAACTTAACTACTTGTTTACTGATTCTTTTCTTTCATATATTTCTTTCTTGCACAGGGCTGGTCAATCTCTCTATCTCAGAGAGTTTTTCCTAATGGCTATTCTCAAATGTATATTTTGATATAAGCTTCTTATTAGTATTTTTGATTAAAGATCATTTATTATGCCGTGTGATTTGAACAACATGAATAAATTTGGTTACCGGCAAAGGATGACTTTCCTTTTCTGATCAGCATTTGTACTTTGTCTTCTAAATTTGGCAGGGAAGCAAAGGTGTCCTACTTACAAGGTTGGACCAGGATCAGGATTTCTCACCCTTAGTTACAATTTCCCTATCTTATCTATCTAGTTGAAGTTTCAGTGTTTTTTTTTTCATTTCAGTGATTTTTCATTTGATGATTGGTTCAGAGTGCAACTCTGATTATCATTGGACTATAATTCTTAAGAGTGCTGATTTAAAAATGGTGTGGCTATGGATCCCTTTCAATTCAAGTTGTCTTCGGTGTTTTTATCTTCTAATTGAAGTAGACAGATGAGTTGGCATATTTATTAAAACTGATGATGCATGTCAGCTATTCTGTAGTCATTCTTTAGTGTCAGAAAGAAATTTTTCTCCACTTTAATCAAAATTAATTTTCTTTTTTATCTTACAACAGATTGATAGTATAATGTCAACATATTAACTTTCCTTAGAAATTGTATTTCTGGTACATGATTGATTCTTTTTTGGCCGTCGGCACATGATTGATTTATTTGCTAATCAAATGGTATTTAATTGATTTCAAGTGGTGTTGCAAGAGAGGAGGATGGTAGATTTATTTAATTGATTTCAAGTGGTGTTGCAATTCTTGGAGAGGAGGATGGTGGTGGTGCTGATATCACTTCTACTGGTTTAGGATTAAATAAATTGTAATGTTTGTATTTTATGTATGAGATTTCAGAATTAAGTATATTTCTTGTGTATTAAAAATTGATATTGTGACTTATAATTAGGCATGGCAACGGGCCGGGTCGGGGGCGGTTTTGCCACCCCATCCCTATCCCCATTTCCAACGGGTTCGGGTTTTGTATTTCTCATCTCCGTCCCGATAGGGTCGGGTGTCCCCGCGGGCCCCCGACTCAGCACCAAATATGTAGGAAAATTGAAAAAATATATTTATGATAATTAATAAAATAAAATCATAATTATTATGCAGTAATAAAATAAAAAAATTAAAATAAAATCTTTTATTAAAAAGAGATTAAATTAAAAATAAACAAAATATATGAAACAAAATGAATGAGTATGCATGCATAAAACAAAATAAAATTTAACAATTTATATTCAGCCGGACGGGTTTGGGTCGGGGCGGGTCGGGAATCGACATCCCCAACTCCGCCCCGCCCCCCGGTCAAAGCGGGTTTTCCCCGTCAAAATTGGGTCGGAGTCGGGTGGGTACCCTCGGGTTCGGGTTCTGTTGCCATGGCTACTTATAATACTATCTAGATGAGATTTTATACATTTATTGATGTTTTATTGTGAAATCATTACTATATATTACATAAACATAAAATTATATAACAAATAAAATTATATATTATAAATGTAAAAATTAAAAGTAATTATATATTATAAATGTACAAATTAAAAGTGTTATTGAATTTTTTATTTGAAGTGCATATATATATATATAAGATAAAATAAAATAAATTTTTAATTTTATTTATGTACCAAAAATAAATAAATTTTTATTTTATTAGTATTTCACAAACTAAATATAATATTTATTTATATAATAATAACAAAATATTAATATTAATATTAAGAATTTAAAGAATTCTTGATTTTTCCTACGGATTTTTGTTGGAAAAAATCTGTAGGACTTTTCTGCGAATTTTAAAATTTGTAGGAAAATTTTCCATGGATTTAATGGCGAATATAAATTACCTGCGAATTTTTCTACAGGAAATGAGGAAATGATTATTCACAAAGATATTACCTGGAAGTGAAAGTCTGCAGAAAAATCTGCAGCCGCAGGAAATATTATACCAAAAAAAATCTACAGGAAAATCCAAAAATTCTAGTATTGCCTTTTTTCCCTTTGTTTTTTTTCCCCTCTATGTTTTCTAATGTTACCGTATGTTATTTACATAATAACGTACATGGCGATCCTTGCTCAATGTAGCAAGCATGTACAAACGTGTGCATATGCTACCTTTTGCCCTTTTTCTGATTCAAACCCCTAACTTTTTTTTTGACAAAAATTCAAACCACTAACTTGCACATATGGTAGTTCATAGTTATAGAATTTCCTCAATTTTCCAACATGTCGCATGCGTTTCCAATTTACCTTGAGCTCACGTGACCATATTATAAGCAAGAAAAATGTTGACACAATGTTCTCTAGCACAAACATTTAACACTCCTCTATTATTAGGTAATATTCATATGAATCCAACCAAGTAAGAAGTGGAATATGTGTGTGTGCGTGTGATACTCGAAGGATCTCACATGAATTTTATATAATAATATAAGGAGTTTGCAAAAAGAGTATTAGATTATGCTACCATTCCTTCAGTAAGCAATCTTGATAACTATAATTTTGCATCTGTTAGGACCCAAGAAACAGAACACTCAAATAATAAGCAATAAAGACAAACTGAGAGAGAAACTGATTTCTATTGAAGGAAATAGAGAAGGTTTACAGATGGAATAACACTCCTTCTGCCACAGGGCTAGGCCCCTATAGAGAGTAGGCACTCTCCATTCTAAAAAAGATACAATTTTTCTAAGATACCTCTACTACAAAACCTTCCCCCACTTTATTACATCATCAAACGGTTATTTTCTCCCTAAAACTAAACTGCCAACCCGCACCAACCCTCATTCTCCTCTAACTGCCTTTTTCCCCCTACGTGTGTAAACTTGCCATATTTTGGGCTTTTGTGCCTTCTGCTGACCCAAGTGCACATCAGGCCCAATTCCATTTGTAAAGGTCCTAACAATACTCCCCCCCCCCAAAACTGCAACCTTGTCCCCAAGGTTGATATTGGGAAATTGACTTTGAATGTTAATTGCATCCTCCCATGTAGCCTCTTCAGCCAATCTGCCCTGCCACTGTACTAGCACTTGACAAACATCTTCACCTCCTTGCTTCACAGTACGGTTAGCCAGGATGTTTTCTGGCTCAAAAAATCCAGGGAAATCCCCTTCTAAGTCTTGTGGCAGCTCTTCCTCCACTTGATAATTCCCCACAGCTTTCTTAAGTAGTGACACATGAAACACAGGGTGTACTTTAGCCCCTTCTGGAAGCTTGAGTTTGTACGCCACGGCCCCTATCCATTCCATAATTTTGTAAGGACCATAGTACCTTGCGGCCAACTTTGCATTGATGCGCGCAGTTATTGTTTTCTGCCTATGGGGTCTCAACTTGAGAAATACCCACTCCCCTACCTCAAAAACCCTTTCCACTCTATGATTGTCATCCTGAGACTTCATCCTTTCTTGAGCCTTCTGCAAATGGAACTTGAGCTGCTTCAGAGCTTCATCACGCTCAATTAATTCCAACTGGACTGCTGCCACTTTCGTTTCCCCCCGCATTAGCCTTGCAATGACTGGTGGTTTCCTTCCATAGACTACCTCAAAAGGAGTTCTCCCTATTGCTACATGGTAAGTGGTATTAAACCAGTATTCTGCCCAGTGCATCCACAATGACCAGGTTTTGGGTTGATCCGAAATGAAACACCTGAGATAGGTCTCAACGCATCGGCTAACCACTTCAGTCTGACCATCCGACTCGGGATGGTATGCGGAACTCATTTTCAGAAGAGTTCCCTGCATTCTGAATAATTCTTTCCAGAAGTTACTAACAAACACCGGATCCCTGTCACTCACTATAGCTGTTGGCATACCATGAAGCCGAATAATTTCTTTAGTGAACACCTCTGCTACGACGCAGGCAGTGTATGGGTGCTTGAGTGGGATGAAGTGGCTATATTTTGATAGCCTATCTACCACTACAAACACAGCTTCGTACCCCTTAGACTTAGGAAGACCTGTAATAAAATCCATTGACACCTCTTCCCAAACCAAATCTGGAACTGGTAAGGGCTGCAGAAGACCTCCAGGGGATGTAGCAAGATACCTTTGTCTTTGACACACATCACAAGCTTTCACATAATCTTGGATGCGTCCCTTCATGCCCACCCAATAAACATTTGCAGCCAACCGGCAGTAGGTTCTATAGAAACCCAAATGTCCCCCTTGAGGACCTGTCTGGAATTCATGGAGCAATTGGGAATAATTTCATATTGTGCAGAAATCACCAACCACCCCTCATAATATAATACCCCCTGCTTGTAAGTGAAACCAGGCCTCTTCCCTGCATCCTTCTTGACTTCATCAATTACTTTGAGTAAAAAAGGATCCTTGTGAACTTCTTCCAACAGCTGTGTTCCTTCTTCCCACTTCGGATAGGACACCAAGACCTGCAACTCAGCTGCCTCATTGACCCGTGAAAGAGTATCAGCCCCTCTGTTTTCAATTCCTGGTTTGTACACTATATCGAAGTTGTATCCCAACAATTTAGCAATCCAGTTTTGCTGGTCAGTGGTTGAAATTCGCTGCTTCAGTAGCTGGCTCAAGCTTTTCTGGTCAGTTGATACCTTAAAATGCCTTCCCAACAAGTAAGGACGCTAGTATTGGATTGCCATAACCACCGCCATCAACTCTTTTTCATAGGCTGAATTGGATAAATTTCGAGCACCTAAAGCTTTACTAAAGAAAGTTAAAGGTTTTCCATCATGCATTAAGACAGCTCCAACACCCATACCAGAAGTATCACACTCTATAAGAAATTCCTTGTCAAAGTCAAGCAACCCAAGAACTGGAGCAGAAGTTAGTTTCTCCTTCAATTGATCAAAAGCGTGCTGAGCCATAGGATTCCAATTAAACCCTTCCTTCTTAGTCAGTTCGGTTAAAGGTTTAGCTATTTTCCCATAGTCTTTGATGAACTTCCGGTAATACCCGGTCAAACCCAAGAATCCCCTAACACCCTTCACATTCTTCGGAGTTGGCCAATTTATTACACTGCTGATTTTACTGGGATCTACAGCTACCCCAACACCTGAGATTTGATGGTCCAAGTAATCTATAGTTAACTGAGCAAAATGACACTTCTTTCTATTAGCTACTAGCCCATTCCTTTCCAACACCTCCAAAACAGCATGCAAGTGATTCAAATGCTCCTCCCAGTCATGACTATAAACAAGGATGTCATTAAAAAACACCAATACAAACTTCCTCAACATCGGTCTGAATATGTCGTTCATCAATGCTTCGAAAGTGGAAGGTGCGTTCATGAGTCCAAAGGGCATTACTAGGAACTCATGATGCCCTTCGTGAGTCCAGAACGCAGTTTTACACACATCTTCGGCCTCACTTGATGATATCCGTATTTTAAGTCCAATTTGGGGAAAAACTGAGCTCCATGTAATTCATCTAATAATTCGTCTATGACGAGAATAGGGAATTTATCAGGAACTGTTACCTTATTAAGAGCCCGATAGTCCACACACATTCTCCACGAGTTGTCTTTCTTTTTCACTAGAATTACTGGACTTGAAAACGAACTCTGACTTTCCCGAATAATCCCAGCAGCCTTTATCTCCTTGACTTGCCTTTCAATTTCATTCTTTTGATGATCGGGGTACCGATAGGGCCTAACATTCACTGGCCCTTGTCCCTCATATAGTGCGATAGCATGCTCACGGTCTCTTTTTGGTGGGAATCCAGTAGGCTCCTTAAAAACTCATTCATGCCTTCGCAACAACCGGGTCTCAACTCTGCATCGCTTAATACTGGGGTCAGACTTCCTTACGCCACCACTTATCCCTTCCAGTCAAGGACCAAAGCATTCCCCTCACCAATTTCCTTGAATTCACCAAAAAGTTTTGCAAAGCCACCTGCTCATTCTCCCCTCTTATTCCTTTCAAAGTCACCCACTGTCCATCTTTCCAGAATTGCATATATTGTTTCTTCCAATTCACAAGCGTGTCGCCCAATGTTTTAAGCCAAGACATGCCCAAGACTACATCCACGCCCTCTAGCATAAACAAATGAGCATCAATCTTCACACTAGTACCTTCCAAACGCAACTCCAACCCTTTGCACTTGCCTCGAGTTACTGCTTGATAACCATCCCCCAATTTAATTGACAAATCAGGGGTGTCTTCCACTGCCCATCCCATCTTACTCACCAACTGCTGAGAGATGAAGTTGTGGGTTGCCCCACTATCCACCAATATCAGCACAAAAACTCCATGGATGCTACCCCTAAGCTTGACCGTTTGAGGTTTTTCATTTTTTCCCACATCAAGCCCTTTCAAGGTCATCACCTCGAGCTCCCCATCAGCTACATCCTCTGTATCCTCCACTTCTACGGCCAACAACCGCCCTTCACCATCCCCTTCCTCCTCATCGTCTGACACCATCACCCGAAGCTGTCTATCAAGACACTGGTGCAGGGGGTGAAAAGGCCCTCCACACTTATAACATAAGCCTTTTTGCTTTCTATCTATTAACTCCTGATAAGTCAAGTGAGTAAAGCCCCTGTCCCTTGGCCCAACTCTCTTTTTTTCATCATGGGCCGGCTTACTACCTTTGGGCCCAATTGACCCATTTTTTGACCCAACGGCTCCACTGGACCCTCCTTCCTTCCCGTTCTTCACCAATACCCAGTCATTACTGCCTCGACCCGAATGTTGAGCATTGGAGCGATATGGAGCTCCACTCCCATACCCAGATCTAGAACCGCGAGCCATATTCGACCCGCTCTCTTTCCCCCTGATCTCCTTCCACCGCCCTCGTCACATGCATAAGTTTAGATCGGGAAATTGGTCCCAACGCCATGAAACTCCGAACTCTCCCCCGAATCTCCTCCTTCAACCCATGTAAGAAATAGCCCACATATTGCTTATCTGGGAGGCGAGGCACTTGAGCAATCAAGTACTCGAAGTCTTGGATGTACTCATCCACAGATCACTGCTGCTGCATATCAGCAAGCTGTTCGAAAATATCACCCGCACCGATTCCACCGTAGCGATTCATCAACTCGTCTTTCAAGCGTCCCCAGGTTAACTCTACTCTGTCTTCAAGCAAAGAGTTGAAAAAATGGATGGTGGGTCCTTCCATGCACAACTGAGCGAGACTCACCTGTAACTCCGGACTGGTGTCTTGAACACGAAAGTACACCTCGGCGTGTGAGATCCACCTCGTCGGATCCTCACCGTCGAAAGCGGGCAACTCAATCTTCTTCATTGAGCGACGAAACTCCTCCAGTTCTTCTCCCTGCAACTTGCGTATCCCCAACGAAGATGATTTCGCCTTGGAACCCTTCCCCTCGTTGTTCTTTTCTCCTTCGTCCTCCTTTGGGTTTCGTCTTCGGGCATCTTCTCAGTCTCTAGGCTTTGGAGCGGTCGACCCAAACACTTCTCCAACATAGCGATGAGACTGTCTTGGTTCTCCTTCGCCGTGCTTTGCACTACCGCCAGTGCCGAACGGACCTCCAATAACTCTGTCTCAAGAGCCGCAACCTTGGCCTCCATCCCTCCCTTCTTCCTTGGTGGCATTCACCTTAGGCAACCATTGATCCCTCCTTGCGTATCCGGCAGGTCGGACCAGTTTGTTAGGACCCAAGAAACAAAACACTCAAATAATAAGCAATAAAGACAAACTGAGAGAGAAACTGATTTCTATTGAAGGAAATAGAGAAGGTTTACAGATGGAATAACACTCCTTCTGCCACAGGGCTAGGCCCCTATAAAGAGTAGGCACTCTCCATTCTAAAAAAGATACAATTTTTCCAAGATACCTCTACTACAAACCCTTCCCCCACTTTATTACATTATCAAACGGTTATTTTCTCCCTAAAACTAAACTTCCAACCCGCACCAACCCTCATCCAAGTGCACATCAGGCCCAATTCCATTTGTAAAGGTCCCAACAGCATCAAACTAGGTGGCAGCCCTTCCCTATACCCAAAAGTTTGCCTGTGTCTTTTGGAGAGTAAAACTCCACATCCAAGTCCCCACAATAAACACACAATTTCTTTTCCCTGCTTGGCCAGATTCCAGCTTCAAATCTAACTCTAACCACCATCTTCACATCAAAGTTCACCACTCCTTTGTTCCACTCCTTAACCAAATTCTCTGGCACCACCTTATGCACCAACTTGGGTGAGTTCCTCACTACCAAGTCAAACTTCACACTCTTGTTGCTCATCTTCTCCAAGAGAACAGGTTGTTGCACCGCAGCCACCGAGAGCACAGCCTCACCGTAAAGTACCATCACGTTGAAACGGTCAAGAATTATTTGGTTTTTCTTGTTTGGGTTTGTTATGGTCATTCCCACCTCGTACATGCCTCTGAGTTGTGAATCAGAGACAGTGAAGTTGGACACAGAAAGTGTTGTCACACCAAAACTCGGGTCAAGCGGATGCGTGACAAGCCAAGCTATGCCGATGATGGCTATGAAAATAACAAAGATGGAAACCACTGTCAAGGTGATCATATGCCGGACAAAGACAGTACCAGAAGACCTTGTCATGGTACTTCTGGTAGGGGGTGCTCCATGTTCATGTCTTTGGATTTTGGAAGCAAGGTTTGTGTTTTATCTTACTAATGAAATGATGATGATGATGATGATGATGATGATGCTAGCTAGCCAAGTTCAATAATTTTGGTCTAGTATTGTTATTTTCTCTTAACAACAAAAATGGGTCTTTGTTATGAAGGTGAAGGCGGTGCCATGATCAAAAGTAGAAAGAGTCTCATGAATGGGAATGAAGTGATGAAAAACACACGTATAAGCTATAAGAAAACGCGTAAAAATGTGCATGAGAAAAATAGCTTGCGTCTGTAACGCCAAGGTTCCATGATGCTTCCAGGAGGGCAAAATTGGCATATTGGAAACTTGGTGGAAGTGAGGTAACTATTGAGTCATGATGACATGCGGCCAACATTTCAAGAGGGTTAAAAAAAGGATGTTATTAATAACTAAAATCGGTCCCCTGATATAGGACCCTTTTGTAAAATTTTATCGTCCCTTAATATAACATAATTTTCAAAGACCAAGGTGCATTAATTATTTTTTTTACAAAATTACCCCTATATCAAGGTGCATTAATTCACTTTCTCTCTTAATAGTTTTGGAAGATGAGAATGGTAACTTGAGAAATATAACACACATTTTGTACAAATTTAATACTAATAACTAACAAAATCCACTTTCTTAAAGGGCGTGAAATGGTTAAAGGGGTACTATATTAACGGACGGAGCGAGTAAAGTAGGTCCCTTTTCATTAATTAATTTGTCTCTATCTAGAGAAGATTATTTATCTGCTTAGTTGAAAATCGTAGTATCAATCAACAAACTACGAAGCGTCAGTATCAGCTTGCTAGTATGGAAGAAATGGTTTCCGCTTGTGTGATTAGTATGTAAACTCTTCTTTTCTTTTATTTTGCTTCATTTAATCATATAATTATTTTGGGAAGCACATTGAAGCTGAAAGGTACACATTAATATTTAACAGCTATGCCAGGGCACAGAATGTCCATACAATTAACCATTAGTTGATGTTATTGATTTGTATGGTCACTATTTACAGCAGCATAAAAGCACTGAAAGAATTACAATAATGAAAAGCAGCAGCAACAAAGCCAAATTGTTCTCTTAAAAATTCAAGTGGTGCTTGAATAGCTATTATGAACTATAAAAGCAAATTTTAAACATCAAATACAAAACAAACTCATCAGGTAAGAATTAAGATACCTCATGAACAGCGTCCCCCGCTTTCCTCAGACATCATTCCCTTAAGACTCCTGGCTAACCAAATGGCTGTCTCCCTTGGGGACACTTTATCTTTGCCAAAAGGCTTTAGAACAACTTGAAGTTCCTCCAATCTATTTTGCTGCAGCAACTCTGCAGACAATTCCAAGAGCTCTTCAAGTGCCTCTGCTCTCTGCCTGAATGATTTCATATCCAATGTTTCCTTTGCCGGCGGTTTGTCTTCAGTTGTAGGAGTGTTACATTTACTGACCTCAGCTGAATCAGATTCTGAAACTAAAGAAACAGGGTTACTCACATCTTGTTCCTTAAGACCAGGATGATCAGAAATGCTTGATTTCAAGCTCGCAGCATCGGAGAAACTTGAAGATTTAAGGGTAGGTGGGGTGATGGTGTTTCTTGTTTCCAGCTGATCAGAAATATTAGATTTCAAGCTTGCAGCTTCAGAGCAACTTGAAGATTTAAGGGTCAAAGGAGAGCTTATGTTTCTCATTTCAATGTCATCCCTCAAACCATTGATAAACTTGCCAACATCCACATTTTGAACTCCCATCTCCACAGATTCTTTTACCGGCTGCTCACTCCCAACGCGGTAACTACTATGGCGTATAACATGGATGACATCATCAAAGGCTGGAGGTAGATGACCAGTATCTGTTCCTTTCTCTTGCAAAACTTTCTGGCTCGATATCTTATTCGTGGTAATCAGAGGAGCGGTTTCAGCCATCAATGACAGTCGCTCCTTCACTGTGAATTTGTCATCACCAGTGGATGTACATATAAGTTTTGGCTGGCTAACTATATCAGGCCTATTGTTGAGTTTGTTTATTGGACCAACTTCTTCACAAACAGACTTTTCTTCAGAAACTGGGGGTGGATGTTTGAGAGACTTGGTTAAAGCAATTTCCTTAGAAATATCTTGAAGATCTTTGATTTCTTCGGCGGCTTCAGCAGGGGTGTCAATAGATCTATTATCACACCTGGAGGCAGCAGATATAGTTGTCTGATTTCTGGGAAGTCTATCTTCCGAAGCAAACATTTCCTTAGAATCATCAACAGGGTGATTAAGAGTTAAATTGGAACTCACATTCTCATTACTACTAATAGTATTCTGAAAATTCAGGGTGACTTCACAGGTTTCCTCAGACACTTCTTCAACCATCCTACAATGTGAACATGTCATAGGCGGGCTGCTGTCTGGACATGATTCCACGCCTACCATGTGGTTTACATTCTCATGATCAGGAAGCATCAGTTCTCTCATGTCAATAAAAGTTGTTGCATCATCAGCAAGTTCACATCCTTGAATAGAAACTGAAGATGAGGCAGAATTACTGCTGTCTGTTTGCATTCCTCTTGAATTTCTTTCAGAAGCCTTCTGAGGTTCTCTAGTAATCTGTCTAGAAATATGTGGTACATTGCCATTGATCAACCTACAATGGCTCATCTCAGCCTCCTGGCCTGTATTGCTTGGACTTAGCTTCCCAGTATCGTTTGCTGCATTTGGAACATCAAACCCTGCCAGCCTCATTCGTCCTGAAAATGAAGGTCGTCTAAGTAAGCTTGGGGGAGTTCTTTGCCTTGGCCTTGGAGGAACTCCATCTCCTTCTACTTGTTTGATAAGAGCAGATGGTGGATACAAATCATGTTTGGGTTTAACTTTTGGTGAGGATTCTGTCATCAGTAACTGCTAGCACATAGAAATAAACATATTTTAATGTTATGAGGATATCTTTAAAAATAGCTGGCACTTTGATAATTTCAAAAGGTAATGTACCTGGTGCTTTGAATGATTTGATCCTTGTATTCGTTTTGCAGAATCCGGGGTTGCCTTTGCAAGTGGAACAGTTGGTGACTCTAAATTAGGCTTTAAACTAGGAGCAATGAAAGTGGGTTTAGGCAATTTAGATGATGTGTCTGCATTTATTTTCTGTGTCGATACCGCACCGGCCTTTACACGATTGCCTCTCATTGGAGAAGTTGCTTCTCTAACTTTTCCCTCTTTCAATGCCATCATTATATTTCTGATTGTTTTTGGCTGCTTAGATTCAACATTAGAACACTGTTCATTATGAGATGATTTTATCACCTCTTGCTCAATTGTTTTGGCATTGGTCTTACTGGAGCCATTTTCTTCCTCACTAATCAGAAGATGCTCTGAACTATCATCATCAACTGATGCAAGATCCGTCTCCGTGGCTTTGCTATGGCACTTTGGCACTGCTGTTGCAATGTTTCTCTCATGTGACATCAAACTATCTTTGTCACCACTTGAACCATTACTGTTCTGACTTTCAGCCATATTTTTCTTAGGATCATTGACAGCAGAAATTGGTTTTTCAGGAGAAAAGGCTGTTGGAGGAGTGAAAGATGGACGATATTGATCAACATAAGGTTGCAAATAAGGGTGCTTCAAAACCTCAGATGCCTTGTAAAAAGTTATACAAGTGAGCTTGTTTAGGAAAAATGATAATAGTAAACCATTTCCAAATTGGAAATAAATTTATTCTCAAGAGATGCTTACTGTTGGTCGATGCTCAGGACTTTTTCTCAGCATGCCCTTTATTAGTGTTTTCCTGGAGGTACAGTAATCAACAACGTAAGATTTCCAGCAAAAAGAGGAAAAAAGAAAATTGAACTAGCAAGTTAACAGATCTTTCTCATCCACTGATACAAAGAGAGCTTATCCTAATTCCAATGCAAGTCTTCAGATATCCCTAACATTGATCTATTATTTGGTCCTTTCTATATGAATGGCAGAAACATTTTAAGATACATGGTTTCATGTGCATTGTTTTTAAGTGGCTTAGATAGCTCTACAGTTCAAATGAAAATTATCAAAAATCAATGTCAAAATTGTAGTTGCCCAACAAAATGTGTGTCAAGGTTTTAAGTGCATCTGCTGCAAACTAGCAACTATATCTTACTGTCATAAGCCTGGCTTCATCAAGAAGGGTAATAACAAAGGAATCTTAATCATAAAAAGAAGATAGAAACTTACAAGGAAGGGGAATAACATGGAGGCAAAGGGCCAATAGAGGAACGATTTATCTTGCTTATCAATCCTGCCATATCCTGAAACATAATTTACCATGCCATTGTTAAACACACCCAAGAAATAACACATGGTGTGATACCATATGTTTCCTGTAGTGCTAAAACGTATTTGCTTACTTTAATGCATAAATAAGATATTATGTTCTTATTTAACATGACAACATTAATTAAACGAATTCACTAAGATTAGAGCCTACCTAGAGCAGTTACAAAGTAAAAAGGTCAGAAGAAATCTTACAAAAGCTTTAAAAGCAGGGCGACGAGCAGCCATCTCGTATACACAGCAGCCTAAACCACAAAAATTCATTTCAGTTGCAGCAAAATTAAATCTGCAAGTATCAGATGCTTGCCAATAAAATATATACCTAGTGACCAAATGTCTGACTTGAATCCATACGGAATATCTGCAAGCAGTTCAGGACACATGTAATTGGGAGTTCCTACTACCTGCATAGAAACATTTACAGCAATTATTAATTCAAACATCTAGTAACAATGTATTTGTAAATAAATGAAAAACTAATCATATGGATTCAGAAAATGCTAGCTATGTCATATTATCAAACCTCTAGAAGTTGAACATCATTAACATCTGAATTTTATCCAAACAAAAAATGACAAATAATAAACAAGTTTATAAAAGCATAGTCTCCCAGAAGAAGAAAAATCTAGTATTGTTATCAATAAGAGCAATAACACTTGGTCTAACCTATCTAATTTCAAGCAACAAAGCAAATTCAATCCACTCAAACAAATAGTTTGGACTTAAAGAAGGCAAAGGAGAAAGCAACAAGTTCCTTGTTTCACACATACCGAAGAAGCCAAATCATCCTCTTTTAGTGTCTTAGCAAGCCCAAAATCCCCTATATGCCAGAAAAATACAGACAAATTTAGGATGAAATATCAAAAGTCTATCTCCAATGCAATAAAAAATGGAAGTTGAACTCACCCAGGCGAACATCCTGATCCTTGGTAAGAAAGATGTTGGAACACTGCCAGCAGAGTCAAAAAAATTAGACTTAATATATTTCAAATAGAAGACAAGAAGCGTAGGCCATATAGTTTGTTTCATGAGTATACCTTTAGGTCACGATGTAAAACATAATTTGAATGAAGGTATTCTACTGCCAACAGTAATTGAGTGAACCATTTGCAGAGTTTCTGAACAATTTCAACAACTTCCAATGTAAGCCCTTACATAATTTAAACATTAACTCAAGATGTTGGAAAACAACACACATAAACAGACACACGCGCCCATGGGACAAGAATCCATACCTCCTCAGGAAAGTAAGCACCATTTGATTTTTTCATCAATTCAGCCCTGTGACAGATTTGAGGAGAAATTGAAAACAAGTATTTTTAAATAAATGAAGGCAAAACAAGTATAACAAACTTTGAGAAATTGGGCATATGAAATTGATAAACTTTTACTGTTTTACATGACACTGCAAGTTCATAGGTATTATATTATCAGAGACTCACATGTCTCCACCTTCACAGTATCCGGTGACAATGCAGACATAGCAACCCTACAAAACAAGTAGAATGTGCTTAGCTGAAAAGAAAACAGTCATAATCACTAATTTTCAGCTTAGAACACGGAGATTGCAAAAATTGAAACTATCAACAATTTGTTGAAAGAAAAATAAGAATATGATTACATCATACAAAAACTTAGAAGGGTCTCTCACTCACTTTCTCAACCCATGCCTCCTTGAATTCCACAATGTAAGGATGCTGGATTCGGGCAATAAGAGCCATCTAGCATATTCAACAAGCAACAAAGGTTAAATCTCCTCCACAAACAAAAGCAGATTCCAAGTAGATGAAGCAAATCAACAAGGTATACCCCAAAAAAAGAAGAGAAAAGGGGAAAAAAAAAAAACTCACCTCTTGATGAGCAGATCTCCTGCATCGTTCAGTTTGCCTGGCAAGCCTTATTTTTTTCAACACGTATCTGCAACCCATGAAAAAGAAGCTTCAATCATCAAATCTCTGAACCTACTCATAAATTAATTTGGCATGAATAGACAAAGATAACCCCATCAATGAAACACAACAAATGTTGATTATTACTTCTTCTTCTCGGCCTTGTGATGAACAAGAATAGCAGCTCCAAAAGCTCCTCTACCGATCTGCTCCATGATCTCATATTGATCCATTCGAGATTCCATTGCCCTGAATCCACCAATACACACACAATTCCTCAAACCCAAAAAAAGAACACCAACAAAACCCAATTGCTAGCAACCAATCTCAATCCATTTTCCACTTTTCTCACTTCTCAAAATCCTCAATTTTCCACCCAGTGTTGCAATAAGCTTGTTCTACATTGCTTCTACAATAGATTAGAATCATTTGCTCCATTCAACTATACCATGATAACAACAATGGGCAATAATAGCATACCCTTGATGATTTTTTGGAAGAATTACAACGAAGAAGATTGAAGATTCAATCTTTGATGTCAAGCCAAAGAACAAAACAAGGCCCAACACACACACACTCTCTCTCTCTCTAACTATAACTATGTCACAGTTGAATTGAATGAAGAGTTTAGAGAGAGAAAGAGAGAAGAAGAAGAGGGGGGCTTATGGGTGTGCTTGGTTATTCGCCGACAGTCACAGCTGGTCTACCTGGTTCCGGGCTTTCAATTTTTGGTTGTTTATTTCATTTTCTTGTTTTTTTTTATTTTTATAATTTAGTATTTTTTTTTTTCCAGTTTGCATCTTCTTCTTCCTTCATAATAATTCAGTGTTCGTTGGTGATATGAAGGGTGTCAACTTCGTGGGAGAAAAACTATCAGTTATCTATTGCCATAACAAGGAACATTTCAATTATCACCAACAGTTTGCGGTTTGAATTTCTTATGTCTCTACCTTAATTAGTATTGGAAAATCAATAAGCTAACAATATAATTTTGGAAAACAGAGGTGCTGCTGTCAAAAAAAAAAAACTATTAACTTATTTTAATTCTTGGACGAATCATATAAAATTATTTATTTTAACAACGAGCACTTTTGATCCCTTAATTTACAAAAAAATGCGACACTTTCGTTCTCTAACTATTTTTTTCATTTACGTCCCTTAAGTTACGAAAATATGTCACGTTCGTCTCTTAAGTTACGAAAGTTATGTCAAATTCGTCTATTCCGTCTGTAATTTTTTTAAACAATAATGTCAAAATCATGCTCCTATTAGAGTTCTTATTAATGAAGTAACATGATAAAAGGTAATGGAGCAAAAAAAAAAGAGTTTCAACGACCTATACACACAAAATAAAGGGATTAGAGACAGAAGGGATAAAATCGGCATATTTTTATAACTTAAGGAACCAAAATAAAAAATATAATAGTTAAGGGACTAAAATGAAAACTAAAATAAAGTTAAGTGATCAAAAGTGCAATTTAACATTTTTTTTTTTACATGAAAATAAGTTAATAGTTAATAGCCAAAATTACTTCAAATTATCTATCTTAATTTAATGTCGCACATCGGTCCTTTATTTTTATTTTTTTTGTCAAATTAATCTCTTAAATATTAAAACATTAATGTACAGTTGGACTTTTAGTCGTAATAACCCTTGAGAAATTAGCGATCAAGACCAATAATTGGTATACATATTAAAACAAACTCTTTGCACGTATGAAAACACAAATAAAGTTTTTGAAAAATGACTAAAAGTGTTAACGGTGTGGATGGAAAATAACCAAAAGTGTTAACGTTTTAATATTTAAGAAATTAACTTGACACAAAAAAATAAAAAATCAAAGCAGAACTTTAAATTAAAATAAAAAATCTTCAAAATAATCTTGTCTAGTTAATATTATTCTTGTTATTTTTTTTACTGAATATTCTTGTTATATATTTAGTATCGTGATAGGGTGATCTTTTGCCCTTTTCCTAATTTGGCCGAAGGTAAGTTATGTTAACGAGTCTAATATTTAAAAACCATGCGTACTAAATACCCTTTTGTTACTTTTTATAAACATTTTTTATAAAAAATTTGTTAACTAATTATAAGTCATTTTTCAAATTACAAGATATATTAATTATTTTTTTTCAAAAGTACTCCTAATTAATTGCATAGTATTTAAAAATCCAAGAGATGCATTAATTAATTAAAAGTATGATTGAAGGATAAATTTGGAAAAACATACACATTATAGATAATTTAATTATGCTAACTAATTTTCTTAATATATTTTTTTTTGTCTAAAGGAGCTTATAAAAAGTAATGGAGGGAGAATAATGCATTTAAAAGAAGTTAGGCAAAACTTTGTCAAGCTCCAAAACACGTGGGTAAAAAAGCTGTTAATTGAACACAAAACTGGACACAAATACCATATGTCCGTACTGTACGGACGTGTCGGTACATGTACGGACCCTCCCTTTTTATTTTTAAAAAAAAATTAAAAATATTTTTTAAGAAAATATTACAGATTTTTTTATCTAGTTAATCATGTTCACATATCTGGTTAATGTTATTCATTATCTGGTTAATGTCAAGTCCTGAAACTTTTGGACATCCCATTTTCTTATATGGTTAATCACGTTCAAATATCTGGTTAATACTATTCATTATCTGGTTAATGTCAAATCCTGAACATTTTGGACATTTTATTTTCTTATCTGGTTAATCAAGTTCACATATCTAGTTAATACAATTCATTATCTGGTTAATGTCAAATATTTTTTAACCAATTAAAAAAAATCTAAAAAAATTAACAACAAAAAAATATCCATACGGATACCGTACGGACATACGGTGTCCCATACAGTGTCCATACGATCTGTGTTTAAAAAACATTTTTCAAATAAGTACAACGTACAGGGTCGGTTTTTTACTTTTTAAGATTGTGTTTTTGTAATCACTTCAATTCAATTTTTGAGTTAAAGAAAATCACTTAAGGCTTGAAACATTAGTTTTTATATGGTTATGTTTTAAGAGGTGTATTTAATAAAAATAAAATTTAGGAGGATAAAGACATGAATATCATCGAACATAAATTGGTAATAAAGATTATCGCTTTACAGCTCTAATCTTTATTGAAAAGTGAATAGGTTACTATTTTTCTTTATGGAACAAGATAGGCTAGCAACTATTCAACCTAGGAAAAAATTTGGGATAGTGAAAAAAATAAGGGTTAATAGCACTTTTGGCCCTTGTAATTTGAGTAAAATTTAGTTTTAGTCTCAGTAAAAAATTTTGTTTTGATTTAGTCCCTATAATTTAAGATTCTTTTACTTTTAGTCTCTGCCGTCAAATTTCTATTAAATTACAGGGACTAAAAGTGGAAGAATATTAAAATTACAAGGACAAAAAGTGAAAGAAAAACTCAACGTTTTTAATAGAGATTTGACGGCAAGGACTAAAAGTGGAAGAATCTTAAATTATAGGGACTAAATTGAAACAAAAAATTTTACAGAGATTAAAACCAAATTTTGCTCAAATTACCAGGATCAAAAGGGGTATTAACCCAAAAAATAATTATGTTGTGTTACATTTAATTTTGACAAAAGGACAGACGAAAGAAAACAAAGAAAAAAAACTACTCATAAAAGATCAAACTTGACATAAACGTAAAAATATAAAAATAGTTTGACATAAACATAATTTTCGGTTACTTTTCTTTCCAATCAAATGAAAAAAAAATACTTTTATCTAAACAATATAGATAAAGTCATGGTTCTTTTTATTTTTTTCAGTCGTATTCTTTTCCACATCCAAACAAAGCAAAATGCCATTTGTTTAATTTGCTATAAATATTTAACTATTAATACTATCTCTCTCAAGTCATTTTTATAAGAAATAAATAGGGATATTTTTTTCCTAATTATAACTTTGACTTGTTTTCAGATGTATTAACCATTAATTTTTTATACCTTTAATTACTCCTTCCGGACTCAATTATAAGAAAAAATATTCATGTTTGATGGTCTACAATATAAACAAATATAACCTATTTATTTTTCCGATAACCTCATTTATATAGAAAATTAAATGAAGGGAAATAGTATTTTGGGAAATGCAATTTTTTTTTTATTACATCAAAAAAATTAAATGAAATTAAATAACCTAATTAGCGTGAATTTAGTTATTTTTTCTTATATTTGAGTCCGGAGGGAGTATTTTATCATATATATTGATGAGACACCCATCTATTCCTCATGCTAGTTTTTTGCTTGAGAGACATCAAATGACACAATATTCAACCATTTAATACTATGAGTATTTTTTGAATAAAATTTAATAAATCATTTTAAATATTTCCTTGGTCTTGATGAAGTGGTTATTTGTTTCTTATAAAAAGGACCTGGGGTAGTATTAACTATAAGATGATTGTTTAAGGAAGTCTCGACATGGCTCATGGTAAACAAGGAAGAAAGTACAAAATACAATGACGTTATTTTATACAATAAAATGTATACAGTCTCTTATACTTAACAAAGATTTACATAGTGTTTGGTTGGAGGAGGGTATGAGAGAATTATTTTAAACATTAGCTGTTTGGTTCAATTTTTTAAAAGGGGAGAAAGAGAAGTAAATTCTCTTTTAACTCAAATTTTACTTCCCTCCAAAATTGAAGGGATTTGAAGGGTTGAGAAATATAGGTTTATAATATTTTAAAGATATTGACAAAAATATACTTATATAAAATATAACATAAAAAATTACAAGTGTATAAAATGGCATGCTTTTTTAAAGGTGTGAGCCTTATCTTGGATGGCATTGCTCGATACATTGTCAACTAAACATACTCTATTCAGGAGACATGTGTTATCTGACTTCCAGGAAATTTTTTGTGCTTTTTGTAAAAGTCAGCAGGAGAACTCTGATCATTAATTTGTTTTTTCGGTTTCATTACAGGTATGGTCTTCTTTATATGCTTGGTCTATATTTAATGTGGTTTTATCTTTCTCTCGTTATAAGCATTTAATTTTTTCAACATGGTGGATTGGTAAGAGGTAAAAGAGAAAGAAATCTTGGTATATTTTATGGAAAATTGTATATGGTTGTTGCATAATAATATTCTTTTCCAAGAAAGTTCTTTTGATATATGTATTTGTTGGATAATGTTAAGATCCGCTCTTGGACTTGGTTCAAAGCAAATGTAGGGGTATCATTTCTGTCTTTTTCAGAATGGTACGTATATGAATCCAGTGGCATGTATGTATCGTTAATATATTATCTTTAGACTTTTGATTTGTTTGTAAAAGGGTTAGCTATATGTACTCTATTTTTATAAAAAAAATTTTGCTTATAAAAAAAATCCCTCCCCCTCAACCAAACAAAAAGAGGGTTATGTTTCCTCCCCTCCCCGTCACAACAAATTTATCTTCTCTCTCTGAATCCTCATGCCTTTTCACCGACCGGTGCCGGCAAGGATGACTGTTCCGATCAAGGAGGTCGACAGGGAAGTTCTTGTGTAGCATTAGAGTTCTGTCGGAGTTGAAGGGTGAGGATGTGTGCCCCAAGTTTTGGTTCTTGCATCAGGGGAAATGGACCATGGGTTTTTTTGGGAACTTTGCATTTTCTTGTATGGAGAATATTTATATGAAGGTGGATAGTTCTGCGACAATGTAAACGGTATCGGCTGTGAAGACAACGACAATGATGGTCGTGGCGGCGAGAAAGCATGCCAGAGAACAAGATCGTAATCGCCCCACCCTATTGTAGGAATTAATTCGGATTAGTGTTTAGTTAATTTTTTTAACTGCTGTAATTGGGCTAGTAAGTCCCATATTCATCAATAAAACTCGTCTATTTTGATTATTGAATTGTGGGTTCTATCATTTAAGTGTCGAACCCCTCGGCTGCGATCGCCATTGTCTCTTCTCCCATCTTCTCTGTTTGGCGATATTTCACCCACAGAAGAATTAGAGTTTGGATTGGGCTGACCCGTTTGTGGGTGAGAGACAATAGCTGACCCAGAATTATGTTTTGTTGGGCATGGGTTAAAACTTAGCCCACCTTTGCCATGCGGGTTATAACTCGACCCGCAGTTCCCTTTTCCACCTGACCCATGATCCACTTCCTTGTCTCCTCTCCATGCCCTATTTGCTCCACCGCCTCTGTACGCAAGAGACCCACGAAGTTCTGTCTCAACATCTCTTGCAATTTTCATGGCTTGGATACGATGTCGCACCACCTAAGATGCTCCTACCAATGATAGAACCCACAATTCAATAATCAAAATAGATGAGTTTTATTGATGAATATGGAACTTATTAGCCCAATTACAGCAGCAATAGAAAATAAACCAGAGTCGGAGACTCCTAACCAGAGCAAGATGCTCCTACCAGAGAGTAAGGTACTCTCCTGATAACCCTAATATTCAAACAAGACTCAATCTTATTTCTCCTAGTAGTAGTGTCATTCATTCAATAAATAATAGTTTTTACATTTTTCCTCTATGTGTGTTTCCATTCCTTTGTTTATTTTTCCTATGCGAGTGTGTGCATTCTTGCACTAACACCCATCACCACCGATTCCACGACCTCATTGGAAGTGTCGTCGTCAATGCCAACACCAAAAATGCTATTGTTTCATTACATACACCTTTGCAGCAGAGCAACGCCTCTTTGTTCAGTTCACGAGACCTTTCATCATTTTTCTCTCCATTACCAAGATCCCAACTTAAACGTCGAAACTAAATCAAATTTGCAGCATCGACCTCTGGTCTTGAATGGTACTCCCTCTGGTTTCAAATATAAGCAAATGTCAAAATATATTTGGACTAAATTTAGATCAAATACATTTTGACTTTTACTTATATTTAAGATCGGAGAAAGTAGCGCAATTCAAATGAAGACAAAAAACCATCAAAAACGAGGATGAGAGAGGATTTGAGGTGTTGGAGAAAAAATTTGATATGTAAAGTCTACACGATATCAGGTGAAAATCAATGATCCAACAGTGTAAAAAAAGGTGCGGTATGCGCACCACCTAAGTCACTCGTGCATATTATACATTGCGGCCCTCTCCTACTCTCTGGCTAGGTTAACATGAACTTTTTTTTTTTTTTACACAAGGTTAACATGAACTATTGATGACCCAAAACCCACTATCTTAAAAATGGAGAAAGGAAAAGTACACCAAAGTTCTAGGCAAACCTTTTATCGTGGAAATGATATTTTTACTCAGTTATTGACAAACACTGTGTAGAATTGGATAATGGAATTAAGGGGAGTTGCCCATATTGGGCCACCACCACGGCACCGCCATTTACACGGAGTTCAATGAGTTGACAACGAAAAACAAATGATCAGTGTATGATATACGAATAGTTGAATACGAACAAACACCAGCAAACAGTTGCATATACTCCCTCCGTTACCTGTATAAACAAAAATACTTAAACTCACGTTTATTAAGAAAATTAATTAATTATAATTAAATTTTTTAATTTTATAAAATATATATATTTTTTAAACTACCATTAATGATAATTATTTGTTGAATAGGATCGTTAAAAAATAAATTTTAAATTAATTAAAAACAATTGTGAAAACTAAATATTAGATAAAATGATATTAATTAATTTTTGCTTAGACAACAAAAATTTGCTTATTTTTTGTTTATGTTAGGCAACTGAGGGAGTATTTGAATAAGAGTGCAACCTATGTCTTGGTTTCGGTGCTCGGTCTCACTAGTATCACCACGTGCTGGTTCCTCCTCCACGTTGAGCGCTAACGGATAAGCACATGCTCATTCATGTCATCAGCATTACAACATATGCAGTTAGCGGGGCAACGACGCAGACACCTGAGGAAGGGAGGCTCTGGCAGTGGCTCATCATTTCCCCATTATCTTGCGTAAACCAATTAAATTTAGGGCCACAGCCCCTTGTCCAATTAGGACCACTTGGCTTGGTATGAAGGAAGGATCGATGAAAAAGTGAGAAAAAGAGAGAAAAATGAATCAATTTTATATGTCATTTAAAATTTATATACAGTATCATTTAAAATTGAAAGAAATAAAAAGGTAAGAATGAAAATTAAGAAAAAGTGAAAAAAATTCAATTTTATATATCATTTAAATTGAAAGAAATAAATATTGGAATTTTATATTCCAATAATTAATATGTGCTGATATCATTAATAATTATATTAGCTATTTATCATAAAGGAGCTATATTTTATGTGATCATATAAAGTTAAAATAAGGTAAGCTCATTGGACTCCTAATTTAATTGATATGGACCGTATATGAGTAGATGTAAGTGTGGTAGATAAGGGGATAATGCACTGTTAGGTTTAACACACTATAAAGAAGGCTTGGTCCCCTAATACAATCAATCACCGTCAACCATTCTCTTCTCCCCATATGAAAAGAACCTAAAGTCTCGTGAGAGAGCTCAAGAAGATTCGGTTGTTCGTTGTTATGGATTCAGTTGCTCGTTGGTTGTTCGTGATCATTCCTTTGGTATTCCGCTTTAGGTGATTGATTGCTATGGATCCAGGTATTCTTCTAATCCTTGATAATCCAACATGTCGTAGATCCTAAGGATAGAGAACATGTTGTTCTTATTGAGCATGCTTGTATGTCTTTATAGCTTCCGCCTAAGGTTTTTTTTCTTCTATGAGATTTTAGCATGTTTATTCTTGTTGTTGTTATTAATAATGAATTAATTCCACCAAGTGGTATCAGAGCGGTCTTCTATGTTGGTTTATTAGGATTGATTTATGATGCGGTTTTACTCTTGAATGAGTTTTATGTTATTTCTCAATTTTGCGTGAACTCAAAATTACAGAATTTATGGCTTTTATTTTTGTATGCGGATCTTTCAAAATACTGAAAAAAAAAAGTTGTGTACCTTTCGGATTTCGGTAATTGATCGAAATTGAATATAAATTTGCACAATAAAGTTTTTTTTTGTCTCTCGGTGTGAAAGATTTTTTGGAAGAGAGTTTTGTTTTGATTTGAATATTATTTAATATTCATGAATGATTGTTGGCAATTTTTTAATGATTAGAAATTTGGAATTTGCAATCAAGTGTTGTACGTAAAAAGTTGTTTTTTTTTGCCTTCCTTGATAATTCCGTATACAAAGGTCAATAATTATAGCTTTTGACTTATTTCTTTTTCAAAGGCCACGATGTTAATTGCTTTCAATTTAGTTTGATTTCAAATATTATCATAAATTATGATATGACTTCATATTATTTGAAATTGAAAATATGGATTTGATTGAGAATTGTTCAGCGTTGTGCGTTAATTTCTAAATCAAAAGATTTCAATTTTTTGTTGAAATTATCGTAATCGAGTTTTTGGAGGGCAATTGATTTCATATATTTGAAATTGAAATTGATTTTTGGAAATCTTGTACATGAAATTTTTTTTGAAATAAGGAAAATAAAGATTTGGTTTTTTTTTTATATTGCATAAAAAGGAAACCAAGAAAGTTTTGTCATTTTCTGATTTGTTTTGGGAATTATTAAAGTTATGATTCTATATGTTTGATTTGGACAAAATATTTGAGCGAGATATTATATGTGATTTGTGCCATAAGAATTTCACGATTTTTTGGCATTTGCATTAAGTTCATTTGCAGTGAATCTTCAATTATATTTTATATATATATATATTGTTGATTTTGACCATCGTGAAAGAAGGCATACAAATCTTTGGTTGAATATCTCTTTATTGTGATAATAAGATTTGATTGTCTTTGATTATTACATATTTCATGTTTTTGTCTATATTAAGAATAAATCAAATAAAATTATTACCGTAATATTATTTTAAGATTTGGATTTTGAATTTAATAATAATTAATGAAATATTATTATAATTCAAATTTGAGGTGTATAGTTATGGCCTTAGAATTTTTGGGTGTTGTTTATTTATTTTAAATACGACTTGCATGTCGTGATTTAATTCAAATACGACCTGCGTGTCGTGACTTTCTCTTTATTTTAGTTTATTTTATTTTTTTAAAATATTATAAATGATTAAAAAAAAAAGACGAAAGAGAGGACAACACCATATGGACGCCGGTTTGGAGCGACTGGCTTTTGGGTTAAAGAATTGTAATAAATAGTTATTTATTTCTTTTCTGTTTAGGAGGCCATAACCATACCACGATAACTCTTATGAATTATGCATGTGATGTATGAAGTGTATGCATGTATGCTTGTATGCTATTTATGTTTTGCATGTTAAACGTCGCAGTTAGAACTTCACCTCCCAATTTCTGGGCAATGAAGGGCACCACTCAGCAGTGGTGTCGATTTCAGCAGGCCACTGGGCGGTGGTCTCGATTCGTCATCTTGTCGTATTTGAGCCATCGAGCGGCCAACAACACCACTAGGAAGTGATGTGTGAGATACTTCTCTCGCTTTATGACTGCTAAGTGGTCTTTTTGACTGATGTGTGGTGTTGTAAACATACAGTTATAGATATTCCTACACCTAATTGTTGAATTTATGTAAACTAAGGCCCTCCCATTTTTTAATTAATAATTGTCTAGTATCTTTAATTGGGTTGATTGAAACAACATGTTGCCAAAGTAACCTCTGTTGCGTAAATTAGTTCAATTAAATTTACAAAAGATGTAGTGTGGAGTTATTCATGCGAGTTGTTGTCGGCCCAAAGGAAGGCGTAACTTGGCCGCATAATTCCTTACCTGCGATGATAAATGTGTGGTGACTATAAAGACAATTTATCCATGTGAGCAATTGAGGTGTCCAAAGGCAACCATTGCTTGACAGAACTTATCACCAATGTTTGATCGTTGCGTTGAGAGTACTGCTTGCAGTTAGTCTTTACAATCCAAAGATTGGGGATTAATGGTGCGCTTGGTATCTTGTTTGGGTCTTTAATTTACAAATAAAGAATAACTGAACATGTCTTATTAATTATTTTAATTTGACGTGACAATTGATGTTGTGTGGGTACGTGTCCATGCGAATATTAATCGGCCCAAAGGAAGGTTAATATTTGGCCGAATTGCATTCACACCTGTAATGATAAATCTGTGGCGATTATAAGGATAATTTCTCCATGTGAGCAATGAGATGTCCAAAGACAACCATTGTTTGACAGGACTTATCGACAGTGTTTGATCATTACAACAAAATACCAATATGAATTAATATCATAGTCCAAAGACTTGGTATTAATGTTGCATTGGATATTTTCATAAGTATATTTTAGTACTTTTGTTCTCTTCTTGAACTACAATAGTTTGTGTATCTACTGTTTTGAGTTCAATTTAATCCTTAAAAGTTTAGAGTTTTTGGATTAAAAACAGAATATTAAATAAAGTTTTGGATCTAGACCTAGCATAAGAATGGAGAAACCCACTTTCTCTCGCTCAATTCGGTATCTATGAAGTGAGAATCAAGTATGAGAAGTAGGACTGCTCCGGCCGCATAAGTTTAATGGTCATAAAGTACAATATTTCAGAGACCTTTAGGAGTGTTATTTTCGATGACATAATTTATGTCGTAAATTTCCTTGCTGAAATTAAAAGTGCTTGCAAAAGGCAATGATGCGAAAATAAGCACTCGTTGGAGAGCTTAATTTTCATTAAGTATGAAAGTAAAGGGAATATGAGGAGCACATTATAAAAAAATTCAAATCTTGTATTCAAACTTAAGGCGTTAAAACTTGAGTAGTCTAACGACTTGCTCAAACATTTAGCATTTGTATTCTTTCTTGCACAATTAGATCAGATTAAATCAGTCTATAACTGTCAAAGGAGGAAATAATCTTTAATAAGATTATTTCATAAGGTGTGCAAGAAAATAAATGGTGAAGCAAGAGAAAAATAAAATAGTGCTCATTTGGCAAATACCCTAAAGGATAATGGCAAATAAAGAAAACTAAGGATGAAACTGTTAATGGTCTCTCTCAAAAGAAACAACTAAGGTTGTCTTAACTGACAAAGGCCAAGTGACGCTGAAAAATGCATCCATATAGAAGTTGGCAAAGTCGGTGAAGATTGAGACTCTAGGCATTTTAGATTGTTGTTACTGACATATATTTGAAATTAAAAGACAATTTGGTTGAATCAATTTTTGGGATAAAGTTTGGTTTTTTTGTTTTCTCTTTGAACAAATTAAGATGATTTTGGGTTTATTTTTTTTAAACAATGGATTCAATTTGTCTTTTAAATTCAAATACTGTTGGAGTCAATTAAGCTATGACTTGTGACAATCTACAAAAGGTCTGAGAGGTATAAACTTTGGTCTCAAGTTAAAGAAATTTTTTGAGACGGGAACTGCATATATAGTTCTTTGATGATATTGAGTTTGGGGGAGAGATAAGGTTAGAGAACAAAATTGAGTGAGGAAGAAGCGGTTCTAATTATTGAACCAATTCATATAGTTGCTATTGGTGTAGCAAATTTGGATCCTCGTGAGGACATTATTGTTCTTCCTCCCAATCAAGTTAAGGAAATTATTCATGAAGATCAAACTCTCAACACCCTCAAGAACTAGTGCATTGGGAGCCATAAAGAAAGGGTTGACCGTAAAGAGTCATTCTATTTGGTTTTATTGAAAGACTCTTTTTCAGACAACCACATCGCTCATTGCTCATTATAACTTTGGAGCTACATAAGATTGATGTCAAGACTGTGTTTCTTAATGGCAACATTAATGAAACAAATGTATATGGTGAAACCAATATACTTTGTGTCAATAGACCCAAAGATGGTTTGCGAACTGATATAATCCACTCATTAGCTAAAGAAGTTGTCTCATTAGTGATACTGCAAAGTCTCATCTGGTAATTGTCTCATTTGGTCTCGAGATGAGGATTGTGGATGACTGTGGGTATTACAAGGTCAGTGGGAGTAAGTTTATATTACCGCTACTATATGTCGATGATATTTTATCTAGCCTGGTTGAGCGAAACCAAGAAATCTCTAACGAAAATTTAGAGATGAAGGATCTTGGGGACGTCTCTTTTGTATTTGGAATCCAAAATTCTGAGAGATCTCTCTTGGGGTATTCTGGGATTATCACAAAAGAGCTATATCAACAAAGTTTAAATAATCTCGACATGAAATATAGTAAACCAGGGGATACCACAGTTACTAAGGGAGACAATTTTAGTCTCAATTTTTGCCCGAAAGAAAATCTGGAAATTCAGGAAATACTGGGAGTTCCCTATGCTCTAGCTATGGGAAGTCTGATACATGATCTTATCTGTACACATCAGGAAACGACGTACATCGTGGGATCATGTGGCAGATACTTGAGCAATTCTAGTTTGAATTATTACAAAATGCAACCATAAGAATCATTAAGGAGAACAAAAGTCTATATATGCCCACATTCAGAGATATGAAAGATTAGAGATCATTAAGAACTCTGACTCTGATATTCAGGATGTTAATAATATAAACATCAAATTATGGAATATGACTGAAATATCTATGTCACTAGGTTGCATATGGTGAAAGGTATTAAAATACCACTTAAGTTACAGTGTGACAGATAAGTTAGTCGTATCATACTTCAACAACAATAAAGAATGATACAATGTCTATTGACATAAAGGTGTTCGTTGTTGAAATAATGAATTCAGGATAAAAGAATTTCTATAGAGCACATAGGGGCTAATTCCATGCTAGCTATCCACTGATTAAGGGCTTGACACCTAAGGTTTTTCATGAGCATGTTGCTTATATGGGTGTGTTGTCACTAAGGTTGCCTTAGCTTAGTGGGAGTCTTTATTTGTGTTCTATGTTTAAGATACAAATTTTATGTTATTTCGGATTTTCTGCAGAAATAAAGATTATATTTATGAATACATTATAAACATATTTGTATCTTGTGTGCAAAATTAATTTGCACATTAAGGATTTTTGTTTTGCAGAATTAAATTTTGTAAAATTGATCTCACCAAAGATTTAAGTAGGACCAGTTGGAAATAGGCATGATTGAGATCACATTCCATGTAATTTCCATGCTACTCATCCATATTGATCTATGTCATCAAGTGTGTTGATGTGGTGATCGTCGGGGTTTAGTCGCAATTTACAGAAGTGACATAAGCCGCGATGGTTTCATTATTGATACATGGGGTGGACCAGATTGTAAGGAGGAAGTCTAAAGATAAATAGCATTCAGGTATGCGCACTAAGGAATTCTGATATAATTATTATGATATATAGCCCAAGTGGGAGATTGTTGGAATTTTATATTCCAATAATTAATATGGGCTGATATCATTAATAATTATATTAGCTATTTATCATAAAGGAGCTATATTTTATGTGATCATATAAAGTTAAAATAAGGTAAGCTCATTGGACTCCTAATTTAATTGATATGGACCGTATATGAGTAGATGTAAGTGTGGCCCGATAAGGGGATAATGGGTACCCTGTTAGGTTTAACACACTATAAAGAAGGCTATGGTCCCCAATACACCGAATCACCGTCATCCATTCTCTTCTCCCCATATGAAAAGAACCTAAAGTCTCGTGAGAGAGCTCAAGAAGATTCGGTTGTTCGTTGTTATGGATTCAGTTGCTCGTTGGTTGTTCGTGATCATTCCTTTGGTATTCCGCTTCAGGTGATTGATTGTTATGGATCCAGGTATTCTTCTAATCCTTGATAATCCAACATGTTGTAGATCCTAAGGGTAGAGAACATGTTGTTCTTATTGAGCATGCTTGTATGTCTTTATAGCTTCCGCCTAAGGTTTTTTTTCTTCTATGAGATTTTAGCATGTTTATTCTTGTTGTTGTTATTAATAATGAATTAATTCCAACAATAAAAAGTAAGAAAAGTAATTTTTCTCTTGTTTGATTGAACGGAGAAGTGAAAAAAAAATTCTGCAGTATTTTACTTTGATAATACGAGAATGGTCAAATGGATTCCACATAATTTGACATGAGTTTCACATTATTTGTTTATTTTTATTATCGCATGATACTAATATAGTAATGACGGTCTAGATTTATAATCCCACCTCCCTCACCTCCCTTTTAAAAAAAATGACATATTTCTCTTATTTTAACCGGTGTAAAATCACTTTTCTCTATGCGCATGTGCTTCTTTTATTTTTCCTCTAATTAACGTGCAGAGGCTTAAATATATAGAATTTGGTCTCCGAACATAATTGAATGATATTTTCTTTTATATAACTTTGTTCGTTTTCTTCATTTTTTAGTAAAATAAAAACATATAACTTTTATCTTATATTATTATTATTATTATTATTATTATACTTTTGAGATACATTAATACACCAAAACAAAACTGATGTGTTCTGTTTTGTTTTATTCTAATCTATATATCAAACTCTACTTTAGATTCTTCATCGTCCATTCGATCTACTAATGTATTTTATGTACTGATAAAGAATTACTGTAATTCATGAAGAAAAAAACAGTATATGATTCGATTCATTCAAGAAGATGCATGTAATAATATTTATTTTATTTCAATGTAATTAAAATTACAATAAATAGATAAAAATCTAATTTTTAATAAATTGTCAGTGTAAAATGTTATACTATTATAATTTAATATATATACTTCATTCTACATGTTTAAAATCTCAAATTCATTAATGTTATAATAATACATTATTTAATCTTTTTATATTAATAATAGATCAAAACTAAATTCAACAACTATTTCACATAAATATTGTGACAATATTTTTAGCTTCAATAATTATTTAAGCAAGTATCAGAAATACGTTGGTCTAATATTTATATATTGGTACTCCCTCCGGTCTGAAATATAAGTAAAAAAAGTCTATTATTCATGGTCTAAATTAAAAACAAATGTTAACTATTTTTACTCTATTTAATAATGTTCCAAAAAATACCCTTAAATTTATTGAAATTATCTTTTCCAATAAAACTTTTTACTTTAAAGCAAGGAAACTTTAGGAAATAAAATTATATTTTTGATAACTTTAAGAATATTAAATGAGAATAACCAATTTTCTTAATAAGTGTGAAATAATTTTTTTTCTTATATTTCAGACCGGAGGGAGTACTACGTATTACTCCTTCCGTCCCTTGATGTAAGACCCTTTTGTAAAATTTTCTTGTCTATTAATTAAGACCCTTTTCAAAGACCAAGGTGCATTAATTTTTTTTTACAAAATTACCCCCTATACCAAGGTGCATTAATTCTATCTCTCTCTCAATAGTATTAGAAGATGAGAAGAGTAACTTAGGAAAAATAACACATATACAAATTTAATGCTAATAAGTAACAAAACTCACTTTCTTAAGGAGCGTGAAATGTTCAAAGTGATCCTATATTAAGGGACGGAGGGAGTATATTTTTTTACCTAATACTATTTTATTATTATCAAGGAACAAATTTCCATAAAAAACTTAAATGAATGAAAAGGACAGTTTAGAAAATGCAGTTATTTGTTTGATTACATCAAAAAAATTAAATAAAATTATGTGCGGATTGTGTGCCTTAAAATCAGTTTGGAAGTCATTGGAATGCATATGAGTGATTTTCAACAGGGTTGAATCTATTCACAGGCAATGTGAATCGAATCATGGAGTGTTCTAGGCGTTGCAGAAGATTTGGGTCTCTCTGTGAATCGAAATCAGCAGTGATGAATCGATTCACCACTTCAGTTCACGCGTATGAATCGAATTGTGTCTCTGGGAGTCGAATGCTTGAATCGATTCATAGAATGTGCTTGGGGCTTGTTTTTTAGTGACTTGAATCGATTCATGTCACATTTGAATCGATTTATATGCACAGTTTTTCACCTATAAGAAGTAGAACATGCAAAATACGATAGTGAGAAGTAGAACGCGATTGCAGAGCAATTTTGTGCGATTTTAGGGTTTGGGAAACACATTCTAAACACTTTGGGCTTAGGTTTTTCAATTTGTAAACCTTGAGGGTTTGTTCATGCGTGATTAAGAGATTATATTGTGTGAGGATCTTGATATTGTTCATCGTGAACAATAGAGGGGATTGGAGATCATTCAATTGTAATTTCATGGTGTAATAACTCATGAAGATAGTGGATATTGAGGGTTGTTCTCTCCCATAAATGTAGGTCATCTTTTTGGGACCGAATTGCGTCAACAATTGCAGTGTTATTTCTTCTACTCTCTCTTTGATTTGTTTGATTTGATTTAGGGCTTTTATTGCACATTGGTAGAATTTGTTCTTGGTTTGAATTCTTGGTTTGCTGGACTGTTTGGATTGATTGCTAATGTTTGTTTGTCCCAATTCTTGTTTGAACACTAACAAGTGGCGCCGTCTGTGGGAAACGAAACAAATCTTTCAATTGTGCACATGGGTACCAAATGGGACATCGAAAAAATATCGGGAAACAACGACCTCGGGTTGTGGAGAGTGAAGATGGAAACAATCTTGATTCAACAGAAATGTGTGGATGCCTTAAAGGGTGAGGCAAAGATGCCATCCACTTTGTCACAAACGGAAAAAGAGATGATAGATAAGACAAGAAGAGCTATTATCTTGTGCCTTGGCGATAAGGCGTCGAGGAAAGTTGCAAGGGAGAAAACGGCTGCGAAAATATGGGCCAAATTGGAATCGTCGTATAAGACCAAATCATTGGCTCATAGGTTATGCTTGAAACAACATCTCTATTCATTCAAAATGGTAGAGGCGAAACCTATTGTGGAGCAATTGACGGAATTCAACAAGATACTTGATGACTTGCAAAACATAGATGTGAAGCTCGATGGTGAGGATAAGGCTCTACTCTTATTGAATTCATTGTCTAAGTCATTTGAACACTTTAAGGATGCACTCATTTATGGGAAGGAGTCAACTATTACCTTGGAGGAGATGCAATCATCAATTAGGACCAAGGAGCTAACTAAGCTTCAAGACTTTAAGGTGGAAAATAGTGGTGAAGGCTTAAATGTGTCAAGGGGAAGAAGTGAGAGTAGGGGAAACAATAACAAAAGGAAGAAGCCTAGGTCAAAATCCAAGTCAAAGGGAAACAATAAGGTAAAGTACAAAAGCTTTAATTGTCACAAGACCGGTTATTTTAAGAAGGATTGCCCCGAGAAGGGGGCCAGGGTGATTCCGTGGAAGTAGCTATTGCTTCGGAGGATGGTTATGACAGTGCGGGGGCTCTAGTGGTTACGAATTTGGAAACGGAGAAGAATTGAGTCATAGACTTCGGATGTTCTTATCACATGTGTCCTAGGAAGGAATACTTTGAGACCTTGGAGCTTAAAGAAGGTGGATTCATTCGCCTTGGTAACAACAAAGCGTGTAAGGTGTAAGGTATAGGTTCCATTCGTCTAAAGATGTTTGACAACCGCGAATTCCTATTACAAGATGTGAGGTATGTTCCCGAACTCAAACGAAATCTTTTATATATAAGCATGTTTGATGGATTAGGCTATAGCATTAGAATTGAACATGGCATGATTAAGATTTCTAATGGTGCATTGATAATTGCTAAAGGAACTAAAAAGTGTGGTTTGTACATACTTGATAGTTCTACTATTATTGCACATGCATCAATAGCTAGTCAAACTCCGCATGATAAAACCAAGTTATGCCATTTAAGGTTAGGGCATATTAGTGAGAAAGGTTTAGTTGAACTAGCAAAACAAGGTTTGTTAGGTGGTGATAAATTGGATAAACTAGAGTTTTGTGACAATTGCATACTAGGCAAACAACATAGGGTTAAGTTTGGAAGTGGCATGCATAACTTTAGTAGACCCTTTGAATATGTGCACTCGGACCTTTGGGGTCCTCAAGAGTGCCAACTCATGGAGGGGGGTTCATATTTTCTCACCATGATTGATGATTTCTCTAGAAGAGTGTGGGTCCATATTTTGAAAAATAAAAGTGACACTTTCCAAAATTTTAAGGAATGACACACTCTTATAGAAAATCAAATGGGAAATAAACTAAAATTTTTAAGAACTGACAATGGCCTGGAGTTTGTTTCGGAGCAGTTTAATGAGTTTTGCATGAAACATGGAATTAAGAGGCATAGGATTATGGCAGGCACACTACAACAAAATGACCTAGCGGAACGCATGAACATAACCATCTTGGAGCGGGTTAGGTGTATGCTTTTGGGAGCTAGGTTACCTAAAAGTTTCTGGGGTGAAGCTGTAAGTACGTCAGCGTATTTGATTAACAGATGTCCATCAATGGCGTTAGACTTCAAGACACCGATGGAGGTTTGGAGTGGAAAACCGGCAGACTACTCCAATTTGAAGGTATTCGGGGCTTTGGCGTTTACTCATGTCATGCAGGACAAGCTTGAGGCTAAGGTTGTGAAGTGTGTCTTCATCGATTATTCGGAGGGTGTGAAGGGATACAAGCTGTGGAAGATGGAGCCTGGAGGATCAAAATTCATAATAAGCAGGGATGTCACAGGGATGTCACATTCGATGAAACCTGCATGGGGATGATGTGCAAAGACCTGGGGAATAGTAACTCATAAGCGGAGGTGGATAAAACTCAGTTTGAGGTGGAGCCTACCACTAGTGAGACCGGGGATGACAGGGAGGATAGTCCTCCACCATCAGGTTCTAGAGGAAAACAACAAACAGTGTATCCTGGCTATCAGTTGGCAAGAGATAGAGAAAGGAGGAAAACTGTAGCACCGAATAGATACGGGTATGCTGATCCTATTTGTTATGCTTTAAATGCGGCTGAAGAGGTTCAAGACTCGGAACCGAAGATATTAAAGGAAGCAATGGAGAGTAAAAAGAGTCAGAAGTGGTTACAAGCAGTGAATGAAGAAATGAGTTCATTGGAGAAGAACCAGACTTGGAAGCTTGTGAATCTACCTAAGAAGCAAAGGGTAGTTGGATGTAAGTGGATCTTCAAGAAGAAGGAATGCATTTTGGGGATTGAAGACCCAATGTATAAAGCAAGACTTGTGGCCAAGGGCTTTACACAGGTTGAAGAGATTGATTATAACGAGATCTTTTCACCTGTGGTGAAGCATTGTTCCATAAAGGTCCTAATGGCGATCGTTAATCAGTACAATCTTGAGTTGGAACAAATGGACGCGAAGACCGTATTCTTACATGGAGACCTAGAAGAGACAATCTACATGCAACAACCGGAAGGGTTTGTAGAGGACAAGTCGAAGGTGTGTCTTTTGAGGAAATCACTTTATGGGTTGAAACAGAGCCCCCGTCAATGGTATCGACGGTTTGATGAATTTCTCTTGAAGACGGTTTTATGAGAACTGGGTACGATAGTTGTGTATACATAATGAAGAAAGGAGAGAAATGTGTTCTCTACTTGCTTCTTTATGTGGATGATATTCTAATGGCAAGTTCTAGCAAGGAGGAGATTTGTATGCTCAAGGAGAAGCTAAATTCTGAATTTGAGATAAAGGATCTTGGGGTTACAAAGAGGATACTTGGAATGGATATCGTGAGGAATCGAAAGAAGGGTGAGTTGTTCTTATCTCAACATGGGTACTTAAAGAAAGGGGTTGAAAGGTTTAGGATGCACGAAGCTAAACCGGTTAACACTCCTTTTGGTCATCACACGAAGCTCTCGATTACTCAAGCTCCTAACACCGAAGAGGAAAGGAGGAAGATGGACACTACTCCGTATGCTAGTGGGGTGGGAAGCATCATGTATGACATGGTTTGTAGTAGGTTGGACTTGGCATATGTGGTTAGCATAGTGAGTCGGTTTATAGCAAATCCAGGTCAAGCACATTGGGAAGCTTTGAAGTGGGTTTTGAGATATTTGAACGGATCTTTGAAAGGCGGTTTGAAATACACAAAGGCAGCTCAAGGTGAAGACGCTTTAGAGGGTTATATAGATGCGGATCATGCAGGAAATGTGGATATAAGGAAATCGTTGTCCGGTTTTGTGTTTACATTGTTTGGAGCGACAATAAGTTAGAAGGCTAATCAATAGTCCGTGGTGGCATTATCTACTACTCAGGCGGAGTACATTGCCCTAGTTGAAGGGATGAAGGAGGCCATATGGTTGAAGGGTATGATTGGGGAGTTAGGAATTACACAAGGATGTGTGAAGGTACATTGTGATAACCAAAGTGCAATCTATTTGGCAAATTACCAAGTGTACCGTGAAAGGACAAAGCACATCAACATTCACTTGCACTTTATTAGAGATGTTGTTGAGTCTAAGGAAGTTGTGGTTGAGAAGGTTGCATCGAAAGACAACCCGACGGATGTGTTCACCAAGTCATTACCTAGGTCAAGGTTCAAGCATTGCTTGGACTTAATCAATTTCGTTGAAACGTAATTCCAATTTTTGGAGGGAGCAGCACCTAGATGATGGGTTATAGTTGAGCATCTCACTGATTTGAAGTCAAGGTGGAGAATTGTAGGGATTATGTGCCTTAAAATCAGTTTGAAAGTAATTGGAATGCATCTGAGTGATTTTCAACGGGGTTGAATCGATTCACAGGCAGTATGAATCGAATCATGGAGTGTTCTGGGTGTTGGAGAAGATTTGGGTCTCTCTGTGAATCAAAATCAGCAGTGGCGAATCGATTCACCACTTCAGTTCATGCGTATGAATCGAATCGTGCCTGGGGGCTAGTTTTTTAGTGACTTGAATTGATTCATGTCACATTTGAATCGATTCATATGCACAGTTTTTCACCTATAAGAAGCAGAACGTGCAGAACACGATAGTCAGAAGCAGAACGTGATTGCAGAGTGATTTTGTACGATTTTAGGGTTTGAGAAACACATTCTAAACACTTTGGGTTTAGGGTTTTCAATTTGTAAACCTTGAGCATTCGTTCATGTGTGATTGAGAGATTATATTGTGTGAGGATCTTGATATTGTTCATCTTGAACAATAGAGGGGATTGAAGATCATTCAATTGTAATTTCTTAGTGTAATAACTCATGAAGATAGTGGATATGAAGGGCTGCTCTCTCCCACAGATGTAGGTCATCTTTTTAGGACCGAACTGCGTCAACAATTGTGGTGTTATTTCCTCTACTCTCTCTTTGATTTGTTTGATTTGATTTAGAGCTTTTATTGCACATTGGTAGAATTTGTTTTTGGTTTGAATTCTTGGTTTGCTGGACTGTTTTGGATTGATTGCTATTGTTTGTTTGTCTCAATTCTTATTTGGACACCAACAAGTTAACAAATATTATTAATTAGCGTCATTTTGGAGGAAGTATTAATTTAGGTTTAGTGAGCATTAATGTGGTGATTTGACAACACTATAGCAACTAACGAATCTCTAATAAGTGTGAACTTTGAATAGTCATTGCTTAATCATATCCTAACGAAATTGACATTTGGTTAAGTTAGCACACATAATAATGTGTTAGTTCCGCTATCTCAGATCCAATTTGGTCTAAATTGCGTTGTTTTCTAATTAATGTCTACTAATTAGCATTCTCTTATTGAATCTTTGTCGGTGCTTTTCTTTTATTTTTTTCTTGTTGCTTAAAACAAATAGTTACTAATTAGCATTCTCTTGTTGAATCTTTGCCAGCGCTTTTCTTTTATTTTGTTCTTGTTGCTTAAAACAAATAGTAGACAATATAATGATGACATGCAACCAATCTTCACCTAGAATGACTCCCCTTATACATATGTGTGCAAAAAAAAAAAAATTACGAGATACAATCTTGGATATGCCGAGAGCGGAACATATACGTAGGGGTTATTAATTAACAAAAGACATGATGATATGAAGAAAATGATTCAACTCAATATTATTGAGAGAATTCTGGAATACCGGAGACAACGAAATTGATAAAAAGAAGTAGCAACTTCAATTTATACTTAGCGAGAATGAAAGTGGAAACACAGGAATGTAGTAGTGTGCTTCATGGTGTGAGCTCCTCCTTCAATAGATTTTGACCCACGTGGACGTGGATTAACTAACTCGGTTGTCCCCCCTCCCACAAGCCGAGAGTTGGAAGATATGAACAATCCCAGCTTGGACACGAAACAATAAACATTTTTGGAATCAAGCTCTTAGTGAAGAGGTTAGCTAATTGGTTGGAAGCAACTTCATAAGACCAGAAGCAACACTTTTAAGAACAACATGGCAATCGATATCAAGTTGCTTCGTTCGTTCATGAAAAACAAAATTAGCTGCTATATGCAAGGCATTGTTGTTATCGCAATACAAAGCCGCAATTTCAGAGCTGTCAACATGACACGCAATAGGAAGCTTAGCCATTGAAGTTTATACGAAGGAACTGACTCAGTTGCTGTGTAGCAAAACTGATGTCAGGGCATGTTGTTGTGAGGTACACAAGGCGTCCTACTAATCTTTGATGGGCAGAAATGTCAAAGAATGACCCACTAGTATCATGGTAAATATGGTGCTAGGATCCAAGGGAGTAGACACTGGTTTGCATCCAAGAAGACTAGCGTCAGTAAGAAGGTTAATTGTGAATAGAGGCTACGGCAAGGACAAGTCTCACGGTTGTAATCTTAGCCACGGGCGAGAATTTATCAAAATAATTGATTCCCTCAGTTTGGGTATAGCCTTTAGCAACTGTATGGACTTTAAATCGTTCAATATTGCCATCAACTAGTCTTTTAATCTGGTATACCCATTTATTACCAATGGGAATGATACCCTCTAGGAGATCAACAATGCACGAGGTGTTGTTTGCTTCCAAAGCTCTAATCTCAATATTCATAGCCTCAATCCAATAGGGTTATTTACTGGCTTTAGAATAAGAGGAAGGTTTGGCCATGGTGTGGAAGGAAAGGGAATATGATTTGTAAGGAGGGGAAATGATCAAAGGGAAAGATAATTGGATATATGATATGGTGTGGTGTGTAAAGTATTGCAAAGGTAGTTAGTAAGATGAGCTGGCAGCTTACTGCCTCAGGTGGAATTTCTTACAGGTGTGAGAGAAAGAGGGGGAGGTGTAGAGGAGGTGGAAGGGGAAATAGAAACAGATACAAATAGGTCTAAAATGATGTAAGTACTGGTGGTGTGGATTCTGAAGGAAGGGAAAATTGAGGTGTGCGATGGATTGGTGGAAGGTGACCCAGACATATGTGAGATGTTAGGTGGTGATGGTTACTAAAATGATTAGTTATACTGTAAAATTAATACTTATAAAATAAACATATCTCTTGTATGTCCCAAGTAGGTAGCTCGGTTGGTGAGCTAAGGGACGCTGAAGGAGTGTAAGCAGGAGGTCCCGGGTTCAAACTTGGGAAACTAACATTTCTAACAATTACTAATAACTAACATTTGCCTATCAAAAAAAAAAACTTATCTCTTGTATAAGAATAGATTTACGAAATTATCCATGCTATCTTTTTATGTTGGGAAGGGGGTTAGGGGGTGGGGTGGGGAAGGGGATGATTTTTGGGTTTTTAGGAGTAGGGGTAATTATGTCATTTTGTTTAAAATTGGGAGGTGACTAAATTAAAATGGGGATAGAGGTTAATAACATTTGTCTTTTTTTTTTTTCTGTACCATGAATGTTTTCGAGTCCACTACACATCAAGCCACCCGATCAACTTTACGGGCCCAAACAGACAGAAATGAGCCTCGTTATACTCTCTTCAATTAGTCATGGATTTTATTTTGTTTTGCCCGAACTCGTCCACTGCTCAAGCCTAGTTATATGCCCACCAAATGCTAGCCTAGTGTGAAAGTAACATAACTGTTAAATTAAGTAACTTTCAATAAATGTTGATCTTTATTAATATAACTGTTAAATTAAAAATTCTATAAAATAAATGAAGCTTAAATGTCATATAATTTTAAATTTGGTTGAAAGTGTATCGCAAGACATAAAAAATAAGACATAAACTAAAAATACTAAAATTATAGTTTAGATAAAAATAAAAATAAAACAATTTTTTGCCCAATTTATCTTTTCTTAAAACGGAGGATCAAAGCATGACAAGCAAGGCATCAAGGAAGTCGTCCTGACAGCCATTCCAAGTTTCCAACTATGTTCAGTTATTATTATATTATTATATAATTTTTTTATTTAAATAATTAATAATTAATAATAGCATAAAAGAAAGTATTTGCAGTGACAGAAAGCAGAGAAGGGAAATGGGAAGGCAAGATGAACAGAGAGTGGTGATCCTAGGAGGCGGTGTTGCTGGTTCCCTCCTCGCTAAATCTCTCCAACTCCATGCTCATGTCACCCTAATTGATCCGTAAAACCTTTTCTTTCTTCTTCTATTTTTGAAAGTTCTTTCATTTCATTGCCCCCTTGCTTAATTATGCTTCAGCGGAAAAAATTGTATTTGAATTTAGATAATCTTAGCACCTTTCATTTTTCTTTAATTTTGTATGTAATCCCATAGGGTTATTGGGTTGAGGTTTATGCCGTGTGGTTTTTTGGTTTTACTCTGGTTCGCTCCATCATGAGTTTCAGGGAAACCTTCGAATTTGATGCATAGTAGGCATTTTTCCACCCTCTTGTATATCTGGTATCTTAACCGCTTTTTAGAACTTCCCAATTTTCAAGTTTCAATTTTGAGGTTGACAAGTGTGATTTTTGGAAGTTTTTGTCACTTGATATTGTGTTGATGATTGAAGGGGTGTTCTGCATTGATGATTGCTTATAGTATATAGCTTTCCATGCACGCGGTTGTCAAGTTTTCATTGTTTTTCATTGTCTTGTCCTTCTCCTGATTGGGTGAAATTGAATGCAGGAAGGAATATTTTGAGATTACATGGGCAGGCTTGAGGGCTATGGTTGAGCCATCCTTTGCGGAGAGGTCGGTGATCAACCATGGAGATTATCTCACCAACGGCAACATTGTTACATCCAGTGCTGTCAATGTGACCGAAACCGAAGTGTTGACTGCAGACGGCCGTCAGATTGTGTATGATTATCTTGTTATTGCAGCTGGCCATGCTGATCCTGTACCCAAAAGTAGGAGTGAAAGACTTCATCAGTATAAAGAAGGTAAATTTGAACACGTATCTTTTACCTATTAGGATAACCAAAATATTATGAATTTATTTTAAACTGATGCAAAATATGTAGACAATAAGTGAGACTACACTACCATAAAGATTGTCTTTCCATGTTTCTGATATTAAAATTGCTAAGCTAATCTTTGAGTAGACTAAGTTACTTCCTATGAATTCAGGTAGGCTAATCATTACAGTTGGCTGCAAGGCCTTTCTTACATGGTATGAAATGAATCATTGTAAGGTTTAAGTATTCATTAAAAAAAAAGGACCATGGAGCTCTTGTAGGGCCATGGAAGAAATGTTAGAACCCAAAACTGATTGAATTTCAAGCACGTTGCTATCTATATCATCGGGCTTGTTTAGAGCTATTTGGGATTATTTTGTATTTTGTTTTTGATTCAATCATATCATACATTGACATTGCTCGTTTTAGGCTTTTAGCATAGTGTTTTGTGAATGATTTTATAGAATGAGTTCAATGATGTAATGAATTGTCACTGTCAGCATTTGAATTATGAAGTTCATTTTCTCTGGCAGAAAATCGAAAGATAAAATCTGCCCAGTCCATTCTGATTGTTGGAGGAGGTCCTACTGGTGTGGAACTTGCTGGAGAGATAGCTGTTGATTTTCCGGATAAGAAGGTTACACTGGTGCACAAAGGACCAAGGCTGCTGGAATTCATAGGAGCAAAAGCTGGTGATAAATCTCTAAAATGGTTGAAAAATAAGAATGTTGAGGTGAAACTAGAGCAATCGGTCGACTTGAACAGTGTCACAGATGGACACAAGATATATCGAACTTCAGCTGGGGAGACCATCGAGGCAGATCGTCATTTCTTATGCACAGGAAAACCACTTGCTTCGGCATGGCTTAAGGAAACTGTATTGAGAAACGACTTGGATGCTCAGGGAAGGATTAAGGTAGATGAAAACTTGAGAGTCAAGGGTCGGAACAACATTTTTGCAATTGGAGATATTACAGATATTCCAGTAAGTGCTTGCTATTAGCAACATAATCTGTTTTTCCACGATTGTATATGTAATCACCCCCTTTTATAACACACTCAACAAGTTACTCAGTCTTGTGCTGCTCCTGTGATGTTCTGTCCGTTCCTCTTGAACTAAACTGAGAGATCATGCTTTATTGTCTAGATCATACTAGTAATGAAAATATTGATCTAAAATGAATCTCATGTTGCTTGTGCTAATTGCTACTAAACAGGAATAGTTAACTTTGGCTGCCGGAGGCTTGACTGCCTGTCCATATATTTAATTTGTTGTTCTTTGGGTCTGTTCAGTGACTTTGTTGGGGAAGAAGAATGTCTAAAATCCTTGAATTTAGAGACTCAAGTTACTGTGTGACATCGGATTTTAAAAGTGTGCATATATGCATAATTATCTACAGATTTTAATGTTTGTATTTCTCGAGATGCTTATGTGAGACTCTCTTTGATTTTGTCCTATATAAATTGACTCTCCACTATTAATTCGTGGCATTTTATTCTCTTTACAAGCCGCCTGATAGGAGGGTTTTTTTTCAATGTTATTCCATACAACAGGAAATCAAGCAAGGGTTTTTGGCACAGAAGCAGGCTGAAGTGGTTGCGAAGAACTTGCGGGTGATTATAGAGGGAGGAAGAGCATGCTGGATGGAAAGTTACAAACCACATTCAGTATTGGCAATAGTTTCACTTGGGAGGTATGATGCGGTGGCACAGTTCCCATTCCTGACAATCAGTGGAAGAATTCCTGGCTTCATCAAGTCTGGAGATTTGTTTGTTGGTAAAACAAGAAAACAAATGGGACTCAACCCTCATATCGAATAAGCTTCGCTTGATGTTACGCATGGTGTGTATAAATCACTGTTACATAGTTTGTGTAAATTACCGGTATGCTGGTATACATTCAGTCGGTTCTTTCCTTAAAACAATTTATTTGTATCATGTGTAATTTTCTTGATGCTCCTGTTAAGTGGCGTTTCTTGAGATGTAATTGTGTGACAGTCAAAAGCTGAATGTGGATGTTACTACTGAACTATTGTGGCATTGACATTTTTAGTTTGATAAATTGTTTTAAAGATTAGTTTGATAACATCTGAATTTTCTTTTCTGTACCATTAGTTGTTGAATCGAAGTTGACAGACCTCAAAATAGGTAAAGGTTTTGGGTGTTGGTAAAGAGATGGTATGATAAAGATGAAATCTATAGACTATGAGACTATGAGAGAATGATGGCAGTAACACAGAAGGGAATATAAGCTGATCCTTGTACCCCAAAATAAGGTCCTAGCTGGTTGTTTCGCACTACTTCACCCCTTTTAAATTTCATCAATAGTTTCAAAGACAATATCAGTTTGAAGATCAACGGAACGCTTCAAACTATCTTGGGGAAGAAAGAAGGATCAAGAGGCCATTCAGCAGAAAAGGTTAAAATGTTAATCACTCTCAAAAGAGTATTTTGCTCATTCCAAATACCAGATTCCTTGTTTGGAGTGACATCAATTCCCAACCCACCAAATAAATCTGCTAACACCAAGTGTAATTTTTCACATACTTGCACCTTTTAACATATGTTCAAATTATATTAAAAGTGATATACATGATCACCTAAGATGATATCACACGACATGATTGTTTAGATTGGTTAATTTTGTTTTTTATAAAAAATTATTGAGCGATGTAAGTATACAAAAACTTGTACCGTAGTTGACATCAATTGTGAGTCTTGATATATTTATATTACTTAACTCCTTTTAATAGATTGTAACTTTTTTTTACCAATCCAACCATTAGATTGATATTTTTTATAAAGTAGATGAAGTTTTCAAGAGTTTATTTAAATAAAAAAAATTAATATTTCATTACACCATTATTTCAAAATACCATAATAAAAATTTTATGACATGAATTACTAATAATATGGGTCAAAATTCATAAATTGGAGTCAATTTCTTAAGAATCGATTAATTAAAATAATAAATCATAAACTCCGAAAATCTAGACCTTTATATAAAAATGGAAAATATTATTCATAAAAAAAATACTTATTTCATTTATATTTTTGAATAAATATAAATATCATTTGGTTACTATAAATTTGAAACTTAATATATGAATTCTATTATTTAATTCTTGCGATATTAGTCTTAATAAACTAATTTTATTATATCTTCAAATATTTTATGTGATTAATTTTTTGTTTATTTTTTACTGTAATAGTTTTAATATATTCTTTTTATTTTAAAAATACTAAACTATAATTTATATTATCATTTATTCTCGTGTTAGTTATTTGGAAATTTATAACATTTAATAATTTAATAATTTTAAATTTTGACTATAGTGGAGAGGATTTAACTGGAATTTATTGATAAAATATGGGATGGATATGTGTAATACCCAACAAATATAGTTTTTTTTTTTTTGTGAATAAGATTATAAGAAATGGAAGGGATTCTGGACATGATTTGAGAAATAAAAGAGATTTTATTTATCGAGTCAATATATGTAAAAGGGCACAAAAACTCAATCTTGTCAAGATTAATTTTTTTAAAAAAATAAAAAAATAACAAAATAACAAAATGAAAAAACAAAAAATATTTTCCAATTGAGCTCCATCCCACTCCCAATTACTAAGGCCATTATTAAATGCACCCCCCACCTGGTAGGTACACCCCCCCATTTTGCATATTTCTCAAAATATCCCTCGTATAAAATCATCAAAAATCCCTTTTTTTTTAATTCCGAACATGTTACCGGAAATTGCAATTTCCGGTAACATAATTTTTCACACAATTTTACCCGAAATAGATAATTCTCTTTTGGGGGAGAAACTGAATCCTTTGATTAAAGATCTTCACCCACATCTGTCTGTCGACAATCTCGATGTATTAGAATTTAAACCTACTGCCATTCGAGGGGACTAGTTTGACTACTAGCAAAGTAAGCTAGTCCGATATCTTATCGAGAGACAATGTCGTTGATAAACATATGTCGACTTATGATGGTCGAGAGCTTATTTACAACTTGAGTTCATTCCGCTTTACATTAAAGGATTTTGTAGTCAAAAACACTCATTTTTATGTTTTTGCCACGCGGGACGCGGGTAAAGCGCTCTCACCGTAAATGCCTGAAATCTGAATTTTGATGCGTGCCTGTTCGTTTTGAATTTTGTTCCGAAATTGTAATTTACCGGTATACAGAAATGTATGCCAGGAAATTGTAATTTCACGGTATACAAAAAATAACGTCAGGAAGTGCAATGGAATTGCAGTTTCCGGTATACAAAAATAGCGTATCGCGAAATTACCAGGTGCAAGGTGCAATTTCCGGTATTATGCAAATAGCGTCTGAAATTTGCAGATTTCGGAAAGATAAAAATATTGTAATGTCACGGAAATTTTGAATTTCGTGCGTTATATTTTACAATCTTTTTCGGGAAAGTAAATTCCGGTAAATTTTTTTCAAACTTTTTTTTCTCACGTAATAATCTATTGTTTGTTTCATTGGAAATGGATTTTAGTGGCTTCGAATTAACAAACTGGTGACAAGTAAGCCGACCCGGCGTTTTCAACATTTCCCGATTGTAGTGATGTATTCACTACTATACCTGTGGTAAATTTTAATTATTGTTTGATATTGTGAATATGTCGTATTTTATTTTGCAAAACATTAAGATTAATACTTTTTTTGTAGATATTTTACCGCGAGATGACCTTTGTATTGGGCTTTAGAGAGGTTTGGGAAGGAAAAACAATATAGTTGTTGTCATTTATTGCGATCATTAATGAACCGCAAAAGCTGGGACGAGAGGAAGAAAAACAAAGTCAAATTACCGGGTTTTGTGAAAGGGTGGAAAGTATAGATCAAAGTCATCAAGTTCTTCAAAGTCATTTGGATCTCATAAGTGTGAGTGTAAGATTCAGCGCGCTTACAAGGCACTTTGTCAATGGGTGAAATTTGGATACTTAAGGTCCTCTGTGGAATTCACAACCATCGGATGCACCGAAGCATGATGGTCATCCATTTGTTGGTCGTTTAAATCAAAATGAGAAAGAAATTGTTCATGATATGACAAAGAACAACGTAAAGGTAGGGAAGCATTCTATTGACAGCTGAAAAGTCGCAATGTGGCCAATCTCACTACCATCGATCAGTATATAATGGCGAGTAAAGTTTCGATCAACTGAAAGGTCAGAAGGCGAAATGCAACACTTGTTGAACTTAATCCAACGTGATCGATATGTGTCTGGTATAGAAGACATGAAGGTTCGGCGTTGGACAAGCAAAGATATTTTTGGACACATCCAGGATCTAAGTCAATTTATTGAATACATTTCACGTTGTCTTGTTCATGGGCCGACAAAGCACTACAAAACCAACAGAGATCTCGGCGCCACTTATTTGAAATTGTTGGTGTTACCGGCACATCCCTTTACATACCTTTGCTTATGGCATTTGCCTATTTGGATTCTTTGAAAGAAGCGATGAGGATAACTTTGAATGGGCACTCTTAAAGTTAAAGTGTCTGTTTAATGCGACGAGAATCATTTCCTCGCAGTTATTCTTCTTGATAGAGATCTTGCTCGATGAATGCACAGTGCGTATGTTTTTCCAACCCGACCTAATTGATTCTTTCATGTCAATGGCAATGGCATAGGTAAGAATGTCTATCACGAAATGCAAGTTGGTATTTCATGAAGACAAACATGAAGCGATGAAGAATGTGAATGGGATGGTGTTGTTGATCTTGTTGACGAGTTTAGTGCTCGAGTAGCAGCGGTTGATGACTTTGAGTGTGTATGTTCGAGAATTTCCTATTTTTGTTGAATATGTCAAGAATACATGGTTGAACCCGCACAAGAGGAAAAAGTTTGTTCGCGGTATGGACCAACCAAGTCATGCGTCCGAAATACAACAACAAATAGGTATGCTTAAACCGATAGATAAAATTATGTTGATAATTTTGTTTTTTAAATGGTAGTGTCATTGGTATTTGATGTGGTTTAATTTTTGTTTGTTATTAGAAGTGAAGTGCCGCCACATTGGACATTGAAGAGGAATCTACAAAGCGAGGGGTGACTGCGGTCATTTTGGGAAACTACGAGACAATATGATTATCGCAACATGACACCTTTGAGATAAAAGCATCATTCGAAAGAAGCATAAGCGTGAGTGGAGCACAGGCACAACAATAGTTTGTTTATCGGATTGCATGGATTTGTATCAAGAGGCTGCACTGACTTATTGTCGTGAGCGAGTGTGGCGAGTGCAGTGAATTATGTGGGTATCGAGCAAATCTACTTGTGGCTGCTTCAATCGAGCGACATACGTAGGTTCCGTTGTGCTTGCGAGTTGGCGGGTTACATTAAGGCCATTTTGCACCTATTCCATTGGAGGCGAGTTCAACTTGCACCGGAGGAGTTTACATTTTGGTGAATACCTTATTGTAACACAAAAAGTTGAGGCAGTGGTGTCGTAGGAAGAGCTTACGCCAAAGTGGGATGGGTATGCAAATCGACTTCGATCTACTTAATGTTATTGGCAAGTCGGACACCGTTTGCCACACAAGATGACCCGACCCAACTCACCCAACGGTGACACCTTAAGGCTAAAAGTAAAACCATAATCCCTTGAGTCCCTTCCCTCCATATTCCAGTGCCCATGCTCCCTCGCCCTCCCTCCCTGTTTCAGGGTGTGTTTGGTTGGGGGGTTTTGGAGGGGAGGGGAGGGGAGGGGAGGGGAGATTAAATTATTTAAAATAAAATTACTGAAATATCCTTATATATAATATAATATAAAACACTATAAGGATATACCGGTAAATTAATCCCTTCCCTCCATTAAAATCCCTCCCCTCCCCTCCTGAATCAAACAAGCAAAGGCTTCCCTCCCCTCCCCTTCCCTTCTCTCAACCAAACACAAAATCAAAGTAAATCCCTCCCCTTCCTTCCCCTTCCCCTTCCCTCCCCTCCCCTCCTCCATTAAAATCCCTCCCCTCCCCTCCCCTTATTTGAACCAAACAGACCCTCAGTGTTCCGCCTCGCCGTTGTAAAGAAAGCAGAAGGAAAGACCAGGTAAACCCGCCACTTCCTCCTTTCATGATTTAGGCACCTTGTAGATTAATTCATAGGTTCGAAAAAGCCAGAGGTTTAAAATGCCAAATATGAAATAGCATTAGGCATTAGTATTTTTTGTTGCTTAATCTACGTTTTAGCTTAGGATTGAAATATTGACTCCGATTTGATTATTACTTTTAGTTGGTTGAAAGTTTGATTGACAATTGTTGGATTAGACACCTGCATTATTTAGGTGATTTGGGGATGCCAAAGAGATGAAAACATCTTTCCACAAATCGAATACTTTCAGCATTGTTCGGGAAGTGCTACTGCTTCTACCTATTTATAGACATGATCCACAACAACAAGCATATTTTGATCTAATTACCACAAATCAAATAATTCAACTTGTAAAACCCTATCCAGAGGCATCTCATTCTTCCGGATAAATGTTAGTAATTATATGAGTATGTTTATCCATAGGCAATTTACCACCGGACTAGATTATTTTATAGTTGACAACCTAGTTTACAAGTGAGTTTTACTGTAAAGTTTCTCTATCAGATGCAAAGTTAATATTAGTCTCACTTATAATCTATATTGAAAAGGTTCATAAGAAATTAAAATCCTTTGCCATCAATGTTCACTTTTAAGGATATATTCCCAATGAAGTCACACGTGTTTTATCTTGTTATATAACTTCTATGTATTTGGAATGTCTCATAAAAGATTTGCTCCAACAAATTCATATAAAATTTAATTATAAAATTTAATTTTAATAAATACTAAACTTATGATGAATTATAAGATTAATAATGTTTTACATAAATCTAGTTATGAATTGTTTATCATCTAATGAGTTTGACATATCTGAGATATATCATATAACTCTTTGCTATTTGAATTTTATGTGGGATTCACTAAGTAATTTTAAGCTCACTCTTTATTTAGTGGAAGTTGTATGAAATTGATCTAATCGTAAGAAATACTCTAAACAAATATGAAAACGAATATATTCTCATTATTAATATACATTTACAAATAATTAGGAATATACAATTCATGTAACAAAATTTGATATATACAACAGATTTTCATATCAAATTTCCTTTTCTTATTTCTATTATATTTTTTATATTAAGAATTGTTAGTTTGTATTTTTAATAAGAAAAAATAATATTTAATTAAAATAATAATGATTCAAACAATTGTTTAAATATAAATATTAAAATTTATTTTTATTAAAAAATTTAAATGCTGTTAGGTTTTTCTGACTTTTCTCTTTAGCATCCTTCCTTTGCAGTTCACACTTCGCCGTTGATCTACACCTTGAGGGTGATTTTTTTTCTTTCAGTTTTTAGGTTTGTTCATTATCCCTCTGTCTATACTATGGTCTGTTTCAATTTTTTTTTTCCTGCTCCTAATTCTCTTTTCACCACAATTGGATGCTTTTGTAACATGAATTTACATTCTGCGTAGTTGATTCATATTTTATGGATTAACAATACTGTGTGTGTGTGTATTAGATTAGTATATTAGTATATGTATGTATATTTATGTGTGTAGTGTGTTTGTGTTGATTCACAGGTTGAATTTTTGTCATGATGAAAGTAAATAAGGGAAAAAGAGACATGCGAACTACGGATAAGAAGAAAAAAAGGAATAGGGAACAAAATGCTGATGTTGAGACACGTTACAGTGAACAATGAAGGTATGTAAAATGTGTTGTGTTTCCGTACTCCTCACACTTTGTTGAACTGTCCCTCAAATAAATTGGTTGTCTCAGTGGATCATGGAATGCAGGTTATAAAGGAAAAAAAGGTGAAAGTTTCTACTAACCGAAAAAGAAAAAACAAGGACAAAAATCTAGTTGGAAGGCAGAGACCAGAAGATGAAGAAGTTGATTTGGTAGAGCAAAACGGTGAGTTGATAATTATGTTGTGGCTTGTGCTACACTGTGAACATGATATTCTACTGTCTATAAGTATAGATCTGGAAGTTTCGTTTCTGGTACTTCATTGTGTTTATTTTAGTTTTTCCATCATTGTTTCTTCCCGTTCTGGCATCTAGTATATACATTTTTTTTTTTTTTATAATTTTCCACCGCTCATGTTGATCATACCTTTTTTCCCCAATGGCATCAGATGGAGTAGTGGACAATGGTCATTCTAAAGCAGAGGAGGTCAAAAACTCCAAGAAGAATAGAGATTCTAATATTGGAGCAGCTATCAAACCTTGTAATAAGAAACTTTTTGTGGTTGAATTGTGAAACATCATGCCTGAAATCATACATTCATTTTCCTCAAGGAATTTATCCTTGTTTTGTAGGTCGGTCAAAGGAAGCTAAGAAGAAAAGAAAAAAGGAGATTCAAAATTCTCCAGAAAAGAGAGAATGGGATCATCAGGATGAAATTCATATTATTTCCTCTGGAGACAATGACTGCTCAAATGGAATGAAAAGTATAAATTTCTTATTTCAGAGATTCACTTTACATTTGCTTAAAAACTACGAATATTATGCGCCTAAAACTTTATTTGCATTATCTATATTGGATGATGGGCATACGTTTTTGTAATGTCAAAATTTGCATCTTAGTTACTTATTGTGAGGCTATGTCCATGTTCTTTGGCACAATTTGCAATAGTAGTTGCCAACATGCCATACGCATGATAAACATTTCAACATTTTTTATTTTAGCTTTCATGTGCATATGTCTGTCATCATTTGCCAGCATCCACCCTATCTCCTAAGAGTGAGCATGTAGACAGATGTTTTGACTGTTGGATTGTGATCCCTTTTACTTTGTGCATATTTGTATGCTATTGTCTATTAATTGTATGCCTGGTATAGTTTCTGACTGGGGAATACTCAAACTACAGAATGGATCATGGAATACCATCAAAGTAGACCAGGGTTGGAGGTATTGCAACGTCAAATTGACGACTTTGTAACTTCTTACGAGGGAAAATTGGAAGAGGTAAATGTTTTGATAAACGTCCTTAAAATCAAAACAGAGACTGGGTGCTCTTGTTGTCAGCCGTTGCTTCATAATTTGCTACTTTATGCGTATTTCTTTCTAACTAGAGCATCAGTTAACCCTTTTTGCCAGTGGGGATAATCATCATGGCATGAATTTTAGTTATATATTGATATTGATTTTGGAAATGTTTTATTTAATTAAGTTTTCTTTTGTATACCTACTAGTTCCATGGCTTTGAAAATTAACTAGTATAAGTCCTTTTCATTCCCAAGGGAGGGCTTTAACATATGAATCCAAGCTATAATCGCATTAGGTTTAGTGTTGCTTTGCCTGCATGTGGTGTGCACTTGATGGTGTCTGCATTTGACATAGCTTTTCTGTTTTTGGGGTATGGTAGTGGTGCTAAATATGGCGTTAGGATGTGGAGGATAATTCCGGTTTGAATTCATGGAGTATGTGGCTCTAGATGAATTGATATATTTCTCACTGCTGGCAAAGCCAATGACACAAAGGATTAGGAGTTCATTTTTATTTTGTTGTTCTTGCGTATCATTTGGATATTCTTTTTTCGTATGTACTTTTTGAGGTAAGGTAAGGTTGCTTTTTTGTGTGGCCTAGGCAGCATAAAAAGTGACTTCCTCTAGACATCATGTGTACTTATCATGTGCGCAATACAATACATTTCATCAGGAAAGAAAGAGAGTGATTGTTAGAAAAATGGTATTTTATGAAAAAGAATAGGTAATATCTCCCTTGATTACAGAACAATAATGCAGAACCACGAGGGTCTCCAACCTCCTTGCCCAAAGGCCTCTATTTCCTCTCAAATGACCAGTTACCACTCCCTCTCAACCTTCCTCTTATTTATAGGCAACATGCCTTATTTCTTCTAAGTCTAGCTATCTCAGCCCAACTAACCTAACTAACTAAAAACCCCTCTCAACAACAGTCCTGACAGACAGCCAACAATACTCCCCCCCCAACCCCAAAAACAAAAAAATATCACCTTGTAGTTGGTGAAATTCGAAAACATTATTCCACCAATCTTGGAAATATGATTACCAAGATACAAATGAGAGACAATAATGTCCTCTGAGGTCCCATAGACCTTCTTCAATGCTCACAACAATAGCTAGCCGAATAGTTTTGGCAGTGACATCTATTTTTCCATTGATGTCTCTAAGAATTCTAGAAATTGGCTGTCTTGTTCTCTTAGCCATAGCTGCAGCAACAGTGGCATAAGTTTCAGCAAGAGGAAGAGTGAATTCATAGTTAACTTGGAATGCCAAAATAGAATTACTTCCCATGAGAACCTTGATCATTCTAGCTGAAATAACATCCTCCAAAATGGGTTAATAAGCCATCGAGCAACATAAAGTGAAGTGACCCAATAGACCTGTTTCTCCTTGAAGCTTCACTTCTCATACTGTCCTTCCTTCTAATCCCTTTCTCTTCCTTAAGTTAGGTTTGACCCATCAAAAAATAATCTCCTTCAGTATCCCGGCACTCTCTGATGGTTTGGGCTTGGCCTATTGGGTCAAAAACTCGTGCGCAACTGTTGTAATTCTAATTCTGTCCTTTTGTTCTCCTTCCTATTCACGCTCCCTTCCCGTGATGGGGTGCCAAGAGAAGTCTTGTAACACTTACATTTGAGTTATCAAATATTTGTATGATGAGGTTTATATGACTAAGCTTAAAACTAGGGTTAGAATCAATGACCCAACCATGTGTTCTAAGTTAGAACACATGGTGGGGTTATTGAGAATTTCTCTATAACTATAGATTGCATCAAGGTTATACTTGATATCTTATGTTTTTACCTTGGTTTTGGATGTGCTTTCTGAGCATATCCAATAGCCAGTGCCCCAATGTATGCTTTTGACAAATGATATAGTCTTTGCCTGAAAGTCAAAATATAGAATCAGTGGTAAAACGAGAGTTTTGGAGAAAAGCTTTTGAAGCACACTGCTTCTAATTAAGTACAAGTAAAATGAAGTATATAAAATGTAAAGTAAGAAGCGTGCTGGCACTAATTTGAAGGTGAAAATCCGAGATTGTATCATTCCATTAGTCTAAATGTTTAAGTACCTTGGAGAAATAGAGAGAGATGTAGTCCATAGGATTTAAGCTGGGTGGATGAAATGAAGTGGAGAAATGCCCTAGTTGTAATTTGTGATTCAAAAGTGTCTCTTAAGCTTGAAAGGAAATTTTAATGCACAGTTGTAAGACCTTTGATATTGTATAGTATTGAATATTTAGCATGACAGAGCCTTCAAAAGAAGCTTAGTTATGATTGTGGATGAACGGACCTATAAGGCAATGTAAAAAGTGAATGCATTAGAAAGTAAGGGTAACATATATTAAGGAAAATATGGTAGGACTAGTGTCTCATTATATCAAATTAGCCTCTAATAAGAACTGGATCAGATTATCGTAGAATCGGTGCTTATTGATAGAAAACAGTAGTACACTCTAGGTATTCAATAGACCTAGTTCTTTCCCACTCTAAAGCCCTCTACAAAACCAAAGATCCCCCTCTAATCCCCCCTTTCCATTATTTATAGCCTCTCATCTCACACCCCCAATTAACTGGCTTACTAACTCTCACTTACCCACTAACTAACTAATTAATGGGGTTACCTATCATCCTCTTATTTAGATCCTTATGTGTTTAATCTTCCATATACAATGTTCAGTTATGAATGATCCAGCATTTGTTACTTATTTTGGTTTCGTTGCAATTTTTTTTTTGTCAATGCAGGAAAGAAAAGCAAAAGAAGCCCTTGCTGCAGAAGGGGGATGGACGGTTGTTGTACACCATAAGGGTAGGAAGAAAACTACTGACTCTGAAAGTGGAATTGCCGTGGGCTCGGTTGCTCAAGCTGCTGTGGAGAATAATTTGGCCAAAAAGAAACGTAAAGAAGTTGGTCTTGATTTCTACCGCTTTCAAAAAAGAGAAGCTCAGAGAAATGGTATTTTTCATAATGTTTTGCCATTTTTTTATATCCTAGATTAGCCATTTTTTATGTCATAAAATTTGTTTATTTCTGTTAAAACAAATAGCCATAATTAAATATAAACCAACAATGTTAGTTTAAAATAAAGGAAATGCATAAAGATGTTAATTAGGGGGCTTTTCATCAAAACTAGCTCTGATAAACTGTGCTCAGCACGAGTGACAAAGAAAAACGAAATCTATAGTTAATTTTTTGGAGTGCAGTTAAGTTTTTAGTGGAAAAATGGAATTTGGCTGGAAAACGGATGAATGAGCTTTTGACACGTGTGCTTAGTGTAGTTAAGTTTTTTATATAGATAATAGATTTGCACAAACATGGAAAAGATCTTATAGCTGTTGTTATTTGTGTCTCTTTCAGTTGAGAAATATTGGGGTTATTAGTCTTGTGTTAGTCGTATACTACAAGTCTACAATACAAGTGCTAGAACTAATTATTCCACATAAAAAAAAAAGTGCTAGAACTAATTAGTAGTATAAATAGGTGCATAAGGATATCGTGTCTGTGTTACATAACTTGCATCTTATTATCAATCTCTTCATTTCCAGCTGTTATTCTACCCTTTACCTTTTCTTTGTCTAAACCTTGAAGATTCAACGCTCTTGTTTCTAAACCTTGAAGTTTCAACGCTCTAGTTTCTAATGAATTATTTAATCCATAGAGAAGGAAAACCATAATGCTTTTCCCTTTCTATTCTTATGCATTTATCTTTTTGACTTTACCTAATATCTTTTTTCCCAATATTCAAAACCCATTTTTGTCAGTAAATTAAGCGAAGACACTAGCAAATAATGTTTCTGGATGTTCATGAAATGAATGTTATCCTGTTGTTGGTTGGAACACCTTAAAAATTATATGATTTTATGAGGTCTAATGCTTTATACCCCATTTTTTTCTCAACCCTGGATGCTGTGGTAAATTATTACTTGGTAACGTTCTCAATCGATTTTGATTAAAACTTTTATATTGTTGTTAATGATCAAACTGAGATAAACCATTTATGTTTTTTGCTTGCAGAGATCATGATATTGCAGGGCAAATTTGAGGAGGATAAAAAACGCCTGCAACAGTTGAGAGCTGCCAGGAAATTTAGACCTTATTAAACGATGTCTATAGCAGACAAGGTCCACGGTTCTTTTATTGGGGAGAGGGGATGTTAATTATGAAGTCCTGAAGTTGAATTATCCTATAGTCCTAAAAAACTTGTTTCGTTTGTCGAAATTTAATTGTAAATTTAGTATAGAAAATCGTTATTTTAGTTTGAGTTATATGATTTTACTACCTAGATGCAGCGTGCTTCGTAACTATCAAAACTAATATTATGCCAGTATTCAGCATAATTTATAAAATCTCAGCAAGCCTTGGGTTTTTCGCTTCCAGCACCTACTACTGATCCTGAGTTTCAGCCCAACAATCTCCCCATCATCTTCCCTGCCTTCTTCCTATGCATGAATTGCAATTTTCGTTCTATTCTCTGTCATTTCTTAGAGGGTCCAAATAGCAGTGACCTTCTTCCCTTCACTTTACAAACTCATGATAGGGTAGTTGGCAGTTTTCCCTCTTTCTCCGTCCCGGATGCTTGTATGAGTTAAACGGAGACAATCGAGTCGTGAAAGTCTTGTTGCACTACTTCCTATTGTGAACCACTCTACTCCCCATAGATGGTTCAAGTGTGTTTGATTCTACGATGTGAAAATTGATTTTGAATAAATTGATTTTGTAAAATTGATTTTAGTTAAATGTGAGTTGAATGTAAAGTGATTTATGTTTGGATATATTTATGTAAAATTGAGTTAAATAATAAATTTGAGAGTGAAAATCATGTTTGGAGGCAAAAGCTCCAAATCTTTTTTTATTTTAGGCAAATCAGAGGAGAGAGGCCTCGTTAAAACCTTCTGATACAAAACCCTCCTTAGGGAAAAAATACCAAGAAGGAAAAAGAGTACTTCCGCCTAAAATTTATTAAGAAAAAAGGAAAAACAAATAAACATGGGGGACTAGACCAAAACCCATGAGCAGAAACAAAATGAAGATCCGCAAGAAAGAAACACCCGCCTAAAAAGGTAAAACAAAGCTTGACATGCACATGCATCACAATAATGTCTTTCATCCCAACTATGTTGGCACCAAAGCCATTAACAATCATATCAGCACATCAAGGGAAGACAAAGTAAAACCCAACCCCAAGGTGAGGCAATTATAACTAAAGACTGTTAAAAGCAAACAAGCCAAAAGCAAGGCACAATTACTTGAATCTATAACAAGGACGACCCAATCTATTATTAAAGAAATCTTCATAAAGAAACTTAGGCAGCGAATTCCACCAGATGAAGCCAGAGATACCAAGGCCATGAGCCGCTAAACGATCCGCGCAGTTATTCCCTTCACGAAAAATATGAGACACAAGGAAAGTCATATGCTTTGTTAGAGTAATCAAAAGCTCCAAATCCTAGTTTTGAGTTAGAATCAATTTTAAAGGCAAAATCAATTCTACTTGAGAACACTCAAACATGCCAAAATTAATGTTATGTCTCTAGAATCACTTTTGGCTCTCCCAAAAAATGAATCCAAACATGCACTAAGACCTATTGCTGATGACGGCCCTGGTAACAAGTCGGTTTGCCGCCCACACGAGAAACGATGCTTCCCTCTCCCTGATAATGAGTCCTTGCGCTTGGAATTTGGAACTCTTCATTTCACGTCAAGTCCTCAACTTCTCCTTGACATCCCTTGCTAAGTTGATGGCTCCATCACCTCTTTGGGATCATGCAAGTGATAGAGAAACAAGATTGCCCTCGTTTTACTATCGCACATGGCAAGTGATAGAGCACAAAGATTTCCCTCATTTTACTATTGCACACCTAGCATGTCCATAACTCTACTCCCCACACCAAAGTGTCATACTCCCATCGTCTCTTAATATAGGACTCTTTTGTAAAATTTTCTTGTCCCATAATATAAGACCATTTTCAAAGACCAATGCGCATTAACTATTTTTTTACAAAATTATCTCATATACCAGGATGCATTAATTCTCTCTCTCTCTTAATAGTCTTGGAAGATGAGAAGGGTAACTTGGGAAAAATAACACATATTTTGTACAAATTTAATACTAATAACTAACAAAACTCAAAAAGGGCGTGAAATGATCATAAGAGTCCTATATTAAGGGCCAGAGGGAGTAATTTTTTCTCAGGTTTGCATAACACATTGAAGCTCTGCGTCTGATGAATTATTTTCCGATTGCAACTTATAACCATCACGTGTAAGGATGGATCTAAAAATCTATCAAAAGAAGGGTGGGGTGGGAGGGGAATTTAATAATAAACATTAAATCATAATATTATTAGCTTATTGTACAAACTACAAAACAATCATTCAATACTTTCCCTTATGTAACCAAAAAAAAATCATTCGGTACGTTGGACACGATAGTTGATTCAGATAATTGTGGTTTTGCATATTATGTCGAGCTGGAAAAACATACCTCATCTGATATACTATACACTAGTATGACAACATTGAACCAAGATGACTCGGTGAAGCCTAAGGACATTTTTGAATTTGTCGTGCCTTTGGCTTTGCCATTTTGTGGGTTATTCTCTCACTCGAAAACTCAAGTGGACTTGTTTATAATTGTATGACAATTCCTTTTTTGCCCCTTTCTTCCATAACATGTATAAAACCAATTAAATATTGGGTAAAATTGAATCGACAATTAGGTCTAACTCCTTTTTGGTCATTGGATTTAGTTGGCTTTCGGTGGACTGGAACACGAATCCCATACTTGGGTTCCGAATAGAAACTAACCTCAACCAAAAGTGGGATGTGAAAGAAGAAAATTGAGTTTTTATATGGCCGCTTTTATCCCCACCTTCCCGTTTTAATTTTCCCACCTCCATTTCTCAAGTAAAAAGACATAATTACCCCTAACACCTAAATTATCCCTCATCACCCTACCCCTACCCCCAACATTCACTCCTTCTGTGTAACTCAAGTCTCTTACACCCCCACTCTCTCATAGCCCCCACCTCCCTCCCACCTTCATTCTCTTTTCCACTACCCACCACCCACCTGGCCAAATCTTGAAGAAGGGGCGAAGTAGCATATGCAACTGGCACATTTCCTTCTTCTCTGTCGTTCTACAACTCAGTGCATAAACATTTTGATAGCAATGGGCTTCCAGAACAAGTAAACACTCCCAAGAATGGGCCTTCTGTTGCTGCAAACAGGCCTAAGCGCATTACAAAGCCTCCTGCATATCACAAATATTATGCTTAGTCAATTATAAATAATTGTAATAGTAGTAGTTAATAATTTTACAGTTATTAAGTAGTGGATTGTGAAAACTATCCAGTGGGTTGTAGAACTGTTCCCTCATCCTAACTATTAGGAGGTAGTTACGTTTAGAAATTAGTATTTGTAATTTGTTATTCAGTAATGCAAGTTAGGCAATTATTCAGTAAAACTTCCTAGTCTCCCTCCCTTTTCTTCAGGAGTCCGATTCCTATTCAAATTGGAATAATCAACACTGCTACATACCACCTTCTATCATTGGTGCTTTCATCACTTTACCATGAATACCCGCTCCCAGTATCTTTTGCAACTACAAGAATCCATCGCAGCCCTTAGTTCTATGTTCCAAGAATTCAAAACTAATCAAGATCTCCGCCATGAATCATATCTCCATAACTTCCAAAACTTGCAAACCAAAACAGAACCCTCTTCTCCTACCCATAGCCTAAACGCAGACCAACCCCTCAAACCTCCTAAACTTACCCTTCAACCTTTTAATGGCTCTAATCCAATGGAATGGATTTTTCAAGCAGACCAATATTTCGCTCATTATTCCATCACTCCTAATAATCGTCTTTCTAAAATTTCTTGTTATATGATAGGAGATGCACTTGGTTGGTACTAATGGATGCACAACAACCATTTGATTACAACTTGGGAGGATTTTGTGCGCTCTATGGAACTCCGATTTGGACCATCGACTTATGAAAATCATCAACAAGCTTTATTCAAGTTGCAACAAACCACAACAGTTTCTTATTATCAACACGATTTTGAGTGTTTGTACAACCGTGTCATTGGTTTGCCCCCTCATTCCATATTGGATTGTTTCATTTCTGGTTTGTGCCCTGACATATAGAATGAACTTGCCATTCTGCATCCTGAATCCATTTCCCAAGCCATTAGTTTAGCAAAATTGGTGGAATCAAAATTATTAGCCTCACGCCCAACCTTAGCCTATGCCCCTCGCCCAAATCGGCCGCGAACCTTGCCACCTATCCTACCTAATCCATCATCACAGCAGTGCATAACACTCCCTAACTCCTCACAGCCACCATTAGCCTTACCCGCACCACCTTCCGATACCAAGACTACACCACCAATACGTTTATTAAACCGAACTGAGATGGATGCCCGAAGAGCTAAAGGATTATGTTTCAATTGTGATGAGAAATATCATAGGGGCCATCATTGCAAGAATAAGCAAATTTTATTGATACTTTCACCAGATGAACCACAAGATCCTACTTCTAAACCATCAACAGATGATCTTTTCCTCTTAACCGAAACAACACCACCCATACCCTTTTCCTTTCTTACCCATCCAGAAATTCCACCACCAGAAACAAACCCAGAACAATTCTACCTATCTCTACAAGCAGTTTCGGGCCAACCATCTCCAAGGACCCTAAGATTTTATGCTAGCATACAGGGTCATTGTGTTTCAGTCTTGGTTGATTCCGGTAGTTCCTATAACATTATTCAACCGAGAGTGGCAGCATTCTTACATTTAACCACACAACCTCTACCATCATTTTCTGTCATGGTAGGTAACAATGAACACCTAAAATGCGATGGCATATGTTCTAATGTTTCTCTCACGGTCGCAGACCATACTTTTAGGGTGTCCCTCTATCTTCTACCTATACAAGGGGATGATATAATTCTTGGTGTACAATGGTTACAAACCTCGGGACCATTTGTTTCCGACTACACAATCCCTTCTATGCAATTTTATCACAATGGACAATTGATCACACTTACATGGTTTCACCCTCATTATCTCTTGCCACTTTCCCACAGATAAACCGTATGCTTCATACTGACTCCATTGCCACCCTTCACGCCATTACCATGGTTCCCACTGACCAACCACCACATGAAACAAATACACAATTAACCCAAATCTTGTCCACAAATGATTCTGCCAAAATAGATTCATTTCATCCGGATATTGCTCATTTGCTCCACCGTTATTCCCACATTTTTTCTATTCCCCATGGCTTACCCCGTAACCGACTACATGATCATCATATTCATTTACAACATGATTCCACCCCTGTTAATATAAAACCATACCGTTATCCCCATTTTCAGAAGGAAGCTATGACTTCAATGATTGCTGATATGCTCAAAGAAGGGATCATCCGTCCAAGTACCAGCCCTTATTCTTCTCCGGTTCTTTTGGTTAAAAAGAAAGATGGTTCATGGCATTTTTGTGTGGATTATCGGGCACTCAATGCTATCACTATCCGAGACCATTTTCCTATTCCAACAATTGATGAGTTGTTGGATGAACTCAAGGCAGCCCAATTCTTCTCTAAGATTGATCTACGGTCCAGTTATCATCAAATTCGGTTAGCTCAAGAGGACATTCCCAAAACTGGTTTTTGAACCTTTAATGGGCATTACGAGTTTTTGGTAATGCCTTTTGGGCTTACTAATGCACCATCAACCTTTCAAGCGGCCATGAATGATTTACTTAGACCATTCCTCTACAAATTTGCCCTGGTTTTCTTTAATGATATCCTTATTTATAGTCCTACATGGTCTACCCATTTAATTCACTTAGAGCAAGTTTTGAAATTGTTACTTGATAACCAATTTTATGCTAAACTCTCTAAGTGTAATTTTGGTGTTTGTTCAGTGGAATATTTAGGTCATATTATTTCAGGGAATGGTGTACAAGCTGACCCTACAAAAGTGAAAGATATTTTAGCATGGCCTACTCCTAAGTCCCTCGCGGCTCTCAGAGCTTTTCTTGGTCTCACTGGGTTCTATCGTAGATTTGTGCAGCATTATGCTACCATTGCAAGTCCATTGACTGATTTGCTTAAAGCTCCTACTCTAATTTCGACTTCTAGAGCAGAGGAAGCATTCACACACCTTAAAAATGCTATGACTAATCTACCAGTTTTAGCATTACCTAATTTTAATCTTCCTTTTGAAGTCACTACAGATGCTTCATGTGTGGTAGTAGGTGTTGTCCTATCCCAACAAGGCCAATTGCTTTCTTTAGCCATAAAATGTGCCCTCGGCTATGTTCTTCTTCTGCTTATGTAAGAGAATTGTTTGCTGTCATGGAAGCAATTAAAAAATGGCGTCAGTATTTATTGGAGAATACATTTCGTATTTATACAGATCACAAAAGCCTCAAGAATTTATTGACACAAACTATTCAGACTTCGGAAAAGCAGAAATGGTTAACTAAACTCATTGGGTACAGTTTTGAGATCCATTACAAACCTGAAAAAGAGAATGTCGTGGCTGATGCTTTATCTAGGATGCCTGAAGAAGCCACTGCAATTTGTGCTACTGTAAGTGTTGGTGTAAGCCCTAGAGGCCAATATTTTTCATTTGAACTTAGAATTTGTATCATGTTATTTATTTATGATATGAGGCATTTCAGTTATTATGTTTGTTTTAACGTAATAAAGCTCTTGAGTAAAAGTTCGATTTTAATAGAACATCGAATGGATGACTCGGTTGTGAGATACTATAGAACTTTACTCTTAAACATCCGTAGTCGAGTATTATTATAAAGGGCAATAATAATAAAATCAAGACTATTATGCGTGTGAACTGAGAACCTCATCTCACAGGTTATAGATATGAGATATCAAGTCACCATATAGGTACACATTAGGGTAATTGTGTACTAGATTGAGCTGCATGAGAATACTACATAGCGCGTTATGTGAGTGTTATAAGTTATTCTCATAGTGATAGTGGTGTATGCCACCCTTTGACCTGAAACCACTATAGTCCCTACATGAGGAGTTGAGTGTTTTATTGCCATCAAACATTGTCTATAACAGGACAATTATAAAGTCGGTTAACTAGGCACTCCACGAGTCATGCAGAGGGACATGAGTGACCTAGATGGGATTTGCCCCTTCCACATAGCAGGAGTAATATCTGTGGGCCCTTGATAGAGTATGACTGTAAAATGCATGGTCATGCTGAAATAAGTCAATATGAGATATTGATCTTATTTGTTGTTACTAAGTCTACTTGGGTATCAAGGAATATAATGTTGAACTATACAATGGTGACACATACTTTGCTTTGTGTTCAATATAGATTTAAGGGCAAAAGGGTAATTATACACATGATCATTATCACGGAAAAGTTACGTCAAATCACTAATATTCTCGTTACTTGGGTAGCAGTGATGTTCTCTGTTTATAATATTAAATAGTGATTTAATATTATTGCCAACGTTGCGGGAACCTACAGGGTCACACACGCGAGAACAGATTAATGAGAGATTAAAGATAAATGAGTAAGACTCGATTTATTCAGCGGTACGCTCTTATGACGTACCAATGTGAGTCAAGAAATGCAGCACACAGTAAGCTACGGTGCGCTAGGTCAGTTATATTTTAAGCTGAAGTGCAATAAACGTTTTTTTTTATTACCTAGCCGTACCCGAGACTGTGAGTGCATCGTGACTGGTTCCGTTCGTCAGCTAGCACTGTGACGGTGTTGTCGGCTGTACAACGTTCGTGTTCATCTCCAGTTCTCGTCTACAAAGGTCTGCGCTACAAGAGGTAACTCATATAATCCCTGAATCTTGATCATTCACAAGGATCCTTGGAAAGGAAATTTTATTTTTTCGCTGCGTTTTATCTTTGTTTATTACGCGATTTCCCTACAGTAAGTTCCCCATTTTTTCCATTGTTCAATCAACTCCAGCAATTCTATGTTATGCATCCTGCTGGAAAGCAATTGATAACCAAACTTCAAGAAAACTCAGCTATGCAGGAGAAATTTAGTTACAGGTCTGGTATTCTTTATTTTCAAGAAAGAATATTTATACCTCGTGATGCAGACCTCATTCCTTCCTTGTTAGAGGAATATCACTCTTCACCTTTGGGGGGTCACTCAGGTATTAAGGCTACCTTGTCCCGCTTATCTGCTGTATTTTACTGGGCGGGAATGTATGCAGATGTGAAGAGCTTCATCAATAGCTGCTCTACTTGCCAATACAACAAATATAGTACCCAAGCTCCTTACGGCCTCTTGCAACCACTTTCGGTTCCACAACAAGTCTGGGAGGACATCGCCATGGACTTCATCACCAATTTACCTTCTTCTTCTAACAAGACAATGATTTGGGTTGCGGTTGACTGCCTTACCAAGTATGCTCATTTTATAGCCTTTCCTACTCATTTTACTGTAGCATATCTTGCATCTGCGTTCCTTTCTGAAATTCATCGTCTTCATGGTACACCAAAGACAATTGTCAGTGACAGGGATAGAATATTCATTAGCAAATTTTGGAAGGAACTATTCAGATCTTTGGGTACTACCTTGGCTTTTAGCAGTTCATACCATCCTCAAACTGGCGGTCAGACTGAAGTTCTCAATCGCTGCCTTGAAACGTATCTTCGTTGTTTTGTCAGCGAAGAACCTCACCAACGGACACGCTTCCTTTCACTTGCTGAGTTCTGGTACAACACATCTCATCATTCCGCCATTGGGATGACTCCGTTTGAGGCTCTCTATGGCCGTGCTCCGCCGTCTCTCACTTCCTATGTTGCGGGATCCTCCAAAATTGCATCCCTTGATGAGAATTTGACTAAAAGGAGTGAAACATTGCAGCTGCTCAAACATTATCTAGCAAGGGCAAGGCATTGCATGCTTCAGCAGGTGAATTCGAAGAGAAGAGACAAAGAATTTTCTGAAGGGGAATGGGTTTACCTGAAACTCCAGCCCTACTGGCAAGTCTCTGTGCACCGCCGTTCTTCGCAAAAACTTGCAAAACGGTTTTACTGGCCCTTTCGCAACCTCAGGCGCATCGGACCAGTTACATACGAGCTAGACTTACCCACCACAGCTCGAATCCATCCTATGTTTCACGTTTCCCTTTTGAAGCCTTGCGTTGAACAACCAGACACGCAGATCTTCCCCCTTCTCGCTTCCAATGCCGTCGCATCTCCTAGAGCAAAACCCCTTGCTATTATCGGTCGCCGAACACTGTCGGGTCGGACTGACTCTGAAGAGGAATTCTTGGTGCATTGGGAAGGCCAAACCTCAGCTGAAGCTTCATGGGAATCTAAGGACTCGTTCGTGGCTGCCTTTCTTGAATTCGATCTTGAGGGCAAGATCTGTCTTGGGAATATGGGTAATGATAGCAATGGGCTTCCAGAACAAGTAAAGACTCCCAAAAGTGGGCCTTTTGTTGTTGCAAACAGGCCCAAGCGCATTACAAAGCCTCCTACATATCACAAATATTATGTTTAGTCAATTATAAATAATTGTAATAGTAGTAGTTAATAATTTTACGGTTATTAAGTAGTGGGTTGTGAAAACTGTTCAGTGGGTTGTGGAACTGTTCCCACATCCTAACTATTAGGAGGTAGTTACGTTTGGAAATTAGTATTTGTAATTTGTTATTCAGTAATGCAAGTTAGGCAATTATTCAGTAAAACTTCATAATCTCCCTCCCTTTTCTTTAGGAGTCCGATTCCTACTCAAATTGGAATAATCATACATATCACCTTCTATCACATTTTTTTTTCTTTCTGTATTTTCAAATTTTCCATAAACTAGTTAGAGACTCGTCCACCACGCCAAATCCCCTGCCCAACGCACACATGTCAAGTCATACAAAAACTATGTTTCCAGATGAAGGAAACTTATATTTTTCAATGTTCGGACAGTGTTTAGTAAAAATAAAAAAGACAAATCCCAAGCCCAACCCATCTAGATTAAGAGTAAAGTCAATTTTCCACCCAGTTAGTCAAAAGAATATGAAAGCAATGGATAAAGATCTTATCCTAAACTAAACGAATTTGGACTAAATCAAACGCATGGCTCGTAATTTAGTATTGGATAGTTACAAGTAGGAAACAGTGTTTTTCTTTCCGTCAAAGGGAGAATGGAAAGAAACAAATTCTATATACTAAGAAGATACTGGAAACTTGACGCCAGCATGCAATCACAATGCGCTCACTCACACAGGATCTCTCATATCTCATTGCCACCAACTCCATGATACCTTTCAGCTCCCACCGGAAAGATCAAGGGCGGAAAAAAACAAAAACCCAATAGAAAATTTCAATTATGTTTTTATTTTTCGCCGTTTCATTTGAACAATTATATTCTTAATAAACAAGATTCAGCTCATGCAGGCTGGCAACTAGACTTTTAATTTAAGCACCCATCATCATCAAGATTCACGAATATTATATTGGGGTTTTTTTTTAATTAAAAATATTATATTATATTATATTCCTTAACAAATGTAGATGTGAAGTTGCACCACCTCATTTCGGGTTGTAAAGTTGACTATAGCTACCATTTGGCTTTGGTCGTTTTTTATATCCAAATTCAAATTCTTACGTTTCCCTTTGATGATACATGCAATGACGCAACGACATCTATTTATGTCTTTGCCTTATCTCGTTGTCAGAACAGAACAATCATCACAAAGATAATTTCAACTGTGATCAAATTAAAGGAGGGTTACAACTTACAAGCATAGAAACAAGCATAGAAAATGGTGGAAAAGAAAGTGGTCATCGTAGGAGGTGGTGTTGCCGGTGCCCTCCTCGCAAAAACTTTACAACATCAAGCCAAAGTCACCCTTATTGATCCGTGAGCTCTCTCTTTGTTCATGTAGCACTATCATAGTCTCTCTTTAGTTCACTTCATATGCTCCTTTTTTTCCTTGTTTAATTGAAAGTAGTATCCTTGTTTTTCTATGATTCATTTCAAATTTAGTTTGATTGCAATTGTGATCGCGGTCATGGTTGCAATTGTGATCGCGTTACGATCCTTGATACCGTGGATAATCACGCTCAAATATGGCTGATGCAACCCGTATCGCGGTGGCAGAGACATCAAAAACCTTAAAGATCTGTTGGGTATTTTTATATTTATATTTATATTTTATTTTTTATTTTATGGTTGTAGCATGAGACCTAGACTACTTTTGATCCCAAAACCTTAAATTGATAGGTTTATGGGTCTAGTATCTTATATATTCTTTATTTTGTTTGTTATTAGATGATATGAGACTATCTCACACTTGGATACCCAAAAAGATCGCAGTTGTGAACTTTTTTTAAAACCTTGATCGTATGGTTATTTTGAAATGACACAACAGTGTGCTATCTTAGAATTAAATTTGAGTGAGTCATAATAAGCTTTATCATGTTTCATGGAGAGTGATTATTTCTTTGCTAAAGATTGATTTTTTGTTACTGATGTGAAAGCCACTGCATACATATAGAACTTGTTATGTAAATGGTTGCACTGACTAAGAGCTGTTTGAACACAGGAAGGAGTATTTTGAGATTCCATGGGCAAGCTTGAGGGCAATGGTTGAGCCATCCTTTGCAGAAAGGACAGTGATAAACCATAGGGAGTACTTCACAAAAGGTGACCTTGTTATATCCACTGCCATCAGCATATCTGAAACTGAAGTCCTCACTGCTGATGGCCGTCAGATTGCCTATGATTATCTTGTTATTGCCACTGGTCACACAGAACCTATCCCCAAAACCAAGACTGAAAGACTTGACCAATACAAAGGAGGTAAGCAATACTTAAGGGAAACTCTCTAGTCTTTACAAGGAGGTGGGAAATAAAAAGAAATGAACAAAGGAATATCTAAATTCAACTGATGAAATATCAATAACTCTATAGCAAGGTTTTAAATTGTGGTCGCGGTCGCATCACAATTCTTGATATTGTCGAGAATCGCAGTTAAATGCGGCTGATGTGGCCTCAATCGCAGTCGCAGACCTTTTTTTCAAAACCTTGTTCTCTGGTATTTACAAGAAAATGAAAAAAAAATAAAGTAAAAGAACAAAAAAAAAAATCTAATTTCAATTGATGAAATATGGACAATTCTCAAGCAAGGTTTTAAATTGCGATCACACTCGCAGTCGCATCACAATCCTTGATATTGCCAAGAATTGCGGTCAGATGCAGCTGATGTAGCCTCAATCGTGGTTACAGACCTTGTTTTAAAACCTTGCTCTCTAGTGTTTACAAGGAAATGGAAAATATAAATAACACTTGATCTTTTATCTGCTGTGATGATTGTGCTAGTCTATAAGGAGTAGGTGACTTGTATATATCTAATCAAAGTTTCACCATACATTAAATTGCTATTGTTTGTTTGTATGTCATGTGTGTGAATGATCTTAACTGTATCTATTTCATTTGAGTGTTGAGGATTCTTTTCTTTCAACTGGCAGAAAATACAAAGATAAAATCTGCAAATTCAATTTTGATTGTTGGGGGAGGTCCAACTGGTGTTGAGCTAGCAGCAGAGATTGCTGTTGATTTTCCTGAAAAGAAGGTCACTATAGTGCACAAGGGATCAAGATTGCTAGAATATATTGGGCCAAAAGCTTCAAGGAAGACTTTGAAGTGGCTTAAATCAAAGAAAGTTGAGGTGAAACTAGAGCAATCAGTTGACTTGGACTCCTCCACAAATGAAAATAGGACATATCAAACTTCACATGGAGAGACTATAGAAGCAGATACACATTTTCTATGCACAGGGAAACCACTTGGTTCGGCATGGCTTAGAGAAACTCTTTTAAGGGATGACTTGGATGGTAGTGGAAGGATCCAGGTTGATGAATACCTTAGAGTGAAGGGTAGGAGCAATATTTTTGCAATTGGAGATATTACAGACATTCAAGTAAGTGCTAATTAACCAAAACCAAGTCAATTTGTCTTCTTTTTTTCCTTCATATCTTTGAATATTTATCTCCTTTTTTTTCCCATGCCATTATGATATTTTTACATCATCAAACCATATATATAAAATTCAATCCTATTTAATGCAAGATTGTTTAATTTGAAATTTATGACTATGTTACAGGAAATAAAACAAGGGGTGTATGCACAAGGTCATGCTCAATTGGTGGCCAAGAACCTGAGGCTATTGATAGAGGGAGGAGGGAAAGAGCGTAAATTGGGAAGTTACAAAGCACAGCCAGCAATGTCTATTGTTTCACTTGGAAGGAAACATGGGGTAGCACAGTTCCCTTTCATGACAGTCCTTGGAAGGCTTCCCGGTATGATCAAGTCAGGAGATTTGTTTGTGGGGAAAACAAGAAAGGAATTAGGACTCGAGCCTAATGTTAAAAAATCTTAATTTCATATAGTGCTGCTGCTGTGTGTACAATTATTCAACTCAACTTTCCTAGTTATTTTGCTGTGCATGTTTGAGTTCATTGTGTGGTTTTCTTTCAGATTATATCAAATTCCAATGTACCTGTAGTATTTCTCAATGATTTTGATGTTGTAAGTGTTGTATATTTACCTTTACATAATAAATAAATAAATAAATAATTTGAGTTCTTCTTTCTTTTGATAATAAATAATTTGAAACTATGGGCTTCGGTGGTTCCTCTATGCATCACGAGTACGTACCATGGGTATTGGGCGCAATGCAATGTTCGCTGACGGGTATGAAATTGACCCATAAGAAGCCCAAGAAACTCAACAAACCAGCCTAACATAGTTATGCCTCAAAATGTATAACATGATCGAAATTCCGCCAGAGGAAAATCTAATTAAGCAAAGATACCAAAAAACAACTACATCAATCAGTCTTTCACCTTGTCATCGGCCATGACTTCTTATCACAAAAAAAGTGAAATTATTCCATAGCTACCCACTTTTTTCCGTATGCCCGTAATGGCCAATTGCCAGCTTGCTCCTTCATTGCTTATTATGCCCCACTCAAATCACTTATTTTTTAATGTTTTTCTTTCAGTTAAAAAAATAATATTTGACTAAAAACTTAATAATAAAAAAATGAAAGTATTATTATTTTTATAAAAAAAAATTAGCCACGTCAATTCAATTGAAAGAATAACAAATTAAAAACAAAAAAGAGGCATGCAATTTTTATTACTTGCAATGATAACTACTTTTACTTTAAGTTGTTGGAAATGTTGGTAAAGTCTGCGGATATTGAGTTACTAATCCATTCGTTTGGATGAATTAGTTCTTTTATATCATATTATTTTTTTTAAGGGAATTTGCATTACTTATTACTTATAAAAAATTATTTGCTTTACTATGATTTAGAACTTTTTTGTTTAATTTTTTAAAATTAATTTTAAATTATGTAAAAAAATAATTTAAATTTTAAAATGTTTATATGGAGTAAAAGTTACTTTATTTTTAGTTATAAGTATGAAAAACAATGTTTTTACCTTTTTCACATTTATTGAAAACATTTTGTTTTAAGTAACTACATGTAATTATGAAAATTAGAAAAATAAATTATTTTGTATTTTTTAAAATACTAAATAAATAAATAAAGATAAATAATATTTTTTTAAAATATACTTTTTAAAATAACATAAAACAAAGTAGGCTTAGTTAAATATAATGTGATCTGTGACCCGTTAAGTCCGATCCAATCACACAAACAATTATGGCAATTAATTGGAAGCATTTTGGGTGGTGGAATCCACTTATTTGGTATGAACGCGGGTATCTACGCGCAACTAAAAAGACTAATTTCATAAGTCGGGTAGTAACATAGGAGTGATAAAATTCTCTCTCAATAGTTTTAACGTTATTGTACTTTCAAATTAATGAAATCCAATTTAGTATATATATATAGGATTGGATTTGGAGTAATTTAGATTTGGAGGAGACAGAGTAAATTTGTTGAGTATTAATTAAGGTTGGGGGAAAAAGGAATGATCAAATAAATATTTCAGGCATTACTTCTTATTCACGCCGAATATTAGTCCAACTTCGAATGCACCACAGTCTCAATTTTTATTAGATAAAAATTTAGTTTGACTTCTTGTGTTATTAAAATCATTTCAACGACGACCAAGTTCAACATAGTTGTTGTAGTAAAAAAATAAGTTCAGCACAGTTGGCTTCCTTAGACATATAGTTGGATTTTGTTTGTGTAAAAAAAACTAGTTTAACTTACTAATATTAAATTATTATTTTATACTTATAATCACATCAGTGTCGTATCTTGATGCCTGGATAAAAACAAATACTACTGTCTTGCAGAGAATCAGATTTGGGAAGGCCACATCCCCAAAAGTGTAGCAGATAGATATCCAACAAAACTATGTCATAGCCAGGGAGGCTACAATTAACGTTCGACAGCACATTCTTTGGTTCTGTTGTTGACATCATCTATCTATGAGATAGTAGAAATTTGCAATTGGACCCTGCAAGGTGATTCAGGTGGCTCGACAACCACACAAGACGGCGCTGTCAGCAGTGATGTTCATAGATGTTTTCCATAATTAACTCTGGCGCTATTGCGTCATTAATCATTTCTTTAGAAAAAAAAATGGCTGAACAAGCCATCATTCAAAATCCTTTGAACCACTGCTATATAAATGTGTGAATTGTTGCTTCCTCTTTAGCCTTGTAACACTTGCTTAAAGCCTGAAACCTTGTCACAAACATGGCATCAAAATCGATCTTTGCCTTTGTCATTTTACTGATGCTGTTGTGTTTGTTTCAGATGAGAGAGCCTTCTGGTTTGTCAATGTTATTTATTTATGGAGTATAATATTGCTTTCTTTATTTATGTTTATTATTAGTTACGAATGTAGTTCAAGCAGTTGATGAAAAATTTGTTCGCTAGCAGTTGCAGACTACTGTACTGCATATGGATGCTTGGGTGCTAATGTAGCTGGTGGTACCAAGGAGATTCTAAACAGGAAGGTTTGTCACTCTACTTTTGGTATTCTGGCAGGCACATAATATATAATGTGGTCCTACACAAACTTATCCCATGTTTTTAAGGGCCAACATGTCATGTTTTGTTTTTTTATTTAAAAAATTTATGTTTGTGCTTGTGCAGGTTCTTTCTGTTTTGAAAAATAAGAGAACAAGTATGGTGAAATCGTCACTAAATGGAAAGTATGGTGAAAAATCACTGAGCTGGGAGTTGAGGAAGGTTCCTTCAGGGCCAGACCCCCTGCATCATAACGGTGGCAGCCCCAAGCCTGAAACCCCTTAACTACTATAAGAACTCGTTATTGTGCCTCCTAGCTAGTTTTTACTACCAGTGTAAACGGTGTTCATTACTAGCACCTGTAGTTTAGTTAATGTGAACTTCTCAGTTCAGTATGTTATGTAGTTTCATCTTGTAGAATATAAGCCACCATGTTTTCATTATTCTCTTTGTTGATTATAGTACTCCCTCCGATCCTAAATATAAGAGACAAAACCCTAATTCATCAAAACCAAGAAAAACACTCTTTTTTCCAATGAAAAACACCTTTTTATCTCACATATCTCTTATATTTTGAAACCCTAAAAAACACATTTTTTTCTCTTATATTGAGAACCGGAGGGAGTATCTATTAGTGCATGCAGTAAATTTTGTGTTATTGTTTACGTTCACACTACTAGGCCGGGACCACAGCATAACCCAATTTTAAACGAAGTTTAACCGACTCAAGTAGTAAAATATGGGGATATAGAATTTGGACTTGGTAGAGAAGACTAGTATTATTAGGACCCGTGCAAATACACGGGCGATAAACCTTATTTGTAAGTTATTATCATTATACAATTGAAGTTAAAAATTTAGAGACAAAGTTATTGTCATTTTCTGTCTATTTCTATCACTTTGGTGTAGTAGTTATTGGTAATTTGAGAAAACAGAAACAAAGTGAGTGGATCTGAAGAAAATCTAAGGCTTGCTTCTTTCTTTGGTTCAAGTGCTACATGTGTCAGGCATTGACTTTATTTCTTGTCTTTACGATGGGACGTAAGCCCCCAACTGTTTAATCCGCATCGCGGATCGTGACTTATTCAGGCATCCTCGTTGTCTCTCCAGGATGGTCGGTCATGGTCGAGCTTGTTCGATCCGGGCTCACTGTGGCCGAGCAAGTTGTAACCGAACTTGTGAGAGCTACATGAGGCACTTGGAGGACCAAAAAGAGTTGCAAAATGAGAGAGATCTCTTGGCTTTCGACCTTGCGATTGAGAGAAGGAGAAATCCTCGGCCGCCGTCGGGCGGAGGAGTATAAGTTCTTGTGCTCTACAGTTCAAGGAGGGCTTTGATAATGCCTTTGCCCAAATCAGGGTGGTTGCCCCCGATTTGGATATCTCAGAGCTTGACTTCACCACGACTGCGAAGGATGGCAAGATTGTGGAGGAGGAGGATGAAGCCGAAAAGACCAACCAGGGTGATCCCGATGAAGCAATGGAGAAGCCGGTTGCTGCGAACGTAGAGAATTATTGCCGATGGTGGCCCAACAGGAGTCTAAGGGGATACCTGAGTAGTTTGTATTTGCTTGCTTTTATGCTGTGAGGTAGCTTAAGTGGAGCAGCAGTAGAGCTCGACAGGTCTTCGAGCTGACTTGATGATTTAGACTCTAGAGGTGTTTCTGAGGTCGAAGTCAGGACCAAATCGGGCTTGCTTTAGAGCTCGCCAGGTCTTGACTGACTGGAATGATTAGGGGAACCAAGTTTCGACCTTCTTTGTGGCAAGGTTCCATTTGCAGTGAGCCTCACAAGGAGCCGCCACTTTTTGAGCTTGTGGAGAACTGGTCTTCGTCGGTGGGCTCACTGAGAGCTTTACCTCCGCAAACTCGTGGCGAAGTTAATCTTTGCCTGGGATTCGCCTCTAGGAGAAAAAAAGGGCTTGGTTCCCAATTTTAGGAGGGTTTCGATGATGCCCTGCCTCAAAGAAAGGTGATCGCTCCCGATCTTGTTATTGAAAGCCAAGAGGATGCCCTTGCGTAACTTGTGCCTTGTTGCTTTTTGTTTTTCTTTAGTTCCGATCTTGTAATTCCTCATCCGATAACCACCTCTTGCAATTCCTTTTCCTATGAATGAAATTTGACTAAGTGATGATGACTTACTTTACTTTTCTTTCCACGCTTTCTGTAGTCCTCGGTGGCTTCCCAGAAAGATTTGTTTCAAATTGAAAGTTTGGAACATTAGTCCCTCAGAACTACATTAGTCGAGTGCTTGTCTAGTCCGAGCATCGCTTTGAGTCAGTCTCTCGATGATTGAGCTGGTTAGGTTTTTCTTTAGGTCGAGTTATCACCTTCCGAGCAGCTTTAGAGCTCGCCAGGCCTCTATGCTGACCTGAAATCTTTGGAATCGCAGGGGTTAGTCTTTGTCGCGCTGTGTTTGAGCTCGGCACGTCTTTATGCCGATATGGTGTCTTTGAAACCACAATGGTCTTGTTTAGCTCGACAGACGACCTTAGCCGAGCTGCTTTAGAGCTTATAGGCCTCTATGCTGACCTGGTGTCTTGGAAACCACAGGGGTTGTTTAGGTCGACTGGCGACCTTTCGAGCTGCTTTTGAGCCAGGCCTCTATGCTGACCTGGTGTCTTGGAAACCACAGGGGTTGTTTAGGTCGACTGGCGACCTTCCGAGATGCTTTTGAGCCAGGCCTCTATGTCGACCTGGGTTTAGGACCACAGTCGTGTCGAGGTCGAGGTTCTTCCGATGCTGGGTGCCGAGCTCCATGGCGGGTTCGACCTTTGGTTTTGGGGCACTGTTCCTGTCAAAGTATAGACAATTTGCAACAACTTGATGTAATAAAGTTAGCATTAATTTTTATGCTGAGTAAAGTGCTCGTAGTCGAGTTTTATACTTCCCTGTGAGAGTATTGGATGATTCACGATAAAGGACTCACAACATGTCGAGAAGGCCAATCTGTTGCTAATTGGTTTTGCTGCCTTGGTCTTCATTCAATTGTGGTTTAGTGCAAACAGAGTCGAGGTCACAGTCACATGGTCGAACCAGCTACCCAAGGGGTTCTGAGACGCAAATAATAGCAAGGAGGATGTTGTTTCCGAGTAGTCTCATGCCAGTCGAATGGCTCGATTGAATATGCTAGCAGTTGAATCCCGGTAACCAAAGAAGTGAGAGTGTCGAATAGTAACTTGTCGAGAAGGCCAATCTGTTGGAAATTGGTTTTGCTGCCTTGGTCTTGTGCAGAAATTTCCTATGTGATGATTCACGATAAAGGACTCACAACATGCAAACAGAGTCGAGGTCACAGTCACATGGTTGAACCAGCTACCCAAGGGGTTCTGAGACGCAAATAATAGCAAGGAGGATGTTGCTTCCGAGTAGTCTCATGCCAGTCGAATGGCTCGATTGAATATGCTAGCAGTTGAATTCGACAGAACCAGTAGTGAGAGTGTCGAATAGTAACTTGTCGAGAAGGCCAATCTGTTGCTAATTGGTTTTGCTGCCTTGGTCTTCATTCAATTGTGGTTTAGGCCAATCTGTTGGAAATTGAATGGCTGAATGCATGTTTTTGCACTGAAGGGTAAATACTTAGTATTTATCATTAATGAAGGTCGCATGTTGAGGAGAGAAACTTTCACATTATAAATCAGGTGGTAGATAATTTATCCATCCTAACTTGCAATATGATAACCACAGAGTCAAATGTGCTCCGGGTGAGAAGAAGAAGAAGGATTATTCACGGGTGAGCATTCCGCCACATGAGGTCTCGGCGATGGCTCAGTTGTGGTTCGCGATCGGGTTTTGTTGCGGACTCTTAAGAGACCTCGTTAATCGAATTTGTTTCTTTGATGGTGGTTCACCGTCAACAGCTTCTTCCTCTTCCTCCTTCAAACTCCAAATGTAATCGACAAGAAGCATCGCTGCCACCACTCCACCAAAGAACGACCACGAATCGCGTCCCTGTCGCGAGATGCTGATCCGTCGCCAGTGTTCTATAGGAAGGAGGAGGAGAGGGATCAGTGAGATGGAGGGATCTGGAGGGAGCAAATACAGAGGGGAGTGAGAGAGACATGCTAAAGGAGTGAGAGAGAGAGGGTTGTGGCCAGGAAAACTTGTTTTTGAATTTGAATTTTGAAATCGGATGGCAGGAGCGTGTGGGAGAAGCTAATTTTTGTCCTGACACATTTGTACGTTTTGTGTGTTTGGTGGTGACATTTGTGGCAAATTTTTTTGTGCTTGTGAAGTGTGTTGAGGAAGGGAATGGTTAGGTGAGTGACACCTGTAAATTGTTACTCAAACAATGACTTCCATATGTACTGTCTTTAGATAAGAAAGTGAATTATGTTTGGTATCTGGATGATTTTTTTTTTTTAAGTAAAAATGTGATGGGATTATGTGTTCATGACATTATTATTATATGGTGTATAGTGTGGGGCTTTGAAAAGAAAGGTAGAGTCACAATTCCAAAATGACATTCGTGGATTGGATAGAAGGCAACTTCTAGGGTGGGAAAGCATGGTGGGTAACACCACCATGCACAACTTCACTCTAGGTGAGTACCCCACAGTAATACCATGCACCCTCTCCACCAAATTATTTCTCTTTAGAAAATGATTATTTTTTTTTTTGGAAAATAAAATTTGAACATCACTTTTGGCGACACCCATTTCGACACCGTATGTACGTACGTGTATGGACATTATTTTTTTTTCAATTTTTTTTTAAATTTCTTCAGAAAAATAATTTTTTTCCAAAAAAAAATATTTATAAAAGTGGTTAACACGGTACAAATAAGTGCCCCTCTATTTTTATATGTGCCTCTGTTAACCACTTTTATAATTATTTTTTTTTGGAAAAAAGTTATCTTTCTGAAGAATTTTTTTTTATTTTTTTTAAAAAAAATATTGTCCGTAACTGTCCCTCTGTTAACCACTTTTATAATTATATTTTTTAGAAAAAATATTTTTCTGAAGAATTTTTTTTTTAAATTTGAAAAAAAAATATTGTCCTTACACGTACGGATATACGGTGTCACAATGGGTGTGGCGAAAAGTGATGTTCAAATATCATTTTCCAAAAAGAAAAAAATATGGGACACTTATTTGTACTGCGTTAACCACTTTTATAATTATTATTTTTTGGAAAAAAAAATATTTTTCTGAAGAAATTTTTTTAAAAAAAAAAATTTGAAAAAAAAAATATTATTCGTACACAGATATACGGTGTCGAAATGGGTGTCGCGAAAAGTGATGTTCAAGTTTTATTTTCCAAAAAAAAAAATCATTTTCTAAAGAGAAATGATTTGGTGGAGAGGGTGCATGGTATTACTGTGGGATACTCACCATCCAATGGTAGAGAGAAGTTGTACATAATAGTGTTACCCACCATGCTTTTCCACCCTAGAAGTTGCCTTAGATAGAAATGGAAAGCAGTGGCATAATGTGTTTTGGATCCTTTCACCAGAAGAGATCCTCGATTTTTATACTATAAAATCAATTCAAGAATTATGCAAAATGATGAAAAAATGAGGAAAAAAAATATGCTAAAAAATAACCGGTCGTAAGACTCAAAATTCTACGTTGTGGGTCGGTTTTTACCCGACTAAAAGATCTCTTCTGTTTCTCATTTCTTAATCTTTTTTTTTTTTCCATTCGTGAGATCTCAGGTCTATATATATATATATATATGGGATTTGTTAACTTATACTCAACCATTGTTTACTTTGTGTAAATTAATAAACTATACTTTAAGGTGTATTTGATAAATTTTTAGTTATAACTTGTTAACTTATACAAACTAAAAAATAGAAAGGATAAGTTAACAAATTCATATATATATATATTTCATAATGACGATGAAATAGGGTAAGATATGACAGCAATGACGCTGATACTGGGTGGTGTGACACAAACTGAATATTCCCCAAGATGAGAACAAGTACTGTAGCAAAATTGGCAAAATTTGCTCTGTACTTGTTTTAACAAAAATATGATACTTTTAAGGATGTTGAAGATGGTGCATGTCTTTGTCTTATCTAGTTCATTGTAAAAATAAAAAGATTCTATTTTTAAAATCAAATTTTTTTTTAAAATACTATATTCTATTTCACACTACTGAGAAAGTAGAAAAAGGACTTGACATTTCGTTTACTTTTTATAAATTGATATTCTTAATTTTTATAGAAAGAATCTTCTGACACTCTGCAAAAATCAGTCGTCTAAATAAAAAAGTTAATGCAAAAGAAAGAAAAAAAGATTGAGAGGATTTGTTCCAACGGTGGTGTCTAGAATGAACCAGCATTTAAGTGGTTCATCATGGACAATGATTATGTGCCATTGGATCTCGCAGTTTTATTGGATCATATGATACACCACACACACAGAATCATTTTTTCTTCTCCTTTCTCTTCCCTTTTCCCTCTCGCTCTGCCCCTCCTATCTCCAATGTGTAAACACTATGAGCTGCCATGGCTGTCCTACTGTGGACATTGTGGTGGTTTTGTAATGGAATGATGGTGGAGTTGCGAGCTTGACGGCGACAAAAAACACCAACACCGTCATTGGAGGCTCTGTGTATTTGAACCCAAAAAAAAAACTTGGATTGCAACACCCAAAAACTGGATTCACAGATTCTACAACAAAAACGTTTTCAACATAACCCACATCTCAGAGAACCTCCCCAAAATAGAAACCTATAAAAGAAAGGTCAAAGTTTCAGTTTGCAACACCCATCTTCATAATGAATCGGTTGTGGGTTTGGGCACAAGGGGCTTCGAGCTTTCTGAAAATAAAATAACTAGGTGAAGCAGTGACGGTGGTGAGGGGATGGAGCGGATGGTACCGGCGCGGCCACAGCAGTGGTAGGTTGATTTTCTTTGCGCCAACTATGTGAGCAGCGATGGAATGAGAAAAGAGGTGGTTAGATCTAGTGTGGTAATGTGTACTAAAATCATGTGAGCCTAATTAATCCAATGGTTTTTAGTCATGGTTCACCGGTGAACCATTTGTCACACTTCTCCACCCTAGAAGCCACCTTGTTCCAACTCCCAACTGCAAAATTGATGTGTACAAGGGAATCTAGTGCATGGTTCATACCATGGTCTTCTCGTAGACTAGTACGTCTCCATTGAATTAATTAGGCTTTTTCTACCTGTACCTCCTATTAGACTATTCCCACCCTCTATCAGTTTTTTTAATTGTTAAAAGTCCAAAACACCCTTACACGGTAATTGATCTGTCCCTTTTTTTTGTCTGCAAATCGTACGTGAATTGAGTTAACGTAAGCACACGTGAATTCAATTCACGTAACATCTAAAATTTTAAATTTAAATTTTCATATTCAGCGTGAATTAAATTCACGTAGCTACACGTACGTAACGTCTAATTTTTTTTAATTTTCACATTCCACGTGAATTAAATTAACGTAGCTACACATTAATTCAATTTATGTATCATACGTGAATTAAATTCACGTAAACATCAAAATTTTAGTTTAGGTAAATTCAATTAATGGACCGATACATGAATTAAGTTAACGTGTACATACGTGAATTTAATTTACATAAACTTATGTTAATTAAATTCCCCTAAGGTTGGGGCAGAATTCCCATTTCATATCTCTTTCCTCTTCATATTACTCGGTATATATTCATATTAAATGCTTGCTTACTTAATACTATCCCTTGGCAGCAGCTGAATTTGCAGAACTAAATTACGCTTCGTTTATCACTTTGTCTGATAAATTGTAAGTTCTACCACAGAGTTCAGCTTCAATATTTTAGGATACGAAGGAATTTTTTTTTTGTAGATCATTACTAATTGTGGAATTGTTAATTTAGATTAAGGGGCAAGCAAACAGTATTTTAAAGATGGGTTATTTATGTGATTTTTGCGGAGACCAGAGAAAAAAAAAAGAGAATGAAAATGGGGAAGGGGGAGGGGATCACTTAACAGGGAGGGATGGGGTGGGGAGTTTAATGGTTTGTCTGGAAAATTTAATTTGGGGTAAAGGCAGTTTTGTCTTTGACTAATTAAAAAAAGCTGACAGGGGGTGTGAGTAGTCCAATGGGGGGTGCTGTTAGAAAAAGCCAACTAATTACTACAGCAGAATTGGCTCAGTTTTAGGTATTTGATGCTTGCCTCTGCTTGCCAAAAAATGGAGGCAAGTGAGGTGCTTTCTTTTTGGGATAACAAAGTTACCAGCTGGGATTGTGCTCGTGTTAGAAATGGACCTCTTTTTTGTGAAATCAAACATCTACTTCATTATTAACTTGAAACATGAACAGATACAGAGACTAAGTTTGCTTGATATGGACCTCAACAAGGGGAAGTCATGCTCATTTTATGACAAAGAAATGACAACTACTTCAACAGTGCAAAATGTTACACTCTCCCATCGAAGTTCAGAACAACCCGTGACTGGGTCGTGAATGGCTAAAGGCAACTAAGACAATTGCCTTGGCCTCAATTCTTCTTACACACATTCATTATATCACACTTGAGAAATTAGGCCCCAATTTGTTCAGGCATTATTATTACATTACACTAGAGAATTTTAGATTACTAATTAATATAGTTGATAATAATATTTATATACGACTATGTGTCTCATCTATCAAGTATCAATATATGTTTAATGTTGAATCTGACAAACCAATTTAGGTCAATAATTATATACCGCAAGTATGCATGTTAGATGATTAAATCAAGAACATAATGAAGAGTACAAATTCAAAATGAAGACAAGAGTTCAAGTTCAAATTGAACTCCACAGGCCAATTTGAAGACCATCAAGTCATAAATGTTGAATGCTAGAACCTTGAAGAAATTTCTTGAATGTTAAGAATCTTGCCAACTTGTCATATCAGAGCAAGAAGTAGTAGCATAATAGAATTTGTTCACTAGTGTTTTAGTATTAGAAGTAACAATAATTTAATATTATTATGTTTTAAACCTTTGCCTATATAAAGGCTTTGTATGTTGGCATCTTTGTATCAATTTTGTGACATCAAAATATTAGAGTTCTCTTCCTCTCCAATTTATTTCTTCCGCTGTTAAGTATTTTGTGAGAAAATAATGGCCCACTGATATCAGAGCTTGAGAGTTTTGGTGTTGTGAGTGTCAAAATATTTTGAGTGTGTGAGAAACAAGAGAGTTATCACTTGTCAAATTTTTTTTGTTAGTATATTTTGAGAGAAAGAGAGATATGGCGACCAATTTCAATATTGTTTGGTCCGGTTCCAAATTAGATGGGAAACTTGATTACAACTATTGGGAGTTGTTGATGTCAACTCATTTAAAAGCTCACAATATTTGGAGCTTTGTTGAACCAAGATTACAACAAGAAGCTGATGAAGCTACTTGAAGAAGGGACCAGTTGGCACTTTCACAAATTCACCAAGGAGTAGATTACTCAGTTTTTGGCAAAATAGCAAATGCTAAAACTGCCAAAGACGAGTGGGATATCTTGAAGCTGTCCTACAAAGGAGTTGAAAAAGACTAGAAATCCAAAATGCAATCTCTGCGTAGAGAATATGAAAGGTATGGGATGTCTAGTTCAGAAACTATAGAACAATATTTTTCACGTATTACAGATCTCGTTAATAAGATGAAGGTATATGGAGAAGACATCCCTGATATCAAGGTGGTGAAAAAGATTCTATGCACCATGCCGATGAAGTTTGATCATGTAATGACTACAATAATTGAGTCCCACGACAAAGATACCATGTCAGTAGTAGAGTTGCAGGGAAGCATTGAAAGCCACGTGAGCAGAATCTTAGAGAAGACAGAAAAAGTGAACGAAGATGCCTTAAAAAGTTAGGTGAATCTCAACGTTGCTGAATCCAGTCAAAGTGCAGAAGGTAGAGGTCGTGATAATTTCAATAATAGAGGAAGAGGAAACTACAGAGGTAGAGGTCGAGGATATTTCAGAGGAAGAGGACATGGCAATTTCAACCAAGGGAGAAACAACAATTTTAGATCTCCCAATCAAGGAAGAGGTGGACACAATATCGGATTTACCAACCGAGGAAGAGGAAGAGGTAACAACTATCAAGAAAGAGGAAATTTTAATTGTTATAACTGTGGAAAGTTTGGACATAAAGCTGCAGATTGTAATTCAGACACCATGCAAATGTGGCAGGAAATCAGTGCCAAGGTGCTGATGAGAGTTCTGGTAACCCATAATGTTTATTTTTGGCACGTAATATATTTTCAGAAGATGAAAATATTTGGTATTTAGATACTGGGTGTAGTAATCATATGTGTGGAAAAAAGGAGTTATTTTCTTCTATGGATGAAACGGTAAAATCTATCGTGAAATTCGGAAATAACTCAAATATTCCAATTTTAGGAAAAGGCCAAATTGCTATCAGGTTGAAAGATGGATCACAAAACTTTATTGCTGATGTTTTTTGTGCTCCTGGTCTTCGTCACCCCCATGTGGAGTTTTTGCCAGTCTATTGATCTGACCGGCACCATCCTCAATTGCCCCACCTCGAGGCCTACCGCCTAGACTCCTTTGTTGCCCCGTCCGTTGTCCTAGCTCCCATTTCTAGCTGGTTTGGTACCAGTACACAAAGGTAGCCTTTACTAATTACTAATCAGAATTACTCGATTATAAAACTTTAATAAATGATTCAAAAAACTAAAAGAATAATTTTGGGTCTCTCTAATAATATCCTTTAATTTAATTTATACTAGGTTTCTCTAATAATTTTGCCTAAGACCCAAATTTTCTAGACACAGCTCTACATTGGCCACAACCCTTCATTGTCCTCCTTACCTCATTCTCTCCATCCCATCACTAACCAATCGTTGGAAATTGATTCTCTTCCTTTAGGGCGGGAAAGACAAAGTAACTTTAGGCATTTGAGGTGAGAGAAGGGTGAGAGATGGGGATGAGAAAGAAAAAGAATTATAGAGAGATATAGAGAGAAAGTCACCTATCTTTGACGGAATAAAGATAAACGATCTTTATCCCAACCACTACATATATATGCCACAAAAGAGTACATAATTGAAATCTCCCCTAGGGTCCAAAGCAACACGTTTGTAGCAACCAACAATGACCCTAATTAAAATCACATCATTTGGCTTTGTATGGCATCTTCTCTATCACATTTAATGCCTCCTCCAGAGGACCATATTTAGCGTGCATATCAATCAGCATTGCTCCTGTCACATGGATCATACTTTGAATCCCGTATTATTCCTCTTGGTGAATCCATCCAACCTCAAATCCTTGTATTCATTCTAAAACGACTTTACCATGAGCTACTTAAAGATTGATTAAAATACTACCTAAATTTGAGGTGTTTAATTACAAACCAACTATCGTACAACTTCTCAAGTTGTATTTTGGTCCCCACACCACATGTTTAGGGAACTAAAATTCAGGCCAATCTCTGATAACGAACAGTACCTTAAATAAGATCATGAAAGTTTGGTGGTACGTATGAATATCAACGCTATCAAGCCCATGAAAAAATGATGTTCTCTATCATCTTCGGTCTAATCTTCAGCCAGTAAAAAATAGTGGTCCAACAAAAGGTAAAATAAACCGTTAAAGAGTTACTAATTTTTTACACTTCACAAGGCTTGCACTAAAAGGAGTGCATCATGTGAACTACTCATGCTTCTCACCAGTCAAATGTGTTGATGTTTTCAATCTTCATCTCTCCACGGGATAAAGTTTCTACTTGTTTTTAGCTTTTGGAGAACTAAAAATTAAAATAAAAAAAATGTTACAAACACTCCTTATAACCCTCTTTGGCAATGTGTCATATGTTGAAATTGCATTTGAGTCCCACATTGCCAAGGTTTTCGGGCTATACAATGTATGTAAGTGTCATATGTTGAAGTTACACTTCACACTGTCAAGCCCATTTAACATGGTATCAGAGCTGTGGTTGGACCCCCTCCTTAAGATATCTCTTCGGCTAGAAAATTCCTTTTATTTATAATTTGTAATTTCAAAGCTATGCTATAGATAAACATTTCAATAAAAGATAATCAACATGGATAGTATATGTAGTAGCATTATTGACGAATATTGACTTACTTTGTAGCAAAGTTTGATCATGTTGACATAGATTTTGATTTTTTTCCATAAAGCCACAGAAAAAAAAAACAAAGAATAAAAATAATATTTCTTTATCTACATCTTCATACCCATAGTAGTACTAGTAGTGCCTTGAAGCACACTAAAGTACAAAAGCAACGAACTGGAAACAAATAAATTATACCTTTTCGCAGCCAGAACAGACAGGCCAATTTAAAAGTGAATTTTACTCAAGGACAAAGTAAATAGATCCGCAAATTGCACCGGAATTACCTCCAAATCATCGAGCATCAGAAGAAGTAAAGGAGTCTGCAAAACCAGCAGGCTTTGCTGGTATACTTCCTTTACTATCTTCAAGACTTGCGTAGCTGGTTTCTTTGCCTTCTGCTTCCTTCCAAATTTTCAACATCTGTGGAAGTGGTTGATTGTAGTCAACGCCACAGCTATAATCAAATTCTTCGTAAACCGGTCGCCATTTCTCTACCAATTCTGCCAGCACTTTGACTGCATGGCCCATATCTGGCCTATGGTTTGCTTCCCTAGCAGTGCAATGTCCAGCAAGTTCAGCTACAATGGAAATACTATCAGAAGTCTCTTCGCTTACTTCAAGAGCTGGATCAATGGCCGCCATGAGCTTTTCTTTGCTCGATTTAATTTGCCAAAACCATTCAGCCAAGTACCGGTTTTCCTCTGGCCGGCTCTCATCAAGAGCCATTAATCCGGTCAGAAGTTCCATCAACACCACACCGTAGCTGAACACATCAACTTTAGTGGTGATTTTTCCCATCACTGAAACTCACAAACTTTGAATTAGTGGGGGAAGCTAGATGCATCAAATTTATAAGAGAAGACTTCAAAAAGGTGTAGAGATGTAATCAGATCTATAAATACGATGCAATAGTCAAAACTATTAGACAAGTTTTGGACCCAGCTTCTCTGCAGACATAAGAAACACACATTCACGTAGTCATGCAATTGCAATCGTTCGGTCCGATCAAAGATTGGTTGGCTCGTTTTTAAACTTTGCAAAATAGATCCAAAACACAAAATCAGAATATAGGCTATCTGATAAAGATCTAACAACTCAAATTCGCAACAGTGTAACTGCGTGAATGTAGGGAATCCATTTTCAAGGGATACAAGGATTATATTATATTGCTTGAAGATTCTGTAATATTGAACTGAAAACATAGATATCATCTTTTTATTAACTTTAAATAAAGTTGTGCTTGTGCCCTGTGATTAAACATTACTCACTGACAGAATAAATATTATAAAAGTATACTCTAGGTAATTAGTTGCCTTGGGACTTGATAAAATGAGTGTTAAGTATGCTTTTAGTAATTGAAAACAAACAGAGCACGTCTGACAATGCAGAAAAGGCCAAGCAACATGTTAGATGTTACTACAGTACTTTTAAATTAATGTGCATTACATAGCACTTGCTTTCCCAGAAAATGTACACAAACTCAAAACATAACCTTTTACTGCACACTTTATTCTCAGATGTCTTTATTCCAAGAACATCCTAACTTAAATAAACAAATTAGGGAGAAACTATGTGCTAATATGCAGTGATTATCATGATTATATTCATATTACCACTAAACCATGCTATCATATCATGCTCAATTTTGAAAACTGTTACAAGGTCAGAAGGAATGTCTAAAACTGATTTGAAGCAAAGGCATACCTGCATATTCAGGGGCAAGGTATCCAAATGTTCCAGCAAGCTTTGTTGCCACAGATTTCTCACCATCTGGAGCAAGTTTGACAAGACCAAAATCAGAAACTTTTGCCCGAAAATCATCCCCCAGTAGAATATTAGAAGACTTGAGGTCTCGATGGATGAAGGTTTGGCGGGCAAGACTGTGAAGGTATTCAATCGCTCTAGCAACATCAAGTGCTATTGCAAGCCTCTGTGACCAGGACAAAGGGTCCAGATTCAAGCTTTTCCAATGGAAGAGATGTCTGCTTAATGCACCAAGAGGCATGTATTCATAAACCAAAAGCCTTTCATTGCCTTCAATGGAATAGCCTAGTAGGGATACCAAGTGTCGGTGCCGGACCTTGGAAAGAACAGCTATTTCAGCTTCAAACTCATCAATTCCTTTACTGCCAATAGCTCCACACTCCATTCTCTTCACTGCTATTTTTGTCCCATCTTCTAGTTCACCTTTGTAAACGGTTCCAAACCCTCCACGGCCTAGCTCATTTTCTGAAGCAAAATCATCGGTGACCTTGCGTAGAACTTGAACTGAGATGACAAGGTTACCATCCTCAATCACATGAGAGCCTTCAGTTTCACCACTGTTGTTAGTCAAAGAACTTATCCCTGTCTTTGTTGATAAGCTTCCAATGGTGCTATTTGAAACTGCAAACTTAAGCATCTTTTCTGGATCGGATGGATCTTGAGTGTGAACCACAACAGAGCAAGAAGCATCCAAGGATCCTTTTTTCTTCTTTTTCAAGCAACAACATATGAAGACAGAAATAACCAAAACAGATACAAATGAAAAGATTGCAACTCCAGCCACTATCTCTACTGTCTTGAATCTATTGAAGTTAATTGGTTGGGGCTTAAAATGGACAGACCTAGATTGATTTGAGCTTGAACTCTGATTAGAGGGAGGTGGAATAAGGGAGGATGGTGGTGGTGGTGACAGGTTGTGTGGCGAAGGCTGTTCACTTGAAGGTGGTGGGCTGCTACTAGGCAGGGGAGTCGTTCCAGTGTTATTAGCAAAAAGAGGGTTACCCTCAATGATAACCTTCACACCATCAGGAAACCTTGGTAATGGAGGCTCAACATTGTTATCACTTAAATTCAACAATCTTAAAGTTTTCAATTCAGTAAAATTACTTGGAACTATGCCAGTTATATTGTTTCCTGCAAGCCTGATTTCAAGTAGTGAATCTAACTTAGCAAGTGAGGGACTCAATGTACCATTAAGCTTTTGTTTAGGCAAATTGATTATAGATACCTCTGAGTTGTGATTGCAGCTCAATCCAAACCATGGCTCTCCACAAGGTTCATTACCAGACCATTTAGAAATGAGAAGTGATGGATAATTCAGATCACGGAGAAAATCCAGCAGGACAGTAACTTCAGGGGCACATTCTAGCCCAGGTTTAAGTTGACAAAACAAATTGTTATCATAAGATACTTTGGCAGCCTTAAACTTTGGTATTGGACCCATGAACAAGTTATTATTTAACACCAATATCTGAAGGTCCATATTTGCCAATGTATTTGGAATCAAGCCAACAAGTTGATTGCTATTGAGGTTGAGCTCCTGCAGAGAAGGTAGATTTCCAATGTTTTGTGGAATTGTCCCGGTGAACTTGTTTCCATGTAACCAAACCTGTCTCAAGTTGGTCATTGAAGCAATAACATCAATAGGACCTGCCATCCCATCACCTTTTTGATCATTCAACCACAGAACCTGTATTAACGATTGACCAAAACTAGGTGGAATGCCACCAGAAATTCTGTTGTCTGAAAGCCTCAAATTTGTGAGAGAAGTCAATGTGCCTAGAAAATCAGGCAACGGTCCAACCAAATTACAATTCACCAGAGAAAGGTTGGTTAATTGCGCTGAATTTTCCAAGTCCATGGGAAATGACCACCCAGTACTAGCATTCAAAGGGTTTTCTTCCAAGGACAAGACCAGAATGCTGATGAGTCCATTGAAGAAATCAGGAGGGATTGCATCAAACTCATTGTAATCCAAGTAAGCAAATTGCAATTTAGACAATCCACTGAAACTAGGCAACATCCCACTGAGATTGTTGCGTTGAAGACCCAAATTTTGGAGCTCTGAGAGCTGGTTAAAGTTTGGAGGCAATGATCCTTTAAGACCAAGATTCTTAGCCTGAATCTGAGTGACTCTATCTCCAGAGCAGAACACAGATGGCCATGAAGGAGGGCCACAAGGGTCATTTCCATTGTCTGGCCATTTGAGAAGCTCTGGATTCTTTAACCCTTTTCTGAAATCATTCAGAATTTTGAGATCATTTGGATCAGTATCACCATAACCCATTGTCATCATCAGGGAACAGAAGAGAAAGATGCAAACTTCCATCTGAATACCTACCATGGCTAAATTAACCCTAGCGAAAATAATAATCAAGACAGAGACTTTCCCAGAAAACTCACAACCCCATAAGTGAAAAAGATCGACATTTGAGTTCTATTGACCACAAAATGAGACAGTAACAAGAGGATCCATATAAGGGGAAAAAAGAACAGAACTTAGTGAGTGAATGAGTGTGTGTACATTTGTTTCTTACTCTCACCGACAAAGAGGCATAAACAAAAGGGAATTTTTATTGAGAAAATGATGTAGTGAGGGACCAGAGGGAGAAGACAAGAGAAGAGAATAGAAGTTTTGAAAGAAGGAGAATGCAAGTAAAAGTGTTAAAGAGTATGCGGGAACTCTTTTTATTCAATGAAGGAAAGAAGCCATGGTTAAAGAAGGTTTCTCACTCAGTCCACTCCACCATGACCATGACCATGACAGTCCCTGTCCAAAACAAAACTTTCACCCTTTCGTTTTGTTTCTGCCTCTTTTTCGGTGTGTTGTTTCGATGTGATTTCCATTTCGTTAAACTACTACTACCTCCTTTTTTACAAGAAAATATTTTTAAATTTCCATTATCTTAATTTTAGGATTTAATTCGATTCCACTTGTTTCGAAATGGTTTCTTATATTATAAAGTTATGCCAATATAATTCTTCATTTATTTTTTATTTCAAAATAGTCCATTGTTTTGTAAAAATTATCACAATATGGTCTTATTTTTTGTTTCAATATGGTCCTTAATTTTATAAAAATTATACTAACGTAGTGCTCTCCGTACCACAATTTAAATGGAAAGGACTACATTAGTATTACTTTACAAAATAAGAGACTATTTTGGAATAAAAAATAAATGAGGAACCAAATTGAAAATTAAAATAAATATAATTAATCAAAAGTATAGTTTAGCCTATATTTTTACAAAAATATTTGTAATTGTTTAAAAACTCAAGATAATAATTAATTAAAGAGTAATTTTGGAAACATAGTACACATTATTAATAAACTTAATATACATAGCTGAATTAACTAATTTTCTTAATTTTGTAAATTGGTCAAAAACATCTTGTATATAAGGAAGGAGGTAGTATTAACAAAAAAATCAAGATTTAACAATTTTTTTAATGAAAATCACAACATTAATGTATCATTAATTAATTTCAAAACCTGCATTTTCCCAGTCAAAAAAAAACCCTGCATTTTCAATAAAAATTTTCTATATTTAATTTCTCAATTAGTATCCTAATTAGATATTGATTAATGAAAACGTTTGTTGATGATTAAGGGCACAAGAGAGTCCTCGTCATTAAGGTTATATTTGAATTAATGAAAAAGTCACAATGAAGTAGGACTATAATATTTTTTTTGACACACTATTAATATTTTTTTCTTCAAAAAAACTATAATATTTTTTTTGAAGTATAATATAATGACTTTTTCAAATAAAAAGTATAATATAACGAAATAATATTAATTTCATTGATTAAATTGTTTAAAACTTAAAACACCATTTAATAGCATTTTTAAAATATAGTAATAATTTAAAGAATAACTAATATTACTTTTTTTAGAGGAATAACTAATATTACTATATACTTAAGATCATATATTAATATAAGTAAAAGTTAACAACTGTCAATACTTTCCCAAAAAAACAAGTGTCAATACTCATAAAAATAAAAAATGGTCACATAAAATACTGATTAAAAATAAAAATAAAAATAAAAATAAAAAAATAAAAATAAAATAGAAAAATAATGTCAATAAATTTTTTTATTTTTAAAATTAGCGTCTTTTAATATGATTTTAGAGGTTTTCATGTTAAAATTTTACTTAATTATGTCATGTAAAAATTTTCTACTATCCCTTTTTATGAATATAATTAATAAAGTTGAAAGAATGTCATCTATAGTACTCCCTCCGTCTCAAAATATAAGACCTTGTTTTCAATTTTACTTGTCCTAATTTATTAGACTCTTTTCAATTTTCAATGCTACTTTAATGATTCTTTTAATTAAAATATTCTTCATTGAAAAGTGTGTAATTAATAATCTCAATAATTCTAAGGACAGTTTAGAAAAAATAACACAAAAGTTTTATAAATTCAATAGAAAAAGTACTCTTAATTACTTTTTTAAGAAGCGTGATATGGCCAATAGGTTCTTATATTTTGAGCAGAGGGAGTATTTAATAAATATACAAAAAAAAGGAAATACAAAATTTTGATATGATAAAATCCCTCAGGACTCAATATTTTTTTTGGGATTAGCAAGTGGATTACGGTGCCTCTTTGATTTTCTGTTTGTTACCAAGGTCAGGAATGATATGGGGTCCGGCTCAGTTCAGCCATCGGGACCCCTTTGACGGTGGCATTGCTTGCTGATTTATCATGTTCACACTTCAGAGCCTCATAAGCTACAAGTGTGCAAACTTAATCATCAACCCACGTCAAAAAATTGATAAGGTAAGCCAAAGAACCCGAAATATGAAACGATGATACTAACGACAAAAATTATAACAAGTGTTCTTATGATATTGATTAAAAAATCAAAAGATATTGGTTTGTATAAAAAAATAATATATTTATTATATCGAAAAGTGTTAACTTGTAGTATTTTCAAAACAAATTTTCTTTTTATAAATTCTTTAACCAATGTCCTTAAATCACTTGTTAGCGAGACTTACTAACAATTAAACAAGTGGTACATTTGCCACTCAGCACTCCTGGTATTGCTGCTCATTACGCAAAATCATTTATCTTTCTTATTTTATTTTTAGAGAAAAACGCTGTAAAAATTGTAGTATATTACTTAATAAAGGTAATATACGTAATTTTTCGAACAAAAAATTAAATATATAAAACAGTACAAAAGACAGGAGAACGGCCCTAATAATAACATCGCTGCATCCCTTCGGTCTATATTATCATCACCACCACCACACTTTTCTGATGATGATGACGACTTTTCTATGATAGTTCTCCACTAATACGGTTAATTAAGGAGTCATAATTACTCTAATTCCAATACTAATACTAATACTCCCTCCGGTCCCATATATAAGAGACAAATGCACTTTCTAGATTTATTGAATAACTGATATATTTGGTCTATAATAACCAGATATATCAGTTATTCAATAAACCTAGAAAGTGCATTTGTCTCTTATATATGGGACCAAAGATAGTAATATCTAAAGTACGGGTTTTCTTATGCACATTCTTGAAGCATAAGTTAGAGATTAAAAAATAATAGCACTACTCTATTAAATTATTGTAATTAATTTAAAAACAATTTTTTTATCTTTTTTTAAATAACACTACAAGAAAATCGTGTATTTTCTAGGGCCAAAAGCCCTAGGTAAGGGCAAAAAGTCTTGGGAAATGACTGATTTTCGAGGGCCCGCCGAGGGCCTAGTTGCTGTAAGGAATCCGCTGCTCAGAAATAGTTTCCGAGGGTTTATTTTTGAGAAACCATGAGAAATTTCTTAGGGCCCAATGCAGTAGGAAACGCTAGAAATTTCCTGGGGCTCTCTGCCCCAGGAAATTGCAACTAGTTAATAAAAAAAAATTAATGCAGCGAACGCTTCAGTTTAATGTAAAATACAATAAAATTGAAATGGCAGAACTTACAAACAAAAATTGAAATGGCAGAACTTACAGATCAAAATAGAAATGGCCAATAAAATTATATAACTGAATTTTACAATTGAAATTACAAACAGAATTGTAATTGAAATTTAGAAGCAGAACTTACAAACAAAAATGTTACAAATTACAGAATTCAAATTTAAAATTAAAAATACAAAAAAAAGAAAATTACAAAGAATCACAAACAGAAAATATAACACAAAGAACGTGTATTTTGTTCTTCATATCTCCATCCTCCATAAAAAATAACATATTCAGAAAAAAATAAATTAAAAACAAAATTCAGTACAAGAGGACTGTGTGGTGGAGGAAGAGCACTGTGTGGTGGAGGAAGAGCACAAAAAAACAGAGAACAGAGGTTGTCGCGAGTAAAAGAGGACTGTGTGGTAGAGGAAGAGCACTAAAAACACCAAATACAAAGAACAAAAAAAAAGAGTAAAAGAGGAAAAGCACCTCCAGATCCAGTCATCCACCATGGTCGCCGCTCGGCATCCAAGACATAGGTGTTCTGCTTCAAGATCTGTTACTCTGGTGGGCGATTTAAGAGAGTGTTGGCCTTCAAGAGATCTTTGGCCTTCAAGAGTTCAAGCTAGTCTGATCTTTGGCCTTCAGATCTTTGGCCTTCAGTGTCTCTCCCTTTTCAAAGTTCATCCCTTTTTTTGGTATGTGGTTGATAGAGGATTTGAAGGATTCGAATTTTTGAAGAAATGGGGATGGCCATCCTGAATAAAATTGCTCAGTTTGGTTGATTGAGGTTCGGATTTGGGACAAAAAAATAGAGATAAATCAAAGAGTGATGAGAGGGAAAGGGGTTGGGAGTAGCGAAGGGAAGAAGTGAAAAGAAGAAAGAAAGAGGGAGTAAGGGAAATAGGGTTAGTGTTTGGCGAGGGTGAGAAATAGGGAGGTTGCATCCCGTTTTTATCAAAAAATAAAAAGAAAAAGAAAGGGCAGTATGTCTGCGAGTTTTAATACTTAATTTAATATTATTAAAACAAAAACAGATTGAAATCCGAGGGCAACCCCTCTGTTTGATTTTTTTTTTTTGCCCGGTCATTTCCTAAGGTCTAACCCTAGGTAAAAGCACAATTTAAAAAAAAAATTAATAGTGACCGGATTTTTTTAGCTGGAAAAAAACCAAGGGTTATTTTTTTTTAAGCCCTAGGAAACACACATATGGGTATTTTCCTAGGGCTTTGGCCCTAGGTAATTTCCTAGGGTCACAAGCCCTAGGAAATTTTTGTAGCAAATAACCATAATTCTTGTAGTGTAAACTATTTTGTTCCCACTCTACATGTTTCAAAAATCTAGTCTGCATAACTTCTTAAAAAAATTATTAAAATTTTACAAATACGTACCCACCCAATACTTTATTACTTTATTTTGTATTTTTAATATATTTTTTCAAAGACATTTTAGCAAAACTGTTAAAGTATATAATTATCCCTTTGAGAACATGCAATTTGTTGATCTTAATTATTAGATTAATATTAAGTAATTGTTCATATTTTTTTTCTTCTTTAGCACTCATTCAATTTCAAATATGAAAGATGTTTAATTAGCAACTTCTATGGAGTACCATTGCATTTTTCTAAAATATGTGGAGTCGTTAAATTCCTTTTTTTTTTTTTTGGTGAAAAGAAAGGGGCCAACGCCCCGAGAGAAACTAAGACAAAGGCCAACTAGGCCCAGCACCCATTGGGGTGTCTACAATCAAAGCATTCGACAAAAAGGAAGGACTGGATGCATAAATAGCACAAGGCTGATGAAGAGCAAAGCTAGCTTCGGCAAGGCAGTCAGCAATGCCGTTGGCCTCCCAATTGATAAATCTCCACTGGATGGTAACTTCCCCGGTGATCATCTCCTTAATTCCAGCTACAATATGGTCAAGAGAGTGGTGAACGCAGTCCTGGGTCATCAACTGAATCGCACTCATAGAGTCAGATTCTACCAGGATTCTCTTCAAGCCATTTCCCCATGCAATGCTAAGGCCATGGTAAATGGCCCACAGTTCCGCTTCTAGCACTGAGCAAGGCTCCAACTTATGAGAGAAGGCCGACACGAATTGGCCTCTCCAATCACGAATGACACCACCACACCCCGCTTCGACCCCAGTATTTCGTACTGCCCCATCACAGCAGAGCGAGAAGAAGGAAACAGGCGGCGGCGACCACTTCCAGTGATTCTCCTGACAACTCACTGGATTCATCAGTTTCAGAAGTTTAATCATCAATTGGGCCACCAAGATAGCCGAGACATTGTCTTTGATTCTCCAATAGAGGGTTTGGACTGGAATCAACTTTTGGGAGAAGACAAACTCATTCCTCGCTCTCCACAAGTGGTCTAGAGCTATTCCATAAATTAGGCTCCAGGGAACATTATCGTTGCACCTAGAATCACAACAAAGATTTGTCCGAAGCCATTCCTTCCATTCCTGATTGAAGAAGGAAGGGGAAAGGCTCGGTAATTGAAAACACTCCCAAAGACTCCTTGCTCTGCTGCAATCCCTGAAAGCATGGAGAAGAGTCTCATCGAGGGTACCACATATAGGGCATAGGCTAGAGGAAGCCATGTGGCGTCTGACTCGCTCAACATTGGTCATAAGAATCTGATGCACAGCCTTCCAGAGGAAAAATCGGACTCTTTCTGGACCTTTCCATCTCCAGACCACCTTAAACAGATAGGAAAGGGGCTAGGAAGGTCGTTGCACATAGCCTAATATGCGGATTTAGCTGAGAAGCTGCCATCCGGATTGTGCTTCCGCACAAAACTATCAGCATCATCTTGAATACGCGGAGGAGAGAGGCTCTGAATCAATTGGTAAATATTTCTAGGTACCCGCTGCTCAAGAGGCCCAATATTCTATTCGCCCAAGTCCACAAAATCACTAACTTTTTTGTCCAAAAGATCGTTCTCAGGCCCATTATTAAGGAAGCCCATCAGAGGCTCGCAATTAGGCACCCAGTTATCCGACCAAAACCTGATGGTTTCACCGTTACCCAGCTTCCAATTAAGGTTACTTCTGAAAGTTTTCCAGTTATCACGCATGCCATTCCAGAAATTAGAGCCATGACACTTAAGATTGATATTCCACAATTATATTTCCTGCGAATCAGATTGGCCTAGAGAGAGTTTGGAGATTGACACAGGTTCCATGAAGCTTTCATCAAGAAGGATGCATTAACCGCTCGCATGGAGCGCAGTCCCAAGCCCCCTCCTTCTTAGGACGGCAAACCTTCTCCCACTGGAGGTAGTGGATGCTTCTGTGATTGGGTTCATCCCCCCAAATAAAGGAGCGACACTTCCTATCAATGTCATCACACTCCTTTAGGAATCACACAAGCTTGCATGACGTACGTAGGCATGGCTTGAATAATAGATTTTGCCAAAGTAACTGTACCGGCGAAGGACAAAGTTCTAGCTTTCCAAGAGCTCAGTCTCTGATTGACTTTCTCAAGAATGAAATTGAAAGTGCTCTTAGTAACTCTCTTGTGAAAAATAGGTACTCCAAGGTATCTACCAAGATCTTCCGTCATTTGATAACCCAAAGCATCACAGATCGCTAGCCTATGGTTCCACTCCACATTTTTGGAGAAGTAGACCCTAGTTTTCTCTTGACTCACTCTCTGACCTGAACTAGTGCAAAACACCTGGAGGATCTAATGAATAATCCGAGCTTAATCCATAGAGACTTCTGCAAACAGGATGAGGTCGTCAGCAAAAGCTAAGTGAGAAATCTTCGGGCACCTTCTATTAATTTGGATAGGGGTCCAGTCCTCATTCCCCACAGCCATCTCAATTAGGTGAAATAATCTCTCAATGCATAGAACAAACAGATAGGGGGAGATGGGATCCCCTGGCGAATCCCTCTACTCGGCTGGAATGACTCAAGAATTTCACTGTTCCACAAAACCTGCAAGGAGGGGGTAGAGATACAGTACCAAATAAGATCAATAATATTACCAGGCAAGCCAATGTCCTCCAAGGTGTCCTTCACAAACTCCCACCTCGGCCTGTCATAAGCCTTCTCCAAATCAATGTTGATTGCCATCCACCCTTTCTTACCAGTTTTCTTCTTCATGGAGTGGAAAATTTCTTGAGCAACAATGATGTTGTCATGGCTATGGCGCTTCGGAATAAAGAAACACTGAGCCGGTCCAACTAACTTCCCCATGAGGCTTCTGAGCTGGTGAGAAATCAGCTTTGTAACCATCTTGTAGGAAACATTACATAGGCCTATAGGCCTAAATTGCTTCATTGAGCAGACGTCATCCACCTTAGGAATTAAGGTGATGAAGGTGGCATTCAACTCTTTAATCTTCCAAGGCTCTGCTAATATGTCCTTGATCATTTTGCAGAAAGAAGGTTTAATCACCTCCCATTGATTTTGAAAGAAGATAGCTTGGAACCCATCTGGGCCTGGGGCTTTGTAAGGACCCATATTTTTTAGAGTGGAAAGTATTTTATCATCTAAAACCTCTTTACCAAGATCCTAGAGCAAATGGTCATCAATATTAGGAAAGGCACCCTGCAAACAAAAAGGAAAATAATTGTCATTAGCATTGAAAAGCTCCTTGTAGTAGTTTGTAGCAGCTGCCTCCAATTCCTTTGGATCATGAATCCAACCCCCTGAATTGTCCTGAAGAGTCTTAATAATGTTTCTTTGTCTTCTGGTTTTGGTAACACCATGGAAATACCGGGTATTGCGATCACCAAACTCCAACCATTTAGCTCTAAACTTTTGGTACCAAAGAAGTTCTTCATGAACCAGAGTTTCTTCATAACTACTCCAAGCTCGTTTCCTAGCATTCATCCAGAAAGTGCTTCTATTCAGAGCTAGCTTACGATCAATAAAGCGAAGCTCCCTAAGCAGTCTTTTTTTTTCTCTCAAAAATATTGCCAAAAGTTGACTTATTCCAATCTCTGAGGACCCCTTCAATCGATTTCAACTGTAGAGCCATGTTATTGCAATCATGTCTCCAATTGTCCTTAATTACTTGGTTGAACTCCTTAGGGGTTAACCAAGCTGCTTCAAATCTGAAAGGTCTCCTATGACGATTGCTTCTGTGAGGACTTTCAAATTGAACCAAAAGAGGCTTGTGATCTGACTTGAAATTTGGAAGATGAATTACATCTACCTCATCAAACCTGAGGCGCCAATCCAAATTGATTAGCATTCTGTCAAGTCTCTTCCTAGTGTTTCCTTTTTCCCAAGTGAATGGCTCCCCTTTAAACCCAGCATCCAGTAACTCACACTGGTCTATAACATGTTGGAGGCCTGTCTCGTGTCGCAAGGGATTTAATAAGGGGGGAAGCTCGTTCCCTATCATGCAAGGTGGAGTTGAAGTCCCCTATCAAAGCCCAGGGTCTGTCTATAGTACAGTGTAGTTCCAAGATTTTATCCCACAGCACTTGCCTCTGGCAATATTGAGGACACCCATAAACAGCAGTAAGATTCCAAAAACGTGAATTTCTCCATTGCACCTGCATGTGAACAAACTGAGAGGATGAGGATATCACCGAAACTGTCCAAACAGAGGTATCCCAAAGACACCATATACCACCTACATGACCTCTTGCATCCTGAATAAATTGACCATCAAAACCCACATTCCTCACTATTCGACGCGCTATGTCACCACTAGCATGCGTTTCTAGTAAGAACATCATAGAGACAGCAAAATTTCTTTTAAGATCCTGGATCAGGCCAACAAAACCTTTAGCAGCAGTACCTCTGCAATTCCAACAAAGAATATTCATTTAGAAGGGTTGATTTTGTGGAGAACTAACTCCCCAGAGACATCCATAGGAGACGCTTCCATCGAGCTTGACACAGTTCCACTTTGAGCAGCGGCCATATCAAGTGGCTTCTCTTTCTCATGGACCTTGGATAGCAAATTCCGTCGTTGAGCCTCCACAAACTTTAACGTGTCTTGGTCAATTGGCACTAAGCCATCTCTAAGAGGGTCAATTTTCTCCATATATGAGAAAACTTATTTACGGAATTGATTGTCCAGATTCATAAACTCCAGTGTAACACCCCGTTTTCGGAGCGCTACTGTGCAACCCAATCTAATGCTGAAAAACATTTAATGCTTATATGCTTTCAGTAAAAAGTACTCTTCTGTATTTTGCAATGGAAAATAGGAGTAATTTTTTTTTTCTTTCCTTGAAATCCTTTTCAGAATTGAGACATAAAGAGTACTGCAGTTTTCTAAGTGATGTCAAATCAGTCTTTTGCAAATATCAGAGTATATCACATCACAATTAATGCTTCAGATCACATAAGACATAACATTATCATTTCGCACTGAGGCGAGTTTTTCGAAGAGTGTAATTACAAGGCAATACTTAATTACACAAATAATCAAAACAAAACCCTAAGCTAAGCTGGCCAACAACTATAAACTTTACTAAAAAAAGTCATTCAGTAAGATCACAACACAAAGCACTCAGAGAAATCTTCCTCCACTGGCTCATTCTTCAATACATCCGGGAAGGACGAAACAACAGCAGCGATGTGACACTCCATCTGGTAACATTCATAAGAATGTCCAATCCAACAACAGTGCAAGGGTAAATTCTTTGTCCACGAGTTTATCATAGGCTATGTCGCATGCAAACAAGATATATATATATATATATATATATATATATATATATATATATATATATAATACAACAACACGCCTCTATATTGATATACATACTTAATAGACCGCACACATCATCATGGTATATCAAGCATTTGCATGTGAACAGACAAATCAACCAATCAGATCAACAATCAAGTCACCGCAATATTAAACAATTGCATGTGAGCAAACCGTTCTATCAGCAGATCAATGATCTAATCATCATAATGTCAGATTCATCAAACAATTCAACACATATCATAAATGTGGTTAATCATGCATGCCAATGCATTATGAACAAGTTTGTGTATACACTTGCAGCCTTAAACAAGGACAGCAATAGGAGCAAGGAAAGCCTTTTCCAGGTCCGAACAAATTCCCCTACCAAGGGTATAGCCACACATTAGGCCGTGTTGCCAACTACTACCTCTGGTCCAATGGGTACCTTGGGTAGCTGGCAATGAAGTGACAACCTGCCCTTTTGAAGTACTTAAGACAATCAAATGCTACGAGTGTCGATGCTCAATGGTCAGTATGCATCCAAACAATTTTTTTTAATACAGCCCAGTTACCTTTAAGGAGCGTCTGAGACATAATTTATTTTAATCAATGCGGATCGACGAGTCCTCACTTTCTTAGTGAATTTTTTAAATCTCAGTTTTGGTGTCACATCTAAGTGATATTGTGCCAGAAATAGCTTTTGAGCGTAGGTCGTTGGAACCCTAGTTGTGCTAAATAAGTCATTAGGGAAATTCCCAGGAAAGAGAGGCGGTACAAACACTCTAAATTACCAAGTCTTTCCTAGCCAGAATTTTCCCAGACGCATCATTCAACTCAACCATTTTCGCAAATTTTACTCAAGTTCTTTTTCTACTATGGTTCCATTGAAAAATTCTTTGCAAGCTTTGACTAGTTTTACTAAAATCCTCACGCTTACTTTTAAGTCAAAATGCCCCTTAATATTTCTTTTATGAAATCTTTTCTCAGCTTATGGAATCGCATCGGATTAACCGTTCGTAAATTGTCAAACCAATAACAGTAGATCGTCGCATTATTAATTAATCCATCATCATTGACCTTATTTATGCATACTTTAATCAATTCCAAGTTCAAATAAAAAACATTCATAATTGATTTAAGACATAAATCCAAATCATTGTTGCCACACGAGGCCAAAAATATGCTACAATATCTGTATAACATATAGTAATACTACAAATACTACCACACTATTAACAATCAAGCAAACCACTCAACAAACAAGGCGAAAAGCCAAACTCATTATGTAAGAATTTCCCTTACCTTGGGCGCTTTAACAATCCAAGCAAGGCAATTCCAAACTATCGTCAAGTCGAACCTCGCGCAAACCTTAAGCACGAACCTTAACAACACAAACTTAATGCAATTAGAACCCGAAAATACAAGTCCTAACACCCTAGGACAGCCACGGTTTTGGGTCCCTAAAAGGCCTAAGAATTACTCACTTAATCCCATTTGAATCACACCTAGTCATATGTCATGAATCAAATCAAAGTTATGCAAGTTTTGAAACTTTTTCAAACACTACATAGTTAGAAAAATACCTAACCCAAAATTTTACCAATTGAAATAGTGTTTTACCACTTTGAATAGTGTTTTCCCAACTTTGAACCACTTTTTAAAACACTAAAACATGTCACCAAATTTTAGAAACAATTTCATTACAAGTTCAAAACAATTATTGAAACATAACCCAAATCTTTTCCCAAAATCAAACTTCTTTGAAATGTTTTGCCAAACCAAATTCTTAACCAACTTTTAAAATATTTTAGAGACATAAAACAACTTAAAAGAATGTTTAAGAATAACATAAGGGCCACGGTTTTGGTGCCCTAAAACAAACCCAAAATTTTCAACTTTTCATTTCCAAAACATATCATTTCACCACACTTAAATCCTTAAACCTTAAACCAACTTCCATAACATCTAACATACTTTAAAATCAAGTTAAAACATCCCCCAAAACCATCTTAGAGGCCACGGTTTCTAGCCCCCCTAAACAACCAAATTTATTTTTCCAAAACTTTGTAAAACATGCTTATATGACTAGTTTTCAAACATACTACTCAAAACCCTCCAAGAACTAACTCCAAATCAACAAAATAAAGCCAACATCAAGCCCCCAACAGCCCTATAAATTCGACCAGAACCAAGAGTTGAAGTTTTCAAATTTTAAAAACACTAAACAAGCTTAATCATAGAGGAAAAGGATGGATCTAAAGATTAATCAAGCTAATACATCAAGATCTAACAATTTCTAAACAAAACAACACTAAAACCTTGAAGAACTCTTCCATGGCAGCCAAGAGGAAAATAACATGGATTAGGAGGCTTACCAAGAAGTCTAGGGATGGTTGATCAAGAATCAAGAACAAAGGAAGGAAGATTGCACTCAAAAACACTAAGTTTTTCAAGATTCCTCACACTTTCTCTCTCTAGAATTTTCTCCACCAAGCATAAATGGAAAAATTATGAAGGGGCTGATCTCCTATTTATAGAGATCTCAAGGGACAAGGATGAGATAAAAATTGTTCATTTAGTTGGATCTTAACCATTTAGTTACAAACTAACTAAGTAAACTAACTGCCAATTACACCTAAGCCAATCAAAAGGCTCCATTTCCAAATTGTAGGCTACCAGCACATGGCTGGCCTCCCATTGGTCCATTTTGGTCGACATCCCCCTAAAAAAATGAAAGGGTTTCGCTTCGGCGCGTTATCGATCAACCGGGTGCGCGGCGTTTCACGTCTATTAGGGTTTTTGTACCAAAAACTCCAAAAATAAATCTAATAAATTATTCTATACTAAAAAATTATTAATCAACCAAAATGTCCCCAAAAATATTAGAAGTATTTCTATGAATGTCGTTTTCTCGATTTACGAGCTAAAACGCTACCGTAATGCAGTTCTGGGCGTAGAAAACAATCTATATTATTCTGATGCCTAAAAATTCAAGAAAAATTTCCAATAAATCATAAATATTGGAAAATGCTAATATATCAAATTTTATAAAATTTGGATCACGTTTGGGCATGTTTCAGTTAGAAACACACACAATAGCCTAGTTACGGCAGAATTCGATAGAATTCTTGCAGCATAATAAAAACTGTAAATTAGTGAGGATCACTAATTTTAATTTCACTTATCATATAGAAATTAATCAAACAATAAAATTATCAAGACAAAATCTTTAAAATAATAGTCATATTAAATATGACATAAAACAGACAATTAATACAATAACTAGACAATAAAAATTCAAACTATGACTTAAAAATATTTATTAAATCCTGAGAATTATTTCTCTTTCAATAAAATAATTTTTTTTAATCAAACAACAATCTTTCACATTTTTCGGGATTAATTCATATTAAAAAGATAATGCCTACACTGCCTCGTTAATCAATTAATTACTAAAACAGTAAATTGTTTACAATAAATCTTTGTTGTTCTTCGTACTTTTAACAAACCATTGAGGTGATCAATCTCTATGATTTATTTCCAAGTAGTCGGAAACCATAAAATAATTTTCATAAAAATTGGGATGTTATATCCAGCACCCTCGATTCCTCCTCATGATTCATGATAGCTTTGCTACGGTAGTTTCCACTCTTAGGGTTTCTACTTGAGGAACCATTTTCCTTACCAGAGTTAACGACCGATTGGTTCTTGGGTTTATCTGGCCCGATATGGAGGCCCATTTTGCCTCTCGGCCCGGCGACTCCTTTTTTTGTCACAGGTTTTCCTCCATTGGGCCCACTTTTGTTCCGGGCCCCACCTTGGGGGTTTTTCCATGCATTTAGGTTTCGAACCTGTGTCACTATCCCTTTCCCCTGATGAGAAGAGGGTCCCACCAGAATCATATCTTCTTGATTGCCTCCCTCAATAATCATTGATTCATCACTGTTATTTGTTTCTATATCTGTCACCAGCAATTCAAACCTCGTACCTCCCATGATTGTGTTTCGGGTCAACTCCTTTGACTGATTATTTTTCCCTTTCTGACTAGTCTTCCGAATATTATATTTCGGAATATTCCAAGGTCCCATTTCAATGCTCATTGCGGAATTATCGCAATTAACCGATGACGTCGCGTTCTCAGTAGGGTTGGACCTAGGGTTATCCTTTTCTTGCTCCGCCTCCATAGTCCCCGCCGGACCCTCCACTGTCGTCCCTGTTGCGACCCCCGTAGAAGTCGTGTGGTCTGCCACCACTGATCTCAGATTTTCCACTTCCAAAAGTTCTTTGCAGTTGTCCTTCTTATGTCCATATTTTCCACACCGAAAACAAATGGAGTGAAGGCCTTCGTACTCCACATACATTTTGAAATCACTAATCACCACGTGGGATACCAATGGCCTGTCCAGATCTAGTTCCATGCAAATGCGGGCATACTCCCCCCTATCATGAATGGATGTGAGACGCTCAATCTTCAACATAGTCCCTAAGAAGGAACCCACCCTTTTTAAAAATCTATCATTACATAACTCGATAGGGAGTTTAGGCAGACGAATCCACACAACAACTTTCTGGGCTAGGGATGTCGTTAAAGAGAAGAACGGCCTCCACCGTTGAACTATTAAATAATGGTCTGCCACCTTCCAGGGTCCTTCAAATAGAGCATGGCGGTATTCTACCTCCGACAACAGTCTCACCAGATAGTAGTCATCCGCAAGATCCGTAATCTTCATGGTTCCATCCCTCTTCCATTCCTTTTGAAGTTTATTCTCCAACACTCTAAAGTTGACTTTCTTGCCAAGAACTTTGATAATCAGAGTGTTTCTCCAAGGCTTGGACCATTGCTTTAGTTCTTCATCGGAAAGAGGAATCACCGGCCCCGGCACGTAAGGCTTATTTTTTGTAGCATCCTCAGCACCTTCTTCCTTATACCATCTATTTTCATGAAGATCTTCCTCCATGCAATCAACCCAACACTCTTCATCCTCCGTATCCTCTCCAAAGGCCGAAGCAATTATGGCTTTATAGGATTTAGGTTGATCAGCATCCTTCATAGCTTCCTCAGTCTCGTCGTTTGCGTCCCATTCACCCACTTCTCCGTCCTTTCTAAACCGCACTTTCTTTCGGTGCGGTGTAGGAGGTCACTCTCCTGGCCTAAGGTTGGAGACGTGGTGGAATTGTTAAGATCTGAAACCTTAGGAGAGCCGCTCATAGTCTCTACTAGTCTTACGAACATATTTGAACGTAGTTGTGCATTCCTTATATTAACAACTTCTATTCGGAGTAAACTTTATATTCCCTCCGTCCCATTATAAGCGTCACATTTGTAAAAAAAAAAAAATTAGTCTCAAAATAAGTGTCATATTATATATGTTGTCAATGTAATATTAATTACTTTTTTTCAGTTTTACCCACAAATTAATAATGTGTATATCACTCTCAAGTCATTATATTCTACTATGCATTTATGACAATTGTTAATACTCAATGGTTAATAAGAATAATTTTGTAAAATTGTTACTACACTCTTTCATTCATCTATAGATTCTTTTTAATATGTGAGAAACTTCAAAGTGTGACACTTATAATGAGACAGAGAGGGTATTAATTATTAAATTACTGCATTAATTATAAGAGACTTTATATTAATGAGGTAAATTTATCTCATACGCATTAATTATATTCCATTTAATAAAAGATGTAGTTTTGTAAAAAAAAAAACTCAATCTTTAAAAGTATTACTAATTAAAAAAAACAGATTTTACTATAATTTCTTAGTTTGTGTTAATTAGAGTTTTGTTCCTTATAATATGGATCAGAGTGAGTATTATTTATTACTCTCTCCGTCTCATATTATTTGTCCTTTAAGGTTATACACATGTTTTAAGAAAATCATTGATTGCATACATTTTCAAGGTAAAATAATTTATCTCGACTAAAATACCCTTATAGTAGTGGGAGTTAGGTGGAAAAGTCAATTAATATAGGGTAGTTGAGATATAAATATACATAAGGGTATTGTTGAAAAAATATCATTAATACTCACTCGATATTATAAAGTGATAAATAATTTGAGACAAAGAAATATTCCAAACATGACAAATAATATGAGACGGAAGGAGTAATAATAGTACTCCCTTCGTCCTATTATATATGTCATACTTGGCTAAATCACACAGTTTAAGAAAAAATAATAAATGAAAGAAAGAGAACAACAATTTTACCAAATTAACCTTAACAGAAATCATTTAATATTACGTGACATTGACATAAAGCATTTAATATTATATTAAAAATAGAAAATAACATATATTTTGAGACTTTTTTTTGTTTTAAATGTGACATATATATTGGAACGGGGGAGTAGTTATTTATGTGCCGGGATAAATATTCAGATTTGGGATCTCTTGGAAGAGATGTGCTGAGGTATATTATTTGATCTCATCACCATAGATCGATGACAAATCTTTGTGATAATTATGTATTGTTTATAAAATAATTGCTCATGCGAACACTAATGACTAGTTGCAGCATATTATTTGATCGTTTGTTAAAAATGTGTCTGGTTTATTCTCTTCGGAGTAAAGACTTACAAATGCATGTGCTTGCTGAAACCGATTGTACAGAGAAATAAGGTTAAAGTTGAAAGAGAAGTTTCGGCGCCAAAACAATAAAAGAGTTCAGCATGTGGCCCCCACAAATTAAATTTATTGCGATATTATAGTATATTGGAGGCTGGAAAAGATATATGTAGAATTTGGTAATCCAAACTCCTAAGAAAGTTTACTTCGTCAGTAAAAAAAAAAAAAAAGAAAGAAAGAAAGTTTACTTCAATGTGCTACTGTATTAAACTCGAGTCCTCAACTTTAGTCTGAGAACTAGATGAGATAATTCGTGCGAGGAAAAACGTAACATACAATATAGTTAAGTTTTTTTTTAGAAAAATATAGTTTTTGACGAAAAAATAGATGAACGAGCTTTTATCACGTATTTTTAATGTAATTAAATTTCTTAAATAAATAATAGATTGACATCCCTAGTTACTTCAGGTACATATACTAACAATTAGTATTGCTTGGCCAGGGCCGTCCTAATATTTCGAGTGCCCTGTACGAACTGAGAAATTATTGCCCTCTTTTTTTTTCATAAGTCAAATATATATATATATATATATATATGGGAGGGATCAAATTATACCAGTGTAATACTTGGATAATATTACACCGTTCAATAACTTTGCAACTAATATTTATATTACAAAACTAACCGTTGGATTGAAAGATACTATCACATAGATCATATCTACAAAAAATTACATTAATGTAAAATTATTTGATATGTCAATGAGTTGCATCAAGATTAACATCTTATGCACTTTTATTAAACAACGTTAATCTTGATGTATCTCAATGACATATCAATCGGTTTTGGATTAATGTAATTTTTTGTAGATATGATCTATGTGATAGTATCTTTCAATCCAACGGTTAGTTTTGTAATATAAATATTAGTTGTAAAATTATTGAACAGTGTAATATTACCCAAGTATTATACCGGTATAATTTGATCTCTCCCCATATATATATATATTATCAAAAGCAGCTAGCCTTCAGCATACAAGAGGTGCAAAAAGCTAGTCATTAATTGCTTTAATACAACTCAAGAAAATAAAATATTGCAGAATAAAAGTCAAAGATTTCTACAATATTGAAAAGTTCAACTCAAACTAGCAAATTACAATAGAATTATAGTAAAAGTAGTTAACGTGTATCTATCAACCCGAACATATAGCAGGATCCCTAAATAAATAAAAAATTGGTGTTTCCTAAAAAATGGGGCTCTGTGCAGTCACACCCCCGCACACCCTCAACGCGCCACCACTGTCCTTATCAGTTCGCTTATAGTAATCAAGTAAACGAAAGGTATCGCATTTCCTTCTGGATAGACACAACCGTAGTGAGTTTAATCCTATTAGTATGAACAATTTAATGTCACGATGGGTATAACACAATCCAAGTTGTGTGATTATTAAATCAACTATGATTGGGTTTTAGAAACTCTTTCTTTTGGTGTATCTTCCAAAAAGACCATCTATATCAGCTTTTGTACTTATGCAATGTGCTGCCTGCCAAAGAACACATGCATATTTAATGAGCAATAGAAAGAATCAAGAAATTGAGAATGGGTATGTAACATCACTGTAAAATGGAAGGGTTGCTTGTTTAATTTGCTTTTTAATACTCTACCAAAGGCTGATTAAACTTCTTTTCAGTTCTGAATTCGTCCAATCAAATTTGATCCGAGACATAGACGATGATAACAATCGGATAATATAATAATAGAATGTTGATTTGGCCTACAGAGAAATAGAAATTAAAAAACAAAAAGAAGCTAGGGGTTGATTAATTAAGGTGACTCTATTATCTTCAGCTAACTCAATTGGCCAAAAAAATTGCTTGCGGTTGCCGTCAATAGTGCCACCCAACAAGAAAGTAAGTCCCCCTTCGACTTGTTTTTCGTCGGTGTTATACTTATGATTGGAACTTTCTTTTGAGTTTTAACCAGATTTCTGTGAAATGACAAGCATCAAAGAGAAATACTATTTCTTTAATTTTCTTTCGCCCAAAGAGAAAAAGAGAGAGAGAGAGAGAGTTAAGTGAAGAGCAAACAGAAGTAGGACGCCAACCTCACAGATTTAGATTTCCCCTCAAAACTGCCAATTCATTTGCTTTAGTTAGCGATTGCCACAAAAGGTGGAAATAAGTCGAACGGAGTCGAACTTGGTTTATCTCGACTCGATAAGAATTGATTTAACTCGAAAGTCTACTCAAATTCAATATAAATATTTTTTCAGCTGAACTCGACTAAATTCAAGCTCGCGAACAGCTCGGTTCAGCTTCTTAGTTTCACAGAATCGCATGGAAGAAGAAAGAAGAGCTGAGAAGAAATTGATCTTCATTGAATATGATGAAAAGTTAGTTACAAGATTAGTTACAATTAGCTTATATACTACACTGTTACATTGAACAGCTAAGCTAACTAGAGATAACAACTCATCTAATCTAACTAATGGTTAAGTAAATAAACTAACTCTAGTTTAATTTACAATCAACTAACTATGGCTAATACCCTCCCTCAAGTTGGACTATGTAGATCACAAAGTCCTAACTTGGAAATAAAAGACTTAAAGGAAGTAGCATGTAATGGTATGGTAAACACATCAACAAGTTGAGAAGAGGATGGAACTGGAAGTAGCCGAATTACTCCTTGCTGAATCTTTTCTCTAGTGACATGGCAATCTATCTCTATATGCTTGGTCCTCTCATGAAAGGTGGGATTGTGTGCAAGATAAATGGCTGATTTATTGTCACAATACACTGCTGAAGGTGCAGAGAAAGTGACATGTAAAGCTGCCAGCAAATAGTGGAGCCACTGCACCTCTCTTGTTAATTTAGCCAAAGCCCTGTACTCAGCTTCAGAGGAAGATGCTGAGACAGTTTCTTGCTTATTTGATTTCCAGGAAATGAGTGCAGAACCAAGGAAAACACAGTAGCCCGTGACAGACTTACGAGTATCTAAGCAGCAGGCCCAATCCGAGTCTGCAAAACTAGATAATTGCAGGGAATTTGATGCAGGAAAAAAACAAGCCTTGAGATGGAGCTGACTTGAGATATCTCAATACTCTAGTGGCAGCTTGAAAATACGATTGCAATGGCTTGGAAAGAAACTGGCTTAGCTGTTGGACAGAGAAAGCTATGTCAGGTCTTGTAGTTGTAAGATAAATCAGCCTACCAATGAGGCGCCTATAGGCTGTTTCATCAGGATATGCAGGGCTGCCTGCACTGCTGAGTTTGATTGAAGGATCACAGGGAACGCTTGCAGGCTTGGCAGCAAGGATTCCACTATCCTCAAGAAGTTCCACTGTCCTCTTGAGTGCTTAGAATCAAGTAACTATGGCTCATACAGCTCGTTAGCTCGAATCACATAAATAAAAAATCAAAATAATTTAATTCATAGATATATAAATGGTAATGTATGAAAGTTATGTACCAATATTTTATGCCTTATATATATCCCCTGGGGAGCCGGTGGAAGTGACAGTCTTGTTGGTAAGTGAAGAGGAACCTGCTTGACTAGTCATTTAAAAATGCCTCTGTCTCTTCTTGACCAGCCAGCTTTATCAAATTAAGTGTTATTGATAAAGAAAAGCGAAATTCTGGAAGTAAGCATGCCTTTGTCAAAGTATAGTACTCGTACTGTTTCGAAGCATGTTAAGGTTACTCATGGATGAGAATTTCCTTTCTCTCTTTTTTGTCATATTCTCTATCTCTCATCAATGATATTTTGTCACATAATAAAATAAAATTATAACTTATTAACACATATGCATATCTCCACCCTTTGATTAGTGGGAGACACAATTTTTTAGGACAACACATATTTGTTCGTTTCTAATCTCCCCCAATTGATCCACATCTCTACTACTGACAAATGCACTTGGAAGACACCGAGGAGGCATAACCCCTTTAACAAATTGGGGCCTTTCATGGCTATGGAGTATCGACATCAGGGGTGTTCTCATATTCTATTGTTTTCTAGGAAACAAATTAATATTTCAATCTAATCAATTTTTATAACATTATTTAATCGATTTCAATGTATATCAATTTGGATTATTTTCTTTCTTTATTTAATTTTTTAATGTATGAATTTATTAAAATTTAATTTCATCAAAATACATTAAATAACGTTTAAAGTAATTTATCAAATATACAAACTACAAATTAAAACAAATATATTAATATATAAATTAATTTTAAATAATTTCAAATTAAAAGTCAAAGTTACTGTTTTCAAAGTACTTGTATACTCCCTCTGTCCGTTGATATAGGACCCCTTCGACTATTTCACGATCATTAAGAAAACGAGATTTGTTAGTTATTACTCCTTCCATCTCATTTTACTTGTCCTCTTGGGTCATGCACTGCACACTTCTTAAGAAAATTATTGTGTGTACAAATTTGCATGATAAAATAATACTCCTTAACTAAAATATCCCATATTAATTGGAGTAATGGAGTAGTTAAGTAGAAAAATCCATTGATATAGTTGGTTGAAATAAAGGGGTATTGTTGGAAAAGAAATAATTAATACTTCTTGATTTTCTAAAGAGACATGTAATTTGAGACAATGAAATATTTCAAATAGGACAACTAAAATGAGATAGAGGAAGTATTAAATTTGTATAAAATGTGTATTATTTTTCTCAAGTTACCCTTACAATTAATGAGAAAGAGAAATGATGGGTCTTTTAATTCTCTCCATTAATTTAGGGGTAATTTTGTAGAAAAAATTAATATATTTTGGTCTTTAAAAATAGTCTTATATTAAAGGACAAAAAAATTTTACAAAAGAATTTTATATTAAGGGACGAAGAGAGTAGTTATAAGAGTTGAAATTAAATTCGATTTCAGGTATAATATAAAATTTATTAAATAAAATTATGTGTGTGTGATACTAGTTCGATTTCAATTGAATTAGTTTTGATATTCCGAATAGAAAATGAAATCGAGCCAATTAATTTTTTTAGTTTATTTATTTTGAATTAGTTTTTAAAATTTGATTGATTTGATTAGATTTTAAATAACTTTAATAAACATGCTACTCCTTCCATTTCATATTATGTTTGTTTAAGGTAATGCACGTTTATTAAGAAAATCATTAGTTGTATTTGTTTTCAAAGTAAAATAATTTATTTTTATCTAAAATACCATAATTTTGATAGGAGTTAGGTGAAAAAGATTAATTAATATAGAGTAACTAAAATACTAACAAATAAGAGTTTTATTACAAAAAATATTATTAATATTTTTTATTTTTTAAAATGATAAATAATTTGAGACAAGTCAATATTTAAAATAAACATTAACATGAGATAGAGAGTATTATTTTTCATTGGCGGCTAGCTAGTGGAAATGATATCGTACTTAAACACTCCATGAAAAAGAAATTAAAACAGATACAAAAAGAACACTCTGACTCAAAACCCGACTTATTTCTTAGAACTAGTGTGTTGACCCATGCAATGCACGGATGATTATTTGGTAATATAATTTTTTGTATGAATGAATTATTGAAGAACTTAAAATCTCTAAAGGGTATGTTTAGATGAGGTAATTCAAAATTCTAACATATTAAATTGCTTCAATTGAATTCCATTCGTTTATGAAATTTATTGTTTGGATAGAAAAATTAAATTTCTTTATTCTTAAAATTATTTGTTTGGCTATAGTAATTAAATTAAATAAAGATAATTTATAAACATAAAAAAAATAAAAATTATTTTCTCACTTTTTTTTGAAAAAAAAAATATTTGTTTCAAAAAAATTCAGAAAACAATATTTTTTGAAAAAAATAAATTTTCGAAAAGAACAATATTTCCAAAAAAACTATTTTCTTAAAAAAATTAAAAAAAATTCAGGAAAAAAAGTTCAATAAAAAATTTTAAAAGAAAATTTGGAAAAAAGTGTTTTTTTGTTGTCAGCAGAGCTCAATGGCTCATCAAACGCCCCTAAGGGGCTAGAAAGGGGGCAACTCGGAATCGAACCCGCGCCCAAATATTCAAGCGATAAATACTTTGCCAGTTGTACTAAAAGTCTTATGGTGGCTTGTTCTGGATATGACGGCAAGGGTTGCGTACAAGTATATAAAAAATTATAAATTTTGTATCAAAAAATTACGTTTTATTTTTATTAAAACGTTCATCAATAGTAATTTAAAAAAAATAATATTTGTTCATATAAAATGTTCAATCTTATAATATATTTTTACAATTTACTTTGTGGTCATGAAAAAATATTACATTTATGTTTTTTTTCATTTAAGTATTAATAGATTTGTAAAGAGATATTGATAATACGCTTTCATTGTTAATTATTATTTTATCATATTTATTTATAATTACTTTAATGACTTATAATAATAAGAAAGAAAATGAGAAAGAAACAAATGTTCGAGTACGTAGGAGTCAATAACAAAACATAAAATGTTCCCATACTCTATTGCTACAAATCATCACAAAATATTAAAACAATTTCAAAATTGCTTTCAAATGTCCCTGAAAAAGAAAAAGAAATTCACAAATTGTTTTTTTTACATGTCATCTTGATGATCAATGAAAAATGCAAGGCCTTCATAAAAGACCAAACATAACTTCACGTTGCCCTCATCATAACAGAATTCATCCCCCTTAAAATAACTCGAAGTCCTTCATTATATTATCGATTAGACATCAAATGGTTGATTACTAAATCCTCCCCCTTATTGAATTTTTAACCAAATAGATTTGGTGACTAACAAAATGATTGTTGCGGCAATTTTTGAATCCTCTTTTTTACTAAAATTATCTGCCACTTATTCAGTTCAATCATACTCTATTTTGTTAGTTTCTTCTATTCCATTTTTTGTAGCCACAAACAACTGAGGCATAAGCAAATCACCTTCAAGTCTTCCAACTTCAAAATCTATGAAAAAATAACAAACAAATATTTTAATCCTTATATCATAATCCATTAGAAGCATCTTTGCTGACAAAGGCTTGGATGAGTAGTAAAGTTCAGCACCTCCTACAAAAATGATCAATAAAAAACTTCCACCTCCAGCCATTAGGAGTAGAACAACAGCCATTATGCACTTCTAATGATTGTAATTGTTAAAAAAAAAAAAACTGCACGGCGAACTCAATACAAACTGTGTCAAGGTATGACAGATTAAAAATGCTCACAAAGAACACCGCAACAACAACATCACACACATCCATATACACAATTCAAATTTTAAGTTCACATGATAAAGAGTAGATTAGGGAACATTAAAAATGGTTTAAGTGAATAGAACAAAAAATATAATAAAAAAATAAATATGCAGAAAAGTCAATCAGAAAAGGACCATGGCTTTCAAAATTAACAAACTTTAAGGTCTATAGCAATTAGTCCACTTTGGGCATACCCATCGAGAGACAGATTTGAACAAAGAAAAGAAAAGGAAATTACAAACTAATCTTCAAAATGACAATTATTTACAACAACATATCTAATTGTTCACCATGGCACAGTACAATATATTCCCAATGGCAGCATTGCCATCCATTACATATTTACAACCAAATGCATTAGAAGAAAAAGAAGGAAACTAAGGATGCTTCATCTAGATTCTCTCTCCAACCTTCCCATATTCCAAACCACGTACATTCATCCCAATGACTTAGGTATGGTCCAATAGAGAGAGAGATTGTGGGCCAATATCGTCAATTTTAATCAGAAACATAACCAACGTGAAAAATAATCAACATTCCAAGCAACAATGAGAATCAAGGTGTTCAAAATCCAACCACAGTAATTGCTTTACAGCCTACACTGAATCAGATAAAGGTCAAAGATCGAGTTACCATGAGAGTGTAGATGCCGAACAATATACTGATACATCTTCTTCCCAACAAAAGGAGCAAAGACACATAGAAGAAAAACCCAGAGCCATAAAAGCAGCAATATGTACCACCTTGACAAAACAATTATCAAAATTACAAACCCCGCAAAGCAAAACAAAATAAATTCTTCAAAAAAATCAAAACTTTACACCCACCAGAAGAGTAGCTATTGGCCACCATAGAAAAATTGTCGGAAAAAGAGCAGAATCAATAGCAACAAACTTAGAGAGAGGGGGTGGGGTTGGCCTTTGGCCTCCGCCGCCGCTGCGCTACCGGTGGCCACTATATACCATGACCAGCAAGAAGAGGTCTCAAAATCCATATCGAGTCGGAAACCAGAAATCCAGAGTCACCAGACAAATGGTTCAAAAAGAGATCCTACAGGGTACCAGTTATGGCTTCGCCGGAAGATGAGGATGTTGGTCGATTGTGCTATGGCTCACCACTGCAACACCGCGGTCAGCTCACGATGTGGAGTTCTAGTATCAAAATGAAAGGCGTCCTTGCCATTTCTATCCCCAGTAGAGAGAAAACAATCTGCATCAAAATAAATAGTGAGATGGAGAGGTGAAGAGACAGAGCTGTGTTGCATTGCATCTAGAAGATTCACGCTCCATTATTCAAATTTAAATTTAAATTTAAATACATGACATATTCCAATGCATATTATGTCTGCACTTAAATGAAAAGTTGAAAAGATAAAAAGTTTTCAAATTTTGAAATTATTAATTGTCTGTTTGTTTTAGATTTTAGAATCTCGTTTGGATCCCAAAATCGATTCTAGCATTTTTTTAGTTACTATTTATGCGTTTGTTTTAGATTTTAGCAGATTTTAGAATCTCGTTTGCACTCCATAATCAATTCTTGTAGAATCTACAATATCCAAGCTTTTCCGTTCAGAATAATTGATTCTAGGTATGAGACCCACAAAATCTTTCATATTTACACTTTAAAAGTGATTCTACTTTGTCAACCAAATACAAATCAATTCTTCTGAACTCACTTTTAAACTACCATTATCAAACACAAATCAATTTTTTTAAACTCAATTTTTTTAAAATCAATTTTTTAAACAAGATTCTTCACAATCTATTCTACCAAAATTTAAAACAAATGGACCCTAAGTAGGTTGAGAAGAAAAGTCATTGTATAACATAAATACATGTGGCAAAAGTTTCTAAAAATAGAAATGTGAAAAGAGTGTTAGAGAAGCCATTGCATGAGAAGATGACACATGGCAAAACTTTATTCTAACGCTACTCTCTTTTATTATATATATATATTAAATTAAGATTATCAAGTGTTCTGATCTCAGCATGAGATTTTTATGTTGGAGGAAAAACCTCAAAGTTAAGTTGTACTCTATAAGGGTCACTTTATCATTATGAATTTATGATAACTAGAAAGTCTCGTGCTACACACAGTCTCTTTTACTCCTCCGTCTCTTAATATTGGATCCTCTTTGACCATTTCACGCTCCTTAAGAATGTGAGTTTTGTTAGTTATTAGCAATAAATTTGTACAAAATGTGTGCTATTTTTCCACGTTACCCTTCTCATCTTCTAAGACTATTAAAAGAGAGAGAATTAATGCACCTAGATATAAGAGGTAATTTTGTAAAAAAAAATAATTAATGCACATTGGTCTTTGAAAAGGGTCTTATATTAAAGGACAAGAAAATTTTACTAAAATGGTCTTATATTAAGGGACGGAGGGAGTATTGATTTTTTATTATTAATATATATATAAAATAAATATACTAAATTATATAATTAAATTAATACATACAAATGCATATTAATTTTAATATTTTATGCTTTTGTAATGTAAATATTTCATATTTTACATAATATATATTTGAATATCATTAATTTTTGTAAGGAAACTTTATAAAGACTGTAAATATAACTAGTCGGTTGCCCCGTGCATATTAAATACGAATATTAAATGCCAAAGTTATTAAGGAGCTAATTTATATGGGAGATTTCATATTGATGCCTAATTTATAGAGATAACTTATAGAAGAAGAACAACAATAATAAAGAGTTTATATGGTAGTGTCAACATAGAAATGATGCAGGAAAATTACTAAGAAAAACTCATAAAACTAACAGCAAAAGGCACCTCCCAACAAAGACTAACACTAATATAATACATTTCAACGTAAAAGACATCTAGCTATAATGTTGTTCTTTCTTGATTGCCATCATCTTTGAGTTCTGTGTGATAGAATGTTGGGTACCACAATCATTAAAGGGAGAACACGCATCAACACCACCAATTTTTCTTTTTCCACTAGATTTGGGGAGTGGAGTTTGTTCATTGCCATCACACATAGATTCCTACAATTATAAATGCAAAATCAAAGCTCCATGTACTAAGCCCAAAACAACAAAAAATGAACGGAAGATGAAAACAAAACAACAAATCTTTGCTATTTTTCTGGATTAGTATTGTTCTTTCTTGATTGCCATCATCTTTGAGTTCTGTGTGATAGAATGTTGGGTACCACAATCATTAAATGGAGAACACGCATCAACACCATCAATTTTTCTTTTTCCACTTGATTTGGGGAGTGGAGTTTGTTCATTGCCATCAGACATAAATTCCTACAATTATAAATGCAAAATCAAAAGATAATATTAACATGTTATTGATCAACAAATGTTAAAGGTCCTATGAATTTGCTTGGCTGTGTTAAAAACATTACGTATGAAACTCAGGGAGACATTACTTGAAGAGCTCTACAAACAATCATCATATATCTTGAAAATTATAATTTTGCTCATATGGAGAGTCACATGAGTGCTACTTTCATTGGGAATACGCATGAAACTCAAGAGTGGAGTGTCAAGGAAGCAATTATAAATTATATGGCTATCTCTAATTGGCTAATTGTAGCGGCATGTTGTATCAGCAATGACCAATGAATGGTCAGTATCCGATTCATGAGCTGCACGACCTTATCTGCCCATCATTTATATGAGAACCTACTTCAACAGCTCGAAAGTTCATTGCTCTTATTCCACTCAATTATATGCCCATCATTTATATGAACCTACTTCAACAACTCCTGCTGCTATTAGAATCCCCAGTTTCTGCTATAGTGCATACTTTATGTTCCATTTGTCTATTTAACTCATACTTCATCATGAGAAGAGCTTATTGCTAAGACCTTGTTATAAAGTACCTCTACTCCATCATGAGAATATGCACTGGCTATTGCCATCACTACCTCTAATAGATTATGTTTTCTCCTTCATATTCATAATATGTTAAAAGAACGGGCATATGAGCTATTCAAAGTTAAAGGGGATTAAAAAAAATCTAACTTTCAAGTTTTGACCCAGAGATTATGAGTTACTTTTCTGGATTAACTCTCAAGCTTTGTTTCAAATTTATGTCAAGCAATCACACGCACAAACACACATGCAGAGTGACCAAAATAAAATCTCAGTGTCAGATTTGAACCAAAAATTTGTGCTCTTGAGACTACATAAGATGTGAACCTCCAATCCAAAATACAGTTAAAGATAACAAATAACAAATAAAAAACTAATCACAAAAGGAAGAACAAGCAATTGTCACAAAACAAAAGATATTGAATACAAAAACCTTGGGTTCATACATAATAACGATACCATTATAAGACACAACATAATTTTAAAAAGTGGAGGCAAATGATGTTGTTGGAGTTAAAAGGAAGAGAACAAATCAATGAGCTATAACCGTGGGGATAAGGATAGTGAAAGAAAGAAAAGCTTACCTACATAGGCAAATTAGAAAAGCTTCCCACAATCCGAAAGCACCAAGCACAGAACAAAGACGTAGAAATATCACGCATCTAATAAACGTGAAACTCAAGAGAACTTCTAAACTGATATAAAGAATGAAAACTTACCTCATATAACATCAAAATAGAGTCATAGAGTGGTTGGTTTGTAGTTAAAAGATGACCAAACATTCAAAACTGAAACTGGAGAGGAGCAAAGAAACAGTTCAAAAAGCTGCTTAATATCCCTCCCACCACGATAGACATACAATAACTTGTGCATCAAACACAAACAAACCTGTCCAGGTGCATAATAAGCTACTTCAGTTCCATCAGGCAATCCGTTTTCTTCAAAAACTAACTTGTGCAACCGCTGATCCCTTGAAAAGAATACAATGGATAAACAAATAATGACTATCATCATCAAACAGTGATAAAAACACTGCAGCCAGGTACACATCGTAAAAAGGGAGTAGGGAACTAACTTCTTGGTTATCTTTTGTGTGCTCTTATTTTGTGGAGATAAACACTTTGAATTTGAAGTAATTACGGGGGTCTTCAACTTTATGGACAGTGACCTGGTAAAAACAATTGATTAGAATAAAAGAATTAGAAAATTATTTGGTTGGAAATAATTACCCACAAGCATATTATCCTAACTACATCAAGGGAGTCAAAAAATAAAGGCAGATACAAACTTCTTTTTCATCTTCAACATGATTTTCTTCCGGGGTAGAATAAGCACAGAAGCATTCTTGAAGAATTTGAACTGCTAACCCTTTTTGATGAACTTAATAACACAGTTGCCGGCATGTAAGTTAAAAAAACAAAAAAGCAACAACAAAGCAGACCACTAAAAAAAAATTCAATTCATGGAAGCCATGAAATTGAAACCATGTAAACACATACATCATTGGTTAGCACAAAAAAATTTTATGCAAAAACTTCAGATTTGTTAGATATATTATATTATATTATATTATATATAGGATAGATGGAATATATATATGAATACTAACCTTGTTGCAGAACAGTTACGCAGCAAGCTATTTCCTATTGTTAAAACAATTTTACTCAAGCAAGAGATTTACATTTACGTTTATACGCATCAGCAGTATGTCAAGCATGCTTCATATACAAAATGTCAAGCAAACATTTCCCTAACAATCCCTTGATCAACAACTTACTTAGACTAAACTAATCAAAAACTTAAAACAAATCAAGAAGAAAAAGTGAAAACTCAAATGAAAAAAAAAGGAGAAAAAGAAAGCTAATAATGTAAATGCAGAAAAGCATTACGGCACCCGTTACTCTCATACTTTGGGATAGGGGAAGGCAACCCCTCTCAGCCTTTTGGTTTCCTCCCTCACATCATGATCTTCTGCAAAAATACTGCTATTATGTAAATGACCAAAAAACAAGAAATTTTGTATATAGCACCTTCAAAATTTGTAAAATCTCATATTATCAAATGCAACTTTAGTTTCCTCACTCCTTTCTTCAATGTATTTTATTGCTTCATGTACTTTTTGCTGAACAAATTTCTATAACAGTAAAATGATCAGTCTAACTCCTCCTAGAAAGAGTTGGAACGCATTAATGAGCTATTAAATTCAGATTACAGCCTAATTCCAATGCATTTGTTCGGGACTATCGACAGCAAAACATCCCATATAATTGACTTGTTTGCACCAACCATAGCTATCCAAATAAGCTGCCCTTTTTACTCTTAGTAAAGAGGAAATGATGCTATTTCATGCAACAATAATTTGGAGGTTTCAATCAAACTCTGATTTTGAAGCAAATGAACAAAATTCTGATCCTGCATGTACTCCAATTACCCTCGTCACTCTCTCAAGTACTGAATCATTGTAACATCAAGAGCCTAATTACTTTCAGCAACAAAATCATGACTTATTTCAAATTCCTAACCCCTTACCTTCAAAGTTTAAACTTCAATATATGATTTCTGCTCTCAATGAGAGAATGGAAGTTGAGTTGGCACCCAACCAAGCAATGAAAGTGGTTAGTCAAAGTTTAATATATAAAAAAAAGTGGTTAGTCAAAGAGTCATCCCCAGCAAAAAACCAACCAAACAAATAAGCAACCACTATTGAAATAAACAGTCATTTTATCATGCAATGCTAAACAACAAAAAATGCATCAACATTTGCATTAGCTACTAATAAATTAACAGAATTGGACAAATATTTATCAAAAAACTCATAATCACAAAAAAAACCACCCTCTAAACCCATATAAATGATCAAAACTAAACTTTTTTGAACTTATATCAAACCCAAAAATATTCACACCATATAAAATCATGAAATGTAGAAATCAAACCACCCCTCATAAAACAACACAAAAAAAAAACACATAAGAGTAAAAAAGAAAGGTAATAATTAATAAGCTGCAAAACTGAAAACCAATACACTGAAATAAAGATTTAAAAAAACTTACCAAAATAGCAGTTAATTGTTCGAAATAATTGCAGTGCCCTGAAAACAAACACACATTTCAGTTTCAAATGGACTGATACAGAGGAATGCAGCCAGAGATCAACAATTGATAGAGTAAAAGCCCCAAAGATAAACCCAAAAACCCCGAAAGACAAAAACCCACATAATACTCAAACTCCCCCCCTAAAATTTTCCCTAGAGGCCCTAATGAAGTAAGTAAATAATGTAAGCAAACTAATTAAGTAGTAAGTAAATAATGTAAGCAAACTAACTAAGTAGAGATATTCTCCAATTCTTTTGTGAACAACTATTACTACTCCCTTCGTCTCATTATGATATAGCTAAATGTTATTAGCTTTTTTATCTTTTAACCGTAAGCAATCCGATCATATACTGTGAAGCATTCAATCATGAGAGAAGTGTAAACGACAAAAGACATTAAGCTTAAAAGGACATGGTTATTAGATGATATATTCAATAAAAAAGATTTTTAGTAGAGAACATCAATGACTTAGCTAGAGAACAGAAGAGGTGCTAATTAAGTTACTACTTAATCTCAAAGTTTAAAGGTCCCATGAATTGCGCAGGAACACCACCCGGAGAACAAACACAAGTGTTGAGTCTTAAAAAGAAGGTGTCCATCTTAATAACATATGCCCAAAATAAACTATACTTTGAGGTCCTCCTATTAGCACTACTTTTTTTTGTTTTGAACTTCCTCTCTTGCCTCGTGCAAACAATTCTCCAGTTGAACATAACATAATTCACCTCTAGCAACATCAAAAATCAAAATCCTCCATTTTAGATTGAACTCCAACTAATATTAACAGTTATAATCAGTAAGACAACAACATCAAACACAGGGCAAGTATTGAAGCAATTGAAGATATTCTAAATATAACATAAGATGCAATTCAATATTAAGTTATCGCAAGGAAATAAATTTATCAATGGCAAACAAAAAACTATTTAGTCACAGAGATAATGGTTGAAAAATAAATAAATCAAATGAAATACCGAGAGAAAAAGTGGGATGAGATAAACCAACAACAAAGAAAACTTTCTCCTGACAGTTGAATGAAAAACTAAAACAATAAAGGACTATAGTTAGAGAAAGTAAAATATAATTCTTACATTTGGTTCAATAGGCTTTTTCAAAAGTTTCTTCCTCTTTAACTTGTACATGTCCATCACCACCTGTCCCATTTACAGATACTACATGCACAAAATGGTAAGAAAATGCCTATCTCAAATCAATATGTATGAACATGGAGAAATATGTTGCATTTTTTCTTAAATGTTCAAAATTAACCATTTTATACCCTTCCCCTTTATATTGCCTTTGTTTTCTTCCCTATTACTGGTGTACAACCTTCTACATCTATTTGTGTTTTGTGAAGACTTTTCTTCTAAAGCCTTTTTGGATGGAGACTTTCCATCATCGTCAGCGATGAGTCCGTCCCCACATTCTCTTTTAACAGGGGACTGAGATATTTGGTGGTGTCACTGCTGTGAAGTCTCCAACTGAATAATATAATCTTCAGCTTTGGGGCTATGATCAGGACATGACTTCGAATCTGGCAGTGACCAAATTGAATGAATAGGTTCCTATGAAGCATATAAATGAATTGAAAAAAACAATCAAAGATCATCTAATACTAATTATAAAGCATTAACCATTTAACTTGATTAAAAAAATCAATTTCTAATTATAAAAGGTAATAAATATATTGTGTGCGTGTGGAAAGGTTTAGATATTATAGTACCCATACCAGTGCCTATACCTGCGTCCAACCAAGACCTGTATCTATTTGCTGGCATGAATCTTCTTTTTTATAGTGCCGAGAGAAGATTTGCAAGAGGCAAAACAGAATACCTTGGGAGTCGATATCTGTGGAGGGATTTGGGAGTGGAATGTGAATTGTGGGAGTGTTGGGAATGGGATTTATTGCAAGAAGGCTATTACTGCTGGAATTTGGGGAAGAAGATTCTAATTCCGAGACTGAGACATCAACTCGATCATCCCATGGAAATGACCTCTTCATTGCAACTCTTCTTCTTGCTCAACGAACACATGCATAATCAAGATTCATTCATTTATTAGTAAATTAAATTTTTTAAAAACAAAACAAATAACCTATAAGCTATAACTGAACTGGGCAAGCAACTAACAGATTGAGAAACTGGGTGGGTCGTTCGTTTTTTTTTTTTGGGTTGAAGTTAGAAAGCTTCAAAATAAAAATGCTTACAAAAACTAAAAACACCAACGAAATTTGCTAGCTCCATCGCGCCTCTTCTCTGTCGCAATCGGACCATCGTGAAGTTGTCCTTGTTTGCTACTTCATTCATTGTTAAAACACATAATGCAAAATTTGAGAACATAGGAGGCCGAAAATCAGAAAAAAATGTAGAGGCGAGAAGTGGGGCAAGCTTTTGTTGGGTGTGTTCTGTAACACCCTGGGCCGCCACCCATATTTTGGTTGTCTGTAGTGTCTTGACCATTCTTTCTGCTGACAGCATCTGGGCGTGGCCTGCGATATATCTTCGGTGTCAGGATTCGCTCATGGAACTTGTGACGTTTGGATTTGATCCAAATTAATTGTGTTTTTGTCTTCCTAGGAATCGAGCCGTATGCACAGGGGTTAAATCTGATGGTTTTGATTCTAGTACCAACCAAAGCTCAATTGGTTGGTACTAGGAATCAAAACCATTGTATTTAACCCTAGGTACATTTCGATTCCTGAAGACAAAAACACCATTAATTTGGATTAAATCCAAAGCTGGAAAGCCTGAGGAACCGCATAATCAGAAGATACATCGCAGAGGGTCAAGTGAGATGCGCCGCAGAGAAGTCGCACACTGCAGACGCCCAAAAATGGGTAGCGGCCCAGGGTGTTACATGTTCTTTGTGTAGTAGAGAGATTTATAATAAGGTGGAAGAAGGAGGAAGAAGAGATGGAAACGGGAGGAGAATTAGGGAGAGATGGAGAGAATATGTGTTTCCACAAAACCCTACCGAAAATAGCAAGACAACCAAACAGGGAAATGCATAAACCAAGGGAGTTGTGTGGTGGTCGGAGAAGAAGAGCAGGAGCTGCGTGGTGGTCGGAGAAGAAGAAGATGAAGAAAAAGAAGCAGCTATAAAAGAAGGCGATGAGAGAGAAGTGAAGAATGAGAAATGAGATGGGAGACTTCTTTGCGAGAATTAAAGAGAGAGGGTCACCCAATGAGTGAAAATTGGGTGTAGTTTGATTGGTCTTTTTTAGATTTTTATTGGATAAGGTCTAGATTAGGTTGAGAGAGAAATTTTGGAGGGAAGTGAGAGATGGAGTGCGGCTCACTTTAAAGATACTAAGATTTATTCAAATTATTGCTTATATCTTGACAAAAGTGTTATTTTTTTTTTGATTACCATGTTATTAGTGCACAAGATGTCTACCTGGCCACGACGACTAATCTACTGAACTGGTGGCCACGTGTTTTTACTCTTTACTGGTCAGTAGTTCTCCCCTCCCAACAGAGTTTTTGCCACCTAAGACTCGAATTCGAGACCTTGACAAAAGTGTTATTTTTGTACAAAGTGGATATCACAAATTTAAACATTGATGAATACATGCGGTGTGGAAGAATAAAAATAGTCATTTAATTAAATACTATATTACTTTTCTTTGACATAAAAATAAAGACTTTATATTATAAAATCAATGTATAATATTAAAATAAATTTCATAAGAATGTCATAAAAAAATAATCACTTACAATGTTTTCTATTTTAAAAATTTATTTTTTACCGTAAAAATGTAATTTTTTATATTTTAAAAAATCATAAAAGTTATAAAATAGAACACAATATTAAATAGAAAACAAAGTGTGACCCAAATTATATTTAAGATATTTTATTTATTAGTTAAATGATTTATGAGTAATTTAAAAATTAAAAATTCCAAATATCTTTTAAATAGAAATGGTTGGAAAAAAATGTTAAAAAAAACTAAAACTAAAACAATTTTTATATTTTTTCTAGAAAAAATTTCAATTATATAAATTATTGATTTTTAAATTTAATTTTTTATACCAAAAAGAAAAAATAGATTTGAAAATAGAAATCAGACGTGACACAAATTATTAAGTTAAAATTTTAATTTGTTATATGTATTCTTAAAACAATAATTTTAAATATCTTTACTCAAATAAAACAAAAGAAAATAATAAAAATTTGTACCCCCATGATCCCAATTACCTGCACGGACACATATTGATGAGGTGGATTTAGTCTACCAATTTCATTCATTAACATTGCACAAAAATGAGCTGCATGGTCAAATTTTTCCCTCGAATTTTGAGTGAGTTTGGCAATACATCCAATTTAACCAATTGTTGGGTGCCAAATTTCAAATTTGGGTTGATCGACAGAATGTTAGAATTCGACAAGTGAAGGCGTAAGAGACCAGAACAAGGGATGAAAATTAACTAAGTTTGAAATACCAAGTGATGGGACGGCTGTTCGACGGAAGACATAACGCGTCGAAGATGTCAAAATGATCATGGTCAAAATAGGCTTAGTTGTTAAGTAAAGACCAATGTACAACTCGACAGGATGTGCTACTGTCGATTAGGTAGTTTTTAGTGAAAACTTAACTACCAACCCGTGTCCGTACACGTGTCAGGTTGGATGTTAGGTGGTTTTTTCATATTTTTGCCTATAAATAGTAGTTTGTACGATGTAACAGAGGTTGGATACTTGATCTAAAATTCCTAACATCTCAACAGCGAAACAGATTAAAGGAAACACGATCACAGTATGTCTTCCACTCTTTCCTTTCAGCAATTTGCAAATCAATTAAGTTTCATTTCCAATTCATTGTCTTGCTCTTTATTTTAAGTTACTGCGACTTATTTACATGTTTCTTACCTTGCATTTTTCATTTATCTTTACTGCATTTTAAGTTATTTCTGAACTTTTATCTGTTTTCAGTTTCCCGCATTTCTGTTAGTTCATAACCAATTTATTACTGCCTTTCATTTCCAGTTATTTACATTTAGCAGTTTTTTTTTTTGTTCTTTATAATTGTTATCATTTAACTTCATTGTTCTTTCATTTCCAGTTTTTTAAACATTTTTCATTTACATTTCTGCATTCATTTCAGTTTGTTTGTTTAAGTTCATAAAGTACATATTTATAACATTGCGTTTTTTCAGTTTCTGTTTGCATTTAGTTACTTGTTAATTAAATTATTGGCTCTCGACGGCCAATCTTGTTGGCCTTAGGCTTAGTGCCATTTCGACAACAATTCAATTGTTGTTTGAGGTTATCGTAATCAAATTTGGAATAAGACTTGACAATTAATGACTTAAAAGCCAAGAATGTTAAAGAACGATTAACGTGTCGAGTATTTGACCGTTATATTTAAAAGAAACCGTTGTTTTCAAAACGAGATTACCACGTAACTCGTTCGGATTCATAATTGCTTGATCATCAAAATTTATTTGTTTGTTTGATGAATTTGGTAGATCATACAAGATCATCAAAATTGGTAGAACCATACCATAAACCAAATTTTCCCATAAACAAATTGGCACGCCCGGTGGGACGAGTTTAGAGTAACTCGTTTAAACGATGGTTTTATGCGTCTAAGAAGTGGAAAGATTACTGCTTCTAACGTAACGCAATATAGAAACATGAGTGGCAGTATGAATAGCAGTGCCACAATGCCAAGTGTTGCCAGTACAAATGCTTCGACCACGATGCGAGCGCAGGGTAGTTGTGATCCCGCGGATGAGTAATACTACCGTTGGGGCGAATCTTTGGGATGACGATGGCCAATACGCAAGCAGAGGTTATTCCGAGCGCTGCAGTACTTGAACCGGTGGTTCAGAGTGCTCCAGAAATTCAGGCATCGCCTGGAAGTGCGAGGAACTCAAGTATTAGGCCTGTACCGCAAGTAACGCAACCTCCGTTTGGAATGCCGTATGGTTATTTGCAGAATTCGACAGTCCCTGCTATTGGTTCAACTATGTTCAACCAATATGCTAACCAGCCTTTTATGCCATTCGGAAATTCTTCCAATACTCAAGGAATGGCAGGAATGGCTACCACTACGACGACCAATCGACAAGGGTTAGGGTGGGGACATGTCGAGACAAATGCCTCAGAATAATGGGGGATTAACACAAAACTCGTTGGCGAGTATTCGACAACAAGTGGATGATAGTAACCATGAGATGGTGAACATGTTCACTCAGCAGATGGGTGCAGTGATTACGCCTCTTATGGAGACTACTAATCAAGCATGTAATACACTGGCCTTACAAATAGAAAGGCTAAATCAAGCACTAGGTTTGGCAGCACCAGTGAACGAGAATGTTCAACAAGGCCCAGGGGTTATACCTCATGGTCAGGGCATGGGGGGCATTCCGCATAATGCGAATATCCCTATGGTGGTGCAGAACGAAGTAGTTCAGCCAAACCAGAACCTTGGTCAGAATTTGAATAACTTGGCCTATGGCCAGGTGCAGATTCTACAAAGGAATCAAGACCAGGGCCCACCAGTGCATCAAGGTTTAGCCAACCTAAGGCACAATATCATGGGAAATCAGATAGAACAAAACGTAAATCTGTCTGTCGAGCATATGCGGGATAAGCTTGGCTTTAATATTGGTCAAGGCACTAGACCATATTTCATATCTGCATTTCTGAGTGGGTTCAACAATTTGAAGTGCCAAGAGGGATGAAAATCCCCAAATTGTCCAAATTTTACGGTGACAGTGGTGAATCATTGTCGAGCATGTGGCTAGATACACGATAGAAATGGGAGAGTTGGCCCTTGTGGAAGGTTTGAAAATGAGGTTCTTTCCAAGTTCTTTGACAAAGAACGCATTTTCTTGGTTCTCGGCGTTGAGAGCTAATTGATCCATTCGTGGACACAACCGAAGGATTGTTTCATGATCAATTCTTGAGGCGATTGAGGGTTAATCTGACTGATTTATTCAACGTCAAACACATCTATAATGAGTCTATAGATGATTACATCTCTAGGTTCAAGCAAATGAAGAGCAGGTGTTTTACGCTGTTCAAAGCTTTAAATTGTGAAAATGGCCGCTAGTGGTTTGGATTACCATATTAGAAAGAAATTGGTAAACCAACACATAGTTGACCTCGCCCAATTAGGGGAGAAGGTTCGACAAGTTGAACAACTCCGCTCTGAGAAGAATCAGAAGAACAATAAGAAGTTTATCAGGCGTGAGAAAGTCAATTGTGTCGAACAAGATCTAACAGACAGTGAGGATGGGGCTATGATAGAGCAAGAAATAAACCTTGCTGAATTAAAAGAAGGACCACCTTATGCTTGTCAAGCGTTAGTACCTTCCAAGGGGAAGGAAAAGATGAGCTATGTGAATAAGAGAACCTATACATTTGATATAACCAAAGCTGATAAAATATTTGATATTCTTTTGAAAGATAAACAGCTTAAGTTATCAGATGATCATAGAGTGAAAGGGCATGAGGACTCTAATGGTCATAATTATTGCAAGTACCATGGAGCTTTAGGCCACCCTACTAATGAATGTTTTCGTTTCAGGGATTTGATTCAAAAGGCTCTCAAAGAAGGTAGGCTCAAGTTTGCTGACAAACAGAAGCCTAGCATGAAGGTGGACACTGATCCATTTGGTCAAGGCATTGCCAATGTCGAAGGTCAAAATGTGAGAAGCTGTAGCATGGTGAACATTAGCGCCAAGCAGAAGTGCGTGGTAAATGTCGAGGATCCTTTCGACATCTATCCAAGGCCTCATGAGACTGTTGAAGCTTTTCTAAGAAGGAAGAACAATAGGGGGGCAGTTGAAATTATGCCCACATTGTGACAAGTACTTTGATGAGAAAGCAACCCAGAGAGCAAAGAAAGTTGATGGTGCAAACGTTCATCAACAAGTTCGTGCTCGTTATGGGAATAGGTAAGTGAGACATGCACCGACAAAACCAGGTGCAAAGGCCTGTGGTTAATAGGCCTAATCGAGCAATCGGTGGATGGTTGGTCGAGTCTCCAAGGGAATCCACAGGGAGTAATCATGGAGGATCTCTTGGTCGAAATGTGAACAGGACTAGGAAACCTGATAATAATGTTACGGTAAACAAATGGGTCGAGAATTCTCCCAAGGCTCGTTGTCCTGAACTGAGAAACAGGGTGAGAGCGACAAAGAGTAACCCTCGACAAACACCGTTTTGGGATGAAGAATACCAGCATGGCAGAATACCTTACCCTGGGGGTGATCAAGTGAAGAAGACCCCACTGTCGAAAAGCCAAAAGCGTCGTCGATAGAGGATAAGGCAAGCTCAGAGACAGAAAACGAAGGCTAGTGACTTGGAAGGGTCTCAACATGAAAATTGTTTCATGGTTGGGATACATAAAGTGCTGTTGCCCAAGGAGACTGGTCCAAAGTTGAAGAGTGTAGTGGTTGATGTTAGAGGCAGCAATTACGACAAGGGCCAGACTTCCAAGATGCGAGTACATTCACAGCAGGCCTCTTTCAAGCAAAGTTCCAAGAATGCTGAAATTCCTTTGGCTAAGGAAGAGGTGACTCCTTGGCCGATAGGACTAATTGAAGCGGAAAGGTTAGCTTTGGAACGCGTCGAAGTTGGTGTTCAACCGGCCCCGGAGGAGGGCACAGGCAGTGATGTGTCAATGGAGGAATTAAGGATCATAGCTGATGATTCTGATTTGTTAGATGAATCCTTGGAGTCCATGGAACAGAACGTTGTCAAAACAGATTTGTCCATGGAAGAGGTGATTGCTGCACTAGATGGTCCAGATGACCCAATAGGTTTTGAAGATGAAGAAACGGTTTGATCCACGACACGGTTTAGCCAAAGCCTTGGACGCATTGGTGATGACAATGGGTACTACCTTGTCAGATCTGGGATCGGAAGATTGTTTATTCGACGAACTAGGCATGAGGTTGGGAAGTCATTTGGAGAATGAAGATATCACATCTTGAAGAGGAGTTTACTAAATTGAATGTAAACTTGGTCTCGGTGTTGCCAGCGGAATATGAGGCTCTTTACGAGTTTATAGTTGAAGTGCCTGACGAGGAAGACTTAGAGAACTTTCCTATTGGTTGGCGATTTGTTGAGCAAGACATGGTCACTATATTTAATAACTTCCCTAGGCTCGATAAACCAACTCATGAGGAGAGAAGTCACCTTCGACCATTGCACATTAGAGCAATGATTGAAGGCAAGCGCCTAACAGTAATCGGTTGATGGTGGTGCATCAATGAATTTGATTCCAAGAGCCATGTTCAAGAAATTGGGAAAGGATGAGTCTGACTTGTTGCCAACTAATATAGTGGTTACTGACTTCGGAGGAAGAACTGCACCAACAGATGGCGTAGTGATGCTTGATGTGCAAGTAGGATCAGTAGAAAGATCTACTCTGTTTGTTGTGATTCCTTCGAGGTCTAGTTATAATGTCTTGTTGGGTCGGGATTGGATCCATTCTGTTGGAGCAGTTCCTTCGACAGTACACCAAAAAATGATTCTTTGGAATGCCCGTGATGAAGTTGAGATTATTGAAGCTGATGATAGCCCATGTTATTTGCAACAAATGCATGTGGACTTCAAAGTATATGATCCAAAGGTGAAACCCATCTCCGTGCAGGGTGGTGTTATTGATAAAGAAGCTCTGAATGCGTGCTTAATGAAGCAGTTTGTGGTTAAGTTGCTGGATGAGGCCGACGAAAATCGGCTAATCAACAGTAATGACTTATGAACATCCTCAAATACAATTGTCGGCCTGTGAGGCCGACCGACGGCCAAACTCAGAAGAAGGTGTGTTGGCCGATTGTATATTTGATGATGGCCCTTTGGGTTTTGAAAAGGGGCTTGAAGATAGAAGTGGCTTTGAGTTGGAAGACCCTTTAGAAGAGATAGACTTGGGCGATGCAGATAGAAAGAGGCCAATATATGTGAGTGCAATGTTGTCAGACCAGTTTAAAAGGCAGATTGTGGAGCTAGTTTCTGAGTATAAGGATTGCTTTGCTTGGGATTACCACGAGATGCCAGGACTGAATAGAGAACTCGTGGAGCATAGATTGCCTCTAAAGCTAGATTGCAAGCCTGTCAAACAAGCCAACAGAAGGTTTGCTCCTGAAGTTGTGTTAAAAATCAAGGAGGAAGTCGAACGTTTGCTGAAGGCTAAATTCATTCGTACAACTAGGTATGTGGAATGGTTGTCTAATGTAGTGCCTGTCATAAAGAAGAATGGCAAGATGAGGGTGTGTGTCGATTTTAGGAACCTTAATGCAGCCACTCCTAAAGATGAATACTCTATGCCCATAGCAGATATGCTAGTGGATGCGATCTGGTCATGAGCTTCGAGTTTCATGGATGGGCATCTTTGGTTATAATCACATTTTCATAGTCAAGAGGATGTACCTTAAAGCGCTTTCGGTGTCCAGGTTCAATTGGAACTTATGAATGGATAGTGATGCCCTTTGGTTTGAAGAATCTTTGGTGCAACATATCGAGGGCAATGAATACTATCTTTCATGAAATGATAGGCAAGTTCATGGAAGTATACATCGGCGATGTCATTGTTAAATCCGATACCAAGAGGAGCATTTGAACCATTTGAGAAGAGCCTTCCAGGAAATGAGAAGGCATAGTTTGAAAATGAACCCCGAGAAATGTGGTTTTGGGGTTTCTGTTTGCTAAGTTCTTAGGCTTTTGGTGCACAAAAAGCATTGAAGTGGATAAGAATAAAGCTAAAGCCGTCTTTGAAGCGAGACCTCCAACTAACAAAAGAACTTCAATCCTTTTTGGGAAAAGTCAATTTTCTCATAAGGTTCATATCAAATCTCTCGGGAAGAACAAGAGTTTTGCTCAGTTGGTGAAACTCAAGGCGTAAGAGGCTTTTGTGTGGACTCAACAACACCAAGAAGCTTTTGACCAAATCAAGCAGTATTTGACAAATCCACCGGTCATGATGCCTGCAGAGCCACATCGACCAGTGAAATTGTACATATCAGCATCAGAAGAGACCATTGGTTGTTTATTGGCTCAAGAAGATGGAAACAATGTCGAGAGAGCCGTTTACTACCTCAGTCGAATGCTCAATGATGCAGAAACTAGATATAGTGCTATAGAACAACTATGTTTAGCATTATATTTCTCTTGTACAAAACTCAAGTACTACTTAATGCCTTGTAATGTTTTAGTTACGTCCAAGACAAATGTAATTAAGTACATGTTGTCCCAGCCAATTCTGAATGGTCGAATTGGAAAGTGGACACTTGCATTGTCTGAATTTTCTTTGTAATATGTACCTATGAAGGCTGTTAAAGGTTAAGCAATTGCTGACTTCTTAACGGACCATCCATGTTTGGAAATAAAAGAGCTGACAGGGCTAGTCGAGTTGAAGCCTTGACATTTGTATTTTGATGGCTCAAGACATAGAAATGGGGTTGGTATTGGAGTTTTAATAATTTCACCCTTAGGGGTACCAACTAAATTGATGTTTGAACTAAAATATGCTTGTTCTAATAACGAGGCTGAGTATGAAGCCTTAATTATGGGTTTGAAAATTTTGATAGAAATGCAAGCGCGCACTGTCAAAGTTTTTGGTGATTCACAATTAGTAATTAGACAGTTAACTCAAGCATACAAATGTGTTAGTCATAACCTTGTCAAATATTGTCAAGTGGCTAACAAGTTGATGAAACAGTTCGACAATGTTGAGTTGGAGCATATTCCTAGAGAGCTAAATCAAGAGGCTAATGAATTGGCCCAATTGGCTTCAGGATATAAGTTATCTTCAAAGGTGCTGACAGAACTCATAGAAATCCGTGAGTTATTGTACCCTTTGGGCGAAAGAGATATTTTTGCTGCAAGTACGTCGAATGCAGCTGATTGGCGTAAGCCCATTATTGAGTATTTGGAAAATCCAGATACCAACGTCGACAGAAAGATCAAGTATAAAGCAACTAAGTTTGTTGTATTTGCAGGGGCTTTATATAGAAAATCTGTTGATGGTAATTTGGAAACTTGCTTAAGCGAAGAGGATGCTTATTTGGCTTTAGCAGAGGTTCATGAAGGAATTTGTGGTGCTCATCAGGCAGGTGAGAAGATGAAATGGGTTTTGAGAAGACAAAGAGTATATTGGCCCACTTTGGTGAAGGATTGCATTATGTTTGCAAAATCCTGTGAAGAATGTCAAAGGCATGGTCACCTTGAGAGTGTCCCTGCTAGTGAGTTACATTCCATTATTAAGCCTTGGCCTTTTAGAGGTTGGGCATTAGACCTCATAGGTCAAATTTTTCCTGCCTCTTCTAAAGGTCATAAATACATTTTAGTAGGGGTTGATTACTTCACCAAATGGGTAGAAGCAATAGCCTTGAAAGAAGTGACACAACAAGATATTGTGGATTTTATTGAAAACCATATTGTGTGTCGATACGGCATACCACAAACTATAACAACTGATCAAGGATCTGTGTTTGTTGGAAAGAGAGTTGTGGAGTATGCTGAGTCGAGGAAGATCAAGATGATTACCTCGACACCATATTATGCTAAGGCAAATGGTCAAGTAGAAGCCATGAATAAAATTATCATTGGTTTGATAAAGAAGCATATTGGCAGGTATCCGAGAAATTGGCATTCGACTTTAGAACAAGTTCTCTGGGCATGCAGAAACTCTCCAAAAGAATCGACAGGTACTACTCCTTATAAATTGGTTTATGGCCATGATGATGTGTTGCCTGTCGAGATAAATCTTGGTTCATTAAGAATTCAAAAGCAAAATGAGATGCCAGTAGATCAATACTGGAACTCGATGTTTGACGAATTGGATGAAGTTCATGATGAGAGAGTCGTGGCCTTAGAGCATTTAGTTCGATAAAAAGAAAGAATAGCTAAATTCTATGACAGTCGAGTTAAGTACGAGCGTTTCAAGGTTGGTGACTTAGTTTGGAAAGTCATTTTACCAATGGATAAGAAATGTCGAGAATTTGGGAAATGGTCCCCAAAGTGGGAAGAGCCATATGAGATTGTCCAAACATTCTCAGGAAATGCTTATGCACTTGTTGAAGTTAATTCTGGTTTCAGGATTAAGTCTATTAATGGCAAATATTTGAAGTTATCTAGACCAACAATGTGCGAAGTAAGAATACAACCTTGAAAAGTAAACTGGATTGTTCTATTCAAGAGCCATTTGGCAGTATACAATATACATTGTCGAATAGGCTTACGGCCTGGTAATACAAGTACTGGAAAGTCTATAAGTCTAGGCTATTACGGAAAAAATTCACTTGTGGAAGCTTCGCCGTGTTCCGGATTCTGATCATGCTGAGGAAGAATTTAGGGAGAGAGAGGAACATGGGAAGCAAGAGCGGCACCCGTGGCATACCATCCGGTCAATCAAGTTTGCAAGAGCTGCTTCAGATGGTAGACACCCAAATCGATGGGAAAGTGAAGCTACAAGCATGGGCACGTCGATGAGAAGTGTCAAATGCCATGCGAGAAAGGTAAAGCAGGCAGATTGAGAAGCAGTCGCCGATTTAGGTGTACGCTTCACAATTAACCGAACTATGCCAAAACCTTTCCTAATTGCTTGCCCACACGTTGAATTTCGAACACAAGGTGTGAAGGAGTGCAAGACAGTAGGAGAAAGAAGTGGCTCCGGCTTTCCCTTTCTCACATGTTTCAACGAGGTTGGCAAGCCGCATTAGGCAACTTACCAAAACTCGTTGTTGATATTAGGCAAATTACCAAAACCCAGAGAGTCTTTCACCGTTGAGACAAAGACTTTCAGGAAAAACTCAGAAGGGGAGAAAAGTGTTTTGAAAGGGTTGTGCACTTTACTTATAGCAAAAAACTTGCGAGGTAAGCGTGCGAACGGGAAGAGTAACCACCTGTATTTGAAGTGATGATGGTCCTATTTTTTAGGGAAGTGGGAAGCGCAGACCTATGATGGGACATTACGGAAAGGCAACCGTCGCGCGTGAAGTTAAACAAAATTCTGGGTCTCTCCGTGTGTTGGTGTCGAGAACTCAGAATTTGGGGGGCATCTGTTGGGTGCCAAATTTCAAATTTGGGTTGATCGACAGAATGTTAGAATTCGACAAGTGAAGGCGTAAGAGACCAGAACAAGGGATGAAAATTAACTAAGTTTGAAAGACCAAGTGATGGGACGGCTGTTCGACGGAAGGCATAACGCATCGAAGATGTCAAAATGATCATGGTCAAAATAGGCTTAGTTGTTAAGTAAAGACCAATGTACAACTCGACAGGATGTGCTACTGTCGATTAGGTAGTTTTTAGTGAAAACTTAACTACCAACCCGTGTCCGTACACGTGTCAGGTTGGATGTTAGGTGGTTTTTTCATATTTTTGCCTATAAATAGTAGTTTGTACGATGTAACAGAGGTTGAATACATGATCTAATTCCTAATATCTCGACGGCTAAAGAAGATTAACGGAAAACGATCATTGTATGCCTTCCACACCTTATCTTTCTGCATTTTAATCAAGTTTCAATCTATTTTAAATCTTTGCATTTCTAGTTATGTCATTTACATTCCAATCAATTTATATTTTCTTGCTTTGAATTTACATCCTTTAATTCCCTGTCATTTACTGTTTTCTGCATTTTTACTTTTAAAGTCATTTACATGCTTTTCTATTTAAATTCATGCTATTTACGCTTCTGTTATTTAAATTCATGCATTTACACGTTTTCACTTAAATTCATGTCCTTTAGCAGTGTTTCTTAAACTTTGTCTATTACTTGTTTTCCCTTACATTTCATGCGTTAACTTCAACTGCATGTTGGGCTTTAGTGATGTATGCCCCATGACATTGCAGTAGTTGCATTCTTGTTTTAAATTTTGCTCTAACTTGCTTGTAAACCAAGTTATTGGCTTTCGGCAGCCAATCTTGTTTATTTAAGTCCATATTGCCATTTCGACAACAATTTGTTGTTAGTTGGAATTATCATATACAGATTTGGCATAAGACATAATCATTCATGGCTCTGAAGCCAAGAATATTACAAAATTAATAACGTTTCGAGCATTTGACCGTTATATTTAAAAAAACCGTTGTTTTCAAAACGAGATTACCACATAACTCGTTCGGATTCATAATTGCTTGATCATCAAAATTTATTTGTTTGTTTGATGAATTTGGTAGATCATACAAGATCATCAAAATTGATAGAACCATACCATAAACCAAATTTTCCCATAAACACCAATATTATAATCAAAAAACATTTTGATGGAGAACAAATATCTTCAGCAACGTGCACCCAAGAACCTTCTGGAATAGAAAAAGGAAATAAGAACACACAGGACGCGGGAACATTTGGGAGGAAGCTAAAGGCAAAATCATTTGTTCGTTTTTCATTCTTCCACAATTAACCAATAGTATTATATTTTTGTTATTGGAGAGCATGGCGGGCCCTCAAAGCTACTAAAGTTAGGGCTTTAGGCCTTAAAAAATTTTGACAAAAAAATACCTTAAATATTTTATTTTTACTAATATAATTGACCGAATAACTATTGAGTACCACAAATTCATCTAGCTTAGATGATAAAACACAATTGACTTCACTTGTGTGTTGTGACTTGTGGGTTCAAGCCCTTTGTGAGTACTTTTTTTTTTTATAAATTTTTAGTATTTTGTTGTGAATAAATGACTGGAAAGGCCTCACTTAGATAGTTCGCTTTAGGCCTCAATAGGTGTTGGGCTGGCACTTATGGCGGCATTGGCAAGAACCTGTAGAGGTGTTATTGGATTGTTAATATATGGAATATGGATGATAATTTTCAAAGATTTCTAGTATAACTTTTATGAGTCTGTTTATTTTAGATCGTGATAGAATTGATTCTGAAGAATTGATTTTAAAATAATTGATTTTAAAAAAATTGAGTATAAAAAAATTGATTTGTGTTTGGTAATGATATTTCAAAAGTGGATTCAGAATAATTGATTTTGTTTGGATAATAAAAGTAAAATCACTTTTGACATGTAAATATAAATAATTTTGTGGGCCCACACTCAGAATTGATTTTATTCAACGCAAAAGATAGGAACTTCTTGATTTCATCATAATCAATTCTACTCACCCTAAAATCAATTTTATTCACTGAGATTTTATCACCCAAATATAAGAATAATAATTTTTAACCGCCAAGAATCTAAAACAAAAAGGACTATATGGTCTGAACTAACTATACCGGAAATGGCAGGTCCACTAGGTTGGGACTGTTGCATGTAGACATTAGCTGAATTACAAGGTGCCCATCATTCGTACCCAATTTCTCTATCTATATAGGCAGCCGTCCACTGTCAAGCATTGCCTTCCTTCCATTTGGTTTAAACCAAATTAAGCACATGCAGACATAATGTGAGTAAATGCAGCTGTGTCGACGATTCAAGCGAAGGTAGGGTCGATTAATTAATCCAATGCAACAACAAAAAATTGTGGCCTTGGATTAAAGACTGTATTAATCACTTATTAATTTTCTCTAGAGCTGTCATTTTTGTCGTAAACCCATGGGACAAACCATGCAGCCCTCAATAAGCGGTTGCTATTTGCACCACTTTTTTCTAATGCACCCTAAAGTTTTTTCATCTCCTTTTTTCCAAAGTACCTGCGTCTATAAAATAACTTTCAGACGTAACTAAATTTTGGTTTTTAAAACCCAGAGCCCTCGGCCCTCATTTCTCTCACTTTTCATCTTTTTCACACTTCCAACTCCCAAATCCCTTCCCGTTCTCCTCCATCCCCCATTGTCTCTGCCAGAGTGCAAATCAATCCCTTTCCTAAGTTTTGATATATATCATTTGAAGTTTACTTTAAAATGACCATTTTTGTAAAATTTGAATGCCCATAGCATACATCCGGAAGTGATTTTTATCACCTCCAGATGTATATATACATCTGGACCACATTAAGAAAGTGTTCGAGTGTATATTTCTGAAAGTGGGAAATTCACTTATACTACCTGACATTCAATTTTTTTTTTTTTTAAAAAGCAACGTTCAGAAGTGTATTTTATTTCTTCCGGTTGGATTGGTTGAAACTCGTTTACAAGCTAACCAGAAGTATATGCTTCCAAAGGCCATTTTTTTGTGTGTTTTGGAAGTATACTTTCGAATTTTGTTGATGTTTACTTTCGGAAGGTACTGAATTTTGAAAAATAAACTAATTGATGTAACTAAATGCATTTTACGTTGTGCGGGTATGGTACGAATGAAAGATGCGCATGTTGGACAACATCAAAGGTCAATAGCTTCCGCACACAGATGTGTGGCAAGGGAATCTGAGGATTCACCATAGGTTTCGGCCTAGAAGGTACTAGCATGGTAGGGTATACACTAGGTAAAAGTCAGGGTGCGTAACATGATCACTTTTCAGAGGAGGAAGAGGACCGATCTGCGTAGTGACATCCATTTGTTTACTTTATTTTGACTTTTATTTTGCAATCATTTTTCTTTATGTACAAATACAATATTTTGGTATTTTAATGTATATATAGTTTGCATTCAACTTCTTTTCCTGTCCATTTTAAACAATTAGTTCTTTTTTTTTTAAGAAAAAACACATCCAAAAATTAACTTCTAGAAAAATAAAAAGTATCCGAATCTTAACTTTTGGCCAACATGTTACAAACAATCATGAAGTTATAAATAGTTTGAAAGTTAACTTTTAGAAGACTAATTAACAAAAAAGTGGAAATACAAAACTTCTAGATATGGATATTTTGAAAAAGAAAAAAAATGAATTAACTCATAGAAGTATATTAGCAAAAATGCGGGTGCAAATACCAACCCCCTAAATAATGATCCTCCTTTATTTGACCTACTCAACAATGGGCCTTTTTATTGGAGTTGCTTCCAACACTCCCTTTTTTTCTCCAACAACACCCCACTTCCTTTTCCTAAAATATCCATACCCCTTCTCTTTCTCTCTCCTCACCCCACCTCTTGTGACCCCACTCCCATCGGCGATCCCCTCCTGGCCTCCCCCATAACTTGCATCAAATAGAGGTGTGGGAGAAGAATAACCTTTATTAAAGATATCCTAAGAATGGAACACTTCTATTTGATACAAGTTATAGGGATATGCATATGTGTTAATAAGTTATAATTTTATTTTATTATGTGACAAATTATCATTGGTGAGAGACAGAAAATGTGACAGAAAAGTGAGACAATAGATTTTCATCCCCAAAAATGACACTTTTATCTTGCAGTTTAAAATCTTCAATTCAAAATAACTATGCCATAAACTTAAAATTGTGGATGGATGAACTAAAGTGATCTTGTAGTCGACTATGCAAATGAAGAGTTTTTTTTTTTTGATAGACAAATGTTAGTATGTTAGTTGTTAGATTAGTTTTTCTCCTTCGGCAAAATTTGAACCCTACACCTTTAACTCCTTCATACCCTTAGCTCAAATCAGTTGAGCTACTCATCCCCCATGCGAATGAAGAGGTTACTCATCATTGCTAATAGTTTTAGTTAATGAAATAAATTACCTTTTGTTGGCAGGCCATGCGCCAGGGATTACTTTACGTTTGAATGGTGTAATCCTAACATACTTCTTTTGGGTTTTCGATTTACGGTTTTTCGAATGTGTGTAACTTTGCACATAATAATGATCATTAATTACTTTTTTTTATTAATTACTTAGTTTCCTAGTTTGTGTGTAGAGAGATATTACATAAAGGTAAATCTATAAAATAAATAGAAAATTGAGTTATTAAAAAGGAAAAAAAAGTGAGCAGTTAATAATCTTTATCGTGTGCAAGGTTGTACACGTTAAAAAAACCGAAATTGGATTATAATAAATCATTTGGATAATGTTATAATATGTGATTCAATGCTTGCTGTATGTTGGTGATGTGTCACATATTTATTATTATATTTAAATGAAAGTGTACATTATCCTCTCTCTAGTTTTTCTTCCTAAATTGTTCCTTATGTTGTTTGAGCAATTCTTTTGAAGTTGCTCTTACCTAAGCATAGTTTAACGTAGTACTTGATTCTCATGTCTATTAATGTTTTAACCTTTATTATTTTTTTGCAAAAGTATTGATGTTCTATAAATCCAAAGTCTAATTAATTCTTTTTTTCAAATATACCCTTAATATTAAATTAAGTAAAAGAATTTATAATGTAAATTATTACAAATAAAGAGAGATTAAATAAAGACCATGTTTTATATATATTAAATGCTTTTTAATCTATGTGCAATAACCTTAAATATCAATAAATATAAGAACGAGGTAGTAATATTTGGCGAATTATTGTTGTTTTTTATTTTAATTAGCTCACTTCATTTTTCCCTGAACCAGGATCATGGAGACCCTTAATTCTAGTTGTCTTAGGCCCCACTTTACCAAAGCTTGGTTTCCTCGGTTCTTTTTTTTGGTACAATGCCCCAGTTCTCAATCATTGTTGATAAAAGAAATAGTACAGCAGTAGGTTACTTACAATATTATTGTTACCAAACATTTAATATAAATTCTTCATTAAAAAATATAGCATGACTGTTTGAAGTGAACCATTACCCTTACACCACTATTGCATGGTGGAAAATGATATTAAAATATTGTAAGCATCAAATTCTAAATTCATTCATTATCCTGGTATTCACTCTCTCTCTCTCTCTCACACTCTCTCTCTTTCTCTCTCTCAGTGTTGGTGTGAAAGACGCTAGTAGATATACAATTACTAGTGTTTGTCTATATTCTGTGATAGGATGGCAATGTGGTTATATCTGTAGGCTCCGTTTAAGGCGATGACGCTAATCCTCGGATTAGGGTTGTCTCTGAATTTGCCTTAGTGAATGGGCCTTTGGACCCATGTAAGCCCAACTCAGCTAGGCCCCAACGAATGAGAAAATTGGATGGAAGACTATGAGTGACAAATTCCAAATCTGCGAAGGTGACATTCTTGGGATTCCTTTTTATTTATATTTCATTTTGCAAATTTTCTTTCAGTTACAAGATTCCAATTTGGTTATTAGGCATGTATGGATCAAGAGCCACTTGGCAATTGATCCGCGGCATTAGGTATTAGGAACTACTATAAACATCACAAGAAATGAATGGAAATAGCAGAACAATTAATCCAAACATTACTATCCTCTAATCCTAGTACTATGATTGGTGCTTTCATTTCCCATCATGCCTCCCAAGCCTAAAAAAGCAAAAAAAAAAAAAAAATTGAAGAAATGCTAACCCAATGCCTTAACCAAATGAAAGATATCAATTTCACCTTGAGTAGCAGTATTCCACCATGGATCCTGAGGTGTAATGATACAAGGTGCAACACAGGGTCAAGTTTTGGGTGAGTCACCAATTGAGGAGGAAAGCAATCATGAGGAGTGCCAGCTAGGACAAGAGTTAGTTACCAATGATCCGGATCATCAGGGAATTAGAAGGAGCACTAGGCCTAGAATAACTAACTCTAGGCTGAAGGGATACATGTGCCAATGATATAAGTGAGAGAGTGGGGAATAAGGGGTAGGCATTGTAGTAGCATGAGCTTTGCTCTGTGATTTTCTCTCTATGGACATTCTTCTTCCTTTCTCCGAATTCTCTTTGAATCTGTTTGTAGTCACTATTCCTCTCTCTGAGAGTTGATTTTTCCTTGCATTCAATAAAACAATGACTCATATTCTTATTCCTTTGTTATACTGTTACATTTGGTGCTTTCATCTAGCCATGGCCGACAACACGAGATTGAAAGAATGGCAGCTAGAAATGAAGCGAATGATGGATATTTGGAAAAACACACCCACGATTCCGATGCTTACATGGAGCGCTTGGAATTGCTCAACACACTCCAATTTCAACAGCTACAAACTGCCATTGAAGCCTTAGGTCAGCGCTCTCCAGTATCGCATGCGTCGCCCTATGGTGATACGAACTCAAACCATGAGCAACATCGTCCCCCATTTCAGGTTCGAAATGTTAAAATTGAATTTCCTCGTTTTGATGGGAAAAATGTGCTTGAGTGGATTTTTAAGGCTGAGCAATTTTTTGAATACTATGGAACGCCTGATTTGGATCGCTTGATGATTGTGGCTGTGCATTTGGACCATGAAGTAGTACCGTGGTTCCAAATGATGCAACGATCACATCCGTTTCCTTCTTGGCAAGTTTTTACTCGTGCTCTGGAAATCGATTTCGGTCCTTCTGCTTATGATTGCCCAAGGGCTACATTGTTTAAACTGATACAAGATGGCTCTGTGAACGATTATTATAGAGACTTCACTGCTCTATCTAATCGGGTTTTTGGAATCAGTACTGAGGCTTTGTTGGATTGTTTTCTGAGTGGTTTACAGGATAACCTCAGAAGAGATGTTATGGCTCTCAGTCCCACAAATTTGACCAAGGCTGTTGCATTGGCACGACTATTTGAAGAAAAACACTTAGCTGCAGCCAAACACTCATATACACACCCATACCCTAAACACTTAGCCACCAAACACTCCTAGCCAATACCCCACCCTTAAACCTTCACCCAAACCAGTCACTTACCAAGACCACAACAAAGTCCCACCTCTATTACCCACCCCTTCCACCAAACCCTCTTATCAAACTCATAACAATGTCTAGAAAATTTTTGCAGCTGAAATGCAATTAAGGAGAGAAAAAGGACTATGCTTCACTTGTGATGAGAAGTTCTCATTTACTCACAAATGCCCAAACAAGCATTTAATGTTACTTCAGATTGAGGAAGAGGAGTCAGAGAAGCCCGAACCCGACCCACCTGATATACCTGACACAACTGTAGACGACAAAAAATTGGAATTGCACTAATCACTCAATGCCCTGAAAGGTGCAAGTGGCCTTGGTACAATCACTACAAGAAATCTCGAGCGTACTGATGGCCAAAAGCTTTCGGTAACTCAGAAAAACCGTCGGTAACGTGGATTTTCTGACGGATTACCGACGGGCAAAAGTCCGTCGGTAAAACGGGCGTCGCAAATGTTTACCGACAAGTCTTTTTTTGTCGTCGGTATTACCGACGGGCTAAGCCGTCGGTCATAATCCGACGGTAATTTCCGACGGGTGTAGCCGTTGGTAGATTTTCGACAGCCTTGCCCGTCGGTGATGCCGCTATTCATTTCCGACGGCTTTAAAGCCGAATTTTATTTTAAATAATAAATTATATTAATTGATTAGTTTTTATATTTAATTTAATTAATTGATTTATTTATTTAATTTAATTTCTGTAATTAATTTAATTAACTATTAATTTAATTTATTAAATTATTTATTTATTTATTTATTTATTAAAAATAATTTATTCCCATATTAAAAAATGTGATAGCGTAAACAAAAAAAATTAAAAAAATAAACATAATAAATAAATAAATAAATAATCCGAACAAACATCTGTAACTAAAAAAAATCTGAAAATATGAAAAAATATCAGTACAAACATCACTAATAGTCCTGATAGTCCTGATCATGATCGAGATGCTCTACATTTACTGAATATACATACACAAATTATGAATGCCTTATTTATTTCCATTAATCATATAATTGAGTATATTATTTTGGTTTGACAGTATAATGGGAGAGAATATACATTATGGCACACCTAGAAATCCTTGTGCTGCAGCAGATCGGGTTCCCGGAGGATCTTCTGGTGGCTTTATTGTTGCGGTTGCTGCAAAGCTTGTAGATTTCTCTTTAGGTGACTGCATAGGAAGGGCAAGGGTGCCTGTATCGTACTATGGAATTTTCGGTATTCGTCCTTCTCATGATGCTTTTGCAAGGTCAGGAGTTACTCCAATGGCACAAAGTTTGGATACTAAAGGTAATTAATATTCATTTGATGGAGCTATTTGCATGAGTGACAAATTTGTTCATTTCCCTTTTATGCACTTTAATTTTTTTTCTTTTTAAATATTTTCCATCCTTTATTCTTGGTTTGATTGCTTTGTTTTTAAAAAGCCATTGAATCTGATAGAGACCAAGAGGATGTTTACGAACAAGGGATGCAGAATTCTGTGTATTGCTTTTTATATATGTTTTTTCAACCTTACAATGTTAGCTTCGACCACTGAGAATTTATTATATTTGATCTGTTTTAGCGCTTTGAGCGGTGCTCGTCTTGCCGCTAGTACTTCAAATGAATAGTCTACATGTTACCTTCACCCTAACATAAAACATACATCAGACAAAATTCTCTCTGTGGAGAGAACTATACATCACTTCAACATAAAAATATCATTTCTTAGCCAAAATATACATCACTTCAAAATTCCCTTACTGGGGAGAACTATAAAGGAAATCAAATAAATATGTCGGTGTGGGGGTCAACAGACAACCCTTTTTCACCCAATGAGTCAACCGACATTTCGTTAGAGTGCATACCTAATTCTCAGAACAAAAGACTGCTAAGGAGAACTAGAACGTCTGCGTCCTTCGATACCAGTGGCGGTCTCGGAGCAGTGTGGCGGAGCAGTGACGCTACTGAATAACGCGAACAAAACAATGGGTAAATATATTTATAGAGATTAACTTCCAACATACAGAAACCGAACAACAAATCAAAAATCATGCATGCCTCTAGAAAAATCAAAATACAGGATCTAAAATCAAAATAAAAAAATAAAACACATGATCTGAAATCACTCATCCAAAGTTTACAACTCAATTTTAACCAAAATAAATTTTGCAAAATCAAACTCATCTAAAATCAACTTTACAATCACTCATCTGAAGCCATATAATCATCACTAACTAAATTTTTACAGCCTAATCCACAATCATGATATAAAAGTTCAATCATGATAATCATCACTAACTTACAATTCCGAAGCCATATAATCATCATTCAACTTCATAGAACTTCAATCATGATATAAAAGTTTTATTACAAGCTTACTTTCAAGACAAAAGTTTCCACACATAAACAACTTCATTCTATACTCATTTTTAACCAAATTCAGTTTTGCAAAATCAAGTAAAACTAAAATGAAGCTTCCGACAGCTCATCCAATCACATGATAAATCCACAATATGCTAGGCTCCATCAAATCAACCAATTGCATATAAAAATAAAAATAAAACTACTTCTCAATTTCAGATTTCTAATAGGGGCATAATCATATAACCATCGCTAACTAAATTTCAACATATCTCCACAGTGAACGTGAACACAACAAGGGGGGTTGAATTGTGTTAAAAACTTTTCGCAAACTTTACGTAAAAACACTACGAACAGAGATTTTTAAAACTGTTTGTTTATCGGATGCTGAGAAACTAACCGGATGCAGAAAATGAAACCGTTTATGAAAACTTGTTTTACTGAGCAGTGTAAAGATAAATGTAAAGCAGTAAAGGATGGGACACATAGATTTATACTAGTTCACCACCAACTGGTAGCTACGTCTAGTCCCTTCGATCCTGAAGGATTTTTCACTATAATCAGCTGATTACAATTTTCCTCAAGAGTATTCTACTGTCACAAACTTGACAATACTCTCAACTTCTCAAAACGACTCAGTACGATCGAGCCTTTGAGGAACAAAGCCTTAACTAGGCCAAATACAGTTTACAAAAGAGATTATACTTTTGAATACAATCAAAATATCTCTCACAGAGAGGATGAAAAGATTAAGCTCAAAACAGAATAGCTTTCTAAAAGAAAGTATAAGACGTTGAGTTCAGTTCTTTGTAGACCAGAAACTTGGCACGAAACTTGATTGCTCACTTGAGTAATGTTGCTTTCAGAATGAAGTTTCTTCACAGTTTTTGGTTCTCTTCTTCAATGAATACCTTGGGGTATTTTATAGGAGTCTTCAAGGGTATTACCGTTGCAGTAAAAATAGCTTCTTTCCATTGAGTGAGGTAATTTGAAATGTAGTCCTTTTCTTCCTTTTCAGAGAATGTCAGAATAGTACACATTACCGTTTTCGTACTATATTTGCAATTGCCTTGTACGATTTTTGTTTTATGCTAAAGGTGTCACCTTTGCTTCCTCGTACATCAAAATGAGCGCATAAAATCAAATTCACTCGCCTGCAACCCCGAGGTTAAGAGAAAAACATGATCATCACGTGCTTCATTAAAGAGATCGACGCCGCTCGGCAGAGGGCGGACGCTCGGCAATTGAGTATTCCACGTGTCCAAGAGTAACACTCTTTGGGCCGCTTCTTTGTCCAAGAAGACTGGAGTGAGTTCGGACGCTGACACTAGTGGATTGTATTCAATTCTTTTGTAAATTTCTTCTTCTTCCTTGAGTGTTTTGTACATATATATGAAGTTTTGATACCTGTTTACTCAAAGATATGTTAGAAGATAAATTCTTCTCTTGAAGAATACTTTATTATCATCAAAATCAATGAGGGTCTAAACTTCTCAATCGTTTAGGTTCAAACACACAGCAGAACCAATTTCACACCAAATACCAAAACAATATCTCAATTTCAGATAGGAAAATTGGAGCAGAGCAAGAGTGATGCGAAACCTGTAATGGCAAACGAGCTCAACAGAGGCGCCGGCAATGCCGTCAAGGAGGTGAGAATCGGCGGAGGACTTGGTCTAATTCAGTCAATTTGGTTCCTTTAGATATAACAAATGACAACAATATAAAATTCCAAAATAATAGCAATGTAAAATTCGAAAATGAACATGAATTTGACAATGGAAATCAAAATCTCAAACCTTGCCCACGGCCACTGAGGAGGAGGAGGAAGGCGTACGAACTGCGAACGAAGAAGAATAGAGGGAGGCATCGCGGTCGCGCAAGAGAGGAGCAGATTTGCAGCGTCGCGGTCGCAACTCGCAAGAGAGGAGAAGAGGCGTCGCGGGTTGGCGGCAGCAAGAGACAGAGCAGAGGAGTGGTGTGGTGGTCGGTCAGAGCGCGACGGTCAGAGAGAGAGGTAGGGACATGGACGGTGCCGGAGTGGACGTGTGGTGGCGGCAGTGTGGTGGCGGCACTGTGGTGGCCGGAGACACAGAGGAGCACGCTCCACAGAGAGAGAAAGAGATGAGAGAGGGGTTTCAGAACAGTGAAGGAAAAGATCGTTTTCTGTTCCATAAACGCAACATACCGACGGCTTTTGTTTACTTACTGACGGCCTATACCCGTCGTAAAACTAAGCGGCTGTACCGACGACCACATTTGAAATACCGACGGATAAACCCGTCGGTAATGAAAAAAAGCGGGATCTGGCTCGTTGTACGCGGGTACTGACGACATATTATCGACGGGTCTGACCCGTCGCAAAAAAAAGGGAATTTTTGACGGCTTTAACCGTCGGTAAAGTTCAGCATGAGACAGCTTGCCTTTACCGACGGTAAAAGCCGTCGGAAATCCCTTTTTTTTTGCGAGGTAATATGCCGTCGGTACCCGCGCTTTTTCTTGTAGTGAATCAAGATCACAAGTACCATTGATGGCATTTCAATGCAAATTCTAGTAGATGGAGGAAGCTCTGATAACTTCCTTCAACCAAGAATAGCTCAGTTTCTGGATTTACCAATAGAACCGACCCCCATGTTTAAAGTTCTGGTGGGAAATGGTCAGACCATAGCTGCAGAGGGTTTGATTTAGAATTTGAATGTTGAAATACAGGGTCACAAGTTGCATTTACCTATTTACTTATTACCAATTTCTGGTGCAGACTTAATCCTTGGCGCCACTTGGCTTGCTACTTTAGGGCCACACGTTGCAGATTACTCAGCTTTGAGTATCAAGTTCTATGAAGCAGGACAATTTGTCACTTTAAAGGGGAAAATCTGAAACTGCCTGCACAGGCTCAGTTACACCATTTGAGAAGGTTGCATTACACTCATGCCATATCTGAGCTATTTACCATTCAAGCCTCGGGACCAGATTCAACAGCTGACAGCTGGTTAGAATTACCTCAAGATTTAGAACCAGAACTTGCCACATTGCTTTATACTTATAAGTCTGTGTTTGACAAACCTAAGGGCTTACCTCCTCCAAGACAGCAGAATCATTCAATACCTCTGATTGAAGGCTCCAACCCAGTCAAGGTTTGCCCATATAGATACCCCCATAGCTAGAAGGAGCAGATTGAAAAGATGATACGAGAAATGCTTGATGAAGGTATCATACAACCAAGTAATAGCCCTTTCTCTTCCCTTATTTTATTGGTTAAAAAGAAAGATGGCACATGGCAGTTTTGCACCGATTATAGAGTCTTAAATGCTTTAACTATCGAGGACAGTTTTCCAATGCCTACTGTTGATGAGTTACTTGATGAATTATTTGGTGCCAAAGTTTTTCTAATAGACCTTCGTTCGGGGTATCACCAGATTTTGATGGAGCATGCTGATAGATATAAAATCGCATTTAGAATTCATCAGGGTCACTATGAATGGCTTGTTATGCCATTTGGATTAACAAATGCTCCAACATCCTTTCAATGCCTTATGAGCCAAATCTTCCAGCCATTATTGAGAAAATATGTATTGGTGTTTTTTGATGATATTCTCATATATAGTCCCTCTTGGAAGACCCATTTAGAACACTTGGAATCTGTTTTACAAATTCTGCAACAGCATACATTATTTGTGAAACTATCCAAATGCTCTTTTGGTATGGATGGGGTGGAATATCTAGGACACAAAGTTTCGGGCAAGGTGTGTCAATGGATAAACAGAAGGTGCAGGCTGTTTTACAATGGCCAAGGCCAGAAAACATCAAGAAATTGAGGGGATTTCTAGGTCTCACAGGCTACTACAGAAGATTTATTAAAAGCTATGCTTGTTTAGCAGCTCCTTTAATTGATTTATTGAAGAAAGATGCATTTGAATGGAGTGCTGCAGCAGAGGCAGCATTTGAGAAGTTGAAACATGCTATGACCTCAACCCCAGTTTTAGGATTATCGGATTTTACACTACCCTTTGTTCTGGAAACTGATACCTCGGGAACAGGGGTAGGGGCAGTTTTGAGTCAAGCTGGCCACCCTTTAGCTTATTTTTCAAAGAAATTGTCACCAAGGATGCAGCGGCAGTCTGCTTACACTAGAGAATTTTTTGCTATTACCGAAGCATTGTCCAAATTTAGACATTACTTGCTAGGCAATCAATTTATTATCCAGACTGATCAGAAAAGTTTGAAGAGCTTATTAGAGCAGACCCTGCAAACACCAGAACAACAAGCATGGTTGCATAAGTTCATTGGATATGACTTTAAAATTGAGTACAAGCCAGGAAAAGATAATCTAGCAGCTGATGCGTTATCAAGAGTGTTATTGGCAGCTTGGTCCGAGCCTCAGACCTTGTTCTTGCAACAACTTAGACAAGAACTTCAGAAAGATTCACAATTGCAAGGAATGTTAACATCATGTGCATTGGGTACTCAAGCTGACTCCCACTATTCGGCTAGAGAAGGGTTGTTTATTGGAAGGGTCGATTAGTGCTTCCACCATCTAGCACTTTGATTCAGCAAGTGTTACATGAGTATCACGATTCCCCTATTGGTGGCCATTCGGGAGTTGCAAGAAACTTTGCCCGGATTACTGCCCAATTTTACTGGGTCAACATGAGGAGGGATATACATGACTTCATTCAGAATTGTGCCATTTGCCAGAGAGCAAAAGTTGCAAATACAGTGCCTGCAGGAATGCTACAACCCTTGCCTATTCCTAATAAGTGTGGGAAGATGTGACCATGGATTTCGTCACAGGTTTACCCTTATCCTTTGGATATACAATCATCCTAGTTGTCATTGATATTCTTTCAAAGTATGCACATTTTACGACCTTGAAATCGGACTATACCAGCAAACAAGTTGCTGAGGTGTTCATGAATCACATTGTGAAGCTACATGGACTACCTAAATCCATTGTTTCTGATCGTGATAAAGTCTTTACAAGCAAGTTTTGGCAAAACTTATTTCAATTGCAAGGCGCCACACTCGCTATGAGCTCAACCTATCACCCCCAAACAGACGGGTAGTCAGAGGCCCTGAACAAATGCTTGAACATCCTAAGTCATGGTACAAGGTATTGACTTGGGCAGAGTATTGGTATAATACTCTGTTCCACACAAGCATTGGTATGACTCCCTTTAAGGCACTGTATGGCCGAGACTCTCCAGCCTTAATGCACTACAACCCTGCTATGACAGATCCACCAGCAGTACAGGAAGAATTGAGCAACCGGGGCTTCATATTGTCTCAATTAAAGCATAACCTGATGAGAGCACAACAGGTCATGAAGAGTCAAGCAGATAAGAAAAGAAAGGATGTCTCCTTGGAGGTGGGGAAATCTGTTTTGGTTAAGTTATAGCCATATAGACAGAATTTAACTGCCTTAAGAAAGAATCAGAAGCTTAGAATGCGATATTTTGGGCCATTCAAGGTTGTAGCAAAGATAGGTGCTGTAGCATACAAATTACAATTACCAGATTTTGCCAAAATACACCCATTTTTTCATGTCTCTCAGTTGAAGGTATTTAAAAGAGGTGACAGTGAACCATATTTGCCTTTACCTTTGACTACATCAGAAGAAGGACCAATTATGCAACCTGCTGCTATACCATAAGAAAGGGACTACACAAGAGAGGCAAGTACTCATCAAGTGGGAGAATTTACATGATGCTGAAGCTACTTGGGAGAGTTATGAAGACATCTTCACCAGTTACCCTCATTTCAACCTTGAGGACAAGGTTGATTTTAAAGGGGATGGTATTGTAATGATACAAGGTGCAGCACAGGGTCAAGTTTTGGGTGAGTCACCAATTGAGGAGGAAAGCAATCATGAGGAGTGCCAGCTAGGACAAGAGTTGGTTACCAATGATTCAGATCATCAGGGAATTAGAAGGAGCACTAGGCCTAGAATAACTAACTCTAGGCTGAAGGGATACGTGTGCCAATGATATAGGTGAGAGAGGGGGGAATGGGGGGGTAGGCATTGTAGTAGCATGAGCTTTGCTCTGTGATTTTCTCTGTATGGACATTCTTCTTCCTTTCTCCAAATTCTCTCTGAATCTATTTGTAGTCACTATTCCTCTCTCTGAGAGTTGATTTCTGCTTGCATTCAATAAAACAATGACTCATATATATTCTCATTCCTTTGTTATACTATTACATGAGGTTGCCTCTTTCCGCGACCAATTTCACTCTGCTTCATCGAATGCTTCCACCATTATCGTTGCTTCTTCAGCCAAAGTCAGCCTCACTCCTTTTGACGGCTAAAATTCGTTGAATTGGATTATCCAAGCTTAACAATACTTTAAGCTCACCTGAGATGCTTTCACCAGAGGCTTGGAATTGCGCTTTGGAATTTCCTCATATATATGTGACTCACCAGGCCGTTTTGTTCAAATTGCGCAAAGCCAGCTCTGTCATAGAATATTAGTAGTAGTAGCTTGAAATGCTTTCTAACCGAGTCTTTGCCATGTCAGTTGATTCGTTGCTCAATTACTTCATTTATGGTCTCAGAATGGATATCTAATGTGAGCTCACCATATTACAACCACACTCCTTAGATCGAGCTATTGGCCTTGTTAAGCTTGTGGAAGCTAAAATTGCATATTCTAAACCATCTTTCACCGTATACCTCGAGCCACAGCCTCACCTAACCCTCATTTAGGCTCACCTTCGGTCTTGGGTTACCCCGTCACTCCTCCACCGCATACCTCCCTATCTGTTGTTTGCCACCAATCTGAGACGTAGTAGCGTTGTGCTAAAGGGCTCTACTTTTGTGAACATGCAATTAACATTACTAACAATATTTAACAATTAATATTTGCCATTAAAAAAAAGAAAAGAAAATGAGACTCCAGTTTTTTTCTTCTGATTTTATATTTTCTTAATAAATTTTAACGATGTGTAATTTTTTTTATTGCTTGTGTTTAAGAATGACTCGTTAGATTTGTGTCTACATAAGAATTACTCGTCAAATCTCTCCTTTTCTCTCTATTTTCTTTTTATCTCTTTCATACACCTCATTGGAGGGATGTGAGACAATTTTTATCTAAAATCGTGTGTATATTTTGATACTTCCAATAAAATATATATAAATTTCATTCAAGAAATCATAAGTAAAAAATAAAAAATAACTGTTGGAAAAAAATGAAAAACATATTTAATATCTATCCTAACCACTTAAACTTAAATGAATATATGATTTAAGAGAGGGTGAAACTATTAAATGAATCTTAGATTGTTTAGACGATTTTATTGAACTTAATAATTTATAGGTTTAATTCCAATTTCAGTCTCTAAAGTGTCGCTTTTTTTCCTTTTTTTCTTTTTAATTTTGGTCACTTTTTTGAGCGATTTTAGTCGGTATATTTTCTCTTTTTTACAATAAAGGGTCCCCACCAATTCACCCCAAAATTTCCCTGCTTTTAATCTCCTAAGTACCGTGATTCTAATTGCAATTTTGGTTCTCCACTTTTAGATTGCACATAATTTGTGTGATGCTTAAAGACTAAAAGTGGGAGGCCAAAATTGACAATATAGTGTAAGGGAAAACAAGGGACCCTTAGGGGACCGAAGTCGGTAAAATAATGGGGGATGTGACACTAAAAGGTGGAATTAAGTCTAATTTGTATTGGCTCGTGTGTGTATGAGTGATAAGGTGGGTGGTTTAGGGAGAGGGACATAGAGGTTCATGGGTTCAATGCCTCCACTAATATTTACTGTTTAAAAAAAATGTATGCTATGTGTGTTGATTTCTTTGAGGAATATTATAATAATATTTTTAAAATTATACGAAAACTTATGATAAAATAATATTAAGTGGATAAAATTATAGTACCCAATATTATGTATTCATAAAAAAAATTATCATTACCTTTTTTATATGAACAAAAGTTAGGTAAAGTTTTCTGAGTTTAGTGTTATTCTTCTCACATAATGGGATAAAAATTATTTTAATAGTGGCAGTTATGAGAGATTAGAGATAATGGAAGCGGATGGAGAGAAAAGATTTTTATCCATTTTGTGAGAAGAACACAACCAACATGACTTATGAAATTTGACCCAAGTTTTCTCCTTTTTATATTAATGCAATGTGGTGTATACTATAAAATCAAAGACATCGACACAAAGTCACAGATCATTTAATTACAATTAAGTCCATTGAGATCTTTATACCCTTATACTTAATTTTACTATTTTATGTTTTTTTTATCCGGATCCCTATAGCTTATAGCTATGGGACTAACTCCACGATGATGTAGAGTATTAGTTAAGGGATGACTTCTCTTCAATGCAACTCCAATTCCATCACTAATATTCAAACTCTATACATATGGTTAAAGAACTCAAGCTACTGGCTCCTCGGACCACAACCGTGAGTTTATATTATTTTATTAAGTTGATGACTTGATGCAAGCATATGCCGTAAATTAAAATTAATTGGCAGGATACATATCACAGATCATAGTTTTATACTCAGCTGCACATTAATGACTTAACCTTTTTCAAAGAATATATATATACACACACACACGTGGTATTGTTGTAAGCTAGGCATTTTCACCTGGAAAAGCATTTGAGAGTAATCATTGTTCCACGTTGTTTGTGTAAAACTTTTAAAATGATTTTATGTTGGTTGATTTAATTTGTCAAAGCTATAAATATTGAATATAATTTTTCAATAAAAAGTTGGCTAAAGAAAGGATGCTAGCTAGGTTGGGTTTTTTTTTGGGGTGGGGGTAGGCTTATGGCAGCCCATCATCTATGGTGCAGCATGCACCAAGCTAGCAAGCACAAAGCATTACGTTTGCTTTTGACCAAAAAATAAATAAATTATGTTTGCCTATTTTGTGTTTGTTTCTCATTTCAGCACTTGTATAAAGTTCTTCTATATACTGCCATTTCACTTTGCTTTTGTTTTGAAATATTGTAGATAGTAGTAATCTAATTCAAGATCTTAGTTCTTTTTTTAGTAATCCACATTAATGATGTTTCTTCTGGGGACTAGCTGCAACACCAGGACCAATCCACACTTCTAGCATATTTGGATCGGCTGAGGCCCAAAACGCAACCAGGCGAGTGTCACACCTCATAAAGGAGTTCCAAATTCTTCCTTTGTTAGAATTCACCTTGATCATAACATACTATCAAGAGAATATCATTAAGATGACATGGTTGTGTCACAAGCTAACGAACACTTTATAAATACTCATACATAAGATACAATAAGATACGTCTAATATTTCACCAAAAAAAAAAAAAGATACGTCTAATATGTCTGATATACTATTACTCTGCTGCAATACCTTCTAACTTAATCATCATATCAATGTTTTCTGTAGGTACACTTCCACTCGCTGATCGTGGACCTTGCTAGACATTGGAGAACGACGTTTCCACTCGCCTTACAAGGATATACTAGCTAGATCATGGAGACAGACAGTGTTATATAGAAATTCACCACAAAGAAAAATCTTTTGCTCCCGACTCCTTTACACCAATCTTATGCTTTAAATTATTTCTAAAGACACTAAATATTACTTTTTGATATTTTACTATAAATTGGACGAATATATTTACTTTTGTTTGACTATATACCTAACTTACTATAGTGCAACTATCTTCCACTCACTGGTATGAAAATTTCAAAAGTTAACTAAACTGACATGTTACAATGAATATAGACTATTTATTAAATCGAGATCACTTACAATAGATACGTGTGTGAATTTTTTAGTTGCATGAAAAAGTATAGTCTGTTATTACTCTGTATGTTGCATGAGTAAGCAAGCAAAGCGATGTATTCTATATATGATAAGTGTAGCTGATTATTTATGTGCAAAAATGATATAAGCAACAACAAATCAAAGAAGTATCATAATTCCTACACTCTTGAATATTGCAAATAAGGTGCTTTTTGTTTTTCTTGTTTCTTAAATATAAATAACCAGGAGGTGCAGTAGAAACCTAGTGGAAAACAACTCAGACCCCACTTTATTAACACTGTTTCTGCTTTTATATATCCCCAGTTACGCTTAAGCATGTGTTCGACTTCTGCTTAGTATTAAGTTCTGAACAGTGAACACACTAGAATTTGAAAATGCTCTGGAACTTCCTTAGTTAGGACATGATGTATCCTCACTGAATCTCATTACAAAACAAATGCACCCATTGACTAATGATGGTTAAATAGTGACAAGCTGTTTTATGTTTTTTTGGTAAAACGATCGATGACGGGCACGTCTATATGAATAATTGATAATAATATTTCATTTTTACACACTCTCTGAAAGTAAAAAGAAATCGAAAGAAAATAAAAATGTGAAAGAAAACTATATAAGAAAAAAAAAGTAAAATTAATTCATATTTTGTTTGGTATAACAGAAAATCTAAAAAAATGAAATCAGTAAAAAAAGGAAAAGAAAGGAAATAAAATAAATGGTCTATTTTTACAGTTTTAAAACTATTTTTGGTTTTTAAAAAATTTAAAATAAAAAAATTAATTGAGCAAGTTTGTTTTAATCGTTTGTACTCAAGAGATTTTTTTTTTTTTAAGTTTTTAGAATAAGAAAAGTAACAAGAACAACCTAAAAGCATTTTTGTTTTTTATTTCTTATTTTCTTATTTTTATTCTCATATGTTGTCATCGACACTGTATCATTGTCTTCATCATTGTAACCCGATCATTATTGTCATCGACGCCGTTGTTCAACACTCAACTGCCACAGTCATCACTTAGTATCTTCCACCACTGTCTTTGTTGTTAGGTACCAGAGTATCGGAATAGTGTCACACAACTAAAATAAGAGACGAGAAAAATAAGGAAATGAACACACAAAATTTACGTGGAAAACCCTCAACAAATAAGGGAAAAACCACGGGGCAAGACCAGAAGAATTTTACTATGTGGGAAAATATTACAAGAATACCTCTCACAAAATACCTCACAAATACTCTCACAATACTCTTGTTGAGTATAAGAAATAATAAAAGAGGAAGAAGAGAAATGTTTGGGATGATTTAAACATCATACCTTGGCCTCCTTTTATATACTACAAAGGAGCCAACAAACTAAAATCCCACCGATGTGGGTCTTGAGTTTCAACAATTCTCCCACTTGAAGATTTTGATTGAGTCAATCATATCTTCACACCACTCTTTCTGCCTTGCCATTCCATGTCGCTTACGTTTCTGATAGGCCATAGGAGGATCGACACCAAATAAACTTGTCAGCATTGATTGGCTTCGTCATCACATCTGCTAGGTTATCTTTGGTGTGAATCTTTTGCATATCCACGGTTCCTTTCTCTACCACTTCACGAACAAAGTGATACTGGGTATCTATATGCTTTGTCCTCGAATGAAAAGCTGATTCCTTGCAATGTGCAAGGCACTCAATGTCACAATACACAGTAATCATCTGCTGCTTGTGCCCGAGTTCCTCCATTAAACCTTTAATCCAGATAGCTTCCTTGCAAGCCTGGTAGTCGCCATGTACTCACCAGTAGTAGACAAAGCTACAACGATCAGAATTTAGATAACCACTCACCGCTTCCCTCGCAATTGTGAATACATACCCAAAGTGGATTTCCTTTTATCAAGATCACCCGCAAAATCAATCAACATAACCCCGACAATGAATTCTCGATCCTCCGTAACATAATGCAACATCCGAGGTTCCTTTGATGTATCTAAGGATCCTCTTAACAGATTCCAATGCTCTACCTGGATTTGCCATAAACCGACAAACCGCCTCCCATCGCTTGTGCAATGTCCGGTCTTGTACATATCATGGCATACATAAGGCTTCCCACCGCCGATGCATACTGCATCGAGACATTTCCATCCTCTCCGCTTCATTGCTAGGACTCATACACGAGGATAATTTAAAATTGACAGAAGCGGGGTAGAAATTGGCTTACAGCCTTGCATGTTGAAGCGCCGCAAGACGATCTTCCTTCGATAATTCTTTTGAGAACGCCAAATCTCCCTATCATTTCTGTCTCGGTGAATTTGCACCCCTAAAATTTTGTTTGCGGGTCCCAAGTCCTTCATATCAAACTCCCTAGCCAATCGTGCCTTTAATTCCTGGATTCGATCTTTGTTGGGGCCTACCACCAACATGTCATCCACATACAACAAAGAAATGATGAAATCATTATCATCAAACCTCTTGTAGTACGCATAATGGTCTCAACTCACCTGTTGTAACCAAGGCTAATTATGAAGGAATCAAATCTCTTGTACCAACATCCGGGCGCCGCTTTAGACCGCATGCAGATTTGGTCAACCTACAAACCAAGTTTTCTTTTCCTTGTTCTTTAAAGCCTTACAGTTGGAGCATATAAATTTCTTCTTCAAGCTCTCCATGAAGAAAAGCAGTCTTTACATCCAACTGCTCAAGATGTAAATCAAATGCAAAGACACATTGCCAACACTACCCTCGATAGTAGTAAGTCGACAACCGGAGAAAATATCTCGCCAAAGTCTATCCCTTCTTTACGAGCATAACCTTTGACTACAAGTCCGCACGATACCGCTCCACTTGATCATTGCCGCCTCGCTTAATTTTGAACACCCATTTGTTCCCGATGGCTTTCCGACCCTTTGGAAGTTCAACAAGTTCCCAAGTCTTATTTCTATGTAGGGCTTCCATTTCTTCTGCATTCTTGTCATCCATTGAGAAGCATCCGAACTGCTTCAACGCTTCTTGAAGAGTGATGGTTCACCTTCTTCTGGCCAAAAGACAAGATGCATCATGGCAGCCATAACATAGTCCGAGTGCCATGATGGTGCCGCGATCCGACGCGTGTTGATCGTCGAACTCCTTCATCATTGACCTCATCCGGTTCTTGTTCTATGTGCTCGTTCTCGCTCGTAAGAATCATCTTCTTGAGTCTTTCTCTCCAACTGCACTATAGCAGTCTCCTTGGAAGTGCTGTCATTTTTCTGCTCACTTTGCAGTTCATTTTCTACAAAGACTACATCTCTGCTAACAATAAGCTTGCGGGTAGTGGGGTCCCACAAGCGATACCCCTTGACATTGTCAGCATAACCCAAGAATATACATTTTCTGGATTTTGGATGCAATTTTGTTCTTTCTTGGGAGTTGTACATTACGTACGCAGGACATCCAAACACATGTAAAGAAGAATAATCTACCGGCTTTCCTTTCCACATCTCCATTGGTGACTTCAAACCAATTGCTGTTGATGGCGATCGATTTATCACGTAATGTGCGCTTTGATCGCTTCGCCCAAAAAATTTGGCTAATCCCGCCGTTCTCAAAGATAGCTCTTGTTCTTTCTAGGAGAGTCCTGCTCATCCGCTCGCTACACCATTCTGGCTGAGGTGTATGTGCAGCGATGAATTGTCTCGTAATACCTCTTGCTTGCGAATGATAGAAAGTTACCATCTACATATTCTCCTCCATTGTCCGTCCTCAAGCACTTGATTTTCTTCCCGCTTCAAGCTCTACTTGTGCTTTGAACTCCTTGAATACCGGAAACACATCTCGACTTCTTCTTGATTGGGTACACCCACAATCTCCTGGAGTAGTCATCAATGAATGATACAAAATACTTTGCTCCCCATGGATGTTTCCGCGACTCCCACACATCGTAATGTATCAAGTCTAGTATGCGTTTGCCGGTAGCTACGTTTGCAAATTTCAATCTATGTCGCTTACTTGTCACACGCTGCTCACAGAAGGGTAAAGTTACCATCTTGAGCCGGGTAAAGAGATTGCGTTCGCAAGAACTTTCAAGCCACGCTCGACATATGGCCTAACTCGCGATCCCACATCATCGTTGATTCTTCATGGCTCGGCCGATGCAACCGATGCATCCGCCTCTTGCAACGTATCTCCCAAAAGCATGTATAGATTGCTTGTGATCTTTCTCGCTTTCATCACCACAAGGTTGCCCTTCACTACTTTCAAGACTCCACCTTCAATATGGATCTTGCACCGAGGTCATCCAATTGCCCAGTGGACAATAGATTCCTTTTCAAGCCATTCACATGCCGCACTTTGTATCTTACTTAACAGCACCATCTTGCATCTTTATTCTGACAGTACCGATTCCAACAATTTCTAAGGTGTGATCATTTCCCATAAACACGGATCCTACCGAGACAGGCTCATAAGTACAAAACCAATCACGGTGTGAAGTCATGTGCCATGTCGCACCTGAGTCCACTATCCAAACATCATTGAGTTTCCTTCCACCTTTAGGACTTGCTGCTCCCCTATACAGGATTTCTCCATCATCTGAGGTACTTGCAACACAACCTTGAGAGGTTGATGCTCCTGAGGTCTTCTCTCCATTCTTCTTGTTCCAACACTCCTTCTTCAAGTGCCCTCTCATGCCACAGTTGTAGCATTTGAGATTCTTTCTTCTTCGAGATTTTGATCTACCATGATCTTGGCTCCCACTGGGGCCACGTTCCGTTGATCTGCCTCGCCATCGATAAAGCTTCGCTTGCTTGAACTTTCTCGACCTTTCCGCCTTATTCTTGCGCTGGATTCTTCTTCAAGAATTGCACCGCAACATCATCAAAGTGAAGAGTGTCGGCAACATTATTGTTTGTAATGTTGATGATGAGTTGATCATACGAATCTGGTAAACTCAAGTAAAAGTTACGCACGCTCATTTTCTCGCTATTTTGAAATCGATGTCGTGAGTCGAGCAAATAGCGTGTTCAGTGGTGTTAATGTGATCCGTCACCAATGTGGATTCACTCATTCAAGAGTGTAGAGTTTCCTCTTCAAGAATATTCTTGTGTGAAGTGACTTAACCTCGCACAATTTGTTAAGTACATCCCAAATCTCCTTTGCAGCCTTCTTTTCTCGCAACACTTGACAAAATCAATCCGCCATTGCTAAGTGCAAATTGGCAACAAAGATTGCCATCCTTCTCTTTCCACTTTTCATCACCATATCTGCAGTTCCGCTTCAATTGCTTCCAAGCAATTATCCTTCCTCAAAATCGCCGCCACCTTCAATTTACACAGGAGAAGTTACTCCCGCTGAACTTCTATCTCAAATTTTGCTGCCATGGTTGTACACTAACCAAACCGGATTACACTATTTCACCGTGAATAGTACAAAGATAATGCGTGAACAAAGATTGCATTATCCCGTGATACCGTAACAAATCTAGATATGTTAACAATTATCAGAAAAGTATACAACCACACGTATGAATAGTAAATCAGATATGGGAATAGTATTGTATCTTTGGAATAGTGATCAGTAGACCGTAAATAGTACACCAGGTAAGTTCCCAGGAAAGAGAGGTGGGTCACCAATGGACACGCTTAAATACCAAGTCTTTCCTTAGCCAGAACTTTTCCTAGACATGCACTTCTACACTACCACACTATTTCCAGCAACAATTCTTTTCTGATGTGGAAGATCAGACAATGCTGCAACCACAGAGCATACTAAGAACCGACACCTTCCTAGAGTGACGCAGCGGAATAGTATCACCAACCTTGGAGCTCTGATACCACTGTTAGGTACCAGAGTATCGGAATAGTGTCACACAACTAAAATAAGAGACGAGAAAATAAGGAAATGAACACACAAAATTTACGTGGAAAACCCTCAACAAATAAGGGAAAAACCACGGGGCAAGACCAGAAGAATTTCACTATGTGGGAAAATATTACAAGAATACCTCTCACAAAATACCTCACAAATACTCTCACAATACTCTTGTTGAGTATAAGAAATAATAAAAGAGGAAGAAGAGAAATGTTTGGGATGATTTAAACATCACACTTTGGCCTCTTTTTATATACTACAAAGGAGCCAACAAACTAAAATCCCACCGATGTGGGTCTTGAGTTTCAACATTTGTTGTCCAATGCCATGTATCCACCATTGTTGTTGCCTATACACCATCGTCTCCTGATTATTTTCCACCACTATTATCGCCATTCGGCACTCTCTATTTCCAAAACACATTTATCAAGCATATTTTTGTTTTATCGTCTCTAAAACTGTATCCAAATTAATATTTTTAAATAGGTGTTTTGTACTTTTGAAAAACAGATTACACGATAATATTTTTTAAAACGAAGAAATCAATAACACGATCAAGATCAGAGTTTTCTCTTTTCATTTATTTGGTGTAATGAAAAATAGAAAAAAGATCGAGTTGTTAGCATAACTATCATTTTATCCTTATCCTAAATTAATGAATGGGTTTTAGAACAAATTAGAGAAACTAAAGATATTTCAAACATTTCTATCTAATATTTAACATCCTCCACTTTGAATTTTCCTGGATTGTGAGAAGTTAATTTTTCGAGGTGAGACATTTTTTCCCCTTCTTTTCACCCCTTTTCACTTTGGAATCAAATAATAAAAATGTTTTTTTCTTTTCTCCTTTTCTCTTGTTATGTTTCATCTCATTTCATTTCGCGAAACCAAACGAAGGCTAATTAGATAACCATGTTACATGTTATAAATTATGATAAAAAGTTATCCTACTATTTTCAAAAGGTATTTTTAATTTATTGTCAAAAACAAAGGTATTTTTAATTATAACATTATTTTTTTGTCAAAAAATTATACCATTATTTTATTTTTTAATTTTCATTTCTCTCTTTCAAATTGTTCTGGCTTTTCATATTTACCAACCTTTTAATTTTTTAATCTATATTTTTCTTTAATTTTTATCTTATTTTTAAAATAAACAACAATAATTATTATTCGTTTATGATTTCTTTGTCTTTTAACATTAATTATAGTTTTTCAGTTAAAATATATTTATTTATTTTAATAAAATTCTTGTATGTTTCATTGACATATCTAATAATATTAATATAAGATGATGACATATTAAATAAAGATCTTCCTTGATTAATGAAGATATGGATTTTTATCTAACTTCAAAGCTTTCAATAGAGGACTAAATGAGGTTTATTTATTCCGCCCGCAATGGTACACACTTCAAATGTTCAATCCTGAGCGTGAGAGAATGTGTTTGAGAGTACCACGTTGACTAGAGGTATAACGTAAGTAGTGTTTATAAGGCTTGGACATTCCTCGCCTTACAAGTCATATTTGTGATGTTGAGTTAGGCCTTAAGTTCAAATTCTAAGAAAGTCAATGGTAAAATTATCTTGAGTAAATTAGAATTAATTAACAAACTATTACATATTTAAATCATATAAAAATTTATTTAGAAGGATAAGAGTAAAATTATGAAAACATAACCATGATTAGGCACAAATATTTTATATAACAATAAAGAACAATTAAATAGATTTTATGTTATTAAAAAATGTACTTAATATATTAATTAATATAACTCATAATAACCCTGTTGGCTGTTTACTAACTTAGATTTTTTTTTTTTAGTTCATAAAAAAAACTTAGAAAATAATTTATGCTGCAGATGCTTCTGAATACTCTAGAGTCTTGGTTACTTCTCTTTTGGTGCACCACACTCTCTAGAGCTTGGATAATGTTTGGTTAATAATGAATACAGCTATACACGTAAATGAGCTAATTATGGAAATTTCATCACCACCGTGACTGACTGATGACTAGATAACATTCTCTGTTGCCTGGGAAATAAAGGGTGTTAAGACTCAAACGAAAAGTAGAATATAGAAAAATTTAGCATAGAAAAGGAATATCGTCACTGGAGTTTACTGCTTATGACTCTAGTGGTTAGCAAAGGTGCAAATCACATTTTCATTCAATTAATGGGCTGGTGAAAAAGCACCAACCCACTTAGGTGACTCCACTTTCTTTAATACAGGAAAAAAAACAACAACAACAACAACAGAACGTGTGCCATAGATACTCTAGCCAATAGCCATACCTATGTATCGTGTAGGAAGAATTAAATTAATCCTTATGCGTTTCAGGGGGGGATCATGGTAAGGGATTAGTGAGATCAAGTTTCTAGTAATAATGATAACTTGACCGAAAGGTTTTTCCGTAGCTATCGTCCTTCGTCCGTATGTACTTCTAGTGGATTTAGACTTTTTTTTTGACTGACAGTGGAATTAATTAGACTTTAGAGTGCATATATTCAAGTTTTTTATTTTTTTTTTTGAAAAGAAAGCACTTCTTCAATTTTTTATTTTTTAATATATTGGGATAATAGTTTTTTAACAAAAATATATTACAAAAATCGTATTTGTATCATTATCTTGAGTAGTAATTTTTGAAAAAACTTCTATAATAAAAGTAAAAAATATTTTTCATAATTATACGAACACGTAAAATAATTACATATAAAATTTCCAAAAAAATCTATTTTGTTACAAACAAGCCTTAACATTGTCTATGGTCTATTCCTCTATGGATTGACCATGGACAACGTGGTAAGTTAACATGTATATTGGAAAAAAACTTAAGTTTCATAATGAATATTAAATTGTAGATATTTTTAGTTAAGTTTTCATTAATTTTTTTATTTTACTTTATTATTTTAATTATATTTTTATAGGATTGGTTTAATTTTATAGAATTAGATTTATTTTATCTTATTAAATTTTATTTTCTTTTCTTTTTATTTGATGTTGAATGTTAACCGCGTTTTTAGTTTTGTAGTCTTTTATTTTATTTTTGTTTTATTTTATTTTGTTTTATTTTGTTTGATAGTGTGTGTGGTGTTTATTTGCCATTTCATTTAAGCTGAAAAAAAAAACTGGAATGTTAAACTTTTTTTTCCTAATTGATTTTGTTTCAGGTAGCTAATTGAGGTGGACGTACGTTTCAAAGAAATTATGATGAAGCATGATCAATTGGTTTAAAGAAAGACACACGGTGATTAGGGAGGTGGCTAGGCTTAACAGTTTTAAGACTCTAAAAAAATATAAAAGGCATCCGTCCGTCTTTCTTTGTGGAGGGGAACCAGATTGGAAAATTAGAGAAATTGAAGAGGAGGAAGAGTCTAAGAGAGAGCTGCTGTTAGCTTAATTTTTTTTGTTAGAGGTAGATGGAAGATGAAACTGCCTTAATGACTGTCTCTGTTATTGGGTTTTGATCTGAATTTTCTGAGTTATTTTAATTTAAGAATTTATTCTCTGAATTCTTGTTTATTTACAGTTTTAGATTCACAGTTGGGAAATTAGAATATATATATATATATATATATATATATTGCTGTTGAGAACAAACGATTTGTGCGTGTTATCTTAGGAATAAGAACACAATCAAAATAGCATTATTGAGTACATGTGTTCTTAATGCTCTTGTTAAATTATTATATATCAAGGAATTGAAATATAATTTTTAACAGGAAGAATTATTAACCTAAGGAATTAGGGGGTAAATATCAAAACTCAGCTTCTCGATTTAGATGAACCATTCTTATTAAAATCCAATGTAAGAGACTAATAGGAAAGACAGGAGAATCGACCCTCTAATAATTTATCTTTATTTGTTTAGAACCAAATTTCTATTTTCATGTTTTTATCTAAAAAATACAAAAATATTTTTTTTTTTGCTCATTTTAGTCTTGAAGGTTTTATACAAATCACTTGAATTTTCTGTTGCTCGGACGAAATTAAATTAGTAAGCTAGTAATTAACAATACAATCCTTGTGGACGATAATTTTTGTACTATAGTAGCGATTCAGTATGCTTGCCAAAGTGCTCATCATTTCACATTGACTAGAGATGAGGTCTGAAAATAGTTTTTAAAGAATGAACACTTCTATTTACTATTGAAAGAATTTAAGTCCTCCCACCATAATCACTTCTCCTTTAAACAAGTGACACCTTCTTTAATTGACACATGGCATTGTTTTTTTATTTTTCTTTTTTATTTTTCCTTCCAATTCCAACACTCTTACCGCCTCTTTCTCTCGCTTCAGCTTTAAATTTTTTTGAATCTCACATTTCGTTTCATTCTTTCAATTTCTTCCCTAATTTCGTCTCATCTCACTAATTAGTAATCCCTATTTTTTGACACAGTGATCTCCTCTCATCTCACTACTCAACAAGGTGGCCTTCCTTCTTCTCCCCCTCTCTCGATTTCTCCTCCTTTTCCGTCATCTTCCTCCTCAGTTCGTGGCCTTCTCCTTTAAGTTCCCATCCCATCTTCCTCATTTCATTCCTGTTTCGCGGCTGTCTCCCTTAGTTCCCCCAGCTTCTTTTACTTCTTCTCCCTAACAAGCACACAACACTGTAGTTTTATCACCCAAAAATGGTGAGGCATCTAATCTCCTTCTTCTCTCGAGTTGGTGAGGCTTTTGATGCCTCCTCTTATTTTTATCACCCAAAAATATCGAGTCTGTAAATACTCTTGGTGAGGAAACACTTCAGCCATCACTTTCTACTGGGTCTGACAGATGCTTATTTATGTTTGCTTTTCCAGAACTGCCTTCATTGTGTGAGAGATACAGATCCTTCATTTGAAAAATAAAATACAGATCCTTCATCCTCTCACTCTCCTCTTTCTATCCACCAGAATAGATTTTCAAAAAGAGCAACTTCGAAAATGAATCAAATTTGCAGAACCAACCAACTCGACAACGAGCAGAACCAACCAACTCGACATCGAGCAGAACCAACCAACTCGACAACGAGCAGAACCAACCAACTCGACAACGAGCTTGAACCAATCTCGACAACGAGCAGAACTAAACCAACCAACTCGAAAACGAGCAGAACCAACCAACTCGACAACGAGCAGAACAAACCAACTCGACAACGAGCAGAACCAACCAACTCGACAACGAGCTTGAACCAATCTCGACAACGAGCAGCACTAAACCAACCAACTCGACAACGAGCAGAACCAACCAACTCGACAACGAGCTTGAACCAATCTCAACAACGAGCAGAACTAAACTCGACAATGAACAGGCCCAACTCGATAAGGCCCAATATGATTTGGATTATATCACAATATTTTCGGCATTACCTTCAGACTCTTTTCTACCTCCTTCTCTTTCTTTTCATGATGAGTGAAAGTTTTGAAAACCTATTATCTCTACTCGACAGTGGTTTACGGGATTTCGATTTTGGTTTTTAGGGACTGTTGAAGGTAAGTTCTACTATAATAGTGAATTTGTCTTCTTGAAATTGATCCGGTCTGTTCTTGGATTGGTGTATTTTGATTGTTGTTGTAGTTTGTAGATTAAGTGCTTTTAAGACATTGTTTTTGTTTTATGTAGTAGTTTTTCATCCAAATTATTTTGTCAAATATTTGAATTATGTCTTGAAATTTTATTAAATAGAAGTTCACATGGTTCTTGATGTTGTGCTTTTGTATGTGGTTGACCGCTTCTACCTGGACAAGCATTGGTTCAATTATAAGTTTGGTGGTCTCTGGTCATATTAACTCGATGGTTGATAATATTGGTTCCTCATGGCGCACGGGATCAATAAGGCATTTTATGGTCTTGATTGTCTTGTGTTTTTAGATAATTTTGTCTTTGATATCACGAGAATATTTTATTACTTGCTGGTTTTATAATGTAGATTTAAAGTTATCAAAAAGCATAGCCTCATTTTGGTTTCAATTTGAGATTGTATTTGGGCAATCGTCAGATTTCACATCCTCAGTCTCGGAAAGTTCAATCATAAGGCACATGGCAGCCAAATCTTTTATAGTTGTTTAGCTTTCCCCCATTTTTAATCTTTAGCAATTTGTAATTGTTTGACACTATGTATAAAAAGCAAATTTAAGTATGATTGTGAAGTTATAATTAAATGGCTCTGTTATGCCATATGTGGTGAATGAAAGTGTTATGTACTATATAATGGATTCATTTTCAATTTTTTTCATTTATTTCTTCTTTCTCTTTGGGCTGTAGTTATCAAATAAACCTGTAGGTGTCGAGATCAAGCTCAAGCTGTCGTTGTCTTCAATCTGTCGAGATCAAGCTCCACCTGTCGAGATCAAGCTCAACCTATAGCTGTCGAGATACTCAACCTGTCGATATCAAGCTCAACCTGTCGAGATCAGGCTTGACTTCGACTGCTTGAGGACCAACAACTTGAGTTTGATCTCGACAGGTTGAGCTTGATCTCGGTTGAGCTTGAGGACAACAGCTATTCACATGATTGTGATGGGTCTTGATGCTCCAATAGATAGTTGTCTTCAAGCTGTCGAGATCAAGCTCAAGATGACGATATCAAGCTCAACCTGTCGAGATCAGGCTTGACTTCGACAGCTTGTGAGCTTGATCTCGGTACCAAGACAACTATCTATTGGAGCATCAAGACCCATCACAATCATGTGAATAGCCGTGGTCCTCAAGCTCAACCGAGATCAAGCTCAACTCGCCGAGATCAAACTCTGCCGTTGGTCCTCGCCGTCGGTCAAGCTTGATCTCGGCAGTCCTCAGATAGTTTGTCTGCCGCCGAGATCAAGCTCTCAAGCTGTCGAAGTCAAGCCTGATGTCGACAGGTTGAGCTTGATAACGACATCTTGAGCTTGATCTCGACAGCTACAGGTTGAGCTTGATCTCGACAGCTTGAAGACAACTATACGGGACCTGTCGAGATCAGGCTTGACTTCGACAGCTTGAGGACCAACAGCTTGAGTTTGATCTCGACAGGTTGAGCTTGATCTCGACAGCTACATGTTGAGCTTGATCTCGACAGTTGTCTTCAAGCTGTCGAGATCAAGCTCAACCTGTAGCTGTCGAGATACTCAACCTGTAGTCTTCAAGCTGTCGAGATCAGGCTTGACTTCGACAGCTTGAGAGCTTGATCTCGACAGCTTGAAGACAAACTATACAGGACCTGTCGAGATCAGGCATGACTTCGACAGCTTGAGGATCAACAGCTTGAGTTTGATCTCGACAGGTTGAGCTTGAGTTTGATCAACAGCTTACCTTTTATTCAATATTTTTTCCTAACAATGCAATGAATTCCTATTTAAATTTATTATTATTCTCTTTACAAAATTGAAATATTTTTATAATTTTTGAAAACAAGTTCATTTTAAATTTTTTATGTGCACTTTAGATACATGTCTTATGAAATTTCTCTTTATATTTCTTTACTAATATTTTTAAATATACACTGCATAACACAGACCATATAATAGTGGTATTATTTCTTTTCATTTTTATTTTATATTATTGTATATTTTGTAACCAAATTTTTTTTATTGCATATCAAATGTATGGATATATTTATTATTTATAAATGATTATTTTGTTGTTAAGTTCTTACGGTTTAAGATATAATAACTAGAGTTGAATTTGTTGGTATAGTTCAATTGTCTTTAAACACATCAATGTTATGCAAGTATTTATTATTTACATGTATCTATTCACAATCTTAAATCCTGATGGAGAACGTATAATAACTTAGATTGAGTTTTAGACCATAATGTTGTTGTTATTTAGCACATATCAATTTTATGTACGCATTTATAGCAACCAATTATTTATGTAACATAACAAGTTGGAATTTGGTTGAATTATTTTCTCAGCATGACTTCCCTTACTCTTTCTGCATTTTTAAGAATTAAAACAAGTAATCAAGTTTGTCACATAAAAATTTAGTTTAGTTTTATAAAACATGTGTATTTCAAAAATGCGTGAAAACGAAGTGACCCGTGCGAATGCACGGGTATCTTACTAGTATACTTTATAAGCAAGTTTTGTGGAGTTAAGTTCAAAATCTAAATTAGTATAAGAGCTTATCTTAGACCCATCAGACCATCTACCATATAATTCACGCCGCAAGTCTAATAGTGATGGGCGAGAGGGATTCTATTAAGAAAAACCGAAGTCCCACATAAGGTCTGAAAAGAGTTTATAAAGAATGAGAACCCCCATTTTACAAACTGGTTTTGTGAGATTAAGTTAGACTCAAAAGCAAATACCATAAGTGATATTTGCTCACACTAGTACCGGTTATGATGAAATTTTTGGGTTGAGTCTAGATGCCTTATTCATGTTTTGGCTTCCGAGATCACACGTCAAAATATTGCTTGAGAATTTGATCCAGTCTAGATCTAGCTAGTTCAGTAAATTTAAGTTGCTTATACTTATGTTCTTCATACGGTTGTTAATATTGTGATGTTGAAAGTATAGTTGATGTTGAACTTCTCAAATTCAGATTACAAAATTGACAAGATACACCAATATGTTGCAAATATATATTAATTAATATATAGAAATATTGCTTATTAACATGTTATATACCACAAGGAATTAAAATGAGAATGATCCTCACTATATACCCATTTGATATTCAGATCACAAAATAATTAATGGTAGAGCAAGTGAGCAACCTAGTTTAATTTTAAGCAAATGAGCATGTTACTTGGAAGGGTACATATGCCTTCCACGTACTCAACATGGTTATTCTCAGCTGACAGCATTAAATTTTGTTCTGTAATAATTAGTTCTAATCTGATGTTGACGTCATGCATATATCAACTATCAAACTGTGTTACGTTGATCAGATATCAAATTTCCACGATTATCTGACAAAGCTAATGCTGATTCCTCATCAACTAGAATAACGACATGGGGGGAGCTCTCAGTCTTGGGACCTGGTTCAGCACACTCACAAGGTGGAGATTCTGATGATGTTAATTCTTTGGGGGATTTATCTATATCTTCTACAGTATCAAAATTTATGACGGAGGCAAGAACATTAACCGAATCCGCTATTTTTTCTGAGCACTCAACTATATCAATTAGTAGTGAAGCCACTGTCACAGCTGGTATAACTGATAAAAGGTCTGTTTCTTTCCACAAGCTTGATTGAAGCAATGACTTAAGGCTCTTCACTGCAGCTTTTGAGTTTTCAATATGAGTATCTGGTGAAGATGTCCTGGTCATTGTTCTGATTGAGGAACCCAATTCCTTCAGAGCCATGCTTGATTCCAAACTCATTTCTGAACACAGCTCTTGGATTGTACTACGAATTTCTTGTGATCCCTACATAAGATGCAACAAGCAATGGTCTCAAATTAATTAGCTCATGCTCGGCATTATATTGAATATAGAGTAAAGTTTGTATGTCCTAATGTTTAGTTTGATTATAAGAATTGAAATCACTAAAGTTGAAATTCCATTATCTGGTCAAACAAAAGAATATTTTTTTATATAATCTATATATATGTAGAGATGCCATTACTAGTTAATGAAATTTTTGGGCTTAATTATATTTTTCGTTCTCATACTTTCTCAAATCCACGATTTTGGTTTCCTTTCTTTATTTTTCACGAATTTGGTATCCACACATTTTAATTGCACTTGTTGCCCCAAAATTGTGTTTTTTTGCATTTTTGTCCTCCGCTTTTTCAAAAACCACGATTTTTTGGGATCAAAAGTGTAATTAAAAAAATATGGGGACGGAATTCGTAAAAAATAAAATAGAAAGACCAAAATTGTAGATATAGAAAAGTTCAAGATCAAAAGTGCGATTAAACCTATTTGTTTTACTCAATGTGTTAAAATATAAGGGATATATATTAGATTTATGATATATACTTGTGTGTTACAATTGAGCTGTTCACTTAGAGCTTCCATTCGGTATGCACATTGGCGAGAAAGGGCACCGATTTTGAGGTATTGGCCCCAAGGGTGACGAAATTTGAACTTGCCATGACCTGGTTCCCATCTTGCAAAATTGGCCTACATGGTAAATTAAGATAATTGTATTAGACATGTGCCATAGAAATTTCACTTAGGAAAAGAAGTGAGAGAATACAGAGAGCTACAACTTTTACCCACCAGAGACTCTTCGTTACTCTTAGAATTGAGAATGCTTTTATAACCTTCCAGAAAAGACTTGTTATCTTTAGATTCTTCTTCCTTTGATGTTTTGAAGTACTCACCAACAAATGCTACAAAATATATAACAAGGTTAACATTAATAGGTAACGTTCATGAATTATTGTTTTTGGTAAATGCAAATTTGCAATTGAGAACATTATGGACATGATTTTTTTTAAAAATTAAATCTAACCTTCTAAGAAGTCACCAAGTGTTTCCAACTTGAGAGCAATTGAATGGTGCAACTCTTCACCAGCCCAAACAGGACAAACAAAAATGGAAATCATCACACAAGCAGAACCCCCTATAAAAATTGTCGATAACCTCTGATGTGCCATTTCTAATACTTCATCATCACGGAATCCAGATACGGATATTAAAGAAAATGTCAAAATAAATATAAGCATCCCGTAATCATATCTTGTCTTCACTTTCGGAAAGAACCTTATAAATGATGCTATAGCAGCTGAAAAAAAAAATTATGTTAATTGTTTTCATCATTTTATTATTAAAATTGTTTTTACGTTACTTTATTTTGTAAAATTTTTGTTTACCTTGCACAAAGACAAAGAAGCCAATTAATATTGGTTCCCCTGTCTCTCCAGAAAGGCTAGCTAAGTAATGAGCCCCAACACCAAGAGCACCAGCTACAAGTGTTGCTATTGTCCTATTCAAACCCTTTCCTAAAGTGGCTCCTAAAAATGTGTCATATATATTATAGTTAGTTCAACAAAGCAATGAATATGCAAGACCAAATATAGGTTAATTACTATGATAAATTAAAACTATAAATGAAGTATTTGATGTAAAAAAAATATTTGAAATTAATTTACTTATAATTTTTGTATTGTGTAGATTATGCAAACTCACCAACTGTGTACTCAAAAACTACCACAACGGTCATCACAGCCCACATTGCTGAAAGACCAAAATTTTCATATAGTGGTTGATAGTAATAGAATAGAGACACCAAGGAGATTGCAAGTCCCACTTTTAGTGAATGAATCACTTTTCTAGGGTCATCTTGAGCTATCTCTTTTGACAGTCTACAAATTCCCAACACCTTCTTCATAAGAACTTTTGGCAAAGCCTTAAGCTGTTCCCATACGTTTGGTGACACCATCTTGAACTCAAGAAACTGAGAGGAACAAACTACAAATTAAGATGATGTGATAATGCTACTTAGATCTTGCAATCACCTTAAGTGAGTATATATAGAGAGAGGGAGGCGGGGAGAGAGAAAGCACCTGATTGAAGTATTCAAGAATAATAATTTAATACTATGAAATATGGATTAGTGCTTTAATTGTACGGTTAGTGTACAGATACATTTCTGATTGCTAAAGTGGGTTGAACTATATAAGGTGGGAAAAAAGCTAAGAATATCGACATAGGTTTTCAATAAAAATAATAAATTAAATAAGTTGGTGCTATGCGACAAAAAATGACAATGATGTGCGTTTTTAGACGTGTGTGGATGTCATTACACACTGCAAGTAGCCCACAAGTTTTGAAAATGCAAAAAAATAAAAGGCTGGAGACACTTTGGTTATAACAAATCAGGAAGGCAAAAATAAGTGACTGAACCCACTTGTGTTTATTCAAGGCGTAAAAACTGAAAGTATAATTGGAGTACAACTAGTGGTAAGTGGTAACAACATGCAGTAAAGTTTAGATGATAACAGAATATAACTCAAATTTGCTCTGTAATCTTTCTGTCATAAAAAAAATATATATATCTTACTTAGTACTAACTAGTGAGACAAGGATGAAGTAAGACCTAAGGTTTTAACTTTAAAGTTAAAAAAATCTTTTAACATTTTTAATACGAAAAATGCTAAAATATGGATCATGTCAAAAGGTCAGGTTACCTTACAGGGTCCCCTGGAGGTTCACATCTTGTAATTAAAGAGTATGCCAACCATACTTAATAATTTGTGACTTACTATCATTTTCAGCTATTCAACTTCATCTTATATAACATCAGTGATAAGTAAATCTTTTCATGAAAAGGACTAGTCTGCATTGATTCAATTAGAATTTATGAGACAGGGATATCCTGTTTATCTTTGCCTTAGTATGTCACTGTTCGTTGAAGCTGGTGTGTAGGTCCCTAACGTTAAACTCTATATAATGGCAATAGTTGGCAATTGCAAATAACCATTCTCATCTGGTGTTGTCAATAGAAGGAAGTAAATAAATGTATAATGGATGCATCATGCATGCCTGCTGTAAATATTTTTTTTTATTTTTCTTTTACTGCTGTCTTAAAACAGAGATTTATTTACCCAAAAATCAAGCCACCCCTCAATTATAGTTATCAATCAGTTCAATGAATCTACGGTGGACAAACAAATAAAAAAGAAAGAGCACTGATATTTTGACAACAGAATGTTGACATCGTAGGTGGACACCGTATACACACACAGAGATCAGTTTTTTGATTTGATTGGGAGAAAGAGAAAAAAGTATTAAAAAAAGTAAAATCGTATTGATATACAGTGTCTCTGACAACTTGAGAGTTGTCAAAATATGTTTTCTGAAAATGAAATGCCATATCTTTACGAGAGACTGAGAGATGTCATCTTAATTCGCAACCATCAAATTATGTGTTTTACATCGTTTAATCTACCATATATCTATAAAATTGTTAAAAATAATTATGATTGTACATGCCTTAGCATATTTATTAATAATAAAGTATCTAATTGATTGTATAAAAGTTGCAAAATTTTCATTATCGAAAACCATATATGTGATAATACCTTTCTAAATAAACTTTGTATTATGGAATATATGTTTCACCGCAAATATTAAGTTAAATTTGAATTTGAAATTAAATTATAAAAATTAAACTACCAACAAGGGTTGGTCCGAGTGGTAATTGGGCTCGGATCCTATCCCAATATCTCGAGTCTTGAGTGTGGCAAAAATTCTGTTGGGAGGAGAGAACTACATTCGACCGGCAAAGTCGAGTAAAAAAACACGTGGCCAGCCAGGTTCCCCGGCATAGATTAGTCACCGGCGAAGCCGGTGGATACTGCGCACCAATAACATGGTAACCAAAAAAAATTATAAAAATTAAACTAAACTATTAGGAATTATATCTTAACAACGATAACAATGACAATAATAGTAATAAGTAATAACGTGATCCGATTCAAGGCAAAAAAAATTATTTGATGATTTATTGAAGTGTTGGAATTACATTAAAATTTGTACATACCTCAGTCTATTATTAATTATTTGTAATATTGATAGTAAATAATATAGTAATATTCAAAGTAGGTAAATTATTTAAGATAATATATTTATGATTTGTATTACGATTATCTATTGATATGGTGTAATAATGTGCGACATAAAAGAAGAATTAAAAAAATAAATTGATTTAGGTGAAAAATTGAGTGACTCTGGTGTTGATATGCAGAATTATCTACGTGTATATACACGGGCTATGTCGATCCCATAGTTTGTCAATCTCTCCTTCATGTAAGTTATCCCCGTAATGATATCAATTTTTAAAAGGAATAAAAGAAGAATAAATGTAGAGAGGAGGTAGAAAAGAGTTGAGCAGTCGAGAGACAAAGAGAATAAGAATATGTCAATCGACAAAAATTAAGTGAGAAAGCAAGCAAGCAAACATGTTAATGGAGGTAAAGTCTAGATTGCTCCAAAAATAAATTAACTTAATATAAAACTTAATAATAACGATAAATAGTGATTGATGACTAATGATTAATTATGGATATATTAATTAAAATCAGAAAAATCATTTAAAAGAATTAATATGCTAATTAAAAACTGTGAATTTATTTAAGGAAATATAGTCGGAATTTTAATTCTAATAATTATTACTATTGATATGTTGTAACAATGATTGTATTAAAATAATAATAAAATAATAATTTTATTTTGGAGGGAAAGTGAACGAAGTGGAATTTTATTTTTTAAAAAAATCTCGCTTTATAATAATAGATTTTGTTTGGATGACATCCTCTCTTTTTTGTTCCAACTCCCGTCTGTTCCAACTCTCGCACTCACCATAAAAAAATTTCTTATTATTATTTTGACTGAGATTCTTCTTCTTCTTCTTCTTCTTATTATTATTATTATTATTATTATTATTATTATTATTATTCATTAGTTTTTTTTTGACAATAAATTATTATTCATTAGTAAGCTTGAGCTTTTACAGAAATATAAAAAAGCATGACATATCGAAAATAACCTGAAAACGATGGTACTATTGAGTTCATATCTGCACGTGACAGTGATTTTCCCATCCTCATCTCTGAAAATGAAATTTTTCTTCCTTTATTTCACTGAAAATTTTAAAATATAAATAAGTATTGCCCTTTACTTGTACCATCACATACTCTTAATTAATAATATTTCTTAGTCGAAACCAGTCAGACAATTACTTCTTTATCTTACTTCTAGATATATATAGATAAGTAAAATTTTTGGGTAAACAGTCATCCAGGAAAGTCTGAGATGTTGTACCACTAATTCCTCATTCTATTGAAATTAGAAACTAATTCTCGAATACTTTGTTAGTCACGTTAGTCTTTCTAAGTGACTGTTTATTATCAATCCGGTCCCTGAATTAACATATCAATTTGGTCCACATGAACTAAACTGACTAACAAAAAAACGCATTCAATAATTAATATGTAATTTCAATACAATTAGAGACCAGTGTGACAATGTCTCACACATTCCACGATCAAAGTAGCTCTTTATCCAAAAATTTTAAAACATGCATGACAAAAAAGTTATGATGATTGCCTGAAATCACATTTACTTTTTTCATCTTTCCCCAGTTTGTTCAAATATCCACTTTGCTTGATGCTCTGGCTTTGGTCCTTTTTTTGTTTTTTTTGGGGGGGGGGGTGGTGGTCTCTTTGACATGTCATACAGCTATTTTTTTTTTTGTAAGCAAAAAGCTAATCTTCAGCATAAGTTGTGCTACAGACATGCACAATTCATGTTCCTGATAAAACTGAGACCTAAAAACCCAGAAATTAAAAACACTAGCCAAACCAGTAGATATCAACCCAACATAAAGTTCATGTCATATATATACAGGATAAAAACAAGTGCGCCGTGCAATAATATTTGGAATAAAATTGAAATATAAGCTATCAATTGTTGAGCATATTAGACACATGGATAAATCAATATTGGACCAGATGCTAAGGAAGCAATCCCAACAACAGAACTCAAATCAGACGACAAAGGCAAAAATATGCAAAGTCATGGATAAATGATGTAAAGCTAGCCAATATTATTTTCTTCCCTTTCCTTAATTCTCATGTGATGCCTTCCATTAACTTGTTTGATTCTTTCCATTGTACGTTAAAACAAGCATGCGGTCGAGACTCGACAATCTAAGTGAACTCAGTCTGGTGAAAGCTAAAACGTTCATTGAGGCAGCTGGAGTTATGAACACAACCACTAATTACCGTAGTCTTGCATGACATCTAGAATATACTTCATGGATTGAATATATTCTTGTATATTATGCCAGGTAGCGATTTATTCTTTGGGTTCCCTGAATAAAAGATGTGCAATCTAAAGCAGAACCCTATCCATCCCTATAAATTAGATCTTCACTGAAATTAAACTGTGGCCGTTAATTAGATATAAGATTCGAGTGCATTAGATTATTGTTCTTCTAACGTTGCTCTTGCCCTCTATAAACTCAACTGTGCAAACCAATATGCCTAGAGAAAGTTCGAGATATTCGGTGACATGTTAGACAGACAGAATACGTGGGGTGGTTATTACGGGGTGAACATGTGAACCAACAACTATATCACCTGCTAAGATTTTGGTATATGTGAGACTTGTTTTTCCTGATTATTATTCATTAGTTTTTTTTTTTTCCCCTTTTAGAGAGTTTGTACTTAAAGCTAAAAAGTTATTATCTCGTGGCGGGGATGCAGCCAGACATATCACTACTAGAAAAAATTTAAATTAGTGACAGAAATTAGAGACTCATAAACATGAAATCCATCTTTAATTACATTAATAAATTCATCAACGAAAAAATTAGAGACAAATTTCATTTTTTCCTTCACTAATATTTTTGATTACTAATAGTAGTGTATATGTTTTGGGGGGATGAGAGAACTCGAGCCAGCTAAGGTGTGATGATCCGGAGGCATTGCTGTCATCAAAAAGGTTTAACAGAAGATGGGAAGGCACGGCGATCCGGAGGCACTTCCATCCTTGCTACATAAATGGAGGACCCTGTTAATATTCTTTTCATGGGAACTTAGCTCACTACAATGGGGACAATCCATGATATTATTACTATAAATCTTAGTTTACCGTTGAGTTTTAATGCATAGTTCTCTGGTTTCATTGACTAATTTTTCATATTTCCGTGTTGTAAAAACTATATTTACTTCGCTATTATCCATAGACGCACTATATATTGGCATTTGCTTTTCTGTTGATTATTGAATGAAGAGATAGAAGAGGTGGGGCGTGGGTCATTTCAATTAGGAGGAATTAAATGGAGATGCATTTTAATTTAACAATACTCTTTTTTTAATGGCAAAAGTATATTTATAAAGAATGAGTACTAGGGGTACTCCAAACCCCCCAATTTAATTTAACAATAGTGGTCTCCCAAATTGTAGAGACAAGAGTCTCGTATATTAATTTGTATGCATTTTAGTTAATTTGATGATACTTCTCTACCAAGTTGTAGAGAATAGAGATTCATTAATTTGATAGGAAGAGCACCTGCATTGCATGTGCAAGAGAGAAAGATAACACTGAGGCACTAGTTGATAGGAGAATTAGACCGTGGTGGAGAGAAGAGAGTTCTAAAAAGGCAGCTTATAACGGAGTGGACGGGCCAGGGCCCTTGCTAATCAACACGGGTTAGCTCATAGTTATTCTACTTGATATTTCATTTTAGACGCTGCATTTTAATAATCTAACCGCCAAATTAAAATTTCATATAAATAGATCAAGTCTACAAATTTTCATAAAATTTAAAAACTATTTGGTACTCTATTAGATAACTTCAATTGATCAGATAATGTTTTTAAAAATATTTGGAAAATATCAAATATAAGCTTACATAACTATAAATGTCTAATTTATCAAAATTTTAATGTGTATAATCGTTAAAATAATATGATAATATTCAACGATTGAATTGGTAAAATTCAGTATCAATGATCATGAGTCATTAAACAAAGTTAGTGGACACACATATAGTTGACTAAGGTTTCATGAAGTCACGCTAAATAGAGAGTGTAGTTAGACTATTTAATGAAATTCATATAAAATCTATTCAATAATAAAAAATAAAAAGGTAAGTAATTAATAAGGAAAAAAATTACTCCCTCCGTTCCTTTTTACTTGTCGATTTTTAAGAAGAAATTTGTTCTATTTTATTTGTCATTTTGATAGTTTAATGTTATATTAATTACTTGTATCTCAATATTACCCTTAATTATTTATTATAGAGAGAGAAATAAGTGTGATGGATAATAAACAATGAGGGGCGTTCAAGTTATTCCAGGAGTAACTCTTGTTAATATCATTTTGTAGATATTGAATTTTATCAATCCAACCGTCTAATATCGTCATATTATATTAATTACCATGTATACCAAATTTTAAATAAATTGGACATCAATAGCTATGTAATCATATGGTCAACATTTTACTTGTAAATTAAAACGTATAGTATACGTTGACTTGAAGTGATCCGATGAAGTATAAAATATTTTTAAAATTTTGTGAAGTTTTATGAAGTTGATCTACTCGCTAAGAACTTTCAATGCGACGGTCCGATTGATGAAATTTGATGTCTATTAAGAGATATTAAACGGAGTAATTCAGACAAGAGTTACTCCTGGAGTAACTTGAACGCCCCTCATAAACAATCAAGGGTATCATAGGAGAAAGACTAATAACTTCATCAAAAACAACAAAATCTATTGGTTTCTTGGTTTGTATAAAATAATCTTAAAAGACAAGTAAAAATGAACGGAATAGTAGTATTTAACGGGGCTTAACATGTGTAATGTTACATGTATTAGAAAAATTGTGAAAAAAAAAGTTTATATTCCTAATATTTCTCTTACATTAAGAGGCTTCTATGGTTAGTAGTGCGCCTTATTAGTGGCTTTAGCATGATTAGGGTCAGGCACCAACAATTTCAAAAAAAGTTTAGTCATAGCCTATGCTTGAACGGTGCATCGGCCTTATGGTCTAAACTTGATAATGACATGCATGCACTGAGATGAGTCTCAATTTTGCCAATAAACTAAAACTTCACTGATCAAAATAAACTAAAAATTCAGTACTACTTTATTAAGCTCGATGTACTTGATCGAGACATCCACTTACAGTTGCACCTTCTAACTTTTTTATTTCTAGTTTGACAGTTGTACCATGTAGGGTTTAAGACACTATGGCCTCAAAAAAAAAATAAAGACACTAGAAATAAATTAAAGGATAAATACCGCTTTTGATCCCTGTAATTTAAGCGAAATCCTATTTTGGTCCCTCTTAGATTTTGTCCCTGTAATTTAAGATTCTTCCACTTTTAGTCTTTGTCGTCAAATCACTATTAAAAAACGCCGATGTGACTAATAAGAGGTATGACTAGAGGGACTAAAAATGGAAGAATCTTAAAATTATAGGGACAAAAAGTGGAAAAATCTTACAAGGACAAAAACTCAACGTTTTTAATAGAGATTTGACGGCAGGGACTAAAAGTGAAAAAAATCTTAAATTTCAGGGATAAAATCTAAACAAAAAATTTTCTGGGACTAAAACCAGATTTCACTCAAATTAAGGGAACAAAAGCGGTATTTACCCTAAATTAAATAGTTAAGGACTTAATTACCTATTTTGTATTAGGTCATGTATTTAAAGTACAACATATGCTGGTTGATTATAAAGAGTTATGGTTCTAAAATTTATCTATAGGTACTCATGTATACAAACATATATCATTGCAAGGGATTCTCACATTTGATATATGATGGTATCATGAAAATGTTGACTCTCACCTGCGAAGAATTGAATTTTTTTATTAAAAAAATCTCATTATTATCATTGTAAACATTATCTATGGACATTAGAAAAGAAAAATAAACTATATGCAAAATGCAAAACTATACAACGGCTTGGCATGCACAAGGTCGTGCAGGAGCATAGATAGGGACGAATCTAGTTGTAAGGTTAGGGGGCTAGCCCCTGACTCACTATGTCAAAAATGTGCTTAGATAACAACGTTCAAATGACGTTTCAAGGTGGCAGCGTCGTCTGAAAAAACATGGAGCTCTCCAATAACGCTTGCGAGTGGAAGCACTATATAAGGTAGTCATTTGATAAAGCTTGCTCAAGCATACATCATCTGAAGTAAAGTCTGACCATGCGTTTGCAGGTGTAACACGTCAGATAATGTTTGCTTAGGTAAGTATTTTCTAAAGTATTATTTAGATAATGCTTTCATGAGAATAAGTTATCTTAAGGTTTTTAATATAACCTTAACACATGTTATCTAAAGTTTAAAACATAACTTGAAATACGCATAGGAGAACTTAGAATTCGCTTCCTCATAGTAATTTCTTCTTCGCAACTCAGAACTCTCTCCCTCTGCTCACATGTGAACCCATCACGGTTGTCACCGCCATCATTGTCACCACTATAGCCACCACAGACACACGAATAACGTCTCTCTTCTTGCCTTTTTTCTATTTTTTGTTATCTCTTTTCCCTTAGCCCTAATGTCATTGTCGTGTGCATCGTAGACACATGGCTAACCCTAATATGTGCTCTCGTTTGCTCTTCTTTTCTACTGATGTTTATACGCAGTACTTACAATCACATGAACTTTCATGACAGTATGAATTGTATTTATGAATACATAAATGATGTTTGCAATAGAATTTGTGATACAATATAAAATATGGCAATGTTTACTTTATTGACTTTATCTTAAGAGAAATTTCCTGCTGAACCCAAAATATGGAGTATATATTCCATATATGGTTCTTGGTTACACGATTGATTACAAACTTGCCAGCTCTAGTAGAACCCTGTAATTCTCCTAAACAGGAGAGAGAAAAAAGATACCACTTTGTAGTTTTCTTTCATTGACCTGTAATGGCTTCAACAAGGGGAGTAGAGAAAGGGTTAGCATGTCTCTTAAGATAAGAGTTCTAGGAGTTGCTCAGGTCGGGAGTTGGATAGGAGTTGCAACATGTCAGAATGGAAAAAGGGGTAGCTTGTCTCATATGCAAAATGGTGTTTTAGGGTTTTTAGAGCCTCAAAAAAAATTTCCTTTCACAAAACAAGGTATCCCATTTCTCCACTCCCTTTCCTTGACCTGTAATGGCTTCAAGAGACGGAGTGGAGAAAATGGTACCTTGTTTTGTGAAAGGAAAATTTTCATGAGCACCTTGTTTATGGTTACTCTTAAAACGCTTTTATGCACTATCTGAGTGAAAGATAAACTCTATCTAAAGATGTTCTTGGCATTGCGACTTTTCCTATATTGCCATTTTGGCTTGTTTGGGAGAAGCGCAAAAACAATTTCACCATGGTTAAAAGAGAGATCATGCATCTCCGTGAGTAGTTGCGACAGAAAGATAGAGCATTTACTCAACTGCTCTTTGTGCTTCACTGCAATTCTTCATCGATCCTTTGACACTCCTCTATGGCCATTCATTCCTTTCTCTTGCACCCCTTTTTGCTTTGCTATCAGAATGGCACACATGCAATTTCTCACATATATCTCTACCAATGGTATCTCTTTCTCCCTTCAAACTCTACTAAATCCACAACTCTATTGGGTTTAGTCTAACTTCGTTCGTATGGGTTCTTTTTTACAAAGAATGTTTGATCAAATTAGTTGTTGGGTAACTCTCATTTTCTAATCGATTTTGTTGGTGTTATTTTGTTTCCTCATTTTTCTTGTGTGTGTTATTTTTTTCGAGGGAGGGAGATTTTTTATTTCAAAATTTATGGATTTATAATTGGGTATCTGTGTTATTTTATGGCCCCCAACACCTTGAGTCTAGCTCCGCCCAAAAGATATATCAGAAAACTATCGTGTCTGTAAAACTAATACTAATAAACAGTCTTGAGTTGAGAGTAACCCTTAGCAACTATAGAATTTTTGTTTCAATATTAATTTGTTTCACTAATGAAGTTATTTACCGAAGACACCATACATGAAAAGTGATAGGCAAGTATATAATATAGCAAGTTAACAAAGACGCAATACATAACGAAGGAATATTACTCTCATTTAGCATAGACTCACACATACACAAACCACACAAAGCTGACATTAATAATATTGGTATTATAACACTACAGCCAAGATCACCACTCCAAGAAAAACAAGGAGAAAAAGGTCAAAAAGAAGAATAACTGCATAGCTTGATGGTAAACGCGCGAACCCCCCTTCTCTCCAAATCCTACAATACCTATACATCTGAATTCACAATACCAACTGCAGGGCAACACGCTCCCACCAATGAAATTACAGAAAAAAATAATAAAATAAAAATGCAAGTTATTTAAAAGTGTTACCTAAAGCATCATTCAGGAGAGACTGCTAACACAGTATAATCTTGAGATGCTCTTCGCTAACTAAACACGTCCCTCTCTAAACTGAGGTCAGAGGTGAGAGGGGAAACAGCGGTTAGAGGAAGTTATAAGATCACCTAAAGTCTTAGACTGGACTTGATGTCAATCATGGCAAGCATGTGCCAGACTTGCTCTCAACAACATCCAGACCAAGAAACTAGGTGGGTGTTCATTGCAAGTTACTAGGCCTACCAGTTGCTGCTATCTGGGTGGCTTGCGGGATAGAATGATAAGCCATCATGTTGTTATCAACTGCATTTGATGAAGATGCACCGCCCTTCACTGTTTGCTCCAAAAGTCGAACTAGTGACATGAATATTTCCATCCTTGTTACATCCCTGTTTGCCTGCAAAACATAAAAGTAATTAATGGATGTCTTAATAAAAAACAGACAAAGAACAGATGCAAATGCACATCATTTACTAAATTTAAAATGGTAACAGAATGAGATGAAGCATTACGATTACCATAATTAACTCTTTCAGAATTGGCATGATCTTTTTACGTCAGCAAACCAAATACTAATAACTTGAAAACATCAATAATCCGGTTAAATATTGAAATGTTTATACACGCAAAATCACAAATCCTGAGTGCTATATATTAAGTTACCATGAAGTTCATTACAGGCCAGTCATAGCTAAAATCGCTTTAGTATTAAAAATGCACTACAAATACTGGCTTATTATATGAGCAGTTCATTATGACTTGTAATCAGTTATTCCCCTTTCTGGTGTAATACCTCAACAGCAAAGCGTGCCCAGATCTTGTCATTGCGAGCTTCCATGACCCCCTTCAAGATGGTTAACCCTAATCCTCTGATTAAGTCAGCTATTTCCAAAAAGAAACCGCGTTCCTCACAAAGCATCTGTAAGAATAACAAAGCAAGGAGATTAACGAGGTAATGCAGAAATATATTAGGGGCAAAAAAATTTATAATGAATCAGTCACTACCTCCACTAGCATCTGACGGGGATGATTAAGATCCTCAACTATGATAGGGCAAACCATTGATTGTGAGCCAACCTCGTATGCCCATGTAGCCCCTCCCTCAAAGTTATCTTTCAATAACAATCCACCTTCTTTACTAACAATCTGCACAATTAGAAAACAAAGATCAGTGGGCAGTCAGTATTTTTTTCCTTTATTAATATAATAATATTTCTTTAAAACATGACAATATCATCAGCCATTCATTCTTCTTTACATTCCTGCTGCTCACAAAAGATACAGATCAGATTTCCCCCCCCCCCAGTATATAGGGGTTTGGTTGATATTTGATCTGAGCCACCAATTAATGGTTTGGTTGATATTTCAACATATAAATAAATACCCATGAAAATGAAAACTTCCCATAACTAGATCAGTTGTCTAACATAAAAGGCAAATGTGACGAGTGATGTCTTTACCTTGGATTCCCCCGTCTGTTTCAGCTTGTCAGCATGCTTTGTTACACTTTGCAAGAAAAGCATATGCTTGATGGTCCTTTCTAAAAGTGCATCTATGCTACACTGTTAAATCATTACAAGAGATGAACAAAAACAAATTCAGCACCACAATGTAATATTTAATATTTAAATATGAAAATGCAGATTGAGATAAAATAGAGCACAAGAAGGGTTATATACTTTTGCTCCATTTGGCACAATTTCCCGTAACTCTTTCACGCGATCTTGAATCATTTGGCGATCTTTGGGTCGAGGCCTGGGGTTCTCTCCAGGTTTAAGCCTTTTACGATTGGATTTGCAAGCCTCATCTGGCCGCTTAGAGTATCCAGTTGAAACACTATTTTCACGCTTCACATTGCTACCATTCTCCACCCATGAACTAAGTTGAGACCCATATATGGAAGTGGTTTGAGAACAGTTTCCAGCATCACCTTTGCTACATCCAGACCTAAGAGAACTTGTTTCCGCAGCATCTGTTTTGACCCCCGTCTTAGGAAAATCAAACAATGACCCCTGGACAACATGGTCAGCCAAAACCTGCTTGGAGATAGGAGAGGGAACAGAGGAGGTACTGATCCTTGTTATTGTTGTCCTGCAAGACATTTCATCAGAATTCTGCTTTGCAGCAGATTGAGCCCTTGAGACCACGGCATCTAAGAGGTGGTCAGTGGCTGTTCCAGAGAAGATGCCATTTTCTGATATTGCTTCATTAAGTGAATAACTATTATTAGAGCCTATACCCGCCAAATTCATACATGGTGCCTTTTTATCCAAATTTTCTGCATTGGCATCTGATTCATTGGCAAGCAACTTATTCCAGTTTCCATTCAGCAATTTCCTTTTGAAATCCACACCCAAGACATCAAAGAGGTCATCGTCACCTGATGAGAGTTGTGATGAAAGTTGTGTACACGGTTCTTCATGTTTAACATTTATACTCATCGTATGTTGGCTACTAACATCTTTATTGAGGCAATCATGAAGAAAACCAGGGATGTGATCATTTATAGGCACATGCTCCTCAAGATGAAGAGATGGGATCTTCAGGACGTGAAGCAAATCATCTATCCTTTGATCTGCGAAAGCCAAAGAAGCATCCTCAGCCTGCTTTAAATCAACGGGAAGATTCTTCTGATCAGAGCCTTCTAGATGCATGTGATTGGTAGCCGGTTGACTTATCAAATTAGGCAGAGAATATATCCCAGCTTTAATTGAATTACCATTTTGAATTCCAAACCCCACTTTTTGTGTTCCAGAAAAATCATCAGTGGATAGTTCAGGAGGATTTGAAACCGAACAGGTATTCATATTTGTCCTTAGAAGATTACTCATCCCACTACATATTGGGATTCCTCCAAGTAGTGAAGTGTTATCAGAACTCTGATAAAAAATTTGGCCTCCATCTGATTTCAGTTGAGACATGTTTAAGGCACTTGATGAATTCATATTAGGATTACCATGACTTCGCCTCCCAATACCTGATAAGATTTGCTGTTCCATATGTTTGAGGCTGGAGTCATTCAGATTGGATTGACTGGAACCAGCTAATTCACTGAGTGCAGATCGTGCGTTATATGAAACAGAACGCCGCTGCAGACCTGAATCAAGATTTGCAGGTATCACATCAGCTTCAGCCTTCACAAATGAATCCTCTCGTTCGGCACCAAAACTTTTTTTAATCATCGATTGAGCCTTTGGTTGGCAAAGGCTATCAAATATCTGGTTTAGGTTTTGGGTTTGAGGTGTCAATACAAAACCCTGGTAATTATTTATTTCTCCCCTTAGAAGAGGAGGTGGTTGAGCAACAAGCCTTCGATCATGAGATGAATTACTTGGTTGGTTAGAACCATTAGCTACTGAGGGAGTGCAGTTTGATGTAATGACTTGCGGATCAACAGACACAGGCACACAATCAGTCAGAGGTCCAGCAAGTCTTTCATTAGAAAGTCTTGCTGAATAGTCTTCAGATTGAAGAGCACCAGGAACACGTCCCAATTGCAAGATCAAGTTCTTCACATCATTCACAAATCCCACATTTTCCATTATCTGCAGCAATAATCAACAAGTATTGCCGCATTAGTTGAAAAACAATGGGGCAACAGACAGAAACAAACTTGTTCGGCAGCATGCATGTAAATAAGTGGTCACTGGAATGCTAAAACCAGAGTATAGACACTTCATTGGATAACAGATAATCTAGAGATCTAAACAACTCTGACAAAACAGATAGCAAATCTTAGGTTCAAACTGTTATATTTTACACATTCACTAGCCAACAACTCACATTGTGTTAAAGAAAGCACCAAGGATATCACGCAGATAACATTGAGATCAAGAGAAAATGAATTATAATGATAATAGTGATCTATGTGAGTGAAGAATTCACACACCATTCTTTCAATTTTCAAAGATGGATATCCTAGATTTATGCAATAGATCGTGTGATCCATGAACCTTATATGGCCTATAAGTTAGATTATTCATTCTTGATCCAAAAGATAATAAGGAGAAATTCTATGACTTCCCACCATAACCCCATTCTCCATCATGAAATCACTGGAGACATGGCCATTAAGTTTTTTCAAAATTACAGAACAATTTAGATTTTGGGGGGGGGGGGGACTTACTGGCAAGAAAGAACCAAGTTGAACAACCCCATGGGGAAGCACCGGGATAACCGCTACTGTCTGTAAACAAAAGTACAATGTGGGATCAGGAAACATTAATAAAAAATTTATAGCAAAATGTAAAGCATAATGAAAATCACAAACCTGCATTCCAGCTGAAAATTGGCAATGCACCTCAGAACATACCTAAAAAAAATACATCAATAAAGAGAAATGAGAATGAAGTTCGGTAGTTCATCTACTTTAAGCATCTAACCACTCCAAGAATATATACACACATACCCTATCATGTTAAAGATGCTCATGTCATTTAATTTTCATACTACATTACTCATTTTGTCCAACAGTCAGAACATTAATATTTTTATTAAGAAACAACAGAAAATTGACCATAGACAGAGGAAAGATTTTACAAAAGTTTGTTTTCCTTTACACCAAACTTCATAAATAAACCATTACTCCCTCCGTTCTGAAATATAAGCAAAAAAATTTATGTATTTGGACCAAATACATAGTCTTTTTTGCTTATATTTCAGATCGGAGGGAGTACATTATTAGATACTGTTCATGCATTCTTCACAGGAAAATAACCGCTATAACACTTGAAGCAGATCATCAACTTCATACCTCTGGTGGATATGCATCTTTAGTGAAATTGTTCAAAAGGATCCACTGATGATTTCCTGTAAATGCAGCCCGTCCAAGTATCCTGCATAACAGCAAAAAGCAGCATTTTGGGTGAGATTGGAATGGCCAGAAAAGCATTGGAAACCAAGATCCTGAAGCTTGATAAGCAAGGAAAAGGAAAAACAAGAAAGCACCAACCCTTGACCAGCAACACTGACAGAATTATTCACCATCATTTTGTTAATCAATGAACAGACTCTGTCCTCCTCTTGAATCCTTAGCTGAGACTCAGAAGAAAACCAGCATCCCTCCCCGTCTCGGTAGGGCAAATTTGACGTCCCAACTATTTGTGGGGGGAAAGCAGATGACAAGGGTTCATAGTAACAATCTTCCCAGATTAACAGCCTACCAAGTCAAACATACTCGGTTAACTCACACAACTATTCTATACATAGCAATCACAGCATAAAGTCAAAGGTCCACCTGGCAGCTTGGAGTTTGTAGTGTGGAAGCAAATACAAGACTTAGAAGATAAGCAAGCACCAATAGACTCATATATTCAATTAAAAAAACAAAAGTTTTCTATGAAATAAAAAAATAAAGCCGGACTTTTTTATTATTATTTTCAATTTCTGTATGTAAAACAAAAATAGAATGAAGCTCAATTCTTTGTGCAATTACGAATATTAAATTTAAGATTCTGATCAAATCAAACCCTTGTTTCCTTCTCCTGATTGCTTCAGAGGCTTAACAAATTACATTCAGAGAACCTATTAACATGTTAATTACAATTTTCAACTGAATAATTAAAGGATCATATGTGGTTAGTATGACATAGATAGATCAGAAGATTAACCTCCCTCCCATCAGCTGAAGAAGAAAAAGGAACAAGAAGAATAGACCAAACAGATTCAAACAAGCAAAACAAGTACTTGAATCAATAGATTCGTTCACAGACAATCAATCTAAATAAGTACTTGAATCAATAGATTCGTTCACAGACAATCAATCTAAATAGAGAGTGCGCCTCGCAAACCAATGCAAAAAAAAAACTTTTTTAATTAAAACAAACAAAATTATTTTAACAAAAAGGAAACAAAGATTCCTGAAAACAAACCAGAAACAACAAAGGCACATATAAAGTTCCAAAACAGGAACTAACATGTGGACTTTATCTTGAAAACGAACCGACCCCAGAAATAGAATCTAAATACGAATTTCACATGAGATACCCCCTTTGGTTCCCGAGAAAGTACAAGCACAAATATTCATCAAATCGATAAATCTTTAAAATAAAAAAAACAAAGCTGATTTCCACTGAATTACTCAGAAACCAAAACCAAAAAAACACAAAGCAAAAGCATTTCAACTTAATCTACTTACTTGGAATTGTTGCAGCCGATCTTCCAGAACACAGCATAAGACCACTGATTCCGAGCACACAGCGTCTTCAAAGCTTCTTTCAACAAAAACCCCATCTTAATTCCAATAACCGGGGTTTCAAAACCGCGAGAAAGTTTTCCTTTTTCCGAAGCAATGGAGTCACAATAGCATTCAGAAGAGAGAGAGAATAAAAGGGTAAGGCTCAAAACCGGAGAAGATGCATTTTTTTGGGAAACTAACTACCACGGCACGATCCTCTTCCTGCCTGTTTGGTCCTCAAGCCCCCGCTTCGTTTTCTTAATGGATCCAAGTTCACTACGGTCAGTTTCCGGAATCGACAGGCCATCCTCCGGTTGGGGAAGATGTAGAGAGAGAAAGAGGGTAGAAAAGGAAGGTAGAGAGAGAACGAGAAAGCTGAGTAACAAAGTTGAGAACTTTCGAGGGAAGTACTCTACACTATCCCACGAGATTCAAGCTTGTAGAGAGCTATCATCTTCTCCATTTAAGTTGATAAAATGGCTTAAGAGGGTTCGTTGGTGAGGTGAGATTGTGTTTATGTTCAGGTGAAAGTAGAGCTGGAATTACTCTCTCTTTTTCTCTTGTTCTGTTCTCTCTCTCCCTCACTCTCGTACGTTGTGTGTGTTTTTATCTCTCTCTTTCTGAGCGCCCTTGATGAGAAAATAAATGGAAGTGGCTTTGCAAGAGAGAGAGAGGGAGGGAGGGTGGGTTAAGAAAAAGGAGGGGTTTTGGGGGAATATTACAAGAGGAGCCACTGAGGGAGGATTGGCATTGGGAGCAGAGAATGGGTTTGTCGGGTTGCGGAACAGAGAAGCTCTGGTCTCAACTCAACAGGGGGGCAGTGGGGTGGCCATCACCTAGTGCGGGTTCCTATCTTCGTGACGTCACATCATCATTACCCCCACCTTTTCGATGAAATTACCACAATGCCACACCACCAACTTTTTGGAAAGCTGGTCTCTTGGGGGTATGGATGGGGAGGTAGTAGTTAAAAAAAAAAAACTCAAGAGGTGGTGGAATAATAATGGTGCTTGCTGCTTGGTAATGTTTAAATTGAAATGAAATGAGGAATGTTGAATGGTGATGAATGATGAGACATCATGGGTGACTGAGGTGGGAAAATGATGGGGACACATTGCCTGGGCTGGTTGGGATGCAGGATCATGGAGGATGGTCTGATGGTTCAAAGACTTCAAAACTCGGAATTATTATGCATGTAAGCATAATTTTGGACATTTTAAAGTTGTGCCAATGTTATGATTCGATCATGGCAATTATGATGGTCGGATCTTTGTTTTATTTCAATGATTGTAATGTAATTGTAATGTAATGTAATTACAAGGATTGTGCAAATGTGGATGAATATTTATCGGGTTTTTGTGATGATATTTGAATTAGTTAGTGATTGATAAAATAAGCACGTTTAGAACTTTCGGGTAGAGATGTGGTAGATAACATTAGAGATGTAGTAAAGATAAGAATAGAGTTCTCCACTTGGGCTAGCCCGGCCCATTGTGGTTGGTCGGTGATGACGCCTTTTCCACCCTCATTGTAATTGTAATGTATTCCCAATAATTTGAACGGTAAGGATCCTACCATCCCTAATATAATTAGTGTCGTCGTCTTCATTCATATTTTTTGTTGTCATGCAATTATGACAAAAGATTAAAACGTTGATGTCACAAGCAAGCCACAATCAAATATTCAAACCTTTTTTTTTTTTTTCAAAGATGAGGATTGATGTGTAAGTATGATAGAAGTTATAGAGATAAGGATTTATATGTAGATATGAAATGGTATAAACCTATAATAGTAGGTTAAAATACTTTTAGAAATGCAAACTTCTAAACTAATGTATGGTAAAAAAAAAAAAAAACAAACCTAAAAACATATCTGTTATGAATAATTTTTACAAGTATCCATTAGGTTTAGATCTAATTGTCATGAATTTCAAAATTGAAATCTCTTTCTTTATCGGCCTAGTTTAACTTTGTAATCAAATGTTAAGCTTGAATTGAACAAGTGAGATACAAAAATAAAACGTCATATTTGTTAAAACCAATATATTTTTACATGTTTATCAAATTATAAAATGATTTGTCTTAAGGGTCGACTTTACTGAATTTGTATACACGAAAAGGATGTTGTTTAACTAGTACCTTTGGTTGTCTCTCGTGACTTTAAAATCTTTAACCCTTAAAGAAAATATATTTGACCATCAAAATTAAACGACTATATGACAAAGAAAAAACTCAAAATTATAGTCTTCATGTGTAGAACAATCTCTCGATCTCCCTTTAACTAGTAGCTAGTAATTAAATGTATCACGATGTGTGTGTAGATAGATAGATAATGAGAAAAGTAGTCTTTTGTAGACATCATATGTTAATATTGACATACTTTTACTTTTAATAATTTTTCAATAAATGGTAAATTTCATCAATCCATTTTCTAAACTGAAAGCTTACAGGAAATAGGTCAAATTTATAAAATGTAATACAATCCAATATTAATTCATACTTTATCGTAGTATTACGTTATTTTCAACGCATTTTATTTAAAATATAAAAAAAATTATTATTAAATTATACATATACAAATATTTAAATTATCAACAAAATTATTTGCATGGTCATTAAGATAATGTAACATGATTCAATAATTACATTGGTTAATTTCATCCACAACATATACATATTAAAAGTTAATATTATGTTATTTTTTTTTTTTTTTGACTTTCTATATTGAACTCTCGTTTTTGTATTAACTGATATATTTTGTTTCCTTCTCAACAATCATTTTGTTAAGGAGATGTTTTGTTTTAAAAAATAATTTTTGTTATTACCTACAAAAAATATTAATTTAATTTTCTATTTTTAAATATTTTCATAGTAAATACTATAAATAATATTATTTTTTTATATTTTCTATGATTGTTTGAAAATTTAATAAAGATATTTATATTTATTAGTCTATAAAAGTAGAAAATACAAAATTATATATCAAACAAGTCTTAAAATCCTTATGGATCACTTTATTTATACTTCAAATTTAATCAGGATTTAACAAACATGTGTGTTTGTGAAGAGTCTAGATTCATTAACATTAGGTATTAAAATTAACATATTTATATTTTTAATAACTTTTTATAAAATATAGATGTAGCAAATCAAACTGCTGAATCACATCATATTGACTTAGTGATCATGCATACAAATTTTTTAATAATTTAGACATTAATATGTATATTTATTCATATTTTGAATAACATGTTGTTAAAATAATGTGATGTGATGAATAAAATAGTTTTACAATTGTATCAAATTTTGTAGAAATAATTTGGTTAATGAAAACTTTTAATTTAACAATTGAATTTACTAAATTCATATTTTATAAGAAAATATTAAAGATGTAAGTATATCAACTTTGACATCTCGTGTCAATGAATCCTAACAATATGTTAATTGATCCCAAAAAAAAATCTTAACAATATGTTAATATACTAGTATAGTAACCCGTGTCATGCACGGGTATATGGCTTTTGAACATTTGCATAAAATAATTTAATTTTTTTATATTACTTTTTTTTAAATGCATTTGATCCATTATTTACAAAAAATTATATATGAATAATTAAATTTCAATTATGCATCACAAAGTATAGCAATCTTTAGAATAGTAATTATTATTTTGTGTCAAAAAAATAGTAATTAGTATTGTCCATTATAAAGAGTTGATTAAATATATAGTTGATTATCATATTTAAAATTGAATATAGTGAAAAAAATATAAATTGTTGCTGACTTAAGAGAATAAAAAATTTTATGAACTTACGTTCTTACCAAACTAATGTGGAAGTTCTTAGTACAAACAAAATAATAAATAAAACAATATTTTGTAAAATAAAATTTTAAAGTATAATAGACAAAAGTCATGCGATGCACGGGTTATACGTCGAGGTACGAATGAGATGCAATATATAGTAACAACACATATATTGTATGTTGACCCGTTCGTATTTTTTTTAATGATCCGTTAACCTGTTCGCATTGAAAATATATAAACAAAAAAAATCATGGAAAATTTCATAAGAAATTATGTAAAACATACATAAAATATTTTTAACAAATTAGTTTTTCATGTAAAATATTCATTCACATGTATTATATTTTATCTATATCTATTGCTTTCATGTAAAATGTTTATTCCCATGTATTATATTTTTTATATAATTTATATTTACATATTAATCAGTCTATGTATTGATATAAATTTAAATCCTTTCGAAAAAAATATAAATTTATAAAAGAGAATCTAAATTAGCTTAGATCAAACAAAAACCTAAAAAAATCTAAATTTGTTTTCATGTAAAATTTTATTTTATTCCAACATGTAAAGTTTTTTCTAAGATTTTTATATTAATCAATTTACATATAGATATTAATAGATTTTTGTGAGTAATATATTAGATAACATATTATATTTACATATAATATATTAAAAGAAAATATTACATTTACATATAAATATTCATGTAATATGTCCATTCCCATGTATTATATTTTTTATATAATTTATATTTATACATTAATCAATCTATATATTGATATAAAATTAAATTTATATCGTGTAAAATCTAAATTTGTTTTCATGTAAAATTTTATTTTATTCCAGCATGTAATTTTTTTCTATAATTTTTATATTAATCAATTTACATATAGATATTAATTATTTTTTGTGTGATTAAAATATTATATATTTATATAATATATTATATTTACATATAATATATTAAAGGAAAATATTATATTTACATATAGATATTCATGTAATATGTTCATTCCCATGTATTATATTTTTTATATAATTTAAATTTATATATTAATCAATCTATATATCAATAATATTTAAATTTGCTAAATTCAAATTTATATCTTAAAAAAATATAAATTTGATTTCATATAAAATTTTATTTTATTCCAACATGTAGTGTTTTTTCTATGATTTTTATATTAATAAATTTACATATAGATATTAATTTTTTTTGTGAGTAAAATATTACATTTTTATATAATGTATAATATTTACATATAATATATTAAATAAGAATATTATATTTACATACAGATGTTAATGTAATATGTTCATTCCCTTGTATTATATTTTTTATCGAATTTATATTTATATATTAATCAATCGATATATTGATATATATTTAAATTTATATCTTGAAAAAATCTAAATTTTCTTTCATATAAAAGTTTATTTTATTCTAACATGTAATTTTTTTCTATGATTTTTATATTAATCAATTTACATATAGATATTAATATTTTTTTATGAGTAAAATATTATAATTTTTTATATAACATATTATATTGACATATAATCTCTTAAAGAAAAATATTATGTTTACTTATAGATAATTATGTAATATGTTGATTCCCGTGTATTACATTTTTCATAGAGTTTATGCTTATATATTAATGAATCTATATATTGATATAAATTTAAATTTGCTAAATTTAAATTTATATCTTTAAAAAATCTAAATTTTCTTTCATATAAAATTTTATTTTATTCCAACATGTCATGTTTTTTCTATGATTTTTAAATTAATCAATTTAAAAATGGATATTAATGTTTTTTTGTGTGAATAAAATATTATAATTTTTATCTAACATATTATATTCACATATAATATATTAAAGAAAAATATTATATTTACTTCATGTAATACGTTCATTCCCGTGTATTATACTTTTTATATAATTTATATTTATATGTTAATCAATCTATATATTGATACAAATTTAAAGTTGCTAAATTTAAATTTATATCTTAAAAAAATCTAAATTTTCTTTCTTGTTATATTTTATTTTATTCCAACATATATGTAAATGTTTTTTCTATGATTTTTATCTTAATCAATTTACATATAGATATTAATATTTTTTGTGTGAGTAAAAAATTATATTTTTATATAATATATGATATTTACATATAATTTATTAAAGGAAAATATTTTATTTACATATTAGATATTCATGTATTATGTTCATTCCCGTGTATTATATTTTTTGTATAATTTATATTTATGTATTAATCAATCTATATATTTATGTAAATTTAAATTTGCTAAATTTAAATTTATATCTTAAAAAAATTTAAATTTGCTTTCTTGTAAAATTTAATTTTTTTCCAACATGTAATGTTTTTTCTATGTTTTTTATATTAATCAATTTACATATAGATATTAATATTATTTTGTGTGAGTAAAATATTATATATTTTATATAATATATTATATTTACATATAATATATTAAAGAAAAATATTATATTTACATATAGATATTTATGTAATATGTTCATTCCTGTGTATTATATTTTTTATATAATTTATAGGTCAATCTTTTTGTCAATGAATTATCAATAGACACTAAAACATATAGCACAGTATCAAAAAGCAGGTATTTTCATTCATGCAAAATAAGGAATATGTTAATATAGACTTGGGAGTATGGGACTATAGCAAGAAGTTGATGATCTCCTTATCGTTATCATTTATCATGTTCAAAATTTATGGATATATCTCATTAAAGGTTCAGACAGCGAAGCCACTCACTTAAGATACACTGAATAAAAATCTCATATTAACATCCGGAAAAACTCAGTTGACAGTAGGTACCTATAACTATTGCAAGATTTAAACTCCCATTAACTCATCCTTTATGAATAAAAAGACAAACTTTAATATTCTTTCATTCTCAATCTTTCTTTTTTTTTGACTAACTTTCATTCTCAATCTTAAGATCAAGTTTATGGTCTCAAGAAACATTTAATGCCCGTAGAACAAAGATCCATAGCCCTCTTTTGTACCCAAAAAGAACAAAGATCCATAGTCAGAAAAATATGGAACTATTTGCAAGACACAACAATTCATGTTTTAAACAACGCTTACCTTCAAAAGAAAAATAATGGTACTGTGATAAAATTTTGAGACTGTCTCTGTGATAAAATAAAAAGTAAAAAATTGGAAATACTTTTAATATGTGTTAAATAAAATAGTTGATAGGTATATTAACAAACAAAAATAATTGAAAACAAATTTTGATGTCTTTATTTTGAAATAAGACATGCATCATTCAAAACCATGCAAAAGAAAAAATAAAAAATGCTGCACTATATTTGTGTCAGATAATCACATGAAAGAAAGGGATAGAAACCCATACTATAACTTAAGCTAATTGAATGCCATGAAAACACCGAAAATAAAATTAAAAAGTATGCTCTATTTAGATAATCATATCAATGATAAATAAATATTACCTTTTATCTCAACCTCCCTTTCATGTTGTCTTTATCCTCCTTGTATTTGTCTCTATCTTTCTCTATGTACCACCCTCAAATGCTAAACACCAATGGATAATAGCAATGAATATCAATATTACTACGAATTTTGATTTTGAACTGATTTGATTGTTTGTTTCACATGTATGGGTCTATAAAAGCCATCCTCGAGACCACATAACTGGGGGAGTCTATTTTTGGATCTCAATAGAGGCAGAAGCGGGAGCAAAGCCGCAACGAGAAGGCTATAGTGAGGACACCTAGAAAAATAGCAAAAAACACTTTAGTATAGGTTTTTCTTTCTTTCTGTTCTTTGACTTCTGTGTAATATCCTGGGAAAGCTGAGAAACCCAGGTTCTTTCCTCTCTTTCTTTTTCGTTTCTATTATTTTTTTAGCCTCTGTTTGTTGATACGGTCAAGTATATTGGACTGGATTTGATACCATAATATATTAGTATTCAGTTTCTTTGTATTCTATACTTCTTTTCTTCTGCTTTTGCGTTGTTCTACTATTTTCAGGTCAAGGAAGGGAACCCCAGGGTTCCCCCTTGACCCATACTGTCGCTTGCCGGAACCACCTTCTTGGCCGTCGCATTTTTATTTTTATTTTCATGAAATAATGTATATTCTGTGAGAGGTTTCAGTTATGGTCTCTCTTCAAATTTTTCTTTTTTTATTTTTATTTTATTTTGTTTTGTTAATAATTAATAAGTAATAGTAATTTTATAAAAATAAAAAGATAATAAATAAATTTTGGTAAGGGAATTAATTCTTTAAAAGGCAAACAATCTTTTACAAATGATTCAAGGGTACCATTTTGAAATGGGCGTCGTATGGGGTGCTAATACCTTTCTTACGCGTAACCAACTCTCGGACTTAGCTTTGGTTCGAAAGATCCTTTTCTTCACTGAATTCAAAAATAGGTTTTTCAATGTTTTCCTATAAAAATAAAATATTGGTGGCGGTTCTATTGAATTTTTTGGGTGGTTGTCACACATATAAACGATTATAACCGATTTATTCTCAATAAGGATCATTTCAATGGATGCTTTAATGGATGCTACACATATGAAATATAACATTTTCACCTCATTGTCAATAAGGATAATTTCAATGGATAAAGGAAAATTGTTTGTTTGTGATGCATTAGTGCACCACATACGAAAAATCCCAACTACTAAATTACAGTTTCGATGAAATGAAGAGGTGATGTCAGGGATTTGATCATGATTGAGGTTCATTTTCGTTGTAGGAAAATTTGACACAAATGTAAAATAATACAAAAATACAAAAAACACTAACGATGAGTAATCAAATCGTAATGAACCTGGTGTGTTGTAGTATCCACTATTTATAGAATTCCTAATGCTTAGAAATATTGTAGGTCGATGGTGTTCATTGGGCCAAAACCCTAATTCGGCCGCTCCCCCTAATTTATTATGTAAGGTTTCATGAATAAATTCATATTCACACATTAAGAAATTATGCACACAATTTGATTACTTTCCAGAAAAGCATTGGCCAAATAATTAAGATAATAGAATTTATGTACACGTTTTCGAAAAAGCATTGGCTAACAAATTGCACACGTTTTTTAAATTTTGAAAAAGTTGAAATATAAGGAAATCAATTTAATACGTTTGGCTATATTCACAACCGTTAATGTTTATCATTTAATATGTTTCCAAAAAAAATTATTGTAATCAATACATTGTTCCGAATTAAAGTTCAATTTTTTATTAATTAATTTTTTATCAATTTTTGATATTATATTTTTATTAACTTGTACATGCCAATGCCATTTTATGTTTCCATGTCACCTGTTTTTTACCACATCATCGAATTTCATTGGTTTTTCATGACACATAATAACTTATATATTAAATGCTAATTATTTTATAGGATGCAATTTGGAGAATAATCAATGAGATTATTCTCATTTGTATATAGTAATAGAGGGTGGCATCTTGGGTGAACCAACAATTAAGTGGTTCATAGTGGACCATGATTAGCAACCATTGGATTGAGCAGTCCTATCAGATCTTAAGATACACTCTTCACACCGAATATTTTCTTCTTCTCCCTTCTCTTCTCTCTTCGACAGGCACTGCCAAGCCAAGCCCGTGATTTCGCAACCCTCAGAACCGCAACGCAGCCAATCCCAACAGAAGCACGACACACCAAAAAACCAGTCACAAAAAGGTTGAAGCTTTTATCACTAGAGGAGCACCAAAGCCCCACAATCGTTGACGGTGTTGCGAACCGGATCTTGTTTGGCACACGCGATAGTCATTGGCAGGAGAAGTTGGTTCAAGGCACTACAGAAATAGAAGACTAACAGTAGCGAAAAAAAAAAGTAGCAAATAAATGAAACAACAATAGATATAGATAAAGGGGAAGAAATCAAAACCACCAACATTTGAGTCCTTTTCTCTTCTCCCTTATCTCTTATTTCCCTTTCTCGTTTTCTCTCTGCAGCGTGAACAGGGATGCCTCTCAAGCTCTCACTTAAATTTTTGAATTAGGCCAAATACATAATTCATTTCCCCCTAAATTTAATTAGAAAGGCCACATACATAATTTAATACTTTAATTTAGAGAGACCACATCCCATCTGCAGGTGTTGTCGTCGCCCTCGATCTACCGCACTGGACTGCCCCGGTCCGGCGTGAAGGTCGCTGCTGCCATGGGACACGCCTTGGATGGGATGAGATGTTGCCGGAAAAGTAGTACCACGATGTGGGTTTCACTGGAAAAAGAAAAAAACAGAGATAATTTTTTTTGGGGGGAAATATTCGGTGCAGAGGTGTGTACTAAGATCTAGTATAGCTATTTGATTTAATGGTTCTAAATCATGGTCCACCAATGAACCATTTGATATACATCTCCACGCTAGAAGCCACCGTAATAGAGATGAATCTTATGAATTTTTTACGAAACTTATGAATCACAATGGATCATTTATTATGTTCTGACAATTAAAAACATTAATTGGCAAAATAATCATAAGATTCAACACGTACATTAAATTTTTTTTTTTTGAAATGAAAAATTAATCAACTTATCCATTGAATCAACTTAAACATTCATAGATATATAATTTAGGGGATTGCTAATGTACTCCCACTTACTTTTTAGAAGAAGTATGTTAGCAATATACACATTTTTGTTTTTGACTAAAAACTCACCTCTTTCTTTTAAAAACTACTTAAATGAGTGAACATTAATATAATTTACACATTTTCATTTAACATTTTCTAATTTCTTTCTCTCTCATTGTCATTAATGTTTCTTCCCTCTCTCTTCAAAAATAATGTTTCCCTGAATAATTTAAATGAAGTAGATAATATAAATTCAATGTGTTGAAAAACTGTAAAATCAATATTATAAGTGTTATTATTTTAACAATAAAAACTGTAAAGTTGGTTTTTTTATTAGAAAAACTTTCGTCGAAAACTTTTGTTTTCATAAAATATTAAGCTTTCGTAATTATATATAACATTTTACAGTTAAATTCTGGTTAATATTTAATATTAAAAACATAATACTAGAACTCTCGTAATATTCAATATTTAAAGGTAAAAATATAACTTTTATTTTTGTTAAACTTTTGTTAAATATTAAATGCAATAAAACGAGAGTTTAAATACAAAAATCATTTAACAAATTTTTTTACGGGATTTTTTTAGATTAATATTTTTTACGGGATTTAACAAACTATTGTTAATTTTACAGTTTTTTTTTATAACATGTGCAAGGAGTAATTTTATAGCTTTGCAGCACATTTAATAGGTGGCTTCTACGGTAAACCACTATATCATGTGGTTCACCCATAAACTATTGTATTAAGGGCTCTGATCTCACCCCCACTCAAACTACATCTACATCTTTCCCCACACAATCACTGCCCCACCCCTCCCCCACCTCTCCCCAATCCTGATGAGAACCAAACGAGAAACAACAACAGTGAGAACCAGGAACCCCTACAAACCATGGCAACGATGAACAAATATTGTGTTACACAATTTTTCACAAAATTAAATAATAGTGAGGAAAATAGAGAAGAAGCAGAATTAGAAAAAGAACAATCAGTAGCAGCAAACATAAAAAAAAATAAAAATGAAAGAAGAACGAGCCCTGCCATCGCCGTTGCCATGCCAGAAAATGAGTTCACCGGCGATGGTGGCAGAAGGATGCCGGAAAATGAGAGTGAGGTTGGTGGTTCCAGTGAAGGAATTGAACACGAAATCCAGTGCAAATGTGGAGCGAACAAAGAGGTGAAGTTGGAGGAGAAGCAGGAACTGGAACGCTGGCATACCCATGCTGGAAAATGAGTTCACCGGCGAAGGTGGGGGCAAGATGTGCTGGAAGGAGATAACATGTGTTACATGGCATGAATAGTTTAAAGGTGTGGAGTAAAATCATAAATGGTTTGGTTTGAAAGGGTTCACTGAATATTCAATGTCGGTACGAGATAGAAAGCTATTGAATGAACACTAGTGGTTAGCATTTGTTTTTTTATTATGTGCATATTTTTTTAAAATTCCACTTGCGTGTTAACTAAATTCGTTTCGACTTTTCTTCATAAGTTCGAGAGTTTAGTATGTCCTTTTCTTCATAAGCTTGCAAGGTCTGTGCTTGGCAGAGGAGGGAATGAGGTATGAGCGCAGAGGGAAAGGGAAGAGGGACAGAGAGAAGAAAAAGAAAAAATATACGGTGTGTAAGGTGCATAATAAGATCCGGTAGAATTTTTTAATCAATGACTATTAGTCATGCTTCATGAGTGAACCACTTGAGTGCTAGTTCATCTTAGAAGACACCCATTTAATATTATTATTTAATAAACTTCATTTATATTATTTAGGAAAAACATTAATTATGAGAAGAGAAGGAATGAAACATTAATTGCAAATAGAGATAAAAAATTAAAAATGTGTAAATTATATTAATGTCCACTCATTTAAGTAGTTTTTAAAAGAGAGAGTTGGCTTTTTAGTCAAAAAATAAAAAGGTGTACATTAATTGCTAACATACTCCTTCTAAAAAGTAAGTGGGAGTACATTAGCAACCCCTATAATTTAATAGTAGCAAATATTTACCTATATTTTGAATAAGTTATTGTATGTTAAAATAATTATCATGATAAAATATTAAGTAGCGCTTAATTTATGCAAAATTTTAAGTAAATAATATAATTTTAAAGATCAAGGAATCAAATCAAATTACTTACTAAGCAAATGTCACACAAATCCCGGTCACATTGAGAATGAGGGCATGAGTCAAAATATTATTTATGCTTGTTATTTCAATTAGTTGCTCAGTGAGGACATTGCTTCATACAGAAGACTTATGGGGAGGTTGCTTTACCTTTTTTTTTTGTAAGTAAATTTTATTGAAAACGAGTACAAGGAGTACTTCAACCCAAATACATAAGTACAGATATTACATTGCAAACAGTTTAATGCAGTTGAGAGGACTGCCACGCCAGTCAAAAAAATGTAGTCCAGAGCCCCCATAGTAGGCCACCAACGAGAAATAGCTTTTGCCATCCGGTAATTAATCCAATTTCTTAGCTTGCCAATAATAACTCACTACAATGTGGCTTGCAAACATAGTTAGGTATCTTAAAGTTAATCTGAGTAGTGGCTTATTCTTTCCTATAAACTCTTCACTTGGGTTGTTTGGATTCTCTAATGCGGATTGGCAGTGTGTGTAAATTCCAGAAAATCCATTTTTGGTTTTTTTTTATAAGCAAATGTTAGTGGTTAATTTGTAGGGAGAGGGGGATTTGTTAATTAGCCGCAATGATTTGAGCCAGGCACCTCCTGCTTACAACTCCTTCATGTCTCTAGCCCTTAACCAACTCCTTCATTTTTTGTTATTGCTTCTTCCTCGGGTCTTCTTTGATGTCTTGGCGTGCAAAGAAGCAACATACACTATCTAGATTTTCATTTTATAGAGAACTATGGAAAAAAAAAGTTATTTTCACAATTTATTGTACATATTTTTTAAAACATAAAACTAAATAAAAAGGAGACAATTTTGTAATTAAAAACAAAAGCAGGAAAACACAAAATATTTTCTCAAAGTAAACATACTGTTATTTAGTGATCTAAATATCGAGGACTTGTGCCTTAGTATCGACAAATCTAACTCGTGTGTGTAGTAGAGATATGATTGCTTGACATTATATGTTAAATTTTTATATTTGTACTACTTGATAATTTTAAACAAAATGATAAATTAACAAAACTAACCTTGACTCGTAATATTAAGTTCCATGAATAGACACATCAAATTTTATAGATATCACATATACATATGTTATCTGATAAACAATGACAGATCCAGAAAATTTAGATTGTGGAGGCAATATTGACACTTATATTTCTCATATTAAAAATATAATTTATTATTATTTTAGCTAAATATAATTTATTATTTTGAAAAATATAAATATATATCATAGTATCATAATATATTAAAGTATAAATCTAACATATTCTAATGACATGAACGATCATTTGGATAAAAAGAAATATATATTTTAATTGTCATACACATACGATTGAGTTGTTTCGCATATTGGTAATACATCTCTTTTGAAAATATCAGACCATGGTCTGATCCTCCAGGAAATAATAAAATATACTTTAGCAAAGATTTAGGTTATATAAATGAGTGCAATGAATGTGGACGAAAAGAGTTGTGAGAAGAACTGAAAGACCTAAACCTAGAGTTAAAAGTCGATAGACAGAGAAATAAGAGAGTAAACTGAGTTTCTATTTTTTATGTTAGAGAAAAAAAAGGTATACTTTTCAACTCATTTTCTATTTTTTCTCTTTAGTGGGGTCAACACTTATTTTTAAGTGGGGTAAAAATAAAATTATTTGATAATTGGTAAAAGAAAAAATAAGTTAGTGGGGTCGGATGTCCCAACTAGTTACACATGGATCCGTCCATGCTGACAAATAACATACTATCAAAATAAAATTATACAACAAAATATTAATTAATTTCATATTTGTATGGAAATCTATAAACTTGATCTATTTCATAGAAATTTTTATCGATACATTTGAATTGATTAATTTTATATTTTTAAAAAACATTAAATAATATAAAATATAAAAAAGTTTTACGTGATTTAATCCTATCCCATGACATACATACATGCGTATATACCACTTTTGGTAATTTTAATGTGAACGGATACTAAATTTCTCCTATAAAAATCTTATGGTCGGTTTGTAAACACACAAAAAAAAACAAAGAATCATATGGTCGCTTTGGTATCTGTGTGAATTTTTTTTTACCCGAAACTTCTGTATAATTTTATTTTATGATAAAATCTTTACCATTATAAAAGTAAAAGACTAGGGGGGAAATAATGCAAACTTGGCCAACTTGACGCTGATGTCTTTTCAATCGTTAATAATAGGCTTAAATATGAAATTGGTCTCTTAAAGATTTATAAAGTTCGTTTTTAGTCCCAAAAAAAAATTTGAAGGTTTTTAGTCTCCCAAATTTGAAAATGGTTTTCCGTTGGTCCCTGTTACTGACGCCGTTTTGTGGCGCTTATGTGACGGGGACTAAAAACGAACTTTTAGAATTTTGGGAACTAAAATCGAACTTTTAAAATTTTTGAGGGACTAAAATCATAACTGCGTCAGAGTGAGAGACGAGTGAAAAAATATTTTGAAATTTGGAAAACTAAAAACCTTTAATTTTTTTTTTGGGGCTAAAAACTAACTTTTTGGGAGACTAATTTCATATTTGAGCCATAATAATAATATTGAGTCCACACACTTTGGATACTGTACAATTTAACCGAAAATGAACTTTTCTAATTATAAACATGTGCCTTGATAACGAGTGTCCTAACGATATTGGTTAAAAAATTTATAAAAAGAAAGTTTGTCTTAAAAATACAAGTTAAACACTTTTTGTTGTAATAAATACATTATTTCTCATACAAATTTATCTCTTTTGACTCCTTAAACAATATCTTAAGGACACTTGTTTTCCAATAAATATTCCTTTGTCAACTTGAAGTTTTTAGTTGAGTTGTGTTTGTTGAGATCATGAAGGGTCAACCATCCTCATCTTGAAGATCATTGACAATCAGATTCGTGTCTTCGTGGACCACTTTAATTAGGAGCAGGAAGGAAGAAACAAAATACAACAAGTAACTTGTTGAGGAATCATTCATTTGGACATTTGAATTAGAGCGGTCAATTTGGCTCATATGGGCCAGCCTAACCGTAACCCATATGGGCTAGGGCCAAAAAGTTATAGGGCCAAAAAACCCAGTAGTATAAAAGCCCATAGGGCCAAAAAGCCCATAAGCCCTGTGGGCTAAGGCCAGCTCATGGGCCTTAATTTAAAAAAAAAAAAATTGGAAAAACTTTGGTCCATCCTTAGGGCCTTAAACATTACATTTAAAGAAAAACCAATTTTTAATGTATTAAGGTTCTGGAAATTAATTTCTAAAAAGAGGTATTTAGGGAAAAAAGAAAAGTGGTATGAGAAGTAAAAAGGGGTGTAGGTAGAAAGTCCCCAAGAAACAAAATAACCCAAAATCTGGAACACTCCAATGATAAACGAATCAGGTTGTTTAACCCACAAACACAATACGTGAAAACGTGCGAGAGTTTTTTTTTTAATACAATGGGGAGAGCTTCTGTGGTCGTCGTTTCGATGCCGAGGGAGCCTTCAGTTCCGCCAATCTCTCCCAGCATCCGCTCGCCGCACATTTCAACTTCCCGCCGGTGTAGGTAATGCTCCCGGTCATCGGCGGTAAAGACGTCGTCATTTGGGATCACAAGCGTGACTTGGATTTGTCCGGTACTCATTCTTCTTCTTCCTTTCTCTTCCGTACAATTACGAATTCGCTTTATTTTTTCGATTCACGCCGAGGGAGTGAGATTGCGCGAGTGTGAAAGGGTTTTATATTTTGCAAAAGTGGAAATGATGAATGAGAGGTTCGCTAAGCTGCTTTTAGGGGAAGACATGTCCGGTGGGGGAAAGGGCGTTTGCACCGCGCTTGCAATCTCTAACACAATCATTACTAAGTGATCTGAAAACCCAGTTTCAGGAACGAAGCATCAATTTATGTGGGCTGACCCTTCAAGCCATGTCCCTAGCCCCTCCAACATGTGGGCTGTGTAGGTTGGGGGGCTTAAAAGCCCCACTACTAAGTGGGTCAAAAAAAATAGGGCTGTTAGTGTGAGTTTAGTGGACTGTCACATAAGCTAGGGGCCAAATTGACAACTCTAATTTAAATCTTGAAAAGTCCGACTCTGCAAGATGCCCGCATTTTCCCCCATATAAAAACATGTCACCTGCTATAAAAATCAAATAAAATACACCTTATATATGCGTTAATAAATGGAATAGACATTCTTGTGAGTACGAACCTATCCAAATAGGGAAAGTGTCTTCCCCTACGTATTTACAATATTTCCTTTTCTTCCCTCTCATTTCTCCTTACTAGATTTATCCTTTCGGGTTATTTCTCTTTTTTTGGAAAACAAATTGTTTCAGAACAAATTGAAAGCAACTTAACAAAAGATATCCCGATCTTTTGTCAAAAAAAAGATATCGCGATCTTTTGCCTTGTCATAGATTGTGTAGGATAAGTCTTGGGTGAACTTAGTTCTCAACTTAAGATTTTATAATAATAAGTTATTTTTTTATAGGTAAATGTTAGTGGTTAGTTAGTTAGAGGGGAGGAGGATTTTGTTAGTAGCAAGGATCTGAGCCCTTCATTTCAACTTCATTTTGATGCTTGTATTAATATATTGTAGGAGAAATGTGTTTAAGAACAAATAAAATGAAGATAATACAAAAGAATTGACTTTTATATGCAGACTCTGTATGGCAAAAATTAAAGAATAACGAATAAGTTAGCTCACAACAGATAGGTTTATGTTGATATGGTGGACAAGCTAGTTGATTGAATCTTAAGTATTTGTTAAAATTAATGGTTGAACTATCTAATAAAATATATAAAATGATATAAAAATGCATTTTTATATTTTTTAACATAACTTGTATTTTTTATATATGATTTGTTTTAAAATAATTCCACTCTTAATACTTTAATTTATTTTAAATTACTTATTATATTAAAGTTAGAATACTATATTTTTTATTTTACTCTTATTTTTAAATATTTTATTTAATGAAATGGGATAATATAAATTATATGACATGCCCAAGTGATGTTTTATATAATATTATTTAAGGGGTTACTATTTTTGTTTTATTTAATGCAATAGAGGATGAATTTAAAGTAAATAATAAGAATAAAAATGAAAAATAACATAATACGCTATAAGTCATAAATTCAAACGTCATTTTATGTCGGTCGCATATGAAAAAATACTAAGCTAGTGTGATCAAGTTTTTTACTAAATAGTTCTGTTTTATTAAATTCACTATAAGCTAGTCAAATCTAATATAAGTTAGCGTGTGAATCTTGTCAATCAAATCCCTAATGTTTTAAGGTTTTTGTGAAAACATAATCTCAAATTTACGTTGGATAAGGGCTGGTTGAGTTCATCCATTGTTTAGTCCACTAGAATAGATTCCTCTTTTTTCCGCTTCTCTTAATCGTAAACAAATAGCTACTCCTTCTTTTGTTTACTTTTACCTTGTTACAATATTTATCGACAGAGAAAAATTTAAATAAAAAGAGTGGATTAATTTTCTCTTTTTAAACTGAAAGAGTTACTAGTAATTGTAAAAATGCAATAATTAGATAATAATATCTTAATTATTTATATTATTTTAATTATCAAACAAAAAATTAATTACTCAAAATGAGAAATTTCTTATCACTGCTCTAAACTCTTCATTTCAAACAAAGCTAGTTTCTATGATATGATGTTCAAAGTTGATCTCTTGGTCAGTGAATCACAATTTTTTCTGTTGCTATCTTCTATTGTTTAAGAGCATAAATATTTATTTATATTTAATTAAGGCTTAAATATGAAATTGGTCCCTAAAAATTTTTCAAAGTTCGCTTTTTAGTCCCAAAAAAAAATTGAAGGTTTTTAGTCCCCCAAATTTCAAAATATTTTTCCGTTCGTCCTTCACTCTGACGTCGTTATGATTTTAGCTCTTCAAAAATTCTAAAAGTTCGTTTTTAGTCCCCCAAAATTTTAAAAGTTCGTTTTTAGTCTCCGTCACATAAGTGTCACATAAGCGCCACGTACGCACCACAAAACGGCGTCAGCGACAGGGACCAACGAAAAACCATTTTCAAATTTAGGGGACTAAAAATCTTCAAATTTTTTTTTGGGACTAAAAATGAACTTTGTGAATTTTTGGGGGACCAATTTTATATTTAAGCGTTTAATTAATCTTACAACTATACTGTTCCTCATAAGTGTCAAAATCCATCAACATATATTAACACTGCATATTCTTTTTTAATTTTCCTGTTAATGGAATTATTCTTCATATATGCTTATCAAAAAACCACTTGTGTCAAATGGATCCTAGTTTACATCTTCTTTCCATTATTTGTAGAACGTTGCTTTCGACTAAAAAGGGAAAAAATAAAGTGTTGTCTTACATTTTTCTGATGCCCATAAGCGGGTAGTTGTGGTCTTTCTTCTTTTGAATGGACAAATGCCACTCTACCAAGTTGAATTGTGTGTATGGATCAAGGCTGCAATCGATTATATGCATGATGCACCTATGAACCCCAACATTCATAGCTTACGATATATAGCATTTGGAAATTGAAACTAAAATAAATACATCTGATATATTTTAATGCTTCAATTAGCTACTACTTACTTATCTTAATTTATATTCTATTCTTGGTTTTTGATGTCTTTATAGAACCGAACAAAAACACTTAAAATTATTTTAATCAAATCCAAGATATATAATAAAAATTAAAATGCCTCATAGGCTTTGACTGTTTTATTTTTCGGCTTTTGTGTTCTATTCTTTTCCTGGCCCTTGTGCAAATTTTTATTGGGGCTACATGGCTCTGGTTGGCTGACACTTCAGTCATTGTCCCCACCTTTTTCGTTAAATTAATACATAAAGTATCTTTATGTTAACAAAGACGCTTAATTAACTTCAATGGGTAGTTGTGAACCTTGTGATGCATCCATTCCATATAATATCCATTTTATCATTTAAAATCACAACTAATTATGAAGCAGAGTGAATACCTCTAAAGCTGCATTTGAATTCGTTATGAATTGTTCATTTAGACTTATTTAATGTCATAAGCATTTTTTAAATTGTTTGGTAGAGCTATTAAAAATAACTTAAAACACATATGTAGGCTATTTTCAATTTATTTCAATTATAGTATATAAAAAACAGTTCAACCATATTTTCTCTTTAATTATAAAAATAACGTATACATAAATGCGTATGTGATAATTTGATAAGTACTTATCTAATAAGCACTTAATTAACTTATTTATCCAAACACATCCTAAATATGGATAGAATTGCTAGTCTACAGTAATGTGCTCATTGGGAGAGGAGAGATTCTGATGATGATGATTCCAAAATGTTGATTAAGCCCTCTCTAAAACGGTCCATGTGTATAGCGGCAACCAGATACCAATGATAATGGGATTGTAGTTGATTGGTTGGCCACTGCTCTGTCTTTCATTTTGTGTTTGACACATAAACAAGCAGTGAAAAAGGCACTACTATTGGGAGACACCTAGACACATGAGTGTGCGTTTCTTTATGTGGTTCCTTCGGCTTGTTCACTTTTATTATTTCACCTAAACGTAGGGCACGGTAATTTTTGTGGGAAAACGGGTAAAAAGATTCCTATTCTTATGTCCACCCTCTGAACTTTGATAATAATAATAATGATATTCAATCTGTTTTCTCCCTTTAGTTTTTGACTGGGCTTCAGCAGTGATGCTAATGCTAACCCTCCTGCCTATGCCTGTTTAAAAATTCAAGGAGTAAGTTTTACTCAAACAAGCATAAATCTAATAATTCCATCTGAACAAAATAATGATAGTCTAGGAATAATAATAATAATAATTACTATATAAAAGAAAAGGGTAGGGAGGGAAATATTAATCACACAACTTTTACATCCAGGAATCTATATCTATATACATGTGTAATCCAATTAATGGGTGCATTGCATAGTTTGAATGTGGATCAAATAGCAAGCTGCCAGATGAAAAAGGCAAAAGTAGAAAGGAAAAAATAAAAAAGTGAGAAGAGACTTTCCCAAAGTTTTATTATCCTCTGTCAAAACATTGGACAGTACGATGATTAAGTATCAAAGTTGTCCATATCTCTTTGTAGTTTATCAGGAATTAATGATCTTAATTACAACAAATACCATGAGTTTAAATTACTGTAGAAAATAGTTAGAGTATTACGAATGGTTACAAGTCTAATTATTGTACGGATGAAGTTTTTTTTAGGGAGAAGACAAGATCCGAAACTTATGCAGATAAAACAAAAATAAATAATTTATGAATGGGCGAATTAATTATCGAATGTAAATATAGTACGGCTCAAAAAAAGGTTATTTGGCCTCAGTATTGTCATAAGTATTTTTCAAATCAGAAGCACAAGAGAATGAAAAGGGGATTAGACAAATTACATGGATCTTAGTATCCATCAACCTCATAATGCATAATTATTGTAGGGTATTAAGGAACTAGGGGACAAGCAACCTTATGAAATCGTAGGGCAATAGGTTTTACCGTGTAGTGTGTACACATTACATTCAAAAGATAGGATATAGTATATACACTTGGTTGGTTTGAATTTGATTGAGATGTAGCAATCAATTAGTAGAAGAGAGGCTTTTGACTTGTTTTGGCGCTACAACTATTCCCTATTGACTTGTTTTGCCGCTACAACTATTCCTAATATAACCAAAAATACCTAAACTCACGTTTATTAAGAAAATTAGTTAATTGTAATTAATTTTCTCAATCTCATAAAAAAACAAATATATTCCTTAAATTACTCTTAATGATACTTACTTGTTGAATATGATTATTGGAAAACAAATTTTGAATTAAGTAAGGGCAATTGTGGAAATTAAATATTAAATAGAATAGCATTAATCAATTTTTGCTCATATTAGGCAACACAAATTTTTGTTTTTTTTATTGTTGTTTATATTACGCAACGGAAAGTGTATTATAGTAGCATAGAATTTCAAATACAAGGCCCTTTCATGTTGTGATAAGGCACTCTGTCGGCTCCTTGTTAAACAAATTTTGCTCTTGCACCCTTTCAACTGCATTTGTGACTATGCACATTAATTAAAACGTTTAATCTGTTGGGGCATTTTCTTTGTTGTCACATATTGTAAAGCAGAAAAGGATGGCACAGGCTCTTTCTCCCGTATTCCAGGCAAAGCTAAATTCAAGGGAATAGCATTTTCTGCCCCCCATCTTCGACTCTGAAATAATTTATTAAAGGAATCAGATTCAGATGTTTAGGTTTTATTACAACTCTGTGACAAATAAGACAGAACATTACCCTGGGAGTTGTTATATATGCATGTAATAATAACATGAAGAAGGAATAAATAAGCTTGCTTTCGGGTAGACTGTAAAGACCTTAATTTTTGTAACAATATTTTGATAATGACTAATATGTATAAATAACTTAGAAGATTAAGTGGCGGGCACCAGAAGATTATATATGGGAAGTTTGAGACTTAGGGTATGTTTGGATCGAGGGTTTTGGAGGGGAGAACTTATTTTTTTTTTTATAAATTAAGGAAGCTATAAAATGTTTTTAAAAATCAATGAAGTGTGATTGAAATGTTATATGATCATCTATCATGTAATTTCTTCAATTTTTTAAAATCTCAAATATGTATCAGCATATAGAATTAGCCCTCCAAAACTCTCATCTCCTAAACCCTTTAAAACCCCCCATCTTTAACTTTGATAAGCCAAAAAACTTTATTAAGGGAGTACAAGGAGTACTCCAAAGGGATAAAAGTGTCTCATTAAAACCTCTCAAAACCAAAACCATTGGAAAAAAGATTAGGGGAGGAAAAAGAATACACAACTACCAAAGTACAATATTACAATAATTACAACCATTAGGAGAGACCAGAAAATAAAAATGTAAAACCAGCAACAAGGCTTTACACTCCACCTAGCAAAATACCAAAGCAGCACCCTGATCAGTACTTAGAACCGAAACCCAAGCCATAACAACCCCCCACCACCTATTTGCAGTAAGAATCCCATCTGAACATACCCTTAGAGTAGTAGTCCAATTAACGTAGGAAAAGTGTCCAAAACCAAAGCAATTATTAAATGGGGCAGTGTCCCTGCGAGGTTACTTAGAAGTCAAATTTTCTTCCAATTGTTATACACATTGAGAACGAAGGGAAAGGTAAAGAAAGACAAAAGGAGGCATAAAGATCTTTGGGTAGGATTTTGCAAGGATGGCTTTTTATTTTGGGTGGGTTTGTGTGATCCACCCCACCCCACCATACAAAATACAAAGCCCTCCAAATGATTTTAATGAAAATGATGATTTTCATGGAAAGGGAACAAGAAAGGTCGTTGTGCCTAAGCAAGGGGATAAGTAGGAGTGACAAAAATGATGGATTGTATAATTTTTTGAATGGATCCTAATGGATGGATTGGAAAAATTCATTTATTCATGTCGTTTTTATTTGAGAGATGAGAGAGGGGGGGAGAGAAGGAGAGAGAGAGAGTAAAAAAAATTTATGATTAAAACTATTTTTAGTAATTAAAATAATTTTTTATGATTAAAAATAAATTTTATGACTAATTAAAAAAATTATTCATTTTATCTATTTGTCACCCCTAGTATAATCCAATGGATTTAGAAAAATAGTGGATAAATGACTAACCATCTAATAAATTAAATGGATGGATTGGATCCAATTCACTTAGTTTTTTTTGTTTGTAATAGATAAATTTAATAAATTTCTCTATGAATAGATTAGATAGATGATGAATAGATGGATGAGATTGACACCCCAGTGATAAGCTACAATATGTGACGAACAAATAAGCATGAGAATCTTGACTATGGCTTGATGCCAACCGCCATTTACAACGAGCAAATGAATCAATTTCCTAATATGCCTCTCTTCCCCTTTCACATTGTTTACCAAAGTTTTTTTTTCCTCCAGTCTTTTGGCTCTACACAAATTATTTAAATTAAAACAATTACCCATTAACGCTATTATTTTATGTTAAATACTATATAAATATTTATGCAACTAAATATTTTATTTTCAAAATGATAATTTTAATTCACAATTATTCACAACTTGTGTAAATTACGTTTAGGTAAGCATGCTTTTTGCACGCTGCCTGCACCATAATTGATAGAAAAATGCTTACGAGTGCTTTTAAGGCATTGGTTGAGTAAATAAATATAGAAATATTTTATTGAGAAGTGATGTATTTAATTTTTTTGGAAGTTTAAAAATTCTTCTTTCCAATACAAAACTTCTATTTTTAGCTTCCTTAAGTAGTGTCCTTAGGGCACTCGTTAGCAGGACCCTAATTGATAATAAGAAACTACATGATTAATATTATCCAATTATTTACCTGTTTTAAAATTAAATAAAATTTATTTGTTCTTAAGATAAAAATTCAAAAACTCGACTTATAAAAGACAATATACGGTGTATTTTCAATTTATATTATTCAACTTTGTAGCGACCGAAAAATCCGGAGGGATTTATTCGAGTTTAATGGAGCCGCCACCAATAATTTATTTTATAAGAAAAATATTGGAAAAAATCTTTTTTTTTTGAAGAAAAATGGTCCTTGAGACCAGATTTGGGTTCGGGAGTCGATTATGTGTAGGGAAGGTATTAGCACCCTACAACATCCTTTCGAAAAAGGTTACCTCTAATTAATTGTGCAAAATTTATTAACTCTAAAAAAAAAAATTATTTCCCTTTTATTTTAAAATTTTTTTTAACCAAGATAAAAAAAAGAGGACTTAATAAAAGTCGTTTATTTTTGCGCTTGACAGGAGTGGGCTCCTGCTCCTACGTATCTCCGGGTGCAGTGGAGAAATCAAAGGCTACGTAGTTCTTGGGTAGAAAATGGTTGTGTGTTGGTTGATTTTAATTAATCAATCTGTGACTTAATTTTTATGGTTTGCGTAGGGATCAAACCAAAAGTGGATTTGGCGTAATCACTACTAATATTTTAAGGTATTTTATTAAGATTTTTGTAATGACCAAACCAAAAGAGGATTTAGAGTAGTCATTGATTTTAAGTTTTTTTGAAACGGAAAAGGGTTTGCGTAGTGACCAAACCAAAAGTGGATTTGGCGTTGTCACTACTAATATTTATTAGATTTTTTATTAAGAAATTATGATGACCAAACTAAAAGAGGATTTGGAGTAGTCATCGAAAAAAGTTTGCATAGTGACCAAATCAAAAGTGGATTTGGCATAATCAATACTAATATTTTAAATTATTATTATTATTATTATTATTTTCTAAGCTAGAAACAATTATTAATAATAGCAAATATAACAAAAGTATCTAACATTATAAATAAAGACAAACATAAACATACTAAAAAAAATACAGAGAAAGAAAAAGAGAGAATGAATTGATGCACTTACCTCATGAGAAAATATTTTTTATTGGGTGCAATGCGTCAGACCCACGAATCCCTTCAATCTTAAAGGTTGAAAAGGGATAGTAACCCTCTCATTAAAAATTTTTTGACTAAAGCAAAGGCTCTATGCTTTGCACTAGGCCCATTAATCCATTTTTCTTGGATCTTAGTGCTTGGTGATGCACTCCTTATATAGGAGAATGAGAGGTTGAAAGAGTGTGGATTTTTTTAAAGTGAGACTTCAATAGTAAAGTTGAGAGTTGGCTTCTTAAGTTTGATATTTTAAATGTTCAACAAAACTAAATAGCCAACTTTGAGCACTAATACAACACTTAAAACAACTTTATTGTGCTTCATGACCTTCATAAGAATTATAGACATTGTTTCCAGCTTTCAAATGGCACAAGTTTCATCTCAAAAGGATATCTACAACTCAAGATATTGTCAACACAAGTGGCTGTCTCGAACAATACATGTAACATCACGTCTCGAACTTCATGCTCGATTTGGTCCATGATAGAGGTCGATCTGGGTTTGTAATCCAAAATAATAGTTGTAGATCTTTTTCTTATCTTTCCAACAGTATAAAGAACACCTCATTTGGACAAGTATAGCTCAAGATACGACATTTTCTTTGAACGTTATTCAACATGATGTGTTGTCCGTTTTTGTGCAGTTTTATAACTTTCATGGTATTTTAGGGCAGTAAAACGTTAGAATCAAGTCCCGAGTCCTTCATAACATTTGTAGCCAAGGATGTTAGCTTTCAAATGGCGTTGGTTTCATTAAAAAAAGACTTTTACAACTCAAGATATGACCTAATCTTTACATACTGTTCAAAACTATTTTTCAGCATACTTGTTCTTACTTCCAAGTCAATTTGGACTTAGTAAACTTCAGATTTGACTCTTGGGTTCCTCATCAAAGTTGTAGAGTTTTGTTTTAGCTTTCTAACAAGGTAAAAATCACTTTAATACCATCTCCACAACATTAATTACACCCAGAATACATAAGCTATACCAAAGTACAAATTTTTTCAACCTCTTTTCTCTTCAAGATTTCTTTCTCCTTCTTTCTTCTCTACTACTATTTTTGTTTTTTTTGAATGTTATTTTACCGGACAAAATTAGGGTATGACAGCTGCCCCTCTTTAGTTATATTTTACTAGAAAATATGAATAACAATGGTTTTCAAATTTCATTGTAAAAGATAAGTAAAGATAAAGACACTAATTTTGTCCTGAATCAGGATAGGCGAAGGATGAGGTGAGGAATAATATCGGGGGATTAACGCTTGACGCGTTTATCAGAAAGCAATAAAGAAGGATCTCCGCCAGGTCGGGTACTGACGCAATATTCAAAAGGTAATAATGAGGGATTAACGCTTGGCGCGTTCATCGGAAAGCAATAAAGAAGGGTCACCGCCAGGTCGCATCGACGCGGTGATTTAAAAGCAATAATGAGGGATTAACGCGGCACGCTTATCGAAGTTAATAAAGAAGGATCTCCGCCAGGTCGGGTAATCGACGGTGATCTAAAGCAATAATGAGGGATTAACGCCAGCGCTTATCGAAAAGCAATAAAGAAGCGGTCACCGCCAGGCTCGCATCGACGCTGATCGAAAAGCAATAATGAGGATTAACGCAGGCGCGTTTATCGAAAGCAATAAAGAAGGGTCACCGCCAGGTCGCATCGGCGGTGATCGAAAAGCAATAATGAGGGATTAACGCCATGCGCGTTTATCAAAAAATATAAAGAATGATCTCCGCCAGGTCGCAATCGACGGTGATCGGAAAGCAATAATGAGGGATTAACGCCGCGCGTTTAACAAAAAACTATAAAGAATGATCTCCGCCAGGTCGCAATCGACGCTGGTGATCGGAAGGTTCGACGCCAAGTAGGGTATTGATGCGTCGATAAGAAGCAATAAAGAAGGATCAACATCATGTCCGGAACTGATATGTTGGTCAAAAAGCAATAATGAGGGATTACCGCCAGGTCGGGTACTGACGCGGTAATCTTAAAGCAATAAAAGGGGTGATGCTTGGTGCGTTTATCAGAAAACTATAAAGAAGGATCTCCGGGTCAGTCTTGACTTCGGTGATCGGAAAGCAATAAAGGGTGAGCGATACTTGGCGTGTCGCTTAGAAAGCAAAATAAAGGACCAATGCTAGGCGCATTGTCTGTAAATAAGAATGAAGGATCAAAATTTAGTGCGCGGACCAGGTGTAACAAAACGGCTAAAAGGTGGTGATATGAAGATATGGGACGGACTGAGATTTATCGGATTTAGTCATGCTATGCCTTCGACTGGGAGGGAGCGCGAGTTATCGATGCAGTGCTTGTCATTCTTTACAGGTAATTCCTTTGCCCTTTCGAAACTTATTTGTTGAGATTTGATGTTTTCCGTGATTCTTAAGATGTATATAATAACCGTAATGCTTTTCAGTATCATCACATATTTCACAATTCAGTACCTATTATCATAAAACGACATTTTGAAATACGAGAACGGGGATATTTGGTATTCAAAAAGAGTCATGTGTACAAGGACTGAAGTTACACAGACTTGAAAATACATCAAGAAAAATGCGGGAAGAAGAAAAAAAAACAAAGAAAGACAATAACTAAGCAGATATTTTATAGTTTGTGTCTTTGTAGGAACAAATGCCAGCTTCCCATATCCATAGCTTTGAATACTCATTACTCTACTTATGAAAATATATAGAACTGCCCCAGTTGGGTAAGAGCCCCTTGATGCACCAGCCTTCTTCAATGTCCGATTTCAGATCCTAACCTTTGCTTGGATTGCTCTTTCAAGTTTTCAATCCAACGGGTCGCTCTAATTTTTGCCTAGGTCGCCCTTTCAGGTTTTCAACCTAGCGAGCCTACTTTTGCTTGGCTTTTCATGTTTTTCTTTTTTAGGCATAATATTTTTTGACTGCATCAGAGTTCACTGGGAGTGGGAGATCTTCACCGTCCATCCTTGTGAGGATTAAGGCTTCTCCAGAAAAAAGCTTTTTTCACAACATACGGGCCTTCATAATTCGGAGTCCATTTTCCACGAGAATCCTTTTGGATGGGCAAAATCTTCTTGAGCACTAGGTTTCCTTCTTGAAATTCCCGAGGGCGAACTTTCTTTTCGTAAGCCCTCTTCATCCTCAGGCCGATATATTGTCCCATGACATAAGGCCATCACTCTCTTTTCTTCAATGAGATTCAATTGATCCATCCGAGCCTGAACCCATTCTGCCTCTTCTAGTTTTGTCTCCATCAATACCCTTAACGAGGGGATCTCGACTTCAATGGGAAGCACTGCTTCCATTCCATACACCAGCGAGAAAGGGGTTGCCCCTATTGAGGTGCGAACCGAAGTTCGATAACCGTGCAAGGCAAAAGGGAGCATTTCGTGCCAGTCTCTAAATGTTACCACCATCTTTTGGACAATCTTCTTGATGTTCTTATTTGCAGCTTCAACTGCCCCATTCATCTTTGGGCGGTACGGTGAGGAATTATGATGTTGGATCTTGAAGTCATTGCACAACTCCTTCATCATCTTGTTGTTCAAATTAGTCCCTTTATCAGTGATGATCTTATTTGGTAAACCATAGTGGCAGATCAAATCTCTCTTGATGAATTTGACAACCACATTTTTTGTCACACTCACATATGAAGCCGCTTCAACCCATTTAGTGAAATAGTCGATTGCGACGAGAATGAAGCGATGTCCATTTGATGCCTTATGTTCAATGGGTCCAATGACATCCAATCCCCACATTGAGAATGGCCATGGTGCTGTTAAGATGTTCAAAGAGACTGGTGGCACATGGATGTTATCGGCGTAAATCTGACATTTGTGGCATTTCTTCACATAACCGAAACAATCAGTCTCCATAGACAACCAATAGTAGCCAACCCTCAAGATTTTTCTTGCCATCGCATGCCCATTTGCGTGAGTCCCAAAGGAACCTTCATGAACCTCTCGCATAATCTTTTCCGCCTCAGTCTTATCAACACACCTGAGAAGTACCATGTCATGGTTTCTCTTATAAAGCACTTTGCCGTTTAGAAAGAATCCCATTGCCAACCGCCTTAATGCCCTTTTATCATTCTCTGAGACATTAGGAGGATATTCTCTACTTGGGATGTATCGTTTGATGTCGTAATACCAGGGTTTGTCATCAAGCTCTCCTTCTATTGCTAAGCAATGTGCTGGCCGGTCGTGATTCTGTACTTTTATGAGCGGTAGGTTCTCCCTGTTACTGATTTTGAACATTGATGATAGAGTAGCTAAGGCGTCAGCTAGTTGATTATCTTCACGCAGAATGTGATGGAAGGTAACTTCATCAAACTGCTCCATCAATTCTATGATGTGATCGTGGTAAGGAACTAATTTGGAATCCCTCGTTTCCCATTCGCCTTTTAACTGATGGATGACCAAAGCCGAGTCTCCATATACTTCGAGAATTTTGACATTCGATTCAATGGCCGCCTGAATGCCCATAGCACATGCCTCATACTCTGCCATATTGTTTGTACAATCGAAACACAATCTTGCAAGAAATGGGATGAAATGACTTTACGAGAAATCAAAGACACCCCAATCCCATGTCCCAATGCGTTAGAAGCACCATCAAACAACAAGATCCATTTTTCATCGTCAGGGTTTCTTTTCCTTCAAATAGAGCCATTATGTCTTCGTTGGGAAATCACACCGCATTGATCGATAGTCTTCCACAGGTTGATGAGCCAAGTATTCACTAAGGTATCGCTTTAATTGCCTTTTGGGTGACATACACAATATCATACTCAGATAACAACATTTGCCAACGAGCAATTCTTCCTGTGAGAGCAGGCTTTTCGAAAATATACTTGATCGGATCCATTTTGGATACCAAACAAGTTGTATGGGATAGCATATATTGTCTCAAACGGTGTGCGGCCCAGGTTAACGCACAACATGTTCGTTCTAACAATGAATACCTTGTCTCGCAGCTAGTGAATTTCTTGCTCAAGTAGTAAATGGCATGCTCCTTCTTACCAGATTCATCATGTTGTCCTAGCACACAACCCATTGATTCGTCCAATACTGTTAAGTACATGATGAGGGGTCTTCCTGGCACAGGGGGTACCAAAACCAGGTGGATCTTGTAAATCTTGTTTGATTTTCTCAAAAGCTTTCTGGCAATTGTCGTTCCATTTGGTTTCCTGATTCTTACACAGCAGCTTGAAAATTGGCTCACAAGTAGCAGTTAGCTGGGATATAAACCTGGCGATGTAGTTCAATCTTCCCAAGAATCCACGAACTTGTTTTTCGGTGCGAGGAGTCGGCATTTCCAGGATTGCCTTTACTTTGGCCGGATCAACTTCTATTCCCTTCTGGCTGACTATAAACCCTAGCAGCTTGCCTGACCTTACACCAAAGCTACACTTAGCTGGGTTTAACCAGAATTTGTATTTCCTCAGTCACTCAAAAAGCTTTTGTAGGTTAATAGCATGACCTTCCTCTATTTTGGACTTTACAATCATGTCATCCACATAGACCTCCATCTCTTTGTGCATCATGTCATGGAACAAAGCCACCATTGCTCTTTGGTATGTTGTCCCAGCATTTCTTAATCCAAACGGCATTACTTTGTAACAGAAAGTTCCCCATAAAGTGATAAATGTGGTTTTCTCCATATCCTCGGGAGCCATCTTGATTTGATTATAGCCAGAATATCCATCCATGAAAGAGAAGACAGAGTGTTGAGCAGTGCTATCTACCAAGACATCAATATGTGGCAAAGGGAAGTCATCCTTAGGGCTGGCCCTGTTTAGATCTCTATAGTCAACACACATTCGAACCTTTCCATCTTTCTTTGGGATCGGGACAATATTAGCCACCCATTGAGGGTATTTTGCTACAAACGTAAAACCGGCCGAATCGCTTTTTCACCTCATCTCTAATCTTGAGTGACATCTCCGCTTCATTCTTCTCAACTTCGCTGGGGTGGGTACTGGGTTTTAATGGTAATTTGTGCTCGACTATGCTATTATCTAATCCAGGCATATCTCGGTATGTCCACGCGAAAACATCCGCATATTCAAATAGGAGTTTAACCAATTTTTCTCGCCATCGCTTTTCATTGTGGTTCCAATCTTAACTTCTTTCTTGTCGTTTTCAGCGTCTGGATTGATTGTTTCCGCTTTCTTCCTCGTGAAATTTGAATCACTTTAGCTTCTTGTTCCACCAACTTCATTAATTTAGGGGGTATCTCAATTGTCCTCATTATCTTCCTCAAGATGATTAATGGGGTATTCAAAATTATAGTATGAGTTATCGACATCGTTATTTTCAAAGACAATGTTTTTGGATCTGCATTAGTTAAAAAATGACGAAATGAAAAGCGGAAAAAGATGAAGAGAGATGGAAAAGATGGAAAAGGAAAGAAAAGAGAAATGATTGGAAAATTCAAAGTGCATTTTATTGATAATGGTACTAAAATGAAACGTGTGCGCCCTTTTGACAATAAATTATTCTAAAGCCTTGAGCAGAGCAATAGAATTTGCATTACATAATTACTTTGAATCAAATATCACGGGAAACTCAACGATCTCCCAATTTCCAAGTTCTTCATTTGGCGAGCAAGGGTGGACAAGGTTGACATTGTCGTTTTCTGCACTGCGATCGTCCTTGATAGCTACTATCTGATCCGGATTCAACATTCCTGCACTCCAAAGGCTTTGCCTGATGTCACAGATGGGGATACTCTCATCTTTTGGCTCTCTGCCTTCCAATCTAGTTATCAGGGGTTGGTCCCCAAACTCGCATGATAATGGCATTGATCACCGGACCTCCATGACCTGGAAGGGGATTATTACCCACATTAGGCCCATCCTCCTTAAAACTCAACCATTTGACATTGATCGGATCTTGAACCACGACTTCAAAGCCTTGCAATTTTCAACAGGTGACTCCATCGCCTCGCATGAAATTCACACTTGGCATTTGGGTCATATCCTCTTGGGAAGCGGAGGTTGAAGTGGTTTCATTGAGCGTGGAGAGACCAAGGAATTGGCCGATGACGACGTCGAACAGATTCGTGATAGGTCATGGGAATAGGATCAAATTGACCGCTTTCTTTTCTTGGTCATTTGGTTGTTTCGGTTTTGGTTTGGTTGGGTGGGAGCAACCGTCAGGTTGTGCTTGTGTTTGGATGGGGAAGGTGGTCGAAAGGGCATCATTGGTTGGTTTGGCCGGGGCTAGGATTATGAGAGGCGGCGATGTATGGAGGTGGGTAGTAGGGGTATGGAAAAGGATGTGGGAAATTGGTAAAGAATTGGGGTGGTTTTCCTTGTGCTTGTCCTCCCGGGCTCGTCATCACATCATTGGTTTCCCCTTCTTTTTTCTTTACGAAGTTTGTTGGGGGTCTCTTGATATTACTGGTTTCAGCAAAACTTTGGGCAATCTTTCTATTCCTCATTCCTCCTTCAACTCTTTCCCCTACGATGACCATATCTGAAAAGTTTGATGATACACTTCCGATCATTTTGTCATAGAAGGGTGATTGAAGAGTATCCATGAACATGACCACCATTTCTTTTTCAATCAGAGGCGCTCCACTGGGCCGCTACCCTTCCATCGTTGGGCATATTCCTTGAAAGTCTCATTGTCTCTTTGCCATGTTTTGCAACCCATTCGTCAGAGCCATATCAATGTTATACTTATATCGCTTCAAGAAGGCATCCGCCAAATCTTTCCAACAAGAAATATGAGATCGCTCAAGGTGTGTATACTAACTTGACGCCTCGCGTTAAACTATCCCGGAAGAAGTGAATCGAAGTTTGTCATCATGTGCATAGACGCCATCTTCCTACAAAGACATGGTCAAGTGGCTTTTCGGGCAAGTTGTCCCTTTATACTTGTCAAAGTCTGGCATCTTGAACTTCAGTGGTACAACCACATCCGGTACGAGACAAAGATCTGAAGCGATACTTGAACCGAGATAACTTACTCCTTCTACAGCTCTTAGCCTATCTTCGAGGATTTGCAACTTCGTATCAGACGACTGATTCCCAACTGGGATGCTTAGATTGGGTCCTCCCATAGCTGGAGACCAGGCAATGCGGTTAGTCTGGGGATTCAATGGATTTCCTTGAATATAATAGGGGTAACCAAATGGTCGGTGATTCACCACGGGGGTCACTACGGGCGTACTGACTCCTTGAGTATTCCCGAGATGGGATGGTGCATAACCAGGTGGAAAGGTGTATGTCATGAAGCCAGGAGTTGAGCTTTGAACTGGTATGGTTTCAGTACCGGAGCCAGATCCTTGAGCTACATCTTGCACAACAAGTGCTTGGGAATCAGTTTCTGCAGAGTTATTGTTAGCACCTGGCGGTGTGTAACCGGGTGGGAGACCAAATAGTGGGAACTGTTGTGCCTGTGGGCCTTGAGGGTTATGGTTTGTAGTATCATCATTGGCCATAGGTGGCGTGTAACCAGGCGGGAGTCCGTAAAGTGGGAATTGTGGTACTTGATTCTGAGGGTTGTTAACTGGTGATCGTAGGACCTCGCGTAAATTGCAAAAGGTACCATCATCCTCGAGTATTGAGACCATATTGCAACCGCATAGGACCGGCAGGTGGGTGGGAAGGTGTAGCTTGACTTTTATCATTCACTGCTGGAGATACCCCATCTGCAGCCTTGTCTTTGTTAAGAGACTGCAGAAGCTCTAAGACATTGCTCATTTGTCCCTTCAGCTGATTGACGTCATCTTTCATCTCTTGGTCATCCATGATCTTTGATTGAGAGCGAGTTCGATAAGGGTGTCGAGGAACCAGCTTTGTTTGATTATTTTCTAGCGATTAAAAAAAAATGATATGAGTATGTAAGAAAAGAAAAATGAATGAATGGATGTGGATGCATGGATCTATTTATTTGTGTCAGGGAACCGTAAGCCTCATTGTTTTGGCACATATGAGTTTTTTTTTGAAACTGCTTTACTACTTGATCTCATGTTATTTTGCCGATCAAATCTAGCTCTTCCGTACGATTCCTTGGCGAGCCTACCCAGAAATTAAATGAAATGAGGATGGATGCAAAATGCTAAAGTTCACTAATATCAAACTGTATCATGTTGATTATTAAAGAATGCATGGGCGTGCAGACTAATGAAATTATTAATGAAATGGACAACAAAAAAAATGTGATATGCCTATTTTTTTGAAATATTGTAAATGATGGAATGCCTATGCTGCTCGAATTTTTTTTTTTAAAGAAAGAAAGGTCAACTGGAAAAATAGACCACCTCGTTGTGTCCTAAATAAAATTACCCTAAATCAGAGGATTTCTACTTCTAAGGGCCTATAAATAATCCGATATGTGAGGACTTTCACAGGTGGTACTAATAACTTCCTCACCAAAGGTCTCTAGAGCCAAGTACCATTACGGGATGTGACCACCAATAGGAAGAAGATCCTACGTGTGGGCACCCACGGAACAGTCGCACTCTAGATGAGGTTCTCATGATACCCAAATCGAAAGTAGATTCGAAGTGACTATCACTAACAACCTCTCACTCCCTAAGCTGCACTTGGGCCCGGGTATAGGGTCCCACTCATAAGTGTGTGTAAAAGGTGTGTAAGTGAGGTGTGTGATGGAGGCAACCTAAAATTACCCAAGCTGCAAAACAAATGAAATATACAAAATATGGTCTTCTAACCTAAGGTTCAATATATGCATAATATTCACAACAAATATTCACAAAAGAACAATAAATAAAATAAAACAAAGAAAGGGAACTGAACATAAAAGTTAACTACTTAGCACAATTAATTATTTAGGCTTGACTCTCTAAAAAAAGGTCCCCAGTGGAGTCGTCAGCTGTAGCGACCGAAAAATCCGGAGGGATTTATTCGAGTTTAATAGAGCCGCCACCAATAATTTATTTTATAGGAAAAATATTGGAAAAAACCTTTTTTTTTGAAGAAAAATGGTCCTTGAGACCAGATTTGGGTTCGGGAGTCGATTATGTGTAGGGAAGGTATTAGCACCCTACAATATCCTTTCGAAAAAGGTTACCTCTAATTAATTGTGCAAAATTTATTAACTCTAAAAAATATATTTATTTCCCTTTTATTTTAAAAAAAAATTTAACCAAGATAAAAAAAAGAGGACTTAATAAAAGTCGTTTATTTTTGCGCTTGACAGGAGTGGGCTCCTGCTCCTACGTATCTCCGGGTGCAGTGGAGAAATCAAAGGCTACGTAGTTCTTGGGTAGAAAATGGTTGTGTGTTGGTTGATTTTAATTAATCAATCTGTGACTTAATTTTTATGGTTTACGTAGGGATCAAACCAAAAGTGGATTTGGCGTAATCACTACTAATATTTTAAGGTATTTTATTAAGATTTTTGTAATGACCAAACCAAAAGAGGATTTAGAGTAGTCATTGATTTTAAGTTTTTTGAAACGGAAAAGGGTTTGCGTAGTGACCAAACCAAAAGTGGATTTGGCGTTGTCACTACTAATATTTATTAGATTTTTTATTAAGAAATTATGATGACCAAACTAAAAGAGGATTTGGAGTAGTCATCGAAAAAAGTTTGCATAGTGACCAAACCAAAAGTGGATTTGGCATAATCAATACTAATATTTTAAATTATTATTATTATTATTATTTTCTAAGCTAGAAACAATTATTAATAATAGCAAATATAACAAAAGTATCTAACATTATAAATAAAGACAAACATAAACATACTAAAAAAAATACAGAGAAAGAAAAAGAGAGAATGAATTGATGCACTTACCTCATGAGAAAATATTTTTTATTGGGTGCAATGCGTCAGACCCACGAATCCCTTCAATCTTGAAGGTTGAAAAGGGATAGTAACCCTCTCATTAAAAAAATTTTGACTAAAGCAAAGGCCCTATGCTTTGCACTAGGCCCATTAATCCATTTTTCTTGGATCTTAGTGCTTGGTGATGCACTCCTTATATAGGAGAATGGGAGGTTGAAAGAGTGTGGATTTTTTCAAAGTGGGACTTCAATAGTAAAGTTGGGAGTTGGCTTCTTAAGTTTGATATTTTAAATGTTCAACAAAACTAAATAGCCAACTTTGAGCACTAATACAACACTTAAAACAACTTTATTGTGCTTCATGACCTTCATAAGAATTATAGACATTGTTTCCAGCTTTCAAATGGCACAAGTTTCATCTCAAAAGGATATCTACAACTCAAGATATTGTCAACACAAGTGGCTGTCTCGAACAATACATGTAACATCACGTCTCGAACTTCATGCTCGATTTGGTCCATGATAGAGGTCGATCTGGGTTTGTAATCCAAAATAATAGTTGTAGATATTTTTCTTATCTTTCCAACAGTATAAAGAACACCTCATTTGGACAAGTATAGCTCAAGATACGACATTTTCTTTGAACGTTATTCAACATGATGTGTTGTCCGTTTTTGTGCAGTTTTATAACTTTCATGGTATTTTAGGGCAGTAAAACGTTAGAATCAAGTCCCGAGTCCTTCATAACATTTGTAGCCAAGGATGTTAGCTTTCAAATGGCGTTGGTTTCATTAAAAAAAGACTTTTACAACTCAAGATATGACCTAATCTTTACATACTGTTCAAAACCATTTTTCAGCATACTTGTTCTTACTTCCAAGTCAATTTGGACTTAGTAAACTTCAGATTTGACTCTTGGGTTCCTCATCAAAGTTGTAGAGTTTTGTTTTAGCTTTCTAACAAGGTAAAAATCACTTTAATACCATCTCCACAACATTAATTACACCCAGAATACATAAGCTATACCAAAGTACAAATTTTTTCAACCTCTTTTCTCTTCAAGATTTCTTTCTCCTTCTTTCTTCTCTACTACTATTTTTGTTTTTTTTGAATGTTATTTTACCGGACAAAATTAGGGTATGACAAACTTCTACCTTTTTTTTAAGTCAAAAAAAAACTTCTACTTTTTTTTATCAAAATAGATGTAATATTGTAGAATAACCGAATGTTAAATACGATTTTGAGTGTGTGTAAAATATTAATATACATTAATTGACAAACTGTTATGAGTCCCATATCGAGTAGATAAGAAAGCTCAATGTGGTATTTAAGCCATGTGGCTCTCCCACCTAATGGACTAGTCTTTTGGGTTGGACTCTCCTCATGAGCTTAGGTCATAACAATTGGTGCTCTCGTTGAGAGTTGGGCTACAGAAAGGGTTACCTATAAGCTGGATTAAGGTACACTACCACCGTGGACTTCAGCTCTTAAAGTGAGTGACAATGTTATGAGTCCCATATTGAGTAGATAAGAAAGCTCAATGTGGTACTTAAGCCATGAGGCTCTCCCACCTAATGGACTAGTCTTTTGGGTTGGGCTCTCCTCATGGGCTTAAGTCATAACAATTGAAATGTAAGGAACTGGAAATCAGGAAAAAGAAATAACTACGAAAATCTAAGGAAAATTAAAGACAAGCCTTTCTGTAAATTCTTCTTTGCCATTTCATTCATTATCAGCTCAAATATATAGTGCCAATTATAACAGAAAATGAAAGGAATCAAATCTAGATCTAGTTTGTTACGGAATACATTCCCCTAGCTGGCACAACGAGTACAAGAGCAAAACGTAAACGAAAGATAAGACTATGGCAGTGATTCATCATGGTGACTCATCAACTTCTAGATCCCTCTCTTGGATTTCTAGCTCTCCTCAAGTTTCCTTGGCAATTCATAAGTCCTGAGCCACTTGGGTTTCACCCAGTCCCTTTTGGCCCTTGTTCATGGAATGGGCCATCGTCGGGCTCATCCTCCTCTTCAGTAACTAGGTCGTCCTCTACCACATCTTGGGCCATAACATTCCATTGGTCTTGCAGAAACACCTTGTCCTCAAGGTGTATACCCAAATAATATTGTTCAGCCCAACACAATAAAACAGTGCAACAAGTCTTCCTAAGGCTGGTACCAACACAAGTATTTTCTGCAAGTAAGGGACATGGTGAAAATAACAGAGATAATAAACACCATGAAGGTTGGGAAAAAAATAAAAATAAAAATAGTCCAGTGGCCCAAAGTGAAGGAAGAAAAGAAAAAAAATTAACGAAGCCCAAGTCAGGAAGCCCGTTCTCTGAATCCATGTGAAAACTGAACTTCTTGCAATCGACGATCCCTTTTTTCTGTGCGCAAACCCAAAACGTCTTTCCAACCCCCAATTTCTCCAAGTTGCATAAGACAAGCAAGAAGCCAACCAAGAGTCTTGCGAAGCAGGGTGGCGCCACTGCTACCACCAGGGACAACTGCGAGAAGAGTCGCGGACGAATCTCAGAGATATGGTGTTGTGCACAGTGAGCCAACGTCAACAGAAATTGCAGCCGTGAATGGTGGCGATATCCGCCTGGATCGAAGACAAAAATGGAGCGTTATGGAGGTGGTGTCGCCACGGTGACGGTGCGCGCAACTATCTTTTGAAATTCGTGGCGGTTGTGACGCACGGTGACCATTGGAGTTTCGCCGGGATTAAAAACAAAAGATATCTGTGGTGGATGTGTTGCTAAGATGGTGTTCCCATTAATCTTTGCCGGCGACGGCACGGTGGTTTCCTAAGCAAACGTCTCAAGCTCCAAAAATGAAGAACGGATCAGATCCGGTACAAGGAAGATGAAATCAAAATAGAGCTTCGAACCAGAGATCTTGACGGCGTCGAAAGGCGGTTGTGCAAGGATGGTGTCGTTTTGCTTTTCAGAGCCCGAAGAGACAACTTCTGAACGATCCAATACCAGATTCAGCGAATCCTGGTCCTTGAAGACCTTAGTGAAAATCGCCTTTTGCTCCTCAACGACTGGATCTGCTATGATGGAAAAATTGTTGTCATCGGCTATGAGTTCCTGTGAATTTGCTATTTCTTCTTCACCTTTCTTTGTTGGCTTGAAGGACAGTGGAGTAGACGTAGAAGCATTGTTGAGAAGGAGATCTGGTGGGTGATTAATGAGCGATGGGAACGCTAGGTGAGAAATTGGCTGATGGTAGGGACTGTGATGTGTCAGGTCTGTGGGTTTGGAAATTGGTGGTTGTTGGGTGAAGGAAGAAATCCGAGAGAGCCATGGAAAGGTATCGCCAGTGTGGGTGAAGTTTGGAGATGTGAGTTTGGTCTTGAGGTAGGAAATTTTAGTAGCAAAAACATAAAAGTGATGTTGGAGGATCTGTTGGCTATGCAAAATTTGATGGAGGGATTGAATGTTATCTGAAAGATGGGGAGGTGAGGCCATGACAATGAAAGCACCAAATGTAAGGAACTAGAAATCAGGAAAAAGAAATAACTACGAAAATCTAACAAAAATTAAAGACAAGCCTTTCTGTAAATTCTTCTTTGCCATTTCATTTATTATCAGCTCAAATATATAGTGGCAATCATAACAGAAAATGAAAGGAATCAAATCTAGAGTTTGTTACGAAATAGATTCCCCTAGCTGGCACAATGGATATACAAGAGCAAAACGTAAACGAAAGATAAGACTATGGCAGTGATTCATCCTGGTGACTCATCAGCTTCTAGATCCCTCTCTTGGCTTTCTAGTTCTCCTCAAGTTTTCTTGGCAATTCATAAGTCCTGAGCCACTTGGGTTTCACCCGGTCCCTTTTGGCCCTTGTTCGTGGAATGGGCCCTTCAGCGATTAGGCCATCGTCGAGCTCATCCTTCTCTTCAGTAACTGGGTCGTCCTCTACCACATCTTGGGCCATAACACAAATTGTAATAAATGTCGTGCCAACGAAGATTAGTCAAGTTGGTAAGGATACGACCCATATCTCACAAGGACGTGAGTTCGAATCCCACTGCTGATGTAAGAAATTTGTTGGGGGTGGTAAATCGTACCTCCAAAATGGGTACACATGCCCCAAACGACTAGTAGGGGCGCCCAATACAAACTTTGTGCAGTGTAGACTGGTATCATATCCCAACAAGAAATGCTTTGTTCTCTATACGCCCATTTCGACATAAGGCTTGTCTCCCAAGAAAGACCTCAGAGTTGTCAAGATAAAAGAGTCGGTCCTCACATCTCTCATGTAAAATGAAAAGCAACGCCATCCATAAGGTTTAATTATTGTTCCACTTATTAAACTACTCTCTCTCAACTATACCTAATACAATAATACTTAAGTGTCTGAGTGTCTTTGTTGGTATTCGACGTTGCCACACACCACTGTGTCCAACCGGAGGAAGGATAAATCTTAGCCCAAGAGCAAAGACAACCCAACCCGGTCACAGACCTGGTTTGGATTTAGAACAGAGCACCACAAGTCACTTCCAAATATTATTATTTAAAAAATCAAGAGACGAGATTGTCATAAATTACTTATATATTATTAAAATTTTAACCGTTAATATTTTCAATCACTAGCTATGATGTTATTTTATCGTTTAAAATGTATCTCACTAAAGTAATTAGTAGAGTTGTAGATATTACTTTGAGAAAAGATATTTCGACATCTAAAAAGATGTTCGACACCGTATGTAAATATGGTTTTTATTTTTTTATTTTTTTTCTCTCTCCCAATCAAATCAACACTTACTCTGAGTGTGTTGATTTACGGTATCGAAATACGGTGTCCCTTTGTTGATGTCGAAATATCCGTGCTCTATTACTTTTATTTGTTATACTTTTCCAATAGTATACGCAACATTCACTGTTAACCAGTAGGTATCGTCATCCAAATGAGTTTCTTTTTATAATAATAATAATAAATAATAACATTATCCACGATAATAATAGTTTGTGAAGATAATTTACATGTGAATGTGGGTTTGACATGTATATGGTATCAATTTAGACCACTAACATTCGGGTAAGCGTGAATTCGATGGAAATACCACAATTAGACGTCAGGGCACCTTAATCCTGATCAGGGGCACTGAGGCCCAAAGAAATGGACAAAGGAGAGCACATGAATACTGTAACTTGATAAGATCAGAGCACTATCATATGACAGGACAACTGAGTAATGAATTTGCCACTTGCTGCATATTTTTCTAGCTCCTTCAATGTGGTAAGTATTTTACTGAGTAAAATTTAGAATTAAATCATTATCTAAAAACTAAAAAATGTATTAAATTAAATAATTATATATAATTTGTCATATATATACATATATTTTATTATAATTTTAACCATTAATTTTTTATAACCGTGTATTTCTTTTTTGATAAAATTATAACTGTATTTTTATCTTCTAAACTATAACTCATTTATATTAGCTAAATTCCCGGCTTAATATGTGGTGAGTATATCGAACATATTTTTAATGTGCCAATTAACAAAGTGGGGGTTACGACTACATGAATTAATAGTCCTGCTCCGGATGATACCTGCATTAAGCACCAAAAAGTTTATGTCATTGTACGGCTTTATACATAATTCATTTGGATGAGCTATCTTATGGAATGATTGGTGGGACAAGAAACAGTTGGAAAACATTAAAATAGTTCCTCACAAACAAAAGAAGAAAAACGTTGGAGACTTGGGAGTTATTAATCTGAAGAAGTTAATTCCCATGGTTATGTCACCTCTCTAGCTCTAAGTTGACCTTCTTGATATATTAATCCCATGGTTAAGCTTTGTCCTCTTAAAGGTTCCAGCCGATCCAATTCAAATATTTAGTCAGTACTATTTAATAAGACTTTTGAATACTATTAAAGATTAAAAAAAATAATGGTTTAAATATGTTTTTTGATTCTGGTAATATATTTGTTTTTTTATTTGTCTCTGATTTTTTTTTGGTTTTAAAGTGGACCCTGTATTGTTTTATTTAGGTCCTCGTTATTTTGTTTTAGTCTCCATAATATATATTTTTGGAAAAAAAATATTTTTTAGTCACTATAAAATCACGACCGTTCAATTTTAGTCCTTGTAAAAGTTTTATTCATTTTATCCATTCAGCTCATAGTGTTTCTTCATGCTTGTTGTTTATCCTCTCTTATATATTTCTTAAATATAGCTCCATATAATTAAGCAGAAATCTTACTGATGTACTTGGATAAAGGTACTCTTGTACTTCAAATTTAATATACTTTGTTCTATAAAAAAATAAAAATGTACTCAACATAGTTAATTGTTTGGTTAGAGATGACAATGGGTAATGGACCCTAGGGACCCGCAAAATTTATCCACAATGGGTAGGGTAGTTACCTGCTCAATGAGTATAAGCATAAGTACAAGTAATTAACTGTAAAATTCATTGGGTATAAGTACCTTAGTATTCACCCACCTCATACATACCTGCACTCTATTTATTCACTTACTTGTTACTTATTTACATACTTTTATATAGATAAATTAATCTAAACTTAACATTGATCAAGACTTACAAGTTGTTATGAAATTATTATTTTGGTAAATTATTAGAATGTTTACTCAATAATCAAACATAAAATTAAGAGTTGTATTTAATAAACTTATTATATTGTTTTTTAATTTAATTATATAGTTTTGTTGGTAATAATTTATATATGACACGATTTGAAAGTTATTTTAATAGTTTTTCAGTTAAGTTACTGTTATATTTTTAGTCAAAGATTTTTTATTAATTTTTTTAATGTTTCATAATTACTTGAAGTGCGTGTAACAGAGATACAAGTACATTTACTTAAAGATTAGCTCTTCTCTATCTTATGGGGTGCGGGAAGAAAGACTAAAGAAGGGGTTGGCTCTAAGTTGGCATGTGGTGCCATGGGTGATTTGGGGGTTAGGAATGGATGTATTTTCTCCAATAGGGGGGTTAACACCATGGAGGTAGTGGAATTTGTTAAAATTACCTCCTGAGATGGTTTTTAGTCAAGAGAAAAAAGTCCCATTGTCTTCTATATGAGTGGAATGTGAACCTGTTGGAGTGTTTGTCTTGGGAATAGATTTGAGTGTAATGGATATTTGGGATGTCTTATTTATTTGCTGTTGTGTAGTATCTTGTTGTATGGATGTGTTACGGTCCCCTCTTTGACATTTTGAGAGTTTGTATTAGGTTGGAATAACCCTTATACTCCCCCGTAATGTTTATATACCTTTTTGCTGCTAAAAAAAGGTACCCAACAGGTAAGAGTATGAGTATTAAAGTTGCTACCCAATCTTTGGGTATGAGTATTTTTTTTTAAAACACTGAATTGAGAACAAGTACTATAGTGTCCTATCCAAACCTACCTATTGTCATCCCCCCTTTTTCTGAAGAAAAACAAGCCTACAACATTTCATTAATAATTAGAGTAAAGTCCCATTTTAATCCCTGACAAAAATTGCGAGAGCTATTTTCGTCCCTGACAAAAAATAAGTCCAGAAATAGTCCCTGACATTTTCAAAACAGGACCACATTAGTCCCTCCGTTAGTCTCATTCCAAATCCATCACTTAACGTACTGACGTGTCACATTAAATGCTCACGTTACAAGTATTCCTCTTTACCTCTTCTCTTTTTATAAAGGACCAAAAAAGATACTACAAACTCTTACCCCAAATACAGAGGAATTTTTTATGAGGAGGAAGTGAAACGACAAATAAAATGAAGTGGGTGGCATGGGAAAAAATTTGCCTTCCTAAGCAACACAGGGGATTAGGGGTGAAAAATCCTGCATTGTTTAACCGTGCTTTGCTGTTTAAGTGGAAATGGAGGTGTTTGACTGATACCAGGGCTGTTTGGTATAAATTTCTATCCTACAAATATGGTCAAATTGATAGAGCTGTTATACAGGGAGTGGAGACAGCAGTAAGTTATGGTAATTCATTTACTTGGTGGAAAGACTTGATATCTCTGGAACTGGATCTGGGCTCCTGGTTCTCAAATTCTGTTAGGCTGAAGGTGGGGGGACGGAGCAACGATTAGTTTTTGGAAAGACGCTTGATGTGATGAAGTTCCGTTAATGGATCGGTATCCAAGGTTATTTCAGGTGGTTGCTGATAGAAAGGTAACAATCTCTAATATGGGTGCGTGGAGAGGGGAAAGATGGGAATGGAGTTGGGAATGACGCCGAAACTTATTTACATGGGAAGAGGACCTCCTGAAAGAGTTACAAGATCACTGTTATGGGTTTGAATCCTCAAAGAAATGTGAATGACGCGTGGCGGTGGATACATGGCAACAATGGTGGATTCTCAGTTAAAAAGGGATACATGCTGCAACATAATTTGGAAGGTAGACATATTGATAATGTAGATCTGATGAAGGCCTATAAGTGCTTATGGAGGAATTCCACACCCTCTAAAATTCAATTTTGCTTGGAGATTGCTATAAGATAGACTCCCCACAAGGGAGAAGCTGGAAAACAGAGGAATTATCTCACCCCAACAAGGTAATTCATGCGTGTTTTGCTTTTAGCAGGGAGAGCTGTAACCATTTGTTTTTCTCATGCTTCATTTCTTATAATGTGTGGTTGTTGATATATGCTTGGTTGGGTTACAAAGGTGCATATCATTATGATAGTATCAAGCATTTTCTATGCCATGGGGAATTTCTAAAAGGAAAGAAGTATATGAGGGTGAGACATTTGGTGTGGCTTGCTGTAACTTGGGCCATTTGGTTAATGAGAAACAGAGTTATGTTCAAAGGGGGGTGGCAAAAAGTGATGAGATCGTGGCTCAGATAAAAATGATTTCTTGGGGGTGGTTCATTGGTAGGGAGGGTAGAAACACTGGAGTATCATATTCGGATTGGTGTTCCAATCCAGTAGGTTGTATGCAATGCTTGTAATTTGATTGTTGATGTAATGTGTTGGAGTACCCATTGTACTCCCAATTAAATACACTCTTGCTTACAAAAAAAACCCAGTACACGGTGGCAAAACAACAACAGGTGTCTTATTTTTTTTTCAGCAAATCCGGTTTGAGACGTTTTAGTCCTTGACAAATCTGGTTTTGGACATATTAGTCCCTCTACTCCATTGTTACCAAAATCGAGTTCTTCTTCTTCTTCTTCTTCTTTCTCTTCCCTAAGCCCTAATCTGCTTTGAACCTCTTTGCTACAATGAGTACCCAATTTTTTCAATTTTCTCGTGTGCAAAAAGAAAGTGGAAAACTTGATTTTGTTTCTTTTCAAAGAATGCTTGATTCCTTACAATATTTTATACGGCAACCTTCAAACAACAAGCATTCAGCTTAAAATATAGATGATGGAATGTTTTATTTCACAGCTTCAAATATGGCAAAAAATTTGATGTTTTGATGTTAAGCAAAAAATTTGTGGTTTTAACTTTTTGTATTTTGAATTAAGTAAAAACTTAGCAACCAATGTATTAGTATCTAGTTTTGCTTGTATGTTGGATTTTATGTTAATGTTGGGTTGTAATTTGATGTTTTGATGTTGGGTTGTAATTTGATGTTTTGATGTTAATGAAAATTTTGGTTCAGTTTAAGACCAGTGATGCATCTGCTTGAAGCAGCTTCAAATCAGATTAGGGTTTAGCGAGGAAGAAGAAGAAGAAGAACTCGGTTATGGTAACAATGGGGTAGAGGGACTAACACGTCTCAAACCGGATTTGCAGAAAAAAATAAGATACATATTCTTGTTTTGCCACCATATACAGGGTTAACGTGACCACGTGAGCATTTAACGTGACACATCAGTACGTTAAGTGACAGATTTGGAAGGAGACTAATGGAGGGACTAATGTGGTCCTGTTTTGAAATGTCAGGGACCATTTCTGAACTTATTTTTTGTCAGGGACGAAAATGGGTCTCACAATTTTAATCAGGGACTAACATGTGACTTTACTCTAATAATTAAGGAGGAAATACATAAGGAAACTTGATAGATGAACGGGATGAGACAACAATATGGCCTCCCTACCATTGTCATCCCTATGCATGCCTTTTCTTAAAAATAAAATAAAGTAAAGATCTTGGCACATCTATAATTATGGATAACTTTTTTTTTTGGCAATACAAATAAATGTATTAAAGGGGAGTACAAGAAGTACTCCAACACAATTAATATAAGAAAGGGAAAAGAAAAGCGGGCATCCCAATGAAAGCATAACACCCAAAGAAAAGGCAAAACACCTAAAACAAACAACTATAACCACACAATCCGACAGGCATAGACAACAAATACAATGGGACTAGGCCCTACTAAGACATTCCAAGGGATCAATAAACCATTTGTAAAACAGATGTCCCACCCTTAGCCCTCCCAAGACATTAAAAAAAAGACCCTAATGTGATCTTTCACCTGAGCAACGTCTGATACCGTACTAGAGAAAATGCGACCATTCCTCGCATCCCAGAGGACCTAAAGAACCACATGCCAAATCAATCCTAAAGCGATAAATTAAAATGACAATTGTTACATAATTTCGAAGCAAAATCCCTGGATGATATGGGAGCCTAATAAAGGAATTTGACCTATATATTCATGCGATTTTATATCGCACATCATGGAGATTTTCATTCTTATCGCATAAATTACATTGCAATTGGCTCATCTTGAAAAGGTTTATCTTGTTTTAATCAATATATACTACCCCAAATTTGAAATGTGAACATACCTCAATATTATGTATATTTGCGTGTGAACTGTAAGAAGGATAGCTTTATTATATTATTTTGATTTCTCCTTTCGGCTTCATCATAGACCAACCTCAGTATTTGATTCATTGTCCAAAATCTTACTTTAAAACGCAATCTACTTTTCTGTTAGAGAATCAAGTATACCTAGCGTCGTTGACAATTTCAGGACTACTTGTGAACAGTAAGGAAAAAAGGGGTCACAATTGAGTTGATACTTGATGCATATATATCACTAACAACAAGGTAAATATGTGTGATTAGGTTTTTTTTGTGTGTGGTCATTGTATGATTAGGTTTAGGTCAGGGCAAGCATCCCTTTACACTAAAAATGAACAGAAGCATGATAGTCCATCATGGTGTTTGCAAAAAGAATTGATCTGCTTAAAAGATAGAATTGCAAAACCAGCTTTTCCTTTTTTCCTTTTAACCTTTTCCCATTTCTTGTTTGACTTTTAACTTGGAATATCATTTGTATATATACGGATCATTCGCAAGTTATATACTTTGGTTGATAATCAATTTTAACATCCCCACATGACAAAGTCAAAGGAGACACCATTAATTAGTTCCTTACAGACCGAGCACTAGTGAAATATGGTGATGAGAAAACGCATATATAACCATCCATGACCATGTACGCTGCACTTGCACACACTTATATTGTGGAATTCCTTGTTTGAAACTTTTGATTGGTTCTGGAACTGCTCATAGACGTGTTAGAGTAGGATACGTCTTCATGGTTCCAACGAAGCAAACCAACATATATTAAAGCATTAACTAACATTATCTGGGGAAGATTTTAGCCGTGTTCACACCATTATTATGACTTCTATCATGTTTAAGAGTGAGTTCGCCACTAAACACACGTTTATAAACTGCAGATATATATGAATCACAGAAAAGTAATGGTATTTGGTTGTAGTCTTTTTTTTTTTTTAATCTAGTTTCCTTTTAAAACGCGTTTGACTAAAAGTGAAAATAAGTAGGTTTAGTATTGGTTTAAGAATTTTACGTTAAGTTTTAGAGTTTAATAACTATGTATTAATCCCACGCTTCAATAAAAAATAACTATATATTAATAGCATAGAAAAATTTCGCTCAGATGTTTAACCATATTTTACTGTACTAAGTAAGACATTAAATATTTATGCAGGTATTTTAAAATTTTAATTAAGCCATTAAATACGTTAAAAAAAGGTTAAATTACAAAATTGGTCCTCTAAGTTTATTTTAAGTTTCAATTTAGTCATCTATGTTTTATTTGTTTCGTTTTGGTCCCTTACGTTTTAAAAGTTACATCAGGTTGATCTTTTCCGTCACTAAAAGCAAATTGTCCGTAGCTAAAAGACAAATTCTAGCTACGGATAATAGACTTTTAGTGACAAAAAGGACCAAATTGAAAACTAAAATAAAACATAGAGGACCAAATTAAAACCTAAAATAAACTTAGAGGACCAATTTTGTAATTTAGCCTAAAAAAATTATATTTCTTGACTCCGTAGCTATTTTACTTTTTTTTTTCATTTAAATTTTAACTCAAAATTTTATTTAAGAAATATCGAATTACCCGAATCTATGACATTTATTATGGCATATAGCTAGCTTTTAAAAGAATATTCGTACGTTGTTTTTTTATCCTTTTTTTATAAATAACTGAAAGAAGAACAACTCACGGCACTGGCCTAGCACTGTTACAACCCCTTAAGTCACCACTTATCAAAATGGATGACCCAAGAGTGGTTAAATCTAAAATAGAAATATCAAAACCACCCGTGTAGCCTATATATCCTCTCTCTATATAGGTGTGCTTGATATCAGTCTTCCAACCTAGAAGGGATAACAATTCAATAATTTCATTGAGAATTTGGGTGGCGACTAGGTGCACCACTGCACACTAGGTAGTCATCACGTTGGATTCACATTTGATGTATTTTTTATTAACTAACGGTCTAGATTTGCAGGGGCACAATAGTAATATTAATTTTCTCTTTCTCTCTCTCTCTCTCTTCCTTTTCCCCTTCCCTCCTTCTCTGCCTACCCCTCTTCACTGACCCAAGCTCTCACCACAATTCTCCGACCCGAACCTGATCCTCAAACCGCCTACCCCTCTTCTCCCCTTCCACTCCTCGTTGGATCTCTGATTTCTGCTGCAAGTTCCCCTCGTGGCCTTTTCCCCACACCTATATATGACCTTTCCTTCTCTATCTGAAATTCTTCAGCTTCAGAGTTTGGCTCTTTTTTTTCCCGTGGACGACTCTATGAATTTTTCTTGGTGCTAATTTCTTTATGAATTTTAAAATTTCTCTGTGATAATGGGTGGAGAGCGTACCAAGTTATTCACTTTGGCTGAAGTCTCTCAGCACAACAATGCCAATGACTGTTGGCTTGTCATCCATGGCAAGGTTTATAATGTGACAATATTCTTAGAGGACCACCCTGGTGGGGATGAGGTCCTGCTATCTTCCACAGGGAAAGATGCATCTAATGATTTTGACGATATTGGTCACAACACCAGTGCCGTATCCATGATGGACGAGTTCTATGTTGGAGACATTGATTCATCAACCATTCGAACCCCCCTCCTCTGATTTCCCCTGTACCTGAGAAACTCTTCCATAACCTCCGCTTCTTGCTCTTTCCACCTACCTTCACCTACACACATCATGCGTGCATGTTCTAACTTCTTAGTTAGTTACTTCCAAAACAACAATAATGACAAAAATAAATAAATAAATAAATAAATTTGGGTTGAAAGCATGATTGCACTGGCATTGGCAATGTATAGAACAACTAGAAGTAATTAAACTTACGTGTTCATCCTTGTCGTGCTTCTTATACCCGATTAATGCTTTCACCCATTTTCTAGATGCACCCATTTTTTCGATAAAGAAATTGTTCTGTTGGTGGAAGGAACAGGAAGGGGACGAGGAGCAGTTGACAGAGGGAGGGTGGGGAAAAGGGGGTCACAGAGAGAAGGGGAGGGGTGGTGTCGGACGGGGTGGTTGGGGATTGACGCTGAACGTAGAACACACCGGGGGTTGTTGTTTGCAATGGAAGACTGCAATTATCACGATAGCTGCTCGTGGCAGAGGATGATGGAATTACGACGATCTGAATTGTGGTGGTACGAGAGGTGTTGGCGTTAAGGCGGACGTTCCCGGTAATGGTGGGCTCAGTTCCTTTCATCTTTTTCTTCCCAGCGGTGAAGCTTGTTATTTGAGGTTCCATAGCTAAGGCGTTAGATGTTGATCGGCACCACCGGATGTTGATCGGCACCGCCAGCTCGCGACGACGAGGACGACCCCTGAGCGGCGTCGTTTTGCATTTCTTCGCACATGAAACTACTGTGTGACATGAGGGTAGGAAGGGGAAGTTGGGACGGAGGGGAGAAAGAAAGGAGGGAGGGCTCAGAGGTTTTTCCTATTCTTCCCATTGTGCATCGGTGCACTACTTTGCAGATGGTGCACCCTAGAAAAACCCGAGAATTTGATCATCTTCACAACAATCATGGAAAAAACTTCGAGGAATCAACCTCGAACAATACAACAGGGAATTGCATGCTTCTTCTTGCCAACCTTGCACCAAGAAGCTGCCCCCCAAATTCTCAGAACAAACAGGATTACAAGTGTCCAAATTGCAATGGAACGGCAACGACCCCTTTCAGATCCTTCTTTCTGTACAATTATTAATATCTATACTAGTTATTGGTTTTGGTTGAAATATGTGTCTAACATTGTTCTCTTTACTTTTGCCTCTTCAAAAAAATTTGTCTGTGGTACTACTTTACAAATGAGATCCCCATTTAATTGATATAAACCCATACTCTATAAAAATAAAGTTAACTTAATTAATAATAAAACTAATATCATTAAGTAGTAAATCATTTCGTGTTTCATTCTTCGTTTCTGGGTGTGTTATGGAGTTTGGAGGAAAGGGAAAGGGATGAGAGGACTTATGACTAATTACTTACTAGTAATTTGGAGAAACATTATCCTCTGAAACTCTCGAAAGTTCTCTCATCTGGTTCAATTTATGGGCTCTTCCAAAACCTCCAAATTTGCGAAAATTAAAAAATGAACTAAGAGAGAACTTATGTTGGTTTTGAAGGTGTCAATGAGGTGTTAGTTCAGTGGTAGGAGCTTGGCATTGTAATCCCAAGAGACGTGGTTCAAATCCCCTTGGGACAGTTGTAACATGGTCATTAGTGCCACTGAAATAATAATATATTCCCTTCTCCACCCCTTTAAAAAAATGATGGTTTTGAAGGATAATTTCTCTCTCTCTCTATATTACTCCTAAATCATTAGTCATAAACCACTCTTTCCCTTTTTCTCCCCTCCAAAATCTCAAACACACCCTTAAATATGAGGATTTGAACTTGTAGATTGTAGTTGTGGGCTTGTGGCTTCATCTTATGGAAGCACCCTTTGAATCGTGTGCTCAGTTGACTTAACCTCTAGTCTACTACCAAATAGAAAATTTGTCCAAAACAGTCTAAGAAAAAGACTACGGGCCAACCTCAAAAGGTATAAGGATTAGGCTTTTGTTTCCCACACCTATCATCTCTCTTGCTACATCCATTATTTTTTAAAATACCCAAAATACCCTTATCATTTTTTACCCGTAGATACATATTTACGAGTTATATATTTAAAAAATATATAACCGTAAATATGACATATTTACGGTTATATATTTTCTAGTTATATATTTAGAAAATATATAACCATAAGTATGACATTTACAGGTTATATATTTAGAAAATATATGACTGTAAATATAATATTTACGAGTTACATAATTTTTAAATCAAACCGTAAATATGTGATTGAACCGTAAATATCACAAATCAAACCGTAAATATCACATATGAAACCGTAAATATCACATAAGTTATAAATCAAACTGTAAATAGTGATTGAACCGTAAATATCACATTTGTGACCCGTAAATATCACATTTGCGACCAAATGTAAACCATAAATATCACATTTATGTGAATCGTAAATATCATGACTCAACCATAAATATAATTAAACAAAACAATCTAAACCGTAAATGTCTATTAAGGATATTTTAAAAAAATGATGGGTGTAGTGAGAGGGATGATGGGTGTGGGGAACAAAAGCATAAGGATTAATGGAAAAACTCCCAACATATTTAGGCAAGGTTGGAGTTACAGGCTGTCCCTGAGTTCAGTGGAACTAGGTAATGGACCTGGAAATGATTGAAGGACCACCAATACACAAGGTAAGGCCGGCCAAAGCCCAATTCTAGACGATAGTGGGTTGGGAGAATGGCACTAAATGTCGGTCAATTACGTGGGCCATTCAAAAAATAGAGAGGACCTTCCATGAACATCCACACCGTCATGGTCAAAAAGATCCATGGGCTTGAGGATTAGTTACTGAAATTTGCTTGCTTATATAAAGTGTATTCGGATTCACAAAAAATAAAGCATATTCACGAGGAGGTGGAGGATTCTTTAGGAGATTTGTTCCGGCAAAATTTCGGTTTTCATAAGACTTTCATGATAAATGTTATAATTTCATATGTAAATTGGTCTTCCTTTTAATAAAAATCTTATCTTACTAGGTGAAATTAACTAAACAAATCAATATGCTATTGGATTATGTCTAAATCCAAATTTTAAAGAATTAAATCCATTTTTAGTCTCTTAAGTATCATAATTTGACGATTTTAGTCCCCTACTTTTTAAATGGGCGAATTGAATATCAAATGTTTATCCTCAATTATTATTGTGAGGTATCGCCTGATTTTTTCCCAATTTTAAGCCTACGTGGACTTTATTATCCTGCATAGACCCAAGATAGACATGTGTGGCATGGAAAAAAATAATAAATTTTTTGAACCCCCTCCCCTTTTAGTTTAATTGCACATCACCCTCTTCTTCAAATTCGCCATTTATTTTCTTCCCACTAGAAAATTGAAGATGGTCATCTCCTCGGCTCGTTACTCATAGTATATCAAAATTGCCTTAAGTGGAGTCATATACCCCTCAAGAACAACACTATACAAAGCATCCATGCTCTCTTTTAATTTCTTGAACCCTCCTCTTCGATAACCCAATAATCAACCTCACATCTCAGAGAAAATTTTGATTTTTTATGGGTTTTTTTAAAAGAAAACAACGAGAACACATAGACTCAAGCTCAAGTGAAATCACACGGTGTATGTGTCTTTATATTTTGTATCTCTTAGTCTGCCTTTGCCTCTCTCTCATCACACACACAAACTGTGTTCTTTTCCCACAATCGGTGTTGTCTTTCTTCTTTTTTTCCCTTTCTCCCATTTACTCTTTCACCCTCTCACAGAAGTTGTGCCTCCTTTTATCTCGCCTCCTACTAAATGTATTCCCCACCCACACTTCTATTTTTTTGCCTGCGATAAGGTTCTTGATTGTTGAGAATGGGTATTGGGGCTATGGTTTTCAAAAGAGGAATAGGGCTAGGGTTTTCTGGCCGTAGAGAATGGGGCTATGGGCGATGTGTAATTAAACTAAAATGGAGGGGATTTTTCATTTTTTATTTTTTTCCATTTCACATGCCCAAGTGCCATTGAGGGGTGTCCACATAGGATAAAAGGTTCACATAGGCTTAAAATTGAGGGGAAAGATAGGAGGGCTACACAATTGCAATTGGGAATAAACATTGGGGATACAATTCGCACATTTGACAAGTAGAATAATGAAATCACCAAATCGCGATACTTGTGTGACTAAAAGTGAATTTAAGCCAATTAGAAATGACAAATTTTTAGTTATCTTCAAATATATAAAAATTATGTTTAGCAAAAAAAAAAACTATAAAAACTATTTCCTAGCAAATGAAAGTTTATTCAACTGATACAATTCAGCTGGTGCTGGTAGGTTTTCTTTGGCAGATGACCTGTAAGCCATTAATTAAGGTTGGTAAATATGCCCAGAGACATTGTAGCTAGAAAACTTCCTCTTACTTAAACCTTGGTGTACCAAAAAATACATCATATAACAGTTCCAACTTGCTTCGCACTCACATCACAGATAGGAAATTTCTCTATATAGAATCGTAATTTTATTACGTCATGTGATGGTGGGCGATTGAATCCGTAAAGAGTTGTGTTTTTGTTGGATCAAAGAAGAAAGAAATCTTATGGGCCATATTAATGATACCCCACTTGTTTCCCACACCCATCCATTTATGTCATTTGACCAAAATATCCCAAAAAAATACCAAAATCCGTGCATTTCCCGTAAATACGAATTTACGGTAAGAAAAAAAATTTCTTTACCGTAAATTCGTATTTATGGTATGCATATTTTTTGAAAAATATGTACCGTAAATTCGTATTTACGGTAAATATATTTTGTGTAAACAAATACAGTAAATTACCAATTTAAGGTACATATTTTTATTAAATTTTGTGTATCGTAAATTGGTAATTTACGGTATGCATTTTTTAAAAACTACGTAAATTACCAATTTACGATACACAATTCTTAAAAGTATGTACAATAAATTGGCAATTTACGGTAAAGAATGTGGTGGAACTTGAGATGAACTTTACCTCTTGTTGCTGTGAACCAATCTTAGTGTTGATGGTATGCCGAAGAAGATAAATGTTCAAAAGCGACCTGCAGATGATTCGAAATCTGAGACTTCTGCTGTTGGGGAAAAAAAACGAAAGAGACTTTAAATTTACAACCTACCTCTGGCCATTTGAAGAAGCTTTCTACTTCTGAAAAATCTGTACATCTCTCAGGAAAATTGGTAGGAAAATCTATCTCAACTGGATTAGCTCCCAGCCTCCCCGACAGGATTTATATTCAGAACCAATGGAAGTGAATGTTTCTGCCAGTAATTTGTTGCCTGTGTGTAACATAGTAGAAGTTAATTTTGAGTTGCCACAGCTTTTTTACGAATTGCAAGCTCTTGCTTTGGATCAGTTGTCGCCGAAATGGGTTCCACCACATTCTTTACCGTAAATTAGCAATTTACGGTACATAATTTTATTACATTTTGTGTACCGTAAATTGGTAATTTACGGTACCCAATTTTTAAAAAATACATACCGTAAATTACCAATTTACGGTAAACAAAATTTAATAAAATTATGTACCGTAAATTGCTAATTTACGGTATTTGTTTACACAAAAAATATTTACCGTAAATATGAATTTACGGTACGCATAATGTATACCGTAAATTCGTATTTACGGTAAAAAAAAAATTCTTACCGTAAATTCGTATTTATGGGAGATGCGCAGGTTTTGGTATTTTTTTTGAGATATTTTGGTCAAATGATATAAATAGGGGGCGTGACACATAGGTGGGAGGTGTCTTTAATATGGGTCATCTTATGGTAACATAGGCCACAGGTTTGATCTTTTATTGTTGTGAAACGCTTATAAAGCCTAAATGGACAATAATGGGCTTGGGCCGTGAATCTTACATCAACTCATAACAAACAAGACCTATGTTTCCTGAGCCGAAGCATATATGAGTAATTATTAACGCGGCGTTTTTGCTAAAACACTCTTTGAACGTTATTTTTTTCAGAAGTTTATTCTAGATGATATAAAATTATCCGAAAATAAACTTTCAAAAAATAATACATATGGAAGTTAATTTTCGAATGGGGGTGCAAGCTAGCAAATAGGGTGTATCAATAGTTACCCCACAAACATATTTTGCTGGCACCTACACCTGGTTTTCCCATTCAGGACTCGAGCTTCCATGATTATTATATTACGAAAAGATTATCCCATTTGTATACTTGATTAATAAATGATCAGTAAATGGATTTTACTTATTTAATATATAATTAGAATTTTACATTTTTATGCAACTCATTGACAATGCATATTTTTCATTCATCTATTTATCCTTTAAATATTGTTCACATGGTAAAATAAAATATTAAAAAATAATGAAGAAATAAAATAATGAAGATTCAAGGAAACGATCCAAGTCTAACCGAAAATGAGAGTATGTGTAGGTGTGTTTTGTATATATTCATTAATTTATTAATTTATTAATAAGGAGAGATTAAATGACTTTAAAAGTAATTCTTGCATCCCTATAAACTGAATCACATGGAAACCGGAACATTACTGCAAGAGGTATGTTTGTTGGGGCATCCGTGATATGTTCACGCTTTGTCAAATGTCAAGCACGCATTGTAGCACAAGTACAATGTGACAATGTCAGCACTCGATGTGGTATCTGATTACAGAGTCGAAAGTTTGAAACAAATATCTGTCAGAGAGTACAGTTTCATGTGATCAGAGGTCGCGTCTTATATGTGTTTTCTTATGGTCTAAGTAAAGATTTATTTCAGTCCGTAAGAATTTACACGCGGGACAAAATGGTTCCCGAGAAAAATTAAGTCCTCAAATAAGAATTGCAAATGTTGGACGCATTAGTCTCTCTATCCAAAAGAGTGGTCTAACTGTGATAACATGTACAATTAAGTGCCTATAGGGATGTTAAATAATGCCAGCGTGAAATTTTTTAAAAAACGTGACACCATTTTGGCCTAATTTAGTCGTTAAGGCAGATTTGTTTGAAAATGTTCAAAAATGGAATTATTGGTCCCTTACACAAATAGACTCTTTTAGTCCCTGGAAAAAAAATTCATTTTAGTACCTCATTCGCCTTTTATTTCTGTATCAGTTAGAGTTGGCCTCCATTGTTGTTTCTTCCAAGCTGTTTCTTCTCCGAATTTTGTTCATACTTTTTAGATGAACCAACAGCAACACTGCTCCTATTTTCGGTGGCTTGATAAATTATCTGAGACCCGTAATCAAATTGTGCAGCAACAAACAAAAATTATGCAATTGGAGAGGGATTTGGAGGTGATGAATTCGGAGAAGAAGAAACGACAAGTATGGAGAAGAAGCAGCATTGGAGGTGCATAACATGATTGAGACCAGGGGAGAAAGAAAAACCGCAAAGAAGAAAGAAATGTTGTTATTGAGACCAGAGGAGGCAGGAAAGCAAAGATATGCATGCGAATGGCATAAAACTCACTCCAATCAACTCACCAAATGCAAACGCAACAAAAGAATGACAAACCCGCGTAGGAGAATGTTATTACACATTTATTTCCATTAATTGCAGCTGCGTGGGGTAGGTTAGCTGAACATACATTTTTTTACATTGTGAATGACAAATTCATCTCCTTTTTAATTAAAAACTATACATTCCCAGCAATTGAAGAGGCAGCAGCGATGCAATTTTTTTTCATGGGGAATATAGAGGCACCGTTTCAAAAGGCAATGGAAAACAAATGAAAAAAATATTTGAGTAAAGACCTATGCATCTCCAAAACGAAAAGTATGAACAAAAATCCGAATGGAGAAGAAGAAATCGGAGCAAAAGAAGCTTGGAAGAAACAACAATGGAGGTCAACCCTAACCGAAACAAAAATAAAGGTTGAATGAGAGACTAAAATGGATTTTTTGTTCTAGGAACTAAAATAGTCTATTTGTGTCAGGGACCAATGTTTCACTTTTTTGAACACTTTCAAACGAATGTGACCTAGGGACTAAATTGGGACAAAATAGATACACGTTTTTAAAAAAATTCCACACTGGCAATATTTAACGTCCTAGTAGGCACTATACACGTCATCACTGTTAGACCACCCTTTTGAATGGTGGGACTAATGTGTCCAACATTTACAATCTTCGAGACTATTTGTGAACTTAATTTTTTTTAAGGACCATTTTATCTCGCGTGTAAATCCTCAGGGACTAAAATAGGCTTTTACTCGAAAATATTTAAAACAAAAATTAAGCTACATATTATTATGTATTATACTATATTATTAGGGTGTTACAATATGATTTCTAGAATAAATATGTTTTCTTTTCACTTAATAATAGAAAACTTTAATATGAAATTTATATTAACTTTTTATTTTCTCTACACAAAAAAAAATATTTTATTTTCATTTTTTCCTACTCGAATTATTTTAGGGAAAATTACACTAACCTCCCTTAAGGTTTCATTAAAAGACACTCGTACCCCCTCTAGTTTTTAAACATATATTGACCTCCCTTATTTATGTTTGCAAGTGATAGAAACTCCTCTCCCACCTTAACACCATTTGTCCTATGTTAAAACCGAAACTTTGGAGCTGCTTCCTTCACTCACGCGACTAAGTCTCCAAGCAATCTTCTGCCACAAAATCTTCCTTTTTCTGCTACTATGTCTGCAAGATTTTCACTTCCCCTTTCTTTCTTTTAATTTTTTCCTGTAATTTACATCCACCTTTTGCAATATGAAATTCGAAGTCTGATGGGATTTGGTAAGTACATGATTGTAATATGAAGTTTGAATCTACTGGTAAGTATCCCAACGATATATCATTAGTTCAAAAATAATTTTTTTCATATTGCATCGTTCTGGTGGCTCCTTATGAAAGCATTAGAAATAGAAAATACATTGATGAAGGTGCTGGTGGTGGTTGTAACTATTATTATGTTGCTGGATTATATACAATATTAGTGAAATAAATCAATGTAGTTGCTGTCATAGTTACCCGTGGCATAACAAAGGCTATAGTCTAACAAAGGATAATTCATTAACATGGATATAGTATAACAAGTTTACTATCCCCAAGGTCCCATCATTTGAAACATGCTCTCCTGGATCCAACTATGAGAAACCAGTGGCATCAACCAGGAAACATATTAACTCGAATAGACAATTTTGGAATACAAATACCAGGAAAAAACCAGCGGCATCAACCAGAAATACATACCATGCTCGATCCAAATTTGAGAAACTCGTGGAATAAACCAGAATTACAACCATAATTGAAATCAGAAAGAATAGTGTTGTCCATCAAACTCTATGGTTGCATTGGCTGTCAAATCCAAAATATTGAAGGGTTCGAATTTGATGTTACCAGGCATGGTTCGGTGAGAAATAAACAATCTAGGGCTACTTCAGATTTCAAAGGAAAATAGCACGAAAGGAAGTCGTGTAATTCATTTTTCTCTTTGACGGATGATTAACAGTGTTAAACCAGGGGAGGTGAGTGTTTTTTAGAAACTAGAAGGGGTGTGGGTGTCTTTTAATGAAACCTCAAGGGAGGTCAATGCAATTTTCCCATTATTTTATCTTAAAATAAATATAGGATAAATAAACTGGTCCCAATATATGTAATTTATGTTATACCGAGCGAATTTTAAGTATAAAATACATAGAATCAACTTAAGTTGGTTCAAGTGGTAAGAGCTCCGGACTTTTAAGCAAGCGGTCAGAGGTTTGAATTGTAACGCTTATGAATGGAAAAAATCTGGAATGATGTAACATTCTCACTCCCGTAGGGACATTACTTGAAGCTTTTAGAAATCAAACTAAATAAAGAAGTTCAAACAATAGCGGAACTATAAAAAAAAAATCTTTTTAAACATAACTTGTTGCATAATCAAATAAATGTTATTATAACATGAATATATAACAACTTTTAACTTGGATTTTTTTTTGGTATAAAACTACATGTAAAATTAAATACGAGAAAACATAAACTTAACATAAGACTCGAACATATGACTTTGATTCGGTTGGAACACTGAGCGACATCTGCTATCATTGGAAGGGTCTACTCGTCTTGTGTGACTTTAGAGGGTTTCCCAATAGATATTGTTGGAAAATCTGGTCACGAACTCGACAATTCACGAACGAGTCACCATCACGAACACAAACTCACGAACAATGTAGCATCGAACATTGAGCATCGAACCATTGATCACGTACCACGAGCACAATAACATAGTCTAAGGCGTGTGAAATCACACTATTCTCGAGGATTTATTCGCCTAAGACAATAATCCCCTAGGATTCAACAGGCTATTCCGAGAGGATCTCGGATAACAGAACTATAAGAATATTTTCATTGTTAACCCAAGAAAAAAGGATGAAAATCAGAAGAAAATACACCTATAAAAATTATCACATGAAAACAATACAAGTCTCAAAAGCCTTGAAAAACCCAGCACACACCGCAACTAAAATATATATTTGTTGTCTTAGTGACTATCGGTACAACTAATAAAAAGGAGTTATACCAGCTATTCAAAAGATACGTTTTATACTTTGAAAAAAAAAAAGGGATACGTTTTAAAATCAAAGTAAATAACAAACACAAATATAATTATCAATTAACCAAAATAAAACGTTGATACTTGTGCTGGAAACATATTTATATGGAGTTATATCATTGCAATTAAAAGATACTAATAGAAAACGTAAGCAATCACCATAAATGAGTTATAAAAAAATTTAACTTAAAGTATTCAATGATATTCTTTTGTTAATCAAACAATCAATTTAGAATTTAAATAATGAATTAATTAAAATAAAATAGTTTATATAAGTTACACATTAAAAGTAATTTAATCAATTTATAACATTTGAAATGAAATATTATTAAAATAATACAACAATTAGTAACTATTAACGATGGTTGATATTTTCCTGTCAAAAAAAAACGATGGCTGAACATAGGTAAAAAAAAAAAAATACATAGAAAGAGACAAGGAGAAAAGGGTAGTAGAATTTTCATCCGGTCCCAACGGGGTTTTTTGGGATTCAAACGCTATGCAGCAAAATAAGCTACCTCTATGGGAAGGTAGGACCCAACATGCAACGAGCACAAGTGGCACGAATCTGATGGTGGGCCCACACTTACGACAACACTGAGGAAGGACCTGGATTCACTGCATTCAGCAGTTTCTAAGGTTAAACTAATCCCCGCCATTGGATTGACTGCTTCTTTTATTATCACCATTGATTTATTTAATTCAAAAAGATAAAAAAAATTGAAGCCTGGGGAGAGAAACAAATACTACTCCGTAATAAAATATAAGTAAAAAAGTATATATATTTGGTCAAATTTGGACCAAATACATATAATCCTTCCATCTCATTATAAGTGTCATATTTGTAAAAAAAGTTAGTCCAAAAATAAGTGTCATATTAGGTTTTTAATATAATATTAATTATTTTGTTTCGGTTTTACCCTCAAATTAATAATAAATACATTACTTCCAAGTCATTATACTGTACTATGCATTTATGATAATTATTAATACCCAATAATTAATAAAAATAATTTTTTAAAATTTTTATACTCTTTTATTTATTTATATTTATTTATAGTTTTTTTTAATACGTGTAATTTTTTTTTTGACGCTTATAACAGAATAGAATGATTACTTTTGTTTATATTTTGATAAGGATAAGGAGGAGTACCTGCACGTTATCTCAATTGCCTGAGGAGTGACTGTTGATGAGGGATGAGGAGTGACCCACTCGCGCGTGCTGCTGGTGCCACGTTTACGTTATGCTATCTGGTGGGGCCTTGTTCTTTTGTGTAACAACCATCAAGTTTTTGGAAAGTCGCGCACGTGGGGACATCGTGGGACCCGATTCACTTGCCAACCTTCCACTTTCATTATTAGTGCGTTTCGAAATCGAAATGTGTGGCTGCGTCTAAACCGCTCCGTGGGGTAAAGGAATTTGCCAAGGTGCATGCGCCTCTATCGTCCCTTTCTTTTGCTTTGCATGGAGTCGTTCGATCAAAATTTTAATCTTGTCATGTTTTTATTGGTACATAATTTTGCCAACTACTCTATCTGTTACCTAATATAAACAAAAATATTTAAATTCACGTTTATTAAAAATGTTAGTTAATTATAATTAATTTTCTCAATCTCATTAAAAAATAAGTATATTTAATAAACTATCCTTAATAATAATTGTTGAAGTTATTTTTTAATACGGTAATTAGAAAACAAATTTTGAATTAATTAAGAATAATTGTGAAAACTAAGCATTAAATAGGATGATATTTATTAATTTTTGTTTATATTAAGTAACGCAAATTTTGCTTTTTCTTTTTGTTTATATTAAGTAACGGAAGAAGTATATCAACCTCGGTCAAGCCCACAAATCGCAACGATCCCTATGTGTGATTTCATGGTGACACTTGCAGTGTTTGGTTGTAAGAATTTTTCTTAAAACTAGAAGTTACTTTGCTCAATTTTACTGTATTTGATTGAGTCAATTTTTTTACTGTATTTGATAATACTAGTATTGTAAATATCGTTAAATTGCTAAATTGGAAGTTGTGTTTTCTAGACATAATTATACGGATTTAATTGGTATACACAGTCAGTGTAAAAATTTTATACTGTCAATCAATTATAAATTGTCACGCCATCAAAAAGGTTTGACTTTAATCGTAACTAGCTTAAAATTCACAAAAAGATAATTTTTGATTGATTGACGGTGTAAAAAATATTTCATCAACGATGCATCAAAATTAAGCTCTAATTATAATACAAGATTTATACAAAACAGGAAATTATGAGACTATTATCACTATAAGGAATCTCGCGCGTATCGACGACCAAAAGCCGTCGGTAACTCCAAAAAACGTCGGTAACGTAGATTTTCCGACGAATTACCGACGACTAAAGGCCTGTCGGTAAAACACATGTAGCAAATCTTTACTGACGAGCTTTTTTTGCCGTCGGTATTACCGACGGGCTAAGCCGTTGGTCATAATCTAACGGTAATTTCCGACGGGAACATCTGTCGGTAGATTTCCGACGGCCTTGCCTGTTGGTGATGCCGCTATTCATTTCCGACGGATTAACCCGACGGTAAATCTAAATTTTATTTTAAATAATAAAATTATATTAATTGATTAATTTTTATATTTAATTTAATTAATTGATTGATTTATTTAATTTAGTTTCTGTAATTAATTTAATTAATTATTAATTTAATTTATTAAATTAATTAATTAAATTATTAACTATTAAATTAATTTAATTAATTAATTATTTATTTATTTAATTATTAAAAATAATTTATTCCCATATTAAAAAATGTTTATTTATTTATTTAATTTTTAAATAAGTTAATTTCTTTAATTAATTTAATTAACTATTACTAGTAATTTTAATTTAATTAAATGGATTACTTTTAATTATTAACTTATTCCCATATTAAAAAATGTGATAACGTAAACAAACAAAAAAAAATAAACATAATAAATAAATAAAAAATCCGAACAAACATCAGTAACTAAAAAAATATCTGAAAATATGAAAAAATATCAGTACAAACATCACTAATAGTCCTGGTAGTCCTGATCATGATCGAGATGCTCTACACCATCTGCATCATCGACATGATCATCAGTACTAGGAGGCGGAGGCGGAGGCGGCTGGCGAGCTAGTAACTGGTACATCTGGTCCTGTCGCTGCAGCACCAGAGCTAAAATGGCGTTCGTCCGACGACTCTCCTCCTTCTGCTCGGCCACAACCCGCTTCAGCTCGGCTATCTCCTGCTCATTCGCGGCAGAGCGACGACCGGCACCATCACTACTCGATGACTCTCCGATGTGGGGGCTAGGGATGGCAAAAAAACCCGTACCCGTGGGTATCCGCGGGTAAAACCCGCCACAGATTTTAAACGGACAGTTAAACGGGTACCCGCGGGTGTAACGGGGCGGGTATTTATTACCCGTGTATAAACGGGGCGGGGGCGGGTATCATACTACCCGTGCCCGCGGGTACCCGTATATATGTAATTACTTAAATACCCTCACCTATATAAAATGACAACCCTAATAGTTGTTTTCCCCCTCTTTTTAATTTCATAGTGGATTCACTGATAGTATAATCCATTTTGGATAGCAGTTGAGAATTAATTGAACTGCAATTACATTGTGTTTGTGATGATTCTTTATTAGTGTAACCACTGTTACTAACACTTTGGTATGACCCTGATGTTGTTTAATTGGATATTTTATGGATATTTGGTTGTAATTTCCATAAACTTTTTAATTTAGGAGCATGAGGTGGTATTTTGTAAATTCTCATTTGAAACTTTGTCTAGAAATCTAGGTAAAAAATAAATTTTTTTGAAAATAAGTGTGTTTTTTAAGAATTTATTAAGTATTCATGGATACCCGTGGGTACCCGTGGATTCTCAAAAATCCATTAAAAACCCGTCACGCGGGTACCCGCGCGGGTATGGGGCGGGTGCGGGGGGCAAATTATCCAACGGAGTGGGTAGTGGGGGGCTACTACCAGTGCCCGCCCGGCCCCGTTGCCATCCCTAGTGGGGGCGACAAGTCCCTTTCCTGTAGTTGCTGGCAAGGTCTCCAATACCGTATAGGCGACCCTTTTTCTTGCCGCCAACAACATCTGCCTAAACCCTAAGCGGTGCAGATGGATTGTCAGGGCTCTGAGACGGGGAACATGATGATGTCTAAGAAATTTGAGACATCCTCGCCTCAAACTCCTCCTGTCAAACATAAACAAATAAATCAATTTTTTTTTTGTAATAAAACAATATAAACATTATTAAAAAATTATTCATTATATTTTATAATTACCTGGGTCTGCCTTGACCGCTCATCTACAAAATCGCTGGTACTCCTCCTAATATGAGTTGCACGATGGAGCTCGTGCAACTATACCTCTCTACCCAACCTCCTCGACTGTAATTATTTAACAAAAAACCTTAAATAAATAATAAATAATAAACAATAAACAACAACAACAACAACAACAATAATAATAATAATAATAATAATTATTATTATTATTATTATTATTATAATTATATAACACGTAATAATAATAATTATATAACACGTACAAGTCGTACATTACGTGGATCTGCCGCAAATTCGGGATGCACATGATCAAAGTGCTTCCAAGCTTCACTATCACATGGGTGGCGCAACATACCTGAAGTGCTTCTATTCTCATAGTGCCACGTCTTTTTGTCTGCAGTCTGTGTTGATGCAAACATTCTCTGCAGCTTTGGAATAATTGGCAAATAAAACATTGACTTCACTGGAACTGGTTTTTGTCTACCCTTCCCATTATCAGTGTGTGAAATATACCTTGGCTCACCACAAAATTTGCATTCAACCAGTGCGCCATCGTTTTTACCGAATTCATTGTCGTAATATAACATACACCCTCTCACACAACAATCAATCATTTTAGATTCCAACCCCAACTTGGACACTAAGCTTTTAGCCTCATAATAACTTTTTGGCAAACCATCTCTGATAGGTGACGAGTCCAACATCATCTTTGTTACGAGATCCAAGCACACATCTGTAGCACCACAGTTGGACTTGAAAGATAAAAGCCTCACACACATTGATAACTTAGAGTCTGCAGACCCTTCAAACAACGACTTATTTGTGTTCTAACAAGAGATTATAAAATTTTTGTGCTGTCTCATTTGGAAGATCATCTGTGTCATCATACTGTTGCTCCTCGAATAATACGTTGACCCCCCAAGGCATCACAAACCATATCTTGCATCAATTCAATTTGCTCACCATATCCCATATCTACGCAACTGCTTGAAGCACCTGTGTAATTATCGCCAACCCCTAAATCAACCCGAGACAAATTTTCACTGTGTCTAGTCCAAATCCAGTAATTAGGCCTACATCCAACTTTCTGCAAGTGATATATGACCTCACCTGAGCTCTTGATCCTTCTGCAATCACAATTAAGGCACAGACATCTAATCCCTCCATTAATTACGAAATCTTCATGTGCCATTGCGGCTTGGACAAAGTGATCAACCCCATCGCAAAAAGATTGTTTCAAACCCCTTCTCCCCAGTTACAACCTATCGCATCTAACTATGTCTCGAAAGGAAAAATTCCATCTTCTGCATGTTTAAAAAAATGACAATTTCAGCAGCACGACGTTCTTACAATCGCTCTCTTTCTTTAAATGGTATGGCCCTATCCCATTAGAGGAAAAACATTTTCAGAACTCGTATAATAGGTATTCCTTAATTCTTATATCTTATGCTTGACAAAATTTCGGCAGCATTTCCCATTGGTCTCTGAGTACACTAAATGATCGCAGTTATGAATACCGCGATCAAGTATGCACCCAGAGAACAAAAGAAAATGAATCGAACCGAAATTTCATCAAATATAAAGATACGAGAATTAAGCAACAACTATTATACAAGTAAAGAAAAAGTTGTTTCCCAAACTGTCCGACTTAGACAATTCAAGGTTCAATATACAATGAGCACGTGGTACCCTAAAAGAGTACATGCACTCAATAGTATATTGAACCTCAAACGGGAAGCTGATGCTTTTCTCCGATACTAATAACAATAATCAAACATCCATTTCATCAATAATTAACATAATAATTAGACAAGCAGAAGTGGCAAGGGTAGAATTAGAAAATCGACTTGGTCATTTAAAAAGAAACAGGTTGGAAGTGGACATCCTCTTAAAGGATAGAATTAGACAAGCAGAAGTGGCTTATAGGTTCGGTTTTAATTCTTTTATTTTATTTTTTGGTCAATTGTTGCACTCATTCTATAGAAATATGGTCCCTAAACACTATACTTTTTTTTATTCCTATAGACCATTTTTTCTCATTGAATAAAATTTAATGTAAAATAATGACAATCTATAATCATTGTCGTATGTTTGTAAATCATGATTTGTTAGTCTTTATTTGTAAGTTGGAAGTTACACAATTTTCTTTTCTTTTACTGAATAAACACCATCGTAAATAATTTTTTTTATTCTCTTCTAAAGTAAATTCAAAAAAATATCTGAACCGTTACATGGTCATGATTGATTGGCAACTCATTTAGCTCATTTCAGTGCTTGGCATGTAATTAAGTTATAATTTAAATAATTCAATAAAAAAATTCATGCTCTCTAGACAAGGAATTGTTTAAAACGAAGAATGTTACCCCAAATAACAAGTGAAAAGTGCATGGATATGTCTTGAGCTTCGCTAATTAAAGCAAGGCATGATGTATGGAAAAACAAGTTCTATTTGGAGAACGTGTTTTGCATACAATGGTATGGGTAGCATAAGCATTCACATGCCAATTGTTTCGTTCCGCAGCTTTATTGAATTTGTTACATTGGTTACATCATTGCTTGCATTTTGTCATTGAGGTAGCATATTTATACCCTTTTGTTCAATTTGTTTGTGGATAATAATTGATATATTTGATAACGGCCAAAGCGCTAAAAAATTCTGGTGTTAACAGTAACGAAGTAAGCCACCGAGGTAAGTTTGCTACACATGGTTTTTGTTTTCTTGACCTGCTTTGACTCAATTAACTTGGCTACTTTTGGTCTTAGGACCTGTGTTATTCGGGCATCTGATTATAGCTTTTGCAATGAATATGAACATTGTAAACAATAGCTTTTTGTATAAGATAGATACATTTTAATTTTTTTTGGAACCTCTCCTGTTTAAATTCTCCATAAACATCTATGAGTTTGTAAGGATGTTTTCGTAGGTAAAGATTCTTAAACTTATTTCAATTAAGAAGGTCCTATAAGCTAGAGGCTAATCCAAACTGAGCCTTTGTGATTGTTGGTTCGTGACATGATATTAGTCTCTAATATAACCCTGTGGTTTCTGTCAATATATGACCAAGTGGTCTAGAGATCAATCCTTGCTACTTACATTCATGAGATCAATCCTCTTTACATGTTACCTTCACCCTAACATAAAACATACATCAGACAAAATTCCCCCTGTGGAGAGAACTATACATCACTTCAACATAAAACATCATTTCTCAGCCAAAACATACATCACTTCAAAATTCTCTCTGTGGAGAGAACTATGAAGGAAATCAAATAAATATGTCGGTGTGGGGGTCAACAGACAATCCTTTTCCACCCAATAAGTCAATTGACATTTTTGTTAGAGTGCATACCTAATTAGAAGAACAAGAGAGTGTCCACGTCCTTCGATGCTAGTGGCGGTCTCAGAGCAGTGTGGCGGCCTCGGACAAAAAATACTGAAAAACAGAGAAAATTTTAAAATTAGTTCATCATATATAGTTTCTTATTCAACTTGAATTTCAGATAGTTTAATTTTTTCTAATGGTAAGTAACTCATTATTCATATTTTCTGATCCAATGCAGAAAAAAATTAATATAAACAAAATAATCTCATCACCTCTGCCAACACCGGAACAATAGTGCCTGCCTTATAAAATCGCAACCTAGCCAAGACTCATCAACCTTCAATCTGGCATGGAAGGGAAAGAATAGTTAAGAAACAGCCTGCAGAAACAGCCACAAACGCAGGATTTTAGAAAGTAAGAATCATTATCAGTCTCACAACCTTCCATGAACACCTAGTAACAAGTCAACCCCAAACACACACACACAATTAAACAATAATAACCCACAACACAAAACAAAACAACATTGCTGTTTTATCACACGAGAATAAACCAGCATGCTAAGAATTAAATTAAATTAAATTAAAAAAACTCAAAACTCCAGTGGGTGAAAGAGAGAGTACCTGGTGGTGGAGGCCGAAGCAACAGAGAGACAACACCTTTTTTGCCGATGTCAGTGTGAAATGAAATGGTTGTAGTATATAGACCAGTCAGGTATCCTATTTATCATAGAAGACTATATTAATTCCTTGAGATCTCAGTGCATCTTAATTTCCCTAGCAATATTATTGACTCACACCAAGCTATATAATTGAAAATTCGTCACTGACCTAGCTATAATACGAAAACTGAAGACTAAAAATCACATTAATTAAACTTTTTTTTATAAACTCTCTCTCAGTTTTATACACACACACACACACACATATATATGTGTGTGTGTGTGTGTGTGTGTGTATGTGTATATATATATATCATACAAAATTTAATTTACCTGTGGTAGTGATAGGTACTGGAGCACAAGTAAGAGTACCAGCACCAGCACCACCAGAAGCACCTTGATTTTCTCTGTGTCGTCTTGGAGAACTGAAGGTGGGGAGAGAGAGAGACGGTCAGCTGCATTCACCATTAAAACCTCAAATGAGAATTAGACCATAAGCTTCCACTCCAACATTCCTTCTCAAGCAGTTGAATTTAGAAATATTTTCTTAATTTATAATATTAAACACAAACCAAAGCCATTTTTATTTTTAGTTTTTTTTTTAGTTTACCCCGAAAATCATAATCCTAAAGGCTAAAACATCACCTTAATTTCACATATCCAAATAACAACTATTTCTCTATCTAATTTAAAATTGAAAATGGAACAGAGAAAACAGTGAGTGAGAGAGAGTGAGGGACGCACCTTGGTTCCACGCTGGCGAACGATGATGGAATCGGGCTTGGCGACTTAGTCGCCGTAAATCTTCACTCCGAGCCGCTTTTCTTCAGAGTCACGGCCGTTTTTGGTGCTTCCGGCTCCCTTCTTGTGGGCGTTCTAGATGGGACGAAGAGAAGAAGAACACGTTAGAAAAGAAGATGAAGATGAAGAAGACAGGGAAAGATGAAGAGGCCGGAGTTGTTGTGTGGTGACGGTGGTGTGGTGGTTGGAGACAGGGAGGGGAGCTATCACAGAGAGAGAGAGAGATGAGAGAGAAGGGTGTCTGAACAGTGAGGGGGAAGGTCGGGATCTACTTCATAACTACTGCTTACCGACGGTCTATTGTCATTTACCGACGGCTCAAGACCGCCGAAAATCCGAAGAGTAATACGCGGCCATACCGACGGGTGATTTTCAAATACTGAGGGCATAGGCACGTCGGTAATCAAAAAAGTGGAGGGAATGAAAAAGGCGGCCAGTTTACCGATGGGTAGGGCCGTCGGTAATCTTCAACGAACGACAGGAGAGCTTTACCGACGGGTAAGGCCGTCGGTAAGCAACAACGAACGAGAGATAAGACGTACCGACGGTTTAGACCGTAAAAAATGCCCGGTTTTTGCGACGGGCTTGTGTCTGTCGGTAATATGCCGTCGGTACCCTCAGTTTTTCTTGTAGTGTATAATTATAAATGGTGTTAAAAATCTAGACTAAGTAAATTTATTTGTCAAAAAAAAGACTCGGTAAATTTAAGTTAGAGCAACGGGTTAGAGGAACCTATTGCCTAATAAAAGAATTATTATAATAGAAGATTTATACAAAACAGGAAATTATGAGACTATTATAATTTTAAATGATGTTAAAAATCTAGACTAAGTAAATTTAAGTTAGAGCAACGGGTTCGAGGAACCCATTGCCTAATAAAAGAATTAGAAAATTAACGACACCGTTTTTTTAAAGAGGGGGAAGGTCTTAGATACTCTCTCTATTTTAAAATAAATGTCGTTTTAGAGAACTAAATTTTTTTATACTGACTGTCGTTTTATTATTTCAATATACAATTATCTTTTTTCCCAATTTTATCATCAAATAAATACTCCATCCATTTCAAAATGACTGTAGTTTTAGAGAAATAAAAAATGGTTTAAATATATATTTAGTCCCTAATAATATAGTGTTTTTTGGTTTTAGTCCCTGTAAAAAAAAATTTGGATTCTCTCCCTATAAAATCACGAGTCATCATTTTTGGTCGCTGATGTTATCCTCCGTTAAAAAAAGGCTTACGTGACGAGCGGAGAATGATGTGGCACCACCAGTGGCCCCATGATACGTCATCTCTCTCATCTCTCATTCGCTCATTCCACTGTTCTTCTTCTCCTTCTTCATTTTCCTCCACCATTGCTGGTTGAGTTCAAAACCACTTCTCCCTTGATCCATTTCTCAGTTCCAATGAATCCAAAGCCGCTTCCTTTATTTTTTCTTCCCATTTGCTTAATCCATAAGCTCTCAGGTGTAAGGTATAAAGCTAATGCCTCCCTTTTTTTTGTTCATTCATTTCCTTCCATTTTAACCCCTTCACCTTGTTTTCTTATCAATTAGCTCCATTCCCTTTTCAGGGCAGAAAAAAATCGCAAAAAATCCTTTGTTTTAATATTTGTAATTAACCGCAAATTTAGAAGATTGTGGGCTGACTTGCCTTTGGAGCTATTACAACTGGCATTTTTGAAGTATTCTGCGTGTCGCAAAGTTGTTGGAGCTTTGGAATTTTTAGCTCTTCCAGATCTTCCTCAATTGCCTCCATTTTTAAGTGATTTTAGCTTTGGAATTTGACATTGTGGGTCCAGTTATTCCTTTATCCGTTCTACTCGTGCTTAATGAATTTCGCAATGGATGCTCAGATTTGGAAGAAGAAGGTAAATTTTCAGTAGAAGCAGAGTTGGTCTCTCCCCTCTTCGGTTTCTTTTTTTTTTTTTATCAGTTTCCAATTTTCCATTTTTTTCAAAGAAGAGGGAGAAGATTTTTCATTTTTGAGTTTCCAATTTTCCATTTTTTCAGAGAAGATTTTTCTACCCTCTTCGTTTCTCATCTTCAAAAAGCAGAACCTGGAGCTCTCTTCATCTTCAACAGAGGTGTTGGCAGAGCGACCTTGCAGTGGAGCTTTCATGGCAAGCAGATTTGGTTTTCACTTTCAGATCTTTTTTTTTTCCAGATCTGTAACATGGGCGTTGCTGTTCTTGCATTTTTTTTTTCTATTCTGTATGGTTGCTGATCTGGCCTCCTCCTCCGCCAAATCGACTTTCCGATCGTGCTCCGCCATCATGGAGGCTACCGGAACCGGCCCCATTCCGGCTATAGCTGTCTCCATCGTGGGCACTCTGAAAATCTCAAAAACATTTATCAGTTGCATCTGATGAGTTTTCCTTTCTTCGTTGCATCTGATGAAGCTTTCATCTAATGAATAATGATGAGTCAGCACCTTAGTTGAATGCCAAGGATGGTCAAAATGCCACGTATGATGTGCCAACTCATCCTGCGTTTACCACATCAGCATTTTTTTAACAGAGGATAACGTCAGGGACCAAAAATGATGGTTCCTGACTTTGCAAAGAGGGAATCTAATTTTTTTTACAGGGACCAAAACAAAAAAATATTATATTTGGAGGGACTAAACATATATTTAAACCATGAAATTTTTTCATATTGACTGTCGTTTTATTATTTCAATATAACATTAATTTTTTCTCCCAAATTTATCCTCAAATAAATACTATGTACATCACTCTCAATACATCATATTTCATTATGTATTTATGGCAATTGTTAATATACCAATAGTTAACGAGGACAATTTAGTAAAATTATTTCACTCACTAAGTTATTTATTGTTTTTCATAATCCTTGTGAAAAACCTTAAACGTCAGTCATTTTGAAATGGAGGGATTACTAAGTACATCACTCCCAATACATCATACTTCATTATACATTTATGACAATTGTTAATACACCAATAGTTAACTCGGACGATTTAGTAAAATTGTTTCACCCACTAAGTTATTTATTATTTTTCTTAATCTTTATGAAAAAAACTTAAACGTCAGTTATTTTGAAATGGAGTGAGTACTTTCCTTTCTATAATTCAAAACTTCTTATAAAGATATGAGATTAGGAGGATAAAAGTGTTTAACTTCCGCTCAAAAAGCTCTGCTAGGGTTTTTTAGTGGCGGCTCCACCCAGGTTCTTCCTGGCTCGCTTCCTCCTTTGTGACGGACTCTCCTAGGCGATCCTAGATCTGTTCCCAGTTTCGACCGGCCTCGCTGCTGGTTTTCCTTGTAGTGGTTTTCCTATCTCGCTCGTCTCTGTCTATCGCTCGACTCTGTCTTTCGTTCGACTCTGTCTCGGTGTGCGATGGAGAAAGGGAAAGGAGGAAGCCTATCTACAGAAGAAGAAGTTGGTATCACGGTGGTTGACGAAGAAGATAGTTGTGAAGATGAGGTGTTTCGGCGAATCTTGGCTGGGAAGATGTGGACAAACACCCCATTTAACTCAAGGGCCTTCAAACAAACTATGATTCAGGCTTGGAGGCTCAAGCACCCGGTTGAGACTCAGGATCTAAACTGGAACCTGTTTCTGTTCTGGTTCTCCTCAAAGAGAAACACAGAGATGGTGCTCCGCAACGGGCCGTGGAGCTTTGACCGAAATCTCCTCATTCTCAGTCGTATCTCAGGGGTGGAACAACCTGCTGTGAACTTGAAATGAATCGGGTCAGTTTTTGGGTTAGGGTTTATGAGCTCCCATTGAAACTCATATCTGAATCCATGGGAAAGAAATTGGGGGACCTCATTGGCGTATTTGAATAATTGGACCTGAAGGAGGCACACCGCAATGGGAAGTTCCTGAGGATCAAGATGTCAATTGATCTGAGGAATCCATTAAAGAGAGGCACTGTGATTCACTACCAGGGTCGTAGCTTGAAGGTAAGCTTCAAGTACGAACGTCTCCCTACGTTTTGTTTTGTGTGTGGCAGAATAGGACATCAACTGAAGGACTATGAGGAAGTGGAAGGGCAGGACGATACAAACTATAAAGATGTTGAGGAGAAGGAGCTTGGCTTTGGACCATGGCTGCATGCTTTACCCTTTTCGAAGCTCACAATAGAGCAGAGGAAGGAGAGTAGCACCAGCACCTGCAGCAAGAACCTGTTTGCTAGCTCAAGCCATAGCAAATGTGAAGACTCTATAGGAGGGAAGGAAATGGGCCTTGAGGTGAATAAACAATGCAGAATTGTTAAGGGGGGCACCCAAGATAAACAACATGGAAAAGACCAGGAGATATCAGAGAAGGAATTGACTGAGAAGGCAGTGGAGTATGTTGCTGAATCCCTTGGAACTGTTGTCTTGTCCAAACGGTTTGAAATTGGCTCTGGAAGCAATAAGGGGAAAGGCGGGGCTGGAAAGAAATGGGTGAGGCATAAGGGGCCTAGAAACAATAGACAATAGCAAAAGTAGACAAAGAAGATTGAACAAGAGCTGGGAAAAAGACAGTTAATTGAAGTGATTGTCTCTGAGGGAAGCCTTGATGACTTGAAGGGAGGTGATAAGAAGAGGAGACAAGATGTTGAGATGGTGGAGACCTATGAACCAAGCCAAGAGGTGGTGTTGGAGAACCAACACTACCAGGACCAATGAAGGCCATAAGTTGGAATTGCCGGGGTTTGGGGAATCCCCGAGCAGTTCGAGCCTTGCTAAGGCTCATTCGGAAGGAAAATCCCCATTTGTTTTTCCTCATGGAAACCAAGCTAAAGGCTCATGAAATGGAGAAAATAAGGATCAGATATAGCTTTACTTCAGGTATATCAGTGGATTGCTTGGGAAGTGGAAGAGACCGGGCAGGGGGTGTTGCTTTGATATGGCAAGAACAGGTCAACATCTCTGTCCAATCCTTTTCTTTACATCATATATTATGCTTATGTGAATATGGGGAGGGGGGATAAGTGGTCATTATGCTGTATATATGGCTACCCCACGGAGGCTAACAAGTGGAGAACCTGAGATTTAATTCGAACCGTTGTTGGCCAAGTTGATAGCAGGTGGATGTGCATGGGGGATTTGAATGATGTGGTGTGTTCAGATGATAAAAAAGGAGGGAATGACAGAAGCCAGACTCAGCCTGGGGTTGGCCAAAGGGTGATGGAGGATTGTGACCTACAAGATTTGGGTTTTGAGGGGTACCCTTTCACCTGGACAAATAGTAGACAAGGCTTGGAGAATATTCAATGCAAATTAGATAGAGCCCTTGCAAATGAGGCTTTCATTACCAGTTTCTCTCCCATCCGGGTTGTTCATCTACCAAAGTATGAGTCAGACCATGCAACCATCATGGTTTTGCTTGAGGCTCATGAACAACACAACAGAAAGAAAAAAGTAAAACTGTTTAGATTTGAGGAGGTGTGGACGAAGGATACAAAATGTGAGGATGAAATTAGGAGGAAGTGGTTCAGATCCGATCCAAACTGTATAAAGAAGCTTGATGCCATGAAAGGATTGGACGCAATTTTTGAAGACTATCAAATAGGCAATGTGAGAAAGGAGATAAGGAGGAATGAAGATAGTATGAAAGGCCCTCTTGCGTGGAGTGAGTCCCCAGATGACATTAGCAGGTATAAGGAGATGGAGACTAGACTCTCCGAGTTGCTTCAATTGGAAGAAACCATCTGGAGACAACAAAGTGTTACCAATTGACTTCAAACACAAGAGGGGGGTGAATTGTGATAGCGGTGCTTATATAAAAAATTACAGAAAATAAATGACCGAATAATAAATAAAGAACAAAAATAAATAAAGTGCTTGAATGATAAAGAGACAGAGAGCAAAGAAGAGCACGCAAGAATTTATGTGTTCCGCCACCAACACCCTCGTGCCTACGCCCCGTCCCCCAAAGCAAACCACTATGATTTTCACTAAAACACTAGCTTTTAAATCGTGCTCACTTAAAACCTTACAACTCTAAACTGTAGCAATACGCTCAAGAGATATCACCTCTCTATGAACACCTCGATTCCTACCCAAAAAATAAATGATTTTCACAAATAAAATGAGATTAAAAAGATACACTAATAAAGTATATAATAAATTGAAGCTCAAATAATACAACTCAAATTTTATAATAAAAAGATTCTCAAAAAATCAAGGCCAAATAAGTGTGAGTGATGAAAATATTTCGAGTTTTGTGCAGACAAAATTAAAGATCATGCGTTGTTTTAAAACAAAGCTCACGAGCTGTTATATAGGCAATGGAGGAGCGTCACTTTAAGAAGATTTGTCCGTTGAGGATTTACCCGTTGCGCTGGCCGTTGGAATTTGTCCGTTGCGTTGAATATTAAAAAAGGATTTGTCGTTGCAGGAAGACAGCTAGGCAGACGACCTCTGAAGACAGCTCGGCAGACGACCTCGCCACACAGCTCGACAGACGACCTCGACAAAGCTCGGCAAAAGACCTAGGCACACGACCTCATCATCAGCTCGGCTCTCATAGCTCGGCACCCGACCCCATCAGCTCGACACGCGACCTCGGTACGCGACCTCATAAGCTCGACACCCGACTTCCTCAGAGCTCAACATCCGACTTCCTCCTCAGCTCGACATCCGATTTCCTCAGAGCTCGACACGCGACTTCCTCCTCAGCTCGACATCCGACATCCGACTTCCTCCTCAGTTCGACATACGACTTCCTCAGAGCTCGACACGCGACTTAATCCTCAGCTCGACATCCGAGTTCCTCAGCTCGACATCCGACACGAGATATGCATGTCAAAATATTTTGTGCGTGTGATTTAATTTTAATTGAGAGCTTTTTATTACTACTTACAAATTGTCTTAATAAAGATAAATAAATACCCAGAACCCAAAGACTTGAGAAACAATCATTCTTGATACGCTGCCTTGGTATTCTTTTTTCCACTTTTGCACTGACTATTCAGAAACTCCTTTGTCACCATCAAAATCATCCCGCCAAGGACATGTATTCTGCACTTCTTTGATGATGACAAACATCTCATGGAGGAATTTAGTAAAATATAATCATGATATAGCAATGAGATATAAGCATGGTTTTTCAATAAAAGATATCGAGTTTAAGCACAATATTTAGAAAACTCCCCTCACAATAGCAATACTTAAAGATCACTCCTCAATCATGCATTCATGTAACTCTCCCCTTTGGCAACATCAAAAGTGGAAAGACAAATAAAGCAAGGCATATATTCAGGATTAAACAAGCATATTTTGATAGTTACGTGATACCAAGCTTGGTGTGTGATGTATTGGTTGGACATGATTAGCTTAGTTGCATAAGACAAATGCGCCACCCACTCATTATTCGCATTTAAAGAAAATGGAAGGGGAAAAGACTGCATAAACTCGTTAGCACACTCAAACTTCAAGCTAGAATTTATTCAAAAGAAAATGCAATCACAGTGCAATACCAATGCATGATTGGGTCTAAAATTCCTAACCCTGCTTCTTATAAAAAGAAGCTTTTTAGGCAAAGATTTAGTAAAAATATCTCGCAAGTTGTTTAGATGTTTCCACAAACTCAATCACACAATCCTTTTTGAACATGATCTCTAATAAAATGGTGCCTAATTTCTATGTGTTTGGTCCGGAGTGATAAACCGGTTTTTCGTGAGGTTTATGGCACTAGTATTGTCGCATTTAATTGGAACAGTTTCGATTAATCCCATAATCATTCAATCGTTGTTTCATCCAAATAATTTGTGCATACAACACCGTCACGTAACGATTCCGCCTCAAGAAGGGACAAAGCCACACCGCTTGTTACTTACTATGCCATGAAACCAAGGCATTCCCAAGTAAGTGACATGTCCCACTAGTGCTTTTTCGGGTCCAATTTACAACCCAAGAAAATCGTAATCCGAGTACCCAATAAGTGTGCAACAAGACTGGGGGTACCATAAACCCATAGTTTGTGTGCTGAGATATCTCATAATGCGCTTTACCGCTAAGAGATGTGATTCCTTAGGACTAGCTGAAAACGCACACATACAAACACTAGACATAATATCCTGACGACTACAGTGAGATAGAGAAGAGATCCTATCATACCTCTATACTTACTTACTGACCGACTTACCACCTTCATCTTTGTCAAGATAGCATGATGTGCTCATGGAGTTGAGATTTCTTTGGCGTTGCTCATTCCAAATCTTTTAAGCCAACTCCTTGCAATATTTGGATTGATTTATAAAAATTCCTTCTTTTGTTTGTTTGATTTGAAGACTAGGAAAGTAGTTGAAGTTCTCCCATCATGGACATTTCAAACTCACTTTGCATGATTTTGGAAAATCTTCACACAAAAAGACTCATTAGTAGCACCAAAGATGATATCGCCAAATCAACATAAATTTGAACAAGTAAAATGTCATGATTTTTGTGTTTAATGAAAAGAGTTGTATCAACTTTTTCCTCTTTCAAAACCTTTTTCAAGTAAATATTTACTCAACCTTCTCGTACTGCTTCCTGAGCTTGTTTTAAACCATATAAAGCCTTTTTCAATTTGAAAACATGATTTGGAAATTCAAAATTTTCAAACCGGGAGGTTGATCAACATATACTTCTTCTTGAATAAAGCCATTAAGAAATGCACTTTTAACATCCATTTGAAAAAAGTTTGAAATCCATGATGCATGCAAATGCGAGAAGCATGCTAATAGCTTCTAATCTAGCCACTGGGTGCATAGGTTTCATCGAAATCTATGCCCTCTTGCTGATTATAGCCTTTGCAACAAGTCTAGCTTTATTTCTAACAATGATACGCTTTTCATCAAGCTTATCAAGAAAGACCCATTTGGTCCCAATGACTAGGTGATCTTTAGGCTCAGGGGACAAGTTCCCAAACATCATTTCTCTCAAATTGATTTAATTCCTCTTGCATAGCAAAGGTCCAATGCTCATCAAAGATGGCTTCATTCATTGACGCCATATTTGGTTCAATTTGAGAGACAAAGGCCATATGATGACATGCATGATTAAGAGAGTTTCGAGTCAAGTACCCCTTTTGAGATATCACCTATTATGTTGTCAAGAGGATGGTTCTTTGAGACTCTCCATTCCTTTGGAAGATTTGAGTGAGAGAGTTCTTGAGAGGGTTGAGGCAAGGACTCTTGATCCTCCTTTTGAACTTTTGATTTCTCTTTGTTCAAATAGGTATCTCCAAATACTTCGCAAGATCATCAACACTTTCTTCATCAAGATTTGGGGTTAGATTCATCAAAAGAAACATGCACAGATTCTTCATCACCTCAAGTTCTTTTTATTAAAAATTCAAAAGCTTTACTAGAAGTGGAATATCCAAGAAATAAACCTTCATCGCCTTTAGCATCAAATTTACCAAGGTTATTCTTACCATTGTTTAGACAAAACACTTGCATCCGAAAAACGTGAAGGTGGGAAATGTTGGGCTTCCTTCCTTTGTAGAGTTCATACGGTGTTTGTTTAAGGATCGGCCTTATAAGAACTCGATTCATCACATAGCAAGCGGTGCTCACTGCCCGCCTCAAAAGTACTTGTGAAGGTTAGTCTTACTGAGCATCGCCCTCGCTAGCTCTTCAAGAGACCGATTTTTCCTTTCAACCACTCCATTTTGTTGCTGTCCTTGGAGCGTAAAAAGTTGTGATCAATGCCATTTTCTCAGTGCAAATGCTTCAAATGCTTCATTCTCAAATTCCCCACCATGATCACTTCGAATGGAAGCAATGTTAAGTCCCTTCTCATTTTGTATAACCTTTGCAAGTTTTCAAAAGCATTAAAAGCATCATTTTTGTGAGAAATAAATAAAGTCCATGTATAGCGAATAGTCAGTCTACAATAACAAGAGCATAGTAATTGCCACCAAAGCTCATGGTTCTAGAAGGCCAAATAAATCCATATGTAAAAGTTGTAAAGGCCGATTTGTTGAAACAATATTTTTAGATTTGAAAGAAGCCTTTACTTGTTTTCCTTTTGACATGCATCGCAAAGTTTATCTTTTTCAAAACGAATCTTTGGCAAACCAATTACTAAGTCTTTACTTAACCAATTTATTAAGATGATCCATGTGAATATGAGCCATTCTTCTATGCCATAGCCAAGATTCATTCTTTACTAAAAAGACAAAGATGCATCATTTGAAGGTAGTTCATCTAAATTAACCATATAGATATTTCCAATTCTAGATCCAACAAAACTGTACTTTTATTAAAAGAATTTACGACCATGCATTTTGAAGAATCAAATATAACATTATTGCCTTTGTCTAAAGTTGACTAATACTTAGCAAGTTATGTTTCAAACCTTCCACATACAGAGACATTCTTCATAATGGGATTAGACTCTTTACCAATAGTACCAATCCCAAGAATTTTACCTTGTTGTTGTCACCATACCGACATAACATAACCACTATTCTTAGGTACCAATGAGGAGAACTTGCTTTTGTCTCCTCGTCATGGCTTTCAACACCGCTATCAAGATACCAATTTAAGTCCTTGGCTTTCAAGCACACCTACAACAACAAATCATATTTTAACCTTTGGTACCCAAACCATCTTGGTCCATATGAGTTAGTCTTGGGCAAGGTGCCCTTTGGAATCCACATATTTTTGCCAACTACATTTTTATTCTTTCTAATATTGCAAAATAGAGGCAAGGACCATTTCTACCACAAAGGAAAGCATTTAATGAAAGGACTACTTGAGGTTTGTTTGTGATTGAAGAGTTTAAAAGATTTTTCATGAATTTTTGGATGATAACCTAAACCAATTTTTCCAAAAGTACCTTTTTGGTTTCCTAACATAATGTTTAGATTATCTCTTCCCATCGTGAAATTTTGCAAGAGTGTTATTTAAATCCTTAACCTTATTTTTCAAAACACTACACTCATTGCATTTTAAAACTTCATCCTTTTTTATTTTCACAAGATACGGGAGGAGTAGTTTCAATCACAAAGAACTTGTTTTTCTTTAAGAATCACTATCTCTTTGTTTAAAATTTCAATTTTTGATTCAAGAGAAGAGATGGTTTTCTTAGAAGAAAGAACAATTTTTCCAAGTTTAATCGCTTTCATTATTGAATTCTTCACAAGCAAGTAATTCATCATAAGTTAAAGAAGAGTCAGATCATAAAATTTACTCATCTTCATCATGATTTGCCATTAGACTAAGGTGAGCCTCTTCATTTTCAGATTCATCGTAAGAATCCATATCATTATCATCCCAGGTAATGTAAGCTCTTCTTCCTTCGAATCCTTTCGTGGTTTCTTTTGAAATTTCTCATTCCTCGCTTGGTTTTCGAGGACAATCGGGTTTTATGTGACCTTTCTTTCCACACTTGTAAAGGTGTAGGATTAAAGAAGTCGTTTCATCACTTTTCTTTCGAGAGCTGGGAACTTACCTTTGTTTCTCGAGTCTCATGAACCTTTGAATTCATGAACCATTAGACTCATGTTTTCCTCATTATTTTCATCTTCAAGGAAATCACATTCGCCATCGCTGGCTTCTCAATGCTTGCTTTGAGGGCTAGCCCTTTCTTTTTCTTATCGCCTCTTTCGCTTTCCATGAGACGATTTAGTTCAATTTCATGTTCTCAATTTTCCAAACAAAGTAGCCAAGGTCATAGAAGATAAGTCTCTAGATTCAAATTTATAGCAAGGACCTTGGGTTGCCAATTCCTCGTTAAGACATCTAAGAACTTTGTTAATCAAATCTTCATTATCAAGACTTTCCCAAGAGCTCGAGATGGTTTATTATATGGATGAACCTTTTTGCATATCTTGTATGTTTTCACTTGGTTTCATCCTAAATAACTCATACTCATGGGTTAATGTGTTCATTCGAGCCCTCTTGACCCCTAGAGTACCTTCATGGGTCAATGGAAGGTGTCCCACATTTCTTTAATAGCCTTGGGTAATTTGAGACCCTATAGAACTCATCGTAGCTTAAAGCGTATGATGATGTTCTTAGCTTTCAAATTGTATCGGACCTTTTTCTTATCATCTTCTGGCCCAAAGTGATCTTTGGTTTGTCTACCACCGTGATCATTAATCGATTGAGTGGGGACAAATGGACCATTTTCCACAAAGATCCCAAATATCAAGATCAACACCCTCAAGAAAGATTTGCATTCTATCCTTCCAATAACTATACCTCACCATTGAAAAATGGGTCTGTTTCATGGAGGCTTCCTCAAGTATTGCTTTGAAGTCATTCTCTTGAGACGATTAAGTCCTTTATACAAGAGTCTAGCTCGATGCCAATTGTTACCAATTGACTTCAAACACAAGAGGGTGAATTGTGATAATGCTGCTTATATAAAAATTACAGAAAATAAATGACCGAATCAATAATAAAGAACAAAAATAAATAAAGTGCTTGAATGATAAAGAGACAGAGAGCAAAGAAGAGCACGCAAAGAATTTATACAGTGCTCGCCACCAAACACCCCCTGGCTCACGCCCCGTCCCCCAAAGCAAACCACTATGGATTTTCACTAAAACACTAGGCTTTTAAATCGTTCACTGTAAACCTTTACAACTCTAAACCAGTAGCAATACGCTCAAGAGATATCACCTTCTATGAACACCTTGGGATTCCTACCCAAAAATAAATGGATTTTCACAAATAAAATGAGACGAAAAAGATACACTCAATAGTGCAGAGATAATAAATTGAAGCTCAAATAACACAACTCAAACGTTGGAGAATAAAAAGACACTCAAAAAATTGTGCTTCAAATAAGTGAGCTGATGAAAAATATATTGACAGTAGTTTTAAGACAAAAATTAACCACTGCGTTGTTATTGTAAAACAAAGCTCACGAGCTGTTATATAGGCAATGGAGGAGCGTCACTTTAAGAAGATTTGTCCGTTGAGGATTTGCCCGTTGCGCTGTCCGTTGGAATTTGTCCGTTGCGTTGAATATTAAAAGGAGTGGTCGTTGCAGGAAGACAGCCCGGCAGCCGACCTCTGAAGACAGCTCGGCAGACGACCTCGCCACACAGCTCGACAGACGACCTCGACAAAGCTCGGCAAAAGACTCCAGCACACGACCTCATCATCAGCTCGGCTCATAGCTCGGCACCCGACCCCATCAGCTCGACACGCGACCTCGGTACGCGACCATAAGCTCGACACCCGACTTCCTCAGAGCTCAACATCCGACTTCCTCCTCAGCTCGACATCCGATTTCCTCAGAGCTCGACACGCGACTTCCTCCTCAGCTCGACATCCGACATCCGACTTCCTCCTCAGCTCGACATCCGATTTCCTCAGCTCGACACGCGACTTCCTCCTCAGTTCGACATACGACTTCCTCAGAGCTCGACACGCGACTTAATCCTCAGCTCGACATCCGAGCTCCTCAGCTCGACATCCGACACGAGATATGCATGTCAAAATATTTTGTGCGTGTGTGATTTAATTTTAATTGAGAGCTTTTTATTACTACTTACAAATTGTCTTAATAAAGATAAATAAATACCCAGAACCCAAAGACTCGGAAACAATCATTCTCGACACGCTGGCTCAGATTCTTTCCACTTTTTGCACGGTTGACTATTTGCAAAACTCCCTTTTGTCAGTCATCAAAATCATCCTGTCAAGGCATGTATTCACACAAAGTAGGGCAGTGTGGTTGAAGGATGGGGACCATAATACAAAGTTTTTCCATGGTAAAGCAAATCAAAGGAGGAAGGTGAATGCGATAAAGAAGTTGAAAGACCAGAATGGGGTTTGGAGACACGAGGATGAGAAGATTGAGAGGATCCTGATTGATTACTTTACATATATCTTCTTCTCTTCTAACCCTTCGGACATTGATGAAACCTGCAGGATTGTTGGTGGGAAGCTAAGAGACGACCACAAGAACTGGTGTGCCAAGCAGTTCACAACAGAAGAGATCCAGGAAACTATTAAACAGATGCTCCCCCTTAAAGCCCCGGGGCCAGATGGGCTGCCTGCCCTTTTCTACCAGAAGTATTGGCATATTATGGGCAATGATGTCCAAAGTCTAGCCCTGAACATCCTTAATAATGGTAGATCTCCTGATGACATAAACAACACCTTCATAGCCCTCATTCCCAAAAACAAGGATCCAAAATCATTAAAAGAATACCGACCCATCAGCCTATGTAATGTGGTCATGAAAATTGTCACCAAGGCCATAGCAAATAGACTCAAGCTAATTCTGCCAGACATTGTGGATAAGGAATGTAACAACCGTATTTTTGTGATGCGTTATTTAACGTTATTTTAGTGTAAATTGTCGTATTTATGCTATAATAAACAGTTTCTTGTTGGCTAAGTAAGTGATTAAATTAAATCAAGATAAAATTAAATTTGAGAATTAATATTATATATTAATTCATGGTTCAAAAATCATCGAAAAATTCTAACGAAGTTTCGCCGTGTTTTGAATCATCGGATAGTTTTTATCCGCAATAAAATTTTAAACGAACCCTGATTTCGATGAAAATCGAATTGTAACTTGTTAGGATTATGATTGAGTGTTTTTAATTGTTTTTATTATTTATGATAAATTATTATCACGCGGTGAATTAATTTCTAAGTAAATTAATTTTCGCGATTAAATCGGCGAAAGAATTAATCGGTAACGCGATTACCCGACGCCGTATTTTTTTAATACACTTAAGACTCTAGGATTAGGGGGTAATCATGAGAAGAGAGAGATTAGAGGTTTAGACTTGTGATTAGATTAGAATCTAGCTTTTTAAGGTGTAGTTGTCGCATTTTTTGTGACTAATTATTTTATACTTATCCTAATTACTTTTTAACCAAGTGTTTTACCTTAATTAAATTTTTTTAATCCCTCCCCCTTTTTTAAGGAGCAGGCCGTGACCCCCCACCCCCCATTTCACCTTCATTTAATTTCTTTTCCTTGTTCTTGAGAGAGAAGCTTAAGTTCTCATCCATGGCTTCCATCATCTTCATCTTCTTTGGCTTGCTTTCATCTCCATTCTTCAACCTTACTTGCTCCTAGCTTCTTCTTCTTCTTGATTACTTCTTCTTAACCTTGTAAGTAAGCATAAAAACTAACTCTTCCTTCCCCATTTTTGAGCCCAAAACCGTGGGGCCTTATATAGGTGTAGGAGATGATTTTCTTGCTTCTTTCTTTGTTTAATGCTTTATGTATGACTTGATTATGATCATGAGAAAGATGAACACAATTTCCCCCAATTTTTACAAACCTTAGGTTGAAAATGGCCTAAGGAAAAGGGGTATGGGATTTCTCATGTGAATCACTAAATTGATTTGTGGTTCTTACTTCTTAATGATTGTTATTGTTGTTGTTGTTGTAAATTTTGGCTTTGGATCAAAGGAATTGTGAATTTTGTGAAACCCTTGAGTGCTTGAAAGCCATGATAGGGTAATGGAGTTGAGTATTGGATTTGGTTTGGAAAAATTAAGTGTTTTGGGAAAGAGAATTAAGTGTTGAATGATGTGGTTGATTGAATTGAAAATTTTACAATTTGTTCTCTATTTTTGGGTGTGTAGGTTGAGAGCTCTAAGTGCTTGAGGAAGGGAAAATTTTTGTGTTCTTAGCTTAAATTAGTTGTATTGGATTGTATTTCAAGTATGGAAAGTTTTGGAAATAGTTTGATTAAATTAGAAGTTCTTTGGATTGTTAAAGGCAATGAAACACTTACACTATGTTTGGGAGGAGGGAAGGAAAGTGGAGGGAAGGGAAAGTTTTTTGAAGAATGTAAAAAGTGTGCATGGATAAGTGTGACAGGCCAATAATAATATAACACATCATCAATTTTACACTTTAACCAATAAACTTTCTTTTCTCCCACTTTCTTATATACCAAACATAGCCTTAAGACAAATTAGGATTTTGAAATCCTAAAGCTAAGTGGAGCCTTAATTTAAGGATTTTGATGAAGAGTATTTGATCTTAGTGTTGTTTCATGTCTCAAGTTTTAAAAGAAGTGAGTTTTAGTATTTAAAACCTTGTTTTTTTCAACTTTGTGTATTATTTCAAGTAAGTCTTAAGTCTTTAAAATTTTTTAATTTCAAGTTGCTTATTGTTTCAAGTATGTGTACCTTATTATAAAGATTTTTGGGGATTGAAAACCTAGGAGTTAGAATTGAGTCTACGCCTAGGGAATTATTTTTGGGTGGACTAGAATTGTACTAAGCTTTGATGTGTTGTTTAGGATCCTTGAGAAGTTGTTCGTGCTGAGTAGGTTATGACGTGCTTGACACGTGAGCTGTTTATTTTTGGTAATGGCTACTTCTAGATATAACTAGAGTTTAGATATTGAAATGCCGAGATGTGGTTTATGTTTCATATGCTTATGTTTGCTGAATATTGAATTGTGGATGCAAGTTGATTAGATTTACCGAATTATTGTGATACCGAGTTGTTGGACTGTTGAGTTGATTATGTGGTATATGTTGGATATATGCTTAATTTATGCGGGAATATATGTCGTTGGTGGTGCTGGATAATTAAATATTTATTTGATTATGCCTTATTGAAATATCATATGCATGATATATTCATTGGAGTAGGTGGAATGCATTGTCATGCATTGTGGTATAACTTCGACCTGAATATCCTGGGGTGATGGATTGCCTCATGGCCAAAGGAATTCAAGGGCGTCGTTAGTCGAACCATCGCATGGGCAAGGCTCGTTACGATGCACGTCTGAGCATCGACCATAGCGTATAGAATTCTGGAATCATAAACAGTGGCATGTAGTCGCATTTGCAGGCATTGTGCATATTCATTGAATTGCATGTTATGTTGTACTATGTTATACTTGTTTATTTAAGAAGTTGACCCTTGCCCGTAGTTCCTTCAATTGATGATGGTAACCCAGAGGATGGCGAATGCGATAGCGATCCCGGCGATGACGACGTCGCTGGAGGTGGTCTTTGACTTCCCAGATATGGAGATTCCCTCGGCTATGGAGTTTGACCCCACTTGAGGCCGAGTTGTATATACAGAGGATGTGGTTGAGACTTTCCGTGTAGATGGACTGACAGTTCGGCAGAAGATCTCTTGGCGTACCGTGAGCTTTCCTGTCATGGTGGATCAGATTGTGGATAGCTGACGTCACACTCAGCATGATCGAGTACCACCGCCTACTTCTTCTACTTTGGTTGATGAGTCCTTTGAGATACCTAGGGAGACGACTTTTCGTTACGCACCCATTCCTGGTGGTGCTAAGGTTAGGCGGACCGCTTGTAAGAGCGTGGGCATGAGGCGTTGGGAGCCTCTACTTCGCGAGTAGCAGTAGACACACCTAGGCTAGTAGCGGATCTGGAGGCTGTGCCGACTCCTTCCGTACGTATCAGGACACCTACCCCACCTGTGGATCCTTCTTCTGTTTGTCGGGAGTGTGGTGAGGTTGGATGTAGTGGCGCGGGATGGATAGACGAGGTGCTGGTGGAGGAGGTGAGGCCGGATGGAGTACCCCCTTCTGTACCTTTTGTGGATTTGATTAGGGACGATTAGGACGATCTGATGGAGGAGGACGAGGAGGACCCTTTGGAGGACTTGGGTAGTGATGTGTAGTTTGGTTAGTTGGTGACGTCTGTTTTGATTGTACATAGTTTTGGTTGGTGACCAGTCCGTTGACTTGTTAGTCTGTTATGGTAGTGGTTGGGTAGATCTGAAAGTTTACTTTTAGAGCAGCCCCCTACGTGGGTAACTGCCGGGAGTACCCCAGAAGTATGATCACTCTTGTTAGGGTCTTCATACTTTAGGTGTATTCCTCATGTGAATATTTATTTACCTTTGTATTTTGTACAAGCTGGTTATGTATGTCTTTTGGAAATGTATAAGTTAGTAGCGCTTCAGAAATAGGGTGTTACAAGGAACAATCAGCTTATGTCCAAGGAAGATTAATAACCGATAATGCCCTTATTGCCTTGGAGTGCTTCCATTGGTTAAAGAAGAAGAAGAAGAAGAAAGGCAAAAAGGGGATAATGGCAATCAAGCTCGACATGTCCAAAGCCTATGATAGGATTGAGTGGCCCTTTGTTAAGGCCACTCTCCTGACAATGGGTTTTCCCGAGAACCTGGTGGAGCTGATCATGAGATGCATTCCACTGTCACTTACCAAATCCTCATCAATGGCCAACCCAACAAGAAATTCACCCCTGAGAGGGGTTTGAGACAAGGTGACCCCCTTTCCCCCTACTTGTTTATTGTATGCGCTGATGTGTTGTCTGGCCTTTTCCATAACAGGGTCTCCAACAACTAGCTACATGGCATCAAAATTGCTAGAAGAGCCCCGCACATATCCCTCTTATTCTTTGCTGATGATAGCCTACTTTTTGCAAGGGCAAATGCCAATGAGGCTGAATCTGTCTTAAAGGTTCTCTCCATTTACCAGAAGGCTTCCGGGCAAGTGGTCAATATGGACAAATCAGAAGTGTCATTTAGTCGAGACATGCCAGATGAAGAGAAAAACATGATCTGTAACAAGATGGGAGCAAAGATAGTTGACACCCATTCCAGGTACCTTGGTTTGCCAATTGTATTTGGAAGATCAAAGAAGCGCATCTTCTCTCTTATCTTAGACCGAGTCTGGAAAAAAGTCAAAGGGTGGAAGGAGAAATGCCTCTCAAAACCGGGGAAAGAAATTATGATAAAGGCTATTGTGCAGGCAATCCCAAGCTACATAATGAGTTGCTACATGCTTCCTGAAAGTGTTTGCAAGGAGATTGACCAAATGGCAGCCAGGTTTTGGTGGGGCTCAGATGAAGCAGGTCGGAAAATTCATTGGATGGGGTGGGAGAGACTAGCTAAATCAAAGAGAGTCAGGGGAATGGGATTCAGAGACTTCAGTGATTTTAACAAAGCCCTTCTAGGCAAGCAGTGTTGGAGACTTCTTAAAGATGAGGACTCGTTGGTCGGGAAAGTGTTCAAAAGTAGATACTATCCATGAAGCTCTTTCATGGAAGCAACAACTGGGTTCCAACCCAGTTATACTTGGAGGAGTATCTTGAGTGCTAGGGAGGTGCTAGAGAAGGGTGCACAGTGGAGAATTGGAAATGGCCAGAAAATGAGAATTTGGCATGATAAATGACTCCCCAGCCAGCTAAATTTCAAAGTCTGGAGCCCTATGAAGGAATTGGAGGACTCGGCTTTGGTTAGCGAGTTAATTGATCCAGATACTAAGCATAGGGAGCTGGTGTTTGCTTGCTTCCACCCAATAGAAGCAAAACAAATTCTCAGTATACCTATCTCTCAGAGGATTCCAGAGGACATAATGATCTGGCATTGGGAGAAGGATGGAAATTACTCAGTCCGGACAGCCTACCACCAGATGCAAGAGGTAAAAGAGAGGGACAATCCAGGTTCTTCAAATGGTCCAAACAATACCCTGTGGAGAGAAATTTGGCGAGCAAAACTTCCTAATAGAATGAAAAATTTTCTTTGAAGACTAGCCAAAAATATCCTTCCCAGTAGAGCAAATCTTGGAAGGAAAGGAGTCAATATAGACACCTTGTGCCCTCTATGCCACTCGGAGATTGAAACAACAGAGCACCTTTTCATGAGATGCCACCTAGCCCCGATTAACCTGGTTCTCCTCATCTTTGGGCCTCCATGTTCCCCATGAAATGGATCTTAATTGTTGGCTTCTTCAAGGCCTGACATGTGAAGACTTGGGGGGAGCAAAACTTTTCTGCCTTTTGCTGTGGAAATTTTGGAAAGCCAAGAACCAGGCTGTCTTTAGGAACAAACCGGTCAATCCGGTGGAAGTTTCCCAAGCAGCCATGAATTTTCTGCAGGAAATTTATTGTTCAGCCTCCATGACTCTAGAACAAGTGTAGAACACAACACAAAATACTCATGCTCCTGTCCTAAACACAGAAAATACAATTTTTGTTGATGCTGGCTGTTTTGCAGGTGGGACAACAGGATGGGGAATGGTCATCATGGACAACACAGGTTTAGCCATATACTCAGCCTGCAAAACTGAAAATATTGAAGTTGAACCAATCTTGGTTGAAGCATTAGCACTGAGATGGAGCCTCCAAGAAGCAACTGCCCTAAATCTCCAAAACGTCAAGTTTTTTTTCTGATGCAACAAGTGTAGTTAATTGCATGAATTCCAATGTTTGTAATGCTACCATTGATCCAATTATTTTTGATTGCAAACTTTTGTTATCTCAGTTTGTTAGTGCCCAAGTGGCTCATGTTAGAAGACAATTTAATGTTTTAGCCCATAGCCTTGTTGGATTATCTAGAAGTGTAGGCAACAGAACTTGGATGGGAGGTCTCCCATATCAGCTTGATGCTGTGGCTTGTAATCTTTTCTCTGTTTCGGTGTGAATGAATGTCTCCATTTAAAAAAAAAGATTAGGAGTGTTGGTGTTGGGACTTTTAGTCCCACATCGGGTAAAATAGTAAAGAGGAGTGAACCTCTTTGTTATAAAAGGAGGCTTGGGTCTTGGTTTTATGTACACCATTCAAAAGCTTGTCTAGCAACTTTTGTCTCAAGATAAATTCCTCTCTTTGTTTTAGAATTTAATAGAATTCTTAGTATGCTCTGTGGTTGCAGCTTGGGCTGAACCTCCACATCAGAAAAAGAATTTATTAGGAATATTTCTTGTAAAAGGAGAGGTGTGAGGAATAAGTTTTGCTAGTGGGGAAGCTTTGTGGGTGTGCGGGGGTGCAGAGAGAAAATTGTGTAGTTGTAATAATTTTCTACATAGTGGATTTTTCTCTGGTGCTGGTGGTTTTTCTCCTGGTTTGGGAGTTTTCCACGTTAAATTTTTGTGTTGTTATTATTTCTCTATTTTGTTTTTCCAATTTTCCACAAGTGCAGTTTCTGGGGAAGAGAATTTGAAGAGTCAAATTCCCAACAAGTGGTATCAAGAGCACAGGTTCTGCCAAAGAGGATGTCGGGAAGCAGAGTTTCAAATGCAGTCAGATTTGATGTAGAGAAATTTGACGGAAAGATCAACTTTGGCTTGTGGCAAATACAAGTCAAGGATGTGTTGATTCAGTCTGGTTTACACAAGGCTTTGAAGGGCACGGTTACTCCTGAAAGTAGCGGAGATGCTGATAATGAGGCTAACATTATCTCCGATCTTGATGTCTTTTGAAAGAAGGACATGTATATCCTTATGGCATGGGTCCCAAAGTTGCCATGATAAAGGATATTAAATATTAGCGGGACCACATTTTGCACACGGGCATTGGTTGACATTGATGCAGGGTGTGTGGTGAAATTTATGTCGATGGCTGATTAACTTCCATGAGAGTCAAATATGGGAGTTGCACTATAGTTTTTTCAGCAAGGTTATATTTCGATATGTGTCGAGTTTAAATGCTTGGGATGACTAGTTTTGAGTGATTATGCTTTTATGGTGGAGCATGACTGCGTTGCAGTGATAGCGAAAGCTATGGGAATCTTCATCAAGGTGGAGCGTTGTGGGACCACAAAGTCACAAGGTGGAGATTGTTGGTGTTGAGACTTTTAGTCCCACATCGGGTAAAATAGTAAAGAGGAGTGAACCTCTTTGTTATAAAAGGAGGCTTGAGTCTTGGTTTTATGTATACCATTCAAAAGCTTGTCTAGCAACTTTTGTCTCTAGATAAATTCCTCTCTTTGTTTTATAATTTAATAGAATTCTTAGTATGCTCTGTGGTTGCAGCTTGGGCTGAACCTCCACATCAGAAAAAGAATTTATTATGAATATTTCTTGTAAAAGGAGAGGTGTGAGGAATAAGTTTTGCTAGTGGGGAAGCTTTGTGGATGTGCGGGGGTGCAGAGAGAAAATTGTGTAGTTGTAATAATTTTCTACATAGTGGATTTTTCTCTGGTGTTGGTGGTTTTTCTCCTGGTTTGGGAGTTTTTCACGTTAAATTTTTGTGTTGTTATTATTTCTCTATTTTGTTTTTCTAATTTTCCACAAGTGCAATTTCTGGAGAAGAGAATTTGAAGAGTCAAATTCCCAACAAGGTGGATTGATATTACTGCTGAATGAATGTCTCCATTTATTTTTCACATTACCCCGAATCATTTACTAACAAATTATCGATCAAACTTATTTAATTAATGATCTTAATTCCATTTAACCATCAATTCAAAAAGGATCTGTCCAGTTCTTTCGAGAAACTGAGAGGAGCTCTGTTCCAATAAATGCGGTTTTTTTTACACAAATAATAGTGGTTAAAAGTAGTTAATTTGATAGGTATAAATAAATTATTAGTTACAGAAGTTTAGTGATTGACTAACCAAGGTGATATGAGTGTGAGTACACTTGTATTTGGACTGTGGGTGCCAACAGGTCGATTTTTAGGTCAACCCAAAATTGTTGTGTTGGTTAGCAAATTATATTAAATTTTCTGGTATATATCCTTTTATATTTATTTTTTGAGCTGTATTATTTAATAAGTGACACTTTGTAAATTATATTAGAAGAGAAAAAAAGAAACTATTAAAAGATAAAAAATATAAAAAGGAAAAATGAAAAAAATCTTTACATCTAAACCTTGTATAAAAGTTATAAATTACTTTTACACTAATATGCATTATATTTTTTGCTTTCAAAAAGCTATATCAATCCACATGCATATATGCGCAACATGCATTAGAGATGGAACTAAGATGTGTCTCACATGACATTGCTTAAATATGTCTGACCTATTCTATAAGTTAAAGGCCCAAACTTGACCTTTTACCTCTCAAAGCTTTTTTTAGGTCCAGCTTGACCTTTTTAAAAGTCTGTACTCTTGTCTATTGGCCTATTTAAATGTCTATCATTCGATCTATCTCTAAGTTGATTAAAAGACTAATAGGTCAACAAGCATAAACTTTATGCATGTTAACCTACAAATTATAAAAAATCAGACTACTATTCAAGGGCATGATAAATAAGGGTAGAAATAGACTATATTAGGTTGAGTTTCCTAAGACTGAGACTGTCTTATTTATTTGATATATGAGTCTTTTTAATCTCTGACCTAATCTATTTAAAAGTGTCACATGACAAAAAGCCTTTTAAAAGCATATTTTTAATAAGGCCTTTAAATATGTATAAGTCTATCACTAAATAAATTTATAGACTCGTGTATTTTTATGTAGGCTAATATACTTAAATCTTTAGAACGATAAATAATCATATGATTTTAAAACATTATAAAAAATATTATAATATTATTTAAATTGGTCGGCTAGGCTAAAAAGCTTTTCAGATAAGCTTATAGTCTTACCTTTTTTGTTAAAATAGATTTTTTAAAAAAATTCGACCTTGTCTATTTTAAAAGAAAAGTTTGATCTGGCTTTAATATAATATAAACTAGGCCGTAGGTTCTTATTTTCACATCTAACATCTAACATGCATGAGAACACATAAGAGTAGTAGTTTCTCTACGAAAACGAAAGAATGAAACAACTTGAGAAAGAAGTTATGGTTACAATCCAAAGGCCGCTTAATCGGTAGTGACGTTAAATCAGATTTATAAAATGTTGGGTAGATGGCTCGGGATTAACTAAATTATACTCGTAACGAGGGCAAAAAATCATCACAAAGGTACCTTGTGCCCATCATGGGTAGGGGTGAACATGGGCCGGTTTGGATGGATTTTGGCCAAATCTGATGCCCGATCCGATCACTTTGAATGGTTTGGATTTCAAAAAAAATCCGCAGTTTTTCTAAATGGCCTGAACCGAACCGAACCGGTGTTGACCGGGTTGGGTTGGATGGGCTCGCGGGTTGTGAAGCAAAAATTAATAATAATAATAATAATAATAATAATAATAATAATAATAATAAGGGTTTTCATTCCCTAAAATGATCCCCCATTTTAAAATGATTCTGCACTCCCTGAAATTTTCATTCTAACCAAATACATAAGAGTTTTCTTAAACTTTCAAAGCAGGAACAATAAGGTATGCATTAGAAGAACCAAATCAGTTAAATAAAGCAAACAATTGACGAAGAACCTGCTTATATTAACTCACGTAGCAATCTTTCCCTTCTAATTTATAGCATGTCTCCCTCAGATCAACAATGCTGCGTCGCACTTGTTCACCGCGATATTCAAGAACCTGCTCATGATTAAATCAAGATCATTATTGCTATACAAAAGTTGTAATCTGATTCATCCATCCAGTCATGTTAGAATAATTTCAAATCATAATGAAAGTAAAGGAGGTTAAGTATTGCAAGCAGCTGAACCATAAACCAGTCTAGATGAATCCTCAAGACTAGAACAACCACAAAAAAAGAGAAAAGAGACAGGCAATCTGGCTATGCATGATTTAGAAACTGCTTCATCAGCCTATACGCTTGGATTCAAAACCATGCCCACGAACGAGAAGAGAGTGAGAGTGAGGGTCAGAAACGAGTGACAGTGTAAAAAAAATTAATAAAAATAATAAAAATCTCACCGGGTTGGGCCATTGGGCCATCGGGTTCTGGTTCTAAAATCCATAATCCGAACCAAAAGTCATCGATTCTGATTGGGTCAGTTCGGGTTCGACCCGAATGTGGCTGGGTTGGGCAAAATTCGGGTTGGGTCCGGGTTGGGTCACCGGGTTGGCGGGTTGGCCCAAACCCGTGTACACCCCTAATCATGGGCATCCAAAATTGAAAGTTCTAAGGTTAAATTATGCGATATTGTCAACAAAAAAAAGGTTAAATTATGATGCGATAGCAAACCTTCAAGTCTCTTTGTTTTGATCATTTTATCCATTTTTGGTAATGACTAGTAGAGTAGATTCCTTGTCTTAATTGGCTTCCTGATTTGATATTTTGCTATTAAAAGCGAGTTAACCATGATGAGTAGGGGTAAAGTGAAAGCACAACTGTCGTCAACCTATTTGAGTTCAAGACATCAACTTGCGCTCTGTTTGGGTATAATTTTTTTTGTTAAAGCAATTAAACCTGTTAATCATACCAAAGAGACTTGAAGATTTGATATCACATAAGTAAAAAAAAATTATAACTATGGATTAAAATATTGTCGGTTAAAATTATGATAATATATATGCACAATAAATTATAAAATTTAATCTCTAATTTTTTAATCAATTATTATATTTATTCGATTTTTTAAATTATAAAAATCCTACTTTTACTATTGCTGAGAAGAAAGAAAATATGTTGTAGAAGAGAGAGTGAAAACAAAGGAGGTACTATACGATGTCAATATAAAAATTTATCTTAAAGTCAATAAAAATATATTGATCAATGCATTCTAACAATTTTTGAAAAAGTATTTTATAATATTTTCCTATGAGAAATTTTCTTTTTAACAGCAAAAAATACTACTCTGGTCTCAAATATAAACAACAAAAATCTCATGTTTAGTGGTCCAAAATACAAGCAAATTTTAACTAACTTCACCTCATTTAATGACATCATTCTTAAGATACACTTCAATTAATTTAGATTTTATTTTTCAATAGCCCTTATATTTTCATGGAACAAGTTCCCATGAAGGGTAATTTAGGTAATACAATTATAATTTTGATTTTATTAAGGAAATTAAATGAGATTAACTAATTTTCTCAATAATGCGAGATTTTGTTGTTGTTATATTTGAGACTGGAGGGAGTATATATTATATAAGGGAGTACAAGGGGTACTCCAACCCAATACAATAGAGGGGAAGAGAAGAGAGGGACAACCGCTACAAGGCAGCAATACAATCAACGCACCCAAATAAGTCTACTCTAGCTTCTAAAGATACATTCCAACATATCAACACTTCACTCATAGAATAGACAATATATATACCCCTTAGAAGCCTAGCATGGAACCACTTCCATGAGATAGACTTAATATAGACCACTACCCCCAGCACACAAGGTTTCTTACCTGAAAAAATAAACCCATCCCGAAGCTCCCATATTCCCCACAACACAACATGCCAGATCAATATCACCCCCTTCTTCGCCCTCCTAGATGAATACAATGAAGACAAAATATTGAACATGACAAGTCCGGAGGCATAACCAAGACGTACGTGGCTAAGCCACCTAAAAACAACATACCACACAAATATGGAAAACTCACAATGAACAAACACTAGTGCACGAAACGGATAATAATTGGGGATTTTGCACCGGTTCTATATATAACTGGTGTAAAATGTGACGCGGTGACATTTCTGAAATTTTCGCGTCATTTTTTACACCGGTTATATATACAACCGGTGTAAAAAATAACGCGGTGACAATTTTGCAATAACCGCATAACAATTTACATCAGTTATGTTAGTAACCGGTGTTAAATGTTTTATATATATTCATGCCATTACAGGAGCTTCACTTTCTCTTTTCTTCCAAAACTCTCACTCTGCGAAAACGACCGCCACCACCACCATTTTACCTCTCAGTCACGATGAACCACCACCTTCCTAAGGTCGCCACTGCGTTTTCCGTTCGTGTTCCATGGTGAGAGCTTTCTTTCTCTTGTTTTTGTTCGCATTTTCTTCTTCTTCCTCGTTTTCGTTCTCATTCTTTGTCTCAGTCTCTCTCGCAGTCCTATCACCAGCGTGCTATCGCCATCGTGAAGGAGCTCGCATGGAAGGAGCCCGTGACTTTCTTCTCCTTCTTCATTTTTGTTTCCACTGTTGCCACCGTGAAGTGCTATTCAACAGGTACTTTATTATTTTTTTCTACATTTTTGTGATCAGATTGCGATAGCTATTTATTTATCTTTGTTTTATTAAATATATAGTGATTAAGGATACTGTTTTGTGGGGTTGATGGGAGTTGGTTGCTACTGGGAGCTATAATTGCACGTAAGTGTTGTGTAATGTGGCTGCAAAATTATTGTTGGTGCTCTTCGTAGCAAGTGTCCCTGTTCTTGTATTAATCAAATCAGAACTGGTGATCCATTTGTATCTTTTGGTGTTCTTGGCTTACCTTGAGCCAAGTCACTCTTTCTTAATAAAATTTTTGCCTTTTTAAAAAAAAAAAAGGATACTGTTTTGTGCTTTTTAGGAATTAGTTTTATGCTTTTTAGGAATAAGGATATTGTTTTGTGCTGTTAAACCCATATGAATGTTATTAGTGTTATGCTCCATATGGATGTGACCATTTTGCTTGCCACATCTTATAAAAGAACCTTTAAAAATTAACAGCATTTTGAACACTTGTTTGATGCTGTATTTGCACTGTTAGGAAGCTGATACATGTAGATGATGTAGTGATAGCATATTTCAATACACTACTTTTTACGGCTAGTGCACCGATTGTATCAAGTAATATAACAGTAAATAGAGTATCGTCTCCACGAGGATTGTGACGTTTATCAACAGAAGCAAGTATGTAATTACTTTGAACGAGAATGATAAGGGTATTTGGTAATCAACTGTAACTTGAAACAAGGGAATAAAATGTTTTTGGATTTTTTTTAAGTGAAATATCAATGGGTAAAAACGACTAGGGGTTGAATCCTCTTGTATCAATTCTCATGCAATTAGTTCAGCATCAATTTAAACAATCTCATACAAATTGAAGTTCGAATCAGCTAAATTAGTTTAAGGACAATCCCTTGCCTCATAAACCCATTACTCTAACTAAAACCCCTAATCCCTTAGGTGATTTATGATTAGGTTAAGCAATAAGAGTAGTGTTTCATAAGAACACATAATCACAAAGTTATATTCCTATATTCATCATGATTATGACTACGAATCTCAGTTCAGGTCCATTCACCCAATTTCCCAATTAAGATGAAAAACCCTCAATCAATGCAATAGGGATCAAATATTGAAAAGCATGAAGCATAGAGATTGGAAGCTCAAATTACATGAAATAAACTTGCATTAATATAAGAGAACTAACTACATAAGAGTTTCAACAAGATTCATTTAACCCTAGTATAAAAAGATCTAGCTACTCATAGTGGTAGAAGAGAAAAACAAACATAAGGAAGAAGAAGACTCCATTGATGACTCAAAGCCTTGTTCCCAAGATTGAATCCTCTTTGAAGATGAAGAAAAGTGGAACCCTAGCACTCCTTGTCACAGCCCACGGCGTTTAGGGTTTCAAAAAATGTCCAAGATCCCTCAAAAAGTGAAAAACACGTTATTTAAATGAATTCAGTAGAACAGAGGCGCTCCAACGCCTTTTAGGCGCTTGCCATGCGCACAAAGGCGGTGGTAAAAAGTGACAACGCGTGTGACGCGCATTTTACAGCTTCAAAAGCGCGCGCCGCGCGCGCAGAGACAGAGAGGAAAATTTGAAATGCGCGTGACGTGCGTTCCAATGCCTTCAGCAGCGCGCCACGTGCCTCTAGCTCAGATACTTGGCGAATTTCGTGTATTCGGATGTGTTCGAATCGTAAGCACTCGAGAATTCTCTTCTTTGTCTTTCATTGAGTTCTTGAGAGTCATTTATTTTGATTTTGCTTTCATTCCTGACAAATCAAGTGTGACAAAACATGAGAATAATATAAAATTTCAATTTGCAATCAACAAACTGAGTGCAAAGAATTTTACATTTTAAGCTCAATATTTATTCAACTCTCTCAATTGATCATGCATTTAATCCAATTAAACACTCTAAATCCACATGTGATGAAGATTTATCATGTAGGTAAAAAAATTTGTGATTTAAACCCAATTGGTGCAGCCACACTCCGTTTGAAAATAGGGGGCATAGGAGATGACCAAGGATTAACATGAACTAAGGATTAACAGCTTCATGATAAGGATTGCTTTGGGTACATACTTGTGGGTGTTTCTTTTTTTTTTTTTATGCTTGAAATTATTGTTTTACGATATGTATCTCTTTATGGCTTCTTATATGGCAACAATTATGCATCATTTTTTTAATTCTAATGTTACTTGATTTACGAAATGACCGATGCTGTCATCAAATTTTCTTATTAATATTATGTGATCTATAAAGGCAGCGTAATTTTGCTGGTCCAATATATATTTCCTTCAGTTTTATATAGGTTGGATAAGATTCAGTGATAATTTGCATATGGTTATGTTGGTTATTACCTGTCACTACAGAAATTGTTTTCTTATTTATAAATAGCTTAAGTTGAACGGTTCATGCCCTTAGCTTATACCTCCTTTAATCGAATATGGGTTTTCTGCATAATTATGTAGTACATTATGCTTTTTGTTGTCATTCAATTAAACTTCAGTTTGGTTGTTCATGATTGACCATTGTTGACAATAGACGATGTCTTTAGATGAAAATCGTGGTCGTGGGGGGCGTCGTACTCGCATGGCTTCCAGGAGGTCACGTCCCTCTATTAGCAGGCCGATGATAACTGTAAGGGAGTATCGAGCCAGCTTTGTGAGGATTGAGGATCGCGATGAGAATCGCGATTTAATGGATAATCAGTATGCTGATCCCCGTGTCGGCGCTGGCCATTTGGGCCCGGGCCATCGTATGCGCATGGTTCAGAGGAGGCCACCCTCTCCTAAGAGGCCCGCTGCCAGGAAGGTTCGTCGAGGGCCGGACATCATTCAGATCCCCACTGATGACGATGAGATCTTGGAGTATACTCCATCCATACCGGCGTATTCTCCCATCGTAGATGATTACACTCCATCGACTCCTATGGAGGAATCTACAGCCGGATTTTGTCCTAGGGACCCCATAAGCAACCACCACTAGCTTCGCTTTTATATTATGTTACCTATTAATGTATTTAACTGTTTTGATATTTTAATTGGATAAATGTATCAGGAGAATATATTAATGTATTTTTCATTGCTTTTTATGAATACTAATTATTTGGATAATTATGATATATGAAGTATGTTTTTATATCTGAGGTTCCCTATTTAATTTGTGTTAAGCCTTAGTTTCCCGTTTGAGATTCCATAAAATGTTTGCGTGTGTATCGGGGAAGGTACCACTCATTTTATTGAATCTTGAATTGTCAAAGTAGGACAGTTTGGGAAAAAACTTTTTCTTTTATTTGATTAATAGTTAGTCTTTAAATCTTTTATCTAATACTTGATGAAATTTCAGATTGCTACATTTCCTATTGTCTTTGGGTGCATGCTTGATCGTGGTGGATGTCACTGCGTTTGGGTTGTGTACTTGGAGACCAATGGGAAATACTGTCGAAATTTCGTCAGGTATAAGATATAAGGATTTAACAACTAACTATTAACCAAATAAAGAAAAAGTTTCTTCTTGAATGAGATAGGTTCATACCAAATATACAGAGATCTGTTGGATACTTATGGTTGAAGGGTCCTGAAGTGGTGATTGTGTTCATTAAATAAGTGTGTGTTTACTTTTTCAGAACTTAGCTATGGATCGTAGTTGGATACAAAAAAGTCGATTGACCGATGAGTATAAGAACGGAGTATTAGAGTTCCTAAAATTTGCTGAAACAAAGCTTCCTAACAGTAATGGAAAATTTTGTTGTCCTTGTATTAAGTGTTCGAATCAGGCACCTCTAAAAGTTGCTGACATACGTGAGCACCTTGATGTCTTTGGGATTTGCCAGAGTTATACGACATGGACTTGACATGTGAAGTGTTAGACAAGCCAAGTGTGTCCAAAATAGGGGAAGTTAATGTAGATATGGGCGATCGACTAGAGGACATGATTCGTGATATTGGAACAGATTCTTTTAAGCGAACACATGTGTATGATACTCTATGTAGTGACAAGGATCAACCATTGTATTTGGGTTGTACAAATTTTACACGGTTGTCATCGGTTTTAAGGTTGTTTAATCTTAAGGCGATAAATAGGCAGACTGATAAAAGCTTCACTGAATTACTGGAGTTGTTGAAGGACAAGATTCCAAAAGGCAACACATTGCCGAACCGTAACTACGAGGCGAAGAAGATATTATGTCCGATGGGTGTGGAGTATAAGAAAATACACGCTTGTCCAATGATTGTATATTATATGGAAAGAGAATGAAGACAAAGAAATAAGCCCTAAGTGTATGAAATCACGATACAAAAAGAAGGATGGTGATGATGGTTGTGATGTCCCCTCAGAAAGTCCTCCTGCGAAGATGTTATGGTATCTTCCAATTATTCCAAGGTTTAAACGACTGTTCGCCAATGTAAAAGACGCAAAGAATATTAGATGGCATGCAGATGTGAGGAAATGTGATAAAAAGCTTCGTCCTCCAGCTGATTCTTTGCAATGGAAGAGAGTTGATTCTTTGTTTCCGGATTTAGGCAATGACCCAAGAAATCTTAGGCTTGGACTTTCTACAGATGGAATGAATCCATATGGTAGTTTAAGAAGTAACCATTGTTCAAGGCTTGTTCTCTTGGTTATTTATAACCTATCTCCTCGGTTGGGCATGAAGTGTAAATATATTATGTTATCTATGATGATATCCGACCGAAACAGTTAGGAAATGACATAGATATTTATCTAAGTCCCTTGATGGAAGACTTGAAAATATTGTGGGAGGAAAGCGTTGATGTGTTTGACGAGTATTCCAATGAAAATTTCAAGTTACGTGCCATGTTATTTTGCACCATCAATGACTTTCCAGCTTACGAGAACTTGTCTGGGTATAGTGTTAAGGGGCATAAAGCTTGTCCTATATGTGAAGAAGGCACATGCTACCATCAATTGCAATATGGAAGGAAGACTTTTTATCTTGGGCATCGGAGATTTCTCAGACGTAATCACCCATATCGGAGGTTGAAAAAGGCTTTTAATGGATGCCAAGAGAATGGAGTTGCTCCAAACGCCTTAATTGGGGAAGAAGTTTATGAACGGGTGAAGAACATCAATGTTAGTTTTGGAAAGAAACTAAAAAAGTCTACGGAAAATAAAACATATGGAAGAAGAGGTCAGTTTTCTTTGATATTCCATATTGGTCGAGTCTTGATGTGAGACACTGTATTGATGTGTTGCACGTGGAGAAAAATGTGTGTGATAGTGTAATCAATATGCTTCTTAATATTAAGGGCAAGACAAAGGATGGTTTGAATGCTCGTCTAGATCTGGTTGCGATGTGCATAAGAGAATAGTTAGCTCCAGAACCAAGAGGTAACAAAACATATTTGCCACCAGCATGTTATACCTTGTCAAAACAAGAGAGAAAAAGTTTCTGCGAGTGTCTACGGGGCATGAAAGTGCCACAGGGCTACTCTTCAAATGTTAAGAGTCTTGTGTCAATGAAAGATCTCAAACTACTTGGCTTAAAGTCTCACGACTGCCACGTCTTGATGCAACAACTACTACCAGTAGCTATTCGTGGCATCTTGCCAAAAAAGGTTGGGCATGCCATAACTAGATTGTGCTTATTCTTCAATGCTGTATGTAAATAAGTGATTGACCCTCAAGATTTGGACGACTTGGAAAATGAAGCTTTTATTATCTTGTGTCAGTTAGAGATGTTATTTCCTCCTTCATTTTTCGACATCATGGTTCACTTAATTGTTCATCGAGTGAGGGAGATTAGAGTGTGTGACCCCATTTATCTAAGGTGGATGTACCCTATCGAACGATACATCAAGATCTTGAAAGGGTATGTCAACAATCCATACCGTCCCGAAACATCTATTGTTGAAAGGTACATCACAGAACATGGGTCGAGCGGAAGTGCTTCTGGTACATTTGTACATATTGAATAACACTGATGAGGTTGAGCCATACTTGTTTACTCACAAATCCATTGTCAAGGCCAAAAACCCCACAGGAACGAACAATGGGTGTTGAAAGAGTGTAACAAGACATTCCTAAACTGGTTTAAACCACATATTATGAAAGATGATACTGCTTCTGATACCTTAAAATGGCTAGCACATGAGCCTAGCTTTGATATTTTATGTTGGAGTGGGTACGATATAAATAAATTTTCCTTTTATACAAAGTCACGGGGTGACAAGAGTACCGTGTAAAACAGTGAGGTTATGGTCATTGCTTTTGCAATGCACTTCTTTAGTTCAAAGGAAAAGAACCATGTTCTTGCATCCATAGCTTAATTTGGGGTCATGGAAGAGATTTGGGAGCTCGATTATTGTATATTTAAAGTGTCTATTTTTAAATGTAAGTGGGTTAACAGTAACAGTGGTGTACAAACTAATGAATTAGGATTTACATTGGTGGACCTTGACAAGATAGGTTATAAGGACGAGCCTTTCATCATGGCATTCCACGTGAAACAAATATTTTATGTCAAGGACCCCTTTAGCAAAAGGTGGTTTGTAGTGCTCCAAAGAAGAAACATGCATCAGAGTGGTGAAAATGAGGATTCATCTGTGGATATTTATGACAATCCTTCTTCTCAACACAAAGACCTTCTTTCACTGATGAAAATGAGGTGGGCGATGTATATGTCACTCGTGATGATCATCAAGAAGGGATATTAGAGGAGAATAAAGAATGATCAAGTAAGACTTTTTTGGTTAATACTTGTTTGTTATTTGTAACATTATAATATTTTTCTTAATACATGCATGTTTGTTATTTTGTTCATTATTTATAGTCTGTTTGACACATTATTTTGTTGTCTATAAAGGCATCATGGATGATTCTTCAGCCTCCTCTCCTACGAGGTCTAGGACTAGACGTGCCACGACTTTGACTGGTTTTACTGCCAGACGTGCCCCTGGTGAGAGGTACCATGTTGAGTTTGATCTTGTTACCTTCCAATCCACTGATACGTATGTTGCGAAGTTCAAGAGTTATGTGGGTTATCTAGCCCGTAGCAAGGCTAGTATCAACGACAGTAATTGGAAAGGCGTACACGATGATGTCAAGAGGATGATTTGGCAAGATGTCATGGTATTTAATATTAACACAATTATTGTTGTTGCTTATTAACATAAAAACTATGTTTAGCTTCATTTACTAATGCCACCATTTTGTTGTGTCATTTTTGTAGCAAACCTTCACTGTTCCTGATGATGAGCCACTTAAGAAGAAATGGCTCTCCTATGCGGGGGAAAGTTGGAAGCAATTTAAGACAATGCTCTCCAAGACTTATGTATTTGGAGAGGGAGATATAGATGGCAACACAGCGCCATTAGGTAAATATAGTTTTATCTTGGAGGAATCATGACAGGTGTTTGTCCAGAGCCGACGTGATGAAGAGTTTCAGGTTATTGTCAATCATAGTTTTTTAATTGGCATATCTAATTTAAATTTTTTTACTGATTTTTAATTTGTTGTGGGTTATTTGTAACAGACGAAAAGGCAAAAGGGCAAACAAAATGCAGAAAGAATCTATACCCCCATAGAATGTCTCGCGGGGGTTATGTAAAGCTTAAGGAGACCATTGCGAAAGAAAGGTTGAAAAAAATGACTGAAGACTTGGGAGATGAAGGCTCAGTTTTAAATGAGCTTCCCGAATCAACACGTCATGAGCTATGGCTGATGGCCCGACAAAAGCCATCGGGAGATTATACATCTGAGGCCATAGCCCCAGTGGCTACTAGGATTGTAAGTAAATCTTTCGATTCATCATTGTAATTGTTTTACAACTTATGCATTTTTTTCACACCATGTATTAATTAACAAATTTATATATATGTTGTAGGAAGACTTGGTCGAATAGAGCACACAGGGATCTTTTGTTCCACATAGATGTTAGGATATCCTGACTACTGCCATTGGAACACAAGAGCACCCTGGTTGTGTCGGCATTGCTGGTTGGGGTGTGGGCCTAAAAAAGTACTATGGAGGACCTGCACTCCCCCCCTCAGGAGCTATATCTGGTGAGGTACTTCAGGCCATCTAGCAGGAGATCCGGAGAGAGATGCAACAGGAGCTCCGGGAGAAGATGCAAAAGGAACTCCGGGATGAGATCTCAAAGGAGATCCGGGATGAGATAAGCATAAATATGCGGGAGGAGATCCAAAGGGGGTCCTGGAGGTATGTGTAACTTGACACAATTAATGAAATATGTAAAAAATACTAACTTTGTGAATATTGTTATTTATGTTTACTTAATTTGATACAGAAGCTGCAATCTATGGGTGTAAGCAATTATAACGCTCAACCAGATTGTTCTCCTAGGGCTACCGTGTATGTCAGCACTAAGGGTAGTAATTGTGCACCTGACATTGAGGACCAACCGCCTGGAGAAAATTTTGTTGAAAAGTTAAATAATCTCAAGGGTGATAGCTTCCAAGTAGACTTGAAGCATGATTCCAGTGTCCATCCATGGTTCATGATTGATAGGCATGACGTGTATGAGATTATTGATGGTACTATGTGGCTTTCCGACCATGTCTTGTCATTATGGTGCACGTAAATATCTGATTCGCTTTATATCAATTGTAATTAACTATTTCAAAATTTATTTGCTACGTATCAATTGTAATTAACATTTGTTTAAAAATCTTAGGTATCTGCATTGCAAAGGGCAACATCGATCTATTTGGATTCTTTGACCCAATCAAGATTGCTTCCTCCAAACATAGCCTTTCTGCAGAAACAATTCAATCTTACATAGAAAATAAGATACAGGGTGAGCCAAAAAAGTGTTATTTAGGATCGTATTTGCATAGGTAAGTACATTTATTACTAGCTGTTGTTAACTTGGTAGCCTAGTTTGCTTTTGTCTGTTTCTGCTTCAGATAAACCATTATTGTTGTTCACTATTTGCAACGATCACTGGTAGTTTTGTTTATCATTTAATGTCCTAGTGATAATGTTGTTGTTTGGTTGTGTTCACCGCACTATCAACCAAACAATGTAATAAAGGGCATAATTGAAAGGTAAACTTATATTTATCATATATATACATTGATTCTTTGTCTCTAGATTTGCAACTTAATTTTGATGAATGTTCTTTTATTAGGGCTGTTGGAAGATATAATTATTTGAAAGGTTTTAAAAATAATAAAACTAAATGGGTGAAGCCTAAGGTAAATAGTTTGTCTTCCTAAAATTCATTTATATTTAATAGTACTAGTTAATGTGTATAATTTTTACTCATTATATGCTACTGCAGTATTCATTTGTAGGGGCCTCGACAAAATAATGGTTGGGCTTGTGGGTACTATGTGATGAAAAATATGTTGACAATTGTCTCAGCGGATATTGTTGACGGATGGGAAAACGTAATAAAATTTTTAACCTCTTGCTATTATATTTGTCTAATGAAAAACATGTTATTACTTTTAGGCCGACTTAATTTATTATATATATGTTTGAACTTCCAGATATTTAATGACCCATCTGAATACGGTCTAGATGAAATTGAGCATCTTAGACAAACTTGGGCAAAATTCTTTTTGAAAATGATTGAGGAGAAAGAAAGGAAGATGAAGGAGAATGAACATTTAGAAGAAGCCGAAGGAACAAATTCAAAAAGACCTAAACAATCATCACAATGACTTTGTATATAACACTACATTCTTTGTACATTGTTTATATATTGTTTATATATATAGCTTAACTTTATTTATGTGTATATTTGATATGTTTATAGATTAAATTTGATAGTTTTAAATGGTTTGAATTTTGGGCACATTTGGTGTCAATTCTGCTGTCAATTCTTGGCAAATTTATTGCCTGTATATTGTCATTTTAGAAAGCCTCTAGGTAGGAATGGACAAAAACAAATAAAAAAAAGTGTACATTTTACGCCGGTTATCCAAGAAACCGGTGTAAAATACTTATTAAAAAAAGCAAAAAAACAAAAACCGGTGTAAAAGATAGACTTTTAACACCGATTTTTGTACATAATCGGTGTAAAAGTTCCTTCAAAAAACTAAAATAAAACAGAAATTGACATTTTACACTAGATATACAACCGGTATAAAACTCCACAATTTACGCCGGTTAAATAACCGGTGTAAAAAATTCAATATACAACACCGAGACTATCTATACCGGTACTATAATCGGTGTAAAATCCTTTTTCTGCACTAGTGAAACAAATGAGACTCGGACTCCCTAGGGTTCTGGCCACAAACCTCACAAGAAATATCACCTGATCAGTCATCAATAACTCCCATACGGGATAGGTTTACCCTATTGGGAATCCCATTGTGAAAAAGTTGTCAAGTGAAAATAATTACCTTAGAAGGTGTGAAACTCCGCCATTGCTTCCCCAAAACTAAGGTCCCCAAATCAAAGTCACCGCCATCCTGCAGTTGGCTTCTATTAGATAAATGTGCATAGGCTGATTTAATAGAAAAGACACCTCCATTGTTGGCACCCCAAGACTGCCTATAATCAAAATGCGAAAGAGATGCTAAAGATAACAATAGAATCAGCTCACCAAACAAGCTTAATGTTGCTTATTTTTGTAATTAGTAATCCAATCCAATCAGATCATTAGTTTATGAAAATTATTTTATAGGTGTCACTGTTTTAAGAAAGGAGAAATCAATATACAGTTTGTATTATATATATATATATATATATATATATATATATATATATATATATATATATATATATAACCATTTGCACCTAGTTGAACTATTTAAATGACACAATGTATGCAAATCAAATTCAGTACTTCCTCGTCTTATTATAAGTGTCGTTTAAGGTAATACACATTTTTTAAGAAAATGATTAGTTATGCTAATTTCTACGGTAAAATAACGTGTTAGGACTAAAATATCCTTATACTTTCATTTATGATCAACCTACTACAGTTGTAACTACTCCCACTTAAATGAGGGTATTATTGAAAAAATAATAATAAATAACATCTTGATAGTCTAAAATGACAGATAATTTGAGACAGCGAAATATTGCAAACAGGGTACCTAACACTAGTGCAGATTGAGGTTTTTAAGTTGGTTAAAATTGGGTTTTTAAATCGGTTCCGTAGTTGAAAGTGGGGACGTTCTAAATCGGTTTTACAACGGATTTAAAAGAGGGCTTTAAACGTTGATATTGGCCTTCTCGAAAGGGTTTTTAAATTGGTTATTTTAACAACCGATTTAAAAAATTAGCTTTTTAAATTGTTATACTGACAACCGATTTAAAAAGCCTATTTTTTTTTTACCTGTATTGTTTCACTAGCAACCAGAAATCACAAAATTTCCAACCAGAATATATGCATGCAACTAAACAAAGCAAATAATGGTCATTTACAATACATATCATCAAGTATACATGTACAAGTCATATTCCAAAATAAAAATACAAGATTAAAAGGGTGCAACTCAAGTCTTGCTGCAATCTATGTGCTCCTAATAATAGTTCAAAAAGAATTTCGCAAAACGCTGTCGAATGTCTATAATATTTGTCTGGAGTTATTTTTGGCACGTTACGGAATTGCTGCAAGGTGAAATATAATTAGCTCAATGTTAATTAAATATAACTAAAAGTGTAGAATACCAAAATTATGGATTAAAATTATATTACCTTCAACCAATTATCAACAATATTCGAGGAGACAATGATTAACATATTTTTCATTACAAAAAATCCACACTCCCAGCTTCCAGGTTGTTGCGACACCTACAAAGTTGAATATATATATTTATAGTGATTAAATATTATTATTAGACAAAATGAAATACGATAAAATGTAAATTCTTAGGTTTTAATTAAACTACTTACATCGGGGTAAACCCATTTATGCTTATATTTAAGTTTAACACCTTCACTACAACAGAAAACGAAATCAATAACGCTTATTTTTTGCCTTTGCCAGTGCTGCCTAATCACCCACTAGTGATGTGTGTTTTGAAAAGACGACGTTTCGAAAGCGCTATTGTAGGTATATAATAGACAACGCTTCTTCAAGGAAGCGCTGGCTATTCTCAAAAATTCTGAGAATAGATAGCGCTTCCTCAAAAAAGTGCTACTGTAGGTAGGACTTTTAATATTGAGGAAACGCTATCTATTCCCCATTTTTTTAAAAAATATTGATTTTTCACATTTCCTCTTTCATTCGCCCTTAAAAAAAATGTGTTTTTAGTATAAAAAAAATCAATAAAATATGTTTTTAGTATAAAAAAAAAAGCCACAATGATTAAATTAGCTTTTACAGGCCTAAGCATGTGTTAGACTTGGTTCAAAAAAGGGTTAAATGATGATCCTAAACAACAAATATCTTGTAAATTTGTCATTGTCAAAATAACCAATAAACCATACATGTGTCACTCAAAGCGTCAAAATAGGACACATGTATTAAATTAAATTTCTAGGCTTGAAAAAACATACATAAAATGTATAAACCGAATGAAAACTATTCTCCCTGAATTCACTTGGTAGTGGAAATTTTATTCAAACTCTACAGTCGTATTCCAGTTCATATTTACTTACGTCAATGGTACATACAATTGAAATGATAACTCTAACCACCTTACTTCATTTAGTGAAATTATTCTCAGAAAACTTGCTTCTCAATAGTCTCCTGGTAGAGATTGAATGTGTGCCTCCAATACCTGGGAGTATCTCCCCATACAATAAGAGATTCCTGACAGAGAGCAAGTAGCATTTTTCGTCATTCGGTTTGGAATCAGATGATCCCAAACAGATGACCATTTCAGTGTAAGTGGAAGATAGAGTACATGTAGTCCCAAACAAAGAGTAAGCATTGGCAATCACAAACTGAAGACAGAACAACATGAAATCACGAAAAGAGGAAACAGGCCATTATGACAACATATTAAGAGAGCAACTAACAGGTTTAAACATGCAAAAAACAATCGTGGGCGGGTGCATAGGGATAGGGAGAACCTGTAAAGTCTAAACCACACAGGATTAAGAAGTTGTTTCCCTTTGCAATGTTAAAGAAGAATCCATCAAGGAGAAAAAAAAATAACAATAAGCATAAGATAAACACAACACAAACAAAAAGATTGTTTGTAGCAACAACCATCCAACAGGGGTTAGAAACCTACATCCACACTCACATGTTACATATTGCGGTTCAGGCAAGTGCACCTAATCGTAACTCGTAATAAAAGTGGAGTATAATTAGGACTCCGAATGTCGAACCCACAGAGAATGAGCGAGTACCAGCAAATTACTGTGATTCTATTCTATTAGGCAAACAAAGATTATGATTAAGAAAGTACTGGAAGTAATTGGAATTAAAGCAGTAAACAGATTAAATGCTAGAACAGTTTAACTATGTTATAGGGGACCTAGGGATAACCGGGTTCACCAATACTCTACCATTGAGTTTATTAATCAATTGATATGAGTTATCTATCATGTAAGAGCACTAACCACCCACTCTAAATTACTAGAGGCTGTCCTTGCGTACAATAGCCTTCCGCCCAACTAATTACTTCGTTTGTTCCATGAAATAAATAAGGGAAAGAGCATTAAGTTCAGGTGGGTTTGCTGACTTAAGAACTGGTTAGAAACAAGCCCTAACCTATCCGGTGTATAGCACGAGTTTTTTTATCCTATGGTTCCGTTAACTAATCATGATCCTGTTACCACAATTAAGCCTACTAAATAAAGGGTGATCAGGTCTTATTGGAATAAGCACATTAGGAATAAAATACTCAAACAATCAATATAAACTCATATAATTAAAGAACAAAACATCAAGAGAATTGTAAAGGATCCCCCATCACCCCTAATGTCGTAACCTAATTTTGTCTGACCTCTTTTTTTTTAATTTATTTTTGCTTATTTAATTAGTAGTAATAATATTAAATAATTATAATAATTTTGGTCTTAGAATAATAAAAAGGGAATAATGAATAAAGTGAACGAAGAAAAGAAAGAGAAAGAAAAAAAAAAGAGAAAAATGGAAGGAAAATGAATAAAAATGAAAGAGGGGTGCAAGATGATGAAACTGGGGGTGCTACTAGCAAACTGCACCCATTTCATGCACTCAGCCCAGCCCAACGCTCTGTCTCTCACCATCTACTTCGCACACTCCCCCTTTTTCTCCTGCACACCTCCCAGGCTTTCTCTCTCGCTACTCGCTGCACCCTCTCTCATCTCACACACTCCCCCTAAACCTCAAACCCGCGCGGCGCATCACCAACCCAGCAGCCCAAATCTCCCATAACCCTAAAATCCCCTTAACCCTAAATCCATCCCTCACTCTCTCATTTCCCTCATTCACTCCAAGGCGCCCCCACCCTCCAACATCCTTTTCCCTCTTTCTCTTTCATTTCCCCAACCAATTTCTCTCCACCATTCTCGCCCTTTCCTCTCTTCTTCCTTATCTCACTTCTGTTTTTCACCAAACCCTAACCTTAAGAAGCCAAAACCATGGCGGCCAAGCTCCACCTCTCCCTCTCTTTTTCTTTCTTCTTCCAACCAAACCTTAACCAAAACCTCACCCTAATTCCTTCATCCTCTACCACTAAAACCCTAGCCGCGGCACCTCCTTCTCTTCAATCCTCTCCTTCCTTTTTTTCTCCACCAAATCCGAACTAAATCACATCCATTCTGCGTGATTCGGTCGAGATCTTCGAGATTTTCGTGCGAGAAAAGGAGAAGATCATGCAGATCCAGTTTCAGATGCAAAAAAGGGGGATTTTTTTCGTTCCTTTCTTATCTTTTATTTGATCTGTTTATTTGATTTTTGAATTGATTTGTTTGTTGATTTTTCGCAGATGCTGTGCCTATAAAAGGAAGCACGCAAAGAGATTGAAGAGGAGGAGCGAACCCGGCAAAAAACCCAGTGGAGGAGAAAACCGAGAGCAAAGAAAGAAAAGAAGGCTGAAGAACACTGAAACAGAAGAAAGGATCACTGCGAAGGATAGTGAGGTCACCAAAAATAAAATAGAAACAAACACCCTTTAGCTTTTAGGTGTTAGTTTTTTAACTTCTACTACTTTGTAATTCTGGGATTGAAGCCACAAACCCAGGTTCCTCCTTCTTCTCCGTTTTTATATTTTTCTGTGTTTTTTTGCCATGGCTTTGTAATATGGAATTGTATTCTGGACTGAAATATATATGATGTAGTCTCTTCCCTTTCTTTGTATCTTTTTGTTTTTTTGTTCTCGTTCTTTTGCGTTATTTCACCGTTTTCGGGCGGCCGGACTGAGGTCCTGGCCGCCACCGCCGGGTTAAGGTTCTATTGACTAGAATTATATTTTCTTTTTTTATTAAAAGGAATTGATTTAATGGATTTTTGTTAACAATTAGGGATTAATGTTAATTAGCAACAAAGTTTGATTAATAGAGTTTTGCAACGAAATTGGTAAGGGTTAAACAAGATGTTCTGGATCTTTTTTATTTTTATTTGTGAAATTGAGAATTAGCATTGGGCTGAAAGCCCACTTGGCATTATAAAAAAAATAAGTTGGGCTGCCAGCCTATTTCATTCCCAACAAAAACGGTTTTCTGTTTTTATTTCACGTGTCTATCCCTCTTTATTTATGTCTTCATTTCGTTCATTAAATGAGATTTTTGGTTAGAAGTCTCGGAATGCACGATTCGGTCATTTTGCGGCGTTCTTCTTTTCTGCTTTAAAAATAAAATAAATAAGAGTTTAAGGGAATTAATTTCTAAAGCAAGCATTTTCTTAAAAGAATTAAGGGTACTATTTTTAAATGGCCGTTATAGAGGTGCTAATACCTTCTCTATGCGTAATTAACTCCCGAACCCTTTAAATTTGGTTCAAAGACCATTTTTTCCAATTATTTTCGAAAAAGGTTTTTCCTATCGTTTTCCTTAATAAACATAGGTGGCGGCTCCATTTAAATTTTAAGGGTGGTTGTCACAGCTGGCGACTCCACTGGGGACTTTAGAGAGTTAGGCCCTAAATTGTTCGTATTGATTTGTTTGCCTTACATGATTTATTTCCCTTTTATTTTTTTTATTTCTATTTGTTCATTATATATATTTTGCTCATATGTTTGTATATTTGAACCCTAGGGTAGAAGACATTTGTAAATATCATGTTTTGATTCGTTTTTGCAGCGGGTAGTATTTTAGGTAATTGTTCTTTCACACACTTTTCACTTACACACTTTGTTACATACTATGAGTGGAACCCTATACTCGGGTTCGAGAAATCTTCAAGTTAGGAGAGGCTGCGTAGTGAGCACCTGCTGGATGTACGGCCAGTTGGGTCCTTGCGAATGCTTCACATAGAGTTTGGCCCCATTTGAGAAAAAACTCTCGTTAATAGTTTACCTATTATCGACGGTAACATTCGAAAATGGGACCTTTGGCTCTAGGAACCTTTTTAGATTAGTATCCTAAAGCCACCCAATGGAAAGACACTTATGTGGACCATAGACCCATTCTAAGGAACTACCAGCCCATTCACCAAAGGAGCAAACCCTATCTGTCTCGTTTTTCATGTGATCAAAGCCGTAGAACCTAAAGTCTTAGGAATTACTGGTCTATCGCACAAGGGGCACCTGGCCCATTTATCCATTTAAATTCCGTTATTTATCAGAAATCCTTTTTTTTTTAAAAAGAGAATATTTTCTCTTTTCCATCGCATTCTTTTTGCATGAAAAGCAATATATTGAAAAAAAATGTAATAGAAAAATATCTTTTCATTCTCCATCGTATTATTTTGCATAAAATATACATTAAAAAAAATTCATGACATGCATAATCATGGCATCCTCGTAACATAACTCATTTTTCCCCCTCAACAGCAAAATAGATACAAATAAGCTTTCCCTGCATCCCTACCAGACTCGAGCCCAGTCTAGACTCATGGACTTGTTGGAACAGAATCAGCAAGCGATGAGAGAAGAACTCGACCAAATCAAGGGTAAGATGGACAAGATATTGGACCTTTTGCAGAACTTGGATCCAAAATTGACCATTGATAAGAACCATTCCATCAACACCAATGAGTATCGAGATGCTTTCGATGACCCATCAGGAGACCCCCTAGATCAGGAGAGACTCCAAATTGTGTGGAAGATAGGCTGAAAGCAATTGAAGGGGCAAATCATATTGGGTTCAAAGCTTCAGAAGTATGTTTGGTTCTGGAGGTGGTAATTCCTCCAAAATTCAAAGTTCCTGAGTTCGTCAAGTAGGAAGGTTTAACTTGTCCAAGAAGCCACCTCATCATGTACTGCCGGAAGATGACCTCCTGCTCCAGTAATGATAAGCTCCTAATCCACTTCTTCCAAGAGAGTCTTACCGGTAAGGGTGTTCATAAACCGATCCAATCCAATTCAAACCGCAGCCATCGAACCGAAAAATCGTAAACCGAATTAACCGCAAACCGAAAAAATCGAAAACCGCAAAAAACCAAAATTTTGGATTGGATTGGATCGGTTTTCGGATCCTTCTAATGGAACCAATCCAATCCAAACCGATCCAAAGTATTATTACATAACATAATATTATTCTTATAATTACCTTATTTTTAATATATTTTCTCACACATTATAAAATTTAATTTTTTAAATTAATCATGTATATTTTTATATAATATAGAATATTTTACTTTTTTAATATACATTTTTTTGGGTACATTTTTAAGCTTGCAAATAAATTATTTATTCTTATTTTTATAATTTTAAACATATTTTTCTTAATTTGTGGATCTACTCCTCTCTTTCCCATTTTATAATTCTCTTTCACATTAATACAATAATGCGTGATATATCAATACAGAAAAATAATGTGTGATATGGTCGTACCGCAAACATTCCTAGGGCCAACGATTCCTTTTGATTATTTCATAGTTTCGTTTATAAGAAGCAAAAAAAAGATGGTCGTTATTGCCCTACTGTTGGCTACTGCAATTAGTTTAATGTTATGAAATGTAAGTTATCGTTATTGTCGTAATTTCACCATTTGGAAAAATATAAATCAAGAGATTAGATTATAATTGAGAAACTGAAATCCAATCCAATCCAAACCGAAGTAAATCGGATCGGATCGGATCGGATTTGATTTTAAAACCAAACCGATTGGATGATTAGAGTAAAAACTGAAAGGATTGGATCGGATGGTTTTTTCCATTAAAACCGATCCAATCCAATCCGCGAACACCCTTACTTACCGGGGCATCCTTACGCTGGTATATGCAGTTAGAGCGGAGCAAAATCAACTCATGAATGATTTGGCTAAAGCTTTCATCAAACAATATAAATACGATATGGACATGGCTCCTGGCCGCTCCCAGTTGCAAACCATGGTAAAAGGGGGCAATGAAAGCTTCAACGAGTATGCCCAAAGATGGAGATGGATTGCAGCCCAAGTGGAACCTCCGCTATCTGAGAAAGAGATGGTTACCACGTTCACTGACACACTTCAACAACCCTTCTATGATCTGATGATGGGAAATGTTTCTTCAAGCTTCTCAGACCTAGTTATTGTCGGAGGAAGAGTGGAAGCCGAGATAACAAGCGGAAGGATTGGCAACCTCGAAGTTCAACAGCCATTGCGCAGTATAGGTCAAGAGAAGGAAGAAGATACAAATGATGCTCATCACGACATGCACTGGGGCAGTGGGCCACTCCATTGAGAATTGTTGGGCTCTGATCAGCACCAAGTGGTAAAACTTCAAGGAATATCCCTGTTTAAACAACCTTCATTTGTTTTTACTCTTTACCCGAAGCCCTGGGGCATATCTTGTAAAGGGCTCACTTTGTTCCCATCTTTTCAATACATCAATGAAAATGCAATTTGAATTTTTCAACTTCTCTTCTTGGTACATGGTTAATCGGGGATAAAAAAAAAGTAGTTAAGAAAAATATAAAATAAAATGGTAAAACAAATGCACAATTATCAAAAATTAAATTTTGTGAAAATTTGAGCAATAAGATTTTGAGATGAAGTTTGGCCGTGTTTCTCTATCCAAAAAATATAAAAAATATTTATCCCTTGCTACCCTTTTTGAGTCAAAAAAAAAAAAATTCTTTCAAGTACCCTAAACAAGGATCACCCATACATTAAAGGCTAGCACAATAGTCCATTAAATTTTGTCTGTTAAAAAAAAAGCAAGGAAGCAAACGTAAAATGCAACGTATCAAGACGCTTGCAAGGAAAAAAAATGAATAAAATGCAAAAGGAAAACAAGACAATTGTGCTAGCAACCATCAAAGTGCATATTGGCACTAAAGATATTTGTTTTCATAAACCCTTAAATACTTTTTGAGCCTGAAATATCCTTTCTTTCATAGCCCTTGACCCTTGGCCACGTTACAATCCTAATAAAGTCCATTCTGATCAAAGTCAAATTGCTCATATTTTCTCAAAACTTGATTTTTGAAAGAGGAAATCCATATAAACTCCTCGGTGTAGTTGCTTTACCAAAAAAAAAAGAATTATAAAAGAAAAGCTCGCTAGACTGAAAACCCAAAAGGGCAGGTCTAGGCAAAAGTTAGAACGACCCGCTAGGTTGAAAACTCGCAAAGAGCGGCCTAGGCAAAAGTTAGGGTCAAATTTACAAACATGTCAACCCAGATTAGACCTCACAGATCTAAACATGAGCCAAGTAGCTGGGGGCAAAAGCTGAGCTCATCATCTACAAGCTTCGCATTCAAGATTTCGTTCCAGTTTCAGAACTACACAAGGTGATTCGCGTCTCTACATAGATCCTTCCCCACATGGCTGGATGAAGGCCAAAGGGACACTGAAAAGTCTCTATGGATCAAAGTTGTCAATCTAATCCTCCCAAGGGTATCCGAAGCATGAAGCTGAAAATTTGAGGATCCATAAAATGATTTATCAAGAGGCAAATATGCAAACCTGGTGCAGTACAAAGTCAACCATTCGGACAAGCAATCCGACAGAAAGTTATCATCCCACGAGTCTAGGGGCAGCGTTCTCAAAAGGAATTCAGGGAAATCAAAAAAATCTTTCAAAATAAAATAATATTCATACACGACATACCATTCATTGCATCTTGCATAATCATCAATACTTTTGGGTCCACGACCCACCTTAAAAAAAATATTTCTCTAAAAATAAAAAATTTCATTTCATGCATGGCATACCATTCATTGCATCCTGCATGACTATCAAAGTTTTTGGGTCCATTGACCCACCCTCTCCAATATTGCACATAGTCGGTTTGTTGTCTACTCAATGAGAACTAATACTCAACCTACCCAATCTATTAGCATGAGTTAGGAACCTGTCCTACGCCTTGCTGGGAATCTGACCCATCACCTTGGGAATCTGACCCAAGCCTTTAGTCGGGAACCTGACCCGTGTCTCGGATCTTCCTCCATTATGGAAATCGATCCACACCTTTTTAACAAGAGTTAGGAATCTGACCTACACCTTGTCGGGAATCTGACCCGAACTTGAGTCGAGTGACGGAGAAGCTCGTGCACTGGACGTTCACCTGCAATAGGAAAACCAATCCATGCTTTAGCAAGAGTTAGGATTCTAACCTACACCTTGCCGGGAATCTGACCCGAACCTATATTGAGTGATAGAGAAACTCATATCGCGGACCTTGCCTAAAATAGGGTAGCCAATCCGTACCTTTTAGTAAGAGTTAGGAACCTGACTAACCCCTTGCCGGGAATCTGACCCGAACTTGTGTCGAGTGACGAAGAAACTAGCGCCCCAAACTTTCCCCAAACAGGGAAGTTAATCCATTTCGTAAGAGCTAGGAACCGAACCTATGCCTTACCGAGAATTCACTAGGAATCGAACCTGGAATCTCTCACCAATTTCGTAAGAGCTAGGAGCCGAACCTATGCCTTACCGAGAATTCACTAGGAATCGAACGTAGAATCTCTCACCAATTTGGTAAGAGCTAGGAATCAAACCTACGTCTTACCGAGAATTCACTAGGAATCAGACCTAGAATCTCAAAACAAAGTCGGGAGCCAATCCCGCATCCTCAAACAACTTGTTTAGGACAAAATTAGAGTCCTTCATCCTTAATTACCTTTTACCATGAATGCACGAAGACCATCAAGTAAAATGTAATTAAGGAGGGGCAGTTGTCGTACCCTAATTTTGTCCGACATCTTTTTTTTAAATTATTTTTGCTTATTTAATTAGTAGTAATAATATTAAATAATTATAATAATTTTGGTCTTAGAATAATAAAAAGGGAATAATGAATAAAGTGAAAGAAGAAAAGAAAGAGAAAGAAAAAAAAAGAGTGAAAAAATGGAAGGAATATTAAATAATTATAATAATTTTGGTCTTAGAATAATAAAAAGGGAATAATGAATAAAGTGAAAGAAGAAAAGAAAGAGAAAGAAAAAAAAAAGAGAAAAAATGGAAGGAAAATGAATAAAAATGAAAGAGGGGTGCAAGATGATGAAACTGGGGGTGCTACTAGCAAACTGCACCCATTTCATGCACTCAGCCCAGCCCAATGCTCTGACTCTCACCATCTACTTCGCACACTCCTCCTTTTTCTCCTGCGCACCTCCCAGGCTTTCTCTCTCGCTACTCGCTGCACCCTCTCTCATCTCGCACACTCCCCCTAAACCTCAAACTCACAGCGCAAGATCACCAACCCAAAGACCCAAATCTCCCATAACCCTAAAATCCCCTTAACCCTAAATCCATCCCTCACTCTCTCATTTCCCTCATTCACTCCAAGGCACCCCCACCCTCCAACATCCTTTTCCTTCTTTCTCTTTCATTTCCCTAACCAATTTCTCTCCACCATTCTCACCCTTTCCTTTCTTCTTCCTATCGTTTTCCTTAATAAACATAGGTGACGGTTCCATTTAAATTTTTAGGGTGGTTGTCACACCTAATGATGGGTTTAGCTACTCATTACTAATGATAATAATATAAACAAATATATGAATTCAGAACAATCCATAACAAGAGAATAAATTCTAAACCGGGACACCCTTTCGGTATGACGACGGTCCTTAAGCACGTTTTTCGCGTCCTCACCAGCTTCGGTAGAGATTCGAGGTGGCACCAAGCTTCAAGGAGACATGAATTCTTTGGAATGGGCAAGGGTTTGCTATCAGATCTCAATTAGGGGCTCTTGACTCATAAAATCGTCAAAATGTCTTTGTAACATATTAAGAGCCCCTATTTATAGACTAGGCTGCGAATTAGGTTTTTTGGCTTCAAATCTGCACTGATTAGGGACGGTTTTCGGCCGTACAGAGTATATATACGGCCGTACCGAGCTTCGTAGATGACGTTGACTCGTACCCGTTCGTGCTGTTGCCCTGACATCACTTGTGTATGGCTGCACTGCCTTTGGCACGACCATACTAGACTATTTTATCGGCGTCAGGTGGTACAGACTAAGGGGGTACGCCCTTACTGGGATTCTGCTCTAGGTACGACCGTGCCTTTGGTAGGTCAGGCAGTACTACTTGTCCAGTAGTGCTAAAACTCTCTAAAACTAGCCAATTTTTTGTCCTTCTTCGCATCTTTTGCTCCAAGTGGTGTCTTCATGATATTTCTGCATAATAAGACATAAATGAGTACCTTTGTGCATTAGTCAGTACAAAATGATGTAATTAGATACTAAAAATGCCCTATAAATATAGACAAATTGGTGTGTTAACACATTCTCACACTTGAACTTTGTTTGTCATCAAGCAAACTACTTGGTTAATTATAGTAAGAAAAACTAATTCAACTGAATAGGGGCAAAAAAAGAAGTGAGACAACAATATGATATCACAAAACATGTCAGTCAATAGAGTGCCCAATTAGAGGTGTAAGTTCAAGTAAGCTAACAATCTGTGATTTTTAAGTCCCACTTTCACCAATCTCAAAGTGTTTATAGGCATAGTCATTAATACTCAGATTTTTCAAACGAAAAGGCGTTGTCATAGGCTTGTACGTTGACCAAAAACTCTACTATTAGAATCTATAAAACATGAAAAAGAGGAATAAGGGTCTTTCATTGGTTGTAATGGGGCCAAGGTAATAATGTTTGGTATGATAAAAGAAAGAAAATGTCATGCAAAGGGTCAGAAAGAAATCAACCAAAACAAGCAACTTAATTCTTTTTCACTTTCAAGAGCAGACAATAATCCTAATTTTTCAATCAAAATATTTTCTTTTTGCAACTTATGAAGGCATGAGCATTATGACAAAAAATTTTTCTTTTTCTTTTTCAATGCTCTTTTTTTTTCCTTTCTTTTTTTCCTTTTTTCCTTTCCTCCTTTCATGCAATTATGCAGCAATCAATCATTTTTAAGAATTAGGAGGGGAACAAATTCATAAGCCTTCTCTTTTTGTAAACAAATAAATTAAAGGGACTTTGCAACATTATTCAATAAATTTTTGCCACTAATTGCTCTCAAATAAAATTTTTCCAAGGTTGACTTCACAGATGATAAATAATAAAAACAAAAAGGGTACCAAAGAAATTAAATATAATACTTTTAGGCTCAAAAGTGGGAAACTAGTGGGATAATATATCCAAATGGTAGTGGCCTGAAGAATTCCTAAAAATTGCCCTTTCCAAATTCACATGCAAATAAATTCATATTCGCTTCGTAATGGTCTCGCCACAAGTTCTAGAATGCAAATTCCATGAAAAATATCACTCAACAAAGAAGAGAGACAAAAGCATGATGTTGCCTCTTATTTCAGGCTCAAAACTCACATTTAATAGCTTACACAGAAAGTCAAACTCACAAAACTTCAATGCTAATTTTCAGCAAATTCCACAATTAGCAACGAATTGATTCAATCAAAAGTTGTCATAAAAAAATTGTATAACCCCTAAATCAGCAAAAATTTAAAGTTATTCTATAATTGTAAGCAGTTATAAGCACAACCAAGTAATAAGTATAATGTAAAACTCCCTCCCCACACTTATTTCTAGCAGTATCCCCACTGCGACTATTTTAAAGCAAGCACAACAATATAAGATAAAATTTTAAAAGTAAGTGCTATAGAAGAATGTGGAAAGAGACTCCCCTCTGAAAAATATCACGAGCAAATTGGATGGGGATATTGGCAAAGTATTTTGTTTCCTTGTCGCAATACCGATGGAGCTGGTAAGCGGCGGAAGAACTGTGCAACACAAAACTAAGAAGTTTAGATCATAATAAAAGAAAAATATACTAATAAAATAAAATAAAATAAAAACAATGCAATAAAATAAAATGTGTATCCCGCGAGTGTTCCAAAATATATACATCTCTTTTTAATACAAAAGCAAAGCCTAAATATTAAAAGAGAAAATAAAGAAAGGTCCTGCATCACTCAGCAGGAGGGAAAGGCTGGATGCGCTGAAGGTGCTCCAAACTAAGTGCCAGCTGCTGGTCCACATGTGTCCTATGCTCCACAAAGCTGGAGTGCATCTGGTCAAGACGCATCCTGACATCCTCATAGGAGTGGCCCTGTGCTGCTGGCTAAGGCTGTGGCGGTGGTGGTGGTGGATGCTCCTCTGCTAGGGGGACAAAATCTGCAGCCTCGTCCTACTGCTGCTGCTGCTGCTGCTCCTCCGATTTGATGACCGCATAGTCCTTGTGCCCCAATCTTCGTAGAACACCGATGTTGAGAAGGGTTTGAAGTCCAATGGGCTCCATCTCAATCATTGTAGCTCCAGCTCTGGCATGAACTCCGAGGTGCTGGGCTAGAAGGGAGATGAAAGAACCCAAGACGATGTGCCCGGTGTTCTGGATCTGAAGATGAACGCCCAATTGGGTGCACGTCCGTAGGGAAAACATCCCGGCGTCGCAGCGGCGTCCTGTGGTCATAGCCAAAGCAAAAACAAGTCCGGCCTCGTCACCGTGCCGTCGCTCAAGGCTCTCCCATTAATAGAACGGGCAATCCATTTGTGCACTGTACGCACAACTGGGTCTCTGATCATTCGTTGGGTCTCTAAGCATGCAATACCAAGCAAAAACTACTCCTAATCACCTAAAGTTAGAATTAAACAAAACCAAAAACCTAAACTAACTAAAAACTTAAAATAACCAGTAAAACAATCAATCAATCCACAAATTGAGTTTAGAATCAGTACCTGGATGATCTTGTGAGTGGAAATGCGAATAGAATGAGAGAAGAGAGTGCTCGAATGGAGAGGTTTTGGGCGTACGATGTGGAGGTACGCCCTTACCTCTCATTGTTTACCTTTTATTCAGCCTCCGTACTTGGTTTATGAGCGGCCATACATGTCTATTCTCCGCGTTTTTTAAGATGGAGTCATGTGGTACGGGCGTACACGGTGCAAGGTGCGCCCGTACCTACTGGTTTTTTGGAAAAAAAAATTTGATTTTTGAATTTTATAATATTTTTTTAAAAAATTCCTAAAATGAATAAAAATAGAGTAAAATAATAATAATAATAAAACAAATAGACAGAAAATAAAAAATGTTAGTAATCGAGGTTGCCTCCTGGTAAGCGTTTGTTTAACGTCCTGAGCCTGAAGGGTCAGAGGACTTAGAAATTAGTCCTCAACGGGGAATGGTCCGTCCTTGACATTACCTTTGGTCTTCTCACCATTGGGGAACACAGCAAAGTAGTCACCTTTTTTCTGAGTGGTCCATCTAAGCAAGTCCTGAGCACTTTTTTGGTGGGTTCATTGTGTATCCACAGTCTGCACAGATGTATATTGGCTTTTCTAAGTTGGATGCAAAGGTCTTAATGAATTTCTTCACCAAGTTGTTCCATGTTTTTACTTCCTCAACTGATAGGAGATAAAGCCAAATCTTGACTTCCTCATCTAATAAGAATGGGAAAGTTATTAGTTTTGCTTCATCTGGAGATAAGCCTTTAAACTTTGCTTTCCTCATCTTCTTGCAAAACTGTCTCATGTGCTCAACAGGATCTTGTCCTGTGGTTCCCTTGAATTGCAAAATTGACACTTTCGAGATTAAAGATGAGTCTAATTTAAAACCTGTAAATTCCTCTTGAGCGTCTTTCTTGGATCCTCTGAAAAATTGGAATAGGTCCATTCTTTCTTCTGGTGTGGATTTGAAAACTCTTAAGAATTCTTCTTTTAATTCTTCCCAACTTGAAAAGTGGTGCTTGGGGTATATTGAGAACCATTCTTTTGCTATTCCTCCCAGAGAAAGATGAAATAATCTGAGCTTTATTCTTTCAACTTTGGCTCCTGCAAGATTGTTAGATTTTTTCCAAGCCATAAAAGTTTAATAAATGACAAGAAGGTTCATCAAAAGTCCTTTAAATTTAGGAATACATAGTGCATCCAAAATCAAAGAGGGGGTTATGCCTTTATCCTGCTCTAAAGAATCACTATGTTATTCTGCAACTTGCACTTCTTTACCTTTTTCAACTTTTATATCATGTAAGAAACAACAAGAAGCACTAGAGGGAGAAATTTTGTTAGAATTATATATATTAAATACTTCTTCCTTATCCTCAATTCTTAAAGTCATGGTTCCTTTCTTCACTTGGATGGTAGCATCTCCTGTTGCCAAGAATGACCTTCCTAAAATAATAGGAACGTCTTTGTCTTCCTCCATATCCAAAACTACAAAATCCATAGGGAAAATAAATTTTCCTACCTTAACTAGCATGTCTTCTATTATTCCTCTTGGGTAAACAAGATTTCTATCATCTAACTGCAGAGACATGTAAGTAGGTTGTGGTTCCTGTAAATTCAGTTTCTTCCAAACAGACAAAGGCATTAAATTTATACTTGATCATAAATCACATAGTGCCTTAAATGTATTATTACCAATTGAACAAGAAACAACAAAAGTTCCTGGATCTTTAAGCTTAGGTGATAATTTCTTCAAAAGAATTGCAGAGCAATCCTCATTCAACCTAGCAGTCTCATCTTCTATCCTATTTTTGTTAGAAATTATTTCTTTCCAAAATTTAACATATTTAGGGACTTCAGAGACAATTTTAGTTAAAGAGATATTAACAGGCAATTTTCTAAGTTTTTTTAGTAACCTCTTATCTTGCCTATCTTTACAAGAATTTTTGAAACCTTTGGAAGAGTTACTTACCTGCTGAGACTCGGGTTGAGTCTTTTCCTCTTTTGGTTCCTCTTTTTCCACGAAGATTGCATTGCATTTTGCATTGGGATTTGACTCCACTTGACTTGGGAGTGTGATCAACGGTCGTACGCGGGTCAAAATAATTAAAAGATTTGATATAGTATTCAAGGCAAGAGACCTTGGTCGTCTCACGAGGACCTCTAAAAACCAAAATTACCAAAATCAGGAAGTACGAAAATCAACAATAACAAAGGGTTTTTTTTTTTGTGAAGACAGTTTCTGTTTGAGGTTTTATCAAATTAGAGAGACAATTGATTCACCGGTTTCCGGGTGCGCGCCTTTGATTTATCACAGGTTCTAAAAACAACAATTCATTTAATTTCAAATTCGCAGTTGTCATAAACTAACTAAACAAGCATTAATCAGTTTATACGAATTCACACCATTTCGAGCAAGCGCCGAAACAGCGGGTTCAATTGGTCACGGGAGCGGACAAGCGCCGTTTAAAACGCAACCAATATCATAACAGAATTCTAATCAACCCTCTATCAATTTCTACTCGAATCAATTAATCTAAGCAATCAAGTAATTCGAAATATTAAAAATTACGAAACAGAATTGCATACAATCAAGCGTCATACACAACTGAATCGTGTTTTGCAACGAAGACAGAACGATTAACTAAGCAGAAAATGAACTGGATAGATTGCATACATTCAAAACCAAATTCAAAATTGATAGAGACGAAATTAAAGAAATTAAAACGAATTTGTATTAAAACATTAGATACCGAACCTCAAAATCCGTAAATGGCAGCCTTTCACCGATGAATCAACTTAGGAGCTTAGGCTTCCATCGAGGCTAGGGCACACAAGTTTTGTAAAAAAAACGTAAGATCCTGAAAAACGGCTGGTCCTGGTGTATTTAATCTCAGCTCAACAAAAAACCTAAATCCCTAAACGGGTTCTATGATAAAAGCCCGATGACAAACTAAGTTAGGGCCAAAACCCGTTTTACACTGTACTGCTTCTGTAATTCGCAGTTTTGACATACAAGACATCAGAATTGGGTTTGGAGCTTAACAGAAGAATTGTAGCTCTGTTCCTTAGCTTTCCAACGCATGCTCGCACGCCTCAATCGGATAACCGCAGCCAATGTTATTGCCTGCAGAGTAGACAGGGGTCAATATGCAGTAAAAACAAAGGTTAATCAATAAATTACTATACTGTTCAAGTAAGACCCAAAGTTTAGAAATGTGCTAAGACTTAGATATTACGTACAGAACACAATCAAAAACACTAAGTGCAAAGCTATAAAGAGTGCATTAAAATGCACTGATCAAATTCTCCCACACTTAAGCTTTTGCACTCCGAGCAAAACTCATGGTCAAAACAAAGCAAAGATGCATTTCCAATGAATCCCAAGGATGCAAAGTGGCTAGCAAAATGCTCATTCAAGGTTTCAAGGACTCATGGCAATCATGAACACCATCTAGATACCTTCAAAGCAACCAAGAGGATAGAATAACCAAAGAGTGCATAAAAAATGATAGAATCCTCACAAGAAATAAATTCCTCTCAAACTCTCAAGTGTCTAGGTTAGTGTTTACACTCAAAGCACATCATGAAAGCTAGCACTACCATAGGCTTGACAAGACTCTAACATCCACACTTGAAACACATGCACACAAAGATCAAAATGTCTTTATTAAGGTTATAATAGGGCCAAGGTCAAGGTGGGATAATTGAAAGGGAAACTAAGCTATAAAATCAAAGAGGATAGAGGAGCAATGGAAAACACTTTCCAAATTATCATAGGGGACAATTCAATCAAATTTCAATCCATTTTCCACTTTCACACATTTCTTCTTTTTCTCGTTTTTTTTTACCGAATGTTGTGCTCCACTATATTTTTTTTATATTTTTTTTTTAAACTTGCCAAAATCCCAATGAAGCACAACATTACATTAGATATTCTATCACTACCACATTTTTGAGCCCCCCCACACTTATGCAAAATTTATTCTCATTTTTTTTTTCAAAGCTCCTTAATCCCCTAAGATCGGGTCATATCATGGTTTTTCACTTTTAGGCTTGTAATGGGCTATAAAACAAAGAATGAGATAAATAGGCTCAAAGGGGCTAAACAAAGGGATAATTGCAAGGTAGGCTTATTTGGCTAGTGGCTAAAAAGAACAAAAATTGCCTAGATCATTTCAATGCATGCATGTGAAAAAGAGTTTCAACAAGAGTCAAGTCAAGTTCTAGAGTAACCAACAATCATGAGTGAAATCACACAAGAAAGAAAGAGAATGGGAAAATGTATTCCATCCATTATATGGCCTAAATCTCACTAAGGAAAATGATCTATCACAAAAGATGCACAATTTAATATTCCAATCCAACTTATCACACTAAGAATGCAAGGAAGTCATCCATATCATGCCACAAGACCTATAGTCCTAGAATAGTGAAATCACTCCCCACTCATATAAACCAAGAAATCCAATGAAAATGCATGCAATTTTTTTTATAATAACAAAAAACTCAAAACAAAAAACAAAAACAAAACTACGCTAAAAGATCCCCCCCACACTTAAATCACACATTGTCCTCAATGAAAACAACAAGCATAAAATAAGAGTAAGGGGGAGGGACTCCCTGGTCAGACTGCAGTGTAGGTGGGATGTTCCAATGAGAGTTCTTCTATGGGTGCATCTTCAAATGCGAAACTCTCATGGAATACTTTGAGGCGTTGTCCATTGACTTTGAAAATTTTGTTTGTCGCCTCACTTTTAACTTCAACTGCACCATGAGGAAAAATATTAGTAATAACAAACGGGCCAATCCACTTGGATCTAAGTTTCCCGGCCATAATTTTCAGCCGGGAATTAAACAACAAGACTTTTTGCCCAATGGAGAACTCCTTCCTAGAAATCATCTTGTCATGGAAGTGCTTAGTTTTCTCCTTATAAATTCTGGAATTCTCATAGGCTTCTAGCCTAAGCTCCTCAAGTTGTTGCAATTGAAGCTTTCAATCTTTACCTGCTTTTTTCAGTTCAAAATTACAACCTTTGACCGCCCAATAAGCACGACGCTCTATCTCCACCGGGAGGTGGCATGCCTTACCAAACACAAGTCTAAAGGGAGACATCCCTATTGGTGTTTTGTTGGCTGTTCTTTGAGCCCAAAGAGCCTCTTCTAGCCTGCGACTCCAGTCCTTCCTACTTGGTTGCACCATCTTTTCTAGAATTTGTTTAATTTCTCTGTTTGAAATCTCAGCTTGCCCATTAGTTTGGGGGTGGTAAGGTGTAGAAACCCTATGCACCACCCCATACTTCCGAAGCAAAGCTTCCATGGTGCGGTTACAGAAATGAGTGCCTTGGTTGCTTATGATGGCTCTTGGAATACCAAACTTGCAAAAAATTTGGGACCTGGCAAAATCCACAACAACTTTAGAATCATTAGTGCGGGTGGCTTTTGCTTCCACCCATTTGGAAACATAATCAACAGCAAGCAGGATATAAGTAAAGCCAAAAGAAACAGGAAAGGGGCCCATGAAATCAAACCCCCAAACATCAAATACCTCACAAAAAAGCATGGGCTGCTGAGGCATCTCACTCCTAGGAGTGATTGCCGTCCCAGCCCTTTGACACTGTTCACAAGTGCGAAAAGTCTCAAATGCATCTTTAAAAATGGTGGGCCAATAGAAGCCCGAGTCTAAGACTTTTCTCGCTGTCCGCTGAGGACCAAAATGTCCACCTACCTGAGAAGCATGATAGAATTGAAGAATGGATGGAATCTCATGGTAAGGTACACATCGCCTAATCACCTGGTCACTACCAAACTTCCACAAATAGGGGTCATCCCACACATAATATTTTGCATCACTTTTGAGTTTATGTACCTGAGCTTTAGATGCATGTGGGGGTAAAGCTCCACCCACAAGATAATTAACTATATCAGCATACCAAGGAGTTACCTCACGCAGCTGCATGAGCTGCTCATCAGGAAAGTCATCATGGATTGGGAGGGAATCCTCAGCCCTCTCTATCCTGCTTAAGTGGTCAGCCACTAAGTTCTCTGCTCCGCTCTTATCTTTAATCTCAAAATCAAATTCTTGGATGAGCAACATCCACCTTATCAATCTTGGCTTTGCCTCTGGTTTCTTTAAAAGAAACTTCAAAGCTGCATGGTCAGTAAAAACAACCACCTTGGAATTAAGCAAATATGATCGAAACTTATCAAGAGCAAATACAATAGCCAAAAGCTCCTTTTCTGTGGTAGTGTAGTTAATTTGTGCAGCATCTAAAGTCCTAGAAGCATATAAATAACATGGGCAGCCTTGTCAACTCTTTGTGCTAGAACCGCCCCCAATGCATAATTAGATGCATCACACATAATTTCAAAGGGGAGGGTCCAATCAGGTGGCTGAATGATGGGAGTAGAAGTCAAAGACTTCTTGATACAATCAAAGGCCTGCTTGCATTTATCATCAAAGGTAAAGCTAACATCCTTTTGCAGTAGGTTTGTCAATGGAAGAGCTATCTTGCTGAAATCCTTGATAAAGCGCCTGTAAAAACCTGCATGACCAAGAAATGAACGAATCTCGCGAATGCAAGATGGGTACGACAAACTAGAAATCACTTCAATCTTGGCAGGATCTACTTCCATCCATTTTTCAGAGATCACATGCCCTAAAACAATACCTTGTCCTACCATAAAATGACATTTTTCATAATTCAGAACAAGGTTAGTTTCAATGCATCTCTGCAAAACTCTATCCAAACTACCCAAACATGAATCAAATGAAGAACCATAAACAGTAAAATCATCCATAAACACTTCTATGCAATTTTCTATCAAATCAGCAAAAATACTAATCATGCAACGCTGGAAAGTCCCAGGTGCATTGCATAGGCCAAAAGGCATCCTCCTATAGGCAAAAGTGCCAAAGGGGCAAGTGAATGTGGTCTTTTCTTGGTCCTCCGGTGCAATATGGATCTGAAAGTAACCTAAAAAACCATCAAGAAAACAATAATGTGACTTACCAGCGAACCATTCAAGCATCTGATCAATGAACGACAAAGGAAAGTGATCCTTTCTGGTTGTCTGGTTAAGTCTCCTGTAATCAATACACACTCTCCAGCTATTTTGAACTCTTGTGGGGATGAGTTCATTATTTTCATTCCTCACCACTGTGAGACCAGTCTTTTTAGGAACCACTTGGACTGGGCTTACCCATTGACTATCAGAAAATGGGTATATAATGCCAGCCTGTAGGAATTTGGTCACCTCCTTTTTCACAACATCCAAGATTAACGGGTTAAGCCGCCTCTAGGGCAGCCTAACAGATTTCGCCCCATCCTCAAGTAAAATCCTGTGCATACACATGGATGGGCTAATACCAGAAATATCAGTTAAGGTCCATCCAATGGCCTTTTTGTATTTTTTTAGCATCTGCAACAGCTTCTCTTCCTATTCAGAATCAAGGTTAGCTGCAATAATAACAGGCAAATCACCACTCCCCTCTAAATATGCATATTTTAACTCTTTGGGGAGTGGCTTAAGCTCTAGAACAGGTGGTTTTTCAATAGAGGCGTAATCTTAGTAGCAAGAGCTACATCCGCAACAAAACCTATGTCATTGGGGACATTAGGCAAAGTGTCAACTCGCAAACAAATTTCAACTTCAACACAAGTATGGGTGTCGATTACAGCAAATCACAAGTAACATCACAAGAAATCACCAATGAAGGAAAATCTGCAGAATAACATCGAATAAACATCATCAACCAAATCACGAGCAATTCAATATGAAAAGGGAATGCTCTTCCATGGGGTGTTTCATAGCATCAAAGATATTAAACTTTACAACGCTTATCACCAAATTCCATGGAAAGAGTCCCTGCCAACATCAATTTTGCCTTGCGCTTTTCAAGAATGGCACGCTAAAATGATGGGTGACTCTTTGGACTTAGTCTCTGCTTCCATATCCAGAATATAAAAATCTGCAGGGAAAATAAGATCATCAACTTTAACAAGAACATCCTCAACCAGTCCAGCAGGTCGAGCATTGCTTCTATTTGCAAGCTGAATGGTAACACCTGTTTCCTGCAAAGGTCCAAGAGCAAGAGAGTTAAAAACAGATGTAGGCATTACATTGATTGAAGCTCCTAGATCTAACATGGCATCATCAAACTGATTGTTGCCTATGGTGCATGGAATGGCAAAAGTCCCTGGATCCTTGCACTTTTGGGGCATGGATTGGAAGAGGGCTGAAACATTATGCCCCATGTTTATCTTTTCATTCCCTTTCAGCCTCCTTTTATGTGTACACAACTCTTTCAGAAACTTGGCATATCTTGAAATTTGCTTAATTACCTCAAGAAGGGGAATGTTCACTTCCACCTTTCTAAAAGTATCCAAGATCTCCTTATCCCTCTCTCCCTTATCTTGTTTTTTTGTACTCACTGCTCTATGAGGGAAGGGGAGGGGTATTTCTTGTTCATCAGAAATATGCTCAGGTGCCTTATTATTTTTTGAAACAATGGTCTCAAGCACCTTTGGGGTGTCAATAGCTTTCCCAGATCTCAATGTGATAGCACTAACATTGGGGTTTGGTGCATTCGGATTAACCACTGCTTGAGCTGGCAGTTGGTCTGCCCCCCGGGCTTGCATCTGATTAATTGTGGTAGCCATCTGTCCCATTTGTGTATGCAAATTCTGAATTGAGGCATCTGTTCTCTGTTGGAACTGGAGATTTTGGGCAGCCATCTGCTTAACTAGATCCTCTAATGAAGGTTCAGGCCTGACAGCAGCTTGTGGTGCAGCTTGTGGTGGATTATTTTGCTGCCTGGGCTGTTGTTGTGCAGCTGGATTTCCCCATCTAAGGTTAGGATGGTTCCTCCAGCTTGGGTGGTACCTGTTAGAAGACAAATCAACATTGGCTTGAGGGTTGAAGATGTTAGCTGCATATGCTTGAGGGGTATCAGCATTAGGGTCCTCTTGCAGCGTAGGACATGCATCTGTTGGGTGCTCTGCAGAGGTGCAAATACCACAGACCTTTGCTGCCAGACCTGTTGCCAATTTTTTTACCAAAGCTGTGAGTTCTTCCAACCTGTTTTCTAAGCTCTTCTCACTAGTAGCCTGTATCTCATTCACTCCCCTGTTAGAACTGCAGAATTGCTTCTAGTTGTGAATTGTTGAGAGTTTATGGACATATTTTCTATTAAAGCTCTTACATCTGTTGGGGTTTTGTCTACAAATGCCCCTCCACTAGCAGCATCCATAATATTTCTGTCCATGGGCAATAAACCCTCGTAGAAATACTGGATGAGTAGCTGCTCAGAGATTTGATAATGAGGGAAGCTTGCACACAAGTTCTTAAATCTCTCCCAGTATTCATGTAAAGACTCAGTGGAGTTCTGCCTGACACCACATATCTCGTTTCTAATTGAAGCAGCTCTGGATGCAGGAAAGAACTTCTCTAGGAACAACTTTTTCAAGTCATTCCAATTTTCAACAGAACCTGGTTGGAGGTAATACAACCAATCCTTGGCTGCATCTTGGAGTGAGAAGGGAAAGGCCCTCAGTTTAATGTGCTCCACTGGAATTCCTTGGGGCTTCATGGTTGAGCACACAATGTGGAACTCCTTGAGAAGTTTGTGTGGATCATTACCTGCAAGACCACAAAACTTTGGCAACAAGTGTATTAAATCAGATTTCAATTCAAAAGGAACAGCAACATCGGGATAATTAATGCACAGAGCATTGTAAGTAACATCAGGTGCAGCAAGTTCCCTTAGTGTTCTACCAGCCATATCAACAGACTCAAGATCAGAATCAGAATCAAAGAGATTGTGACTAAAGATGCTGTCACTATCACTACCACTATCTCCTATATGATCCCTAAGTCTACGATGCAATGTTCTCTCAATTTCAGGGTCAAAAGGGTGAAAGTTAACAGTATTGGACCTAGTCATGCACTGTATGCAGCAAGGAATAGGAAAATGCAACAATTCTAAAAATACCAACTATGTCCTAATGCTAAAATGAATGCAGAAAATAGAAAACGACTCAAATCTGACCTAAAAATTATAAAAACACTACGAAAAATCTAATTAAATCAAAAGAAAGATATGCAAATTTTTTTGGATTTTTTCGGAGATATGAAAAATTAAAAAAAATAATTAAAAATAGAAAACGAGGGAATTTGGGATTTTGAGCCCGTTGTTTCGTAAGTAGTCCCTATAAAGGGAGTCATGATCCTTGATTTTTTTCGAATTTTTCAGCTGTGGTTTCGGAACAATCTGACGAGATTGCCCGAAAACCGATTTTTTTCGCCTACAAAGCAAGAAACGTCAGTATTGTTAGTGGGTCCTGAGGTTGGTAATCCCTAATTAGAGGTCCCCGACAACGGCGCCAATTTGATCAACGGTCGTAAGCGGGTCAAAATAATTAAAAGATTTGATATAGTATTCAAGGCAAGAGACCTTGGTCGTCTCACGAGGACCTCTAAAACCAAAATTACCAAAATCAGGAAGTACGAAAATCAACAATAACAAAGGGTTTTTTTTTTTGTGAAGACAGTTTCTGTTTGAGGTTTTATCAAATTAGAGAGACAATTGATTCACCGATTTCCGGGTGCGCGCCTTTGATTTATCACAGGTTCTAAAAACAACAATTCATTTAATTTCAAATTCGCAGTTGTCATAAACTAACTAAACAAAAGTTAATCAGTTTATACGAATTCACACCATTTCGAGCAAGCGCCGAAACAGCGGGTTCAATTGGTCACAGGAGTGGACAAGCGCCGTTTAAAACGCAACCAATATCATAACAGAATTCTAATCAACCCTCTATCAATTTCTACTCGAATCAATTAATCTAAGCAATCAAGTAATTCGAAATATTAAACATTACGAAACAGAATTGTATACAATCAAGCGTCATACACAACTGAATCGCGTTTTGCAACGAAGACAGAACGATTAACTAAGCAGAAAATGAACTTGATAGATTGCATACATTCAAATCCAAATTCAAAACTGATAGAGACAAAATTAAAGAAATTAAAACGAATTTGTATTATAACATTAGTTACCGAACGTCAAAATCCGTAAACGGCAGCCTTTCACCGATGAATCAACTTAGGAGCTTAGGCTTCCATCGAGGCTAGGGCACACAAGTTTTGTAAAAAAAAACATAAGATCCTGAAAAGCGGCTGGTCCTGGTATATTTAATCTCAGCTCAACAAAAAACCTAAATCCCTAAACGGGTTCTATGATAAAAGCCCGATGACAAACTAAGTTAGGCCCAAAACCCGTTTTACACTGTACTGCTTCCGTAATTCGCAGTTTTGACATACAAGACATCAGAATTGGGTTTCGAGCTTAACAGAACAATTGTAGCTCTGTTCCTTAGCTTTCCAATGCATGCTCGCACACCTCAATCGGATAACCGCAGCCAAAGTTATGGCCTGCAGAGTAGACAGGGGTCAATATGCAGTAAAAACAAAGGTTAATCAATAAATTACTATACTGCTCAAGTAAGACCCAAAGTTTAGAATTGTGCTAAGACTTAGATATTAGGTACAAAACACAATAAAAAACACTAAGTGCAAAGCCATAAAGAGTGCATTAAAATGCACTGATCAGAGTGCTCCTTTTTCTCTTTGAGTCACTGCTTTCAACACAAGTGCCATTTGTTTACTCAATGTTTTCTGGCCTGCCGCTTGCTCAGTGACTATTTTCTCCAAGTTGCTACACCTCTCATTCATCTGTCCCATAACATGGCTAATATCATTCTCTCCGGGACTTTTATCATTCTGGCCACGATTTTGCATATGTGGGGGCTTATAAGTATTCTGATTTTGGCCCTGGGATCTCTGTTGATCTTTCCATGAAAAGTTTGGGTGATTCCTCCAAACAGAGTTGTAGGTGCTTGAGTATGGGTCGTTTGGCTTATGCCCAATAAAATTCACCTCCTCAGTGCAGTCCTTTGAATCATGAGTTGTAATTCCACAGAAATTGCAAGATGCCTTAATTGTCTTATTTTCTATAGCCTTTAATCTTTCTTCAGTCTTCTCCATAAAACCGACTAAAACTCCTATACACGGATGTCCATGTCTTTGCATATATTTTAACATAGCATCTTGCACCCCCAATTTTAGGTTAAAATCTTTCTGGCCTATAGCATTGACTTCTTCTATTTGTCCTTCAATTGCCATACAACCCCAATCACTTTTAGGATTAGACTGAGTTTGTGCTGCCATCAAAGTCTCTAACTTCTTAGTCATTTCCTCTAATTTTGCTTCTAAAGCTGTGTTGACTTCAACTTTGTAGATACCTGCTTACTGGTTCTTCTTTCCGAGCAGCCTATCATTAGCTGACCACTGAGCATTGTTCTGAGCCATTTCAGTTATAATATCAAAAGCCTCAGTGGGTGTTTTCTTTCCGAAAGATCCTCCACAAGCAGCATCAATAGCTCCTCTAGTTTGCATGTTGAACCTATTATATAAAATCTGAAGCTGCTGCCACTTAGTGAAACCATGATGAGGACAACTTCTCAATAAATCTTGAAATCTTTCCCATGCCTCATGCATTGATTCTCCTTCATTCTGGGTGAATCCAGACATATCAGCTCTCAGCCTTGCAGATTTTGCAGGAGGAAAGTACTTGTTTAAAAACTTAGTTTTTAGGTCCTCCCAAGTAGTAATAGAGTTAAGTGGGAATGAATCCAACCATAGTTGTGCTTTCCCTTGCAGTGAGAAAGAGAACAGTCTTAACTTGATTGCCTCCGGTGATACTCCTTCACATTTAACAGTATTAACAACCTTCTGAAATCTCTTAAGATGGGCATTTGGGTCTTCAGAAGATAAGTCAGAGAATTGCACTGCAGATACCATAGAGATCAGTGCTGGCTTCAGTTCAAAATTGTTGGCCTTAATTGCCAGATAATTAACACTATTTGCCACATCTGTAGTTGGTGTGAAGTACTCGTTCAATGTTAGTTCTTCAGCCATTACAAACTGTTGTCTTCTCAACAATCTGAGTGTTCTTTCAATTTCAGGATCAAAAATCAATTCAGGATGTTGAGACCTTATCTGCATACACCAAAGAAAACCAAATTAGGATGTCTTTGAATTAAAAAAAATAACAGAAAATTAAATAATTAAATAATATTATGCCTAATGTGAATAAAATCTAGAATTCGATTAATATTGCAATCATTCCCCGGCAACGACGCCAAAAACTTGTTGCGGTTCAGGCAAGTGCACCTGATCGTAACTCGTAATAAAAGTGAAGTATAATTAGGACTCCGAATGTCGAACCCACAGAGAATGAGCGAGTACCAGCCATTTACTGTGATTCTATTCTATTAGGAAAGCAAAGATTATGATTAAAAAAGTACTGGAAGTAATTGGAATTAAAGCAGTAAACAGATTAAATGCTAGAACGGTTTAACTATGTTATGGGGGGCATAGGAATAACCGGGTTCACCAATACTCTACCCTTGAGTTTATAATCAATTGATATGAGTTATCTATCATGTAAGAGCACTAACCACCCATTCTAAATTACTAGAGGTTGTCCTTGCGTACAATAGCCTTCCTCCCAACTAGTTACTCCATTTGGTCCAGGAAATAAATAAGGAAAGAGCATTAAGTTCAGATGGGTTTGCTAACTTAATAACTGGTTAGAAACATACCCTAACCTATCCGGCGTATAGCGCGAGTTCTTTTATCCTATGGTTTCGTTAACTAATCATGATCCTGTTACCACAATTAAGCCAACTAAATAAAGGGTGATCTTGCCTTATTGGAATAAGCACAATAGGAATAAAATACTCAAACAATCAATAGAAACTCATATAATTAAAGAACAAAACATCAAGTGTATTGTAAAGGATCTCCTATCACCCCTAATGATGAGTTTAGCTACTCATTATTAATGATAATAACATAAACAAATATATGAATTCAGAACAATCCATAACAAGAGAATAAATTCTAAACCGGGACACCCTTTCGGTATGACGACGATCCTTAAGCACATTCTTTGCGTCCTCACAAGCTCCGGTAGCGATTCGAGATGGCACCAAGCTTCAAGGAGACAGGAATTCTTTGGAATGGGCAAGGGTTTGCTATCAGATCTCAATTGGGGGCTCTTGACTCAGAAAATCGTGAAAATGTCTTTGTAACATGTTAAGAGCCCCTATTTATAAACCAGGCTGCGAATTAGGTTTTTTGGTTTCAAATCAGACCGATCGTGATTCGGCACGATCATGCAGAGCATATACACTACCGTATATGGTCGCATCGAGCCAGAGATGACGTTGACCCGTACCCGTTCGTATTGTTGCCCTGACATCACTTGTGTATGTACTGGACTATTTTATCGACGTCAGGTGGTACAGACTGAGGGGGTACGCCCTTACTGGTATTCTGCTCTAGGTACGGCTGTACCTTTGGTAGGTCAGGCCGTACCGCTTGTTCAGTAGTGCTAAAACTCTCCAAAACTAGCCAGTTTTTGGTCCTTTTTCGCATCTTTTGCTCCAAGTAGTGTTTTCATGAAATTTCTGCATAATAAGACATAAATGAGTACCTTTGTGCATTAATCAGTGCAAAATGGTGTAACTAGATATTAAAAATGCGCTATAAATATAGACAAATTGGTGTGTTAACATTACACCTGTATCCAAGTCAAAGCATCTCAAGTAAGAAGATAGCAAAATGTACCAATTCTTAAAATCTACTAATTCAGCATGTCAAAATGCAATGCAATGTCCATCCATCCGCTAAGCAAGAAATAAATAAGTTGCAGCGTGACATTTTTAAACAAAATGTGTACTTCTCTAACAATCTGCAATGCTACAAATTCAATCATTTTAAACTGATTGAGACTTGAAACTTGGAACTACATGTGCAAATAGAAAGGTGATATAAACACACCTGGGTAAACTCATGGATAATGGATAATTGATAATTTCGTTCTATGTAGCCATACTCAATTTTAAAATAGACGGGCACACTAAATCAAGCAAAATGATACAGCCTACTTGGAGCTTTGTAATTAAATTGCATTCCAGATTTAAATCAATTGATCACAGTGTGTTCCAAAACATGGAAATGAGAATTACCTTTTTTTGGCTTTCTCTTCCTTATTCCTTTCCACTCCGATACCCTGTAGCGCTGTCACTGTGCAGACGTCGTTCCGCTGTGGCTGACCTTTGCGCATGGTTGCAAGCCCACCGCTGGTAGCCTCTTTCCTCCTCCTTTTGACCCAACGTGCACCCCATGGTTGCATATCTATTTGGGATCATTTGTTTCCTCCTACTTAGTTTCTTCCATTTTCTCAGCAAACAAACAAACACACTTCTCCCATCAAAATCACAATTAAAAATTAAACTTAAAAAAAAAAAGTTTATCTTACAGGATCTGAAGAAATAGAAGTCTTCCCAGAAGCAATGCTCTTCAATCGTCGCATCATATATGGTTGCTGATTCCACTCACAACCTAAACCCTAAATCCCTCAATCCACACCAAAAAATTACATGCCCAAAAAATAACCACATAAATGGAAGGAGCAGAAATTTAGAAGGAGACTTGTGCATACCCTTTGCTATTCTCAGGTTCTTCTTACCAACACCACATCTCTACCAAAATCAACAGAAACAGAAAACAGGGTTAACATAAAGGAGAATCAGGCTTGATAAAAAAGGGAAGAAAATAATAACAGTGATGGTCGCACCGGCACTTTCACAGTACCTGATAAAATAAGAAAGGAGAAGAACGGAGAGGCTTCTCACAGGACCACCATGAACCACCGCGACCAGCCATGGTCGCGCATCATCTTTCCTCCCTCGCATTCTTTCTAGTCTGCGCAATACCCCAGGCTTACCCCATCTCTCCCTCTCGTGCCCTTTCCCCTTTTCTTCTCTCGCGGCTTCGCCGCGGTCATCTTGCCGTCGCGGCCTCGTGCGGCTAGAGATGGCGCCTAGCCCATCCCCTTGAACGTGGCAAAAACACAAGAAAGGAAGGGTTTGAATTGGGTTTTAGAAAAACTTTTCTTAAAACTTGTGTGTTTATGAAAACCTTTTCAAAACAACTCGTTAATAAAATAAGGCAGTACGTAAGTAAAGAGAAGAGAGAAGAGAGTGACACTGTGATTTATACTAGTTCACTATCACCTGATAGCTACGTCAAGTCCCTTCACACACTTGAGGGATTTCTCCACTATAATCAACCTGATTACACTTGAGAGTATAATACTGCCAAACTGGCTATACTCACAACTTCTTAGAACGACTTAGTACAGTCAAGCCTCTAAGGAATGCATCCACTACTGGGCTAAATACAATGTTCAAAAATGTTTTGAAACAATATTAATTAACTCTCATAGAGAGACATACAATGAAAATCTTAAGCATAATGAATAACTTTCAAACTGAAAGAATAAAAATGATTAAGTGATTTGTTCAATGTGATCTCAGATACTTGGAATGATTCTTGGTTGCTTACTTTGTTTCCACAGCGTTAACCTACTTCAGTGGGTGAAGTAAGGTATATATATAGCTAGGGTTGTGAATAGTACCGTTGTAACCTAACAGCTCTTTTCACCCTGGGTCAAAGACTTCAGATCCCCTTTTTGTGGCTTTAGCAAGTCACGTCGTTTTCCACTCTGGTCAAAGCATACTGACACAGCAGACAAAATCAGAGTGTCTGTCTTTTGTGAGCTTTTTGAATATTAGACCCTTCGAGAGCAAATTTCCTGATGATTATATTCGTTGACATTACCTTTGGCCTTTGATACCTCGTACATTAAAATGCTTCATCAATGAGGTCTCTTAAATACGTGAAGTAGCCTTAAATAAGCTTCAGTCTGTTTCCTATCAGAGCTATTCTGTTCATCAGAGTGAGCTTGAAACAGAGGCAACTTCTTTAGCGTAGAATTCATTTGCCTTTCATATCACAGAGATTCTTGTAGAATTACATGAAGGCTTCCACAGAGTGGTCTAACCATAGTCTGTTGTATGCGTTGACTGAAGACCAGAGCGTTGTCCAAATAGAATGTGGTCTCAATAGAGTGTTGTCTACCAGAGCGTTGACTGACCAAACAGAGTTGACCAAGTCAAGAGCTAGTCTTGCCAGAGCTTGGTTTACCAACAGAGTTGACTGGTCAGACAGAGTTGACTAAGTCATGTATGGTCTCACCAGAGCGTTGACCACCAACAGAGTTGACCAACTTCAGAGCAAGGCTTTCACATCATGTCAGCATCAAAACGGAGGATCAATGCCAGACTTAGATGTGTGAAATTCAAGGCTTCACTAAGTCTTCTGAGATATCTTCTTCTGATAAATAGTGATTTCTCCACACTAATAAACACATCAGAGAATAAATTATTCTCTTAATCATTTGTTATCATCAAAATAATTAAGGGTCATTGTTTCTGAATCCACTTGATTCCAACACCCCTTTCTTCTCCCCATACGCGCTTGCCCCTCTTCCCTTCTCTGCCTCATGCGGCTGCTACTTAGCAGCATTTTGACTTAGGGTTTTTAAATGAGCGAAGAGGGAGTGAGGAAAGAACAGATTAAAAAATTAAGGAAAAGATAATAGATAGCGCTTTCATCAGGAAGCACTGGATATTCCTAAACTATCACTAGCGCTTCCTCTAGGAAGCGCTGGCTATTCCATCCTTGCATTTTTACTAGCGCTTTCATCAGGAAGCGCTAGCTATTCCTAAACTATCACTAGCGCTTCCTTGAGAAAGCGCTAGTGAAAGTCTGCAGACTAATTTTAAATAGTGCTTCAGTAGAAAGCGCTAGTGAAGATGGCGCCATTTATTAAATAATATGGCATAGTGCTTTCTGCCTCCAATATCCGTCTACAACCCTTTGATAAAAGAGTAATTCGTTAAAAGTAAGTTATACATGTCAGAGTAATCATATATATCACAAAAGGTCTTGGACAAATGAAGCTTACAAATAAACTTTGGTCTTGACGTCTATGGGGCCATTGATTCTTTGTAGGATTTGGTTTTACCTTTTCTCTTCTCCTGTTATAAATAACACACCTCAAAGTTCAGTAAAAAAGTTACTTTTGCATGGCCAAGTAAAAAAACAGTAATTCCAAAGACGTAAAAGGACTAATAAGTGCAAAACTGTGACAATATATGGATACAATTCACTTCAAAACAAATAGGGAATCACATATATTATGGATATATACCTAAACAATGCCAATAACATATGCCTTCATGGTCAAATAAGTGCAAAACATCAAAACTTCAAAATAAACAATGGTAGAAACTACAAACTAACAACTGAAAAACTGCAAAACTAACCCAAACTAATCAAAAATGCAAAAATGACAACTTCATGAGTACTAGTTTTCTAGAAAAAAAATAAAAATGAAATGAGAAGTAGCAGCCTAACCTCAAAGCAGCAGCAGATAGCAAGAGTGACGGCGAGAAAGAGCGACCTAGAGAAGGAACGAGTGAGAGAGAGTGTGAGACAGAGCAGGAACGAGAGAGAATGAAAGAAAGAACGAGAAATAGAGAGACGTTTACTAGAATGACGGCAAGAGAGGGCGAGAACAACGACAAGAGAGTGCGAGGACGAGAGTGAGAGGGTCGCAACGGGCAAATATTGAAGAAGAGCGCGAGTGTTTTCACAAAGCAGGAAAGGTAGGTTAAAGCGAGGGAACACTTTCTAAATCGATTGTTATAAATAACCGATTTGAAAACCTCAGATGATTACCTTTTAAATTGGTAAATTTTAACAACTGATTTAAAAAGTTAGGTTTCTAAATCGTTTCATCTGGCAACCGATATTAAAAGTCTTAGAGAATTTTTAGTTTTCAACTTAATTACAAAACTGCCACCGCTTCCACATTTAAAATCGGTTGCGAAGGAAACCGATTTAGAATCCTCTATATTTTTTTATATTTTTTTTCTTGTTTCCGCACTATTGTCATATGAGATGGAGGAAGTACCTAATCAAGATATTCTCAAATCCACACAATATAAGTAAACTTATTGCTAGATATTTTAGAGACCGACAACGCAATTAAGTAAATGTGGCCCTAAGCTCATCGCAATTAGTTGAAACCAACTTTTTTATTTTACCTTTCCAGGCAAAGATAAGAATTCATTGGTGGATGTGATCGTTCATTGAGTGACACGGACATTTTGTGGGGACAATTTTGTTGTTCAATTATTTGTACAAATAGTATTATTTTTCACATATATATTTATTTTGGTGGCACATATATAGTGCTGAGTGATATCTGTACATATGAAGTGCCTACCTCGATTATCATTAGCGGTCGTATACTCCTTGAGTTATTAATTTCATTAATTATATCAATCGATTAATATAGAAATTACCGCAATTTATGCATGTAAATTAGTCGCTTTGTGGTATTGTACTACTATTGTATACATATATATGGTTGTTTAGATATTTATTGTAATCACATAGTTAAAAGTGGCATGCCTGGCTATATAGCATGGTTAATTATAATATGCCCTATTAGTTTTCTATATGTTTTATCTTCTTACTCTTGTTTCCAACCACAAAATTAAAGAAAAGGGAACAAGAACATAGACTAAAAACTACGAATTTTGGAAAAAGGGTAATTGAGAAAAGGAAAAGTAGCTAGCAGCGACCAAAGAAGAGTTGTCGAGAGGTGCGAATAGCCAAGGGCCAGATTTTGAGCAAGCTCAACACCTTGTCTTGCTACTTGCTTCTCTAGTCTTCCATCTGATACCCCACTTTCCATAATTTTCAAAGAAAAAAAAATTGTTTTTATTTCTCTCTTTTCTGGCTTCCATTCACTTGGTATATATAGAATTTCATCAATACGAATGGGATTGTCTCAAATTTTTTTAATGGCAAACATAATTATATTAATAGGAGTACTAAGAGTACTCAAATCCAATAAAGTTTACCAAACAACAGAAAGGGCGGGAGAGCACAGCTACCACCAAACACACGAGCCTAGAAAACACAAGATAAGCTAACGCCTACCAATACAACCTAGAGGGTCTGTACACCACTCGTAGAATAGGCATGGTGAAGACTTCCCCCTAGTCAAGAACTACCTCCAAGACAATATACGATCAACTGTGAGTCCTGAGATGACCCCGTCCCATTTTTCCCAAATTCTCAAGTGCATGATTCTTAAGTGTATTTAAACGATAGTAGTAATGTAAAAATGAGAATAATATAAAATATATTGTCGCATGTGGAGGTGTACATGTGCATCTAAAGGTATCCATCCGTAGAGCCCCAGCTATACAGTGTGTGTATAGTGACAGTAATACAATTACCAAGTAAACAGTAACTCGGCCTTCCCATCTATCGACTCTAATTCATTAGCTGTCGATCAACTCAAACGATCTTATCACTGGAAATCGTCTGGCACTGCTAAGACCCGTAGACAAATACATGCAAAACAAGAAATAAAACGGGAGATAAGAACACACTATACACACCATTAAACGGGAAAGCAGGATTAGAACTCTTGTATAAAAAGGCAAACATATACAAGTAGATCAACCACTCTCGCACTCATGCACCTAGGTACGTGGCCACACAGCAATAATCAGCAGCAGCGGCCCCACCTCAGCCTTTGTAGTTACAGCTACCTCCCACCAGCCTGTGATGGACAGGTTAAGTCAGTTGTCCATCCACATATCCCGCTCATCGTACCCCTAAGAGTGCATCCTTGCTCCCCAACTTCGACGATAGGAAAAGGTGTCGGGGTGGCACTTGGGATCGTCACTATGGACAGTGATACAACATTACCCCGTCAGGATGACCAGGCACTCCGACGGCCTGACACAATGACGACCAAACCATTGGTCACCTGTGAACTTTGTCGGACCCAGACTGTACTGATTGTATCGTACCCGCACTCTGTTACCTGACCTCGTACGACAGCCTATGCGTACGACGGTGGATTACAGCTATGCATATGAAACCTCACCATGTGACATTTTTAGTTTTATAATCTAACATCTCAATTCAGTACTTATCAGCTCGCTATAGATAGACAGCTCAGCCAATCTTAGGACAATCATCTATCATCATCTAACACATCAATCAGCATGAGGACTAAAGTATAACAATGAGTATACAACATCAGCATAATCATGACTACTGACATACACAACACAACATCAATCATCAACCATCCTCGATCAACATATGGATTAATCCTAGCGTCGCTCAGGCGACCTACTATTGACATGTTATCAATCAGCACACCAACAGTTACACACAACCATGAAGCAATCATAAGTCGTCTATCCTAGAGTTTTCATATATCAACAAGTTATTCCTATGGTTGATAGACTAGCGATAACTACCATCAGCTACCATAGGTCACAAATCCTCTCCTGAGGTGTTGTTGTTATCAACCGCTAGTAGGGCTTGGGTCACCCTACACCTAGTTATACACTTATTCTAATCATACAATCCCTAGTAGATAGGGTTCAGATCTCCTACCTGGATAGAAGACTGTTGCAGTTACTGCTGCCACCGGCACCTTCGAGCCTATTACTCGTACTCCCAAGCAGCTACTACTCATATCCTTGGGCAACTACTACTGACATTCCTTTTTGAGGGTCCTCACTAAGAGCTTTCTGGTGCACAGGATCCTCTCTTGAGGCAAGTACAGAGCATACTTACTTCTTAGAGGGAATTCTGGAGAGAAGGGGAACTACTATTTGCACGCACCCCTTACCTAAGGAGACATAAACTTATCTAATTCCTAATTAGGGTTTTAATACACAGTTATCACCTAATTACTAATCTAATTAGGCTTCTAACACTAACTCAAATTATTATTCAAGGTTTTTGAAAAACGGGATGTCACAAGTCCCATATCAGGCACCCTCCCAGAAGACATACATCCATTCCAGAGATCCATGATGACCCAAACTACCGTATGCCAAATCAAAGCCAACTCAAAGGAACCTCTCGACCCTTCGGCAAAAGCCCCAAAATGCTAGAAAAGAGTGAAGAGATCAGGTGGCATAATGAAATCAAACCTAACCAATTTACCACTGTATAACACACCCTACAAGAAAAAAAAATCTACCAAAGAGGTGAAGTGCCAACTTCTACTGACTGCCGCATAAAATACAAGTAACAGCAGAAGGATCAAGGATGACACGCCACCTGAGCAAGTTTGTCCGAGTTGGGACTCTATCAAACAACAATTGCCATGAAAAAGCAATAACTTTGGATGGAGCCAGACTCTTCCACAACTTGTCCATCACCAGAACTCCATGATCCGATAATCGTGCAAACCCGGGGTGTAGTCTCAAAAAGTACACCATAAGCAGAGGAAACATAAAATATACCATTAGGATGCTTGGTCCATACCCACCGGCCAGCATCAGCAGACAAGGCAATAACATAGAGAGAAGACATAAAATCAGTCAACAATAAAATCAGTCAACAATACCTCATCCCATACAAAGAAACGACGCCGCCAGGGGATAGCCCAGATCCATATAGGTCCCTTCCACCTACCACAATCTGCAATAGACGCATCGGGATCTGCAGCAATAAAGAATAACCTAGGGTACCTATGTGCCAAAGATGAGTCACCGAGCCAGGTATCATACTAAAAGAAAGTGGATGGCCCATTCCCCACCTTTCGTCTGATACATCCTGAGAGCTAATCCTCATCGGAGATAAATATCCTTCCACCACACTGACCCAAAAGTCGAGAGTAAGAGATCGCTGAAATAGGACGAACGATTCAACCCCATGCCATACTTAGAAACTAACACCCTACGCCATAAGGAATCTCCCTCCACGGCCATTTACTTAATAAGCTTATGTTTACCCTTCTAAGGTCCTTTACCCCCAACCCACCTCCACTCTTAGACTTACACACATTCGACCATTCCACCCATGAAATCTTTTTCACCCCTGAAGCCCTGCCCCACAAAACTCCCTCTGAATCCTAACCACCTCCTTCCAAACCTTCACTGGCATCCTCATGAAGGAAAGGTAGAATATTGAGATACTACTAAGTGCTGAATTTAGAAGGACACTCCTCACCCCAAACTAACATGCTTGTGTCGCCACCCAAGTAGCCTACTCTAGAGCACATTCAACATAGGTTCCCAAGAAGATGCATACCTAGGATTTTCCCCAACCGGAATACCAAGGTACTTGGAAAGAAGTACCCCAGTCTTGCAGATAAGGAAATTAGCCGCTAAGGATAGAAAGGTAGCATCCACATTGACTCCCACCAAATTGCTCTTAGTGAAGTTAACTTTTAGTCCAGAAGCTAGCTAAAAACATTTGAGAACAATCTTCATAGCCCAACGGTTCTCCACAGAAGCCTCTCCAATGAAAAGCGTGTCATCTACATACTGTAGGTGAGAGACTATCAGTTCCGAGCCACCCACCCTTAAGCCAGAAAACAAGTGAAGAGAAATCGCTTACCGCATAAGCCCACTCAACCCCTCAACAACCAGAAGAACGAGAAAGGGAGCCAAGAAAGAGAAAGGGTGTCAATTAATCGAGGGCTAAATTTGGAAAACCCTCGGAAATTGTGTTAACACACCATTTCGTCTACTTATATAGGGCATTTTTAGTATCTAAATACATCATTTTGCACTAAATAAAGCACAAGGGTACTTATTTATGTTCTATTTTGCAGAATTATCATGAAGAGACCACTCGGGGCAAAAGAGGCAAGAAAGGACAAAAAACTGGCAAGTTTTGGAGAGTTTTAGCACTTCTGGACAAGCGGTACGACCTAACCTCCATTCAGTACGGCCGTACCTAGATCAGAATTTTAGTAGGGGCGTGCCCCCTTGGTCAGTACCACATGGCGCTGATGAAAAAGTTTAGTACGGCCGTACACAAATGATGTCAGGGATGCAGCACGCATAGGTATGGGCCAACGTCACAAGAAAAGTTTAGTACGGCCGTGTATATATCCGGTACAGCCGTACCCCATCTCAGATTGTGCAGATTTGAAAGCCAGATGACCTAATTTGCAGCTAACATTATAAATAGCGGCTCTTAACTTTTTCTAAATACCTTTTGACAAATTCTTCTTGTACTCAGGCACCACAATGGAAGAAGAGCTTACTCTCGAAGAGTACTTTTCTGTTGCTGTCAATATTCAAGATAGCATAAACAGCCCAGTCATCAGGCGACATAACTTTGAGTTCAATCCTGCTTTAATCTCGCTGGTGTCCGCAGTTCAATTTTCGGGGCTACCTTCGGAAGACCCACACGCCCATCTCAAGAACTTCCGAAGAATACTTAGCACTGTTAAGTTTAATGGAGTCCCATTGAATCTATTAAACTAACATTGTTTCCATTCTCATTGCAGGGAAAAGCTCAAGTTTGGTTAGACTCTCTAGCACTACCACTTGGGAAGATCTGAAGAGCAAGTTTCTCCATAAATACCTATCTTTAACCAAATTTGCAGAGATAAGAGCTAAAATAACTAGCTTCAAACAATCTAAGTTGTAACCAATGCATGAATCTTGGGAACGCTTTCAAGAACCACTTAGAAGTTTTCCACACTAGGAATTTGCCACATGGAAACTGGTTCACATTGCCTATAATGGGCTAAATGCACAGAGCAGAGCCGCCATAGATGCTGCATGTAGAGGATCTTTGGGAATAAGAACACCATCTGAGACTCTAGAAATAATTGAAGAGATGACTCGAAATAATGCTCAGTGGTCACACAAGAGACACAAGTTGATCCAGAATTCGAAGTCCATAGGATGCAAACCTATTTATCTTTAGAAGATAGGGTGGATGCACTTATTGAAAAATTTGAAGCCTTGTTAGCATCTCATGCATACACTAAAGCTAAAAGGAGCAATCTCACTCAGAAGCCTACAACAAAAGAGGACCCAATTGCAAAAGTTAACTATATAGGCACCGAGAATTAGAGTAGCCCCTACTCTAACAATAATAACCTAGTGTGGAGAAACCAAGGGAACTCATATCTACAGTTTCAAGCTCAATGAAAGCAAAAACCTAGTCGTCTCGAAGCAGTTCAATGATGCATGAAAGAACTTGACGAGAGGTTTAGGCATCTAGAGAAACTGGTAATGACCAATTCGGAAAGTCAGAAACAATTGGCAGAACAGTTAGCCATCTTGATAAACTATTTGTCTAAGCCAAAAGAGAAAACACCTACCCAAGAAGTGCAATCTAATTTGATAACCACAAGGGGAGGAACAGTACTCGCAGGAGCATCTGAGAAGAGTAAAGGAAAGGCTACATCAACTCAATCCTAAGAAAAACCACTTGCTCCGACCGAATAAAGAGATATGGGAAGCAAGGAACCTGAGCAAGAGCGGTTGACAGTACCCGTTCATCCACATGACACAATCCTCATTTTACCATTCCCACAGAGATTGAAGAATGACTTGTAGGACCCCCAATTTGCAAAATTTTTAGAAGTCCTGAAGCTGCTAACCATGAACATACCATTCGTGGAAGCTATTTCCCAGATGCCCAAGTTTGCCAAATTCTTGAAGGATATCCTGGCCAACAAGAAAAAGTTACAGGTATTGTCCACAATTAGATTAAGCGAGGAATACTCAGCCATAATCCTAAGAAAGTTACCTCCTAAAATGAAGGATCCAGAGAGTTTTCCATGCACAATTGTAAATTCTTATTTTGAAAAAGCTCTTTGTGATCTTGGCTCTAGCATAAATTTAATGCCTTTGTCTATTTTTCAGCGACTTGGTTTGAAAGAGGTCAGGCCCACGAGACTTCAATTGCAACTAGCAGATAGGTCCGTAGTGCACCCAAAAGGGATAATTGACGATGTCCTGGTAAAAGTAAAAAAAAATTATTTTTCCGGCTGACTTCGTAGTTTTTGTCATGGAGGAGGACAAACAAGTGCCACTTTTGTTGGGAAGACCATTTTTAGCAACCCGAAAAACAGTCATTGATGTCTATCAAGGAAAGCTTACATTAAGGCTTGACGACGAAGATGTTGTCTTTAGCGTGTTTGATTCTTTAAAAACACCTAGTTCCCAATCTTGCAATTATATAGATACTTTAGCAGAAATTGTACTAATATCTTCTGATTCGCATGTACATTTACTTACAGACCCTCTAGAAAAAATTCTAATTTGTAGCAAAGAAGCCATCGCAGATGATGAGGGAATTAAAGAGGAAGTTCTTGCACTGGATGCAGGCATGGAACCTAGGCCATAGAATGGGGTACATCGATTTGAAAGATTAAATAAACCCAAGAAGGCTGCAATCAAATCATCTTTAGAAGAACCGTCAAAGCTGGAATTAAAACCATTACCCGCTAATCTTAAATATATATTTTTAAATCCACCATCGTCCTTACCAGTTATAATTTCATCTTCTTTAACAGGTGCAATGGTGGAAAAGCTTTAAAGGATCCTGCGGGAGAACAAAGAAGTATTTGGGTGGAGCATTCATGACATAAAAGGAATCAGCCCCACAATTTGCTCCCATAGGATTTATATGGAGAAAAATGATAAACTAAAAGTACAACCTCAACGAAGACTCAACCCAAATTTGAAGGAAGTTGCCAAACAGGAAGTTATCAAGCTATTTGATGCTAATAATATTATCTTTCCTATTTCTGACAGTCCTTGGGTGAGTCCTGTGCAGGTAGTTCCTAAAAAAGGAGGAACCACAGTTATGGAAAATGAGCAAAAGGAGTTAATTGCAATAAGAAAAGTGACTGGCTGGCGTATGTGCATTGATTATAGAAAATTGAATGAAGCCACTAGGAAATATCAATTCCCTGTCCCTTTTATTGATCAAATGCTTGAAAAATTATCTGGCTATAAATTTTACTGCTGTTTAGATGGTTATTCTGGTTATATGCAAATCCCTGTAGCTAAGGAAGATCAAGCAAAAACTACTTTCACATGCCCCTATGGGACATTTGCATATAGAAGAATGCCATTTGGTTTATGCAATGCCCTGGCCACATTTCAAAGATGCATGATGGCTATTTTTTCTGATATCTTAGAAAATTGCACTGAAATATTTATGGATGATTTTTCTGTCTATGGATCCACATTTGATGTCTGCCTGCATAATTTAGATCTTGTGCTTAAAAGATGCATAGAAACAAATTTAGTTCTAAATTGGAAAAAATGACAGTTTATGATTTCAGAATGCATAATCTTAGGACACAAGATTTCTCAAAAAGGCATTGAAGTTGATCCAGCTAAAATTGAAGTTATTTCAAAACTACCTCCCCGGAACTCAATTAGAACTATTAGAAGTTTCTTAGGACATGATGGCTTTTATAGATGATTTATCAAAGATTTTTCACAAATTGCAAAACCACTCTCTAATCTTTTAGTGAAAGATGTACCCTTTGAATTCTCTGAGGCATGTCTAAAGGCTTTTGAAACTTAAAAAAATCTCTATTAATAAATGCTCCTGTTGTGATAGCGCCCGATTGGTCTGTTCCATTTGAGTTAATGTGTGATGCTAGTGATGTTGCAGTTGGTACGGTATTGGGACAAAGGAAAGGAAATTTTTTTCATACTATCTATTATGTTAGTAGAACATTGGACAAAGCACAACGAAACTACACTACTATTGAAAAGGAACTACTAGCGATTATATTTGCAGTTGATAAATTTCGATCCTACCTAGTTATGTCTAAAATTATAATTTATACTGACCACTCTGCTATTAGACATTTACTTGCCAAACAGGATGCAAAACCAAGATTAATCAGATGGTATCTACTACTTCAAGAATTTGACATCGAAATCAAAGATAAGTGGGGTGTAGACAATGTCATCACCGATCATGTTTCAAGAATAGACGTAGCAGTCAGACCACCTGAAAGAGAGCAAATTCAAGAGACCTTACCAGAAGAGCATCTATATGCTATTTCTACGGCACCATGGTATGCCGATTATGTTAACTATTTGGCCGGTAAGGTGCTCCCTCCTAATTTAACATATGCTCAGCGTAAGAAATTCTTCTCTGATATTAAACATTATTTCTTGGATGAACCTTACTTATTTAAGATATGTGCTGACAGCATAATTCGGAGATTTATTCCAGAAATAGAATATCAATCTATATTAAAGCACTGCCATTCTAGAGAAGTAGGAGGCCATTATGGTCCTACACGGACAGCTCATAAAATTTTACAATGCGGTTTTTTCTAGACTACCTTGTTTAAGGATGCTTATAAATTTGTTAAGGCCTGTGATCCCTGCCAAAAAAGCGGAAATATCTCTAGAAAACAAGAAATGCCTCTGAATAATATTTTATATTGTGAACTTTTTGATGTCTGGGGCATAGACTTCATGGGACCATTCCCTAAGTCCAATAACAACATGTATATTTTAGTGGCAGTAGATTATATCTCGAAGTGGGTAGAAGCAGAGGCATTACCAACTAACAACGCTAGAAGGTAGTTAGATTTTTGAGAAATAATACTTTTACTAGATTTGGAACTCCTAGAGCAATAATTAGCGATGGTGGCAGTCATTTTTGTAATAAGCAATTTGATAACCTCTTAGCAAAATACGGAGTCAACCATAGAGTAGCTACACCTTACCATCCACAAACCAGTGGCCAAGTAGAAATCTCTAACAGGGAACTTAAGAAAATCCTTGAAAAGACTGTTAATGCTTCAAGAAAGGATTAGTCTTTAAAACTTGACGATGCACTATGGGCATACAGGACTGTTTTCAAAACCCCTATAGGAATGTCACCGTATAGGCTAGTGTTTGGAAAAGTCTGTCATCTCCTTGTCGAATTAGAGCACAAAGCTTATTGGGCTACCAAATTTTTAAATTTTGATATCCAGATGGCAGGTGAATGCCGGTTATTGCAGATCAACGAAATGGACGAATTTCGACTAGAGGCTTATGAAAATGCAAAATTGTACAAAGAACATACTAAAAAGTTGCACGATCAGCGCATCCAAAAGAGAAGTTTTCAAATTAGAGACAAAGTATTAATCTACAACTCTCGGCTTTGACTGTTTCCAGGAAAACTGAAATCCCGTTGGTCAGGTCCCTATGAAATAATAAAAGTTTTTCCCTATGAAACAATAGAAGTGGTTGCTAAAAATGGTTGAACCTTTAAGGTGAATGGACAGCGAGCTAAGATCTATGTTGCAGGCACACCCAGGGAGGCATGTGCCATATCCCTACAACTCCCAACCACTTAACAAAAGGCAACACGCAACCTGTAGACTTTTATTTAGTATTTATCGTTTATATTAATTTTTATTAATTATAACTTTTCCATTTTGATTCTCAGTTTTCTAGTCACTCAATGCAGCTGTGGTTATTGGCAAAGAAGCATCAATTTCCCCCACAAATTGCTCGTGATATTTTTCAGAGGGGAGTCTCTTTCCACCTTCTTTTATTATAGCACTTATTTAACTCTCTTTTATCTTTTTGTGCTTGCTTTAACTTAGTCGCAGTGAGGACACTGCTAAAAATAAATATGGGGAGGGAATATTTTATTATGCCTATTACTTGGCTATGCTTTCAACTGCTTATAATAATAAAAGAACGTTAAAATTTTGCTGATTTAGGGGCTACAAAAAAATTTCTTCCTGATAACTTGTGATTGAGTCAATTCTTTGCTAGTATTAGCATTTACTAAAAAATTAGCATTGAAGTTCTGTGAGCTTTAACTTTCTGTGTAAGCTACTAAATGTGAGATTTGAGCCTGAAACAAGAGGTCACATCATGCTTTTACTTCTTTTCTTTGTTGAGTGATATTTTTCTATGAATGTGCATTCTAGAACTTGTACTGAGACCATTACAAAGCGAATATAAGTTTATTTTCAAGTGAATTTGGAAAAGGGAAATTTTTAGGAATTTTTCAGGCCACTACTATTTTGAATACATTGTACCACTAGTTGCCTACTGTTGTGTCTAAAAGTACTTTATTTAATTTCTTTAGTACCCTTCTTGTTACTATTGATTATTTTCTGCGAAGTCAACCCTAGAATTTTTTTAAGAGCAATTAGTGGCAAAATGAAAAGAATAAAGTTATGAATCCCTTTTATATGCTTACAAAAAGAAGGCTTAGCATTTATTCCCCTCCTAGTTCTTAAAAATGATTGATTAAGGCATAAATACATGAAGGGAGGAAAGGAAAAGAAATGAAAGAGCATTGAAAAGAAAAAAAATTTATCCTGCTAATGCCTTCATAAGTTGCAATATATATATATATATATATATATATATATATATATATATATATATATATATTGATCGAATAATTTGAGATTCTTGCCTTCTCTTTAAAATGAAAAGGAATAGGTTGCTTGTTTTGGTTGATTTGTTTCTGACCCTTTGCATGACCTTTTCTTTCTTTTATCATACCTAACATTATTATCTTGGCCCCTATACAACCATTGAAAGACCCCCATTCCTCTTTTGCATGTTAATTAGATTCTAATAGTAGAGTTTTAGTCAATGTACAAGCCTATGGTAATGTCACTTCATTTGAAAAATCTGAGCGTTAATAACTATACCTATAAACACTTTGAGATTGGTGAGAGTGTGGCTTGAAAATCACAGATTGTTGGCTTATTTGAACTTACACCTCTAATTGGGCATTCTATTTATTGACATGTTTTGAATATCACTTTGTTGTCATACTTCTGTTTTTGCCCCTATCCAGTGAAAATAGTTTTTCTTACTATAGTTACCCAAGTAGTTTGCTTGAAGGCAAGCAAAGCTAAAGTGTGGGGATGTGTTAACGCACCATTTCGTCTACTTATATAGGGCATTTTTAGTATCTAAATACATCGTTTTGCACTAAATAAAGCACAAGGGTACTTATTTATGTCCTATTTTGCAGAATTATCATGAAGACACCACTCGGGCAAAAGAGGCAAGAAAGGACAAAAAACTGACAAGTTTTGGAGAGTTTTATCACTTCTGGACAAGCGGTACGACCTGACCTCCATTCAGTACGGCCGTACCTATATCAGAATTTCAGTAGGGGCGTACCCCCGTGGTCAGTACCACCTAGCGCCGATGAAAAAGTCCAGTACGGCCGTGCCAAAGGCAGTACGGCCGTACACAAATGATGTCAAGGATGCAGCACGCATAGGTACGGGCCAACGTCACAAGAAAAGTTCGGTACGGCCATGTATATATCTGGTACGGCCGTACCCCATCTCAGAATGTGCAGATTTGAAAGCCAGATGACCGAATTCGCAGCTAACATTATAAATAGGGGCTCTTAACCTTTTCGAAAAACCTTTTAACGAATTCTCAAGTCAAGAGCCCCCTTTTTGAGAGTTTTTCATAAACACTGTGATATTGGAGTGAGTCTAGAATCATTGGAGCTTCTTGTCACTCTGAATTGCTGCTGGAGTTTGTGAGGACGTGATGAACAAACGAGAGGATCACCGTCTTACCAAAAGGGTGTCCCGGTTCTATTTAATCATGTCCTTTAAGAGTTTGGATTTATTCTATTTTATTTTATTTTTTGCAAAACAATATGAGTAGCTAGTTCTATCACTAGGGGTGATGGGGGATCTTTTACAATGTTCTTGATTTCTGTTTAATTGCTATTTTGAATTCCTTATTATCCTTATGAATGTGTTGATCTTAGCATGCTTAATTTCATAGGAAGTAGCTAATCCTTATCAAATTAGTTATTTGTGGTAACAAGATCATAATTAATTAGTGGAACTATAGGATCAACAGAACTCGCTTTATATGACGGATAGGTTATTGCTTGTTTCCAATCAGTTATTAGATTAACAAAGTTGCCTGTTCTTAATGCTCTTTCCTTTAATTACCTTCTAGGACCAAACAGGGTAATTAGTTAGGAGGAAAGCTATTATAAGCTGGGCAGCTCTTAGTAATTTAGAGTGAGTGGTTGGCTTTCAATAAGGAAATATAATTCACGATAGCAAGGAAATAGATTCAGGATCTAGTATTAGTGAATCCGGTTCCCCTAAGCTTCTCCTATTCAAATCTTGTTCTAATATTTGACAATTGAAGTTTTATTCTAATTTTCCTTAGTATTTATGTTCAATCAGAAATCCAATTATTTCGATAGCTTAGAGGACATAAGATCTTTATTACGCTGGTACTTGCACATTCTCTGTGGGTTCGACATTCAGAGTCCTAATTATACTCCACTTTTATTATGAGTTATGATCAGGTGCACTTGCCTTAGCCGCAACACCTTGCCCCTAGGAAATTGCAGCAAAATTAATTAATAAAAAAATTATAAATTGTCAATAACTGCTGTTAAATTATTAGGTTTCTATTTTTTTTCTCTCAAGCGTGATTAAGGTGAAAACAGAGAAACAGGAAAATCATATGAATTTCTGCTACTACTCTGCTATGTAACAAGCAAGCTTAGATTACAAAATAATCCAGAATGGACTTATGGGTTAAAAATAATCCAGAATAACACTCAAAATTTTAAAGTAAAAATCTAGCAAATAAGAAGACATTACAAAGCAAAATAGACTAATATTAATCAAATCACAATTTCCAAAATCCAGGTCAGTAACATTCCCAATCGAAGGTATAATGAACTGTTTAATAAAAAAGTAAGAAACCACAACAACTAAAACAAAGAAATTAAGTACTCCTCAAGATTTAGCTTTCCAAATTCCAGTGGAAGGATCCATCGACGCTCTCAAATTCGCCGCCTGCAACTGCCACTGCAACTTTCACCGCAAAGAAACCACCACCTTCATCACCCTTTCCGGTGGGTCCTTCTCCATTTCCTGCGAAACATAAACCTGAAACCTCGGCCACAAGTGCAACCTCCGCACGTTCAAACACATCATGGTTCGCTCCGCCTTCGTGAAACCAGAAACCATCGCATGCGGCTTGTCGGATAAAGCCCGAACATAAGCGTCGTGGTTGAGGGAGCGGAGCCGGAGGTGTAGAGGGAGTGGCAGTGGTGGGCGGGGAGGTCGGCGGTGATTTCGACGGGGATTTGGAAGAACTGGGGGTTCAGGGTTTTGAGGTGGAAGTTGATTTTGGATTTGAGAGTAGTGGACACTAGTGCGAAATACACCTAAAATACATATTTATAACGCCGGTTTTGCGGATAACCGGCATAACATATAACGCGGTGGCATTTTTGAAATTAAATGATGAAATTGTGAGATCTATGGCGCCGGTTTTAGGGTAAAACCGTGGTCGTATGTAACGCGAGACATATGGCGCCGGTTTTACCATAAAACCGGCGCCATATGTTTAAAAAAATTGTGAGACTTATGGCGCCGGTTTTAGGGTAAAACTGGCGCCATATGTCTCGCGTTACATACGACCGCAGTTTTGACTTAAAACCGGAGCCATAGGTGTTGGAGATACGACCGCGGTTTTAGGGTAAAACCGCGGTCGTATGTAACGCGAGACATATGTCTTGATTTAGAGTGCTTCCATTGTGAGTTTGGATGTGGGTTCTCTAAGGATCCGTCCCCCATGTCCTTAGCGTGCGATCATGTTTACAACGGCACACGATGTCATTATGCTTGAGACCGACACTGCCATCAGATCCGATGTAAGACTCAAACCTTTCCTTTATTTGTGACTAATTCGTTTGTTCATGATGAATTAGAGTGTCGACGTCAAAGAAGACGGAGGCAGCCGATGAAGCAGTGAACGAATCTGGATATTGGCACCGAGGTCAACGAAGACGAAGGTGGCCGACCAAGTTTCGTGCGAATATGAATCACAAATCCAGGAAAGAGCAATGTCTGAGAGCAACATTATCATCTTTGCTCCCACAAATTCAATCTATGAGTTGACTCGTGAGTGATAACCGAAGTTTTGATGTCTAACAAGTATTGATCGACGTCAAGTCCGACTTCAGGGAGCACCATATCTTGTCGGCATCCACAGAAATCTCAAACTCCTGAGGTACTGATGTCCTGACTACATCCCGAGGCTATAACTTCGTTATGGCATTCCGGTGCACCTATTCGGTTGCCAAAGTCACCGACGACATCGCCACTTCGACAACAACTTCGGTTCAGAAACCTCGACAGGGATCATGCCAACTTGCAAACAGAGATGGTTGTGATCCGTGAATGTATGTAACGCGAGACATATGGCGCCGGTTTTACCCTAAAACCGGCGCCATAGGTCTCACAATTTTTTAACACTGGGTTAAACATATGGCGCCGGTTTTAGGGTAAAACCGGCGCCATATGTCTCGCGTTACATACGACCGCGATTTTAACTTAAAACCGGCGCCATAGGTGTTGGAGATACGACCGCGGTTTTAGGGTAAAACCGCGGTCGTATGTAACGCGAGACATATGGCGCCGGTTTTACCCTAAAACCGGCGCCATATGTGTAACCCAGTGTTAAAAAATTGTGAGACCTATGGCGCCGGTTTTAGGGTAAAACCGGCGCCATATGTCTCGCGTTACATAACCGAAGTTTTGGTGTCTAACAAGTATTGATCGACGTCAAGTCCGACTTCAGGGAGCACCATATCTTGTCGGCATCCACAGAAATCTCAAACTCCTGAGGTACTGATGTCCTGACTACATCCCGAGGCTATAACTTCGTTATGGCATTCCGGTGCACCTATTCGGTTGCCAAAGTCACCGACGACATCGCCACTTCGACAACAACTTCGGTTCAGAAACCTCGACAGGGATCATGCCAACTTGCAAACAGAGATGGTTGTGATCCGTGAATGTATGTAACGCGAGACATATGGCGCCGGTTTTACCCTAAAACCGGCGCCATAGGTCTCACAATTTTTTAACACTGGGTTAAACATATGGCGCCGGTTTTAGGGTAAAACCGGCGCCATATGTCTCGCGTTACATACGACCGCGATTTTAACTTAAAACCACGGTTGTATCTCTACATATGGCGCCGGTTTTTAGCTAAAAACCGCGATCGTATCCTTTCTTAAAAAATTAATTTCCCTCCATATCTATTAATCTCTCACTCCCTCTTTTCATTCAAGGCTGCATTCTCTCTCCCTCGCGAATCGTCCTCCATTTTCGCCGCGACCGCCCTTCCCTCGCTGCTCGCCTCTCCCTCTCGCGCTTTCCCTCTCCTCTGCATCGCCGTCTCCCTTGCACCGCTCGCTCTCTCTCGCCGCCCCTTTCCTCTGCACCAAAACAGATCTGTTTTCCTCTCACCTTTCTCAGTTTCGTCGAGATCGCATCAAGGGAGGAGAAAGAACCTCTTGCTTCGTGGTCTCTCTCCCACCGACGCTGCACCTTGCTTGGGCTGTCTCTCCTCCGCTGCTGCTTCTTCCTTCGTCGCGGGTCTCCAACCGTGAAGGCGGTCACTCCTCGCCTTTCCGCCGTGAGGTCGCGACACTCCGCACTGCTGCGCGGATTCGCATCGAATCCCTGACTTCGCTGCTGCTTTTTGCTTCGTCACCGCTGAATCGTTCTCTCTGATTTTTCCATCATGGGGTTGTTCTTCTACTGATTAGGTATGTGGGTTTTTCCTATAATCTCTGCTTTTGCTTTTGCTGCTTCGGTTGGTTCTGATCTTCTTTTGAAAAGCTTTTTTGGGTTTGGCTTGGTGGGTTGTGGGGTTCTGTTGATGATGGGTTTGGTTTTGGGATGAGTTTGTGAATAGCACACTATATACAAACATGTCAATATTAGTTAAATATCTAAACATTTTAAAGTGTGTGTATATTATTTCAGAACACAGTTATGGATCGTAGTTGGATGCAAAAACATCGTTTAGGTGATGAGTATAAGAGCGGGGTCGAAGAGTTCTTACTATTTTCCCAAGCAAATTTTCCCAATCAAACAACTTTCTATTGTCCTTGTGTTAAGTGTTTGAATGGACCAAAACTAAATGTTGAGGAGATACGGAATCATCTTCGCATTTTTGGGATTTGGCAAGGATATACGACATGGGCCTGGGATGGTGAAGTGTTAAACAAGCCAAGTGTGTCCACAAGAGAGGAAGTTGAAGTAGATATGGACGATCGACTAGAGGACATGATTCGTGATATTGACCGTAGTCTTTTCAGCGGGCACATGTGTATGAAACTCTATGTAGCGACAAGGAAGAACCTTCAGATCCGGATTGCAAAAAATTTCACACGGTTGTCGTGTCTTTGAAAATTGTTCAATCAAGGCGATAAATGGGTGGACTGACAAGAGCTTTACCGAATTGCTTAAACAGTTGAATGACATGCTTCCGATAGAGAACACATTGCCGAAAAGTAATTATGAAGCGAAGAAGATATTATGTCCGATGGGTGTGGAGTATAAGAAAATACACGCATGCAGAAGGATTGCATATTGTAATCGGAAAGAGCATGAAGACAAAGAAGAGTGTCCCGAGTGTAATACACCACGCTACAAAAAGAAGGATGTTGATGATAGTTGTGATGATGTGAGCAAAAAGGTCCTCTCGCGAAGGTGTTATGGTATCTTCCAATTATTCCAAGGTTTAAGCGATCGTCGCCAATATAAATGATGCAAAGAACCTTAGATGGCATGCAGATGATAGGAAATGTGATGGAAAGCTTCGCCATCCCACGATTCTTTGCAATGGAAGATAGTTGATTCATTGTTTCGAGTTCGGCAATGAGCCAAGAAACCTTAGGCTTGGACTTGCTACAGATGGAATGAATCCATATGGTAACTTAAGTAGCATCCATAGTTCATGGCCTGTTCTCTTAGTAATTTACAACCTGTCTCCTTGGTTGTGCATGAAGCGCAAGTATGTTATGCTATCTATGATGATTTCCATTCAAAACAACCGGAAATGACATAGATGTTTATCTAAACCCCTTGATTGATGACTTGAGAATATTGTGGGCAGAAGGCATTGATGTCTTTGATAGGTTTTCAGGTGAAGATTTCAAGTTGCGTACCATGTTGTTTTGCACCACCAACGACTTTCCAAAGATATGGGAACTTGTCCTGTATATAGTGTTAAGGGCATAAAGCATGCCCTATTTGTGAAGATGGCACATGTTTCTTTCAACCGAAAAATGGGAGGAAGACTTGTTACCTTGGGCATAGAAGATTTTTGAGACGTGATCACCCGTGATAGCGAGGTTGAAAAAGGCTTTTAATGGATGTCAAGAGAACGAAATTGCTCCAAAAGCTTTAACCGGAGAAGAAGTTTATCAACGGGTGAACTCCATCAATGTTAAGTACGGGAAAAACAAGAGGAAAAAACATTCTTCTGTGAAAAACATATGGAAGAAAAGGTCAGTGTTCTTTGATCTTCCATACTGGTCAAGTCTTGATGTAAGACACTGTATTGATGTGATGCATGTGGAGAAAAATGTGTGTGATAGTGTAATCGGTACGCTTCTCAATATTCAGGGCAAGACAAAGGATGGAGTGAATGCTCGTCTAGACCTTGTTGCCATGGGTATAAGAGAGGAGTTAGCTCCTCAGCCAAGAGGTAACAAGACATATTTGCCACCAGCTTGTCATACATTGTCAAAAGAAGAGAAAAAAAGGTTTTGCGAGTGTCTACGTGGTGTGAAAGTGCCACAGGGTTACTCTTCAAATATAAAAAGTCTTGTATCAATGACAGATCTCAAATTAGTTGGCTTAAAATCTCATGACTGTCACGTCTTGATGCAACAATTACTACCAGTGGCTATTCGTGGCATCTTGCCAAAAAATGTTCGACATGCCATAATTAGATTGTGTTTATTTTTCAATGCAGTATGTAGCAAAGCTATTGACCCTCAGAAATTGGACGAGTTGGAAAATGAGGCTGCTATCGTTTTGTGTCAGTTGGAGATGTTCTTTCCTCCGTCATTTTTTGACATCATGGTTCGTTTAATTGTTCATGTAGTCAGAGAGATTAGAGTATGTGGCCCGATTTATTTAAGGTGGATGTACCCTATTGAGCGATACATGAAAATATTGAAAGGGTATGTGAAGAATCTATATCGTCCCGAAACATCTATTGTTGAAAGGTACGTAACAGAAGAAGCCATTGAGTTTTGTTTAGATTATTTGTCAGAAGCGGCACCTGTAGGGCTTCCCAAGTCTCGTCATGAGGGAAGATGTGAAGGTAAGGGCACACTAGGTCTAAAAACTAAGAGCATGGGTCGAGCGGAAGTGTTGCAAGCACATTCGTATATATTGAATAATATTGATGAAGTTGAACCTTACTTGTCTGCTCACAAAAATCATGTCAAGGCCAAAAATCCTCGAATGAATGAAAATTGGGTGTTGAAGGAGCATAACAAGACATTCATACCTTGGTTTAAAGAACAGGTTTTGAGTGATGATACTGCTTCTGAGACATTAACATGGCTAGCACATGATCCTAAATTTAATGTCTTGACGTGGAGAGGATACGATATCAACAAATTTTCTTTTTATACAAAGTCACAGGATGACAAGAGCACCGTACCAAAGATATGATATGGGAAGATGTCATGGTATTGACCTTTATCTCTATTTGTATACAGATTTGTATTTAGCTTTATTGATCCTTGTGTGTATGTATTTACTAACACCACCATTTTGTTATGTATTGTAGGATAAATTTGATGTTCCCCTTGATAAAAAGTTTAGGGACCGATGGTTGTCCTATGCGGGTGAGCGTTGGAAGGACTTTAAGTCTAAACTCTCCAGGACATTTATATTTGGGAAAGGAGACAAAAATGGTTGCACAAATCCTTGTCAGAAGTATAATTTCCTTTCAGAGGGCATATGGAATGAGTTTGTTAGAGCCGCATCGAAGAAGCGTTTACGGTTAGTTTGAATTATGTTTTTAACTTGGCTAATATAATTTTTTACTTATTTTATTTTGTGGTGTGTTACGTTATTTGTAAATGAAAAAAAGAGAAAAGTGGAAAGACAAATGTCGCAAAGAATATCTACCCCCACCTATTGTCTCGTGGGGGTTATGATAGACTTGAGAAGAATATAATAGCACACGTAAAGAAAGCCTTGCAGGAAGAGGCTGGAGATGAAGCCTTGGAATCCTCCAAAACCAAACCCAGATGAGCTATGGGCTATGGCTCGAACAAAACCATCAGGATCTTATACATCTGATGCTGTGGCCTCAGTTGCTTCTAAAATTGTAAGTGTATCCGCTTTATTTAATATTATGTGATTTGTAACCAATTTAGGTCGATCGATCAACGACTTCGTGATTGAATTTGGTTGTAGGAGTCATTGGTTGAAGATGAATCTCGTGGTACTTTTATTTCAATCGACGTCAAGATATCTTGACTATCGCCTTGGAACACCCGAGCATTATGGTCGTGTCCGCACTGCTGGTCGAGGTGTGGGCTTTAAGAAATACTTCGGAGGAATTTCACGCAGTCTGTGAAAGCAAGAGGACGTGGATGCCATGTGACATCAGATCATGCAGACCTTAGTCAAATGTTTGAAGCTAAGTTTGAAGCTTACAAATCCCAGTTCAAGTCAGATGTGGAAGCCCAACTAACTCAGAATATAGTGCCTTCTCGTAAAGCCACTGCGCATGTCAGCACCAAGGATAGTTGTTCGCCAGAAAATGAGGAGGATCCTAACGATGACATTTTAAGACGCATTGGTCACATGGCTTTTGATCTTCCCAATGGACAAGTTGGGATTACCTTAGAGCATGATGATCTTCCAATTTTTTACATTTTCGCGAAGGACTTAACGGAATTGCCGCTTCGGTGATGACTTCTGGCTTGCCACTCAACACTTGCAATTATGGTCCTCGTAAGTATTAATTAACATATTTGTATATTTTTAACTCCTTTGTATCAATTATATATAATTAACATTATTTTGTTTCAACTCCTAGGTATCTGCATCGTATATGTATTCGTAACAACATCGCTGATGTATATGGATTCTTGGATCCAACGTTGATGGTTGTCAAGCCCAACCCAAAACATCCTAATGACTCGCTTCAAGCTTACATAATTGGATAAGCTAATTCAAAGAGACAAAGATGTTTTCTTAGGACCGCACGTGCACAAGTGAGTACACTTTTATTCATAGCATACGCTTTTTCTTTATGTGTTTCTAATATACATTTATTGTTGTTACCTAGCAATCATTGGCGCTTGATTGTCATTTGTCCTAAACATAATCTCATTGTCCGGATATGCTCACTTCATCAAAGGCCAAGCTTCATGATTAAGCGTGTCCTTGAGGGGTAAACTTTTAATTTAGTTGTCATACTTGTGATGTCATATATGTATTTATCTTATATATATAACTTATATTATTTTATCGTAGCTATGGTGGATTATAATAGTAAAAAGGTCTGCGACAAGAAAAGAAGCCTAATTGGAACATACTCATGGTAAGTAGGTTGTCTTTATATGATATTTACGTATTAAAAGGCGTATTAGTTATGTGTATACATAATTTGTAGTAATTTATATTGTCATTTGTAGGGCCTCACCAAGACAACTCATGGGCGTGTGGCTACTATGTTATGAAGACCATGTTGTCCATTGTCACAATGAGGATTACATCTGGATGGGATTTGGTAATAAAACATTTCTTAACTTGTTAATTGATCTTTTTATACCTTACAATATTTGAAGTTAGTTAATTAGATCTTTTTGAATTGAACTTGTAGTTATTCGATGGTTGTAACCCATACAAATCAAGAAATTGTTGAGATTCGAAAAACTTGGGCACGCTTTTTTGTGACTAAGATTGGGGAGCAAAATCTAAACCCAGAACCACCAAGACGCCGAACAAGAAAAGCAATACAAAAAAAATGACATGGTGCGATAAAATTTGAATGAATTGTTTTTGTACTATTGCTTATGTTAGATAATTGTTTTGCCTTTAATTGCTCTTCATAGTTTACATCCTTCAATGCCTTTGTGGATAAATGTATCATGTGTTATGCCTTTGTGGATCAATGCCTTTATTTGTTTTGGAAGTTATGTTTTGTGAATTCTGTATATATCCTGTGTGGATAAATCTTTTGACCAGTTATGTTTGTGAATTCTGTGTGGATATTGTTTATATCCTGGTACCGGAAAATTTAAAAAAATTTATAAAAAAAAAAATTATACCTACGGCGCCGGTTTTCCTAAAAAACCGCGATTAAAAGCGACCTACGGCGCCGGTTTTCCGCAAAACCGCGGTTAAAACTGTTTTTTCGTTTTTTTCAAATTTTCAAAGTGACATACGGCGCCGGTTTTGTTATAAAACCGCGGTCAAAAGTGACCTACGGCGTCGGTTTTCACTAAAAAACCGCGGTTATAACTTTTTTTTTTTCATATTTTCAAAGTGACATACGGCGCCGGTTTTGTTAAAAACCGCGGTTAAAAGTGACCTACGGCGCCGGTTTTCCGCAAAACCGCGGTTAAAACTGTTTTTTCGTTTTTCAAATTTTCAAAGTGACATACGACGCCGGTTTTGTTATAAAACCGCGGTTATAAGTATTTTTTCCGTTTTTTCAATTTTTTTGGTCCTTTTACGTCAGGATTTACCGCCGTTTTTGTTAAAAACCGCGATTAAAACTTACTTATAACCGCGGTTTAAAAACCGGCGTTACATGTTTACACTTACAACGTCGGAAGCATTGACGCCGGATTGAAAATCGGCGTTAAAAGTCCAAAAAAACCGCGATTAAAGGTAGTTTTTGCACTAGTGGGAAGAGGGTGAGAGTAGGAGGAGTGTGCCTTGAGAAGAGGAGTGTAGAAGGAGAAGGGAAGAGACGGCCTTCGACAGAGAGAGGCCCGAAGACGGCCTTAGATAGAGAGTGTGCTATGGTTTCCAGAGAAGAACGAAAGAGGGAGAAAGAAGAGAGGGGGCGAGCGACTGAGTGAAAATGAAGGGGATTAATTAGGGTTTTTAGTAAGTTTGGGGCTTGGGCCATGTGGGTCTGTTAAAGAAAATTCGAGGGGCATGATGTCAAGCATAAAAAAAAAAAAGGACTGACAATTAATACCGATGGTTTTCTTTTACAAGCCCTAGGAATCAACCATATGAGTTTTTTCCTACTACTTTGGCCCTAGAAAATTCTTGTAGGAAATACCAAAATTTCTTGTAGTGTTTCTTTTTGTTCAAGTGTACGCTAGAAGGTGGTAATCGTGTTTGGTTTATTAATTAAACAAGACCATGTGTAGTGGTTTTACATATATATATATATATATATATATATATATATATGAGTCAGGATCAAATGACACCAAGTGTCACACTTAGCATAATGACACCTTTAATAACTTTGTGTATAACGCAAATTTTGCCGATCTAACCGTTGAATTGAAGGTTTTTAGTAAATAGATTAAACCTATCAAAATTCCTAAAATTCTAAAATTATTTGATACTCTATTGAATCGTTTTATTTTGATGTATAATATGATATTTAAAATATAAGTAAATGTGCACTATTAAATTGCATAAATACAAATGTTCAAATTATCTAAAAATTTGTATATATGGTTATTGAATTAATATAACATGATTCAACGGTTGAATCGATAAAATTTACATTATACACAAAGTTATTAGAGGTGTTATTATGCTAAGTTTGACACCTGATGTCATTTGATACTTACCCTATATATATATTGCCCGTATATTTTTAAGCATACAGAACACACACATAAAAGAGAAAATGGAAAGCAGAAATTGTGGAGGATATTAGATGCATGTAGGTATAGCCTACACTAGATGTGAGTGTGTACAACAAAACAAGAAAATCACTCGCGAGCTGTCTATTATTGTTTCATAAATACAAATAATAATTAGACGGACTAATTCTAATTAAATATAATCCATATTATTGCGAAATATAAAACGGACCACACTTTTAAATCTCACCAGTCATATATATCACTCATCATTCATCACTCATCCACCTCTGTCCTTTTAAATATCAGAAATTTTTTCCACACGCAAAAATTCACTTGGAGGAGAGAATTTCAGAGAATACTCAGACAGCAGAACTAGCAAGCTAACTCCAAAGTACTCTCTGAAGTTCTAACGCAACCCAATCCATCTGAAAGCAAAAGGGTGGCCATCTTTTTCTAACCATCGATCTCCCGCGATGATGAACAGTTTGTCTAGCTAGACAGCAGCTTTCTTTCCCTCATCCTCGTGCGGGAAACCAAAGCTTGTAGCTGGCTTTGTCCACTATTAATTATAAATGGTACGGTCACGATGAAAACTGGTTGGTTTCTTCATTGCACAGCCAAAATAGATATCCTCCCCCCCTTTTTTTTAACTTTTTAAATCTTTTTTTCCTCATTTTTCTTCCCTTCTAAGATCCCGCGTGAGTATTTTGTTTCTCTCTTCAATAACCGCACCATCAAATTTCCATTAATCAACCAGTTTCTTTTGGCTTGCTTTTCAGGACCAGCGAGCTTCCAATTAACAAGATTATTAAATCAAAGGGTGCAGATCAAGACACATAGACAAAAAAAAAAAAAAAAGAAGGTTCGATTTGATTTGTATCTGTGACTCATTTTAGTTTTGCATAGAGGTTTGAGAAAGAAAGACTGATTATAATGATTGTTACAGGAGGTTCGTACGGAGACAAAAGAGAATTTTGTTCTGACAGAAATGGGAACGTACTTTCATGGCAACACTTCAGAAGTCCAACCGTCGGCAGAAGGGTTGCAGACACTTTACCTTATGAACCCAAACTACGTACCTCCTTACTCTGATACGGCACAAAACCCAACGCCCAACCTGCTTTTCGCTAATCCCAACACCGCCACTCCTCCTTCCCACGCGCTTAACCTCTCCAACTTCTCCCACGCGCCTCCATCACTCCACCATCAACAACAACACCACCATCTAGTTGGAGTTACCATTCCCGCATCAAACATCATCGGATCCAGCAGCACCGACACTCCCACCCAACGGTACGAGGCCTCCGGCTTCCAAGGCTTTGCCGCCGCCGCCGCCGCCGCAAACGCAATTCCTCGTGTCCACTATAACTTGTGGGGTTCGGTAGCTGATCAAACCGCGACGGCGACGGCGACAACCACGCCGTCTAAAGGTTCAGAATGTGCTGTTACCGTTGCGGTCACAGGCAATATGGCGGCGAATTTCCCACCGAATATTGGTTTTCATAGGCCTATTCATCAGCGAGGCTTGTCGCTTAGCCTTTCATCGCAACAAACACCTCACGTGTCGCTCTCCGGCGAGATCGATGTTGATCAGGCAGTATCTCCGGTGAGCCGCGGCGGAGACTATGTGCGGGTTTCTGGCAGTGGAATTTCGAGCATGCAAGGTGTTGTTTTGGGGTCGAAGTATTTGAAAGCCGCGCAGGAGCTTATGGATGAAGTTGTGAATGTGGGTAAGGGAATCTGCAAAGGGGAATCTGTTGAGGGGGCTAATAATAAAGAGAAGAGAAAAGTGAATATTGAATCGAGTTCTGGGTTTGGTGATGGTTCTAGTGGTGGAGGAGCCGAGTTAAACACCGCACAGAGACAAGAGCTTCAGATGAAGAAGTCCAAACTTGTCAGCATGCTCGATGAGGTACGTTTTTATACATGCACGTAATAGTACTTAATTAACTTTCCAGTACTAATGATTCGGGATTTGAATCATTTTGATATTGATTTCCCAGAATTTATGATTCATTACAAATGTATTTTATTTTTGTGATCTTGTGAAAGTACAGTACTTATATAGCTCAATTGCGGTGCGATTTGGCTGTTACACGGAAGAAATAATAAAGATTGTGACACAGCATAGGAGGACTGAAATTGACAGGATTGTTTGTCACTCATTATCAGTTCTTACTTGTTTTCTGAAAATATAATTATGTTGAGGAAAGGGAACTGATAAGAATTAAAAAGCCACTTGATCTGGTGAATGTGTCAGAGAATAATTTGGGTCGGGCCCATTTGGGTCAGTTTCAGGTTTATCTCTGATTGTTTGAACTACCTAGTGAACCCATTATTGATTGAGAGTGAGAAAAGTAAAGCTTAAATTAAAACTTAAAAAAAAAAAAAAAAAGTAAAGCCTTCATAATTCATACATATACACATACTACATTGGGTCCAATTTTCCATTTTCATGAATCATATCTCAAGAGAACGTACTTAATTTTTAGTTTAGCACAGTTAATCAACATAATTAAGCTAGAGATTAATTATAATTAATGCGTGTGTTTAATTTGTTTTGAACTTGCAGGTAGAGCTAAGGTACAGACAATATCACAACCAAATGCAAATGGTGATATCGTCATTTGAGCAGGCAGCGGGATTTGGGGCGGCAAAGTCTTACACGGCCCTTGCGTTGAAGACTATCTCAAAGCAATTTCGAAGTCTTAAAGATGCAATTTCTTTACAAATTAGGACAACGAGCAAGAGCTTGGGTGAAGATGATTGCTTAGGAGTTAAGGTAGAAGGTTCGAGGCTTAGGTACGTTGACCACCATCTCCGACAACAACGGGCACTACAGCAACTTGGAATGATCCAACACAATGCTTGGAGACCCCAAAGAGGCTTGCCTGAGCGTGCTGTTTCTGTTCTTCGTGCTTGGCTTTTTGAGCATTTCTTGCACCCGTAAGTATTAAGTAAACACTTCAAAATGTTTGTGAGAGCTTAAATAATAGCTTAGGACATTTTCATAAGTTGTTTTGAGTTTATTTCGATAAGTTTTTTTTTATGAAAACAGTTTATAATTACTTATATAAAAATAGTTTGACTATATTTTTATTTTTCAAAAAAAAATTGACTATATGTTTTCTAATTTGATTATAGAAATAGTTCTAAGCGCTCATAGTATAAGTGTTTGTTGTATCCTATGAATACTTAATTAAGTTGTTTATTCAAACCTACTTAAAATAGTAATAAAAGAAATATCAAAACTCACTCCTACATAATATCTGAATCTGAATACAATTAATTAGCATCTTTCTCTTTATTAGTTACTAATTATTTTGAGATAGAAAATTAAATACTTGCCTTAAACTCAAGTGTTTTTATTTGTGACCTGCAGCTATCCTAAGGACTCAGATAAGGTTATGCTCGCAAGACAAGCTGGACTTACTCGGAGCCAGGTACATTCCAATAAATATGTGCTCTTTTAAGGGTGTGGCCAATATGCTAATTGAGCACTGATCACTATATAACCCATGGTTTTTAAATTGCGGACCACAATTGCGCCAGCAACATAACGGTTTTTGAGGCCATCACAACCGCAATTTTGTTCACATCGGCCGCATTTGTACGTAATTTCCCACAACGTAACGGTTTTTGAGGCCTCTGCGACCACGACCGTTATCACAATTTAAAACCATGGTATAACCACTCCTATTTGAAAGTAAACATTAGAATCCCATTGACAGAGGATTGGTGAGAGTGAGATTAAATTAGTAGTTTATGAGATTATATAAACCTTTACATGCACCAGATATTTTGGCAATTCATAGATGACAATGGAAGGTGTGTGACATTGTTTAATTTGTATTTAATATTGCAGGTGTCTAACTGGTTTATAAATGCCAGAGTTCGGCTATGGAAACCAATGGTTGAAGAAATGTACATGGAAGAAATCAAGGAGCAAGAGCAGAATAATGACTCTCAGGATAACACAAATAGATCAACAGAATCGAGCAAGGAGTTGTGGTCAGCAGCAGCTACTGCTACACAAGAATCAGGTGCCACAAATCATATTAATGTTCTTAATTCAAAAGCAGAAAGCTTCAACAACCAAATCACTTCTCCAACTGAGATCTCTAATTCTAATAAGTCATTGTCAACATCTCCCATGAGAGGTAGTATCCTTTCAGTGGACATGGAAATGAAGCCTGGAGAGACAAATAGAGAATCCAACACAAAGTTTTCTGAAAGGAACCACAAAGATGGCTACCCTTTAATGACTGGCAATGACAACCAAGGTGGGGGTTATGGAGTTTTCTCCATGGAAGATATTGGAAGGTTTAATGTCACTGAACAATTGGCTCCTAGGTTCCATGGAAATGGTGTTTCTCTCACTCTTGGACTTCCCCACAATGAGAACCTTCCTCTCTCTGCAACCCAACATGGTTTTCTCTCTCAGAATATACATTTGGGAACCAATGAAAATGAGTTTTGTACCATCAACACTACTCCACCGTCTTCTCATTCAGGCACTAGTTATGAGAGTATTGATATTCAAAACAGAAAAAGGTTTGCTGCTCAGTTATTGCGAAATTTCGTGGCCTAAGAATTAGGATATTGGATATATCCTATGAGGAAGTGTAAACTTCCATCTTTCTGCTACTGCACCACAATAACTTAGCAGAAAACCTTAGCTAGCAGACCAAAAAGAGAAATATTGAAGAGGCCTATGAATGCACTACTTGCGGACAATTCAATTATATATGTTTTGAGTTAATAAGTTCAATTATAAGATTCAAGTTGAGTTTGGGAAGGTATATTGTATATGGTATATTGAAAAAATAGCCAGGTACGTATGAGGTGAATTATTTCTTTGGATATATATATATATATATATATATATATATATATATATATATATATATTTTGGAGACAGTTATGGGTTTCTTTGGAAAAATTAATTATTCTTCCTGCATGTAGATTTTGTTTCTAGCTTGTACGTACACTTGAATTTGCGGTTAGTATGTAGATGGGGTGGAATACATGAAAGATATAAAGATGCGCATAAATTTTGGATGCTTTCATCAAGATATGCATGGGATTTGGATGAAATTTTTAGTACTTTCGATAGCTACTGCATGCATGCAAAAGTAAATATCTTTCTTTTCAGGTAAATTTATTCCTTTATAGCAATAATATATAATAAGATAACATCAAAATGAAATTTTTTTTTTATGAACCCGGGAGTTCACTAGGTCAAGAAAAATAGGCTCAAAGGGCGCTTATATGGATATTTCCTATTAACGAGGTCCTCACATCGGTAATAGGATTAACTCACGTCGTTGTGAGATATGAGTCGTATTCTTATTAATTGGATCAACTCAAGGTATACAAATGAAAAACTTTTATTTCTTTAGAAGCTCCCAAGTTTTTCTTATTAATTGTGTAAAAATAATTCATTTTATAGATTATTATGAAATGAATTACTCTTGGTATTTGTAATTTATATATTGAACAAGTTGCATACTAGCTATACTAAACACTGATGTATGCTATAACTGTAACTAGGTTAACCAATTAACTAACAATTAACCATAACTAAATATATATAGCCAAACTATGCTCTGAGCTGGTAGAATGAGTCTCCAACATCCCCCCGCAAGTTGAAGCTTGGTAAATGTCTACCATGCCCATCTTGGAGGCAAGAGTAGTGAATGGCTTAAGAGAAAAAGGCTTTAGTGAAAAAGTAGCAATCAAGTAGTTATTGTGAAGGCACACGCAGTAACCGAAGAATTCAATCTTAAGTCTTCTCACGCACAAGGTGGCACAATCAATCTCAAGATGTTTAGTACGCTCATGGAAGACAGAGTTGGTTACAATGTGCAACACGTTTTGATTATAACAGTAGAAAACAGAAACCTGAGAACACTAAACATGGAGGTCAAAAAGTAAGTAGAGTAACCATTAGGGCTCATGTGTAGCAGAGACGAGAGCTTTGTATTTGGCTTCACTGGGGGATCTAGAAACTATGTTTTGCTTTTTAGTGCGCCAATAAACAAGGGATGAGCTTTAGAAAAAAACATAAACAAGTGACATATATTCTAGAGTCAATGCAACCAATTCCCACTCTACAACTTTTTTTGGTGTTATTCAATGTTGGAAGTCTCTTCGGAGCATGAACGACCTGTTACTGTGCTGCATCAAGCTTCAGAACGCTACTCTGATTTCTTTAAGTGCGTAATGGAACTCTTTTCATGGTGGATTTCAATAGTAGTGAAGTCTTTTAGACGTCAGAATTTGCTGATTTGGGGTTTAACAACACTACAACAAAAATGGGAAATAAATAGCGTTTTTTTTTTGCCTTAAATAGCGCTTACAGGCGCTACATATGTGGCCGCTACTGAATATGTTATAAAAAAATAGCGTTTTTGCAGCACTATTTAAAATTGGGAATAAATAGTTATTGCGTGGGAATAAGTAGCGCTTCCAGAAGGAAGCGCTATTTATTCCGTAGAATAAGCTGCGCTTCCTTAGAAAGCGCTATTTATTTCCTCTTTTTTTCCCTTTGTTTTGTCATTTTCACATGATACCTGTGCATATAATTGTGATAACACCAAATGCACATCAAAATTGTTATCAACACCCAAATTTGTATCAACATCAAAACTCACAAAAACTAAATTTAACATTAATTCTCAGCCAAAGTTTGTATTAACATTATTATCAACACTAAATTCACTAAATCAAAATTAACATTACAATATAACTAAATTATCATCCTTAAAACATTAAAATGCACTATAACAAAACTACACAAGTCATGCTACAAGATTACCTAAAAATTACACACTAGACGACTCCTCCTCCTCCTCCTCCTTCTTCTGTAGAATTGAATGATTAGTACAAAACACAATTTAGAATCAGCTACAAATCCAACAACCAACTTTTAATACACGATAGCATTAGCCACTTTCCTTATGTAGAATTGAATGATTAGTAGATAAATGAACATAAATAAAGCAAAGCTTTATATAAGTTTATAATAATTTGGCATTCCACATAGTAAGTATAATAACAACAAACAACAAATTTATTTGAGCCACATATAAGAGCTTTCCAGCTTATTTGATTCTTAAATCAATATGCTCCTGAATACCAAAGCCAAAACACCCAGTATCGCTAAAGTTTCTTCGCAAAAGTTCATATTCCTTCACCTTCAAACCACTTTCCAAAAGCTGCATTGCCTTGTCACCTCTAACATCTTTTCATTTCTTCTAATAAACAATCAAGGGAACTTGACTTCAACATAAATTATTTGAGCTCAAAACATTTGGAGTTTTGGCATTTCACTCTTCGAGAGAAAACAATAATTGGCCTTACAGGAAATATCAAATATGACAAAATTAAAACTATTACTTGCTTTTTGCTATTAAATATTGAAGCACCTTTCTTTCAATACAATTTAACGCAAAGAGTACAAATGCAAGAATTTCACCAGATATGTGTCTTGATAAGATGGGATGGGCATGGATATGAACAGTGAACAGATAATATAATAAAAGGATCGCAAAGAAGAATAACCAACCAAGCATGCAATTTGTATGACAATTATCCGATTATGCATATGACAAGGTACTAGAGCATCAGTAAGGAGCACGACAAGCCCTTGCTGAAGCTTATGGTAAGTGTTGACCATAGAACAGGACAACCTCCCATGCACTAAATTTTTCTCAACCAAAAAACACCAAAACATAAAGAAAAAAGACACTATGTAGATGACCTTAAAATATATCTCGTAGGCAAGAATTGAAACCATAGCTAGTTAAATACTCTGCAAGCGTCTTCCCTAATTGTTTTTGCCAATTTGGTGCAGCTTTTGCTTCAGATACAGGCCAAACTATTGTTGTCTCTGTTGTTAAATTTACACTAGCAGATGACACTTGTGGCTGTCACATAAAGAGTAAAAAACTAGGACACAGATTACAGAAAAGTGAAAAAAATTATATATGCGAGAATTTAAAGAATGTATAGAAGCTAATTTTTCCCTTTTGTTTAACTTTTTGTTCAGGAGGGGGAGAAGGGGTAATCAAGAATATTCAACCAAATTAGACTGCCAATCTTTCTCTTAAACTAGATTTCAAACTTTTTTGAGGGAATAAGCATGCAAAAGGCAAATTCAAATTTAAGAATTTTCAGTCACTGAACTACTAATTGCTTTAAACGATGCTCACGATTTTTAAACATCAATGCTAATCAATAATCATCTACAAGAACACCCAAGAGAAATTAAAAACACTGCATGCTTATCCCATTTCAACCAACTATCGTATAAACTTAGCAAAAATCCCTCAACATTACATCCATCACCTCGGAAATAAGATAATGGAAGCATCATAATCAGATAAAATCTAAACATCAAAAACTCACTTGACTTTCCAGTATCCTAATGTATATAACTCTTGTCTTGCACAAGTATACATTGACTTTTTAAAAGATTTCAAAATTGTTAATATATTTTATCTAACACATGTTTCTAATCATTTATATGAAATCCTGTTAAATACATATTAGTATTTCAAGAGATTAGTCTCTGCATTTACATGCAGAATATACCATGGTTTCACCTGCTTAGTTATGTATGTGTTTAGAGGATGACTTGGCTTAGGATCCAATTGAGACACATCTAAATTTTGCATACTCTCAATTTCAAGCATTGATACCCAATGCTTATCGCATCATCATGAGTAATTGCTGCAACAACAACTGCATCAGATTGTGCTTAATGTCTCTGTTTTTTTTTTCCTTTGCCTTCTTTCCCTTTTTCTTTGTATCAAACTAGATTACTTGACCCGTGCCATACACGGGTATATATATATATATATATGCTATTGAAAATAATTATAAAATAATTTATAATTTGTTTGTTAATAGTAGCACAATACATGTAGTGTTTTTCTATATTAAATAATAAATAAATAATGGATAGTCTAAATTAAAAATTGACTCGTACAATACACACACACACACATATATATATATATATATATAATGCATGTAGTTTTTTTTTTATTAAATTTTTTTGTAATAATAAATAAATATGTTTTCTTGTACAATTTTCATCCCCTTTTTTACAATATATCTATAGTACAATGGCTCGTACTACGCACGGTATATAAGTAAAAAAATTATAAATTTTATACTAAAAAATATTAACATATTTGCATCTATATTATGATAGCTCATGCTCTGCACGGTATATAATTAAAAACAATAAATTTTTTATCTTATAAAATTATATTAGTTTATAACTTATATTAAAATGTTCATGAGGAAGATGCTCGTTCTTTTGGATTTCATTAAAAAGGTATGTAATTGTTGATTTCAGTTATTGGTTTAAAAAAATTTGTGGCAAAATCTAAATAAAAAAATTATCTTTTCTTGTAAAATTTTCATCCCCCATTTTTTACAATATATCTATTGTACAACGGTTCGTGCGTATATAATTGAAAAATTATAAACTTTATACTAAAAAATATATCAATGTATTATTTCGGGCAAATTGCTCATTCCTGGTAGATAAAATATAATTTTATTTCATGTAAAGTATTCAATGCTCTATGAGATATAAATAATAACTAATACGAATATTTACTAATAACAAAATTTACATCTATAATGTAATGATCCGTGCGTATATAGTTGAAAATAATAAAAAGTTTTTCTTATAAAATTTATATTAATTTGTAATTGCTTTTAAAATGTTTTTAAGGAATATGCTCATTTTTTGGATTTCATTAAAAAATATGTAATTTTTGATTTCATGTTTTTTATATAACTTTTTTTGTGGCAAAATATAAACACAAAATTATGTTTTATTGTTATGTGCGGGAAAAATAAATTATTATATTGAGCACGGTAATTGTAAATATAAACAATTAGAATAATAAGAGTTAAACATAATTATATAGAGCAAATAGTGAACAAAATTTTTGTGCAAAATTTTGTGTTAAATGTGATTTTCTCTGTGTTTTCTTGTAAAATATTCATCCTAATGTATATAACTCTTGTCTTGCACAAGTATACATATACTGACTTTTTAAAAGATTTCAAAATTGCTAATATATTTTATCTAACACATGTTTCTAATCATTTATATGAAATTTTTGTGCAAAATTTTGTGTTAAATGTGATTTTCTCTGTGTTTTCTTGTAAAATATTCATCCTAATGTATATAACTCTTGTCTTGCACAAGTATACATTGACTTTTTAAAAGATTTCAAAATTGTTAATATATTTTATCTAACACATGTTTCTAATCATTTATATGAAATCCTGTTAAATACTGTGACAACCACCCTTAAAATTAAATGGAGCCGCCACCAATATTTTATTTTTATAGTAAACATCAGAAAACTTATTTTTGATTTTAATAAAGAAAAAGAAGGTCTTTGAACCAAATTTTGAGCTCGAGAGTTGGTTACGCATAGGGAAGGTATTAGCACCCCTAAAACGCCCATAAAAATGGTACCTTTAATTATTTAGAAAAATTTGTTTTCCTTTGAACGAGTTATTCCCAAAAAATGTTAGAAATAAAATACGAATTTGTTTGTCACTGTTTTATTTAAAAATGACACATAATATTAATTGCTCAGACCTAAACTCATGCAGAGCAAAGAAAAACGAATTAAATTTTCAATACGTGTTTAAATAAAGAAAACGTCCAGAAGCAATCTTTTGTTTTATTATTATTATTATTATTATTAAATAACGTAGAGAAGAATTAAAGAAATGAAATAACAAGCCTTTTCTCTGCATTTATTATTATTCTAAATTCTAAATAAAACAAGAATAGATTTATTTATTGCATTAACTTGTTTATTTCTATTTTATTATTATTTTTTCTTAAAAACGTGTAAATTAGGAATGAACTTCAGAAACTCAGTATTTGCTTTTATATCCCTCATGACAAAATATTTACAATTCAGTCCCTACCTAGGGTTTGGCGCCATTGGAAGGCCAAACCCTAGCCTTAGCTCGATTCAACCAAACCTCAACAGATTAACAAACAACAACAACAACAGAAAATGCAAAGAATGCAAAGAAAGGATTACATCGTGTATGTTTCAATCCAGAATACAATCACTCAGTCCAGAATATAATTCCTTATTACACAGCCCTGGCAAAAAAAAAAACAGAAAGATACAGAGATGAAGAAGACGAGGGAACCTGAGTTCGTGACTTCCCCGAAAATTTACAGAAATCAAAGGAGGAGATTCAAAAGAAACCTAAGACTAGTAGTGTTTAATTTTGGTTCTGGGGCCTCACGGTTTTTTGGCCTTCTTCCTTGTATCTGCTTGCTCTGCCTCTCCTTCTCCTTGTACTATTTTCTGGATCCGGTTAGCTCTCCCCTTGCTCTCGGTCTTTGGCTTGGCTTTTATAGCCTCAGCATCAACTGTCAAAAAATAAAATCAAATCAGAATAATAATAAAAATTAAAGGGAAAGAAAGGATATAGAAACTCCCCTGATTTCGTTCTTCTTATTTCTCCTGGGATCTCGCTCGAATCGTGACCGGATCTTGAGGGAATGGAGGGTCTGATTTGGTTGATTGGAGAGATTTGGGGTGAAATCGAGAAAAGAATGGAAAGAAAATCAGAAAACGGAAAGAGGGAGAGATTAGGGTTTGGTTTGAGGGAATAGAGGAAGAGAAGAGGAGGAGCGGCCGCTTGGGTGTGAAGGGTTAAGGGTTAGGATTAGGGTTGAGGTTGGAGAAAGTTAGGGTTAGTGAAAGGGAAAGAAGAGAGAACGTGGGAGAGGGGGTGTGGTGCTGCGGCTAGGATTGGATGGATGAGATTGGGAGAAGGAGGAAGGAACGTGGGGAGGGGGCGCCGCGGCTGTAAAACTAGGGTTAGGGTGAGGAGGAGGGAAAGAACGAGGGTGAGTGAGAGTGGTGGAGAGGATTGTGGGAGATTAGGGTTTTTTTCTGAGGAAGAGGACCAGGGAGGGAAGGAGTGGGCGCGGGTCGAAAGCTGGGGTTAGGGTGAGGGTGAAGAAAGGGAAGCCGAGAATGGTGGAGAAATTGAAGGAGGAAAGGAAGGGAAGATGAGGGCACTGCGGCGCTGCTTGGGCGAGAGAGGGGTGCCGTGGGGTGAAGGTTTGAGAGAGAATGAGAGAGTGCAGAATGAGGGTGAAGGAATTAGGTTGAAATTAGGGTTAATAGGATTTGGATTGGGCCGCGTGGAGCTTGGGCCGGAGGTTGGGCTGCAGCGTGAATGGCTGGGTTGCGTGGAGCTGGGCTGGGTGTGTATAAATGAGGGGAGGTGCGAGAAGCAGCGAGGGGAAGCAAGGGATGCGCAGGGGTGGTGTGTGGAGAAAATAAAGGGGTGTGCGAGTAAAAGAGGTGGGCTGGGCGTTGTGGGGTTGGGCTGGGTCACCAGCCTGGTTTGCTGCTATTTGCACCGCCCAGATTTACCTTTTGCACACCCCTTCTCAAATAAAAATCATTTTTTCCTTTTCTTTTTTATTTTTTGCCTTCCTTTCTTATTATTCTAAGACCAAAAATATTATTATATTTATTATTACTACTACTACTAATTAAAACAAATAAAAAAATAAAATAAAAAAAAGGCCGGACAAAATTAGGGAACTACAGCTGCCCCTCCTTAATTACATTTTACTCGAAGGTCTTCGTGCATTCGTTGTAAAAGGTAATTAAGGATAAAGGACTCTAATTTTGTCTAGAATGAAATTGTTTGAAGATGCGAGATTGGCTCCCGACTTTGCTTTGGGGTTCTAGGTTTGATTCCTAGTGAATTCTCGGTAAGGCATAGGTTTGGTTCCTAGCTCCGACAAAATTGGTGAGAGATTCTAGGTTTGATTCCTAGTGAATTCTCGGTAAGGCATAGGTCTGATTCCTAACCCTCACATCTTTGGTATTGATTACTTCCCTACTTAGGGTAAGCCTGGGGTGCGAGCTTCTTCATCACTCGACACAAGTTTGGGCCAGATTCCCAATAAGGGTAAGCCAGGTTCTTAACTCTTGTTAAAAGGTACGGATTGACTACCTTACTTTAAAGAATGTCCGTGGTGTGAGTTTCTTTGTCACTCAATATAGGTTCGGGTCAGATTCCCGACAAGGTATAGGTCAGATTCCTAACTCTTGCTAAAGTATGGACTGGTTTTCCTATTGCAGGTGAACGTCCAGTGTACGAGCTTCTCCGTCACTCGAAACAGTTCGGGTCAGATTCCCGACAAGGTATAGGTCAGATTCCTAACTCTTGTTAAAAGGTGTGGATCGATTTCCATAATTGAGGAAGATTCGAGACGCGGGTCAGGTTCCCGAGTAAAGGCTTGGGTCAGATTCCCAAGGTGGTGGGTCAGATTCCCAACAAGGTATAGGACAGGTTCCTACCTCATGCTAATAGATTGGGTAGGTTGCGTACTTGTTCTTACTGAGTAACAACAGACCAACTGTATGTAATATTTGAGAGGGTGAGTTAATGGACCCAAAAGCTTTGATGGTCATGCAGGATGCAATGAATGGTATGTCATGCATGAAAAATTTCATTTTTAGAGAAATGTTGGTTTTTTTAACATGGGTCGTGGACCCAAAAGTGTTGATGATTATGCAAGATGCAATGAATAGCATGTCATGCATGAGTATTATTTGCTTTGTTAGAGGTAGGCAGTATCCTCTTGACTACTTCTGAAACTTTTCTTGATAAGTTAGCTTCTGATCTCTTTAGTTGGCGAATTCTGAACAAGCTAATTGGCCCTTTCGTAATGTATTCAACATTGATGGTTCTGCATTAGGTGAGATGCCTTACTTAGCTCTTTTCCTTAATGTGAAGACGCCAAATTCCTTAGATCCTTTTAGAATTTTCAGTAATCATACAATGCTCTTATGTCTTGATGTTTGTCTTTTTGCACAGATTTCTTTAGAAAGAAAATGCAAATTGATAAAATCCTAAATCGAATTTGGAGAGGCTGAAATAAGCATTCTATTGTGCCGATGATATTTAATAGATGGCAATATGGATAAGAATGAATCTCCACTATGGTGGGGGAGATAAAATATTACAAACAGAACAAATTCGTGTTTGCTAAATTAGAAACTGGTAAGAAATATCAGCTCTACATATAATCCCTTTGAAAACAAATCATGCTGCCATTCCGTGATCCAGACACCGATAGCCTTCTTGATCAACTTCAAAAATTTGTGTCTGCGGTTAGTTTTGACCATCTCTACCCCAATTGGTCAGGGCTCAATTCTAGCTACTTTTGACGCCTTCAGGTCGGCTTTTGCTCAGACCGCTCTTTGCGAGTTTTCGACCTAGCGGGTTGTTCTACATCGCCTTTGCGGGTTTTCAACTTAGCGCTTTTATTTGACCTTAATTTTTGCCTAGGCTGCCCTTTCGGGTTTTCAACCTACCAGGTCGCTCTAACTTTTGCCTAGACCGCCCTTTTAGGTTTTCGGCCTAGCGAGCTCTTTTTTTTTTGGGTATTGTGCCATTCTAGATGTAGTATTTCTTGACTGCATCTGAGTTTATCGGTAGTGGTAGGTCATGCCCTTCCATATCTGTGAGAATGAGGCCTCCTCCCGAGAATGCTTTTGTCACTATATATGGACCTTCATAGTTTGGAGTCCATTTTCCGCGTTGGTCCTTTTGGATAGGTAGAATCTTCTTTAATACCAATTCCCCTTCTGTGAATTCTCGATGATGTACCTTTTTCTCGTATGCTCTCTTGAGTCTCTTTTGGTATAATTGGCCATGACAAATTGCTTCTAACCTTTTCTCTTCTATAAGATTCAACTGGTCATATCGTGTCTGGACCCATTCGGCTTCTTCGAGCTTGGTTTCCATAATTACCCTTAAAGAAGGGATTTCTACCTCTATGGGGAGAACTGCTTCCATCCCGTATACTAGAGAAAAAGGTGTTGCCCCCGTTGAAGTGCGTACAGAAGTTCGGTACCCGTGTAAAGCAAAAGGGAGCATCTCGTGCCAATCTTTGTAAGTTACCACCATTTTCTGAATAATTTTTTTGATATTTTTGTTGGCCGCTTCCACTGCCCCATTCATCTTTGGACAATATGGAGAAGAATTGTGATGTTGAATTTTGAAGTCATCGCACAACTCTTTCATCATCTTATTATTTAAATTAGTCCCATTGTCCATGATGATCTTCCTTGGTAAACCATACCAACAAATTATTTCTTTTTTGATGAACTTAACCACAACACTGCGAGTCACATTGGTATAGGAGACTGCTTCGACCCACTTTGTGAAGTAATCAATGGCCACGAGGATGAATCGGTGTCCGTTAGAGGCTTTTGGTTCAATCATTCCTATGACATCCAAACCCCACATGGAAAATGGCCAGGGTGCACTGAGGACGTTTAGGGAAGTTGGAGGTACATGAATATTATCAACATAAGTCTGACACTTATGACATTTCCTCACATGCTTGATGCAGTCACTTTCCATTGTAAGCCAATAATACCCAACTCTGAGAATCTTCCGAGCCATTGCGTAACCGTTGGCATGGGTCCCAAAGGAGCCTTCGTGGACGTCGTCAAGAATTTGTCTTGCTTCTGCAGAGTCCACACACCGGAGGAGTACCATGTCGTGATTTCTTTTGTAGAGTACATCGCCGTTCAAAAAGAAACTCATAGCAAGCCTCCTCAAAGTTCGCTTGCCGTTCTCTGAGGCGCCCGAAGGGTATTCCTTGCTTTTGAGGTAGCACTTGATGTCGTGGTACCACGATTTTCCATCGGATTCTTCTTCTATCACCTGGTAATAAGCGGGATTAGCACGGCTTTCCATCAGGATGAGAGGCATTTCCTTGTCACTGTTTATTCGGAACATAGATGACAGTGTGGCTAATACATCAGCCAACTGATTATCTTCTCGTGGGATATGTTGAAACGTGATCCTATCAAAGGATTCGACGAGTTCTTGGATATACTCGTGGTAAGGGATTAACTTAGAATCTCGAGTTTCCCATTCTCCATTCAACTGGTTGATAACTAGGGCAGAATCCCCATATACTTTTAGGACTCTGACCTTAGTTTCTATGGCAGCTCTGATTCCCATGACACACGCCTCATATTCTGCCACGTTATTGGTACAACTGAAACACAAGCGAGCCGTAACAGGAGTGTACTGATTTTCTGGAGAAATTAGTACTGCCCCGATTCCGTGCCCCAATGCATTAGAAGCCTCGTCGAACATCATGGTCCACTCTTTGTTTCTGGATTCTTCTTTTTCGGCGGACATTACATCATCATCAGGAAATTCATAGTGGACAGGTGAATGGTCATCTACTGGTTGGTTGGCTAAGTGCTCAGCGAGGGCACTACCTTTGATGGCCTTTTGAGAGACATGTTGAATATCGTACTCGGATAATAGCATCTGCCACCGGGCAATCCTTCTAGTGAGAGTAGGTTTCTCGAATACATATTTAATCGAGTCCATTTTTGACACCAACCAAGTTGTGTGAGAAAGCATATATTGTCTTAGACGGTGAGCGGCCCATGCTAGGGCGCAACAGGTACGTTCCAATATCGAATAATTAGCTTCATAGCTCGTAAGCTTCTTACTCAAGTAGTAAATGGCACGTTCTTTTTTACCCGTTTCATCATGTTGTCCAAGTACACACCCCATAGACCCGTCTAACACTGTCAAGTAGAGGATTAATGGTCTGCCTGGTACTGGAGGTACTAACACAGGGGGTTTTTGTAGGTATTGCTTGATTTTGTCGAAAGCCTCTTGGCATTTTTCATTCCATTCGATAGTTTGGTCCTTGCACAACAACTTGAAAATTGGTTTACAAGTGTCAGTGAGTTGTGATATAAACCGAGAAATATAATTCAATCTCCCTAGAAAACCACGAACTTCCTTCTCCGTGCGAGGAGCTGGCATCTCTAAGATGGCCTTTACTTTTTCCGAATCAACTTCTATTCCCTTCTGACTTACAATGAATCCCAGCACTCTACCTGACCTGACACCAAAGTTACACTTGGCAGGATTGAGTCGTAGGTGAAACTTTCTCAATCGCTCAAAAAGCTTCCGTAAATCAATTATATGACTTTCTTCAGTTTGCGACTTAGCGATCATATCGTCCACGTAGACCTCTATCTCTTTATGAATCATATCATGAAATAGAGTCACCATTGCCCTTTGGTATGTTGCCCCAGCGTTTTTCAGCCCGAAAGGCATCACCTTGCAGCAGAAAGTCCCCCAAGCTGTAATAAACGTAGTTTTCTCCATGTCTTCTCTAGCCATTTTAATTTGATTATACCCGGAGAAACCATCCATGAAAGAGAAAAAAGCGTGATGAGCTGTATTATCCACCAGAACATCAATGTGAGGCAAAGGGAAGTCGTCTTTGGGACTTGCTTTATTAAGGTCCTGGTAATCAACGCACATTCGAACCTTTCCACCCTTTTTTGGAACAGGGACAATATTAGCAACCCATTGGGGGTATTTAGCCACGGCCAAAAATCCAGCATCAAATTGTTTTTTAACTTCTTCCCTAATCTTTAAGGACATATCAGGTCTCATGCGTCTCAACTTCTGTTTGACGGGAGGGCAATCAGACTTAAGAGGTAGTTTGTGTTCGACAATATCGGTATCCAACCCTAGCATATCTTGGTAAGACCAGGCAAATACGTCTTTATAATCTCGGAGGAGTTGAATCAGTTTAGCTCTTACTTTTTGTGACATGGCAACACCAACCTTGACTTCTTTTTTGTCTTCCTCAGTTCCCAAATTAATCAACTCAGTCGGTTGTTTTTGAGGTTCGATCTTTCTGGATTCCCCTTCTATAAGCCTCATTAATTCAGGGGGGAGATCTTCATCGGGACGGTCTTCTTCACAACCTTCGTCAGTATGATTAATTAGCAATCAAAATCTGGTAACGAAATTTCAGCACAATCGTTTTCAAAAGTATTATCCATGAGCCTGCATTATCAAGGTTAGCAATAAGGAGAGAGTAAGGAAAGGAAGTAGGAAGTAAAAGAAAAAGAGACGCTTGGGATAAAATCAAAATGCGTTTTATTAATATTCGAAATATGCTTATGGAAAACATGCGGGGCCCTTTAACATTTCCCCTACCACCTCGGGCTGAGCGGAGAGGTGAGCATTAAATGGATTACATTGAAAATGCTTTAAGGATCCTAGGACTTTCCACGATCTCCCAATTGCAAGGTATTGAGGAACATGGGCAAACCCATTCCTCTTCAGGAGCAGCAAGATCCTCTTCCACAGCAGCTACTTGATCCGCATGGATCCATCCAGCGCTACGAAAACTCTAACGGAGATCGCAAATGGACATTTTCCCAAACTCGGGTTCCCGATTTTCAAGTCGAGCCTTCCTCTTTTCTCTCCTTTCTTCGATCGCTCTTTCCCTGTCCTTTTTAGTGTGGACAAATCCCAGGCCGTATCGGTCTTTGTTTTCGGGAATTCTTAAAATTGAGGCGATACCTTCTTGAGTCTTCCCCAGTCCTTTTCCTGGCTGGTACCCTCCCTTCAGCATGACTCCGCCCACCATTAGGGCATTATTGGATAGACAGGGTTCTTTAGCTATAAACCCTATATAAGTGCTATCGACAATTTTCTGTGCCTGAAATGAAGTCCCAAGGGCTTCTTCAGCAGCTTCAATGTAACGCGTCGATGTTGGCTTGCTTACCAGCAGGTCTTCTTCTCCAGATACGATAATCAACTTATCATCCACCACAAACTTCAATTTTTGGTGCAGAGTTGATGGTACTACCCCAGCAGAATGAATCCAAGGCCTTCCTAACAAGAAACTATAGCTAGGCTTGATGTTCATTACTTGGAAATTAACAGCAAAAGTGAAAGGGCCAATCTGGATCGGCAGCTCAATCTCACCCATTACTTCTCTTTTAGAACCATCAAAGGCTCTCACGAGCACAGAGCTGGGCTTCATATGGGTCTTGTCAATAGGTAACTTATCCAAGGTAGATTTAGGCATCACATTTAGGGAGGATCCATTGTCTACAAGGACTTTAGCTATAAGGTGCTCTTTACACTGAACCGAGATATGTAGTGCTTTGTTGTGTCCTCTACCTTCTGCAGGCATTTCTTCATCATTGAAATAAAGGTAGTTGCATGCGGTGATGTTGCCAACTAGGTCGCCGAACTGATTCAAAGTGATATTTTGAGATACATGGGCTTCATTCAGAATTTTCATCAATACTTTTCTGTGACTCTCAGAGTGCATCAACAAGGCAAGTAGAGAAACTCTCGCTGGTGTGCGGTCTAACTGATCTATCACCTTATACTCACTTTGTTGAATGAATTTGAGGAATTCAGCAACTTCCTCACGAGAGGCCTCTTTCTTGTCCTCCTTCCCTGTGTTTCCTTTCTCCACCGCAACTTCTTTTTCCTCGTTTTGATCTTTTTTCTGTCCTTTTGCAGCTACTTTTATTGGTTCTTTTTCTGGGGCATAAATCCGCCCACTCCGAGTCATCCCGCCTATTCCCACAATGTTGGTAACAGTCGGAACACTTGGTTGTGCATTACTTCCTTCAACTTGGACTTTTACATCATATATCCAAGGAACTGCCTTGTCTTCCTTGTACGGAAAAGGAGATGGTACTTGAACAGTAATAGCTTTGGGAGCATTAGACATTGTGGGGGATGCATTTCTAGAGAATTGAACCACCAAGGGCTTTGGGACCGTGGTTCCTGAACTTTGAGCAGATTGGACCATAGGTACTTCTTCTTCTCTCTGAGAGATAACTTGAACTATGTTCGTATCAAGCAGTTTTTGGAGGATGCTTTTAAATTCCTCACATTCTTCATTAGACAAAAAATCTTCATCATAGGTCCCGACATCCGTTTCTTTCTATCGGAGACCTTGCAAAGCTCGATGAACACTTTTCTTATAGGGGTTTTTATCTCAGCAACATCCTTTATTATTCTTCCTTCGTGCTCATCGTCTATCATATTTACTGATGCATTCCCGTGGTTAGGTAATGGGTTGTTTCCCACATTGGGATTGTTCTCTTGGAAACTCAACCACTTGGCATTTATCAGATCTTGGACTTTAAACTTCATAGCCCGACATTCTTCTATAGAGTGACCAGCTGCCCCGGCATGGTATTCACAGGTGACGTCTGGGTTATACCATTTTGGGTAAGGTGGTTCCATGGGCTTTTGCGAACAAGGGACTACCAATGAGTTTTTGAGTAAATGCTGATAGAGATCTTTGTAAGTCATGGGGATTGGATCAAATTGGGCCGGCTTTCTCCCTTGAGAGTTGTGAGCTCTTGGTTGATTGGGGTTCTGACCTCCTTGACTATCAGAAGCAAATGGTGTCATTTGAACAGGAGACTTGGGTGTGATAGTTGCCGCAACGTATAGAGGGGCACTACTCACCGCGTTAGTCTCTCTTTCTTTCTTTCTCTTGATGAAGGGCTTCTGAGTGTTGGATGATGAAGTATTATTATGGATCTTCCCACTTTGCATCCCCATTTCCACGTGCTCCCCTATGACAATCAAGTCAGAGAAGCTTGAGAACATACTTCCAATCATCATATCATAAAAGGGGGATTGGAGCGTGTCAATGAACGTGTCAATCATTTCTTTGTCCGACAAGGGTGGCTCCACCTGAGCAGCCATGCTTCTCCATCTCTGAGCATATTCTTTATAGCTCTCACTGTCTTTTTTCTTCATGCTTTGCAACTGATTACGGCTGGGAGCCATGTCCATATTGTATTTATATTGTCTGACGAAAGCATTAGCTAAATCATTCCACGAGTTGATTTTAGACCGTTCTAACTGCATATACCATCGCAAAGGTGCCCCGGTTAAGCTTTCTTGGAAGAAGTAAATTAGGAGTCTGTCATCATTAGAACAGAAAGCCATCTTTCGGCAGTACATGACCAGGTGGCTTTTGGGGCATGTTTCTCCCTTATACTTGTCAAACTCAGGTACTTTGAATTTTGCAGGTATAACTACATCGGGGACCAAACACATGTCTGAAGCTTCGAAACCTATGTGATTTGCCCCTTCAATTGCCTTTAACCTGTCTTCAACTATTTGAAGTCTTTCTTTGGCTTGAGCATCCTCCTGGGGTGTGATGATAGGTATAAAATTTTGAGTATTTGTGTTCTGCGAGGTCCCATTATTTAGAGCCGCATGCCCTTGTGAGGTGTGAGCGTGCGTTTCATTTTCTCTTGGTCGACTTTCCTCTTGATCCTCTTCGGACCGCTCCGTTTCCGATGTCCTTTTTGCATGCAGGGCTTCCAACAAATTGCATAGCTTATCTATCCGTGTACTCATTCGGTCGAGCTGTCCTCTCATAGCCTGTTGGTTCTGCTCTAACGCGTCCATGAGTCTGGCCTGGGATCACGTTCTGTAAGGATGCAATTTCTTCGTGTTTATTTTTCTGGGTTATGAAGGATACTGTGAGTATGGATGAATGATTTATGCCATGGTTATGCATGCTATGTAAGATGATCATTTATTTACTTAATTTGTTTTATTTTCGTCGGCTTGTTGGAGGATCACAAAAACTTTGCAAATCTCTTATCGGTTTGCTGCATATTGCGAAAACATATTCTCTCATTAAAAGGAAATATTATAATTCAAATTGCCCTGAAAGGCTTACAAAATTGAGAAAGAAATGGAAATTGCATGGATACATAAAAACAAAAGGAACATGGTCTTCAACGATCTCGTCGGATCTGTCTCTTCAACTCTTCCACCAAACTCTTGCAGTACTCTAGGAAATTCATCACTTTCCCTGGTAAAGGTCGGAAACCTATCGCCGATTCCGCTTCTTCCAAGAGTTCAGGCATATCTTGGATACCTCTATTTGCAAGCCAGACTAGTTTGGAGCAACGATCCATCCAGTATCTAGTTTCCTTATCAAACCAAGTAATGACTTCTCGCTGGTTGTCAATCTTCCCTTGCATGTCGAGGACCTTCTCACGTTCTTCCTCAAGATCTATGTGGTAGCCTATGAACTTTTCTTTAGTGATTCTCCTCTCTTCCTCAAGTTGGGCTTCGTGTAATTGCATGCTATTTTTCAACTGTTGTATTGAGTATTCAATCCGTCTTTGCAAAGCCCTGCTAGTCTCTTGAGAATCTGCCCACATTTTCCTCAAATTGCCTTTTTCACAGAGAACCAGATCTAACTCTTTTTTCATCAAGTCTAATTGTTGATTTGCAGCTTTTAGGCAACCCTGAGTCTGGAGCCGGCTTGCTTTCTCAGCCTTGGCCTTCTTCTGGGATCCTTCCAAAGATTCGGTTTTTCTATTACATTCATCTTGCAGGACTTCTATATCTAGATATGCCCTTTTCAAATTCTCCCGGAGAAGCTTCCTCTCCTCTTCCACCTTTTCTAAGGCTAGCTTTAACTCTTCCACTTCTTCATTCTCAACAGGGGGTGGAGGCGGCACTTCGGGAACCAAAAATGTGTTTTGGAAGGGCAGCTTGACTTGCTGAACTATTGCTATAAACCATTGGCGGTATTTTTCATCCGCATGAGTACTCTTGCGCCCTAGTGTTCTTTTGATCGTTTTCTTCCAAGCTCGGCATACCCCTGTGAATAATGCCAAATCCGAGGAGCCCTGATCATGTATAATGAAAGCGGCTAGCTCTTCTTCAGCAGGTTTACCCAGCATCGGGGCACCGAGTTGTCTCAAAGCCAGAGTAGGATTATAGTTGATGCAGCCTATGGTCCCAATGAGGGGTGCGTTGGGAAAGTCTCCACATCGACAGATTACCTCCTTGATCTCCTGTTCCCTGGAATACCATATTATAGACTCTTCACTGAGACTCAATAAATAAGTAGCCCACTCTGCATTGCTCCTAGGACCAAAGGGATGCCCCCTTTTTACCAAATGATTGTTTAGCCATAAGTACAAGACAGGGACACAACAACGAATTCGACCTCCCTTTTTCTCGTGGCGCATATGAAGCTCATAGTATAAATCTGCAAGGACGGCAGTAGTGGGATCTATACCTTGAGTTTTAAATGCTATGAAGGCGCCAATAGCTGTTTCATCCACAAAATGATCAACATGAGGAAATAGGACTACTCCAAAGATAATGAGGGCTACCACATCCATGCATTCCTTCAATTTCCCTGCATCATGAAGGTCCTTAACCTTTCCTTCCAGGAAGCTTCTGGGGAAACCTTTGAAATCTTCTTCTACCTTCACCGTGAGCGTCAAATCTTCTTTAGGGATGCCTAAAACATCAGCAACAGTATTCATAGTCGGGGGATGCTTTGTATGGCGATACGGACCATTTTTCTTTTCTAGGAAGCCCAAGATTTTCCGATATTCTTCTAAGGTTGGCGCCATTTGGAAATTCTTGAACGTGAAGCATCTTAGGGGAGGATCATAAAATTGGGCCAATACTGTTAAGGCTCTCATTTTTAGCTTGTGAAATTTTGATATTTTTATAATATAATACTAACATTTGCAATTTTATTTAATTCCAAATCTGATTTGTTTTTATCGTCAAAGAAAAATCTGATTTATTTTAAATGCCCATTGATTAAGTTTTACTATATGATTCACTATAATTCAAATTTCAAATAATTAGCAGGTAATTGATTGAATTACCATTTTTATGAATTTATGTAAAAATTATCAATATTAATTAGAATTCATTTATTGTTTATATTGGTGTCGATGTATCTATAATATATGAAGTTATGTTTATGTAACGACATGGTAAAATAAATTAATAATTTTAGATTTAAAATATAATAGAAAATTTTGTTATTAACTATAGTATATAAAGTATTTTTTTCTAGTTATATGAAAAATATATTACAAATTTTCGTAATTTAAATAAAAAATTGAGAATAATTACCATTAAAATGTTTACACAATTTAAAATAAATGAATGAAATTCATTTAGTTTTACTACCACAATAATGATTAAGCGACGTGTAATAAAATGGATGTTGAAGTAAGATGACACATGGCCGCCATTTTCATAAATAGGATGACATGTGTGACAACATTGATTGCGAGATGTGTAGGTGTATGATTCATTGAAACGAATTAAATGTTGTTTTCTTGAGAGAGTGACACTTGGAGGTGCATTCAATGAGATTCATTCTCATTTGTATATAGTATAGATTCATCCTAATGTATATAACTCTTGTCTTGCACAAGTATACATTGACTTTTTAAAAGATTTCAAAATTGTTAATATATTTTATCTAACACATGTTTCTAATCATTTATATGAAATCCTGTTAAATACATATTAGTATTTCAAGAGATTAGTCTCTGCATTTACATGCAGAATATACCATGGTTTCACCTCCTTAGTTATGTATGTGTTTAGAGGATGACTTGGCTTAGGATCCAATTGAGACACATCTAAATTTTGCATACTCTCAATTTCAAGCATTGATACCCAATGCTTATCGCATCATCATGAGTAATTGCTGCAACAACAACTGCATCAGGTTGTGCTTAATGTCTCTGTTTTTTTTTCCTTTTGCCTTCTTTCCCTTTTCTTTGTATCAAACTAGATTACTTGACCCGTGCCATACACCGGTATATATATATATATGCTATTGAAAATAATTATAAAATAATTTATAATTTGTCTGTTAATAGTAGCACAATACATGTAGTGTTTTTCCATATTAAATAATAAATAAATAATGGATAGTCTAAATTAAAAATTGACTCGTACAATACACACACATATATAATGCATGTAGTGTTTTTTTATATTAAATGTTTTTGTAATAATAAATAAATATGTTTTCTTGTACAATTTTCATCCCCTTTTTTACAATATATCTATAGTACAATGGCTCGTACTATTTTATACTAAAAAATATTAACATATTTGTATCTATATTATGATAGCTCATGCTCTGCACTGTATATAATTAAAAAACAATAAATTCTTTATCTTATAAAATTATATTAGTTTATAACTTATATTAAAATGTTCATGAGGAAGATGCTCGTTTTTTTGGATTTCATTAAAAAGGTATGTAATTGTTGATATCACGTTATTGGTTTAAAAAAATTTGTGGCAAAATCTAAATAAAAAAATTATATTTTCTTGTAAAATTTTCATCCCCCATTTTTTACAATATATCTATTGTACAACGGTTCGTGCGTCTATAATTGAAAAATTATAAACTTTATACAAAAAAATATATCAATGTATTATTTCTGGCAAATTGCTCATTCCTGGTAGATAAAATAATAATTTTAATTCATGTAAAGTATTCAATGCTCTATGAGATATAAATAATAACTAATACGAATATTTACTAATAACAAAATTTATATCTATAATGTAATGATCTGTGCCTATATAGTTGAAAACAATAAAAAGTTTTTCTTATAAAATTTATATTAATTTGTAATTTCTTTTAAAATGTTTATAAGGAATATGCTCATTTTTTGGATTTCATTAAAAAATATGTAATTTTTGATTTCATGTTTTTATATAACTTTTGTGGCAAAATATAAACACAAAATTATGTTTTATTGTTATGTGCGGGAAAAATAAATTATTATATTGAGCACGGTAATTGTAAATATAAACAATTAGAATAATAAGAGTTAAACATAATTATATAAAGCAAATAGTGAACAAAATTTTTGTGCAAAATTTTGTGTTAAATGTAATTTTCTCTGTGTTTTCTTGTAAAATATTCATCCTAATGTATATAACTCTTGTCTTGCACAAATATTATGATAGCTCATGCTCTGCACTGTATATAATTAAAAAACAATAAATTCTTTATCTTATAAAATTATATTAGTTTATAACTTATATTAAAATGTTCATGAGGAAGATGCTCGTTTTTTTGGATTTCATTAAAAAGGTATGTAATTGTTGATTTCACGTTATTGGTTTAAAAAAATTTGTGGCAAAATCTAAATAAAAAAATTATCTTTTCTTGTAAAATTTTCATCCCCCATTTTTTACAATATATCTATTGTACAACGGTTCGTGCGTATATAATTGAAAAATTATAAACTTTATACTAAAAAATATATCAATGTATTATTTCTGGCAAATTGCTCATTCCTGGTAGATAAAATAATAATTTTAATTCATGTAAAGTATTCAATGATCTATGAGATATAAATAATAACTAATACGAATATTTACTAATAACAAAATTTACATCTATAATGTAATGATCTGTGCCTATATAGTTGAAAACAATAAAAAGTTTTTCTTATAAAATTTATATTAATTTGTAATTTCTTTTAAAATGTTTATAAGGAATATGCTCATTTTTTGGATTTCATTAAAAAATATGTAATTTTTGATTTCATGTTTTTTATATAACTTTTTTTGTGGCAAAATATAAACACAAAATTATGTTTTATTGTTATGTGCGGGAAGAATAAATTATTATATTGAGCACGGTAATTGTAAATATAAACAATTAGAATAATAAGAGTTAAACATAATTATATAAAGCAAATAGTGAACAAAATTTTTGTGCAAAATTTTGTGTTAAATGTAATTTTCTCTGTGTTTTCTTGTAAAATATTCATCCTAATGTATATAACTCTTGTCTTGCACAAATATTATGATAGCTCATGCTCTGCACTGTATATAATTAAAAAACAATAAATTCTTTATCTTATAAAATTATATTAGTTTATAACTTATATTAAAATGTTCATGAGGAAGATGCTCGTTTTTTTGGATTTCATTAAAAAGGTATGTAATTGTTGATTTCACGTTATTGGTTTAAAAAAATTTGTGGCAAAATCTAAATAAAAAAATTATCTTTTCTTGTAAAATTTTCATCCCCCATTTTTTACAATATATCTATTGTACAACGGTTCGTGCGTATATAATTGAAAAATTATAAACTTTATACTAAAAAATATATCAATGTATTATTTCTGGCAAATTGCTCATTCCTGGTAGATAAAATAATAATTTTATTTCATGTAAAGTATTCAATGCTCTATGAGATATAAATAATAACTAATACGAATATTTACTAATAACAAAATTTACATCTATAATGTAATGATCCGTGCGTATATAGTTGAAAACAATAAAAAGTTTTTCTTATAAAATTTATATTAATTTGTAATTTCTTTTAAAATGTTTATAAGGAATATGCTCATTTTTTGGATTTCATTAAAAAATATGTAATTTTTGATTTCATGCTTTTTATATAACTTTTTTTGTGGCAAAATATAAACACAAAATTATGTTTTATTGTTATGTGCGGGAAAAATAAATTATTATATTGAGCACGGTAATTGTAAATATAAACAATTAGAATAATAAGAGTTAAACATAATTATATAGAGCAAATAGTGAACAAAATTTTTGTGCAAAATTTTGTGTTAAATGTAATTTTCTCTGTGTTTTCTTGTAAAATATTCATCCTAATGTATATAACTCTTGTCTTGCACAAGTATACATTGACTTTTTAAAAGATTTCAAAATTGTTAATATATTTTATCTAACACATGTTTCTAATCATTTATATGAAATCCTGTTAAATACATATTAGTATTTCAAGAGATTAGTCTCTGCATTTACATGCAGAATATACCATGGTTTCACCTGGTGTACGAACCCATGAAAAATATAGGAGATCTTAAAAATTCTTGTTGCATATATAGCTAAAACTAACACCCTCTATCTACCAACTAAGCGTTGGTCCGACTGATACTGCGGTTCGGTCCCTTAATAAGGTCTCGAGTTCGAGCCTTGGGTGTTACAAAAAAAGCTGTTGGGAGGGGTAGCCTTAATGCAGCCAAGGCCCCGCGAAGATTAGTCCACGACAAAGTCAGGGGATACTTTCACCAATGCTATGGTAACAAAAAAATAAAACCCTCTGTCTTCAAGACTCGTCTGAAACACATTACAATTTACATGTACCATAAATAGGTCTATTTATAGCAATTTATGATAAAGTTTATAAAACATACCCTAAGTTTCTACTTTTTACAAATACGCATGAATAAAATATTTTTTGGCAATTCAATTCTACGCATCTAATGTATTTGTGAAGAATTAAAATTTATAAGCCTATATAATGCCCTTAACATTTGAGTGGAAGAATACCATAATACCTGATTCATTGATCTATACGTAAAGTAAAATAAATGAGTTAGATAAATGTAATTTATGTTTTTCTAATCAAATAGTGTTAACAGTAATATTTTAAAGAGTTTATACTTTTAAGTTTATATTTTTAAAATGTTCATGATTTTAAGATAAACGAATTGAATGAAATAATGTTCCTTAGATACCATAAAAACTAACCGAATCTAGTGGAATTACTATTTTCATAACGTCACGTCATTTTTGTATTTACTAAGAAAACCACACTAAATAACAACTAAATTAAATGTAATGTAAATTATTATAAAATTGTCATTGCGTCGCAAGGGAGCTACACAACTGAACCGAGTCATTTTGGGCATCGAAAAGCAGCTATGATGGCATTGCTTCTGCACAAATAATCCATTTTTTGTGAGCACAATCAAATATTTGATTCGAATATTAAATGCATGATCAGACCGTAACGCGTTAATTTCTATCATGTTGCTTTTTTTGTTTAAATGTTGATTGGTGTCGATATATTTATGCGTAAAAAAAAAAGTGTCGATATATATATATTTAACAGGATTTCATATAAATGATTAGAAACATATGTTAGATCTATGGCTAAGATTGAATCCTCGTTGAAGATGAAGAAAAATGGAACCCTAGCACTCCTTGTCACAGTCCACGGCGTTTAGGGTTTCAGAAAATGTCCAAGATCCAACAAAAAGTGAAAAACACGTTATTTAAATGAATTCTGCAGAACAGGAGCGCTCCCAGCGCCTCTCAGGTGCACGCCATGCGCACAGAATCGGTTAGCAGAAAAATGACGAAGCGCGTCACGCGCATTTTACATGGTCATAAGCGCGCACCACGTGCGCAGAGACAGAGAGCAAAATCTAAAATGCACGTGACGCGCGTTCCAATGCCTTCAGCAGCGCGCCACGCGCCTTTAGCTCAGATACTTGGCTTTTTTCGTGTATTCGGATGCGTTCAGATCATAGGCACTTGAGAATTCTCTTCTTTGCCTTCCATTGAGTTCTTGAGAGTCATTTCTTTTGATCTTGCTTTCATTCCTAACAAATCAAGTGTGACAACACATGAGAATAATATAAAAGTTAAATTTGCAATCAACAAACTGAGTGCAAAGAATTTCACACTTTAAGCTCAATATTTATTCAACTCTCTCAATTCATCATGCATTTAATTCAATTAAGCACTCTAAATCCACATATGATGAAGATTTATCATATATTGTTGACCATATAATCCGCAACGGACCTCATTTTTAGCTTGTGAAATTTTGATATTTTTATAATATAATACTAACATTTGCAATTTTATTTAATTCCAAATCTGATTTGTTTTTATGTCAAAGAAAAATCTGATTTATTTTAAATGCCCATTGATTAAGTTTTACTATATGATTCACTATAATTCAAATTTCAAATAATTAGCAGGTAATTGATTGAATTACCATTTTTATGAATTTATGTAAAAATTATCAATATTAATTAGAATTCATTTATTGTTTATATTGGTGTCGATGTATCTATAATATATGAAGTTGTGTTTATGTAACGACATGGTAAAATAAATTAATAATTTTAGATTTAAAATATAATAGAAAATTTTGTTATTAACTATAGTATATAAAGTATTTTTTTCTAGTTATATGAAAAATATATTACAAATTTTCGCAATTTAAATAAAAAATTGAGAATAATTACCATTAAAATGTTTACACAATTTAAAATAAATGAATGAAATTCATTTAGTTTTACTACCAAAATAATGATTAAGCGACGTGTAATAAAATGGATGTGGAAGTAAGATGACACATGGCCACCATTTTCATAAATAGGATGACATGTGCGACAACATTGATTGCGAGATGTGTGGGTGTATGATTCATTGAAACGAATTAAATGTTGTTTTCTTGAGAGAGTGACACTTGGAGGTGCATTCAATGAGATTCATTCTCATTTGTATATAGTATAGATGTAACCGGATTGACTTGATAACTAAGTGTCCATCCTATGTTGTTTCACCATTTTTATTTTATTTTAGTATTCTTTCCCTCCCCAAATTTATTTTGGTATCAATTTTTGCATACTTTTTAACTACCTTTTGTTGTAACTATTATTTTAGTGTTACTTGTTGTTATTTGGGTTAGATTGATACTTCTCTATAATACTCACAGGTCATATGCGATAAATTGTTTATTTGTTCTTTTTTTGGGTAGAAAGCTGACTTTGGTCACTAATGATGGTTACAAATATGTTTTTTATGCTTATTTTGTTGAAAATTAAAGTTTGTATAGTTTAGAGTATGGCTTGCACGGATAATCATTAGATCTTTTATACATTTGCTGGATTAAAGTAGGTTAAATTATACTTTTAGTCTCTTGTGTTTATTTTAATTTTTATTTTGGTCTCTTATGTATTAAAAGTTTCAAATTGGTCCCTTATGTATAAGAGTTATACAAATGTGGTCCCTCTTTTTTTTTTTTCCAAAATAGTCTCTTATGTTACAAAAATTATACCAATGTGGTACCTTTTTTTGTTGTTGCAAAATATGGAACAAAAAAGAGACCACATTGGTGTAATTTTTGTAACATAAGGGACTATTTTAGAACTAAAAAAAAATAAGAGGGACCACATTGATATAACTCTTACACAAAAGGGACCAATTTGAAACTTTTAATACATAAGAGACTAAAATGAAAATTAAAATAAACATAAGGTACTAAAAGTATAATTTAACCAATAAAGTAAATACAGTATCTCATTTCCTGAAACAATGTTTGCACAGACAACAGGGAAAGTAATTACAACTTTCTCTCATAAGCAAGAACGAAAATAAAATTTCTTAGTTGAGGATTAAATAATTAGTTTCATTTTTAAAATCATATTGTTAATCCTATTTGAGATTAGATTTTATGATATTGGTGAAGGTTTTGTTTTGCAAGCTATTGTTCATTTTCATTTTTAAAATTATATTCTCTTGCTATTCTACATTGTATTTGATAATGCTTTCCATGTTCTTTTAATCAACTATTATTTTGCAGTCTACACAAAATTTGATTAGCAAGTAAATTATTTGAAGCTGGACTTTATATTTGAGGTTGCACCCTTGTTAATTACTTTCTCAAAGAACTTCGGAGGGAAAGTTTCTCGGTGGATGCATCTTAGTGTTTAGACTTGTCTTAATTTTGTGTAATGCTTTTAATCATCTTTAAGGTATACATAAAATTTGACTCTGTTTTTATTTTGTTTTTCCCTTGATCGCCCAAGTGCTTCTTTTTATTGTTGTGATTAGAAGGCTCGTAGAATCCAAATTGAGTTGTTTAGTTGTGATTTTAATGCTTTTGATTTGATCATTTTTCTTTTAATCATTCTTCTTCTTAAGGTAAAATGCCTTTTGCCCTGGCAGAGGCTGTAAGAAGTGGAAATTACAAGCCTCTTTGTAGTGACTAAAAGGAAAGTGTGTTGATGTTTTTGCGTGTATGTGTTGTGAGTTTATTTGTGCTTAAATGCTTTGATTGGAACTGAATGAGAATGGGAGTATATTTGGCTATGAAGTCAGATTATGTTTGTTTGGTTATCAAATTGAATAGTTGGTTTTTTTTTTTTTTTGTGTCACGGATTGAATAGTTGGTTGAAGGGGTTGATCATATATATGCACTGGCTATTGGAATGATTGTGTGTCACTTTAATTTTATATTGTTGGAAGAAAATGACATGTGTTGGCCCCCAGTTTTGTGATTCTTTATTTCACCCGAGTCATGCATTCTCACGTTTAAACAGCAAATATCACTTTTATGTAAGAAATTGAATTTGATTTTTTTGAAACGTTAATGGTTAATTATTATTAAGAGTTGAATATAAAGGAGAAGAATTGTGAATAATTGCATTCAATATTCAATGTATTAATGAAAGTGATTACAAGGCTTTATATAGCCATTGAATTGGATTAACAAGCAGAAGAGAATAACAAACCAACTGATTAACTAACCTATAACAGAAATAACTAACCTATAACTAACTTAACCGATTACATAAGGAAAAGATGCTGTGCAACATGCCTGCACAGAATAGCATTATCCAAGATGGATAAAAAGAAGTGTAATCCTAATCTTAATCCTAAAAATTATAAGTAAATACTTGATTACATACACCTGCAAATTGGAATTGATGATCATATTTGTTACAGGCCATATTTGTTTGATCCAAGTTTAAAGTAAATTTTTGCTTTGTTATTGTGAGTTGCAGTGCAAGATATGAATCTATGACTTAGATAATGGCTTTAGCAAACTGTCTTCAAGTCTGAGAAATCAAATAATTGTTTTTGGGTATTTATATATCTTCATGAAATGTTTTTTATTTCTAAATTCAAATGTACTCTTTTTCTAAATATGATGTTCATTACTACATAACACACTTGCTGTTGCCACCCCAATTGTTTAAGGAAAATGCAATGATCACAATCATGTTTGTACCAAATTAATGAAATTTGTTCTGGATTGGGCCAAGGCCCAATCCGGCAGAATGCTCGCCGAAGGCCCAGTATCGCCTGCAGTTGGCTGCCCCACTTCGGAGCCATGTCGACCTGGCAGATCCAACGGTCCTTAGATCTTTACGCCAACTCATTACAGCCTGGCATAGATCTGACGGTACCCCGGATCTCACGGGAGCGGTTACATCTCAATAACCGTCTCCGACCACTATAAAAGGGATCTCCGTCATGATCCAGGTACGATTTGATTCATTCTTCTGCTTTCCTCCCCTCCTACCTAGACTGACTTAGGCATCAGAGTCCTTGCAGGTACACCACCACCTCACGCCGTCGTCAACCACTGCGATCACCGCCGCACTGCTTCATTCCGGCCATCCTCTGAGTTCTACTTTAGAACATTGACGTCGTATATGGGTAACGTCTTCGATTTCATCTCCTCCGAAGTTTCTCTTCACTGTTTACGATGACTAGATCGAAGCGAACCGTCGCAACTCGCAGTTCTCAACTTCGCGCGGATCTGAATCTGCCAAATCCTCCGATCCCTCCGATCGCTCCGGTGGATCAACCTCAACCTGGACGAGTACCATTCACTGTTGAATACGAAAGGCCGGGGAACCTTCCTCTGCCTCAGATCGATGCTATTCTGCTCATCACTGCTCCAGCAACAACTGAGACAGGCGAAACCGCTCCTACTGCCGCCTTCCTCCTCCACGAGTTTTGCGAGTTTGTGTAAAGCCACACGGAAGCGATGCAGATTCAGAATCAATGCCTCGATCGCATGGAGAATCAACAGAAAGAAATTTCGGTTCGCGTAGCTACACAAATCGAAAAGAGACAGGATCAGAATTCTCAGCCACCTCAGCGATCTAGAGAATCCGAGACTCGCCATTTCGTTCATCGTCGCAGCCGTGGCACAACTCCATGCCGATCTCCACATACCGCACTCTACCGCAACAAATTGCTCAATCGCTCTCCGCCACGTCGTCACAGATCTCAAATCCGCTCTCCTCGCGGCAGAAGAAGAAATGAAAAAAATGCTACGTGAAAGAGTTTCGCCAAACAGCCTATCCTCGGGGCCTGAGGCGAGACGCTCTCCATCGCGTCGCCGCAACTCTCCAAGTTACTCTTCCCGTCGCAGAAGCACGACTGCGAGCAGTGACATACCACCTCGAAGGGCCGCCACTGCCTCGCGGCGCCGAGCGAAGTCACCCGATCGCACTTCTCGTCGCCGCCGTGCTCACTCGCTTTCATCCATTTCTCTGCAGAGTGATGAAGAGAATGACACGTGCTAGACTTCTGGTCCTTTCACCTCCAAGATCGTGAAGTTTCTGATCCCAAAGCATCTTCAGAAACCGCCAGCTTTGGACTCATACAATGGCACTACTGATTCAGATGAGCACATCAGTTGCTTTAACACCATCATGGAGTACCGAGGTGCCCAAGGACCAGTCAAATGCAAGATTTTTCCTCTTACCCTGAAGAAGGCGGCTTTGTCTTGGTTCCAGACCCTCAAGAGAAACTCCATAGACTCCTGGGTCGAGCTCACTGATCAGCTTTTTGCTCACTTCACCGCATCTAAAGTACAGCCGAAGTCGATAGAAGCACTCTCTGTGATTAGACAAAGGAAAGACGAACCTATCAGAGAGTACATCGAGCGTTTCAATAAGGAGGCAATTTTTGTGAAGAAATGCTCTGATGAGATGAAGTTATACTTGCTGGAGCAGGGCTTGGTGGAAGACAGTCTTTTTAGTGTTAATATTGGTGTCGACAAACCAAATACTCTAAACGATTTCCTCAAACGAGCTCAGAAATACATGAACTATGAAGAGAAGATGATGGCATCGAAAGTCAAAAACAAACCCCAAGAGAAACCTGGCAGACAGCGCGAAGACAAATCGTGCAGAGATAAAGAAAACCGAGCTCCATCGAAAAGGTACGACAAACATACTCCCTAAACACCACACGAACGCGCATACTAAACGAATGCGCGAATACTGAGTTCGGAGATGCTGGAATCAAGTTCCCACTGAAGGGGAAAGAAAAGCCGAACGCCGACAAAGTTGAAATATTGTCATTTTCATAAGTGTGCCGGACACGAAACTGATGATTGCTTCCACCTGAAAGACGTCATTGAACAATTGATCCAGAAGGGAAAATTGTCGAGGTTTGTAAATGCAAAGTCATGATCTGGTAACAGGAAGTCAAGGTCCAAGTCCCCTCGGTCTAAAAAGAAAGAATCAGCTTCAGCAGCACAACTCGACGAGGCAGGTCGAGAATCCGAAGAAAGCAAAGAAAGACCTCGACCTCCCCCAGTCGCCCTAGTAATCTCTGGGGGTTTTTCCGACAAGGGAGGTGCGAGCATCAGTTCAGCAAAGCGAAAGTTGCGAGAGACAATGTCAGTTTCCACTGTTTTTCCCCCGGCCAGCAGGCACAAGGGAAGACCACCCCTCGCCTTTTACGACGAAGACTTGGTGAACGGGAAGCCGAATTATCTGATTCCCCTGTTGGTCAAAGCTTACATGGCCAACTTTGACGTCCGAAGAATACTGATAGACCAGGGGAGCTCGGCGGATATCATTTTCCACGAACTGTTTAAAACCTTGAAACTACCTGAGAAAGACCTCGTACCATACCCGGGGTCTGATCTGACTGGTTTCAATTGTTCCAAAACAAAGTCGTTGGGCTATGTGGAATTGATGGTGACTTTTGGTGAACAACCAGCCTCCAAAACTGTCAAAGTTCAGTTCATTGTACTTCCATGCAAGTCTGTTTACAACTGTATCATTGGACGCCCAACCTTGGGGGAACTCAGAGCGGTGACCTCGACAGTCCATTTAAAAATGTGTTTCCACGGTGATGACGACAAAATCGTCACTGTGGAAATCGAACTCGAAGCTGCAAGGAGATGTTATCTCCTGTCTTTGAAAGTCGACGAGCCAAGAGAGGAGAAACAGCCTCCATCTGCCAAGAAACACGTTAATGCAAAAGCTGCTGCAGAAGTCAACCTTACTATTTTGATGCCAGGATTGAAGTCGAAGATGAAGTCCAAGAGGACGATCCCCTTGCCCGTGAACTCCAGCAGAAGATCAAAAGACCAGTACCTGATGGCGAGTTTATCCAAGTTCAGTTAGGCGATAACCCCGAGAAGACCGTGAAGCTCGGTGCTAACCTCCCCGAGAAGGTACAACTACAGTTGACAGAGTGCCTGAAGTCCAACACAGACCTCTTTGCTTGGACTGCTGCCGATATGCCAGGCATCTGCCCTGACATTGTTTGCCATCAACTTGCTCTTGACTCCAAAGCACGGTGGGTGGCTCAGAGGCATCACAAGCAAGCTCCTGAGAAAGCTGAAGCTGCAGCCAAAGCTGTTGATGACCTTCTTAAGGCCGAGTTTATTAGGGAGATTAAGTATACTACATGGCTTTCTAACGTCGTACTAGTTAAAAAGTCTAATGGAAAATGGCGCATGTGTGTTGATTACACCGATCTTAACAAGGCGTGCCCCAAGGATGCCTATCCCTTACCTAATATCGACAAACTTGTCGACAATTCCTCAGGTTTCAATTGCTTTCTTTTATGGACGCATACTCTGGTTATAACCAGATCCCGATGCATCCTGCCGATCAAGAAAAAACCGCATTCATGACCGACAAAGGCAACTACTACTACAAAGTAATGCCTTTTGGCCTCAAGAATGCTAGAGCCACTTATCAACGCATGATGAACAAAGTGTTCAAGAACCAGATCGAAAAAATGCTTGAGGTATACATGGACGACACGATCGTGAAAACATCGAAGGAGGTCGATCATGTCCTCGACCTAAAAGAGGTTTTTCATGAAGGTCGACGCCACAACATGCGATTAAACCCCGAAAAATGTACTTTCGGGGTGCGAGTTGGAAAATTCCTCGGTTTTTACCTGACCGAGAGAGGAATTGAAGCAAACCCCGCCAAATGTCGCGCCGTTACCGAAATGCAACAACCATCGTCAATGAAAAACATCCAGCGGCTCACTGGAATGCTCGCCTCATTGACAAGATTCATTTCGAAATCAGCTCAACGTGTGTTGCCCTTCTTTCGCCTACTCAAAAAGGGGATTCAGTTTGAATGGTCGCCCGAATACGAAGAAGCTTTGACGCAACTGAAGCGTATTCTGTCTCAACCACCAGTCTTGGCAAGACCGTCCCCAGGGGGATGTCCTTTATCTTTATTTGGCAGTAGCGGATGAAGCTCTCAGTGTCGTCCTCGTCCGTGAAACAGATGAGGGACAGAAACCCGTTCATTTTGTGAGCAAAGCACTTCAGGGCCCTAAGCTGAGATATCAGAAAATCGAGAAGGTCGCGTTAGCATTAATGGTCGTAGCTCGACGGTTGAGACAATATTTCTTATCGCATACCATAGTAATTCGGACAGATCAACCCATCAACAGATCTTACACAGGCCTGACTTGGCAGGACGTATGATTAAATGGTCGATTGAGTTATCCGAATTCGAGGTTACTTACGAAGCGCGACAAGCCATCAAAGCTCAATGTTTGACAGATTTTATTGCTGAGATGACTCCGGGACCCACAGAACCATGCTCCAAATGGATAGTTCACGTTGACGGATCGTCTAACACCAAGGGTAGTGGTGTTGGATTGTTGCTCGAGAACGACGACGAGCTGATCATCGAGTTCTCCTTGGGATTCACATTCCCTACCTCGAACAATCAAGCAAAATATGAAGCATGTCTAGCAGGACTTACATTAGCTCGAGACTTCGGTGCTGAGGAAAATAAACTCAAAACTGATTCCCAGTTAGTGGTATCCCAGATTAAAGGGGAATACCAGGCTAAAGATCCCCTCCTCCAAAAATACCTTGCGTTAGTAAAACAAAAGATAAACGACTTTGCTGCAGCCGAGATCACATGCATTCCAAGAGAATAGAACACCCGAGCAGACATTTTGTCAAAACTCGCAAGCATGCGAACCTCGGGGAACAACAGATCTATGATACAGGAAACACTGGCCAAGTCGAGTATAACTACGATCGTCGACACGACGCCCATCGAAGTGCCAAAGTTTCTTCCGAAATTTTGCTTTGCTATTTCCCATGCAAATGTTGATGACGTTACCAGCATAGCGGATAACTGGATGACACCCATTCAGAAATATATTCAGCTTGACGAGCTCCCTAGAGACGAAAAAGAGGCTACCAAAATTCGAAAGAAAGCGTGTTCCTACTCCATTATCGAGGGTATTTTGTACCGAAGAGGGTTCTCTACTCCCTTGTTAAAGTGTCTTGATGACATCCAAGCCTAGTACGCACTGGCCGAAGTGCATGAAGGGATATGTGGGCAACACCTTGGAGGACATTCCCTCGCAAAGAAAGCCCTTCGAGCAGGTTACTATTGGCCATTAATGGACGCAGATGCAAGGTTGTTCGTTAAGAAATGCGATACGTGCCAGAGACACGGTGACCTTCATTTAGCTACTCCAGCAGAGCTGACATCCTTTTCTGCCCCATGGCCCTTCACATGGTGGGGCATCGACATCCTTGGACCATTTCTGATGGCTCCTGGACAGTGAAGTATTTAGCTGTACCGATAGATTACTTCACCAAATGGGTAGAAGCGGAACCCCTGGCAAAAATAACTGCGAAGAATTTGATCACGTTAAAAGATATATCCTGACAAGGTTCGGAATTCCTGAGGTCGTCGTCACCGACAACAGAACTCAGTTTGCGGATTGAGGTTTCTGTAAGACCCTTGAGGACCTCCGAATCAAACAACACTTCACCTCGGCAGAACACCCCCAAACAAACGTTCAAGCTGAGACTGCCAACCGGGTTATTCTCCGAGGCTTGAAACGAAGGCTAGACGAAGCAAAGGGGAACTGGGCAGAAGAACTTCTTCGAGTACTTTGGGCATATCACACAACTCCACATTCGATGACGGGAGAGTCACCTTTTCGTCTCACATATGGGACTGAAGCCGTCATCCCTATTGAGATCAGAGAGCTGAGTTGGAGAACTTCGCATCCCCAACAAAGTATCAACAACTTTCAAAGCCTGAGAGAAGAACTCGACCTCCTGGACGAATGCCGAGAGCTCGCAGCCCTCAACGAGGTCGCAGTCAAACAGAAAATCACAGCAAGGTACAATCGAAACGTCGTTCCAAGGGAGTTCGCCCCTGGCGATCTCGTCCTTCGACGAGCTGACGTCGGTTTAAAGAATTCCTCACAAGGAAAACTTGCGCCCAATTAGGAAAGCCCTTATCGAATCACCACAAAGACCGGTACTGGTTCCTACAATCTCGAAATGTTGCAGGGTCAAGCAATTCAAGGACTTGGAACACAGCTAAGTTAAAGAAATACTTTAGCTAACTACAAGTGTAATGAACTATGAAGGGAACGAGGGTGTTCAAATTATGTGAGTGTCAAAGCAATAAAGTGCATTCAAAGTAACACAAGTATGAACCGTGTACCTAAACAACCTCGTGCAGATAGCACGCGCGTTCAAACAAGCCTCGCGCTCGAGTGCGTGAGCATTTTCGAACAAGCCTCGCACCCAAGCGCTCGAGCAAAACGACCTCGTGAGTATACCGCGAGTGTTGTCAAACGAGCCTCGCGCCCGAGTGCACGAGCATTTCCAAATAAGCCTCGCGCCCGAGTGCGCGAGCATTTCCAAACGATCTCGCTTTCTGCCTGGCCAGCAGAGTAGCGGACGTCGCCAAATGGATAAACCCTCTTGAATAACGAGGTTCCAAACAAACAACAAATGAAATAAATAAGGTAAACATTTCTGCTAAGTTAAAATTACTTGATCATTACAAATGTTTTGTTCATCACAAAGACAACGAAATCGAAATAAACGAAAAATACAGACAAAAATCCTAAGATTTGGAAGGCACAGCCATGTCAGAAGTCGGAAGAGGAAGCACCTAGGAAGCCGAAGGAAGAGCCACATCGGGCGACGGAGTAGGCACAGTAAGAATAACTTCCTTTGTTTGGCCATCTACGATCGAGCTCCCCTCGACTACCCCATCAGGGGTCATGCCCTTGGTGATGAAGACGAGACTCGGATTAAGAAGCCGAATCTGGGCGACGACATTGCCAAACAACTCATCCCCAGCATTCACGAGCAACTTTTCCAACTCTACCTTCTCAGCCGTCAAAGCCCGAACCTCTTTAGAAAGCTTGGGGACTTCTTGGGTCTCCTTTGAAAGTTGTTCATTCTCAGTGCTCAAACCCTCCACCTTGCGTTGAGACTCGAGAATATCTAACTTCAAACTCTCTTCAGATTTAACGAGATCTTTGATCCTGAGCAAGAGCCCTTCTCGCTCTCCAATCCACTTCTCCTTCTCAGAAGAAAGACCTTCGAGCTCCTTCGCCAGCTTAGTCACTTCGCCCTTGACCTTAGTGGTCTCCTTCCTGGTAGACCCCAACTGTGCCCGAAGGTCGATCGAGCCTTTCTAACGACTTGATCTTCGTGTCGAACTCAGACTTGGCTTTGTGGAGGCCTTCGAGCTCGACTTCCAAGTGCCTGTTCTTCTCAAACATCCACTTGGAAACTACCAGGTCACGCAGCTTATGAGTCATGTTCTCAAAGAATAAACTTTCCTTGGCACTCTCAGAAAGTTCGTTGAAATAAGCTTCATCGGAAGGAGGAACCAACCTTCCAACTTCATCCGCGTTCACCAACTCGCGACGAGACCAAACTAGCAGGACCTCGCCGGGGGACAGAGCTACTTCTTTCCCTTTACTCGGTTTACTTCCCGCTTTAATTGTCGGTGCAGGAGCCGAGGTCTTTGGCGGATGGGGAGGCTTCATCTTCTTAGCAGCAGGCTTTTCAGTGGCCTTAGCGAGAACTCGCTTAGTGCCCAAGGACACATCTTCGACATCCTTCGCTGCCACATTTGAAACAGCAACTTGAGCTCGGACTGCGGCACCCCGATCTCGACCTGAAGAAACCTCAGGCCCAACAACTTGAACAGGCGAGCCTCCAAAAGACGGAGTGAGGACAGGAGTACTTTGGCTGGAACCTTCTCTAACCACAGGAGAAAGAGTCCTTTCAGCAGAAGCCCTCGTCGTCAAGCCCGCCAAATAAGCTGAAGTCGCCATCGAATCTGCAGAAACAAAGTGAGTTAGAGAGATAAGTGGAAAAACATGAACGCCGAAAATTTCTTCAAGATTACCTAAGCACACGCTAGCTTCTTCCGGAGTTTTGCATTTGAGAAGGCGACAGGTGTCGATGTATCTTTTTTTAGAGACCATCTCTCCGTTCTTGTTCACGTATTGTCGAGGCTTGAGCTTCTCGACAAACTCACGAATTCGCTTCAAACCGAACTGTGCGTTGTCATCCAGTTCCTCGAGCTTATAAGTAAATTCACTCTTCTGATACTGAAAATGCTTGTCGGTCCAACACAATGGAAATCGTTCTTACCAGAGTAAACACTTGCCCCTTCTCGTCCAACGCTTCCACGGGAACATAGACGTTCTCCATAGCAGTTTCACTGATGGCCTCAACGATAAAGTACCTCGACTTAAAGCCACAATGGGACTCTGAGAACATGTTAAAAACTTTCCCATTTTGTTTCAGTGAGACCCAGCCTTGGCGTTTCATCGAGTCCGCTTCAGTCCACAGAGGGGAGAAGATGGCGAAAAACATCTCAAGCAGTGGTTGAATTTCAAATAGGGGTACAATAGCTGAAAACCCCCTAACAAACGCCCAAGCGTTTGGATGTAATTGTGAAGGAGCGACCTCCAAATGGTGTAAAACTGCCACCTCAAAAGCAGAAAAAGGCAGTCTGAAATCGAAGTCTTTAAAAAGGACCTCGTACATAAACATCAGGATATTAGACGAGTACAAACAGATCAAACCCAAACTCGAGTTTTCGAAGTTACCTACCCCATTCGCGACATCAAGGGACCCTAACAGGAGTGAAAAACTTTCTTTCGACGAATAAAGGGAGCGAGTACAAAGTGCGTCCTCCGCAACCCAACCAAAATCTTCAGCATTTGGGGGCAAATGATAATCATCCCTCTGAAGCAACTTTTTACCCATGTCCGACCTAGCCAAAGCATTGTCATGAAAAAAAGGTCGATTTTTATCTATACTTATCAACCACTCTCCTACTTCTCTCTCGGTAAAGGTCTGCCATAAAAACTTCTGTAATTTTAAGGAAAGACGTTGGATTTCTGCAAGATCCACTGGAGACACTTTCTTGCCCTCGTAATCTTCGACGAAATGCCCCGGAGGGGGACAAATTACGGGGGGAGAAATTTCCTCCCGAGAGCTCGGCAATCAGCCACCACTATCGGCTATATTGCTCCGCCCTTCCGAGGGGCACCGGGAGAAGAGGAGGTGGAAAATCCAGAAACAGAAGAAGAAGAAGAAGAAGAAGAGGACGATTCTTTCGAAAGAAACCTTATGTTGCTACCCATTTCAAAACAACGAAGGGAAAAGCAGAGAAGAGGAAGAGAGATTTACCTATAAACGACGAAGTTCGCATGGAAATCGAAGAAACACCGGAGAGAGGAATGAACCAGAGAACACTCGAAGAATCACCAGAGAAGAAGAAAAAGGAAGGGCGAAGTAAAAGAGTCTTTCAGAGGCTTTGCAGAACGAGCGAAAGTAAAAAAGTGAAAGGGGAATGATTATTTATAAACCCCAAGTCTGATCGAAAGTTGTGACCTTTCTTCTCCTCTCACCGTTGATCTGATCTAAGCGACGTGACCTTTCTTCTCCTTTCACCGTTGATCAACGACACATCACACCTGTTTAACTTGGGGACACAGGGCAATGATGACCCGCCTCGAAACAATGTGGCGCTCCAAGTCCCAAGGCCGACTGAAGTGACGGTTTGAATTTTAAATCTAAAGCTCACGCGCCTAGGGCTTGGAAGCAGTTCAGCTCCCTCTCTTCGAATAAGACAACGAGCATTAACATTCCTCTCCAAACAGAAGTACCGAATGTCGACAAAACCTGGAAAACAAACATCTACAAGTCACCACCTCGACACTCGAGCTCGACTTGGGGGACAACTGTTCCGGACTGGGCCAAGGCCCAATCCGACAGAACGCTCGCCGAAGGCCCAGTATCGCGTGCAGTTGGCTGCCCCACTTCGGAGCCATGTCGGCCTGGCAGATCCAACGGTCCTTAGATCTTTGTGCCAACTCATTACAGGCTGGCATAGATCCCACGGTACCTCGGATCTCACGGAAGCGATTACATCTCAATAAATATCTTCGACCACTATAAAAGGGATCTCCGTCACGATCCAGGTACGATTTGATTCATTCTCCTGCTTACCTCACATCCTACCTAAACTGACTTAGGCATCGAAGTCCTTGCAGGTACACCACCACCGCACGCCGTCGTCAACCACTGCGAGCATCGCCGCACTGCTTCATTCCGGCTATCCTCTGAGTTTTACTTCAGAACAAAATTATACTTAAGTTGCACATTGACTTAAAAAATAATTGCTCTCTATCACTGGAGAACTTTACAGCCGTTTTCGTACATGAGTAGAGTCATGCACGACTCGTGCGAATAAATGATTATCCGACCAGTTGATTGAAGAAAACATAACTACAAGCGATTTGGCCATGCATAGCATGAAAAAATGAATTCTTTCATATCATTTTTTTCCTCATTTAGGAGCGAGGAAAAAAGTAAAAAAGTTTAGTTTATGTTACTTTTTTATACAATCTTTTTAGTTTATTTTTTGTGCAACGATACTATCGTTGCGCTTCCATAGTCGCAGAACTTGATGATCTTGAGCATCTGGTTGAGGAATTGATCTGTCAACAAATCCAAGCTTTGTTTCGGCCACCCAGTGCAACAATTACGGAGCAACACCATGAGTGATAGTTCTTCTCATCGAGAGGTTGGGATACGAGCACTAAACTAGGGTGATTGGAATGGTGAATGAACATAGAATTCACATTGTTGAGATCTTCCATGATTGGAATTGATCGAAGCTAGAAGGTGAAGAAAATCTAAGGATCTGGAATTGGCGATTTGCAGAGTGCGCAAGTGAGGGATTCAAACTGATACTATGTTAATTTTGTAAATGAGAAAAGGAAATGGAGAGTAGAAACTCATTCTCATTGATGAATCTGATAAAATGATTCTCTGTTTATAATTAAACGCTAACTGCTGTATTTATACAGCTCAATGCTTCAACTAACTTCTAACAAATCTAACTAATTACTAACAAACTTATAACAGCTTCTAACAGCACTTAACAGTGTGTAACTAATTACTAACTGCTGTGTCTACTCTAATAGCCGGGTGAAACTTATTTTTTAATTTCCCCTCCTCTTAGTTCATTTTCATTATTTTTTTTGATAAATCCAAACAAAGTACAAATGAAATTTGGCTCAATTAATCAATTAATAGTTAAAATAAAAATACAGATTGTACCAAAAAAAAAGATATAAATACAAATATTCCCGCTATTTGGATGATATTGTTCGAAAAAGAAAAACTATTCTGGATTTAGTAAACAACGAATTCTTATACTTTTATCTTCCCGTTCACATATAAACAAGGCTTTTACTTCATTATCTTCCGTTGTTTTTGCAGCGAGCGAGAGTGCGTTGATCAGTGAAAGTTGCAAAGAAGCAGAGAAAATCAACTCAACTCTTAGATCGAAAGCAATGGAGAAAGGGGAAGAAGGAATAGAGAATTGGAGCGAACGCGTGGAAGACCTGGTAGACGCAGGTGAGGTGGACTCTGCCATCTCACTGTTGGAATTGGTCATAGAAACCCTAAACCCTTCTTCCGATCGGAGTTCGCAGCTGCAATTGGCCTCTGCTCTCTCCGACTTGGCCAATATTTACTCCTCCAAAGGCTTCTCTGTGAAAGCCCGCGACCTTCAATCTCGCGCTTCCCTCATCAAACATTTTCATTCCGCGTAATTCACCTTTCTTTGTTCTTTACCTTTCTTTTTGCGTTTCTTTCCTCCAATTTATGAATTTTGTTGTTTTGCATTTTCAGTGACGCGCGAGTTGTGAAGGAGTCCAAGGAGGACGAAATTGTTATACCGCCGGCAAATGTTGCTTCTTCGTCTTCAGAAGATTCTACTGGAAAGAAGCCAGAATTGCCTGCTCACTCTTCCACCGGCAATGCTTCTTCTGATGATGGTATGTTTTCGTATTATCATCACTTTCTTTTTCTTTTCTTGCTTAGTTTTAGAAATCGATTAAGTCATTTCAATGTTCTGTATTGTAAACGTGCAATGTAGTGTTGTAATAAAGAAAGGAAAGAATGTCACCGGGTGTAAGTCAATTGGAAGTGTAAAAAGAATTGTATGTTGGTGGGCATGAGGGTTGTTGGTGTGTGTGTTTGTATTAAAGATAAAAAAGAAAGTGATCGGGGTGTTGTTTGCTGTGAGAGAATGAAAGTGATATTTGAGAGTCGGTAGTGAAGAGTGAGAGTAATGTGTGTGTGTTAACAACTGAGCATGAAAATTGAAGTGCAGTAAAAGAGTGATTGTGTGTGTGCATGGAAGAAAGAAAAGAAAAGACAGAGAAGTTGGTGGTGTGAAGAAAAATTGGGAGAAGGAGATGGCTGCATGAATGTGCAGCACTTGCATATGTAGAGTGGATGACAAAGCACTGCATGGTTGGCTCTTCATACATAGAGAGCAAATATGTTAAGGAAGAGCAAGAGAAGCAGAGAGAAGTAGGATAATGGTGAGATAGTTGTAGGATATAGGACATTTAGAGGTCACTCAGATATTATCTTATAGTATCATTTTGAAACTGGATTTGTTTTCTTCTAGTTCATGAATGAGGCATGTTGGCCTAACCATGTAAATGATGTCAGTTTTTGCAATCATGCAATATGAATGATATTGCGAAATATTACAGATTGGGAAGCAAAAGCTGATTGTGAACCTGATGAGTTGCTGTCCACGGTATCCTCAGACTGTTTATCTGGAGTATCAAATCTTAAATTGGAGGACACCAAAACTCCAACCCCAAAGCGACGTGGAAGAGGAAATTTCTTTTATGATAAAGATATACTTTATAGTGATCTGTTACTTGATGGTTCAACAAGTGATGTTGAGGACGAAGAAACTCACCGTGGTTCAGAAGATAAAAGAGATGTACAAAACTGTAAGTAAACCTTGTTACGTTTCAATCTTTCAGTAGAACCTAGTTTTGTGTTTATTTTGTACACCCGTAGTTTTTTTTTATTTTGGTATCACACAAGTTATTTTGCATATGGAATGGTTTATGTTGTGGCTAGTTGGTTATGATTGTTTTTTAATACGTCAGATCATAATTTTCAATTTTTAGTGTTCATATGCATTCAAAGGGTAATCTATCCTTTATGTTAGGTTTTGTCTGCACATGGTTTGTGTTGAAAACACTTGGATTGTAACTTTTTTTTAATTCATTTCAGTAAAATATGGGACCAGCCATGTTCTTGTGTTGGCTGACTTTGCACCTACTACTACAACAACAGACCTGGAGAAGCTATTTGAGGACTTCAAAAATCGTGGATTTGTGATTCGCTGGGTCAGTGATACAGTTGCACTTGCTGTATTCCGAACTCCTTTAATCGGTAATTACAAACTTACCTGACTTTATTATTTTTTTGGTATGTGATGTCATAAACTTTAAATGCATCAATGTTTATTTGTTTGTGTATTATGACAGTGAATTATGGTTGCATGCCACTAAAGTTGATATTTTTGGAAATGATAACCATGATATTGGATGATTGCAGTCTGTATCTATGGGGGAAAAAAAAAACTTGTACTTGAACTCTTATATATGGATCTTCCACTTCATTTCTCTCTTGAATAACATCATCCTCTAAATCTAAAGCATGTAGTATAAACCACTTTGTAGCTGGTATACCTGATATTTGCATCAGTCTGACTGTAACATGGGGGCACGTAATAGTCCTTCAAGGTAGCCTGGAGATTGCCAATCCTCATGCTTCTGAGGATATATCAGAGTGTGGCATGGGTAGCTGGTTGGTTTGGTGTAACTTAAGTATGCAAAAGCTTATCTTTGTTTACAAATTACAATTATCTTAGACTAGGATGGATGCGCTCTTGAACAACTTATTTCTCATCATTAATCACTTGATCTACACCAACATGCAGAACCTAAAGCATGACATGTTGTTACCCTTTTGGGGGAGTGGGTTTGATTGAGTATTTGACTTTAATCTAACGGTTTTGCACATGAATTTATTTATTTATGTTTAAAAATAGTCACCATTTTGTATGCTCATATTGCATCTTGGTAGATTTCTTTATATGCCTAGTCCTTAGATTGATTACTTGACTATTCAATACCATTAATTTTTTAATGCAGCACTTGAGGCTAAAAACAATATTCGATGTTCATATACTGTGAGGATACTTGATGAAGATGATGTACTTCGCAGTTCAATTGAAGCAAGTGGTAATTTACTGCTTTATCTTTTGCTATATCAGGATGATATAAGGTTTACTGTATATTAAATTTTCTTTGTGATGCCTTTACTTTTGAAAACCAGATGATGGCCTTGTTTGAAAAGCTCTGTTTGATCTTTAAAGTATCTGTCAAATTTGTTGTAATAAGCTTTTAGGGAATCAAATATTATAGTTTGCTTAGTGAATTTCGTATGGTCTCTTATGTATGGAAGTATTTCAGAGCTCACTATACAGCCTGGTTCTTAGATTCAAACTCCTTTCACTAGTACTTGGTGTTTAGACTTGATAACATGGCAGTTCCTACTTCGTATGGGAGGGAGTATTTGCTAGCTAGGTTTTGCTGCTAGCTAGCATTTACAGTTAACCAAAATGCAGTTCCTGAGATCTTTTATAGTATTTTGCAACACACCCATCTTTGTTTAATGATTAAATTTGATTGACTGTTGGTGCGTAAATCATAATATTACAGTAAATTAGGAATTATTGCACAGTCGTAGTTAGTATGGTTTTTCACAACTATAGGAATTGAGTTCTTTAAAGTAAGAAGAGATGTATTTTTTAGAGTGAAAAATGTAAACTGTTCATTGATAAGGTAACAATTAAAATTGTAATAAAATATATGCACATATATTAAATCATGAAGTTGTTAAAATTCATTTTGAATCAATGATAATACTTTCACACTTTTCTTTTAAAGTACCCTTCACTTTAAGGAGCTGGGTTTATTACATACTGAGCAGGTTGCTTCACTGATAAAGTGTAAAACCTTTTACACCCTCATTGAATCAAAATAAAATCCCACTGTTTATTGGCACTTGTCAATCAATTGACGGTAAGAACAGTAAATCTTGTCTCACATAGTTTTCCTGTTTCATTGTTCATTCAGATCTGGAACCACCTTTGCAAAGGCCGAAAACCTCACCCCAAGCAGCGCGGAGGCTGATTGCTCACGGTATGGGGTTAAAACCGTCATCCCTGAGCGGTGGATCGCCGTCCCGAGAACATAGAAGGCAAGAAAATGTTCGGAAGGAACGTATTGTTACCAGGCAAAAACTGAGAGACGATGCATGGGGAGAGGAATAATATCTTCTCAGTACTGCTGCTTTAATTGTTGTAGCTTTTAACCCGATTCGTTGTTGTATCCATACTATTCAACAGATTCTATGTTTCGTTCGTAATTCGTACAGATAGCCGTAGTTTACGAAAGAATTATTAGAACATGAAAACAGGAAGCAATGGGTCAGGTCAATTGTACAACCTGGCCCGATGGTATACAGACGATGGGCTTGAGGCTTAGGAAGTAATCAGATACGACTCAAGTCTGTATAGGGTGTGGACAACAAAAACTTGTATAGGGAGATTCTGATTTTTACAGGGATTCAAATTTGGGGCTATTTTGTTTTTTTGAAAGAAAAAGAACGTAAACTTTCTGTTTTTCTTTGAAAATATACCCTTCAGTCTATAGTCTATAGTGATCCAAAATAGAGTGGTCCATTGGATAGATCCACTCCCGTTTTATAATTGCACCGATTTGATGTGTATTTTTAACCCTTTTTCAATATGACATCGTCATTGAAATCATGCATTTAAATATTCCTGACATGTAAATTTTCCGAACATTTAAGATTTCCCAGATTTATTATTTCCTGCACTGCATGGATTATTTTGCTCCAACAGTTTGGAACTAGTAGCTCTGACTCTGAGTTACAAGTATAGTTGTTAAAACCGGACCGGACTGGCCGGTCCGACCGGTTGAACCAGGAACCGGACCCCTGTCCGGTCCGATTGAACCTGAAAACTGGACTGTATAAAAACCGGCCTAAAAACCGGTAAAAAACCGGTCAAAACCGGGAAAACCGCGAAAAAACCGGCCAAAACCGGGAACTGGCCGGTTCTGAAAAAAATAATTTTTTATTTTTTTTAAAAAATGGTAAATGACATTATCTTTGACACATAAGAGATTTTTTTATCCATTTTTTCAAGTTGATGGATTAAATTAAATATTATAATAAAATTTAAAATTAATTTATATATTAATATTATTATGAGAGTACTTACATTACAATATTTGTGATTATTGAATATTAGAATGTTATTATAACATATTTGTTTTAGTTTAATATGTAATTTTTGCATGTTATATGTTGACTTATAATATTTTAAGCGGAGTTTAATTTTTTATACCGTGATGTTATGAATATTATGTTATTTTTTGTTTATTAGTGCTTTATATGTTATATTAAAAATTTTGAAAATATAATTTAATTTATTTCCGCTCTAATCCTGTCCGACTCAACTTTCAACTCAATCAAGATTCACACCTGCTCAGGTTCTATCCTGTTTTAATAACCTTGGTTACAAGTCACTTTCAATTTTCAATCTATGGACTACTCTTCTGTCATTTACCTAATTTGAGCATGGGAATATTATTTTAGGTAGCACTTCATTTTCAATCTTAGGAATATTATCGTAGGTAACACTTCATTTGCGCCAAGCTAGGAGGGGGATTCCAGTTCAACGCTTTTTACAAGCAAGACCCAGACACCCACCCTTCATCTTGGATTCAGCTGCAGAACAGATTTGATGAATTAATTATTCTCTTTATTTTATTCTTACATGGCGATGTCATGTCTGTTTAATTAATAATCTTTTGGGTTAGAAAAATGGCTACCAAGCCTGAAACGATATATATACAAATATGTGTTTGTCAGTCCCCATGGAACTGGATTACCAGCAGTTCCAAAAAAAAAACAAAACTACAGCCATTCATTTAGTCCAATTCCAACGCTTCTCTCATTTATAAAATCAATTTATTTTTAATACTTTATGTAAAATCAAACTTCTGCTGTTGATTACATGAAATCAATATTCAGGGCCTTCTGCTGTTGTCGTAGGACCATCATTTTTATCACATTGTCATGGATCATCCGACGGAACCAAATATTTTAAGGATAAAACTTAGGTGTGGTTCGTTGTATGCAGTTTTTATTGTACTCCAATCACAATTCATCACTTTGATTAACTATCCAATAATAAAAATATAATTATTTTAAATTTGTTTTTAAGCACAAACAATACCTATTGAACGACACTAACTTTTTTCTTTTTCTAAACTAGTTCTCTTAGGACAGTTTTAACGGGAGAACACAAAAATAAAGCAACGCAACGTGGCTGCCACTTGGACGCAATAGTTCCTTTAATTTTGAGCAGAGTTCACTTGCAGAGCTCCGAGAATCAAAAATAAAGCAACGTGATGTCCCATGTATGCGCTAATACGACCCATGTGATCAGGGCCCACATGAAAAATAAAGCAACGCAAGTTAAAGATCCCCGTTAAAGCTGGCCTTATGCCTTCTTCCTTGCTTAGCTAGTTGGCTCAAATTAACTAGCGTATAATGTAATAATATATTATAACCATATACGTCACCGATGAACTTTGCCAATTGCCACTGGCAATTTCGTTTACTAAAACCGCCATTGTGGTCCTCATTGTGATAGGTTGAATTCAAATTTAACCGCAATCATCTATCTGCTTTGAAACTCAACGAAGTTTAAACTCAGTCTGGCCCAATGAGATATTGCTGTATACGCTTCCAAGTTGGGTCAAAAATACACAGAACGAAAGGGAGAAAGCAGTCGCAACTTCTCATCCATAAATTTTTCCTTTTTATATAGAAAGCAAAAACTTGTGTTCATTGCATCTATAAGCAATTTCATACTTAGTAGTAGTTTGGGATTTTTCCACAAATACTTATTTAAAAAATATAAAAAATTCATAATAATTATGAGTTTTCAAAATAATAATTTTTTATATAAGTTGAAATTAGTTATTATATCTCATTTTTGTCCAGAAGATCTTTTATTTAACTTTTCTATAAATACTAAACTTATAAATTAAGCAGAACCATCCATGAATTTTGCTTAAATTATGTCGACGTAAACAAATGGCCAATAAAAGTAAGCCACGTTGAATAGCATGATGCAGACTTGGAAAAATTCATTCACGCATCTGAAAGTCAAAAGCCAAATTAATGTATGTCAAGCCGTTGCTACAACAAGTTTTTGACCACCTACCCAAACGAAACCCAATGCTACTGCATTGAAAAATCTGAAATATTAGTAAGCATATACGACCGGTAAAATCAACGAAAAAATTGCACAAGTTTTTAACACCCTTAATCCTCATTCCTATGACTTTTTCTAGAAAATAGAAAAGTCCTTCCTATATCTATATATAGTCTCTTCAGACCTTAATATTAATAAAGCCGCATTCTCTTACCAAAAGAAGAGCAATTCATTTTCTTATACTTATAATACTATCTTCTTAATATTCTTCTTGTTCACCAAAACACAATCTCATGGCTGAAATTGAAATCCCTCAATATTTTGTTTGTCCCATTTCGTTTCAGATGATGAAAGATCCCGTGACAGCTGTCACAGGCATAACATACGACAGAGAAAGCATCGAAAAGTGGTTGCTGAAGGCCAAATATTGCGTGTGCCCAGTAACCAAACAACCACTTCCAAGGAGCACCGAGTATTTGACTCCCAACCACACACTCCAAAGGCTAATCAAGGCATGGTGTTCATCAAACGCATCCAACGGTGTTGATCAAATTCCAACCCCAAAAACCCCTCTCAACAAGACCCTCCTTCATAAGCTTGTCAGGGATCTTGAGCTTCCTCATTGCTATCAAAAATCATTGGAAAAATTGCATAACATGGCTACAGAAAGTGAGAGAAACAGAACGTGCATGGCTGAAGCAGGAGTAGCCAAGGCTATGGTTATGGTGATTAACAAGAATTTCAAAGAAGGCAACACCGCTTTCCTAGAAGAAGCTTTGAGAATTGTTCGTCTTCTCTGGCATCAAACCATGGCCAACACCAACAACATGATGAAGCCTTTGGTTGGAGAAAAAAACTTGGACTTCATCAAATCTTTGACTTGGATTTTGCAACTTCACTTGGATAACAACAACGTCAAGATAGTAAATGAAGCAATGCCGTTATTGAAGTTGACAATTGAGGTTTCAGATTCAACTCTTTTCGGGAGTTTAAACGTTGAATTCTTCAGAGAAATGGTAAGAGTACTAAAAAAGAGGGAACTTTCTCAACAGGCTATTAAATCCGCTTTGCATGTTCTTATAGAAACGTGTCCTTTGGGTAGAAACAGAACGAGGATAGTGGAAGCGGGTGCAGTAACAGAACTCATTGACCTTGAGCTTGAGAAACCGGAGAAGAACATAACAGAGCTTATATTTAACCTTTTGGCAAATTTGTGTTCGTGTGCTGAAGGAAGACAGCAGTTTCTGAGGCACGCAGCGGGAATAGCGGTGATTTCGAAAAGGATTTTGAGGGTTTCTGCCGCAACTGATGACCGGGCAATTCATGTGTTTTCGGTGATTGCGAGGTATTCGGCAACAAAAGAGGTTGTTTCGGAGATGTTGAGGGTTGGAGCGGTGTCGAAGCTTTGCATGGTAATGCAAGCGGATTGTGCTTCGTATTTGAAAGAAAAAGCAAGAGATGTGCTTAGGTTACACTCCACTGTTTGGAATAATTCTCCTTGCATACAAGTTTACTTGTTTACTAGGCACCAAAGGTGATCGATCAAATTAACCTACAACTAACTACTTTGGGAATTTTTTTTTTTTTTTGGGGGGGGGGGGTGGGGGGAGGGGTGTTGTCTTCATGTATCCATCTTGGAAAAATAGTTATAGGAAAAAAAAACTGCCATTTAATGTGGACAGTCATCACTTGGTAGAAAACAAAAACATGCACCTTCTTAACTAGGGATTTATCATCCCATATATTTGATCTTTCTTTTGTATTGTAAATCAAGTGTATAATTTGAAGAAAGAAAAACTCTTTCTTGATATTGACCTCTCTCAGAGTAGAAAATCTTGGGTACTTAAAGATCAAGAGCATCGTCCCCTGTTAATGAGAATATGATATATAACAGAAAAAGATATTGTTTGTTGTATAAAAAGTTTTAGAGTATGGGTGTCTATCAACTCATTTGATGAATAACTCTTGTCAGAATTATTTTGCTTAATAGCTTTTTATGGCAATTAAATTTTACTAATCCAACCATTGAATATTTTCATATTATCTTAGCGGTCATGCGCACCAAATTTTACATCAATTGAACATTTACGGCTATACAATTAATCTTATAATCGATATTTTATTTATATTTTAAAAAGTATATTATACGTTAAATTGAAGTTATTTGATAAAATATTAATCATTTTTTAAATTTTTTGAAAATTTGCAGACTTGATACTCTATAAAAACTTAAAATTTAATGGTTGGAATAGGAAAATTTAATTCCTATAAAGAGTTATTAAATATGGTAATTCTGGTGAGAATTACTTTTTGAATAAGTTGATCTCACTCATCATTTAAACGTGAGTCAAATCACGTATTCCTATTTTCTTTTGCATTTTTGTAACTAACAATGTGAAAAAATGTTACTATTCAAAAGAATGAAACTTCCTTTGACTAAAATTAGAGACACAAGAAAAGTGATAGGTGAAGAGGAAGAATGATTTGAATTTCGTTTAATAAAATGTGTTATCACATCATCACAAACGACTTGATATTCCAGGTGGGTCTGCTGAACATCTAGTCCACTGGGCCAATATTTTGTGGGCAATATTGCATGACATCAAACTGGCTTGGGCTAGAGATTTTAGACGGATTATGCTTGACCAATTTGGTCACTAAAATTTGAAAAAAAAAATTAGTTTGGTCCCCTTATTTTATCAATATTTCAAATTAATTCTCAGATTTTGAAAAAGTGTACGCTTACGCCCTCCACAATTCTCGTCATAATGTAGTTTCAAAATAGTCATTTAATTTAGTTACTTATTAGCAAACAGGTTCCTGTGATTTATAACTTAATGTCAATTTGGTCTTTGCAAAACTGACGGAAGGACGTGACTGATATACTTTTTCAAAATACATGGACTAATTTAGAATATTGATAAAATAAGGGACTAAACTGAACTTTTTTCAAATGTCAGAGACCAAATCGGTCATTAACTCTATTAAGGTCGAAATGGACTCACAAAGGTGCTACTATAGCGTCATCATCAACCATGGATGCAGAAGTTCTCATCCTCGCAATTCTTTTCAGTAAGATTTTTTAGAGTGGGGCTGTATTTTCCACGTGGTTTCTAGTCTTTTTCATTTGTTTAGGGGCCTAGACCCCCCCATGTCACAAAAAAAAAAAAAAAGAAGATAACAAGAGGTATAAAATAGTCTCGTCATTCCAGTGCCCTGTCCATTCAAATATTCTAAACACAAAAGAAAATTTCGAACAATCCTATCTCGTTCAAACTGTTTGTGTTGAAAGTAATTAAATTCGTGCGCCACAGGCAATTTATGCATTCATTTGTTAAGGTGTGAATTTATGGTTTTAATCATCCATTGTCTTCTGGACCTTTTTTGGTTTCATATACGCACGACCAGGCCCTTCCACATGCAGGTTCTGACACGGTGTGGGTGTACAACCAATTTGATATAGTAGCTCACAATGAAAGAATGAAACTTTGGCGGACCAAGAACCTATGTAATTTGACTAACTTTCTAAACAACTATGTGCATTTTGGGTAGCCGTCATGTGCTATAATTATGTTTAGATAGCGGTTGCAACTTTGCAAGGCTTCAAAACTCAGTTTGTATTGTTTTTATAAAACAAAATGGATCCAAGTACTTAATGTTAGATGGATTCGAATTCAACTCTGCCATTACAAGAAATGTCAAAGCGGGTTAACCCACCCCGGCTTTGAACCCGCATTAAACGGGGTGAGTTGACCTCTAAAAAGAATTAAGTTTTTCAATTTCAATCCATCCCACCAGGTTGGCAGACACAAAAATAAAATAAAAAAGAATATTTGGTTATAAAATTGACATTGCAAAAATTTGGGAAAAATAAAAGACTGGAAAGTAATTTAAAAATACAAAAAAAATAATTAAAAAATCATTTTTTTTGAAAAATATATGTCTAAAAATGGTGAGTTGGCGGGACGAGTTAGGTGGATTGGTGAGTTAGGCGGGACGGTGTCTATCTTTATTGTCATCTTGTTGCTCATTCCTTCGAATGATTGAGGAATTGCTTTGCAATGTGGGATCCTTGTGCACAAAATGAATATTTTTACATCTTTAATTAGTGTGAATTTATGTCATATCACAACTTATAGCAATCCTCAGGAAGGAATAGGAAACTTTTGCATTGTGATTATTTGCATCTGATGCAATCTACTTCTCACCCAAAAAAAAAAATCTGATGCAATCTACTAAGCATACTGTTAGAATTCAAGTGTGAGTGGTTAGTCCCACATTGGCTAGGATTGGGCTAAGTGAAGGATATATAAGAGAGGTGACCCATATACCCAATGCCTTAAGGTTTTGGGTGGAGATGTGGTGTCTGCGTCTCTTAGTGGTCCTGGTCCTTAGCCAGTTGTTGCTCTCAGGTGCTCCCCGGACTCCCCAACAATTGGTATCAGAGCCGTGGTTCGGCCTGATGAGGGAGCGAGAGTGGATCATGCCGGTTCTCTCAAATGTGGGAGACTCACACTTGGGGGGAAGATTGTTAGAATTCAAGTGTGAGTGGTTAGTCCCACATTGGCTAGGATTGGGCTAAGTAAAGGATATATAAGAGAGGTGACCCATATACCCAATGCCTTAAGGTTTTGGGTGGAGATGTGGTGTCTGCGTCTCTTAGTGGTCCTGGTTCTTAGCCAGTTGTTGCTCTCAGGTGCTCCCCGGACTCCCCAACACATATCATTCTCTTTTGGAAACCAAATGAGTCAATGATGGCCGGTCAAACGCAATTTTAGGCCTTGAGCTAAAGGCCTTTATAAAACTAATAATAATATTTTATTTAAATTTATCTTTATTATAAAATTCTATATTTTTAAATTATTATGGTTGATTAATTTTTTGTTGTGTGTAAATGAAACCACATGTAAAATTTCCTATAGTTTATGCTCTAGGATTTTAAATTATTTTTCTTGTTAAGCTTAAATAACCAAAAAAATTTGGGAACCCAAATAACTAAAAAATTTAGGAGCCTAAAGCCATAGTTTTAGGAGCTTAATGCTAGGGCCGACCCTGAGGCTTTGTTCTCTGTCTTGTCCATTTATTAGCCTTTCAACACACCCTTATAGATTTCTTCTACAACTTGATCAACAAAATTAGATGTTTTTAATTTAGAAATCAGAAGCTCTTATAGCTAATTTAACCAATTTCGAACAGGGATTTTTATATGATCCAGTGATATTCATTTTAGCATTAGCTTCAACAACTTTTCAATTCATCTCATGAACAACCATATCTCTAGCTTCTCTTGTTCATCTCTTCATAATATACTCGTCTGATATTTGTTTCCCATCCCATATAACTAAATAATTTCAGGACTTTGCAGCATAACAAACTCATTGTTTCAAACATACCACAACTGTAGGAAATTTTTTTATCTAATGCATTGCCAATAACTTCATATTCTCCAAGTTTATCAAAAATAGCAACTAAATATTTCATCATGTGATCATTTTCTTAGCAACTACATAGCAACTAAGTATTTTAGCACGGGATAGCCTTCCAATTCAGTTGGTTCCTAACTTGTACTCCTTCCGTCCCAAATTATAAGAGTCTTTTGGCTTTTTTATTTGTCTTATTAGGCCTTTTTGAAGTTTGTCTGAAGCATTAATTATTTTTTCTCCTATTATTCTTATTTAATTTACCTTTGTTTTAATCAATAAGTTAAATAAAGTGTAATCTAATTTACCTTCCCAATAAATTCAAGAGTAATTTAGGTAAAATAATAAAAATTGTAGACAGATTTTTTTTTAACTACATCAATTACATTCTTTGGTGGGAGAGATTTTGCCAAAAGACTCTTATAATTTGGGACGGAGGGGGTGCGTGTTTCCTAGGTTTAAAATTTTGGTAGGTTATTTTAACAACAAAATCTCCATTCCTATTAATTTCTCACAATTATAGCTACTAAAATAGGCAAAACCAGTAGCTAAGATCGAAACAGAACACAAAGCAATGGCCTATGTTTTTCATAGTTCACGATTGAGATGACGTAACATAACACAAAATAGAACTACAAAATCACCATTCCTATTACTTTGCATGACGATGACACTCGCGGTTGCACGACGGCAGTGAGTTTTTTTTGTTTTTGCGGTGTACGACGATGACTGGCATGGTGTTAGGGATGAGAGAAAGAAAAATGGTGAGAGAAAAGGGAAGAAAGAAAAGTGAAAAGAGACACTACGCCCAAAAAGGGCTTCAATAACGCTTAAAATAACCTATAATAGCGCTTCGAAGTGCTATCAAAAGATGCGCTATTATAAACGTGAAAGCCTATGATAGCGCTTCCGAAGCGCTATTATAAATAGCATTTTAATAGCACTTGTGCGAGAAAGTGCTATCGTATATGCACCTCTACGCGTTCAAAGGTAGAGTTAAAAGTGTATCTATAATAGCGCTTCCTAAAGCAAGTGCTATTATAGAAACTTACCCTTATGTGACGACAATGACTGAGGCTTGGAGTGGTAATGACACAATAGACATTGAGAGGCAAAGTATAGAGGGAAGGAAGTTCTTTTCTCTTTTAGCTATTATAAACCTTCCAATAACACTTCTTTGTGCAAACGTTATCTGAAGGTTTACTTCAAATAATGTTTGTCAAAGGAAACGTTATACGGGTAAATGTTATCTGATGGCTTGCTTCATATAATGTTTGCTCACCGAAACGTCATATGAAGGTTTACAATAGCTCTGTATTTTTATAGATGACGGTTCCCACACGAAACATCATTTGACCCCTATTATTTGACCATGTTTTTAGCTTACTCAGATACTATGTTAAATGACATAAAATAATTTGAAAAACATATCAATTGTAAAAAAAAATAATTAACTCGTTCAAAAAATAAAACAACACTTATTTTATGACATTTTTTTATTAAAACAACACATGTTTTAGAACTAAAAGAAAGAAGTACTCCCTTTGAACTCAATTATAAGCAAAAAAAGGTCCAAGTTTGGTGGACTCAAATATAAGCAAATTTCAACTAACCTACTCATATTTAATGTCATTGTTTCAAAAATACCCTTAAGTTAATTCAACTTTTGCTTTCCAAGAAAAGTTGTGATGACCATTATGATTAAGGGTAATTTAGTAAATATAGTTTCTATTTTATATGAAATCAAGAAAATTAAATGCACTTAACTATCGTTCATAATATGTGTGAAATTAGTTATTTTTGCTTATGATTGAGTCAGGAGAAAGTAGTATATACTTGTTATTTAATACACTTGTAAGCGGTGTTTTAAAAACCGACTCGAACCAGCCAGTTCGACCGATCGAACCGGACTCATGACCAGCCCGAACAGGTTATTGGATCAGAAATGATGTTAACTCGGATGTGATGTCATCAAACCGGTCAAACTCGGAGTGAACCAGTCAACAAATCCGAGCAAGCCGCACACTGACTGATAATTTTGCAAAATGCAAAATGCAAAATTGTGGATTGAACCCAAGTCCTTGTTCATGAGTAAGAACTGCTCAACCACTGCACCACTCATCAAATGTTATAACTATGTTTATATTTTATTGTATATATAAAATCACAAAAGCGCTACACAATGTGTGCTATGGTGACCAAAATCTACACCATAAATTATATTGACAATGATGAATTTTTAAATCCTAATATTTTATGATATTACTTGGTTTTATATTTTATAGGCTAATATAAATCTTGGTTATACTAATCTCTCTAAAGGCAGTACGCGCTCTTCGATTGAAGAATTTTCTGTGCTTAAGAATTTTAATACTCTTGTTCATCCTCCTAAAGTTGTTCAAGTTGATTGGCTTCCTCTTAAAAGAGGTTAGACTAAAGTTAACACTGATGGCTCCTCTAAAGGCAGTCTTGGTCATGCTTCTTGTGGCGGTATCTTCAGGATAGCAGGGCTACTGCTTTGGGTTGTTTTGCTAACTATATTGGCATTGCCTCTTCTTTTGAAGCAGAGCTTCTTGCTGCAATGATGGCGATTGAGTTTGCATTTAACAAAGGGTGTCATTCTTTATGGCTAGAATGTGACTCTATGCTGGTTGTCTTAGCTTTTAAAAATTTTGATGTCGTGTCTTGGAAGCTCCGAGTCAAATGGAAGAATTGTTTATATTACACGTCCCAGATGACTTTTAAGGTTTCTCACATTTTTAGGGAAGGTAACACGTGTGCAGATAGATTAACGGATTTTGGTAATTCCAGTAGATGTTTTACCTGGTGGGATACAATTCCTTCTTTCATCTAGGAGGAATAGCAAAAATAGATTTTGGTTTCCTAATTTTAGATTTGCTTGATTTTCATGGGTTTTGGTTTGGTCCCCCCATGCTTTGTCTTTCTTTTTCATTTTTATCTATAAATTTTTATGTGCTGCAAATGATTGTTGAGCTTTGAGGTGCCAATATAGTTGGGATCTCAATTCTCATAGTGATGCCTATGTGAAAAATAGCAGAGTATGAAAATGAACCTGCCATTGAAGATTGAGAAGAGAGAAATTGAAGCACCATAATTGGGAGAAAGTTTGTGAACCAGAGCAATGAATTCTCTATTTCTCTAACTGAATTACAATGAAGTATATTGAAACATTATATAGAAACAGATGAGTTGTATACAGCTCATCGCAAGCTTCTTAACTAACTAACTAATTAACCAAAAAATTAGCTGAATTAAATATAATCAGTAAATTACAAAATGTTTTATTCGCTAACACCCCCCTCAAGCTTGTATGAATGTTAATCATGCCAAGCTTGCTGTGCAGTTTCTGAAATGGACCTTGGTGCAGTGCTTTGGTCAATAAATCGGTTGTTTGATCTTGAGTATTGATAGGGAGTAAGTGTAATAATCCAGCTTTAACTTTGTCCCGCACGGTGTGACAATCCATCTCGATATGCTTTGTCCGTTCGTGAAAAATGGGATTAGCCGCAATGTATAGCGCAGATTGATTATCATAGAATATAGCTACTGGATTTGGATGAGGAATACCAAAGTCATGCAGAAGAAAAATCAGCCACTGGGCTTCACATGCAGCTTTTGCCAATGCTCGGTATTCTGCTTCTGTAGAAGATTGTGAAACTGTTGGCTGTTTTTTGCTTGTCCATGAGATGATAGAGTCTCCAAGATAAAAACAGAACCCAGTGATTGACTGGCGATTATCAGGGAACGCCTCCCAATCAGAGTCTGAAAAACCTTTGAGGACACAAGGAGACTTTACTGCGAAGAATAAACCAAGTCCTGGTGAATTCTTGATATATTTAAGAACTCTTAAAGCAGCTTGATGGTGAATCGTAGTTGGGCAATCCAGAAATTGACTAAGCCTATTTATAGCAAAACATATATTAGATCTGCTATGTGTAAGATAGATTAGTCGACCCAATAATCTTCTATATGGGAATGGATCATCAAGAAGAAGACCAGAAGTCTTACAGAGTTTGAGTGTTGGATCCATGGGAGTAGTAACTGGCTTAGATCCGAGTAACCCAGAATCAGCCAGTAAATCTAATGCATACTTGCGTTGATAAAGAGGAATTCCACTTGTAGAGCGAGCAATCTCAAAACCAAGGAAGAATTTGAGCTGGCCCAAATCCTTGATGTTGAACCTTTGATGCAGAATCTATTTTATTTGAGAAATTTCATTAAGATCATTTCCTGCCAACACCAAATCATCAACATATACTAAGATAGCAGTGAAACCAGAGGAAGAAGACTTGGTAAAGAGAGAGTAATCAGATCTGGACTGAGTGTAACCAGAAGAAATCAAGGTATCTGATAGCTTGGCATTCCATTGACGGCTTGCTTGTTTCAAGCCATAAAGTGATTTTGTTAACTTGCACACAAGGTTTGGATGAGACACTTCAAGACCGGGCGGCACATGCATGTAAACTTCTTCATTCAAGTTACCATGAAGAAAAGTTGTATTTACATCCAATTGATGTAAATGCCAGCCTAAAGAAGCAGCCAAGGCCAACATAATTCAGATAGTGGTCATCTTGACAACCGGGCTGAATGTTTCCATATAGTCCAAACCAGCAGTTTGGATGAAACCCTTGGCAACAAGCCTAGCCTTGTACCTTTCAATTGTACCATCGGCTTTGCGTTTTATTTTGAACACCCATTTGCAACCAATTGCCCTTTCGTGAGGAGAAAGAGGGGTCAAAACCCAAGTATTGTTTTTCTTCAGGGCATCCAATTCAGCATCAATTGCTTCTTGCCAACATCGATGCTAAATTGCCTCTTCATAGGAACCAGGCTCTTGAATGGAAACTACAGCTATAGAAAAACATTTGTGTTTATATGATAAGTTGTCAAAGGAATCATGAGCAGACAAGGGATACCTGACAGTTTTTGTAGAACACTACAAAAAAAACCGCTAAATAGTGGCATTTTTTTTGCAATTTGCGGGGGTTTTCAACCTTCACTAAATGATTTGTGGGGGTTTCTAAAACCGCTCCAGTTACATTTGCCGCAATCTATTTGCGGAGGTTTTTAGAAACCGCTAGTATGCTCCTTATTTTGCGGTGGTTTTATTGTGGAGGTTGATAACCTCCACAATCTGCGACGTTGATTCCAGTAGTTATTTTGTGGGGGTTTTTAACCTCCTCTAATTGCCAGTCATGGGTTCTAAAGCTACCATTATATATTTTCATTTGTAATCAAGTTTTTGAGTTGATTGGTGATTTTATTATTAGCTTCCCTATATTACATATCTTGCTATTTGAATAATTTTGTTACAAAATATATATATTTTCTAATACTTTGTTCCAACAAAAAAGAAATAATTTGTTGCAATTGTAAAACATGAAATAAATTTTATCAATGTCCTTAATTTTTCGAAAACAAAGTGTATACCTGTACAATCCATTCACAGATGAATAATTCAACATGTGTATTAACAAGATAGAGTGAGTAGCAGCAGTTGTTTATATAATTACTGAAGTGTAAATACATTACAATGAACTTTGACAATACTCAATTGCAAACAAAATAATATGAACCACTCAAGAACCACTTTGAGACATTCCTCTAATCCACCTTTAAGCTTCCCAGCATGAATTGCATTTAAATGTCCATATTCAGCTGATGCATTTTGACGTGACTTGTTTTCTTTATTAAGATTTTCCTCATCATTGTGATCATCTTCATCGTCCCCCACTATTACGCTAAAGATAGTTAAAGCAATAAAATGAATTAATGAAAAATATTGGTGGAAAAAAAACACATAAAAGGAAATAACAAAATTTTATAAGAGATAGTGCACTGATTAAATGTTAATACGGAGAAATGCACCTTCCATGTCTTTGATGTAGGCAGGAGCCCTAATACACACATCAAAACTCTTCTTACCTCAAACATAGTGAAAACAAATGTCTATGAGTAGATTAACAAAACTTCACAGTGAAATATCATAAATTAATTTAATGAATCCATCTCCAAAGGGAAAGGTGACAAACACTGATACAGACTGTCATCAAACAAAAATTAATATGTTAGGGTGTTTTTTTTCCTCCCTGAGGTTATCATTGCAATAAGTTAACACAATCAATCCCTTAGAATCTTAGAAAACAAAAATTTCAGTACCTAACACCCAGTATGAGAGCTGCTTCTCTTCTAGTCATTGTAGCCTGGAAACCACCTTCATAAAATTTGTGCATAGTAGGTGGTCTAGCCTTGAATGCTTGCCAAGCCAGGATACCATATCTACCTGCATAAGCTGCAGCAGCTACAGCAACCCCTGCGATAAACGGTGTACCCTGTTCCAAATTTCAATTTCAGTTCTACAAAAGAACAGAATGTCCCTTAGTTATACTTCATGCACATTGGCTAACACCATACAATCATAAGACTACCAAATCAGAATGTCCCTTGTTTATACTTCCCCCATGTGCAATCAAAGACCACAATCACAAAGTTTCTAGTATTATAAAAAAAGCACATTATCAACATTCCAGAAACAATACAATCGAATAATTGGTAGGTAAAACTAAAAAATAAAGAAAGAGGAAGGACAACCCATCATTTCCACATTCCCACTCCCTCTACAAACACTATTATAATTGAGATCACAGTTGAAAACACAGTCAAATTATGGTATAGAACAAGCCAAAAACTTGGAAAACACAGTCAAATAAAAAACAAGAATACAACCTTTGCCGAGCCAATGTGATTCCTCGGGTCACCTTGTCCAATCTTCTTCTCCACATGTTTTTCCATTGAATATCGAAATTGAACCGCACAAGCACAAAAATCAGGCAGAAGCACAAATAATCAGAAGAATAAATCACTTAGGGTTTTAAGAGAAAGAAGGGATTACAGAAAATTTGTTGAAGCGTACACTACCAATATCTCAACATTTGTTGTGGGTTTGGCTTCGGCTTCTGAATGTTCATCACCTACTCAACATCAGTATCAATCGAGAGAAAGAAGAAAAGTCGGAGCCAAAAAATAAAGATACAGGGAAAGAAGAGAGGCAATAAAAGTGGTAGAAAAAAGAAAGAAAGAAAGACGAGAAATGAAATCCCCACCATTGGCCACGCAGCTGGGGTCGTGCACTGGTAAATGGCACCATGCTAGCAACCTTCTTTCCGCCACCGCCGCTTTCGATTTGTGGCAATGTGACTTAGGTTACACTCCACTGTTTGGAATAATTCTCCTTGCATACAAGTTTACTTGTTTACTAGGCACCAAAGGTGATCAAATTAACCTACAACTAACTACTTTGGGAAAAAAAAATTCATTTTTTTGGGGGGGGTGGTCTTCATGTATCCATCTTGGAAAAGTAGTTATAGGAAATAAAAAAAACTGCCATTTAATGTGTACAGTCATCACTTGGTAGAAAACAAAAACATGCACCTTCTTAACTAAGGATTTATCATCCCATATATTTGATCTTTCTTTGTATTGTAAATCAAGTGTATAATTTGAAGAAAGAAAAACTCTTTCTTGATTGACCTCTCTCAGAGTAGAAAATCTTGGGTACTTAAAGATCAAGAGCATGTCCCCTGTTAATGAGAATATGATATATAACAGAAAAAGATATTGTTTGTTGTATAAAAAGTTTTAGAGTATCGGTGTCTATCAACACATTTCATGAGTAACTCTTGTCAGAATTATTTTGCTTAATAGCTTTTTATGGCAATTAAATTTTACTAATCCAACCATTGAATATTTTCATATTATCTTAGCGGTCATGCGCACCAAATTTTACATCAATTGAACATTTACAGCTATACAATTAATCTTATAATCGATATTTTATTTATATTTTAAAAAGTATATTATACGTTGAATTGAAGTTATTTGATGAAATATTAATCATTTTTTAAATTTTTTGAAAATTTGCAGACTTGATCTACTCTATAAAAACTTAAAATTTAACGGTTGGAATAGGAAAATTTAATTCCTATAAAAAGAGTTATTAAATATGGTAACTCTGGCGAGAATTACTCTTTGAATAAGTTGATCTCACTCATCATTTAAACGTGAGTCAAATCACGTATTCCTATTTTCTTTTGCATTTTTGTAACTAACAATGTGAAAAAATGTTACTATTCAAAAGAATGAAACTTCCTTTGACTAAAATTAGAGACACAAGAAAAGTGATAGGTGAAGAGGAAGAATGATTTGAATTTCGTTTAATAAAATGTGTTATCACATATCACAAACGACTTGATATTCCAGGTGGGTCTGCTGAACATCTAGTCCACTGGGCCAATATTTTGTGGGTAATATTGCATGACATCAAACTGGCTTGGGCTAGAGATTTTAGACGGATTAAGGAGGAGTTAATGACCAATTCGGTAAAATTTGAAAAAAAATCAGTTTGGTCTCTTATTTTATCAATATTCTAAATTAGTCACTATATTTTAAAAAAAATATATCAGTTACGTCACTCCGTCAGTTCTATCTGTTAACAGAGTTCCAAAATAGTCCTTCAATTTAGTCACTTATTAGCAAATAGGTCTCTGTGATTTATAACTTAATATCAATTTGGTCCCTGCGAAACTGATGGAACTTTTTCAAAATACAGGGACTAATTTAGAATATTGATAAAGTAAGGGACCAAACTGAATTTTTTTTCAAATCTCAGGACCTGATTGGTCATTAACCCAATTAAGGTCGAAATGGACTCACAAAGGTGCTACTATAGCCTCATCATCAACCATGGATGCAGAAGTTCTCATCCTTGCAATTCTTTTCGGTAAGATTTTTTAGAGTGGGGCTGTATTTTCCACGTGGTTTCTAGTCTTTTTGTCATTTGTTTAGGGACCTAGACCCCTCCATGCCACCAAAAAAAAAAAAAACTGTCCATTCAAATATTCTTAACACAAATGAAAATTTCGAACAATCCTATCTCGTTCAAACTGTTTGTGTTGAAAGTAATTAAATTCGTGCGCCACAGGCCATCTATGCATTCATTTGTTAAGGTGTGAATTTATGGTTTTAATCATCCATTGTCTTCTGGACCTTTTTTGGTTTCATACGCACGACCAGGCCCTTCCACATGCAGGTTCTGACACGGTGTGGGTGTACAACCAATTTGATATAGTAGCTCACAATGAAAGAATGAAACTTTGGCGGACCAAGAACCTATGTAATTTGACTAACTTTCTAAACAACTATGTGCATTTTGGGTAGCCGTCATGTGCTATAATTATGTTTAGATAGCGGTTGCAACTTTGCAAGGCTTCAAAACTCAGTTTGTATTGTTTTTGTAAAACAAAATGGATCCAAGTACTTAATGTTAGATGGATTCGAATTCAACTCTGCCCATTACAAGAGATGTCAAAGTAGGTTAACCCAACCCGGCTTTGAACCCGCATTAAACGGGGTGAGTTGACCTCTAAAAAGAATTAAGTTTTTCAATTTCAATCCATCTCGCAAGGCTGGCAGACACAAAAATAAAATAAAAAAGAATATTTGGTTATAAAATTGACATTGCAAAAATCTGGGAAAATAAAAAACTGGAAAGTAATTTAAAAATACAAAAAAATAATTAAAATATCATTTTTTTTTGATAAATATATGTCTAAAAATGGTGAGTTGGTGTGACGAGTTAGGTGGATTGGCGGGTTAGGCGGCACGGTGTCTATCTCTATTGTCATCTTGTTGCTCATTCCTTCGAATGATTTAGGAATTGCTTTGCAATGTGGGATCCTTGTGCACAAAATGAATATTTTTACATCTTTAATTAGTGTGAATTTATGTCAGATCACAACTTATAGCAATCCTCAGGAAGGAAGAGGAAAATTATGCATGTGATTATTTGCATCTGATGCAATCTACTAAACATACCATTCTCTTTAGGAAACCAAATGAGTCAAAGTACACAGTGTAGCTACAGGCTTTGTGTGGCTGGTCAAACGTAATTTTAGGCGTAAAATAAAATTTGAGCTAAAGGCCTTTATAAAACTAATAATAATATTTTATTTAAATTTATCTTTATTATAAATTTCTATATTTTTAAAGCGTATAATTATTATGGTTGATTAATTTTTTGTTGTGTGTAAATGCAACCACATGCGTAAAATTTCCTATAGTTTATGCCCTAGGATTTTAAATTTTTTTTTTGTTAAGTTTAAATAACCAAAAAAAAAATTTGGGAACCAAATAACTAAAAAAATTAGGAGCCTAAAGCCATAGTTTTAGGAGCTTAATGCTAGGGCCGACCTTGAGGCTTTCTTCTCTGTCTTGTCCATTTTTTAGCCTTTCAACACACGTTTATAGAATCGTAACTGGTAGTAAAGTTGATCCTTGCGTCGTTTTTCTCTGCTAGGGTTTCTCCTTGGGATTGAGGCGGCGTATAGAGTATACTATAATCCCATCATTGGAGCAGGCATTCCCATCATTCGATTGGCAGATTCTTCCATTATTATTGAGTTTTGACCTTTTTCTTCATGGCTTCTACATCAAACAACATGCCTCTAAGTCAGAATGATAAGGACAAGACCAAAACTTGTCTGAGTCAGATGAGGAGGAGGAAGTTGTTCTATTCGATGATACGGATATTCAAGAGGGTCTCTCAATGTGCCTCAACAGTTTAATTGCCAAAATAATCACTGAGAAACCTATCCATAAGGCATCTCTACATAATGCCTTATCAAGTATCTGGTGCAACCCACATGGATTTCGTATCGAGGAAGTGAAAGAGAAACAATATCACATGTTCCTCGACAACCCAGCGGACATATCTCGCATCATTAGAGGTAACCCTTAGGTGTTTAGGAACTCGTGGTTATTGGTTTCTTCTTAGCAGCGAGTTGTAGAACCATACGATGTTGTCTTTATAACGTTTCCTATATGGATTCACTGTTGGGACTCCCACCCTACTGTCGCAAAACATCCATGGCACAGAAGATTGGAGGTCGTATTGGAGAGGTGTTGGATAATGGGATATTTGAAATGCCAGATAGAAGCAAGGTATTGAAAGTCAAGGTGCTCCTCGAGATATCGAAGCCGCTCAAAAAGGGAATGAATGCTGGGAGTAAAAAGGATGGTATTTTTTGGGTGGATTTCAGATATGAGAAGCTACCACAATTATGCTTCTATTGTGGTAAGATTGGTCATGGAGAACAAGGGTGTACCGAGAGCCATAATGACACAGAAGGAGCTAAGTCCAAGAACCTTGGGCCATGGTTGCGGGTTTCATATTCTGGGAGATGAATCAAGGAGAATAAGGGTGAAGATGTAGAACCCGGCAATAAACAGAAAAACTCTGTAAGGCGCAGGAAACAATTCCTAGATGAAATCCTTGATCAATTAGCTTCTATGTCAGTAAAGGATGGTGCCGCAGAACCTGGGCTAAAGGAGGATGGTTTATCTAAGGGTGCAACTTCAGTTTTCACCTCATCTGATGATAATGAGAATCTTAAAAATAACAGTGAGACTCGAGAAGGTAATGGCTCAGATATTCAACCCATTAAGTTAACTGTTATTAAGGAAGAGGTTGATGGAAAGCATTCATGCTCGGGTTTGAAAAAGGATGCACAAAAATGGAAGAGGCACCAACCTCAGAAGACAAGTTCAGAGAACCATTCGGGTGATGCATTTGACTTGGGAGGTAAAAGGAAGATGGTGGATGAATGTACTGATATGGAGATTAGTTCCTCAAGAGACAAGTAACTTCTAAATTTTATACATCAGCAGAGCCTGTTAATCAGGCTTGCTGGGAGACATGGATCTTCTTGCTTGGAACTGTCGGGGGCTTGGGAGCCCTCGAACAGTTCGTGCTCTCAAGAAATTATTGAGAGATAAAGATCCTAAGCTGGTATTCATTTCGGAGACTAGAAAAAAAGATTTTGAGATGAATACTTTTAGAAATTTTAATGGTTTCTCTAATATGGTAGCTGTGAGTTATCAAGGAGAGGGGAGGGAGCGGGCTGGAGGAGTAACTTGCTTATGGAAGAATGATATAGTTATGGAGATATTTTCTTTCTCTCTTAACCATGTTGACATGCTGAACAAACAGGAGGAAGGCGAGACTTCGTGGAGGTTCACTGGAATATATGGTTTCCCTGAAATAGCTGCTAAAGAAAAAACTTGTGAGTTGTTGGTGAATCTGGCTTTGGCAAATCAGGTTGATAAATGGCTCTTAATGGGGGACTTCAATTTGGTGCTAGCTCAAGACGAGAAGATGGGAGGGAATCCGGCAAGTAACTAATTGATTGATGTATTTAGGAGCACGTTACAAAACCTTAATATGGTGGACTTTGGATTTGAAGGAGCCAAATTCACGTGGAGTAACAATCAAGCAAGTGAAGATAATATTCAGGCACGTTTGGATCGAGCAGTTGTGACTTTTGATTAGTGCTTCTCTTTCCCACGTGCTTCGGTTCTTCATCTCATCTGCCATGCTTCTGACCACATGCTTATCTAGTTGAGGTTGGAGCCCAGAAATAATAATAGAAGGAGGAAGTGTCAGAGGCTTAAAAGATTTGAAGATTGTTGGTTGCGGGACCCGGACGTAGTTGATGAAATTCGTAATACATGGCAGAATCTTCAACAGCCTTTGAATAACAAGATCCCAGCCTGTGTGGAACCGCTGAATAGATGGGGGAAGACTGGTTTGGAGATATTCCTCTCAAAATTAAATAGACCACAAAAAAACTGGAGACGTTGAATTCTCGGTCACATGAGAATGGAGTCTTAGAAGAAATTAAGCCGCTAGAGAGATCGCTTGATGATTTATTGGAGAGTGAAGAAATTTGGTGGGCACAACTCACTACAGGAAAAACTGGGCATACCGACGGCCTATTACCGAAGGTCACAACCCGTCGCAAAAAAATCTCCGTTTCCGACGGCCTAGGCCGTTGGTAACTGTAACGCATCGTCCGTTGAAATTTTTCGATGGTTTAGCCCGTCGATAATCGTAAATCAGAGTTTCCGACGGGTAATGACCGTCGGTAACTTTGCCGAGTTTTAGATTTCCGCTGTGTTTTTCAAATACCGATGGAAATCGGCCGTCAGTAACTTAAATTAGGTCATTGGTAACACCGCGTTGGACCATTGAGTTTACTGATGGGTTTTGGCCGTCGGTAATGTGACTTAGGCCGTCGGTAACCTTCTTCAACAACCAGAGGAAGACCCGTATCCCCCATTCCCAATTTTACATTCTCTCTTCTCTTCTCTTCTCTCCTCTTTTCCTTCCTCCCTCTCAGTCTTGAAACGCCGCTGCCACCACCTCTCAGTCAGCCACCACCACACCATCGTCTCTCTCCCCTTGCAGCACCGTTGCCACTACCACGCCTGGTCCTCCACCCCGCTTGGGTTGATTGGCCGAAACTACCTCTCAGTCTTAAAGCGCCGCTGCCACGCCGCCCCTCACTCTCCCTTGCAGCCGCCACCGCCACCACCATGCCTGGTCCTCCACAAATGATTGGGTTGATTGGCGAAACTCCTCGCAAATACAAAGTGCAAGTAAGTTCGCTCGTCTCTATTTACTATTTCTTTCCATTTGGTTTTTTTTGCTTTTTTTTTTGGCTACTCTCTTCTGACTTCTGTCTTCCATGTTCTTCTTTTCTCTGTTTACCTTTAGAAAGGTTGTTTGGTTGCATTGGAATTTTTTATACATTCAACTTTAATGCTCAAACCTCTATATTATTATGTTTAATTGTTTTTCTAAATTTAGAAGATACTGTGATGGAGTTTAAGAGTCATTTTTTTAATAGGAAATCAGTCACCTACAATTTGCCGTGATGTACTTCTTGCTGGGTACAAGTCAATCTGAAACGATTCTATGAACAGATTTGGATTTAAGTTTTCATAACTGTGATCTATATCTTGGCATGTGTAGAACTTTATTACATGTATTATGAAGCCTGAGAAATGTACATGTACATTGGAAGACCAGATAGTTCTTTTTCTGCTTGTGTCCGCAAATATGGATGAGCCTTTACAACAATATTTTGATGAATGTTGCAATTCTCTTTCAGCACTACCAAGGACCCTTTTCTCTTCAACATTATGAATGTAATTTTCAATATAATTGTAGTTGATTCATACCCTTTCTTGGACTTTGGGAGGACTTATTTGGGCCTTTATAGACCTTTTTGTAGCTTATTTCTTGCTATGTGGATCAACTATTGCTTTCTATGATTCCATATTCTTCACTTTTATTTAGGCATAATTACTGTTTGGATAAAATACTATTTGAGTGGCCTTTAAAAAAGATATGCTCCATCTAAGTGATGGCAGCAAAGAGGTTTCCCTTTGATCCAATTGTTTATTTTCAGAAAATTTAGTGTAGATCTTACTGAAACAAATTGACGTTCTGCAAATGTCAATTTGGTCCTCGAAATTTGATGTTTGATTAATTTTGGCACTTGAGTTTGGCTTTTTTAGTGAGAATTAATGAGAGTTTGTAGAGGCTATGGTTGTAAATATTGATGTTTCTGGTAGTTTAACAATGGGATTACAATCATTGCATGAGAGTGGGATGAATTTGATGTATTTTTAGCTATGAATGATATTGGTTGCTGATAAATGGAGTAGCTATAATGTTTAGGAGGTTGTTATCAGCTTTTGCATGTCGACCCGTATTGTTCTTTTGTAGTTATGAGTTCAATTTGGTTTTTCAATCTTGTCTGCACAGTCTGAGCTTTAGTAAGCGATCGGTTCTTAGCTCCCTCTTCGATTCACAATCCCGCCGGGGGTAATGATTTTTCTTTTCTAGTTCTAGTTGCTTTTATTGTTCTTTTGTTGTTCTTTGAGTTTAATCTTGTCTTTGTGATTACTACTGCAGCGACACAGCTTCGTCTGGCACCGCCACATAGCTCCGCCACACCTCTCTGAGACCGTCACACAGTTCCGCGCTGCCATACCGCTCCACCTCTGTATCGTTCTCCGTCACCCACACACAGCTCCGTCTCGTTTTCGCTACACCACACATTTCAGGTATATGCAAATTTTGTGCTTTGGTCCTTTTTTGCTTGCTTTGGTCCTTTTTGTGTTGTGGTAACTGGTTGTTGGATACTAAATTCATAGCTTCAAATAATCTTCATTGACCTGAATATTGGAATTTGGTTTAGCTTGACTTGTGTGGGAATTTTAAAGGCTTTGATTGTTTTTTTAGTTGCTTTGGTCCTGATAAATAATGGATTGTACTGTTAATACCGACGGCCTATTACCGACGGCCTCTACCCGTCGCTAAAAAAGCGCCTTTTTCGACGGCTAAAGCCGTCGGTAAAAACAATTACACTAAATATAGAGGCACAACTTCATTATAAAAGAATTCATAAAAAGATAAATCAAATTACACTAAAGTATCTCTCAATTTTCTCTCTGCATATTTTCTCTCGTTTTCTCACCTTTTCTCACATTTTCCCACTAAATACAAATTCTAATATTTAGAAACAAAGAAACTGAAGTTGAAGAGGAACGGATGTACCTTTTGTAAAGCATGATCAAAATCCTCCAACTTGCCAAACTCCTTTTCAAAGCGTAGTCATGAGTTGCAAATGTCCTGAATGAATCTGTTTTTTAGGAAGGGAAGGTATCATCTAATCCAAACAGTATTGAAAAACAACTAAAATGTAACCCGTAATATTGGCTACACACGACAACCCAATCTTCGTATCATTTTCTCGAGGAGAAATTAGAAAATGAATAAAAAAAACCATGTCTATGATTTCACAACTTCACATGTTGGCAAAGTGACCAAGGGAGAAACACACATAAACTCGCAAGACCCTAACAGCCTAGTGCACAGGGAATCCATTTTTATCTAGCTTTCTCTATGACTTTCAATAACTGTTTTTTAGCAGTAGTGTGAATCAAAGAATTCAGACTTTTGACGGGATAAAATCAATATAAGTAAAAATCATTTAAAAAGTTTGTTCGAGGAAAATTCAGATGCTGAGAAACTATCAAGTTGTTCGACCTATAGTATATAAAACGCATCAAAATGGAGGCTTTTTAGAATATTGACAGTAAATTATATATAATTAAATAAACTTGAAAATTATTAAACATTAATTACAGTAAATTATATGTATATGCCTAAGTTTAAATATTATATTTTTTTAAACAAAACGGTTTGTAAAAGAAATTGAGAAAGGAAAAGTAATTTGAAGGTCAACGATATTAAGTAATATAAGAATTAAGTAACATAACAATTATATAAATTAAGCCCTGCCTCCGCGACGCAAAGCCACGCCGCTATTGCGGCCGCAATGCCCGCTGAGGATGAAAAATGACCAGCAGAATAGAAAATAGAAGAATTAGAAAGTAAACAAAAAGACAGATCTAATTCTATCGTTGTATGCAATTTGCTTTGCACATCTCTCTGTACTTCTTTTTCTTGCCACTTCTGCTTGTCTAATTCTATACTTTAAGAGGATATCAACTTCTAACCTGTTTCTTTTTAAATGACCAAGTAGATTTTCTACTTCTATTATCTCTACTTTTGATTCTTAGTGAATCATTTGCTTTGTTATTAGTTTGCTTTGTTATTAGTATCGGAGAAAAGCCTTAGCTTCCCGTTTGAGGTTCAATATATTATTGAGTGCGTGTACTCTTTTAGATACCACGTGTTCATTGTATATTGAACCTTGAATTGTCCAAGTCGGACAGTTTGGGGAAAAACTTTTTCTTTACTTGTATAATAGTTGTTGCTTGATTCTCGTATCTTGATATTTGATGAAATTTCGGTTAGATTCATTTCCTTTTGTTCTCTGGGTGCATACTTGATTGCCTTGTTCCTAACTGCGATCATTTTGTGTACTCAGAGACCAATGGGAAATGCTGCCGAAATTTTGTCAAGTATAAGATATGAGAATTAAGGAATGACTATTATACGAGTTTTGAAAAAGTTTTTCCTCGAATGGGATAGGGTCATACCATTTAAAGAAAGAGAGCGGTTGTAAGAATGTCGTGCTGCTGAAATTGTCATTTTTTTTGACATGCAGAAGATGGAATTTTTTCCTTCGAATCGTAGTTGGATGTACGATAGGTTGTATCTGGGAAGAGGGGGTTTGAAACAATCTTTTTGCAATGGGATTGATCACTTCGTTCAAGTCGTAATGGCACACGAAGATTTCGAAATTAATGGAGGGATTAGATGTCCGTACCTTAAATGCGATTGCAGAAAGATCAAGAGCCCAGGTGAGGTCATGCTGCACCTGCAGAGAGTTGGATTTATGCCTAATTACTAGATTTGGACTAGACATGGTGAAGAGTTACCTCGGGTTGAATTAGGGGTTGGCGATAATTGCACAGGTGCTTCAAGCACCGCGTAGATACCGGATATGGTGAGCAGATTGAATTGATGCAAGATATGGTTTGTGATGCCTTGGGGTCAACGTATCATTCGAGGAGCCACGATGATGACACAGATGAACTTCCAAATGAGACTGCACAAAGATTTTATAATCTCTTGTTAGAAACAAATAAGCCGTTGTTTGAAGGGTCTGCCGACTCTAAGTTATCAATGTGTGTGAGACTTTTAGCTCTCAAGTCCAACTGTGGTGCTATGGATGTGTGCTTGGATCTCGTAACGAAGATGATGTTGGACTCGTCACCTATCAGAGATGGTTCACCAAAAAGTTATTACGAGGCTAAAAGCTTAGTGTCCAAATTGGGGTTGGAATCTAAAAGGATTGATTGTTGTGTGAGAGGGTGTATGTTATATTACGACAATGAATTTGGTAAAAACGATAGCGTGCTGGTTGAATGCAAATTTTGTGGTGAGCCAAGGTATATGTCACATACTGATAATGGGAAGGGTAGACAAAAACCAGTTCCACGGAAGGCAATGTTTCCTTTGCCAATTATTCCAAGGCTGCAGAGAATGTTTGCGTCAACACAGACTGCAGACAAAATGACTTGGCACTATGAGAATAAAAGCACTTCAGGTATGTTGTGACATCCATGTGATGGTGAAGCTTGGAAGCACTTTGATCGTGTGAATCCCAAATTTGCAGCAGATCCACGTAATGTACGACTTGGCTTATGCTCTGATGGTTTTACCCCATATGTTCAATCAACGGCGAAACCTTATTCTTGCTGGCCAGTTATTGTTACCCCACACAATTTTCCTCCTGATATGTGCATGTCTAAGCCCTATATGTTCTTGACTTGTATTATACCGGGTCCAGATAATCCAACAGATGGTATTGACATCTACTTACAGCCTCTCATTGACGATCTCAAAAGGTTGTGGAATGGCGTTGTGACTTATGATATTGCACGAAAGAAGAACTTTACAATGAGGGCAACTCTTATGTGGACCATTAATGACTTCCCTGCATATGGCATGTTGTCTGGTTGGGGTACTCATGGTAAAATGGCATGTCCCCATTGCATGGAGCATACAAAGGCCTTTACCTTGAAATTTGGGGGGAAGAGTTCTTGGTTTGACTCACATCGCAGGTTTTTACCAGCAGATCATCCATTTAGACGGAATAAGAACGCCTTCAAGAAAGGGGAAGTTGAATTAGATGGCCCGCCCCCGAGGTTGACATCCGAACAGATTTTTACCAGAGTTATGGATCTGCCAAAAATCACAGATTTTGGTGAATTGGATCGATTTGAAGGATATGAACAATGGCACAATTGGACTAAAAGAAGTATTTTTTGGGATTTGCCGTATTGGAAAGATAATTTATTGAGACACAACCTTGATGTTATGCACATTGAGAAGAACTTTTTTGACAATGTTTTTCTCACAGTGATGAACGTTAGAGGAAGAACGAAAGACAATGATAAGGCCAGACTGGACTTACCACTTTACTGTAAGCGAAAGGACTTGCATTTGACGACTCAGTCGAATGGGAAAACCACAAAACCCAAAGCCTGTTACTCTTTAATCGTTGAGGAAGCTAGGTCGATCTGCTTGGTGGATAAAAGAACTTCGAGTGCCAGACGGTTATTCTTCTAATTTGGCAAGATGTGCTGATGTGAACAAATGAACAATGATTGGGATGAAAAGCCATGATTGTCATGTATTCATGGAGTGTTTACTTCCTATTGCATTTAGTTCCCTGCCGTCAAATATTTTAAATCCACTTACAGAACTCAGCCAATTTTTTAAAGATTTGTGTTCTGCAGCATTGAGAGAGGATGATCTTATCAAGATGGAGCAGAACATACCAGTCATTCTTTGTAAGTTGGAGAGAATATTTCCCCCTGGTTTCTTTGACTTTATGGAACATCTCCCAGTGCATCTTGCACATGAAGCTAGGCTTGGTGGACCGGTTCAATACAGATGGATGTATCCATTCGAAAGGTAATATAATCAAATATTCTTTAAAATAATTATTCACTGCCTCGGGTTAAATGTTGAAATGTTGATCGCCAACCTTGTTATTCTGTAGATTTATGGGTGACTCAAAACGGTCAGTGAAAAATAAGGTCAGGGTTGAAGGATCTATTTGTGCAACTTACTTACACCGTGAGACAATTCATTTCTGTTCCCATTATTTTACGAACTTCATGCTGACACCAACAAATAATAGGAGTGAAATAGAAATTGAAAGTGAAAGACACCACCGCCTTATCGGTGTTTTGCCTTCCGATCGTCATCTTTGGAAAGGAGTCAAGCCCTGGTTAACGGGAGAAGATTGGAAGTCAGCACACGTTCACGTGTTGATCAACTGTGCCAAAGTATCACCATATCTTACGTATGTATCATTTTGACCACTTTCAATTTCTTTAGTCCACAACTATTCATGATCATTTGTTTGATAATGACTTGTTCAGGGCATTCTTGTTAACTAAGCCCACAACCGAACAAGACTCTTCTGCCTATATTCATGAATATTTTCCAACGTGGTTTATGAGCCAGGTATGTATTTTTAGTCCTATTTCAACTATTTGTTATTTGAAAATACAAAAGATTGTTTGCAAAAAGGAACCATAAATCACTTGTGCATGTGTATACGCAGGTGTATAGCGAGTCAGAATCGCCCATAATCGAACACTTGAGAAATTTATCTCATGGTCCTAAATCACATGTAAAAGAATGGCACACGTAATTCGTAAACGGTTACAAATTTCAAACCCAGTCAAAAACAGAGGGGAAAAAACAGTTAACAGCGGAGTTTATGTAAAAGGTGCCACAAATGGAGGTGAAGACGACTTCTACGGCGTGATTCAACATATATATGAGCTGGCGTACAATACTTTAGACTATACTAAAAGAATAGTGCTATTTTATTGTAATTGGTTTGATCCGTCAAGTAGAGGCACAAGAAGGGATCGCAAATATAATACTGTTGACATATGCATGAGCATAAGATACCAAATGTTTGATCCGTTTATCATGGCACAACATGTAAGACAGGTGTATTATGTCCCTTATCCGTCAACTCGAAGGGACAAACAAGGTTGGTGTGTTGCAATAAAGACAAAACCAAGGAGTCGCATTGAAGCAGATGATCCACAGGAAGAAGTGGCTTATCAAGTGGATGAGATGTCTCATGTCAACGTAGTAAACGAAGTTGAACCCATTTCTCGACTATGTGACGATCCAATCACATTTGAAGATGTAAATGGAGATGAGGAATTAAATGAAGAAGTGGCGTAACCATCAAGATCTCAAGACGATGCCGGCGAGTGGGCGAATGGGCGTAATAAATTTGTTTAACTTTTTACAATTAGAGAATTTAATGTCTAACAACATATTTTATTTTGTCGATTATTTTCATATAACTTGTTTATTTTTTGGAATTCATTTTAATATTGTTATGTTTAAATATAATATTTCATGATCATATTATTGAATTGCTATATAGACATATATGGCATCGGAGGTTCAGTTCGACCCCTGACCACCCGGTATTGGTCAACTGGCGGAAGGGCATCATTGCCGACCCTCGCCGTCGGAGGCCGAACATTATTAGGATTGATGATGCCGCTATGCGATGTTGTCATCCTCACGGCGTCCGCATACATCTACGCCTACACACCTCCAAATGAAGTTCGCCCCTACGCAGCCTCACGTCACATTCGGCACCTACACAAAGATGCGGGACCTTACGCATCGACACCCATTTACATGATGCCCACCCCAGGTGGTTCCAAAGAGACACTTGCCGCTTCTTCCTCTCATTTTGTGTGCGAGGCGGTGCGACACTCATGTGTCCGATCATGAGTGTAGTGTGGGCTGTGCACTGATCGAGGCCGGGTTCAAGGGCGAGGAGGTTGAGCAGCAGCAGGATGAACAGGAGGTCGTTGATGATATTCAGATGCTGCATGATGGCCGAGTTGCTATCAGGCCAGTTGGTAGAGGGTGAGTATGTAGGTTGAATACACATTTTTGCCCCTTATCTTTTTTTTAGTTTTCAATTTCGTCCCTTATCTTTTTTTAGTTTTCATTTAAGTCCCTTAAACTTCAAAAATCACATCAATTTCGTCTTTTCTGTTTATTTATTCATATTTTCTTAGACGAATCACCATCTGACATGTGGCAGAAAAATAAAATAAAATAAAACAAACTGCCACGTGTAAGATGGTATTTCGTCTAAGACAAAAAAAGAATAATTAAAAAGAAAGGACGAAATTGAAGTAATTTTTGAAGTTTAAGGGACTTAAATGAAAACTAAAAAAAGATAAGGGACGAAAATTACAGTTTAACCTATATTTTTTTAACTTGTTTGGTATGTTGTTATTGTTTAGGTTCCTTCCACAAAGCCACCGAAGGCTATCACGAAGTAATTGAGCAAAATTACCCCAGCTATTGGCCCACCTGGGGGACGCTGACGGTGGATGAGCGGAGGCCCAGGTTCAATTCTTTCAGAGTAAGTTGTTTATTTTTTTTGTTGCGTATTATTTTTTTATTTCATGAATCTCAATTATTTTTAATAATGTATTATATTCATACAGAGAGGTTTTTGGAAGGAAGAGCAGAAGAGCGGATCAAGAAGAACTTCCATATGAAGGCTTCCCACCGCCTATCCGATATGCTTAGAGATGCCCGCCTCAATGGGCGACCCACTTGGATAGGAGATGAGCTCGCGCATTTGCAGCGCCTTTGGAACTCCCCTGAGTTCAAGGCGGTAAGCGAGAAGGCGAAGAAGAATAGAGCCTCTGAAAAGGGTGGGAGCTTGCATACTGGAGGTTCGGTCAGTCAGGCGCAGCACGCAGCTCGACTTGTACGTTTTATATTATTATTATTATTATTATTATTATTATTATTATTATTGTTGTTGTTGTTGTTGTTGTTGTTGTTGTTGTTCTTATTTAGTTAAGCTTTTTTTATTAAATAGTTACAGTCTCAGCGGTTGAAAAGGGAGGTTCAGTTGCACGAGCTCCATCGTGCAACTCATATTAGGAAAGGTACCAGTGATTTTGTAGATGAGCGGTCGAGGCGGACCCAGGTAATTATAAAACATAATGAATAGTTTTTTAACAATGTTTATATTGTTTTATTACAATAAAAATTGACTAATTTGTTTATGTTTGACAGGAGGAGTTTGAGGCGAGGATGTCTCAGGTTAGATCTCAGACATCGTCATGTTCCCCGTCTCAGAGCCCAGAGGATCCAGCTGCATCGCTGATGGTTTGGGCAGATGTTGTTGGCGGCAAGAAGAAGGGTCGCATATCACGGTCTTGGCGACCTTGCCAAAGAACTACAAGAGTGGCCCGCCGCTCTCCATTGGAGAGTGGTCCAGAGTGGTGCTGCCACGGATGAGCTGGAGATAGCAGAGTTGAAGCGGGCCATGGCCGAGCAGCAGCGGTTAGCGGCCCAGTAGCAGCGGATCGCGCCCAGAAATAGAGGAGGCCCGCCGACGGCCGCCATGTTGGCTCATGTGCGCGGCTGTGAGGATCTGTACCATTTGCTAGCTCGCGAGCCGCGTCCTCCACCGCCTTCGCCTCCACCTCATAGTACTGGTGATCATGTCGATGATGCAGATGGTGATCATGATCAGAACTATCAGGACTATTAGTTATGTTTGTATCGATATTTTTTTATATTTCTGGATATCTTTTTTATTACTGCTTTGTTCGTCGAAATTTTTTATTTATTTGTTACGTTTCTTTTTTTTAATTTGTTTTATAGTTTACGTTATCGCATTGCATTTTTAAATACAGGAATAAATTAATAATTAAATGTAATAACTAGTAATCGTTAATTAAATGGATAAATAAATTAAATTGATTATAGAAATTAAAATTAAATAATTTAAAAAATTAAATGATTTTTTTAATAAAAATTTAAACAATTTTCAATTCAATTTTTTTTTTAAAGTTCGGCTTTACCGACGGTCATGGCTGTTGGAAATGTCAATTGTTGTAGACTCGGCATTACCGACGGGTTAAAGCCGTCGGAAAATACCGAACGATTATACCGACGGGCCGAAGCCGTCGGAAATTACCGAACGATTATACCGACGGGGAAAAGCCGTCGGTACGCATTTGCGACGCGCGTTTTACCGACGGATATTAGCCCGTCGATAATCCGTCGGAATTTTTGAATTACCGACGGCATTTGTGGATTACCGACGGCTTTTCCCGCGATTTCTTGTAGTGACTATCTCGTGCTTTGTGGCTGAAACGTTAAATACAAAAAAAATTCATCAAAAAGCATCGCAGAGAAAATCTGGAAACTTGGTGGATAGCATTTTTGATGACCATGGAGAGAAGTTTACAGATGAAGAGGATATTGCAAATGTTATTACAAATTTTTTCCAGGGTCTCTTTACATCTGAGGACCCAATTTAGATTTCTGAGGTGGTAGATGTGGTAAAGGATAGACTTACTAATGAGATGAGGAATATCCTTGAAGCGGCGTTTACTCTTGAAGAAGTCCTTCATGCCATGAAGAATTTAAAACTAGGGGCTGCTCTTGGTCCAGATGGGATGCCTGCTTCATTTTATCAAAAGTTTTGGAGCATTGTGGGAGAAGAGGTAAGTCATGTGGTGCTAGATGTTCTCAATAATGGTAAAAGTCCAACCAGTTTGATCCATACGTTTTTCTGCCTTATTCCAAAGAAAAAGAGGCCCAAGCATATAGATGATTTTAGACCAATTTCCCTTTGCAATGTAATTTTTAAGATTATCACTAAAACCATTGCAAATCATTTGAAATTAATTCTTCCTCTCATTATTGGAAAGTTTCAAAGCGCCTTTGTTCCTGGTCGTTTGATCATTGATAATGCTCTTGTAGCATTTGATTCTTTTCATTATACGAGAAAAAAGAAAAAAGGAAAAAAATGCTATGTTGGTTTCAAATTGGACATGTCAAAAGCCTATGATCGAATTGAGTGGAATTTTCTTTCTGCAGTTTTGAATTCTATGGGATTCTCTAAAAAATGGCTATCTCTAATTCATAATTGTGTTTCCATTGTATCCTTTTCTGTGCTTCTTAATGGCAGTCCTTGCAGAAGTTTTGTGCTTGAGAGAGGTCTAAGACTAGGAGATCCTTTATCTCCTTACTTATTCATTATGTGTGCTGAAGTATTTTCAGGCCTTCTCATTAAAGCTCAGGAGAGGAGAGAACTGCATGGTATTCAAATTGCTAGAGGAGCCCCGATGATAACTCACCTCTTTTTTGCAGATGATAGCCTCATATTTTGTAGAGACACTTAGCAGGAGGCCCAAAAAGTGAAGAATATTCTGGAGTTATACCAATCAGCTTTAGGCCAGCTCATCAATTTGGACAAATCAGAAATCTTTTTAGTCGAAACGTGCCTACAGACAGAAAAGATCAATTCCAATGATGGATGCAAATTAAGGCTGTAGAGTGTCACTCTAGATACCTGGGTCTTCCTACTTTTGTTGGTAGATCAAAGCAACATGGATTCAATTTTGTTCAAGATCGAGTGTGGAAAAAGCTGAAAGGTTGGAAGGAAAAGTTCTTATCAACAGTGGCGAGAAAGGTTCTCATCAAAGCAGTTGTTCAAGCCATCCCTACTTATATTATGAGTTGTTTTCTCCTTCCTAAGGAATTATGTGAACACATAGAGAGCATGATTAGCATATTCTAGTGGGAAAGTAAAGTGGGTGAGAAGAAAATTCATTGGATCAGCTGGGATGTTTTATGTAAGGATAAAAAAAGAGATGGTTTCTGCTTCAGGTGCTTTTCTGATTTTAATGTTGCATTATTGGCCAAACAAGGATGAAGAATTATTCACAATCCTGAGTCTTTGCTAGCTCAATGTTTAAAAGCCCGTTATTTTCCTAGAGTTGGTTTCTTGAATGCATCGGTTGGCTATCTTCCAACCTACACATGAAGAAGCATCCATCATGCAAAAAAAGTTTTGGAGAAAGGTTGTTTGTGGAGAGTGGGATGGGGCAATTCAATAGAGATTTGGAAAGATAACTGGCTTCCTTATCAATTCGGTTACAAGGTATGGACTCCAAAGAACCCAAGCACCCCTATAACTTATGTTTCAGAGCTTATTAACCATGAAGATCATTGTAGGAATCACCAACTAGTGGTATCTTTGTTCTTGCCTTTTGAAGCCCAGAAAATACTACAAATTCCATTGGCATATGATGCTCAACAGGACCAACTTATTTGGGGGCCAGATAAAAAAGGGGCTTTTTCTGTTAAGTCAGTTTATCGTTTTATGCGCTCTCAGACATCATTAACTCTTGAATAGAATTCAAATGGTGCTCAATGTGCTGCTCACTGGACAAAACTGTGGAACGTTAATACCATTCCTCGTCATAATCACCTTGTGTGGCGGATTCTCCATGACAAGTTTCCATCGAAATTCTTTGTTTAAGAGGGGTGTTCTATCTGAGTCAATGTGTCATTATTGCAATGATAAGATGGAGACTCCTCTCAAATTTTTATGGGCTGTGAGTGGGCAAGAAAGATTTGGTTTGCCAGCCCTTTGGGGGTTCGGTTTGATGAGCAGGTATTAAGAGGGGTGGATTTCAAAGAGTGGTTGGCGAATACAATTAATCGAGCTAGTGCAGATGTATTACCATCCATTTTTGCGATCTGCTATTAGATTTGGTCGGCTAGAAACAAGCTATGCTTTGACCAGGTGCAAACTCCAATCCCTTATATTATTAATAAGGCGTTGAATTCATGTGATGAGTATAAGTCTCAGGCTTTATCTGTTAGTCAAGTACCCTACCCTCTGGTGCCAAGCACAGTTCGTGTAGTTGAATCTATCAGCATCTGGAACCCACCGTTGATGAATTTTTACAAGCTAAATGTTGATACATTGGTCCATTGGATGAGAATTGGGGGATAGGCGTCATTATAAGAGACTATTCTGGTTTTGTCATGGCTGCAGGGATGTAGAGGATATCTTGTTTGAATGATGTAGTAGTCGCTAAAGCTCTGGCGCTTAAAATGGGAATGCAATTTGCTCTTGATTTATTTTTTCTTCAGGTTCAAGCTGAATCAGATTCCACATCTATTGTTGCATTAATGAATTCAGATTCCAACATTAACAACTATATGGGCTTGGTCATTCAGGATTGTAAGAGTTTCAAGGCTCAATTTTCCAATTTCTCTTGTAATCACATTAGAAGAGATGCTAATCAAGCTGCTCATGGGCTAGCTAAATCATCTTTAAATTTTGGTGATAGAGTTTGGGTGGAAGAAACTTCACATTGTATTTCGAATTGTTCCTCTTTTTCAGTTGAATGAATTGAATATTTCCACGTAAAAAAAAAAACACACCCTTATAGATTTCTTCTACAACTTGATCAACAAAATTATATGTTTTTAATTTAGAAATCAGATGCTCTTATAGCTAATTTAACCAATTTCGAACAAGGATTTTTATATCATCCCGACTTTGTCTAATGTACATAAGTTAAATAGGTATTGTATTGTACAAGAGGGTACTTTAATAATTTTGTTATTTTTAATTACCCCTGATTCTCTCATTTTCCCCGGTCTTCTCTCTCCCTCGACTCCAACTCCCTCCCTTTCCCTTGTTTCTCTCACCTCCCTTCTCCCCTGACTTCTCTCTCCATCTTGTTCCCTTGAGGGGATTTCCATTTACAGTAACAATGCTCAATTTCCATTTACAATACACCCAAACTTGCAAAACCCTGGGAAAAAAATAACGCTTCATGTGGGGAAAAAAAAGAGGCGATTTCCGTTTCAAATCACAATGTCGTGAAAGCTGTCTCTTGTGGGCAAAGGGATTCGATGTCCAATCTCCCAAAAATCTATTTTGTAGGTTACTTATATTGGGACTTGAATCTAGCTAGCAAACAATTACTGTACAAAAGAAGAGAGTGAAGCAATAAGGAAGAGATTTTTACGTTGCTCCATGAATTGGTTTCCATCATGCTCATTTGTTGGAAGGCCCTTTGTTGTCTTAGTGTTTAATCAATGATTTTGAGCCTCGGTGTTTCACCCCTTGTTGGGAACCGTAATCTATCTATTTTTTTAATAAAAAATTAATTAATAAATAAGGGAGTGGTAAAGGAAGGGCATATGTTGGTAGTTTGGTCATTCTCTTGTGGAATGTCTATTGTGACGGTGCTCAAGTTATAAAGTTTCGGAGGAAGAAATAAAGAGAGGAGAGAGAGAGAGAGAAATAAACCTGAGAGGAAGAGAAAGTGGGAAGAAGGTGTTGGCTGAGGAGGGGCAATCGTGTGAGTGCGGCGGAGGGTTGGTACGGATGCGACGACCGATTCGGTGAGAAAGAAGAAAAGATACAGAGAAATAATTATATTTTGCTATAATGGGACTTTGTATTGTACATTACCCAATGGGCTAATACACGATAGAAGCCGCCCACCAGTGATATTCATTTTAGCATTAGCTTCAACAACTTTTCAATTCATGTCATGAACAACCATATCTCTAGCTTCTCTTATTCATCTCTTCATAATATACTCGTCTGATATTTGTTTCCCATCCCATATAATTAAATAATTTCCGGACTTTACAGCATAATAAACTCATTGTTTCAAACATACCACAACTGTAGGAAATTTTTTTATCTAATGCATTGCTAATAACTTCATATTCTCCAATTTTATCAAAAATAGCAACTAAATATTTCATCATGTGATCATTTTCTTAGCAACTACATAGCAACTAAGTATTTTAGCACATAATAGCCTTCCAATTCAGTTGCTTCCTAACTTGTATTCCTTTCGTCCTAAATTATAAGAGCCTTTTAAATTTTTTATTTGTCCTATTTTATAAGGCCCTTTTGAAGTTTGTTTGAAGCATTAATTATTTTTTCATCTATTACTCTTATTTAATCTACCTTTGTTTTAATCAATAAGTTAAATGAAGTGTAATCTAATTTACCTTCCCAATAAATTCAAGAGTACATAGCTTAGGTAAAACAATAAAAATTGTAGACAAATTTATTGTTTTAACTACATTAATTACATTCTTTGGTGGGAGAGATTTTGCCAAAATACTCTTATAATTTGGGATAGAGGGAGGGCGTGTTTCCTAGTTTTAAAATTTTTGTAGGTTATTTAACAACAAAATCCCCATTCCTATTAATTTCTCGCAATTATAGCTACTAAAATAGGCAAAACCAGTAGCTAAGATCAAAACAGAACACAAAGCAATGGCCTATGTTTTTCATAGTTCAGGATTGAGATGACATAACATAACACAAAATAGAACAACAAAATCACCATCCCTATTACTTTGCATGACGACGACCTTCGCGGTTGCATGGCGGCAGTGAGTTTTTTGTTTTTGCGGTGTACGACGATGACTGGCATGGTGTTAGGGATGAGAGAAAGAAAAATGGTGAGAGAAAAGGGAAGAAAGAAAAGTGAAAGGAGACACTACGCCAAAAAAGGGCTTCAATAGCGCTTAAAATAACCTATAATAGCGTTTTGAAGCGCTATCAAAAGATGCGCTATTATAAACGTGAAAGCCTACGATAGCGCTTCCGAAGCGCTATTATAAATAGCATTTTAATAGCGCTTATGCAAGAAAGTGCTATCGTATATGCACCTGTACGTGTTTAAAGGTAGAGTTAAAAGCGTATCTATAATAGCGCTTCTTAAAGCAAGTGCTATTATAGAAACTTACCCTTATGTGATGACAATGGCTGAGGCTTGGAGTGGTAATGACACAGTAGACATTGAGAGGCAAAGTATGGAGGGAAGGAAGTTCTTTTCTCTTTTAGCTGTTATAAACCTTCCAATAACACTTCTTTGTGCAAATGTTATCTGAAGGTTTACTTCAGATAATGTTTGTCCAAGGAAACGTTATCTGGGTAAATGTTATCTGAAGGCTTGCTTCATATAATGTTTGCTCACGGAAACGTCATATGAAGGTTTACAAGCTCTGTATTTTTATAGATGACGATTCCCACACGAAACATCATTTGACCCCTATTATCTGACCATGTTTTTCGCATATTCGGATACTATGTTAAACGACATAAAATAATTTGAAAAAAATATCAATTGTAAAAAAAATAATTAACTCGTTCAAAAAATAAAACAACACATATTTTAAGACATTTTTTAGGCTAAATTATATTTTTAATCTCTTATGTTTATTTTAGGTTTCAGTTTAGTCCCTTATGTTTTATTTGTTCCAAATTGGTCCCTTACGTTACAAACGTTATACCAATATTCCGTTAATAACACCGTGAAAGTTAGCTTATGTGGCAGTTAACTAATGGGCTGACATATGAGTTGGTAGGTAGGGGAACCAAATTGAAACAAAAAAATAACATAGGGGACTAAATTGATTAATGAGTCATCTTACCCAAAATTATGACCTAATTGTTTCTGGTTTCCTGCAAATTTTTTCTTTCTCTTCTTACATTTTGATTTCTCTTTCCCGTTCACGCTGCAACTGCAGCAACATCCCCTCTCCTATTTTCATTTTGCTGCTTCGTGCTTCATGGTTGTTTGGTTGGGTGGTGAGAGGGAAGGTTCCAAAAGGCTGGCAACTCATTTTTTGTCTGGTCTTCACAGCTTTTCTGTGTTTTTTGTGCTCTTTGTAAATGGAACCTATTTTCTTGTCTCCCCCTGCGGTTTGATTTCTTTTTATAATTGATTTTATTTTTTTAATTGTTGTTGAATTTTTTAATTAAATAAACATGTATTGAATTAGCTGAAGACGATAGGGTAATTTTTTGGAGTTTTAGAGTGTCAAATTTACGTCGAAAAGAGGGTATAGAGTTTCTAATTGAAGCTTGAAATTCTGTTTGTATGTGTTTTAGCATGATGACCCAGATTATGACCTAATTGTTTCTGCATAATTGTCTAATTGTTTCTGCATAATTGTTTCTAATAGAAGGCTTATTGATCGTAATCAAGGTTAAACCCTATTTTATGGCCTCCTTTCTCAATCACACTGCTTCCAACATTGAAAACGACATTGAAGGCCCAACCCCAAACCCAGAACAACCTGAACCTGTGAAGTGGTAATAAGGCATCGGACCCAAAACGACGAAGCTGGAGCAGAACTGCATGATCTAATGTTCCACCAGAAATAATTTTGGGGAAGATGACATTTGCAGGAAACCAGAAACAATTAGGTCATAATTTTGGGGAAGATGACTCATTAATCAATTTAGTCCCCTATGTTATTTTTTTGGTTTCAATTTGGTCCCCCTACCTGCCAACTCATATGCCACCTCGTCAGTTAACTACCACATAAGCTAACTTTTACGGTGTTATTAACGAAAGGACCATTTTGGTATAACGTTTGTAACGAAATGGACCAATTCGGAATAAATAAAACATAAGGGATCAAACTGAAACCTAAAATAAACATAAGGGGCTAAAAGTATAATTTAGCTTCTTTTTTTTTAATTAAAACAACACCTATTTTAGAACTAAAAGAAAGAAGTACTCCCACTGAACTCAATTATAAGCAAAAAAATGTCCAAGTTTGGTAGACTCAAATATAAGCAAATTTCAACTAACATACTCATAGTTAATGTCATTGTTTAAAAAATACTCTTAAGTTAATTCAACTTTTGCTTTTTCCAAGAAAGGTTGTGAGGACCATTATGATTAAGAGTAATTTAGTAAATATAGTTTCTATTTTATATGAAATCAAGAAAATTAAATACACTTAACTGTCGTTCTTAATCTGTGTTAAATTAGTTATTTTTGCTTATGATTGAGTCAGGAGAAAGTAGTATTATACTTGTTATTTAATGTACTTGTAAGCAGTGTTTTAAAAATCGGCTCGAACCAGCCATGACCAGCTCGAATAGGTTATTGGATCAGAAATGTTGTTAACTCAGATGTGATGCCATCAAACCGGTCAAACTCGGAGTGAACCGGTCAACAAATCCGAGCAAACCGTACACTAACTGATAATTTTGCAAAATGCAAAATTGAGGATTGAACCCAAGTCCTTATTCATGAGTAAGAATTGCCCAACCACTACTGCACCACTCATCAAGTGTTATAACTATGTTTATATTTTATTGTATATATAAAATCACAACAGCGCTGCACAATGTGTGCTATGGTGACCAAAATCTACACCGTAAATTATATTGATAACGATGAATTTTTAAATCCTAATATTTTATGATATTACTTGGTTTTATATTTTATAGGCTAATATAAATCTTGGTTATACTAATCTCACTAAAGGCAGCATGCGCTCTTCGATTGAAGAATTCTATGTGCTTAAGAATTTTATTATTCTTGCTCATCCTCCTAAAGCCCCTAAAGTTGTTCAACTTGATTGGCTTCCTCCTGAAAGAGGTTGGATTAAAGTTAACACTGATGGCTCCGCTAAAGGCAGTCCTAGTCATGCTTCTTGTGGTGGTATCTTCAAGGATAGCAAGGCTGCTGCTTTGGGTTATTTTGCTAACTATATTGGCATTGCCTCTTCTTTTGAAGCAGAGCTTCTTGCTGCAATGATGGCGATTGAGTTTGCATTTAACAAAGGGTGGCATTCTTTATGGCTAGAATGTGACTCTATGTTGGTTGTCTTAGCTTTTAAAAATTGTGATGCCGTGCCTTGGAAGCTCTGAGTCAGATGGGAGAATTGTTTATATTACACGTCCCAGATGACTTTTAAGGTTTCTCACATTTTTAGGGAAGGTAACACGTTTGCAGATAGATTAACAGATTTTGGTAATTCCAGTAGATGTTTTATCTGGTGGGATACAATTCCTTCTTTCATCTGGGAGGAAATTTAGCAAAAATAGATTTTGGCTTCCTAAATTTAGATTTGCTTGATTTTCATGGGTTTTGGTTTGGTCCCCCATGTTTTGTCTTTCTTTTTCATTTTTATCAATAAATTTTGATGTGCTGCAAATGATTGTTAAGCTTTGAGGTGCCAACATAGTTGGGATCTCAATTCTCATAGTGATGCCTATGCACATCAATTTTGCTTTAAAAAAAAAATCTTGGTTATACTAGTAATTGCTACTTTAGACTTCAGCATGATAAGTAGTTGTATATATTTATTGTGTTTTGCATTTTTTTTTTCAATTTTTTTGGGTATGTGTTCGGTCAAAATCGTAAGTATACGATCTTGTCAAGTTATAGTATAAAAGATTATCGTCTCCATAGCGAATTGGAATGATTACTACTCTACTTAAATCAATTTGTTATTTAGACAAATGGTTCGAGGTGAACTTTAAACAAAGAGTGCATAAAAATAAGTAGAAAAGAAATAATAAATATTTAAGAAAGGAATTAGATAATAAAAGCACTAAGATAATGGGTTCACTAATACTTATATCTGTGTATTTGATTAATTTATAACATGAGTAACAATTCTTACTGATTACCAATCATCTATTCAAAAGCTATTAACACCCAATTATCATGCAATGTTAACAGTCTTCCTCCTAATTTATTACTATGTTTGATCATTCAAAGCAAGTAAATAGAAAGAGCATAAAGCATCAATAGATTTACCAATTCAATGACTGACTGGAAATGAACACGCAATCCTTGATCCAGCAGAGCATGCAGATTCAATTATCCCTAGAGTTTTGTTAACTAATTGAAGGTACGATCGCCACACACTTAATTAACTGTGTAAAGAGTAACTAATTCTTTTATTAAAGAAATATCACGAGGAATAATTTAATCAAAATGATTTAAACACTCATATTATAAATCATAAAGATACCACATATAAAGTAAAAAATCCCCCATCACCTTAGTGACGGGATTAGTTACATAACATAATATAAGAAAACAAACAAAATAAGACTAGAAGGTAACAAGAGAAGAAGAGAATTGGAAGAGAATCAATCTCGGGGGACCTTCAAATGTTCTGCTGAGCGTTCCTTTTATAGGCAAAAATTTGGGTTCAGCACGGCCATGCTCCCTTTACAGCATGTTTACGCGTCACCGACCTTGCCGACATGATTTTCTGATATTTTTGGTTAAGCACGGTCGTGCTTCATGATGAAGAGGCTATGCTTCATGTTAGAGTCCATCCAATTTGTGACAAAGTTGTAGGAAATTCTCTTAGCTTTCCAAAGCTACTAAGAACGCCTAAATCCGATAACTACAGCTCCAGATATGATTAAAATACCAACCAGCTATCTAGGGAGTGCGTGGACGCGCGTGAGGCGCGCTCGTGGCTAATGGCTGCTTCAGGTAAGCATGGACATGCTTCATTATATTATGCGAAGGCCGTGCTTAGCATTCTGGGCCTATTTCAAGTCCAAATTTGTATTTGACCACTATATTGCCTAATTTTCCATTTCTGCACAATTTAGATTGAAAGAGAGTGAATTTCAATTGATAATATTCAATAATTATTCAAATCACGTTCTAATATCCTTATAAAAATGATGCAATATTGATGTTATCAATTCCCCCACACTTGAGCTTTGCTTGCCCTCAAGCAAAGTAATTGGTTTTTGATTTCCCAATTTTTTTTTATCAATGATAGCTGACCAATTAATGGGGCAGAGCAAATGTTTTTAAAAGACAGCTTTTTATCTCTTTGAGAGAAATATTTTTCACTTGATTGGATAATTAGAAAAATAAGCACCTTTGAAATCAAACCAACCAAGAATGTGTCACTCCCTTTCAATCTCTCAAGTGTATCAATGGGTAAGGAGAATTCAGACAAATTTTTCATAGATGAAGCATTACCATAAGCTTGACGATAGACCAAGACTCGACTAACGATTTATAGATAATTTTGAAATTAAGGGGACTTTTATAAGGTTGTAATGAGGCCATGGGTGAAAATTTAAGGTATGAAAATTCAAAGAAATGATATTTCAAGGACTATAATAAATAATCAATTTTGAGCAGCTATCCTTTTGTAAAATAGAGCTTTTAGATATATAATCACTTTTAGACAAAGCACTGAACTTTTCTTTTTTTCACATTTTCCTTGTTATCAGAATTCCTCATTACAAATATCTCTTTTTTTTTTCCTTTTTCTCTTTTTTTTTTGAGGAATAAGTCTCTGTCATTTGAATATATCTGTCACCAAAACCAAACAGCTCCATTTTAAATTAAAACGGTACCCAAATCTATTTTTTCAATCAAATCAGAGGGTATAGAATAAAACTTCTTTTTTCAGAGCTCAAAGTGGTCAACTAAGTGGTGAAATTTAATCGCAAAGTGTACCAGGCTAGAAATAAATCCTCAATGCCCCAATTATTTTCCAAAATTTCTAAAAATTAGTTTCGCTTTGAATGGTCACATGTCAAGTTCTAAAACACAAAGTCAATGAAAAACAACTCTCATGAAGAATAGGGTTATAATAATCTTGCAACAATGCGCAAACTCAAATTAGGCCCAAATCCTTATGTTTAGAAGCTATTTCATGGAAAAATTTTCAATCAAGGGCTCATTTCTAATTTTCAGCTTTTCAGAAATTTATATAATCTCAATAAGCATCAAAAAGTTGTTCGAAAATTTTTTAAGTTTTCGCCCTAAAATTAGTAGCTTCAATTTGTTTCAAAATAGTGATCACCAAATGTCAAGTGGTTAACTCCCCCCACACTTATTTCTAACATTGTCCTCAATGCTAGTAATCACAGCATAAACACATAAAGATATAACATTAGAGTCAAGAGCTAAAAGTAAAGAGTGGAAAGGGACTCCCCTATAGAAAATTTCACGAGCATATTCTGGAGGGGGTGCGGTAAGCAAATTTCTTCCCAAAACTGACAGTTTGTCACAGATAAAATAAGTGAAGAGTGAACTGTCGACAAAAATAGAATGGTGAACATAAAATAAAATACACTGAAATAATATAAATACAGGTTGCCTCCTGCGAAACGCTTTATTTACTGTCGTGAGCTTTGACGGATTGCTTAGAAGTAGTCAACCAGCGGGTTCTCCAAGAGTGAATTTTGCATTTAGCGCATTCCCTTTTCGCCATTTCTTGACCATGTGGTTCAAGTTGCTTAACCTCTTTCTTTGCGGTGGTGGAGGGTTATCATGGAGTGATGCAATTTTTACTTTAACATCCCCCACCAACATATTAGGATCCTGCAAGTTAGTAATGTATTTCAAAGGATCCTGCATTCTTAAACTAGCAAACTTGTTAACAAAAACATCCACATTTTTAATAAAATCAAAAGAAATTAAAGGAGGATTGTTAACAACAACCACATCGTCAATATGGTAACTAGAAATTGAAGGAGAGGGGTTAAAATTCAAAGATTGTGAAATATCCTCTTCTTTACCAGATTTAATAGTTACCTTTTCTTTGTGAACCTCAATGGCTGCCTCGCCAATATTGACTACAAGAGTCTGTCCCAAAGTAATTGGGGCTTCCATCTCTTGCTCTTCATTATGTACTGGGAGGTTTCTCTTGCTTTCCTTAGAATCATTCTCTTCTGCAAGAACTTTGATCTTTTCTAAGGATGGTTGTGAGTCATGCTTACGTTCAACCTCTGGCTTAGACCAACTTTCAGAGTGAGTCTCAGGCCAAGTATTAGACTCGGTGTCAGGCCAAATGTCAGACTCAGTCTCAGACCAAGTGTCAGATTTAATCTTAGGCCAAGTGTCAGACTCATTCTCAAGCCAAATGTCAAACATGGCCTAAATGTCAGACTCTATCTGAGACCAAGTGTCGGATTCAGTACCTTCAATTAACTTCTCATTATCCTCAGAAATGATGATTTCATCTTTAGGCTCTAGTTGATTAAGCAAGGTGGTCTCTCTTTCTTTTTGGTTTATCAATTGAGCCAAAACTGATATTTTATTTTCTAAGGATTTGTGACTTGCACATGTAATGTTTGTTAAAATACCACAACACTGACAAAGGAAAGGAGAATCCATATTTTTTTTAAAGAGAAGTAAAGAAAAATTAAAAGAAAGAAAAAATAAACTAGTCTTCCAACCAGGAGACGCTAAATAATAAGTTTAAGTAATAAAATAGTAAGAAAATCTAGTCTTCCAACCAGGGGACGCTGCACAAAATAAAATCTAGTCTTCCAACCAGGAGACAAATATCAAAATAAAAGCTAACCGTCCATGTAGGAGGCAAAACCATCCATGTAGGAAGTGATAATAAAATTAAAATGACAAGAAAGAAAAAAATAAAAGATAAAAATAAAATAAAATAAGAAAAAGGAAAATAATACAAAAAGCGTATAAATTCACAATTAATCATTTCGATCAATATCATTAACAATTCTCCGGTAGAGCATGCAGATTCAATTATCCCTAGAGTTCTATTAACTAATTGAAGGTACGATCGCCACACACTTAATTAACTGTGTAAAGAGTAGCTAATTCTTTTATTAAAGAAATATCACCATGAATAATTTAATCAAAAGGATTTAAACACTCATATTATAAATCAAAAAGATACCACAGATAAAGTAAAAGATCCCCCATCACCTCCGTGACGGGATTAGTTACACAACATAATATAAGAAAACAAACAAAATAAAACTAGAAGGTAACAAGAGAAGAAGAGAATTGGGAGAGAATCAATCCCGGGGGACCTTCAAATGTTATGTTGAGCGTTCCTTTTATAGGCAAAAATTTGGGTTCAGCACGGCCTAAGCACGGCCGTGCTCCAAGGCTGTGCTCCCTTTACAGCCTGTTTACGTGTCACCGACCTTGCCGACATGATTTTCTGATATTTTTGGTTGAGCACGGTCGTGCTTCATGATGAAGAGGTCATGATTCATGTTAGAGTCCATCCAATTTGTGACAAAGTTTTAGGAAATTCTCTTAGCTTTCCAACGCCACCAAGAACGCCTTAATCCGATAACTACATCTCCAGATATGATTAAAATACCAACCAGCTATCTAGGGAGTGCGTGGACGCGCGTGAGGCGCGCTCGTGGCTAATTGCTGCTTCAGGGAAGCATGGACATGCTTCATTATATTATGCGAAGGCCGTGATTAGCATTCTGGGCCTATTTCATGCCCAAATTTGTATTTGACCACCATATTGCCTAATTTTTCATTTCTGCACAATTTAGATTAAAAGAGAGTGAATTTCAATTGATAGTATTCAATAATTATTCAAATCACATTCTAATATCCTTATAAAAATGATGCAATATTGGTGTTATCAATTCCCTCATACTTGAGCTTTGCTTGCCCTCAAGCAAAGTAATTGGTTTTTGATTTCCCAAATTTTTTTATCAATGATAACTGATCAATTAATGGGGCAGAGCAAATATTTTTAAAAGAGGGCTTTTTATCTCTTTGATAGAAATATTTTTCACTTGATTGGATAATTAGAAAAATAAGCACATTTGAAATCAAACCAACCAAGAATGCGTCACTCCCTTTCAATCTCTCAAGTGTATCAATGGGTAAGGAGATTTCAGACAAATTTTTCAATCCCCGACAACGGCGCCAAAAACTTGTTCGGTCAAAATCGCAAGTATACGATCTTGTCAAGTTATAGTATAAAAGATTATCGTCTCCACAGGGAGTTGGAATGATTACTGCTCTACTTAGATCAATTTTTTATTTAGACAAATGGTTCGGGGTGAACTTTAAACAAAGAGTGCATAAAATTAAGTAGAAAAGAAATTATAAAATATTTAAGAAAGGAATTAGATAATAAAAGTACTAAGGTAATGGGTTCACTAATACTTATATCTATGTATTTGATTAATTTATAGCATGAGTAACAATTCTTACTGATTACCAATCATCTATTCAAAAGCTATTAACACCCAATGATCAAGCAATGTTAACAGTCTTCCTCCTAATTTATTACTTTGTTTGATCATTCAAAGCAAGTAAATAGAAGAAGCATAAAGCATCAATAGATTTACCAATTCAATGACTAACTGAAAATGAACACGCAATCTTTGATCCGGCAGAGCATGCATATTCAATTATCCCTAGAGTTCCGTTAACTAATTGAAGGTACGATCGCCACACACTTTATTAACTGTGTAAAGAGTAGCTAATTCTTTTATTAAAGAAATATTACCAGGAATAACTTAATCAAAAGGATTTACACACTCCTATTATAAATCATAAAAATACCACAGATAAAGTAAAAGATCCCCCATCACCTCAGTAACGGGATTAGTTACACCACATAATATAAGAAAACAAACAAAATAAAACTAGAAGGTAACAAGAGAAGAAGAGAATTGAGAGAAAATCAATCCCGAGGGACCTTCAAATGTTATGTTGAGCGTTCCTTTTATAGGCAAAAATTTGGGTTCAGCACGGCCGTCCAAGGCTGTGCTCCCTTTACAGCCTGTTTACGTGTCACCGACCTTGCCGACATGATTTTCTGATATTTTTGGTTGAGCACAGTCGTGCTTCATGATGAAGAGGTCATGATTCATATTAGAGTCCATCCAATTTGTGACAAAGTTTTAGGAAATTCTCTTAGGTTTCCAACGCCACCAAGAACGTCTTAATCCGATAACTACATCTCCAGATATGATTAAAATACCAACCAGCTATCCGAGGAGTGCGTGGACGCGCGTGAGGCGCGCTCGTGGCTAATTGCTGCTTCAGGGAAGCATGGACATGCTTCATTATATTATGCGAAGGCCGTGATTAGCATTCTGGGCCTATTTCATGCCCAAATTTGTATTTGACCATCATATTGCCTAATTTTCTATTTCTGCACAATTTAGATTAAAAGAGAGTGAATTTCAATTGATAGTATTCAATAATTATTCAAATCACATTCTAATATCCTTATAAAAATGATGCAATATTGGTGTTATCAATTCCCCCATACTTGAGCTTTGCTTGCCCTCAAGCAAAGTAATTGGTTTTTGATTTCCCAAAATTTTTTATCAATGATAGCTGATCAATTAATGGGGCAGAGCAAATATTTTTAAAAGAGGGCTTTTTATCTCTTTGATAGAAATATTTTTCACTTGATTGGATAATTAGAAAAATAAGCACATTTGAAATCAAACCAACCAAGAATGTGTCACTCCCTTTCAATCTCTCAAGTGTATCAATGGGTAAGGAGATTTTAGACAAATTTTTCAATCCCCGGCAACGGTGCCAAAAACTTGTTCGGTCAATATCGCAAGTATACGATCTTGTCAAGTTATAGTATAAAAGATTATCGTGTCCACAGGGAGTTGGAATGATTACTGCTCTACTTAGATCAATTTTTTATTTAGACAAATGGTTCGGGGTGAACTTTACACAAAGAGTGCATAAAATTAAGTAGAAAAGAAATTATAAAATATTTAAGAAAGGAATTAGATAATAAAAGTACTAAGGTAATGGGTTCACTAATACTTATATCTATGTATTTGATTAATTTATAGCATGAGTAACAATTCTGCGATTACCAATCATCTATTCAAAAGCTATTAACACCCAATGATCAAGCAATGTTAACAGTCTTCCTCCTAATTTATTACTTTGTTTGATCATTCAAAGCAAGTAAATAGAAGAAGCATAAAGCATCAATAGATTTACCAATTCAATGACTAACTGAAAATGAACACGCAATCTTTCATCCGGCAGAGCATGCATATTCAATTATCCCTAGAGTTCCGTTAACTAATTGAAGGTACGATCGCCTCACACTTTATTAACTGTGTAAAGAGTAGCTAATTCTTTTATTAAAGAAATATTACCAGGAATAACTTAATCAAAAGGATTTACACACTCCTATTATAAATCATAAAAATACCACAGATAAAGTAAAAGATCCCCCATCACCTCAGTAACGGGATTAGTTACACCACATAATATAAGAAAACAAACAAAATAAGACTAGAAGGTAACAAGAGAAGAAGAGAATTGAGAGAAAATCAATCCCGAGGGACCTTCAAATGTTATGTTGAGCGTTCCTTTTATAGGCAAAAATTTGGGTTCAGCACGGCCGTGCAAGGCTGTGCTCCCTTTACAGCCTGTTTACGTGTCACCGACCTTGCCGACATGATTTTCTGATATTTTTGGTTGAGCACGGTCGTGCTTCATGATGAAGAGGTCATGATTCATGTAAGAGTCCATCCAATTTGTGACAAAATTTTAGGAAATTCTCTTAGCTTTCCAACGCCACCAAGAACGCCTTAATCCGATAACTACATCTCCAGATATGATTAAAATACCAACCAGCTATCTGAGTAGTGCGTGGACGCACGTGACGCGCTCTTGGCTAATTGCTGCTTCAGGGAAGCATGGACATGCTTCATTATATTATGTGAAGGCCGTGATTAGCATTCTGGGACTATTTCATGCCCAAATTTGTATTTGACCACCATATTGCCTAATTTTCCATTTCTGCACAATTTAGATTAAAAGAAAGTGAATTTCAATTGATAGTATTCAATAATTATTCAAATCACATTCTAATATCCTTATAAAAATGATGCAATATTGGTGTTATCAATTCCCCCATACTTGAGCTTTGCTTGCCCTCAAGCAAAGTAATTGGTTTTTGATTTCCCAAAATTTTTTATCAATGATAGCTGATCAATTAATGGGGCAGAGCAAATATTTTTAAAAGAGGGCTTTTTATCTCTTTGATAGAAATATTTTTCACTTGATTGGATAATTAGAAAAATAAGCACATTTGAAATCAAACCAACCAAGAATGTGTCACTCCCTTTCAATCTCTCAAGTGTATCAATGGGTAAGGAGATTTCAGACAAATTTTTCAATTCCCGGCAACGGCGCCAAAAACTTGTTCGGTCAAAATCGCAAGTATACGATCTTGTCAAGTAATAGTATAAAAGATTATCGTGTCCACAGGGAGTTGGAATGATTACTGCTCTACTTAGATCAATTTTTTATTTAGACAAATGGTTCGGGGTGAACTTTACACAAAGAGTGCATAAAATTAAGTAGAAAAGAAATTATAAAATATTTAAGAAAGGAATTAGATAATAAAAGTACTAAGGTAATGGGTTCACTAATACTTATATCTATGTATTTGATTAATTTATAGCATGAGTAACAACTCTTACTGATTACCAATCATCTATTCAAAAGCTATTAACACCCAATGATCATGCAATGTTAACAGTCTTCCTCCTAATTTATTACTTTGTTTGATCATTCAAAGCAAGTAAATAGAAGAAGCATAAAGCATCAATAGATTTACCAATTCAATGACTAACTGAAAATGAACACGCAATCTTTGATCCGACAGAGCATGCATATTCAATTATCCCTAGAGTTCCGTTAACTAATTGAAGGTACGATCGCCACACACTTTATTAACTGTGTAAAGAGTAGCTAATTCTTTTATTAAAGAAATATTACCAGGAATAATTTAATCAAAAGGATTTACACACACCTATTATAAATCATAAAAATACCACAGATAAAGTAAAAGATCCCCCATCACCTCAGTAACGGGATTAGTTACACCACATAATATAAGAAAACAAACAAAATAAGACTAGAAGGTAACAAGAGAAGAAGAGAATTGAGAGAAAATCAATCCTGAGGGACCTTCAAATGTTATGTTGAGCGTTCCTTTTATAGGCAAAAATTTGGGTTCAAAGATGACTAAGCACGGCGTGCTCAAGGTGTGCTCCCTTCTGACTTTGTTCTGGCGTCACCGACCTTGCCGACATGATTTTCTGATATTTTTGGTTGAGCACGGTCGTGCTTCATGATGAAGAGGTCGTGCTTCATGTTAGAGTCCATCCTATTTGTGACAAAGTTGTAGGAAATTCTCTTAGCTTTCCAACGCCACCAAGAACGCCTTAATCTGATAACTACATCTCCAGATATGATTAAAATACCAACCAGCTATCCGGGGAGTGGGTGGACGTGCGTGAAGTGCGCTCGTGGCTAATTGCTGCTTCAGGTAAGCATGGACTTGCTTTATTATTTTATGCAAAGGTCGTGCTTAGCATTCTGAGCCAATTTCAAGCCCAAATTTGTATTTGACCACCATATTGTCTAATTTTCCATTTCTGCACAATTTAGATTAAAAGAGAGTGAATTTCAATTGATAATATTCAATAATTATTCAAATCACATTTTAATATCTTTATAAAAATGATGCAATAATGGTATTATCAGTATGGTATGAATTAGGTATGAAATTTAGATAATTATGAAATTTTTAAAAATACATATTTATCTCTGCTTTAAAAATATATAAATTTAATATACACCGGTTCATGCGGTTCAATGAGTGACCACCAATCCGACCAATAACCCAATAACCCAGTATCTCAACCGAGTCGATGACTGGTCCGAGTTTTAAAAGTATGCTTGTAATTTCATTCATTGTAGTTGAAATCATTAATCGCCTCTGAAATTGTGCATGTCCACCTCTCCAGATTGAAGTTTTCGATATGTCTCCCTATATGTAGAAAAAATGCTACAATCTTTTCCGGAAAAATAAGATTAAATTTTTAAGAACTTTTCGACTCTGACAATGCAAACAACTACATGTATATAAAAATAAAAAATCAGATGATATATAGGAACCCTATCTTTTAAATTATCATATACTAACGTTGTATTATTTTTTCAATCCAAGCATGCCTGTGTGCTGTACACTAGCTATTATTTTTTGCATAATACATGTTCTCTGATGTATGGTGGATACAGTATCACATCTCACTACGTCAGAAAAATGTTGTAGATACAAATCTTAGTTGTACATATATAGATATGCACAAAAGTCCGAAGTCAGAACTGTTTTATATAGCACCAAAAAAAAAAAAACTGTTTTATATAATTTCTGTTTCTGAATTCTGTCGAGCTATCACGCAAACTTGTCGCCATTCGGTGCTTTCACATAATGAAACAGAAATATTGATCAAGGATAGAGCGTGCAAAATAATAAGTTGAAATCTTGGATATTTTCTTCCAAACTTCCAAGTGATTGTTGAAAATTATCGTTGCCTCTAAAGTCTTACCATATATGCATCAATCAACACATTATTTTCTACAGTTGTGTTATTTCAATAACTGATTTTAGATATCATATGTGACACCGTATACTTCTATTTCTATTTCTCACTTATTTTTTATCTTATACAATTTACATGGATTTTAAAAATACTCAACAAAAAAAAGGGACACCAAATTTTTGATGTTCAAACATCATTTATCTTTGATTGAGCCAAGTACCACAGAAGATGAGAAATGATGCTTGAACATCAAAAATAAACAAAGGGACACACTACTAGAATTTTCTGCGTATCCAACGGATTTTTCACAAAAATCTCCAGCAAATTCGTTTCCTACAGAATTTTCTTTTGGCGGATTTTCCACCCGTCAAAGGGACGTCGTATGGTGTTCGTTGTTTTTTTGGGTATTTTCGAATATATATGTAAGTTGTATAAGATGAAAAGTAAATAAGAAATATAAATACTCATTCCGTCTCATTATAAGTGTCATATTAGAAAGTTTTACACATATTAAGGAGAAGTTATAAATGAATAAAAGGGTGTAATAATTTTACAAAATTATCCTTATTAATCATTGAGTATTAACAATTGTCATAAATACATAGTAGAATATAATGACTTGGGAGTGATGTACTCATTATTAATTTGAGGGTAAAACTGGAAAAAAAGTAATTAATATTACATTGAAAATCTAACATGACACTTATCTTGGGACTAATTTTTTTTACAAATGTGACACTTATAATAAGATGGAAGAAATAGAAGAATACGATTTACGGTGTCTAAAATTAGATTTTCAACCAATCAAATTTTAACAGCAAAAGTGCCATAGGAGTATTATATTAAATCAATTTAGGACATGGACAAGTAGCGGTAAATGAGGGCAGGCCAAATCAACGACAACAATAATCCCACCAGCACACAAGTCCCAACATGCCACTAATACCTTTATTTCAAAATTAATACTGTTCCGGAATCATTTATAAGACAAAAAGTCATTTTCAGATTCGTTAAAAAATATATGTATCTAGTCCAATTTTTGGACCAGATACATACATTTTTTAACGAATTTGGAAATGACTTTTTGCCTTATAAATGGTTCCGGAGGGAGTAATGTTTAGGTTTTTATTTTTGTTCAAAATTATTGATGTTTTAAAAATTTAATATTTAATTAATGTTTTTTTTTAACTATACCCTTAATTGAGAGAGAGAAATTAGAAATTGATAACGCAATTAACGACAAATACTAAGTGCTTAAATAAGAATATTTTAATTTAAATATATATTAATTTATTATTTTTTAACTTGTGTGTATTAACTTTAAATATCAGTAGTTTTGGAACGGAGTGAATATAATTATCTCAGCAAACGGTTTTAATCAAAGAAAGCATTAATGGGGGCAGTCATGAAATGCGTGAGAAAGGCATCCAATTGTGGCAAATGCTTGTCAGCAGCACCAGCCATGCCGGCGTTAAGGCCTAAGCAAACAGAGATAGTAGTAAGAAAGACTCCATATGGGCTTTAATTGCTATTGCAAATTGCAATATTTATGGCAGCATAGAAGTGGTATAAGAAACTCGATTTCCCTTCGATAAGGTTTTGAGTTCGAATTTTATAGGAAAAAAAAGATTCCTTTCCTTCCATTATAAGGATAATATTTAAAAATAGTCATAAATTAAGTGTCATGTTAAAATTTTAATATAATATTAATTACTCTCTCCGATCCTAAATCAATATCTTAAATAATACATTTGGGAATCCCTTAATAGGCTCGGATTTTACGTGTCGCTTTATCGTAAACGTAATTTTGACAGATGTCATATTTTAAGGGCAACTTTTAGAGGTGTCATTATTTAATGGTTCATTGTGAAAAAATTATGTCCACGCCTAGGACATATAATTAATACGGTTTTTTAAACTGCATGGTAAGTTTTTAAATATCAAATTAGTAACGTACAAAAAAGATTTTCGTGGCATTAAATTTATTGGTCAATGATCATTTCTATTATAACCTTCCTAGATTATATTCAATCAAATAAACAATTATCATCATTCATTATGGTAAGTTTACTAAAATTAGTAACAATGTAATATATCTGATCTGATAATATACTAATTTCGAAATATTCTGTATAATTCAAGAGGAAAATAAAATGTGTCAATCAATTAAGATATTATAATAAATTTCATTCAAATATTTTTCCTTTCAATTCCATTTTCATTGCCTGTAATAAATTTTGTCTTCATTACCATAAATTTGTTTTCAAATTGTTTTTGGCTAATTAATAGGATCCTTTTTGCTGCCCCAATAACCCATTTCGAGAAAGAGAAATTTTGGGCTAATTTCATATATTGTTTCAATTTTAGCTTTCTTCACTCATTGTCCACAGTCACAATAATTCATTTTTTTTGTTTTGTTTCAGATATCAAAATTTTCATTTCCACTACTCTAGCATTGCGCCATCAGAGCAAAAGAAGTGCAAAGGAGGCAATAAGATGGACACTGAGAAAGATAATTTTGACGGCGATGGTGACATCTTTGACGGGGATGGAGACGTTTATTTTTTTTGGGTCATTAATGGATGTGAATATAAATTGCAGTGTGTAGGAACATCTAAGAATTTCAAGAAGAATAAGCAATCAACATCGATTGCACCAACCTTTGAGGATTCATATAGTACCAACAAAGGAGTGTGAGTGATAGCAAGCAGTGAATAAGTGATTGTAAAGAGGTGGTTATCAAAGCACTGAAGGAGGATGGCGACTTCGACGTACTTTGCCTGCAAATCATTTGTAATCTCGAGGACAATGTATGCTTCCCTCTTAATTTCTCTCTTTACTTTTCTTCTCTTTTAGGGTTTATATTATATTTTGAATTCATGCTTCTTCCATAGCCACTGTTTGCTGGAATCGAATAGTGGGAATGAAGGGGGCGTCAAAACTGGGAGAAAATTTGTGACTTTGATTGAGGTAAGGGCCAATATTCAAATCTTTTCCTAAGACAAGTATTCCGACAAATCTATTGTAGTGTGACATGGGAAACCATTAGAGATATTGTAAAGAGTTGTCATTCTCGAGTTTTATTTTTTATTTGTTGTTATTGTTTTGGACCTTTTGTTGCTTATAGTATCATGTTTGAGTAAATCTTCTAATGTGATGTGGTGGTTGATACATTATTTAGATTATCCTTTTTCTTGATATCGTTTTAAATGATCTATGAATTTACGCGGCTAATATGGAAAACGTCTGATTCATGAAGGGGAGATGATCCAGAAAGGAGAAGACATGTTGAAAAGATTATGTGATGCCTTTGATTTAAATAATTTTGAAACACAAGATGCTTTTTTTTTTTTTGGTTCTGTGATTAGTTTTACAAGTTCATTTTTGGTTTTGTGATTAGTTCTCAAAGCCTAAAGTTTAACAATTATTAATGTTAATCCTATCAGCTAAATAATTATCTTCTGGATCATGATTTGACAAGTACATTTAACGTTTTGAGAGCTATATTCTTTAGTTTTTTTTTTCCGGATTAGTTCATGAGTGGGAAAGCAAACCGACTACAGACACACCGTAAAAGCTTACAACATGACAATCAAATTTGTAGGCTTCAAAAAAAAATTCAAGCACATGGGCAATCTGTTCTTTGAATTGTATATTTCTGTTTTTTTATTGGAAACCTGTTACTGTAAAGTACAATATCATTATGTAAATCAATTTTAATACATATAATATTCTTTTTATATATTTTATGGTCTGAGACCCAACACTTTATTCAACAAAAAAGTTCTTGGTAGACAAATTTAAGTATAGATTAAAAAGAACAATAATTTGCATATCCAATTTATTTAACGAAAGGAAATTGTTATGATACCTTTACTTGAATTAAGTTATTAAATAGTTCCCGTAATTTTATTTAAATAGTTGCAAATTTCAAAGCTTTTATATATATAAGCCTTTATTTTGATAAATTTGGCAGGATATTAAAATGGCATGTCTTTATTTTTTTTTTTAGAAAATTTAATTTTTAATATATGATTACCATCGGAAATCCTTATTATAATGATGGATTTGTTTCTTTTGATTAGTGCCAATTATAACTCTAAATTATAAATAATTTTGTTAAAGGAAAATTATAAATAACTATAACTATATTTATAAGTAAATTTATAATCAATGCAATTAATTAAGTAAAACTAAAATTTATATTTAAATAATCTTGATTGAACATTAGAACGGAAGGTTCGAAATTATTATTCTTAATGTGAATCAAAAAGATTTATGTACAATATTAGTTTTCTAAACAAATTTACCTTTTTAAAAAAAAAACTGATTTACTATTTAATTACCCTTTAAAATGTTATTTACTCTTTTATTGTTTGTGTAATTGCTATATGAGAGATCAACCGACATTAATTGAAATTTATATTTTTTTACAAAAAAAAGATTTTAATTTCTATGATTGACAGATACAATGAAAAGTAAAGTATTAAACTAAATAAATTAACGTGATTTAAAACACAAAAAGGTTACATCATATAATTGACAGCAAGTATAAATGTATTTATTATTATTATTAAAATAAGTTTAATAATAATCATTTTGCAGTCAATACATCATTTTTGTTTCCCTGATGTAACCCCAAAAAAAAAAAAGTCAATACATCATTTTGCAGTTTTTGAATGGAAGAAGAGAATGTGATTATTCAACCCAAGAAGAATAAAACATGATCATCATTTAGATCAATGGGATTATTGATATTGTATTTATTAAATAGCACAATTCATTTCAATAATCAGGGTTGTTTGCAGTTTTTGTACTAACTTTAAGTGCCTTTAATTTGGTCAAGAAACATATTGTACAAGTATGAAATTTGTAAAGAATGATTTATTTTATTTTATTTTAAGTAGTTAACCGTAAAACTCATGTGTATGTTAAACGTTTAAGGGACTATTAATTGAAAGTTCAAAATTTCCTTATATAAAAATAGGATGAAATATTTGCACTTTCGAGTAAATTTCCTTATATTCGAGCAAATTACCTTATATGAATATATTTATTATCATATATTCTTTCATAGAGATGAATATTTTACATAAAATGTATTAATATCTTTTTTTTTAGGCAAATGAGAGGAGAGAGGCCTCGTTAAAACCTTCTGATGCAAAACCCTCCTTAGGAAAAAAACACCAAGAAGGAAAAAGAGTACCCCCGCCTAAAATTTATTAATAAAAAAGGAAAAACAAACAAACATGGGAGGACTAGACCAAAACCCATGAGCAGAAACAAAATGAAGATCCGCAAGAAAGAAACACCCGCCTAAAAAGGTAAAACAAAGCTTGACATGCACAGGCATCACAATAATGGCTTTCATCCCAACTATGTTGGCACCAAAGCCATTAACAATCATATGCAGCACATCAAGGGAAGACAAAGTAAAACCCAACCCCAAGGTGAGGCAATTATAACTAAAGACTGTAAAAAGCAAACAAGCCAAAAGCAAGGCACAATTACTTGAATCTATAACAAGGACGACCTAATCTATTATTAAAGAAATCTTCATAAAGAAACTTAGGTAGCGAATTCCACCAAATGAAGCCAGAGATACCAAGGCCATGAGCCGCTAAACGATCCGCGCAGTTATTCCCTTCACGAAAAATATGAGACATAAGGAAAGTCATATGCTTTGTTAGAGCAATGCAGTTATTCCATATATTCTTAAGACGCCAAGGCACAATACTTTGATTCTTAAAAGCGCCAACAACCAACTGGGAATTGCATTCCAGCCAAAGGTGATGCCAACCCTTCTGATAGGCAGTCTCAATAGCGAACATAGCGCCAAATAATTCTGCCTGAAAAGATTTTTTAATACCCAGATTAGCAGAAAAACAACCCACAATAGCTGCATTATAATCACGAAAGATACCCCCACAGGAAGCAAGGCCCGGGCAACCCTTCGCAGCACCGTCGGTATTGCATTTAAAAAACAAAGGTTGAGGGGGAATCCAAAAAACCTCTTTAATAATAGGAGCTGGTCTGGGGTGACACAGAATCTTGAAAGCTTTCAAAATGGAAAACTCCTCTATAGATGGGAACATAGTGCCTTTGCTATAATTACCAAAGAAGATAAACATTAGCAATAATGAGATTAATAACAGATCCCCGAGGGAGCACCTTATTATCAAATCTCAGCTTATTCCTGCAAAACCAAATAGCCCAGACTATGTTCACCACACAGGCTACAACAACATCCAAAACCTGGGAACTCCAAGTTCTATTACAAACCTCAAGAATATTACCAACTGAGGAACAGTCAATATGAATGCCGAGGATGCTTTCAAGCCAGTGCCAAAGAGACAAGGCAAAAGTACAACCATGGAACAGGTGGGACGAACTTTTTGAATTATTGCCACAGAGGCTACAGACTGAAACCACAGTAACACCACCTTTTCTCAGATTATCATCAGTGGGCAGACGATTGTGAATTAATCTCCAAAGCAGGAAAGACTTAGAAGGAGGGATAGCACTTCTCCAAATAATCTTACACCAAGGCAAAGAATTACGAATGGGTTCAAAAAACAAGTAAGCATCTTTAAAAGATAAAATACCTTTTTCATTAGGCCCCCACATAATAGCGTCTGATGTCTGAAGTTTTGGAATAGCTATCTCTTTTATCTCAGCCATAACGCTAGAGGCTCTAGCAGCAATATTGTGCGGGATAGACCAAGCTCCATCAACAATAAAATCTTTCACCTTCGCATGCAGCAAAGGGTGCAAATAAGGAGGAAGGTTCAGAAGGTCCACAATTGGCTGAGACAACCACTTATCCCTCCAAAAGTTAACTTTAGATCCATCCCCAATATTCCAGGAAGAATGCTCATCAATAAAGGATAAATAGGTTTTAATACCTGGCCAAATAGAGGAAGAGATATGGTAAGTGACAAGTCTATTATTCTTAACCGCTCTAGCTTTCAGCAGAGAGGTCCAATATAGGTCCGAAACTTTGAAATCCCAAGCAAGCTTGACATGCGGCTTTATTAATAGACTTAATAGAACGGATGCCTAAACCTCCCTCCAAAGACGGTCTAGTCACTTTGTCCCAGGCAACGGTGACCAACTTACGCTGATTAACATCTCTAGACCAAATAAAATTACGAATCCACTGATCAACCAAAGACAACAAGCTCGAGGGCCAAGAGTAAACCTGAAAGCAATAAACCATCATACCCAGAATAACCGATTTGACCAGTTGCACTCTACCCATGTTAGACAGTAAGGAACCTTTCCAAGCCGCAAGCTTAGTTTTGATTCTATCCGCAATAGGCATAAGATGAGATTTTCTAGGAGTGCCTTTAAAGAGGGGGACACCAAGATAAGTGAAGGGAAAAGTACCTGAAGCAAATCGGTGATTAGAAATAGCATCTGACGAGAAGGAGAGACATTGCCCACATAAAATTTAGATTTATCCGAGCTAACAACTTTGACCAGGAAATAGCCTCTTAATCGAGAAGCAGGCAGCAGACCAGAAATCGATTTTTTAGTCGCCTTGCAGAAAATCAAAACATCATCTGCATATAAAACATGACTAGGCATCCTGAAACCTCGAGGACCCGGCATCAACTGAAGCTTGCCTTCATTGACGAGCATAGAAATACCCCTGCTAAGAACTTCTTCGGCAATGCAAAATAAGAGAGGAGAAAGAGGGTCACCCTGTCTAACACCACGTTTACAACTGAAAAAGCCAACCGCATGACCGTTAACAGAAATAGAGAGCTTAGCAGAATTTAAAATCAAGCTGATCCAGGAGCAAAAAGTATCACCAAAACCAAAAGCCTGCAAGACTCTAAGAAGAAACTGCCAGTCTATAGTATCAAAAGCCTTCTTAATGTCAATCTTTAGAGCAAGCTGACCTCCAAAGGATCGCTTATGGAGCAAATTAACAGCTTCTGAAGCAGTGCAAATACAATCAGAAATACTTCTACCTTTTATAAAACCCCTTTGATTCTCAGAAATAATCTTGGGAGCCACAATTGAAAGCCTGTCAGCCAAAACCTTAGTGATAATTTTAAACTGAAAGTTAGCCAGGGCTATCGGACGGGCGGTCAATCCTATCGACTCAGAGACTTTGGGAATAAGGACCACCATATTAGAGTTCAAGTTAGGAAGTAACCAACCTTGCCTGAAAAACTGAGTAACCGCAGCATAAACATCCTCGGCTATAATATCCCTCGGCTATAATATCCCAATAAGTATTATAGAAGAAACCCCCAAAACCGTCAGGCCCCAGAGCGCTGTCACCATTTAAAGAGAAAACCGCTTGCTTAACCTCCCCAAAGAAGGGTAACCTGGTTAGTAAATCATTATCTGTAGCAGTCACAATTGAAGGAATAAATTTATCAATAAGATCATTAGAACGACAAGAATTACCCACTGCAAAAAGATCTGTATAATAATTTAAAATATGTGCCTCGATATCCTCTGCCTTAGATAAAAGATCATCACCATTCTTAATAACAGATATTTTCCTGGTAGTTCCCCTGATTTTGACCAGTCGATGAAAGAAAGCAGTGTTTCTGTCACCCTGTAGATGCCAATTTATTCGAGCCTTTTCTCTCCAAAAATCGTCTTCCACACCTAGAGCATTTTGCAAAATTAATTGAGCTTCCTTCTCCCTACTGAAGAGATCATCAGAGCCGCCTGATTGGTCAATATCTAATTGAATGGAGTCTAAATCAGCCATAGCATTAGAGACTTTACAATGAACATCCCCAAAAACCTGCTTATTCCAAACCCTGAGCTTGGTTTTGAGAATTTTAAGTTTTTGAGAAAGAACATACATAGGACAACCATGAACCTGAGATTTCCAAATATCCTGGATGACAGGTAAGCAATCAGGATGTCTAGCCCACATTTGCATGAATTTAAAGGAAGAAGCAAATTAACGATCAGATTTCTTCAAAGTAAGAAGCAAAGGGAAATGATCAGACCGATCCCTTGTAAGAGTGCAACAATCAACAGAGGTCCAGAAATCAATCCAATTATCATCACAGAGAGTCCTATCAAGCCTCTTGGCATTATATTGACGACCCAGTCTACCATTTGACCAAGTATAATGAACCCCACTCGTAGGGAGATGGATAAGATGATCATTGTCAGACCAAGCACCAAACTCAGAACAAGAGATCTGTGAGGCTTACCCGCACTCGACACTCATGAGCACCAAGAACAAAGATTAAAATCACCAATATAGCACCAGGGTTCAGAGTTAGAAGCATGAAGGGAGTGTAGGCCAGCCCATAAATCCCTGCGTAAAATGTAACTAGTAGAGGCATAAACAACAGCTAAATTCAAAACTTGACCTGCATAGTCAATAGTAAAAGCAACAAATTGATGTGCCCTTTGAGTAACAACAGGAGCATACTCAACTGAAGAGAAACACCACAGATTAGATGGGAGAACACCTCTATCATTTTCTGCAAAAAGCGATAAAATTAAAGAGCGAAAAAAATCAACTGGAATTTGACTAAAAGCAACCCAAGGTTCAGCAATGAGCAAAACATCGGGTTTATGCAATCTGCAAAGATTCTTGAGAGCAAGTCTGGTGTCTGGATTTCCAAGACCCCGGACATTCCAATAAATGACTTTTAACATAATGGAGATAAAGAATCACTCTTAGAACGAGTTCTATACCCAGAGTTATGTTGAACTTTTAGTTGTTGCTTTCTCATCTTTTTCTTCTGAAACTTAGAAATAACATTAGTAAAATCCCTATTGTCCTCTCCTAAATACTCAGATACTTTCAGGGCATTATCCTTCCCACTGTCTATAGTTTCATCATCAGAAATATCCTCTGCATCCCCCCAAAAACGACCCATCACTTGTAGGTCCTTAGCAACCAAAGAGCCAGGTGCAGTATCAGTAATAACCACGCCACTGGCAGAGGCATTAGCCTCTGATGAAATAGCGACAGCATCAACCTTATTTAAATAATTATCTACAGCAGCTATAGCATCCATAACAGGAAGAACATTTATATCTTTAAGTAAAGCAGCAGATTCATTAACATTTATAGGGCTAGACCTACTTACCGGGGCAGCAAGTCTGGGACATGAGAAGCTACCAACCTGCTTAGGATGTACAGCACATTTATTCTTTGTAAGGATCCATTGTCTGCTGCAAGATATCTCTGGTTGCCTAACCGGCTCTTGATCAACCGTGGGATTCTGTTTCATAACGACGTGCTCAGGAGTTTCTTGAACCACCTCTACCTGAATGTCAGTCCCGGAAGACTCAGCATTAGAATCTGACACCTCACTCTCCCCCACATGAGTTTGTTCATGAACCGGATCCTTATGACGATGATAACTAGGACCCTCCCCGTTAGTTGCACCTGGAAACGAAGTGTCAACTACCACTTCCTTCTGTTTAGCTGCATCGTCAGGTTTCTGTGGCTGCCCCTTCTTTGGTTTAGGAATTGCAGGCTTGTGAGAAGTTGCAGCAGCAGGAGCCTGCCTAGGTCGATCTTTCACCACCTTATTCCGCCAGACCGACTTGTAAGATGCCCAATGGAGTGACAGTGAAACGAAAGCCGGCAAGTTTTCATATTCAAGCCCCACATAGAAGTCATACCCTTCGCTCTCAACCAGAATGCTATCACGAACCTCCGTGGATAAATCAAGGTCCACCAACACCCTTGCAAAGTGACCAAAGGTCCGGTTCTTGGTGGCCTCGTCCAAACAAATCGGAATTCCCAAACCACTCGCAATAGCAAAGATGATGTTGGGACTCCAATACTCTTGAGACAAACCAAAGATTCTCACCCAACATTGTGCCGAAGTCTGCTTCATCGTGTGAGGATTAAAGTCCGGCGACCAAGAGAACAGCCGCAGAAAACCAGGTTTCAGGCTCCAAGAGCCATTCGAAAGAACACTTCGCAGGTCCTCTATATTGGCAAAAGCAAACTCATAGTATCCCTTCCCTAGAGGAATCACAGTCCAATTCTTCAAAGGCCTCCATAACTCCAATAACTTCGAATACAAGTCTGCCACTTTCAAAGGTTTGTCACCTTTTTGAAATAACAGACGGCCATGCAAGTGAGACTTGCATCTTTCAAGACCCTGTTGATAGTCTTGTTCTGGAATCTTGATCGCAAGCGCACCCCCTTGATGCATGGTCGAGGAAATTGACTGACCAGGATGTCGCAAACGTTGCTGAGAACTTTCGCGAAAGACTTGCGCTGTGGAGACACATCTTGACGTGAAACGTTGTTGTTGTTGTGCGCCGGTGGAGGAGCAGCCTCCGTGACTGAGAATGCCGCCATGAATTGCCAAGGGCAGACCACGGCCATGACAGGCGCACCGTGGAAGGCCAGTTGTAGCAGACCAAAAACGCGCTGTCACCGTGGAATGCACCGAAGAAGAAAACCAATTCGCCGAGGAAGAGAACTAGTGCGCTGAAGAAGAAAACCAGTGCACCGCGACAACAGGGGTAGAGAGTGCGGCGCGACCAGGCAGCGACCACACGATGGCGTATCGTGCGAACCCCAGTAGGTCTTGTTTTACGTGGAAAAGGCATTCTTCTGTTGTCGCCGGAGATGTGTGCGCCGGACCAGAAGGGTGGTGCGCCGGGGTCGGGGAGGTGGAGGAAGGTCAGTGGGACAGCCAGGCTTGCGCCGGAAGGCAAGCCATGGTGATCGGCAAGGGAGACGACGATGCAAACCCTAGCAGATACGTACCACTATAGGTTAGTGGAAGTTACAATGAAGGAGATATATTGGATATTGTTCTTCCAAAATGTATTAATATCTATATTCAAATATATTAATTTATATACTACGAAATAAAAAATATCATAAGGAGATTAAACATTTTTATTAAAGAACATTCTTATCTAAATTACCAAGAATAAACATTTGAGTAGAAATTACATATTCATATGAATTTGTTTAATTACATTTTTTATTCATTTTATTATGTACCGTGCGGAATATTTTAGTCAATTTTTTTTATTTCACTACGATAAAGACATAACTTAGATATTAACACATACTATCATCCCATACATCACATTGGTCACTACCCGAGTCTGCAATGTTATTGAAATAGAGGGCAAATAGCATATTAACAAAAGTAGTAGGGAAGAAACCAGAACAAACATCAGCTTTCCAAAAAATGGTGTCTCACTGTCTCCCACCAATCAAATGTTGGAGATATGCATATGTGTTAATAAGTTATAATTTTATTTTATTACGTAACAAATTGTCATTAGTGGAGGATAGAGAATGTGACAGGAAAGTGAGACATGAGATTTTCATCCAAGAAACTAGGCGTAAAAGAAGTCAATTACCTAATTTGCAGAATTCTCTATGGAACAGTTGGATGAGATTGGCATAGAACCTTGCTATAGTCTGTGTTTGAATGAGAAATATGATGTTGCATTCGCACACCTCAAAGCCAACTTAATTGCGATACTATGTAATTGTGTGTTAGGGCTCGATCTGGACTGTGTCAGGTAGCAACATAAGATTATCTTCTCAAACTAATGAACCTTGCACAAAAAAATAACATCGGGTCATGAACCCAACATCAAATTGAATATTTAAAGACAATTTATAATTTGGTGGCTTCTATAATTCATAATTTGTAAGAATACAAATATATTGCACCTTTTTAAAAAATATTTCTCATAAACTTTTTATAAACTTTTATATAATTTGCAAAGTATACATGTTTTGTAGATATATTCACAAGTCCTCCACGTAGCTTGCATTGCATAATTTACAACAAATTTATAAATTAGTTTCCAACCATAGACATAATTTATTTATTTTTCCCTATATTTTTGTTTGAATATGATAATTTATATTTAGGCTTACATGTGGTTATTTATGTCTAATCAGGATTTACCGAACACTACAAGAATTATTCTGTGAAGCTGCGAATATTATCGAAGGCGTTTTTGTGGTAGGTAAGAAATATGGGTACCATGGGTTAAGGCCCCACGAAAAAAAATGGTTACAAATACCGTGTGTTAAGGCCCATGGCCTGTTTTAAACAGCCTACTGCTCATTAGCGTGGATCACATTCCCACGGTACTATTTGACTGTTGCGGGTACCATGGGTCAGGCCCACGGTTTGTTCTGTCCGTTGCAGCTCGACCGTTGCAGCGTCTGCCAATATATATGGGTTCATCCGATCATCCGTCATTCTCCACCAACTTTCCTCTCATTGTTCCTCTCAATAATTATTTCTCTCCTAATTTTTCATATAATTATTCTCCCATTTTCTATAATTTGTTTGTTACTTGTGGTTTTATCTTTTGTCAACCAAATATTACAATAAGTCTCTCTTTATATCTCTTTCATTTTTTCTCTCATGAAAAATTTACACTAATGTATTTATATTTTTTTTTATAGTAGATCCGGAACCACACCTCGCAGGATTCATCACCGCCGAAAGAGCACCTCGTCGGATTTACTTCACCACCGAAAACACTCACTCACAGGTTGGTAATATTTGTTAATTACATGGAGATGTGATTTTTATTTTGATTATATATATTGCTGTTTTTTTTATCAAATATTTTATTTTGTTATTTTAGTGTTTGTGAAATATAGTACTTTAGGATAATATTGTTTATGTTTAATTGTACATATATTTGTTTTTTTAATGAATATGTTAAGAAATATAAGTGTAATTGAAAAATACATGTTAGGAAAAATGTATGTTAATTTTAATTTATGTTAATTTTGGATAATAATACCTTTAGGAAATATACGTTTAGTAGGATTTGTGAAATATATTTTAGGATAATATTACATATGTTAATTGTCAAATTATATTGGGATAATATAAGTTTTAACTGTAGTTTTTTTTTCCGTGAAACATATATTAGGATAATTTTATATATTTTTTATTTGTTTATTAAATTAGTTATCCCTTATGTTAATTGTTAATAGTTATTAGTTATATAGTAAATTATATGTTAGGAAAAATGTAATACCCGTGTTTTAGCTGTAGTTTTTTTTCGTGCTGCTGTGATTATTTGTGTGATTGTTTTTTATTTATTTTGAGAGTATTTGTTATACGCAAATTTTTTTAGCGCACCTTAATTAAATTGCCCGGTAAAAAATAATTGCGTATAATAAAGACACTCAAAATAAATCACAAATATCGTATAGCAATAATAAATACAATAATTTTTATTGTTAGCATTATATCGATAGTATTAGATCCTATCGAGGACCATTAATTGCAATATACTTCTGAGGTTCTATATATATATATATATATTGAATCTTGAATAAATATCGTATTAACCTATATCAATATGTGTCTCTGTACGTAATATGCAACAAATGGACCGAAGTTGGATGTATGATAGGACTTATTCTGGAAGAAGGGGTATGAAAAAAGCTTTTACAAAAGGGGTCGATCGGTTTGTCCGTCACGCAATACACTAGAATAGTTACCATATTGAAGGGGGGATAGATGTCTATGCGCGACATGCAAGTGCCAAGGTGTGTTGACTGATGAAGAGGTCATATTGCACTTGTATCAGGTGGGGTTCAAGCCTAATTATTAGATTTGGACTAGTCACGGCGAAGTTGTTCCCACTATTGATCTGCATGTTGAAGACAATTTCGCGGGTGCGTCAAGCAGTGGACCATCGAATATGCAATATGAGCAGTTTGATGTGATGCAGGGGATGATTACTGATGCTCTAGGGGTGAATGTGTCGTTCGATGAGGAGCAATACGATGACACGAAGGAACTTCCGAATGAGGAAGTACAAAGATTCTATAATCTTTTGACAGAGTCAAATACTCCATTGTTTGAAGGGTCTGATCAATCTACGTTATCAATTTCTGTGAGGGCTTTAGGTCCTAAATTATGTTAAACGCAACACTTGTTAAAAATAGTTTGCCACAGAGTTATTATGATGCTAAAAGGCTGGTGTCTAAGCTGGGTTTAGGCATTAAAATGATCGATTGTTGTGTGAACGGTTGTATATTGTATTATGATAATGAATTTGGCACAAATGACAGTGCGTTGGTTGAATGTAAATTTTGCCAACAGCCTAGGTATCGTGTCCGCAAAACGGGGACGAGCAGGAGTAAACCAGTTCCAAGGAAGACCATGTTTTATCTGCCTATTGTATCAAGGCTACAAAGATTGTTCACATCGATGTAGACTGTAGGTAAAATGACGTGGCACTATGACAACAGAAGAACTTCAGGTGAGTTGCGACATCCGTCTAATGGTGAGGCATGGAAGCACTTTGATCGGGTGCATCCTGATTTTGCAGCGGATCCACGCAATGTCCGACTTGGGTTATGCTCTGATGGGTTTACACTGTATTTCCAGTCGACGACTAAACCATATTCGTGCTGACCAGTTATTGTCACCCCGTACAATCTCCCTCTTGATATGTGCATGACTAAACCCTACATGTTCTTAGCTTGTGTAATTCTTGGCCCAGATTCACCAACAGCTGGTATTGATATATATTTGCAACTTCTGATTGATGATTTGAAGAGGTTGTGGACTGGTGTTATTACATATGATATTTCTCGAAAGAAAAACTTTATGATGAGAGCATCCCTGATGTGGACCATTAATGACTTTCCTGCTTACGACATATTATCTGGGTGGGGGACTCATGGTAAATTGGCATGCCCGATATGTATGGATGACACGAAGGCATTCACCTTGCACTACGGGGGGAAGGCTTCTTGGTTTGACGTGCACTGTAGGTTCTTACCAAGCGATCATCCATTTAGGACGAATAAGAATGCCTTTGTCAGGGGGTAGTTGAAAATGAAGGCCCACCACGTAGATTGACATCGGAAGAGGTAAGGAGAAGAGTTAAGGATCATCCAAAAGTAAAAGTTATAAATGGTGTTGTTGAACGAAAAATGGTGTTGTTGAACGACCAGCAGAGGGTTATGGACAATGGCATAATTGGACAAAAAGAAGTATTTTTTGGGATCTCAAGTATTGGAAAGACAATTTATTGAGACACAATCTCGATGTTATGCACATTGAAAATAATTTTTTTGACAACATATTTAACACTGTCATGAATGTGAAGGGCAAAACCAAAGACAACGAGAAAGCTAGGAGGGACTTAGTTATTTACTGCAGGTGAAAGGACTTGTTGTTGGTGGATGACCAGACTACTGGGAAGACCTTAAAACCGGAAGCCAATTACACTTTATCCTCCGAAAAAGTGAAAGCAGTTTATCAGTGGATAAGAGAACTCAAGATGTCTGATGGTTATTCTTCAAATATATCAAGATGTGTCAATGTGGACGGTGGGAATATGCAAGGAATGAAGAGTCATGATTGTCATGTATTCATGGAATGTTTACTTCCGATCGCCTTTAGTACGTTGCCAGCACATGTTTTGAACCTACTGATTGAAATTAGTCAATTTTTTAAGAACTTGTGTTCCGCAACATTGAGGAGTGTTGATCTTATCAAGATGCAGCAAGACATCCCACTGATTATATGTAAGTTGGAGAAGCATCTCTCAGTACATCTTGCATACGAGACTCTTCTTGGTGGACCTGTTTAGTATGGATGGATGTATCCATTTAAAATGTATATATACTCATAAGTCAATATATAACTCGGGCATGGCACGGGTCAATTATTCTAGTTATATATAATTAGGAATAAACCTTATTGATTACCCGTCCAAGTGTCACTCTCAAATAAAAACTTCATTAAATATGGCTCTAAGTGTCATCCTATTCACCACATCTCAATAAATGTCTGCCCATGTGTTACAATATTTAAGGAAATAATTTACATGTGTAATGCATCAGGTCCACAAGTGTAAAAGAAGTTGCCAATTTCGTGGAATATTAAAATTAATACAAAAATAAAAGTTTACAAGTGTAATAATATTATTTAAAAGTAAATTTTAATATAATTAATATTACTTATTTTTTAAGTGATATTAAATACGCCATAATTTTAATAGCACATCAAAAATTAAATTAAAACTAAAATACATACCAACATATTATTTTTTGTGTTATTTATAAAATATGTATGACACAAAATAATTAACACAATTTAAAAAAAAAAGAGTGAAATATAAAATTTGGAAATTCACTATTTTTAGTTAAATTTTAATATTCATTACATCAAAAATTATTCGTAAATATTGATAATCATAGCTATCGATTTTTTATTGACATTCGAACGTGTTGATCGAATTAAAAAAAAATACTACGTTGATGGTAATTAAAGTTATAATTGGATAAAAAGTCTAATTTCAATGTGTATCACTAATATGTGTACTACCAATATATGATTTCTCCTTGAAATATTTTGATTTGCAATAAATGCATTTGCAATATTCATACAGTACATGATTTAGTCTACATACATTTAGTTTAATACACCATAATACAAGATATTATTTTATAAAACTTTTGAATTTATATTGATTGAAGTTATTATGGAATATACGATTGTGATGTGTATCAATTTATATGACATGATGAGAATTATATATACTAAATAATAAATAATACAATGAGATATATGCTAATTGAAAAATAAAAAAATGACGATCATGTTGTAAATAGAAAAGAAAGTGGAGAGACAAGACAATAGAAATAAAGACTGGTCCTTTAGGAATCAGGATTCAAAGGCTAGTTCTTCAATAATTAACTATAATTTTTGTATTGATAATGTGATGAAGTGTATACAGGGAAAAACCTAATACCCCTATTTATAGAGATAATGGACTACTAGTTATGGACTAAATCTAGGGATATGGTAAAAATATAATGAGATAATAAATTGATATAGTCATCCACCAAATCTACATATTTATAACACTTCCCCTTGGATGACTATACACTATGAACATGTCTCGTTAAAACCTTGCTAACAAAAACCCAGTGGGATAAAAACTTAGCATAGAAAAAGAGTACAATATTTATAGTGACACACTTCCCTTCTTAAATATGTCATTTATGAAATGTCCTTTAATTGACGCATTCACGCGCTTCGAGAAAATTGAAGTTGACAATGCTTTTGTGAATAAATCTGCTGAGTTGTCATTTGATCGAATCTTTTCATGATGCATTATATTCTTGAAATGGTTTTGCCTTGTAATCTTCTTTCATCAATCTGCATGCTCCTCTGATATACTGAGTCATGTTTCTCAGTCATATGCACTCGCAATTTGCTCAATAAAGAATCTATATTTTTGAATGATTTGATGAGATAGTTGTGATTTTGCTTCACAAAATGTCAAGATATAACAGTTTCTCCACATGTGTAAACATCCCCGGATTGCGATTGAGCTTTATGAAGATCAGAAAGAATGAAGAACTTGTTTGACTTCATTCCAATATCTTCGGGTTGGTGCTGAACAAAATCTTGCTAACAAGTTCACTGCAAAAACTATATCCAATCTTGTGCTATTTGCAACATAACAAAAAAGTATTTCAATGACAACACGATATGGTACTTCAGAACCAAAGTTCTTTGTTGCAAATGCTCGAGCTGTAGACCGAGGTAACACCTATTCTTTCAAAACATTTTATTTGAAGATATTTATTTACACCATCTATAGTTCGGAACAACTTCAAGTAATTTCAAGAATATTAATAATCAAAATTCATAGCAATAATATTGAACAATGTGAGAAAAAGGAAATAAATAAACTTACCCATAATTGCATCATGTATGTAACTCAAACATTTCTTACCAATATGAAATGTTTAATATGATAAAAAAAGAGAATACAAATTATCAGTATATGTAAATCTAAATATATGTTATCAATAGTTTCAATCTTTCTGGGATTTTCAATATAGAGACCACTCTCTAGTTAACCATAAGGTGTAATAAGAAATATTTGTGTCATGAGAGTGCGGACTTCAGGTCCATTAAAAACATCTTTTGAGTCTCGAACTATAGGTTCAAAATCATCATATTTTCAAATTAAACTAATTACATCAGTCAATACATTTCGGATGCTTTAGATCCTTCAAGGTAAAGCTTCATGCATATATCTATAATTCTTCAGGATTATGCTTTAGCCATCTTCAATCCTTCGGGGATATGCTTTTTGCATTTTTCAGAAGTATGCTTCAGGCATCTTAAATCCTTCAAGGATATAGTTCATGCATTTCGAATTTTTCAGGGGTATGCTTCAGACATCTTAAATCATTCGGATATTTTCATATATCTGTCATTACCCAATGACCCATATAAGCAAGTTGTCACTACACTCATTTGATGTATGTCAAGTCCTTCAAAGACTGTCAAACTAATTAAAAATCTAAAAGTAAGTGCACTTATTACAAAGGTTGACAACTTCAGGTGTCTGGACTACTCGTTCAAATGCTTTATGTTTGGTTCAACTTGCATTATTTTAATTCACTTTGGCCAATCAATTTAATGTCAACATTCGTATATGATTCGAGCTTCATGCTCATCATGATTAATAATTTCATAAGCAATTGCTATTGCATATGTAAAAACGTATCAACAACATCACATCTTCCCCTCATATTTCCAGTGTTTAATGAGATCTCGTAATTTACCGGTACCGGAACTACTTCTGGGGTTACTTATCTGGAAATATGGAGTTATTGATTTATATTGCTTTTGACCTCTTCTAGAGTGTCAATGATCTCTTCTGGATCATCACTTTGAATTCCCCCTTTTAGGAATAATATCCTTTGCACCAATAGGTCTACAACGCTTCTAGCATATTTTAGATTCATGGGTTGCCTTACTCGCTAGTTGTCCTGCAAGGACAATTAATCATGCGATAATATTTGCAACTAACACATGTGATTTAGTGACCTTTTAGGTGTTTGTAAAAATATCTGGCAATTTTTTTGCAATATTTTGCAAAATGACTTATTATTTGAACTTCAAGTTCACATTGATTTGTGCATATATCCAATATGAACAATGTTGGTGTCATCCAACAAACTTCTTGTATTTTTATTCTTTTATTTTTTTCTTCCCTTGATGGGAAAACTGATCCATCAAATATATAATAATCAAATATGTGTCAAAATATCACAATATCTAAATATACATGGCATAATACCCAATTCAGAAGCGCCGAGTCATATAACCATCTAATAAATTATAAATTATATAATATATAATCGTACATTTGTTAATCAATACATGTTATCATCATATGTATCCAATTATATAACATATAATTGACATTTGAAAATATCAGAATAAATAAACTAATATTTCACACTCACATCATGCTTTCAAACACAATATATTCAAATATTTCAGCTCTTGTATATATATTTAAATAATATATATTATTATAACTACTAGTTAAAAAATATTCAAATAATTTGAATTAACAACAGTAAATGACACTAAATTTTCAAGTGATAATCAATATTAGCTTCAAAAGATTTGTTTTGCAATACTTTAAAATTTCAACTCGCAGATATCTCATATGATAGTGTAGCAAAATAGCGACGCCTTTTGTTTCTCAGTTAATTATTTTTACATAATAATCCAAATATTTGCTTTCAAAGGATTAGTACATAAGGGAATATATATCACCCAAAAAATAATAACAACTTGCAAACCAATCATATCTAAGCATTAAAAGAAAAGAGTAATCATCTTGAGCACGAGAAGGACAAAAATAATCATTAGATAAAAGGATTTATGATCATTTAATAAGTGTCCATGTGTATTTTTAATAATACATCACATCATAGTTGAACTGGGATGACCAAGGCGATTATGTCAAAGCATAAAAAGTTGTAAGATCTGAACACTTCTGATGCATATGATTTGACTCTGTTATTCTTATTGTTGTAAAATATAATCCAACGAGAAATCTTAAAATTTCTCTAATATAAACTTTTAAAACAACATAGATATTCCAAATCTCCCTCATTTTTTGTTTCAACATGATACTTATTGTGACGTATATCTTTGAAACTTGGTAGATTTCTTCGGGATCTACTAGAATACAATGCATCATCAATGGATAATTTTGTCCTATTTCGAAATATATCACATGCTCTTCTGGAGCCTTCGATCATCTTTGTAATACCAGATAGAATATCAACATTAATTTCAGCTAATATTAATTGCATAAAATATTTCTTAATACAAATAATTGTGTAGATTATGCCACTGTCCACTAAATATTGGTACTTCTGGACCAAAAAGATTACTATTCTAGTTCGTGCATCTATCGTTGTAAACAATTTTGCGTGGATCCTATATTGGTACTTCAAGACCAATCTCACAATTACTTGAAATTTAGTATTGGTATTTCAAGACCAACTTATGATCAATTCAGATTTCAAATTACTTGAAATCGTGTATTGGTACTTCAAGACCAATAAAAGGCAAAGAGTTTTGGCTATTCATTTGCTTTGGTACTTTAGGACCAACTGTGAGGCAAAACTTGCAAACACTGAAAAATAGCGTCAATTTAATATTGGCGTAAAAAAATATATACATAAATTCTTACCTTAAAATGAAGCATACATAAAGATTGCTACACCGTTGAAGACTTGATCGTGCTTGGCAACAATTGGCGTGAATACTACTTGGTTCATGCTACACCTGAATGTACTCTTTAGCTTTCATTTAGAGCTGAGAAAGGTTATCTCATCGTTTCTTCTAGGGACATATGATTTCTTGCACTTATACGTGTGTCTTTATGAATTTCAAGAAAATAATTCAACTTTTCATTTCATGAATCAATTAATAAAAAAATTTCTCCATTTTTAATAAAAAAATAGACATAACCAAATATATGTTATTTGTAAGAACATGATCAGATGCATAATTTTTATAATCAAAATTTGAACACCAACATAAATTTAAAAATATGCATTTCAAATTTAAAATACATAATTACCATATTAAACGTCATATCTTTATAGCAAAAATTTTTGAACAATTAATTAAAGATTGTATCGAAAAATAATATCGTTATATAGCAACAAAATTTCTAAAATATAATTAAAGATCACATTTTTATATAAAATAAGGATAAGGATTTTAAAAATATATAAATCACAATAACAAGAATTACAATATATCACATACATAAACATCTAAATTTATATGATTAACATGTAAACAAATCGATGATAATATCTTTTGCAAAAAACACATGTTTTTGCAAATGGTTAGAGTAGTTCTTCAAGAACTAGATTTTAACGACTTGTTCTTTAGGAACTAGGATTCACAGGTTAATTCTTCGGGAATTAACATGTAAAGATCTCATCTTTAATATGAAAATAGGCAACGAGATTCAAATGGTAGTTCTTTAGGAACTATCATGTAAAGATACAATCAATAAAGTTTTTTGTTTTTACTTTTCTTTTGTTTCAAATTGTATTACGATCAAATCTAGTTCTTCTAGAACTTATGTAGCGCTAAAATAATCGTGATGTTCTTCGGGAACTATATGCAGCACTAAAAAAATTATGAGGTTCTTCAGGAACTATACGTAGTGCAAAAAAAAATTGTAAGGTTCTTTTGGAACTCTTCTCGTAGCGCTAAAAAATTATAAAGTTCTTCATGAACAAATCTCGTGCTATGAAGTTCTTCAGGAACTTTTCTATCCAATACAAAATTTCATTCATGGTCTAAAAGTCTAGTTCTTTAGGAACTATTCCACAAATTTTTATATAATGATGACCAAGAAAAACTTATAGTTTTGTGCAATCCTACAGGGATGCCTGAATATGAAATTCTTCCAGAATTCTATCGAGATTCTTATACACAATATGATAATCATATAGTCAAACAATATGGGAATAAAATTTCCATGAAAAAAATCCAAATAACATGAAAAACAAAAATATTAGAAAAACATGATTTTTCGAAGAGTGTGAGAAAGAAAACGAGCTCTTTCAATAAAACCTCTTTAAGCAATCACTCATATGGTAGAGTTTCGTGCTGATAACGTGTTATAAATAGAAAAAAAAAGTGGAGAGACAAGACAATAGAAATATAGATTAAAAGACCGGTTCAGAAACCAGGATTTAAAGGCTAGTTCTTCAGGAACTAGCTATAATCTTTGTATTGATAATGTGATTAAGTGTGTACAGGAGAAACCTAATAGCCATATTTATACAGATAATGGGCTACTAGTTATGGACTAAATCTAGGGATATGGTAAAGATATAATGAGATAATAAATTGATATAGTCATTTACCAAATCTACGTATTTATAACATATCATTATATTTTTAAGATATGAGATATAATATTTTTAAGATATATAATAAATAATTCTATGTGCATTTATTTAAAAAAAATAAAAAATCCCTATTTCTTTCATTCAAAATCTACAATCACTATTATTTTAAAAAACGATAAGTACATATATTAAAAACCACACTAACTAATGTCATGCTATTTTTAGCTCATCATAGAGTTGTCCTTTTTAGAAATAAAAAACGTTTTGTACAAAAAAAAGTTTTGATAATTATAATAATCATTATTAAATGTGACATTAATTGTGCGTTTCGAATACGGAAATACAATATTCAGTCATTATTTACAAATTTGTTGCATCATTTTTTTGTTACATCAGTAATACATATCAGAAAACGATGAACAAATCATATTCGCAAGAGGATAAATTGCCCCAGAATTGTGCCTTATTTCAAATACAAAATTAAATGAGAAATCAAATAAACTCCAATCAATGAGTTAATTTCATAACATTTCCAGATTACCGTTATTAGAATTCATTAGTGCTTTTCAATTAATTTCTCATTCGGTTCGAATTATTCAATTATTTACCATATAATCAATTCGGATTTAATGCATTGTTTTTTTTTCTCTGCCTTTTTTGTTAGGCTAAATTATAAAATTGGTCATCTATGTTTATTTTAGGTTTTAATTTGGTCCTCTATGTTTTATTTATTTCGTTTTGGTCCCTTACGTTTTAAAAGTTACAACAGGTTGGTCTTTTCCGTCACTAAAAGCCAATTGTCCGTAGCTAAAAGCCAAATTCTAGCTATGGACAATTGACTTTTAGTGACGGAAAGGACCAAATTGAAAACTAAAATAAAACGTAGAAGACCAAAACGAAATAAATAAAACATAGAGGACAAAATTGAAACCTAAAATAAACTTAGAGAACCAATTTTGTAATTTAGTCTTTTTGTTATCGAGGAAAATTCTTCCTTTATTTGATTTTTATTTCACATTCTCATTCCATCTTCTACTCCGTCATTTAGGTGGCGGATTTCCGCTGTGACGCGCCAGTGGTGGGGTTAGAGACTCCTTTTTCTCCCGGTTTACAACAGGTTTTGTTTAAATTTTTAATTTCAAAATCATATTTTCCTGTATTTGCCTTGATGATGGTATTTAATTGCTCAAGTCGGTTTCCTTTTATTGAATCTCTTGTGATGATTGCTCTGATTCCTCATTTTCATCTTCCGGGTCTCTTTCAGCTCTCCCTCATCTTATTTTCTATTTCTTTTCTTTTCTTCATTTGATTGCTCTCTGTTGATAAGTTGAAGCATTTAAGCATTCAGTTACGAAAGTTAGTTATATTCTGTTGTAACAGATTAATTCCTGCATTCGGTTAGTGGCCATAACAGAATCTGTTGGAGTTGGTTATTTTAGTTGGGTGAGCTGACTTGTGATTGAAGCTTGGTGCTGCAGCTTGGTGCCATGGCATTGTTCACAGCACCGGTATACTTAGAGGATTAGACTTTGGGTAGTATAAATAGGTGTGAGGTCCTTATCAATTGTAACTCTCTACTTGTGGAAAGAAAATTAGAGAGATTGAGAGATCAAGGGAGTGAAAATAGAGTGGTTGTGAGTTTGGGAAATTCTGTAAAGGCGGCAACTCGCAGTGTGCATTGCAGATGCAAGCTTGGCTTTATTGTAAAGACTTGATCTTGTTTGATCCTTGACATGCTCCCTTCCCGTGGATGTAGGTTTTCACATTGACGGCTGAATCACGTAATTCTCTTGTGTTAATCTTCTTCTTCCCTCAATCTTGTTTTCATTAATTGCTTGAATTTGCATTTCTGTGTTTCTATTTTCTTGTTGCTGTTGTGTGTTTGTTCTGTTGGTTGCAGGATTGTTTCATAATAATTGACGCCGTCTGTGGGAAGCAACCATGGGGACCACCAAATTTGACATTGAGAAATTCAATGGCTCAAATGATTTTGGTCTTTGGAGGATAAAGATACATGCGGTTCTGGTTCAACAAGGGTTAGTCAATGCCCTGAAAGGAGAAGCTGCACTTCCTGCCACCATGACAGATCAAGAAAAGAAGGATGTAATCGAGAAAGCAAAGAGTGCCATTATTTTGTGTCTTGGAGACAAAGCTCTAAGGGAAGTGGCTTGGGAACATACTGCAGCTGCATTATGGCTGAAACTGGAATCCCTCTACATGACTAAATCGGTAACAAATAGGCTTTTCTTGAAATAACAATTATTTTCTTTTAAAATGGCTGAAGAAAAATCTGTTTTGGATCAAATTGCTGAATTCAACAAGATCCTAGATGATTTAGAAAATCTAGAGGTAAAGTTAGAAGATGAGGATAAAGCCTTGATTCTTCTAAGTGCCTTGCCAAGTTCTTATGAACACTTCAAGGATGTTATTTTGTTTGGAAGAGAACAAGCCATTTCTCTTGAAGAGGCGCAAACATCAATCTGCACCAAAGAACTACAAAAAAGGCAAGAATCCAAGAATGACAATCATGCTGAGAGCCTGAATGTGATGAGGGGAAGAACCGAACACAGAGAACCTAAAGGGAATAAGCATAGGTCCAAGTCTTGCAAGCAATCTCAAGGTAAATACAAGTGCTTTCACTTCCACAAGAAGGGACACTTCAAAAAGGACTGTCCAGAGAGGAAGAACAAGAATTCAAGCCATTCCCAAGACAAAGGTGATGCTGCCATAGCAGATGCTGCAGGATATGAATCTACAAATGCACTTGTGGTCTCAAATTCAGAAATTGAAAAGGATTGGGTCATGGACTCAGGTTGCATCTTCCATATGTGTCCAAGAAGGGATTACTTTGAATCTATTGATCTCAAGGAAGGTGGAGTTGTGCTTCTTGGCAATAACAAGCAATGCAAGGTTCAAGGCAAAGGCTCAATCCAGTTAAAAATGTTCAATGGAAAGGAAACTCTCCTAACAGGTGTGAGGTATGTACCTGAACTAAAGAGAAATTTAATTTCAATAAGCATGTTTGATAGTTTAGGATACTCCACACACATTGAACATGATATTATGAAAATTGCTGAAAATGATATGCTGTATGCTAGAGGTATTAAGAGGAATGGCCTTTATATCTTAGAAGGAAACACTATTATTGCACAAGCTACAGTAGCTAGCCTAGACATGCATGATACAACTAAGTTGTGGCACATGAGGTTAGGACATGTGAGTGAGAGGGGGCTAACCGAATTAGCTAAGCAAAATATGTTAAATGGAGATAAAATTGAAAAATTAGAACTCTGTGATTATTGCATACAAGGTAAGGCTAAGAGGGTTAGTTTTGGAGTAGATTCACACACTACATCTAGGCCCTTTGAATATGTTCATTCAGACTTATGGGGCCCTGCTAGAACTAAGACACATGGAGGCTGTTCCTATTTCCTGTTTATTATAGATGATTACTCTAGGAAAGTTTGGGTTTATGTTCTTAAGATTAAAAGTGACACCTTTGGAAAGTTTAGGGAGTGGCATACACAAACTAAAACTGAGAAGGAAGTCAAATTAAATTTTTAAGAACTGACAATGGCTTGAAATACTTTTCAGAGCAGTTTACTAAGTTTTATAGGTCCCTAGGAATACAAAGACACAAAACAGTTCCAGCCACTCTACAACAGAATGGATTGGCAGAAAGGATGAACAGGACTCTTCTTGAAAGAGTGAGATGCATGCTACTAAGTGCTGGGATGCCTAAGTCCTTTTGGGGTGAAGCTGTCACCACTGCAGCATACTTAATAAACAGATGCCCTTCCTCTGCTATTGGCTTCAAAACCCCTATGGAACTGTGGAATGGTAAGCCTACTGAATATTCACATTTGAGGGTATTTGGATCATTGGCATTTGCTCACTGCAAGCAAGATAAGCTGGGAACCTGAGCTGTAAAGTGTGCCTTCATAGGATATCCTATTAGAGTTAAAGGTTACAAGCTATGGAGAGTGGAACAAGGAGAGCCCAAATGTATAATCAATAGGGATGTGGTATTTGATGAACAACAGAATGGCTATGTCAAACAATGATCAGCAGCAGCAGCCTGTGCAAGCAGAAGAAAGTCAAAGAACTCAAATTGAGGTGGAGCAGCCTACTCAGAAACTTGACAGTCCAACCAATCAAGTAGAGGATACTCCAGCTGAGGATCATCAAGGAGAACCTGATTTGAGGAACTACAATCTTGCTAGGGACGGGGAAAGAAGAAACATTGTGAGACCTGCATGTTTTTATTAGTTATTCATAATTGTAAAATAAAATTTCCACTATTCTGTATTTTAATTGTGGGATTGATCAATGACGACAACTGGTGCTTTGAAGTATATTTTGTTATTGTTGTCATTATTTTTTTCACATTTTTCGTTCCTTTACAAAATATTCTAGAGGAAGTAAGGGTTCTCAAATGACAAAAGATGGACCTTGGATGCAGGTTCGTACTGGTTGGAAATTTTTTGGGAATTTTATGCATGCTGGGAATTTGTCAATTTACGGGGAAGAGAGTTTTGTAACAGTTTCTGAGCACATTCTTGAGAAAGACAGAATCTGATACAAAACGGATTATTATTTAAAGTCAAATATAATGAGACATAGAGGAGGCATGACTTAAGAATGGATAAAGATGTAGATAATTAACTATTCCTCTCATAATATGCAGTTCATTTACTTATTGTGTCCAAAACCAAAATGGTGGTCGCGGCTGAGAAATACTTAAGCGGTTTTCCTCCGCTGCTAAGAATAGGTACACATATGGAGCTCTTTTAAAATATCGTTGCAAGGAACTAATGGCATGCAAGGCATTGGCTCATTTTGACAAGATGGATGAATTGGGCTATGTGACTTCATTTTCCTTATAATGCTCATCGGAATCATTAATTATATTAATTTGTTAAGCAATAGGTTCTTGTTTGGCTTTAGTCAATTTAGCTAAAGGACTTCTTTGTTTGAATTATTCTAAACTGTTATTTACTTTTAGCTTTGTGATTGTTATAGTTTTTTATATAAAGATTGTTATCTCTTGCAAAAATACAGAGGAAGTTGATTCTACATATGCAAAAGTTTCTGGTGATTATCCTGAGAACGCCAGTGAAAGTTCTTGTGTAGGAGGGGTCTGATAGAGCAGAGAAAGAATGAAGACTGAATTGGGGGAAATTATTTTGATTAAACTGGGAAAAAGAAGGGAATTGAGAGTAAGACTCTCTACAATGGCAACCAGGGCCTCAGCTCCTCAGAGAGAAGATTCTCCCTGCCCCAAAATATCCTAACAGAAAGGTAAAATCAGCCTAATTACAATGTTCCCCCTTCTCTGCACTAAAACCATGCAGATTCCTAACTAACTGCCAGCTAGGCAGTCACACCCCACCCACTTTCTTTTTCTTACGTGTATAGACCTTCCAAACCATGGGTTTGCTCACCAGCACCCCATCATCATTGGGCCCCACATCAATTGGGCCACCTGGAGTCCTAACATTACTTCCCCCATCAATTCCAGCCTTGACCTCAAGGCTGAACTCAGGAAATTGGCTCTTCAACATCAACTCAGATTCCCAGGTAGCATCTTCAGCAGGCATTCCCTTCCATTGCACCAACCACTCTCTAATGTGTTGACCTTCTTCAAATCTGTCCCTCCAAGACAAGGTCTGCTCAGGCTGAACTATGGAGGAGTCTTCCATCTCCAAACCAGCAGGTAGATCAGCCATGATTTGGTAGTCTCCCACGGCCTTTTTGAGCTGGGAAACACGGAAAATAAGGTGAACTCTTGAAGTCTCAAGAAGCTATAACTTGTAGGCCACGGATCCAACCCTTTTAAGGACTTGAAAAGGTCCAAAAAAACGGGGAGCCAATTTTTTGGTTGACCCTTTGTACTACAGATTGCTGTCTATTTGGCCTGAGTTTAAGAAAAACCCAATCTCCAACATCAAACTGCACATCTTTCCTTTTCTTGTCAGCATAGTGTTTCATTAACTCTTGAGCCCTTTGCAAATTGTACTTCAATTGCCTCAGGACCTCATCCCTATCCCTCAACTCCTGAGCCACGGCTTCCACCTTGGTTTCTCCTTCCACAAACTTCACCAAGGTAGGAGGGTCTCTCCCATACACAATCTGGAAAGGAGTGAAGCCTGTAGAACCATGGAAAGTGGTGTTGTACCACAATTCTGCCCAAGCTAACCAATGATACCAAGACTTAGGTTGTTCTGAAACAAAACACCTTAAGTAGGTCTCCAGACATCGATTTACCACTTCGGTTTGTCCATCGGTTTGAGGATGATAAGCAGAGGACATCCTCAAAACCGTTCCTTGCAACTTGAAAAGCTCCTTCCAGAAAATACTTACAAATAGGGGATCTCTGTCACCACCTCCCTGACAAAGAGGGCTGCAATACTCTTAGCAGTGAAAGGATGCTTCAATGGAACAAAATGGCTGAACTTAGAAAGTCTGTCGACAACTATCATGATTGCCTCATTTCCATTACTTTTAGGCAGGCCAGTTATGAAATCCATGGAGATTTCACTCCATATCAAATTCGGTACTGGAAGTGGCTGGAGAAGACCCCCTGGGCTGGTGGCAGCATATTTCTGCCTCTGACAAACATCACAAGACTTGACAAAATCTTGGATCGTCCCTTTCATTCCCTTCCAATAAAGGTTCCTGGTCAACCTCTTATTTGTGCGTAAGAATCCTGAATAGCCACCAGTAGGAGAGGCATGAAATTATTTTAAGAGTTCAGGAATAAGAGGGGACGTGGCAGGCAGCACCAACCTGCCCTTGTTTTAAAACAGCAGCTCCCCCTTCACTTCATAACCCGGGTGAGCAGCAGGATCAGCCCCAAGCTGCTGCATCATTTTCTTCAATTCAGGATCTTTTTGTAAGCTTTCCTGCACGTTCTTTCCTTGCTGCCAAACGGGGTAGGATATAAGAGTTCTTATTTCACCATCTTCTAGCTTCCTAGACAAAGCATCAGCAGCTTTGTTCTCCACCCCAACCTTGTAAATCACTTCAAAATCAAAACCAAGAAGCTTGGCAATCCATTCTTGTTGATTTGCAGTGGTGATTCTTTGTTGTAGCAAGTGTCTCAGGCTTTTTTGATCCGAGTAGACCACAAACCTCCTACCCAGCAAGTAATGCCTCCAATGTTGAATGGCCAAAACCAAAGCCATCAACTCCTTCTCATATGTTGACTTGGACAATTTAGAACCTGAAAATGCCTTGCTAAAGTATGCAATTGGGTGTTTTTGTTGCATTAATACAGCCCACTCCCCCTTCCCTGAAGCATCACATTCAATCTCAAATGGAAGAGAGAAATTGGGAAGCGTCAACACGGGAGCAGATGTCCTGCTTGCTTTAATTCCTCAAAAGCTGATGTAGCAGCCTCATTCCACACAAAGTTATCCTTCTTAGTAAGCTCGGTTAGAGGCCTGACAATCTTGCCATAATTCGCAATGAATTTCCTGTAATAGCCTGTGAGCCCAAGGAAACCTCTCACCCCTTTCACGTTCTTGGGTGTTGGCCAACTTAAGACACTAGTGACCTTCATAGGATCCACTACCACACCTTTAGGGGAAATCACATGTCCTAAGTACTCAATTTGTTGTTGACCAAATGCACACTTCTTCTTGTTAGCTACAAACTGATTCTGCTTGAGGACTTCTAATACCATGTGAAGGTGTTCAAGATGGGATTTCCAATCAGCACTGTATACCAATATATCATCAAAGAAGATCAATACATACTTGCGCAAAAAAGGCTTAAAAATGTCATTCATTACCGATTGGAAGGTAGCCGGGGCATTGGTTAATCCAAAAGGCATGACCAAATACTCATAGTGTCCCTCATGAGTACGGAAAGCGGTCTTGTGGACATCCTCCTCTTTCATATGAATTTGGTGGTACCCGGATTTAAGATCCAATTTAGAGAAATAGTAAGCTCCAAACAGCTCATCCAGGAGCTCATCCACCACCGGAATAGGATATTTATCTTATACTGTGACCCTATTCAAAGCCCTATAGTCAATACACATTCTCCATGACCCATCCTTCTTCTTAACCAAGATGACAGGGCTCGAGAAGGCACTGCAGCGGTTTCTAATGACACCTTGTTGTAATAGCTCCCCAATCTGTTTTTCAATTTCATCATTTCGATAATGAGGGTACTTGTAGGGTCTTACACTCACCGGACCCGTACCCGGTTGTAACACTATTGAATGTGACACATTCCTCATAGGAGGCAAGGCCTTGATCTCTTGAAAAACATGGCAAATCTGGACAAAAGTCCCTGCAACTCAAGTTGTTGCTGCAAAGATAACTCAGGACTCACCCCTTCGGCCATGGTTGTGGAGTTGGTCCACCCTGTGACCCCTCTTGAATCTTCTGCCAAAACACTTTGCAGAGTCACCCCTGCTGCTGTCACTAGGTGCTTAGGCACCCCCACTTATTGACCCTGCAACACAAAGCTACGGCCCTCTTTGGTAAACTCCATGGTCATATCCCTCCAATCCATCAAAACCTTCCCCAAAGTTTGCCGCCATACCACCCCCAGAACCAAATCCAAACCCCCCAACTCCAAAACATAAGCATCAAGCGACACTTCTAACTCCCCCAACTTCAAACGCAGCCCTTCACATTTGCCCATGGTGCTCACTCGTTGGCCGTCACCCAAATGGACACCTACTGCTTTAGAGTCGTCAACCCATAACCCAAGCGCTTTCACCATTGCCGGAGTGATGAAGTTGTGCGTAGCTCCACTATCAACCAGAACCAGCAGAGACACACCCTCCAAAACGCCCTCCAACTTCAGTGTCGTAGCCCTGTTGTGAGCCTGTGGTGAGTGAGTGATACCACATATCCCTAACACCTTGCAACCCAACTCTTCTTCTACGTCAACCTCCACCTCAGCTTCCATGGCAATAATCTCCCCTTCCTCATTCACTGTTTCATCATCTCCAAGAACAATCAATCGCAGTTGCCTCGCCGCACACTGATGTAAAGGGTGGAAACGTTCGTTGCAATGAAAACAGAGACCCTTGGCATGCTTCTACAGCAGTTTTGAGTAAGGGATGTGGCGGATGCCACGGCTCTTGTCACCGAAACGGCGAGAATCGGCCCCCGTACTGCCCTTGGAGCTCACAGAAGAAGATAATCGAGACCCTGAGTTGGATCCCCCTTGCGACCCGTTAGTAGATCTAGGTTTGGTGGAACCCCAGGCCGAGTTAGATTGGGCCGATCCATTAGGCCCAACTGGGTCGCCCTCACGCGGAGTCCAACCCGGACGCACCCAACACGATCCGCTGGAAGCAACACCCGCCCGAAAACGGCCTCCATGACCCGTACCCGAACGCGAATCCACTGCAAATTCAGCTTCCACATCACGCGCGATCTGCATTGCCCTGTAGGGCGAGGTGGGTTTGAAGGTGCGCACACGGCTTCGAATGTCATTGCGGAGTCCACCTATGAAGTATCCCAGAAATTGCATCTCCGGCAACCGGCCGCACTGGGAAGAGTATAATTCGAATTCGTCAATATACTCGTCCACAGACCCGGATTGCTTCAGGTCCTTCAATTCTTCGAACGGGTTATCCAAACGCCCGGTTCAGAACCGGACAACGAAAGCCGCCTTGAAGCTTTCCCACGAAACCTCTTCGGTGGAGTCACTCCAGAGATTAAACCAATGGATTGTTTGGCCCTCCATACTAAGCTTCGCAAGCTGAATGCGAACATCATCGGAAATCTTCTGGACTTCGAAGTATGTTTCCGCTCGAGTGATCCAAGCAATCAGATCATCGCCTTGGAAAGAAGGGAGCTCGACCTTCTTGGCCGAAAGGCGAAACTCGTCCAAGGGAGGCGCGTTGTTGCTCAGCGATGGTGAACCCTGGGTGGAAGCGCCGATATTCCGCAAACGGTGCATCTGATCGAGCAGGGAGGCCAGGGATGCCTGCATTGTCTCCATTAAAACCTTCATGGTCTGCATTGTTTCCATTCCTAACTCGATACGATCCAAGCGACCTTCGATCTCGGATACGCGATCAGACATTTTTAGTGGCATGAAACGGCAGGTCGGACCAATTGATAGAGTAGAGAAAGAATGAAGACTGAATTGGGGGAAATTATTTTGATTAAACTGGGAAAAAGAAGGGAATTGATGAGAGTAAGACTCTCTACAATGGCAACCAGAGCCTGAGCTCCTCAGAGAGAATATTCTCCCTGCCCCAAAATATCCTAACAGAAAGGTAAAATCAGCCTAATTACAATGTTCCCCCCTTCTCTGCACTAAAACCATGCAGATTCCTAACTAACTGCCAGCTAGGCAGTCACACTCCACCCACTTTCTTTTTCTTACGTGTATAGACCTTCCAAACCATGGGTTTGCTCACCAGCACCCCATCATCATTGGGCCCCACATCAATTGGGCCACCTGGAGTCCTAACAGGGTCATTGTTGATGTGAAACTGGGGAGGATTAAGGGGGGCTGATCCACTTTTTATGGGCTTACACAGTTTTCCATAGTTGATTAATCCTTTCTCTATGTCATTTTATTACTTTCCTTTTCTTTGCAGGTATATATACCCAAAGGGCTTGATGTTTTATGCAAGAAGATGAAGCAATAACACTGAAGGGGTGTTTGGTATTGGGAAAATCAGCAAATCCACCTTGAAGAACCGAATGGTAATAATTAACTATCATATGAAGCATTCCTTGAATAATTGGGTGGATATATTTATTTTAGCACCTAAATTATGCAGTTACTTGTGTTTCCTTTTTCTATTTTTTGTTTGAAGGAATATTTCCTTTATATAGGAATAATTAACTCCCTTTCTTGATCATTTTCTTAACTTTCTATTTCTACAGTTTTGAATGGTTTAGGTATGTTTCTAATGTAAGATTTTTGTTTGTCAATTCCATGCTACAGTGTACTGTATTCAATATTATCTTAATAAAACTTTTTTTTTTAATCCTGCAGAGTATTTCCAAAAGCAAGAAGAAAACCTACAAGGCTCATCCAAAGAATTTGATTTTCATCCACCCTTTCGCTGAAGCCAAGGTAAAAATTTTGATCTCTTGGACTGTGGTACGGTTCTTGCCAATCTTGACTGGATATTTTTTTGGGTTTCTTTCATTTACTTGAAAGATCACGGTCACCGGTGGTGGAGCTAGCCTCTTTTTTACGAGGGGGCCAAATATAAAGAGTAATTTTTTTTATAGACAAAATGAACTACTAATTTTTTTTAATAATAAACTACTACTCCGGTCTGAAATATAAGCAAAAAAAGTGTCTAAAATATAAGTAACCTGAGTATTTTTTTAGTGTAAGTACTTTATTTGATAAACGTGTTCTATTACTACACTGGGTAGCGACTTGAGTATTTTTTGGGGTAGTGAAATTTCATATTACTACACTGGTCTTTAGAAATTTTATATTTAGCAATGGCTACCCCATTGTAACAAGAGGCTACCTGATGGTGATGGTGACAAGATATGAAGGATGTGTAGTGAGATTATTGATCGGCAACTTTTTGTTATTTAATTTCCTTTTTAAAGTTCTTTCCAATGTTTTTTTTTTCCTTTTCATTGTGATCTGTTTGTTTTTTCTATTGGTTGAATGGATGTTGTATAAATTTTATTATGATTTATTAATATTAAAATACTTAATCTGGAATGGTGTAGATATGATTGCCTTGATGTCTGTTGTCTCAGATGAAAGGGTACATGTGAAGAATGGGATAGGAAGAGGAAAGGGAGAAGGAAAAGCTCAATAGTATTCCATAGATGTAGATATATTTTCTTACAGAATGCTTTTTCTAATGCTTTCATGGCTTTCTCAGGCTCCTTTTTTAGTTTTGATTCATTTAGGGATCTTCTGTGAAATTTTTCTACAAAAATCGAGCATCTGTACTTGCTTTCTATTATTATTCCTGCAATTTCTTATGTCTTTTCTTTCTACCTCTGTAATATTTCCTCTGCATCCACCTGGGTCATTGCCTTTGAGTCGAATTTGTCAGTGGGTTTCAGATTAATCCTGTTCCACCTTAATCATTTGCTCATGTTAACATTCAACTGCTCTTCTCCCCTATGCTTTCCAACTTGGCTATTTGTTTCCAATGCCCTATAAAAATGCTACTTTGCTCTCCTACAAAATATTTTTTCTTTTAAACTCTAGGTATATGATTATAATTTTTTAAGTATATACCGCGCGTAACACGGACCTATAGATATATTATAAAAAAAAATTATCAAATTTTTTTATCTAAGAAAATTACAATTTTTTTAATATATAAGTATATAAAGTATAAGACACGGAGATAAACGGTTTACAATAAAATATATATATAAGCTCATATGTGATTATAGGTGTTTTACTTGATTATATCTTTAAGAAACATGTGATAATGATTATTTTTTTGAATTTATAAATTTCGATTCTATGATTGTATATTATAGGTATGTCACCTATATATGATGTGGTTTTTTTTCCCGCTGATTTTACAATTTTTGATGTATCAAAGTTTAATTTTGTTGTTTGTATTTTGTTAGATGGCAAATATACTTGACAGGTGGAGGTGGTGTGTATGCGAGAGTATGATTCCAATTGTGTAAGTTCCTAAAGAAACTAAATGTTGATTTTCACCATATGCTTGCGGAATATTTATAACATGTCAATTTTTTTTCTTTTATTTGGGAAAATTTAATTTAATTTTTTTTCCTTATTTGCAGCCATATGGAAAGATGCCTCGCCTTTTTTTCAAATGACTTCAAATGTCTAGCCTTTTTTTTCTTCCCTGTTTTGCTTGGTTAACAAAATATGTTTTTCAAATGTGCTAAATATTCAACTATTGTTTTAGCCATTTGAAGCCAAATTTTGTTCAAATGTATTCCCCAACAAAAACAAGAGGTGTACTTTGGAAGATGAGGAATGGGGAAAGTGGTCATGCCATCTCAGGTGGACAGTACGAACAAGAGACAAATACATATTGACTTTTGGATGGAAGAGATTTGCGAGAGCTAAGAAATTAAAGGGTAATGTGATAAGAGATATCTAGATATGATCCAAGTAGGGTGAATGTTGTGATTATTAAGGGTTAGTTACGATTGCCGATAATTATAACATAACGATATTATTGACAGTAGTTTTATCAATATCTTTTTGACTTGAACTTTGCCAATATTGGGGCTTATATTTCATTTTACCAATATTTCAGTTGACTAGAATTTTACCAATATCATGTCTATTAAACATAACAAATAATATATTTTTAAAATATTTATAGAATCATCTATAAGTTTTATATACCCATGCTTGGCACGGGTTGAAATACTAGTATAAGGAACAAAACACTAATTCACATAGACCAATGAATTACATTGAAATCTTTTTTTTCCTAATTAATACTCCTAAAATTTGTGTTTTTCCCAAAATTACCCCTTTTATGAATCAACCCACTTGCATAGGGAATAGGTGTATTTCTTTAATATGTCTCACTATAAATAAGGGTATAAATAGAAATTAGACATTTAATGCTTTTGAAAATTAATGTTGTTTCTTATAATTAGGACTGAGAAAAGAAATAATTTTAATTCTTATAAAAAGGACCGGAGGGAGTACTTTTTTTTTCAGTTTTACCCTTAAATTAATAATGAGTACATCACTCCCAAGTTATTATACCCTACTATGCATTTATGACAATTGTTAATACTCAATGTTTAATAAGAATAATTTTGTAAAATTGTTACACTCTTTCGTTCACTTATAGGTTCTCTTTAATATGTGTCAAACTTCCTAATATGACATTTATAATAGGACGGAGGGGGTACTACCTTTGGTCCCATATATAAGAGAAGAAAACAAAAATCATCAAAACCAAGAAAGTTCTTTTAATGTTATAATTTTGAAAGGTTGTTCCAAATATAATCTTCACATTAAATATTTAACACCCACTTAATGGGAAATAGATGAATTTATAGTAAACATGGAATAAGAGTATAAAAGTCACAATATATCCAAAAACTTGTGACTTTTTCTTATAAATAGGATCAAAAACTTTTTTAAACTTTTTCTTATAAATAGGACCAGAGGTAGTAACCGTAAAGAGAGCCTTGTCTTATATGAGTTCATGACTCGACTCGAATTATGTAGAGATAGTGTTTGTTCGAAGAGAAATGGAGGGGATAAGTTATTTTAAATTTTGTATGCTTAGTTCAATTTTTAAAGGAGATGTGAAGAGAGCAAAATCTCTCCTAATTCAATTTAAGCTTCTTTCACTATCGTGATTTTTTGGAGGGGAGAAGAGGAGAATTTAAATTATTTAAAATAAAATTATTTAAATATTCTTATATAAAATATAATATAAAATATTACAAGGATAATATAAAAGTAAATTAATCTCTCATCTCTATTAAACTCTTCTCTTCCCTCTTCTCAACCAATCAATCAAGCACAATATCAAATTAAATCATTCACATCTCTTTCTCTCTCTTCTATTAAAATTCTTCCTCCCCTTATTTGAACCAAACATGCCAAAAATTTCAACTTTCATGTTTATTTATTTCTTAATAATTTAAATAAAAATTCACCTAATTATTAATTAATGAATGTTAAAGAAAGATAAATAAATAATCTTTGAAGTGACAATATCTGTTGAAAATTTTATATGAAAAAAAAATGCATTCCTTTAACCCAAGAATCATCAAGATTGAAGACCTCGCAGTTCATCATTTATTATTCTATCTCCCACGCAGCGATGCAAAAGCTAAAGAAAGTCCTGTTCTTAAAAAAAAAAAAAAAAAAAAAAAAAAAACTAAAGAAAGTCGCACACTTTATTAGTAAGCGTTTTGTCCTTCCAAAACCTTGGCAAAGGTCCTAACTAGCTCACCATCACTATCATCATCATCGTCAGCGTCGTCGTCATCTCTATCCATTAATTTCCACGTGTTGACTTTATCGTTCAAAACAACTTGTATAAAAAAAACCCGTACCTTCTCTACCACAAAAAAAAATTGGTACTACGTGCCTCAGATATGCTTCATACACTTGAGAAGATAAATTTTAATTATATTCACTTTTATTTATTATTAATCCTTGAGTGAAATCTAATATCCACATCATTAACCCAAATTATTTAATGAAACTACCAAGAAATTTCATTCTATGAAAATGTTAATAGATGATATAAAAAAGTGTATTTAAAGCCTATTTGAAAATCTTTGTCACTCTTTTTTAAAATTATTGGATGAAATCTTGTATGAGTGTTATTTATTTATTTATTTATTTTTTGTATAAATTGGGTATCTCCACTCGTAATTGAGGAGACTAACCACTCGAATTGGGTAGGACTATATGGATTACAAAGTTTTTTCTCAAAAGTTTTGACGAGACCGCTATATTGTTCTCGGGACTCAGACTCAAAGTCGAAACCACCTGTTAAATTTAACAATAATGATCCCATCCATGAGGTCCTAGCTATCTTATATGAGCGTTGTGTTAAACACTGGGTTACTAATATTTTTCTTTCTCCCAGTAATAGTATTAAAAAAGAATTAAAAAGTGTACCACTGCCATATACCCAAAAAAAGTGTGTACTACTGTCATATTTATTAACTAACAAAGCGTGAAATCTCAATAACCAAAGTCTGAGTTGCCATCACAGTTGACTTTGTACAATGTGATCAGCTTATTTTGTAGCCATTTCAGTGTTGTCATTTTCCCTTATCTTCAACTCATTGCTTTCTCGCTTGAGCTCAGTCCAATACATTCATCCTTTCAGAAATGGATGAAATTGAGGTCCCTGCCCTTTTCCTCTGCCCCATTTCCTTGCACCTTATGAGAGATCCTGTCACAGTATGCACAGGAATCACTTACGATAAAGAAAACATAGAGAGATGGTTTTTTTCATTCAAGAAAAACAACTGCCCTGTTACAAAGAAACCACTATTACACACAGATCTTACCCCAAACCACACTCTACACAGGTTGATCCAAGCCTGGTGCAACCTTAATCCCTTGCTTGGAATTGAAAGCATTCAAACTCCAAAGCCAACCATTGACAAAACTCAAGTTCTCAAACTCATCTCTGAAGCAAAGAAATTCCCAGACAAGCAACTCAAGTGTCTCAGAAGGCTTCAATCTATTGCTCTTGAAAGTGAAAGCAACAAAAACTGTTTGGTTTCCACAGGTGCTATAGATTTCTTGGCTTCAACCATGATGAAAACAAGCCAAGAAGATGCAACTGTTACAAATGAAGTTGCTATTGAAGTGTTGTTTCACCTGAATCCATGTGGAGCTCAGCTTAAAAATCTGATCAACAATGAAGGTATTCAGTTTATTAAATCTTTGTTTCGGGTCTTGAAGCTTGGCAACTACCAATCTCGGGATTATGCAACTAAGTTATTGAAGTCAACATTTGAGGTGGCTGGTCCAACTCAATTAAACAGTGTTAAAACCGAACTGTTTGTGGAAATAGTTAGAGTGCTAAGGGATCAGATTTCACACAAGGCTTCTAAAGCAGCAATGAAGCTTCTTGTGGAGTTGTGTTCATGGGGTAGAAACCGAGTCAAAGCAGTTGATGCTGGTGCTGTTTTAGTCCTTGTTGAGCTTCTTCTTGATGTCTCAGAAAGAAGATCATGCGAACTGATGTTGGTAGCTTTGGATCGACTTTGTGGTTGTGCAGAAGGACGAGCTGAATTGTTGAACCATGGAGCTGGAGTGGCGGTTGTGTCCAAGAAAATTCTGAGGGTTTCTTATTTGGCAAGTGATAGAGGGGTTAGAATTTTGGCCTCCATTTGTAGGTATTCAGGTACCCCTAGAGTACTTCAAGAAATGTTGCTATTTGGGGCTGTGTCCAAGTTATGTTTGGTGCTTCAAGTGGAAGGAAATTTCAAGGCCAAGGAGAGGGCTAGGGAGACACTCAAATTGCACTCTGCTGCTTGGAAGAATTCTCCTTGTATTCCTGTCCCCTTGCTTTCATCTTATCCATAAACTATTATAGTTATAGGCTTTTCCTATTGTATATGGTGGTGGTATGAAATTATCATTGTCCATAACATTTTCTAACAAAGTTTATGGTTGGAATTATATAAATGAATCTCTCAAGTGTTATGAGAGGAAAATGAATCCGATATCTATTTTTTTGTGAACATCGATCTCGAGAATTATAAGCGTTTATCGGCATGTCATGTGCAAAGTGTAATATATGATGTTTATTTGAGCAGCTAGTGTTCCAGCCTTGGGTGTGTATTCACGTTTGGCCCGAGAGTGATTTTGGTTGATAGTGCTGCCATCTTGCTGAACAAGATGCTTTCAATTTTGAAGACAACTGTGTTTATTTCCACACTGAGTCTACATTCTTATAATTGCAGATCATATCTTCACAATTACGAGTCATTTTTTTTTAAATTGTAATATATAACTATGTAATATTTTTGTCACTATTATACCATTGATAACTTTATAAAAACAACCCTGATTTTTTCACACCCCAAAATTCCCAACACCCATCCAAAACCACTTTTTCTCTATATCTCTGTCTTCCTATCACATCACTCACTTATCACATCTATCACTTCTCACTCTCTATTTCTTTTTCTCTCTCGGTGTTGAAGGGGGTATGGGTGTTCATGGATCATTTTTCTTATAAAAATGCTAAATTATACTTTTGATTCTTTATCTTTATTTTAGGTTTCAATTTGGTTCCTCATTTGTTTTTTGTTCCGAAATAATCTCTTATGTTACAAAGTTATATCAATATAATCCCTCTTTTATTTTTTGTTTCAAAATGATTCCTTTTTTTGTAAAAGTTATCCGAATATAGTCCCCTTTTTTTCTCCAAAATTGTCCCTTATTTTACAAAAGTTATACCAATGTGATCCTCTCCGTACTACAATTTTAACGGAAAGGACTATATTGATATAACTTTGCAAAATAAGGGACACTTTTGGAACAAAAAATAAAAGAGAGCAAATTAAAACCTAAAATAAAAATAAGGGGTCAAAAGTATAGTTTAGCCTTATAAAAAACATAACTTTTGTCAATCCAATGTAGATAATTGGAGCAATACAATATGGAGCAATACAATATGGAAGTTGACAAAATAGGTGGGGACTAGATTTAAATGGTGTCTCCCTAGCTAAACTATGGACTGGACCACTAGCTTGTCTTCCACTACAAGAAAATCTGTTAATACTGTGGGCCAAAAGCCCACGCTAATGTCCAAAAGCCGTGTGTACTTAATAAATTACCGCGAGCTCACCGTGGGCCACATTCCGTAGGTTATTTGCTCGACGGTAACTTTTATCGTCTTTTTTTTGTAGGCCATGTGTAATTACCGTCGGTCGGTTCCCCAGGTAACTTTTTGACCATTACCGTGGGAAAAGACCCACGATAACTGAAAAGAAATTTTAAAAAAAAATTAAAAAGGAAAACCAGAAATGCAGAATCACCAACCCATAAACGCCGCAGAAAAGCAACAGAAATGCAGAATCACCAACCCAAAAAAACCCCATAAACGCAGCAGAAATGAAGAATCACCAACCCAGAAACGAAAATTAAAAACAACCCAACCCAGAAAAAAAAAAGAACAAATAGAAAAAAGTGTTGACGGAGGAGAGGTAAAAAGAAAAGATACAGATAATACCCAAAAAAAAAAAAAGATACAAAGAAAAAAGGAGAGAAACAAAACTGGGTTTTTTTCTATTTGTTAAGCATCAGCCACCTGCTTCATCTCCCCTCCTCCTTGCTTGCGGCAGTGAAAGGCCACCTGAAATCACCTCCGTCCGTCACACAGCCACACCACCACCGCGAACCTCCGCGAACAACCGTATCTCACTAGTGCCGTCGTGAACTCACCAGATCTCTTCCTCCCCCGTTCGGTATCTCGCGTTTCAGCCTCTCCCTCTCAGTCTCTCTCTTCGCGATTCCCTTTCTCTCTTCCTCCCCCGTCCAAGTTCTCAGCCATGGGGAAAATGGGTGAAGAAGAAAGAAAAACAGAGAAATGAAAAAGTTAAGGGATTTTGGTGGGTTGTGAAGATTTTGGTTAATTTTGTACCAGAAAAATAAAAATAAAAATGCTCAATTGAAACAAAATCAAAACTTGAAGCATTTAGGAAGACGAACAGAAAATCATTGAGCTGAAGAGCACTAGAACAAGGTGGGTGGTAATGAAGCAACCAACTCCATCGCTTGTTGTTGGGTGTCTGAAAGGGTGAAGAAGAAAGAACCAGAGAAATGAAAAAGTGGGTTGTGACTTGTTAAGATTTTAATCTGAGCGAGAGAAAGAGAGAGGGTGTGGTGACAATACCGTCGGTGAATCCCACGAAAATAACCTTTTGCTTTTTCGGATCAGTTTTACCGTGGGAAAAGGCCGTCAAAAATAAAGTTTCTCCGTACCGTGGGACAAGGCCCACGATAACAGGTCACGTACTTCGAATGTGTCAATTCCGGGGGCTTTAGCCCACAATATTTTCCTACAGTCTAGGCCCACGAAAATAGGCTGTAGGTAATAGTATTTATTCTTGTAGTGTTCGGGTAAAATCAACCACAAAATTTGGAGAATAAGATAAAAGTTGAGTACATTCTCCTAGGATAGTACTCAGTACCAAAAAATCTAATTTGGGCCTCTTAATGTGATCCACAATTACTCTGCAATTTGATTAAACAAACAACATGAGTGAAGCCCAATTCCCTAACCCAATTGATAGCTTGCAGTAAGGCAGTGTCGAACATGCTAACATGTTGTTTTGACAAGACTATAAATTCATGTTTACTCTTCATTTTGTGTCATTTTCTCAACTTCAAAGCCCTCTAATCTCGTGATTAATATTCTCTCCCTCTAATACCTTGTTATCCATCTTTGATTCATGAACACTTAGATTACACATCCAAAACATTAAATCCGTCATTCTGATCCTGATGGTTGCTTCATCCTCGTTATGGTGCTTCCTTTGTTTCTTTGTCTCTTGGCTAATCGATAAGAAGTCGGTAACTTATCTTCTTCTCCTAGCTTTTGGTAATTTAATTATCTCTTCCTTAGTTTTGGTTGTTAATTCCATTATCTCTTTGTTTTAGGCCCCTGTGGGTGATTTCGGTACTCGTACATGCGGTTTCACTCGTGGTTCCCTCATGATTATTGCTATAGCCTTGATTCCATTTCCGACTTCCTTATTGTTGGTTGGTTTGTTTGTGATAGTCCCTAATGTTGTTTCGTTGTTATTTTCATTCTGCTGAAAAGTTAGGGGACCTATTGATGTGAACGATGCAATTTTGGATGTGATGGATGCATGATCGTTTTGGACAGGGTAAGAACTGTGAGTGTAACACCCCACAGTGTCACATGGAACTAACTTCGTTCATTCCCAAAATTTAGGGGAATTTGGAACTTTAAAAAAACATCAATAAGAATAACATTTATATAAAACAGCCAAACAACAAGTACTTAAACATTTAGCAGAGTAGCGCAAAAGATTACAAAGACATTCCAATGGTCGTGGTAATTATAACACTTAAGGAGACTCAGCAGCGTCTCCTAAAGACTATTATATCTATAATGGTGACTGCTTTAGCGGGGAAAGATGCTTCTACTACCTCCCGCGCTGAAATCTTCCCTCCAATTGTATTCTCCCAAGTTCGGCTTATCCTCTGCTAGTAAGTTCAACGACACAACAAATAGAAAAATACAACAGAAATAGAGGAGGTAAGAAAGCAAGAGGAGGTAAGAAAGCACGTCAATTATTATACAGTGGGAAAACAACATAAAATATAACCTATTACTATCGGCACACAACAGCAATCAAGTATAACAACTATCTCCCGAATCAATTGTCTTTAAGATCAAAATCTATAAACTATTGAACAGTAACTACTACTCTTAGGGCAACTGACAGCTAACTGCTAACGGCTGATAGCTGACGATTTGTCTCATGTGCAATTGCGGCCCAAATGGATGATATTTTTGTGTGCTACTATGGCCCACACGAATGATAGTGTGTACAACTGCGGTCCATTCAAATAGACAACTATGGGTTATCTCGTATACAACTATAGCAAATACAGTGTGTGTGTGTGTGTGTAACTGCAGCTCAATGTTTAATTTATAAAAAGCTTTGGTACAATATTTTTGTATCTAAAAGAAATGAGCACATGAACACGTTTAGGATCATCTAAAAAGTGTAAAATGGAAAGAAAAAATACTCAAAGTGTACCAAGCAAATTTATGTGGGCTAGCCCCTATAATTTGTGGGATTTGTGGGTTGGGCGCTTAAAAGTCCCACCATAAGTGGGCTAACAAAAACAGGACTACATGTGTGGGCTGTCTCACTGGTTAGGGGATAGTTTAACGGCTCTATCATACGACTTTAATAAGGGAAAATGTTAAAAGTCACTCCCCAATTTACCTTTGCCACATCCCTCTCCCCCAATTTCCCTTTTTCCCTACCCATTCCCCCTCCCCTCTCCCTCTTCATTCTCGTAACCCATTTCCCTTCCCCCCTCTCATTCCCTGCAACTCCCCCTCCCCCTGCAACCCCACACAACCCCACCCCACCTACTCCCCTCCCCCACCTTGTTTCCCACAACCCTCCACTGTAACCATGTCGCCCACTCTCCATTTCATTGTTATTTTTATTTTTATTTTTATATCGAAAAAGATGAATTTTCGAGACAACAAACTTGTTTGCCTTTCGAAAATCTTTTTTTTGAAAAAAAAAGCTTGTTTCCGTTTCTTCCCAGAAACTAATTTCCAGATATGTAAGTGACACTTTTTACGCGTTTAGATTTTAGTTTTTGGACGTGTCCAGAATTTTGTTTTCGAAAGCTCTGTAAACTGGGAAAAACTGGGAGTGTGACATAACGCTGCGAACAGGAAAAGGTGACGGTGGGGGAGGTGATGGGGAGAAGGGGATAATGGGATGGGGGCGAGAAGAAGTGAGGACAGCGGTGGGGGAAGAGGTAGGGGCATGGGGTTGGGGGAAGGGTTGTAGTAGGGTGGGAGAGGGTATGCAGGAAGGGGAAAGGGAGAGTTTACGGGGATGGTGGTATTTTGGTCTTTTTCAAGTGAAGAGGGAGGTGAGGAAATTAAATAAGGAGGTGGTTTTAACAAAAACACCTTTAATAATCCCTAATAATATATTTAAGAATAAACAAATGAAACACTAAACAGTTGTTAGGCTCGCAACAAGAGAGCATTAAACACAAGCCACATGTCAAAACTATGTAGCGCAATACAAACTAGGAAGACACGTGTCCGCAAATCGTAACCTCCAAGCCTAGAAGGCAATTGTCGATCCTGGACAAAATACAACAATTCAACTAATTTAATTCATTTTGCACATGTTAAAATTGGCCCAACTAAGAATGAAATATATCCTCATTATTGTTTACTAGCGGCAAGGCACACTCCCGCTGCCTTCCGCATTTTTATCATGTCTTTATAAAGATTCTATATTATTATTTTTTTCTTGTCCACAACACATTTGTCGTGAGAGAGAGAGGTAGTTACATTTGTTAGTGTTGATTTCTTTGAAATGAAGGTGCAACAGTTTAAAAAAAATTATTTTTTAAATTTACAAAACAGTTTATTAAAGGATAAAAGTGGAAACAAAATTAGTACACCAAAAAACGGTTACCTTATCCTGTTGTCTTTATATAATGGTATAGATGATTTAAAATTTAAAATTAAAATTTCTCCATTAATTCATAATTGACAAACATAACCGTATAAGGTAAGTTTTGATCAAATCAATTATCACACTAAATTAGTGCATATTCCTTTCAGGTAAGGAATTCAAATTGGTATACACACATACAGTGCTACAATTTTAAGAAAAATCATTAAATCCCTTTTTGGTCTGAAGCAAAAATAGTATCTGAAATTAACGTAAAAATAAATTGACAATTAGGGTGGTTTCTTTTGCAGTGCTGATTTTTAACATTTAGGAAAGCCAAATCTTTTCAAGAAATTCTGTGCCAATTACTACAATTACTATCCATAGTTCTGTAAAAGTACAAACACAAAATAATAATAATAAAAAGAGTAAATGTTCAAATTGGCCATCGACAAAAATTACGGAAACCAATTTAGTCCCTGAGAAATGAAAAATATACTAATTTGGTCCTTAAAAACTTTAAATACGGGTCAAATTAGTCTTTTTTAAGATAATTTTTAGGGATATTTTAGTCTTTATAAGGGACTAATTTAACCCACATTTTAGATTCTTAAGGACTAAATTAGTATTTTTTAGTTTTTATGGACTAAATTGGTCTCCTTAATTTTTATTAGAGACCAATTTGGGTATTTACTCTAATAATAAATCTTCCAAATTGATCACAAAATAATTTGTTTGGTCAATCTTTAAAATCACAAAAGAATAATAAATCAGTGCTCATTTTAAACATTTTCTTATTTCAATTTGATCTCCATAATTTCTTTGCCAAAAAATCATATTCCCATCCAAATTTCCACGTTAAAATCCATCAAAAGGCCATAAAGGTCAAATTTAACCAAAAAGTTAATATTTGCAATCCTTAAGCCTCTAACAAATAGCCATAAATGTTAACCAATACCGTGGGAGTAGAATTTGTTTGATTATTCAAAATTTGAAATCAAATTCATAATTTTCATTTCCAAATTAGGGTAAACTAAGAAACCTAATGATGTCCTCTATAGTGTTAAATCATTCATTTATAAATAAGGGTTAGTGTCACGGTGTTTATGGGGAAATTTGGTTTATGGTATGGTTCTACCAATTTTGATGATCTTGTAAGATCTACTAAATTCATCAAATAAACAAATAAATTTTGATGATCAAGCAATTGTGAATCCGAACGAGTTACGTCGTAATCTCGTTTTGAAAACAACGATTTCTTTTAAATATAACGGTCAATTGCTCGACACGTTACTCGTCTTTCAACTTTCTTGGCTTTTAAAGCCATTAATCATTGTGATTTTTGCCAGTTTTGAATACAATAATTCCAAGCAACAAGTCAGTTGTTGTTTGGAATGGCACTGAATGTGTAAATAAACAAGTTTTGGCTGTGACTAGTCAATGACTTGATTGTCAAGTACTTGGACAGAAAATAAAGTTAAAGCATATAATGCAAACGCTAAGGCATGCATTCATATAAATGAACTTGTGCATTTAAATTAACGCAAGAATGTAAATGAAAACACTTAAATAACTGAATTTAAGTAAAAGCTTTTAAAGAACATGAATTTAAAAGAAAGCATGTAAATGACAGTGAATGAAAAGTTTATGCAAAAGTAAAAAACATAAAAGTAAAAGACTGGAATTTAAATGAGAGGAAAAATAAAGAAATTAAGTGCAAAGCGTTGGAATATAGATGACAGTTAAGTAAATGACATGAAATAAAATGCAGGAATTGAAATGAACGCAGTAAATAACATGACTTCAAAAATAAGTAAATGCAGAAAACAATGAAGAATGTAAGTTCGAAAGGCTTTAAATGAATTGAAATTGAATTTAAATGCATAGACAGAACGTAAATTTAAACTGAAAATAGAATTGAATTGAAATTACAAATGCTGAGAGAAAAGAGTGGAAGGCATACTGTGATCGTGTTTCCTTTAATCTGCTTCGCCGTCGAGATGTTAGGAATTTTAGATCAAGTATCCAACCTTTTGTACATTGTACGAACTACTATTTATAGGCAAAAAATCGTAAAAACTACTTATCATCCGACCTGACACGTGTACTGATATACGGTCGGTAGTTAATTTCACTAAAAACTACTAAACTTCGACAGTAGCACTTCCTGTCGAGTTAAACATATATAAAAAAAAACTCAGTTTATTTCGACATCTTCTTTGTTGACATCTTCGACGCCCCGTATCTTCGTCGAACAATCATCAAGTCACTTGGTCTTCTTAAACTTGGTTTATTTTCTGCTTTTTATTTCTGGCTCTTTGCCTTCCTTTTGTCGAATTCTTACAACTTTGTCGAGAATCCCAAATATGAAATTTGGAACCCAACAGATGCCCCCCAAATTCTGAGTTTTTGACACAAAAAAGTGAAGACAACCAGAATTTTTTCATCACCACGTGCGACAATTAATCTTTCAGACAATCCCATCACAGGCCTGCATTACCACTTCCATAAAAAATAGGGCCATCATTACTCTTGAAATTAGCGGTTATTCCCCCACTCGCACGTCTTGTTCTAGATGTACGATTATAAATACCCGCACAAACCTCATTCAGAACGTTTCTGCTTTTTCTAAACTCATAAGAAAATTTCTCCGAATCTCTAATGGCGTCTTCATCTACTCCAACTCAGAGCACTACTTCATCTCGAAGGAAAACATGGTGGAACCCGGAAGTCGACGCATCAATCCCATGGCAGAAATCTAAGGTAATCATCCCTTACTTAAAAGATCCCTCTTATCTCTTAGACCCACCTGCTGCTTATTTGGGACCAGTTATCGCCCTACCTTGTTTCCCAAAAAGCTTTGAGGATTCTTTCCCAAACAAAGATGGGCACACTAACATTCTAGCCTCTTCCCCTAAATTGCACATTCACTATTTCTTCAAAAGCTCAAGGCTTTTTAGAACACCGCCGTTGAACGTAAACGGCTATTCTGCCTGGCTTGCTAGGGTAGAAGCCAAAAAGGCTGAGACTTGGAAAGATTTAGGCATTTACCACCTGATTCAGCTATCAAAACATCAATTTAGGTTGGACTCATCTATGTTGGGAGCTGCTATTTTCTTTTGGAACAAAACTACAAACATCTTCCACTTTCCTTGCGGAATGATGGGTCCAAATTTGTTCGACAAGCCGCTTCTCACCGCCTCCCACGGATGGCCAAATGATTCACCCCCTAAACGTTCCAGAAAACGTCATTGATGTTTTCAGTGAGGAACCCCTTGCATTCTCAAAGTATGTTGCTAGCCAAATGAGGGATACTGATGACGTTTCTGATGAGGAACACGTAGCCTTCTTGTTTCATTGGCTTTCTGCTTTCATCCTCTGCAACAAGAATATTCAAATGTCGAAATCTCTCCTCGACTTGGCTAATCTTCTCCATGAAGGTAAGAAATGGGCTTTTGGCTCATTTCTTCTGTCGAACCTTTACTCGAGCATGTCGAGTTTATACACTATGGTGAAAGGAGGAGGAAGAAAGGTCGGAGCCGGAGGCCCAATATGGCTACTTCAATTATGGTTAAACGCCATTCTCCCGGGCCACACTACCGACAAGGCTCTATCTAAACTTGAAGTCGACACCTATGGCACCTTGACCATGTATCGCGCTCCGAAACCTTTCGACAGTGAGCTTGAGAGCTTTAAATATTATTTCAACCTCTTCCATTCTCTTTCTGCTACAACCCTGTGTATTCGCTTCCAACCCTTTGTTAGCGTAAAGTATGGACCCAAATGGTTTCTGACCCTTTCAATCCAAATTCCAAGGAGTCCCAAGTCATTTGGACTCACTTCCTTTCTCGACAAGTATTCCATTGGCTCCCTGGTTCGACGGATGGATCTGCATTTGTTTGCCTACCCAATGCTTCTACCAATAACATCGGTTTCATGCAATCCATTAGGTCCATTCCCCTACAAGAAAGAGGATCTCTGTTGGATTACATTGACATCAAGCCGTAAACCTTCGATGGCATGGAGAAAAAGAATAGCACTCGCAGGTCGCTATCAATCTTTTTCCCTTCACTCCTACTCTTGGCATATCTCAAGACTTTGAGACTTGGTGGGCGAATATTTCAAGAAATTTCACTCATCTTTGAGGCATGTGTGAAACAATTTGTTGACCATACGTGCGGTGAATAGGACCCCTCGACCAAAACCAAAGGTGAGCATTTGAAAGATATACTCAGCTTTGAGAAGTTTTATAAAACAAAATGGGATCCTAGATATCCTCACTACCTTGTCGATCAGGCAAACGAAATGATTACCAAATCAAAAGAAGCACATGACAACAAATGGGGCCTAAGGGCCTTAAAGTACTATCATGAAACAGGGCAATCTTTTGTGAAACCCCCTTATCCTGAGCCTGTGTCTTTTCCTTGTGCAAATTTTGGTTTGGCTGACTCATTTCTGGGTAAACCGACAAGAGCTGGTAATTTCCTTGTATTGGAAAGATTCCATGCTTATTCCAATATTGATAATTTCAGTAACAAGGAAGTTACCTTCATCGGTCGGTTTGCTCTGCCTTTCGAACAACGTAATGAAGCTATCAAACTCATTTCCCATTTTGCAAAAGGTACGTAGTAACCCTACTTTGGTTTAAATTTTGACAACTATTCTTCCTTTCGCTCACAATCCTGGCTTTCTTCATTTCAGCTTCCGCTTTGAAAGAACCCTTGCCGTGCAAGCAAACAAGTAGCAAAGCTCAGGAAGCCACTGAGGAAGAAGAAAGTGATGAGGATGACAAACTCCCTCTTCAATCCAATGCAACCAAACAAAAATCGACCAAATCCTTGGTTCGAAAACCAAACGCTGGTAAGGAACCAGTCATGTCGAATAAGCAAGTCGCAAGGTCTAAACGCTCGACAAGTTCTTCTCAACAAGGAACGCCTAAAAGAAAAACCAAGCCAGCTACCTCCAATGCTCAACCAAAAAAACGTAAGCTGGTTTTAGCTGATTCTCCTTCCCGTTCGACGCCTCACACGGTACTTACTTTCCTTCTCTTTATATTAATATATTTCCTTGTATGTCTCATCACATACTAAGACTTCGACAATCGTCAAATCTCAGGAATCTCCGGTAGAAAAATCTATGTCTGAGGACTCAGAGAATACTCCCACAGCAGAACATGCAAAGGTACATCATCTTAAAAAAAAAAACTCGCTTGATGGTTATTCTCCATATTTCATACCTTATTTGCTCACGCTGCTCTCTGTATCAGGGAGTCAAGGTCATTTCTTTAAAGAAAAGTGCATCCGAAAGATGTACCTCAAAAGATCAAATTCCTGTCGAAGAAATTGCCTCCTCAAGCACTGACAAGGTAAGTTCTCAATTCTCAAAACCCTTGAACCTTCATATTGTGAACAACCCCTCGCCATATTTATCTTCGATGTGGCTCACCTGACCATCCTCACATAGATCCTTCACTGCCTTTGCAAATGGTTCTTCCATCCACTGTTCCATCAACAGCTGAGGTATAGTTTTACTTGATTACTCCGTTTTGGTTCGGATCCAAACAACTTATATCTAGTTAAACTGATGTTCCTTACTATAGGAATTTTCAAAGGCACAATCTGAGAACGCAGTCGAGAACCCTTCCCCCATGGATGTTGATGAGGGTATTTTAGACTCCTCGACAGAAAATCCACCTCAATCCTCTATTCCTCAAGATGATCCTATCCCAATAGAATAGATAATTTACGCCTCTGCCATCAAAAGGTACCTCCCATGGTGATTCGGACAGAAAGTATCGACATGGATCTCTTTTTTGATGATCTGACCACCACCGCTCGCCACCGCTTCATCGACCAACCTGTGCCGCAAGGCACCAATATCAAAAAGGGTGATGTCGGAGTGGATGAGTGGATTGACTTGCTTTCAGGATCCAAAGAAGAAGACTTCACCGACGTCACCGCTCTTCCACACCGCTCGAGGATAATTTATTTGGAAAAGTAGAGGAACCGGTCAAGAACTGAAAGGATTCTTTAAATATTCGCTCGATGACCTTCACCTCAATCACAAACTCAGAGGCAATCTAATGCGCGTAGTTAACGAACTCCAAAAACTTCGCAAGCACTTGCCTTATATTCGCCGAGCTTACTTGATGCAATGTTCGATTTCATCACAGATCTGACTCCTAAACTTCCTCAACTCGACCAAAGCATATTGCCCTATCAACAAGCAACCAAAGCCAAACAGAATTACGGGACAAAATGGTAAGTTTGCGACTTAACAAAGCCAGGTTGGTAGAACAAGACACCCCCAACCAAACCAAGATACTTGAATTGGAACAACCGCCGCGCTACCGAACTGAATTAGCTATGGTCAAGGCTCAATTGCAAGAAGCAAAGCAAGCCTCCCGCTTGTCGAAATCGAGGCGCTCGACCAACAAGCTGCGTTCTAGCACCGCCGAAGCAAAAGCCATTTTGTCTAAGGTCGAAAATCTTGAAGTCGATTATGTCAACGCCGAGACCATCAAGACGGATTTTCTTTGTGACCTGGGAGGACCTCAAAAAACTCCCCTTGTAATTGATTTTTTTTTATATGTCGAACCCATTCTCTTGATTATTGCTTGTATTTTAACTGACAAACTGAATTTGATTTGACGTCCCATACATCAATCTCCTCACCGTCCAGCTAGCACGTTTTCATTTTAGCATTTTTAATTTTCAGTTTCTGGTCATGAATATCCATTACGCCATTTTGACCAGTCAAATTGGCTAAAAAACTTGAAAATTTAATGCAACTTTGGCTATAAATAGAGGCATACCCCTGCTTGCCATCTCTACAACAAAGCAACCTTTGCCTCTTACCTTACAAGAAAACTTTAGAACTCTTCTCCCAGTCTCAGAATTTTCTGGGGTACCTTTGTTAGCATTTCGAACAGAGACTTCAATTTTACCTCGCCCCCCAGCGAGCTAAACCAACTGGCAAACCCAAACATGGAGATTATCTCTATCTCCTTATTTTCTGGTTCTGCTTATTTCATATGGGAACCAGGAGGCTTCACAATTTGGAACCCCTTTGAAGTTCTCTGTCTTAACAGTGAAACGCATATTGGGTTTTGGTAATTTGCCTAATACCACATCATGAGTTTTGGTAAGTTGCCTAATGTGGCTTACCAAACTCATTAGGAGATGAGAGTTGGGGAGAGGTCTGAGACATTTTTTTCTTTCTACTTTTTTGCGCTCCTTCACACCTAGTGTTTAAAGTTTCACTCGTGAAGATCCGCAACATCATACGAAATCAAAAGGGATGAGGCGCGAGTCATGCCTGCCTGTCTCTCGTCCTTGGCCTCCCTCTGCTTTCATTAAGTTGGACACCCTTCATCGACGTTGTCAAACTTCATTTTCGTAACCCGTCGATGAAGGCCTTCTTACCTTGAAGCGGCCCTTGCAGACTTAATTGTCTTACCCTGGTGACATGTCATGGAGACCGTATCCTCTCTCTTCCTAAATTCTTCCTCAGCATGAGTTGAATTAGAACATGGCAGAGCTTCCAAAAATGGACTTGTCTTGTAATAATCTAGATTAAAAACTTTATTTCACTTGTATCACCAAGTTACAAGCCTATTTGACAATATATTTTGCATACTGTCGAACGACCTCTGAATAAAGAAATCTAGACCATACTTCAAAGTTATATTTTTACTTCGCACATTGTTGGTTTATATGACTTCAAATATTTGCCATTAATAGACTTGATTCTGAACCCAGAATTTATTTCAACAAGCGCGTAAGCTTTCCCTGAGAAAACTTTAACAACTTTATATGGTCCTTCCCACTTAGGGAACCATTTACCATATTCTCGACATTTCTTATCCATCAGCAAAATGACTTTCCAAACTAAATCATCAACCTTAAAACGTTTATACTTGACCTGACTATCATAAAATTTTGCTATTCTTTCCTTTTGTCGAATCAAGTGTTCTAAGGCAACAATTCTCTCGTCATGCGCATCATTTAACTCATCAAGCATTGAGTTCCAATACTGGTCTACTGGCAACTCCTCTTGTTTTTGAATCCTCAATGAACCAAGATTTAACTCGACAGGCAACACAACATCATGTCCATATACCAATTTATAAGGAGTTGTACCTGTCGATTCTCTAGGTGAGTTTCTGCATGCCCAAAGAACTTGTTCTAAAGTCGAATGCCAACTCCTTGGATACCTGCCAATATGCTTCTTTATCAAGCCAATGATAATTTTATCCATGGCTTCTACTTGACCATTTGCCTGAGCTTAATATGGTGTCGAGGTAATCATCTTGATCTTCCTTGACTCGGCACACTCCACAACTTTCTTCCCAACAAACACAGATCCTTGATCAGTTGTTATGGTTTGTGGTATGCCATATCGACACACAATATGGTTTTCAATAAAATCTATGATATCTTGTTGCATCACTTCTTTCAAGGCTATTGCTTCTACCCATTTGGTGAAATAATCAACCCCTACTAGAATGTATTTATGACTTTTAGAAGAGGCAGGAAAAATTTGACCTATGAGGTCTAACGCCCAACCTCTAAAAGGCCAAGGTTTAACAATGGAATGTAATTCACTAGCAGGTACATTCTGTATTTGACCATGCCTTTGACATTCTTCACAGGATTTTGTAAACATAATGCAATCCTTCACCAAAGTGGGCCAATATACTCTTTGTCTTCTCAAAACCCATTTCATCTTCTCACCTGCCTGATGAGCACCACAAATTCCTTCATGAACCTCTGCTAAAGCCAAATAAGCATCCTCTTCGCTTAAGCAAGTTTCCAAATTACCATCAACAGATTTTCTATATAAAGCCCCTGCAAGTACAACAAACTTAGTTGCTTTATACTTAATCTTTCTGTCGACGTTAGTATCTGGATTTTCCAAATACTCAATGATGGGCTTACGCCAATCAGCTGCATTCGACGTACTTGCAGCAAAAATATCTCTTTCGTCCAAAGGGTACAATAACTCACGGATTTCTACGAGTTCTGTCAACACCTTTGAAGATAACTTATATCCTGAAGCCAATTGGGCCAATTCATTAGCCTCTTGATTTAGCTCTCTAGGAATATGCTCCAACTCGACATTGTCGAACTGTTTCATCAACTTGTTAGCCACTTGACAATATTTGACAAGGTTATGACTAACACATTTGTATGCTTGAGTTAACTGTCTAATTACCAATTACGAATCACCAAAAACTTTGACAGTGCGTGCTTGCATTTCTACACTACAACAAAAATCGGATTAGGCAACGACTAAAAACCGTGGTTGGAAGCAGGAAAACCGTGGCCGAAACCTTAGGCCACGGTTTGGCCACGATTTTTTGGCCGTGGAGTAGGTGGCCGTTGCCAATTCTAAAAGGCCACGTTTTTTTCACTTTAGCCCACGCGGTATAAAAACCGTTGCTGGAATTATCTAAAAGGCCACGGTTTTGTGAGCCGATTTGCGGCCACGGTTTTATGTTATGTTAACGCAACAGCTGAATAACCGTGGCCTATATGTTTAAGCCACGGTTTCTGAGCCAGTTTGCGGCCACGGTTTTTATGTTATGTTAATGCAACATCTGAATAACCGTGGCCTATGTGTTTAAGCCACAGTTGCCTAACCATGATCTTTTACTTTAGGCAATACTTTTCCATCGTGGTATTAGCTACGAGAGATTGTTTAAACCATGATTTTTTATTGAGATTGTATAAAAAAAAATTATAATACAATTATTTTTAGCTATATATATCATCATTATTTAACGCTAATAAAAAATATTAGACAATATTCTTTAATTTAGACATAATACTAATGGAGGATAAACAAATTAGCAAATGTAAGTTATATCATTTCATCATCTCAATTGTCATAACTAAAAAAAAAAAAGAGATGCTTAAATTGAATCCAAAATATAAACTAGTAGGTGTCTAATTCTCTAATTAAAAGAAACTCCAAAAAATAGTCTTCCATGCTTGTAGCAACTTTAAATCCAAAATGTAGTCTTTCCAACCGGTACCAACATCACTCTTCAAAATCTTCAAAATCATCTTCTTCAAGATCATCTTCGTTTCCGACCTGTAAATATGAAAACATTACGAAAGTTACATATCCATTATTTTTCATGAACATTACAAATATTATAAATAGTCTGGCTTTTATTCATCAATGCATGCATCTAGTAACATTTTACTCTGCATATATGAGATATCTAGAGCAATAGAATGAAGAACAAGTAGCTTCCTTTCTATTTGCTTTTTTGTTTATATTTCCAAACTAAACAACAGACAAACGTAGAAAGCAACAAGGCTAGCAGCAAACACTATTTCAGATCTATCAATCAGGTTGTGCTTCAGGTTCACAAGTTGCACATAATTTGGATATTAGTTGGTAGATATATATTAGTAGCAGCATTGTCAATATGAAGAAACATACATGTTAGATGTCTAAAGCATGTCAGTCTCCCATTGGATTAGATATAACAAAATGCATGAACAAACATTAGGCATCACCAATGCATATTCTTTAATTACAAGTGGGTAATATGTTGGCCATTATCTCACAAAGTGGAGTATGTGCATATGTGTACTCCAGTCCAGTCCATTCCTAATCCTTGCAAAATACCTCTCTTAAGACAATTATACCATGTGATCCCTTGTCCCTCACTACACCCTATCTATCATAAACCAGCCAAAATACATTTATTAGGTAATTATTTTGCAGGGGCCCTTAGCAAGCAACTATATATACACTATTTCTTGGGTTCTCAAGCAACACACAAGCCTTAAAATATACAAAAGAAAACACGGATAAAACCAACAAAAGTTCTAAATTTGCTTTCACAGTCACAAAAATTCATTTTACTCCTTTATTTTCATATATTTCTTTCTCATGGGGGAAGGAGTTGCAAACCACATCAAGATAGAATGATATTAAATGATGGCCTGCATGACAATGCCTAAAAAACTAAAACAGAATTACCAAAGCACATAAATGGAAAAATAAAAAATAAAAATATCAGAAGCACCATATTAGCCAAGAAGCTTCAATTAATCCTCTTATAAAGTTGAAAGAGGATAACCAAAGTAGTAAGAGTAAGTTTCAATAGCAAAAGTTTCTACATCAGTAAAATATAACTGACTAATCCATGATACGCAGATTTCCCAAACCCAAAACAGAAACAGAGCATAATATATCACTACAGTATCAAACTAACCATGCTTACCCAATCTGGAATCAAATATATAGAGAAACTGTTACCACATAATTATCGTAAATGAAAAAGCATAACACAATTTCCATCCTTAAAAAGCACGCAGGTCAAGCATACACAACATAAAAGGGATTTCAATTTTTTCCACCAACCAAACACCCTAAATCCGGTCATTTCAATAAGGTATGCATTTATTACAATATTAATAACCTGAGCAAAGAGCAATTTGCAGTGTCCTAATTTTGAGAAATAACAATATTAATTATTAAATGACTATACCCATGTCAATAGATCCAAAAATTTCCATCAAAACAAAATTGAGAGCAGCTTCAAAACAAGAAGGAGAAACAATGGACACTAGAAAACGATACCTGAATAGGACGTCACGCTAAAATCCAAAAACGACTCATTTTGCGCGCAGGGAATCCGAACAAGCTCGAATCGAAATCTCAAATGAGCTAAGAAACTAAAGGAAACAGTGAAAACCTTGTTCCTGAAATTCAGAAAAAAAAAGAAAGAAAGAAAAAATAAGAAAGATCACAAATTAGTTTCAAGTAATATTGCTAACAAGAAACTAGCTCATAAATAGGAAATAAAGAAAAGAAGCGTTTTATGCACTATCAACCCTAATTTAGAAACTATGTACTCAAAATTGAGCGAATCTGAATAGGACCGTCAGTGTTGTTCCCTTGTACCGTGTCTCAGATGGGGCCCTCACGGACGCTGAAGCGATGTACATCAAACATCGCCCTTGTTTCCATCATGAACCCACTCTCCCTCTCCAACCCGTTCGCCTCCCATTGTCAACTCAGACAAAAAACGCTACCAAGAAAAATGGAGAAGGGGAGAGAGAGGGAGGGAGGGAGGGAGAAAGGGAAAAGGAGTTTTCACTTACGATGTGGCGGCGTCTTCCTGAACGGTGGTGCCGTGTGACTTACGAATCGGTCGATTAGGGTTTGTTCCGCGCAACTACTGCAATCGGTCGAATAGGGTCTGGATGAAGGAAATGAAGTGTTCCAACTTTTTTATTGAAGTATTGCGCCTTTATTTTTAAGAATGGCGCCCAATTTTCTTAGAATAAAAATTTTCGGCGCTTACAATTCCGCCAATTTCACCCCTTTTAACCCACAGTTTTTTCCCTGTTGCCTATAAAAAAATAGAAAAAGGCAACATACTCATTCTTTTGGCCCACAGTTATAGGCGTTGCGTATTAAATTTTTAAAGGCAACGTTTAGATAAATGTTGTCTTACGTAGCTACACTTTTCCAGCCGTGGTCTAAACATTTTTAAAACGTGGCCCAACACCAAGTTAATGCAAACGTAGCCCAATATCTATCTCATTGTCAACATTTACAAAAACATGGCCTATTCAGGTTTAGGCCACATTTTTTTAGCCGTGGCAATGCTTAGCGTGGGTTAAAGTGAAAAATGCTATAGTGCTATCAAAATTTCCAAACCCACAATTAAGGCTTCATATTCAGCCTCGTTATTAGAACAAGCATACTTTAGTTCAAACATCAATTTAGTTGGTACCCCTAAGGGCGAAATTATCAAAATTCCAATACCAACCCCATTTCTATGTCTTGAGTCATCAAAATACAAATGCCAAGGCTTCAACTCGACTAGTCCTGTCAGCTCTTTTATTTCCAGACATGGATGGTCCGTTAAGAAGTCAGCAATTGCTTGACCTTTAACAGCCTTCATAGGTACATATTGCAAAGAAAATTCAGACAATGCAAGTGTCCACTTTCCAATTCGACCATTCAGAATTGGCTGGGACAATATGTACTTAATTACATTTGTTTTTGACATAACTAAAACATTACAAGGCATCAAGTAGTACTTGAGTTTTGTACAAGAGAAATATAATGATAAACATAGTTTTTCTATAGCACTATATCTAGTTTCTGCATCATTGAGCACTCGACTGAGGTAGTAAACGGCTCTCTCGACATTGTTTCCATCTTCTTGAGCCAATAAACAACCAATGGTCTCTTCTGATGCTGATATGTACAATTTCACTGGTCGATGTGGCTCTGCAGGCATCATGACCGGTGGATTTGTCAAATACTGCTTGATTTGGTCAAAAACTTCTTGGTGTTGTTGAGTCCACACAAAAGCTTCTTCTGCCTTGAGTATCACCAACGGAGCAAAAACTCTTGTTCTTCCTGAGAGATTTGATATGAACCTTCCGAAAAAATTGACTTTTCCCAAAAAGGATTGAAGTTCTTTTTTGTTAGTTAGAGGTCTTGCTTCCAGCACAGCTTTATCTTTATTCTTATCCACTTCAATGCCTTTTTGGTGCACCAAAAAACCTAAGAACTTAGCAGCAGAGACCCCAAAACCACACTTCTCAGGGTTCATTTTCAAACTATGCCTTCTCATTTCCTGGAAGGCTCTTCTCAAATGGTTCAAATGCTCCTCTTGACTGTTAGATTTAACAATGACATCGTCAATGTATACTTCCATGAACTTGCCTATCATTTCATGAAAGATAGTATTCATTGCCCTCTGATATGTTGCACCAGCATTCTTCAAACCAAAGGGCATCACTATCCATTCATAAGTTCCAATTGAACCTGGACACCTGAAAGCAGTTTTAGGTACATCCTCTTCAGCTATGAAAATCTGATTATAAGCAGCATGCCCATCCATGAAAATTAGAAGTCCATGACCAGATGCTGCATCCACTAGCATATCTGCTATGGGCATAGGGTATTCATCTTTAGGAGTGGCTGCATTAAGGTTCCTAAAATCGACACACACCCTCATCTTGCCATTTTTCTTTATGACAGGCACTACATTAGACAACCATTCCACATACCTAGTTGTGCGAATGAATTTAGCCTTCAGCAAACGTTCAACTTCCTGCTTGATTTTTAACACAACTTCAGGAGCGAACCTTCTGTTGGCTTGTTTGACAGGCTTGCAATCTAGCTTTAGAGGCAATCTATGCTCCACGAGTTCTCTATTCAGTCCTGGCATCTCGTGGTAATCCCAAGCAAAGCAATCCTTATACTCAGAAACCAGCTCCACAATCTGCCTTTTAAACTGGTCTGACAACATTGCACTCACATATATTGGCCTCTTTCTATCTGCATCGCCCAAGTCTATCTCTTCTAAAGGGTCTTCCAACTCAAAACCACTTCTATCTTCAAGCCCCTTTTCAAAACCCAAAGGGCCATCATCAAATATACAATCGGCCAACACACCTTCTTCTGAGTTTGGCCGTCGGTCGGCCTCACAGGCCGACAATTGTATTTGAGGATGTTCATAAGTCATTACTGTCGATTGGCCGATTTTCGTCGGCCTCATCCAGCAACTTAACCCCAAACTGCTCCATTAAGCACGCATTCAGAGCTTCTTTATCAATAACACCACCCTGCACTGAGATGGGTTTCACCCTTGGATCATACACTTTGAAGTCCACATGCATTTGTTGCAAATAACATGGACTATCATCCGCCTCAATAATCTCAACTTCATCACGAGCATTCCAAAGAATCATTTTTTGGTGTACTGTCGAAGGAACTGCTCCAACAGAATGAATCCAATCCCGACCCAACAAGACATTGTAACTAGACCTCGAAGGAATCACAACAAACAGAGTAGATCTTTCTACTGATCCTACCAGCACATCAAGCATCACTACGCCATCTGTTGGTGCAGTTCTTCCCCCGAAGTCAGTAACCACTATATTTGTTGGCAACAGGTCAGACTCATCCTTTCCCAATTTCTTGAACATGGCTCTTGGAATCAAATTGACTGATGCACCTCCATCAACCAGTACCCTGATAGCTGGCTTACCTTCAATCATTGCTCTAATGTGCAATGGTCGAAGATGACTTTTCTCTTCATGAGTTGGTTTGTCGAGCCTAGTGAAGTTATCAAATATAGCGACCATGTCTTGCTCAACAAATTGCCAACCAATAGGAAAGTCCTCTAAGTCTTCCTCGTTAGGCACTTCAACTAGAAACTCGTAATGAGCCTCATATTCCGCTGGCAACACCAAAACCAAGTTTACATTCAATTTAGTAAACTCCTCTTCAGTAGCTGAGTCTTCATTCTCCAAATGACTTCCCAACCTCATGCCTAGTTCGTCGAATAAACAATCTTCTGATCCCAGATCTGACAAGGTAGTACCCATTGCCATCACCAATTCGTCCAAGTCTTTGTCTAGACTGGTGTCAGGATCAAACTGTTCTTCATCTTCAAAATCTATTGGGTCATCTGGATCATTTAGTGCGACAATAACCTCTTCCATGGACAAATCTGTTTTGACAACATTATGTTCAATGGACTCCAAGGGTTCATCTAACAAATCAGAATCATTAGCTATGATCCTTAATTCCTCCATTGACACATCACTGCCTGTGCCCTCCTCCGGAGCTGGTTGAACACCAACTTTGCCGCGTTCCAAAGCTAACCTTTCCGCTTCAATTAGACCTATCGGCCAAGGAGTCACCTCTTCCTTAACCAAAGGAATTTCAGCATTCTTGGAACTTTGCTTGAAAGAGGCCTGCTGTGAATGTACTCACATCTTGGAAGTCTGGCCCTTGTCATAATTGCTGCCTCTAACATCAACCACTACACTCTTCAACTTTGGACCAGTCTCCTTGGGCAACGACACTTTATGTATCCCAACCATGAAACAATTTTCATGTTGAGATCCTTCCAAGTCACTAGCCTTCGTTTTCTGTCTCTGAGCTTGCCTTATCCTCTGTCGACGACGCTTTTGGCTTTTCGACAGTGGGGTCTTCTTCACTTGATCACCCCCAGGGTAAGGTATTCTGCCATGCTGGTATTCTTCATCCCAAAATGGTGTTTGTCGAGGGTTACTCTTTGTCGCTCTCACCCTGTTTCTCAGTTCATGACAATGAGCCTTGGGCGAATTCTCGACCCATTTGTTTACCGTAACATTGGTATCAAGTTTCCTAGTCCTGTTCACCTTTCGACCAAGAGATCCTCCATGATTACTCCCTGTGGATTCCCTTGGAGACTCGACCAACCATCCACCGATTGCTCGATTAGGCCTATTAACCACAGGCCTTTGCACCTGGTTTGCCGGTGCATGTCTCACGTACCTATTCCCATAACGAGCACGAACTTGTTGATGAAATTTTGCACCATCAACTTTCTTTGCTCTCTGGGCTGCCTTCTCATCAAAGTACTTGTCACAATGTGGGCATAATTTCAATCGCCCTATTGTTTTTTCTTCTCAGAAAAGCTTCAACAGTCTCATGAGGCCTTGGATAGATGTCGAAAGGATCCTCGACATTCACCACGCACTTCTGCTTGGCGCTAATGTTCACCATGCTACAGCTTCTCACATTTTGACCTTCGACATTGGCAATGCCTTGACCAAATGGATCAGTATCCACCTTCATGCTTGGCTTTTGTTTGTCAGTAAACTTGAGCTTACCTTCTTTGAGAGCCTTTTGAATCAAATCCTTGAAACGGGAACATTCATTAGTAGGGTGGCCTAAAGCTCCATGGTACTTGCAATAATTTTGACCATTAGAGTCCTCAGGCCCTTTCACTCTATGATCATCTGATAACTTAAGTTGTTTATCTTTTAAAAGAATATCAAATATTTTATCAGCTTTGGTTATATCAAATGTATAGGTTCTCTTATTCACATAGCTCATCTTTTCCTTCCCCTTGGAAGGTACTAACGCTTGACAAGCATAATGTGGTCCTTCTTTTAATTCAGCAAGGTTTATTTCTTGCTCTGTCATAGCCTCATCCTCACATGCATTAGATCTTGTTCGACACAATTGACTTTTTCACGCCTAATAAACTTCTTATTGTTCTTCTGATTCTTCTCAGAGCGGAGTTGTTCAACTTGTCGAACCTTCTCCCCTAATTGGGCGAGGTCAACTATGTGTTGGTTTACCAATTTCTTTCTAATATGGTAATCCAAACCACTAGCGGCCATTTTCACAATTTTCGCTTCGGGAACAGGCGTAAAACACCTGCTCTTCATTTGCTTGAACCTAGAGATGTAATCATCTATAGACTCATTATAGATGCGTTTGACGTTGAATAAATCAGTCAGATTAACCCTCAAATCGCCCCTGAAGAATTGATCATGAAACAATCCTTCCAGTTGTGTCCACGAATGGACTGAATTAGCTCTCAACGTCGAGAACCAAGAAAATGCGTTCTTTGTCAAAGAACTTGGAAAGAACCTCATTTTCAAACCTTCCACAGTGGCCAACTCTCCCATTTCTATCGTGTATCTAGCCACATGCTCGACAGTCGATTCACCACTGTCACCAGAAAATTTGGACAATTTGGGGATTTTCATCCCTCTTGGCACTTCAGCTTGTTGAACCCACTCAGGAAATGCAGATATGAAATATGGTCTAGTGCCTTGACCAATATTAAAGCCAAGCCTATTCAGCATTTGCTCGACAGCCTGATTCGCGTTTTGTTTTATCTGATTTCCCATGATATTGTGCCTGAGGTTGGCTAAACCTTGATGCACTGGTGGGCCCTGGTCTTGATTTCTTTGTAGAATCTGCACCTGGCCATAGGCCAAGTTATTCAAATTCTGACCAAGGTTCTGGTTTGGCTGAATTACTTCGTTCTGCACCACCATAGGGTTATTCGCATTATGCGGAATGCCCCCCATGCCCTAACCATGAGGTGTAACTCTTGGGCCTTGTTGAACATTCTCGTTCACTGGTGCTGCCAAACCCAATGCTTGATTTAGCCTTTCAATTTGTAAGGCCAGTGTATTACATGCTTGATTAGTAGTCTCCATAAGAGGCATAATCACCGCACCCATCTGCTGAGTGACCATGTTCACCATCTCATGGTTACTATCATCCACTTGTTGTCGAATACTCGCCAACGAGTTTTGTGTTAATCCCCCATTATTATGAGGCATTTGTCTCGACATGTCCCCCAGTCCTAACCCTTGTCGATTGGCTGTCGTAGTGGTAGCCATTCCTACCATTCCTTGAGTATCGGAAGAATTTCCGAATGGCATAAAAGGCTGGTTAGCATATTGGTTGATCATAGTTGAACCAATAGCAGGGACTGTCGAGTTCTGCAAATAACCATACGTCATTCCAAACGGAGATTGCGTTACTTGCGGTACAGGCCTAATACTTGAGTTCCTCGCACTTCCAGGCGATGCCTGAATTTCTGGAGCACTTTGAACCACCGGTTCAAGCACTGCAGCGCTTGGAATAACTTCTCCTTGCGTATTGGCCATTGTCATTCCAGTACCCGCCCCAGCGGTAGTATTACTCATCCGCGGGATCATAACTACCCCGGCGTTCGTACTGGTGGTCGAAGCATTTGTATTGCTTGCCAATGCATTCGCACTAGCAACGCTTGGTGTTGTGGCACTGCTATTCGTACTGCCACTCATGTTTCTATATTGCGTTACGTTAGAAGCAGTGATCTTTCCACTTCTTAGACGCATAAAACCATCGTTTAAAACGAGTTACTCTAAACTCGTCCCACTGGGCGTGCCAATTTGTTTATGGGGAAATTTGGTTTATGGTATGGTTCTACCAATTTTGATGATCTTGTATGATCTACCAAATTCATCAAACAAACAAATAAATTTTGATGATCAAGCAATTGTGAATCCGAACGAGTTACGTGGTAATCTCGTTTTGAAAACAACGGTTTCTTTTAAATATAACGGTCAATTGCTCGACACGTTACCCGTCTTTCAACTTTCTTGGCTTTTAAAGCCATTAATCATTGTGATTTTTGCCAGTTTTGAATACAATAATTCCAAGCAACAAGTCAGTTGTTGTTTGGAATGGCACTGAATGTGTAAATAAACAAGTTTTGGCTGTGACTAGCCAATGACTTGATTGTCAAGTACTTGGACAGAAAATAAAGTTAAAGCATACAATGCAAACGCTGAGGCATGCATTCATATAAATGAACATGTGCATTTAAATTAACGCAAGAATGTAAATGAAAACACTTAAATGACTGAATTTAAGTAAAAGCTTTTAAAGAACATGAATTTAAAAGAAAGCATGTAAATGACAGTGAATGAAAAGTTTATGCAAAAGTAAAGAACATAAAAGTAAAAGACTGGAATTTAAATGAGAGGAAAAATAAAGAAATTAAGTGCAAAGCGTTGGAATATAGATGACAGTTAAGTAAATGACAGGAAATAAAATGCAGGAATTGAAATGAACGCAGTAAATAACATGACTTCAAAAATAAGTAAATGCAGAAAACAATGAAGAATGTAAGTTCGAAAGGCTTTAAATGAATTGAAATTGAATTTAAATGCATAGACAGAACGTAAATTTAAACTGTGAATAGAATTGAATTGAAATTACAAATGCTGAGAGAAAAGAGTGGAAGGCATACTGTGATCGTGTTTCCTTTAATCTGCTTCGCCGTCGAGATGTTAGGAATTTTAGATCAAGTATCCAACCTTTTGTACATTGTACGAACTACTATTTATAGGCAAAAAATCGTAAAAACTACCTATCATCCGACCTGACACGTGTACGGATATACGGTCGGTAGTTAATTTCACTAAAAACTACTAAACTTCGACAGTAGCACTTCCTGTCGAGTTATACATATATAAAAAAAAACTAAGTTTATTTCGACATCTTCTTTGTTGACATCTTCGACGCCCCGTATCTTCGTCGAACAATCATCAAGTCACTTGGTCTTCTTAAACTTGGTTTATTTTCTGCTTTTTATTTCTGGCTCTTTGCCTTCCCTTTGTCGAATTCTTACAACTCTGTCGAGAATCCCAAATATGAAATTTGGCACCCAACACACGGTTACTAACACACGAGCAAGCAAAAGATTGTAGGAATAAAAGGAACAATTTTAGGAATAAAAGGAACAATTTTTATATCTACACCATTCAACAAAACAACAATGGAACCTATAAATGTATTAGTTTCAAACATCACTACCAAGCAAAAGAATGTGAGAGCCATGATGCGTGTCATTCGCAAGTGAGGCATCAATACCAATCTTTCATAGATTATAATTATATTATATTATAATATATATATATATATATATATATATTCAACAATATATATTTTATTGCAAAGATATTATGTTATGTATTCAAGTATATGTTTTGCTATTTATATAAAATTTACAAATTTATAAATTATATAGAGCAGAATATTTTGCACATATGGTACTGATATATCACAAAAAATAATCTATGGAGTTTTTAAATTTTAGCTTAAAATGCTACTCATATAGAAATATTAAAATTATTGTTTTATATTTAGGTTTATTTTTCGTAAATGTACAAATTATTGTTATATATATTTATTGTTATATATATACAAAATACAAAAAATTGTTACTAAATAAATTAAATATATACTTATTTATTAATATGTGATATTAATATACGTGTATATATATATATATCTCATATGGTAAATATCTCAAATTAAATGTGTTTTTTAGTGTAATTATATATATATATATATATATGAATGTTGCACCACAAGTATCTCAATCAAATCGTGTTGCACTAAAATTTACAAATGGTAACCTAAAGGTTATTAGATTTTATTGTTCACAATTTAGCGCAAAATTAACAGTCTAAGAAACTTTAGTAGAAAGTCTTCGTCAAAGAGATCCTCTATCACCTTATTTATTCGCCATTTGTTCAGAGGGATTATCTTGTTTGATCCATCAAGCAGAAAGAAGGGGTGATATTCATGGAATAAAAATTTGTAGAGGAGCTCCTATTGTCTCTCACCTTTTATTTGCTGATGATTGTTTTCTATTTTTCAGGGCTAAAGAGGAGGAAGCTTGTGTAATGAAGGAGATTCTTAATACATATGAAGCTGCTTCTGGACAATTAATTAATTTTCAGAAGTCAAAAGTTTTCTATAGCAGAAATGTTTCTCCAGATTTGAAAGATCTACTGTCTTCTATTTTGGAGGTCAACGTTTGTATGGGGTATGGGAATTGTCTATGGAAATTGAGAAACAGAATTTGGGAAATATCATCAAATGGAGCTTACCAAACGATGGTGTCTTTCAGAGGATCAAGGAAAGAAAGGATTTGAAACTGAGACTGTCACAGGCAGTGCTGGCAGAGCAGCAGAAGATGGAATCTCAACGAGCTGCTATTGTTGAACCTGTTCCAAAAGCTGAACCTTCTTCTGCTTCTCCTGCTACAAATAATGATGTTGTCATCTTGCCTAGAGTTGAATTTGAAGCTATCGTGGCTACAAATCAGAAGGTGTACCAGCTGGAAAGCACTGTGAATCTTCTCTTGGAACGCTTCAACCAACTTCTTCCTCCTCCTCCACCAAACCCTTAAAAACATTTTTTTTATTTTGTATTACTGTTATCTTGATACAATTTTTTTCTTGGTTCATATTTTGAATGATCTAACTTTTTGGTACAATTCAAATTTTTCTAGTATTATTACTTACTGTTTTGACTATGATGTTGATTACACTCTTTTTGTCTGATGACAAAAGGGGGAGTAAAAGAAAAGGCCTGATGAACACGTTGAAAGTCTAATGAACACGCTAAAGTATCACACATGTCATGCATAAATCATTTCATAACATATTCATTGTATGTGATTTGTTGTTATGATACTCATTGATATTCATTGTCTTGTGCTATGATAATCTTTAATCATTTGCTGGCACAATTTTATAATAATTGGTACAATGAATTTTAGCATCTGATCCACAAAAATTGTTTGAGTATATTCGGTATTGGTACAATGATGTCAGCATCCGTTCTCATCATTTAACTGAATATATGCTCTGATACTTGTATGTCTTTTGCAATCACAATGCTCTAATTGTTATAAATCGCTCTGATACCTGAATTATTTAATTTTATCTGAGTTGTTGAACTCAGGGGGAGACCCTTGAAAATATTTTTTTACAATTAAATTGTTCATCAACCTTGGATATTTGTCATCATCAAAAAGGGGGAGATTGTTGGAACCTAAACGATTGAGAAGTTTGGACTCTCATTAATTTTGATGATAATAAAGTACTTGCAAGTGAACAAATTATCTTCTAATAAGTCTTGAAGTGTGCAGGTATTAAAATTGTTTATGCTTTATAAGGCACTCAAGCAAGAAGGAGAAATTCAAAAGAAATTGAATACATTTCATGTGTGTCAGCATCCGGTTCACTCCAGCGTCTTGTGTATGGCGAGCGTCCGGTAGTGTTATTCTTTGACACGTGGATTACTTAATTGTCGCGAGCGTCCGTCCTTGTTCTAAGCGAGCATCTGGTCTTTTAATGAATCACGTGATGGTCATGTTTGTGCTCTTCTACCTCAGCTATTTTGGAACGGAATTCGAATTTGATTTTGTGTGCTCATTTTGATGTACGGGGTATCAAAGGTGACACCTTTGATATAAGACAAAATTCGTACAAAGCAATTGTGAAAAGCAGATAGTACAAAAACGGTAATATGTAGTATTCTGATATTCTCTAGAAAGGAAGAAAAGGACATCATTTCAAAATACCTCACTCAATGATATGGAGCTGAAATTTACTGCAACGGTAATACCCCTCAGAGACTCCTATAAATACCCCAAGGTATTCATTGAAGAAGGTTGCCAAAACTGCTAGAAACTATATTCTGAAAGAGCTATTACTCAAGTGAGCAATCAAGTTTCGTGTCAAGTTTATGGACACCAAGAACTGAACCTCATCGTCTGATATTCTTTCTTTTAGAAAGTTATTTATTTTTGTTCTTAATCTTTTCATCCTCTCTGTGAGAGTTATTTGATTGTATTCAAAAGAATATTACTTTATAAAAGGTGTTCTGCCTAGTTAAGGCTTTGTTCCACAAAGGCTCGAACGTACTGAGTCGTTTTGAGAAGTTAAGAGTATTGTCAAGTTTGTGACAATAGAATACTCTTAAGAAAATTTGTAATTTGTTGATTATAGTGGAAAATCCTTCAGGAACGAAGGGACTAGACGTAGCTACCAGGTTGGTGGTGAACTAGTACAAATCTCTGTGTCTCTTGCTTTACTGCTTTACATTTATTTTTATCCTACACATAAAAACAAGTTTTCATAAACTTTATTTCCAACTTCTGTTCATACTCCAACATCCGATTTCAAACAGATTCAAAATCCAGTGTTCTAAAGTGTTTTTAACTTAAAGTTTGCGAAAAGTTTTTAACACAATTCAACCTCCTTCTTGTGTTCATGTTCATTATTTAATGTGGTGGCCAAATCCTCAGGGTACTTATAGGGTTCGGTTAGCATATAATATGTGTTTAAAGCATATGCTTGACACAAACCATTTGGTTCTGGAGGGTGACTGGATGTTTCTTTGGAATTTAAAGATACCTCCTAAAATTAAATCTTTTTTATGGAGGGCTTCTAGGGATGTGTTGCCTACAAGAATAAGTCTTAATAATAAAGGTGTCGGGTGTGGATTAACTTGTCCATGTTGTGATTCAGGTCCCGAATCCCGAGTCTTGTTTTCATGCTTTTGTTTTCTGTGCTAAAGCTAAAGAAGTTTGGAGAAAATCTGGTTTCTTGCATGATGTGATTAGTTGCAGTAGAGGTGTTAATAATTTTAAAGATTTCTTTTTTCGATGCTGCAGAAACTCTCTGTGGAGAAAAAAATAGAATGGGTGATGCTTCTTTGGAGTCCTTGGGAAAGAAGAAATAGATTATTATGGGAGAATATTGTTGAATCATCCTCAATAGTTATGTATCAAGCAACTGTAGTTTTCCAAGATTGGAATAGAGCTCAAGTTCATAGCAATAGAGCTATCTCTCAGGTACGTAACATAAACTGGATAAAACCTCCCCTTGGAATGGTTAAATGTAATGTTGATGCTTCCTTTGATAATGGTAGAAGAAGGGTGGGAATTGGTATTTGCTTTCATGACTCAGATGGTTCTTTTCCCCAAGCAAAAATATTATCAAAGGATTCTTTAATGACGGTCAAGGAAGGTGAAACTTATGGTCTGTTACAAGCATGTCTTTGGGTTAAAGAATTGAATTTTCACAATGTCATTTTTGAAGTGGGCTCTAAAATAGTAGCCAATAACATTGATTCCTCTTATGTTGATCACATAGAATTTGGAGCTATTATTCAAGAGTGCAAAAGTTTGATGCCCTATTTTAGTGACAATTGTTGTGTCAAGTTTGTTAAAAGAGAAGCTAACATGGTTCTCATTCCTTAGCAAGGGTGCCCATGTCTAATGTTAGCTCTAATGCATATTTAGATGTTCCTTCTTGTATTGAGAACACTATTTTATATGAAATGCAGTAATTCTTCTTTCATCAAAAAAAGAAACTTTAGTAGAAATAGCAAACACATCCCTTTAGAGCAAACCAATAAAACCTAATAGAAAATACATCACTTTTAAGCATACGATTTGACAAAATAAAGAAAAAACTGCCAAATGTAATTTGTTTCAGCAAATGAGCTAACAACAGGCTCACATTTTAACAAAACAAAACACAAAATCAGAAAACTATGTAAAATTTCATAGTCATATCCCAAACCCTAATAAGTGCTCAGTCTGTCAGCATCTCATTTGTTGCAAATACTTCACCACTGATGAAGGAATCGTTGGCCTCCCAATAGTTCAGAATAAGGTGGTACAGTACGTATCCTCCATCATCAAATAGAAAAAGCAATAACATCCATAGGTAAGTGTCTCAAAGTTTAAAACAGTTTCTCAACCTTCCTAACATTGACGACAAACATCACTAAACCTAATTAAACTAATATACTATACTAATAGGAAATATCTTGGCAGCTACATATATCCAGCTAATAATCTCCTTAAATCACTTCAACACGGATAATATCTTCATTGCATTCCTTAAAGAATCGTACCTTTCGGTTCAGCTCCAATTCGTAATCAACTACAAATTGGTACTAACCATTACCTAAATAACCCTCATTTTCTTCACGGCTACCCCATATGAATGACCATTTGCATACCTCTCCAGAATGAAGCTTAAAATAAAGTTGTTTAGGTTTATTGTGGAAATGATCTTTCACCACACCAGCAAGAGTGTACTACAAAATTTACCCAAATTTTTTAGTCAGTTTTAGACATTTATAAATCTAAACCTTTATATAAAATATCACAAAAAACTCACCAGTGGTTTTGTTTTTAAAAGTATGTATTCAGAAACTTCAGTCGTCCATAATATCTGCTGCTGCAAATCCACATCATTATATATTCAACCATCCTATGGTATGAAATTGTCATTTGCCCCTTGGCGTGACTGAAAATTCTGAACCTCCTTCATATTGGAAGAAATAGAAATCAGTTTTCACTAATGAGAGATGAGCATCAGCCTCCCTTCAACCTCTGTACAGGCAAATTTTGCCAGCCACAATTCTCCAATGGACCTCCTATTTAGTTACATCTCCAGGAATTAAAAAAATGGGATTTGGCAAACAGTCAATAAACAGATTGTTGAAATGTTCAGGCAAATCCTATAAAATATATTTTATTCATAAGTAATGTGACATATTATATCAAAAATATTTTAACATGCCAAACATACGCAAGATTTGCAACAAGTATATTGTGTACTTAATGAATATTTCTTAAATACATTTAAATTATTTATAATTTCACGTAGGCTTCCATCATAAACAATACACTTGGAAGAATTTTGCTGGAAGATTTCCCAATGGATAGTTAGGATGTGGTTTCTCAATAGTTGCACGGTGATATACTGTGACGTTAAACATTGAATGTCCAGCATAGTCGAAAAACACAACAAATCTGTCCTTGATAGCAAATGTTGCTGCAAACTCTTTCCATCCCATAGTCAGCCATATCTCCTCATCCGCTTTATCAAAATGTACTGGTCATTCTGAATAGTCACATGTTCTTAATATCAGTGGTGTTTTTAGGAATCCACAGCTCTTTTAGTGAATCTTGCTGGTAGTTTCTGCAAAACATAAATGACTTACTGATTATACTGTAGACCACCAAACAAATATACTGAAGTACATATTTATTAAGAAACAAATAACTTAACATAATTCCTGTCAAAAAAAATAACTTAACATAATGAAAAGTTCACTTATTACGTTGTCACAAAAAACAATTTTTAATTACAAATTATATAGATCAAAAATTGAGTAATTATCACAAAAGTCAACAAACAAAAACATAATAAGAAGACATAACTTACAATCGTGACCGCAGTAACATCTACCATAATAACCATGAAGTTATTTTCTGCACCTGTCAGAAAACCCACATCTTTATTTCAATAAATTTATATCAATTATGCAAATTACCATTTAATAACAAAATACAAATAACGCTTTAGTAATAAATAAAACTTTATCAATAGGAATCATGTAAAATGATAAGTATGACATACAAGTGTATTTCCAGCATTGTTCCTACAATATGTAATTAAAACATAGGAATCTCATTAAATTTAAAACCAACTATTGAAATAATGAACACAATTATGTTAACATTGGATTGGTAAAAAATTATCTCAGCAAGTAAAATATATGTCTAGAAAACTGTTTCACACATTATTAACTAATAGTAAAAAAACGCAGACATCTAAAAAAAGATGTTTTATTAAGAAATTTAAACATACACTAACTTATAAGTTTGTCATTTTTCAACTAAAGAACAATTATTAAAACATACGCATCAAATCAATTTTTTACCCAACTATTCAAAAACTTGGTAGAAACATGGTAGAAACTATCGGAACCAACTAGATTTTTATGCAGTCTATATGCAAACACATAGATAAATACATATATCCAATGGTTGACACATTATATTTACAAACACATAAATCTAATAGTAAAAAACACATAGATCTGAAAAATGCTTATTTAGTAACAAATTTAAACATAAACTAACTAATATGTTATTCATTTATCAACTAAAATATTTTACCATCATTATACATTCAAATAACCTAAAAGACAAATATATATAATAGACAACATATAATCGAAAGACTATTTCTATAAATGAGCAGAGTTAGTCTTTTTTACAAGTCCGTTTGATCATACATTGAAATAACCAAATGAGCATAATTGCGAACTAGTAAAAGGGGTCATATTCTAGTTTGGTATAATCGTGATATGTAACCCTAATCGGTTAATTCTCAACAAATAAGTAGGAAGAATAAGGATAAAGAAACAAATCAAACAAAAACAAAACTTATTCGTGGTGTGCGAGTAAGAACAAACTAGATCGTTAATCGATCGGAACAATGTAGACATACCAGTATCACGTCGTTGTTGTTTGTCGCCGTCCTCCCCCTTCTCTTCGCTTCAATGCGTCGCCGTCCTCTGCCTTATCCTCGCTTCAATCGCCATTTGTGGTGCTAGGAATGAAATTAGGGTTCAGCGTCCCTGAACTTGCTAAACGTGCCCGCTTTATATATTTTCACTAATAAATTATAAAATAATATGTGTGTGTATATATATATATATATATATATATTTATTATATAATAATACAAATATAATATTTGTATTTCATAGGTGACCTGTGTCTAAATCTTGATAACAAAACATGGTACGACCAATTTATTCAAAAGAAAACTAAATCTATTTAATTTGATTTTAGGCAACATATTATTTGCCCAATTTTGAAATTGTTTGATTTAAAATAATATAAAATAATATATGTTTATTTTTTAGAAAATATTTATTGATCTTATTTTTCAGTTAATTAATTCTAGCCATATTAATATAAACCTCCATCTATTAAGAAACAAAAGTATATTTTAAAACCAAAAAATGTACGAGGATCTTAGATTTTGATTAAAAATATTTGATTTTAAGTAACAAATTAATTACTCTATTTAATATTTTCTAAAATAGATATGTTTGCTTATAGTTTTTTACTGCTTTAATATTTTAACTGATATTATATCATGATATAAAATATTATTAATTTACAATAATATATATTTGGTATACAATTGTTTTTTATACATTAAATATGTACTTAAATTTATATTCCAAATACATTAAAATATTTTTTTATATATATACATACATATATTATCATATTATGAGGAAACTTCATTCTATCAATTCTTTAAATTGTTTTCAATGAAATTATAATGTAGTACTAACCCATAAATTACATATTGCTATTCTTTGAATTTCATCAATTTAATAATTATTTCCATAATATTTGTAAAATGTTATTATTGAAACAAAATATGGAACTGAAACCCATTTATAAAAATGTTCAATGGCACAGGTTACATACTAGTAATACTAATAACTAATGTTAATGGGCCAACCCTATTGGGAAGACAAGTATCAAATCTCTGGTTACTTTGCTCCCCCAAACTTGCCGCCACCCGATCCATTTTCCACTATTTCTCTTTGTCTCTTGCCAAATTTACAGCGGCCTTCCAACATCCCAAATTCATTGCTCATTTCATGGCACTATCTTTTTCCAGGGTCAATGACTGTCTCATACGTGATAATTGCAAGAGATTTTGTTCGATTTTGCCCGGACAACTAGTTATTTTATCCACCAATATAGCCTTGGTAAGTATCGCACAGCAACACCGACGATCTTGAAGGACAAGAAAAGTTGAATAGTACTACAATACAAGTAATATAACTTTTTGTTATTGTGCCGTGCGTAGTCCAAAAAATTGTCTAATGATTTATTATTATTTTTTTGACAGGAAAAAAATTTCCATTAACAACCTCTTAAATCTGAGGCAACAATAGCAACAATACATAAAGGAGTTTCTTTAATTCAAATAGAATTAACATTAACCAAAGCAAATTTTGCTAAACAATGGACTACTTTATTAGCACCCCTCCTAACAAGACAAATCTTAAAACGATGAAACCGTGGAACAAGAAAGGTGCCATCAGTCACAACCATGTCAAAATGTGTAGGAATTATTGAAGAGGAGAGCATTGCTTGCACTATATTTAGGGAGTCAGATTCAACAATCAATGAATAGAAACCAAGATCAATAGCAAAATTAAGGGCAAGTTTCATCCCTAACGCCTCCACTAAATCAACATCATTGAGGGCATTTATTCGCCAAGTTGCAGCAACCATAATCTCACAATTTTCATCTCTAATAACCGTACCAATACCCCAAACTCAATCTGAAAAACCAGCAGCATCTGTATTTACCTTATACCAAGATATTGAGGGCTTACACCATTTATCCAAGTTATGATCAACATTCTGAACATTTGAACTAGAAGCAGACAGAGAATGTGGAGAATTGATGCTGTTAGAATACTCAAGGGCAACTTGTCACGCCTTGTTAACTGAAGCTAAAGGATCAGATGGTGTTCCCTCAAAGCAGTGCTTATTACGAGTTTTCTAAATTTCAAAACATAATAACAGCACATACATTTTTAATTTACCTCATCTGTACTGTTAATAATAATGTCCTCAAGACAGTTACGACTTATGAAACAAATATTTGTATGTTACTCAATCCTCTTTGTTTAGCGATGAAATGTCCCAATATATATTAGAATTTCCGTACCTCCTAATTATTCGATGGAAAATCCACGCAGCACAATAGATAATATTCTGTGAGGGCCACTAATTTTTGTTCCTTTTCCTTTTCTTTTTAATTCCGTATACAAGGTTCTGTTGGCTATATAAAGCATATGTTTTTACCCCAATAAGGAAAAACATTTAATAAAAGGTTTGTGAGAGCATTCATTCCTAATGTCGGCCACATTTTTGGACAAAGCCAGGGAAATGCAACTAAATTGCCGTACGCGCGCAAGCTGGATTAGTCAAATCTCAATAGACTCAACATTGTATTTGCTTCACATGTTCAGGTGGTTAGCAAAGTTGTTGTAATCTAACATAAATGAGTGCGTAAAAAAACGGTTTTTCTAACCCGAAGACTTATTAATTGTCAATTTTTTTATTAATTACTCATTTTTTTATTTATTTTATGTATGTAATATGCTCTTCCCACTAAATAAGAAAGCGATTGATTAATAAAGAAAAGAGTTAATAATTAATGAGCTTTAACGTGTAGTATAAGATTGCACACCTTAAAAAAAAAAAAACATAAATAGTGGACGTATGTATATATCCTTGCATGTTAAACTTTTGAGTGACATGTATTCCATATTCTTACCACCAGCTATATTAGCTTATAAAGTGGTACGCTGTACTTGTCTTTGTTGAGTTCAGTACGTATGACTCAAGTAGACGGTGGCATAACTGGACCAGAAATTTTAAGTCCTCTTTGAAAGCCTTATTATTTCGATGAGGCCTTTGATAACCCCACCACCTACTTTAATTTTCCCACCTCCCCTTTCCCACCTAAAAAGACAAAAATGTCCCTAACCCCTAAAACTACCCTCTGGCCCTTTCCCCACCACCACCATCTCCTACCCCAAGACCACCCTCCCCCAACCTCTCACTTTTTGGTGCCCTTCCCATACCCACCCCCATTATCTCTCATCTTCATCACCACTCTCTCCCCCACCTCCTACTTTCCCGGCATACTCGCGAGCCATAGTTTTTTTTCCCTGCATTTTCAGGCTATCCAAAAACTAGATTCTATATGTGTCTAGAAACTAATTTCCGGACATTTAAAAATCCATGTTTTCTATGGTGTCATACATAATTTAATTGTCGGACACGTACGGAATCAAAATTTCGGATGTGTAAGGTTTGTCCGGAAAGTAGATTTCGGATATTTGCACTACAAGAAAAGTTCTAGTTACCGACGGAATTTTACCAACGGCCCCGACTCTGTCGGTAAAATTTTGATTACCGACGGCTTATCCGTCGCTAATGCGTCTGAAATAAATTGCGTGCGAAATTATTTTTTTACTACTTTACCGACGGCTTAGTCGTCGGTAATTATTATTTTGTTGGCTGTAATTACCGACGGCTAAGCCGTCGACTACAAGAAAACTGCCTACAGAATATTAATGACGGCCTCTTTACCGACGGCCTAGCCTTCGGTAACGAACAGGTAAAAAGTTACGCGGTGTGGCCATTATTTTGTCTTCAATATGTGTCATTCCCTTTCACTTCCCTTTCACTGCCGCCACCGACCCCACGACCGACTCCACCGCTGGGCCACGACCCCACCCGCCGCCACTACCCGCCGCAGAGCTGCTCGCTACCACTCGCCATCTCCTCCACATTCTCTCTACGGGCCCTCCTTCCTTCCAGGCTTTCACTCATCGTTCCTCCTTCCAGCTTGCGGCTGCGTTTCGCTCCGTCGCCGTTCCTCCTTCCTGCTTGCCGCTGCGTTTCGTTCCGTCGCCGTTCGTCCTTCCAGCTCACCGTTCCTCCTTCCAGATATGATATTGTCGCTGATTTGGTATGCCTCTGTTTCTGATTCCATCATTTCAATAAATTGCCTCCATTGTATTAACCACTTAATTAATTAATCACGTCTTAGGGTTGTTCAAATACGTGATACAGTCCCGAATGAGAGAAATGAGTTAATTGCCTCCATTATATACCACAAAGCAATCAAAAAGGACAGGAACATCGCCCACGCCCGTACCGCTATTCAGGACACTGCAGCAAAGGGTGCTAAGCTCGTTCTTTTACCTGTGAGTTTTCTTTTTTTGCAAAATTGCTTTTGCTGCTTATTCTTCTTCTTCTTCTTCTGAATTTTAATCAGACCGGCCCTTTGTCAGGAAATTTGGAACAGTCCTTATTCAAATGATAGTTTCCCCGCCCCTTTGAGATGAAATTTGTGTATATTGATTATTTGATGTTTTGAAGATTCCTTATTTTTCTTTCTGTCAAAATATTTTACTTGCCACATGTCTGATTATTTTATATGCAACTTATGCACTTCTTATTGGACTTTAAATTTTCAAAACTGAACTAAATCTGGATTGTGAATAATACCTGAATCAATGTTAGCATTTGGTGGTTTATTATGTAATATCTAACATCCTGGTGTGTCGCCACAGGTACATCTTTTTGATATTGACATCCCTGGGAAGATTACCTTCATTGAATCAAAAACTCTCACTACTGGGGAGACTCCAACAATTGTGGACACATGTTTAATATATTCTTTCAACTCACATTTAGGCACATGTTTCCTGGTTCCCCAAACTAGATTAGTGGTTGTTTGCATATGCATACATTAATATGTGGATTAACAATATGAGGAAGAATGTATTAAAAAATATGTGTAATGATACTTTGCAATTTTATTTGTTTTGGCATTTTGGGTATAAGATACTATGGTGATCATTAGAACATAATCATCATTGATTTTCCTTCAAGTGCAATTTTCTTTTGTAATTTCATAGTTTGTCACAAGGCTTCTGATTTCTTGTTGCAGGGAGTAGTTAAGTGGTAGTAATCTTTGGCACTTTAGTATTGTCTTTTGACTCTTTTCCTTCTCACATTTATTTTGTGGTCAGCTTGTTTGTAACCAGTTCACCTCAATTCATCCAATTTTGTTAGCAACCGCAGTTGTTAAATTGGTTCCTAATTACTAATGTTAGGAGAGTTTAAGTGTCAGTTTGATTCAATTGCTGCGGATTTGACTTAAAAATAAGGTTTCAAATACTTAGGAAGGTCCCCTAATTTACAATAGTTGTGTAATTAAGTTATTTGAATCATAGGGTAAAGGTTGTTTGATAATTACATCCTGATAAACATCTACTTTAGTTGTGTCATTTCTCTTTAGTTGTGTCATTGAACTGTATACAATATTGGTATACAATGGGTTGCCTCTCTTTAGGCTCTGATACCATGTTAAATGAGAGAAAGGAGAGAGACATGTGTTGAATACCGTGTGTCTCAACTACACAACGGAGGTTCTTTATATAGGCTTAAAAAGAGATCAAAACAATTAATTACATGATATTCTATTCCTAATTACATGATATAATTTGCCTATACAATGAATACAAATATCCTATTTTATTTTCAACAATGAGGAAGAGCTTTTGGCTCAGTTTAATCTTCAATCAGCTTTGTCTTTTCAAGAGGATTTTTGGAGAGAAAAAGCCAAGGTTAATTGGTTTACCCAGGGGGACATAAATACTGCTTTCTTTCATAAGATCGCAAAAATTAGGTAGGTTTCTAGAAGAATGTCTATTCTTAAAGATGGGGAGGTGGTGTTGGACACTAGGGATGCTATTGAGAATCATGTTCTCAATTTTTATACTAATCTCTATGCTTCTAATAATAGGCGTGTGGCTTCTGATATCATCCAGAGGGTTATTCCCAACTCTGTTACTAGGGAGGATAATGTTTTGCTTACTAATCTGCCCTCTCTGGATGAAATTTAAAATGTTGTGTTCTTAATGAATGGTTCTGGTGCCCCTGGTCCGCTGTTTCTTAGTGGAATTCCTTATTTGGCATTTTTTTGTGAATGTTGGGTGTGTTGGCTTTCATAGATATGGTAAAAAGTAGACACAAATTTTTTGTTAAACAGCAGCCTATGCTACAGTTTTTGTTGAGACCTCCCTTCTCTTCGTAATTTTTTCTCTTCAGCTTTAGGATTTTCTTCTCTTATCCCCTCCAAAAAAAAATACACTTTCTCCGACATTGTTGTGTTGCTTCAACATGGTGACACCATGCCATCTGCACCATAAAACTATGGAAGTTGGTGCCACATACCATTGACAACACTGATCAACACAATTCTCACTGACAGAAAATCAATATAAAATAGAAAATTTGGGAACACTGACAACACTGATCAACATGATTGGTTTGTTGGGATTGTTTTTTGTTATTTGATTATAAATCACATGCTTTAATTTGGGAAAAATAGAAAACGAATTGAGAAAGTGGCTTATTGTTTATTGTGCTTTAATTTTTATATTATTTGATTTGATGCAATATAGTGCTGAGTTACCTCCCTTGAAAGATGAGTGTAAGGAGAGGTCTGCTGGTTTTATATTTAATTTGAAATGATGTAGTATAATGTTGAGTTATCTCTCTTGGAACAGTATAAGCAGAGTTTTTTGGTCACCTTCCTGAAAGTGACTCATTTGAGAAATGGATGGTTACCCTCCAGATTGGAGTTGGGTATATGATAGGCTTTATCCTGGTAGAGGAGGGGTGAAACCAAGCTTTGCAAAAGGGGTTGAAGAGTTTATACTAAAAGCTAAAGTACAACCTGAAGTTGCAAGTAATGGTGGAATCAGATGTCCTTGTGACATTTGCAAGTTTAGGAGCATATTGTCTGAAAGAGAAGTCAAGGTCCATCTGTATCGTGTTGGGTTCCAACCAAATTATTGGTATTGGACTGAGCACGGTGAAAGAGCGCCACGTGTTCACCCAATAGATGTGCCTAGTAGTAGTGGACAAATGGATAATGACGATCCGTTCACGCTAATGCAACATATGGTCGACGATGCGTTTAGGCCTATGTATGGCTTCCAAAGTATGAGTGATGTGGGTAATCAGGTACCGTAAAATTTTGGGGAGGTATTAAAAACAAAGGTATCCGAAATTTTTTTTTTACAATACCGACAGCCACACCGTCGCAAAAAAGGGTGGAACTCCGTCAGTATATTACCGACGGCTAGGCCGTCTCAAATTTCCGTCAGTAAATTACTGACGAATTAGCCGTCAGTATATTACCGACGGCTACGCCGTCACAAATTTCCGTCAGTAATTTACTGACGGCTTAGCCGTCAATAAATTACAGACAGCTCTACATAGTTTTCCGACGGCTTTCAATGGCCGTCGGTAATAGATTTCCAACGAACCATTTGCCAAGGGCCCCGAGGCCGTCGGTAAGCCGTCGGTAATAAAGATTTATCGACAGTTTTCGTGCTTTACCGACGGAAAATGACCGTCGGTAACAACGGAAATTCTTGTAGTGTTGCTTTATTTGATTCATTGTTTTAATTATTATGTATTTCTAAAATTATTATCTATTTTACTTTTATTTTATATTCTACATATATTTCTTTATAATTCTTTAATTTTTACTTTAATATTGAACTCTTAATATAAAAGTATAACAAATAAAAATACAAATGTAGTTTGCATTGCATTGCATTACAAAAGTAGTATCTTTAGTCATTACATAATTAAATAAATACATATAAACATAAATACATCAAATCAATTACTATGTGGCCCTAGGTCCCTTACTTCGAACATACGCCTGCTCACTTATGCGAGGGGGACGCGCTAACCTCAACAACTCCTGCGTCTAGTCTCAGCCCTCGGTGTCGGGAGTTATCAACAGTCATCTGTCCATCATCACATGTACGATCTCGAAGACCCTACTCCTAAACATTCCTTGCAAACCACAACAATTACAATTAGCATCTAATCATCATATATATTCTAACAAATAAAATACATAGACATATATATAATTTGATGTACCTTTGAATCCTCAGCACAACTAGACTCAACAGCTGGAGTCGGCTCTGTTATCCTTTTGATGTTTGATTTGTAGTATTTTTGGTTAGGTCACCCTTCAAATCCAGTTTTACATAAAATCTTATCTCAATGATATCAATGAAATACCCAAACTATTGCATGGTTAAAATGAAGATGAAAACATGTACAATAAAATTGTAATAATACGTATATACCATTAAAATAGTTTGCAAAACTTTTGGGGCCACTGCCCCTTAAAAGAACCGCCCTTACATGCATATTGATGATCCAAATATTCTGTACGGGTAAACTTTGTAGATTTACTATAGAATAATTTTTTACACTACGATTTTTATTAGTCTAATTAGGCGCTTTAGCAACTATATATAATTTGTTAAGCAAATATATGGATTGTTTTTAATAACTTTTTAACTTTTAAAATTATAAATAACATGAATTTATTTTATTAGGCTTTTATGTGAATAGTCCATAGTTAGAGGACATTTTTAGGTCTTGTCTAAATCACACTGATACGAAATATAAGATAAATAAAGGAATTAATTCCGAAGCAGTATTCACAAGAAAGCATGCAGGTCGGGGAATAAACTGCTGGAGCGTACAATAGCAATCTATGTTGAGAGACAGTCTGGAGGATAGGGTTATAGATTATTGGAACCCTAAACGTACACATATCTGGAGTGATATAGTTTATTTATGAATTAAAATTAAAACTGACTGAGAATTTCTCAGACATACGCTTCTGATTCTATCCCAAAAAACAGTACACAATTGTGTAAAGAAAAGAGCCTAATCCCTACACGTGTCAGCATGTTACACGTACAAATTAACCCTGGGAATATTCAAAAATTCTGCTTCGCTGGCTATCAATACCAATGCAAATATATACCTAGTGGTGGTTCATTCAGTACACCCAATATGACCATTGACCAAAAAAGCAAAACCATAACCACCGCTGGTCTCGCCATCATGGTGGGCTAAAGGGTTCGATGAGGGTTTGGACCACGACAGCATGTCATATACACTAACCATCTCCGGTGGTGATTGTTTTATTTATTTATTTATTTTTTTGAATTGCGAAAGTCAGTATTATTAGTTGTCAGGTCGTCTTAAACATTTGGAGGCCCTGTTCTAATCTTAAAAATTGGGCTCCTAAAAATCGGGGATCAATATATATTAGTATTTCACAAATATTATAGGAACTCTAAGGTGGTGCAGTGGCTTGGGCGCCTAGTTTTATTCGCGGGAGCAGGGTTTGAATCTCGCTCAGGCATTATTTTCATCGATTTTTGGCGCAAAAATATATTTTCCACGCTAAAACGTCATGCGCTGGACTCGAGGACGGGTTGCAGGGGTTGCTAAAAACAAAACTACCGCTGCACCGCACGATGATTCATGATATATGTCACGCAATATTGTATATATAACAAAAAATTTGGGGCCCTCAAATTTGGGCCAAAATTTGGGGCCCTGTTAGTTGTGTTAGTATGTTAGCATGGGGGTGGCTTCGAACCTCCATCCTTATGCCCCCTACTCCTTATGCCCCACACCCCAACCACCTCACTATCCTTATGACTCCCCTCCATGGTGATTCTTATGTGGGTTCTAACACATAAGAATCACGTTTTTAAATTTTGTAACGTTAAAGTTGGATGACATGCATGATCTTCATGTGTAAGAACAGTTCTTATCTTATGTAAGAACATGTTCTTAAAACTAAAAAAATAATTTCTCGACAAAAGGAAGTTATTAGTGAGACTCACTAAAAGTAAGTTAAAAATTAAAGTTGGATTATAGTGGAGCTTCTTGAATCATTAAGCCACTAAAATAGAGTTAAGAACCAAAATTAGGTTCTAGCAGAACAAACTTCTACTGTCCTAAAAAATAGTGTCTTCCTGTCTTTCCCTAATCAAAGGTTGAGGATATGCATATGTGTTAATAAGTTATAATTTTATTTTATTATGTGACAAATTATCACTGGTGAGGGACAAAGAATGTGACAAAAGAGTAAGATAGGAGATTTTCATCCGTTCTAACATTGGTGTAACGTGTCCATTCACCATGTTCACCAAGTGGTACTGCCTCATTGGCTATATTGTGCCATTCCCATTTTAGTCTCATTATATGTTAATTTCTTAATTATATTATAGCAATTTTGTATGGATATATATGTAACGGAATATTTCCAAACATATTCTAGCATTTTAATTTCCCTTTTCTTTGTGTCTGTGCCACCATAACGTATCATCCAATCAGTGAGATAATGGGAGAAGATCTTCTTCTGATGGGAATAATGTTGCGTTAAAGAGCCCTTTATTACAGAAAGCAACACTTGTTAGTAGCGAATATCTCCCTTTTCTTTTATCCTATCCCTACACTTTTTTCCTCTCTCGGTCAGTCATACATACCTTTTCATCCCCTTCTCTTTCTCTTTGTTTCAATATTTTTGAACGAAATTTAATTAGCTTCCCAAAAAGATCAATTGGAAAGTAGAGATGCTGCTTCCGCTGACGTATGTTTAATTCTCTTTCGGTTTAAAAGCCATAAATTCTGATAAATACGAATTTGAAGTCCCTGAATGACAATGGATCTGAGTTTATATATAGTGATAGCTAGCTAGCATAATGTATTCGTTTTAATTAAAGAAATCATCCTTATTATTTTATCTAACAACAAATATCTTGATCCTCTCAGTCATGCTGCGTACTCTAATTAAGTAAGTCTTGAGAACCTAATTAAGAGGTATAGATCAAAAAGTAAAAAAAAAAAATTGTAAAGACCAAAAACATGTGAAGTTTATTTTTTTTTTATAAGCGAAAATTCTATTAAAAAAAAGGTACAAGGTACATACCAAAGGGTTCAAACTCCATACCAATCTGAATAGTTCTAGTCTGAGGATCTTCCTTCTCTCGAAATAAACCACCCCTTGATACCACTGTCACTTGAGCTATTATGGCCGGACAGTAAACTCAGCTATTATGTGAAGTTTAATTAAAGGAGCAAATGCAAGATCAAACTTTTAAGTTATTGTACAAGGTAACTATTTGAAGTTAGATTAAGGGAATGTTAATAAATACAATGGAAGCTTTAATAACGAATTTTGCTCTCTTCGTTTTGGTGATTAAAAAAATACTACAATAAAATATTCTAAAACTTATTTTTTAATGTTTATAACACACACACATATTAACCTTTAAAATTTTCATTATTAAGAATTCAAAACTGACTGAATCTCATGATCCATATAGTTGAATCAAATTATATCCGTTATTAGGTCTTGATGCAAATAATTTTGTGTAATTTTCTATGTATCTCATGCAAATTATAAGGATCAGGAATTCGAAACTAGCAATAATGTGTAATTGTCCTCTAATATGTATTAAGAGATGTATCTATTGATTTAGGTGTTTTTTGGTATACGGGTTGGATTATCCTTTATACTCCAATTAATAAATTGTTTGCTTATCAAATAAAAAAGAAACTAACAATAATGCAAAATTTAGGCTACTTCAAAAAGTGTGTTGATATATACAATTATTTCTGTGAAGTTCTTGAAACTACGTGAGCCTCTCTCTCCCTCTCTCTATATATATATATATAGACTAAATTATGTTTTCGGTCCCTTATCTTTGTTTTAAGTTTCAGTTTGGTCCCTTATCTATTAAAAGTTTTGAATTAGTCCCTTATCTTTATTCTAGGTTTCAGTTTGGTCCCTTATATATTAAAAGTTTCAGATTGGTCCCTTTTGTTACGAATATTATAGCAATGTGGTCTCTTTTTTGCATAAAAAAGGGACCACATTGGTATAATATTTGTAACATATGGGACCAATTCGAAAAAAAAACAAGAGGGACCACATTTTAAACATAAGGGACCATTTCGAAACTTTTAATACATTAGGGACAAAATTGAAATCTAAAATAAACATAAGGGACTAAAAGCATAATTTAGCCATATATATATATATATATATATATATATATATATATATATATATATAAGGACCATATGCATGATGGCTAATGTTTTCAATTAGTTCATAGAGCTTCAAAATATATATGTTCCTGACTGGGTCGAAGCCCATCCAGCCTAAGACCACTCCCGTGGCCCAACTCCGCACACCGATCGTGGTCGACTTATAGCTACCGATCTGGACCGTCCGCTACATCAACGGTCCCCCGATTCGCGTTGGTTTTACGCCACCGATCTAGGACCGTCGATCTAATCAACGGACTGAAGCGTTCGGAAAAGAATTCACTTCCTAATCATTGTCTATTCGGATCAAACCCTAAACGGAATCATATAAAAGAAGGGCCCAAAAAGGAACAATTTACGTTTTCGTTGCATCATACTAACCTCACCAGAAACGTACTGACTTGAGCGTCAGAGTGCCTTTTGCAGGTACCCCACCATTGTTCTCCGCCATCAGCAACCACAGCCCGCGGCAGACTCAGCGACTCCGGCCATCACTTCGTTCTTCACTCGGAACATTGGCGATCACAGTGGGAGATTTATTCTACAGTGAATAGATCTTACCGATCATCTTATGCCCGGACCATCACAGCACGTTCAACCGCCATGCCGGTCTCAGAGAAACAACCCTGGGTCTCGCCCGCCGCCTCGGATCAGCGGAAGCGGTGTCTGTCACACTGCATCCGGCCAAAGTTCTAATGATCATGAGGAAGTTCCACCGTCACCACTTCCACAAGGCGATGCTCCACCAAACACTCTGGTGATCTCAACACAGATCCCGATCACCATCCAGATCTGGAGAGTCCAGAACCGGGGGCACCGCAAAAATCCCGGATCTGGATATTTCCACCGATCCACCACCGAAGGGCACCGCACCGTTGGGTCGCCGAACCACAGGCGGTCAGGCGAACGATCTCCCCGAAGGAGGGAGACTCACCGCCGATCGTCCCGTGCCAACAGAACCACAGACCGGTCGTCGACTAAAAGACGCAACACTTCACATAACTCTCCGAGGAGATCACCATCTCGTCGATCTCCTTATGCATCATCAGCCTCCAATGAAAGCACGTCACCTCGCCGCTCGAGGAGGTACGATGAAGACGACGATTTACTCCAAGCTGGTCCATTCACCGAAGAGATCACACTATTTTCGATCCCAAGTTCACTCGAGAAGCCCCCGACCTTCGAGCTCTATGACGGGAGTGGAGATCCCGATGAGTACATCGGACGACTTGACACCATCATGAGGTATCGAAATGCTAAGGGACCAATAAAATGCAAACTGTTTCCCCTGACTCTATCGAAGATCGTGTTGGCTTAGTTTCAAGGGCTAAAGCCGACATCCATCGAATCGTGGGGTGAACTCAGTAGGAAGTTCACCTACCATTTCACTACTTCTCGCCCCCAGCCCAAGTCAGAAGCAACCCCCGCTGCTATTCGACAGGGGGAAAACGAGTCCCTACGGAAATACATCGAGCGGTTCACTCAAGAGGCTATGCTAGCTAGAGGGGTCTGAGAAGATATGAAGATGTACCTCCTACAGCAGGGGTTGGTCAAGAAAAGCTTATTCCAGGTCCACATCGGGGTCAATCGCCCGAGTGATTATAACGACCTCCTGCACCGTGCCGAAAGGTTCATCGGCTATGAGGACGAGTGCATGTTAACGAACCCTAGAGAAGTTCCGCATACGAAGGGATCAACCCAAAAAGTACCGAAATCGAAAAAGGAAAAAGATTCGAAGAGTTCGGTGATTAAATTCACCGAATACATGCCATTAAACACCTCGCGGGCTCGCATCTTAGAGGAGTGTGTACACACCGAATTCAAGGATATCGGAATTAAACTTCCGAACAGGCTGAAACAAAGGCTGGATACATATAAAACAAAGTATTGCAGGTGGCATCGTAGCAACGGGCACAACACTGAAGACTGTTTCCAGTTAAAAGATGCCATCGAGCAATTGATAAGGCGCAGCAAGTTACAGAAGTACACCCACGACAGATCGGCCAGGAAAAGGTCGAGGTCCCCTTCGGTGCGCCCCCACGACGCATCCACAAGCCGAGACTAGAGTAGGAGGACCGACGACGAAGATGGTCCGAATCAGACCGTAGCAATCGCCATGGTCATCAATGGTGGGCCGAACAAACCGGGAGGTCCATCTATCAAGACTGAAAAAAAGAAATACAAAGACATCAATGTGGCTGCCGTCAACTCTAGTTATCCCCCTGTCGATCGCCCTAAGTCAAGTAGGCCACCCTTGGCTTTTTACGACGAAGACCTGATAGGAGGTGAGGCCAACAAAGACATCCCACTCCTAATTCGGGCGAAGATGGCAAACGTCGACGTGAGGAGGATTCTCGTCGACCAGGGGAGTTCGGTAGACATCATGTATAGAGGGTTGTTATTTGATACTCTGAATCTGTCAAAGGACCTCCTCATTCCCTACAAGGGTATGGACCTGCAGGGTTTCAATGGGGCGAAGACAACTCCCTTGGGGTATGTCGAACTGATGATTGCCTTCGGCACATACCCGAAGTCGAAAACAGTCAGGGTGCAGTTCTTGGTCCTCCCTTGCGACTACGATTACAATTGCAACATTGGTAGACCTACGCTGGCTAACCTCGGAGCAGTAACTTCGACAATCCATTTGAAGATAAGGTTCCATATCTCCTGTGGCGAGGTCGTAACCCTACATGGTGACCTAGATACTGCTAGAAGGTGCTTCGAGATAAGTCTGAAGAGAACGCAGACTGATCAGATGGGAAAGAGATCGATGTCCGAAAGGCCCTCGTCCTCACACGGTGTAATGCTAACCGATGTCGATCCCCGTTTTGGGGCCGAAGATGTCAAGATTAAGGCCAAGGATATCGATGATCCATTGGCTAAAGAGCTCGCGAAGAAAATCGAGAGACCGATCCCGGATGGCGAATCCTCCCACGTCCAGATTGGGAAGGTCACATTTCGAATAACAAAGGTAGCTGATGATCTCCCCAAAGATCTGAGGTCTAACTTGATCAAATTCCTCCAAGACAATGTCAACCTATTTGCTTGGACTGCAGATGAGATGCCCGGGATATCACTCGAGGTAGCATATCACAAATTGGCACTCAACCCTTCGGCACGCTGGGTCGCACAAAGACGACGTCATCAGTCCGCAGAGAAAGCCCAGCGGCGGAGAAAGCCATGGCGAATCTTATCAAGGCTAAATTCGTGACAGAAGCCGAGTATACGACTTGGTTATCAAATGTGGTGCTCGTAAAGAAGTCGAATGGGAAGTGGAGGATGTGTGTCGACTACATCGACCTCAACAAAGCTTGCCCTAAAGACGCATACCCACTGCCAAATATCAACATGCCCGTCGACAATTCCTCTGGATTTCGGTTCCTATCATTCATGGATGCTTACTCAGGCTACAACCAGATACCGATGTATGAGCCCGACCAAGGGAAGACTACGTTTATGACCGAAGGTGCTAACTACTGTTACAAGGTTATGCCCTTTGGTTTGAAAAATACCGGCGCCACACGCCAGAGAATGATGGAAAAAGTTTTTGAAAAACAAATCGGGCGGCTGCTCGAAGTATATATGGATGACATGATAGTCAAAATCGTCCAGGACGAAGACCACGTCGCCCACCTCGCCGAAGTTTTCTCGGAACTTCGCAAGCACAACATGCGTTTAAATCCAGATAAGTGCACCTTTGGCGTGAGGGCGGGGAAGTTCCTTGGGTTTTACCTAACCGAAAGAGGAATTGAGGCCAATCCGAACAAGTGTAGGACGATCGCCGATATGAAACAACCAACCTCAAAGAAGGAGATACAACGTTTGACCGGGATGATGGCAACATTGACAAGGTTTATATCTACCTCAGCTCAACGTGCGCTCCCATTCTTTATGTTGCTTAAGAAGGAGGTTTCATTCCATTGGACCCCTGAATGCCAGGAGGCTTTCACCCAGTTAAAAGAAATTCTCTCTACACCACCAGTGCTGAGTCGACCTCAGCAAGGGGAAATCTTGTACCTTTATTTGGCCGTGACTAAAGAGGCCATCAGTGCCGTAGTGGTGAGAGAAAACATCATCGGACAGAAGCCGATATACTTTGCCAGCAAGGCCCTCAAAGGACCAGAATTACGGTATCAGCGAGTCGAGTAAATGGCTTTAGCTCTCGTCGTTTCCGCATGAAGACTTTGCCAGTATTTCCTTTCTCACCGGATCGTAGTCAGAACTGATCAACCAATAAAGCAAATTTTGTACAGGCCTGATTTAGCTGGTCGGGTGATAAAGTGGTCGATTGAACTCTCCGAATTCAATGTTACCTATGAATTGAGGAAGCCGATTAAGGCTCAAGTGCTGGCGGATTTCGTAGCGGAGCTCACCCCGCACTCATGTTCATCGCCGGATGGCAAGTGGAAAGTCTTCGTAGACGAATCTTCTAATCCTAAGGGAAGCGGAGCCGATTTGATCCTAGAAAATGAGGACGGGCTGGTTGTCAAATACTTGTTGGCGTTCGACTTCTCGACATCGAACAACCAGGCGGAATACGAGGCATGCATCGCCAGACTCACATTCACCCACGAACATAGCGCGGCATGCGTCACCATTCACTCTGATTCACAACTCGTGGTCTCACAAGTAGATAGGAGTTATCAAGCTAAGGATCCTTTGCTGCAGAGATACCTTGCCCAAGTCAAAACTCTAATGGGTCGGTTCGTCCACACAGAGATCGTTCACGTTCCGAGGGAACAGAACATCCGTGCCGACGTCCTCTCTAAGCACGCCAGTACGAAAATTCCGACCTCACACTGGTCGGTTATTCAAGAGACATTAACCGCTCCGAGTGTCCAAGACCAGCAACTCGAAAACTGATGGTTCCCTATAATGCTCATTTTCATGCACTTAATTGAAGGGAATTCTCTTAGGTGTTTGAGTCCTTGTTGTGGAGATATTGACAATCATGTTAGCTCTTTTGTTGTTTTGATGGAAAAAATGTCCTTATTATTTTCTTGATTTAATGTAGGTAAGAAAAGGATTGATTGGAGACATATCCTAAGTCCCTAGGAGCCTTTTGAAGTGGAGAAGTTGCAGTTGCTCAGAGCGCAGGGTGCCCAGACAAGCCAGGCGCAGGGCGCCTGCTAGGGAGAGCATGGAAGCAAAAGTTCCAAGGCGCAGGGCGCCTCAGAAGCAGGGCGCCTGCTCTCAGGAAGCTAGCAGGGTGCCTGCTGCTGTCTATTTTCCTGTCGCGTTTTGGGGTTTCCTTCAGGCCCAGTTGGTATAAATACCTAACTAATGGCTGACCTAAGGGGGATGACGACTTGGAGGCTGAAAGAACACTTAGGAACACAAACCCTAAGGGTGGAACTCATTGGAGGGTGTGAAGTGAAGGCATTCATCAACATTTCTCCATGGATTCTACTAGTTATTTCTCTTTAATTCTTCTTTTTATTTATTTCTCTATGTCTAGATAAACCCCTTTGTATTAGGGATGAGTGAATATTGATGGAACACTATTGTATTTGGTTTGGGGTACTTTGATAACATATTTCCTCTTGCTTTGTGTGTTCAATCTCTGTTCTTAATGCTTTTCATGATTTGATCACCCATGGATTGATTTGTGATTCATATGTTGAATAGAAGTTCTATGTGTGAATGCTTGAGATTGGATGCATGCCATTCTTAGGCTAGGAATAGTCTTGGGATTGTAGTATCTTTGTGAACTCTTGATCTTAATGAATGTTCTTCAACTACATCCACCTAAGGAATTAGGGTTTATAGGGGAAACATAGATTCACTTGCCTAAAGAATTAGGATTTGAGTACCGTTGTGAGTTTGATAACAAAGCTATAGAGGGAATATCTTGTGAATACCAAATCAACATGCAATAGTGGGAAATCAATTGAAGCTCGTCCCTAATGCCGTTTATTATTGAGTACTTTTTCAAAGACCTCTATTACATTGTCACTTGAACTTTCCAATCATATAAAATCCTTTGGTGTTCACTTAGTAGTCGCTAATGTACATTGGTATTTGTCCTTCGATCCTTGAGAACGACAACCGGTTATTTACCGAATTTATTACTTGCAACGACTCGGTACACTTGCCGAGGTCTCATCAAGTTTTTGGCGCCGTTGCCGGGGATCGATTTTACCATTACCAGTAATTTCGAAGGCGACTTCTATTTCGAACCCGTTTTAATTTCTGTTTTAGTGTTAGTTTAATTACTTCTTTTTCATATTTTCCTTAACATTTTTTATTTCTCAGTTGCTTTGACACTTGTTTGAGGTGCTTGCTTTTCAGTGTATACGCGGAACAGTAGATCCTCAAGAGCTATTGTTTGACCCAGAGATAGAAAGAACAGCCCGACGTAACCGAAAGGAAGCAAAGGCTAGAAGAAGAGAAGCAAGGCTAAGACAAAGAGAGGCACAGCAAACAATTCTGGAACCCATTGTTGAAACACCAGAAGAGGTGATGGGTGACGAGAACAATGAAAGGAGAACTCTCCGAGATTACTCCAAGGCCACTCTCAGGGGATATTATGGGAGCATTGTCAGGCCTCGTGTTGAAGGCCATAGCATCACTATTCCATCGGGCCTACTACGGGTTATTCAACAGAATCAGTTTGCCGGTTTGCCTCATGAGGATCCGAATCAACACTTGGAAGTCTTTGTCCAATTGTGTGATATAGTGCAAATTGATGGTGTTACTGATGATGCCATTTACTTGAGGCTCTTTACCTTCTCCTTGAAGGATAGAGCTAGAAGCTGGCTTAGTTTTCTACCTGAGGGGAGTATCACCACATGGGATGATTTGACAAATAAGTTTGTGAGCAAGTTCTTCCCAACTTCTAGATCTGCTAAGCTGAGAAGTGAAATCGTTGCCTTTGTTCAAAAGGAAGGGAAAACACTTTATGATGCTTGGGAGAGGTTTAAAGAATTGCTTAGAAAGTGCCCGCAACATTCACTACCAGATTGGCTTCAAGCTCAAACATTCTACAATGGGCTCATTCCTAACACTAAGGTGATGATTGATGCAGCATGTGGAGGGTCCTTCGATTTAAAAACTCCCGCAGAAAGCCTTGAGATTATGGAAGCAATGGCAGAAAACACCATGAATGCGCCCTTTGATAGACAACAAAGGAAAGGAGGAATGCTTGAAGTGGGTGCATTGGATGCTATTCTATCCCAAAATAAGGCTATGAGTCAACAATTAGCCTCTATAACCAAGCAAATTGGAGGGATGAAGGTAAATTCAGCTGGTTCTATAACTCCCAAATGTGGTTTTTATGCAGGGGAACATGCTAGCATTGATTGTGTTGCCCCTGTGGAGATTAGCAAGGAGTCAGAACAAGTCAATTTTGTCAACAATTCTCAATGGTAACACAATAATCCATATTCCAATACTTACAATCCGGGTTGGAGAAATCACCCAAATTTTTCTTGGAAGGATCAAGGTGCTCAAGCTTCGCATAGACCGCAAGGAAGTTCTTCATCTCAACCACAAGCCCCTGAGAATAAAGCCGATTGGGAAATTGTTATTGAAAAACTAGCTGGGCAAACTTCATCTCTCATGACCGAAACAAGGGCTGCTTTCAAAAATCAAGAGGCCTCCATAAGGAACCTTGAAACTCAAGTTGGTCAGCTGGCTAGACAAATAACAGAAAGACCTATGGGTTCTCTACCAAGCGACACAGTCCCGAATCCCAAGGGACATGAGAATGTTAGTGCCATCACTACCCGGAGCGGAAGGGTGATTGAACCCATACCCAGGAAAGAAGTGGAGAAGTCAAGTGAGCCTAAGGAGAAAGATGAGAAGGACTCAAATGAAGCACCTAACCCACCTACTGTGCAAGGGAAAATGGTCTATCCAAAGCCAATCATCAAATTACCATATCCTCAAAGGTTAAGTAAGGAGAAGGATGAGAAAAATTTGGCAAATTTTTAGATGTATTCAAGAAATTGCAAATCAACATTCCCTTTGCCGAAGCTCTTAAGCAAATGCCTACTTATGCTAAGTTCATGAAAGAGATTCTCTCAAAGAAGAGGAAATTGAAAGATGAAACAATTGCTTTGACTGAAGAGTGCATTGCAATCCTACAAAGAAAGTTCCTCCAAAGCTGAAAGATCCTGGTAGTTTCACAATTCCCTGCACTATAGGGAATATGTCTATTGGGAAGGCACTATGTGACTTGGGGGCAAGCATCAATCTCATGCCACTGTCCATGTTGAAGAAATTGGGGACAGATGATGTTAAACCTATAAGAATGTCACTCCAGTTAGCGGACCGATCAGTCAAATACCCCTATGGTATTATAAAAGATGTCTTGGTGAAAGTGGATAAATTCATTTTTCCAGTTGATTTTGTTGTCCTTGACATGGAGGAAGATGCTAAGGTCCCTATTATATTGGGAAGGCCATTTCTAGCAACTGGTAGAGCTTTCATTGATGTACAAAAAGGGAAGCTCATGCTTAGAGTTCAAGATGAGAAGGTAACATATAGCGTATTTGAGGCTACGTATCCTGCAAATGATGAGGAACAATGCTACCGCACAGATGTAGTTGATGATATGTCTGATGGTGTCTTTAGCAAGCAACATACGTTTATGCCCCTTGAAACATTGCCAGTGCAAGGAAAAGGAAGTGAGGAAGAATCAAAAAAATCAAAAAGAAGGAAGATGAAGATGAAGACAATGGGAGGAAAAGGAAAGAGTGCTATACGCATGAAGGATGGGAAACAAATCTCAATTTGCAAAAATCCAAAGAATGCACATACCAAACCTACTCATTCCTGTAAACAGTGCACTCAACATGTGAGAGATGACAATTTCCACCCATATAAGTTCAAGAGAAGAAAAAGAAGACCGATGAAGAAAAGGGAGGTGATTTCTTTGCAAGCACTCAATGCCATGGGTGTGCATCTTCCTAAAGATGGACGTGCTTCAATTTTCTTCTCTTCATTCAAGGAGCCATGATCAACCTCTTCATGCATCAAGCTAGTGACGTTAAAGAAGCACTTCATGGGAGGCAACCCATACGAGTGAGTTTCTATCTCTTTCTCTTGCATTTTTAGAATTTAGTTTGTTTGAGTTTCATTTTAGTATGTTTGTCAAAGCTTAAGTTTGGAGTTTCATTATTTTTGTGTTAAAAAAAAGAAAAAAATGTGTGTGATATGATGTTTTTAGTCTTTTTAGTTTGTAAGTCCTAGATGTCAAATGGAAATAACTGCTAGCTGAACTATGATGTGAACCCATTTGTGATTTGAATTCTGTGTTGAGCATCAATTACTTGGTTTGATGTTGAGTGGGTTGTTGAAGAGTTACAACTTGAGACTAGAAATTGATTGGAGTGAGTCAACTATTGCTCAACCGTTTTGGTTTGTTATAATTTCTTTGTGATTGATATATGCATAACCTGTGGTGTTTGTATAACCTTCATCAATAATTCTTTGTGAGAGGACATATTTGAGTTTACATTCCCTTAACTTTGATTGAATCTCTGTTGCATGTTATTGGTTGTACAATGCTTTGATATAAAAAGGCAAATTTTATTGGAAACCAGTTACCCACCCAAAGGGGTAGATGAGCATGAATTGACTAAGGTTGGCAAAGAACTAAGTTTGGAGTGGGGAGAGTGAACAACATTACCATTGGTTGTGGTTTGAGCTGTAGTTCAAAAAGAAGGAAAAAAAACAGAAAAAAAATGTGGCTCATTTGTGGATTAGTACCCCTTTGAAACCAAAGTGTACTGGGGGATTGATAACTACGTGATAAAATTGCTTAAAGAATGGGTTTGTGGGCAAATATCATCTTTGGAAAAAAATGAAGAAAAAAGGGAATTGTAGTGAAAATTTTTAGAGTTGGTTGATGCTCATCTATCTTTGAAGGGTGATAGCCTAAATGTCTAATCCTTCCACCCCGACCTTGGCCAAGTTACAACCTCAAAAGACCTTTTGGTTGGAGCATTGTGCAAGTGGTACTCGTGTGAGTAAGAGATGAAAATCAAATCCATGGGGGATGGGCTCAAATGGTGTTGACTGAGTGAAACACAAACCCCAAACACTTGAGAGTTGGAGTGAAAATTCTTCCTAATCTGTAAGAGTAGAAAATAAAGCATTCAATCACATTGAAAGTGTCAATTGTACATTCCATTACTTACTGAGTTTATAATGGTGAATTCATTGTTTACATGACTCCAATTTTTAATTTGTGATAGTCTCATGTTGGTTCTGATGATGATAAAGCCCAGTAAAGTAATCTGTGATTGGTGTACATTTTGTGTGATAACATTTGAAAGCGGTGAAAAATTGTGGTTTAGTCTAGTGGTTAGATCAAGATTGACATTTTGGGTAGTTGCTTTTTGATGAGTTCTTGCTTGAGGACAAGTAAGGTTTAAGTTTGGAGTGTTTGATGGTTCCCTATAATGCTTATTTTCATGCACTTAATTGAAGGGAATTCTCTTGCAAACTTAGACTTTATTCCTTGTTTGGCCTCTAATCTTAGGTGTTTGAGTCCTTATTGTGGAGATATTCTAGTTGACAATCATGTTAGCTATTTTGTTGTTTTGATGGAAAAAATGTCCTTATTGTGGTCTTGATTTAACGTAGGTAAGAAAAGGATTGATTGGAGACATATCCTAAGTCCCTAGGAGCCTTTTGAAGTGGAGAAGTTGCAGCTGCTCAGAGCGCAGGGCGCCCAGACAAGCCAGGCGCAGGGCGCCTGCTAGGGAGAGCATGGAAACAGAAGTTCCAGGGCACAGGGCGCCTCAGAAGCAGGGTGTCTGGCGCCTGCTCTCGGGAAGCAAGGGCGCAGGGCGCCCCAGGGGCGCAGGGCACCTGCTGCTGTCTATTTTTCTGTCGCGTTTTGGGCTTTCCTTCAGGCCCAGTTAGTATAAATACCTAACTAATGGCTGACCTAAGGGGGATGACGACTTGGAGGCTGAAAAAACACTTAGGAACATAAACCCTAAGGGTGGAACTCATTGGAGGGTGTGAAGTGAAGGCATTCATCAACATTTCTCCATGGATTCTACTAGTTATTTCTCTTTAACTCTTCTTTTTATTTATTTCTCAATGTCTAGCTAAACCCCTTTGTATTAGGGATGAGTGAATATTGATGGAACACTATTGTATTTGGTTTGGGGTACTTTGATGACATATTTCCTCTTGCTTTGTGTGTTCAATCTCTGTTCTTAATGCTTTTCATGATTTGATCACCCATGGATTGATTTGTGGTTCATATGTTGAATAGAAGTTCTATGTGTGAATGCTTGAGATTGCATGCATACCATTCTTAGGCTAGGAATAGTCTTGGGATTGTAGTATCTTTGTGAACTCTTGATCTTAATGCTTGTTTTTCAACTACATCCACCTAAGGAATTAGGGTTTATAGGGGAAACAAAGATTCACTTGCCTAAGGAATTAGGATTTGAGTACCGTTGTGAGTTTGATAACAAAGCTATAGAGAGAATAACTTGTGAATACCAAATCAACATGCAATATTGGGAAATCAATTGAAGCTTGTCCCTAATGCCTTTTATTATTGAGTACTTTTTCAAAGACATCTATTACATTATCACTTGAACTTTCCAATCATATAAAATCCTTTGGTGTTCACTTAGTAGTCGCTAACGTACATTTGTATTTGTCCTTCGATCCTTGAGAACGATAACCGGTTATTTACCGAATTTATTACTTGCAACGACTCGGTACACTTGCCGAGGTCTCATCAAAAACGCTACAAGGACCCAAGAGTCACCAAAAGGTGCCACCGTGACATATGTCCACAGCTTGTCGATTTCCAATGTCGACTTTGGCGACTCATGGATGACGCTGATCCTAAAACTTCTTTATCTGGGGGAGACACCAACAGATTCGAGAGAAGCAACCAAGCTTCGTCGAAGAGCATGTTCATTTTCCATCATCAAAGGGAAGTTATACCGAAGAGGCTTCTCTACACCCCTGCTGAAGTGTCTCGACACCTCGGAAGCATAATATGTCTTGGCTAAAATCCACGAAGGTATATTTGGACAACACTTAGGCGGGAGGACGCTGGCAAAGAAAGCACTAAGAGCAGGCTATTATTGGCCTACCATGGAGGTCGACGCAAAGGAATATGTAAAAAAATGTGACAAGTGCCAGAAGCACGCTGATATACACATCGCACCTCCTGCCGAACTAACCACCCTGTCTTCCCCATGGCCGTTCGGCTGGTGAGGGATTGACATCCTAGGGCCTTTTCCTTTGACACTAGGGCAAATCAAATTCCTAGCAGTGGCAGTGGATTACTTCATGAAATGGGTCGAAGCCCAACCCCTTGCGAAGATAACTGCAAAGAACCTCATCAAATTCTTCAACTCTCAGATCCTCACCAGGTTCGGGATTCCAGAGGCCGTGGTGACCGACAACGATTCACAATTCATTGACTAACAGTTTCGAAAGACCCTTGCGGACCTTAGCATGAAACACCACTTCACTTCCGTCGAACACTATCAAACCAATAGACAGGCAGAAGCAGCCAATCACATAATCTTGCGCGGTCTCCGACGACGCCTCGATGAAGCGAAAGGTTGATGGGTTGACAAGCTGCCGCAGGTCCTCTGGGCCTACAGGCAACACCACACTCGTCGACCAGAGAGACACCCTTCCGATTAACTTATGGGTCAACAGCGGTGATTCCCGTCGAGGTCGGGGAATTAAGCTGGAGGACCCTTCACCCACCGGGCAGAAATTTGAATTACGGTACCTCACGAGAAGAGTTGGATCTTTTGGAAGAAAACCGGGAAATAGCGGCACTGAATGAGGCCACCGTCAAGTAGCAAATAGCCGCCAGGTACAATCACCGCGTAGTCCCACGAGACTTCGCTGTGGGAGACCTTGTTCTCCGAAGAGCTGATGTCGGACTGAAAAATTCAGCACAAGGAAAGCTAGCTCCGAACTAGGAAGGACCTTACCGAGTCACTGCAAAGACCAGTACAGGGTCCTATTACCTCGAAGTTCTCCAGGGAAGGGCCATAGCCTAAACCTTGAACGCGACCAAGCTTCGGAGGTACTACAGTTAAATCCGGTCTCTACGACCAAGATCAATCGAAGACAGTACCCAATAAACTATGCGTTTCGCACAGCCTCGAACTACCCACTGATGAAGTTCAATTAAATTCCTTGCGATTTACGTTCAAATTGTAATTTGACATCAAATTTTAATGAAAGTCACATGCAACTTTGCAACTCTAATAACTATTTGTTGTGTTAGGCAAACACAGATGATGGCCGATTAGCACACCGATGAAAGTCGAACTCTACACCTCGACACGCACGATCCTGGGGAAGTCCACACTATCCCCATGTGTCGTCGATAAAATGCTTCAGGAAAATAACGCCAAAGTTTTGACTCCCAGCACACACTTCGAAGGAATTCGGGACGTATTTGATGCGCTCAAAAATCCTCGAAGCGGCGTCCGAGGAACACACGGTAGACCACCTGATCGGCCTAGCCAGTCTTTCCGGGGCAGGTCACGCCGAAACAGCGTTCACCCATCTTAAGGACTGAGCTCCATAAGATCGGGGCAAAGGAGGACCACTCCTTGGCCGGAGTGGGCCCTCCGAGAAACAAAGTCGGATTTCACTCTGAAACAAACAAAATCGGAGCCAACTCCGAAAAACCAAGTCGGATTTAACTCCGAAAACGGAATCAACTCAAAACAACAAGATTAAAGAAAAAGAAATCGCTTCAGACATCGCAAGAAACTTAACTTGGATTAAAGGGAAGCGAATGTCAAATACAAACAGACCTTCGAAGAGGTACAAATTTAAATTGCAGAATTTATACAAGTTACAAGATGACCCTAGCATCCCAGGTCTTTAAGGAGTCTCTTCGGCAGTCTCCTTGACAACCTCCGAGGTAGGCCCCACTTCCTTCCCTTTCGCAGACACTGCCTCGTAGAGGACTTCCATAGTCTTGGGGTTGAGGATGTAGGGAAATCGCACAATAATCAAAGATAAAACGCAGCGGGAAAAAAAAAATTCCCTTCCATGGATCCTTGCGAATGGTCATGATTCAGGGATTACGTTGGTTACCTCTTGTAGCGCAAACCGTTGCAGACGAGAAATAGAGTCGAGCACGAGCGTCGTACTGATGACAACGCCTCTACGCAGTCCACATGAACAGACTTCGAATGGGAGCGGCCACCGTCTACTATGCTAGATGACGAACGGAGCCAACAGTCACGAACGCACACAAGGTCTCTCAGTACGGCTAGGGTTAATTCCTTCTCAGAACTTTCAGCTTAAGTGTTCTATTTATAGAACCACTTAAGACTGACCTAGCAGTGCACCGTAGCTTACCATGTGATGCATTGCTCTTGATTTACGATGGTGCGTCATAAGAGCGCACCACTGAATAAAATGAGTCTTACTCATTTATATTTAATCTCTCATTAATCTGTTCTTATGTGTGTGACCCTGTAGGTTCCCGTAACATTGGCAATAATATTAAATCACTATTTAATATTATAAACAGAGAGCGCTGTCTAGCAACACATCACTGCTACCCAAGTAACGAGAATATCAGTGTTATGACGTAACCTTTCCGTGATAATGATCATGTGTATAATTACCCTTTTGCCCTTATATCTATATTGAACAGAAGGCATAGTGTATGTCACCCTTGTATAGTTCAACATTATATTCCTTGATACCTAAGTAGACTAAGTAACAACAAATAAGATCAATATCTCATATTGACTTATTTCAGCATGGCCATGCATTTTACTGTCATACTTTAGCAAGGGGCTCACAGATATTACTCCTGCTATGTAGGAGGGGCAAATCCCATCTAGGTCACTCATGTCCCTCTGCATGACTCGTGGAGTGCCCAGTTAACCGACTTTATAATTGTCTTGTTACAGACAATGTTTGACGGCAACAAAACACTCAACTCCTCATGTAGGGACCATAGTGGTTTCAGGTCAAAAGGTGGAATACACCACTATCACTATGAGAACAACTTATGACACTTACATAACGCACTATGTAGTATTCTCATGGCGGGTCAATCCAGTACACAATTACTCTAATGTGTACCTATGCGGTGACTTGATATCTCATATCTATAACCTGTGAGATAAGGTTATCAGTCCACCCACATAATAGTCTTAATGTATTATTATTGCCCTTATTGATAATAATACTCGACTATGGATATTTAAGAGTAAGTTCTATAGTATCTCACAACCGAGTCATCTACTCGATGTTCTATTAAAATTGAACTTTTATTCAAGGACTTTATTACGTTGAAATAAACATAATAACTGAAATGCCTCATATAATAGATAAATAACATGATACAAATTATAAGTTCAAAAGGAACTACATTGGCCTCTAGGGCTTACACTAACAGAGGATTACGTTCTCATCGATAACACCCATTTTGAACAGCTTCGATACGTCAACATCAATGCTCGGGTACATCAACCGGATTTGGTCAACCGCATTTCCGAACTGCTGGTCCCCAAATTTCCCGGCGATGTCCTTCCAGTTTGCAACTTCCGTTTAGGCGGAAGTAAAAGCTATCTTGGCCTCTTCCAAACTCTTATCAAACCTCTCCTTTTCTTCAGCCTTCTCGGTTTGAAGGTTTCTCTTCTCGGAGGCAAGATCGTCGCACTCCTTCTGAAGGTCGATGACCCTCTGCTGTAGCCCCGCAATCTCATTGTTGGCATTTTCTAGCTTATCAGACTTATCCAACAGGTTGTTCTCGAGGTCGGTCATCTTGGCCTCCCTATTCCTGATCTCCTCAGCACGATTCCTCAACTCCTCGGCTGTCTTATGGAACTCAGTGTTCTCTTTCTCCAATGCAGCATTGTGTTCGGCTGTATGAACAAAGAGGCTCAAGCTCCGTACCATCTAGCTCGAACATTCCAATACCGAGTCTTCACGCGCCGAACTGGACAAGGTCGACAAATATACCTTATCTGCAGCTAACGTGTAGTGACGCAGTTCGTCTGAAGTCAAGACAATGTTGTGCATCCAAACTGCCGGGCCATCGCTTCTGGAGAAGTCACTGCTCCCAATGACCCATTCCAAGCGGCTTGGTTTCTTCCCGACATCTTTCTTGTGCTTTTTCGAAACTCGGATACCTTGATCAACTTCGACATCCTTTCTCTTGCCTTGAGAAGAAAGAACTTGAACCTCGTCGACCTCCGGAACCTCCGTTTGGCCCGAAGTCGGGGTAGAAACCCAGTGTGGAGCAGGTGAACCCGCCGAAGAGCTAGCCAAGCCAGCAGAAGTTGAAGTACCCGTTGAAGCAGCTTTCCTTTTCTTCCTTTCAAGGTACTCGCCTAGGGCCACGATGTCTGCCATTGCACCTGAAATGATAAAAACAAGAGTTAGAAATAGCGCATACAAGGTAAGCAAAACTTATCCACACGCACATATATTACCTAAACACTCCTTAACCTCTTCTTCCGCAGTGCAGCTCATCAAGTGCCGACTACTCACAAAACGGGCCAAAGTCTTTTGACCCATCAGAGTGTCCTTTACTTCAGGAGCAAATCCATCTACGAAGTCCGTTAGCTTATTTACACAGTGGACGTCTTGTTCGTCTAACGAGTCTTCGGATTACGTTCTACGAGGAAGTGATCCTGGCTCCAAAAGGGTCGGACCAACTCCTCTATTCCTCCCCTTTTCTTTTTCCTAGCTAAGCATTTCTTTGCCGACCAATTCAAAGGTTTCAAATAGAAGTAAAGGTTTCAAATAGAAGTAATCGCGCTTGAACCCCCGAACGGAGTCGCTATATGCTTTAATCAATCTAACCTTCGGTTTCAAAGATAACCATCCCTGCGGAGCATCACTTCTTTCGGCCGACCTCATTGGGGAGAAGAAATAGAAGAACACACTTCTAAGCGCTGGGATACCGAGATAAGAGCAAATTAACTCGAAACTCTAGAGAAAAGGCCACGCGTTCGGATGTAGTTGAGAGGGGGCAACCCGCAGATGGTTTAGGACTTCGAGTTGGAAGTCGGTGAACGGCAACCGAACACCTAGTTCGGTAAAATACACTTTGTGCATGGGCAGGAAAAAATCCTCGTCTTCGTCAGGCTCCACGCAGACCCGATCATTGATTCCAGGGGAAATAACTTCCCAGTTTTCAAGATTTCCTTTACCCTGGCCAATGTCCAGATAGGGTAGGAATTTGGCCAATTTCTTCTCGTTGCTGAACACCGATTTAGCGCACAAAGCATCGTCGGCCACTCACCTGTATCGGTCAGCTTTGGAGGGTGGGGAGTATCCTCTCTTACGCTTCGGGTCCTTTGGTTTTCCCATCGCCGATCTGCCCAAGAAAAGGATCGTTTAATCATCGAACTCCCCAACCAACAAAACCCAGAAATCTCCACCAGACACTCATAACCTCGCCGAAAAATTCATAGTCTCGCCGGGAAACTCATGGTTAGCGCTGAAAACTCGCAGAAAAGAGTGAAAACCCGGGCGACTAAACATGAAACCCAGGCAAAAAGCTAAGAGCAACCGCGAGGAAAAGGGGGATCCAGCCAGCCTTTGAGGCGGCACACCCAAAACAAAGGGAAAAGTAGAACAAGGTGAGAGAAAATGCATACCTTGAGTTTTGCTGATGATAGTGGACGCTGGAAGAGGAGAACCCACAGAGCCGGACGTGAAACTGCGGAAAAGAAGAGGAAAAAACTTGGAAGCTCTCACAGAAGTAGAAGCACGCGGAGGGGAGGAGTGACAACAAAAGTGTCAAATGAAACTCTTCTTCCTTTATTTATAGAGGAAAAGCATTCATTAAACCGCATTAATGGGCGCGCTAAACCAGGCGTCGCCTCGATCTAATAACTGACACGCCGGACACACGAGCGAAACGAGGCAACCTTTTTCGTTTTGAAACGATTGAAGTGACGCGTCGATTAGGGTTTCTGACATAGAATACCCTGGAAACCGTCATCAGACAACGACGCGTGTTGCGTACGATGACGATCTATTCGAAGTCGAACTTCGAAATGAGCGTCAAAGTAGCACTGAATGGTTCAACCTTAAGTCACTCCTCGACTGTTTGAGTCGAAATATCTCTTCGAAAAACACCCGGAGACGTACTTTCTTGGTTCGAATCAAAGTCACACTTCGACGGCAACTGGAGTCACACTTCGACACATTAAATTGTTGATTCAGCCGGAAGGCGTACTTCGACATCAAATCTCGACACATCATTCATCACCGTACATTTAAACGAAGTCATTTTGGTTGTATGCTACATATCACACTTCGGCAACTTCCGTCAACGCACCACTTAAGTCGAACTCCTCAAACATCAGACATCGACTTAGGGGGAACTATTCCGGACTGGGCCGAAGCCCATCCAGCCTAAGACCACTCCCATGGCCCAACTCCACACATTGATCGTGGTCGACCTATATCTACCGATCTGGACCGTCCGTTACATCAACGGTCCCCCCGATTCGCGCTGGTTTTACGCCACCGATCTAGGACCGTCGATCTGATCAACGGACTGAAGCCTTCGAAAAAGAATTCTCGTCCTAATCGCTGTCTATTCGAAACAAACCCTAAACGGAATCATATGGAGGGCCCAAAAAGGTGCAATTTACATTTTCATTACATCATACTGACCTCATCAGAAACGTACTGACTTGAGTGTCGGAGTGCCTTTTGCAGGTACCCCACTATTGTTCTCCGCCATCAACAACCACAACCCACGACGGACTCAGCGACTCCGGCCACCACTTCGTTCTTCACTCGGAACAATATGGTTCTCAATTCCAAGCTTCAAGTTGTAGCTATGATTACTAATTATTCTAAACCTTTGTCATTTCGTCCTTTTCCAATTTTGATCATAATTGATACACGTAGCTGAGTTGTCATAAACTTTTTGCTTGATAGAGAGATGAAGAAAAATGATTTTGATTGATTGTCTGCCTATGCCTTCATTCAGATCTTCTGTCATGGTTATCACCAAAGCTCTTTCGATCAATTCCTCTTCCTCTGGTAGGACAACGAAAATTGCTTGCTTACATGCATGAATGGCCCGTTAATTATGTGGGATTCCGTCATACCTTTATAATATTCCCTCTCCGTCTCATTTTACTTATCATATTATATTATGTACACTTCTTAAAAAAATAAATAGATTTATAAATTTTCATGATATATAAAATAACACTTCTTGACTAAAATACCCCTTATTAATTAGAGTAGCGGAGTTCAGGGTTTAGGGGTATTGTTAGAAAAGAATTAATACTTCTTGATTTTCTAAAATGACAAGTAATTTGAAAGAATAAAATATTCCAAAGAGAACAACTAAAATGAGACGGAGGGAGTACTCCCTCAGATCCTCTTTGATAAGAAACAAAATGGTCATTTTTCTTGGTCCTAATTATTATAAGAAACAACATTAATTTTCAAATGCATTAAATGTCTAATTTCGATTTATATCCTTATTTATAGTGAGACTTATATTAATGAGATAACATATTTCCTATGCAATTGGGTTGGTTCATAGAAGGAGTGTTTTTGGAAAAAATAAATAAATTTTTAAGAGTATTAACTAAAAAAAATTATTTTCAATACATTTTTTTATTTTTTGTCGAAAAAAATACATTTTTGTCTATATAAATTAAGGTTTTATTCCTTAACCTAATAAGGACCGGAGGGAGTATCTGATAAAAATTTTAGCAACTAGCAGATATTGTCTAAAGAAGCTAAACGGGAATACGTAGAGTCCCAGAAAAAGGCATAACAAAGGCTTGTTCCTACTCCTTTGATAAAATTACATTTCAATAACATTAGAGAAAAGGAGACATGTATTACATAAGTGTAAACCAGTATAACAACAGCTCACTATTCTGTAATTATTTTTAAAATATAATTATAAGAGAGAGGTGACATGACAAAAAAGTGAGCTTTCATTCTATGTCACTATAAAACTGAATTATACTCACAGTGCATGCCCATTAAACCCATAATATTATCAGTCTGCAACTTCAAATTCATTTTTTAAAAATGATATAAATTTCACTAAATGGCAAATCTTACTTGGAACTTTCTAGCAACTAATTTTAAAAGAAAATGCTTTATTTTAAAAGTTATCATACGAATAAATACGAAAGTGATTCATTGGCCATTTAGCCCGTGTTTTCCAGCAAACTTCAACTGATTCATTTCTTTTATTTTTTTAAGAAAATGAAGCTTGTGCATTCTTGCAATTCGTGCACAAAGCTCTTCCTACCGTATAGCATTGCTCATTTTAAAATACTATTTATAGAGGTGTGTGAGAACAACTTAAATATAAGGCTTAGTTATTTGGTATTAGTAGTTTTATTATTTGTGTGTCCAGCCAGCTTAAAATAAATTTATTTCTTAATTATTTTTAATAAAGTTGTGGGTGTGATAATGAATTATCTTGAAATAATGTCCATGCATAGAACATGTTTATTTAAGCTTTATATTTAAAATAATTTATAAAGATAATTTAAAAAAAATGTGAATTATTTTAAATGAATTTTATCAAATTTTTAAAATTTGAATGAAAATTAGTGTTTTGTGTGTTTCAAAATCAACGAGAAAAAATAAAGATAAAAAAGATTAGAAGTACAGTCCCTATGTTATTTTTGTAATAATTAGAAAAACATATAAATACATGAGGTGCTAGCCTTAACACAAACACTAATGGAGACTAAGTACTATCCCTGGAAAACTTCCTCGAATGGAGATCCATGCTTTAGTGTGATTGTGAAAAGAAGCTTCCACCTACAACCACAATAGAGTTGTCAATATTAGCCCGGCCCAAATGACACACAATTTAGGCTGAGTTGAGCTTCATAAATACTTGCCCAAAAAAATCGGTTTTTTTTGCCAAGCTTGATTAGTCCAATGGGCTATTATGGCCCACGTATTATGCTAGACTAGGCCAGAGAGTTTATAGCCAGACATAAATTCGGGTTTGCCCAGACTGATAACTCTAAGCCATAATAGCCTTCTTGATGCCCACTTTTGCAGCCGAGATATCCTTTAGGTCTACTTTTGGTCCAAGCAATAAGATAGAAAGACATAAGAAATACAGGTGGTGAGAAACTCAACGAGAAGAGAACAAAAACAAATGACGCAAATGATGGAGATGGCACCAACGAAACTTTGGCTTATCTCGATCGTAATAGAGAAATGATTGGTTTGAATCGAAGAATGAAGATACATATGAAGATATGAGGCTGGATTAGGGTTTCAGCATGCGAATCGCACAAATAGAGTTCTGAAAGCTCCTCAATGGCTTCCCTAACCTCTCTGAGTCGAGAGTATATCAGAACAATAGGGTGAAGTAGCAACAAGAAGAACAAAATTTTGCCACTTTCATAGACTGTCCCAGATGATCAAGTGTTGGGGTGTCAACTTTTGAGCGTTCTAAAGCTCAAGCGTTGGTTCTCTGCATGCCAGCGTGCTGTTGCTAGATGTCCTCCCTGCTGACACGTGTTGACACGCACCTCTCTGACCCAATGAAGTTGGCCACGTGTCCAACACGTCATCAAGGCTCCACGCTCAAGCGTTCATCACACAATGTTTAGACATTCCAACATTTAAGCGTTGAGTCACCCAACATTTAAGCATGCTGCCTAAAATCTACCTCTTTCTTTCATTCTTTTCCATCTTTTGCTATGTTTCTAAAGCCTATTCAAGCATTGTATTAAACACTTATTCACCCCTAACTAACCTTCATAGACCTCTCAAGTTTACCAATCTAGGGTTTTGAAAACCAAGATGTTACAAAGCATATTAATGTGGAGCATCTCCTTCAAGATTTGAGCCATCCTGGTATTTAGGGGTTGAAAGATTCCTCCCACGCTCTTCGCCCTAGTGTCTCCTTTGCGCAGCTCTGCTTTGTGCGACCATCGTAGTCAAACTTCTTGGTATTTTTAAATCCTTCCTGTCAATTGTGATTCTGACAACCAATCTTCTTCTCATTCCGTGCCCTTTTTTGCCTTAGTGTCCTCGGCTTCTACATGTCTCTCCGCTCGAGTCCTTACCTCACCCATCGAGATATGCTTTCTGAGGACCAAAGCTTCGCTGAGGGTACCCGGGTAAAGACCCTTCATGATCGCCTTCACAAAGAAATTTTTATCAGGATTTTCCATTTGTACGATTACGTTCTTAAATCGAGCTAAATACCACTTGACAGTCTCAGTCGGTCTCTGTCTAATATCAAATAGATCGGCAACCTCGAGATGCTTTACCTTATGTTCAAAGAAATGGGCTACGAACTAAGTGAATAGATCTTCGAAGTTTGTGAAAAAGTGGGTGCGCAAACCAGTAAACGACTTCAACACTACATCTTTTAGAGTCGCAAGAAACATTTTAAAACTAATGGCATCATCTCCTCCACTAATGAACATTTGTGTTTGGAAAGTTGCATGTGGCCATGGCGATATCCCGTACCATTATATGATTCAATAACGGGCTCTCTGAAATTGTGGAGGACCACCACCAGTTGGATTTCCTCAGAGAATGATTGGAAATCTTGGGGTGGTGGTCTGACGGCGTTGCCTCCGGGTTGTTTCCGAGTGTGTTGAGATGTTGTCGAAGCTCTCACTCTTGAGCCTCTGCATGCTCGCTGCATCATAACTACTCCTCGTTACGCCGTTGTTGATCTTCATTTTGCTACTAAAGCTCCCGTACTACAACTTCCAATTGCTACAATACTGGATTTTCTTCCTTGTCCACGTCCGAAGATGAACCGCCATTCCTCATTCGCACAATTGCTCCAGAGAATCGGTCCTAAATAGAGAGTCGTAGTTTCAGGAATGTATATGTCGTTTGAGAGTTTCACCAAGACCCCACGATTGGCGCCAAAATTTTCACATGTGAACGTTAGGTCTCGTCCTTATTGAGATAAGTAGTCACCAAGGCCAAAACCTTAAGAGAATACTAAGTGTGTCTTGCTCTACTCTATAGTGCCAGGGTGTATATGTTAGAAATACCAATAACAATATATAACTGTCTCAGGCACACTGGCCATATCGTTAGTGTGAACCTCGGGATATCCACGAATCTAATGATTAGGAGATATATTTGAGCATGTGAGAGAAAGATATTTAGATGCGTTGTCAAACACATCATGATGAGAATAAAAAATCGTTAATAGTGGGAATAGGCATGTGTCCTTAGTCTGTTACATGCCCCGGTCGGCCGGCTGAAGACTTTTGTCTTTATCGTGATGAATCGGCTAATTGCCCTGCATGGTGCATTTGACCAAAAAAATTACCAAATTAGTGCAAGTTGAAAAAAATTACCAAATTGGGGTAAGTCGTATATATTGTATACGACTTCCCTTTTCATCAGAGCAAAGTCGTACATACAGTGTACGACTTCCCTTTTCTGAATTTTTTTTAAAAAAAATACTAAAGTCGTATATCCCATGTACGATTTTGCATGGGAATTTTTTTTTAGTACGTAAAGTGAAAATCGTATATGTGATGTACGACATTGCATGGGAGAATTTTTTTTAATACGTAAAGTAACATAAACAAGTAGCACTAATGAAAGATCAAAATATGCATTAATAATACTTTATTTTTCTACATTGAAAAGCCTAAGCCTAGTGGTGAGATGATGTCCCACAATGAGGTCTTCATCAATTACGTGGTGGTTGATTATCAGTGGCGGAGCTAGCCTGTTTTTCACGAGGGGGTCAAATATAAAGAGTAATTTTTTTTATAGACAAAATGAATTACTAATTTTTTTAATAATAAATTATTACTCCGGTCTGAAATATAAGCAAAAAAAAGTGTCTAAAATATAAGTAACCTGAGTATTTTTTTAGTGTAAGTGTTTTATCTGATAAACGTGTTCTATCAAAAAAAATTTTGGTTAGCGAAATTCCATATTACTACACTGGTCTTTAGAAATTTTGTTTTTTTTCCCCATTGTTACAAGAGGCTCCGCCCCTGTTGATTATCGTCCAACGAAGTATTATTAATGCATATTTTGATCTTTCATTAGTGCTGTTTGTTTACGTTAGACGTATTAAAAAAAAAATTCCCTATGTAAAGTCATACATCACATATACGACTTCCACTTTATGTATTAAAAAAAAATTCATGCAAAGTCGTACATGGGATATACGACTTTATAAAAAAAATCGGAAGTCTCCAATGGCATATACGATTTCAGTATTTTTTTTTTTTAAAAAATTCAGAAAAGGGAAGTCGTACACTGTATGTACGACTTTGCTCTGATAAAAAGGGAAGTCGTATACAGTATGTACGACTTACCTCAATTTGATAAATTTTTTTCAACTTGCACTAATTTAATAATTTTTTTGGTCAAATATACCATTAAGGTCAATTAGCCCGATGAATATGCATAAATGGTCTAGGGATATCATAGTGCTCTCAGTCGACATACTGACGTGGTACTCGGCTAGTCTCCCATACGATCCTGTTAACAATAAGACTAATATGGCCTTACTTGAAAGAGGTTCTCTCCTATAATTCCTCTAAATTTCCTTCCGAAAAAATCGTGATAACCGTATATATTTGATTTAGTGGTGCATGCTCGTTCGAATCTCACATGTCGCTGCGGTGTGAAAAAATTGTAATAAACGTATCAAATAATTTAGAGTAAACACTCAATTTAGTCCTTAAACTACTAGTAACATTTTATCTCTTATTTAGTCTATAAAGTATATATATATAAATATAAATAGCTCTTAAAGTTTGTGAAACCCATCAAATTAGTCCATAAAGTTTATAGGTAATCCCTTATAGGGACTAATTAGACAAATTTCACAAAACTTTAGGGACTAATTTGACGGATATTACAAACTTTAGGGACTACTTATTTTTTCATATACTTTAAGGACTAAATATGAGAGAAAGTGTTAGTTTAGGGACTAAATTGGGAGTTTACTCAGTAATTTATCGTGAAAAGGAAATCAAGCAATGCAAGATGAAAGGAAAATGATAATAAGTGCCCTTAGGAAATTGGTTAAGGAATCAAAAGAGGTAAGCTTTTATGAGAAAATAATGTATTTATTATATCGAAAAGTGTTTAACTTGTATTCTCAAAACAAACTTTCTTTTTATGGATTCCTTAACTAATACCCTTGTGGCACTCGTTAGCAAGACCCAACATGAAATCCAGGGGTAGACCTATAGCAAGCCCCTCAAAATTTAAAAATTTCACTTACACCCATATAATAATTTGTTGACCCCTCTGACTGTTCTATTTTGCACACCCTGGCCCTGCCCCACACTTTCTCATCTAGCGCCGACCCATTGGTAAAGCCACTAAAGCCCTTGTTTTAGGCCCCAAATTATTTTTATTTTTATACTTTTTCGTAAGACTCATGCACGCTGTAAATTTTACTTAATGTTTGTCTTCGGCTCTTCCTATCTGCTCCTTTTGTAATTTCAACACTTTATTCAATTTTCAATCATCTCAACACTGTTTATTAATTTTTCAATTCAAACTTTGAGAACCTATTTTTCTTGTACCTTTCTCTTTCTATCAATATTTTTCATTCTCGTGCTATATGTTAAAAAAATTATGATATATATAATTTATTTTTGAGTTTTATAAAAGGTGTTATTCAAAACTCTTAAGATTAATTAAAAAAGTATTTAAATTTTTACTTTTTATGAAAATCTTATAATTATTATAATTATTTTAAATCTATTTTTATTTAAAGATAATTTTTATAAAAAAAATATAAACAATCGGCTTTAACTCATAATATAATTATCTATTATACTTCTAGTCATAATAACCACTTTTATTTTGCCAATGAAAGTTAATCCAGTTGGTAAAGATTTGGCTCATATATCAGAAGGTCGTGAGTTCGAATCTCGCTGCCGATGTAAGGACCTTGTTGGTGAGTCGATCTACTAAAAAAAATTGAAATAGCGACGAAAATTAGATACAAAAAATGAAATTCGTCTCTAAATTTGGCGTCGCTAACACTTAGCGACAGAATTAGAGTTAGATTTTATCTTTTTCCGCCTCTAAATTTTAGTCACTGTTATAACTTTTTGTAGTAGTATATGTAAATACCTCTATAAGTGCTCAAATAGACTTGAGGCTTTATCTATCCTTAGTGAGCTCCCGAGACCCAACTCTCATAACTTATTTCTATCAAAATAAAAAATAACCACTTCTATTTGAAAAAAAAACTAATGAATTAACATATTCTACTTTTTTTATAGGCAAATATTAGTGGTTAGTTTGTTAGAAGGGAGGAAAATTTTGCTAGTGGCAAAAATCTGAGTCATGCACTTCCTGCTTGCAACTCCTTCATGTCCCTTGGCTCAACCACTGAGCCACCTACACGGGACACATATTTTACTTTTGATGTGCATATAACATCATTTCCTTTTATACCTTAAATAAAAATATTTATAAATTAAGGTCTTGTTTCAAAGTTCGTTTTAGGTCTCAGTAAGTGTTGGGTCGACCCTCTCAACTCGATACTCTCTCACGACACTTTCTCAATGATTTTGCTCGTTGCCACAGCAACCGTTAAAAGAGCATTTTTTGCTATATGAAGATTGTGAAAAATAGATTGTGTAATCAACTGAGGGATAATTAGATGAATGATTGTCTACTAACTTATATTGAGAAAGAAGTATTCATGATGATTGACAATGAGTTGATCGTTTAACGATTTCAAAACATGAAGTCGCTTAGAAGACAATTATAAGTATGTATGTAATTTGTTTGATTAACAGTGTGTTTGCTTTCACGTTAATTTCCCAACACACCGTGCGTTTAACATGAAGCTACAACTGGTAGCTTCACCCTTAACGTGCGTCCATTAGTCTCCCATCGCAAAAGCAAACACAGGCTAAATATATTATGATTTTAACTCTTTATTTTTATATATTCTTATTTTAAAATTTTAGGAAGTTAAATAATTTCTCTCGTAACTCAGGTCTAGATACGCCACCGTTGAAATCACGGAAGCTTAGCTGAAAACCCGAAACAGAATAAAGTCAATAAACTCATCCATTATGGGATGGGTCATTGTTCTCAAAATGATTGATCACATGTCTGGATGAAGTGCAGTGCTGGCGCACTAGTTGGAGTAATTGCAGTTAGCACAAAGTCCTAGTAGAAAGTAGCTCCCAAAGGCTGATTGGTATTGGAAATTGAAAGAAACCGACAAAAGATTGCAGGAGAACTGTCCAAATACTATCTCCCACGCAAAAGTATAAGCCTTTTTTTGTAAAAAAAAAAATTGTCCCAAAACATAAGTCTTTTTACTATTTATAAGATATATTAATTAATTCTTTACAAAAATACCCTTAGATAGTCTTGGGAAGTTGAGAAACTAAAGTAGAGTATTAAAAATTTTGTCTCATTAATTAAAAGATAGTATGAAAAAACTAGCACACTTTCTAGACAAATTAAATTGGTTAAATAGTTTTCTTAATTTTCGTATTTTGGTCAAAAAGTACTTATAATTTGAGACGGATGTAGTATTACCAAATATACAACAACTTCACATAGCATGCATGAGCTTGCAGAAAAATGATACAGTGGGTTGCCTTTTATGGAAAATACACACATAAAAAATGGAAAAGGGAAAATAATATAGAATATAAGTATATTTTTTTTGAAGGGGCTTTTTACTATACACTAAGACTATGTATGGTATGTAAGAAAGTGGAAGAAAAGAAAATTTATTGGTTAAAATGTAAAATTGATGATGTGTCACATTATTATTGGCCTGTCACACTTATCCATGCACATTTTTTACATTTTTTAAGAAACTTTCTCTTCCCTCCACTTTCCTTCCCTTCTCCCAAACATAGTGTAAGGGGGAGTGAGACTTTGTGTACTGTTACAAAAATACTTTTTCCATTTTCGAATATAAAAAAAAATCCAAATTTGGTGATTTTAAACATAAATAAATTTTAACTGATTCACCATATTTAATAATATCTTACCCAAAATACCCTTTAATTAATTCAAATTTTATTTTCTAATAGCTCTTTTATTCTCATGTAACAAATTCTCCCATGAAGGGCAATTTGGGAGATACAATTTCTTTTTTGATTACTTTAAGAAAATTAAATGAGACTAACTACTTTACTTAAGGGGTGTGAAATAGTTTTTTTTTTCTTTTGTTTATATTTAATAACGGAGGGAGTACTAGCTAGAAATCAGAGCTATGGAGGCGGGACGAAGCGACAAAGCACCCCAGTAGACCAGCCTTGAGGTGGGGCACTGGATTGTGGTGTTGGTCGGCCGAAGGATGGGAATCAGAATGGATTTCACAAAAACAAGGGTGTTAGACATAGTGGTGCGGGGACAGTGCTAAAGCGGTGGATGGGTAGGGCAAGGTATCCTAAGGACAATGGTGGCGGCGATAATGCCGGAAAGAAGCCGTGGTGGCAACAATCGGCTATGTGTATACTGGTACACTATTTTTTGTTTGTGTAGTTTAATTTAAGTAAACCCTTTTTATAAAGTGTGTTAAAATAACTTTTTAGTCCCTTGTCTTATTTTTTAGTTTCAGTTTGGTCCTTTAACTTTTAAAAGTTACAATTGAGTCCCTTATTTTTATTTTAGGTTTCAATGTGATCAATTCTGTTTAAACTGTATTACAGAAATGATCACGCTGGTATAACTTTGTGAAACATGAGACTATTTTGAAACGAAAAATGGGACCATATTTGTATAACTTTTGCTAAATAATGAATCATTTCAGAATAAAAAATAAAAAATAGACCACAATAGTATAACTTTACAAAATAAAGTACTCAATTAAAACTCTTAAAAGTTAAGAGAACAAAGGGAATCTAAAAAACAAGATAAGAGGTCAAAAATGTATTTTAACCCTTTTTTTTATATAACAAAAAATGTATTTTAACCTTAGAAGTATCATAAACTAAATATTGAAAATAGCCTCTCATGTTACATAGGTAGACATACATGCATACAATATTGTCCACTGTCTAGCTCCGTTCATGCGTGGAGGGCCGTAAGCAAGTGGGAGAGGGGGACAGAACCGTATGCTTTTCCTTTACAAAATTTCCATAACGATTGGCTTCCCTTTATATGACAATTGTTTATTGTTATTAGGAAAGGCAAAGTAGTGGCCTATGTTGCTAACTAAAGTTTTCATGCTCTTCACTACGTGGCTCTTTCCTACTGGTTCACATGTCTAATGGTCTTGCCACTCACAAGTGCCATGTTACGCGCCAAAATTAATGAAACAATATGCTAAAAATTATCCAATTTTCAACAAGGAAGACATGCAAAATAAAATATATAAAAACAAAGAGGGTCTTTTTTTGAAAGAAAGGAATCCTATTCAATTTGCCGCTCACGGCCTCTTTTATCTTGCAGCGGCTGCTGCTCAAGATGGGATTTTACAAGTGTTCATTGTTATTGAGGCACACAATTCGAATATTTGAATTTTGATGCTCATTGTGTGTAAATAATTATGAATGTATATAATTGTATCCCAAAAGCTAGGGAAGATCAGATTTTGACTATGCTTGAGCTACGCTACATATGTACATTATACTTGTGTATATCTGAGAGTGCTGGGGATTATTCCTTAAATATAAGCTCCAAGAGACAGAGTAACATGAACAAGAAAAAGAATTTATCTAATTTTTGAGGAAACTGTGGTATGAATAAAAATAAAAAGTTGTTCATCAGTGCATGCTGAGCAATAGTCTTTTACAATGTCTAAAATACGGTAATTGCTAAACTCGATCGTTAGGGGAAGTTCTTATTCTTGTTATATATAGTATCCTTAAATCAAAACCATTGTCTACCAATAAGCACTAGTGCGAAATACACCTAAAATATATATTTATAACGCCGGTTTTGCGGATAACCGGCGTAACATATAACGCGGTGGCATTTTTGAAATTAAATGATAAAATTGTGAGATCTATGGCGCCGGTTTTAAGTAAAAACCGCGGTCGTATGTAAAGCGATACCTATGGCGCCGGTTTTAGGGTAAAACCGCGGTCGTATCTCCAACACCTATGGCGCCGGTTTTACATTAAAACCGTGGTCGTATGTAACGCGAGACATATGGCGTCGGTTTTACCCTAAAACCGGCGCCATATGTTTAACCCAGTGTTAAAAAATTGTGAGACCTATGGCGCCGGTTTTAGGGTAAAACCGGCGCCATATGTCTCGCGTTACATACGACCACGGTTTTGACTTAAAGCGGCGCCATAGGTGTTGGACGTTAAAACCGCGGTCGTCTGTACCGCGAGACATATGGCGCCGGTTTTACCCTAAAACCGGCGCCATATGTTTAACCCAGTGTTAAAAAATTGTGAGACCTATGGCGCCGGTTTTAGGGTAAAACCGGCGCCATATGTCTCGCGTTACATACGACCGCGGTTTTACCCTAAAACCGCGGTCGTATGTAACGCGAGACATATGTCTTGATTTAGAGTGCTTCCATTGTGAGTTTGGATGTGGGTTCTCTAAGGATCCGTCCTCCATGTCCTTAGCGTGCGATCATGTTTACAACGGCACACGATGTCATTATGCTTGAGACCGACGCCGCCATCAGATCCGATGTAAGACTCAAACCTTTCCTTTATTTGTGACTAATTCATTTGTTCATGATGAATTCGAGCGTCGACGTCAAAGAAGACGGAGGCAGCCGATGAAGCAGTGAACGAATCTGGATATTGGCACCGAGGTCAACGAAGACGAAGGTGGCCGACCAAGTTTCGTGCGAATATGAATCACAAATCCAGGAAAGAGCAATGTCTGAGAGCAACATTATCATCTTTGCTCCCACAAATTCAATCTATGAGTTGACTCGTGAGTGATAACCGAAGTTTTGATGTCTAACAAGTATTGATCGACGTCAAGTCCGACTTCAGGGAGCACCATATCTTGTCGGCATCCACAGAAATCTCAAACTCCTGAGGTACTGATGTCCTGACTACATCCCGAGGCTATAACTTCGTTATGGCATTCCGGTGCACCTATTCGGTTGCCAAAGTCACCGACGACATCGCCACTTCGACAACAACTTCGGTTCAGAAACCTCGACAGGGATCATGCCAACTTGCAAACAGAGATGGTTGTGATCCGACGACATCGCCACTTCGACAACAACTTCGGTTCAGAAACCTCGACAGGGATCATGCCAACTTGCAAACAGAGATGGTTGTGATCCGTGAATGTATGTAACGCGAGACATATGGCGCCGGTTTTACCCTAAAACCGGCGCCATATGTTTAACCCAGTGTTAAAAAATTGTGAAACATATGGCGCCGGTTTTACCATAAAACCGGCGCCATAGGTCTCACAATTTTTTAGCACTGGGTTAAACATATGGCGCCGGTTTAGGTAAACCGCGCCATATGTCTCAAGGTTACATACGAATTACCATTTTAACTTAAAACCGGCGCCATAGGTGTTGGAGATACGACCGCGGTTTTAGGGTAAAACCGCGGTCGTATGTAACGCGAGACATATGGCGCCGGTTTTACCCTAAAACCGGCGCCATATGTGTAACCCAGTGTTAAAAAATTGTGAGATCTATGGCGCGGTTTTAGAAACCGGCGCCATATGTCTCGCGTTACCTACGACCGCGGTTTTAACTTAAAACCGCGGTTGTATCTCTACATATGGCGTGGTTTTAGCTAAAACCGCGGTCGTATCCTTTCTTAAAAAAATAATTTCCCTCCATATCTGTTAATCTCTCACTACTTCTTTTCATTCGCGCCGTCACCTCTCTCCCCCTCGCGAACCGTCGCCATTTTAAATGCGCAGTCCTCTCCCTCGCGGATTCTGCTCCCTCTCTGCCGTAGTCCCTCTCCTCTGCACCGTCGTCTCCCTCGCGCCGTTCGTCTCCCTCTACGCCGTCCCTTTCCTCTGCACCAAAACATATCTGTTTTCCTCTCACCTTTCTCAGTTTCGTCGAGATCGCATCAAGGGAGGAGAAAGAACCTCTTGCTTCGTGGTCTCTCTCCCACCGACGCTGCACCTTGCTTGGCCTGTCTCTCCTCTGCTGCTGCTTCTTCCTTCGTCGCGGGTCTCCAGCCGTGAAGGCGGTCACTCCTCGCCTTTCCGTCGTGAGGTCGCGATACTCCGCACTGCTGCGCGGATTCGCATCGAATCCCTGACTTCGCTGCTGCTTTTTGCTTCATCACCACTGAATCGTTCTCACTGATTTTTCCATCATGGGGTTGTTCTTCTGCTGATTAGGTATGTGGGTTTTTCCTATAATCTCTGCTTTTGCTTTTGCTGCTTCGGTTGGTTCTGATCTTCTTTTGAAAAGCTTTTTTGGGTTTGGCTTGGTGGGTTGTGGGGTTCTGTTGATGATGGGTTTGGTTTTGGGGTGAGTTTTGTTAATTAAGTTTCAGAATGATGAACAATTAATTGATGTGGATGAGTTTGTGAATAGCACACTATATACAAACATGTCATTATTAGTTAAATATCTAAGCATTTTAAAGTGTGTGTATATTATTTCAGAACACAGTTATGGATCGTAGTTGGATGCAAAAACATCGTTTAGGTGATGAGTATAAGAGCGGGGTCGAAGAGTTCTTACAATTTTCCCAAGCAAATTTTCCCAATCAAACAACTTTCTATTGTCCTTGTGTTAAGTGTTTGAATGGACCAATACTAAATGTTGAGGAGATACGGAATCATCTTCGTACTTTTGGGATTTGGCAAAGATATACGACATGGACCTGGCATGGTGAAGTGTTAAACAAGCCAAGTGTGTCCACAAGAGAGGAAGTTGATGTAGATATGGACGATCGACTAGAGGACATGATTCGTGATATTGGACCAGAGTCTTTTCAGCGGGCACATGTGTATGAAACTCTATGTAGCGACAAGGAAGAACCTCTGTATCCGGACTGCAAAAATTTCACACGGTTGTCAGCTGTGCTGAAATTGTTCAATCTGAAGGCGATAAATGGGTGGACTGACAAGAGCTTTACTGAATTGCTTAAAGCTGTTGAATGACATGCTTAGATAGAGAACACATTGCCGAAAAGTAATTATGAAGTGAAGAAGATATTATGTCCGATGGGTGTGGAGTATAAGAAAATACACGCATGCAGAAGGATTGCATATTATCTTGGAAAGAGCATGAAGACAAAGAAGAGTGTCCCGAGTGTAATACACCACGCTACAAAAAGAAGGGCGGTGATGATAGTTGTGATGATGTGAGCAAAAAAGGTCCTCTGTGAAGGTGTTATGGTATCTTCCAATTATTCCAAGGTTTAAGCGATCGTCGCCAATATAAATGATGCAAAGAACCTTAGATGGCATGCAGATGATAGGAAATGTGATGGAAAGCTTCGCCATCCGGCCGATTCTTTGCAATGGAAGAGAGTTGATTCATTGTTTTCGGAGTTCGGCAATGAGCCAAGAAACCTTAGGCTTGGACTTGCTACAGATGGAATGAATCCATATGGTAACTTAAGTAGCATCCATAGTTCATGGCCTGTTCTCTTAGTAATTTACAACCTGTCTCCTTGGTTGTGCATGAAGCGCAAGTACGTTATGCTATCTATGATGATTTCCGGTCCAAAACAACCGGGAAATGACATAGATGTTTATCTAAAACCCTTGATTGATGACTTGAGAATATTGTGGGCAGAAGGCATTGATGTCTTTGATGGGTTTTCAGGTGAAGATTTCAAGTTGCGTGCCATGTTGTTTTGCACCATCAACGACTTTCCAGCATATGGGAACTTGTTCGGGTATAGTGTTAAGGGGCATAAAGCATGCCCTATTTGTGAAGATGGCACATGTTTCTTTCAACTGAAAAATGGGAGGAAGACTTGTTACCTTGGGCATAGAAGATTTTTGAGACGTGATCACCTATATCGCAGGTTGAAAAAGGCTTTTAATGGATGTCAGGAGAACGAAATTGCTCCAAAAGCTTTAACCGGAGAAGAAGTTTATCAACTGGTGAACTCCATCAATGTTAAGTTGGGAAAAAAAAAGAGGAAAACATTCTTCTGTGAAAAACATATGGAAGAAAAGGTCAGTGTTCTTTGATCTTCCATACTGGTCAAGTCTTGATGTGAGACACTGTATTGATGTGATGCACGTGGAGAAAAATGTTTGTGATAGTGTAATCGGTATGCTTCTCAACATTAAGGGCAAGACAAAGGATGGTTTGAATGCTCGTCTAGATCTGGTTGAGATGGGCATAAGAGAACAGTTAGCTCCAGAGCTAAGAGGTAACAAGACATATTTGCCACCAGACTTGTCATACATTGTCAAAGGAAGAGAAAAAAGGTTTTGTGAGTGTCTACGTGGTGTGAAAGTGCCACAGGGTTACTCTTCAAATATAAAGAGTCTTGTATCAATGACAGATCTCAAATTAGTTGGCTTAAAATCTCATGACTGTCACGTCTTGATGCAACAATTACTACCAGTGGCTATTCATGGCATCTTGCCAAAAAATGTTCGACATGCCATAATTAGATTGTGTTTATTTTTCAATGCAGTATGTAGCAAAGCTATTGGCCCTCAGAAATTGGACGAGTTGGAAAATGAGGCTGCTATCGTTTTGTGTCAGTTGGAGATGTTCTTTCCTCCGTCATTTTTTGACATCATGGTTCATTTAATTGTTCATGTAGTCAGAGAGATTAGAGTATGTGGCCCGGTTTATTTAAGGTGGATGTACCCTATTGAGCAATACATGAAAATATTGAAAGGGTATGTGAAGAATCTATATCGTCCCGAAGCATCTATTGTTGAAAGGTACGTAACAGAAGAAGCCATTGAGTTTTGTTCAGATTATTTGTTAGAAGAGGCACCTGTAGGGCTTCCCAAGTCTCGTCATGAGGGAAGATGTGAAGGTAAGGGCACACTAGGTCTAAAAACTAAGAGCATGGGTCGAGCGGAAGTGTTGCAAGCACATTCGTATATATTGAATAATATTGATGAAGTTGAACCTTACTTGTCTGCTCACAAAAATCATGTCAAGGCCAAAAATCCTCGAATGAATGAAAATTGGGTGTTGAAGGAGCATAACAAGACATTCATACCTTGGTTTAAAGAACAGGTTTTGAGTGATGATACTGCTTCTGAGACATTAACATGGCTAGCACATGATCCTAAATTTAATGTCTTGACGTGGAGAGGATACGATATCAACAAATTTTCTTTTTATACAAAGTCACAGGATGACAAGAGCACCGTACAAAGCAGTACGGTTCTGGTTATGGCTTGTTCTATGCATTTCTCTAGTTCAAAGGATAAAACCCCGCTCGCATCCATAGCCTACTTTGGGGTCATTGAAGAGATTTGGGAGATCGATTATAATAAATTCAAAGTGCCTGCTTTTAAATGTAAGTGGGTTAACAAAGAGCGGTGGTGTCCAAACCGATGAATTAGGTTTTACAATGGTGGATCTTGATAAGGTAGGTTATAAGGATGAGCCTTTCATCATGGCAATTCATGCAAAACAAGTGTTTTATGTCAAGGATCCTTCTAACAAAAGGTGGTCCGTGGTTCTCCAAAGAAGAAGTATGCATGAGAGTGATGAAAATCAAGATTCAACACTAGATATCAATGACACCCTTCTTTCTCAACACAAAGACCCATCTTCGATGATGAAAATGAAGTAGACGATGTATATGCCACTCGTGATGATCATCAAGAAGGGATATTGGAGGACATTCAAACTTAATCGCCAAAGAATTTTATAGGTGACTACATGTTTGTTAGATTATCCACAATTAATATACATTAGATTATCCGTTATAATTATATATATTGATACATGTTTGTTAGATTATCTCACATTGTTTCTCACATTTGTTTGTTTGTTTGTTTAAACAGGCATCATATATGGCTGATCCATCCACATCAGAGTCCCGAAAAAAAAGGACGAGAGGTGGTACCACTACATCACAAGTGAAAAATAGACTTCTTCTGGTCGAAGTTTTCTATTGAATTTGATCCAGACATCGGGCGACCTTATGGTGATAATGCAGCTAGCTTCTGCACTTATTTGTCGTACATTGCACGAAGCAAGACCTCCATTCTGATACCTAAATGGAGAGATGTCCCTGAAAAAACCAAAGATATGATATGGGAAGATGTCATGGTATTGACCTTTATCTCTATTTGTATACAGATTTGTATTTAGCTTTATTGATCCTTGTGTGTATGTATTTACTAACACCACCATTTTGTTATGTATTGTAGGATAAATTTGATGTTCCCCTTGATAAAAAGTTTAGGGACCGATGGTTGTCCTATGCGGGTGAGCGTTGGAAGGACTTTAAGTCTAAACTCTCCAGGACATTTATATTTGGGAAAGGAGACAAAAATGGTTGCACAAATCCTTGTCAGAAGTATAATTTCCTTTCAGAGGACATATGGAATGAGTTTGTTAGGAGCCGCACGGAAGAAGCGTTTCTGGTTAGTTTGAATTATGTTTTTTAACTTGGCTAATATAATTTTTTACTTATTTTATTTTGTGGTGTGTTACGTTATTTGTAACAGAAAAAAAGAGAAAAGGGAAAGACAAATGCTGCAAAGAATATCTACCCCCACCTATTGTCTCGTGGGGGTTATGATAGACTTGAGAAGAATATAATAGCACACAGAAAGAAAGCCTTGCAGGAAGAGGCTGGAGATGAAGCCTTGGAATCCCCTCCAAAACCAAACCGGTATGAGCTATGGGCTATGGCTCGAACAAAACCATCAGGATCTTATACATCTGATGCTGTGGCCTCAGTTGCTTCTAAAATTGTAAGTGTATCTGCCTTATTTAATATTATGTGATTTGTAACCAATTTAGGTCGACTGATCAACGACTTCTGTGATTGAATTTGGTTGTAGGAGTCATTGGTTGAAGATGAATCTCGGTACTTTTATTCCAATCGACGTCAAGATATCTTGACTATCGCCTTTGGAACACCCGAGCATTATGGTCGTGGTCCGCCGCTGGTCGAGGTGTGGGCTTTAAGAAATACTTCGGAGGAATTTCACGCAGTCAGTCAAAGCAAGTGGATGTGGATGCCATGAGACATCAGATCATGCAGGACCTTAGTCAAATGTTTGAAGCTAAGTTTGAAGCTTACAAATCCCAGTTCAAGTCAGATGTGGAAGCCCAACTAACTCAGAATATAGTGCCTTCTCCTAAAGCCACTGCGCATGTCAGCACCAAGGATAGTTGTTCGCCAGAAAATGAGGAGGATCCTAACGATGACATTTTAAGACGCATTGGTCACATGGCTTTTGATCTTCCCAATGGACAAGTTGGGATTACCTTAGAGCATGATGATCTTCCAATTTTTTACATTTTCGCGAAGGACTTAACGGACCTGTCGCTCGGTGATGACTTCTGGCTTGCCAATCAACACTTGCAATTATGGTCCTCGTAAGTATTAATTAACATATTTGTATATTTTTAACTCCTTTGTATCAATTATATATAATTAACATTATTTTGTTTCAACTCCTAGGTATCTGCATCGTATATGTATTCAGAACAACATCAGTGATGTATATGGATTCTTGGATCCAACGTTGATGGTTGTCAAGCCCAACCCAAAACAGCCTAATGACTCTGTTCAAGCTTACATACTGGATAAGCTAATTCAGCAGGACAAAGATGTTTTCTTAGGACCGCACGTGCACAAGTGAGTACACTTTTATTCATAGCATACGTTTTTCTTTATGTGTTTCTAATATACATTTATTGTTGTTACCTAGCAATCATTGGCAGTTGATTGTCATTTGTCCTAAACATAATCTCATTGTCTGGATATGCTCACTTCATCAAAGGCCAAGCCTACAGATTAAGCGTGTCCTTGAGGGGTAAACTTTTAATTTAGTTGTCATACTTGTGATGTCATATATGTATTTATCTTATATATATAACTTATATTATTTTATCAGAGCTATGGTGGATTATAATAGAAAGAAAGGTCTGGGCCAAGAAAAGAAGCCTAATTGGAACATACTCATGGTAAGTAGGTTGTCTTTATATGATATTTACGTATTAAAAGGCGTATTAGTTATGTGTATACATAATTTGTAGTAATTTATATTGTCATTTGTAGGGCCTCACCAAGACAACTCATGGGTGTGCGGCTCCTATGTCATGAAGACCATGTTGACCATTGTCACAATGAGGATTACATCTGGATGGGATTTGGTAATAAAACATTTCTTAACTTGTTAATTGATCTTTTTTATACCTTACAATATTTGAAGTTAGTTAATTAGATCTTTTTGAATTGAACTTGTAGTTATTCGATGGTTGTAACCCATACTGATCTGAAGAAATTGTTGAGATTCGAAAAACTTGGGCACGCTTTTTTGTGACTAAGATTGAGGAGCAAAATCTAAACCCAGAACCACCAAGACGCCGAACAAGAAAAGCAATACAAAAAAAATGACATGGTGCGATAAAATTTGAATGAATTATTTTTGTACTATTGCTTATGTTAGATAATTGTTTTGCCTTTAATTGCTCTTCATAGTTTACATCCTTCAATGCCTTTGTGGATAAATGTATCATGTGTTATGCCTTTGTGGATCAATGCCTTTATTTGTTTTGGAAGTTATGTTTTGTGAATTTTGTTTGTGAATATTGTATATATCCTGTGTGGATAAATCTTTTGACCAGTTATGTTTGTGAATTCTGTGTGAATATTATTTATATCCTGGTACCGGGAAATTTAAAAAAAATTATAAAAAAAAAAATTATACCTACGGCGCCGGTTTTCCTAAAAAACCGCGGTTAAAAGCGACCTACGGCGCCGGTTTTCTGAAAACCCGCGGTTAAAACTGTTATTTCAAATTTTCAAAGTGACATACGGCGCCGGTTTTGTTAAAAATCGCGGTTAAAAGTGACCTACGGCGCCGGTTTTCCGCAAAACCGCGGTTAAAACTGTTTTTTCGTTTTTTCAAATTTTCAAAGTGACATACGGCGCCGGTTTTGTTATAAAACCGCGGTCAAAAGTGACCTACGGCGTCGGTTTTCACTAAAAAACCGCGGTTATAAGTATTTTTTCCGTTTTTTCAATTTTTTTGGTCCTTTTACGTCAGGATTTAACGCCGTTTTTGTTAAAAACCGCGATTAAAACTTACTTATAACCGCGGTTTAAAAATCGGCGTTACATGTTTACACTTACAACGTCGGAAGCATTGACGCCGGATTGAAAACCGGCGTTAAAAGTCCAAAAAAATCGCGATTAAAGGTAGTTTTTGCACTAGTGAAGGGTTGGTCCGAGTGGTAACTGGGCTCGGATCCCATCCTAAGTCTCGAGTTCGAGTCTTGGGTGTGACAAAAACTCTGTTGGGAGGGGAGAACCACACTGACCGGCAAAGCCGAGTAAAAAACACGTGGTCAGCCAGGTTCCCCAGCATAGATTAGTCATCGACAAAACCGGTGGATAGTGCGCACCAATAACATGATAACAAAAAATAAAAATCAAAACCATTGTCAACGATACCCAATCTAATACTTAATATATATCCCAAAAAATAGTGCACTCTTGCGCAACCTTTAGATCAAATAATTATTCAGCTGCTTTTATAATAAGAAAGGAACTACTAATAAATTAACATGATGGTGTCTACTGGCTAGTTACCTAATTAAATACAGAGAAATTGTTAAAAAACTAATAGGAACAGAGAAAAAAGAAAACATAAGGAATGTTTACATCGATAATTTATGTGCCTCGTATATGCATGCTGATTGATATACAATGCCAAGGGCCACTAAGGTTTCCTCCTATTCGCTACTTGAATAGTTAATCCAAATCTATATAGGTCAAACACTATATAATCTCTAACTTTTATAGCTAGGTTAAAACAATTGGTTAAAGGTTTCAAATAGTCAATTAATTAAGCTTTATTTCCAGCTTAGGTCCACTCTAAGGATGCATGCTAATCCAATAACATACCTGTGTGACCTAACAAATATAGCCCGCAGGTTGACGGAATCCATTATATTCTAAATCAAATAGTGATTACTAATGTTTCGGCATGCTAATTAATTAGATCAATTAACTAGTGCCACAAACTTCTTTATGTGGTGTAACAAACTGTCATATGCTTTTTTTTTATAAGCAAAGAGAATTTTAGTAAGGGAGTACGAGGGGTACTCTAACCCGTAACAACATGGAAGTTGTTGATGCTGAGAATGGTAGAGCTCTCCTCCTCCTTGGGATTGAGTATTCCTTCTTCTTGGAGTCGAAAAGGGGGTGGTACCTGCAAAGACACTCCGATGCCTAAGTTAGATAAGGCTTTGGAGGAGAAGGAGAGCGGAGTAAATTAGTGTTTAGAATTCGTCCCTTTACCTGGGGGGCTAAGCCCCCTTTATATAGTGAAACCTGGCAGGCGGTTGGTCACTCCTTCAATCGCGCTACCACCTTCTTCATGCGGGGTAACGGCTCGCACCTGATAAGGGTAACGACCCATTATGATCTGAAAACGTGCCCCGCCTTCTTCGCAACGGTACTGCCCTACGGGCCCCTTCTACGGGGGTTCCATGCCGGGGCACGGACTCGGTTCCCGAGTGTTATAATGGGCTCGGAGCGGCCCATCACGAGAAATGGTCCGAGGGTCCATAGTGGCTCGGCGGGCACAGGCCTGTGCTCGTGCATACTTGACCCTGCCCGGTCGGTAGTGACCCGAGCTCGTAGGAACACGATCGGTACTGGGTCGAGCTCGATGTCATCTGATAGGCATAGGGGTCGGCTCGGTGGGTTCCAGCTCGGGGACCGGCCCGTAACACAAGCCCCCTAGACCCTTTGCTTGGTAGGGGAAAGGGTCTAAGTCCTGTTCGTTGGATCGGTTTCCGAGCTGGACAGTCTCTTCGGAAGCGTATCCCAAAAGCTCCTTTGCCTAGGGTTCAGCACTCCACGCGTCGTCCTTCTGTCGGTCGGTCTCGTCATCTGAAAGGACATTGACAGGCATCGACCAGTCGCTCTCTTCTCCACCGCTGATAGCTTGATCTGCCGCGGGCCGTTGGATTGGCATCTGGCCTCGGCGACGGAGGGCCCAGATTGGTTTGCCCTTTGGTCTCCCTCGATCCTGGGCTTTAAATTTCCCCGTCCCTCTCTCGTTTCCATTTCTTCTTCCTTGCTTTCACGACGCCTACGCTGCTTCTTCCACCTGCGTTTACTTCCAGTTTTCCTGCCCACATATTTCCTTCTTCCGGTAAGTTCTCTGACATTCTTTGTTTAATGGCTTCCTCTTCTCGTCGTCCCCCTTCCCCTATTTCTTTGAGTTCTGCTTCCTCTTCGTCCGCTACTGCCAGCACTTCCTTCGATCTTTCTACTCCTCCCCATTTTGCTAGAAACTGGGATGAGTCTTCTGGAGCGACGCCCCGCCTGCGTGGCTACGCTGGGGAGGGCCCCGTGCCACTCCAAGTCGTTCACCCCAGCTCCCCCATTCCTCTGCCTGCTCTGGCCTCTTCCGCCCCCGTCTATTCGCTCCATAGAGAGGCGAGGCGTCAAGTGGGGGGTGATAGACCCCCTTACTCTTGGGTACACCCTGATGTGCTCAAGGTGTCTTCGAATATCCTGTCGGATACGGGCTTGGTCGCCCTTAGGTCGAGCGTGATTTTGACGTCGAACGGGGAGAGAGAAGGGGAGGTGACCTGCCTCTCCTGTTTTCCCGAGGACCGAGTATGCTTCGGGAAGGATGGGGCGAGCTCGCCTGATTTCTGTTTCTTCTACAGGACCTTCTTTGCCCGGGTCGGTCTTCGATTTCCTTTCAGCGGGTTTGAGTGCGAGGTCCTCCAGTGGCTGAACGTAGCCCCCTCGCAACTCCACGCCAATAGCTGGGCGTTTATCCGAGCTTTCGAGCTCGTGTGCAAGCATTATGGGGTCGCCCCTTCTGCGGCCCTCTTCTTTAGCTTTTTCCAGCTTAGGCTCGCGAGGCAGCTTAAATGGTGCTCCCTCAACAAAATCCCTGGCCTCTATCTTCTCGAGCTCTTCGACCAGTCTTACAAGAATTGGAAGAATGACTTCTTCAAGATTGAAGTGCGGGCCCGGGACCCCTTCTTCTTCTCGGCTCAAGGGGAGCCCTTGTTTCCTTTCTATTGGACCTCCAACCCTCGTCCGATCAAGGAGGTCGATTTCAACTCGTTATCGGTCACCGACCAGACGATAGTGAATTTTCTTAGTCGTCTGCCTACCTTTCACTGCGGTCCTCTGATTTCCCGATCTCTAAAGAACCCACCTCGGTGGGAGGAATATCTGAGTAAGTAAAGTGTTTTCTTTGCGTAGTTCTCGGTTTCGACGTGTTTGTTGACCGCTTGTTTTTGTTGCAGGTGAAATGGCTCCCAAAATGAGCAAGAAAGAAATGGCCGAGCTCTTGAAGAAGGCTCAGAAGGGGAAAGCCGCACAAGTGCCCGAGCCGGTGCCTACTCGCGTCGCTGCCTCTTCGCCCGTCAGTTCTGCTAAAAAGCGACTGCACTCTTCTCCGATCACTGGATCCGACCAGCCCCCTGCGAAGGCGTCGAGGGGTCCTCACGGTGGCATACCGCTAAACATTCCCGATGGGTCCGAGTGGTTCCGTCACCTAGGGGAATTTGTCGATGAAAGGGAAGGTGCTGCCGACTCCCTCTGGAACTTGGGGATCGACCGCTCAGACCAAATCGACCAAATCATGCGGCGGGATGATGACCAAAGCATGACCGAGGTGGGTGAGCTGGGCCTGTGCAGAGCCTTAGGCGTCTACGGGCTTCGTACTTCTACTATGGCCCAGTTTCTTTCTGATCAGATCAGGGCCCGGGCGACGGAGGCCGAGCTGGTGAAGAGAAGGTACCAGACGAAGGTCAACTCTCTTGCTGACCTTGAGGAGAAAATGAAGAAGCTGAAGGAGGACTATGATAGGCTCTCCGATGTCAAGGACGCTTTTAGCAAGAGCAATACCGCGCTCCTTGAGAGGCAGAGGGAGATTCAGGCCGAGAAAGATCTCCTCGTGGGTCAGCTCGAGGGTCAGCTGCGGGAAGAGAAGGAGAATTGCTCGGCTGAGACCGCCTGGGTTGAGGAGTACCGAGCCTACAGCGCTTTCCAGTATAAGGAGGGGTTTGACAATGATGTTGCCCAGCTGCAAGTCATCGCCCCCACCGTCGACCTCTCTGAGATTGACTTTACTAAGGTTGTGAGGGACGGGAAAATCGTGGAGGAAGACGAGGAGGAAGGTTATGATGACCCTGAGAAAGAGGCTGAGGGCGAGTTTGAGAGGGGAAGTGAAGTGGAGGCCGAGGTCGTTGTTGGGGCCGTAGGCGAGGTGTTTTTGGTTGAGGAGGTCGTTGAGACCCCTGTTGAGGACCAAGGGGATGCCCTTGCGTAACTTGTATTTATTTTTCTTTCTGTTTTGACTTTGTAGTTGCTCGCCCTGGAGCTTTTTTTGTATGACTATTTCTGTATTGAAGAATGTTGATAATAAACTGTCTTTGCACGAGTACTTACTTTTCGTTTCGTTATTATTCTGTAGTCCTAGTAGTCGTACTCGGGTGTCACCGTTTTTGGAGGACTCCTACTCGGCTAGGGGGGTAGTCCTCGGGTAGCTTCCACCGAAAAAAACTTGCTTCAAATTGTTTGAAGTATTGCCTCTGTTACGACCGTACCAGCCGAGTGCAAGCTTTCATGCGAGCTCGTAGAGGTCGAGCCAGAATTTTCGAGTTGGGGTATTCTAGGTCGAGTAAGACCTTCCGAGCCGTGAGCGGGCTCACCAAGCCTTTATGCTGGCTTGAGTTCAAGACCACAGGGGTCGAGCTGCGAGCGAGCTCACCAAGTCTGCTAACTTGGGTTTAGGACCACGGGGATCGAGCTTCGAGTGAGCTCACCAAGCCTTTATGCTGACTTGGGTTTAGGACCACAGGGGTCGAGCTGCGAGCGAGCTCACCAAGCCTTTATGCTGACTTGGGTTTAGGACCACAGGGGTCGAGCTGCGAGCGAGCTCACCAAGCCTTTATGCTGACTTGGGTTTAGGACCACGGGGGTCTGTAGGTTGATTAAGACCTTCCAAGCTCGGGACTCGGTGATTTTTAGTTAAAACACTCTGAATGCAATGTGGGTTGACTTTTATTAAAAGGGGAAGAAAGCGAAAGAAGGATGCGCCTCGTTAAAACCTTTCCAAACCAAAAACCCAGTGGGAAAAAGGGTTTGCAAAGGAAAGAGTACGTCATCCGTTTACAAATGTTTAACTAAAGTAGGGCTTGAGGTGCGTGGCATTCCAGGTCCTCGGTATTGCCTTTTCGGATAGTTCTTCTAGTCCGTATGCGCCGTGTCGGTGCGTTCGACCGATGCGGTATGGCCGCTTCCCATGTCGGCCCTAGCTTGCTCGCTTTACGCCTTTTCGAGCCAGTTCAACTTTCCGGAGGACCAAGTCCCCTTCTTTGAACGTCCTCGGTCGGACTCTGGAGTTGTAGTGCTTGGCGACGCGCTGTTTAGTTGCAAAGTTTTGTACTCGGGCAAGTTCCCGAGTTTCTTCTAGGAGATCGAGCTCAACTCTTGCCTCCTCTGGCGCCAATGCCCGAACGTGCTCTCTTCTTGCTGAGGTGGTCCCGAGCTCTACTGGCACCATGGCCTCCATTCCATACGTTACCCGGAAAGGTGTTTCATTTGTTGCCGACTGGAGGGTGGTGTGGTATGCCCACAGCTCCCCGCAGAGTTCTTTCGCCCGATCGCCGCCAGCCTCTCCGGTAGCTTGCCATGAGGCCATTCAGATAATTACGTTCGCGGCCTCGACGACCATTGGTCCGTGGATGCTCGACGAGGCGACGAGTCCGGATTCTCGTGATGGTGAGCGTGTGCCGTTATCTGTGATGATAGTGTGGGGTAGGCCGTGGCGGCAAACCAGGCTTTTCCAGACAAATTTTTTGATCCTCTCGGAAGTGATGGTCGCCAGCGGACACGCCTCTATCCACTTGGAGAAGTAGTGTATGGCGATTGCGATGAACTTGAGTTGGCCCGGTGCAAGGGGATAGGGGCCAAGTATGTCAACCCCCCAGGTATTGAAAGGCCAAGGGGCGATGACTTCGTGCAGGACTTCCGGTGGAAGGTGGTCTCGTTTGGCAAACCTCTGGCACTTGTCGCACTTCCTTGCGTATTCCAGGCAATCCGACACGGCCGCCGGCGAGTAGCCTTGCTCGTAGGATTTTAGCCGCCAGGTCCGAAGTTCCACGATGGTTCCCGCAGATACCCTCATTCAGTTCCCTCATAACATACTCGGAATCCGATTTCTCTATGCAGGTGAGTAGTGGTTGTGAGAAACCTCTTCTGTAGAGTCTGTCTCCGATTAGAGTGTAATGTGCGGACTGCCGTTGGACCCTGCGTGACTCTGCCTGGTCCTCGGGCAGTCTTCCCTGCTTTAAGTATTCAATGATGTCCTTCATCCAAGAATCCGAGCTGATCACTGCGTAGTTTCTGGCTGTCGCGATGCTTGGTGATTTTAAAGTTTGGACGACCACTATATGGAGCTGTCCCTCGGTCTTCATACTAGCTAACTTTGCCAGCAGATCTGCCTTGTTATTTTGTTCTCGAGGGATGTGCTCTAGTTGGACCTCTTGGAAGTTCTGAATCATGGCGTTAACTTTTTGAGCATACTGGGCGAGTATGTCGTCTCGACACTGGTATTCGCCCTTGACCTGGTTGATCATCAGCTGGGAGTCGCTCTTGACTCGGAGTGTTTGGGCGCCCAGCTCCCATGCGAGTTTGAGACCGAGTAGTAAAGCCTCGTACTCGGCTTGGTTGTTGCTAGCTTTGAATAGGAACCTGAGTGCCTGTTCGACGCTGATTCCTACAGGGCTTTCAACGATGATTCCTGCTCATTGCCGCTTTGGAATTGGAGGAGCCGTCCACATAGAGCGTCCAGTACTCGACCTCAGGGGTCGGTGTTAGCTCTACAATAAAGTCAGCCAAAACTTGTGATTTAATGGGTCCTCTGGGCTCATACCTGATCTGGAATTCGGAGAGTTCTATCGACCACGCCACCATTCGCCTCGAGTTCTAAGCCTGCAGGATCCTTTTGATCGGGTAGTCCGTTTTGACTACCACCGTGCGCTTGAAAGTAAGGTCTCACCTCCTCGCGAGGTTACTATCGAGTGCCGCTCTACCTTCTGGTACCTTAGCTCCGCCCCGTGGAGGACTTTGCTCACGAAGTAAACTGGGCGCTGCTCGGTCTCTTTCTCTTCTATCATGGCCGAGCTGATCGAGGTATCGGTGGCGCCAGGTGCAGGAGGAGAGGGCTCCTTTGGTGGGCCGTGTAAGGACCGGTGGTGACACCAGAAACTCCTTGAGCCTCTGGAAAGCCGTTTCACACTCGTCGGTCCATTCGAACCGAGTCGGTTTCTGGAGTACCTGGTAGAAGGGAAGCGATTTGTCAGCGGAACGAATTACGAACCTGGAAAGGGCTGCGATGCGACCAGCGAGTCTTTGCACTTCCTTGATAGAGCTCGGGCTTCGCATCTCCATTACTGCTCGGCACTTGTCGGGGTTGGCCTCGATGCCTCTGTGGGTGATCATGAACCCCAAGAACTTGCCTCCGAGCACCCCGAACGAACACTTCTCGGGGTTAAGCCTGATGTTATATTTTCTCATAATGTCAAATACCTCCTGGAGGTCTCGGTAGTGTGCCTCGAAGCTGGAGGTCTTGACCACCATGTCGTCCATATATACCTCGATCGTCTTCCCGATCTGCTTGACGAAGATCTCATCCATCATCCTCTGGTAAGTCGACTCCGCGTTCTTCAAACCAAAGGGCATAGTGACGTTGTAGAAGTTGGAGGTTTTCGTCATGAAAGCCGTCTTTGGCGCGTCGAGTGGGTGCATCTTGATCTGATTGTACCCGGAGTATGCATCCATGAAACTGAGCACTGGTACTCGACGCGTCGCCTACCGCAGAGCATCGATGCTTGGAAGGGGGTATGGGTCTTTAGGGCAGACTTTGTTTAGGTCGGTGAAGTTAGTGCACATCCTCCGCTTACCGTTGCTCTTCTTGACCAACACCACGTTGGAAAGCCAAGTGGGGTACTTGATCTCTTTGATAAATCCGGCTTTCAAGAGCTTCGAGGTCTCTTCTCGGGCTGCCTGCTTCTTTTCCCCTGCAAGTCTTCTTTTGCGCTGAGCAACAGGACGAGCGCCGTGCTCTATGGCTAGCTTGTGACAGGCCACTTTGAGGTCTATTCCGGGCATATCCTCAGGGTCCCACGTGAACAGATCTGCGTTGTCGAGCAAGACCTTCGTCAAGGACTGTTCGCTCTGCTGGGGCAGTTGTGTCCCGATTCGTATGCTCTTGCCAGATCCTCTTACTTCGACCTCCTTGATGTCATCGACCGGCACTGGCCGGAAATCACTCTCGCCCCTCGGGTCGAGCTCAATCATGCAGTTCGACTTGGGGCGATCTCTTCTCCTGTCATCCCTTAGACTGTTGACATAACACTGTCTCGCCTCCTTCTGGTCGGCGTGTATCGTAGCAATCTGCCCATCGGATAGGGGGAACTTCATCGCCAAGTGGGGGGTAGAAACTATGGCCCCGATCCCATTGATGACAGTTCTGCCGATTATCATGTTGTAGGCGGTGTCCGCGGCCGACTCGGCTTCCACCACCAGGAGGTGGGCTTCGATTGTCTTGACCCCGACGTCCGCCTTGAAGGTGAGCAAGACGTCGAAGTACCCAGCCACCCGAGCTTTAGCACCTGAAAAACCGACTAACGTACCTCGGTAGGGTCTGATAATCGAGCTCGGTAACTTGAGTCGATCGAAGGCTTCTTTGTAGATTACGTCCGCCGAGCTTCCTTGATCGACGAGCACTCTCCTCACGTTAAATCCAGCGAGGTGTACTGTGATCACCATGGGGTCGTCTTGGTGGCGATCTATTCCCCGATAATCCCTCTCTGAGAAGGATATGGTCGGTAAGGCCGCGGGCGGGGCCGATAGCGACGTGGAGCTATTGACGGACCTCAGGTGTCTTTTTCGACCGTTGCTAGATTCGCCTCCCCCTGCAAAAACACCTGCAATTAAATTGAGTGAGGGGGTACCTTCGTCTCGGCCCTTCCTGCATTGACGGGCGGGTGAACGCCTTTCTCGCCCTCTCCGAGCCGGTGATCGGTTGCGCTTGCGCTCGGGTGAACGGGATCTTCTACGACTTGTTTCATTTTCTCTAGGGGCCGCCCCATTCCCTTTGTCCACGTACTTTGCTAAATGTCCTGCCTGTAAGAGTTGTTCAATCTTTACCTTTAACGCCTGACAGTCATTTGTGGTGTGCCTGTAGATTCGGTGGTATTCGCAGTATCTCTGGCGATCTGCATCTGGTGGGGAGTCCTTCCGAGGGGGCAAGGTAATGAGGTTGCCCGTGTAGGCTTCCTTCAAGACCCGGTCCCTTCCCACCGTCAAGGGAGTGAACCGCCCTCCGTAGTCTTGCCGCCCTCGGCGCTCGTTTCTCCTCTCTGCCCTCTCTCGGGGCAGATCTCTACTCCTGTCTTGCCGATTCTGGGTTTCCCTTTTGGCGGCGGCAACCTCCTCCATGTTGATATACCTGTTGTGTAAAATAATAACACAATTGTGCAAGTATACACAATCGCAACAAGTAGTAAAGATTAAATCAAGATCGTTCCCACGAGGATTGATTAATTGAATTCACAAGTTTTTCCATTAGTAAATGAGTTAGTGAGTAAGTAATAAAAACAGAAAATAAACATCAAGTTTTTGTGATTTTAATGAGTGAATAAGACAGAATTAATCAAGTGATTTGAGAATAAAATGGATAAAAGCAGTTAGGATTCAGTTCATTCATATTTCCACTAGGTTGGTTTTAGTGCCATAAGTCAGTGCCATATGGCACCTGGGCGCAGGGCACTAATGTGTGTGCCTTTCAGCACTTTCACCAGGGTTAAGTAAAGGTTCCCTTATGTCTAAGCCCCCTTTATGTTCCCCCTTGTCTAATTAATATGGCCAAGAACACCCTATAAGTCAGATTGCCTATGTCTAGTTTAATCTAACTCAATTAAAGTGTCCTCTAATTGATAATCCTTATAGTGCCTCATGAATTCAGTATGTCACCACCTTTCAAAGACCTAACATACATGCACCTAACCTAAGTTGATCAGGCTCAAGTTAAGCATATTAAAAATAAATGCGCATGAGACACAGATGCATAGGCAAGGACTTATAGACATTAACCAACCAAGTTTTAATACAAAGTCACTTCATCCTAACCTAAGAAAATTAGCTCATAATGAGCCTAAAAACAAAACAACATAAACTGGTGCCGCAAACAAAGTTCATGGCACTAGATTAGAGTATAGAGACTATTACAGATATGAATGAAACAGAAAAACAGAGTTGAATCTCAGCCTTGTGAGCTCGAAAACCACTCTCTCTAATCAAAGAATGCCTCATTGTCTCGCTTCAATCTGACAGAGCAAGTAACTTCTCTCCATGAACAAGGTTAATAGCTTGAATCAATGGTGTTTTGGAAGAAGGAAGGTGAGATGCGGCCGCTTCTATTTTCGTGGGGAGATAGACGCCTCTAGCAGAAAGAATGTATCGTAACCAGCCTCCTTTTCATTAGGTCATTATCCTTTTATACTCTCTCCTCAAAATGGGCCGACCACTACTAATCCCCAAAAAGATACTTCCTTTTAAGCCCAAAAGTGAGAGCCTTTTGTCTTGTATTGGTGAGAGAAAAGTGCATTAGGACAAGGAGGGACCACACTAAAAACGCAGCCGCAAAGAAGACACAAAAGGACAGAGTCCTTTGTTTAGCTTCACCGAATGATCACACGCCGCTTCAAAATCCAGAGTCCGCTAGCAACACAAAGGTCGCGGGCATGGCACGGCACTTGCACCGAGCAATTCTCATAAAAATCTGCACAATGTGACAAAAACATCAAAATGCTCACAAAAGCACCAAAGTGCTTTAAACAGCTCCAAATCAGGGAAACCACATTATTTACATAAATCTAATAATTAAAGGACCTAAATTACTCTTAAACTCACATGATTCATAGTTATAAAGGCATAAATAACTCTTATTTCTAAGAGTTATCAATACCCCACTGCTCGGCGCCTCAGTTCGTCCAGAGATCCTGCAGGCCGGCGAGCGAGGGAGTCCGAGAAGGGGCCGGGCTTTAGTGCTGACACTATAGCGTGGAGTGCCACATCGGTGCTGAGATTTCTAATTTGAGCTGTTTCGTTGTTGAAACGCTCTATGAAGGACTTCAGTGTCTCGTCCGACCTCTGTTTGAGCCCGACCAGGCAAGTGGAGTTTCTCCGGAAGGCTCGGCTCGTGGTAAACCTGGCCATGAATTGCTCGGCGAGTTGCCTGAACGAGTGGATCGAGCGCTGTGGGAGGTTAGAAAACCACATCATGGCTGGTCCTTTCAGGGTGCAGGGAAAGGTCCTACATTTCAGCCCCTCGGATGCGTCGATCAGTAGCATCTGTGCATTGAAGGAGGTAATGTGTTCCTCGGGGTCGGTCTTACCGTCGTAAGCGTCCATGTTGGGGATTTGGAACTGCTTCGGGACCGGATCGGCCATAACCCTCTCGTCGAAGGGGAGCAAGGTTAGTCCGATTTCGAAGGGTTGGTTCTCACGCTGCGGCGTGTGCCGGGTGTGGCCCTCTCGCCTTGGGCTCTCTGTGGCGCTGGATGCGTCCGATCTGGACGAGTCCCGGTTGTCTCTTCTGGTCCGCGAGGGCGTCTCGTGGCCCCGTCTTTCCTCACGATCGCGGACTTCCGCGATCCTGCGCCTTAACTCTTCATTTTCTGCCCTGAGAAGCTCCAAGACAGGGTCGTGTGGTGGGCGTTCACCCTGACTGGCCGAGTGATGACTCAGCGGTGGCGATCTATGATTCGCCGTGCTCCTGGTGCGCACCATCTTGCTAGGGGTATTCTTGAGGCCTGGGTTAGTTTTACCGGGCCCCACGGTGGGCGCCAATGTTGATGCTTAGAATGGTAGAGCTCTCCTCCTCCTTGGGATTGAGTATTCCTTCTTCTTGGAGTCGAAAAGGGGGTGGTACCTGCAAAGACACTCCGATGTCTAAGTTAGATAAGGCTTTGGAGGAGAAGGAGAGCGGAGTAAATTAGTGTTTAGAATTCGTCCCTTTACCTGGGGGGCTAAGCCCCCTTTATATAGTGAAACCTGGCAAAGCGCTGGCCACTCCTTCTCAATCGCGCCCACCTTCTTCATGCGGGGTAACGGCTCGCACCTGATAAGGGTAACGGCCCATTATGATCTGATAACGTGCCCCGCCTTCTTCGCAACGGTACTGCCCTGCGGGCCCCTTCTACGGGGGTTCCATGCCGAGACACGCGACTCGGTTCCCGAGTGTTATAATGGGCTCGGAGCGGCCCATCACGGGAAATGGTCCGAGGGTCCATAGTGGCTAGGCGGGCACAGGCCTGTGCTCGTGCATACTTGGCCCTGCCCGGTCGGTAGTGACCCGAGCTCATAGGAACACGATCAGTACTAGGTCGAGCTCGATGTCATCTGATAGGCATAGGGGTCGGCTCGGTGGGTTCCAGCTCCTGGACCGGCCCGTAACAGAAGTGCATCATTAAAAACCTCCCTAAGCCAAAACCCATTGGGAAAAAGACTAAGGGAGAAAAAAGAGTATAACAACCATGGCATACAAGTGTGAAAAAGTACATCAACCAAAGAAAAGTAGCCCAACAGGTAAAAATTAGCAACCTAGAGGGAAAATGAATCACTTCACTGACTATAAACAACTCAGAGGACTCGAACACCAATCAGAAAATTGCCAACCCACGCTTCTCCCAGCTTTAGCAATGAACCAACCCCATGATACTACCTTAATTTTTGCCACAATGTCAAAATGTGTAACAACTTCTCCCTTAAATAATATATTATTCCTTAAAGACCACAACGCCTACAATACAGCACACCAAATTAGATACTTGACATTATTCTTCACTTTGCCCAAGTACAATAGACCAAATTGAAGGAAATTAGCAACTCCATCACAATGCCAAGCCCCCGAAAGACCAATCCAAGAGTAGCCAAAACTCCACTCTTCATAGGAAAAAGGGCAGCTAAAAAATAAATGACTTACAGTTTCTTCCTGATGAAAGCATAAAACGCAACAGGTATTATGATTGGGCGTAATAATACCACGACTTATCGACGCAGACCTTGTGGGGAGCTTGTCCAGTATAAGCCTCCAAACCATAACAACCGCCTTTGAAGGAATAGCTGAGCGCCGCTGCCCCTGCAGACTTTGGACATCCGATTATCTATAGTGCTGTCAAGACCGCGAGACAGCCTCACCAACTGTTGGTAAGCTGACTTTACGGTGAACTGTTCAGTCAAATCATGCCTCCAAAACCGCTTGTCCTCGATGGAAACGTTCAGATCAACATCCTGCAACATTTGTACCAGCTCCTGCCTCATAACTTCCTCTTCGGGTCGTAGGTCCCTCTTCCAATTCCATTGCCAACGCCAATCTCCATTCACCCAATTACCGCAGTTTGCAACAGTGGCTGAATTATTTGAAGCAAGATGGAATAGTGCAGGGAATTCAGACATAATAGAGCGATCACCCAACCAATTATCTAACCAAAAGCTTACCTTCTCACCATTGCCCAGATGTACACCAACCGCATCATGAAACCATTCCGAAAAGAGAGAGAGAGATTAAATCTCGCCACCAAATAGAGAAATGTCTCCTTAATGCCCCTTGATCCAATATATTGTTATGTAGCGGTCCATATTTTCGTGCCAATAAGTTCTTCCAAACCGCACCATCATCAAGTAAGCAACGCCACTTCCATTTCATAAGTAGACTAGCATTAAAGAGCTCTACGTGTTTTATCCCCAAACCTCCCATCTCTTTTGGTTCACATATCTTTCTCCAGCTGACCCAACAAATCTTCTTAGTGTCAGAATTTCTGCCCCACAAGAATTTTCTTTGGATACTGATAAGAGAGCTAATAACCTTTTTTGGAGCTTTGTAGAAGGAGAACCAATAAACCGGAAGACTATCCAGCACTGAATTTATTAAGGCCATTCTACCACCAATCGAGAGATGCGAATACTTCCAAGAGGATAATCTTTTCTGAAACAACTCAATAATAGGTGACCAAGTGGAGGACAACCTTGGATTAGCCCCAATCGGAATTCCCAAGAACTTGAAAGGAATAGTGCTCACCCTGCAAGAAAGGAATGTAGCTGTAGCATTCAAGAACCTGTCATCAACATTAATAGCATAAAGATTACTTTTAAAAAAATTGATTTTAAGGCCTGAAACCAATTCAAATCCTCTCAGTATGGATTTTAAACGCCATAAGTTCCCCCAGGTTGGCTCGCATGTAATAATGATACCATCAGCATACTGCAAAATAGGAAAGGAAACATCCAGAAAGGCCTTATACTCGGAGAGAACATTCAGATCAATTGCCTTATCCACCATCCCCGATAGACCTTCAGCCACTATAAGAAAAAGGAATCGTGCCAGAGGATCGCCTTGTCTTAGGCCACGGGAGGTAGGAAAGTCCGCAGTAGGGCTCCCATTTACAAACATCGTGGTGGACCTTACACAGGCTTTCATCCAATTTCTCCATTGAAGATCAAAACCCATCCAAGAAAGCATGTATTCCAAAAAACCACAATCCACTGAGTCATAGGCTTTTTCGAAATCAACCTTAAGAAATAAGCATTTGTCTTTCCTTCTTTTAGCCAAATCAACTAACTCATTTGCAATTAACACCCCATCCATGATCTGTCTATGGGGCAAGAAGGTTGTCTGACTAGGAGAGATAATTCTGTTCAACACCATTTTGAGCCTCGATGCCAAAACTTTTGCAATAATTTTATAAAGGCACTCGATCAAAGAAATTGGACGGAACTCCTTAAGGGATTGCGGGTTATCAAACTTAGGGATTAGTGCTATAAAGGTAGCAGCGATGGCCTTTGGCAAATAAGCTTTCTGTTAAAATTCAAGAGGAAAACCCAATCTATCTTCTTTTAACATATCCCAATGAGTCTTTAGGAAATTAAAATTGAAACCATCTGGTCCCGGACTCTTATTACCATCACTACTCCAAACAGCCTCCTTCAGATCATCCATAGAAAAGGGGGAGATTAACATATGGTTTTCAGCATCCGACACAGTAGTAAAAGAAAGGCCATCAAGAGTGGGACGTACAAAATCAGACTTAGCCGAAAATTAGTCTTGAAAAAATCTACGCACCTCATTTTTAACTTTCGGTACTGTCTCTAACCATCTATCCCCTTACTTCAAAGCAATCATTTGGTTTTTCCACCTTCTAGCTTTTAACCATGCATGGAAATACCTAGTGTTGGCATCTCCATCCGCAATCCATTTAACTCTTGATTTTTGCATCAACATGCTCTCTTTATCATGCAACTGTTTCCAAAAGAGAGTCGTCAATAATCTTCGTTGTTCTGAGTTTCCTACCCCACCTGCAGCCACTAACTCGTCCAATTGATTAATCTCAGCAATGGTATTTTCAATATTGAGATCCACCACTCCAAAAACCTCTTTGTTCCACTTTCTCAATTTATTTTTTAGATTCTTTCTTTTAAAAAAATTGCCCTTACACCCTTCCACCTGAAATTCTGCCCACCAATTTTCCACAAAGGCCTTATACTCCTTATGTTCTATCCAACAGTTATTGAAGCGAAATGGTTTGGGACCCCAATTCGTTTCAGCAACTTTTAGCCATACAGGGCAATGGTCAGAGATATCTCTATCTCTAACTTACTGAGCATCAGCTTGCCACAATTGTATTACACCATCTGATAGGAAAATTCGATCTAACGTGCTCATGGAAGTGCTATCAGAACTAAACCAAGTAAATTTCTTGCCTAGCAAAGGCAAGTCAATCACCTCCATTTCCTCCACAAATTGCCTGAATTCCGAGATTTTTGCATAATTTAGTTGATTACTACGCCCATACCTTTCTGCCGGATCCAAGACTGCATTAAAATCCCCAGCTATGCACCACTCACCCCCTTTGATATACACAAATCAGCCCGTCTTTCTCTTCCCCTTGTGGATATAATACTCGTACGAGCTACTAGTAATGATAGCTCGCTATGTGTCTAAATTCATTTCCATGATAAATATAATACATCAACCTCCTTTTTTTTTTTGGACCGGAATAATACATCTACCTCTAAGAATCATTAGTACTACTAATATATCGAAAAGAACTCAAAAAATGTAAAATTCGGATTCCCAGAATTTAAATTTGTAAACATCTATAAGCGGTTCATAAAAAACACATCTATAAGCGGAACTGATGAGTCAACTACGAATAGATTCATTGCATAGGAGTAGTAATGAAATTCTAACAAATACTACAGTCGTAGCATTAAAGCTTTGTTCTTTAAAGGTACGTTTAATTGCACATTCCGCCCAATTTCAACATTGTAGTCGATCGGGTTATAAACCCTTTAACCGATCAGATGACTAATTGTTCGTTACGACTTTTTCTAGGATATGATTTTTTAACATCAAAAGATAATATGCATTGACTCAACCGATTTTAAAAGTAAGCGCATTATATTAAAAATACTTTTTTGTTAAAATCCTTAGCGATTCTAAAACGGTTATAATAGTTAACCGATTTAAAATTTTTTCAAAATTTTTTCATGAAGTTTTTAACACAGTTTTGTACAAAACCGAGTTAAAATGTTTTCAAATTATTTACAAGATTAACACCGCATTTACATTTTAAAACGGTTTCCTAACAACCGTTTTAAAATCATGTATTTTAATCCTATTTTCGCACTAGTGAATGGCAAATATATATTTATTTATGTAATTGTCAAGCGAGATGGAGTTCAATTCGTACTCCAACTGAATACAAGAGGCAGGGGGGCTAGTATAACCAAAACCCAACCGCAAAGAAAAGTAAAAAGGCACGAGAATACTCCAACCAAATACATCAAGAAAAAAAAAGGAAGTAGGGGCAAGAGCCCACACCAAAACTAAACAGACATAAACAAACCAATGTTTTAAAAACCGGACCGGTCGTTGAACCGGTGAGACCGCCTGGTCATGGTTCAATTGATTTAACCGGTTGAGCCGTCGGTCGAACCGGATGATAAATAAATAAATAAGTACTAATTTTGAGGAAAAAATAAGTAAAAATAATAAATAAAAAAAGCAAAACCGGTCCAACCGCGGTACAACCCGGTTCCGGGCGGTCCAACCAGACTGCGGTCCAATTGGGTTTAAACCGGCCGGTGAGGGTGCCGATCGACGGTCGGACCGTCCGGTCCGGTCCAGTTTTCATATCATTGAAACTGACACAAACAATACAACCATACTACTAGGGACTACCTCCTAGAGCTAGAGGTATAGTTTCAATTCGTAGCATTTAACATTTCTTTTTTAAAAGTGCATATAAATGCACAGTGTCTTCCGCCTAATTTCAACATTTTGGTCGATCGATTTATAATCCCTTCAACCAATCAGACGACTAATTTGTACGTTATGGCTTTTTTAGGATATGGTTTTTTTAACATCAAAAGGAAATATGCATTAAGTAGGAAACAAGGAGTACTCCAACCCAAGTCATTAAGAAGAAAAGGGAAGAAAGGTAAGAGCCCACACCAAAACTAAACATACACAAACAATACAACCATATACTAGGGACTTCCTCCTAGCTAGAGATATAATTCACAATCCAATGGACCTACACTCCACATATTCCATAAGGTAACTTTAATATAATCCACTACACTTATCAGATTATAGGCTCCTTGTCTGAAAAAATGTACCCCTTTCGTAGCTCTCAAATCCCCCACAATACATAATGCTAAATCTTTTTTTTTTAGGACATGGTGCATGACAAAATTTTCCTTTTCACTAAAGTCACTGATATTATGGAATAAAAAATAATATACAAAGTGATAAATACCACAAATAAAACAATTATCAAAAAAAAATTAAAGATTTTGAGTTTTAATCATTTTATTTTTGAATAAACAAATAAATGATATATTGAGAAAATAGCATAAGAGATACATCAACCCATATATACACAAATCCAAAAGCAATTAACAAAGAAGAAAACTTCAACAAGAGACCCTGTGAACTTCTAATAAAGAAGCACCTATTAGTGAACTCCTAACGAATCTTCGGGGTGATTCATTAGTAAAGGGGGTAGAAATTCGAACTATGTATTCTCGAATGGGTGGAATAACAGTTATATGCGTACAAATTGCTCCAAATGATGTAATGATTAATTGGAATACTCTTTGTACTCTCTTTTAATATATTTGCTTATAAAAAAGTTTATCGTATTTGTTTTCATGGTTCTAACTGATAAAGCATATAAAATAAGGTTTTACTTTTTTCATTTTTATTGTTTCATTTCTTTTGAAAAAATAATTACTAAATTCCCAATCAATAGTCCAGCAGAGTGTCTGATTGTTTTAGATATTATGAGGGGGTTGAATTAGTTCTGATAGAAGCAAAAAGTTTCTAGCCTTTACGTTGAATAAAATTAATTCTGAGTGTGTGACTCACAAATTTTTTTATATTTGCATATCAAAAGTGATTATACTTTTATCATCCAAACGAAATCAATTTTTCTGAACTCATTTTTAAAATATAATTACCAAACATAAATCAATTATTTTATACTCAACATTTTTAAAATCAATTATTTTAAAATCAATTCTTCAAAATTTATTTTATCGCAGTCTAAAAATTACACACTTATTATTAATTAACGAAGGCTGTCAGTTATTCCCATGCAAATCCTGTTAAGCAAAGCAACCAATGAGTGACCGACCATTCACTTTGTACTACCTTCTTTTTCTTAAATTAGATATTCCAAATACCAGCAATTATTCTTCCATGAAATGTCACGTCACTTTTTTAAAAAATTAAACATTTGTTTAAACGTACGTATATCCATCAATTCCTTAATTCTCTGTTTATCCTGATCAAAAGAAGTTTGGAAATGAATTATGAATCTTTTGGCACTGCCACCACCGCTTATTTCTTTTTCTTTTTTTTTCTTTTTTTTCTTTTTTTTCTTTTTTTGGTTACCCACCACCGCTTATTTCGTAACTATTTATTTAAACAATGTAACGCTTATGAATCTTCACTCACTAATCTTACACTTTGCTTCGCACTAGATTCTTAATACCTTTCAAGAGCGCCACTTCTTCCACTAAACAAAAGACGAGCTTAATTCAATGAAAAAGAAATGCTGTATTCCCTCCGTTTCCTTTTTTTGTTGTTTTTAATACCGTTTCTTTTGTATGTCATTTAAAAAAACCCAAAACCCTATATTTGTTTAATGGCAAATATTAATTAGTAGTTAGTTATTAGAAATGTTAGTAGGGGATTCAAACTCATGTCACCTTATCTCTCCAACCCCTATTCCTCTCCCCAAAAATTATTTAATTATCGTTTTAAAAGTTTAAAGGGTAAATACTGTTTTTGGTCTCTGTAATTTAAGTGAAATCCGGTTTTAGTCCTTGTAAAAAAAATTTATTTAGATTTTGTCCCTGTAATTTAAGATTCTTCCACTTTTAGTCCAAGTTGTCAAACACTACAAGAAAAATCGGTCATACCGACGGCCTATTACCGCTGGCCACCCCCTGTCGGCAAAATATGGAATTTCCGACGGCTATGACTGTCGATAAATGGGACCAATGACTATGCGAAGGTTTTCCGACGGCTAAGCCCGTCGGTGCGCATTTCCGACAACCTAACCCTAACCCCTCGATAAAAATGGGTGCCTTTTCATCGCCGACGCAATTTCAAATACCGACAGGCTGGGGCCGTCGATAACGCCACGTAGCTTACCGATGGAAATAGGCCGTCGGTACAGTATATGACGCCGTCGGCACACTTCATATAGAAGCCCATCGCAAACCCTTCTTCCCCATTCCATCTGTTTTGTCTGTCCCCTTTCTCCCCTCTCCTATTCCACCGCTGTGCCACCACCGCACATCGCCTCCACCGTGCCACCACCGCGTCTCGTCTCCACAGTGCCACCACCGCGCCCCTCCCCTTCGCCCACCGCACCACACTGCTCCTCTCTTTTTCCGTAGCACCGCTGTGCCACACCACCTCTCCTATGTTCCAAAGCCGCGCCACACCACCTCTCCACTGTTCCACCGCGCCACCTCCCCTTGCACCATCGTGGTCTCTTTCGCACTCTCTCTTTCTTTCTCAGCCAACCACCCGTGTCTCGTTCTCTCTACAGGACCACCAACTGCCACCACCACTACTGCCAAGCCATGCCACCACTTCTCTCTCACGTAATATGAAATTTTTTATTTCCTATTTTGAATTTTCGCTGTGAAAAAAATCTTTATTTATTTGTAATTGGCTGTGAAAATTTCAGGAACCTGTCAAGATCGTTATGAGATCGTTGCCGTGTCGAGTTCGGTGTTGTCGTTGCTACTTCTCATTTTGTTGGACATATTTTGTGGTTAGTGATTTTGTGCTTTAATTATAGTCTGTATGGTCTAGGAAATGTCGTGTTATAGTTTGTATGATCTAAGATTTATCGTGATATAGTCTGTAATTAGTATAAGTTTGTATTAATTAGGACTGAAATTGTATGGTTACCGACTGAAATTAAATGAATGAAATTTTGGACTGAAATGATTATTATGATGTAAGATTTATCGAGATATAGTCTATAATTAGTATAAGTCTGTATCAATTAGGACTCAAATTGTGACTGTAATTTTGTTGAAATTTTGTATGATTAGGGATTGTATGGTTAGCGACTGAAATTAAATGACGGATATTTTGGACTAAAATGATTATTATGATGTAAGATTTATTGAGATATAGTCTGTAATTAGTATAAGTCTGTATCAATTAGGACTTAAATTGTGACTATAATTTTGTTGAAATTGTGACTATAATTTTGTTGAAATTTTGCATGATTAGGGATTGTATGGTTAGCGACTGAAATTAAATGACTGAAATTGTATGATTAGGGATTGAAATTTTATTAACAACTTGCTGAAATTAATGTGTTGATGTTAGGCCGTAATAAATGGTTTTAAGTGTAATGATATTCGGATGTATTAGATGTATTAAATATATTAAATGTTATTAATATTAGAGAAAAACTGATGTTAAATAATATATTAAATGTTTTTAATATTGGAGAAAAACTGATATTAAATTTTATTAAATATATTTTAATTAGCTTATTGTTTTATTTCTATGCCTGTAATTAATATCGGAGAAAAGCCTTAGCTTCCTGTTTGAGGTTCAATATATTATTGAGTGCATGTACTCTTCTAGGGTACCACGTGTTTATTGTATATTGAACCTTGAATTGTCCAAGTGGGATAGTTTGGAAAAAAACTTTTCTTTACTCATATAATAGTTGTTGCTTAATTCTCATATCTTTATATTTAATGAAATTTCGTTTCGATTTATTTTCTTTTATTCTCTAGGTGCATACTTGATCGCGGTATTCATAACTGCGATCATTTAATGTACTCAGTGACCAATGAAAAATGCTGCCAAAATTTTATCAAGTATAAGAGATGAGAATTAAGGAAAGACTATTATACAAGTTCTAAAAAAGATTTTTCTCGAATGGGATAGGGTCATACCATTTAAAGAAAGAGAGTGATTCTAAGAACGTCGTGCTACTGAAATTGTCATTTTTTTAAACATGCAGAAGATAGAATTTTTTCCTTCGAATCATTGTTGGATGTACGATAGGTTGTATCCGGGAAGAGGGGTTTGAAACAATCTTTTTGTGTTGGGGTTGATGAATTTGTCAAAGCCACAATGGCACATGAAGATTTCATAACTAATGGAGGGATTAGATGTTCGTGCCTTAATTACGATTGTAGAAGGATTAAGAGCCCATGTGAGGTCATGCATCACCTGTATTCAATTGGATTTAGGCCTAATTACTAGATTTGGACTAAACATGGTGAAGAGTTGCCTCGAGTTGATTTAGGGGTTGACGAATTGCACAGGTGTTTCAAGCAGTTGCGTAGATACAAGATGTGGTGAGCAGACTGAACTGATGTAAGATATGGTTTGTGATGCCTTGGGGGACAACGTATCATTCGAGGAGCAATATATGATAACACAGATGAACTTCCAAATGAAACAGCACTAAAATTTTATAATCTCTTGCTAGAAACAAATAAGTCGTTATTTGAAGGGTCTGCAAACTCTAAATTATCAATGTGTGTGAAACTTTTAGCTCTTAAGTCCAACTGTGGTGCTACCGATGTGTGCTTGGATCTCGTAATGAAAATGATGTTGGACTCGTCACCTATCAGAGATGGTTTGCCAAAAAGTTATTATGAGGCTAAAAGCTTAGTGTCCAAGCAGGGGTTGGAAGCTAAAAGGATTTATTGTTGTGTGAAAGGGTGTATGTTATATATATTATGATAATGAATTTGGTAAAAATGATGGCGCATTGGTTGAATGCAAATTTTGTGGTGAGCCAAGGTATATTTCACACACTAATAATGGGAAGAGTAGACAAAAACCAGTTCCAGTGAAGGCAATGTTTTATTTGCCAATTATTCCAATGCTGCAGAGAATGTTTGCATCAACACAGACTGTAGGCAAAATGGCGTGGCACTATGAGAATAGAAGCACTTCAGGTATGTTGCGCCACCCATCTGATGGTGAAGCTTGGAAGCATTTTGATAGTGTGCATCCCGAATTTGAAGCAGATCTACGTAATGTACGACTTGGCTTACACTCTGATGGTTTTACCCCGTATGTTCAACCCATGGCGAAACCTTATTCTTGCTGGCCAGTTATTGTTACCCCACACAATCTTCCTCCCGAAATGTGCATGTCTAAACCTTAGATGTTCTTGACTTGTATTATACCTGGTCCAGATAATCCAAAAGATGGTATTGACATCTATTTACAGCTTCTCATTGATGATCTTAAAAGGTTGTGGAATGGTGTTTTGACGTATGATATTGCACGAAAGAAGAATTTTACAATGAGGGCGGCTCTGATGTGGACCATTAATGACTTCCATGCATATGGCATGTTGTCTGGTTAGGGTACTCATGGTAAAATGGCATGTCCACATTGCATGGAGCATACAAAGGCCTTTACCTTGAAATTCGGGGAGAAGAGTTCTTGGTTTGACTCACATCGCAGGTTTTTACCAGGTGATCATCCATTTAGACGGAATAAGAACGCCTTCAAGAAGGGGGAAGTTGAATTAGATGGCCTGCCCCCAAGGTTGACATCAGAACAGATTTGGAACAGAGTTATGGAACTGCCAAAAATCACAGATTATGGTAAATTGGATCGATTTGAAGGATATGGACAATGACATAATTGGACAAAAAGAAGTATTTTCTGGGATCTACCATATTGGAAAGATAATTTATTGAGACATAACCTTGATGTTATGCACATTGAGAAGAATTTTTTTTACAATATTTTTTCTCACAGTGATGAACGTCAGAGGAAAAACGAAAGACAATTATAAGGTCAGACTAGACTTACCACTTTACTGTAGGCAAAAGTACTTGCAGTTGACGACTCGGTCGGATGGAAAAACGCTGAAACCCAAAGCCTGTTACTCTTTAACTGGTGAGGAAGCTAAGTCAGTTTGTCGATGGATAAAAGAACTTCAGATGCCAGACGGTTATTCTTCTAATTTGGCAAGATGTGCCGATATGAACAAAGGAACCATGATTGGGATAAAAATCCATGATTGTCATGTATTCATGGAGTGTTTACTTCCTATTGCATGTAGTTCCTTGTCGTCAAATGTTTTAAATCCACTTACTAAACTCTGCCAATTTTTTAAAGATTTGTGTTCTGCGACATTGAGAGAGGATGATCTTATAAAGATGAAGGAGAACATACACCAGTCATTCTATAAGTTGGAGAGAATATTTCCCCCTGCTTTCTTTGATTCTATAGAGCATCTCCCAATGCATCTTGGACATGAAACTAGGCTTGGTGGACCGGTTCAATATAGATGGATGTATCCATTCGAAAGGTAATATAATAAAATATTCTTTAATATAAATATTCGTTTGAAGGGTTAAATGTATCGATTTTGATCAACTTTGTTATTGTATAGATTTATGGGTGACTCAAAATGATCGGTGAAAAATAAGGCCAGGGTTGAATGATCTATTTGTGCAACTTACTTATACCGTGAAACAATCCATTTCTGTTCCCATTATTTTACGAACTTCATGTTGACACCAACAAATAATAGGAATGAAATAGAAATTGAAAGTAAAAGACACCCGCTAGCCTTATCAGTATTTGGCCTTCCCGGTCGTCATGCTGGAAAGGAGTTGACTCACTGGTTAACGGGAGAAGAGTTCAAGTCAGCCCATGTTCACGTGTTGATCAACTGTACCGAAGTATCACCATATCTTACGTATGTATCATTTTGTCCACTTTCAATTTCTTTTATCCACAACTACTCATGATCATTTGTTTGATAATGACTTGATCAGGACATTCTTGTTAACTAAGCCCACAAGCGAACGAGACTCTTCTGCCTATATTCATGAATATTTCCCAATGTGGTTTATGAACCAGGTATATATTTTTATTCCTATTTAAACTATTTATTGTTTGAAAATACAAAAGATTGTTTGAAAAAAAGAACCATAATTTGTTTGCATATGGTGTATACGTAGGTGTACAGTGAGGCAGAATCTCCTAAAATCCAACACTTGAGAAATTTATCTCATGGTCCTCGTTCACGTGTAAAAGAATGGCACACGTTTTTCGTAAATGGATACAAATTTCAAACTCAGTCAAAAACAGAGGGAAAAAATAATTAACAGCGGAGTTTATATAAAAGGTGCAACAGATAGAGGTGAAGACGACTTGTACGGCGTGATTCATCATATATATGAACTGGCGTACAATACTTTAGACTATACTAAAAGAATAGTGCTATTTTATTATAATTGGTTTGATCTGTCAAATAGAGGCACAAAAGTGGATCAAAAATATAATACTGTGGAGATTTCCATGAGCAGAAGATACCAAATGTTTGATCCATTTATCATGGCACAAAATGTAAGACAAGTGTATTATGTCCCTTATCCATTAACTCGAAGGGACAAACAAGATTGGTATGTCGCAATAAAGACAAAACGAAGGGGTCGTATTGAAACAGATGATCCACAGGAAGAAGTTGTTTATCAAGTGGATGAGATGTCTCATGTCAATATAGTAAATGAAGTGGAACCCATTTCTCAACTACGTGACAATCCAATCGCATATGAAAAAGTAGATGGAGATGAGGAACTAAATGAAGAAGTGGCAGAACCATCAAGATCTGAAGATGATGCCAAAGTAGAGTGGGCATAATGAAATTGTTTAACTTTTTACAATTAGAGAAATGTCTAACAATATATTTTAATTTGTCCGTTATTTTCATAACATGTTGTTTATTTTTATGGAATTCATTTTTAATATTGTTATGTTTAAATATAATATTTCATGACTGTTATTGTTGAATTGCTCTATAGACATATATGGCATCAGGATCAGGATCTGACCCCCAGACCACCCACTGGTGGTAAAGGGATGGGGAACGCCATCGCCATCAACCCCCCGGTCGTCAGAGGCCGAACATTATTAGGCATCACCCTACTGGGTTTTCGACGTTGTCATCTACACAATGTTTGTGTACATCTACGCCTACATAGCCTCAAGCACGTTCGGCACCTACACAGCCTCCGGCACGTTCGGCACTAACACAACCTCCAGCACCTTCTTTACCGATACCCCATTTGCCTACCATTTATATGATCCCCAACCCGGGGTTCCAGCAGACACATCGCACTTACTTCCCATGTTGTGCCTGAGATGGTGCCTGATGCTCATCAGTCTGAGGATGACTATAGTACGGGCTATACGCCTGATCAGACCGAGGTTGAGCAGGACCAGGATGAGCAGCAAGAGGTTGAGGATCTTGGGATGCTACATGATGGTCGAGTTATTATCAGGCCGACTGGTAAAGGATAAGTATTTACATTTTTTTGTCTAGTTATTAATAATTTACATGTGTGTATATATATATATATATATATGTATATATATATATATTTGTTTGACATACTTTTATTGTTCAGGTTCCTTCCCTCAAAGCCAGCTGCGAAGGCTATCACGCAACAGTTGAGGAGAATTATTCGGCGTATTGGCCCACCTGGGGGACTTTAAAGGACAAGCAGCGGGATCATATGTTTAAATTTAAATTATGTTTAATAATGTCTTATATTGATACAGGAGAGATGTTCTTGGAGCGAAGAGGATGAGGAGCGGATCGAGAAAAACTTTCATATGAAGGCCTCCCACCGCCTCTCTGATATGCTTAGAGATGCCCGCCTCAAGGGACAGCCCCACTGGATAGGGGATCATATCCGGCAGAGGCTGGTGGAGCACTAGAGAACCCCTGAGTACAAATTGATCTATGAGAAGGCCAAGAAGAATAGAGCCTCTGAGAAGGGTGGGAGCTTACACACCGGATGTTCTATCAGTCAAGCGCAGCACGCAGCTAGACTTGTACGTGTTGTTGTTGTTATTATTATTATTATTATTATTATTATTATTATTATTATTATTATTATTATTATTATTATTATTATTTATGTTTTTTTATTAATTAATTACAGTCGAAGAGGTTGGGTAGAGAGGTACAGTTGCACGAGCTCCATCGTGCAACTCATATTAGGAGGAGTACTAGTGATTTCGTTGAAGATTGGTCGAGGCAGACCCAGATAATTATAAAATATAATAAATATTTTTTTAATAATGTTTATATTGTTTCTTACAAAAAAAAATTGACTTATTTGTTTATGCATGACAGGAGGAGTTTGAGACGAGAATGTCTCTTACTAGATCTCAGACATCAACATGTTCCCCGTCTCAGAGCCCTGAGGATCCATCTGTACCGCTCAAGGTTTGTCAGATGTTGTTGGTGGCAAGAAGCCGCTTCCGAGGAGGAGACCAGTCGGACGAACGCAATTTTGGCTAAGGTGTTGGAGCGACATGAACTGATGATGTCGGTGACGCGGATGGTTCAGAGCATCTCGTGCATGATCAGAATTATCAGTATTATTAGTGTTGTTTTGACTTTTTTTTTATATTGTGATATTCTGAGGATATTTTTTTAATTTATATTACGTTTCTTTTTTACTTTGCTTTTAGTGTACGTTATCACATTTCTTAATATGGAATAAGTTAATAATTAAATAAATAAGTAATTAATTAGTTAATAATTAAATTAATCAATTAAATTAAAATAATAATTAATTAAGATAATTAATTAAAGAAATTAATTAATTAAATCAAATTAATCAATTAAACAAATTAATTAATTTAACTAAATTAAAATAAAAAATAAAATTAATCAATTAATTCATTAAAAAAAATAACAATACCTTGCCCTTGGGTAGTCACCGTCTTGATTACTGACGGACAAGACCGTCGTAAATTACCGACGTTCGTGTCCGTCAAAAATTTTGTCGGTAATACTGACGGCTAAAAGAAACCCGTCGGTAATTTTTTGCGTTGACCGTTTTACCGATGGCCATGAGCCCGTCGGTAGTCCATCGGTAACACCGCGTTTTCTTGTATTGAAATTCTGTTAAAAAATGTTGAGTTTTTGCCCGCTATAATTTTAAGATTCTTCCACTTTTAGCCTCTCCTGTCACACCTCTCTATTAGCCACATCAGCGTTTTTTAACAGAGATTTGACAGTAGGGAATAAAAGTGGAAGAATCTTAAATTGCAGGGTCAAAATCTAAACAAAAAATTTTACGGGGACTAAAACCAGATTCGCTCAAATTACAGGAACTAAATGCAGTATTTACCCAAGTTTAAAATAATGTTAATTATTAATTTTATCAATCATATTCTTATTTTTATTTTATGAACTAATAAAAAATATAAAAATAACATATTAAAATGGAGTTTAATAATTGTGCACCGAAAGTGAAAAAATAATTTACATATTCATTAAATCACATCTACAATGTAGATATTTATTCACTACAAGAAAACGCGGCGTTGTCGACGGCCAAAAGCCGTCGGTAATGTAGAAAAAGTCTGTAACGGCAAATTACCGATGGCCTCTTGCCCGTCGGTAATATGGTTGTCGCAAACATTTACCGACAGGATTTTTGGTGGACGTCGGTATTTATCGATGGGTAGGGTCGTCGGTGAAGGACCGTCGACAATTACCGACGGACACGACCGTCGGTAATTAGCAACGGTCTTATCTGTCGGTAATTGCAGACGGTGATTACCGTCAGGCCGTTTGTATATCGTTCTATAATTTTTTTAAATTTTTTTTTAAGTTAATTAATTAATTATTTATATAATTTTTTAATTATTAAATTTGTATTTATTTATTAAATTATTTATTTATTATTATTTATTTAGTTATTTATTGATTTAATTATTAAATTATTAATTTAAAAATATTAAGAAATGTGATAGCGTAAACTAAAAACCAAAGTAGAAAAGAAACGTAATATAAATGAAAAATATCCTCATAACATCAAAATATAAAAGACATAAGTCAAAACATATAAACTAATAATCCTGATCATGCACAAGGTGGTCTAAACCATCTGCGTCATCGACATCATCAGTACCATGAGGCGGCTGCGACGGAGGCAGTTGATGATGAAGCTGAGGCTACTGGTGTTGGCGAGCTAGCATCTCGTACATCTGTTCCTGTCACTCCAGCGCCTTAGCCAACAAGGCATTCGTCCGACTGTTCTCCTCCTCCGAAGCGGCCAGTCTTTGCTTCATCTCGGCAAACTCCTGCTCATTCACGGTAGAGCGATGACTGCCACTACTCGATGATGATCTGATATTGAGGCGGTTGGTCCCTTTCTTGTAGTTTCTGGCAAAGTCTCCAGCACCGTATAGGTGACCATTCTTCTTGCCGCCAACAACATCTGCCCAAACCTTGAGCGGTACAGATGGATCCTCAGGGGTACTCGGGCTATGAGACGGGGAACATGATGATGTCTGAGATCTAATCTGAGACATCATTGCCTCAAACTCCTCCTGTCATGCATAAACGAACAAATAAGTCAATTTTTTGTTTGTAAGAAAACAATATAAACATTATTATAAAGATATTTATTATATTTAATAATTACCTGGGTCTGCCTCGACTAATCATCGACGAAATCGCTGGTACTCTTCCTAACATGAGTTGCACGATGGAGCTCGTGCAATTGTACCTCTCTACCAAACTTCTTCGACTGTAATTAATTAATAAAAACATGAATAAATAATAATAATAATAATAATAATAATAATAATAATAATAATAATAATAATATTGTTTAAACCCCTTCTTCCCGGATAAAACCTATCGTACATCCAACTACGACTCGAAGGAAAAAAATTTCATCTTCTGCATGTTAAAAAAATGTAGATACATTTAAACATGACAATTTTAGCAGCACGATGTTCTTAGAACTGCTCCCTTTCTTTAAATGGTATGACCTTATCCCGTTCGAGGAAAAGCTTTTTCAGAACTCGTATAATAGTCTTTCATTAATTCTCATCTCTTATACTTGACAAAATTTCATCAGCATTTCCCTTTGGTCTCTGAGTAGACTAAATGATCGCAGTTATGAATACAGCGATCAATTATGCACCGAGAGAATAAAAGAAAATGAATCGACCCAAAATTTTATCAAATATAAAGATACGAGAATTAAGCAACAACTGTTATACGTGTAAAGAAAAAAAAATTCCCAAACTGTCCCACTTGGACAATTTAAGGTTCAATATACAATGAATATGTGGTACCCTAGAAGAGTATATGCACTCAATAATATATTGAACATCAAACGAGAAGCTAATGCTTTTCTCCGATATTAATAATTACTCTAAAAAAATTAGTAATCTAAGACATATTTAATAACATTTAATATCGGTTTTACACCGATATTAATAACATTTTAATATATTTAATACCAGTTTTTCTCCGATATTAATAATTTTTAATATATTTAACATATCTAACATATTTAGTAATAATAACACATTTAAAATACAACTTATTAATTAAAAATATATCCTAATTAAATACAACCTTAATCATACAAAATTTAGTCCCAAATATACAAAATTACATAACAATCACTAATCATACAGTCTCTAATCATACAAAATTCTATCTTAACTATACAAAATTACATAACAGTCACAAATCATACGATCTCTAATTATAATTACAGTCCATAATCATCAAAATTCAGTCCCAAATATACAAAATTACATAATAGTCACAAATCATATAGTATGTAATCATAATCACAGACCCTAATCATACAAAATTTCAATTAAACTACAGTCTCTAATCATACAAAATTACTCGCATGATAAAAACTCATAACGAACCAACATCGATCACAGAGTAATGGCAAAGGCAGAGGCTCTTGGTGGTGGTGATGGTCGCGGTAGCGGCGGTGTCGCGGTGGAGGCAGTGGCACAGTGGTGGGGTAGTGGTGCGATGGGACGGGCAGTGGCGCGGTGGTGGGACGTCACCGGAGGGGTCACAGTGGTGGAGAGAGAAGAGAGAAGAGAAGAGGAGAAGAAGAAAGGGAAAGTGAGGGGGAAGGGTCGGGTTCTGCAACTAAATGACGCACACCGACAGCCTTTTTTATGGTACCAATGGCCTAGAGTCGTCGATAACAAAAACACGGTGTTGTCGACGGCTGTTTTTAAATTCCGACGGCTTAGCCCAACAGTAAAATCTACCTGTTGTCGTCTCACGCTTATCGACGGCCCGACCGTCGAAAATTGACGACGATTACCGACGGCCTTGCCTGTCGGTATTTGAAAACCAGGAGGGAATCCAAAAGGCAGGAAAATTACCGACGCCTCGACCGTCGACAAGCTTACCGACGGCTTCGACCGTCCGTAATTTTAAGCGGATGACGGCTTAGGTTTACCGATGACCGAGGAAATGGCCTTATTTTGCGACGGTCGGTTGGCCGACGGTAAAAAGTCGTCGGTAATAAACATGGTCAGATGTAATTGGATGACTATTTAAAATATTTTTACTTTGTCAATGCATAGTCATTAAGCTAATCAAATATAAAAACTATATCAAAATATTAAATAATAATTTAATTTGAGTTATGACATTAATTATTGTTCCGGACTGGGCCGAGGCCCAATCCAGAGATCCAACGCTTCAGGCCCATATCCGCTCGCCTCTCGGCCTTCCCTCGATGCCACATCGTCCGCATGCCTCTCCGCCTTCCCTCAACGCGGCCGACCCAACGGCTTTGTGCATTAAAGGAATTTAATGCCGACTTCCGGGTTTCACGGGACGGTTACACATCGACGAACTGGCCCTCAACTCATATTTAAAGAAGACCGCGTCGAGCGGTCGAGGTAATGATTTTTCTACCACCTCTTTACTCACCTCGACACATCGACTTGAGCATCGGAGTGTTTGCGGTACCACCACCGAGGTCTTCCACCGAGCTCCGAGCACCATCAGAATCGCCTAATTCTTCCACCGTGAAGCGATACTTTCTCAGGTATCTCTTATGTTCGTTCAGAACATTGGCGCCGACTGTGGGAACGAAAAATCGCTCTCGTTCTTTTTCACATTCACGGTGGCTAGAACATTCAGATTGAATCTTTCTCCTCTCTGATACGTGTTCTTTGGTTTCGGTGAGAGATTACAATGGTGTTTTCCGGAGAGGAATTCCTTTCGAAGACGCCAGAGAAAGAATCTCGTCCAATTCTAAAGTTTTTCTGGATCAAGAATTCAGAGGAACAGAGACATTGACACCTCAGATTAAGTTTCAGATGAAGAATCTATCTCAATCTTGTTTGATCAGTTTCGATCTATTCGACTTCGGTGAAAACAGGAACAAGATTAGGGTTTTTCATCCAATTTTGGATGAAATCTTCCTCAAAAGGCAAGATTTCACCTTCTGCGTCTTCGTTCACGCCATCTCAAATGATGAGATTCGCTAAATTGTTGGGAAAAGGATTGCGGAGGAAGGATAAGATTTGACGGTAATCTTGGTTCTCGCCTTCACCATACTGCCACCACCTCAATCGAATCAGAGCATCCCGAGTCACATCGATGTCACAGGAAACGATGGCTCAATGCAACGCAGTGTAGTGGCCGATCTAGACTCGGCCGAATCGGATCAAACCGCCATCATCGAACAACGCTGCGTGTGATCTTGGATCTCAACGGCGGATCCTGAATCTAAACAGAGACAAATCAAAATCGTTGAAATCAGCAATTGTGCACATACACCAAATAGCGATTACTCACGCTTGTGAGATCGATGTCGCCCTACCTGAGACAGAGGCAGTCGGGAAGCATTGAACAAATCTGGATATCGACGTCGAGGTCAAAGAAGACGAAGGAAGTCGACCAAGTTTTGCGTAACAGAGGTCTCTAGTTGCAACCTCTTCCGAAATTGCGGACCACGAAAGTCCCATTCACTTGACATCGGGCGTTGTGGAGATCGATACACGTCAATTCTGAATGCATGTAGATCCAAGGCGTCGAACAATGCTCAAATCTCTTAATTTTGATCTAATCTGACTTCAGCTATGGGTTCTCCAAGGATCCATTGTTCCACCTCTGAGTGTTTACAGACACACGATGTCATTATGCTTGAAATCGACGCTGCCCTCACATCTGAGGTAAGGCCCAAACCTTTCTTTTATCTTTGTAACTAACTGTTTGTTCTTGATGAATTCGGAAGGCCGATGTCGAAAAAGGCGGAGCGGTGATGAAGCTCGAACAAATTCGGACTATCTTTGCTCCCACAAATTCAATCTAAAGTCGACTCTATTGATCGACGCCAAGCCCGATCTCCTGGACAACGAAGTCCGTGATCGCCGACTTGAGGAGCACCACCCCTTTTTCGGCGTCCATAGCTATCTCAAATCAAATAAGAATGGCAAGGATACCAAAATGACCTCGTGCCGGAGAGCACGTTGGATGTCAAACGACCTCGTGCAAGTTGGATGTCGAACAAGCCATGTGTAAAAAGCACGTGCACTAAAATGATTTCGTGCCGGAGAGCACATTGGATGTTGAACGAAGTCATACACATTGGATATAAAACGACCTCATGCCGAAGAGCACGTTCATTGTCAAATGACCTCGGATCTCAACATATCGGATCTCGGATCTCGACGACACGACAGATGATGAGGATGACAACCTCGGAACCCGGATCTCGACATCTCGGATCTAGGACCTTGACAGCACAACAGGTTTCTCCCACCAAGCTTTTCAGCTTAGATGAGGACGACAACCTTGGATCTCGACATCTCAGATCTAGGACCTCGACATCACAGCTCAACCTCTAGACGAGTCGGCTCCTCATCATATGAGCACCCGACTTAGGGGGCATAACCTCGTGCCGAGACCGCGTGCACGAGCTCGTGATAAAGCCTTGTGCCTTGCACAAGCACCTGCAGCAGGTGGATACTGATCCCAAGACTTCAGGCGACCTACCAGGCCCACCTCTGCAATTTCAATATTGAACTGACTTTAAACTCGGCTACGTCATTGACCTTGATTTTTTGATGACCTCAACCTTGCCGCTTGGACAGCCAGATCAACTACTCCCACAGGGAAGTATAAAACTCGACTTCGAGCACTTTACTCAGCATAAAAATTAACGCTAACTTTATTACATCAAGTTGTTGCAAATTGTCTATACTTTGACAGGAACAGTTGCAAATTCCAAGAACTTGGAACGCGGTAAAGATGAAGCCCTGAGATCGAGCCTGTGATAAAGCCTTGTGCGTTGGCACAAGCACCTGTGATCGACCTCGTTCCGAGACCGCGTGCACGAGCTCGTGATAAAGCCTTGTGCGTTGGCACAAGCACCTGATGAATGAAGAGATCGACCTCGTGCCGAGACCGCGTGCACGAGCTCGTGATAAAGCCTTGTGCGTTGGCACAAGCACCTGTGATCGACCGTGCCGAGACCGCGTGCACGAGCTCGTGATAAAGCCTTGTGCGTTGGCACAAGCACCTGATGAATGAAGAGATCGACCTCGTGCCGAGACCGCGTGCACGAGCTCGTGATAAAGCCTTGCCCGTGCCGAGACCGCGTGCACGAGCTCGTGATAAAGCCTTGTGCGTTGGCACAAAGCACCTGATGAATGAAGACATCGACCTCGTGCGAGACCGCGTGCACGAGCTCGTGATAAAAGCCTTGTGTGTTGGCACAAGCACTGTGATCGACCTCGTGCGAGACCGCGTGCAGGCTCGTGATAAAGCCTTGTGCGTTGGCACAAGCACCTGATGAATGAAGAGATCGACCTCGTGCCGAGACCGCGTGCACGAGCTCGTGATAAAGCCTTGTGCGTTGGCACAAGCACCTGATGAATGAAGAGATCTCGTGTCGAGACCACGTGCACGAGCTGTGATAAAGCCTTGTGCGTTGGCACAAGCACCTGATGTAGAGATCGACCTCGTGCCGAGACCACGTGCACGAGCTCGTGATAAAGCCTTGTGCGTTGGCACAAGCACCTGTGATCGACCGTGCCGAGACCGCGTGCACGAGCTACCTGATGAAGAGATCGACCTCGTGCCGAGACCGCGTCGACGAGCTCGTGATAAAGCCTTGTGCGTTGGCACAAGCACCTGATGAAGAGATCGACCTCGTGCCGAGACCGCGTGCACGAGCTACCTGATGAAGAGATCGACCTCGTGCCGAGACCGCGTGCACGAGCTCGTGATAAAGCCTTATCGACCTCGTGCCGAGACCGCGTGCACGAGCTCGTGACAAAGCCTTGTCGACCTCGTGCCGAGACCGCGTGCACTAACTCGTGATAAAGCCTCATACCTTGCACAAGCACGTCAAGCCTCGTGTCGAGACCTGCCTCAGCAGGGGTGGAACACGAAGGTCCCGAACGAACCGATAAACAAAGCACGACCCGACGACGCTTGCCGTTCCTTACGAACAAAGACGTCGGATGTCGACATCAATGAACTTCAACAACAAGTCACCACCTCGACATTCGAGCTAGCGACTTGGGGGGCAACTGTTCCGGACTGGGCCGAGGCCCAATCCAGAGATCCAACGCTTCAGGCCCATATCCGCTCGCCTCTCGGCCTTCCCTCGATGCCACGTCGTCCGCATGCCTCTCCGCCTTCCCTCAACGCGGCCGACCCAACGGCTTTGTGCATTAAAGGAATTTAATGCCGACTTCCGGGTTTCACGGGATGGTTACACATCGACAGTAACCGTCCTCAACTCATATTTAAAGAAGACCGCGTCGAACGGTCGAGGTAATGATTTTTCTACCACCTCTTTACTCACCTCGACACACACTGACTTGAGCATCGGAGTGTTTGCAGGTACCACCACCGAGGTCTTCCACCGGAGCTCCGAGCACCACTGTAACTGTCTAATTCTTCCACCGTGAAGCGATACTTTCTCAAGTATCTCTTATGTTCGTTCAGAACAATTATATATGTAATTTTGTGTGCTTTACCTAAAAAATGAAGTAATATATGACAGGTGCATTTCTAGTTCAAAGGTAGTTTTTTTTTACTCGTAGTTCAAAGGTAGTTTTTTTTTTTTTTAAACTCGTAGTTCAAAGGTAGTTAATCACATGTTTCAATAGGAAAATATATATTAACATTAATATATTTAGGTTAAATTTAAATCTACATTTGTCAAAAAAAGGTTAAATCCACAAGACCACATGTTATATAGAATCGCCCTTCTTGTATTGTATCTCTAGGAGGTGATTTTGGGTAGATAATATGGGGAGGGGGAGAGAGAGGAGAGAGGGAGGGAGAGAAAGAGGAGAGTAAAATATTTTTTTATGATTAAAAATATTTTTTTGTGATTAAAAATATTTTTTGTGATTAAAAATAATTTTTATGGATGGATTGGATATGCATCCATAAAAAAATTGTTAATGGATGAATTGGTTGTTTTTTCAAATGGATGATGGATGGATTGGATTTTCTTAATGAACTTTTAGTGGATAGTAAATGGATTATTTCCAATCCATCCATTAAGACATCTTTATCGCGGGTGGCTTAAAATTTTTGTGCGTTTCTTAATGTCCACTGTGTGTACGGATAGGGTGGTGACGGTTGGGTTGAGGGAGGGAGGGGACAGGGTGAGGAGTGGTGGTAGCTGGTGGTGGGAGGAGGAAGGGAGAATGTCGATGGTGGTGGCGGGTTTCTCCTCTTCTTCTGCTTCTTCTGCATCTTTCCTTTTTGCATTTCTAATTTTGCAGAAATTGTAGTTTGTATTTTTAGTTTTTAATTGTTATGTTTTTTTAATTAAAACGAATTTGTGATATGGCAGCTGACTTGGCACTCATTTAATGACTTGGCAATCACATGTGTCCTAGTCAGTTGCCACTTAGATTAATGAACACTACATCAGATCCACGTCATCAAAATTGAGAGCCAAGTTCCCAGTTGGGCAAAATGTCTGAATTTTAAAAAATTAGGGGATCAAATGTCCGAATTTAGAAATGGGGGATCAAAATCATAAATTGGTCAAAATAGGGGGACCAAAACTATAATTTAGCCTTTATATTAATTAATATTATGGGTGGCAAAATGGATGAATTGAAATTTTTTTTGAATGGATCATAAGAGCAACTGCAGCGCTGGTGAGCAATAGCGCGTTGCTTAAAGAGAAAAAAGCATAAAAAGTCAAAAAAGCATGAAACAGCTGGCCATTAACATTTTCTCTTTCATAGAAAATTTTCTTTTCTGACATATGGGTCCCTGCGTACATTTCATACGGGTCTTTCTCTCTCATATGGGTCTCTTTTCTGACATTAGTTGTCATTCCTTGCAGTGTTACCGCTAACAAAAATTAGAAGACGCACTCCAAGAAGTGGCTGACAACAAAGCTGATCCGTACACACAGTGGACACTAAGAAATGCACAAAAATTTTAAGCCACCCGCGATAAAGATGTCCTAATGGATGGGTTGGAAATAATCCATTTATCCATTTACTATCTACTAAAAGTTCATTAAGAAAATCCAATCCATCCATCATCCATTTAAAAAAACCATCCAATCCATCCATTAACAATTTTTTTATGGATGGATTATTTTTAATCACAAAAAATATTTTTAATCATAAAAAAATATTTTACTCTCCTCTTTCTCTCCCTCCCTCTCTCCTCTCTCTCCCCCTCCCCCTCTCACCTCTCTCTCTTTCTCTTATCTCTAAACACTAACATTGACTCTCTTTCTACATATTTCAACAGAAAGATCACAAGGATAATTATTGTTTGTTCTAAACTTTAAAATATCACCCTTTGACAAATATTCTCACTAAAAAATTCATACCATCTTGTACCAATATTATAGCACTCTATCTCACTTCTTGTAGTCCTCATTATCTTGCACTCGAACTGATGCCCCTTTCAACTGTGATCACGATAACCTCCTTATCATCCAACAAAAAATGACGAACATAACTTGATGAGTTCAAACTACAACGACATGTTAAAAGGATTATAAGCAAACATACCACGTGTGTGTATATAACATATATTAGACATGCATAAGGCAAAAAGAAACTTATCAATGGTCTACGTCTAGAAGCAGCATGTTTGATAATTGTTATCTCCCAAGGCTTTGGGTAGTCTATTTGTGATCTGCAAGGCTGACCAACCTCATATATTCGCATAGTAAACCAGTTAGACCCGTTGTAATTAAATACTACGTTGTACAAAATCCTTAATCTATCAAAAATCGCCATCGATGCAATACCTTAAAAAGGCATTATTACGCAATTCTATAAATTCAAGTGTCAAAATATTCCCTTGTTGATCCTCACAAAGCAATTACCAACACTCAGCCTACGTTTGCAACTCTGATAAAATTTACTGCAGAGCTTCAAATGATCTTACCAAAAGAGCAAAATTAAAAATAATTAGTCATTAGAATATTCATAAATGATCCACAAATATTCACAAAACAATATTCATTTACCCTATTAGGCCAAAGTTGAGCTCTAAATTGACACGGGACACGATCTGATTCAGGAGCAACTTTGAGGTTTCATCTTATAGAGATCAATCTGAATAAAAAGTAATGAATATTACCAACTAAAACATAATAGAAAAACACAAGATCAATAGAATACAAATGATGACTACAAAGACATTTGACTACAAAGATTTTGTGCTTTGGGGTTCATTCCAGGTCCATTCTATCCCTAATTTAGGGTTCCAACCAGTGGCGGATCCAGAAATTTTCTTTCGTGGGGGCAAGAAATAGTTATAATATTTTCATATAAAAAAATATTATAAGTTTTTACAAAATACATAATCTTGATGACTAAAAAACTTAAAATATCTAACATTTTACAAATTACAATTGTGTTCAACGCATTTTCATATTTTGAAAATGTTATATAATTTTTTCAACGTCAGTACTATAAAAATATACCTCTATGTATGTAACAAACAATTAATTAAACATTTAAAAAAAAACAATCATTTAACTATTCATTTCTCACATGCTCTTCACTAGTATCACTTTTTTGTATCTTAGTCCAATGATATTGATAGAAAATCATCAAAAATTTGTATATGCTCTTTGAGTCTCTTTATCTCCTTCTCTATCTTGAACGGTGTTTCTATTTTGAAATCTAATGTGCTTTATCACTGTATGAGTTTAGCATATGAGAAGTGGTAAAAATTAGAAGGATAAAGAGATAAAATTAAAACCAATTTATTCTCTCTTTTATCTCTTATAGCTTTCTCCACTTATTTAAAAAAAATGTCTTATATGAGGGTAACACCTAATTTTTTTATGGGGCAAAATGAGAATTATTAAGTATATTCAACTAAAAAGTAAAGATATTGTGGGGGCAATTGCCCCCAACTCTCTCAATGTGGATCCGCCATTGGTTCCAACAAGCATATAAACCATCAATCAAGTAGTCACACAAAAGCAAAAAATCAAACAATCATCGCCTATCACTAAACCACCACAACACGTCCTAATTGTTGGAACCTAAACGATTGAGAAGTTTAGACCCTCATTGATTTTGATGATAACAAAGTATTTTTCAAGAGAACAATTTATCTTCTAACATATCTTTGAGTGTACAGGTATCAAAACTTCTTATATATATACAAAACACTCAAGAAAGAAGAAGATATTTACAAAAGAATTGAATACAATCCACTAGTGTCAGCATCCGAACTCACTCCAGCGTCTTGCTAACAGCAAGCGTCCAGTAGTGTTACTCTTTGACACGTGGAATACTCAATTGCTGCGAGCGTCCGTCCTGCATTACGGCGGCGTCTGATCTCTTTAATGAAGCACGTGATGATCACGTTTTTGCTTTTAACCTCAGACTGTTGTGGAACGGAATTCGAATTTGATTTTATGCGCTCATTTTAATGTACGAGGAAGCAAAGGTGACACCTTTAGCATAAGACAAAAATCGTACAAGGCAATTGCAAATTACAGATAGTACAAAAACGATAATGTGTACTATTCTGATATTCTCTGGAAAGGAAGAAAAGGACTACATTTCAAATTACCTCACTCAATGGAAAGGAGCTATTTTTACTGCAACGGTAATACCCTTGAAGACTCCTATAAATACCCCAAGGTATTCATTGAAGAGAAGTTGGAAAAACTGTGAAGAAACTTCATTCTGAAAGCAATATTACTCAAGTGAGCAATCAAGTTTCGTGTCAAGTTTATAGTCTACAAAGAATTGAACTCAGCGTCTTATACTTTCTTTGAGAAAGCCATTCTGTTTTGAGCTTAGTCTTTTCATCCTCTCTGTGAGAGATATTTTGATTGTATTCAAAAGTATAATCTCTTTTGTGAACTGTATTTGGCCTAGTGAAGGCTTTGTTCCTCAAAGGCTCGACTGCACTGAGTCGTTTTGAGAAGTTGAGAGTATTGTCAAGGTTGTGACAGTAGAATACTCTTGAGGAAAATTGTAATCGGTTGATTATAGTGAAAAATCCTTCAGGAACGAAGGGACTAGACGGAGCTACCAGTTGGTGGTGAACTAGTATAAATCTCTGCATCTCTTCCTTTACTGCTTTACATTTATCTTTACCTTGCTCAGTAAAACAAGTTTTCATAAGCGATTTATTTTCTGCATCCGGTTAATTTCTTTGCATTCGATATACAAACAGTTTTGAAAAATCTGTGTTGAAGTATTTATTACGTAAAGTTTGTGAAAAGTTTTTTAACACAATTCAACCCCCCTTTCTTGTGTTCACGTTCAGTTGGTACCAGAGCTCGGCCTCTTGGTTGAGCACTTAACAGTGTTAAGAGAAAAGATCCTATACTGTGAACATGTCTACTGAAGGTGGTCATATGAACCGTCCTCCTCTATTCGATGGAGAAAAATTTAATTACTGGAAAGATAAGATAAAAGCTTTATTTGAGACACAAAAACTTGAGTTGTGGGATATAGTTCAAAGTGGTTACATTCCTCCCACTAATCCTCGTGGTGTTGCTATAGCCAGAGAAGATTGGAATGATGAGCAGAAAAAGAGATATCAAATCAATCAAAAAGCTAGATTCATTTTTATATGTGCTATGACAGAAAAAGAATATGATAAATGTGGCAAATTTGATACTGCCAAAGAAATCTGGGACTCACTCGTTTTATCTTATGAAGGCTCTGCCCAAGTAAGAGAAACCAAAGCTAGCATGTTAGTTCGCTAATACGAGTTGTTCAAAATGGAAGATGGTGAAAGCATTGAAACTATGTTTGGAAGATTCCAAACACTTGTGCATGGGTTACAGGCCCTTGGAAAAAGTTACACTACACCTGACCATGTTAGAAAGATCTTAAGAAGCTTGACTAAGCAGTGGAGACCCAAGGTCACTGCTATTCAGGAAGCAAAAGATCTGAATGTCCTACGACTTGAAGATCTTATGAGTTCATTGAAAGCTCATGAACTTGAGCTAAATGAAGAAGAACCTGTCAAAAAGGGCAAATCTATTGCCTTGAAAGTCGCTCAACATAAAGCTAGTTCTTCTAAAGCCCTTCAGGCTGAAGAAGAAGAATCAGAAGATGATGCTTCAGAAGGAGATGTTGACACATCAGAAGATGAGCTCGCGTTTATATCCAGGAAGATACAAAGAATGTGGAAGAAGAAAAACTTCAGGAGGAAGTTTCAGAAGAAAGATTCTAAGGACAAGAAGGAAAGCAAGGACAAGGACAAAGCTCAAGTCATTTTCTATGAATGTAAAAAGCCTGGACATTTCAAGTCCGAATGTCCTAATCTTAAGGAGAAGCCCACAAGAAGTTCCTTCAAGAAAAAGAAGAAGAGTCTCATGGCTACATGGGAAGATCTAGACTTATCCTCATCTAAGAATGATAATGAAGTAGAAGCAAATCTCGCTCTCATGGCAGACACTGACCTTGATTCAGAAGAAGAAGTTGAAGAGGTAATAGTATATGATTCCTACTCTGAACTTCAACTTGCATTCGATGATCTTCTTAAGGACTCTGCCACTCTCTCTGTTGAGTATAAGAATTTAAAAAAGAAAATTTCAAAATTATCACAAGACTTTCAAGCTTTAAACAAAGAAAAATTTGTACTCAATAAAGAGAACCAGAAGCTGAAAACTGAAAATCAGCATCTGATGGATAACCAGCGTCTGACCGCTAACAAGCAACCAGAAGCTAAGAGCTCTCAAGCTGAAAGCTCTAAAGTTACAGGCAATCCTAAATGCAAATCAAATGATTATGAATATGCATTTCAAAAGTTTCTTGCAGAGAGTGTAACTCGAAGAAAGCAAGCTTCAATGATTTGGGGCGTCAGTAAAACGACAACTCATGGTCTTGGTTATATATCAGATGAACCTCTTTTAGAAAATGATTCAGCATCTGATAAATCCAATAATCATAGTAAATGCTTGCATTGTACTTACTGCAATAAATCTGGTCATTTAAAAAGTGCATGTACTGTTTTTAAAACTGTGAAGGATAAGCTTCCTTCAAGAACTAACAAGAAAGGACCCAAAAAGATATGGGTACCTAAAGATAAAATAGTCTATGTTGCAGACATGCTTAGCAACAAAGTCAACACACCTATCTTGGTACTTAGACAGTGGATGCTCGCGTCACATGACGGGAGAAAAGCATATGTTCTAAGAGCTAAGACCTAAAGAAGCTGGATTCGTTGGTTTCAGAGGAAATCAGAAAGGTAAAATAGTTGGAATTGGTCGCATTAGTAAAGGCTCTCTTCCCTCTATTGATAATGTACTATATGTTGAAGGACTTAAACATAACTTATTGAGCATAAGTCAATTATGTGACAATGGTTATGAAGTCATATTTACAGAAACTGGATGTCTAGTAAAAAGCAAGAAAGACAACTCTATTTTCTTTATTGCTAAGAGGAAACAAAATATTTACAAAATTGATCTCTCTGAACTTGCAAAACAAGATGTCAAGTGTCTCATGTCTGTTGACGAAGAACAATGGATTTGGCACAATAGATTGGGTCATGCCAATTTGAGATTAATCTCAAAATTAAACAAGCACAGTCTTGTCAGAGGCTTACCAAATCTTAAGTATCAATCTGATGCTCTCTGTGAGGCATGTCAAAGAGGAAAACAAGTTAAAACTTCTATTCATTCAAAAAATGTTGTTTCAACCTCTAGGTCACTTGAGCTTTTGCATCTTGATCTTTTTGGTCCGGCAAGGACAACCTCTTTAAATGGAAAGAAATTTGGGTTAGTAATTGTTGATGATTTTACTAGATGGACATGGGTTAGATTCCTTGCTCACAAAGATTAGTCATATAAGGTATTTACTGTATTCTGCAAAACAGTTCAAAATGAAAAAGGAATTTGTATTTCTTCTATTAGAAGTGATCATGGGGGAGAATTTGAAAATGAAAGCTTTCAAAAATTTTGTGATGATAACGGCATCTCCCACAATTTCTCCTCTCCTAGAACACCTCAACAAAATGGTGTTGTAGGAAGGAAGAATAGGTCCCTCCAAGAAATGGCCAGGACCATGATCAATGAGGCTAACATTGCAAAACATTTTTGGGCAGAAGCAGTAAACACAACTTGTTACATTCAAAATAGAATTTCTATTAGACCTATTTTGAAGAAGACTCCATATGAACTGTGGAAAGGAAGGAAACCAAACATTTCATATTTTCATTCATTTGGATGTACGTGTTATATTTTAAATACTAAGGATCAGCTTGGTAAGTTTGATTCAAAAGCTGACAAAGGAATCTTTTTGGATATTTCTGAGATCTAAAGCTTTTAGAATATACAATAAAGAAACTATGACAGTGGAAGAATCCATTCATGTCAAATTTGATGACAAGAAGCCTGACACAGCCATGTCAGAGCTAGATGAATTATTTTCAGAATTAAATATAGGTAATACTACAAATAGTGAACCTACATCTTCATCGTCCGGTGGTGACCAGACACAAGAATGTTCAGAAGATGAATTCAGAAAAAGCTGGAAGTACAAAGTCAATCATCCTAAAGATCAAATCATAGGAAAACCTGGAGATAGAGTAAGGACCAGATCCTCTTTTAAAGAGCATGCAGATATGGCATTACTCTCAAAAATGGAACCTAAAACGATTGATCAAGCATTGGAAGATGAAGGTTGGATTCTGGCCATGCAAGAAGAGTTGAATCAGTTCCAAAGAAATGATGTATGGAAGCTAGTTACTCTACCAAACGATAAGCAAGCTATTGGTACTAAATGGGTATTTAGAAACAAGCTTGATGAAGATGGAAGGGTTGTGAGAAACAAGGCAAGATTGGTTGCTCAAGGTTACTGACAGGAAGAAGGTATTGATTTTACTGAAACATTTGCACCTGTTGCAAGGTTAGAAGCTATACGCATTTTGCTTTCATTTGCTACACATCATGATATAATTCTTTATCAAATGGATGTGAAAAGTGCTTTCTTGAATGGTTTTATAACTGGGGAAGTCTTTGTAAAACAACCTCCTGGATTCGAAGACATTGAATTTCCAGAACATGTCTTCAAGCTTAAAAAGGCCCTATATGGTCTTAAGCAAGCTCCCAGAGCTTGGTATGAAAGACTGAGTACATTTTTGATGAAAAATGGCTTTACCAGAGGTCTAGTAGACACTACTCTTTTTAGAAAAACATCAAACAAGCACTTTATAATTGTTCAAATATATGTTGATGACATTATTTTTGGAGCTACTAATGAAAGCTTTTGCAAAGAATTTTCTAAGCTAATGCAGGCTGAATTCGAGATGAGCATGATGGGTGAACTAAAGTTCTTCCTTGGAATTCAAATCAAGCAATGCAATGATGGTATCTATATACATCAAAGCAAATATATCAAGGAATTGCTAAAGAAATTCAAAATGGTGGATTGCAAATCTATGTGTACTCCAATGCATCCCACATGCATTCTTGGTAAAGATGAAACTGGTAAAAAGGTAGATCAGAAGATGTACAGAGGTATGATTGGATCTCCACTTTATCTTATAGCTTCAAGACCTGATATTATGTTCAGCGTCTGTCTGTGTGCTAGATTTCAATCAGATCCTCGAGAATCACACTTGAGTGCTGTTAAAAGAATCTTTAGATATTTGCAAGGATCTACTAATCTTGGTTTGCTTTATAAGAAATCAAAAGATTACAAGTTAGTAGGTTTCTGTGATACTGACTTTGCTGGAGACCGAATTGAAAGAAAAAGCACAAGTGGAGGCTGCCAATTCCTTGGAGTAAATCTTGTGTCTTGGTCAAGCAAAAGGCAAAGCACGATTGCACTCTCAACAAAGGTTTGAATATTTTTCAGCGACAAGTTGCGACTCTCAACTTCTGTGGATGAAATATCAACTTGAAGACTATCTGATAAAAGAGAGTAACATTCCTATCTTTTGTGATAATACTTCTGCAATCTGTCTTACTAAAAATCCCATATTGCATTCACGAGCCAAGCACATTGAGATTAAGCATCATTTTATAAGAGACTATGTTCAGAAGGGAATTTTCGAAATAAAATTTGTAGACACTGATCATCAGTGGGCTGACATATTTACAAAACCCCTTGCTGAAGATGGATTCAATTTTATAAGAAGAAAGTTAAATTTTCATCTTATAGAAGAATGATTAATCTCAGCGTCAGATGATATGCACCATCTCAGCATCTGGTATGACATAAGCATGTATACGTATAAGCATCTTATTTGTCATGTGCATCATAACTCAACGTCTGGTGAATCGGTTGCGTGCGTCCGAGCGCGCGCACACACGTGTCACACGTGTAAAGGACTTAAGTGTCTCATCACATCTACTGAGTCATAATTATTTATGTCTTTCGATAAAATCTTTTTACTTAATCTTACTTTTCTTTTGGCGTCTTCATTTAATGAAAAGGCGAATCTTCATTTTCTTTTCTTTTTTGATTTAATTGTTGTGTGGAAATACGAAGCGATTTTTTGAAAAAGGACTGTACCATTTTCTATCAACTTTTCCACTACTCCACATTTTTCGCTCCATCACTTCACTCTGCATCTCTTGCAAAACTGTTCTCTCTCTCTCTGTGTTTGATTTCAAACCCTAAAACCTCCATTACCGTCTCTGTAACTGCTACCATGGCTGATAGAAAGGTTGGACAATACACTGCTGCCTTCGATGTCTTCTCAGAGGCAAAACTCATGAATGAGAACAGAATTGATTTTGAGAACTTCAAGCTATATGGTTTTGATTTTGAAGAAGGTTTGGAGAAACTAGGCTGGAAAAATTACTTCATCTGGGAACCAGTCGATGTACTGAGCTATGCTATAAAGGAGTTCTGGGGGAACGCTTACCTACTTCCGGGAGAAATTATAGAAGGACACATCAGAGGCTTCAAGTTACGTTTCACCATCAACTTTATCGCTCAGACCATCAAGTGCCCTTGTGAAGGAATCAGTTACCATGCTAACTGGGTTGACGCTTACAAAGGACTGGAAAATGTCAACGAAGCCCTGTTCGAAAACTACCGTGAGTTGAAGAAGAAGAACATAACTCCCACTGTCAAAGACTTGAAAAGCCACTACAGAGTACTGCACAAAATCATCGCTAAGAGCGTGATTTTGAAGGCTGGTTCAAGCGACATAGTGAACTACGAGCAAAAGTTCATTATGAGAAACTACATGGATGGGAAGAAAATCAATCTGCCAAGGTTGATTATCAATAATCTGATAAATGCTCTTGTCTTCTCAAGGAAGAGTGTCGATAAAAAGAATATCATCAAGGTTATCCCTTATGGAGTTCTTCTCTCCATAATGATGATTAAAGATGGTGTTGTGAGAAAGCTGACTGGCTCTACCAACACAGGAGAAAAAGAAAAATACTTTGGTGTTGGCACTGTTGTTCGTCCTGAAGTTTTTGGAGTCAACAGTCTAGTTAGAATGCAGTTGATAACTGGCTCTATGATCAAGAAGGTGAAATTAGAGCAACAGGAAGGAGAAGCTGAAAAGAAAACCACCAGAAGCTCAATGGCTGGTGTGAAGAGACCTGCTGAATCTCCATTAAGGGAGACAAGAAGAATGAAACAGAAGGTGGCTCCTGCACCTACTGTTGAGGAACTAGAAGATGAGGATAGAATTCCTATCAGAAAGGTCTTGGAAAGAAAGAATAAGCCAACAGCTGAAAAGGATGCTTCAGCGTCCGGTCAAGGGAAGCAAGTCCCTCCTCCTCCTCCTGCCGTTGTTGCCCCTAGAGGAACAAAAGAAGGCTAGTTAAATCTTCTAAGCTTAACCCAAAGGTACTCGACTTTACTGCTGATGAGTCAGTATCTGTCTTTGATTCTCATGATGTTATTCCTGCACCCCCATTGTCTGTTTCACAACCACAAACTCAAACACAAACCAAGAAAACCAGAATGAGCCTCCCACAAACCTCTACCCTCTCAAAACCTACCTAAACACCATCCAATACACTCAACCTTGACCTACCACAAATTTTCTCAAATACCTCACTTACCACATACATTTCCAAACTTCACTCTCACCCCTTTAACCTATTATTCAAAGTACCTCCCATTAATCCTTTCAAACCCTACTCACCTAAAACCTATACAATCACCAAAACCACTCCCACTTCACTCACCATTACCCATAAACCTACAGACTTCGATGGAAGGAAGAATGTCTCGTGCATTAACAGACCTCGGTTTGTTAAGTATGAGTCATATCACAGTAACTACAATCGTCCCTCTACATGGCAATTGAAAACCTTCACCTCTGGAGTTGCCAGACTGGGGAATGCCTCTCCAATGACTGCTACCTTCAAGGATGGAGAAGACCATTTTCAGATGTCATTCAAAGGAAGATTGAGACCAAAACCTAGTAACAGAGCAATCCCCTTCTCTGTTGACCTTCCTAAATCCCTACCTCAAACTGAACCTCTCACACTGGAGGAGTGTGGAAGGTGGATCACGGATGAAGAAGCTGCCTTCATGGCACACTGTCTTGAGATGAAGAAAATTGAAGTTATCAGACAGTTCAGGGATCCTTCTTCTGTATCCGTAAAGATTGTGCCAGATAGACAAAGGTGGCTACCTTGGTCTATCCCTGGGAAAAGGAAAGAACTTGCTCCTGGCAAGCAGCCATTCAGCAAGATCGGGCTCATAGAGTATGAGAAGGCTCCCAAGAAGTATAGCCTTAAAGAATTCTCTAAGCTTCCTATTGCCAAGATCTCTGAGGATCATGCCAGAAGGTTTTACCTTAGTTCTCTGAAGGAAGATGAATGGAGAACTGGCTCCTCAAACTGCTGCAATGCCGAGAAAGCCACAATTCCAACAGTTGGCACTATCGTGAGTTATCGACACCAATCTGGGAACTACCTACTTTGATGATAAGTTCAGGTGTTCAGTAATCAGACCTCTTGACTGCATGAAGATATATGTCCAATGGGCTGCTGTGACCAAGCACTTCAACATTGGATTTTCTTGGAGTCAATGGTCTGAGTCTTGGAAAGATGAAGCCTTGTTACCATGCCTCATCCCCCTAGTGCTTACAGAAGATGACAGGGAAAATCTGCGAAGAATATACCTGGCAGAAAATGAAGGACTCTCTTTCGTTTCTGAAGCATTGAGTGCCTTCATCAGAAGAATATGGGGAGAAGATGCTGGAAACAATTTTGATGCTTTCACTGCTGATGTGCTTCTGCATAGGGAAACTATCTTCTTGGGTTTGTTGTATCCAGAAGAGGTGGAGAAAAGAAGGAGAATTCAGGCAGAATCTGAGCAGAGGAAACTTGGAAGTCTCATCAAATGGTTTATATCAAATGATGCGTTCTTTCAAAAGGCTCAACAAAAGAAGGAACTGAGACTGAAGCTATCCAACTGGGTGCTAGCAGAGCATCAGAAGATGAAACCTACACCAGAATCAGAAGCTGGACCTTCTACTTCTACTCCTGCAGTTGAAATGGTCACCATTCCTAAAGCAGAGTTTGAAGAAATGAAGGCCACTAACCTGAAAGTTACTCAGCTAGAGAATGCACTGAAGTTATTATATGAACGTCTTAACATGCCTCCACCACCTCCACCAAACCCTTAAATTTATTTATTTTTTTGTGTGATATAAAATATTTTTTTTTGGTACTCTTATATATATATATTCATTGTGTTTGCTCTAACTATCTGTTTTTATATATATACCTATCTCTGATTATCTGTTTATATATATTCAAATTTTTCTAAGTCTTATTTTGACTATGATGTGTTTTACACTCTTTTTGTCTGATTACAAAAGGGGGAGTAAAAGACAAGTTTGATGAACACGTGAAAGTCTGATTAACAAATTCACCGTCCGAACACGTGAAAGTCTGATGGATACACTAAAACAGAAGTATCATGCATATCATTTCATACATAGCATTTGTGTGGTTTATTCATTGCTCTAATATCTATTAATGCGTTGAAATTCATTGATCCAGTTCTCTAATAATGATCAATAAAATTGGTACAATGAAAATCTTTTTGATAAAATGAAAATCAGCATCTGATCTCACTTTGTTAAATATATGCTCTGATACATCTACGTATTTTTGCGATCACTTAAATGAATTTGTTTATCAACAATCGCCTTAATACTTGAATTGTTCTTATATATCTAAATTGTTAAATTCAGAGGGAGACCCTTGATATTATTTTGAAATTAAATTGTTCATCAACCTTGGATATTTGTCATCATCAAAAAGGGGGAGATTGTTGGAGCCTAAACGATTGAGAAGTTTAGACCCTCATTGATTTTGATGATAACAAAGTATTTTTCAAGAGAACAATTTATCTTCTAACATATCTTTGAGTGTACAGGTATCAAAACTTCTTATATATGTACAAAACACTCAAGAAAGAAGAAGATATTTACAAAAGAATTGAATACAATCCTAGTGTCAGCATCCGAACTCACTCCAGCGTCTTGCTAACAGCAAACGTCCAATAGTGTTACTCTTTGACACGTGGAATACTCAATTACTGCGAGCGTCCGTCCTCTGTTCTGAGCGAGCGTCTGATCTCTTTAATGAAGCACGTGATGATCACATTTTTGCTCTTAACCTCAGACTGTTGTGGAACGGAATTCGAATTTGATTTTATGCGCTCATTTTGATATACGAGGAAGCAAAGGTGACACCTTTAGCATAAGACAAAAATCGTACAAGGCAATTGCAAATTACAGATAGTACAAAAACGATAATGTGTACTATTCTGATATTCTCTGGAAAGGAAGAAAAGGACTACATTTCAAATTACCTCACTCAATGGAAAAGAGCTATTTTTACTGCAACGGTAATACCCTTGAAGACTCCTATAAATACCCCAAGGTATTCATTGAAGAGAAGTTGGAAAAACTGTGAAGAAACTTCATTCTGAAAGCAATATTACTCAAGTGAGCAATCAAGTTTCGTGTCAAGTTTATAGTCTACAAAGAACTGAACTCAGCGTCTTATACTTTCTTTGAGAAAGCCATTCTGTTTTGAGCTTAGTCTTTTCATCCTCTCTGTGAGATATATTTTGATTGTATTCAAAAGTATAATCTCTTTTGTGAACTGTATTTGGCCTAGTGAAGGCTTTGTTCCTCAAAGGCTCGACTGCACTGAGTCGTTTTGAGAAGTTGAGAGTATTGTCAAGGTTGTGACAGTAGAATACTCTTGAGGAAAATTGTAATCGGTTGATTATAGTGAAAAATCCTTCAGGAACGAAGGGACTAGACGGAGCTACCAGTTGGTGGTGAACTAGTATAAATCTCTTCGTCTCTTCCTTTACTGCTTTACATTTATCTTTACCTTGCTCAGTAAAACAAGTTTTCATAAGCGACTTATTTTCTGCATCCGGTTAATTTCTTTGCATCCGATATACAAACAGTTTTGAAAAATCTGTGTTGAAGTGTTTATTACGTAAAGTTTGCGAAAAGTTTTTTAATACAATTCAACCCCCCCTTTCTTGTGTTCACGTTCACTAATCCTCCACTAACCAGAAGACGTAAACATTGTGTCTAACCTCCCTTACACCCATGCTAGTGAAAGCACTAACATTCATAAGAGTTAAGTGGAACACCTGATCACCATCGTAAGCAGAGGCAAACCTAGGACCCTAGTTCAGCGGGTGCAAAAAATTTTATCATCAAAATTATAACAGAACATCATCAATTTTTTTTTAAATAACAACAACAAATGTTTATTCTTCTTGCAAAATAACAAGAGCATAATTTCTGATAACACAAAATATGTTTTTGGACTTAAAAATAGAAAGGTTTTGGAATTAAAAAAATTGCCATAAAAAATAACAAAAAAAATAGACCCAATTAACAAAGACCCAATTATAACATAAAACATTACAAGAGAAAATTATCAAAGGGATCAGATTAGGATTTTAGTCTAAATTAAGGAAAATTTGAACCTAGTAAACGGGGATACAAATACTGAAAATGACACTCACCAACAAGAGAGAATGGATCGAGGTGCGAGATAGTGAGAGGAGTTGTGTTTTATGAGTTTTGAGAAAGAGATGATTGAGTCTGATTGAATGAGATGTAAGAGGTGACTAGGTGAGAGATTAATGTAAATTGCTATACTGAGAGGGGTTAAAATAAAAATTTTATAGGGGTAAGTAGTATTTTTCATTTTTCAGAGGGTGCAAGCGCATACCATAGACAACAAGTAGGTCTGCCTCTGGTTGAGATGAAAGTGGTATGGGTTTAGGTGCAAAGTTTTAAATTGAGAGGACTCAAAATAAAAATTATATTATGAGGTAAGTGAAATTTTTTAAATTTCAGGGTGTTAATTAGGTTCGCTTATGATCGTAAGGCCACCTTGTCTCGTGGTGGCCATGTAACGTGAACCTCGAAACTGGGGATGAGGAAGGTCACATGCTGCAACAAGTGAGGATATAGGGAAGAAGTGTTGTGATGATAACTACTAGAAAAATGGTTTTTAGCGACGGATTTTAGAGAAGGAAGATATTCCCTCAATACTAGTGACAACTTTAGCGACATAAATGTTAATTATAGAGTCCAAAACTTCTTTTGCTATTTAGTGACGGATTTAGTGACAGATTGTTCCCTCGCTATTATTTCCGTCACAAATTCCGTTACAAAAAAAATATAGAGAGGAATTTTGTGACGGAATTTATTCCTCTCTAAAATTTTCGTCACAAAAGCTGTCACTAATTTCATATCATACATTTCACGACGGATTTTAATGACGAAGGTTTACGTTGCAAAACTTTCCGTCGCTAATTCCGTCACAAAAGAAAATAAAAATTGGTTTTGTGACGGAATTTATCCCTCACTAAACTTTTCGTCACAAAAGTTGTCACTAATATAAAATCATACATATTGCGGCGGATTTTAGTGATGACGATTTCCCTCGCTATAATTTCCGTCACAAATTCCGTCGCAAAAGAAAATAAAATTTAAGAGAGAGATTTTGAGATGGAATTTGTGAGGTATCTTATATTCATTGTAAGCGAGGGATATTTTCCGTCACTAATATTTTTTTAGGATTTTTATCTAAAATCTTAAAGGTAGTGTTTTTGGATACATTAAAGCTATATTTATTACATTTAAATTTATGTACAATCATATATTATGTCAATTCATTATTTCTTATCTGTTTGAGATATGTTTGTAATTTTTTTAGATAATAATAATATTTAGAGTAAATTTAGTTAATTGAATATTTGTTAAAATAACAAATGGCATTGACTTAAAAAATAAAAAATGAAAACAAAAACGTAAAAAATTAAATTACATATTAAACGTTAGAATTAATTTAAAAAATGATAAAAATTGAAAATAAAAAAATATTTTATATTAGCAAAAAAAATTAAAATAGAGATATTTAAATTAAAAACTAATAAACATTAATATGGGAATAAATATTAATATAAATGACTCCATGTGCTATACTTCAAAGTTTTATCTTGTATGCTGATAGTGTGATATATAAACATGGAAAACGGAAATAAAAACACATTACACCCCACTTGGGTCTTTGAGCACATATCAATTTTATAAATATCTATGTTATTTATAAAGTATTATTTTATTTTTTGAGTACATGTTGTCGGTATAATTCATTTCCTTTAAGCTCGTATCAAATTTTATAAATACTTTATTATTTATAAATAATTTTTTTTTACTTTTAAGTCAGTTGGAGAAACACTACATATTGTTTCTGTTATTGTTACTTTGAGCATTTTGATACTTCTATCACTACTTGTAAACGAATGAGCGCACCCCATCCCTCCCTTCACCACTCACGCGGACTCACTCTTTCTCTCTCCCTCATTCACTCACTAATTTCAAGAAACCTTGAATTGAAACTCCCTCCTCTCTTCCCTCAACAGCCGCACAGCTCTCTCGCCCTCCACCCTCGTTCTCGTTTCTCTCTCTAAGAGCACCATGAAAGAAAGCTTTTCCATCCTGGCACCTTCACAAGAAAAACGTAGGGTCATTGATTCCTCCACCTCGTTCCATTTTGCGAAAGAGAAAAGTGAAAGAAGCCCAAATTGCGCTGCCTTTCAAACGTGATTCCAGCGTCGTCCGGCCTCTGTTGGCCGCACCACCGCTTCCATTCTCCTCCTCTCTTCAAGCTCTAGAAAACCCACAAAAGATCGCACAAAATAGAGCGAAACGGAAAACCCTAACCGTGGTTTTTCGGTGATTTTTCGGCCATCGTAGGCCTTTTTTGCAAAATCTAATCCGATCAATCTCTTTCCCACACCATCCGCAACAAAACCAACAAAGAAGTTTTGGAAACAGAGCACCTTCGCCGGTGGCCACCGCGTCGGTAATAACCTTTGTGACATCCCCATTTTTTTTAATAAACTCGAATAATATTAGAAATTAGAATTTAGGTACTAAATGGGTAATAAAACCTTAATTGGAAGTAAAATGGGCTTAAGTAGGACCTATAACTTCTCAGAAAGGCCTAGAACACCCCTGGAAGGGTATGGAAACACCTAGAAATGTCTATAGAGAAAGAAAATTAGATGTGTCTCCATAGCCTTGGTCGCATCGCGACCATATTAGTTCATTGTTCATCGCGACGCGATGGTAGTAGGGATAGGACCAATTGGTTTTCGCCACGTGTGATTTAGAAGGACCCAGAATGTTCAAATCGTGGCGCGATGGTTGTGTCGCGACGCGATGGAGGCCGAAGCTCACCTATGAATACCCCCTCCCACCCCTTATTTCCCTCGCCCCAAACTCTCTTCTCTCTCTTGGAACTTCCTCTAAGAAGTAAGTATGCTCTGCACTTGCCTCAAGTGAGGATCCTGTGCGTCAGAAAACTTTTAGTTAGAAACCCCCAAGTCTGAGAGAAAGGTTAGGCTCAAAGGAGTAATCCCAGGTAGGAGCGCGGATAGTGGTCGAGGGTCAAAGTGTAGGAGCTTAGTCAGGAGTGCCAGGTGAAGGGAAGATACCTTAATCACTAGGAAAAATAGGTAGTAGAGTAGTACTGTTAGCATACATAGGGGACCTTAACCCTACTAGAGGTTGATATCAGCAACACCTCAGGAGAGGGGTTGTGGTATGCGATGGATAAGGATAGTCATCGTAGACCTATCAACCAACATAGGTTTTATTTGGTATGATTGATACGTTTACTTGATAATCTGATTAGTTGATAGTCGCCTTTACGACGCTAGGAATAATTCACATGCTGGTTATTTATGACTGTTGATATTCTGATTAATATATTGATATTTATGATGTGCTGACTTGATAATATATATGTGAGTGTGATTAATGTGTGGTCTTAGAGTCAACGGTGACGCCCTCTAGTTAGAGGATTACGAATCCTTAGATGGTAATAGCAAGTATTACTGTCGATACTCTGTTTGTCAGTAGTGATAGCCGAGTCGGTGTACCTGAGGTTGGTGTACCTGAAGGTGGAGTGGTCATTGACCCGTGGAACCTAAGGGTGGAGTGGTCATTGACCCGTGGGACCTGAAGGTACGGAGTAGTTTGGAGCTAGTCGTTTGACCCGTGGAACCTAAGGGTGGAGTGGTCATTCCGATGAGGCTCAAAGATTGACTCCACATCTGACGAGGGGGTAATCCTGGCCATTCCCGATATGGGAAATGTCGTCCTTTGTGCACGTGGACGGTGCCTTACTTTGGTGATTGGAGATGGTAGTTCCCTGAACAAGGGAGAATGCCTTAATCCGGTAATCGGAGATGGTAGCGTATCGGGATATGTCTCTGGGACAAACCAACTTATCATTCCTCTGTGCCCTGATACTGGTGATCGGTCTAGGGAGTAGGGTCGGTGATCAGCCTGCAATATTCAGTGGTCTGTGTCAGTAAGTGGTACCAGTGGTCGGTGTCAGTATGTGGTCTATATATGGGGTTAGGATATGACGTGATCTGTGACTGTGTGTTAGTATGTGGTATTGTGGTATCAGTCATGATGATGATGGTTATCTCTGTTGATAATTGTGTTGAGCATGATGACAGGTACTCTGCTATTCTGTTTTCCTGCTTGTTAGTGATTAATGGATGTCTTACCCCTTTGTTTCTTGTGTTTTTTTTTCAACATTATATTATGATGAATAACAGATGGACAAGAACAGCCTGTACTTAGAGCCTGGGGAGTGGGACCTAGCGAAGGTGACTGCTACGGGAAGACTGCTCAGAGGCAGTGTTCAGATAGTTGTATCACGGCCAGTGTATCCTTTTGTCACCTCTTGTGGGTATGGGGTATATATATGTGTGTGTGTGTGTGTGTACCATGCTTTGCATACTCTGATAATAAATAAAATGTGTTGTTGCTTTGAACATGTGTGTTATGATAAAGTAATGCCCTGTCAAGGCGGGGTGTTACAACCTCCTTTGCTATCAAATGTGTTTTTGGGTCAAACTACATATGAAGCTGATTTTGCTCTTTTTCATTTTTTTCTGCTCTTTTCTTGCTTTATTCTACAAATTCGTGCTATTTGTTAGCACACCTGCTGTTCTGGAGATGTTAGCATTGAAAAAGAAATCAAAAAGGTTGAAACTCAATTTCAAGCTAATACATTGTCTATGTCAATTGCAACTTTTGATGGAAGTATGGTTTGGAGCTACAATTTAAACATGTTTTGTGCATATTTCTGTATCAATTTATTAGCTCAAGTGCTAGAGTTAAATTCTTAGGAGCTGCAACTCGAACATGCCTAGGTGCTAGAATTTATTAGCCTAGGTGTTACAGTTAAATGTGTCTCTACTATTCTACTTTTTTCTAGCCTAAAACTCAGCTAATTATGATTTTCATTAATAAAAAACGTGTGCCTTTAGACCAGCTGCTAATAGACACCGTCCCCCACTGTTGGTTGCTTTGGCATTTTCAGCGACATGGGGACGCCGGGACCGGGGTTCAAACCCGAGTGTTGTCGTTTAGACGTGTGTGTGTGTTTGTTGTTTACCATTTCTACTAGCTGACAAAAAAAAAGCTGCAAATAGACACCAAGATTGCTCCATTTAGGCCACAAATGAGAGAGTTAGGGCCAATTTACTCAAGGATCCGTGACTTCTTTTTCAGGGCATGGCAAACACCACAAAAACTGCATTATTTGGATGAGTGTTCTTCATGAAAGATGTATCCTAATGTGCCTTCTTTTGGTCCCAAGTGGAGATAGCTCAAGTAAAGGTTCCAACACTGCTCCTTATTTACAATTTTACAGTAGCAGCCCTGATTTAACCCTCTAATTATCTGAATTAGCTCTCGAGCTCTTCATGAAAGTTATAGATAATTCTCTTGGCTTTTTTACTATATACAGTTCATAATTTTTCAATATCTACAACTAATGTTATGATTAAATACAGAAGCAGTGTTAAGATGTCAAAAATGCTAAAAAATAGTATTTTTTATCAAAAAAAGAAATATGGTTTATAATAGAGGTTGAAGCAAGGTTTCAAATTAAGCAAATTAGATTAAAAAGAGCAAGAAGAATAGAACATGTGCTTGCTACCTAGATTTCCTCAGGAATGACAATAAGTCCAACATTTCCTTGTAGGGGTTAATAGTTGTTTTCTTGTACATAGGATAGGAAGTTTACTTTATTTTTATTTTATTTTATAGTTGATATATGAAATGTACTTTTATACTACAATTGTGCTTAATTGATTTTTCGTACATAGCTTATAACTATAGCTCATCAAATTTATTTTCTTAGTGGTCTTTATCATTTTGATGATTAAGGTGTCAACTTGTTGCGAAAAGGAAAAAACGTCTCTCTTAGCTATTTGTAATTAAGGTACTGTTAAGATTTTTGGCAGTGTACCGAATCGCACAAGTAATAAAATGATAAGTAAAATCGTCTCCACAGGGATTACGATTGATTATTTAACTCAACAAAGTTCGTAACAATTTTGAACGAGAACCAAATCTTAATGTTTGAATAACGAGAACAAAGTATTTGAAATTTTGTAAATAAAAAAAATGACTATGGGTTGAATCCTCTCGTTTCCACTCTTATGCATTCAATCTACAACCAACACAAGTTATTCCATACAAATTTAAGTTCAAATCAACTAAATTAGTTTAAGGACAATCCCTTGGCTCATAAACCCTTTACTTTAACTAAAACCCCTTATCCCTTAGGTGATTCATAATTAGGTTAAGCATTAAGAATAGTGATTCATAAGAACACATAATCACAAAGTTATATTCCTATACTCATCATGACTATGGCTAACAATCTCAGTTCAAGTCTTTCACCTAATTTCCCAATCATCATGAAAAACCCCAAATCGATTCAATAGCGGCCAAGTATCGAAAAACATTAAGCACGGAGAATTGAAAGCTCAATTGAAATGAAATAAACTTGCTTTAATATAATAGAATTAACTACATAAGAGTTTCTCAAGATTCATCTAACCCTAGTCTAAAAAGCTTAGTTACTCATAGAGAAAGAAAAGCCAAACCAGAAATTCATGAGAGGATTAATGAAGAGATCGTTTCCAATCCTCTACCGTGCCTCCAAATAACAAAGTTCGAACCCTTGACAAGTCTCTAAAGTGTCTATTTATAGTCTAGGGTGAAAAGGAGTAAAAACAAGTCCAAAACATGTAAAAACGTAAAATTCTGCGTCCAGGATGCTGTCGTAGCACGGCCGTGGCGTGAGGCACGGCTAAGCCGTGCTTCATGTTGTTTTGTATTTTTCACCTCTTTAACGTCCGAATTAGCTCAAGGTGTCTTCATAAAAGTTGAAGCTATGGATCTTATCTTTCCAATGGCACCAGTTTCATCTCATTTGGACACCTAAAACTCCAGATATGATTAAAACATTGAACAGGTGTCAGGCTGAAACAACATTACATTATCAACTTGTAGCACAAATTACCCCAACTTATTCGAAGTGATTTTTCTCCTTTTTCCTAGGACAAATACCTTCCTTTAAGCACAATTGAACCAAAACCAAGTGCATTATTCAAATCAAGCCAAATGCATAAATAACATGGATTAAAATGACTAAAATGACAAAGATGCAATGCAAAACTAACACTAAACTATATGCTATTTCGAACGCATCAAATTACCCCAAGCTTAGAATTTTGCTTGTCCTCAAGCAATTACCGTGGCCAAAGACGACATGGAAAATACGAGATGCAACCGATAAGAAACCCGAGATAGAAGCAAGATCAAGTAATAGGCTAAAGGACTATCAAACACAATAGAGACAATCAAAATCAAGTCCAATTAGAAGTTTAGGCTCTCTGAAATCATATGCATCCGATAAGGGCACTCTCCTTATCACTCTCCAAGTGTTTTAAAGGTTAAGACAATTCGCTCATATCCATCAATGAAAGTGCTCTGCCATAGGCTTGACTATTAACCAAATCTCAGCAAATAATTAATGAAAACACACAAGAATCAAAAGGTCTTTCAAAAGGTTGTAACGTGGCCATGGGATTTCACTTTTAAGGTGGGATAAAAACAAGAAAAGGGGAATTCAAGGGCTAACAACATGAACAATTAAAGCAACCCTTTTAAGCAGAATAAGTGGAACAATACATTTTCCCTTTTTGCTTTCAAAACCTTTTTATTTTGCTCTTCTTCTGTTGTTTTTTTTCCTTTTCTATTTTTTTATTTTTTATTTTTTTATTATTTATTCTTTTTTTATTATTATTTATTCTCCCTTCTTTTGAGATTTTGCAATAATTATTGGGGAGGAATTAAACAACAGAAGAGATCCCAAGTTCAAGCATCAAAACAATTCACAGATTAAGCATCCAATTGCTCCCTTAAACATGCTCTAAAAGGTACCAAAACATTTGACAATGGCATGGGTACCAAGAAAATTTATTTCAGTTAAGGCTCAAAAGGGGCAACTAGAGGAAGCTTTCATTCAAAAATCAGAGGCTTGAAAACATGCCTAAAATGCCTTAATCATATTCAAGTGTGTAATCAAAAAATTTCAAGTTATGAAACGGTTTCAAGTCAAGTTCTAGAGAGCACAATCAAGAGGAACACACTCATACAAGGAGAAGGGGCATAAGAACATGATGAAGTATAAGCCTCAATATAAGCTCAGGTTTCACATTTATCAAAGGGTGTGCTTTTGATAGCATTTCCTTCACTAATAGCGAGGGAACGAATCCATCACTAATAGAGCGATTCCTTCAACAAGCGATATCAAAGGGTGTGCTTTTGATAGCACTTCCTTCACTAATAGCGAGGGAACGAATCCATCACTAATAGAGAGGGATTAGATCATTCACTGTTAGTGAGGGAACAAATCTATCACTAACAGCAAGGGAACGAATCTATCACTAATAGAGAGGGCTTAGATTCCTCATTATTAGCGGCGAAAAATGCGATTTTTTCTTTGATTTGTGCCTATGCTTTAGTGACGGATTATTATGGAATTGTGAGGGAGATTTTCCTTCACAAATTGCGACGAATCATGATTTCCCTCGCTAAAGTTTTTGTGACGCCAAATTCAGTTACGAATCCGGCTCTATCACAAATTTCGTCGCTGATTCGGTTTGTGACGAATTTTTAAATGTTTAGTGACGGATTCCTCCTCTCTCTAAATCCGATTTTTCTAGTAGTGGATGTAGGGGTTGCAACGTTTATGGGTGGCAACCAGAGAGAGATCTACCGCAACAGATGAGAAGCGAGAGGGGGAAACAGTCATGACAGAGAGAGAAAGGTTCGTGTGGGCAGTGATTTGATCGGGAAGTGGTTGGGCCTATGACCCGAGGAGAGATGGGACGAAGTTGCCACAATTGGGATCCAGATCGCCTGCAGTTTATTTTGATGCAGTTACACGCAGTTTAACTAATTTGTCAAATATTGATAATAGTGAACCACATGCGGTTTGTTTTATCACATGTAAATGCGTCAACTGCATGCTAAAACGACTGCATTGAATCCAAATCCCCACAATTGAAGTTGAGAAGCTCCCCTTTTTTTGTATGTTATCATCTCTCTCTTGCCTTTCTATTTCCACTTTATCATTTGTGCACGAGTACTACACTATTTTGTGAGTAGTGTACGATAACATTCACCTCCCTTTACTCGAATGCTTGCTTCCACGTAAGCAAAGAGAAAGTTAGGGTAATTAGAGAGAGTAAAGATTTGATTAGTTTAAAAATTGTTTTTATTTTAATCATAAAGTTTTAAATTAATTATTTTAAACAATTATACAGAAAAAAGTAAAAATATTTCTTTTATTACTAACTGTAAAGATAGGCACATGGGCCCATGCCACGTGTCAAAACCTCATCATTCCAATTCCCGCCAAAATGAAACAATTATTTTATTTTTTTAATTTAATTTTAATTTAATTTATATTTTCTGATTACTATATTAATTACTAATTAGAATGCACTAATAAATCAGATTTGTGATCGTATAATTTTTTTTGACTGGATTGATTCATTAATTTCATTGATCACATATTATATATTGCATCGCGATTTTTTTGACTGGATATATTCCATCGATTTTTTTTAGAAATATTATATTTGATCTCACTAATTATTGATTGATAGTAGCAATTCATTCACTACACAATTCAAATTATTTTGATAGTTTGGTAATATTTTAATTGATATTGATCATAATTGATTGATACTCTCAATTATATCGAGATAAAATCTCTACCCCAAACCTAATATTAATATTCTCTATCCCCTCTCTCTTCCAAGTCTCCAGACATGCATATCAACTTCACTCACTGCTGCTCTGTCCAAATACTACTGCCATTAACGATATCCCATTTTTACATAATGGTTAATGTGATGTTTAATCTCTTGCATGGCAAAAGTGACAAACGGAAGTGATTCGTTGTGGCCGAGTGATGGTGGAAACCTACAAGAACTCCATAGTACGATGGTGGTCGGTATAAAGCCTCGGAAAGAAACAGGACTAGGCAGTGAATCTAATGGTGGTGGTGACTACACAAGGATGTTTATTTTTCTTTTTCTTTCTTCTATCTTCTTCTCTTCTTTGTTGGGGGTATGATTTAGCTGATGATTGCAAAAGAAAAACAATGAACCAGTTAGAGAAAAAATGTCTCAAAAGAGTAATGAGTGTGAATATTTTATATATATATATATATTTTATTATTCTTCTCATATGTATATTTTAAACAAGACTGTAGTGGAATATGAAGTATTATTTTCAATCTATTGAGTGATTTATTACCAGGAAAAAGCTTATATATCAAATATTAAAAAATGATTTTTATCACTAATTTTAAACCATTTCAACAAATGCTTTATCGATTTTTAAAAAACAAAAAAAAGTATTTGAATTTTAATTGAGAAAATATAAAATTTGCATTATATTTTTTTTTCCATGTACAGTTTTTTACTCATGCAGCAAACTTTACAAAATATTAAGGTGAAAAAACTTCAAAAAGCAATCATAAAATTTTTATTTTTTTCCAAAACTTTTCAAAATAAACATGAATTATTTCTTAATAATCCGCATAATTGGAATAATATTAATTGAGTTAATTATCATCTGAAAGAATCTATTTCTGATTTGGATAAACCTAATAATATTTGGTGTATCACATGATATTTCAAATTATAAACAGGACAAAAAATATTTTCTAAAATAGAATTTTAATTAATAAAAAATTGTTTTATCAATAACAGAAAATATAATTGAAATATTTTATTGGTCAAAAACTTTCAATTTTAAAAAGTCAAAAAATGAATATTTTTGGTAGAAAATTATTTTAATATTGATTTATACACAATTTATTAAATCTGATGCTATGTAAAAAAAATTAAAATATATGATGAAATCCCATTTTCGAAACCTATTGACTTTTTCAAATTCTCTATATAGCTATGAATAGTAATAATATTATCTATTTAACTAACTAGATTGTGATTGTGATATGATATACTAAAGGTCCCAAGTTAATAATCATTAACTTTTTATGTATTTAAACAAATATACGAACATAAATATGAAAAAAAACACATTTTTTTGGGGTATTGTCTAACTTTTTAAAATATTTGTATTTTATTGGATTGTTGATGTCACAAGTTCAAAATTGAGTTTTTTATTTTTTTTATTCAATTTATAGGTGGAAAGTTTTTGATTTTTTTTTTTTGACAAAGGTGGAAACTTTTTAATGATTGTATTGGAATTGAGTTTCAAAATATAAATAAATTAATAGATTTTCCGATAATTGCTTATCATGTATAATAATGTCACTGATTGTGCAAATGAGAGTATTAATTGGAGTTAGATTCTATTTTAAAAATTTAAAAGTCTCACATTAATTTTTCAAATATATATATACATATATATATATACACACACACATATATATATATATATATATATAGTTTATTTGTTTTGATTGAAATGTTATATTATTTGAAAAATGTACAAAATATATCAATTGTTTAAATCGGACTAAAATTGTGATTTTAAAACCATAATTTCAATTTTTGAAACTTTAATTGGACATTAAAATGACATTTTTTCATGAATTTGATTGGAACCAGTTACAACTATAATTATTATTTGTATTATTATAATAACTATAAAAAGAATTATTGTTGTCTAAAAAAATAATTACAAATATTCTATTTTTGGTCATATATACAATTCGTTTTTCAACCAAAGCAATTGAATCATTCAATAATGTTTAAAACGTGAAGTTAAATAGTTTTTAATATAGGTTGGAACTAAAGTATCAGAATTAACTAAAATGTTATTATTAAATTAAAAACATTTCTATATAATATTTTTTTTAACCTCATTCATGTTTTTCCTGTAAAAAAATTGATTTATGTTTTAAATTTATATTTCTATTAAAATATTATTCAGTATTTTATTGGTAGTATAACTTTATATGAGAGATAAAGGGTGATTTATTCAAATTTAAATTTTTAATTTATATGATTCATAATTTAAATGAAAAGTTTTTCATTAAATGTCATTCATTTTAATTGATACGTCTTATTTATTTTCTTTTTTTGGTTCTATTCTGCACCTAAGACCTGAACCATGAGTGTTTTCTAACAGTTTTAATGTAGGAAAAATATGCCTTCATTTTAGAAAAAATTAGTTCGGTTAAATGACTATTATTTGATTTTTTTTACTCGAGTATGTATTGTGCGAAATGAGTTTCACTATAATTATGAGGTTTTTCTATCATTCTTTGTTATCAATTTCAGGCAAGAAATGTTTGTTTAAACCTCTATTATCGTTATGTATATTTATATAATTTAATGTGAATTAATTTTATCTCTAAGTTTAAATGCTATTTAAATAGCTTCTCTATAATATAATATTATTTTTTTCATCTCCTAAATCTATTATATTATATAAAATAGAGTTTTGACACGTGGCATAACATTGTTTTCCCGTCTAAATCTATTTATTTTATTTTTATTTTTTGTTATTTTAATCAGTCATTATTAAAGCATATCAATCATGATTTTGAGTTATTGATTATTCATTTCAATTGATATTGTAAGAACCGAATAATTTTCATAATAGCGTCGATATTATTTCAAATCTTTTAAATTTGAATTTGAATTAATACTTTTAATACATTTTATTATATTATTAATGAATTTTAACTCTCTCCCCCTCTCTCTTCTTTTTATTGTCCGAATCTTCTTTTCTCAAGTGCACGTATTCTCTCTTTTCGGTTGCAATTTCAATTCAATATATATGATGTTATTCAACTATAGAGGTATGTTTGATAATCTCTTAGATTATTTTATTACTTTCTCTGTAGTTCAATTCATTTTTTTCTTTATAGAAACTTCTCATTTAAGTCTTTTGCACTATTTAAAAACGTATAAGCTGCAAAAAAGGCTAGCAAACAAACTTCAAATGTCATATATAAATATAAGCTTGCCTTGAGAAAAAAAATGAAAAACATGAAACTTAAAATTGGAGAGATTGTTTTGGTTGAACATTATTGAGCAAATACTACAACTAATGACATCTTTTATTTTACCAGGAATAATAACATCTTTATAATCTGATTCTGATCAATCACATATTTAAAGTATAGACACATACAAATTAATCTTATTTTTTACCGTATTACTTAATGACTTGGCATATATAGATTATGAAGAAAAATTGAGTAAATATAATTCTTCCACTATTTTTATATAATATTAGCACATAGTATAAAATATATGCTAAAATGTTTATAGATTTAGGCGTGCGAGAATTCAAATTCACAAAATAATCATTTAAATGTTATAAAAAAAGTAATAATCATCTAAGTGATATCTTTTAAAAACCACACTGTGTTTACATATAATATTAAAAAATAACATATTTAATATTAAAAAGTAATTTTTTACATAAACTAATCTAATTATAATTTTTTAGATATTTTTATGTAAAGAAAAAGTTAAATTGTATTTACTTACAATTATAAAAATGACTTATTAATATTCTTTCTCATTTATTTACTATAAAATTATATTAAGAAGTTTATATACTTTAAAATGTTATATCATCATATAATTTAACTTTTTTAATTCTTAATTCCTACTACACTTTTTTTGACAAATTAATTCCTACGACAGGTATAATTACTTTTTTTTCTTTTCAGTTTTCAATGGATTTTCTCTTCTTTATTTGTTATAGTTCCATTTATTTTGTCTGATCTATTTGTTTTACTGCAACTCTAAGAATAATTATCTATTAATCATGATCATCCCAACATCATTACCTTCATCATTGGTAGACATATTCTAAATCCGTATATGTTTACAAAATATGTTACGAAATATAAAATTTTATTACATAAAATATTTTTTTCAAAGTGTATTAAGATGTGAAGGCAAATACTTACGATACATAGAAATAAGAAATTTACAAAAAGTTTATTGATATGTGAGTCATAAAATTAATTATATATAAAAATAGGATACACTAAGGATAAAAATACATCATAAGAAGTTGAATTTTTTAAACAAAAACATATTAATCACTATTAAAGGTTTTTTAATATTAAAACTAAAGAGTAAAAAATATATCGTTAGAAAATTGAATATTTTATATGAATGAATATTAGTATATAAATTACTATTGATGATATTTTATTAGAAATACATTAATATAATTTTTGAATATATACTTTTCTGAAATATAGTGTACATGTGTTTGTTTTTATTACTTTCTACTTTTGTTATACTCAACTCTTTTTATGTTTATATTGTAATTCTTATGGATAATTTGTATGATTTTAATAGGACATGTTTTTAACTATTAATAGTGTTATACAAAACATTTTTTTATTTTTTTTTATTGTAACATGTGTGTGTAAACACACATATACTATTTCATAATAATTTTTCCAAAAATTAAAATGTTTTAATAACTTTTCTAATTTTTTTATCAAATTTATGTTTATACATTAAATATGTTCAAAATCAATATTATTAACCCTTGCAAGGCACGGGTCAATACACTAGTTTTCTTTCAAAAATTGAAGTTTGTATCAAAATGATTTAAAAGAATTATTTTGTAAACAAGATTTTATACAATTTCTTGGAAAGGGGATGCCACTTATTTTTGAAATAATCACACTTAATATTTTGTTATCAAATCAAATTCCAACAAGTACTCATATAAAAATTGTTTATATTAAATAAATTAGGTAAATAGCGTTACTCGTGTTTATTTGGAGTCTTTTTTTTTTTCTACAATGTTTATTTGGAGTCTAATTACTATTATATATCCCATTATAAAAGTGTTAGTGTGAAAAACATGTATCACTAATCAATAACCTTTGAAGACAGGCTTACGGACTGCTTACAGAGCTCTTTATCCCTTTCACACCTCAAATAATTGGAATGTGATTCTTGCTCTATTCTGTATATTGAAAGGATATATTATCAGTAAAGGACTTCTAGATGTTGTAAAGCTTAAAATCCACCAAATGTGCTCAGGCTTTACTCGTCCGAATTTGGTAACCAACTATCTCTATCTATCAATTTTTAGGATCACGTACCCTTCCATTTTTGGGGGAGGGACATAGTCACTTAAGAGTTAGGTCATTATAATCCTTAGGATGCAAGGGTTGTAGGCGCATGAGTATACTATTTAGTGGGTTGGAGTACCGTTGTACTCCTATTAATATATCTTTTTGCTTATAAAAAAATTTATTTGACAATATGATATTATTATATCATATTGTCTAGTAAGTGTCTGACGTTGGTTTGACATTCTATGTTTGTGGACGATTTGGGACTAAGAAACGGCTGTATTTTCTCAAATAGGGAATTAATCTCATCTATTTGATGCGGTGGAACATATCAAAGTAAATCATAGAGATGTTATCTTGCTAGGGGAAACAATGGTCATTTATTATCTCTTTAATTTTATAAATGAAGTATGAACCCTTTAGAGTGTCTTTCAAGGCAATAGATTTACTTGGTGTTCCTTGGGGTACCGGAGCTTGCTTTCTATATGTATTTAATCTTGTGGGCATATTTCGTTTGTTGTTGTATCGCAGTTCTATTATTCGAAACTGTCTAGACTTTTGTTTTACCAAGTATTGAGTTGGAGTATCCCGTGTACTCTTATTTGACTTTTATATATCCATTGGCTGTTAAAAAAACAATATTGCCTAGCAAGGAACCTGGCATAAATTACATCAGGATATTTTGTAAACAATTATTATTCAGAAACTTACCTTGTGCGATACAAGCCACCAGAATTTGTATAAAGTTGCTGATCACTAACTTTGAATTGTTGTATTAAATTTGGACCAAAAGAAATGACATGAAGCTCAATGCACAATAGTATGGTGCTTGCAAGTTGCCATGTAAATATCTTGGAGTGGCATCTGCCTTGGCATTCGGCAAACCAACCATTTGGTTAAAATTGAAAAGAAATAGAGAGAAAAAAAAAAACGCAGCCTACATATATCGTTGAACGTAGAAGATAAGCTTTGTAGGCTGAGTGGTGTTGCTTTATAGTTTATAGGCAGACAAGGCGCATCTGGTTACTCTCTTCGCATACCCAGTTGGCCTTTCAAATTGCATTCTCTATGTATTCATTAATTAATTAATAATTAATTTGTTTATGTCATTTGGTATTATACTTTAATTTGTTTTCAATTGAATCAACATCATCACCTTTTAGTGGGCACCGAGTTGTGGATGTATATTTGTATAAACCACATGACTTTCTTTCACACGCACAAATGCAAACTACAGTGACCAAACAAGGGGGGGAGAGAGAGAGAGAGAGAGATGAAGTGAGGCTTATATCCAAAAGGGGTCCTCAAAATCAAGACGTGACGAGCGTTCATTTGTTTCCACATAATTATATTCCTTATGATTAAACTATCCTGATTTTAAATTAATATATACGTGTAAGTGTATTCTCTCCTAGCCTTCTCTGCAGGCTTATGGGATTGTGGTGGGTGTGTGGTGTTTTTTTTTTTAGCCGCCAATCATATTGTCCTCCCGCAAAGTTGATTCCTTTGCTTCCTTCTTAAGCCATTTTCATCCAATAAATGTCATTTTCTGTCTTACCAAATTGGTAACATTAAGTTATTTGCATGGCAGCCGTGCTTTTTCTTCATTGAGTAAGGTTATGGTGCGAATTACCTCACTTTTCTTGTCGTGGTCTCAATGGTATTTCTTCTACCGATATCACTTATATGTTTCTTCCAATTATTTTAATATTTTTTTGTTTTGGTGGGAGAGGACGTATGGGGCCCAATATGATGAGTTGCTAATTACTCTATGTGTTGTAAATCAGCTTTTTCCCCCGCTGTTGTTAGTTCAAGGAAGTTTATGATGTCACTCAAAAGCAGGGGATTTTTACCTATGCTTTTAAGATTTTTACATCTTTTTTAGAGGAAAGATTTTTAATTCTTAAAAGTAGTGAGCAACTCATAAAGGTAGCCTTTAATTACATACATCAGATGACACGTGCATGACTCTCAATAATTATAATATAACTAGTAATCAAAATGCAAATTCAGTTCTAATTTTTTTTATTTTAAAACTTTAGTGAGGAATGGCGTTTTAGTCTAAGACAGAGTTAAAAAAATTTACATTTATCTCATCTTAAGAGGACTAGTGGGAACTCAAACCTGTAACTTGTCAGATACGAGACCTTGTCATGCTCCACTAGACCAACAATTTCAAATTCGATTCTTAAAAAAATCGATGCAATTATATGTGTGTGTGTGTGTGTTATTTAACCATAAAACTTGTGAAAATATATTATCAATGAATGACTCAATTTAAAATCGTTAGAAGTTTAAAAAGTCCTAAAGCGACAGTTCGGTTGGTGAGTTGAGGGACTCCTTAAGGAGTTAAATCAAGAGGTCAAACCCCAGAAACTAACATAACCATTGATTTACTAATATTTATCGTTAAAAAAAATAAAATTTTTTAAAAAAGATAATATTTTGGTGTGCATTTATGTACTTTTTTCGTTTAAAGTGCACAACCTTAATTGTTTTTCAAGTTCAAAAAATTGATTATCTGTGTGAAATTGTAAATCTTTTCTTTTTATAAAAAGCAACACTAGCAATATAGTACATGTTTGGATTAAAGTTTGTAACAGAAATTTGACCCAAATAGTGTTATTTGGTTTGAAAATTACCATATAGTACAACTTGAAAAGTAACTTAAATGGGATAAGTCGTACTCCCCATATATGACTTTCTTTTTGGAAGTTGTATATCCAACGTGTGACTTTGCTTTTTATTATTTTTTAGAAAAATAACAATAGAAGACGTACATCCGGTTGACAAATTCCATAACTTTTTTAGAAACATGAATGTCGTATACTACATGCACGACTTCCATTTAAGCCAACTTTCATTTTGTCAAAAAATAATAATAATTATGGAAGTCGGGAGGTACAACTTCCATTATTTAGAAAAGAAATTTAAAAACAAAGTTGCGGGTTGGATATATGACTTCCAAAAGCGAAGCCACGCATAGGGAGTACGACTTAGCCGACGCAAATAAATATTTTTCAAGTTGCACACCAGTTTGCAAACTTAATTTTGACTAAACTTCATTTTGTAAACTAAGTTTGCAAAAATAACACTACTTCTGCTTCCATTTCAAACTAAGTTTTAAGGCAAAATAAAGGCAAAACTCAGTTTATAATTCGAAGCTAACTGAAAACCAAAAAAGCTTTACTCTTTGAAACATTTTTTTATTATATTCTCTATTATCGATTGAAATTTACATGGATCCTATGAATACAAGTCCTATTCTCTATTTGGGCTTTGTTTGATAAAAAGTAGCAGATAAGCTAACTAATAGAATATGTATAACGGATAAATTAGCTAATAACGGATAAGCTAACAAATTGGATATAAATTATTTAGTAAAATTAGCAGTTGAATTAACTCATAAATATAAAATGACATAAAAAGATTTTTTTAATTAATAATTAAATTTCTTCGGTCAATATAAAATATCTCAACATATTTATAAATTATTTTTACAATAAGTTTATGTTAATTAAAAGAACCTTTAAGATATTTAGAAGTTAAAATTTTGAAATTTATATTTTAATAATCTAATTTATTTATTTATTTATTTATTTATTATCATCAAAATGTTTCTTGTTTGTAGACAAAAAATGTTTCTTGTTTGTCAGAAATATTATTTTAAATTTTCTTTTCATTTAATTTTTCATGTTTTATAAAAAAATATATATAATGTGACAATATAAACGTATAGAATTTTTTTAACTAAGTATGTGAATTGATTTTTTTAATTTTATTTAATAGAGGATAGGGGAAGAACTAGTTAATTAAAATAATGAAGGTAAAAATGAGCAATTGAAAAACATTATAAGCTATTAGTTATCAAACAACTCTATTTTTTTGGATTTTCTATCAGCTAATAAAATCCACTAGCTAGCGCATGTGACTTACGAAAGAGTCTTGATAGCAATGTGTGATCCACCATCCAATAGCAAAGAATATTTGTAAAGAGTGTTATAAAGGGTGTTGCTAATTAGTATTTCTCTTTTGTAAATTGAGTACTTTCCATGAAAATATTGTAGTTGATAATCATGATATTTTTGTTGTACAAATAATTTATACTAATTAATATATAAATTAAATTATCTTATATCATACAAGCATAAATAAACCCAAAAGGGTTAGATTAGTGAAGCATGACAAAACTTGTATCTGACATATTGCGGTTCAAGTCACCACTAGTCTTATTGGGAGAGGTAAATGTAATTCTCTTTGTAAGTGTTCACCGGCCTGGAGGTTTTTCCTGTTTTGGACTGAGGCGTCATCCCATCACACTAAATTTTATTTATAAAAGAATGAACTTGAATTGAAATTTCGAAGGTGCTACCCTCCATAAGTACTACTACTTGTTAATAACACTAGTACTTTGACCCGTGCGATGCACGTGTCAGTTATCCTGGAATAACATTAAAAAGATAGTTATATGGAAATGACATTAAAAAAAGAGGTTATATAGGAACCTGTATTTAAAAAGATAAAATAAAGGCGTGTAACTTGAGCCCCTGGTGATTTTTTGTTAAATCAATGAAGTTTCGTGAAAGATTAGAACCGCAATCTTGTCAATAAAGAAAATCTTAAACTGGCAGGTACCTTATATTCTGTAACTAACTTTGCAAAAGTCTAAAATCAGATTCCACACATTTGTTGACATCACTTAAGTGAATGACTTGCAACCCTTCTGATGTCATTTTCTGGCTCATTTACTGCATAAAACTCAAAATGAAGGGTACAACCCAATTCATAAGCAATAGGGTCATAGCCATTAGGCACAGCTGATGCAATTATTCCAAGTCCCTCTTCCTTTCCACCCCATCCTTGCACAAGAGCATACAATTTTGAATTCAAAGAAGCATCTCTTATGGAGTACTTTCCAACTGCTTTCTTCAAAAAGGTAGCCAAAGTGTCCAGGCTAGCCTCAACCACATCTGGATCAATAGAAGCAAGCAATGCTGACAGATGTTGCTGCATATTCAAAGAAACCATACAAAATATCAATGCTGGTCATTAAAGGATAAGTAAAATGTGTGTGTATATATATACACACACACACCTAACACTAACACATTTCAAACCAAAATTAATTAAATATATATATTCCAAATCACCAACAAAGAGATAGCTCTCATTAAGTTGACCAGGGTGGAAAAAGATGATTGTAGGAAAGATGCTATACCTCATACGAACTATAAAAATGCTTATTTGTGCAATTATCCAAAAAAAAATTTCTAATGACACGAAGAATTTGCAGAAAGGCTTCTCTAAGGAAAGGAGGATCTGAGTCCAGAAAATCATCATCAATTTGTAGATCCTTCCTTGGTTTTACAAACTTCTCAAAGAATGAATCAAAATGGTTAAAAGATCAACCCTGTGATGAAAATCTCCCTACATAGAGAAAAGAAACACTAATGAACCAAACATATTCAGAAAAATATAAATTAGTAATGTAAAAGGAAAATAGGCCATAAAGGCACCTTATCAAACTCCCAAATGAAGTTTTTAAAGGTTCTTGTATCCTCGCAACTACCAAAATTGAATTAATTATTATTTATAATTATTATTTCTTCAAATTATTTATAAGGCTCTTGGAGACCTTACTCATGAAATCCTCGCAACTACCATTCTGACAGCCACATCAGCTCAAGGGACAATGCAGATGCTGCCAAAGATCATATATATAAGTACTATCATAAACTTGAAGATCTTTTGAACTATACAAAGCATACTAGAGAAACAATACATGGTGTGTGAATGTTAACATACCTGATATGCTTTAAAGGACTCATCAAACGACCTATTTTCTCTCATCCCCAAACTTAAAATAACCATTCATTCAGAAAACCCACATTGCCAGCTCTTGTTACTTCAAATTCAGTGGCTTCCTAAACCCTGAGCAACTTATGTTACAGCAAGGAAATGCAAGTCATTCAACACTACAAAAAGTCTTATCAGTCAAAATTAGCTTATAAACCAAAAGAAACACTAAAACTCGAAGCAAATACTATCTTTCCCCAACAAAAATTCTTCCACTAACCATTCAAATAAGCCTCAAAAACTATCTTTCCCCATTTAATACCGCCATTGAACATCAGTCCCATGTCATCCTTAATAACAACACCATGCATTTCACTCATCCCAAATACCCGTGACAAATTTTGTAGACAACTTATGGTTTCATCAAGACTTTAGCATTATAATAGATACATGTTAGAGTCAGTGCATTCTATATAACTCATAACTTTCACAAATTATATTTTAAGGCATGGAAGCAAACCAAAGACATTTGAGGAATAATGGTAAAATATGTGATATCTTGAAAGACAGGAGCTGATATATTAAAATAAAATGAAATCAATGAAATTAATAAAATGCAGTGAATTTATCTATTTAGTTCAAGGCATGATAAGCTGGTAGATATAATTGAATTTCAATTCAACAGCATCAGTTGATGTTAAATCTTGATATAGATTAATCTACAATTTGAATTGGAGAAAGATGAGGACTTGGGAACATGATGCCAATGAGTACATAATAGCTTTCCAAGGATAACTAAATGGCCAATGACTCTGACTCTAAGATAGTGGGCATTTCAAATATGAATATGAAAAGGCAAAGATGAATTTCTAATATAATGGACATTTCAAAGATAAACAGAGATGAATTTCAAAGATGATCATAAAAGACAAATATATTGGAAGAAATCCTAATCATCCTTACCCCCAGAGAAAATGTAGACAACAAAAAGCATCAAATTGTAATAAGTTATGCCGACTGGTCATGAAAATACAGATTTGAGTGAAAAAATATGATCTAGTTCAAGAAAAGCAAGAAAGAAAAAATGAATGATTTAAAGATAGAAAAAGCATATTCTCAAATGTCATGAGAGAAAATGTGAAGAGAGAGTATGAAAAGAGAGAAAAAGGTGAGAAATTGGGTAGATTTTGGGTATTGATTGGAAGAAGTGAAGGAGAAGAGAAAAAGAGAAGAGAGAAGTGTTGATTATTTTTGAAAAGACATTAATGTACTTGACTAAATTTAAATAATTTGAGATATTAGGAGAGAATAAGGGGTAAGAATTGGAAAAAGTAAAAAAAAAAAGGTCGCGTCTTCCATTTTCATCGCAGTGATGCGAAAAAAATAAAAAGTTGTACGGATTAACTTTTTTTTTTCAATCGCTCTAATTTCTCGCCTGTTCCAAGCAGCAGAGAATGACTTTTTCTTTCCTTTCTCTCTCGCATCATTCCATGTCGTTCCAATCAAGCCGTAAGTAAAGATGATACCTTGGCAACAGTAGCAAGCACCTATGGCGAACCTCAAAACTAACTTTCTCTTTCCCGATTCTCTTATTGCTCCAACACTTTCCCTCTTCACGTTACCACCTACACACCCACATATGATTTTGCCATCAATTGCGGCTCCACCTAATCACACACTTCCTTAAATAAACGGAACTGGATCAGAGGCATGGACTCTGACCCACTCTCAATCATCCAACCCCCAAAACCACCCTTCACATCCACAGAGTCAAAACTTCTAAAGCCATAGAGCCAGTGCAAAGCGAAGAATCTTAAAACAAAAACACAGTAAATCAATTCGAAGGAAAGCATAATCAAGCTTACACTAAATTTATGCCAGAATTCAGATAATCAAAGGAGAGAAACGGGAAGGAGATGCCACAATTACATTACTTTTTTTTTTTTGAAAAATATCAAATGCAGAATAGATATACAACAAACTATTACTTCATTGTATTTTAGCTAATCAAGTCAAAGGTAAATCAACAAACACCATTAAATCATAATATAACTTGAAAAATCAAGAAATTAGGTTCGAGAGTTCGGCAGAAAAACAATAGGTTTCAAAAAAAACTATAGGGAAACAAAAGAGCATCATCAATTGTTAACAAAAGAATACATCAATGATATAGGATAAGCAGATACTTACAATTAATAAAACCAACTTCTACAAATCATGTTATGTAGAATGCAACAAATGCTCTGTTGAATGTATTGTTTAGGTTATTGTCTAAGTTGCTGCTACTAACAGTTATAACGAAATAAATTTTTTATAAGAACATGCAATGATGCAAATACTCCCTATTTTTTTAATCAAAATACCTTTTCTTGAACCCCCTTATGACAAAGAGACCTTGGAGAATTGGCTAACCAGAAAAATGCAAAAGAACCCAAAATTAAACCCAAAAACAACCCCGAAAGAACAATTAGTCCAAGTCCCTCTTCCTTTCCACCCCATCCTTGTGCAAGAGCATACAATTTTGAATTCAAAGAAGCATCTCTTATGGAGTACTTTCCAACTGCTTTCTTCAAAAAGGTAGCAAAGTGTCCAGGCTAGCCTCAACCACATCTGGATCAATAGAAGCAAGCAATGCTGACAGATGTTGCTGCATATTCAAAGAAACCATACAAAATATCAATGCTGGTCATTAAAGGATAAGTAAAATGTGTGTGTATATATATACACACACACCTAACACTAACACATTTCAAACCAAAATTAATTAAATATATATATTCCAAATCACCAACAAAGAGATAGCTCTCATTAAGTTGACCAGGGTGGAAAAAGATGATTGTAGGAAAGATGCTATACCTCATACGAACTATAAAAATGCTTATTTGTGCAATTATCCAAAAAAAAATTCTAATGACACGAAGAATTTGCAGAAAGGCTTCTCTAGGGAAAGGAGGATCTGAGTCCAGAAAATCATCATCAATTTGCAGATCCTTCCTTGGTTTTACATACTTCTCAAAGAATGAATCAAAATGGTTAAAAAGATTAACCCAATGATGAAAATCTCCCTACACAGAGAAAAGAAACATCAATGAACCAAACATATCCAGAAAAATATAAATTAGTAATGTAAAAGGAAAAGAGGCCATAAAGGCACCTTATCAAACTCCCAAATGAGGTTTTTTTAAAGGTTCTTGTATCCTCACAACTACCAAAATTGAATTAATTATTATTTATAATTATTATTTCTTCATATTATTTATAAGGCTCCTGGAGACCTGACATCCTCGCAACTACCGTTCTGACAGCCACATCAGCTCAAGGGACTGAAATTAAGTAGAACCTATTCCCATCATCAATGCAATACAAGGGACTGAAATTAAGTAGCTCAAGGGAGTTTAGAAGAAGCAAGTCAAATTCTTTGAACTCCTAGAATCATTGAATAATAAGATAAATATAGTTGTCCTAAAAAAAAGATAAATATAGATGATAATGTTCATAGGTCTTATCAAAAAATAAGAAAGATTATATGTTAGATTGCACATGAACTACATCAATAGGTAACACCAGTAACACAACAACAGGTAATACCATCCACATATGTTGTGCAAAGCTTCTAAAAAATTAAAAGGAAAATTAAACTAGTGAAATAGATGAAAAACATACCTTCCTCCTTCACCAACGAAGGCAAACAATTTGATTCAACAGGAACTGCAAAGAGGAAACGTCGAATAAGATTATCCATCTTGCAAAAAAGATAAAGCAGGCAGAAGCACTTGCATAATCTAATTAGTTAAGGCATCACAACATGCAACTCCAAAAAAGGAACGAAGACAATACCACAAAACCACCAGAAGATTGAAGCCACCCAAAAAGAGAAATGCAAAAGAAAATCTAACCTTCATCTGCGATGAATTCAAAGAGGTGAACATAACACACACCTCAACAGGCGCAAATCATAATGAATGTAAAAGATGAAAACACCAACCGCAAGGAGTGGAAAGAGCATGAAAAAAAGCAAAACATAACAAAGATACCGTAGTAAGAACACAATCAGGAACACCAACAGGATAAAAAAAAATACACAGAAAATAGAAGCAATTCAAATGAAGCCCCAAAAACAAAATCAGAAAACGAACACCCTTTCCCTAATCCCCTTTTTGACAAAAATAAAATAAAATAAAAATGAGTGGAAGGATGGAATCACCAACAGCAAGAAAATGATACAACATAAAGAAGAGCTTAATAGAGCACCCACCTTACAACAATGGCAGAAATGAATACACCAACATAGGAGAAGATTGCTTCTGCCACAGGTTGCCGTTGCTGCTTCGCTGCTGCCCGGCCCCTGCACACTCCGCTACGCAGCACCGACATGCTTCATCTTTTAAATCTCATCCTCCACTAAGCAGAAAATGTCCCAACGGAAAAATTGAAGATCTAAAAGGGGAAAAATTCAGAAATCGATTTCCTTTTTGTAGACAAACCCATATAACAGGTAGAGCATGCAATTGTAGAAACAGAAAGATCTAAAGCAATGGCAGAAAAAATGCAAATGAAGAGGAGAGGAGAAAATCAGTCGCACGAATACAACACTATTTCACCAGAGTAGGCAAGCCGAACGGAGCGGCGCCGATGGCGGAAGCGCTCAGTGACTCCAGCGTGGCCCTGTGACAGCCGCATGGACGCAATTCTCTTCCACTAACATCAATGTGCACCCTCGCGCAGCAGCAACATCCCCCACCAAGGGCGGAGCCAGGATTTGAATGTGAGGGGTGCCAAAAATAAAAAACATGGCTTAATAAAAAAAAATTAAATTTCCTCATGTAACATATTAATATAATTTAATATATAACTAAATATAAATTGATTGATATTTTGAGTTTGAAAATCAAATAAAAAAAGTCAAATGGAAATTCTCGAAACAGTTGCGGCGCAAAACGCAAAGCAAGGAAACTCTTAATACTTGCGTTTGATCCCATTCATAATAATAGGTCTGTAGTCGTGGGGTATAAGGGAAGCTGATTGCTTTTTAATTGGTAAATAGGCCAAAGTTGTTTAAGAGCCCATAAAGTAACTCTAGTTTTAATTTTTACGGGGCCATAGGGTAATATATATATATATAAGTCTTAATTAAATTTAGAATTTTGGGGGTGACCATGGCACCAATGGGTCACCCCTGTATCCGCCTCTGTCCCCCACCACTCCAGATATGTGCAATCACCATAACAACTGCAGGACAAACATACATGAACCCACACTAAAAACCCCAACTCAAACTTATTAATCACAACCTGAATCGAAAAGAATAGAAAGAATACCCTATTTATCGCGTCTCCATCAGCCCCACGCCACTTCTCCTCTCCTTTTGCGGCCACAGGTAAACCACGGTCGCCCTTGGGCACCACCATGGGGCTCACCGGCGTCACCACTGGTGATGACTCCATCTTCTCCCCTCCTTCTCAGATCTGTTTCTATCTTCCTCTTTATCTCTTTCCCTCATCTCTTTTCAGTTTTCTCCCTTCTCTGTCTTTCTTTAATCCTTTCTCTTTCTTTAGTTTCTGCCGTGCTCGACAGTGCGCGAGGGAGAGAGAGAGAGAGAGAGAGGGTGTGGTAGGGAGAGACTGAGGGTAAAGGTGGAGAGCTTTCCAATTCTCGAGACACCGAATCAATGACCAATGCATGCTTGTGTTTAGTTGTAGAGTTTCTCTAAGCGAGAAATGTCTTTGTGCGCAGAACGTTTAGAACATGTAGCAGCATGGAAGAAGGATGAGTGAGTGGTACAACCATAGAGGGGAACGACCAAAGGGAAAAGAGGGAACCATAAACAAAGCTATGAATTTGGCGGGCAAACACTCCTCCAGGACGTTACTCGTTTTATATATATAAAGATAACAAGTACTTATGGAGTACCCTATCATAGTGCGTTTGATGTACTCTGGATGAAAACGTGAGCCTTCACCCTTGATATCCAAACCCTGTTTCTCAACCCCCCCCCCCCCCCTTTCCCAAAAAAAATTCTCTTATTGAAGATTTTTTTTCCTTCATTTTTTTTTTTTATAATAACTGGCTCGTAGTATTCATGGCAGATTTCTAGTTATCCATACATGATAATTACGTCTTGATAAATTCTACAGTATGCATGAATTGATAATTTAAAATATCCAAAATAAACAGACATTATCATTTTCCGAATCCATCACAAACCTGTGTCCATAAATAACAGACTCTTTTATATATGTGGAAAAAAATAAAAATTGAAAACTGGAAACCAATAACAGGGTCCTTTTCATGGTGCGTAGGTGGGGTCCAGTGAACACGGTTCTTTAAAACTTTTGGCCCCCTACAAATACCCGCATTCACCCCTTCCTGCATTCCCATCAACCACAAACCATCTGTATCAACAACATACTAGACATTTTCTCCCTCCTTCCTTTGCTACTTGCACCCTCCCAGTGGTCTCTGACTCTGTGTAGAGACCTCTGTTGGTTGCGTTGCGTTGCTAGCATCAGGTAAATCATCCATTCAATTCAATTCAATTTCGCTTCACATGCTTTGTACTTTTCCCACTTTGCGTTTTCCAAAACCCCTCATGCACGTTACCCAACTCTGCCTTGTAACTTGAAATTAATTCTATTGCTTTTTTTTTTTGCACACTTCACTATAAGTAGTTTTTTTAATTATTATTATTATTTATTAATTATATATTGCTGCTGCTTTTTGGGGATGTTGTTATTTGGAGTTTTTTTTTTTTTGTTTTCTAAATCTTGATCACTTACTTATGCAGCTAATTGGAGATGTCAGCTGCTACTATGACCATGAAATTGCAGCACTCCCAAGGCTTATTATCTTCAACTGTGAAGATAGAAGAAGACACTGTGCTGACTCAGAAGCAGGGCATCGTTACCATTTTGGGCTGTCACCGTGACACTAACACCGCTTCTGCTGCTGCCTCTTCTCTGCGACGCACTCTCTCCGCAGACATGTCCTCAAAGAAATGGCTGACTCATCCTCTTCCTCAAAACGGATCATCTGAACAACTCTTGCACCCCAAAACCATTGCTGACTCATCCTCCTCCTCTGAAGGAGAAGATGATGACGATTATGAAGAAACCAAGGAGTTGGATGCTGAAGCTGAACGTGAAAGGCTTGAGATTTGGGCCTCAATTCAACGAAACAAAAAGGAGGAGCAAGAAAAAGCAGGATCATTCGATACTTGGAGCTCACTCATGTCCTTGAAAACAAAAGATGAAATCTCTAAATCGCTTCCTGCAACTCCTTATATTCACCCTCTTGTGAAAACAAAAAGCTCCCTGAGTGAAAAGAGTCTCGAAATCTGCACTGAGAGTCTCGGATCCGAGACTGGCTCTGATGGCTTGGTCTCCTCTTATCCTCCATCAGAGACAGGGGATGCAGAAGAAGAAGAAGAAGAAGAAGAAGAAGAGCAACATGAAGAAGAGAAAGTGAAAGAACCAGAAGAACAAGAAGAAGAGGAAGAAGTGCTAAGGTACAATTATGGTACTGCTGCAACTACCAAGAAGTCCCCACCACGCTCTTTCCCTCCACCACTTCCTTCACTCTCTCGCCAAACTGGGCCTTCTCTCCACATGAGGCCCCACCGTGACAATGGAAGGTTGGTCCTCGAAGCTGTTTCCCTTCCTTCGCAGAATAACTTCTGCGTTCAGCGCCAAGATGGTCGCCTTGTCCTCACTTTTGCCAATCAAGAGGATGCTGAGAAAGAAGACGAGAAAGCGAAAGAGAATGATGGTGCGGAGGTGGAGGAGTTAGAGGAAGAGTTTGATGCGTTTGAGGAAGAAAAAGAAGGTGAGGATGAGGATGAGGATGAGGATGGGGAATCTGAGAGTGAGAGTGATGTTAGGGATGTAGAGAGTGTGATAGAGAAAGCACCGTTATTGTCTGGTGGGATAACTGCTAGTGTTAATGGGTTAGCATCTAAGGTGAATAAGCCAATTGGGTCAGTGAATAGGAATCCAAAGTGGTCAGAGAAGTTCAATGAAGAGGTTAATTTTGAGGATGTTGATGTGGTGGAAGCTACTCAAATGGTACAATCACTGCCACCTAGACCAAGGGTGGCTAGGTTGATTCCATCAGCAGCAGCACCACCGGCTGCAGCAGCTTCTTTTAATTTAAATGCTTATGAACATTATTGGAGGACCAAGCCAACAGCAAAAGATGCTGTTGCTAAACCACTTGCTCATTATCAAGGGAATTATAATGACTCTGCCCTGAAGATGAAGAAAAATAGCAGCAAGATTATTGTCTCAAATGAGAAGCAGCAAGTGCTTGTTCTGAGAGGGAAGAATGGTGATTACTTGGTTCACAATTTGAAGAGTTGCAAGGATTCTAGAAGGTCGTTTCTGTTTTGGGAGCCTTATTGCATTGCCACCTCCTGAGTCACAACAACCACCTCATCTACTACTACTACTACTATTGCTAATCCAACATATCCATTGCTTTGAACACTATTTATTACTCCATCTCCTTTTATTACTACTCATGTTCCACTCTTTCAGGGAACTGTAGTGTAGTCGTCGAAATAAAAGAAAAAGGGAATTGAGAGAAAGGGATAGTGAGAAGAAATACTTTATTTGTAAGATCTGAGAAATGACTTGAACAGTGTCATATATTTATAATACTATAATATAATGTGTCCACTCTTTGTTATTCTTGGTTAATACATGGTAGTCTACAAAATAATCTTAGCTCATCTTTGACTTGGTGGACTGTCTTGTCTTGCTCTAAATTATCATGGTTTCTTAGCTTCTCAACTTTCTTGCTTTTGTAATCCAAGCCAATTAGGTTTCACAATGGGTCGTGTCTTGCCTAATTGGTCTTTTTTTTTGGGAACACCAATGATCATTCCCTGATTTGTTTTGCCCCTCCTCAGGACAGTGACTAATATATATACAGCCAAGATAATTACTAATAAGATAAGAGATGTTTATTTACCGATTATATCTCGGTTTGTGTTATTCTTATTTACATTAGTCTCTTATAATACGGTCTCATCCACCGAGTCATGCATCCAACAAAACTCAGGCAAGTGCCCTACAACTAACAAAAAGCAAATATTTCCCTATGTTTTTGCAACGTCATCGGGACATTTTTTTAATGATATGATTAAATCATGTAAACAGCGATCGTGATGATGATGACAGCATCATCAACTTTTAACTGAAATGCTATTTAGCTGCCGCTTTCTGTCGGTGGGGTGACAACTTGCGAATACAAAACAAAACAACACAACACAAATTTAGGAATAAACAATTAATTAACATGGAGTGTGATTTTGCTTTTCGATATGTTACTAACTGTATTGCATGTATCACATGCTATTATATATGCGTGTGTGACTACAATAGAAGTATTTCGTGTTAGAAAAAACTTTAACTTGAATCCTATATCAATAATCACTTAGATACAATCATAACATATTTACCATGTTATATCGACACAATTAAGTCAAAGCATGTGCATCGAAAATGCATTGATCTAAGAGCATCTTTAGCGTTGTGTTTTAACACAGTCGCTAAAATGCCGAACCTGACACACCAAAATCGAAGCTAATGTGGCAGCGCTACAGTATTGTTTGCGTTCTCTAAATTGTGTCTGTGTTGCTTTAGTCGCTTACGGTGATTTAATCATTGCGTTGGAAAAAAGAGGTTGGGGGCGTTGAATGAGGTTGGGGCGTTGAAAAAATGAGGGTTGGTGGGTCCTGTGTCAGTAAAATAACGAGGGGTAGACACCCCCGTTAATGATGCTCTAAGGTATTTAATTTCCTTGAAGTCAAGAGAAGTGACCACCTGATTAAACATTAAATACATTATCTAAAGGTTTGTTTTAATCTATAAATTGTTTTCTTCAACCTAAAAATCAAGTATTCTTTTCCTTTATCAACAAATAGTGAAGTTCTAAATTAAAATGTGATACTAAAGTCATAACAACTCGAAAGACATATTCTCTCTGTCTCATTTTAGTTGTTCTCTTTGAAATATTTCATTGTCTCAAATTATTTATTTCTTTAGAAAATCAAGAAGTATTAATTACTTCTTTTTCAACAATACCCCTTGCGTCTCAACCACCTATATTAATGGTTTTTCTACCTAACTACTCTACTACTCCAATTAATAAAGGGTATTTTAGTCAAGGAGTATCATTTTATAATAGAAATTTGTAAACTCAATCAATTTCTTAAGAGGTGTGCATAACCTAAGAGGACAAGTAAAATGAGACGAAGAGAGTATTTATTAGAGACAAGTGAGAAAGCCTCCTTATAATCAACGACTTATCTTTAGCTATAGTCGTTTGCTAGTAGCCTAGCTTTGTACCTCTCAAACTTACCATATAGATTGTGTTTGATCTTTAAAACACATTTGCACCTAATTGATTTGTATTGTGTATGGCTCATATTGTTACTGAAAGGTGGGCAGACGCTCGAGTGGAGCGGAGGCGGCGAGCGTAGCAGCGTAGCGACACTAGAGCGTCGCCGCTTTGGGCTTGGCCTATCAGATTCTGTTGGAGTTCTGACGAGTGGATTGAAGTGCGGGGGCTTCGCCGTGGTAATCTGATCTGAGTTATTTGTGTAAATTGTATCATAGTATAAAACATACTTTGTAACCCTATTTGACACATTGATCAGAATACAGAAAAGAGCCGCTCTAGCTCCCAAGGATGTAAGCACTATTTGCCGAACCTCGTTAAAAAACTGTGTGTTAATCTCTCTTTACTTTTGTCTCATCGCTTTCCGTTTAGAATCCAGTCACGCTATTACAACAATTTGCAACCAACTGGTAACTCCACAAGATCCCAAACACCGTTATCAGCCATGAAACTTAACCTATCATTTGTAGCATTTAACCAATTAAGAATTAGAGATAATCCTCTCAAAAGTGAAAGGTCATCAACACCATTAGGCGAGATAATCCTCTCAAAAGTGAAAGGTCATCAACACCATTAGGCGCAGAGAAACTTTGTCGTTTATGAGACGTGCAAGCCCCTCATGGAGGCCCGAGCCAAGACTATGTACTCCAACTCATCTTCCAGTGGTAACGTGAGGGAAGGACGGAGAAAAAATGATGTGCTCAACAAAAGCTCCTAATGTCTAATAGTTAATAACCAACATTGATGGTCATTCTCTAGAGGCTAGTCCTGAGAAAGGTGTTCCTCAGGGTAAGACGCTTTACCTATACCCAAAGGGACGTGGGTTTGAGTCATATAGGGAAAAATGGGGAACCACTATTGATCCCCTTTAAAAAAGGGGGGGGAAAGTTGTTCCTAAGGGTGACTCGCAGTAGGACAAAGGGGAGTAGAGGCAATAAGAGGTGGAGATACAATAAGTTGTTAAAGGATTTTCTCATGCATGATTTGTTTGAAGAATTGCAGGATGTTACGGTGGTCTTATTCTATGATGGTAATGGTAATTGGAAAATTGAATTTCTCAAAGAGTCTTCTTCGGTGGGAGATTTTCATGAAAACTACTGGCTGCGAGTGATTCTTGAGGCAGGGATAAACCTTACTGGGGTCTAACTTCAAATGGTCTCTTTACTATTAAACATGCTTATATGTTGGTTTCAGGGGTTGAGGAAACAAGCAGAGACAGGAAATGGGATCTGTTTTGGAAATGGAGTGGCCCTCTTAGAATTAGATGTTTTCTCTGGACACTTTTTACATGGAGGGATCAAAACAAATTCTACTAGGAGGAGGTGCAATACGGATGATAATGATATGTGCCCTATTTGTAATGCTTATGTGGAGAATGAAATGCATGTTTTGAGATATTTTCATGTTGTATAGTCTGCCTGGGAGAGATGGTTCTGCCTTCTAAAATAAGGCATGATTTCTTTCATGGTGAGCTGAGAACTGGATTTGGAGGAACTTAAGTGCAGGAGATCAATCTCAAGGTTTGAGCTGGAGGACGCTGTTTGGTAATATGGTGTGGGGTATCTGGCATTTTCAAAATCAAAAAGTTTTAATGGACTGCTTGTGGAGCCTCTGGCTATTGTTAATTTAGCCAAGTTCCTTAATCAGGAGAGTAGCTGTGTAATATAGAGTATGGACAGAAAAGGGGAGTGTATAATCGGAGGCATATCAAATGGTGTTTGCCTGCGGGTGGATCAGTTAAGTGTAAAGTGGATAAGGCTCTTTCTAGCAATAGGGTCAGGGCGAGCTGTGGTGGGGTTGTACGTGATGATGTTGGTAGATGGCTAATGAGGTTCGCGGGGAATGTGAGATCTTGTATTTTGTGTGGCCTTCAATCGCTTTGGGAGAGCGGGTATAGGAATGTTAGTTTGGAAAGTGACCTATAAAGGGATGTGTACACAACCACCCATTATCTGCTATCATTGCTGTGATCAGAGATTTTTTTTTTCTTTTAAAAAAACGTTATTGGGTAACCAAGATCTCCCATGTTCATAGAGGAAAATTTTGTGGTAGAGTTAGCTAGCTTGGGTCAAGAATTGGATCCAGAGATTTGTATTTTTGAGAATCCGCTAGAGTGTTGTAATTATCTCTTATGGCGAGATTTGGTGGGGGTGTGCACCCCTAGATCCTTGCTCTCTTATGGCGGGATTTGGTGGGGGTGTGCACCCCTAGATCCCTGCTTGTATACTATGGCCTTTTGCCCTCCTTCATATAAAAAAAGTTGCTGAACAACTCGTGTATACAATAGTAAGAAAAAGCTTAGATAAAAAATTTATTAAATTGTAATTATTGAACCACATTTAATGAAATTATAATTATAAATTTACGATTGCCCATGTGGTTCAAATATTCTTATCTTCTAGCATAAAAATATCTCAAATATTAATAATTTAAAATACTACAAAAAAGAGATTCAATAAAATGTGATAATTATCAACAACAAACAAGTTTTATGGTTTATATTTTTCAAATGTACCAATCCATGCCGAAATTAAACCTAAAAGTGATCAGCTTAGCGTCAATCGCATACGCACGGCTACACCAATGATAAGTATGCATAGAGCAACCACAATTTTATTGTTATAATAACTAGAAGTTGAGCATTAAGATCTCAAATCACATTAAGAGAACTTCAATAATAATAATATTAATAGTGGTGATGATAATGAAAAAGGAACTTGATTCAATCCCCCAAGCTCTTTTGCTGCACAAGGCAAAATACACAATTCCATTACCAAAATTCACATTTCTGTGTCAGACTATGTTGATTCACACAAATTGTACAGTCCATGGATGAGAATAACACAAAGCAATACCTATGATACAGGGACCCCCAAGAAAGATTTCTGATATATATCTCACCATCACAGAAAAAAATAATAAAGACCCTCTTGTCCTCTTGATTTGAGAAAAAATAATTATAATACGGGGGCAACGAGTAAAAAATGTGAAAATTAATGAGAAATAGCCAGCACCGACAACCCATAACACGGACAACCATGACCTTGATTTTGTACTATGGCTCAATTTACAATAGGTGAGTGGAACCCGGACTGCAACTTCTAGCTTTGTAAAAGTAAACCTAGCAATGGCTACCGACCTTGCTTCTCAAACGGGTATATCTTCTCAAGGCCTGCTGATTGACTGGTGAGAACCAGTACTATGGAAGCCTTCAAGCTTTCCGCCGGTATTAAAGATCACAAGCTCGCATACACTGTAAATGGCATCATGCTATGTACATAAACCGGAAATTCAGGCGATAGCACAACCCGTTGAGGCATAAACATCAGGGGCATTCTTAATCATCACTATATCCAAGCAAGCGAACCTCGATCATTTGCTGCTTGAGGACGGCCTCTAGTTGGTGTTGGTGGTCTGTTAGCATTCAACTCCTGTACATATTTTAACCACACAAAATATATTCATGATAAAAATTTTTGCAACAAATCAGCTCAAAATTCACTTAGAAGTGCTTGTGTGGTTAGTAGGTGCAATATCAAGCAGCACTGAGAGGGTGCCAACCATCTGATGTAAAATATTTGAAGGAATACCTGCATCCATGTATCTTCAATATGACGTTCTGGTGACGTTTCTGGTGAAGAAAGTGCAGGTGGCAATGGATGAATCAGTTTAGGAACCACAACAAGATCCCTCCCCAAAACTAATATCGCCCCAGCATTATTTGCGGTACCTATTGCAACAAGAATGTGCCAAAATTTAGCAGGGAAAATGATCTAAGGAGGGAAGTGCAATCTACAAGCCAGCAACAAATACCACAATAATTTGTAGCCGAGAAAAGGGTGATTAAATGTCCCTGGGCAAAACGCTCAAAGCCATCCATCACGCATTCATGTGCACGGACAATCAGCTGAAGATCGTTGTTGTTGCAAAATTCCATGACACGATCAGGCTGCAACAGCAAACACCACTTAGAAGGGCATAATACCATTTCCATATATGCAAGTTTAAAGAAAAGTACAGACAATATATCCAATAAGGCAAACACCCATGACTAACTGAAAATTTACACCCATAATAAAAGGGAATCCTCAATCCTCAAATTAGAGGAAATATCAAGTGCTAGCATTGACAATAGCATCAGTAGAAGGGAATACATGAGAAGTACATGCAGTACAACTCCTCGTAGCTACAGTACTAATAAGTGGAACTAGTCAGTTGTGTTGCCTTTCCAACTTCAAGGTGCTGTCCTAGAAGTGGTTCTTGGCTAGGACAAAGTCGGGGCACTATCTCTTTTATGAGTGGTGTGTCGATCCTCTAGACTGTATTCGTAGGGAGTAGTCCCTTTGGTTGGGTATGTTCGATAGTTCCCCGGTCCTTGGTCTTCATATCTTGTTTTGTTGTTTTCGCTTTTAGATGTGTTCCCTTCTTAATATATTGCTTCTTTTGTTGGTTCAAAAGGAAAAAAGATGCGCTTTGCGACTGCATATGTTTTAGGACATAAACATTGTACAATTGATATTGAAAAGTTTCAAATGATGCTTAAAAATTCAGTATCACCAATTCATCCATACGGATTTCTAGAATGATGAAACAACTAACACGAGCATTCTGAATTTATCAAATTCAATCAAATAAACTTGTATTAATCGGTATTGATATATTCTATCATCCAATCTATACACATTGAATCTAGTATCTATTTGTATCATTATCTAGCCAAAACGCAACTAATAAACAAAATAATAACCATTTCACAAATAAATAGGTAACAATCACTCACCCCAAAAGTAACTAACCCTGGACCTCTAGCATTTGGCCGCAGCCCTTCCACACTGTCATTCTCTGTAGGATCAGACCTAGAGAACCATTTCATGCTGTCATTCTTCAAAAGGACACGAAATAAATTGTCACAAACATGTAAGAGCATAACAAATGCACTAACCACAATAGATCCATGAGCACAATTGATCCTGCTTCCATCGCAATCGGTCGCTGAATATTCTCAATTTGTTCCACATGATTTATAGAACGACCAATACCCCCATGCATGCAAATAATTTTTTTCTCAATTAGTGCTGCCAGAGGAAGCCAATTAAACAGACGGTTTATCCGATGCCATGCCCAAATTCCATCCCTCTCACCCTGATCAGAAAATTACAAGGTTGCTTGAGTACCCAAAAAGTAATAGGAAATGCATTCAGGTGTATGAAATTCCTTACCATCCTCTCGATGCACTCAATTCGAAAACCAAAAAGAGCATTAATATCTGCAGCTTCATGGTTTCCACGTATTAAATGTACATTGGTAGGATACTCAACCTGCAAATTTCACATGATCATGCTTAAACCTGACACCATCAAACTTGAAAAGCAATACAAAGAGACAACCTATATATCCATAGTACCTTCAAAGCAAGCAGAAGGCTAATGGTTTCCAGGCTGTGTTGGCCCCTATCAACATAGTCTCCTAGGAATAGATAATCGATATATCTGATTGTCATTAACAAAAAATTAGCAATATGGAAAATTGAATTCCTAGATCGCTAGCATTATGATAGTCCAAACACATCATTATGCACAAGCTAGCTATGGGGAAGAAAAATTAATAATCATATTTTTATATTCTAACCATAAACTCTCAGATCAACATGTAACAATTCATTCGTTTATATGCACTAAATAAAACAATTTATCTAGTAACTAGTAAGCTATGCTGTCCAATGCAAATTGTCGGGATAAATTCCAATTAGGGCACACAATAAAGATAAAAATAAAAATCAAATCTATAATAACAATGGATTTATAGCATGATAGCATATTATTATTCCATGAAGGGAATATATGTATCATGCACATTAGTGATAGCAAGCGATACGTGATGGATTACAGTGCAAAGACGAGAATCATTTACTTTAGGTAAATCAGATTAAGGTTAATTGAGTCAAGAAATAGTGCCATTAATATAAAATTTAAAAGACAGTATGAGACATCTATGAAATGTATGTTGGATAATCAACCACAAGAACTTGTGCTCACAGATAAGATCATAACAATGCATCAAGCGTACAAAATCTAATAAAGTAACACTCAATCTAAAGTGGGATAACGCATGTTCAAACCAAAATGAGGTAGCAAACAAACTGGCACAAATAATTATAGAAAGCAGGTTGTCATTTTAACATCTTGATACATTAACAACCATGCTTATACACCTTGATAAATAATCAATTGCCCTCTTAAACTACAAAACAGACACCACAATGGACACCATTAATGGCACAAAGTATATCCATTACTCATATATAAAACCATCCATGGAACCAAGGAACTTACGCAATGTCACCGGCAGTTGATGGTGCGCCATACTCATCAAAGAGGCGCATGAGATCGCCAAACTGCCCATGTAAATCACCAAATATTTTAATTGGTGCCTTAAGCTGTAGGACGGTTGGTTCACTTGAAAATATCCTCTCTGCAGTATCACAAAGATCTGCAATTTCATTGCAATCCAAGAAAAATTGCCGGCGAACTGGTGGTTTCCAGCCACGAGGCTTTAAGAGGTGTGCTATGACCTATAAAGCAGGTCAGGAAACTCCATAAGAAACAAAATGAACATAAGATGAAGCCAAGCAAGTTGAATTCAACAAAATAAATATGAGAAGTGATTCGACAAAATAGGTATGTAAAGCCCAACATGGGAATGTGAAAGAACACCAAGATTCAGTACAACACACTCAGAATATAGCCGTCAAGAAGGGATGTGATGTGATAGATTAGGCAATGATAACTGTTGAAGTTATGGGGATTTAGATAAAATAAGGACAAGAAAAAATAAAAACCCTTGAAATATGTATATAATTAATAATGTCTTAATAATAACTTGATACAAAAGACTGAACACTAATCCCTATTTATAGGGATACAAAACCTCTATCCTAATCAAATAGGAAAACTAGGAAACAAATCATGATAATAAATAAATAAATAAATAAATAAATAAATAAATAATATAGAAACTAATCCTAGAAGATAATCTAAGATATTCTAAGATTATAAACTAATCTTACGAGATAAACTAGGATAATATCATGATATTCTTAGCTACTTTCCTATATTTTAACAATAACAAAAGGAAGGTCAAGGAGCATGACTTATTAGATGTCCTGCACCTGACCCATTACTGATGGCTCCACAATTTGATAGGTCAGGCAGACAACATCAAGTAATTTGTGCTATTTTAAACCAATCAGATATAGTGCACCTGATTCATTGCTGAATCATTAAACAATATATATATATATATATATATATATATATATATATATATATATATATATATATATATATATATATATATATATATATATAAGTGCAAAAACTTTTAACATAGTCATCCGATCATGTGTAGTCACATCATTCAAGAGACTTTGAACATGGTTAACCATTATTAGAGGTTGAACTATTCAATGAAGTGGCAATACAGAAATAAAATAATAGTGTGAAGAATGTTAATAAAAACATTTTCCACTATTACAATTACATGAATTCTCTGCACTCAATTATAACTAGTTATAAAGACAAAGATATACCTTCTTTGGGACACTATTGATAGACATCTGCCGATCTAATAATTTTCTAGCAGCAGTTGCATTTTCTGGAGTCCCATAACTGACCCGCCTGCCTTCATTTTCAAACTGGTCAATCGAAAGCTGTCTGACCATGCCACCTAATGCTCCACCAGTCTCTGCAGCAACAACCACCTGGGGAAAATTCCAGAGACAGAAATTGCACTTGAATATTTCATGAAAAGCTCGACAGAATATATTTTCCCTGGTAATCAAAATGTATTACTCACAGCTCTGTGATGCAGCCTAACTCCACCAGAAGCAATGCTATTTGACCCTGCAGAATCGGGCTTAATCATGGAAGATATTTGCTTCCCACTAGGGGTAGCCTCAGCCCCACGGTCTCGATCAGGCAATTCAACTTCTCCATTCACTTGACGCGCCTTGGCAGCAGCCAGTGTGGCACTGATAGCTTCAGCTTCTGCAGCAGATGCTTCAACCAGATACTCAACTCCTTTGTTTCTTCTGTTCAAAGTACTTCACATAATGATGAAGCCAAGAGGTAACAATTTAATATTTCACCCAATGACATGATAAAAACTAGAGTAAACTATACTTCCCTCAGCCAAAAGAAACTCAAATTACACCATTCTCCCCTCTATTTTTAAAAACCACACTCCCCTCCCATGATAGATTAAATGTGAACAAACCTCTTTGGGGAAGATTTTGCTTTTCTAGGACTTTCAGTATCATTGACAGGTAATTTTGCACTCCTATTGTCAACTTTAATAGTTAGAAGATAAATGAAAATTTTGGGTGAAGTTCCAAAGCCAATAGTAGGGGTTTATGAAATTTCATTTCATATGTCAAAGTAACAAAATCAATAATAGGGTGTCCAAAATTAGCTGCCAGTGACACTTACAGTTACGAAAAGAGGAAAAACTCTCTAGGGAGGTTTGTTTACATTAAATGGACTAAAATGCACTGCATTTCATCTTTCAAGAGAAGGGATTGCAATATAAAAATAGATTGAAGAACATTATATTTAAGTATCTCTAGGTGAAAGAGTGTAATTAACTAATTACCCTAAAAACTATCATACCTAGACCCCTGAAGCACGGCATTTTCAGTGCTGATATCAGTATACATATCACCATTTACAAGGGGAGCAACTGGATTTCCCAAAACAACGGCACCATCGGGAGCCGCATCAGACATTGTTTGCCTTGTCCTATCATCAACAAATCCATATCGTCCTGGTACTTGTCCCAATTGTACATTAGACGCAGCTTCTGCAGCAGCTGCATGCGAAGCAGCAGTAGTTGTTTCAGCAGCAGCAAGATCTTCAGCAACAAGCAGGTCATCCAGCAAAACTCCTGCAGCATTAACACAATACATTATGGTCAGTCCTGCTCATCAAACAACACTATAACGTCTTATCATGAATCAACTCCAATAATAGACCATTTAAAAATCTAAATGTAAACCAAAGACAGCAAAGTAACTAAACTGCCATCAGGTTGACCTAATGGATTACAATTGATCCAACAACCACATGACTCTAGCAAATAAGAAATAAATTCCATCAAGATGAATCTGTAGAAAGTTAGATTTATGACTTACCACCACGTAAACCACCATAAATAAAAATTAGATCACCAACAGCAGCAGCTGCGTGCCTACAACGCCGTGTCAACTCAACTGAGGCATCTCCACCAGCTGCATCAGCACTGTATCTACCCGTTCTTGGACTGGTAACAACAGATTTTGTATCACACCAAACACCAGCAGCAGTGTCCAACACTACAAATGGAAAAAAAAAAAAAAAAAAAAAACATTTGAATAAACTTCTAAACATAGCATTGATTGGCACAACAATAAATCTTGTCTTTACATAATATTAAAAAATACGCAACAAATTACCATCGGTAAAATATAACTAAAGGCTACATCAGCAACTAGGCACCAGCAAGCTACCCTACAAACAGTAGCTACAACAGTAATGAAACTCCAAAAGTATTTATTATTGCTTAAACAAAGTCATCCAGATTCCACAATAGTATTTCTCCATTTCACCAAAAGTTAAGTCACTCTTTTGTCAAAAAATGAAAACTACACATACACGAGAGAGGAGGACGAAAGAAGACAGAGAACAAGGACATAAAAACCAATAACTAGTTCGGAATACTTGCACTCAAGCTCAAACATGGCCACAGAAAAAGTACTAGTCAAAGAACACACAAATTTTATGCAACACCATGATCAAGTACCTGCAACACTTGACGAATCTTCTACCATCCGTCCTCCACCAAGAGCCCCACCAGACACATGGAGCCTTGCATTAACAAACACCTGGAATCATCAAACAAGTAAATTATGATCCTTGGAATATTATTATATAACCAAGAAAAAATGAAATGAAATAAAATAAAAGAAACTGAATCTCACCGCTGCATGCTGATATCTTGGAGATGGTGAGACACCAGGAGCAATTGCCCATTCCCAACGACCATCTCTATGCTTAGCAAGTCCATATGCACTCGCCAATGGCTGTATGATAAGATTTGGGGGAAGGGGCATGAGAAATGGATATAAGACCAAATATTAGAAGTGAACAGTTTAGAAGAGTCGCTTATAAATATCTAAAAGAAGTTGAACAAAATTACATGAATGCCCCGAGTATTGTTTGTTTATATGAAAATAGAACTGAAAAACAGAATGATAAATTGAAAAGAATAATCATGAGTAGACACATGAACTCAATAAAATGACCACAACTATCAATGCCATCCACTAGAAGGAAAGCAGCCAATTTTTACTTGCAATTGCAGGTGATGGCCTGCCTGAGCAATTAGAGATCTGGTGGAGTTATTGGAACTTCAATACCCAATCACCAAGAAGTACTCGATAAGAAAACTATTCAATTAGTTATTGGCAAATTCCATCCTGTATATAGGCAAGTCAGATTCTGAAATTAAATGTGAGTACCAAGATTTTAGCAAGGATACATATTTTGAAGGGAGAGGCTAAAATGACATAAAATTATGAGAGAGAGACTACAATTGGTCAAAGAAGGGAAATCTACAAAGATATCATCCGTTACTTGTTAGTTGGATTTGTGCTGCAGACAAAAAAGTGAAAGGGATATGGGTCTTGGAAACTAGGTGTCTAAAGATATTGCCTGGGCAGTTTAAGTGGTTATGGCATTTTCCTCTAGAGACTTGCCTCTTTATGGCCGCAAGTTCTTGACAGTATGGTTTAGATCAGAATAGATGGGGATGTCAATCCAGTGATTACTTCTACTCAGAGTCTCACACGAATCCATTGATGTTCATCTCCGAGGGATATATTTCTTTTAGATCACTGGTTACTCTTAATCTATGTGGCATCCATACAAAGCTTTAGGAGGACGCCTGGGTGGAAAATGTATCCTTCCTAGATTCCATAATCTTTCTACTACATAGATAATTCCCCCATAAATAATTTCTATTCTACTAAGGGTTTTCGTTAATTTGGGGTTTTCATCGAGTGATAGAGGTAGGTAAGTAAATAATCACTGTTTTAATATTTATTTGAGTCTGCATAATTTGACAAAAGAGTTTGAACTCTGAATTATTCTGTTGTTTATCCCTCTTCCAATTTTTCACTTGCTCCCCTAGTTGACAAAAGGTTACCCCGAGAAAATACTATCTGGAAGTCCATGGCTCCTTCTGCAGTGAAGTCCTTTGCTTAGACACTACTCCCTCCGTTTCATATTAAGTGTCGTTTAAGGTTTTTTCATAAAAATTAAGAAACACAATAAATAAGTTAATGGGTGTAACAATTTTACGAAACTATCCTTATTAGTTATTAGGTATTAACCATTGTCATAAATGCATAGTGTAGTATAATAACTTAGGAGTAAAGCACACAATATTAATTTGGGGATAAAATTGAAATAAAACAATTAATGTTACATTGAAAAAATAAAATGACACTTATTTTGGAAAAAAAATTCTTTTCTAAAACGACACTTAATATGGAACGGAAGAAATAGTTTTTAACAGGATTAACATAAATTATTTGCTACAGATTCATAGGCTTCACATTTCTCTCCCCCTTGATATGTGTGTCATGTGCAAGTCGAGCTCATAACCAGTGCAATTATTTCTGAATTTCTGTATTGAAAGGCAATCACCAATCTTCTGACCAATCCAATTTCCAAAAGGAATTGACTGTCCTGTTACATTCCTATTATCCCCTTTTTTTTCCAACTCTTGAAGAAAGTGGTGGATCCACCTTAATGGAGTTGGAGGCAATTGCCCCCACGACATAATGATTTATTTAGTTGAATTTGAATGTGCTTAATAATTTTTATTTTGCCCCCATAAAAAATTAGGTGTTGCCCTCATAAGACACATTTTTTAAAAAAATAGGTGAAAAAAATTATGAGAGATAAAAGATAGAATAAATTGGTATTAATTTGATCTCTTTATCTTTCTAATTTTTACCGCTCATTTAACACTAAACTCACACAATGACAAAACACGTAGATTTCAAAAAGGAACATTGTTCCAAATAGAGAGTGAAAGAGATTAAGAGACTCAAAGAATAGAGACAATTTTCTTGATGATTTTCTATCAAGACTATTAGACTAAGATACAAAAAGTGAGACCAGTGAAGAGCATATGAGAGATAAATAGTTAAATGATTGTTTTTTTTTTTTTTTGAAAAAAATTGTTTAAATGATTGTATTATTACATACATAGAGATATACTTTTTATAGTATTGATAATGAAAAAAATCATATAACATTTTCAAAATATAAAAATATGTAGAGGACAATTGTAATTTGTAGAAGCTTAGATATTTTAGGTTTTTTGTCATAAAATTATGTATTTTGTAAAAACTTATAATATTTTTCTTACATAAAAATATTATAGACTATTTTTGCCCCCACAAAAAAAAATTTATGGATCCGCCACAGCTTGAGGATACTACATTCTCAACCCTAGTATCCTTACTTCTCATCTCTTTTATATTATTCTTTAATATGGAAACCCGATAGATACAGATTTACCAAGTGTGACAACTTGAGCAAACTATAATATGCTACCTCTATAGCTTCAGATAAAGAGAGAATTGACTCTTCTCTTCAACAAAGATAAATTATAGTTAACTCTTAATGGGCCATTCTACAACTAAGCCATATACAAAAGGATTGAGAGGAAGTGATATCAATGACAAACTCAGGTAATTGCACAGGGCAACAATTAAAAAGATTCCTGGGTGAACTAAATCAATAGAATGAGAAAGTGAAAATTTCTGAACAGATGGATAACTCACAACACTATTGGCATCCCTCCCTCCACAAAGCAGAAGCAGCCCATCAGAGCGTGCACTTGCAGTAGCATACCTACCCAAAAGTAAATGAAAAAACAGCAACTCAATCCCACATTATTAAAAATTCCAATCACAAAATGATAGCCAACTTAAAACAAATACGAGGGAAGTTTTATGGGGTTATTAGATGACATCAACCATAGCTCAAAAAGTATTCTCTTGGGCACACAAAAAACATATCAACAGTGCCCTTACTTCATTCCAGAAACAGAACATTAATGCTAATCAAGACTTTAACAAAGTGTGTCAAGATTGATCAGATAAGTAAATAACAAAAGGAAAAAGCTCCTCCAAAGTCAGTTTGTCTCCAATACGAGCAATTAAAGGTGTGTTCACCCTTAGATCATTTATTTAGTGGGTTGAAATCACGATACACTTTATTAAAGACAAAATTACTCCAGAGGTCCTTTATCTTAATTTAAAGTTTCACATTGGTCATATATCTTCTTTTTTCCTCAAGTTAATCCTTTAAGTTTACAAATGTTTACACCAATAGACTTATTCATGAATTCCCATCCACCCCCGTTGTTAACGTTTGTAAACGTAAAGGACTAACTTGAGGGGAAAAAAGATAAATGACCAATGTGAAACTTTAAATTAAGATAAAACACCTCTAAAATAATTTTGCCTTTGAAGTTTTCATATCAGTTGTCAAAAACCTTTGAAATTTTGCCTTCAACGAATAAGTCCAACATTGTTAACATTTGTAAACTTAAAGGACTAACTTGAAGGGAAAAAAGGTAAAGGACCAATGCGAAGCTTTAAATTAAGATAAAAGACTTCTTGAGTAATTTTTTCCTTTATTAAATTAAAGGTGGTATGCCCTTACTTGCTCATGTTAGAGACAATCTCGATTTAAAGAAACATTTTCCAAACATAATGATATAGCATTTAAAATTCCACACTTCTGCTTCCAAAATATTCCACATAATAAGTCAAACATCAATTCAACAGCCCTACTGAAGATCTACAATCTCATTATCGTCACACATAAAAGCAACCATTAATAAAGGTGATCTTGCTCTAATATCAATAACCTCCCACTGAAGAAAGAATAAAGCAATGATTAACCAATAAACCAGCCCGAATATACAAGGCAATAGTAAACCACTGGATGCTATGATTGACATGGCAGAACTAGTGAAAGTACAGAAAACTCAATTTGCACTGATTTTGTATATATAAAGTCAAATTTATATATTAAAAAAAGAAGGGGGAAAGAAATCGGACATTAAGAACAAATCCAAGATATTATTGACCTTTGACATGAAATAGTTTTAAAACCAGGGGCAACCCTCTTGTTGATGTCCAAAATCACACAATATGATACCAAGCGAAACAAAACAAAAAAATTTAGTCCAAAAACATATCAATCTAACAAACAAACATATCCACATAAATTTAAAAAACTGGAAACAAAGGAATTAAATCTACTGAACCGAGCTAATGACATTCCTCACAACATAGTTCAAGATTTCAAAGGCTTCAAACCAAGAAAAACTGCCCTCAGAACCTATCTCAAGACATCAAAGGCAAGGGAACAGGAAAAAGCTATAAATTCATAGCATTCAAAATTGATATGAACATGGGTAAATCAAAATATTAATCAATAAAGATAGAATTCATGGACACAGTACATGCATGGAGGTGGACCCTCTCCTTCTGGCTCCAATTTGCGCCACTCGTAAGGCTTGGCAGCTGTGTCTAAGGCCCATACATCAGCCAAAGGTCTCTTTCCTGGAAAGCAAGGATAAAACAAGTGTAACATACAATAAATTTACACTCAAAGCAAACATCTGAGTCACATATGTAAAAGCATTTGGGTGGCTACCATCATTGCCTCCAATTGCCATGAGATACCTCTGCCCCACTAAAGCCATAACATGTCCATAGCGTGGCCCTGGTCCAGGGCCTGGGACACCAACTCTACATAACATTCAGAACTCACAGTATCAGATAAATGCAATTAGGAAGGGGAAAAGACAGGTTACTAGTCTAACCTATGCCATCGTGGCCGTTGCTGTGTGAGATCAAGAACATGAAGGTCCTCTGCCGACAAACCAGCAGGACCAATGCCACCCTGTTTTACGATGCAATATTCCATTAAGAATTAAGCTAGTCATTTATGGAAAGGAAATTAATTAATCAATACTAAGTTTACTTAAGAGATAACCATTCCACACTACCTGAATTACCACCATGGTTCCTACTGCAGTAGCCACATGTGCAGCCCTTGGGGTTGGAGGCTCTCCAAATGGAGTTATCCTGCATTAAATTTTCCTCATAAGCACTAAAGCAATGCACATAAGAACATACAAGCATTATCTAAGCATTAATGAAGCCTTGAAAAAATAATCTAGTTCATAGCTTACCTAGACCATTTATTAGTCAAGACATCATAACAGTGGACGTCAGCTGTGGCACCAGCTAAACCTGCAGAGTAAATGTAATATGCCAGTCATGATAAATTTCAAGCATAAACACTTACCTATCCAATCAATACCAATTCTTGTCCAAAGGAAAAAAAAATGTATAAAATCTAGACAATTCATTGTGCATCTTGCAGTATCCCTCACAAGGTGAGAATATGATGCCAAATTCCCATTAAATTAGAAATGTTTCAACATAATCAAGTTTTCAGTATTTCATTTCTGACGTTGGCATGAACAACATCCTGCTTGGATAACTTCAAAAGAATTAGAACAAAATACATATAGAGCTTCAAATGACTTGCAAGTATACAGTGGCTAAATCATGATATAGGGCAAGTACATTAAATGAGAAGCCAAACATTCTTAATCTGGTTTTCTTATTTTTATTCTTTGAACAGTAAATTAAATTAAAAAATTGAGATGATTCCAAAGAAGAAAAAATTATCACCCCACAAACAACAACCAACCATCCAACATGTGGAACCAACCCATGTTGTGCAATTAGGGATAATTTACTACTGACACTACTTTCTTGATGCGACTTATGAGAAACCGAACATTGAGGTATTCAAAAGACAAAAAAAAGAAGCCAGATATGCAAACAACAATCTCTCAACATATATTTAACAGTTTCTTTTTTTAAATCTAAAGTTTTCATGGAGGGAAAGTAATACTCCCTTTGGTCCTTATTTTAAGGAACAAAAGGATCCATTTTTTTGTCCTAATTATAAGAAACACACATCAATTTTCAAATGCATTAAATGCTTAATTTCCATTTATACCCTTGTTTATAGTGAGATTTATATTTACGAGATACACTTATTTTCTATGCAAATCACCATTTCAACGATTTTATAACAAGGATATTTTTGGGGAAAAAATTAAATTTTTAGGAGCATTAACTGGAAAAAAACTATTTTAAATGTATTTCCTTGGTCTGTGTGAATTTTTGTTCCCTATAATTAGGACCCCAGAGAGTATCTCCCTATCACATCACAATCAACATTTCAAAAATATATTGAGCAGTGTATATGCGACAGCCAAGGGGGCAATGGGAAAATAGGAAATTAAAATATTCAGACAGACACAACTATACATAATCTACAGCAGGTGGGATTCGGGTTCACTGGCCCAACCCAGCTAAGGGTTAAGCCCTAAATGATAATTAAATAGAAAATGGCACGCAAATAAGCATAGAGGGGGAAAAAAGGGAGTAAATGAAAACAATGGAAAGAACCACTGCATCCATTGTTTAGACACATTATACTGAAGGAGGCAAAGATAATCAATGCAATGAAGTCGTTCCCTACGGCATATTTTTTTGCCACATCCTGTTCTCTACAAAAGTAGGCAGAGATTCATGGAAATAGAAATGTTTTCAAAATGGAATTTTGAAAAATTCCTATTTTACCCACCAACCAAAAAAATGAAACAAAGTTATAAAACTGCGAAACTGGTAAAAGTTATCTATATTCTCAACATATTGTATTGCATTATCAGTCAGTTTGAATAAACTTCTAAATAAATACTTATAGAAAAAGAAATATTAAAAGAATCATGCAATAACTATAAGCTTTTGAAAAAATAGTCTCTCGTAAAAGGTCAAAATTAACTTCTACATCTCAATTTTTCGAAAACTCTCTTATTTAACTTCTTCATAAATATCTATAAATTTGTAAGGACTTTTTCGTGAATGAAGATCTATCAACTTATTTTAATTGAAAAGTTCTCATAACTTAGGAGCTAAAACAAACTGAGCTCATGTCCTCAAGATGAAGTATCTGAGGCAAGCTTTATGGGAGCCACAGTTTCCATGACCAGAGACATTTAGTTCACACGGGCCAAAAACCCAAAAATACTACAAAAATTGAATAGGCCTGGAAAACCATCCCTCTGTCATTGTATTTGCATTTCCACAACCCAAAACAACACTGTAATGGGCGCCTTTGCATTTACACATCCACAATAACTAGACAAAAACAAAAGCCTACGCCGTACAGCTAAATTTAATTCTGCTATAAAATACATCAATCAAGCATACAAAGCGCATGGAATAAGTTTCCAGAGTCTAATCAAACTAAACACCAAAATTCCAAAACACGCAGCAACTGCATCTATGTTACTAGCTGTTCTTCAGGAAAAACCGAAAAAAAACAAGAAAGTAAAATACATACGTATGCCTGCATTTCCAGCGGATGAAGGAGTCCCTGAAGCCGCGGAATTCCCTTCGAGCGCAGTGGCACCACCGAACAAAATCAACCTCGGACCAATGTACCCTGGCGTGCCTTCCTCTCCCACCGCCGGCACCGCCGTCAACGTGTGGCCGCACCGCGGTCCCGGGCCATCCTCCTTCTTCTCCAAAATCGCATTCACCACTGAGTAAGTCGGCGCGAGCCTCGGACCAACAACCGCACTGTGCTGCGCCTGAGCAGCCGCAGCTTGCTGCTGCGGTTGTAGCTGCGCCAGAGATCCGCCGCACGACGACGACGGCGATGGCGACTCCCCTAGCTGCTCTCTCTCGTCATGGTTCTGCACCGCTGAATCGTGATCGTTCTCCGGCACCATCGAGGAATCAACATCCATTGTTTTACCCTGAGATTGGAGCATTTCCGCTAAGATCGGAGCTATAATTCCCGCGAAATCGCGTCCCGAACCAACATTTCGATTCGTTTTAAGAAATTTCCAAACGCCGCATGGTTGAAAACCCTAACTCGAATCCTCCGCTCTTCAATTCAAAGGGGAAAAACACGTAAATCTTCCGGAATTTGATAAGGTTTTTCTTTCTTTCTATCTCACTCGTTTCGCTCTCTTTCCAGCGAAACTCGAAGAATGAAAAGAAGCGGTTAACGAAAGGAGCGAAACGGGACGGAACGGACGGAGGAGACAGTCTCAGGGCCGGGTTTCAACGACACACACAATCGCAAACCCAAAAGCGCAAAAATATTTTTCATAAAAAATAATTACTAAAAAACTCAATTAGACGAAAGGATTGTGTCTTTCTCTCTCTAATTTTTTGCTGGCTTTGCAATTTTTAAAAAATATTTTCTGTAGGGTGCGTGTTTATGTATGATAATTCTGTGAATTCTCGTGTTTGTGTAAGAGAGGAGAAGGGTGCAGTTAGTGACCGGAATGTGCCGGTAGGGGGGTGTACGGAAGAAACTGGGGCGGCGGCATAACGGAGAACGGAGAAGGAGTAACCGGAACAACCGGGGATTGGTTTAACTATTAACGGTGTTCACCGGTTCCTAGTTCTAACTAGGGAAGGTTTGCATTGTACAACAGGGGTTGACAACTCAGCATACGACATCCCCATTTCGGTTCTCTCCTTTATCCCATTGTTGTCCTGAAAGAAAAGTAGGTGACACCACGCGCTATATTTGGAAAAAAATTGATCTGGTATTGTTCGGGAGTTTTTGATTAAAATATATGGAAAAAAGAAAATAAAAGACAAAATAAATCGAAATAAAATGCGTGTATTTAAATATTTTTTTCAGTATTTTTTTATAACAACTTATGAGAAAATCATTTAAAAAAATAATTATTTGTATTTACTTCTTATGATATTGGTGAAGTAACGTGAATGTATTTAAGTGAGAAAATAAAAAAATGCAATTAAGTCTTGGTAACAATATGTGTTTGAATCGGTTTATTTTACATCTAAAAACTTATGAAACTTTTTTTTTTGAGAGAAACATTTTATGAAAACTTAAAAAAATATTATCTTAAAATAATGAAATATGAACAGCCTTTTAAACTACTAATTATATTTTGAACTAAACAAATATCTAGAAATTACAGGACTGTCCTTTTCAAAAAAAAAGAAAGAAAAATAAATTGAAGGACTAAATTTTGAATAAACATTGAAGTAGCAATCAACTAATAAATTTCAAATTTCAGCTTTCAAGACTGAAAGGCATGAGTAGTCTCGTTAACTCTTTTTCAAAGAAAAATGAGATTTTGGACTTTAAAGCTTTTTTTTTATAGGCAAATATTAGTGGTTAGTTTGTTAGATGGGAGGAGGATTTTGTTAGTGGCAAGGATCTAAGCCCTGCACCTCCTGCTTGCAACTCCTTCGTGTCCCTTAGCTCAACCACTGAGCCACCTACATGGGACTTTAAAGCAGGCTTGCGTTAGTTGTAATATTTATTTTTTAAATCCAAATAGGGTTGACTTTGTTTTAGTTGAAGAAAATTTGTCGACTGTTATACTTTTATATATTTATTATTATTATTATTATATGCAGGGACGGAGCCAAGATTTTTTCTTGAGGGGAACCATCATCAAAGCTCTATTTATCAATTTGGAAGGGAAAAGAGGACGAGGATCAAAGCAATAAAAAGCGATAAAAATAAGCAAATATAAAGATATATGCTGATGGAACTACTGACCCTTTGGAGAATTTCCAACAAAGGCAAGATGAAAAAAAAATGAAGGATAACCCCGTTTGTAAGAGTCTTGACTCTCTTGCGTTTGACCAAGTTTCTAGTTTTTGCAATGCACAAAGGTTTATAAATTAGGATCACGTTGTTGCAACTTATGATGTTTTAGAATTGAGCTTTGGGCTTATTTTTCTAATAACTGAGGGAATGGACCATGGTAGTATAGTAAGTGTTGCCACATAATAAGGTAGTTTTTTTATAACTCGGGAGGCCAGGTATCTATGCTTTGTATTATATATGGGTAAGTTGAAAAAATTGGAAATGTCGGGGGGAACCATGGCCCATAGACGTCCCTTCTTCCCTCCGCCTCTGATTATATGATGTTATAATGAACGTAAAACAACATAAGGACGGGAAACTCATCTCTTTTGAGTATTGTTCGAATTAAACATAAAAGTAATAGAGAAAATGGACCTTACATCGGTGTATGGAAAGGGTGCCACCGCAATCATTGGTGGGGAAGCGCTTTGTGCTCCGATGGAAGACGTTGGTGGTGACCACCTGCAACACACTCTGATGCTCAAGTCAATTTATGAATGAGATGGGTGAGAGAATTAGAATAAAGCCTACCTTGAATGGTGACAGTAATAGACTTATATAGCTTTGCTGAGAGAGTTCTTAGTGTAACGGAATTAATTAGGCAATTATGCCCCTATTCTCTTCATGTGTTGCAGAATATTCTAGTAGAAACTATGTGTGTTGGGCCATCATTTGATTGCGTCCCATTAAGTAGTATTCGGATCTGATCCAAGTCCAAAACAGACACCGTTTGAGTTTAACTAGAAATTTCATTTGTCAATATCATTAATGAGGAGGTAATGTCTTCTTTACTTAAGGTCGCGTGTGGACCTTCTTTCTCATGTACTTGAGGGTCTCCTTCATAGTGATCATTCTTTATATGGTATGGGTCTCTCCAGTAACTCATACTGTGAGTGTGACCTCTTAACCATTTGTTTAAGTTTATCTTATATTAGGTCGCTACTCACACCCGGATCAGATTATATACATTAATAGGAAAAAACATCAAAATAATTATTATTTAAACTATAGCATGTAAAAATTAGAATATAACACTTTTTAAAGATAAGAAATCTAATTTAGTAGTTAATAACAATCTCTTTTCCTAAAAGCAATTTGCAGTCGGAATCATTGATGCATATGCTAAGGGATTATGATGATGTGCATGAATTTTGGTCCAAAAACATCAATCATAATCAGTGGAGCAAATTTTTTAGTCTGGGACATCATGCTCGGTTGGATTGGAATCTCACAACAACTAATATTGGTTTGACACCCTAGAGATGGAAAATTTTGTTTGGTGTGGTTGGGTGGGTTTTATGGCGAGATAGAAATTCTTCAGTCTTTTCTTAAAAATCTTTTATAGCTAATCATTTGCTTTCAAGAGATGACCAAAAAGGAATGGACCATGTATCATGGAGAACCCCCTACCCAAGGTTCCTTAGAGGCTTCTATTGCAAAGTCGCTACTAGCAATTTTATTTGGGCAGAGATGTGGGGGTTGCTGACAGGTATGAGATTGGCTCGAGATTGGTCCTTGAAGAAGGTCATATTTGAACTTGTCTCAGAAACGGTAGTTGACATAATTCTTAAAGGGCATGCTTCTATTTCTGCCCTTCAATTCCTTCTTGATGAGATTAAAGCTTTTCTTATATTGAAAGATCGGTCTATGTTTATTGTTTTTTCTCCTAGGATAGCCAATAAGCGTGTTGATTCTATAGCACGCAAAGGGATAGTAGTTATTTTTCTTTGAACTTTTTAGATAGGCTTGACTCAGTTCTTAGTTTGCTGTTAGAGGATGATCTCAGGAGAGCTTGTTCAAGTTGAGTTTTCTGCTTTTTTTTGGGTTACATACAATAAAAACAAAGAAAAAGAAACAAACCACCACCCTCTAAGGCCTTAAGAAGGCTACCCCACATGAATCAGCAAGGACAATAGAATTCATCCCCAAAGGAGTCTCCTGGAACACTGTGAGCTCGGAATCACTACTCGATCCTGCCTTTGCCAGAAAATCTGCCGCAAAGTTACCTTCCCGAAGAGTATGTATCAACTCACACTGTCAGTCCCTTAGCAAAAACTGTCTGATAGAAGCTAGGATAGTGGCATAACGATGATGAACATTCGAATCTCCCTTCACCAACTAAATAACATGCAGTGAATCAGAATAACAAATCACCTACCGATATCCTGAGTCCCAACATAAGCGGAGACCAAGATAAAGGGCCATGATCTCTGCATGAGTAATGCAAGCCACACCCAGGCTGCCGTAGAAACCATGCAACAAACAACCCGTATGGTCCTTAATAAGACCACCACAGCCTGCTGCTCCAGTGCTGTTAAACACACTGCCATCCACATTCAAAGCAACGTACCCAATAGGAGGTGTCTGCCAAGAGACCAGGCGATTCGAATGAAGTAATTGGGGTGTTTCAATCTGAAAGGCTCGCACCACATGTTGCACCAAAGAAGATACCTACATATACAAGTCAAAAACTGGGTGTTTTTTCCCCTAAAAATGCACACATTATGAGAGCACCAAAGGATCCACATAATAACAGGGACAATAACTCCATGCAACTTAACCAACTGCCAAATCCACTCCTTAACACTTTGATCACTATTAGGCGGGTTCGGCGGCACTGAGACACACTTGCTCCAAACCAAAACAGCCCTTCCACAAGTAAGAAAGTAATGGGTGAGAGTTTCAACCTCACCCCCACAGATAGGGCGACAATAATTATTAGCTATGCCCCTCCCTTTCAACACTAATCTAGTAGGTACATATTCATGGCACAGCTGCCACAACAATAATTGAGCATTGGCCGGTACTTTGAGTCTCCAAATCCAACTCCACCTTAACTCATCCTCCTAATCGTTATGAGATCTCAACAACCAATTATAATCATCTTTCACGGTGTAAAAGCCTGAAAGAGCTGGATGCCAGACCCATACATCAGCCATGACTTACATTAACCCAGCTTTTGACGAGCCTCAATTGGGATAGAAGAGTATAGCCTATCCAGATTCCAATCACTACCATCCCACACCTCATTGATCTTAATGTTCACATCATGAATGTCCACAAACCACATATGGTCACAAATTCTATTCTTCTGTAGCCAGGGGCTATACCAAAAGCTTGACTCCCTATCACCAAGCTTAAACTCAAACCCATCTTGTAACTCCTTCATGGCACGAACTATAGAATTCCAAGTAGGAGAACAACCCAATTTGACATTGCTAAAAGGATTACCATCCTTTATATATAGGTCCTTAATTTGACATTGCTAGTGCCCACACGATTTAAGAGATCAAATTTGTTAACATTATTCTTGCTAATATCGCGGTAGCCATAATTATCCATGTTTCCAATCTCTCTTCGATTCTGTTAGCGATTTCTTCCGCCTTTCTTGCTATTCTTAGCTGTTAGCCAATCTCCATGCATGGCAATCTCCACGGATTTCTCAACGGGATTAGGTTGAGGCACACTAGGGTTAGGGTTAGCACCCTACTTGGCTATCGCGCCGTCAGCCGCCATCCCTTCTGTGACTATCCTCTGAGCATCTTCTCCCGCGGCCGGCACCGCAGTCTTGTCTTTGTGAGTTAGCTTGCTTCCTTCCTGCACTAAGCAGTTTCTTCCCACATCTAGAACAAAGGAGATGCAGCCCTTCATACTCCACTTTAAACCAATGATCCCGAAACCATATTTGACCCACCACTGGTTGATCAAGCCGAATTTCTACACAAACCCTGGCATATTTTCCTCTTACAACATCCATTGTGTTCATATCCACCCTTATTGAAGTACCAATAGTGGATGCAAGAGCAAGCATCACACTCTCATCATAGTACTCCATACCCAAGGAAGGAAACCGAACCCACACTATAGTTTTATCTATCATCACCTCTGATGCAATGAAGTCTATTTTCCATGGTTGCACCGCTAAACAATGATCAAAACCCATCCAAGGTCCCCCCTGAGATGACCTTCTCCTTGTCCGCTGCCAAATCAAACTTGATCAAGAAGAAATCATGGCCCACATCCACCATATCAAAGCCCTCTGTCATCTTCCAAATTGCATGTAGTCTATTTTGCATTGTTGCGAAACCATTAGATTTTCCCAACAACTTCACTATAATAGCCTCCTCCCAAGGTTTCCTCATCTCCTCAACCACTGAATCAGCAATATAGCACCGAGGTTTCAAGCGATCTCTATCATCTAACTCGACACAGAAGAGTCCCTTGGTCCTCAAGTCAACCTTCTCTCTACGTGGAACATGCCTTCCAATGACTTTGTCACGAAAGGAGACATTTCGAGCATTCTCACCACCTATATCTCCCCCATTGGGCAGCTCTGGGGGAACCATCTCATGCGCTCTCACACCATCCGCTTGCTCCGGCTCCATCTCTTTCGCTTTAAAGAAAGTTCACTTGAGGTTTCTGCTTGATTGTTCTTACCATTTGTTTATAAAAGGAAAAACAATCTCTTTCCATATCGTGGCTCTGTTTCCCCTAGGTACGAATAAGTAATAAATTTCCAAACATCAAATCTCATTCGACTTGGTTTATGCAATTTATCTTAGGTTTAATTCTGAGGGTATGGTCGGTTCAAACGAATGGAGGGGAGGGAGGGAAGGGGATGAGGGGAGGGGAATTGAATTTGATATTATGTTTAGCTGAGAAGATGGGAGGAGACTTTTTGCTTGTTTGGTTCAAGAGGTGAGAGATTTTAAATGAATGAATGGATTAATTTACTTTTATATCCTTATAATCTTTTATTATATTTTGTATAAGGATATTTAAGTCATTTTATTTTAAATGAGTTAAGTTTTCCTCCCCTCTCATCCAAAAAAACCCTAATATTAGAGGGAAACCAAAATTGAGTTTAGAGATATTTTACTCCCCTTTCATCCCTTCCAAAATTGAACCAAATATATAAAATATAAAATAATCCTTAGCATAACCTTCAAGGTCGTTTCACATATTATCAGCATTACTATAATTTATTTAATCCAAAAAAAAAACTACCATAATTTATTTTTTTTTTTATGTTGTTTTTTGTTTGTGGTATATACTTTCCCTTCAATGTCTTTCGCAGTTTCATACATGATACATCTTCTCTCAATATGCCGATTTATGGTGCAAATCAATGGAATGACTTGTTAATAAAATTATTAATTATACTTTTTCTAAGATGAAATAATGTTTTACTAAAATATTATTATAGTAAAAATTAAGTAGGAATACTAATTAATATAAAATAAATTCAGATATTTATAAATAATATTAACTTTAAAAAATATTTAATACTTTTTTTTAAATGAGACGAGTTAATAATTTCAGAGCGACAGTGACAGATAAAATGAGAACGTAAGGGCCATAGAGAGAAAGGAATGCATATGGTTGGGTGGAATAAAATTGTTAAGGCTAAGAATGCTGGCGGCCTTAGTGTGAGGATTTCTCGAAACCAAAATTATGCTCTTTTGGGGAAACTAGTGTGGGAACTTTTAAATTCAGCAGATAAACTTTGGGTGTCTCTCCTTCTTGATAAGTATGCGCCTCATGGGAATATTTTTGCAACTAACAAGAGGTATGACTCAAATGTGTGGAATTCGATTCTTCTTAGAGGTTCTTAAGGATGGTTTTCAAATCAAAATCAGTGAGGGGAGCACTAGCTTGTGGTATGATCCTTGAGTGATGAAGGAACCATTATGCAAGAAGGTTCGGTTTGTGGATATTCACGATACAACTTTAACTATCAAAGACATCTATGTGAATGTTGATTAGAATTTGCAGTCTTTGTATACACCTTTACCACTGGAAATCCAGACTGTTATTAGGACCTTGAAGCCGAGATTGGTGGATGGAGTTCCTGATATTTGGACTTGGTACCCTTGCTCCTCAGGTATTTACTCAATTAGTAGTGCTTATAATTGGCGATCTAGTTCACCTAACATGGACCAAGCTAGACATTGGGGTTGGATTTGGAAGCTTCAAGTCTCTTCTAATATTCAATTTTTCATTTGGCAATTGTGCCACTTGGCTATTCTTACGAGAGACACCTTAGCTAGAAGAGGCCTTCTGCTGGACATGGTTTGCCCTTGCTGTGGTGCACATGCGGAGACCATACATCATTGCTTGTTTGGCTGTTCTTTCATTCAACAGGTGTGGCAATCGTGCTTCAACAACGCTGTTACATTGCCAGGAGAAGTAGATTTCGATCCTTTCACTTGGATTCAAGATGTTGTTTTCAAGCATGGTGTGTTGATTGTCATCGTGCTTTGGAAATTACGGTGTGCCCGCAACAGGTTAGTATTTGACAATTTTCAATCCTCTTGTTTCATGCTTGTTGCTCGATCATGGCCTTGCACCATGACACCATGATGGCTTTCCAATCTCATCCCCTTGCCTCTTCTTTGCGGCAATCGCCCAGGGAAGTCACTTGGGAGAGACCTCACATTGATTGGGTGGCTCTAAGCCTATGTTTGGTTTGGAGGAGAAATTGTGAAGAGAGAAATACATGAGAGAGAGTGTGAGAAAAGAGAAATAGATGAGAAATAGAGTAGATTTGAGGTATTGATTGGTTTAAGAGAAAAAGAAGAGAAATAGAAGAGAGAGAAGTGTGTTTAATTTTTAAAAGAACAAAAATATCCTTGTACTAAAAATTGATTTATTTTTTCATTTGAATTAATTAATTAAATTTCTTAATTTAGTTTTCTTATAAAAATCATTTACATTACTCTACATAATTAAATTACTGCTTTTAATTAATTAAATTATTAATTTATTGTATGTGCGAAATGATGTACTGTTCATAAAAAATAAAAACTTTTTGTCGTTAATAGCGGAATTGTTGAATAGCGGCACTGTTGATGCGGAATTGTTGTTGGATGGTTGAATAGCCAAAAAACTTTTTGAAAAGCATTGACAAGGGCAGAGATGGAAAACCGAAAAAGAGCCCCATTTCTACGCTCTTTTTTTGCATCCCAGCGAAGAAGTTGAAAAGCTGTAAGCCCCACATAGTTTTTATCTTTCTTTCTTATTTCTCTCAAACCAAACAAGAGAAGTTTGGTCTCTCTTTCCAACTTCTCTCTCAATAACTTCTCTCTCACTTATTTCACCTAAACCAATCACACCATAAATGTGGATGGGAGTACTCTCACGAATCCTGGGTTGTCAGGTTTTGGTGGACTTATTAGAGACCATTCTGGTGCTTTTCTTAAGGGCTCTATGGCTCTGTGGGTTATTCTGATATTCTGCATGCTGAGTTGATGGCACTCTTTCATGGTATCTCTCTGTGTTGGGAGTTGGGGTTCCAAAAAATTGTTTGCTACAATGACTCTCTTAACACTCTGAAGTTGGTCGAGGATGCTAATCATAATTATCGTAAGTTTGGTAATGAGATTGCTCACCTTAGACTCATGCTACAACGGGATTGGGAGGTCAAGTTACATCACTCTCTCAGAGAAATAAATCAATATGATGATTTCTTAGCTAAGTTAAGAGCTAATAGTAGTGACTCCATGATAATCCTAGATTCGCCCCCTGTCGGGATGAAGAGTTGTTTGCTAGCCGATGCCAGAGGCATTTCTTTTGTGAGGCACTTGGAGTTCGTTTTGTCTCTTTTTTCTTTTTCTTTCTTGGATGTAACCAAGAAAAAAAATTAAATAATTTTATAACATTTTTTCAATAATCTATTTTTCTCCTTATGAGATCAACTTCTCCATTTTATATTAAACTAACTTTATGCTATTTAATTCCATTTTATTCTCTGAGATTCTTCTATTATAAAATTTATTAAATATCCAAAAATAACATTGAATTCGCGTATCAATATTCACATTAATAATTCAGAGTCCAGGCCCTGCGGAATTCAATCAACCGTGTCTGCTATTATTCTATGCGTAGGATAGTATATAATCACAGCGCAGACTTGAACGCATACAGAGAGAACACAATGTGCACTCAAATCTGACTAATCCAAGTGGAGTATCTTATTTTCTAATCCCATTAATCAGAACAATAACTCAACGTTGTAAATACATAATATTTTCCCAAACACATTTTTTCCTCTTATGGGGCGAGCTTTAGAGAAATTGCCTTCGTCATCTATTTCCGCAATGCCCATACAAATAAACATTAATTATGGCTCACCTCAGAGTTACTATGTCATCTCACGAGATGTTGTACATAAACCAGAGGGCATGACCTTATCAAACCTTCAAAGGACCAGTATTTAGTGGCTTCTGAAAGAATCTTGCAACTGGAGTCCCATCGGTATCATCATTCCCTGTTCTCCAAGAACGATCTTTTTTCCTCTGGGGCTTTTTATGGTGCTTATGAGATTCCTTGGACTTCTTAACGTCAACTTCGTTTGAAGCAAGTCCATTAGCGATGTCAAATGAACTGAGGTCATCCAATACGTGTTCAAGATTTGGTGCAAGTTCACTCTCAACATCTGAAGAATCTTCAATACCAGAGGAATCTGACACATGCAACTTAACTAAGTCATGTCCAGGGGGATCTTCCAAAGCTAATTCCTGATTTGACACATCAGGGGGCAGTTCATAGTGAGGCAGCTTCCCATCAATGTAATCTTTCAGTATCTGGCGGGCAGCTCGGGTTTCATCAGGCAGTCCACTAGAAGCAACATACCCACGAGAAGCACAATATGCTCTCAAAAGTTCAGATGCTAGAGGGGGGCGGGATTGGGACTCATATGGCCTAGGTTTAGGAAGACTGATCTTATAGATCTCTTCTATGACATGTCTTGGGACTCTATCGGCTACCACTTGGACAGACTCCCTGTGTTCAGTCATCCTATCAATAGGCAACACCCCACAAGCAATCATCTCATATCTTGAGCTTGAGAAAGATGGAAAAACTAATCCAGGACAGTCACAAAGTGTCAATTTGTCGGAAATAATTAACGTCTGAAAGTGCTTTGTTTTTCCTGGGGTAGAGGTGACACCAGTTCGTTTTTGACCAACCAGAGCATTGATAGTTGAACTTTTCCCGACATTAGGGTATCCAACAAATCCCACAACTACGTTCGACGAACTACCAGAAGCATTTTCACCTGAGGATTTAATGGTGGATGACCCTATGTCAGAGGAGCCTGAATTTCTCCTCATGTCTACTATCTCTTCTGCCACTGATTGCAAGCGGGCCAAAAGCTCATCCCTTCCGTATATCTTCGTGTCTGCGTTATTTGTTCTCCCCATGTTATCAGCCTCCCATGATGGACCAAGCTTTTTGCCTTCCAAAACTGCAGTAGCAGCTTTAGCTGACCAGAAGATGAAGAGAATATCATGAGCACAAAAATATTCTGCCCATTTCTCTCTGCAGGAGAATAAAAACAGAGGACAAATAAGGATCTTAGCAAGATAGAAATTCAAGAGCAATGATTTGAAACAGGATAAACCTATAAACAGACATACAAACCTGACAGAAGCAGGTAAAAGATCAGCCTTATTAACCAAAAGCAATGTGCGTTTATGCTCATCAACCTCTTTTGCATAAGCCTGTTCCGAAGTTAATGCAAAATGGGTCATGCTTGTCATACATGAGACTGATTCTCAAAACAAAATAATAAAAAAAGATTAAAGCAGGCTACAGAGACTACATCATAAGATATCTGGTTAAATCCATCTCACTATTGCCTGTTACACTTCCCACAGAGATATATAAATAATAGAAGAAGAGGCATTTATACGATGTTGTGACTTTTTGGAATGTCACTAAGCCAAAGTTGCTTTGAAAGAATATCAAGTACAAAGTCTTCTGCTATATCTGTGCTTAGATTGGCTACACACAAAGCAATCTCTAGTGTTGTCAAGTTAGCATGTCCTTAAGGAAGAGAAAAACATCTTACCTCAAGGTCAGGACAGCGATAGAACAGTGGATCTCGTGAATCAACAACCATAACAAGCTGGGAAAAAAAAAAGTGAGAGCATAAGATAATCTTCAAGATTCCATGCGCTTGGAGACAATACAGAGCATATTTCAGATTAAAAATTACAACACTAAGGATATTTCTTTTCTATACAAGTACAAACCACAACTGATGAATCATGAAAACAAAAATACCAATTATCCAAATGCTTTTGTAAAATATAGGCTTTATCTAACAGAATAAAATAAATGAATGTAAATTTGGGGAGGGATAAAAAGTAAGCATATATCCGTGGTCAACGCATTTTTTTTTTGGAAGTTGAAAGTGAAATTGCTTTCAGGATCATCCTTCAGTTTCAAGCTCGTGATGCAGGCCCTACTTGTTTAGGATTTTTCCCTTCTTTTTTGTTTGAACAATAAGCAAAATTAAAGACAAGGCAGCCAAAAATCTAATCAATGTAATCAATACAGTTAAACAGAAAACAATAACAAAAGATTTCACAGTATTGTGCTATATGTTGCGTACCGATTAAATGTTAACAACAACCATCTTTTATAGAAGTGGGGAGCAACATTATATTTGAACTATATAAGTACTGCACTTTATTTTACTAATAACACTGTCACCAAAGCACTACATCTTGCAAATGACATATGGGGAAGCGAGATTGGACTCACCAACAGAAAAGCAAGATCACGAAAAATAGAAGACTATTCCTTTAACAAAATGAAAAGGTATTCTACACCAAGAAATAATCCATGGATAAGCAGATGGGCCGCTTGGTAATCATTTTCATAAAAGGGGGAACTGTGTCAAACTTTATCATATATGATAATGATAACATAATCAGATTCCCATCAAAACCTATTGAAAACGGATGCACCCTCATTCCGAAGAGCATTGTGATAACTTACCTCACCAGACAACAATTGATATAAATCTATCAAGGCAAAAGTAGACAATTCTAGGTAAAACTTCAAAGAGCACACTGACTTACCAAATCACTGCGCTCAACAACCCGCCAGAGCTGTCTCCAGATATCAAGATTTTTCTCAAACGGAGTAAGGACAAGCTTCTTATTTTCCTCAAGTCTGAAAAAATATCACCAAGCCATCAATATAAATCATAAACATCTACAAACTACAAAGCTTTTTAATTCTTCTAACACATCACATAACAGAAACCATTGGTTATAATTGCCATTGGTTTTAAATCTGATTTCCAGATAGTAATGCAGACACATGCAACGATAAACAGATTAAGAATCAAACTATGGAACTAACCTTGCTAGGCTGCGACGCCAGGTCAAGAAAGATTGCGTTTCATTAGCATGAAGCTCGTCAGGGGACATGTCAGCACTCCATGGTGGCCTGAAGGAGAAACAAATGAATCACTCAGTAACCAAAAATGAAAGGAGAGTTTATCACGGAAGAAAAAACATCAAAAAAATGGGGAAAATAAATAAAAATAAAAATGCCTGCGTGGAACTCGGAGACTACTAGCGTGCAGTGCCTCCTCTATCTTCTGCTGCTTCCTCGCTTCTTCAGGCGTCAAATCATTGGAGCCACTGCCAGAGCCTGGATCCCTAATCTCACAAAAACGACAAATCACAAAAAAATATTCACAAAACGCGCAGAGAGCTAAGCTGAATAGAACGCGATTGTTGTTTGAAAAAGTGATACTGACAGATTGATGCGGGAGGTAGGAGGGGCGGGGGGGAGATTGAGGTCAGGCTCGTCGGCTTGTTCGATGATGGCGTCGATGTCGGAGACCTCGGTGAAGGATTCCAGAAACTTCTTCCTGTAGAAGCGACCCTTCTCCTTGGTCTGTTGAACCATCTGGTTGTGTTGCCTCACCAGGGCCCTCCCTAGCTCGGTCTTCTGGTTCTTTCCCATTCTCTACGATCAAACCCTAACCCTCAGTAACAACCTCTCTGCTATTCCCTCCCTCGACACAAACCCTTAAATGCGCTCTCCCTCTCCTGTTTCTCTGGTCTTTCGTTATTGCTTTTTCTCCTTTTTCTTTCGGCAGGGACAAAGAGAAGCCACCGTCTAGTTTCAACCCAATATTGTTGTCGATTTCAGTTTAGGGTTTAAGATTTTGATTTTGATTTTGATTTTTCTTACCACGTGGCTAAAAGGGTATTGCCATTCCAATTTCCTGGGTAAGTCGGTTTGTTGATTGTTATGCCCCTAAATCTAAACACTATAAATAAAAAATTTGCCAAATTAATTAATTAATTAATTAATTAATATTAAACGAAAAATGCACCTTTGTTGAACTATTCACGTCTTTTACGAATCTGTACATCTGAAATATCATACTCCTGGACAGACACTTTGGTTAATAACATTTAAAATACTCCCTTTGTCTCACTTACAAATGTAATATTTATAATGGGACGAAAAGAGTAGTGGTTAATGGCACATTGAGTTTGATTAATAGATAAGTTAAAATTGAGTAACTCATTAGCCATTCACTTCATTAATTAAGATTACATAACTCATTAATCATTCACTGAACTTTATTCAAATGGTTAATGAGTTATTCATTCTTATATATCCATTAGCCAAACAGAATACTACTATTAGGTGTACAAATATCATTGCTATTTACGAAAACATTAGAGCACTTGTAACATTGAAGAAATATTAATGCACCAAAGAAAGATTTATAATATGAGAGCGTTACAAGTGCATCATGAAGTGATAATAATATCTTTCGCAAAACATTAAAGAACTTGTGTGTAGAAGAAATACTAACGCATGAAAGCAAGATCAAAAGTAGTAAAATATCAGAGCAAATCACGCTCAATTTTAGTTGTTACAATTGTTTTTTTTTTTTTGACTAATAGTTGTTACAATTGTTACAATCGTTATATTTGAGTTAGACTCTCAAATGGTGGTTAATAGTTTTAATAATTTCAAAGTAGATTGTTCAGAATTTGGTTCTATTATGACTTAATGTAGGTCTCTTGTTTCCTTTTATTCGTCAAACTCTAGTAGAGTTCTCTAGGAGGCAAGCCAATAAAGCGGCTCATACGTTAGCTAGGGTGGCTTCATGTACCGCTAATCCTCAAGTCTTTGATTCAACTCCTGCATGTATTGTTCATATTATTGAAACGATACAACTTCCATTTCGTCGGGAAAAAAACTGTTGTAGCAAAATTTCTTTTTAAGCAATTTTACCAAAAATCAATTGGGGGGCGAGCGCCAGCAGAATCCAAAATAACCCAGGTTTTTTATAGCTCCTATGGTTCAAAATGTAAAATTAGATTCATCATGAATGCTTCTGCTGGACTTCTCATGAATTAGTTTCAATATTTCTGGCCTAGCCTGCACGTGTTTCCTTGCTTTACATTCATGCCACTCTGGTCAAGAAACTAAATTGTACACCTAAATTGTGGTTAATAGCATATTGTGTACACCTAATGTTTTTGTAAAGAGTAATGATATTTGTACACCTAAATTGTGGTTAATAGCATACTGTGTTTGGTTAATGAATATATAAGAATAAATAACTCATTAACCATCTAACGAAGCTCAGTATAGGGTCAAGCCACATAAGGTGTTGTAAAAGCACTTGTAGCCTAACTAAATTCACACATTCTTAACGTGTGGTTATAAACCAAAAATTGATGAGGCAAGAAAATGTCCAATGTAACAAGGAATTGAGAAGGCAAAGGGAAGTAGCCACAAAAGTTACAATACCATCCCATACAAACAAAATAATCCAGAGGAAGATTAATTTTTTTTTTTTTGTTAAAAGAATTTGTTATACTGGCTGGTGAGAGAGTCCTTTAGATTTGAGTACAAGCCATAAAGAGAGTACTGCCGCAGGTTTTCAACTTCATACCATGAATTCAGCACTGAGAGATGCTTATCTGTACCAGAAAATGCTAGCTGTATCCCAAGACTGCAATCCACTGCACCTCCTCGACCTTTACATGATGATGTTTTGATCGCACAATCTTGTTTGTTCAGGCAAACAAAATTTGACTTTCCCTTGCATGAAGAACATCCATCTCTCTTCCAGTATAAGTTCTGCAGCCTACCCTTCTGAAACTCCAGCACCTATTCAAATCAAAAGCTCAAGCTATTCAATAACAAAACCAAAAACTCAACTCATCTGTGCCATGATTTACAATTCTTACCAGTGTAAAACTTGTTACTGTATATGTGTTGTTTGCAACAAATGCAGGTATAGAACGTGCAGCATACTTCCTTCCAGCAAATGCCACCATGTACCCACCATAACTGTCCTGTTTATTATGATGAAAATTAGTTTTTATGATGACATTACTCATATACAACTTTTAATTTTGCCTAAATACCTCAAATACAACTTTTGTTTTAGCTTCTTGCGCTTCTTATTTTAACTTTCAGGGGAAATAAAGTTGCTCTAATTCACAAGTAGTTTGCAGACATGTACAGTAAAACATGAGGAAGCAGTTGGCTTAAGGCACTCCAGTCCAGGTGACCATGTCTTGAGATTCTCAATCCAATCATATTGAAGTGGTTTTAATGCACCAATGACTTCTTAGAGGTTGTGAGGTATAAAAGCAATATGCCATTATTTTTGGAAACAAGAAAAGCATTAACGGGTTCTAGTCAATTCCACAACGTGAACCTGTGACAAACTAGTCACACAATAGCAACTCCAACTGTTAAAACAAGGCTACCTTTCTGATGTCAAGTTTAATATTGTACATTTTGACCATGTGTCGAATAAATTAGTCATGTGAAATAAACAGGAGTAGAAATACAGCTAAGTTTGCCTGAGTTCTGCGTACAATAGCAGCAAAAGAAGGTGCTTGCAAGCTGCAACCCTTGCTTTTGATGCCACACACAACTAAATTTTATCAAAGTATGTATCAAACCAAATAGAGGCAAAAGAGGAGCAGCATATATTGAAAGTGTTTAGTCATTGCGAAAGTGTGCACTCAAGTTTAATCACCAATGAGGAGTGGTTTTATTTCAACAACAAAGAGATAGAAGAAGCAAAATTTAGAGTATTTTAGTTGGTGCAAATTTGCAGTCAAGTTAATGCTAATATGCCAATAGGGTGTGGTTTAACTTCAAGTTGAAGCGGACACAAGGACAAGGAGAAACAAACAGCAGGTAAACACAATAAAACAACACATTATGGTTGTAACTGAAAATTACTATACCTATTTGGCTCTAAGCAGCAGGCAAAAGATTTAATTACCTATACAGATAACACAATATGATTGATGTTCTTTATAACTTGGTGCACATTATGGACCTTAAGATGGTTGCACAAGTAGAAACTTTGCTTCAGTGAGAAGTCTAAACTAGTGAAATATTGTAAAAACAAATAAAGTGACAGTTTAGAACCATAATCTCTGCATTGAACTAGATTTGAAGAATGAGATCATGCTTTATTGAATAGAATGAAATGGAAGGGGTCATGTTTGATCATTTTACCTAACTTCTTTACGGGATCGTGGGACAGGATCTGTATACTGTATAGTAAGTGCTAAGTTAATAACACAATAAAGGCTGAAGCTTCTATTCTCCATGGCTCTGACCTGACCTTTCCCAAGAAGTTGTATATTGGCTTATAGCATGTTTGGTTTTGCGGTGTGGTCTCCTTTTCTCGCGTCCCAGGACATGTTCAACGTAGAAGCTATCTCTATTAGCTTTAGTTCACCGGGCGTTTATCAAAGGATGTACCGTGGCTTCAAACATATGCTTAATATATGTACAAATTGTATAGACGGTGTTGATATAAGAATTTCTCTATCATCTATTCTATAGTAAACATGATTTAATATTTAAAACCCAATCTCTTGACAAGTGTGGTTATGTTATGCCATGTATCACGTTTTAAGTTGATTGGTACAGTACATTCAGAGAACATAAATTTAGTTTTCCTCCATGTGCTAAAAATACTCATGTAGAATGAGCACATAATCAAGACAGAAATTAAGAGCTATACCTTTCATTCTTAAGCCATTCTTAAGAGCTATACTGAACAGAAATTAAGACATTTGACTTGACAACCTCAAGAGCTATACCTTTCATTCTTGAGCTCTCAGACTGCTTAATTTATTGCCAAAATGAGCACATAATTTTGGCTAGTAGAAGAGGCATCTTTAAGCACTACACATTGTGTTGAGTTCACTGTCGTGTGGTCTTTCAGCATATAAACCTACCTTCTATCTTGTAGGGCTTTAGTACATTCTGCTTTCAGGTCCAGATTCAGCTGTTAATTTGGGTTCATTGACTAGTTCCACAAGCACAGTGACAGTGAGATAGAAAATTATAGCTATAAAATGTGCCATTTTTTTCATTTCAAACAACATTTTCACAGTTAAATCCACATTATCTAGCAAAAACCAATAAGGATAAACCGAGTAAGTAAACTATAGAATGACCCCGCTACAATATAACCATCACTTTCATAATCACGGGAAATCATGAAATAGCAGCTAGAGAACAATTGCTAGGCATCAAGAGTAACTGCAACAACCCTGATAAGTGACCGTGAAAATATACCACAATCGTCATTCTACAAAGGCAACAGGACACCCACATATAAAAATAATCAACACGTCACCTCAAAGTTCCAAACTTTCCGGCACAATGGAGTCAAATATCTATACTATAAGGGTAACATTAATTTCAATCAACCAATACCAAATAAAAAGGTCAGAGAACTACACCAAATAGGGAGAAAAATGAGAGAGATGAGATGGCACTTACGGGGAAGAAGGTAGAGGTATTAATGGTGAGGAGAGAGATCTCATCAACTTTGGGACGGAAAAGTGCAAGTTGTGAGTTAGAGGAAGGGAGAGAGAGGCGGCGGTCACAGGGAGAGAGCTGAAGGGAGCGATTGTAGAAGAATGAGTCTTTGGAACTGAAAGCAATGCCGAAAGTGAAACCATCGGATCTCTGAATCCTGGCATCACCACAAGGCTGGTACACTCTGTTGGTGTTGGTGGCAGCCTCAACAATAAAAATAACTGCCAACTGTGTCAGCAGCAGCATTGGCATCAACCATGGTGCAATCTTTAGTGCCATTGTTGAATTGCAGATTTTGTTGTTGGGGAAGATAATGAGGATGGTGAAGATGAAATGGTATGAGATGGCAATCTTTGTTTGTTTCTATTGCCTTTGAATCTACTGGCTAGTAGGGGGTGGCTGGTTTTTATGCTAAAAAAATATTTGAAGTTACAAACTTTGATGAGGAGAATGGCAGGGGAGTTAAGCCGTAACCGTATGTTCGGTTTCCATAAATAAACCCGTGATATGCTGTGCACGGGTTAATTCTGAAAAATTTTATATTTTTTTTTTAAAAATGTCTTGTTTATATTAAAAAAAGTAAAATGGTATCATAATTAAGAATAAATATTTATTATGATAATTTAGAATAAGGATTTATTCATTCATAGTGGTATGCACATACTTTATTAAAAAAATAAATAACTTGACAGTGTGCATAACTTTTGAAATTCAAAAATAAATTTGTTTTATTTAGTATTGTAAATGTTTTAATCTCGAATTTTAAATTAAAATAAATAGAGGTATAATATTTAATGATTTATTTGATAAATTGTTTTATGTTTCCAAAGGGTGTTGCTAAATTTGTTGAAGTTCTTTACTTGACTATGAATCAAATATGATTGAGAAAGACAAACAACACACTCTCTAACTCTCTATTTTCTACACATTTATTTTTATTTGTTGAAATTCATATAATTCCACTAAATTTTCAACCAGTACGAAGGTGTGTTGAAAAGATAGTGTTGTAGGGTGTGTTGTTATCACTCATCAATATGATATGATGTGATACTAAATACTCATATCATCTTAATCAGCGTGTAATAAGCTCTCCTTAAACAAACTCTATTGAAAACAATAATTAAAATATCGTAAATTTTACATACAGTTGTTAACATTAGTGAGTTTAGAAATAATATTTACATCATCGTAACAAGATCACCTCATTTTTTTTTTCTTTCAAATATACATGCGTCCTCTAATATATGCATTTCTCTTTGGATCTCCATAATGTGAAACACAGTGAATTACTTGATCCTTCCTCTACCAAAACGCATTGACAGTAAAACTTGGTGAGCAAACTTTAACTTGATTCACCTATAAAGTACAAAACTTGCTCTCCAAATTTGAGGAAAGAACAATCATTTGTAAAAGGAAAATTAATAATCATATACACATATTAGACGACCATAATCAGGCTTATCTATTTATACACGGGGGATATGTTAAGTTTGATGTCAATAATAAGGTAAACCTGCTTTTTTTTGGTGCAAAAAAAAAAGAATCAGGCTTATCTTATTATTAAAAAAAACAAAAACAAAAAGATGCAGGCTTACCTTATTATTGGCATCAAATTTTAACATAACACATCAACAAAAACAAAATTTAACATAAATAAATATTTATACACGGGGGATATTGGGGAATGTTTCGTCAAAATCAAGTTTAACTACTAGATGCAGCAGCTAGGTTGAAAGAAAAAAAAAATGCCTATTTTCATTATCTTAATTTAATTAATTAACTAGACTCCTTTGTTCTTCTCATCCTGTGTTCCAATTTCTTAGAAGGCAATATCTAGGAACAAGGCAATAAGAAAATACCTTTGAACTTGGCAATAGCAATGAAATGGAGGACAATGGCACTCTGAAAGTTGTACATTTGAACATAAATATACCGCATTATCACATAGCTCACAACAAATATGCATAATTACAACAGATGTATGTATCCACCGGACAAATCTTATGACCATGAAAACCCAATCCAATCTCAACAATCAAACCACATCAGCATCTTCATGGAGGAGAGGAAAATGTACGTTGTGGTTACTGGTGGCAACCCCTCAACGCTTTGCATCATGTACTACATGTGCAGACAGACAACTGTCATGTGAGGACTTCAATGGAGAATGGAGTAGTTTCTTTTACTAAGGATACTTGGCTTTAAGTTACATAACCGTGGACTGTGGAACAGATTTTGTAAGATTCACATCCCCTCCTCCATTGAGCTTGGGTTTATCCCTTATAGGCTTTTGCGTGCTACGCGTTCCCTTCACATTAGTTCTACCTGGATATCTAGCCGTTTGAGCCCCGGGACCACCCCCTGCTAAAATACATGACAAATTAAATTTAGAAATGACTGGTTCCATTAATAACACAACAGTCTACAGGCTTTGGCAATATCATATTGCTAACCCGCTACCTTATCTACACAAGTAATCCAAAAAAAAAAAACCTGCATCATTTGTGAATTTAGTATTAAAAAGTTATTTACAAAAACTTTCTAATCAAAATTGAAGATTAATTCCTTGGGGGATTTAGAAAATATCAGAGATCATGTTCCATGTTACGCAAGCTTCGATGATGTTATGCACTTGTTGAGGTGAAAATCTAATTACATAAGGAAAATGCACAGAAACGGAACAAACTCACCATTATTAGGAAGAGATAATCGCTTTTTCGCCTGTTTATCTACCTGTGTGGCTCTCTCCTTTGGATTACTTTGAGATCTTTGAATTTCAGATTTTAAGTTCGTTTCTTCAACAGGATTTTGAACATATGCGTTAGACTTTGGTTTAACAGACTCTGTGTTTGATGTCTCCAGCAAACCTGCTGACTTACTAGGGGAAGAAGAATCACAGCCATCAGAAAGAGAGGGACCAGTTTTCTGACTGGCAATGTTCGGATGAATATTTGGCAGAACTGATTTCGCGTTAGCAGACCTTAACTGAGGTCTGATTCCATTTTTACCATCCATAGAATCATTTTCGTCTACCTTAACTCCATCCCTCACATTGATCTCAAGAAAGCGATTCTCCCAAGGACGTACTGCCATCCATCTTTCCAACCAGTTCCAACCCCAACTACTCGTATCAGGTTCAAACCCAGATGAAACAGCCTGCTGCCTTGATCCTGCCTGCCACTGCAAAGAGGAAAAGAAGAAAGAAAATATCTTACCCCCAAGCTTGTGGTCTGAAAAGATGAACCAAAGGAAAACATGTGTCCAAAGAAAATAAGGGAATAACAACTGACAGGGACAACAATATTAAAATTCAGTTTGACTAAATGTCATCTTAAACATTCGGTTTCCTTTGTAATCACCCTTCATAGTTATTATTACAAAGGAAATGATTTTGACAAAAACTTCTGTCTTATCATGTACAATAACACATTGGGAAATTAACAAATCTTGAGGTGTCATATCTCTACACCATATGCATCACAGATATCATGCTTTTCTTTATAAATAGGATAGGATCTTATCGTGTCATTCTTGATTAGAACATAAGCATCCAGAATTAATCAAGTGAAGGATGCATCTGAAGTTTATTTTCAAAGTTATTGACAAGAATTTGCATTAGGGACCAATTTAGTTGCACCATGGTTTCCCGTACATCGCAGAGAATGATTATGATTATAAAATGAGAGCTCACTTCTATAGCATCTTGTTTTTATATGCTTGACACATTAAACAGGAGCTTCCTATGATAGTGCTCACTGCTCATAACTTGCATGTCATCCTATTTACATAATAATCAAAAAATAACTAATATATTTTACTGTACAAGATTGATTTTGAAATAAATCTCAGTGAATTATAAAAATGAATCCACAAATGCAAAGCTCACCACTGATGAATGAGGTGCGCATAGCTTGCACCTCATCCTATTTACATATTCAGAGAATAACCAAGATATCCAACTGTATATAGGATTGATTTTGAAAAAGATCCCAGTGAATTATAAAATTGCATATTATGAACCCAAAACTCACCATCAACCGATGAGGAAATTATTGGAGAAAAAGTTGTGTTATACCTCTTGGACTTTCTTACCTATTGATGATATCATCAAGTAGCCTTAATATTTTATCCTATCATGATGACTAATTACAACAAATAAAGCTACCTAGCGTGCTTTGATAGTGTTCACATTGAATTTTTTGCCTTTTATATTTGTATGGAACAAATTTTGTCCATATTTACCATTTGTGCTCTCTTCTGTAATTCTATAAACAAACTTGCCTTTATGATGGACCAAAACAAATAATCTAGAAATCTAAATTAACCAAACACCTCCTCTTTGATATTTTGAACATCCAGATTCAACTTCAAATATTTGCATAACAAGCAATTACTTACATTGCGGTAACTTTGGCAATCAAACTTGTTTTTAGAATAGCAATCAAGGACCTAAGTGAGGAGAAAGATTAATGATACTACATTGCAGCAACTTAGCCTACCTTCACTGCAACCTCCAACACCTTCATTGTGCTGGGTGTGAGGGGAAGTGTTTAGTCCCACATAGCCTAGGGACGTGTTTAGTTCCACATCGCCTAGAGACGTGGCCTTAGCAATGCTTACAAGGCTTGGGCAGTCCTGACCTTACAAGTCGGTTTTGTGGAGTTGAGTTAGGCCTTAAGCCCAAATTCTAAGATGGTATCAAAAACTATCCTAGATTCATTGTTCGGACACATGCATCATCCATGCTCCCAGTGCATAGCCCTGGGCGTGACGAGGTGTGTTGGAAAGCCTCCTTAATTGTGGCAATTTGGGTTACCTTCTTTGCATCCTTCAGCGCCTTCATTGTATTAGGTGTGAGGGATGTATATAGTGCCACGTCTCTTAGAGATATGGCCTAAGTAATGTTTATAAGGCTAGGGAAATCCTCACCTCACAAACCGGCTTTGTAGGGTTGAGTTGGACTATAAGACCAAATTTTTAGACTACGTATACTAGAATAGCAATTACTTAAACAACAACAACTGAGCCTTATCCCACTGGGTGGGGTCGGCTACATGGATCACTCGACGCCATAGTGGGTCAGTCATGAATCATTAGCCTCTAATCCGCCTATGTGTGCTTTGGTATACATAGCCAGTCCCAAGCCCGGATAAAGGGAGAGAGTTGTGTTAGGCAATCGACAACCAACATAAAACTGAGTCGAATCTTTATGACATTGATCAATGAATATCAATTACTTAAACAAATTACAAAAAAGATTAATTAAAGTATAATGCCCACCTTCGTAATTCAATGAAAAGCTATCATAACTTTACCTGATGAGCTAGAGCATATGCCATGGCTCTCTCACGTTTGGCTGCAGCCTCCTGTCTCTTTAATATTTTGGCTTGAATTTCTTCAACAGATCCCACACTATCACACCAACCTTCCTGTACCAAACAAGAATGACAAATACACAACCTAAGTGCTGCTCACTATTACTATCTTACTAATAGGAGCCTTCAAAAGTATGTTGGAAAAGAAGAGTGCAATTCATAACACACCAAGTACTGATTTATGGCCTTTTGCGGATACAGTTCATCATGGAATTATAACCTTAGCGAAAACACACTGAGCACAAATGGGATTCATATGCAGCTAGATGAAAAGAACTGAGTTGTGTTTAAAACAATTCAATGGCATAAAACTTTATTTCGGTTTGTTAGTTTTGCACATTATTTTCCCCCTTTTTTCTTCTTTCCTTCCTTCCATTATTTCTTTTCAATTTTTGTCCAGGTTAGCCAAGATGCAAGGAAACTATAAAACTCATACCACCAAAATGGAAGTTAAGATGTGTATCAATCTTTCACGGTTCAATGTTGTTGCCTATTATTCTAAGAGAAGTTCTCGGTCGGTAATTTCAGTTCTTACTGCTTGTCCCCAATTAGTTAGCTTGGCTATTTCTCTTGATTCACAATCTCCCAAAATCTTGCTCTCTTGGTAGGTATCTCTAAAATATACTCTCCAGACTCCACTGCAAATGTTCTGTAATTGTCATTTGTCTCCCATGTCCAACATTTTATGTTTTCTCATCCAGATTAGGCATGTCTCAGATCAAACGGCATGCTGCAGCTAATTGATATATGTTGCTTTAGTAAAATTTGGATTCTGATAATTATTATTTTTTTTGATATATTAATTGACAAATAAGAAATAGGTACAGCAGGTAGTCATGGGAATTTAAAAAGAAAATGTCAAAAAGCATTATATATAAAAACTTTTATTACGTAAAGTCACATATTTTTGACTTGACACAAGTGGACAAAAGCAAGAAGGAAAAAGGTAGATCCTATTTCCTAATCCTACCAATTAAATAACTATGTCAAATTTATGAAGCTCAATTTTTCAATACTATCTCTGGGGGATTGGGAAATAGATAAGAAAAAGGAAAACAATGATGAACGAGACTAAGAGATTCCATAATAACAAAACAAAGTCGCTTTGGGAATAGTTCTGCTTACTTCAATTTCTCGAACACGAGCTTCGTTTGCAAGCTGCTGCTGAAGTTTCTGTTGTGCCGTTTGACTTTCCAATGACAAACGAACACGCCTTGCCCGTACACGAGCCTGAACCCTCACCAAAGCTTGCATACAGCGGAGAGTAATTGCAGCTTGTTTTCTCACTGCATGGCCTCTTACAAGGGCCTGAAGCCTTACCAGTCCTTTCAAAGCTCGTAGTGCTCTTCTGGCCTGATACATAGAATAGCTTCAGGCTTGGTCAAAGAATATGGCAATGAAGTTACTAAACTGATTAGAACAAATTTAAGATAGTGGTAAAGAAGAAGAAGAAAATCACAGAGATATGAAGTACATTTCAAGATAAACCAAATTAAAATACAGAAATATAAAATCTTAGAAGGTACATATATTCATTTCAGTCTACTACTATAATACCTGATTTTTAAGGGTAAAACGTATTTTTTCCATTGATAAAGGTGATACAAAGAAAAACATAGCATACCAAAACAAAGAACAAGATATCTTCTTCAAGTACAAAGAGGGGGGAAAAGAATAAATGTTATTAAATTAATATTGCCCTACAATCACATAGAATTCGACAAAAGATAAGTAACATTATGATTTCAGCACAGATAAATTAAACCAAAATGATGTGATAAATTACCAGAAATCCTCGAAATGCTGTTTGAATGCATATTGCAGCTCGTTCTTCTCTCGTGATTTGATGATCATGTGCTTGTTGTGAAGTAGAAGGTGAGTAATGGGTATCAAGGTTTGACTGGGGATTTGCGTGATCTGCATCTCCAATAGGTGCAGTACCATAATCATCAAACTCATTTTGAAGTTTTCTGTTGTTACTTTCGATGGAATTCTTTCTCCGATGCCGAAACCTGCTAGACTTCTGATCATTGAAAAGTTCAAATATTATTTTATTTTTGAAAAAAAAATGTATTTTATGATATGTACCATGGAGTTATATATTACCAGACGGAAAAATTTCGTAAAGCAATGCATTATACAAAGACAGGCAAAAAGCTTACAATAACTTAGACATTAATAGTTTAACAATATGGAAAATGGAAGTATAATCCAGAAATTAATGTCAACTTGTATAGCATTCCCAAAAATCTTCCATTATTCATAATGACAGATATCGTAAATAATTAGAGTAAATAGTAAATATTTACCTTTTGTACTGTAACCTAGTTTAGTTATTCGGTCCATTGTTCAGGCCCATTAGGTTAAGTCTAGCGTAGTCTATATAATAACATTAGTGTGTGTATTCAAAGTTAAGTTAATGAAATATTATTCAGATATATTTTCTACATGGTATCACGAGCTCGTTCTTGAGGGCCTCGCTCGCATAAACCCTAGCCGCCACCTTCATTGTGGTGGTTTTTTTTTCTCTTACGCCCATTGCCTCGCTTGGCTGCCTCTGCAGCTTCGCTTGCTCACGCCCATTGCAGCCTTCTGCCTCGCAGCTTCGCTTGGTCGCTTTGCAGCCTTCGCTTTGGATTCATCACCCACACTTCCATCATCTGCTTTGCCTTCATTCATCATCATTTATTGCCGATCTGGTCTCACCACCCACACCATCACCGCACAGAATTCCGAGCCAGGCCCCACAAACCGCGCCGTCCGACCACTCACGCCACTCACGCGCCGCCACCGTCCGCTTCACCTCACGGGCGTGTGGCTCACGCGCCGCCATCCGGACTCTCCGCTCGACGCCGCTTTCTTCAACAAAGAGCATCCCCGCACCTCCTTTCCGTTTGGGGGTCCACTCTCCGATCCGAGAACTTTCATTTTTGTGGGTTATTTGACGCTCATTCGCTCAAGGTTCTATTTGACTTGGACCGCTTGCAGAGCCTCCTCGACTCTTTGCGTAAGCCTTCTAGTTCTAGTTCCCCGACAATGACTGGTAAGGCTCTATGTTCTCGATCGCCATCGCCATCGGTACTATTCCTAAGGATGCATGGATTCTCGACTGGTGCTACCGACCATATGACCTTTAACTCTAAATTGTTTTCCACTTATAATCCTCATTCAAGCATTCCCTATATTATCATTGCAGATGGTTCTCACACTGTTGTAGGTTTTGGAGATATTAATCTCCACACCCTTTCTATTTGAGAAGTGTGCTTTATGCTCCCGGACTCTCAAATAACTTAATTTCTATTGGCAAACTTACTCAGGATATGAACTGCACAGTAAATTTTTCTCCTACTCATTGTCTTTTTCAGGATCTTACCACGTGGAGGACGAATCGAGGTGCTAAGGAACAGGGAGGGTTAGACTTTCTATCTCAAGAGAATGGTGAAGGTCTTTGTCTTCCTCCGCCCAGCCTCACCATACTTCCTCTCAAGTTTGGCTTCAAAGATAAGCGTCTAGGACATCCTCCATTTTCCTTACTTAAAACTATGTTTCCAGCTTTGTTTTTACAAGAGTCTGCTGAGTCTTTTAAGTGTGATGTTTGTCAATTTTCCAAACACAAGCGTGTCTTTTCCTTCTAGTTATAATAGAAGTCTTTGAACCTTTTGATCTTATTCATTTCGATGTTTGGGGGCACCTTTTTGTTTCTAATATTTCGGTCTTGCGATGGTTTGTTACTTTTATTGATGATTGTACTCGCGTTAGTTGGCTATTCTTAATGAAAGATAAATGAGTATCGCAGCTTGTTCATTCAATTTTATCACATGATAAAAACTCAATTTGACAAATACATTAAAAGACTACGGTCGGATAATGGTCGAAAATATGTCAACCAATCTCTTTCTTCATTTATTAGTAAAACTGGTATTCTTCATGAACTAACGTGTGTTGATACTCCACAACAAAATGGAGTTGCAGAAAGAAAAAACCGTCACTTACTTGAGGTTGCTCGTGCCCTTCTCTTCCAAACATCGGCCCAAACTTCGTATTGGGGAGAAGCGGTTTGATCGCCGCTTATCTCATCAATCGGATTCCATCCCGTGTTCTAGGTAATCTCACCCTGCTCGCCTATGCTATCTTTTTACCCGTCTGCTTCCTATCATGCAGAGTCCGAGTCAGAATATTCGGTTGTGTTGCATTTGTTCATATCCACAAGCAAAGATCGCGATAAGTTGGATTCGCGGTCGCTCGATGCATCTTCTTGGGCTATGCGCCTAACAAACGGGGATACAAGTGTTACCATCCTTCCATCGTAAACACTTTGTCTCTATGGATGTCACTTTCCATGAACATGTCAGTTCTTCACTCGCCCTCGCCAGGGGGAGAATAGTAGTGATTTGGAATCGATTCCGAGTTTCTTCTCCTTGGTCCGTGGCACTCGAGTCACCATCTTTGTCGATTGATCCTCCCGAGTCCGCTTGCTGTTTCGAGTCTCCTATCCTCGAAGTCTCCCGTCATTGCTCCCGAAGTTACTACCTCACGAGTCTCCAGTTGTTTCGAGTCACCTGTTATTGTTTCTCCTTTACCTTCTATTTTGCAGAAACAAAGACCTTCAAAGACCAAAGAAAGACAAAGGCTAGTGAGCCAACTTTGACATATCGAGGAGAGGAAAACCCGACTGGTCCAGAACAACCCCAACCGTCTGAGCGGAGGTGGCATCGAAAGTAACCCTTTTGCTTCTGATTCTTCTATTCCCGATACACTTGATCTTGATTCAGTTGACCTACCTATTGCCTTGAGAAAAGGAAAAAGGTCTTGTGCCAAATACCCTATTTCTCAATTTGTTTCATCTAACCATGTTTCCCCGCAGCATAAGGTTTTTATGACAGCAGTTGACTCTGTAAGAATCCCTGCATCTGTTAAGGAGGCACTTAAAGATGAAAATTGGATCAAAGCCATGAATGAGGAAATGAAAGCCCTTGAAAAGAATAGAACTTGGGAGATAGTTGAGAAGCCAAGAGGCAAGAAGCCAGTTGGTTGCAGGTGGATTTATACTGTCAAGTACAAATCAGATGGCACTCTTGATCGATATAAGGCCAGATTAGTAGCAAAGGGGTACACCCAGACTTATGGCATTGATTATGAGGAGACATTTGCACCGGTAGCTAAGATGAACACTGTCCGTATCTTACTATCTCTTGCTGCTCATTCTGGGTGGGAACTTAATCAATTTGATGTTAAAAATGCATTCTTGCATGGAAATTTAGAGGAGGAAGTGTATATGGACATCCCACCGGGATTTGATCCAACCCTTGGGATAAATAAGGTGTGTAAATTGAAAAAGGCCTTGTATGGGCTAAAACAGTCTCCCCGGGCATGGTTTGGAAGATTTACAAAGGCTATGTTGGGTCTTGGTTACAAACAGAGTCAAGGAGATCATACCCTCTTCTTCAAACATTCACATGGAGGAAAACTAACAGTACTTCTTGTTTATGTTGATGATATTATTGTTACAGGGAATGACTTGGTTGAGAGACAACTCCTCAAGAAGAAATTATCTGCAGAGTTCGAGATGAAAGATCTAGGAACTCTCAAGTATTTCCTTGGGATTGAGGTAGCTTACTCAAAACAAGGAATTTTTATCTCTCAGAGAAAATATGTTCTTGATCTTCTGCAGGAAACTGGCAAGCTTGGGTGTAAACCTGCAGGTGTTCCCATAGAGCAAAATCATAAAATGAGCACTGAAGAGGAGAGTGCTAGAGTTGACAAGCCTCAGTATCAGAGATTGGTGGGGAAGCTAATTTACTTGGCACACACTAGACCTGATTTAGCTTATGCAGTAAGCGTAGTCAGTCAGTTTATGCATGATCCGAGGATGAGGCACTTGCAGGCAGTAGAGCGGATTTTGCAATATCTTAAAGCGACTCCAGGAAGAGGTCTCTTGTTCAAAAGAGGCGGAAGACTGACATTGGAAGCCTATACTGATGCAGATTATGCAGGCTCAGTGAGTGATAGAAGGTCCACTTCTGGCTACTGCACATTCTTTTGTGGTAATCTTGTTACATGGAGGAGTAAAAAACAAAATGTAGTGGCCAGATCAAGTGCTGAGGCAGAATTCAGAGCAATGGCTCATGGAATTTGTGAGCTATTGTGGATGAAGATTATACTTGATGATTTGAAGGTGAATTATGAAGGCTCAATGAGATTGTTTTGTGACAATAAATCAGAATCAGCATTGCTCATAATCTGTACAACATGACAGACCAAACATATTGAGATAAACGGACACTTTATAAAGGAGAAGCTAGATTGTGGGTGATAACAACGCCCTACATTCCTACTTTGGACACCAACTAGCAGATGTGCTTACAAAGGGGCTATCTACGCATCGATTCCTTGACTTACTTGCAAGCTAGGAATGATTGATATCCACTCACCAGCTTGAGGGGGAGTATTGTAAATAATTAGAGTAAATAGTAAATATTTACCTTTTGTACTGTAACTTAGTTTAGTTATTCGGTCCATTGTTCAGGCCCATTAGGTTAAGTCTAGCGTAGTCTATATAATAACATTAGTGTGTGTATTCAAAGTTAAGTTAATGAAATATTATTCAGATATATTTTCATAGAAAAGGAGAAAGTTCAGCTATTAACTATTAGAATGTATGGAAAATATCTCATAATATTTGGGTTATATCAGTAATTCTTAATATCCTATATTATCTCTTAGGAATGGTTTCTATATTTCACGATTTGAGTAATTCTTAATATCCTATATTATCTCTTAGGATTGGTTTCCATATTTCATGATTTGTTTCCTATTTAATTAGGATTAGGAGTCTAGTAACTATCATGATTATCTTTCTTATTTAATCAAAATTAGGACTCATAATATTAATATAAATAAGGGCTAGTGCTTAGTCTTTTGTATAATTGAACCATAATCGCAATTCACAAGTTTGTATTCTTTCTCTTCTCTCTTTCCTTATCGGAAACTTTATAACTTCAACAGTAGCAACAGAAATGCTTGTCTGTCAACCAGGGTGCATACAGCAAAGTTACTATAGGAGTTAACCAGGGTAAATGAAATTATTATGATAAACTTCAATGAGTGATAAAATCAGAACCCTACTCACAATTGCTTTGAGTGTCTTACTTACATGTTCTGCAATATTCATAACCTTATGCATTGGGATAGATACCAATATACTAAAAAATGGACTCTTAGTACTTGGGACACATATTTCTCAGGGTTTCCATAAAATTACATCACAGGACAGAACAGTATTAGAAAATTAATATGCGTGTATTCGTTACAGAAGTAAATAACAATTTCCATAACACTACATTCTGAATGTGATTAAGCTTCATAGTGAGAATTTAACAAGGATGGACCAGAGTTTCAGGTCCTTTTTAAAAAAAAATAGAGTTTCAGGTCCTTAACTGACACAGTAAAAAAAAAAAAATCTTTTCATACTCCCTCATTTAGCCTTAATATAATAATATGCAAATTTGAATGATGAAATAAATCCACTGATATTTAAAAAACACATTTCAGGAAAAGAAGCCATGATAAGGGTGACATAATAGAGCACAAAAATAAATAAATAAATAAATAAGTAAGTAAGTAAGGAACCAAAAACTGTGCACTCAAGGTGAACCATAGTAAGCAAAGTTATATTTTTTCTTATGGGTTTGTTTTTGGGTGGCGTGGGAGGAAGACAGCACAAAAGAACTAAGCGACAACACAACTTAAGCCAAAAGTACAAATGAGATAACTACTAAAAATCGGGAATAGAAGTACAGAAGAAATAGAAGAGGCTAGACAGACAGAGAGAGCTTTACTCACATTTCCATCCTTCTCCGAAGACTCAGGCTTTTCTGATTTCTTTAGACCAACCAATGCTTTAATCCACTTCCCTGAGACACCCATAGCGTCATTCACTTTGTCTCAATCTAGCACGAACCAGAATGTTTTCTGCCCAAATCAGTGTCAAAGCATTTGATTATTATAAGCAACCTTAATTAGCCATAAGGTGAACTGTATTGAGCTATGAGGTACAGGAATGATGAAGCAAGAAGCAAAGGATCGATATAAGAACATGCTTAACTGATAAAAACTATATAAAAGTTACAAGTGATTCAGTTTAGTCATAATACTAGGTCTTCTAGCTATCTTCATAGTCTATATTGGTTGTGAATGATCTGCTTTCTAGTCTAGGTTTCCTAAATGCTAGCAGTTAACTAGATGTGTTTCTAGAACATGGATTTTTAAACAATCGTTAGACTTGGGGAACCACAAAGTTAATGCTCAACTCCAAAATCACTGAAGTTGCATTCAGTATAGGATGAGGACTTAGCTCATATAGTTATTACTTATTACACATTAGGTGAAAGTCCACTATGTTGATTGAAATGAATTTAGTAGTTTGTTTCTTCATTATTTTAGCCCTTTGTTTTTAATACTGATTCATCAAGACATGGGTGGCGTATAAAACAAAGAACATATGTAGCTAAAATAGGGATGACCGAGTGATAAATAGCTATTCCAAAGCCAAATTTGGTGTTATAGCATATCAAACATCGGTTTCAAATCAAAACACATAAGGACAGCCAAGGTTCTTTCAACACCATGTTAAAACCCCAGTTGAACTTTCTCTTCCCTCTTCCAACCTAAACCTCCTTTAGGACTCGTGTAAAAAAAAAAAAAAAAACTGTTACTGTCAATAGAAAACCTAATGAAATCCAAGAGCAAATTATTCCAGAGGTCAATTAAATTTAAAACTATTCATATTCACTATGAACAAGTCCTGGTGGAATAATACTATGTAATACCATAATAGCATCATAATTTAGGTGGAGGAACTAATGATTGGCATTACGAAAAATGAAATAAATGGAAGTAGTTCAACACTATACTTTTCTCATCCTTACGATGTGAAAGCCAATGATGCAAAGCTGTCATAGTTCCTCACACAACTATGTCTCTATATCAATACCCAAACCCCATACTAACTTTGACCGCTTTGAAGCAATCATTAAATGACCAGGAACACCAAGGTCAAACTACCAAGTAGCTAAAGATCCCTAAATTTGCCTCAAATTCTACAAATCCCAAGTCAAAAGTGAACCCCCCCCCCCCCAAACAAGGTAAATCTCAGAGGAGTCCAAACTCCAAAGCACCAAAACAACGGCCATAAATATTTCCACAGGGAAGCAGACAAAAACCAAAGCCGAACAAGATAGTCATAGTCTTCGCTTTCCACAAACTGTTAACCACTAATAAATTCAACAAGAATTTTATAGAAACTGTTTCCACAAAGCATGGCAAAAATGTCTTTTCAACTCATGTACAGTTAATTGCATACCATATACGAATCATCCAACATCAAAGCATAAATCATCCTAAAAAGCGACAGATTTCACAACAGTTAAGATAATGGCAAGTAAACATACGAATAATGATAATGATAATGATTAGCCAAGGATGTCGACAAATCCACCCACTTCCTCTTTGTTAGGACAATAAATGTTTGATTCAGTTGCTTCTAAATCAACTCGTTGTTCGGCATAAATGCCAAACAAACTCGGTTGCTTAAGAACAATAAAACCCCAAAAAATCACAAGTTCGGGATACATAACAGAACAGTGTTCCAGTCCAAGTATGCAAGACGATGTCAATTATCCAATGCAGCAAAAAAAGATTGAACTTTTGGGAAGAAAAAAGGAACCCAATTGGGCGGTAAAAGAGTGCAGATCCAGAGATGGGAAAGCTTAAGCTCAATTCACCTGAAACACTGAAACTGATACAGAGAGAGGGAGAGAGAGAAAGAGAGATAAATCAAAAGCAGAGGGAGGCGATACCCTTTTACTTTTAGCCGTTGATCCATCACTCACTGAGTCAAGTACCGGGTTCTCTCATCCAAATTCTGCAGCTTTGGGTTGACAGTATTTCAAGCTCGCTCTCTCTCTCACACACACACACACTTTTTTATGGGATTTTGGGCTCCTTTTTTTTTTTTCCTTGGTTTTAAGATGATTTTGTTGTTAGTGTTAACTGTAGATCGATAGAATGATAGATAGAGGTCGTAGGAAAAAAACAAGTGCCGGCAGAGGGGGAGGACAGGTGTTGTCTATCGTGCGCCGGGAGAAATGGGGAGCAGAGAAAACGATGTCGTATCGGGATCGGCGAGAGTACTATTGAGGAATTGTCGCTGTCAACCCCCAAACTCGTGAGGGACAAGGCCCGAGCCAATCACGGGGACCTCTCTAACCAAACCCACTTCATTTTATTCTATTGTTAATTAGAGAAATGTTATGAATACGATGACACACTCTAACACATTCTTTTGATATAAACTAGTACGATACCCGTGCGAATGCACGGGACACGCGTTATTTATTACGCTTAATATTTTAAGATGTGATTGTTTATAACAAATGATATTTTTGATTCAATATATTAAAAATTAACAAATTTTATAGTGAAAGTGAAAGAAATATTAAATGTGTATCAAATATTACTATTTATGTAATTGTGTGACTTGTATACCATATATGGCTAAGATGAAGCAAACATGGTTAGGGTTTTCTTGATTAGATAGATAGTAGATATATAATCATTTATAAATAAACATTTATAAAATTGGTCTGTGTCAAAGACGTTAAAATAATACGGACAACTTATAATGTTTCCCCCGTCGAGACTTAAAAGTAAAATAATCATTAAAAAAAACATTTATAAAATTGATATGTGCTCAAAGATAATGAAATTATAGCGACAACATGTTATTTTCTCCCGTCGGGACTAAAAAGTAAAATAATCATCTATATTTAAATAATATATAATAAAAATATTTATAATCAAATATATAAATATAAATAGTAAAACATATAACAAAACTCGGTTGGGACTCAAAAGTGATTTAATCACTTATAAATAACTTATACATTTATAAAATTGATCTGTGTCAAAGACGATAAAATTATACCGATGACATATAATGTTTCCCCCGTCGAGACTTAAAAGTAAATTAATAGATTAAAAATAATTAAAATATTTATAAAAACTGATAAGTACTCAAAGATAACGAAATTATAGCGACAACATGCTATTTTCTCCCGTCGGGACTCAAAATCAAAATAATCGTTCATAACATTGTACTTAATAAGTGTTTTCCTGTCAGAATTCAAAAACAAAATTATTTGTTTTTAAAAATTAAATACATTTGTAAAAAATAAAAATAATTATACCGACATGTAATGTCTCCCGTCACGACTCAAAAGCAAAATAATAATTTATAAATAACTTAAAAAATATAAATAAAATGTTAATAAAAAAATAAAATTAAAATTATACCGACAACATATAATGTTTCTCCCGTCGAGACTTAATAATTTTGTTCCCGTCGACAACATTATACTTAAGTAGTTTTTTTCCTTCAGAACTCAAAAACAAAATTATTTGTTTGTAAAAAATAAATACATTTATAAAAAAATAAAAAAATAATTATACCGACATGTAATGTCTCCCGTCACGACTCAAAAGTAAAATAATAATTTATAAGTAACTTAAAAAAATATGAAATTGTTAATAATAAAACAAAATTAAAATTATGCCGACAACAGGTAATGTTTCTCCCGTCAAGACTTAATAATTTCGTTTTCGTCGACAATATTATAATTAGTAGTGTTTTCCCGTCAAAATTAAAAAATAAAATAATCATTTATAAAAATAAAAATTAAATACATTTATAAAAAAAAAAATTATAAATAACTGGAAAAATATAAAAAAATGTTAATAAAATAAATAAAAAAAATGCACAAAAAAAAGAGAAAGAGAAGAAGAATGAGAGAATGAGAGTGAGAGAAGAATGAGAGAATGAGAGTGAGAGGGAGAGAGAAAGAGAAGAATGAGATCAAGCTTGATTTCGACAGCTTGAGGACCTGTCGAGATCAAGCTCAACCTGTCGAGATCAAGCTTGATCTCGACAGCTTGAGCACCAACAGCCTGAGCTTGATCTCGGCAGGTGTGAATAGCTGTCGAGATCAACAGCTTCATTTCAAGCTCAACCTGTCGAGATCTAGCTTGATTTCGACAACTTGAGGACCGACAGCTTGAGCTTGATGTCGATAGGTTGAGATCAAGCTCAACCTGTCAAGATCAAGCTCAACCTGCATGTCAAACTTGATCTCGACAGGTTGAGCTTGATCTCAAGCTGTCGAGATCAAGCTCAAGCTGTTGGTCCTCAATCTGTCGAGATCAACCTTGATCTCAACAGGTAGAGCTTGACATGAAGCTGTTGATCTAGACAGCTATTCACACCTGTCGAGATCAAGCTCAGCCTGTTGGTCCTCAACCTGTCGAGATCAACAGCTGCATGTCAAGCTCAACCTGTCGAGATCAAGCTCAACCTGTCGAGATCGAGCTTGATTTCGACAGCTTGAGCACATGATAGTTGTCTTTAAGTTGTCGAGATCAAGCTCAACCTTTCGAGATCAAGCTCAAAATGTCGAGATCAAGCTAGATTTCGACAGCTTGAGGACCAACAGCCTGAGCTTGATCTCGGCAGGTGTGAATAGCTGTCGAGATCAACAGCTTCATTTCAAGCTCAACTCGCCGAGATCAAGCTTGATTTCAACAACTTGAGGACCAGCGGCAGGCTTGATGTCGGCGACGAGATGAAGCTCAACCTGTCGAGATCAAGCTCACCTGTCGAGATCAAGCTACAACTATACTTTATTAATGTTAATAATTCACTGATTCCAAATCTCTCTTCTCTCTTAACATGCACGGGTAATACACTTGTTTACTTCCAAAATTATTCAATCCTTCAAGAAATCTTCACATTTGTTCAAAAAAAAAACATTTGTTAAATGCAGCTCACAACATGTCGAGATCAATCTCAACCTGTCGAGATCAAGCTTGATATCAACCGCTTGAGGACCAACAGGCTGAGCTTGATCTCGGAAGGTGTGAATAGCTGTCGAGATCAACAGCTTCATGTCAAGCTCAACCTGTCGAGATCAACCAACAGCTTGAGCTTGATCTCGACAGATTGAGATCAACCTCAACCTGTCGAGATCAAGCTCAACCTGTCGAGATCAAGCTTGATGTCGACAGGTAGAGGACCAACAGCTTGAGCTTGATGTCGACATTTGTGAATAGCTGTCGAGATTAACAGCTTCATTTGAAGCTCAACCTGTCGAGATCAAGCTTGATTTCGACAACTTGAGGACCAATAGGTTGAGCTTGATCTCAACAGATTGATGTCAAGCTCAAGCTATCGAGATCAAGCTCAAGCTGTTGGTCCTCAATCTTTCGAAATCAAGCTTGATCTCGACAGGATGAGCTTTATCTCGACAGTTTGAAGACAACTATCTATTGGAGCATCAAGACCCATCACAATCAAGCTGTCAAAATGTCAAGATCAAGCTTGATCTCGACATCTTGAGGACCAACAGGCTGAGCTTGATCTCGGCAGGTGTGAATAGCTGTCGAGATCAACAGCTTCATGTCAAGCTCAACCTGTCGAGATAAAGGTTGATCTCGACAGGTTGAGGACCAACATCTTGAGCTTGATCTCGACAACTTGAGATCAAGGTCAACCTATCGAGATCAAGTTTGATCTCAACAGGTTGAGGACCAACAGCTTGAGCTTGATGTCGACATGTGTGAATAGCTGTCGAGATCAACAGCTTCATGTCAAGCTCAACCTGTCGAGATCAAGCTCCACCTGTCGAGATCAAGCTTGATTTGTATGGTCAGATGTTGTGGGAGATGCAGTTCCTCAGAAATCGGGAGAGGAGAAGGGATGCAGTTCTTCTTCTTTGGTCGCTTCCTTCTCCCTTGATGCTTTAGAAAACACAGAAGAAGAGGAAGCAAACCAAAATGCAGAAGCTGAAGACAAAACAAAAATAAAAAATACAGAGGAACAAAAAAAGGAGGAGAATCGAAAATGAAGTAGAAGAGAAGAAAAGGAAGCAGAAGCTATTGATGAAGCAGAGAGAAGAGAAACACAGACGCAGAAGATGGAAAGATGTGTTGGGACGTCGCTGTGAGCACTTGCGGCAGTGAGAAGGGAGAGATCGGCGCTGTGAGCAGGGAGAGAGCCGGTGAGAGAGAGAGGAGGTAGACGACGCGGGGAGGGAGATAGTGAGAGAGAGAGAGAGGTAGAAGACAGGGAGAGTAAGAAAAAGATAAAAAATCGGGGAGACAAAAGTACCCTCTGAAGACAAAACAAAAATAAAAAATACAGAGGAACAAAAAAAGGAGGAGAATCGAAAATGAAGTAGAAGAGAAGAAAAGGAAGCAGAAGCTATTGATGAAGCAGAGAGAAGAGAAACACAGACGCAGAAGATGGAAAGATGTGTTGGGACGTCGCTGTGAGCACTTGCGGCAGTGAGAAGGGAGAGATCGGCGCAGTGAGAAGGGAGAGAGCCGGTGAGAGAGAGAGAGGAGGTAGACGACGCGGGGAGGGAGATAGTGAAAGAGAGAGAGAGGTAGAAGACAGGGAGAGTAAGAAAAAGATAAAAATCGGGGAGACAAAAGTACCCTCATTTTGGCCAGGTGTCAAGTTTTTAATTCAGGGTACTTTTGTGATTTCCACAGCCTATTCTTTTCCTATATTAAGATTGATGATAAGTTTGACAATTTTTTTTTGACACTGTACCTGATACCATAGGCAACTGTGAGAGGATTGGACTCCTGTGTGAATTGTTTAAGGAGAGAGAAATCAATAACAAAACAAGAAAAATATTTTTATACGGTGTTGGGACAACTTTTAGTTATCCAAATAACACTGCTCCTCTTTTAAACACACTCTCAATTATTGGGTTTTTTGAAACCCCTAACCTATTAACCGACACTCCAAGTGAGGATGTTTTTTATTTGTTTATTTTATTTTATTGTTCATCTTCTCACCGCCTTACCCTCAACACGCCGATGGCAGCAACAATAGATCGGTCCAGTGACAATTTATTTATAGGGTTTGTTTGGTTTATGAAAGAAAGTGAGAGGAAAGATAGATAAAAGAAAAGAAAGTAAAAGGAAAGAAAAAGAGTAGAAAGTGAGATGATTTTTTGGTTGTTTGGTTGAGGATAATATGAAAGGAAAGAAAGACAAAAATTTTCTCTTCTCTTGTTTGATTGAGTAGAAAGTGAGAGGAAAGGCAAAAACATAAAAATAAATGACAAAAACACCCTTAAGTATAATAAAAAGCAAGGGTAAAACTGGAAAACAAAAACTATTTTTTGTCTTTTTCTATGTTTTCTCCTCACGTGTGAGTTTTCTTCCCAATTTAGGAAGATTCAATTTTTGTGGGTCCCACAAATAATTTTTCCTTTATCTCCTAAAATTGTGACAAACCAAATGGCTGAAAAGTTTTTGAATATTGTGTTTTCTTTCCTCTTTATCAGTATTTCTATCTTTTTTTGTGTTCCAAACACACGCTATATGTGTTTTATGCGGTGAAAAAAGACAAAATAGTTCATATTGTTTAATATGTAATTTTTTTTCACCAAAAATTACATTGATGTGACCGAACGCCATTCATTCTCAGTTTTTCATGAAGTGACTGATTCATTTCCATGTGCAAACAAATTATTTTGCTCTGTTTTTTTTTCCAAACATAAAGTCTAACACTCTGATTGGTTCACGAGAGAAATTGTAAAGAGAGAAAATGTGAGAAGAGAATATAAAAAGAGAGAAAAATGTGAGAAATTGGGTAGATTTTGGGTATTGATTGGAATAAGAGAAAAAGATGAGAAAATAAAGAGAAAGAAAAATAAAGTTCTTTCTCTCTTGATTGGTTTGGGTAGAAAATGAGAAGAGAAAATAAGTAATATTTTGCAAATAGACAAAATTCCCCCGTTTCCACTTCACACCGTACCTATTGTTCTGTTCAGCTATTCCCTATTGAAATCGAAACCCAGAGTAGATCGAACGCAGCGGCAGCGGCGCACGCACCACGACTACTCGACGGCTCGTCGATGAAGGCAGGATGCATACCAGAAAACGCAGTGCATGATGGCGATAGGAGGTTGTCACAGTGTGAAGGCGGTGTCGGACTTCCGTCGCACTACCCCTAACTCCCCCATCCTCCTCCTACCTCCATAAACTGTTGCTTCACAAATTCGCCCCACCCCCCAATTCTCCTTCCTCCATTACATTCATTTGCTATTAGAGAATTGTGAACACTATTGGGGTGCCTTGAAATGACGCACAAGTTCAGATCTGCTTACGTGATAGTTTTCTTGTTTATCTGGGTTTCAAATTATGGGGTTTTATGTTTTGATTTTCAGTTGCTTTGGTTTCAATTCCATTGACTGATGTTGTTTCTATGCTTCTGGTGGTTTTTAGCACATTGAATAAATATGTTGTTTCTATGCTTCTGGTGGTTGTATGCTTTTGATTGTGAGGAAAAATATGGGGAGGGCAAAGTCACTACTTATGCTACTTATGGTGTTGGGGTTTTCCTTTGCCACTTATAGTTTGGTGTCTATGATCATAGACCATAAGGCAGGAGGATATGGTTTGGAATCTTTTGATGGAAAAGTGATGGGGTTTACAAACACTCATTCAAAATTCCATGTTGCTGTGACTGCAACTGATGCTGCTTACAGCCAATGGCAATGCAGGATCATGTATTATTGGTATAAGAAGGTGAGGGACATGCCTGGATCAGACATGGGAAAGTTCACCTGGATTCTGCATTCATGTTTATCTTGCCATTTTGGTCCTATTTTTCTTATGTTTAAGAGAGCCATTTTTCAAGCTAAACTGATAGAAAATTGATTGCTGGTGAGTTGAGGAGGCTAGGAGTAAGGCTGGATGTGGTTGATGGCAACATTACAATAGGCAGCAGTGTCATTATTATTGGAGTCAAAATTAAATGCATGGAAGATTAATTATCTACTTGAATTTGGGGTCTCTTTGTATGCACTTGACTTGGTCTAGGTAGGGAGGTGGCAGCTGCATAACTTGATAAATTTTGGAGAAGAGACAAAGGTATAGGAGTTGAAGCAAGAGGATTCGGGGCAAACAAATTTCTGATGCGGCCAAGTTGTTGCACTGGAATTGATTGGTTTGTGGCTGAAATACTTCTCTGAGGGCCATCTCTGCATGCTATTGTTGGTGAATAATTTTATGATATTGTCACGACCGCATTCTGGCCTTGCTAAGTTATAAGTGGAGCTGAAGGACTTAAACACCTTTTTCCAGATGATATTTCTTAGCAATTTCTCTGATTGACTTTGGCAAAGTGTCTTGTATTCTCAGGATCGTTTTTACTTTTTCCTAATACTATTAAAATCATTGCATGTAAGACTGCATATAGATCTTGTTAAGTGTTAGCGTATTTTATACACTACTTTTTAAGGCAAGTGCACCAATCGCAACCAGTAATATAGTAATGAATAGAGTATCGTCTCCACAGGGATTATGCCGGATATCAATAAGAATAAGTGTGTAATTACTTTGAACGAAAATGATTTGGATATTTTGATTGTAATTGTAACTTTGAACAAGTTAAAGTAAAGATAGAATTGAACTTGGTTGGTAGAAAACGACTAGGATTTGAATCATCTTGTACTTGCTCTTATGTAACTAGTTCATCATTAACTTAAGTAATTTCATATAAATTGAAGTTCGAATCAACTGAATTAGCCTAAGGACAATCCCTTGCCTCATAAACCCTTTATTCTAGCCACAATCCCTAATCCCTTAGGTGATTAATAATTAGACTAAGCAATAAGATCAATGATTCATTAGAACACATAACCACAAGTTATATTCCTATAATCTTCATGAATATGGTTACTAATCTCAGTTCAAGTTCATTCATCCTATTTTCCAATAAAGATGAAAAACCCAAAATCAATGCAATAGTGATCAAGTATTGAAAAGCATGAAGTATAGAGATTAGAAACTCAATTTACATAACATATACTTGTATTAATATAAGAGAACTAACTACATAAGAGTTTGTACATGATTCATCTCATCCTAATCTAAGGAATTTAGCTACTCGTAGTAGTGAAAGAGGAAAACAAACATATGGAAGAAAACAACTCCATTGATGATCCAAACCTTGTTCCCAAGATTGAATCCTCCTTGAAGATGAAGAACAATGTAATCCTAGCACTCCTAATCTTTCTCCTCAGTGTTTTTGATGTTAGAAAAGATCCAAGATGATCAAAAAGTGAACAAATATCTAATTATATGATTCTGCAGCATAATGCGCGTCGCACGCTTCACAATTGCGCGTCACGCGCATTGAGGCGGTTTCCAGACTGCACTGATGCGCGTCGCGCGCAAATTCTTCATGATCAATGCGCGTCACGCGCATCTGAAGACAGAGCCAAATTCCATAAATGCACGTCACGCGCATTCCTTTACTTGCATATGCGCGTCACGCGCATAACTCAATAACTTGGCTTTTTTTCGCATTTTTGGATGCCTTCGAGTCTTAAGCTCTCACGAATCATCATCTTTGCCTTTAATTGAGTTCTTGAGAGTTACTTCTTTTGGTTTTGTTTCCATTCCTAGCAATTCAAGTGCAATATACATGAGAATAATGTAAGAGTTAAAATATGCAATCAATCAACCAAGTGTAAAGAATTTCAAAGTTTAAGCTCAATATATATTCAACTCTCTCAATTCCTCATGTATTTAATTCAATTAATCACTCTAAATTCACATAAGATGAAAACTTATCACAACCCCAAACTTGGCAATTTGCTTATCCTCAAGCAAAAAATTAAATTAAAAACATGGGTCAAAATAAAATTAATGGATGCATTTTCAATTTCCACCAAAAACACATGCTCAATCAACTTTCTTTTTAATCACATTTGTCAAAGGTAACAATTCATGCCTTCTTATATCACTTGCTTTCTCAATTCCAAATTCTCCCAAATAAACAAATCAAGCAACATAACGCACAATTATCAATTATGCTCAACTTATCAGACTTTCCTCACAAATGATATTTCACTTTCACGCAGGTGTTAGTCGGATCATTCTCTCAATCACGTCACACGCAACACCCTACCATAGGCTTGACCAAGTTCTAAAGGAGTAAATACAATGCAATGCAATACACATTTAAGAGGTCTTTAAGGTTGTAACGGGGCTTAGGTAAGGGCAGAAATTATTTGGATAGTAGGCTCATAATCTTGGAGTCAGAAATAAACCACTTCACGACATTGATATCAAACCCTTGTATTCATTCACACAAATCTCCCCCAACACAATTGATTAAGAACAATAGGTAATATTTACACATTAATGACTTTTTTTTTAACATAACATATTTTTCTTTATAAACAACAATGGACAAATCATTGTTTAAATTAATTAAATTTTTTTTTTACATACAACAATGAACAAGTCCAAATTCTAAACAAAATTGAACAATTTAAGTCTTTATACATCCACCCCAAACTTAGAATCTTTGCTTGCCCTTAAGCAACCCCAAACTTAATCAAATGCTAAGACATGTCGTAATATGGCCTACTGAACTCCAAGTAAGTAGGGACAATTGAGATTCTGGTCTTAGGCTTGTAATGAAGGTAGATTGCAAATAATGGACAATTAGGCTCAAACGGGCTAACAAAGGATTAAATGAATTAGGTGGTGAATTTAGGCTCTAGGTAGATTGCAAATATTGCCTCAATATGTGTAAACATGCAAGTACAAAACCCTAAGAACGAGGTCAAATTCTGAAGATTGTCACATATAACGGAAGCACACAAGAAGAAAAAGTTCTGTTTGGCACAAAATGCTCACTGGTTAGAGAGGAAATTAAGCACAAACGAATCTTGCAGTTAAATGTTACTTAACATGCCTCAAAGGGTTATTTGTGAAATTTTTGATCAAAAAGAGGCATGCAAAGTCACAATCCAATTGTGTATCCATTACAATTCATAAGCATGCATATCACGGGGATTATGAAAATAACAAACCAGAATTCCACTTATCAAATCAACATCTCGGCTCAAAGATTCATTTAACACAAGGTACAAGAAAAGGAATTTAGAGTTCCCCAAAAAAAAAACAATCAGTACAAAATACATTGAATATTGATATTTAAACAGAAAAATAAAAGAAAACAAAAGATAAAAGTAGAAAACCAAAACGGTGAGCCATGAGACTCAACCGCTGAGTGAAATGATGGGGTAGGCCGCCCGACGCCACCGCTGAAAGAAACTAGGGAGATGGCTCTGAAGGCCCTTCATCATCACCAGGGTAAGGCTCCTGGAAAATGTTGGTGTCCATATTCACGAACTGGCCACTTTGGTAAGCACCAATGGCTCTGTAAATAGCCTGCATCCCTCGCCTTTGAGCTCGTGCTTCTTCCCTTTGCTCTAAGGCCATGCTCTCGACCTGATTCCCAATCCTCTAGACATCGGCAGATAATCTCTCAAAATCAGCCATCGTAGGATAATTTTGAACCGGAGGATCAACAAACATATTCTGGGCCTCCCCTATTTCCTCCAGTTCCTGGTGATGCTGCTGAGGAGGTTGAGGTGGCTGGACAAGTGGGATTGAATTCCTCCGAATCCAATCACCAGTTATGAGGGTCCCTGGATGTATTGGATTTTCTTCAATTTCCTTGCTCGGAATCTTCACACGAGCCCTTTCACATAAGAGCTGAATGAGAGAGGCGTGGCTCAGCCAAGATTTGGTTACCTTTTCATGAGCCGTATTGTATAAATTGTGAGCTAAAATTTGGCCCACATTTACCGGCTCACCATTCATGATGGCATATACCAGGGTGGCCCTATCTGAATTCAACTCTGACACATTGGCGCAAGGGAGGAAAGTATGAAGTGCAAATACGCCCCATGCCTTTGCGGTGGGAGTCAAATTCCGCCCTTCTATTTTTCTGGGCGACCCATCTTGGTTTCTCACCCAATCTTGTCCCGACCTGATTAATAAGTTCCGAATGGCCTGTTGATCTGCTCCGTCCAAGACATCTCTGGTTTGATAGCCACAATTTTCAACATCAGGCAAATCAAACAGCTGGTTGATCGTGTGGGGATCATATGGAATTGTCTTCCCCCTTACATAACTAGCATATCTAGCATCGCCATCAAGGATGTCATCATCTTCACTCTGATAAGCATTTGCATAAAATTCCATTGCTAGCTTTTTGCTAGCTGTCTTGGGAAAAGAGGTAAAAGCTTCCCAATGTCTTTGCCCAATGTTGTGTTGAATCTCCATGAAATCATTGTCACTTAGCTGAAATGCCTTCTCCCTCACAAATTCTTTCTTTGTAGGAATCGAGGCATAACGGTTTTGGCTTGCCAAAGATCGGAACAAGTGGGAATCAACACTTCCACAAGAAGAGGAGACAGTTGTCTTCTTTCGTTTTTCTGGATTGCGAGCCATAGTTCCTTGCACATAGAACAAAGAGTTGTGCAAAAATTGTTTCCAATGTTAGTATCAACACAAACATCTTAAAGTTCTATGAGCATTATCATTTCACCACCATGGTTTTCCAACAAAGAGATTGTCAACGCAATTCACATTTTCATATTAAAACTCTTGCAAAAGTTGAAAATCTCAATGGTTTTTGACAAAAATTCATTATGCACTAAGTTGCAATTAGACAAACCTTTGGTCATCACTAATAATTTTCACAATTATTTCATTGAGGACAACCAACTTTTGTCTTTTGAAACAATCTATGGCACAAATATGAAGTATGGCTTGGCTCATTATCATGTTCTATCCCCTATACTCTCATAAGCATTTTATCAAACACATTGTGTGCACACAAAAGTATATAACAAACCAAAAATGGCTTCATCATGCAAAACTTCCCAAAATAAGAAAAATTCAAGTTCTCTCAGCTCAATTGCATAAGAGATCAACAGCTCACAACAACAACATCAAACTTATCAAGTAATAACTTCATATTTTCGAACTTTCTTCATGGAGATGAAAGAGAACTAAAAATAGAAAAAGGAAGTCATGAAATCACTTACTTGAGGATGAATGATGTATGAAGTGAAGAAAATGTGAAGATTAATCCCTCTAAGCAATTTGAGATTGAGTGGTTTGAAGTTTTGAGAGTTAGTGTTTCTTAAGAAATGATTTTTGAGTGAGTGAAATGAGGGAGCTGCGAGCACCTCCCTTGAGTAAGCCAGGTTGCGCGTCACGCGCAACAGATTACGTGTATTTGCGCGTCACGCGCATGAGTCACAGAAGTAAAAATTAAGAAATGCGCGTCATGCGCTAAAAATGCAATGTAGATGCGCGTCACGCGCATGATAAACAGAGGCAAAATTAAAAAATGCGCGTCATGCGCATCAGTTGCCCTGTTTCAGAGTCACTCATCAGGTCCTATGCGCGTCGCGCGCAGATTATGCAGTGTAAATGCGCGTCGCGCGCATTAGAGACATAATCAATTTTGCCAAATGCGCGTCATGCGCATTACTTGCGCGTCACGCGCATCACCTGCAGCAGTATATTTTTATTTATTTTTTAGTTTTCTAGGGCAAACATGTTGCCATGGCAAACATGTTTCCTCTCAAAAAAGGGTGCTTCTTTAACGTCACTAGCTTGACGCTTGATCATTTCATGGATCCTGCAAAACAAGGGCTACTCTTGCCCTGGAGACTTCTCCACCTAAGAATGGCTTCAATCTTTGCCCATTAACCTTGAAAGTTCTTGTGGAGCCGGGATCTTCTAATTCCACTGCTCCGTGTGGAAAAACTTCTCTGATTACAAATGGTCCCGACCATTTGGACTTCAACTTGCTTGGGAAAAGTTTCAGTCTTGAATTGAAGAGTAGAACCTGTTGGCCTGGCTGGAAGTCTCTTCTCACCAATTGCTTGTCATGATAAGCCTTGGTTCTTTGTTTGTAAATGGTTGCATTCTCATAAGCCATCAACCTCATTTCCTCCAGCTCATTCAATTTCAGCAACCGCTTTTGTCCAGCCAAATTGGAATCAAAATTCAGAAATTTTATGGCCCAAAATGCCTTGTGTTCCAACTCCAATGGTAAGTGGCATGACTTCCCATAAACCAGCTGATAAGGCGAGAACCCCAATGGCGTTTTGAATCTTTGTCCAGAGGCCCACAAAGCATCGTCTAGCTTCTTTGACCAATCCTTCCTTGAAGCACTAACTGTTTTCTCCAAAATCTTCTTTATCTCCCTATTGGAAACTTCAGCTTGCCCACTAGTTTGTGGGTGATAGGGAGTGGCAACCTTATGTTTTACGTCATACTTGTTCAACAATGTCTCCAAGTACTTGTTGCAAAAATGCGTGCCTCCATCACTTATGAGCACTCTAGGCACTCCAAATCTGGAAAATATGTTTTTCTTCAAAAAATTGACCACTGTTTGGGAATCATTGGCTACAGCTGCACATGCCTCAACCCATTTTGTGACATAGTCAACACACACCAAAACCACCTAGCAGCAAAATGCATGCCTTGAATGGTACATACTTTGGAAAGGATAAAAACTTATCAGAATCAAAACAGAATGTCAATTTTATAACCTGACTATCAAAATAGTAGCTGCTTTAATTAGATAACAGCTGTATACAAAATAGCAGATGCTTTTAATTACATAAGAGTTGCACAAAATAAAAGTGCTTCTAATTACATAAGAGCTGCACAAAATAAAAGATGCTTCTAGTTACATAAGAGCTGCACAAAGTAACACCTGCTAATTACAAAAGAAATGCCTAATGGCATCTACTGGCTATTGCCTAAAGTGGTAATTCCATACTTCCTATTTCTTTCATACTGGCTAATTCTTTCCAAAATGCTTTATAAATTACATAACACAATTATAGGCACCAACACCAACTGTTGTCTCAAGTACATATACACCAAAAAGGACAACAGATAATTAAGACAGCAGATGCCATTCTTTGTTTCAACATTCGCCATAGCTAAGAGAACTTGAAGGCGCATTTCTAAGCAAGACACCAAAAATCAGCTCTTTCTTTTTGTCATCATTACAAAGAAGTTCATAGCAATGCAAACGAAATTGATCCAACAGTTCAATTCGCATAACATATTCTATACATCCGCTCCTGTATACACTCTGGGTCTACTATGTTGCAAGATTTCGCTGCGCTTCTCAATAGTCAGAACTTGTCGCTCGCAATTGCTACTTGTTGCTTAGCTACATCATGCGCTTGATCGTAAATACAATTACCTTTATTTAATGTTTCACCATTAATCCAATTCCACTTGTCATTTTCTCAAGTTGACCCTCCACTAAATCGACCATTGGAGCCTTTCGCTTTGTTCCCGAGAACCAAATGTCCCAGGTGATGTGATTGCCCATAAGTTGGACTATATGAGTCAACAAGGGGGTCCTTCTCTCCTTCATCAAACATACCAGTATCTTGGTCAGCCATGTAAGTATCATCAACCGAGTCGTTGAGATCAATATTGTCCCTTTCCCCTTCCCCTTCCCCTTCGTTTTCGTTTTCCTTTTCTTTTTCGTTTTCCCTTTTCTTTCCCTTTTCCTTGTTTCTCATTCTAGTAGTACACGATCTTTTGCCCGATGCTCGGTCAGACCCAAAAAGCTCCCTTAAAATATCATAATGCTTAATTTGCATGGTTTTCCACCTAGCAGCATGCGGTTTTTCCTAAAATTAATCACACCATGGTTAGTATAATGTACTTTATAATAAATAACATAATGAGCACATTGCAATATTGGCTAAAACAAATAAATACTCACTTTTATAAGATCTTGTCAGACTTCATCCTCGGCTTCAAACCTTCTGGTCATTGGATTCCATGCAAATCCACTTAAACTACTAAATAAATCATATGATTCAGCAAAATGATTTTTCAATGTTTTCATCCTATTTTTTATATGTTGCTTTGTCATGGTCGGAGCAACGAGAGCCCGCAAAGCATCTACGACATTCGAGTATGCTTCCGTTGTCCATGATCCATCGTGCCTATTCCCTTTGTTAGCCTCCTCCATCAAAGCATTCACTAATATTTGATCCATGTCATCAGTCCACCTTAACTGTTCCTTACCACCTTGACTAGGTTCTACACTTTGACCTTTACCCTTTGGCATTTTTTCAACCTATAAATACATTTGGTTTCAATAGATACAAGATAGGACAATGTCCATGATTAGAAAATAATTAATCCATAACATTTTTCAAATGAAACAAACAAGTACATGATAACAACATGACAAAATATAAAATGTTTGAACTAAAATTAATACAAACACACAGCTATTGTCACTACGAAACCAACAAACTAAATTAACACAGAAGCATGACACAACTACATTATGCTTGATATGCATTCCACATCTCAGTAGCAATGGTGTCCCTTAAAAGTGCTCCATGTCTGTAGTCCTCATCACGTTGTTGTGTTTGAGATCTATCTATGTCATCATGAAGTAATTGACGATCAACCTCAGCGATTAAGGATTCATCAATGTCCACACCCATTAAAAAGTTATGTAGTATACAACAAGCAAGTACTATGTCTATCGTTGTTTCAAGTGAATAATGTGGTTCGGTGCCACTAGCTATAATGGGGAATCTTTTTTTCAACACACCAAAAGTTCTCTCTATGACATTTCAAAGTGAAGAATGTCGATGGTTGAATAATTCACGATGATTTTGTGGACCACGAGCTGAATACTCCTTCAAGTGATAACGAACACCTCTATATGGTGTCAGTAACCCACGTTTTAGCATAAATCCAGTATCCCCAAGATAAAATTTTCCTACAAAAGTTATATAGATATTATAACTCAAATATTAAGTCAAAATAGGTTTAATACATAACATTTTTTCAGAAATACTATATTAACATTTCCACTAACCTTCAGGAATTATTAATGGGTCTTCCTTAGTTAGCGCATCTTTTAATATTCTAGAGTCAGATGCTGTACCTTCCCACCCTGCTAACACGTATGTGAATTTCATGTCGAAATTACATACGGCTAAAACATTTTGTGTGGGATGATCTTTCCTTCCACGAAAACGTGGGGCTTCTGCCCTTGGGACCTTTACTCGAATGTGTGTACCATCTATAGCTCCAATGCAATCCTTGGTTCACAAATAATTTGCATAGTTAGTTGTGTAAGGGATGGACTCAAAGGTTTAACGTAACTATAACTAGATAAAATATAATTATACCTTAAAAAATGGATAAAATCTGTTACTGTTAAGTATTTGTGGTGGGACATCTGCACCTGATGGTTGGACCAAAAATTCTTCCCCTAGAGCAAGGATGGCATCCAACACTTTGTGAAGGTGACGACTAATGGTCTCTCCAGAACGATGAAAGAAAAAAGACACTGTACGAGTTCTAGCATTATGTCCTATAATATGCAAGAATTTTGCCACTTGCTCTTTTACTGTAGACCGTACATTATCCTTTACTATACTCGTTCCTCTTAGTCTTTGACACAACTGCATGAATGCTTCAGGCCCCATGCGTATAATTTCTCGACACTTATTTGTACGCGTTAGATATCTCATTAACTCATGACGCCTTTGCTCTCTTTGTGGAAAAACATCAGTGACTCGGCTATGCAAAGATGTTGACAACAATTGATGCAAATGCAATGCATGGACAATGTAACATAATAAGACAACAAAACCAATATGCAACCTCCTTTTCCATATCTTTTTGAGCATGATTTAAAATTTGCATTTGAATCGGCATTCCAATATCAATCATTTCATCTTCATCCAAGTCAACTTCATCTATTATTTCAATTTGGTCACCATTGCTGACTTCTCCAACACTACCTCGATTTGTCACTCTCTCCATATGGCAACACCAAATTCAAAGATGCAAGAACTGGAATCAAACCAAGCTATGGATTTGTCAGAACAAGTTCACAAGAATTTCACCCTATTCTCCAATACTCAACCTAATTCACCTGTAATGCTTTTCACGGACAATAACACTTAAATATTTTTTCTGCATTGGTCACTCTTTTACACTCACAAATGCCTAAACACTTCAAATGACCACAATATATAATTGTCCATCCATCTAGAAAAGAACTTCAATTTCATGTTATCAATTGATACATCTTTGTTCAAAGATGTGGAAAAGAATTTCAAAGGGGCATTTCATTTTCCAGACATCACCCACAGTTTATTTCCTTTCCCAAACAAAATATGATGGTCCAATGGGAAAAAAAATCAGATTTACAGTACTCAAGAAAGATGAGGAAGAGGAGAGCTTAGTACTCTACAGAAGATAAATTATCAACTGATAATTTGGCAATCACGAATAATGTTAAAATAAATTTTAATAATGTAAAGTCTAAGAGCAAGAATTTTAACCCTGGCACAATGCCCCCACACATTCACCAGAACAGCAAAACAAATTGCAAGGAAATCTCACACCTAGAAAAGAGATGGGTCATTGATTCCAAAGAAAATATTAAGCAAGCAAGCTTTCATCTATCTGTAACAACAAGCAAGCTTTCATCTTCATTCAAGCTCAAGAAAGTAATATGTATTATATTTAAAATTAAAATAATAATCTTGTCTTGTTAGTAAAAGTAAAAAAACTCTACGAAGGCCTATGGCATGGGAAAATAATAAATAATTACTATAAATAATGAAATAATGAAACAAAGAGGAAATAATGATACGAGGTAGGAAGAGCATTGAAATAATGAAACAAAGTAAGGGGAGTAGGAGCATCGTGTAGTTGAAATCTTGAAGTAGAAAGAAGAGGAAAAAAAAAAAAGCAAGGCTATAAAATCAGTTGGGACTTCAAGACACTCTGTGATGTTTCATCCGCACAATATTAATTAAACAGAGTAAACCCATACCTGTGAGTTTCAGTTTTCACCCTTCTGCCTTCAGATCTTGTTTCAAAATGGTGGAGCAATGCCTGTCGGAGGAGTGGGAAAAGATCAGGCAGGTCAATCGGCACAATCGGAGGGCATTTTTTCTGGGCAAAAATGGCGCAGATCAAGAGGATAAAGATGAAGAAAATAGCAGCGTAATGTTTTCGCGGGAAGGAACAACCTATTTCTGGAGAAGGAGGGTAACATAGGCAACACAAATAACAACGTCCAATTTCTTCGCATTTTCACGGCACATCAGTGAAGAAAATAAAAAGCTGTGGGACTCACCATTTTTTTCCCTTTCTCTTCATTTTCTATGACAACCATTCAGGAGAAAATTCCTTTTTCCCCACATTTTCTCACCCAACATTTTCTTTCTCATCATTTTAGGTGAAACCAATCAAAGCGTAAAGGTGTGTTTGGAAGGCTAGAAAGCTGGGAGAAAGGAAAGAAAATGGCTTGATTCACGTTTTCCAAAAAAAATTCTCTCCTTTGGTTAAAAATAAAACATGAGAAGGAACAAAATTTCAGTAATGGGGCCCACATGTTTCTAATCCTCGGCGAGAAATGGACTGAAAGTGGGGATATATTTTTAGAATTACATGTTTACCCTTCTTTAATTTTAATATTCATATATAAGTTTATTTTATTTTTCATAGATATTCATTATAAATAAATAAATACACATTTATTTAATTTAATTTTAATAAATAGAATAAATATTTTTAATTTATCTTGCCTTCTAATGAAATATTTATTTTCTATTTTTCTATTTTTATTCTCTTTATTATGTCTCATTTTTTTACTTATGAATATTTATGTCGTTTTATATATATATTTCTTTCTTTCGTTTCATCATTTCTTTCCATTTTAAGTCATACCAAACCACTAAACAATCCTCTCATTTTCTACTCTTTTTATCTTCTTCTCACATTCTTTTCTTTCACTTTCTTTCCTTTAACTTTCTCTCATAAACCAAACACAACCCAAGCTTCTTCCCTGAACAGGAATCCGTTCACCATAAAGTGGAAAAGGCTATGTGATACCTCCAAGTAGCGTGACTGCGTGAGTGAATTGGTGCGGTTACAACCGAAAAAAGTAGTTTCCTTGGAATGATGCGTTCTTGATGATGATGGTTGAAACCCAGAAATTATAATAAAAAAATTATATTAAACTTGGATAACCGGTTTCCGAGTAAGGAATTTAAAATATTGGGTGATGTGGCCCAATAATTGATAGTGTGTTTAAAGGAGTGTGTCAGAGGGTGTGACTCTAATATTCCTCTTGTTAATTATAGTTAATAGTTAATCTATTCCTTGTTTGGTTATTATGGAGAGAAAAAACATATCACATGTCATTTGCTTCTCCGCTCGTATGTGTGTGTTTTAAAGAAGGTTTTCAAAATCAAGCCTGTTATTGAACCGAAAATATCGATTTATTAAGGATTTTGATCGAGTTAAACCGCAATTGAACTATAACTGATTAAAAAATATTTTTTTACATTTTTAAGAAGATATTTGTTATTAATTAAATTAATTTTTTTATTAATTTGCACAAAAAAACACAAATAAAGTAGATAAAAAATTAATATCTCTTATTAAGAAGTTATGTATTCTTTTTTGGACAACTTTAAACATTAAAAATTTACTAAAGCAAAAAGCAAAAGCATTGAGTGAACTATTTTCCTTTTTGGGTCAACGTTGAGTTATGTATTATATTCATATAAAATAAATCCTTAAAATAGAACCACATTTTTTTTGAACCAAAAAAAAAAAAGACCCACATTTTTTAGGACATTAATTAAAAGCACCTTCCCCTTTTCATTCCATCACCTCCTTCCTAAATTGGCAAAAAATACCCCTACTTGTTTTTACCCTAACCCACCCCTTTTTCCCACCCTATGGCAATCTCTTCTCCCCTTTGCACTCTCCTGCGACAACACCAAGTTTTCAGGAGTCAAAGAGATTAGCGCGTGCCTCTCGCATGAGTGAACAGAGATATGTCTAACGGAAGAGAACTAGGGACACCCAACAGTTTAGTCTATGTTTGGACAAAACTTAGGTAAGGTTTTTTAGGTGTTGTTAGCGTGATTCCTCTCACAAGATAGATAAATCAGTGGTAGTTATGAGAGGTTAGACATATTGAGTGTGGATAAGGAGAGATAATTTTTATTTTTTTGTGTGAGAAAAACCACACCAACAACACCTAAGGAACTTTACATAAGTTTTATCCTTTATGTTTTTACATTATTGTGTACACTTTTGTACAATGGAGAATCTTTGTGTAATGACTATTTATGATTTTATATTTTCATGTCCTACTCGGATATTTGTAATATTTTTATGTTTTAAATTCACGTGTAGTTCATCTTTATATTAATAATTATTATTATAATAATTAAAAAATGGACAATATTTTCAATTTTTATAATAATTAATAATATACAAAAATAGATGAAACTTGTCCTTGTAAACTCAAAAAAATTGAATAAATAATAATATTTAAAAAATTAAGCAAAAAACTTTAAGAAAGCAATATCCAAAAACTTGTTTTCGGATTTATTTTGTTCTTGTAGAAACAAGTTTTTGTCAACCACCAGAAACTAGTTTCCAGAAAGTCTCACCTCCACGAGACATGAATTAACATGTCTATATACTAGTTTTTGGATGCGTCTGTATTCTAGTTTTTGGACAACCTGTATTCATAGAAAAAAAACAGGTTTTCACAAAATGAAAACCAAAGCTTGGGAATGGGGGAGAATATGGTCATACCTCTGAGACATGGTGGGAATGAGGTTGGGGTGGTGGGAAGAGGAAGAGATTTTTTTACAAGTAGGGGTATTTTAGTCAATTTGTTAAAGGGAGAAGGTGCTAAAATTAAAATGGGGAGGCACCTTTAATAAAATCATTTTTCACAGAGGTAGAACCACAAAGTTAATGGGCCGGATATTGTTATTAACCTAAATTAGCCCAAACAAAAATAAAAGAATGGGGTGAAATTAAGGATGAAATTATTAAAGGCACCCCTATTTTTACTACCATGTACTTTTCGGTCAGTTTTTCTTTTTTTCCCAAAGTGCCCCTGTATGAAAATATACTTCTAGGCGTATTAGACTCATACCACACGTTAATTTGACTTCTGAAGGTTCATTACCGGACCATTTATAACGTTTAGAAAATATACTTCCTGACAAATTGGCTTGTTATCTCTGGATATATACTTCCGGACGTTGTCCAAAGTTGCTACTATTGTTCGGAACTATACATCTGGAAGTGTTTCACACGTCCGAAAGTATATTTTTGGACATTATCTGAACTTAGAAAAAACAAATTTAAACAAATTTTTCCAAACAATATGTTTTCCAGAGTTTTCCAACAGACTAAATTATATTTTTTGGCCCTTATCTTTATTTTAGGTTTCAATTAGGTCTTTCTTTTATTTTTTGTTCCGAAATAGCCCATTGTTTGACAAAATTTATCCGAATATGGTCCTTTTTTTTTTCAAAATGGTCGCTTATTTTACAGAAGTTATGCCAATGTGGTTCTCTCTATACCACAGTTTAAACGGAAAGGACCATATTGGTATAATTTTGCAAAATAAGGGACTATTTTGAAAAGAAAAAAAGGGACTAAATTCTAACCTAAAATAAAGATAAGGGACAAAAAGTATAGTTTAGTCTTTTCCAACCACATAACCAAATAACTACAACTAAATATGTTGTATCATTCAAATATTACTTATACATATCAAGCACTTAATACATACATGGAAAAACAAGTACTAACAATATTAATTATACAACACAAAAATACAAGTACAATTGGTCTTCGCACTAAGTCTACAAATCCTTGGTTTTCTGGTACAACATATGAACTAAACGTAGACATCTTATGAACATATGGAAACTCCTATGCTTTAGCCTCAAGTCTACTTATTTGTGTCACGAACTAAAAGTAGGAGGTATTGTACAATCATCCTTCAAAAACACCTGTAAGTAAGACATAATTAATTACTAAATCAATCATGCCGCTTAAATATTCGAATTTTTTTTAAATATATTAGTTCATATTTTACTTGTACGAAGTGGCACTTCATCACATGATCGATACAAATGATGCGATGATGGACTGGTGGGCGACCTCTAGGTGGAAAAATAGCATAGAATCCACTAGACAACAAAATAACCAGAACTTTGTTATATGAAGAAGCATTAAAAATCCACGTTCGGAGCTGGATATAATCATTCTTGTACTTATTAAGCTCTCTCATTAAATTATAACAGACTACAAACTGTTGTTCATCCCTCTTATCGATTAATGTTGTAATCGAATGATAACCACAATTAGCGTTCGCTTCCACATCTACAACATCATCAATAAAAAGAAGTGTGAACTCATAAATTTGGTCTATGTATAGCACATTACTCTTTTGTTTAGACGAGCGCACATAACTCTTCTGTTTAGATGGAAAATTGCTCTATTGTTTTCTTGGACATATTGATGTATGCGTAGAAGACCGAGTATACGTGCTATCATGCAATGATTGCATTGCATTAACATGTTCAAAAAATGATGAATCACATTTAGTTGACTTATCGAAATTACCCTTCTTGTTTGGTGCACATTTTATTTTTACCTTATTTGGAGGCGGACACATTGAAGTTGTATCCGACTTGCTATTTCACGCATTTTATTCTTAATAGAAATCCTCCCGAAATAATTATGTACCTCAAATCTCTTTTGGATAACTTCCCTCTATGGTAGTATAAGAAATAGGTGTGAATGTCTCATTGTTCGAGACAACATCGAACTGCAATCTATTCCAATAGCTATGAACCTCTACCAAAGGAATAGCAGCACCCTGGCACACACATGGTATTTCGTGTGTTGTTCTCATTGAGCATCCATATGCATTATTGTTGGCACCAACACACCGATTTGCTCGGTCCACTTCAAAAGCAATGAGATTAAACACACATTTGGATACATAACCCCGCAACTTTGCATATGAGAATTATTGAATATGTATTCCACTTATAAAATAAAGCTTTGTTGGAACGAGGCACTTATTTCGGTGTGATGTGCAATAATTTTTTTTTGTGAGCTAGTAGAAATGGTAAACAACAAATACACACACATCTAAACGGCAATACCTGGGTTCGAACCCCGATCCCGACGTCCTCATATCGTTGAAATTGCCAAAACAACCAATAGTAGGAGACTCGGTGTGCTGCAATATAATCATGTTGTTCATGACATTCTGACAACTACACAAATCACTCTTGCTATCTCGGAACAACTTCTTCAAACTCCCATGTGCATATTCAATCACGTCCAATTAATAATCACACTTGTTGTAATGACAATAGACGCTCTTTATATTCACCCTCAGATGGACAGGGATAGATTAAAAAATCTATCAAAAAGGAGGCGAGACGAGATTGTGACTAAACGTAATGTATATTATGTTTTCGATTTTTTTTTGATATATATGTTTTCGATTATTTATTTCATAAAAATTAAATCAAAACATTAATTTTAAAATTGTTTTAAGTTAATATGGATTATATAAATTTAATTTAAAGCAAAATTAAATTAAATTAAATCAATTTTTTAAACTGATGAAACTCGATTCGCAATTAGGCGTGGCGTTTCTTACCGGATTTGGCTCCTCTAAAATGGATAGAGAATAAAGTAAGTAATCCAACGAAAATCAAAAGTGATTTATTATGAATTTGTAGTTAATACCAACCCTTAATTTTTTAATCAATTATTAAAATTATTTATTTTATTATCTAAAATAAATTGTTCACCTTAGAGAAACCGAAAACCTGCTCGTCAGGAAGGATCCAGAACAAAATCCCATGTGAAGCAAAGTTCCGCTGCCACGCCCTTTTTTCCTCACCTAAACGCGAAACAAAATTTCTAGATCCTTCTCCTGTGGGACCCTAGCGATTATAGTCCATCGTAGCCGTCCATTAAATCCCATTCCTAATCCAACCACTAGAATCAACACACTTATTACTTGGCGTGCCGTTGTAGCGCTTCTTCTCTTCTCTTGTTGGTTCGGATCTCGAAGTGGTGTTGTTGTTGTTCCTCTTCTTCTTCATCTCGCTGATAGCTTCTTCGAACTAGGGTTTCGATCCGTGCGAGATTTTCGAGTACAAGATGTTTGGGAGGCCACCGAAGAAGAGCGACAGCACCAGGTACTATGAAATCCTGGGCGTCTCCAAGAACGCTTCTCAGGACGATTTGAAGAAGGCTTACAAGAAAGCCGCCATTAAGAATCACCCCGACAAGGGTGGCGATCCCGAGAAGGTTTATCTATGTTCCCAATTTTTCATCATCTTCTTTGCTTCCTTTTTTTTGTTTTATTTTTATTTTTCAATTTTTCATTATCGTTTATATTATTTTGATTGGTTGTTTGGTGTAGGGATGATTAATTAATCGGCTCGTTTCTTAATTTTGAATGATTTGACTTGATTGAGTTTTGTGATCAATTTAGGATGTCTATGACACTAGTAGGTGTTCGTCATTGATTTAGGGTTTGGTTAGGTTTTCTCGAAAATTTTCAGGCGTGGTGTGGGTGATTTATGCTTTTCTTTTGATAATTCGTGTTGTTGAGAAATTCGATTGCATTATATGGAAGTAATTTCCAGTTTCAGTTTAGTGCTTTTGTTAGCGGTAAATAGATTGTAAAAGCAAGTGAAGTGAGGGAGTGAAGCTTGACGTATTTTTATTAAATTAATTCAATTTTTTTGGGGGTGTAGTTCAAAGAGCTGGCACAAGCTTATGAGGTTCTGAGTGATCCTGAAAAGCGTGAGATATATGATACATATGGTGAAGATGCTCTTAAGGAAGGAATGGGTGGTGGAGGCGGTGGCCACGACCCATTTGACATCTTCCAGTCTTTCTTTGGTGGGAATCCATTTTCTTCAGGTATGATTATAACAATGAATGTCTGTTTTGTGATTTGGATTAGTCTTCACCAATCAATTGTTGTATGTTATTGTTATCTTAAAGGATTCTTGGCACCTGTGAACAGGTGGTAGTAGCCGAGGACGGAGGCAGAGACGGGGAGAAGATGTGGTTCACCCTCTCAAGGTTTCTTTGGAGGACCTTTACCTCGGGACATCTAAGAAGCTCTCCCTCTCGAGAAATGTCTTATGCTCAAAGTGCAATGGGTATGTATCATAATTCATAAGAGTTTTGGTTTTGATTAATTTTTAGGGGAAAATTGCTTTTGTAGTGAGTTTTTTTTTTTTTTTTGGTTCTGTTTAAAACACAAAATAAAGTAATTCAAACATAAGCTAGATTTTATTGTTTGCATAATTGTTTCCCATTTCAAATCAGGTTTACTCAAATTAGCCGTTATTTGTAATTATTTTACAGCAAAGGTTCTAAATCTGGTGCTTCCATGAAGTGTGCTGGTTGTCAAGGAACCGGTATGAAGGTTTCTATAAGACACCTTGGTCCATCAATGATTCAGCAAATGCAGCATCCTTGCAATGAATGTAAGGGTACCGGTGAAACTATCAATGATAAAGATCGCTGCCCGCAGTGCAAGGGAGAGAAGGTTGTACAAGAGAAGAAAGTACTTGAGGTTATCGTGGAGAAGGGAATGCAGAACGGGCAGAAGATTACATTCCCTGGTGAAGCTGATGAAGCAGTACGTGGAGAATTTTAGTGTTATTGACATCTGAGTTTCATGAATTATAGAATTTAAAATGACTTTGAGTTGTTTGTGTTTTGCAGCCAGACACAGTTACTGGGGATATCGTTTTTGTACTTCAGCAGAAAGAACACCCCAAGTTCAAAAGAAAGGGCGAAGACCTTTTTGTAGAGCACACTCTGAACCTCACTGAGGCTTTATGTGGTTTCCAATTTGTGCTGGCTCACTTGGATGGCCGGCAGCTCCTTATCAAATCAAACCCTGGGGAAGTTGTCAAGCCTGGTATGTAAATTACTCGCATCTGGCATGTTTGTCCCTCAATTTTGCTGTCTGATTAAAATGGATATTTTATGATGTGAAAAAAATCGATTTTTTGCTGGTTATACATACAGATTCATTCAAGGCTATTAATGATGAGGGAATGCCGATGTATCAGAGGCCATTTATGAAAGGGAAGCTTTACATTCACTTTACTGTGGAATTCCCTGATTCTCTAAACCCTGATCAGGTGAAGGCTTTGGAGGCTGTTCTGCCAGCTAAACCTTCATCACAGTTGACAGACATGGAACTGGACGAGTGTGAGGAGACTACACTCCACGATGTCAATATGGAGGAGGAGACAAGGAGGAAACATCAACAACAACAGCAGGAGGCATATGATGAGGATGATGATATGCCTGGTGGGGCACAGAGGGTACAGTGCGCCCAGCAGTAATGACTTCTGTAGCAGAAGTAGTATCAGAAATGATGATCATGATAATGTTACTGGTCTTTAACCTTAGTGTGGACAAAACATTAGTAGTGTTTGATCTATGATTTTGAGAATGTGAACACTCTACTGCTTGCAATTTATTGTCGATGGGATAATTTCCATTCTGACATCCTAAAAATACTTTATGTATTTTGGTATTTTTTGAAACATCTATATCTCAATTATTGCGATGTTACTATGTTATAGCCATTTTTGTTGTGTGCGCCTTTATGCTGATGAAGGAGAGCATGAAAAGTTTGGACAAAATAAAAGAATAAAAAGAAGTGAAGATCCACAGTTTCTCCTTAAGAAACCAAAAGGATTTCAATCAAAACAATAACGGGAATAACTATGGAGGATGTTTATAATTATAGGGGAGGATTTACCCCTCATTTGATAACTGGGACATAATTTTGCGACTGCTGACACATTTGAAGCTCGTGTTTGTAACTTCAGTTTCTAGATTATAACTTTGAGTCCTTCAATTCTTCCTTTAAAATGGCCGTATTTTAATTTGGATATAATTAAAATTTAGCATTTAATTTGGTTAAATATTTTCAATTTTTAATCCTATTTCATATTTTGAAGCATTTAAATATTTCTAATTTTTTAAGCAGGAGGTTTATAAAAGCTAATCACTTGTCTATAAAAAAAAATATATTTCCAATTTTAAAATTGATTTGCATGATATTAACTGGTTGTTCTATCGAACCGTCCATTCTGGAGTAACAAAGTTGTATAAACCTTTTTTTTTTGGTAAGTTACAAAAGTAACAGGAAAGAAGACGAAAAAATGGCTAAGGTTTGCACCCTAGCTCATCCCTGAGCAACAAGGATCCTAAACCCGGGGGAGGGCTCTGCCAACAGTTAAAACCTGTAGAGCGAGCGCCATGCTTGGCTTCTGCTCCCTGAACGTGTGGCGCATCTTCACATCATCAATGAGGCTCCTGAGGTCCACTATTCTGGTTAGAAGAAGAGCATGACGGTGGAAAGGTGAGACGACTCCCTCAGCCAGCAAATCAACAGCATCCAAACAATCAGTCTCACAAATTACGTGTGAGTAACCCAGTTGATGAGCAAGAGTCAGACCATGGTAAACCCCTATCAATTCAGCAAGCAAAATATCGCCCGACCCATCAAAGCTAGAAAAGCCTGTAATCCACTCTCCAGTATGGGCCCGAATGAGCCCACCAGAACCAATGAGCTGAGAATCCGCCAAGAAACTACCATCTGAATTCACCTTGACCGACCCAACAGGAGGGGGGGTCCAGCGAGCCAAGAGCCTAAAGTCCTGGTTCGGCGAGTGCTCAGTAGGGAAGCAGGAGTCGAAATCATCGGGAGATGGTGGATTTTCCAGACAACCTCACCAATCCCCCAAGGGGTGACACTGAAAACTACATTGTTCCTCCAAAGCCAGATCCCCCAAATACCAGCCACAAAAATCCTTGAGTTCGTCCCCATAACCATGTGATGGAGCCAGCAAGAAACATCCGTCTGGTTCCTGAAAGCAGAGGAGGTTGTGAGACCCAATTGCGACCAAACCTCCAAGGAGTGAGGACAATCTCGCAAGCAATGCAAGATATCCTCATCTGAACTGGAGCAACGGTTGCACACGGGAGAGGGCGCCAAATTGCGCCTGTGACGGAGGGCATTGGTGGGGAGCGCTCCATGGACACAGATCCAAACGAAATGCTGGAGCTTCGCTGGAGCTCGAATCTTCCAGATCCAATCCCAATTGCAACTGGGATCCCAACTTCGATTTCTCTCAAGCAACCAGGCATAAGCCGAAGAACAAGTATAGACCCCTTCCTTAGTTCCACTCCAAATCCATTTATCAGATACTCTAGGGTCAAGAGAGCTTGGGGGAGGAATCTGGGTGAGCCTCATCATCAACTCGTTCGGGATCATGGTAGCCAGGCTGTTGAGTTGCCATCCCCCACTGTGCCCCACGTCTTTAATAGTGAGAGCTGAGTCGGTGATGTTCACAAAACTCACCAATTCACATAATGGGCCAAGCTTTGTCCAGTCCGTGTACCAAAACGAAGTATCACCAGCCCCAAAGCGAAACAAGAAGCCCGGAACAAGTTCTTCTAGAGCTTTGATTATACCCTTCCAAATAATAGACCCACCAGGTTTATTGTTGACCTGCCAAATAGACCGTCCCCCTAGATACTTGTAAGACAAGACCTTCACCCAAAGTTTATCCCCATGATGAAGAAGGTTCCAAACTAGCTTCCCAAGGAGCGAGGTGTTGGTCAATCTAGATTCTCGAATACCAAGACCACCAAAACGCTTGGGGTTGGTAACCGTGCTCCAGTTGACAAGGTTCCAGCTACGAGTAGTACCGTCCCCACCCCAAAGAAAGCTTCTGGCAATCCTATCCATGCGATTGCAGACATTTTGAGGAAGGAAATGAAGCTGCATGGTGTAAACTGGGATAGCAGTGGTGACTGATTTAACCAGACAAGCCCTCCCTGCTTTGTTTAAGAGATTACCTTTCCAAGAGGCGAGCTTCCTATGCAACTTGTCAAGAAGGCCATCATACACACTCTTATGGATCCGACCTTTAACCAAAGGAAAGCCCAAATAATGGCCCAGGTCGGCCACCAACCGGATAGAAGAGATATTTTTGATAGCTTGCTTTTTCTCACCAGACACCATCCGAGAACACATGGCCTTAGATTTCAAAAGGTTCACTTTGAGGCCTGAGGAGAGGCAAAAATCATGCAAAGTATCCATGACAACTTGGGCTTGTTGAGTGGATGCTTCACAAAAAAGTAAAACATCATCTGCGAAGAGTAGATGGGATAAGCCTGGCCCCCCTCGGGAGACATGCACAGGTTTCCAAATGCCATTATTAACCTTATCTTGAATACTTAGAGCCAGCTTCTCCATGCAAAGCACAAAGAGGTAAGGAGAGAGCGGATCCCCTTGTCGGAGGCCTCTAGAGGGCTTAAAATAATTTGTTTTTGCCCCGTTCCAAAGGACAGCAAGATTACTCGACTTCACACAGCTCATAATAAGAGACACAGTGGCCGGAGGGAAGCCAAACTCAATGAGAGTAGTCTCGAGAAATCGCCAATCAAGCTTGTCATAAGCCTTCTCAAGATCAATTTTAAAAGCAATAGATCCTAGTTTGGATTTAGAGGTATGCATATGATGAACCACCTCCTGAGCCAAAATAGCATTGTCAGAGGTACCTCTACCTGGGATAAAGCTGCTCTGAAGAGGGCTAATAAGCTCATCAAGGAAGGGTCGCAGCCTGTTAACCAAGACTTTAGTAATAACCTTGAAGATCACATTGCAAAGGCTGATGGGTCTAAAGTTCTTGAGACGAGTGGATCTGACTTCCTTAGGGATGAGGACTAGGAGAGTTTCCGTAATACACTCATCAATATAACCTCTAGCGAAAGCATTACACACCAAACTCCAAAGGTCGTCACCAACAACATCCCAAAAATGTTTAAAAAAGAGAGGCTGGAAGCCATCTGGACCTGGAGCTTTGTAAGATTTCATAGAAAACACAGCTAGCCGCACCTCTTCTTTAAGCACTGGAGCTATAAGGGCATCCCTGCAAAAAGTGTTCAAAGAAGGCAATAATGGGACATGTAAAAGATTAGGGCTAGTAGTCGGATCTACCTCAAACAGGTTCTGGAAGTACGTGATAGCTTCCGACTGAAGCCTAGAAGCATCAGTACACCAAGTGTCATTTTCCAAAAAGAGACCCTAAATCTTATTCTGCTTGCGTCTAACCACAGTTTGGGTATGGAAGAATTTAGTATTACGATCCCCCAGCTTAACCCATTTTTCACGGGATTTCTGGAACCAAAGGATTTCTTCTTGCTTCAAGATATCGCTATATTCTCGTTGAAGATTCGTCTCAAGTCTGGAGAGATTCGCTGAGTCCACCTTCTCCAGAAGGTTTTGGATATCTTTGATCCGCTTCTCTAAGGTCCTCTTTTTCTGAAAGATATTGCCGAAGACTTCATCATTGAATTTTTTGGCATCCTCTCTCACATGGCTAAGGCTAACGGGAACCACATTGTTACCCTTCCTCCAGGCCCCAGACACAACAGTAGGGAAATCCTTATGAGTCAGCCAGGCTGCCTGGAAACGAAAGGGTCTAGTACTCCTAACAGGAACAAAGCCAGCAGCCCTCAACAGAATGGGGCGGTGATCAGAGTGGGCGCGCATGAGATTTTCTACGTATGCTTCTGGGAAGAGAATGCGCCAAGAGCAATCCCCAAAGGCTCTATCGAGACGTTTGGAGACTATGTGGGTACCCCTCTCTTTTCTAGTCCAAGTGAAGGGGCTGCCAGTGGCTCCTAGATCAATAAGTCTGCAGGCTTCAATAGTAGAGGCGAACTTGGAAGCTTGGTTGGCCGGGAAATGGCCCCCACGGACCTCCGAGGGGAGAAGGATATCATTGAAATCACCAATGAGGAGCCACGGGTCCAAGAAGTTTGCCCTCTTGTCCTTCAGGTAGGCCCAAAGGGGCTCCCGGCTAGTGAGGTGAGGGCTAGCATAAATGGCGGAGCAATACCAAGACCTATTACCGTGGGTCAGAGAGATGGTGATAGCCTGGAAGTAAATGTCGACAACAGTCACATCATAAGTGCACCCTTTCTCCTTCAAGACCCAAAGACCCCCTGCATGTCCCGTGGCTTCTGAAATAGCACAAGCATCATACCCCAATCTATCCCAAAAGGAGGAAGCTTTAGAGAAGGGACAATGAGTTTCCATGAGAAAGACAAAATTGGGTTTGTGTCTGCGAACCAAGGTACGGGTGTGGCGCCTTCCCTCCTTGCTAATAGCACCCCTAATATTCCAAGACAATATAACAAGATCTTTAAAGCTATCCATTAAAACCTGGAAGAAGGGGGTACCACTTAGAGGAGACTACGTGTCTTCCATGTGAGTGAGGTCTTCAACTACACCCTCCATATCGGTCTCCACTTGTTGGGCCGAATGAGCTAGCGTTGGTGAGGCATGTGTTTGGGCCATCACAGCTTTGTTGTGATCATGCATAGAGGTATCAGCCAGGGTGTTAATTATTGCTTGGCCTGGCCCACCCAAACCATTGGGCTGGCTTGTGTGAGCTTTTGGGGCCTCATCATCCTTGAAAAAGTCTTCCTCGTAGGGTCTGAAGTGGTTACCCGAGACATGAGTAAAATTGGTGGTTGATGTCTCACCATTGCCCAAGTCATAAATTCGCTTGCCCATGATGGAAGATAAATCCTGGTTGATTTTGCTCTTGCCTCGCTCTGCATGGCTTACCTGTTTTACTACTGGCATTCCTTTTTTAGTCCCAGAAGGACCGGGTGCAAAACTTGGGGTCTGGTCATCACGTCTTTGTCGTTTCTTCAACCACTGTTTAGGCGCTGACTTAGTGATGGTTGACGTTGGTGGGATGATGTGTGGGTCCCTGGTATCATCCCCACCTGAGTACAAGGCATGAAACTTGTTCTCCACGTGGTTCAAAACACGACCCTGATTATCTTTCTTATTTCCACGTCCCTTGGTTTGTGGTTTCCTTTTATCCACCCTGATCCACTCTCCATGCGCTTCCTCAATATTAGGAGTATCCAGAGTTTCCTTATTCGGCCCAGTTGGAGAAGTCCCAGGATTTAGAGCGTGAATCACGGGATTTGATGAGGATAGCGTAGGGTTTCTGTTCCCAGCCTTAGAACCCGCCTGCATGTAAGTCACCGCCGTCGACACCAAGGGCGCCACCGTATTGGAGCAATTTCTAGACAAGTGCCCGTAGCATCCACACTTCATACAGATGACATGAAGGCCCTCGTAGGCCACCTTGTGCCACACGTTCTTCACCCAAATCTTCCCGACCACCGGTTTATCGAGGTCTATCTCGACGCAAACCCTAGCGAAACGCCCGCGAGCCACGTTGAGCGTGTTGTTGTCCACTTTAACCGGGCGCCCCACTGCGGAAGCCATAGCTAGGAGGAGACTTTCGTCGTAATAAACAAGATTCATGCCTGGGAACCGCACCCAAACCAGTGTCTTCTCGATCTTAGCCGTGGATGAAACAAATTCTGCACTCCACGTGGACACCGCTAGGTAGTGATCGAAGATCATCCAAGGGCCTCCCCCAATCACCTTATCTCTGTCTGCCTCCAAGTCGAACTTCACCATGTAGAACCCATTATCCACATCCATCAAGTCGAAATCCCCGGCAAGCTTCCACGTGGTCTCAAGCTTGTATTTCATGGTTTTGAAACCTAACTCCTTTCCCAAGATCTTCACCACCAAAGCCTCCTTCCACGGTTCGCAGAGCTTCTGAAACATCTCCTCGTTGATGAATACTTTAGGGAATAGCCGGTTACCCCCTTCGTATTGAATCTTTACCAGTCCTTCTTTAATCAAGTCTGATTTCTTTCTAGGCGGGTCGACCACCTTATTACCCATAAGCTTATCTCGGAATGAAACAGGTTGTTCCATAAAATGGTGTGAATAGTGAACGCTAGAGTATCTGCATCTCACTCATTCCCACTAGCTTTGAGGTAATTACTTATATTCATAACACCCTTTTAAAACGTATTCCTATTTTTGAATACACAATCTCCGGGGCGCCGGTTTTTAGATTTTGGGTGTCCTAGGCGAACGAAGAAAATAATGTCTTTGTAATCATTTAAATTTTATTCTTTTTGTCTTTTTTGTTGCAAAATCATAAATAATTCATTTATAATCAAGTTTTTTTTTTCTTTTCAAAAATCACTTTTGATAGAAATCAAAACAAGACTGTTTACTCTATCTTATGATATAGTAGATCTCAATTCGCAAATAAAATTTTAACAATTTCAATTTAGAAAAACTTCTTTCAGCAATAGTAACAGAGATAATTAATATTATTCTTTAAGTCGTGGATGTATTAGAAAAATAATTAAATGTCTTCAATGAACACAATATCACATAGTTTGATTTTTATTCAACAGTTAAAACCTCTCAAATGACTTTTAGTTCTTCAAATAGAATTTCACTATCAAGATCATAAGAATTATCTTGATTTAAATAAGTTTCAAAATGTTTACAACATAATTTCAAGTCATTATCAAATAATGGTATAAGTTTTTCAATACTAAACAAAAATCCAAAAAATCTTTTCTTATGTGATACACTGCTCAAATTTTCTACTAAGTGAGTCAATTGCTTGATCTATAATATACAAAAAATAATAAATCCTATAATGTTTAGTTGTGTGTATTCAGAGAAATTTGCATCATAGTGTTTTGCCTATGAATTTGACTTTTTGAACAAACACATGTTCAAATTCCATTTATTCGCAATTTTTTGGCACTAACAATAGCTTTTTTTTTCAAAAAAAAAATCAGCGTTTTTTTTTTGTTGAGACACTAAATTTTGCACTTAAATGATTATCAATGTTTTAGTGCCCAATATCACAATTGTATTCTTATTGACATATACAAAGAGAAATAAAACGTCACGCGTTTTCAGGAAACAACTTCTCTAATTACTACTTTTGTTTACTTTTTATAGTAAAATTTTTATATAATTTGAAATATATAAATCTTTATTTTAATATCTATATATACTAATAAAAAACAAAATTTTGGTGCCCCTAAAAAAAGGGGCCCTGGGCGGTCACCCCTTAAGACCGTGCTCAGGGCCACCACTGAGCCACTCTCCTATTGCTTGAAATTTAAGTTGATCTAACTGTTTTGGGAAATAAGTCCCACTAAATCATATGAACCCATTTGATTTCAATAAATAGAAAAATGTGTGTTCAAAAAAGAGTTTTAGAGAGTATATTGTTAATACTCTTCTATATTCATATTCATATCTATTAGATTAGACGAGTAATTATCCTAACAATTGTTGGTGATTTTTCTGAATACTTATGAAATCTATTATCATCCATATTAATCAGATACAGGGCTAGTTGAAAAAAATAATAATCATACTTATTTTTATTAATGTCAATTTTTAAAGTCGAAAGTATATCCATTCCTCGTACCAAATAATATTCGAGTTCGGTGAGTTAACCCATTTGGACCAAGGCAAGGTCCAAAATATTGAATTAGACCCAAACACCAAAATAATGAGGGGCCTTGATTTTACCACCTCCATTTATTAATTTTCACACCTCCCATTATTTTGAAAATCCAACTTTGCCCTTGTTAAAAAACACAAAATCACTTTGTCATCTCCCTCTCCACCTCCCTCACTGCTGCTCAGGAGCTCCGCCCCTATCTCCCTCTCTCAAGCTCGTTCGCCCTGTCACTCTCTATCACTTTTGAATGTGTTTTTCTCACCTTGTCATCTGCCCCTATCTCTCTGGTGCCATCTCGTTCCATACCTTTTCCATATTGCAATAGATCTGAGGTGTGTTAGCGTTTTTTTTCCTGAAATCGTTGGTTTTCCGGATTTATGTTCCTGGATTCTCCCGGATATAGGAATCCGGACGTTGTTATGTCTGTTTAATTGTTTGATGTTTCCGGACTGTAAAATCCGGATTATTTCGTAATCTAAAGTCCGGTAGTTCAAAAACTTCCGGAAATAAGAATCCGGAAGGTTCCGTATTAAAGAACTCGGAATTTGTGTCTGTTAGAATTTTGACAATTCTTTTCCAGTGCAGTTTCAATGGAAGACAACTTTTCTGAAGAAAACTTTCCCGACGCCATAGTGGCTAGTGTTCCTGCTGTTCCAGAGATCGTTTCCATGGATTATACTAATGCATTCACTACTGCGCGAGTACTTCTTTTATTGATTAGTTTTGTTAAGATTTGTTGGATGAGTTAGTGAATGATACATGTTGTCGTTTCAGGTATTTTCTACCCGAGATGACCTATAGGCGTGGGCACGAGATGTTGGCAAATCTATTGGATGTGTGGTTATTATTTTAAGATCAGACTATGGGCAATCAAGCAAAAAAAAATTGTGATCTTGGGTTGCGAGAAAAGTGGCAAGTACAAACCTTACAAGACTACGGGTTTGAAGGCTACTCGCACTAGAAAATGTCAATGCCCATTCAGATCGAAAGGAAGGGTGGTAAAAGGTGCCGGAGGGTGGGTTTTGAAGGTAATGTGTGGTATTCACAACCATGGGTTAGTCGAAAACTTTGAAGGTCATCCATATGTTGGTCGTCTAACTTCTGAAGAATTTTCTAATCTGAGTGACATGACATTGAACATAATTAAGCCGAGAAATGCCTTACTTTCATTGCAGCGTAATAATCCAAACAACCCCACCACAATTAGGCAAATTCACAATGCACGTCAAAAGATCTGGTCCAGTCTAAGACAGGACAGAACTGAGTTACAACATTTGATGAACTTGATGCACCGTGATCATTATGTCCACTGGCACAGAAAGGCCGATAACTCTGATGTTATCACTGATATAGTTTGGCCACATCCTGAAGCTATCAAGCTTGTAAATTCGTTCATTATTGTTCTGCTTATTGATTCGACATACAAGACTAACAGGTACATGATGCCACTAATTGAGATTGTCGGTGTGACCTCAACAGAGATGACATTCGATGTTGCATTTGCATTTGTGGAGTCGGAGAAAGCTGATAACTACACATGAGTGTTTGAGAAGTTGAAGGTTACTAAGAAAGACAAATGGATGACCATGCCAAATGCAGAATATGTCATTGCTAACAAATATAAGGTGGTCTTGATATGTGTAGACCCAAGGGGAAGTTCCACAATTTTCCCTCTTAGACACGGACCACCGAAGGATTGCTATACTCACCACGTCCTCTGTATTGGATTTCTACATAGAATGTAACACTTTGTACAGGTACAATAGTTGTGTTGACTCTTTATTTTTTGTAACCTTTACATAGTTTATTGATTTTGTTTAATTGGTTTAAAAATGACACGTTTCCAGGTCTATTTAAAGAATGATGCTCCAATACCTCAGCCAGATGTTCAATAGAAAAGGTTTAGAAGCGATAGTGCTAGGGAATGGGAGGCGCTATATCTTAGTCGCATACAACATTTGACGTCTATTTTTTTTCATCTACAAACTATGTAGCTGTAGATTGAATATTTATTGTATTGGATGTCTATGTTTATGGTTCCCTTTGCGTTTTCATTGTATTTACCTTGTGCTTAAGTTTAATGATGTTGTTTAGTCCTATTAACTAGTCTAATTTTGATTTCTGAACTATTTTGAAAACATGCTGTAAACTCAACGTCCGGATTCTTGAGTCTAGAATTTTCCGTAAACAAGAACACGGGAGTGTAAAACACAGTTGTTGTAAAGTAAACGTCCGGATTCTTGAGTCCGGAATTTTCCGTAAACAAGAATCCGAAAATATAACAAATACGTATTGTAATTCAAACGTCCAAATTTTTTATTACGGAAAATTTCGGACTCAAGAATCCGGAATATCAGAGCACGCAGAAAAAAAAATTAGCAGAAATGGAAGCTGTCTGAACGAAGGTGAGAGAGAGGGCGGCACTGTGGGAGAGGGAGATAGAGAGATAGGGAGCTGAGCAAGAGAGAAGGAGGTTTTGTAAGAGAGAGAGGGAGATGAGGAAGAGATAGGGGGAAGTGATCGTGCGATAGATGGGGAGGTGAGGAAGGGAGAAGGGAGGAAGGCAGAGGGGCATTTTCGTCTTTTTAGTGGGTGGAGGAGGTGTTAAAATTAAAGAGGGGAGGTGGTAAAATCATGGGCCAAGAATGAGTTTCCTGATAGACTGTGGACCATGCCCAAAAGAAGCCATGCGCTCTGCACCTGGTGTTTTTCTGTTTGATTTGTTTATTTGTTGTTTTTTGTTCTTTAAATTTTAATTTTTTGTTTTATTTCTTGTTTTATAAAAATAATAAAACATAAAAAAATTATTTTATCCTTTTTTACAAAAAATATCCAAAGTAAAATACAAATTGTAAATATTAGTATATCTACTAATAGGAAATATACAGACTGAAAATAAAAATAAGTTAAATATCTTTGTTTTAAATTATATTTTCCATTTGAATTTTTTTTCCACATAAGATCGTGCTATCATTAAAATGATGTTTAAGAAACTTCTATTAAATATATGTTTGGAAAAGATTATTTTTCAAAAACAATTTTAAATTTTTTCAAAAGTTACTAAAAAAGTTATTATCTTATGAAATTAAATTAAACTATCACAAAAGAGAGTAAAATAATAAGACTTAATCAGAGCATTATGGATGGCTGTGTTGGAGGGTTCGTGGACGCCTTTCAATGTAGGGAATTGTGGACCCGAGATTTCACACCTTGCTTTTGCCGATGATATTCTTTTCCTTGGTGAGGCTTCAATTCATCAAGACAAGATGATCAAAGATGCGTTAAGTGAATTTTAATTGTAACACTTACGATCAGAAGATCAATTAAAAGGAATTCCACGTTGTCATTGAGGTCAATTTTGTGACTATCTTCCGCATGGTTAAGTCTCGTTGTAGGAAGTTAATTTGCAGCCATCTTCAACCACTTTTAGAAGAATCTCTAGCTTGGTTGGATAAAAGGGATTAGATACTTGCTCGATGAACATGGTGTTTAGAGAAGCCAACACGAACGCTGACTTCTTGACCAATTGGCGTCATTAGAAAAAGGACTTCCGGTGGTTAGTTTTAGATTACCTGCCTCCCGGGCTTGTAAAAATCCTTGGAGAAGATGCTAGTGTTTGCTTTTCTTCCTGTTATTGTTTAGGCATGTTGCCTTGTTTATAGTATTTCCGCTTTATAAAAATAAAGAGAGGAAGGTAATACTATCTCATTCCTTGTATATAACAAGCTTTTAATACAAATTTAGAAAATTAGTTAAAACATTAAATTTATTAATAATATGAATTTTTTTTCAAAAATATCCTTTAATTATTGGGGCTCATCTCCTCAAGACTCTTAGAGAGCGTTTGTTTTATAGATGAAATTATATTCTTGAGAATGATATTTTTGTGAGTATTATTACTAGGAATATGATTCTGATCAAATATGTTTGGTAAATACTTGTTATTCATTGGAATATTTGTTAATTTATTTTAGTTTAAAAAAAACAAAAACAAAAAAATGATGTAGAATAAGGTAAAAATTGGGAGTTATGTTAGAAAATAACTTTCATTCTCATGGGATTATGAGATTCTCATCCCCTTCACATGAGAATAAAAAGAGGAAAAAACATGTATAATATAGATTTTTGGGAATAAATAAGGTCTCAAATTATTTTTATTAACTTGTATCAAATATGAGAATGCTATATTCCTAAATCCACATTTATGGGAATAATCTTAGAAGACTTGAAACAAACACATTCTAAAAAGAGAGAAATGATCATCCTATTTAATTAAAAGTATTATTGCAAAAAAGTTAATGCATCTAGTAATTTGAAAAGAGACTTATAAAAAGGGATAATTTTGTTTCAAAGAGGGAAAAAAATCGAAAAAATGAAAAATATCTTGTATCAATTTTTGTTTGTTTGATGCAAGAGTATCAAAATCAATCTCACAAATGAAGTTATCGATATTTATTGGTGTGTAGACACATGTCATCTTTATATCTATAAAGCGAGTAATGTCTCCAGTATTTTTTGCCCGCCAATTTCATCCCTGTTTCTGCTTCTCTCTTCTCCCTTTCATCCTTCTTCATGCATGCATTACGTATGCGCACACAAGAACACTTCTCACTTAGAGAAACATGCATTGGTCATTGAGTTGATTGCCTCGAGATAGGGGAGAAAACTAAAGAAAGACAAGGGATGAAAGAGTGGCGGAGAAGGGAGATAGAAGCAGGATCCCCGAGAGAGGAAGCGAATCGAGGAAAGCGGGGGCGGTGGCCATCGCGGCCATGAAAGGTGACAGGCGGGCTGATTAGCTTCCTTGACGGCGGCGATTTCTCACTTACCACACCTCTGTCTCTCCCGCTTGCGCACCATCCCCTCCCGCTTCGATCCCCGCTGCGCCACTCATGGCCCACCGCCAGGCGGCGAAGCAACAGCTGTGACAATCGTGGCGAAGCAGCGAGCAGCCGAGGATTCGGTTGAAGTGGAGCGATTGCAATGAGAACAAGCGGCGTCGCGAGCTGCGGCGACAAAAAACGGCGAGAGGAGGAGGAGGAGGCGTGTCATACATGAGAACATAGAATCAATCGTTTTGGCGATGCATTTGCAATGTATCGGTAACAACTATCGGCAAGATCCTTGAGAAGAAAGGCACATTCATTCTTCCTACTCTCTCTTTTTTCAAGTTCAAGGTGAATTTTTGGAATGGTGAAGTGGATTATCCACCTGCGCTTTTCCACCTTTTCGAGTCGGCCATGCTTGATGAAGGTGTGTGTGATTGGCCAGATTTGAGAGAATGATCGAGCGATTTCCTTTGTCCCTTTGATGGATCATTTGATTTGATGACATATAGGCTTAGCACAGGTTCAATCTCTTTCTCTAGATATGAAATAAATTTACATTAAGTGGTGGTGACATGCAAATGTTTCAAAAATATTTTCAAAATATCTGTTGATTATATATTCTTTATTTCGAGGTTAAGCCTTTATTTTGGGTGGAAACGCAGGGTTGAATAGCATTCAAAAGTCGGATTGAGATTACGGTAAAAGCTAGGAGTAAGCTTAAATTCAAGGAAGACATTTATAGCATATTTTGTTTGCATCATTAAGGAAAATGCCTATATGATTTCTTCTTTACAGGAATGTTATGTTTCATTCTTGAAACTAATTTAGTATTGCTTTGATGGATACAAATCTGTATCAAACAGGATGGATGACTTCTACTTGAGAAGTTAGAGGCGACTAATCTTGAATTTTCGAAGAACATATGTTTAATCTTTCAATTTTCCTACCTCTTTGTTTCTGGTGCATCCTTTGTGATTTTCAAAATCTAATTGCTCTTATTTTCTTCTTTCGATTTTATATCTACACTTACACTAACTTATTTTCTCTGTATCGACGCAATATGATGATGGAGAGGAGGAAAAAATAGCATGCATTATTTTGACCGGTTCAATTGGATGACCATGCTGTTCTCAAAGCACTCTGTGAAGGTGTTGAAATGCCCCTAAACAACTGAAATATTCTTGGTAAGCCTCTGTGTGATAATGGATGGTTTGATGCTTATAGAATCTATATTATATATATATACTATATGATGTTGCAAATGAATATCAAAATCGCTTATGTAGAGCTGATTTATATCTTTCAATTGCACAATTTCTATTGTTATGGTATAATGATTTGCAATGTAATCAAAGATATTGAATCTCATGAAGGTCATCAGGAAGTACTTATGTAGAGGCAGCTTTGAGTGCAATAAGGTCATCAGGGGAAGTACTTATGTAATTTTTATATAACTTGATTCAATTTTGGGGTTGCTTTTTGTAATTATCCATGACTTGAAAAATAAGACTAGATTGCAAGAAAATATGTTTTGAAGAACCCTCTTAATGTTTGCATAAATGAAGCATATGTTTTCTTTTGAGAAGGACCAATGATGTTGCATTTTGCTTTACACATCTCACATAATCTATCATCTATTAAAAATTTGTGCAGTTTTCATATTTGACGGAGGTTTCTTGCTCCCCTCAAAGGCTGAAGTAAAGTAACTTGAGATAGCCTCACGTTGCGATGGAGTTCGTACGCGTATGCATCGAGGTTCCTCGGTATCTTAGGTAACAAATAACTACTCTCACGACTTTGTTGTTCAACTTTATTTCTCAATAGATGGATGTTTTTGAATTGATGTAGATTGTGTGGATGAAATTGATGATCATTGAGTCTTTGGCTAGCGCTTTACAAATTGATTGCCTGAAAATTGGAAAACTCTCCCCCTACCTTTAGTTTCTCCCTACCACACCCTCTGTCTCTCCCCTCGCGCACCATCCCTCTGCCGGTCCAGCCATGCGGCCCACCATGGCGGCGTGGCTTTCTTCATTTATTTCCTATTGCTTAGTTTGAGTTTCTGATCTACTGTCTTGCTTTGGTGAAGTTAAATGTAATGTTGTAGATACATTGTCTTGAGGAGGGAGATCTTTGTACCTTCTTCAGGAAGGAAAGCTTGGGCTGCCAGTTGACACTTGATATTGTTGGGTATTTGAATCTTTATCTTTATATTTCTAAGAGCACTTCTCCGCCTCGTGCTCCGCGCCTAAACTCCTTTCCCTCTTTGTAAAACCATCTTACTCCTTGTTTTTGCTTCCTTGGCATCTCACCACTTACTTTTGCTTCCCTGCTTCTCCATTGATTATTTATTTGTTACTGCCACGCTTTCCATCGTTTCATCGATTCTCACAACATGACAACAATACCACCTCTCATCTCAATTCTCGTATGCCATAGATCTTTGAAACTAAACACGCAGTGATTGCAATTTAGTACGGTGGTTCTTGGGAAGAAAAGGTGCTCCAATTTTAGAATCAACGTTGAATCACTAGGTTGTTGTATGTCCTTTGTTTCTTTTGTGATAATATTTTAATCATTTTTTACCTTCAGATAAACGGATTCCTTTTAAGTTTCAAAGAAGGCAATTTCCTTTGGTTCTTTCATTTGCAATGACTATTAATAAAAGCCAAGGACAATCTTTAAGGCATGTTGGAGTCTATCTTCCTCGATCTGTATTTTCATGGGCAATTGTATGTTGCCATATCAAAGTCACATCAGAAATGGATTGAAGATATTACTCGCGATGATAGTGAAGGTCAAGATACAAACATCACTTGAGCGTTGTCTACAAAAGTATTTACCAATTTATAACTGCGGTATATTTCATAGAACAATTCATATTTTCATCGAGGATCAATATTTTCTTTACATGTTAAATTTATAATCACGAATCATAGAAATACAAGTTCTTACTTTCTTTCTGATTTCCAACGATGCTCTTTGAAAATCAAGAAGTGGTTTGAAGAAACAATATGCTTGAAAGAATGATTGATGAAGGAGTATTTTGCAATTACAAAGAAATATGCTTGAACTACCTATATGATGTTTTTGAGATACCATTTAAAAACCATGTTTATTTGAATTTTTATAAATTCTAATAATATAAATTTTTTATTTTAAAATAATTATTTTTAACATTTTAATTTATTTCAAATCATTCATCATCTTAAAAGTTAGAAAAATAATTTTTTAAATTGTATAATTATTTTTTAATAAAAAAGTATTATAAATAAAATGTTTCATTCATAGTTTTTAAATTTTACTTTTGTGTTGTAAATAAAAAATATTCTATATTAAGAGAGGTGAAAAGAGGAATAAAATCAAAAGTAGAAGAATGAATGAGAAAAAGTAATAAATTATAAGCTATAAGCTAAACACCACTTGAAATAGCTTCTCGACAAACACTATGACTCTTGAGAAATATGGCGCTTACAAATAGGCTAAATATGACACTCTTTTTTGGGGTCATAAAATCGATGTCATTAACACAAAGAGGCTGATGGCCTGCAAGAGCCCAGGATACAAACATTTTGTGGGCCACGCTCCCAAACTAAAGATGAAACACGCTAGACAGGGAGCACTTGAGCCATGACCGGATCTGACAAACTGCTCAAACTAATTATGACTTTAGGGAAAGTACACACGATCTACTAACTCCACACACCACAAATCAAACCTAGCAAGCAGGGGATCCACCAACACTCCGCCATCAAGATCTACCTCCTCGACTCTATCGAGAGTAAAATGACCATTAAGTGAGGCCATTTGTAGTTCGACTCTTTTGTTTGCGGCTTGAGACGAAGCATCTGATTGTTACATCTCGGTTGAGCAAATCATGTTATCATGTTAGCATTTGGCCAATTTACAGGATGGTTTCTTGAGGCATAGGTTTAAGGTTTGTTAAGAATAGAATCAAGGGATGTTGCCAACATTTGATATTTAGGAACATTCAATTGGAATAACTTTTAAAGCCTTGCTTTCTTTTTATGGACTATCGGAAAAAATACAAATAAGAGAAGATTTTAGCATGTGGTATATTTTTATCTTGCATTTGGCACATGTTGAATCCCTTTGACTTGTATGTTGATAAGAATGAGGTTTTACTTTTGGTGGCATCTTAGAATTCTTGAATTATCTCAATTCTAGAATTGACTCTTGATAAAGGTTTACGTTGTGTTTGTTTGGTGGCTTCATGTGGCTTCATTTCTTCTTAGATTTCCCTATAGTAGGTTTATTGTTTAACGGTGTTTTATTTGGATTTCTTTATAGAGAGTGTATTATATTTAGATAGCATGTGTGCAAGGTTGAGGAAACTGAGAACCATGCATCATACATGTAGTGCACTAAGATGAAAAAGAGATATTGAAGGAATTGACCATCAAAGGAGATTGCATAGATTTGCATAGGTTCTTGATTTTAGGTGAACATCGGTAACCTAATCTATCTCTATGATTTTCATTAGTCTTTTTAAAAACACATCTAATGTTGGTCATATTTTTAATGGCGACATCTAATTTTTATAACTTTGGTCATATGTTTTCAAAAACTATTAGAACCTTTCCTGTAAATGAAGTAATGTAACTACAATTTAAATTATAATGTAGTGCACTTTTAGTTGGGTATATGTGATGGTGACCAAAAGTATTTGGCTAATGGCAATTCTTAACAGAAAGAAGGCTTTATTTATCCTTTGAAAGATATTATGCATTCATTGGCATCAAGTTCCCCAGTCATCATCTTTTAATAAATTCATTTTATTATATGATTTTAATATATTCATTTCTTTATGGATTTCTCAATTATTTTAGCATGAGACGTGTGATTTGGTTAGAATGATCCATCATTTGATAGGCAATATGAGAAAGAAAATGGCTAGAAGTAGTTTTCTACTAACAGAAAGAAATGTTGGATTTGCTTTCTCATCCACATATTTCCACATATGAGATGTAATCGGCATCTTGAAGGTTGTGCAATTAAGGATTAGATGCAACGAACAAGAAGGTGAACGTGGTATGCAAATGTTCTAATCTTTCACGAAACTCCTCTACTAATTTAACAACAAATCTCCAAGGGAAACAACTTTGTAAAAGTAGCAAATCAAGAGTCAGTCAGGTGCCAGAATCAGTGTAGATGTAGTTATTTAAACTATGAAGTTGGATTTCTATATTGGACTTTGTGTTAGTGAAATTTCATGTGTATTAAGGTTAAAAATTTGGTTATGGTGGATTTATTTTAGTACATTGGTTGGAAACCATTACTTAATATTTAGTAAATTAAAATTGACCTGTAAAACAATGTCTCATTGTGCACAAATATTTTCATCTTCCCATATAACTTAGTTGTTGATATTACGCCGATAATCACTTGCACTAATATTATAATTCTTTTTTCTAAGGTTCACGGTATTGTTGTTACTCTTTTGCCTTATCCTTGAGGTAATTGCATATTTGCATATACTTATACCTACATTGCTGCTTGCCAGTATTTCATTTGGGATTTACGATTCTGGGTTCTTTATTTAGTTTGAGTATTAGGAATGGTTTTATATAAGAGATTGGTTTTAACAATGTGATTTTGAATGCCTTTATTTTATTTTTAAATCTGATTCTCATATAATCTCTCTCTTTTTAATGTCATTTGCATATAACTATCTTTTTAATGTCATTCCAGGGATATGAGCAGTGTATCTACGAGATTTACTAATAAAGTAATGGTGACTCAATTGCATCATTGTTCATGAAACTTACCCATTTTTCTTGATAACATGAACAATCCATCCTTTTTCCGAGGATAGGGCAATATTAGCTCCTCAAATGATGTTGTTGATAAAATCAATGATTATATGTTATCCTTGCTTCACAGTGATGAGAAAACCTATTTGAGTTTTGATAGTCCTTATTGACCCGGCTTGGATTCTTCTCGAAGCAAATGACATCCATACTCGCAGATTTTTAAACACCTTCTTTGCTTAGGAGCTTCAAATCATGTCTTGAAACTAAAGGCACATGTCATGTTGCTTCGAAACATAGATCGATCTTTGGGCTTGTGTAATGGAACTAGACTAACAATCACAAAAATGGGAAATATATTGTCAAATGAAGATTATCTCGAAGTAAAGCGGTCAAATTGTGCATATACCTAGACTTTCTTTGATCCATTCGGTCATGATTCCTTTTAAGTTTCAAATAAGGCAATTTCTTTTGGATTCTTTCGTTTTGATGACTATTAATAAAAGCGAGGACAATCTTTAAGGCGTCTTTGAGTACTATCTTCCTCGTCTGTATTTTCACATGTAGGCAATTGTATGTTGCCATATCAAGTCACGTCGAAATGGATTGAAGATATTACTCGCTTGATAGTGAAGGTCGAATCTATTGTCAGCTTGAGCGTTGTCTACGAAGAAGTATTTAGCAATTTATAACACGTGTATATTTCATAGAACAATTCGTATTTTCAAGTGAGGATCGATATTTTCTTTACATGTTAAATTTATAATCTGAGATCGTAGAAATCTGATTAACTACGTTCTTTCTGATTTCAGGCGTCTTCTGGCTTGCGAAATCGAAAGTGGTTTGAAGAAGCGATATCTTGAAAGAATGGTTGATGAAGAGTATTTTGCGATTCTGAAGAAATATCTTGAAGCTCACGCATATGATGTTTTTGAGATCTTTTCTTATCTTTATAAACATATTTAATAGGATTCTAATATAAATTACATTTTTTTCAATTTTACATATAAAATTCTTTTTAAATGGTATTCTCGATGCGCGGGTGCACCGTCTAGTAATGTTGATGTTAAGCTTGGGTGGCGCGGGGGGACCTAGCGAGAGCGTATTCGGTATTTCAATTTTCAATTGCAACAATAATAGTAGTATAACACACCTAAGCAAAAATTTGTCACCGTTTTTAATCTCACTCTCTTTCTTCAGGCTTCCGAGAAACCTGCTCCTGCTTCAACCCACTCTGACTCTCCTTTAGCAATCCAATCCATGGAGTTTCATTCTCTTCCCAAGCTCTACCTCCTTCTCTCCTTGTCCATCCTCTTCCTTTCATCTTTTCCCGTTCAAGCTAAAGTTAGCTTCAAATACTGCGGTACTTTACCCTCTATCTCTCTCTTTTGACTTTTTTTTTTATTATCACTATAATCCTTATTAGTATTATTATTTTGATTATTTGGAGTTTATCTCGATCGGTTCTACATTAGGATTTGGGTTCAGTTTCTTTACTCGTCTCTGCTTTAATGTTTTAATTATATGTCTTTTCATTAATTATTCATCTGGACACTGGATTTCCTAGCCCCCTTTTCCCCCCTTCTTTGGAACTGCATGGTTCTGCGAGTTTCTGATATTTTAGCGGATTTGACACTTATCCAGTGGATTTCTATGAAAAAAGTCTTTTTTTTTTTGTTGGGATTAAATTTATGTTGCAAATTAAATTGCAATCTTTTATTGTAGATAAGTTTTGGTAGCTGTGTGATATCATGTGTGAGCTTGATTGCTGACTGCAGTAGTTCATGTGGTCATGTTTGTTCAGATTTGTTTTAGATTATGATATCTTTTCGTCTGTTTATTTTTTCCGCTAAAAAAAAATCTATGTAGATAAGAAGGCAAACTATCCTGTGAAGGTGTCTGGAATTGAAATATCACCAAGCCCTGTGGTTAGTGGCAACCCGGCTACCTTTAAGATCTCAGCTACTTCTGGTAATCTCTCTCTCTTTTCTTCATATTAATTATCTATCTTGTTTTTATGGTTTTCGAATTTCGGTTCTTTTTTTTTTTTTTTTTTTGGCATAGTAGTATTCTGATGTGTTAATTGCAGGACATACCATTACATTACATTCAATCTGAAGTTGACCACAAATAGTTACATTACATACTTAAATTTGAACACTGTTTTTAATTACGTGTGATCGTAATATTTCATCAAAACGCCTGTTGTTTGTAGAAGCTTTGGATGACTTGTACAACCTATCTTTTATATCCTCACTCACTCTATTAGTTCCTTATGCATATGGGAGCTGCCTCATCAATTTAATGTGCCACTTATACTTCATGCAGGTAAAGCTATTTATGGCGGAGAGTTGGTAATTGGAGTTTCCTATGTTGGGGTGCCTGTCCATACTGAATACCGTGATCTTTGCGACGAAGTATCATGTCCTGTTGCTAACGGGAATTTTGTGATTTCTCACACCCAAACACTGCCTGCCATCACTCCACCGGTGAGTTTCACTTTATCAAATAAACACTCTTAGCAATGCTGAAGACATTCTAAAAATATTATCCTGTCTTGAAATAAAGTCTCCTTTGACATCTTTTAGGGCCCCCTTGAGCCTTGACATTTCAACTCATTATGGCGTTATGAACTTTATATAACTCTGATTTTGGTGCTGAACTTTAAATTATTGGCCATTTGTGAATTTGCTCTGGGTCTACTGCTCCATTTTCCCTTTTGGGCTTGTAACTTAAAAAACTATCGCAAGGTTAAGGTTGCTTCAGTCAAGAGTAATTAAATTAATCTCTTTTGAATGATTGTCAAACGTCATTATGGTGTACCTTTCAGTATGTTCGCACATGTAATTCTTTCACACAAATGGATATTGCTTTTTGAAGAGTAGGTTTATTGTAGAAGCAGATCGAAACTTACCTTGCTTTCACATGGCTGATTTTTCTTTATGCAAATATACTTAAAAAATTGTATTGATCTCTCTCTATCTCCTGAATGTAAAGTCAAAAGTCATTTTAGCACCTGTGAACATGCAAATGGGTTATATGTCAGAATGCTATTTTTGTGCATGATGATCATAGAGATAGAAGAGGTAACTAATCAATGTAATAGATTGGAATTTTGGGTATCAACTAACCGTTCCGTTTTTCAAAATTTGGAATATCTGTTGACTAAAAAAAGTAATTTTTTGGGGTGTAAAACGTCAAAGTAATTTGATAGTGGTTAGTTTGGGTACCTTTCTGCGGTAGTTATGGTGGATGTGTACTTCATAGTCATACTACATCTAAATTCTATTATACTTACTCTCTGAATCCTTTTGAATAGCATCTTCTCCTCACCCCACCCTCCACCCTGCTTAGGGCGTGGTACTGTGGTGTATCTTGAAAAGGTTGTGGTTGTGGTTTTTCTCTTCTTCTCCCCCTTTCATCGTTTAAGCGATTTTCATTGATGATTAACTTTTTCAGTTTTTCCCTCATTGAGGATCACAGAATACTATAAGTTATATGGTTAAAGCATCTTGGATCTCTTAGGAAGTGATTGGGATGAACATTGGATTTAAGGTAGGTGGATTAAATAGAGAGGTGTTTAAAGTGTGATTTGTGATCCCCCAAGGCCTATCAAACTAAAGGGTAAACTCTGCCATACAACTGTATGACCACATATGCTCTACGGTAGAGAAAATTAGATAGTGAAATGCCGACAAGAGCAATAAATAAGTTACGCAGAGATGAAAATGTTTAAGTGGATGATTGGACATGCAATAAAAGATAAGGAACAAATGTATTGGAGTAGCACCTATCGATAAGATTATGGAGACTCATGTAAGCTGATTTGGACTATGAGAAGTACGGCAATAGAAGCTTTTGCAAGAAAAGTCAATCAGGTGGAAGATAATTCAAAAGAGTGGTAGAGGAAGACCTAAGAAAACTTGGAGAAACCACTAAAAAGACCTTTCTCTGAATTGTTCTTTTGAAAATTTGTCTTTTGTCTTATTTTATAGATGGTTTTGATTGATCCATGTAGCTGGCTCCACTAGTCCATCTAGTGGAGCAAGGCTTTTTGGTGGTCGAATCAGTTTTACCTTGTTTTTTGCTTGGAAATTGAATTTTACAGATTTCTTTTCAAAAATCTTTAATCAAAGCTTTAATTCCTGAACACCCTAGGTTTGAGATACATTTACACAAATGATTACACTTGAGTTGCCTTATTATGTTATTAGGTCTTCATGCTACCGTCTTAAGTTCCTTTTAAGGTTCTAAATCCTTTCTTCGAACTTATGGAATTTTATGAAGCTTGTCTATAATTGTCATCATTAGTCATTACCCTGTTGTCAATTGTTTGAGAAGGATTCTTATGATTTATTTAAGAGGCACTTAAGCTCTGAATCTCTTCTGATAGGTAAGAACGACCGTGCAATATAGGCTACATGCTTTGGAACTATTATTATTTTTCCTAAAAGCATCCATTCACCCTTGTTTTTTATTTTTAGGAGTCAAATCTTAAACTTTTATCCAAAATATCCACACACCTAGACACTTGAGCTAAACCTGGGCATGTAGAGCTCTGTTAGGCAGAAAGTAATAGAATTGACTGAAGATACAGCGATTGACAGGCACATCTGTGCATTGATGGATGGTTCTAATAGAATACAGATGAGGTAGGGAGTTTCCTGCAAAAAGAAACTAGAATGAGGCGCGAGATGGAACAGGTAAACCTAGAGCAGGTGCGGGGACATGTACTTCAGCTAACTGTTGTGGCTTCAAGCCTTCAACACAACAATACCTATCTTGTTTAAGGGGCTGTGGGATGAAATGTGAACTCTACATGGTGCGGCGCTTTAAATCCTGTCAAGATCACATCCACATGTATGTATTCCGTTAAGAAGAATGGCGCTGCCAGTGCCATCCTTGTGTTGTGCCTTGTGAGTGTGCCTACTCGAGTTATGGCTGAACCTGGATACTCACTACTTGGTGAGTACCATTGAGGATCCATAGGTAAGCAAAGCAGGGCCCTGGCCCCGTGCTGCACTCTTGTTCAGAGTATTGGATTTTGTTTTTAAGTGAGACACATGGTCAGTGCTCACTTCCAGGGTGGCGTGCATTTGTCGAAGTTAAAAAATTGTGCAGAAAATTGTGTGTTCCCTTGCCAAGGGAGAAGGTTAACCCATGTTAATTCATGTTTTGTGTCGTATGAAGGTTGATGAATTCTCAAGGCAATGCACATGGATAAGGTGGCAATCAACACATATTATAAAGAAGACTTGCCACATAAATTGCTACATTTTCTTTCAATCTATTTTCTTGTTTGAATCATCCTTGTCTTAGATCTTTTATTGAGGCAAACCTTTTTTGTCTTAACATTACGTTACTGTTCACTGAGTTAGTTGCCTTGTCTTCGTTTTAATGTTTGTTTTTGCAGGGACCCTATGCTCTGAAGATGACACTGAAGAATGACAAGGGCGAGCTGTTAACTTGCATTAAGTTCAATTTTAAAATCGTTCTCGGAGCTCTTGTGTCTGACATGTGAAGTGTCGTCTGCATGATTGATCTGGGGTACTCCTCTGCTTTGTTGTCAAGTTTTTTTTTTTTTTACTGTAACTTGTACTGTATATCACTTTTCAAGAGTCAATATCATGACTAAGGCCAATGTTGTCAAATGTTACGTTCATATCAGTGACATAAACACATGGATGTTCTATAAGGTGAATGACGCAGAGTCTTTCTTTGTGAGTTATTTTTAGTTAGATTCTGGGTACTGCGTGGACTCATATAAGGAAATAAAATTGGCTTTGCCTATATATATATTTTTTTATTCACAAGATTCGAATTCGAGAGAATCAAACTCTTTTCACTTAGACCAACATACGCAGGTTCTCAGTTATGATTTCCATAACTCAGTTATGATTTCCATAACTCAATTCATATGAATTGAATAGGAAAACATTTCATAAGTGAAAAACTAATCTAGGTGTATACTAAGAGATATCAAACATAATTTTCCCTTGGGATTTCAAATATAATGTTAGGAGACATTTATTTCAAGGTATGTAATTATATTTGTAGGAACGATGTGCTTAGAAATGATATTCTTAAATTTTTAGGTAAATTGAAAAAAATATTTGGTTATTTGATATTTACGAGAAATATTTTTCAAAATTCAAATGATAGGAGGAGGAGGAAGTGTGAATATTTATAACATAATAATTTGGTTAAACTATACTTTTAGTACTTCATCTTTATTTTAGATTTTAGTTTGGTTTTTCTTTTATTTTTTGTTTTAAAATAGTTTCTGATTTTGTAAAGTTATACTGGTTCTTTCTGTTTAAATTGTGGTACGAAGCACAATTGTATAAACTTTCTAAAATAAGGGATAATTTCGAAACAAAAAAGGACCACATCGGTAAGCCTTTTACAATATAAGGAACTATTTAAGAACAAATGATAAAAAAGGGATCATATTGATATAAATTTGCGACATAAGGGACTATTTTAGAACAAAAAATAATAGAGAGACCAAATTAAAATATAAAATAAAGATAAAAGACTAAAAGTATAATTTAGCCTAATAATTTTTACTCTCATGTCATGGAAAAGACGTTATTTATTAGCATTGAAACAGAAATTAAATAAAACATAAAAAATGCTTTTTTGAATTAATTTTACTGATAAAATATTATTTTGAAAGCTCGCATCAAATATAAGAATATTGTATTTTCAATTTTACTTAAGAATAACGTAATAAATCTTTTTGTCAACAAAACAAAACTTTAAAAATCCTGAAACAATAAATCATGAGATTTTTTTAGATCAAAATTCAAAAGTTTAAAATGTCTGTACTTCCGTAAAAAAATGCCAGTACTTAATTATCTTATTTTATTTTATTTTGTTTTTTAATTTATATTTCACTTGTATTTTCAATTAAAATCAATAGTTTTTTTTTGTTATTTATTCATTTAAACTACTAATAAATCATTTATCAAAAATTATAAAATAAAAAATAATTAAATTTGTATAGTAAAATAATGATAAATAGTGATTGATAATTGATATAATTAATAAATAAAAATATGTAAGTCATTTAAAGGTTTTACACTATGAAATTATTGTTTGACATGAGGTTATAATTAAAATAATAAATTAAAAAAATTAAACTGATTTAGGTAATATTTTGATTGAATGATAAATGTCCAAATATGAAAATTAATTGATTGATATGCTTTAATTTATTTACATTTTGAATTTGAATTTGATTTAATTCAAATTTGATTGAATGATAAAAGTCTAGATATGAACAATAATTGATTGATATGTCTTAATTAATAAAATATTATGAATTAAAAAATAAAAAACAAATAACTTTTTATTTTGACGGGAAAAGAATGAATGTGAAGCTGCCACGTGACATGAGTCTACGTGACAAAACTCTATTTTATATAATATAGTTGATAATTTTGTTGTTTTTCCTTGATTTCTTTTATTAATATTTAAATTTGTTCAATTATCATTAGATGTGATAAATGTTTATAAATTATAATCAAAATAAATTTATACCAAATAGAATAATTTTTAAAATTTGAAATACATGCATTATTTTTTTTTTGTATTTTGGTTTAAATTTTTATTGTTTACACATATTTACATTTGTTTATCTCCCCGATAAAAATGAAAAGAAAAAAAAAAAATAACAGCGACGGAAATCGTGTTCTTTCCCTATCGTTGTTAGGGTTTTAAGATTTCCAATCCCACCTTATTCTTATTTCTTCACCGTCATCAACCACTAGTAGCTACAAATGATTAATTTTGCTACTGATAATTGAACTCGATAACCGAAAGACCTCGACGGTGTCCGGCGATTTGGTACGTAATAATATCACTGGGAGGATAGGCTCTTATTTTCTATTGAAAGATTTTTTTTTAGATTTTTTATTTTTTATTTTTTATTTTTTTTCTCTTCCCATTAAATTGCATGCTCTCTATACTTGCAAAAGTTTACTATCTTAGATTTACCTAAGTCTGTAGTTTAATTACTCTAACCCGAAGGTTCTATAACTTACATATGTTATATGATGTGAAATGATTGGATCCATGTGGGCTTCAGTTCCCAAATTTTGTAAGAAACTATGCATTATTCTGCAGTGTGTTTCATATGAGGCCAAAATATATGTAGATGCATGGTTGCATACAACTGCAGTGTAGCTTATGTGGTTAAGTGATTGGTTTGGGTTTTTATGGCTTTATTGTCTCATAGGCTGTGTTGTTTCGCACAGTAGTTGCTTGAAACAATGAGGCGGCAGGGGCAGTATGGTGATGCATCTGCTAATAGTTATGTGGCTGCCCAGATGCATCACCATATGGCGGGTCAAAGGGTGGAAACCAAGTCTGGTAATTTTGAAGGACGGCTAGAGGCCTTCACTCCGGAGAGAGAGAATCCGTATGCAAATTCCAAACCAGAGGGTCAGTGGAGATGGGAGTTGGATGAATCGAAGATGTCTAATTCAATGCAATCTCGCATGTTTAATGAAGGCAAGTGTTATTCATCGTCTCTTCATGCTTGCTTATGCACCTCTATTAACCTAGCTAAGCACTGCATCTGCATTAGACAAAACCGATCATTATTTTTGAAACCCAAAGGTTTCTGATGTGATGGACACATATTGTGATTTGTGAAGTTCTAATTTGTTAATAGATGTCATTTTTTACAAGTTTTCATAATTAAAAGCTTTTTTTAGCGAATCTATTTTTGAATCTCTAAAAGTGGTGAATAGTGACTAGTCAGTGAGATGTTTAAATTCATCTGTGCCAAGGGTTATATATTCAATACTTTTTACATGAAATAGACTGAAAAGTTGTGTCTCAGTTTTCTTGATAGGGATAGTTTTCACTACAATAAAGAATGCAGACTTGAGCAGAGCAGTGTGTGTATATATGTGTTGCTTTTATGTTGTCGCTAGAAGTCAAACACATGATAAATTCTATAAATTCTACTATGAAAAAAATAACCCACACTTCACATGTGCATCCAAGCAATTATGTTGTTAGGCAGTCTGTTGTAGAACAGATCATTGATGGTATCATGTGACTTGATTGGGCAGCATAATTTTTTAAAATGCTTCCCTTTCCAATCTGTTGTTAAACGTGTATTGATATTATTCATGTTCCCGGTGTTCTTTGTAAGCCTAGCTATCAAATCAAAGTTGCTTATTTTTCAATGAACGACCTTAAAAGCAGTTCCTGTTGTATATAAGTTGGATAAAACTCTTGGTGTGTTTTTTAAGTTTTTTACAATGGTATACTTGTTTTGCAAACATTGCCACATTTTCATAAAATATCTTTTTAATTGTTAGAACATTGGCTACCATGTCTAAATTGCCTAGTTACAGGTTTGCCATTTATATCATGAAAATGGTTTTCAATCTCCAAAGCTTAGGGAAATGTTGCATGTTCAGGTCAAGAGGGTGATGCTTCAAGGTCCTATTTTCAAGGGCAGAGGTCTGATCCTAAATTGGCTTTACAGAGTCGGAGCAACAGTGATTCCAGATCTCAGGCTCGCGAAGAAGATATAGATGTCAGATATGAAGGAAATCATTTATCACAAACTTTTGAAGGTCTTGAGCAGAATTTTCATGATGACATTGTTAAACTAACCAAAGAACAGCAGGAAGCTGAAGATGCAGAACATGCCAGGCACATAGAGGTTAGTATAGTGATAAATGTTAACAGTTAATTTTTCACTCGATTCTTGAAATACCCAAAATCTTCTACACATTTCTCAACCCTTGTCTTTTTTATTTCTCTTTATTAATAGATGAACCCATAATCATGCTGCACCCTTGATGGATTGAGTCCAGATCCTACTAGGTTAACTGACCCCTTGGACTTCAGCATACTGAAAACGTGAGAAACATAAAGAGCCATCTTGAGTCTAGACTGCTTTCACAGATATTTAGTTTTATAATAATTATCAATATAATAAAACTAATTATGTTTTATGTTTGAATAATAGTGTTCCAGGCCCCAGGGTGTGAAACTTATTCCTAATATTCATATTAAAAACTTACCCTGTGCTCATTTGAAGACTGTCTTAGCTATGCCATGCATTAATGTTTACCTGGCAGAGAGGATTGAAGGGTCTTGCTTTGTTAGAGGGCATTGTTGTACACAAATTTCTGCTACTGTATAGTCAATAATGTCTATTAAAATTAAGACAATCTCCTTCATTAAAGTCATAATGTAATGATTCAAACAAAAAGGTGAAGGGAGAAAAAGAATGCTTGTTTGCCCAATCCTCTATTGTTGGATCCTCTGCAAGATTAAAACTGCACTTGCTTTGCTTTTAAGAATTGTCTTCCACTTTGGTGTCATGTTTTTTGGGATTTCTTGAGTGGATTGCTTGTTTTGAAGATAAGTGTAGCTAATTAATAGGATATATGCTGTTAAAGAAGGCAGTATCAGATACAGGTCCTCCTAATCATCCATTGGCATGGATTGAACTGCATCCCAGGAGTGCAAGCTTATCAATTGATTGCTAAGGACATTTCCCAAAAAGCCTTCGGAAGGAAAAAAATTTGTTTGTATTGGCTACTTTTGTTGTAGGCTTGGACTGCCTATTTCCCTGAATAAACTTGAAGTGATTATGCAAGCAAAGTTGCGCACACTGCATTTATAGAACTTACTGTCTTTTGCATCGTTTAAAGTATAGAGTATAAACAGGCTTTCAATATTTTTTTTTTGAAGAGCAAAGAGAATATGTATTGTTGAATCCAAGACTTAATCTTAGTTATGTGACTTTCGATATTGTCGGATCTTGATACTTAATCTTAGTTATGTGACTCTTACCCATTTTTAGAGTGCTTTCCGAATATGAACTATGGGTGTATGCAATCACCTTAACAAGGGGGGTGCTATTTTTTTTTATTGAGTTAGGATCATCTGTCAGCTGATTGTCAGCACCATGTCTAGTTCTGCAACCTGCACCTTTCCTGCCCTGTATTTAGGAAATCAATGCCACTTATGTTTTATAATTGTGAGGATGGCCAGGATAAATCTTATTCATGTTGAAACTGTAGATATTTTTATGTATTCTCCAAAACTATAGTTATCAATTTATCTTTAACGAGTTCCATGTATTTTTCATTGTCAGAAAATAAATGCAATCAATACACAGTATGAAGAAAAACTGGCAGCACTCCGAGCTCAGCATGGCAGCCGCAGAGCTGAGTTTCTTCAAAGGGAATCACATGCTAGACAACAGCAGTATCAGCAAATCAGTAGAGATCCTTACTCCAGTAGTGGCATGGCACCCAGAGACCCTCATGCTTACAGCAATGCTAATGCTTCAGCTGCCGGTGGAGAAGCACAACGAAGCTATCCTGCTGATCACTATGATCCTTACAGAGAGCGAGCTCGATTTCTTGGGAGTGCAAGAGATCAAGGATTTGAACCTAGAGGTCAATATCCAGGGGGCCGTGTCTATGACACTGGTTCACGCTACTACAATTGAGTTTTGACCTAAGGTTCACCTCATGTTGGGTTTGTACTGTGAGTGCAATTTAAATTATATCTGACATCAATGTCCTGTCATCTTACCATCTTTTTATTACCATGTTTTTGGTAATTGACGTTTTTAGCAGATCTGTTAAATAAATCAGCATTTGGAAGTGCATACGTTTATATTGGTGTATGCATTTAGATGTAGGATTACTAGGATGTTTGTTGTGTTTATGGAATCTAATACCATTCAAAACTATGAAAAACAATATTCCATTTGAGGTACTTCATAAAAACACGTTTAGCTGGGGAGGATGGAATGGCTCGGATAACTTGTACCAAAGTGGGGTTCGGCAAATCTGTATTTACATATCTATGTCATCTGCTACATTAAGTGGATTTTTTTTCCTCCTGTTGTTTAGGATGTGGTTGATTGTGTTGTGGCTTTTTTGTTTATGAAATTTTAGTTGTTATTATTTTAATTACGTAAAACAAAATTGTCTTAATTATGAAACTTTATTTGTTATTACTTTATTTGTTATTATTATTTTAATTACGTGGAAGAATTTATATATACTTTTGAGAATTCTGTTTGAAATAGAATATAATTACTGTTTCACTTTTCAAGTAGTGAATTCAGTGTGTCATAGGATACGTTGTATATTGAGGTTTATTGTATCTTAAGAAACTATGACTATTTTATTTTTTTCTTATTGTAAATTGTAATAATCTTGTGTATAACTATAATTCTGCTTGGTGTGTTCTCCACTCAAGTGTATTCCAAAATTTCTATCTCATTTTCTTCATATTTTTTTCCTTTAGTTTGATATTAGAGTTGGTTTGATCTTACTCCTGTTTTTATGCTTTTACCGTGTAGTTCAGTTTCTATTGGACTCTGGTCCGAATTTTGTCTGGCCATAGCAAGTCTAAATTAGTTGTTTTATCTCTACGATCTTGATTTGAATTATGTGCAGTCACATATTTCTATCTCTCTCAACTTGTTTATTTTTTTTAGGACAAAAGTGATGTGTGTAAGAGAAACTAATTCAATAGTGATGGAGTGGGTGTTAAATGTTTTGTTCCCGTCTTCATTTCTACATTATCACATCATTTGCAGGATCTGGTAAGAGTCAAAAAGGCCCTATTATCACATCATTTTCTGAAAACAAAAATAAGTTAATCGAAACACACGTCAGGTGTAGTCGATGCTCATTCGTGGTGGACACATTTTCACATAGCATTCGACATCTTTACCGAAAACTTGGGGAAAATAAGGGAAAAGAAACAGGGAGAAAAGAAAAGTGACAGTACGCTTTGCCATTCTTGCAGAAGCGATGATTTAAATAGTAGTACACCGTAATGTCTGACATTTGTTACTAGTTCTCAACAGTATGGACCCCGTTTCCACTTTGTTGTTAAGCTGTGCCAGACAGACTCCTCTTTGATTGTTGTTGTAGTGCCAAAGTACTTGAGGCAGCCTTAAGCGAGTCCAGGACCACTGACTTTTCACGTTCTGTGGTCTCAGTTGTAACCGTATGCTCCCCATTGGTAGGAGCCTCGTTTGCCACACAATCATTATTTTGACACCACTCAGGTAACATTACAAACTACTACTAGGATTCATGTATTGGTGTTTGTACGTTTCAGTTATCTTATCCAAACACAAACAAATTTAGCTAGGAGAGAGGGAGAAAAAAGTAAAGTTGAAAAAAATTAAACACAAACAAATTTATAGATTTATTCACAATTAGGACTATCTCTTTCTCATTTTACTTATCCTGTTTGAAATATTTTATTGACTGAAAATACTTGTCCTTTTAGCAAACCAAGTATTAATTACTTTTTTTTCCCAAAAATACCGCTTTATTCAACCAACAAATATTAATGAGTTTTTCTACCTAACCACTCCAATTAATAAGAGATATTTTAGTCATAGAATGTCATTTTATCATGAAAATTAGTAAACTCAATTATTTTCTTAAAAATTGTGCATAACCTACAAGGACAACTAAAATGAGATAGATGGAGAAAGTTACTTGTGTATTCGCATGGGTCTAATTCGTTTTTACGCATGCATGCAAATAGTCTATTTGTAAACGATCTTTTATATACCAATGAGCTTATCTATACTAAATCCATGTTCTGGTATATTCAAAAAGTTTGTCTATAATAAATATGTGCATATAATTGATATGTGCTCAAAGATAATGAAACTACACTATATCGGCAAACTCAATCAAAGTCATTACATGTTTTCCTATCGAAACTTAAAAGCAAAATAATCATTTATAAACAATAAATACATTGATAAAATTGATATGTGCTCAAAGACAATGGAAATATACCGCCAAACTCAATCAAATCATTACATGTTTCCTTGCTGGGATTTAAAAGCAAAATAATCATTTATAAATACATGCGTAAATCTGATATGTGCTCAAAGACAATAAAACTATATCGATAAACTCAATCAACGTCATTACATGTTTCTCCGTCAGGACTTAAAAGCAAAATAATCATTTATAAATAATAAAGACGTTGATAAAATTGATATGTGCTCAAAAACAATGAAACTATACCGACAGACTATATCCAACTCTAATGGTAAAAACCCATCGACAACCAACTGTAGATTTGCCAAGAGGAGGAGGAACAAGAGTCAATGTATTATTGGATTCTAAAGTAGACATCTCATCAATCATTGCTTAGAGCTTCTTTACTAAAACATATTTTCCAAAACATAGAGTTGTTATAATCTAATGTAACCTCCTACTGAAACATACTAAAACCTCAATTCATTCACATAAATGACAACAATTTCAAGAATAATTTGCCAAATGGACTACTAAATCACACTAAAACATACCTAAAACAAAGAGTTGTTGTAACCTTATAACCTCCTACTAAAACATATATACTAAAACATTCTAAAACCCTAGTTCATTCACAAAAACTGTAACTATTTCAAAAAATGACCAAATAAAACTACTAAAGCATACTCATATTGATCTCCTACCACGAGAGACCTTTTTTTATCATTAGATTAAGAAGAACCACAAGATAATATCATGGACCACCTGTAACATAATGTTTCATTCCCTCCTCTCATTCTCGATCCTTCTCCACCGTTTCCGGCCGCTGTCAGCATTGCCTTTGACCCTCCGACAAACCCTATTCATTTTTTCCCTCCATCCCCAACCTCTCTTCTTTCCCTCAGCCTCCGTCATGATAACCACCCTTAGAACTATCAGCAGGACCACCTCAATCATGGATGCAATAATGCAAATCCATTCTTCATTCATCACTCTGATAATCCTGGTCTTGTTCTTGTTTCACATCCACTCACTGGAAGTGATAATTTCATGTCATGGAGGCGCGCGATGACTATCGCGTTAATCGCTCGAAACAAGATGGGGTTTATGGACGGTTCGATTATGGCTCCACCAGAGGATGATCCTCTTTTCCATTCTTGGAGAAGAAATAGCAATATGGTTGCTTCTTGGTTGCTGAATTCAATTTCTAAAGAACTCACAGCCAGTGTTATCTTTTCAACCTCTGCAGTTGCAATCTCGAACGATTTGCAAGAGAGGTTTCAACAGAAAAATGGACCTCGTGTCTATCAACTCAAGAAAGCACTCATCGAATGTACTCAAGGTTCACTCTCGGTAGGTGACTACTACACCAAATTCAAAGGACTTTGGGAACAATTGTCTGAGTATCGTCCAATTCACACATGTAACTATGGTGGAGTTCAACCACTAGTTGATCATCTTCAACAAGAATATGTTCTTCATTTTCTCATGGGACTGAATGAGAGTTTTAGTCAAATCAGAGGTCAGATCCTTCTTGCAACTCCTCTTCCCTCTATTAATCAAGTTTTTTTCCATGATGATTCAAGAGGAGACATAGAGAACCATAGGCTCTTCACAGCCTCAATCTGATAGTTCTATTGCCTATGCTGTCAATGCTAATTCTGGTGGCAATAAATCTAAATATGTCAAAAAGGAAAGACCTCTATGTGCTCACTGCGGGAAACTTGGCCACATCAAGGACAAGTGTTTTAAGCTTCATGGATATCCACCAGGATATGGTAACACTGCAAGTGCAAACAAAGGCACTCCTACTTCTAATGTTCATCAAGTCTATGATGATGGTCAGCCTTCTCTCAATTCCCAGTAGCTGCAGCAACTTATCTCTTACTTTCAGGCTCAAATGACTCGAGCAGCAACTCCAGCAATTGACATAGAGGGGTCAAATGTTGGTATGGTTCTCACAGTTCCTTCTTCTAATTGCATTCATAATTCTTCCACCTGGGTCATTGATTCAGGTGCCTCATCTCACATAACATGTGATTTTAATTTGTTTTCCTCATATACTGTTTTGAAAAATAAATTTGTTACTCTTCCTAATAATTGCAAAGTTAAAGTTCAAGCCATGGGGTCGGTTCAACTCAGCCCTCATCTTCACTTAGAAAATGTGCTATTCATTCCTGAATTTTCTATTAATTTAATTTCAGTTGGTTGTCTTTTGCAAGATTCCAAGTATAACATACTTTTTTATCCTTCTCACCTTGTGATTCAGGACCCCCAGCAATCGAGGATGATTGGCAAGGGTAGCCTGCAAAATGGCCTCTATCAGTACACTGCATCTTCTCAAAACTCACATTCACACACACCTTATGTTTGCAATTCTGTTTTTCCTTCTTCCACTGTATCAAATCCCATTTTAAATCCTACTTTGCATTACACCACTGTATCAAATCCCACTGTTTGTAATTCTGTTGCTTCAAAGAACACTAGCATGTGGCATGCTAGGTTAGGCCACCTATCTGATAATGTCCTCAAAATGTTAAGCAATACAGTTTCTTTACACATTCTATCTTCTTTTAGTTCTCATAATTGTCATGAATGTCCCTTGGCTAAATTCAAAAGGCCTCCTTTCATTTCACATAACAATTTTGCATCCAACATATTTGACCTCATCCATTGTGACATTTGGGGTCCTCTCAATCAAGCCACTTATGATGATAAGAGGTATTTTCTAACAATTGTGGATGACCATAGTAGGCATACTTGGTTGTATTTGTTAAAATATAAGGATGAAGCACCTTGAAGAATTAAGCAATTCTTTGCTTTTGTCAAAACACAATTTGATAAAACTGTGAAAAGCATTAGAACTGACAATGCAAAGGAGCTGTCTTTGTCTGATTTTCTGCAGGAAATTGGCACTTCACATCAACTGTCTTGCCCTTATCGACCTCAACAAAATCTTGTAGTTGAGAGGAAGCATCAACATCTCTTGAATGTGGCAAGGTCCTTATTGTTTCAATCCAAAGTTCCTTCAAATTTTTGGGGAGAATGTGTACCTACTGTAGCTTTTCTAATCAACTGAATTCCTTCTCAAAATCTGCAAGGCAAGTCACCATTTGAAATTTTGCATGATAAGCAGTCTGCTTATGCTGAATTAAGAGTATTTGGATGCCTAGCCTATGCCTCTACCATACCACAATTGAGAACCAAGCTATGTCCAAGAGCAACACCTTGTGTCTTTGTTGGTTATCTCCCTGGACATAAAGGATACAAATTATATGATACAACCACTATAAAATTTCTCATTTCTAGAGATGTATCTTTTCATGAAGATTTCTTTCCCTTCCATACAATTCCTCAATCTGATCCTATACAAGATTTATTTCCCAAAACAGTTATCCCTAAACCTGTTTTTGATCACAATTCAATCCCTCTTGACCTACCAAACTTTCATCCTGCACCCCCTGAACCTCCTACACCTGACCATGCCGCCTCGCCGAAAAATCTCGTGAGAAACAAAGAGCCTCCTTTTGCACTTTGCAGATTATATCTCGCGCCAGTTTCTCACCCAATTCAGAATCATATTTCATATGACAGCTTGTCTTCTACCTACATAGACTATGTTATGCAAGTCTCCAACATTTCAGAACCACAATTCTATCATCAAGCCATCAAAGTTCATGAATGGAGAGTGGCTATGGCCGAAGAGTTGGCAGCACTTGAGGTCAATAATACTTTGTCCTTGCAGCCCCCACCTCCAAGAAAGCAACCTATTGGATGTACGTGGATTTATAAAGTAAAATAGAAGTCAGATGGTTCGGTTGATAGGTACAAGGCTAGACTGGTAGCTAAGGGGTACACTCAATAAGCAGAGATAGAATTCTTGGACACTTTTTCTCCTGTAGTTGTCCTGTAGCTAAATTAACTACAATAAGAGTTCTTTTTTCAGTGGCTGCACAATGCAAGTGGCATATGGTTCAATTGGACATCAACAATGCCTTTCTCAATGGAGATTTGTTTGAGGAAGTGTACATGACTTTACCTCTAGGTTGTCCAAGTCAGGGGGAGAACAAAAACCTAGCTAGTGTGCAAGTTAAATAAGTCCTTGTATGGCTTGAAGCAAGCATCAAGGCAATGGTTTCATAAGTTTTCATCAACCATTGTACTTCACGGTTTTAAGAAGTCCTCTGCTGATAATTCCCTGTTTACTAAGGATAGTGGCAGCAACCTAGTAATTCTACTTGTCTATGTAGATGACATTGTTGTGGCTGGTCCCAACTTGCAATTGATTTGGCAAACTCAAGCATTCTTGCAGTCCCATTTCAAGCTTAAAGTGGTTGGCAGCTTAAAATAATTTTTGGGTCTTGAAATTGCCTCATCTTCTAAAGGAATTCACCTTTTTTCAAAGGAAGTATACACTTGAATTGCTTGAAGACACTGGTTTCATCTCCTCAAAGCCACTTCCTGTGCCTATGGACCCGAATTTACCTCTTAATGATTCAGATGGCGATGCCCTTCCTGATGTTTCCTTGTATCGAAGACTTATTAGGCGGCTTATGTATCTCACAATCTCTAGGCCCGACATTACTTATGCAGTGAACAAGCTAAGTCAGTACATGACTAAGCCTCGCACACCACACCTCCACGCAGTCCATCATGTCTTGCAGTATTTGAAATCTTCTCCTGGAATAGGTGTTTTGTTCCCTGCTGCTTCTTTTATGCACCTTACTGCATATGTGGATGCTGACTGGGGTAGCTGTCTCAGCACCCGACGCTCCACAACAGGTTTCTGTGTGTATCTTGGCACCTCTTTGATTGCGTGGAAATAAAAAAAAAAAGCCAACAGTTGCACGTTTGTCTGCTGAAGCAGAATATAGAGCCATTGCAGCTCTAACTTCAGAACTTCTATGGTTAAGACAATTATTACGTGCATTTGACATCAAACTTCTATCAACTATGGTTTTTAGTGATAGCAAGTCTGCCATACAGCTAGCAAGCAATCCTGCATGTCATGAACATTCGAAACATGTTGACATTGATGTGCATTTTGTTCATGAGCATGTAGCATCTGGTTTCCTTAATTTAATCCATGTCCCATCAAAAAATCTGCTTGCAGACACTCTTACAAAGGCCCTACCAAGAGTTCTTTTTCATCACATCCTTTCCAAGTTGGGTCTTCTAGATATATTCCACCCAACTTGAGGGGGTGTATTATGCACGTGCCTTTTATTTAATAGTTACAATTGTATTTACAATTAGTTAGAAATTAGTTTTTAACATTGTTAATTAGTTAAACAGAGTTTGTTACGATTAGTATGTTGTATATAAGCTCTCTCTGTGTATTAGTTTACTCAGTTTTTCAGTTTTTACAAATCAATGAAAATGGAATCCTTTCCACCATCCTCTTCTTTGCATGTCTCTGATTTCATAGATCTAACACTAAGCTCATAAACAATGGAGTACAAACATAGTATCCATTCATGTTCCTTATCATGACTCAAGTTCTAAATCCATAAACATTGTTTTGTTTTCTTGGTTACATTTGCAAACACTTGTTGTTGTATAGGATGATTACAATCTAATACACCTAGATTGGAAAACAAACAAAGACCTTAATTAAATTTGATGAAAATATCTGATTTTTACAATACCAAAGATGGGGACCAACACAAAATTTCAATCTTGAACACTTGAAACAGAAAATTTTCAATCTTTTTACTACTAATATTTAAGCTTTAATCGTTTAAGAAAAAAATGGAAAGACGACATGAAAAGCTTCGAGGGCAATAGCGTCATCATTAGCCACTGTCGCGTGAGTGGCCTTTGAAAACGAAGCTTTGCAATCAATGACGAAGGTTGGTGACAAGATTTGGCTGATTGCTGAGTAGCAGAAAATGGGGGTGGCGCTGCCGTGACAGACAAACCGGTGGTTGGGAGGTTTTCCGACTAGGGGCCATTCACGATGCGAAGGTGTGGTTGAGATTGAGGCAATGATATGGTATAGGAGGTGCAGGATACTATCGTGAAATTCGTGGTCCCGCACGATGCGCAATACTAGTATGTCCCTAGAAGTCGCGGCTAACATGGTCCACTCGGAAGCATCTTAGGCCAACTTTATCGCTGGTTGTTTACCAGCATTGGTTGACTGACAACAATAAAGTAATTCTGCAGCAGCGCGTTCGTCTCTCTCATTACTGGCCCACCTCTCACATAAAAAACTGACAATTCACGGTGCACTAATATGTTGCTTTGACCGAACTGTGCACTAAAATTTGGACATACTTGGACCAAAAAATTGCCATGTAGACAAAGTCAAAGCAACTAAAAATTAAGCAACCCCATTAAAGTTGCCCTTACTACATTGTTTTGTTTAGGGGGTTACTACTACTAGCTACTAGTATATCATATGGGCATGCATGCCCATGGCACTCCTCGCAATTGCCAACCCTGTAAGTGACATGACTGTCCGAATAGGTTCAGAGACATCAATCGATTTACTGTTTTCTGTAGCGAAAAATAAAGTCAAGTCACCCATCTTACCATCCGTCTATCTTTATTTCAAACAAGACCCACTTGATCAGATCAGAGGCACACAAGGATCCAATCCAATTAACCCCACATACCTGTTTGATTTGACCTTTCAGATTCTCTATGTTTAACTTCTTCCCACCAGACAAACTCATCTTATTATCAGTTACTAATAAATTATCCCCCTCTACGTACTTCTTCCTATTTCTTCTGCCCATTTTTCATTTCTTATATTAGTACTATCGTAACTACATCACATATATATCATGCTTGTAATATAGTGATGCTTATCCATTTTAACAAACATTGGAAGTGGATAGAAATATTTTGATATCTTGACTTGAAGGGTGAATTTGATATACCATCAAAATTTAGGTTAAACAAAATTAGGAAAGAGTTTTATATAAAATAAAAATAATGTATTTTTTTAAACAGCAAAAAAGAGATATATTGAGAAGGGAGTACAAGATATGTATAAAACTCATCTTTCTAGGGTAATTTGATCATCAAACTTGTACAAAACTCAGTAGATAAATCAGTCATATAAATTCAAGTTACTTTTTGACAAATTTTAACTAAGATTTAGTTTTAAGATCATCTCTTTATCAATAATCATTCTTGGATCGAGTTGAATACAACTGCAGCAAACAAATAATATTAGGCTAATTGCCTAATTCTTTCCAAATTCCAATGGTATATGATATGAAGAACACGTATGTACACCTGCAGCTGCAGCAGACAAGCCTATATATCACGTGCGTCCCTTGAATGAAAGGATCGAACTTTGTCATTCAAAGACAGCCACGACCCATATAAGACATCACCGAATAGTGGCAATTCATATAAGCATTCATGTTATGACCATATATAGCCACTCAGTAATCTACTGTCAAACATTATAAGTCACGTCACCAATATGAATCAATATTTTGAGCAATAGTAATATTTCATAATTTTATACAGTCCTGTGAAGAAGAAACTCTATCTGCAGGTACCATCCAATGTGACTAACTTATGAGTCACGCGCATTTTAATTCAACATTCATGACAGATCCAAGGCTTCCTTTCCTACGGCTTTTTTGTTAATTACTTCAAAATGTATCCAAAAATAATTTAAATAATTTGATGGAGAATTCGTAAACTCATATATATGAATTCTACTTTTGCATGAATTTATCGTACAGATTTAATTACACTTGATTTGTTTAATTTTAATTATATATAATTTTAATTTTTTAAACTCCTTTTGAGTTAATCGAATTTTTTTATTTTAAAAATTAAATAAATTTGATCTTGTCCTTGATTTTTTCTTGGCTAAAACTTTTAAATTCTCATATGATTTTATTCAAATATTTAGTGATTCATAATAGATTTGAAATATGAAATAATTTTAAAATTTAGAATTCATAAATTTAATAAAAATATAACAATTAAAGGATTTTTTTTTTAGGATGCAGGATTATAGTTTAAAAAAATAAGATTTTTTATTTTAAGTAAAAATTTGATATATTGATTAGTGAATTTTGAGTAAAAGAAGATATAAAATAATTTAATCGATTGGTTTTGTAGGGGGTTCTTGTCCCCCATCCTATATCCTCTCTGGTGTATTGGGTTGGGGTACCCCTGGTACTCTCATTTAATACAATTCTGGTCTAATTTAATCCATCTGGATGTTTGGAGTAAATTCTTTAGTGTAGGATGACATTATTAGTTGGATTGGAATATTTCTAATTGTGATTTTTGTCTAGATTTGGAGAATTGACAAAAAATTTTGGTGTTGCGGTTTATGAGATTTGAAGGCATAGAAATTATCTTCTCTTTTCCATTCAGACTTCTTTAGGTAGAGAATTGTATTTCAAGATTTTCAACCAATTCTATTCCATTTTGCAGCATAAGTTTGATTTTAACAACAATAGTGTTAAAAACTAGAAGAGTTCGATTGATGTGGCTTGGAAGTCTCCTCCTCATGGCTGCTACAAATTTAATGTTGATGGATCTTTCATTTCTACTAATGGCAGCACATCTTATGGGGGAATTCTTAGAGGTCATCTGGTGAAAGGATTTTACTGGAAGATTAGTTCTAGTAATGCAACTTGGGCTGAACTTTGGACTCTTAGAATTGCTATCGACATTGCGCAAAGCATGCAGCTAAATTGGGTGACGTTTGAGATGGATTCAAAGATTATTGTAGACATGGTGCTTTCTAGATCTACTAGCAATGCGTTCTTTCTTCCGCTGTCAAGAGATCACTCAATTACTCCAGCTCCAGGATTGGAATACTTCAGCAATTCATACTTATAGAGCGGTCGATCGTTGTGCCGATTTTCTAGTTAATAAGGGTCATTCTTCTTCTTATGAAGGGGATATGATGTATCCTTGGCCTTCCCTTAGTCTTATTCTCTTGGATGATGTAAGAAGTGTTTGTTTACCCCATTTGATTAGTACTTAATGCATTCTTTTTTTCCATAAAATTAATCGATTGCAATTGATATATTGTTAAAATTCAGAAATTATAAATTAATAAAAATATAATAATTAAAGGGTTTTTAGGATACACGATTAGAGTTAAAAAAGTAAGATTTTTATTTTTATTTTAAGTAAAAATTTGATATTTTGATTAGTGAATTTTGAGCAAAAGAAAATATAAAATAATTTACTTGGCCTTAAAAAAATAATTTAATCGATTGAAGAGTTTCACTTAACCGTATATCAATCGATTAAATTATTTTATATCTTCTTTTGCTCAAAATGCTGATTGGGTGAAATTTTTTCCCAAAATATTGATTATATATACATTTGTACAATACATAAAAGTGAAACTCTTTAATAGTATATTTAATGAATTTGTAGTCAAGCTTTACTTGCCTCCGGCCGATCACATATTAGTCTAGGGGTTTCTTTCCCCCGAGATAATGTAGAGTTAGCAGAAAGGTGATTCGAATAAAAAAAATAATACTACAATGCTTTAAATAATACTCTCTCTGGTCTAAATTATAAGAAACAACACTTTTTTGGCTCGTTGAATAAGTCATGTATTTGATCTAAATAGACCAAATACATGAGTTATTCAATGAACTAAAAAAAAGTGTTGTTTTTTATAATTTAGACCAGAAGGAGTAAGAATGTGATCAAGTCTTAAAATGAAATTCCATCTAGAATTATGACTTTTTTTTTGAATGGCAAACATATTTATAAATACAGAGTACAAGGGGTACTTTAGCCCAAAAATTACAAATAAACGAGACGAGAAATCAGGACATTACAAAAAGTACAAATTCCATCTAGAATTATGACGTTGCTTGATGATATGTTAGACTTTTTCCTTTCAGTATTTTTTTCTAGCCTTGCTCATGGCTGCTATTGTTAATTTGTTAGTATGTTTAACTTGGGTCATTTTTTCACTTTATGAAAACTGGAGAGATTGAAAGGAAATTAAGGTTTTCTCTTTTCCTCACTCACTTCTATACACATTTCTTTTTCACTTATTAGACGATTAAAAACAAACTAAGTTCTGCGAGTGTGACAGGTGAAGACATGCATGCAGCATCTGCACTACTCGTCTGATTGGTTGCTATGATGTTTCCGAGAGAGAAGAAGGCGAGAGATTGGCCATTTCTGTTGATTGGTTGAGCGATGAAATTGAAGAGAGTGATAAAAGTTGGTGGGTCCCATACACTTTTTATTTCTCCGCTATCATGCGAAGAAAACCAACAGTTAACTCTTTTATTTTTTATTTTTTTTATTTCTATCCTTATTCTCTCCTTATATCTTAAATTATTTAAATTTTTAGTCAAGAATATTGATGTCTTTTAAAAAATAATCAACACTTCTCTCTTCTCTTTCTCTTATTTCAATCAATACCTCAAATCTACCATATTTCTCATATTTTTCTCTCTTTTCATACTCTCTCTTTATAATTTCTCTCGTAAACTAATCACAGGGCACGTGTTATTCCTTTAATAGGGCTGTACTCCATCAACCGAAAAAGATGGTCCAAAAAGACAAATAGAAATAAAGAGAAGAAGCAAAAAGAATCAATAATAGAGTTAAATAAATTTAGAGCTCTCTTTTATTCATTTAAGCAACTCATGCAAACATGGTGGGTAAAAGAAAGCACTGGCTTTGTGGGTCCTCCAGCTGGAGGATGAATGAGAGGATGAAACAATTGTTAGAAACGTTGGTGTTCTTATTGCTTATCATAAAAAGAATAAATTAGATGTACAATAATCTTTTTTTAAGTGTTCAAGATTGTTCAGCGAGAGAATATATATATATATATAGATAGATAGATTAACATATATAATATATAACCGTTGCAAAAAAACATATATAATATATAAAAGGAACGTGTTGTTTACTCAAGTGGTCAAGTTCAACATATATAATAAATGCGATATCACAAAAATAGCAATAATTTGATAACATGGATAGAAAAGGGCAACACATATACTTTTGAACATTGGTGAGAAGCTGAGGTTAATGTGCAGGAGAGTCTCCCATATCCAGTTGTACGATTGGGAAATATGATGAACCTCATTTTTCACTGATTTAGGTCAAGCATAGAAAAAAACAAGCTGATACTCACAGGCTACCATTTATGTATCAGTAGAATCCATTAGACTTTTCAGTTCCTTCCTCATGGTCCAGCTTTGCTTGCTTCCCAAAGTGAATATGAGGGAAATGTGCCCACTGCATATACATATTAGACGTGGCAATCCCCACACTTTAGAAAGAGAAAATTCACAGGGTACCAAAGGATATACAAATACTGTGTAGCTGATTGTGCCATAACAATCCATTTAAATATATCTTTTGCATTAAAAAAAAAAATTAATAGTGATGAATAATACTTCTATGAATTAACATGCTTGAATTTGAAAAGCACAAAGATCAGTTGATCAAGTCTCATTTTTCTACGGGTTGTGTTTTGTGCGGTAATTTACTAGAAACTTCTGTGAACTTATTACTCTCTTGTGACTTCTCTTTTCACATTTGGTACACTATTTTCAGATGGTTGGTGTTGGTTCCCCTCAAGTTTGGTTTATCATTTTTCTATTCTATGGGGGGTGGGGCCTAATGCTAGAATCAAAAAAAAGTTAACACTCATTTGACATTTTGTTTTGTGGGTCGTTTGGGGAGTTAGAAATAATTGTATTTTCTCTGAGAGAGTGTCTGATCTTCAAGTGGTGGTGGAACATATTAAGGTCACCTCTCGGTGTTGGTTTCTGAGTAAAGGGGATAAGGCTCACTGTCTTTACTATGAGTGAGTGTGAATCCCTTGGAATACATGTCACGAAGTTAGCTGTTTGTTGTATTTGGTGATGAGGTTGGCTACTTTTGTGATTTATTTTTTGAAGTTCATTTATCTCTCTTCCAGATGGTTAGCAACGTTTATGGTTGTAATACTAATATCATGTAGAGACTTGTAACGGGTTGGAGTACCCCTTATACTCTTATTTTTCTAATAGATTTTATCTTTTGCCGTTCAAAGAAAAAGTCTCATTTTCCTATTTACTTAAGTAGCATGTGGCTTTTTATATATATGGTGTCCAAATAATGTGGACAAGTGCATGCAACAGTACAAAATAACAATTAGATAGACCAAAGGAAAGAGAGTACTCTACATTAATTTGAGTAATAGAATCACCATGGCCGGCCCAAGTGGTAGGCGAAAAGCCTTTGTTTTAGGTCTCTGATTTTTTTTTGTTGTATCTATTACTAATTGTCAAATGTTGGTCTGATTTTACCACAGGTAGCATCCAACAACAAACTCTTTACATGTCGTGGTATACAATCTTACTTTATGCCACACTTTTTGTTGGGTCGACCCTGGGAATCAAATGTAATAGACGAGACAATCACTGCTTGTTTTATATAGCTGATTGGAAATTTTGGGCTAATATATACCATAATGAACAAGGGCAAAAAGCTTGTATTTATTAACTTGAAACATATGTCTTGAATGATTAGCGCATTCAGGTGACGTCATGGAAGTGGTTCTTGGGAAGGTCTAAAGGAACTTCCTGTATGTTTTATGAATAGTTTGTGTATCCTTAGAGATTAGGTTGGAGCATATATTTGATGGTAGTTATTAGTACGTTAGTAGGATGTAGTTCCCTAGGGGCTTTGTGCATCATTGGGATCTTGTTGTCTTTTCCTTCATCGGGTCGGTTGTGTGTCTGGTTGGGTGTTTCATTCCTTGTTGGGATGTCTGCCATATCTCACATGTATTTGTTATGAGTTGGAATACTCTTTGTACTCTTTTATTAATATATTCGCTTTGCCCTTAAAAAAAGTATGTTGGGTAGAGTCCTCTTTTTGCTCGTTTCTTTTTCTATCTTTCCCACAAGTTTGTGAGGGCTCTATATATGGGTTGAACACCCCTTGTGCTACCATTATATGTCACTTTTTTGCAAGTTACAATAAAGTTATGTCTCGAAATTTTTATGTTTTGAGTTAAGAAGTTAAGTGATCTTAGATTTTAGCATGCTAGTAAAGCAAAAGCCCTTGCTTTACGCCTTTGATTTTTATTTTTTTTATATATATCTATGACTACTTGTCAAAGGCCCCTCAATATGTTGGCCTCACTTTACCAGATTAACACCCATCAACAAACTCTTTACATGTTGTGGTATACAATTTTTCTTTAAGCCACACTTTTTGTTGGGTCGACCCTATGAAAAGCCCTTGGTTTATTAGTTCAAAATTATTAGCAAGTTTGGATAATAGTTTGGATCCTCCCAAATCCTAGTTTGTGGTGTCTACCAAGTTTGATCCACATATAACATTTTAACAAAAACATGATTGTGTATGTTTGTAATTTTGTGACTGTTTTGCTAGCTAGATTCCGATTTTTGCATCCAATACTTTTACGGATTAAAGTACTCTTTATACTCCTCATTAATATATTTGTTTTTATAAAAAATAAAAATAAAAACATGATCCCTGAAAAAACATGATTGTGCTGTGTTTCAACAAAATATTGGATCTCAACGATCATATATAATTTAAGTGGAAGTGAAAAAAAAATTCTTTCAGAATTAAGCTTTCAAACAATGAGAATTAATATAGTTTTTTAAGAGCAAAGATAATATTATAATACTCCCTCCGATCCTTTTTATAAGAAACAAAATGATATATTTTTTGGTTCTAAATATAAGAAAAATAGTCCAATTTTCAATAATATTAATTATTCAGTACGTTCCTTTTATATTTTTTTTTGTGAGAAGAAACTCACACTTCCTATGTAAAAAACATATAAAGGGCCACTTTCAGCCATTTAATATAAAAGATATTTTTTTTGAATAGAATTTAAATTATATCATCATTAATTAAAATTAACTCATTTTATTGTATTTTCTTGGTCCTGATGATTTTAGTCTTTTATTTTTTTAAACTATATCGGGTCCCTTATATAAGAAGAAGAAAAAAATCACCAAGACCAAAGAAGACTATTTAATGCTATAAAATTGAAATCTTATCTCAAATATACCCTTAGTATTAAATGTTTTATATTCACCATGTGAGTTTTTAGAGTAAAGATCATCTCTATTTTTCAAAAGAAATGGAGATTTCTATTACTAAAGTTTTTAGTTTTTAAATACCCATATTTTTTTGTCAAAAAAAATACCCATATTTTTAAAATGGTGACATAAATTATGCATTTATGTGTATTTATAAACCAAAAACTATAGTAATGGAAATCTCCATTTTTTTTGAGAAATTGAGAGGATCTCTCTTCGATTTTCTAGTAAACATACATCTCACATTAAATAGGAGTATAAAAGAAATTCTAGTAAATAATACACCTTAAAAAGAATTTACCTTTCTTATAATTAGGATAAAAAACTATGCTAAAAATCCTCTTATAATATATAGGGACCAGAGGTAGTAATAAGTAGTAATTAAGCTGGAACTCACGTTTTTGGCTGCCGAGCTGAAAGCTTCCCTGTGGCTAATATCTGGATTACTGGCCTTAATCCTTTGGATTTCCTCCCTGCAAACCACACGGTAGATAAGGTTTCTTATTTGTTTTTGTTGAATGGTATCATCTATAGCCTATATACCAATAAATATTGGTAATATGTGGTTTGGTTTTCAGTCATCATCATGCCTCAAAAACTTTAAGAAGTAAGAGGTTATATTTTGTTCTGGACAGAACTTTAGAGGATGACCGGAGAGAAGCGATACGGCTGCGTCAGGTCGGATGACGACGGCGCGTGGTGGTGGTGTATTATTATTCACTTCATCACCTCTTCACTTACCTCTTGCACGCACTGACTTGAGCGTTGGAGTGTTTGCAGGTACACCACCACCACGCGCCGTCGTCATCCGACCTGACGCAGCCGTATCGCTTCTCTCCGGTCATCCTCTAAAGTTCTGTCCAGAACATATTTTTAGTGGAGAAATTACCATCACCTTTTTCCTTTAAATAATAATATAATAATAATAAACTCTTCTAGAAAATAATATAATGATATTTGAGATATCATAAGACTAAATCCTGCTCCTTGATACCAAAGAAGATTGGGAGAGGCAAAGAAGTTGATTTGAAATGGTAAACTCGAAAGATTACTTACTTAATGAACCGGTTATAAGCAGAAGGAACACGATGTCTTTTCTCTGTAGCTGTGATAATCACGAGATCATTTAGTTTGGAATATTAAAAATATATATATATATATATAGGAATGTTACATATCGCAATCAATCATCAATTTAAATTGTCCGTGGTACTTAGCACAATTGACAAAGTATTTGCCGCTTGGACGCGGGTTCGAACCCGCTACGCCCTCTTTCAGCACTCTTAGGAGTGCGGAAAAAATCATCAATTTAAATTTACAGTGCATATTTGTACCTTACGTTATATCAAAATTCATTACTATTATTATTATTATTATTATTATTATTATTATTATTTTTTGATAAGCACATCAATATTCATTATGATTTTCTAAAATCAGCAAAAATCAGGTTGAGAGCTAGATCAAATTTTTCACAAGAACCGACCTCATTTTCGGACAGACTGGCAGTAGAACTGGGTAATTAAGTACCATATCCTGGCATTTCAAATATCAAGAGTCCTTTATTTGAGGTATTAAAAAAAAAAAGATTCCTTCATTTGCATTCCTAGAAGTGGTTTGGGTTTTCTTGGTTATTTTGTCAAACGATTTGTCGTCATTGTACAGGTCATCATGACTTTCACTTCAGTGGGAAAATTTGACCACTAAATAACTGGAGTACAACTACTAGTTTACTACTACCAATGTGAATTACCATGAGCTTTTACGGTAAGCGGAATCTTAATTTAACAGTAAAATGAAGTTACAAATATTGGATAATTAACTGCATAAGATATGCATGGGTTGTTCTAGGGCATAGCATGGCAGCGATGAATGACGGATGGGTCAATTTCGTTACGTAAAGTCACCATCTTGGAGGGGGTCATAAAAATTGATGAATAGGAAAAAAAAATGCCCAAATTGGGTACCCATGTGTAAATAGAAACTTGATACTCAAATAGACGCCGACTCTTTTGAAAAATACTACTAATCAATTTTTATGGCAAGTGGTCTCAATGATGAGGTTGTTCTTTTTGGTCTTTGTGCTAGCTTGGGGCTTTCTATGGTTTGAGGCCATTAGGCTTTCCTTGTCTGGCCGTATATGAGTTGAGGTACCCCTTGTATCTTCATTAATATATCTTTGTCATTCAAAAAAAAATGGTGAGGTTGTTCTGCTCTGCTACTATCACATTAATTAGCCTGTGCCAGTTGGAGACTAATAAGTAATGTGAGTCATTTTCGTCCTTAAAATTTCTAGGTCTGGATAATAAAACAGTTCGGGAGTAGATCCTCTCATGTTGAGAAAAAACATGAGGGGGTCATGTTTTTAATTTCCACCTTTCGATCTCTTTATTCCTCATTTTTAATCATTTTTTATATTTTAAATATAGTTTCTCTCTCTTTTAATGAAGGGTAGGGATCCGGCATGAGAAAAATTAATTTGAGAGAATCAATTCCCAAAAAGTTCAGGCTGACCCAGCTAGTTGCCTGTTGGTTGATTCAAATTTAGAGGAGTAATACTCCCAAAGTTCGACTTTTGATACCAAAAGCTATATAATACAAAAAAAGGAGCTGGGAAGAAATTAAACTCACGACGAATGGGAGGAAGAGGAATCCTAGGTTGCTCCAGCTCTACTGCCTCAAATGCCGCTATTTTGTTACTTTTTGAAGATGATCCCTGCAGTTCCTCCATGCTTGGTTCTTCAAGGATTAGGTGCTGTTTCTGTGGCTTAGCAACAGATTAAAGACAAGAATAACAACGAAAATTAAAGCACTTGAAAAAGAAAAATCATCCAGTTGCCTAGCTATAACGTCAGAAAGAGGGAATTAATTAAGCAAAAGAGTGTGAAATAGTACTATATACCTGAGGAGGGAGTTGAGGAGGAAATGGTTGAAGCGATGCTGCTGCCATGTTAACTGATAGCAAATTAGCACAATGTCCACATCTAACTGTCACCATGGTTGGCAAACTGTTGTATGGAACATTTACCTGCAGCCAATACCCATTTCCAACTTCAAAACAAATATATACATATATATATACCACTGGCTACAAAGCTAGTATAGAATTATCTTTTATTCACAATATATATAGTGTTGAACACTCAAATTAAAACTACTTCACTACAATAGAGTGAAACATACATTCACACCATTAAAATTAAAACCAAGCAAGCACTGAAAGCTAGCTAGCTGCATTAAATTTTGTATATAATTTTGACCATTACACCCACCGGCAAGAGCTGAAAGATTGAGCCTCACATTGCCAAAGTTAACACATTCCCAAGAAGGGCCCTTCCAAAGCACTAGAATTAATACAATAAGGGGTTGAAGATGAAGGTGAGGAAAAAAACAAAAGAAATAGTTGGCAGGCAGAAGAAAGAGATTGAAGATGGTAAATAAGGCAGAGAGGGAAGTGAGTGCAGTAATCTTTTTTCATTCATTCTGAGAGGGTCTACTTTTATGGGGGTGTGGCCTATGTAGCAGAAGCAGCAAGCTCAGAAACTGACATGGGGTGAGTGATTTAAAATTTAGTGCTCTCTCTCACTCTCTCTCTCTCTCACTCACAATGTCCCGTGTTCTCGGTGCGCACCACTTTTCGCTGACACTGCAGTGCAAGGCAAGATGATAAAAGATAGAAATTGTATGAAGGAAAGAGAGAGGTGAAAACGACTTGACTGGAACAGAAACCATCAAGTTTCAAAAGGCCATCAAAACAACACCGTTATATATGTTAACCTCTACTTAAGAGATATGAATAAAGGAGGGTTATTATCATCACGAAGATTGAAGCAGATTGAATTTACTTCTCTTTATGCAGTGTTAAGATCTCCGTTTGAGGAAGAGAGAAAGAAAGAGATTGATTGCTTTCTCAAAAGGGGTAATTTCAGCATCATGAAAGAAGGGAGATTAAAGAAGGAAAAAGAAAAAATATTTATGAAATGGATCTCTTCTGGCAGTCACAATCTCCATACATTTTCTTGTAGAAAGAAAGAGGGTGCACTGCCTCTGTACTTAAGGGAAGCAGCAAGCCTGAAACTGTGAAAATCATAAAAGAAGATGGAAGGAAAATCATGATGAACAGAAAAATGCACCTTCACAGAAATGCAATTAAGGGATCACATTTACGGACTAAGGAGAGAGAAATTGTGAGAAACAAACCATACATACTGCGTGCCATCACATGGATTTATTTGCACACAGCTAGATTTTATTTATTTCTAGCACACCAGTACAGCAAACAAACAAGAAAAAAAGATGTTAAATTAAAAATGGTACACATTTTTATACAATACATAGCATTTAAGATCATATATATTATTCTGCTTTTTTTTTTTCCAAAAAAGATAGGGGAACCCTAATATCCAGGAATAACCCTAGTCATGGAATTGTAGCCCTCAAATTTCTATTGCTGTGAAAGTGTATGCATTTTGTTCATAACCATCTTGAAATTGCTTCCTTTCGGTTACCAGAAATCCTTTGTTTCTCTCAAGTAAGCTGCATATTTATCGCTTAATTAAACCCACACCACACCCACACACATGAACTTCTTACCCTGGTAGATGTTATAACTTATAAGAAGCCAAACTCAGTTACACTTTTCTCATAAAATATAAGACAGGAGTCGAATTATTGGTATAAAAAAATACACGCCATTTAAGAAATTGACTTCAGTGATGGATTCCGGTGTTCCTAGGGGAAGTTATCCTTATATAAATTGGGGTAACTGTTGCTTTTGCCGGTATTTTGGTTTTCATCCATTTATATACAAGCATTCTGATTAGGTCTGAGCTGAATTTCGCTTTTTCTCATGGCTAGCTAACTCAGAACACAGCTTTTTCTTTATTCTTTTCTCTCGTCTCGTGAATGATCTCGATCAAAGAAATTACAGGAAACTCGAATTGCCAAATTAGCTGATAATTAAATGGCGTGGTTAAAAGAAAATGGAAAAATTAAAAGAGATAGAGGGAAAGAGAGAGAGAGAGATAAGAGAAGAGAATTGAGAGTTGTACCGCTAAAATGGTGTTGCAGAAGTTGCAGTGAACATAACAAACACGTTCGGTTGCCATCATGTCCATTGACGGGGGAGAGAATTCACTTGGCTCAAAGAAATGTGAACATCATCAAGGACGATTTATAAGACAGAAGAAATAAAGAGGGATAATAAAAAAATTAATCTTTTTTCTTCCTTTTTTTTTATGTGAAGAGAGAGAGAGAGAGAGGATGTGTACAAAATCTGAAAGGTTAGGATGGGACTACTCTGGTCGGGGCAAATTAGTGGAGTGGAGTGGGGCTAATGGTTTTTGATTTACATAGAAAAGATGGATTATGGGAAATCTTGGTTTGGAATTAACGTGAAGATTAATATGTATATTGGTACGTACGTATGTGCGCGTGTGTGTGTAAGACACGACAGAAAAGAAGAGAGTGGGGAAAGAAAGAGGATGTGGGGGGTGTGAAGATGAGAAGATGTGTTATGATTGAGAGAATGAGTGGATGGGAGTGACCCATATATCTCTAATAACCATACTGTCTTTCTGTAGCGGACGAGGGGGGCGATATATTAATGCTTGGAAATTTGGAACGTTTAGGGATCAGAGATAGCGTTTGGTTTATTGCTTATAGGGATCAGAGACCTGTTTAGAATTTCTGTCCTCCAAATGCATGTGTTCATGTGAAACCCAGGCCAGGATGATAAATTAATGGTTCACTAGCTACTTCACTATCACCCACTTATTTTTGCTATTACCACTTTCTTTCTTTCTAAACAATTCAACATTCTTGCTTTCAATTCAATGTGGTTTGATCAGACGTAAAAAGTGTTTATCTTCCATTTGCAATAGGATGTAATTCCACCCCAAAATCCATTATACTCCCTTCGTCCCTTAGCCTTTGATCGGTTTACGAGAGAAATTGTGAAGAAAAAGTATGAGAAGAGAAAAAAAGGTGAAAAATATGGTAGATTTAAGGTATTGATTGGTTTAAGAGAAAAAAATGAGAAAGTGAAGAGAGAGAAATATAAAGTTCTCTCTCTCTCTTGATTGGTTTAGATAGAAAGTGAGAAGAGAGAATGAGTAATATTTTATAAATAGAAAAAAAAGTACTACTGTTTACCATTGTTCTCTCTCTCGCATTGCACTGTACACGTGATGCATTGTCCAATTTCTTTGTCTTTTCTTCGCACATCAGCAAAGAAATTAAAAACATGTGGGACCCAATATTTTATTTTCTCTCTTCACGTTTTCTCACCAAACCAATGAGGCAAGTTTTGTAATTTCTCTTCTTTTTCTCTCTTGCAGTTCTCTCTCTTCACTCTTTCACCCAAAACAATCAGGCCGTAAATATAGGACCCTTTTGTAAAATTTTATTGTCCCTTAATATAAGACTCTTTTCAAAGACTAAGGTGCATTAATTTTTCTTTTACAAAATTACCCCTAAGTTAATAAAGGGAATTAAAAGACCCACAATTTCTCTCTTTGAAAGATGAGAAGGATAATTTGGAAAAATTAACACATATTTTGTACAAATTTAATACTAACAACTAACAAAACTCATTTTCTTAAGGGGCGTGAAATGGTCAAATGAGTCCTATATTAAAGGACGGAGGGAGTAACTTTAAAAAAAAATTAGCGAAAAAAGGCTTATTTCATTTCATCATAAATCAAAGGAGTAATACAAGCAGGAGTGATATAATAGTTGTGGGCACTAGTCTCTAATATAAACGCTCTAGCTAAGCTATAAACGACTCTATTCACTTGTCTCTTTACAAATGCTAAATTAAAATTAGCATGAGAAGATAAAAGAGCTCTACAACGAGCTAAAATATCACCAAGCTCATTGTCACAATTCTTGGCGAACTTGATGGCATCCATAACAATTTTACTATTTGACTCAAACATTACATTCTCAAAGCCTAGATTGTGTGCCCGATGTAGAGATAAGAGTAGAGCATGTGCTTCCCCTTTAGAAACCAAATTTCAAGAATTATACATGACGTTTGGGCCAACACAAAGCGGCCCAATGAGTCACGGAAACATATTTCCAACCCCATATTTGATTCATTTGAGAATGTTGCATAATCCATGTAGCATTTGAGGAAACCCTAAGGTTTTGACCAACTCAAAGTACTTCCCAAACCAGATTCTTCACCAGTATATTGTCTACTCCTCTGTGCTTGCATCCACTGGCATTCTCTAAGAGTGTCTTGAGCAAGAGAGGCCATTTTTGAAGCTGGAGTAAGTTGTTCGTCCCACAAACTTGTGTTTCGACATTTCTAAATGCTCCATAGAATTGAAGAAAACATATTTTTACTGTCTGATAGGAGCCGATCACAAAGCATAAAGATATGGGCCTGATTAATTTGATTTTTTAAAACTGTTTTTAGTTTTATAAAACTTAATAAAGAACAGATTTTGTTGTTCTTAAACTTTTGAAAATAGAAAACTGTTTTTAAAAAGTTTAATCAAACAAGCTCTATGTCTTTAAAATTATCAATGCTTTGCATAAGAGGTTCAATAATTGGTCATAATTAAGTTCACTTCCTGCCAACACTTATTGGCATGATGACACAAACACATGGACACTCCACGCCTCTTGATGACGGGTTGGATCTGGTAGGTAGACAATCCCTCACAACCCGCAAGCAGAATGAACGAATTTTGTGAGGAGCATACATATCGATAATACGCAGACTTGACGGAGTCACCACTTGCTGTGCTTTTCCAAATACGTCTGTCACTATATATAGTTGACTACTCGGTCAATGTTCTTGAGCACACCTTAATAAGTGGAACATTAAAAGTTGAAATGGATGGTAATGATATTTTGTGCAAGAACAAAATTATTTCTTCTACAGGAGAAAATAATTTATAGTCTTGAATTAATTAAGATAAAAAAGACATGAAGTTGGCAAAAAGCAAAATGCATTATATATCAATGCGCTATAAAAAATACATTATCAATGCATAATTATTGGATCAGTACTTTGCTAATGCCATAATTAAAAAAAGTTTTTTTACTAACAAGGACTTGATCAATAAGTTTCTTTAAAATAAAAATAAATTTTTTTGTGCGCGCGTAATAGTAAATAATTACTTGTATCGTGTTTATTGAATCGCAAATCTGATTTGAGACATCTGTTTGTATAATTGTTACTTTTTTTTGGACAAAATGTATAATTATTACTTCTAACATAAATTGCTAACACTATTAGCTCATTGTCGATGTTCTTGAACACACTTTTCTCAATATAAGTCATTAAAGAATTATTCATCCATTTATCTCTCATTCGATTACGCAACTTATTTTTCACAATCTTCATAGCAAAAAAGACTCTTTCAGCGGTTGTTATTACAACAGGCAAAAACATTGCTAATTTCAAAATAAAATAAACTAATAGATTCTCACCAAAAAAATATAAACTAATAGATAAACAATATGTCTTGCAGTTTCAATCAAACTTCTCAAAAAGACCACTTATTTCTTCAAAAAATGCAAATTCAACTTTGTTACGCATATCCATGATATAAGTCTCAAGTTGATTATAAGCATCACCAAATCCGTTAAAAAAAATTCACGAAGATAAAACTTTGCAAATTCAACCGGTCTTGCCTTATCATAAATTGGTATATATTTAAATTTTAAATTTCACACGTGAACTAAAGTTATAAAATAATTTGTCAATAATATGGTAAACGAAAGCCTTGGTGTAGTGGAACTTATGTCTTTTGGAACTCACTTGCCAGGTGCCATGGGTTCAATATTATTTCCACTAGAGTAAATTTTCTTTGTTAAACAATATTTTTATTTGTCGCTGAAGCCTTGTAGCTGTGTAGCATTGTTTTTTTTTTTAGGCAAAAGAGAGGAGAGATGCCTCGTTAAAACCTTCTGATGCAAAACCCTCCTTAGGGAAAAAATACCAAGAAGGAAAAAGAGTACCTCTGCCTAAAATTTATTAATAAAAAAGGAAAAACAAACAAACATGGGGGGACTAGACCAAAACCCATGAGCAGAAACAAAATGGAAAACCGCAAGAAAGAAACACCCGCCTAAAAAGAAAAAACAAAGCTTGACATGCACAGGCATCACAATAATGGCTTTCATCCCAACTATGTTGGCACCAAAGCCATTAACAATCATATGCAGCACATCAAGGGAAGACAAAGTAAAACCCAACCCCAAGGTGAGACAATTATAACTAAAGGTTTCAAAAAGCAAACAAGCCAAAAGCAAGGCACAATTACTTAAATTTATAACAAGGACGACCCAATCTATTATTAAAGAAATCTTAATAAAGAAACTTAGGCAGCGAATTCCACCAGATGAAGCCAGAGATTCCAAGGCCATGAGCCGCTAAACGATTCGCGCAGTTATTTCCTTCACGAAAGATATGAGACACAAGGAAAGTCATATGCTTTGTTAGAGCAATGCAGTTATTCCATCTATTCTTAAGTTGCCAAGGCACAATACTTTGATTCTTAAAAGCACCAACAACCAACTGGGAATCACACTCCAGCCAAAGGTGATGCCAACCCTTCTGATAGGCAGTCTCAATGGCGAACATAGCGCCAAATAATTCTGCCTGAAAAGAGTTTTTAATACCCAGATTAGCAGAAAAACAACCCACAATAGCTGCATTATAATCACGAAATATACCCCCACAGGAAGCAGGGCCCGGGCAACCCTTCGCAGCATCGTCAGTATTGCATTTAAAAAACAAAGGTTGAGGGGGAATCCAAAAAATCTCTTTAATAATAGGAGCTGGTCTGGGGTGACACAGAATCTTGAAAGCTTTCAAAATGGAAAACTCCTCTATAGATGGGAACATAGTGCCTTTGCTATAATTACCAACAAGATAAACATTAGCAATAATGAGATTAATAACAGATCCCCGAGGGAGCACCTTATTATCAAATCTCAGCTTATTCCTGCAAAACCAAATAGCCCAGACTATGTTCACCACACAGGCTACAACAACATCCAAAACCTGGGAGCTCCAAGTTCTATTACAAACCTCTAGAATAGTACCAACTGAGGAACAGTCAATATGAATGCCGAGGATGCTTTCAAGCCAGCGCCAAAGAGACAAGGCAAAGGTACAACCATGGAACAGGTGGGACGAACTTTCCAAGTTATTGCCACATAGGCTACAGACTGAAACCACAGTAACACCACCTTTTCTCAGATTATCATCGCAAGGGCATAATTGTGAATTAATCTCCAAAGCAGGAAAGACTTAGAAGGAGGGATAACACTTCTCCAAATAATCTTACACCAAGGCAAAGAATTACGAATGGGTTCAAAAAACAAGTAAGCATCTTTAAAAGATAAAATACCTTTTTCATTAGGCCCCCACATAATAGCGTCTGATGTCTGAAATTTTGGAATAACTATCTCTTTTATCTCAGCCATAACGCTAGAGTCTCTAGCAAAGAAGATTGTGCGGGATAGACCAAGCTCCATCAACAATAAAATCTTTCACCTTCGCATGCAAAGAAAGGGCGCAAATAAGGAGGAAGGTTCAGAAGGTCCACAATTGGCTGAGACAACCACTTATCCCTCCAAAAGTTAACTTTAGATCCATCCCCAATATTCCAGGAAGAATGCTCTTCAATAAAGGGTAAACAGGTTTAATACCTGGCCAAATAGAGGAAGAGATATGGTAAGTTACAAGTCTATTATTCTTAACTACTCTAGCTTTCAACAGAGAGGTCCAATATAGGTCCGAATCTTTGAAATCCCAAGCAAGCTTCAGCATGCCAGCTTTATTAATAGACTTAATAGAACGGATGCCTAAACCTCCCTCCAAAGACGGTCTAGTCACTTTATCCCAGGCAACGGTGACCAACTTACGCTGATTAACATCTCCAGACCAAATAAAATTATGAATCCACTGATCAACCAGAGACAACAAGCTCGAGGGCCAGGAGTAAACCTGAAAGCTATAAACCATCATACCGAGAATAACCGATTTGACCAGTTGCACTCTACCCATGATAGACAATAAGGAACATTTCCAAGCCGCTAGCTTAGTTTTGATTCTATCCGCAATAGGCATAAGATGAGATTTTCTAGGAGTGCCTTTAAATAGGGGGACACCAAGATAAGTGAAGGGAAAAATACCTGAAGCAAATCCCAACTGATTAGAAATAGCATCTTGACGAGAAGGGGAGATATTGCCCACATAAAATTTAGATTTATCCGAGCTAACAACCTGACCTGAAATAGCCTCATAATCAGAGAACAGACGCAGCAGGCCGAAAATCAATTTTTTAGTCGCCTTGCAGAAAATCAAAACATCATCCGCATATAAGACATGACTAGGCATCCTGAAACCTCGAGGACCCGTCATCAATTGAAGCTTGCCTTCATTGACGAGCATAGAAATACCCCTGCTAAGAACTTCTTCGGCAATGCAAAATAAGAGTGGAGAAAGAGGGTCACCCTGTCTAACACCACGTTTACAATCGAAAAGCCAACCGCATGACCGTTAACAGAAATAGAGAGCTTAGCAGAATTTAAAATCAATCTGATCCAGGAGCAAAAAGTATCACCAAAACCAAAAGCCTGTAAGACTCTAAGAAGAAACTGCCAGTCTATAGTATCAAAAGCCTTCTTAATGTCAATCTTAAGAGCAAGCTGACCTCCAAAGGATCGCTTATGGAGCAAATTAACAGCTTCTGAAGCAATGCAAATACAATCAGAAATACTTCTACCTTTTATAAAGTGTTCCGATTTTTAGGCAAAAGGAAAACAAGGCCAATAAATAAAAAAATCATAGACAACTAAATCTAAAAATACACACACAAGCCCTAAACAACAAAATCTTAAAAACACATAGTCGTCATCTCACTATATCTTTTTTTTTTATTCTCTTCTTCTTTGCGGCTGTCATGTGTATTGTGTTCATTTGTTTGTGGTCTCCCACCTTCTTATTTGTGGTCGTGCTTCTCCGACTTCATTGTTCTTCTTCCTCTCTCTTCCTTTCGGAATTGTGGGTAGTGGGTGCAATTAAAGCTGTAAAATGACTGGGTCAAAATAAAAAGTTTACAAGGGGTAAGCGTGATTTTAAAAAAATTGAGTTATTGCATGTGCACATCCTAGAGTGTATGTGGATCTACCCCTACCTCTGACCCTGTCTGTCTTTGGCCGGATCAAATTGTATGCTTTCCATTTATCATGCATTACAAGTTTTTTATTGTTCCTTTTCGAAATCGATTTGTTTTGAAACCCAAATTTTTATTTTTTTCTTATTTCTAGACTGGATGTGAGAGGGAGGAGTGGGGCGAGGTGGGGACAGGGGGCTGGGTTTTTTTTTTTGAATAACAAACAAATTTATTATTAATAAGGGTGTATTAGAGGTACACCAACTCCATCAAACAAATGACAAAGATAAAGACCAACAGTATCAAGAAGCGACACAGCCAAACAAAAACAAAAGGAAAAGGATGTCTGACAAAAACTAGCACCTAGAGAGATAATCCATAGGGTCAATGAACCATTCATAGTACAAACACGATGACGTCTTACCCCGAGCCAGAAACCAATGATCTAATGCGGTCGATTGCGAGGCAAATGTCGGGCACCATCCCCAAAAAAGAGAGAGAAAAGAGGTAGGGATAGGGTATGTTTGGAATTAAAAGAGGGTGGGAATGGTGTGAGAAAAAATGGAGGTGCTGGAAGTCACCCCCTTAGCATCAGTTGTCATTGTCAAAAGCAATAAAATCACGGCCCCGCCTTCACGGTCAGTAATTGGTGTCTAGTCCAATCTCGTCTAGTCAAGGCCCGCACTATTATGTTAGAAGCAATAATAGCAGAAGCATTGTGTTCTTTAATTTGAAGAAAAAAAACGAATTAAAAATTTAAGAGATACTATAAGTACTAGTAACAATTAAGGAGATAATAGAATTCTTATTAATTTTTTTTTAAAAGTATCTTTGAATGTTTGATTAACGGTGCATGATGAAGTTGCTGATGCAAAATTGCCAATTCTTCATAATCCAAATTCCAAAACACCTCAGTCAACTCAAGTGTGCTGAACTGCACATATATATAGTATGACCATTGAGTCATTGTAGACTTCAGATTAAGACGCAACAGCAGCAGCTAACCCTTACGATGCGAAACAGAGAGAGGCAACACACGCTGTTAGATGTCTCACCTACCCGCCTTCACTATTCTATTATTTCTATTCGATATTGAAACCAAACAAACACATTCTTCATTATTATATTCGCCCCGCCTACCCTTCCTTGCTGATATTTTCAACACACACACACTCATACACACTTCGCTTCAAGCTTTCATTTCTCTCCATTTGCGATGATTCTGGCTCGAGGCTTTGCCGTTGCTTTGCTCTTGTTTGCTGTATACTGTGGGTTGGACCCATTTGAGCACAGTCCCATAGCGAATTTCCCCGAGTTTGAGGCCAAAAAGGTTGACATGCCTCCATGGTCTGAGGTTCCTGCTGACAGAGACAAACATAACTTGTTGCAAAAATCGGAGATTAAGTTTCTGAACCAAGTGCAAGGACCAGAGAGCATTGTCTTCGACCCTCTTGGTCGTGGTCCTTACACTGGTGTCGCTGATGGTAGAATTCTGTTCTGGAATGGACAATCTTGGGTTGATTTTGCTTACACCTCACCCAACAGGTCACGTTTCTCTTCTCAAGATTTTTATACTTTTTTTTTTTCATTCTTTATTTCATATGTTCTTTTAATTTCCGGTGCTTTTAGGTTGTTTTAATAAGTTGCACATATATCACAGTATTACTATGTGTGGGGTAAAACTTGGTATGTTCTAGTGAAAAATTGAGTCTTTTTTTCCCCTATCATCTTTCTAGTCTTTATAATATGCAGTTGAGTTGTAAGGGCAACCCAGTCACCTAGGTTAGTTAGAATTCATTAAACTGTTTAAAGACTTCATTGGATTAACCAACAATGAGTTTCTACACATTTTTTTAGTTTCAAATAGCAATTATCTGGTGATATTGTAGAATGAAAAAATATTAATGCAAATGTTAAAATCCGATGATTAACTATGAAAAGTAAATAATTAAACAGCCTATATTGTTCAAGCCTTTTCTTTTTGCTGACACCGATTTTCCACCCTAGACTTCATATTCTATCATACTGTTAAGAGATACTGCCTCCTTGTGCCATAATTGACTGACATTACATATTATAGTCTCATTATTATTATTTTTAAAAGTTGAACACAAATCTTTATAGACTGTTTCGTGGCTAATCAGCCAATGAATTTAAAATTTTGGGTCTATGGAGTAATGACTTAATGTTAACTCGTTCCCTCCTCTATAACATGGTTATATATGTAAATTGTAATAGCGTATAATTAAATAATGGTAATGATTTTTCTACTATCTCCATTTAAAAACAGGTCAGAAGTATGTAATCCCATAGCATCTGCTTCACCATTTAGTTATGTGAAAACTGAGCATATATGTGGAAGGCCTTTGGGACTCAGATTTGACAAGAAAACAGGTGAATTGTACATTGCAGATGCATATTTTGGGCTGATGAAGGTGGGACCCAAGGGTGGTTTAGCAACATCTCTTGTAACTGAGGCTGAAGGGGTGCCTCTGAGATTTACTAATGATGTTGACTTTGATACAGAAGGAAATGTTTATTTTACAGAAAGCACCGCTAATTATTACCGGAGGTATTCTTTTGTTCTTAATTTTTTAGAAGAAAAGTATTCAGATAAAGTGGTGACAGCATGACATGGTTGGAGGATGCTATCCTCATGGTAGTCAATAATTGAAGTAAATTCAAATAACAACAGCTATTTGTTTAATGTATTTAAGCTAATATAGGTAAGGGGTAATATTGTGTGAAAAAATTGTAATGCTGCTATTACTATTCTCCATCTTCAGAAGATGCTTCAATGCTCAAGACTGGATAAGCAAGCAACAAAAATAATTGATATTTAATGTCAAAAAATAGAAAACGGAAACACGGGGAAATTTGTGACAACTGTATCCAGGGAATAGTCATAACCTCAAGATGGCATGGCATCTAATCTGCTTGTGTAGGTTCATAGGAAGTACTTTTGATATGCAAGATGTGTTATTAAGGACAATGGTTCAGCTGGGATAAGTATTGAGTATTGACTCCTACATGTGGACTTTTTACACAAGCCAAGCTTTTGGTTTGCATGTGCCTTGAAGTTCTGGAGCTTAGATTTCTGAAATACTGATACTGTATTGTTTCATCTGTCATGGTTTATTGGTTCTGACATAATTTGTGCACAGGAATTTCATTCAGCTGGTATTTTCCGGGGATGATACTGGCAAGGTTCTGAAATACAACCCTTCCACTAAGGAAACCACAGTTCTTGTGAGGAACGTTCAATTCCCAAATGGCATTTCCTTAAGCAAGGATGGTTCCTTCTTTATTTTTAGTGAAGGGGCTATTGGCAGGTCAGTAAAACTTTCTTCTTTAGCTAGTAGTCTTTATTCTGAACTTAATATAAGCGAGTTCTATATTTTCCTATGTCTGAACTCATAGTATAAGTGTTACCTTTTCATATCAATCATTTCTTAATGTGTAGGTTACGTAAATACTGGCTGAAAGGAGAAAAAGCTGGGACATCAGAGATCTTGGCCATCCTACCTGGATATCCTGACAACGTGAGGGTGAATGAAAATGGTGATTTTTGGGTGGCTATTCATTGTAGAAGGCATATGTATGCATACCTTAATGGTCTGTATCCAAGGATAAGGAAAGCTATACTCAAGCTTCCTATACCAACAAAGATTCAATACCTGTTTCAAATCGGAGGCCGGCAACATGCAGTGATTGTGAAGTATAGCCCCGAAGGTAAGTTGCTGCAGATATTGGAGGACAGTGAGGGAAAAGTTGTTAGAGCAGTAAGTGAAGTGGAGGAGAAGGATGGTCAACTCTGGATGGGAAGTGTTCTCATGCCTTTTATTGCTGTTTATAAACTATAACTTGACATGAAGCAGATTACATTCTCCCCCCACCAACTGAAGTGAACTATACTCACAAAAAGGGGTTGAATTGTGTCATTTTAAAATTTTCACAAACCTGTAATTTAGGAAGCTTCTCTCAGGTTTTCGCTTGGAGAATAAAACAATTAATCAGAAGGTTATAGAAATTTCTTATGTTAAGAAGCTTATGACATGTTATGATATTAATATGAAATCTGATTAATTATTAGTATTTTGAAGGAATGCAGCCTTAAGTTGTGTTTTCTAATTATTTAATCAAACGATTCAGTAAGTAAGAAAGTAGTGTTCTGTTAATTTATCTATACGAATATGAACAAAAGCTTCTAGGTGTGAATTTAGCATGAACAAGCTATTTAAACAGATTCAAATATGCGCAGCAAGTAAAAGAGTAAGGGAATAGAGATTTGCTCAGCTGATTTTCATACCGGTTCATCCAACAACTATGAGGTACGTCTGGTCCTCACCACTATGAAATTTTCCACTATTTCCTCAAAATACAGATTGTTTCTAAAGCCTCTGCATCTCAATTCAACTTGTCAGTTTGGTAGGATCTCAATACAAAGATCTGAAAAGATTGAATTTGAGATCAATACAACTCAAATGAATACTCTCTTGAGTGGATAAATACTATGATTTTAAGTCGGACTCGCTCTTTATGAAATCTCTCATATTATACTACCTTTGGTCCCTATTATAAGAGAACTTTTGTCTTAATTATAAGAATAATTGCCTTATTTCAAGATGTATTAATTGTTAAAATATCTTTCATACCCATATTTTAATGAGATATGTATATTTACTAAAAGTACACATTTTTCCTATGCACCAATTATTAAGGGTATATTTGGAATGAGTCAATGAGAGCTCAATTTTATTTTTATAATATTAAATAGGCTTCGTTGGTCTTTGTGATTTTTGTAATTTCTTTTAATATTAGGGACTAGAGATAGTAATACCTAGAATGAGATAGTCGAAGAGAATGATTTATTCTAGTGTTGGATCATTGATATGTTGATTCTGATTGCATTCTCTTAGTTGAGCAGCTTCGATCTCGCAAGAAAATACGACTCTCCACTTGAAACTAGTCATTTGTGACCGTTGGGAGACTGTGACAACAAGTATCGTCCTTACAAGTACACAAGACATTTGTTTCTACTTTCTACGCTTTAAAAAGCTGCTATGGTCTTTTTTTTTCCCTTCTGTTGTGCGCCTGTACTTCAGAAGCTTTTGATATGTAGCTTCTGAAGATATCTGTTAATCATATATCTGATGCTTCTTTTTGGATTCTGAACTTGAGACCTTCTCAAAAACGCATACTTTGGTGTGATGAGAATACTTGTGTGGAGTAGAAGATTATGAACTTAATCTTCTTATATTGAGAAGCTTTATAGAGATAAGCATAGACTTTGATTACAAGGATCCTTATGTAGTACTTGCATACAATTTTAGCATCTTCTCTACTCTTCTCATCTCGTGAAGCTTGGTAGTGATTAATTCATTCTTTGATTATGAGGATATTTATGAAACACTTGCATTCTTATTTTATCATCACTACTTCTAGTATCTTCTCTAAGAGCAACTTTAGTGGTAGTTGCCACAATTAAGTTGTCGTAATTTAGCACATGTGACAGCTGAGGTGTAGTGCACCGCTGCCTTATTTTTGGTCAAATCAACCGCATAGTTCACGGCAACTAAAGAGAAAACTGGTCCATTATGAGTGAGAGAGAGAGAGAGAGAGAGAGAAGAAGAAGAAAATTGAGAGAGAGAATTTGTCAGTTAAAGCAAATTAAAGCAACGCAAGTTAAATGACGCTGGTGTGGATGCTCTAATTTTCTCAAGACTTATCAATGAGAAATTCTACCTTTGTCTCAAGTTATTGCATTTGTTACTGTAACAACCAGTAACTTCTAGCTTTAAAGCTTCTTATGCAATATTAAATCTGTATGGCTTTTTAGAATGCATTTAAATCTTTTCAGCCATAAATCACTCAAGCACATAAATTAGTAGATAATGCTTACAAGACTCTTTTTTTTTTTTTGGGTACATACAAGACTCAAGTTTTATTGAAAATGTTTGTTATCATTAAAACATCTTAGAAGAGATTCTGCCGTAATCACCAACTTATTTTCTACCTCGAATTCCCGGTTGAAGAAGTTAATTTTTGCTTCAACATCGTCAATTACGTACCTTAAATTCTCACTGGAATGGAAATCCTAAATTGAGAATGGAATGTATTTTTACCATATTCTTTTCTATTCTATTATTAAGTATAAGATTTTAAAGCAAAATTATTTTTTATCATAAATATATATTTTTTATCAAAATTATTAAATTCTCAAAATTATCTTTTTATCAGTATTACCAATGTTCAATCATATGTCAGATATTTGTGTAAATATTTAAAAATAATATACTATGATGATATAATTTTTTTTTGCTAATTAGATACTTGCGTAAAAAATATTATATTTTATACTATGATGATTGCATAGGAAAGAGTGGCAAATTGGGAACCCTATTAAGTGTGTGTTTAGTTCTGCGGTGACGAAAATTAATTTTGACATAATGGATTTTGTAGAATTGATTTTGGTTAACAATGAGTTGAACGTAACATGATTTATGTTTGGATGCGTTCACGTAAAAAGTGATTTTTATCAATTCATGATATTTGGATAGTTTGGTTCAAAATTGCTTTTGAGTGTGCAATTATCAAAATGGGTCAAACTTAAAATTTGATAAAATAGACCACAAAAGTACTAAATTAGCATAGCATAACAGTACTAAATATAAAGTATCTAAATAAAAATTACAACTAGAGAATATGATTTAAAGTGCAATACAGTATCAAACATTACTACAATACTAATTATTTTGCTTGTACTCTATAATTTGGTCTCGAATCAAGTCACGAACATGTTCTATCCCAAACAGCTTTTGATTTCTACACTCCATCATTAGTTGAAGGGGTCATTCTATTTTCCCAAACAGCTAGAGGAACTAAAAGCACACATTTTTTGTAACAAATTTTCAAAATAGGGACTAAACATGAATAAAAAATTTCAGGGACTAAACTTGAAAAGTCTTAATTTTATAAAGAATAAAAACATATTTAACCCTATATATATTATTACTAGTGGGACTGGTGTTAACAAAACAAAACAAAAAATATCCATAAAAAAATTTTAAAAAACGCAAATTGATATGAAAATGAAGGATGACTTTTTTTTTTGTCAAGGATGCAACATTTCTTTCAAACGGGGACGAAAGCCACCAAAACATTATACCAGTACAATCACCAGCCCACTATTGGGGCAAAGTCCAAGACTCAATGCAAACTCTATGATCATTTCTTAAAACACAGGAGCTGCTCCTGACTACAAGGTTAAAACCCAGGACACTAACCTCAAGTTAACCTAAGCATAACAATTACCAAACCACCATCTCAATAATACAAAATCAGTAGCCCAAACAAATACGGTCAGGTGGTTTTGATGGTGGGCGCAGAATCAGTCCACCCCTAGGAAACTCGTGCCTCGCTACAAGCGCAATCGTGTCAAGTCCTCCCTGTTAAGTATTATACTTTCTCATAGTCATCATTGGATAAGATCCCACATCCAGAGTATTACCGCTACCTTCATGATCAAATTGTCCTCTCCTTGATATGTTGTTCCATATGCAGCATAATTTAGCAATGCATCTTTGTGTATCAGGGAGGGAGGGGGAAGAAGGTATGGGGCTCACAATTAAACTTATGTTGTTGTGAATTTAATTACCGTGATGGAGATAATTCTTGGAATCTATAACCAACTCAGCACATTTTAGCTCAAAAAACAATGTGTACTCAGAGACCCAGTCTAAAAAGGGGATAACATCAAACACTTCCAGGGTATTTTCAAAATAATGATACCTTAGATGAGATCCCCATTTCATAGATTGCTTTGAGACACCATCCTTAATGTGACAACCACCCTAAAAATTCAATGGAGCCGCCACCGTGTTTATTAAAGAAAATAGTAGGAAAAACCTTTTTATGAAAATAATTTGAAAAATAGTCTTTGAACCAAAATTGGGTTCGGGAGTTGATTATGCGCAAGGAAGGATTAACACCCTCACGACATCCGTTTATAAAAACGACACCCTTTTAATTGTTTTAACAAAATGTTTGCCTTAAAAAAATACTCCCTTTATCAAATTTATTTATTTTAATTATTTTATAAAAGAGTAGGGAGAAACCGCAAAAATAACCGAATAGTACGAGTGGTATTTCAGGGCTTCTTGCCAATGATTTTATTGGTGAACAAAATGAATGTATTAAAAAAAAAGTGAATAAAAGAAAGAAGTCACTTATGCTGCAAATAACTCTGATCTCCTATCATTTATTTCTACAATTTACAAAATCATTATTATTAGCGCACTTGATTAAATCAACTTCTAAAAAATACAGAACAAACGAGGACCAAAAATTAAAGATTCTCTTACCTGTTCCTTGATAAAAAATCGTGTTTAATTATCTAATGATTATATTTAAATTATAGCTAAAAGAAACAAACACACTTTCATTTACAGAAAAGGGAACAGATTTAAAAAATAGAAGTAAATTAAATAATGGAATGCCTTGAAACCCTGGTTTGAGATTAGGGACCGAAACCCTAACACAATGGTGGCTGGCGCAGCCAAGAACCTCAGTTCCGGCCGGCGCCTGCGATGATGTTAACCGATCCAAGCAACAAAAGAAATAAAAAAAATACCAAAGAAGAAGAAAAAGGCTAATAATATATCAGTCTCGGAACTGATTACACAATTATATCAAGACGAGACAAAATATAAGAAAAGAAATGTAGAAGAAAAGAACCTGAGTATTTCAGCCTTTCACCCAGAAATTACAAAGAAACCCCAAGACAAAAGATAAAACCTATAACTAATAGTGTTTGGTTTTCCCTTTTTTGGTGACATCACGGGCTCAAGGTCGCGACGTTCTTCTTCTGCCCCTGCCTCTTTTTGTTCACCCTCTATTCAATGTTCTCCTCGGGGTCCTCTTTGTTTAGATTTGAGTCCTTATTTATACTTGTACACCTCCTGAAAAGAATGAGATCAAAACCATTAATAGATTCAAATAAAATTAATTAAAATACGGGAAAAAGAAGAAGAAAAGTGGGGACTTCCCTGATCTTGCGTGACTTGATTCGGTTTGATGATGATGCTCCGAGATGAAAGGGAGAGAAATGAGGAAGGCGCCGTGAAAGGGGGGAGAAGATTGAGGGGTTAGGGTTTGAGAGAAAAACAAAAAGGGTGATGGAGGCCGTAGGGTTTGGTTTTGGTGGAGAAAGGAGTGAACCTGAGAGGATTTAGGGATTTTGGAGATGAGGAGAAAGGGATGAGGCCGGGATTGATGGATAGATAGGATGGAGGCCGCAAATGGGGGAGAGATAGGGGAGGTAGTCGCGGCTGAGAGAGGGAGAGTTGGAAGAAGAAATTAGGGTTAGGGTTGGAGATAAGATGGGGATGACGAGAAAGAGAGAAAATGAGGGAGAAAAGGCGAAAATGAAGGGGGAGGGAATCTGTGTGGGTGCTGCGGCTAAGTAGTGAGGGAGAATGAGGGAAGAATTAGGTTTCTTAGTGTTAGAGGGAATTGGGCTTAAATGGAGGTATGATGGGCTTGGGGGCGTGTGAAGGGAAGAGGAGAGGTGCGGGTAGCGAAAAGGACACCTGAGGCGCGCAGGGAGTGCAAATAGAGAAGAGAGGGGTGCATGTGTGGGCTACTAGGTGAGGAGTATTGGGCTGGGTTGGGTTGCTGTTAGCACCCCCAGTATTGCTATTCATAAACCCTTCCTTCTTTTTCCTTACTTTCTTTTATTCTTTTTTCTTTTTTTTTCTTTTTTACTTTTTCTTCTTTTTATTTATTGAGACCAAGATATCATTATTATTACTAATTTAAGCAATCAAAACTAATTAAATAAAATAAATAAATGAAGCCCGGACAAAATTAGGATACTACACTTAATAGGAGAGAGCTTCCACTTCAAACACCCTAGCATCAGAGCATAAGGTAAGCCTCTGAAATAATTGAACATGCTGAATAAAGACCTCTCCTCCTTCAGCTCCGCAACAACAACCCTGACAAGCCGAATCTCAATCACAGTTAAAGCACTACAGATGAGATTAAAATGCACATTACCCTCGGCTAGCACCTTTTTGGGCCGAGTTAAATGAGTGGGAGTCCTCACATCACAATTGTCAACCCAAAGGTCGTGCTTGTCCTCGCTAGCTTCACAAAAATTAATGGTGGAGGGCAAGTTGCTAGAGCGGGAGTGGAATAGGAGGCTAGGGAGCTCAGATCTGAGGCCTTGATGTTGGGTGAGTAGGGGTGACTCCGGTGGCGTACAACAAGTGGAGGGGAAGTGTGGGAGTCTGGGAAGGTGGAGAGCAAAGAGGGTGGAGGAAGGAGACCTAATGGCGGTGGATGGAGGCTGAGCAGTGGTTCTGGTGGCGCAGATCTGGAGATTGAAGATCAGTCCCGGTGATTCTGGAGGTGGCTCTAGTGGAGGGTGGGTGGGCATCGCTAGTGCAAAAGGAGGATTTTACACTGGTTAAAAATGACTTTTTACACCGGTTTTGGTACCGGTGTAGATGCTCCTGGTGTTGTATGTTGGGGTTTTACACCAGTTATTTAACCGGCATAAAATGTTGATTTTTACACCGGTTATATTTCCGGTGTAAAATGTCAAGTTTGGGTTTTATCTTATTTCCGAAGGACATTTTACACGTGTTATTTTAATAACTGGTGTAAAAGACTTTCCTTTTACACCGGATGTTAACAAAAACAGGTGTTAAAAGTATATCTTTTACACCGGTGTAGTACCCTAATTTTGTCCGGCCTTTTTAATTTTATTTTTATTATTTATTTTAATTAGTAGTAGTAATAATAAACATAATAATATTTTTGGTTTTATAATAAAAGAGATTAAAAAAGAGAAGAAACGAATGGATAAGAAAAGTTAGATTTTTATTTGAGAAGGGGTGTGTAAAAAATAAAATTGGGTGGTGCAAACAGCAATAAATCAAGTTGGATCCAGCCCATTTCCTCCATTCCTACGCGAACCCCTTTTATTTTGGACTGCACCTCCCTGCGTACTCATCCTTTGTCGTTTGCTTCTTGCACCCCGTGCCTCATTCTCCATGCACCCCCTACTTGGCTCTTCCTTTCTCGCGCAGCCCAAACTCTCACGCAGCCTAACCCGTTCTTTTAACCTAAAAGCCAAAAGACCTTCACCTTCATTCTTCCATCTCTCTCAACCCTTCTCTCTGCGGCGGCGCAGCACCCATCTCCACCCTCTCCTCTCTCAACTCCTCGTCCTTCTCTTCTTCCTCACCAAAACCCTAATATCCATATCCCTGATTCTCCTCCACCGTTCTCGCTTTCTCTTCCACCATTTCCTCATCCTAATCTTCGTAACCCTAAAACACGCCTCTCACTCTCATTTGCGCCGCAGCACCCATCTTCATCCTCTCCACTTTCTCTCCAACCCTAGCTCCCAAACCTCGCCGTCTCTTCCTTCTTCATCCTCATCTCCTTAACCCTAATAACCTAGCCGCATCCACTCCCTTTTGATCCCCTATTCTCGCCCCAACCTCTATCGGCTACTGCTACGATTCTCTTATCTTGTCACCCTAACCCTAAGAAACAAAACGGCCGCGGCCCTAGTCTCTCCTTAAATCTCTCTCAATCAAATTTCTCCTCAAACCGAATCAACCAGCATCAACATCAATCAAGTAGAGATTTGAAAAAGTCATACAAATCTCCCCTGAAATCACGAGTTGAAGCACAAATCAGGGAGTATTCGTTCCCTTTTTCTTTTCTTTATTTTAGGTTCCCATTTTATTTCACTGATGGATTTTCCTTTTTGATAACAGGCCTGAAGGGGTTATAAAAGCCCTGAGATGGTTCGTGAAAAGGGAGAGCGAACTCGGACGAAAAAGAGTAGAAACAGGAGAAACCGGATAGAGACAGAGGAGAAGTAGAGGACGGCGAAGAAGGCAGGAACAAGAAGAAGGAATTGTGACTACGAACCTATGAGGCTACCATAAAATTAAACACCATTTAGTCTTAGGTTTTTATCCCCTTCTCTTTACCTCTTTGATTTTCTGGGAAAAGCTAATACACAGGTTTCCTCTTCTTCCTTCTATTTCTCTCTGAATATGATTATGTAACAAAGACTTAATCAATTTCTGTTGCAATTTTCTTAGTTCCGTTCTTTTACTTTTGTGATTATTGGGTTGTTGCTGTTGTTGCTATCGTTGTTGCTATTGTCATTGTTGTTGTTATCGTGGTTGTCATTTTTGTTATTGCTATCAGTGTCCACGATTAAGATTGTAATTAGGTTTAGGGTTTGGCCTTCCAATGGGGTCAAACCCTAAATAGGGACAAAACTGTAAATATATGGTAAAAGGGGGCCTGAAAGCAAAAATTAAAAAGTATTTTTTAATTTAATTTTCTGTTCATACACGTTTTAAGATTTGGTTTTCCAATTGGGCCAAATCCTAAATAGGGACTTATTCGCAATTTACCTTTTATTTTATTTTATAAATAGTCAGAATTGAATAAAAATGATAAAGGGTATACAAGCAAATAAAAAAGAATTTCTCTTCTATATTTTTATTGACATAATTAGTTTGTATTCTTTTATGTTTCTTTATTTATTATTTTTATTACATTAAAAAGGAGTAAATAATGATTTTTGTAGAATATTTGAGTTTTCTTTCAAAGTCTCCTTTAACATTTTTGTAACGTGATAGTTGGTAAACTTATATTTCTTTTTGAAAAAAAAAATCATTTGGGAATAATTTATTTAATGATAAGCAAATTTTTCTTTAAACAATTAAAAGGGTACAATTTTATGAGCGTCTTAAGGGTGCTAACATCTTCCTTTAGCGTAAATAACTCCCGAACTCAAAATCTGGTTCAAAGATTTCTTCTATTTTAAATTATCATCATAAAAAAGGTTTTTCCTTAATAAACTTTAGGTGGCGGCTCCATATTAATTTTTAGGGTGGTTGTCACAACCGGTTTCATGAAAAACCGGCGTAAAAGGTTTTTTTTTTTCTCTTTTTGTTTTTGTCCATTCCTATCCAGAGACTATCTAAATTGACAATAAACATGCAATAAATTTTCCAACAATTGGCACCAAACGTGCCCAAAATTCAAACCATTTAAACATATATCAAATTAATCTATAAACATATCAAATATACACATAAACAAAGTTAAGCTATATATATACAAAGTACAAAGAATGATCAAGTGCTATTGTAGCGACCGAAAAATTCGGTGAGATTTGTTCGAGCTTAATGGAGCTGCCACCAATAATTTTTTTCGTAAGAAAAATATTAGAAAAACCCTTTTTTGAATAAAATGGTCCTTGAGACCAGATTTGGGTTCGGGAGTTGAATTATGCGTAGGGAAGGTATTAGCACCCTACGACATCCTTTCGAAAAAGGTTACCTCTAATTAATTGTGCAAAATTATATTAACTTCTAAAAATATCTATTTCCCTTTTATTTAAAAAAACAAAGAATTAACAAAGATAAAAAAGATGACTTAATAAAAATTGTTTATTTTTGCGCTTGACAGGAATGGGCTCCTGCTCCTACGTATCTCCAGGTGCAATGGAGAAATCAAAGGCTACGTAGTTCTTTGGTAGAAAATGATTGTGTGTTGGTTGATTTTAATTGTATATTTTTTATGGAAAAATGTAGGTTTTGTAGGGACCAAACAAGAAGCAATCAATAGTGGTCCTCACTAACAACTCATTTTTGTTTAGAAATTTAACGGTGTTCGCAATGATCAAACGGGAAGCAATCTCGAGTGATCATTACTAGTAAAAATAACTTGATTTTGTTTTTATAAAGAAGGTAGATTTTCATGAGGACCAAACAAGAAGCAATCAAGAGTAGTCCTCACTAACAACCCATTTTTGTTTAGAAAATTAACGTTCATAGTGAGCAAACGGGAAGCAATCTCGAGTGATCATTACTAGTAATTAATCTTCGTAATTTTAATGTGTGATTTTTCAAGAAAATATGGTCTCAAAATTTGTATGATAAATTGAAACTTAGTTGAGTAAAAATTTCCCACATGGAGTGAAATAGGGTTAGGTTTATTGTCCTAATTTGACTAATAATAATAATAATAATAATATCATAGCTAGTATTTATAAAATAAATTAAACAAAGCAAATAACAAATAACAAATGAAATAACAAAGGGGGTGTTCGCGGTTAAACAGAAATGGACGGGGAGTATTAATGGGTTGAAGCCCATCCTCCCACATGGTCATGGCAAAATAATTAATAATAATAAAAAAAGATAAATAAAATACAAGAGAAATAAATAAAACGAAATAAAAAAAGGGAGGGGGCATTTTACAGGGTTCAGATTGGGAACCCAAAAATTAAGAAGAAAGCTGCGCAGAGGCTATGAGAGAGAGGGAAGGGATGTGCGGCGAGAGGGGAAAGGCCGAGAGTGAGTGCGGCCCGCGCGCCGTCCGTGGCCGCGCGCAGATGACAGCGGCGAAGCCGCGATAGGGGAACAATGAGAGGCGCGAGGAGGAGAGATCGAGAAGGGGATGGGAGATGCGACAGTCTGCGGTGTGCCACGACGCGGCGGTTCGGGGTGGCTCGTGGGAGCGACTGAAGAGGGTCGCGCGAACGATGGTGGTCATTCACCGGCGCGACGACGGGTGGAGCGGCAGTTCCACCTTCTTCTTCACTATGGCTTCTCATTCAGGTTTCTCCTTTTTTTTATTTTTTCTGGTTCATTCTTTACTCTCTAATTGATATTCTAATCTCTTACCATCTCTGTTTTCTTATTCTAGTTAGTAACTCATTTTTTTGGATTATAAGAAAACTATGTGTATTGGCTTTGATGGCATGAGATTTGGGGATTACATACTTCTAACTTTGTGGCTGTTTTTCTTATGCCAAATGAATGAAAGAAATAAAAAACCTAACTTTGCATGCTTGTATTAATCAGGAACACATTATTGGGTTTGTTTTAAAAGAAGAGGGAACCAACCTGGATTTCAAGCTTTTGTATGTGTTTTTTAAAAAAATGGTTTGCCTGCTCCTGCTCTATTTCTCCTTCTACCGTGAGTTTCCCCGTTTTTCTCTTTTTTACCGCTCTACTTCTTTTTTTTCTCTAACTGTGAACTCTCCCTTTTTTCAGTGTTTGAATTAAGTGAATTAGGACCCAATGTGTAGTCTCTAATTCTTTGTTTTAGTGATGAAAATTCTCCAGAAAGTCCTCCAAAAAATTTTCCCCTTCTCTGTTATTCTGTTGTGGTATTTATAGAGTTGAAGGACTAATGAGACAATATTGGTCTGCTTGTTGCAGGGTTGTGGGAGAGTCTGAAGGATGCAGGGGGTGGCAGAGTGGTGCCTACAAAGCTGCTTGGTTGGGGGGAAAAATAAACAGAGGAGCAAGGAGAAAGGGCTTGGACTCATTCTCAAAAAAAACCTTGTTGCTGTTGGTGTTATTTAGCAGGATGCCATGCGCATCCATGCTCTATTTTTTCATTTTTTTTTGTTTGTTATTCAATCTGATTTTGTAAATGGAATTGTAATGGACTTTTTTGTACTTTTTGCAATTTTTTTGGACATGTAATGGACATTGATTGTATTTTGGGCTTATGCTTGGTGATGGTAATTTGTAACAAAAGAGTCAACTATTTGTACATCTTTTTTATCGCAATTTGGCTGAAATTGACCCCAAAAAAAGAGCCCAACAATTATAAAATAAAATAAAAGCCAAAAAAATTAAAAAGAGGTGAGTGAACAAAATTGAGGTATAACAGCTATATACATAAACAATATATAAACAATGTACAAAGAATGATCAAGTGTTATATACAAAGTCATTTTGATGATTTTTTTAGATCTTTTTGATGACCTTGTTCCTTGGGAGGATTCTTGCAATTGCATCTTCCTTTTTTTCTCCTCAATCATTTGCAAAAGGAAATCTGCCCAAGTTTGTGTCTAACATCCTCAATTTCATCTTGACCATATTCAGTTGGGTCATTGAATATCTGCAAGTTCAAACATATATATATATATATATATATATATATATATATAATAAATTAAATCGGCCTAAAAGTAATAACATGTTTTTCATATTACAAAAATAATAGCAAGAGGTTAAAAATTTTATTACTTTTATCCATCCGTCAACAATAACCGCCGAGACAGATGTTAACATACTTTTCATCACATAGTACCCACAGACCCAACCGTTCTTTTGTCGAGGCCCATCAAATGAATACCGTACTAACATATAATGAGTAAAAATTATACACATTAACTAGTACTACAAATGAATTAAGTAAATAAATTTCAGGAAGACAAACTATTTATCTTAGGTTGCACCCATATAGGTTTCTTACCATATATCCCGATAAAAGAACATATTCATCAAAATTAAGTTGCAAATCACAAGAAAAAGAATCAATATATATATATATATATGATAAATATAAGTTTACCTTTCAAAATTAAGTTGCAAATCACGAGAAAAAGAATCAATGTATATATGATAAATATAAGTTTACCTTTCAATCATGCCCTTAATTACATCGTTTGGTTGATAGTGCAGCGAACACAACCAAACAACAACATTACTCCTAGGCTTAAGGATAAACAACTGCTAGTGTTCACTGCAAATAATAAAAAACAATAATGGTTTATCTGAAGCAGAAACAGATAAAAGCAAACTAGGCTACCAATTTGACAACAACTAGTAACATATGTACTTACCTATGCAAATACGCTCCTACATAACACATTTTTGGCTCACTATGTATCTTATTTTCCATGTAAGATTGAACTACTTCTGCAAGAAGGCAACATTTGGAGGAAATAATCTTGACTGGGTCAAAGAATCCAAACATATCGTTGTTGCCCTTTGCGATAAAGAGGCGATGCAGATACCTAAGATTTTTAATCAAATGTTAATTACAATTAACAAATAGACTTTGAAATAGTTAATAAATTTTGAAATAGTTAATTACAATTGATACAAGGTGAATAAGTACTTACATGCACCATAATGACAACACTTAGACGGAAAATCACTTAGTATCATCCATAATCTCATCTACGTCACGCCTTTCAATGGCGAACCATGAAGGGACACTGGAACAATGCTCCAAGTCTACTTCGAACCTATGACCTTTGAGATTCTTTAGCTTTTCAACAAAATTTTCTCTAGGCGGTTGGTCCTCAATATCAGGTGCGCAATTACTACCCTTAGTGCTGACGTCGCATGGTAGCTCTAGGAGAACAATCAGGTGGAGCATTATAATTGCTCACACCCATGGATTGTAGCGTCTGTATCAAATTAAGTAAACATTATTAACAATATTGATAAAGTTAGTATTTTTTATACATTTCATTAATTGTGTCAAGTTACACATACCTCCAAAACCTTTAGTTAGATCTTGTCCTTCATACTTACGCTTATCTCCTCCCGGATCTACTTTGAGAGCTTATCCCGAAGCTCCTGTTACTTCTTCTCAATGAAATCCTGTTGCATCTTCTCCTGGAACTCCTGGTTCATCCCTCTCCAGGCCTGTTACTGGATCTCGTGCCAGATGGCCTAAAGTACCTCATCAGAGATCATTCCTGAGGTGGGGCGTGTAGGTCCTCCATAGTAGTACTTTAGGCCCACACCCCAACTAGCAGTGTGGATACGACCAGGGTGCTCTTGTGTTCCAATGGCAGTTGTCAGGATATCCTGACGTCCGTGTGGAACAAATGATCCTTGTGTGCTTTGTTCGACCAACTCTTCCTACAACATACATATATATATATATATATATAGACATTCAACGTCCCTTTACTGGAATTTTAAAGGCTAGAATAAGCCTTCCATTTTATCAGCCAATTCAATTTAAAGGAAAAGACTACACTATCTGGACATGGCTTGATCTGGGTATGTTTGATTCCTTTTGGACTAACGACTCATCTGACTTAGTTTTTGGTCCGCAAAAATTATATCTGCTTGCTGCAGCAATCATATCAAGAAAAGGAAGAGTTACTTTCAGAGTAAAGTCATCTCTGCCGACCAGCAACAAGTTATATGTGGTTCCCGCAAAACACCACTTTATAGCCAGTACTGCTGTGTTCAATCCTTTTATCAACTGGCCAGTTCAATCAAAGGAGTTCATCAATTCATCCTGGTTGAGACATGAGCTAATCAGACAAGAATTCTTTCCTTTTCTGGGGTTTGTTCCCCATTTTAAGTTTATGCTGAGTCCGGCTCAGTCCTACTTCTCTCTTTAGTTCCTTTCCGCGCCTCTTACTCTGCTTCCGACCCCCTCTTGGTATCAGAGCCTGATGGGGAAGTAGGAACGTGTTATTGAACTTGAACTGTTTATTATGCATCTAACGTACTTTCTGTGTTTAATCATTCTAAAGTGCGGTGGGAAGATGTTATTAAGTTAGAATACTGGGTTACTCCTCTGGTTTACTTGGTATGATTAACCATGAAAGAGTTCATCTCTAAAGCCTTTGTGTTACTGTTTGGGTTACTTCATTGGTGAAAACTTTGATACTCATGTTATTGATTGTACAGATCTGGTATCTTGACATGCTCGCTTACAAGCTGAAATCACTACTAAATTTATGTCTATTTGGGTATTAAAAGCTTTTTAGTTTATGCTTTTTGGATGATTAATAATATATATATGTCTTTGATAATTATTATGTTCTGTTTGGTTATTCAGCATTTGTTTAAAAACTTACCCATCAAAGCAAACTTTTCTTTATCTAGTATTATTAAATCAGTTTTGTCCTATTAGTATGATGAAGAGGTGGTAGGAGAAGCACTAGGTCCCGTGGTTGTGGCAGTAAGTCTTCATGATGACCACTTTGACAAAGTACTAATATGAAACACCTTTTTATGATTTGATAAAGACTATTATTTTACTATGGGTATGTGTTTTAAGACTTTCTAAGCTGAATAACGTATAAAGGACATGAATACTGGTATTTCAGCCCACAGATTTATATATGTTGTTAATAGGCCACAATAAACTAAAAGGATTTTATCTGAAAACCTCAGTCTTGTAAATCCGCGAGATGTCTATTGTTTACAGATCTATACTAATCTAGCATGATTGATCTCTTTCAACGGAACAAAATCCCTTACAGTAGAATTTAGAGCTTGGATTTGAACATAATATACTTGGTTGATTCTTACTTGAGTAGACTATACTGTAATTATTTATTCTTTCTTAATAACATCTTCTCACCGCACTTTAGAATGATTAAACATATAAAGTACGTTAGATGCATAATAAACAGTTCAAGTTCAATAACACGTTCCTACTTCCCCATCAGGCTCTGATACCAAATTTAAACAATCAAAACATGAGTAACAGAGCCTGATGGGGAAGTAGGAACGCGTTAATTATGCATCTAACGTACTTTTTATGTTTAATCATTCTAAAGTGCGGTGGGAAGATGTTATTAAGTTAGAATACTGGGTTATTCCTCTGGTTTACTTGGTATGATTAACCATGACAGAGTTCTTCTCTAAAGCCTTTGTGTTACTGTTTGGGTTACTTCATTGGTGAAAACTTTGATACTCATGTTAATGATTGTACAGATCTGGTATCTTGACATGCTCGCTTACAAGCTGAAATCACTATTAAATTTATGTCTATTTGGGTATTAAAAGCTTTTTAGTTTATGCTTTTTGGATTATTAATAATATATATATGTCTTTGATAATTATTCAGTTCTGTTTGGTTATTCAGCATTTGTTTAAAAACTTACCCATCAAAGCAAACTTTTCTTTATCTAGTATTATTAAATCAGTTTTGTCCTATTAGTATGATGAAGAGGTGGTAGGAGAAGCACTAAGTCCCGTGGTTGTGGCAGTAAGTCTTCACGATGACCACTTTGACAAAGTACTAATATGGAACACCTTTTTATGATTTAATAAAGACTATTATTTTACTATGGGTATGTGTTTTAAGACTTTCTAAGCTGAATAACGTACAAAGGACATGAATATTGGTATTTCAGCCCACAGACTTATATATGTTGTTAATAAGTCCGCATTAAACTAAAAGAATTTTATCTGAAAACCTCAGTCTTGTAAAACTATGAGATGTCTACTATTTACAGATCTATACTAATCTAGCATGATTGATCTTTTAATTTTTCAATGGAACAAAACCTCTTACAATAGAGTATAGTGCTTGGATCTGAACATACTATACTTGGTTGATTCATACTCGAGTAGATTAGACTGTAATTTTTTATTCTTTCTTAATAACCATAGTCCCAGCATATCAAATATGTATGATTAAATCTGATTAATTACTTTAGTGTATAATCTGTTAGTTCTTGTTCAATATCCTAGTCCTAACGAACCAGGTGATGGCAATGGTACTTATGGGTGAGGAAGGCTTGTTAAGATTGCTGCTTTTTGGATTTTCGTTCTATTTTCATTATGTCTTGCTATTCTGTTTACTCCTGTGATAATTCTACTATTTGTTCTTATAGTTCTGCTCAATCTTACCAATCCTTAACCTCTCAATCTTCCTTATCTAGCATAAGGCAATTATCCAACAATCGATCGTATAATCCTTTCAATTCTACTCATGATAATCTTTGGGTAGCCAGAGCTATCCTCAAACACAATCTTCAATTTCTTCGCAAGAAGAACAATTCTCGTGACAAAACTCTCAGATCTAACAAATCTGCCAATCATTCTAGATCTATTCCTAGATCTCAATCTCCTCAAAATCCTGTCAAAGATACCAATGTCAATTCCTTCAAGTTTGTCATTGACAAAGAATTTTTCAAAAAAGATTTTTATTCTAAAAACTGGACCCCTCATAGGGAATGGTTTCTCAATAAATATTCTATAGCCCAAAGGAATATTATTCAAAAGAATTTTTATCAATTTGTTAAGAAAATTCAATTCAATATACTATTTTCCACTGGCTTAATACTTGTGCTATTGAAAGTAAAATTAATTACCCTTTCAGTAGTCGGTCTTTACATCAGAGGACTTTACAAATAATTTCTCAAAAGTATTCCTCAAATCTTTTTGAAAAGCAGAAAGAATATATGTCTTTATCTTCTTTTCATAATAAAGAGAATTTTGAAAATACTTTTTCTGACAATTTTCAATATGATAATAGTAAAGTGACAGCTGTTGCCGACACTTCTATTATTAATCCTCCTAGTAGTAACGCGATTGTGACTTCTGTCCTTCCCACTACTCCTAGTCAATTAGACAATAGTGCCACGATAGTTGATTCCAACTCATCTGATACTATTGAACCTGTCAATTCTAACCAATATTTGGATATTAGTAAAGAGACTGTGGTTCCCACCTTCTTTACGACTAATATTCCTACCAATCCTCCTATCAATAACCAAAACGATATGCTCAGAAATTCTTCTAGCATTATTGACTGTCAAAAGCAACTTTCCATCATGTCTATCAGGAAAGACAATTCCAAGTTCAATTATTATCACAAACTTCCTAAACCTCAGTGGAGAAAATTGGTAATAATAACCCTAAAAAACAACTCCCTAATGATAGTTGTCTCTCCAAGAAAAAACCTCGCAAAAGGTATATTTGTTTCAATTGTGGTCAGCTCGATCACAAAAAACGTTATTGTAGATTTAAGAAAAAAATCTGCAAAGAAATTGACATTAAGGTCAATAATCTCTTGGCTGAACATTTTTTGGAAAATTGCTTAGCCACCCGTATTGATATCAAGTCTTCTATTCAGAATGATTGTTTCAATTCTGAATGTCTATTAAATATCCTTAACAATTAACATGACTCTGTTACCGAATCTTTTAAAAATTCCTTAGACAGAGTGATCTCTATCACGGATCTTCGTTTTGAAGTCAATAATCTTAAAGAAGAGATTAAAGACTTAAAACAAATTCAATCTCCCAAAAGTTCTACTTTACAAATTGCTGAAACTTCAGCTTCCAAATCAAATGATTTTTCTGATATGAACAATCTTGTTAGTATTCAAAAGTTTTTTATAAACATAAAAATTATTATAAATAATTTTGTCCTTGAAACCTCAGCCCTTTTTGACACTGGAGCTGATTCAAATTATATTTTAGAAGGATTAATTCCTACTAAATACTTTGAAAAAACTACTGAACAGCTCAGCACGGCTAGCAGTTCCAAGTTAAAAATCAATTATAAACTGTCTTCTGTGTTTATCCGCAATCAAACCCTTGAGTTAGAAACTTCTTTCTTATTGGTCAAAAATCTTAGAAACAAAGTAATTTTAGGAACTCCCTTTATAAAATTACTTTTTTCTTACCAAACTACTGAAGAAGGGATTATTGCCCAGCATCTAGGTAAACCAATTCTTTTCAAATTTTTGAAAAAACCTGTTGTTAGAGATTTAAATCTCATCTCTTTCAAACAAAATCAAATTGGCTTTCTTAAAGAAGAAATTTCTTTTAGAAACATTGATTCTCAATTACAACAACTCATTATTCAAGAAAAGGTTAACAATCTGTTAAACCAAATTCAATCCACAATTTGTTCTGATTTACCAAATGCTTTTTGGCAAAGAAAACAACATATTGTTAATCTCCCTTATGAAAAAGATTTTTCTGAAAGGCAGATTCCCACTAAAGCCCGACCCATTCAAATGAGTCATGAACTCCTTCAATTTTGCCAATCTGAGATCAAAGATTTGCTTACCATCGTTTACATCGACGATGTTTTAATTTATTCTCAATCTATGGATCAGCACTTCAAACATCTTAACACATTTATCTCTGTTGTTAAAAGGAGTGGTCTGGCTTTATCCAAAATAAAAATCAATCTGTTTTAGACTAAGATCAGGTTTCTTGGTCACAATATTCATCTAGGAACTATCATTCCTATTAGTCGTGCCATTGACTTTGCTGATAGATTTCCTAATCAATTGATTGACAAAACTCAATTGCAAAGATTTCTAGGATGTTTGAATTACGTCTCTTGACTTCTTTCCTCAATTAAGCAATCTTATCAAACCACTCCATGATCGTCTCAAGAAGGACCCTCCTCCTTGGACTGATGTTCATACCATTGTGGTCAAACAAGTCAAAACTCAAGTCAAAGAACTCCCATGTCTTTATCTTCCCAATCCTCATTTTTTCAAAATTGTTGAAACTGGTGTCTCTGACATAGGTTATGGTGGCATTCTCAAATAGAAAACTTCTTCTGGTAATGAGCAAGTGATTGCCTTTACTTCCAAGCATTGGAATTCTGCCCAGCAGAATTATTCTACTGTCAAAAAAGAAGTTTTAGCAATTGTTTTATCTATTTCCAAATTTCAATCTGATTTGTTAATGTCGACAGAAAAGAAGGTCTCATTCCAGCTGAAAAGCAAGTCAATCCTTTCCACCTACTTTGGTGAAGTTCAAGTTCCCTTTTTCTGTTAATGGAAGCCCTGACCCAAGGAGTGAGCTGACTCGGGGATGCGAACGAACGGGGTTGGACAGTCAGTAGGGACTGGAATGGGCATCTATTCCATTCGATCTAGAAAAAATAGCCCAAAAGAAAAAAAATAACAGATAACTATCGTTGTTGGACCGGGGAAGGCAAGAGCGATTGTCTTCAAAAGAATTCCCCAACAAGAGAAGGATCGTTACTTTGAGTCCGACAATCCTATTTTTTTGACAAAACGACTTGTCTTTTAGACGTCAATGGTTTAGGATAGGTTTCCTGCCCCGCGAGAAACTTGGCACCTCATCAATAGGATATCAAAATTTTTTGGTTCGAGTAGATTGTAAATCTGCCAAAGACATTTTGCAAAAGGATGTTAAAAACCTTGCATCAAAACAAATTTTCGCCAGATGGCAATCAATTTTAAGCATCTTTGATTTTGATATTGAATATCTTAAAGGCTCACAAAATTCTCTTCCTGATTATTTAACTCGGGAATATTTGCATGGAAAAGAAGTTAGCCATATTTGTTCAATATCAACCATGTCCTCCTTCCCTGCGGGGAGAGGAAGAGGTGATAGGGGGAAAGGAAGAGGTAAAGCCATTCTTAACCCTTTTGAGACTCTTTTACAGGAAAAGCAATCTGGGTCTTCAACCCAGAAACAATTAACAATTGGGTCATCAACCCAAAAACAACCTAGGTCTCCAACCCAAAAACAATTAACAATTGGGTAATCCACCCAAAATATAGCTGGGTCTTCTACCCAAGCTCAAGTTATCGGGCCAAAGACCCGTAGCCAATCCAAACAAACCTCTCATGAGTCAAAAGAAGATTATTTCTTCCCCATCCAAACTCTTCAAGCCCTTCAACAGCAAGGTCTAACCCAATTACCAAACAATACTTGGGCTGAAACCGTCCAAGGAAGACTAACCAAAGATTTAGATCTTATGATCCAAAACCAGAAAAATCAAATTTATGAAGCCAATCCCAAACCCATTGCAACCATTGTTGCAGGATCCTCCAAATCTCAATATATTCAAAAACCAAATTTCTGGCCTGTTGTAGGCTTAGAACCAGAATTATGGGATTCAAATATCAATAAAATTACTTCCAAAATCCTCCCTAAAGGATTCCATTTCGTTCCAATGGCCTCTAACAAGACTCATCAATTTTACCAATTAATTCTCATAGATACTGAGTCTGTTAAAATCAAACACCATAAAGATTCCAAAGATCCTTCAAATATTACCCATTCAACCCTCCAAATTTTAGATGTCATGACACCTTCAGTTTGGGGGCAAAATCCTAGCAACTATAGAAAATTCTCCGGAAATTTCAATCCAATTGGTTTTTCCTACTGGGATTATATCAATGCTTGGGACCTTTTGATCCTTGGTCTACAAAATAAATTTTTTAGACACTCCTGGTTCATCTATTTTAAGACTGGTACCAGGTATCAATTTCCAAACTGGTTTCTCCAATGGTGGAATTCTTTTGGACCAATTCCTGAAATCCTTCCCCCAGATGTGCAAGAAGGATTCCAATTTTTCAAAACAAAGTATGATCAACAGGCGGATAGCCTTCCAATTTTGTTAAACTTTTTTGTAAATTTTTCTCTATCATGGGTATTCTCATGGCAGTACAAACTCAATGAGACTCCTCTTCCAAATATCCATCCTTGGCTTACTCAGCAAGCCTTTGTCAAATGGTGGTCGGATTTCGATGGATCAAGAGTTTCTAAAGAAGGAGTCAAAAACTGGTTTAGGAGAAACCCAAAATTATTAAAATATGCTGATGCTAGCACTTGTCTTCTCCATAATCAAAAATCTCAAATAGCCGCTGCTATTGTGGGCTCTTCCTCTGAAGAAGATATCATTAGTAATCTCCAAAGCATAACTCAGCTTCTTCAAAAACAATTAGCTGATAACAAACAGGGTGATCAACCTTCTACAAGTTCTAATCAGCATGACAAACAACCATCAATCAAGACAGCAAACAAGAAGAAGAAACAAATTCTTCAACCAGCTGCTCTCAAACATACAGATGAAGAATCAGATACTGAAAATACCATCTACAAAAATGAAGATGATTGTTTTGGGATCTTTCCTTCAGATTTTGAACCAGCCAATTCAGATGATGACTTTCTCCTCTCAGAAGAATAATCAAAGGTTAATTTCAAAGATTCCCATCACTATGTTCGTCTACCGACAACACCAAAAGCAAAAGTCTCAATTTCAAATTGTACTATTTTTGTATTTTGTACTTTAACCGGTACTGTAGCAAAATAGTAGTAAATAGTTTAGGTCTTGCCACCTGAACTGTTCAAATAGTTGCTTTCAATTTTCTATATAAGCAGTGCTTAGGTTCATTGTTAGGTACGCTTCAATTGTAATTCTAGAGTGAGACACTGAGAGCTCTGAGTGAGTCCCTCTCCCTTCTCCCTCTTTGTTTCAATTAATGTTCTATAACTCATAGATAGTTACTTGAATTAAAGTTTCAATTTCAATTTCTGTTACTTGTTCATAACCGCCTTTATGGCTGGATAATTGTTTGCATATTTGCATGTTTTAAGTTTTCAGTTCCTCTTTTTATTTTCTGTTCTTTTACATTTCTGGGGTTTGTTCCCCATATTAAGTTTATGCTGAGTCCGACTCAGTCTTACTTCTCTCTTTAGTTCCTTTCCGCGCCTCTTACTCTGCTTCCGACCCCCTCTCGACCCCCTTTTGGTATCAGAGCCTAATGGGGAAGTAGGAACGTGTTATTGAACTTGAACTGTTTATTATGCATCTAACGTACTTTCTGTGTTTAATCATTCTAAAGTGCGGTGGGAAGATGTTATTAAAATATAATACTATATTACTCCTCTGGCTTACTTGATATGATTAACAATGAAAGTGTTCATCTCCAAGCTTTTGAGTTACTGTTTGGGTTGTTTTAAACTTGAAAAATTGTTACTCATGTTTTGATTGTTTAAATCTGGTATCATGGCAGTCTCGTTTACAAGCTGAAATCACTGTTTAGTAATCATGCTTTTGGGTAATAAAAACTTTTTAGTTTATACCTATTGGGAAATATTAATAGTATATATATGTCTTTGATAATTATTCTGTTCTGTTGGAATATTCAGCGGTTGGTTGAAAACTTACTTTATCTAGTTATTAAATCAGTTTTGTCCTATTAGTATGATGAAAAAGTGGGGAGAGAAGCACTAAGTCCCGTGGGTTGTGGCAGTAAGTCTTCATAATAACCTCTTTGACAAAGTACTAATATGGAACACCTTTTTATGATTTAGTAAAGACTATCTTTTATTAAAATGAGTATGATTTTAAGACTTTCTCAGCTGAATAAGGTACGAAGAACATGAATACTGGTATTTCAGTCCACAGACTTATATATATTACTAATATATAGACTAAAAGGATTTTATCTATAAACCTCAGTCTTGTAAAACCACGAGATGACTATTGCTTACAGATTTATACTAATCTGACATGACTAATCCTTTCAGTAGAATAAACCCTCTACGATAAAGCTTAGTGCTTGAATCTGGACATGATGTACTTGGTTGATCCATATTTGGGTAGATTAGACTGTAATTTTTTATTCTTTCTTAATAACCATTGTCCCAACATATCAAATATGTATGATTAAATCTGATTAAGTATTTTAGTGTATAGTTTGTTAGTTCTTATTCAATATCCTAGTCCTAACGAACCAGGTGATGACAATGGTACTTATGGGTGAGGAATGCTTGTTATGATTGCTGCTCTTTGGTTTTTCGTTCTGTTTTCATTATGTCTTGTCATTCTGTTTACTCCTATGATAAATTTTAATATTTGTTCTTATAGTTCTTCTCAATCTTACCAATCCTTAACCTCCCAATCCTCCTTATCTAGTATAAGGCAGGTATCCAACAATTGTTCTTATGATTCTTTCAACACTACTCAAGATAATCTTCGGGTAGCCAAAACTATCCTCAAACATAATCTTCAATCTCTTCGCAAGAAGAACAATTCTCGTAACAAAATCCTCAGGTCTAATGGATCTGTCAATTATCCTAATTCTGTCCTCAGAGCTCTTATATATATAATTTGTCAATTAATACATTATGTGAGAGAATGCATAAGTTGTAAAACAATTACATTAATGAATTGAAAGATTTACTTACAATCCTAGCAGCCACTGAGGCTGTGGCCTCAGATGTATAATCTCCCGGTGGCTTTTGTCGGGCCATCAGCCATAGCTCATGACGTCCTGGTTCGGGAGGAGGCTCATTTAAAACTGAGCCTGCTTCATCTCCTAAATCTCCAGTCATTTTTTTGAACCGCTCTTCCGTGATTTTCTCCTTAAGCTTTACGTAACCCCCACGAGACATTTTGTGGGGGTATAGATTCTTTGCTGCATTTTGCTTGCCCTTTTGCCTTTTCACCTGTTACAAATAACACATAAAAAATTAAAAATCAGTAAAAAATTTAAATTAGCTAAGCCGCCAATTAAAAAAAAACCACTAACCTGAAACTCTTCATCAAGTTGGCTCTGGACAAACAACTGCCATGATTCCGCAGAAATAAAACTATATTTACCTAATGGCGTTGTGTTGCCATCTTTATCTCCCCCACCAAATACATAAGTCTTGGAGAACATTGTCTTAAATTGCTTCCAAAGCTCCCCCGCATATACAAGTCATTTATTCTTAAGCCGCACATCATCAGGAACAGTGAATTGTTGCTACAACAATTACACAACAAAATGGTGGCGTTAGTAAATGAAGCTAAACATAATTTTTATGTTAATATATAAGCAACAACAATAATTGTGTTAATATTAAATACCTGAACATCTTGCCAAATCATGTCATTGAGATCCTTGTGTATATCTTCCCAATTACGTTCATTGATACTAACCTTGCTACGGGCTAGACAACCAACATAACTCTTGAACTTCGCAGCATACTGACCACTGGGATGGAAGGTAACAGGAACAAACTCAACATGGAACCTCTCACCAGGGGACGTCTGGTAGTAAAACTAGTCAAAGTCGTGGCACGTCTAGTCCTAAACCTCGTAAGAGAGGAGGCTGAAGAATCATCCAAAATGCCTGTATAGAAAAAAAATAATATGTCAGTCAGAATTGTGCCACTAGCATTAATCATTAAGCATTCAAACCAGGTGCACAGATAGTATAAACATCTTACACAATGCCAAAATACTACCAGAAATAATTTCAATATAAAACAAGAGCAGCAGAATTGGTGACAATTGTAACACATAAAGCCCCTAATTGTAATTACCCTATTTACAATATGTCTAACAATTGTAACACATAAATTAAGAGCAAAATTCACAGAAATAATCTCACTACAGCAACCCACAATATTTGCACACACTGTTTCAAAAACTAACATACTTCAAAGAATATGCCACTCTAGGAACTAACATTGAATAATCAAAACCAAAGTCAACAACATTAACATCACTTCACAACAAACCAATCCACATTTCACAACAAACCAAACAACCCAATCCAAGCTCTAATAATCAAGTAATGCCATAAACCATTCACATATAGCAAGATTCATAAGCACCTACTATAGAATGTTAATGCAGAGTAGTGGTGACAGCAACAAAGGGCAACTATGTATAAATATCTTGTGTTTATCATTGTTAAAATGAGTTCTCAAAACCCAACACCATCATATATGCAGAGAATAACCATGGAACCACATAACTGAGGCTACATTTGAATGTCACACAGTCTTATTCAACTTCAAGGTCTCAAATGTCATTCCTCATATGTGTTTATTATTATATATAATGATGAATTAAACACCCAACAGAAGAACATTCATCGAAAAAAGAAGCAATCTCCAACTACATATCAAATACCAAAGAGCAAGGAAACACATGCAGTTCGATGAACTCACCTAAGAAACAAATACACGCACAAGAGGCAAAGCTGAAGTAGAGAAGAGGAGCATTGACGATCGCGAAAGGAAAATGGAAACAGGGAAGAAGACGAACACTGATGAACAGCTGCGTCGAACGGGACTAGGGAAGAAGATGAAACAGAGGCGAACAGGGTGAACAACATGGATTAGAACGACGGTGAGAGAGACCGCTTCGAACGACGGCCAGAGAGAACGACGCAAGAGAGAATGAGAAGCTTGGAAATGGTGGAGTGCATGCAGCAGCGACAGAGAAACAATAGGGTAATATGTGCGAGAAGAAGAAGAGCCCGCGTAAATGAGAATGAAAAGAAGAAAGTAATAAAATAAAAAGAAAAGATATTTAACACCGGTTCTGGAAACACCCGGAGAAATAAGTGCTCAGTTTAAAAATTTTACACCGGTTGGGATTATAATCGGTGTAATATGTTAGGTTTTTAACACCGGTTATATAGAACACCGGTGTAAAATGTCTTTAGTTTATAAAAGCCAAGTATTTTACAGCGGTTATTTGTATACCCGGTGTAAAATGTGACACGATAATTTCAAAATTGCCACCGCGTCACATTTTACACCGGTTAAACGCAAAATCGGTGTAAAAACCCTAATTATTTTTCGTTTCGTGCACTAGTGCATCGGCGATGGTGTAGGTGGTGGCTCACCACCACCAAGAGAGAGAGGAAAAGTCATGGCGGTGGACACATACCTAACAGCAGAGAAACCGAGCTGTCTTTGCCACCTTCTCATGGTCCAGTGACAGCAGAATGAGGTGGCTTGAAGGGAGGAGAGAACAACAACGCCTATTGCACCAACTAGACGACACCAATTGTGTCGGAATCTGCGGCAGTGTGAGCGCTGACCACTCCATAGCAAAACCCTTGGGGACTGGAGTTGTGGACAAAAATGAACGGAAAGCTTGGATATGACAAATTGCAAGAACGGCAGGCAGACTATTAAATGAAGGATTACTTTGAAACGCAGTATAATAAAAACCCAAAAGTATCACGAATGATGCCTTTAAAATGGGCTTTTTGGAGCCCAATTCCTCTTCCATCTCAAACCTATAGATTGCTGCAACACAAACACAAGAAATGCAGGCAATGACAAGAAAAGGGGCAGCAACCTTATTCACACAGGCACTATGGGTTATTGAGGGGTAGTCAAAGGATTGAGGAAAACATGCATTTGTTACACAACAAAAACAGGCAGAATTGATTTGCACCCCAATGTGGAAGCTCCGAAACACAGCTTCGACTAAAATCTATTTTGAGTTGCAGAATCGATTTTTTTTTTCATACTACCCAAACACCATTACAGAAGAGGCAAACTACGTTTGAGAGGTAGTAACGTGCGTTTAAACCCTCTCAACATAGTTCCAAACATGCACTAAATAAACCTGCCCAAGCCGACTAAGAATTCACCTTTTACACCCGACTCAGTCTTAACGGGTCAAGTTTAAACGGGTCGGACGTCCTCGCAATTCGTAATAGTTCCTTCCTGAACAAGCCCAATTTTTTTTAATTTTATGTTCTAGAAGATTAATAATACTCCTTAGAGAGCCACGGTCACGGTCAGGCTCACACACACACACACACACTCAACTCGAACGAAGTTTCTGTTCTCCCGCCTTTACGCACAAAAATGGTGTGTTAGGGTTCTTTCATTCTTCTTCTCTCTTTCTCTTTTCCTCGCTTTTCAGGTTCAACAACTACCAGTTTAGGTTTCGATTGTCCTCTTTTAAATTCCTTATCTAATATTTTTGTTTATTTTTATATAAATTCGAATTACAGAGTGATATAAGGAAGTGGTTCATGAAATCACATGACAAGGCCAACAATGCCGGTAACTCCAAACCTTCCAATCAAGCGAAGCCTTCTCCGGATAAACCCGACCAGGAGACAACGGTTAGTGTTGTTATGTCCCCCCTTGTTTCAGTAACTCGCGTTGATCAGTCTTTTTACCCCCTACATGCAACGTTGCCTGTGAAGTTAGAGTGTAGGTTTAGTTTCTCAATTCAATGATTTAATTGAAAGGGGGCATGAACGAAAAACAAGTGAAATTTGAAGAATGCGATTATTTTGGTTCTTGCATTCGTCTTTTTTTTTTTCCCTCTTTCTTTTGGCATGTCTACATTTCCCGCTGCACCAAAATGCCTTTTCTGGATGATTATAGTTAATAGGTTTGTTTCCATGTACAAATAATGATTTAAAGGAAAATGCTTGATAAGTTGGTGTGGGTTTAAATTTTCAACTGAATATTGTCATTTTTAATAATTAGGCTGAGTCATAACTGAATGGGTTCTGGTTAAATGATTCTCTTGATGGGTTTCATCGGGAGGTTTGCAAAACAAGTGACTTGTTCACTATACAAGTGAATGATTTTTAGGGCTAGTTGGGTGTTCAACATATGAAAACTTGTTGAGTGCAAAGGAAAAATTGTCTTTTTGCAGGTACCTGGAGGTCAAACAAGTTCGGGCAGGAGGAAAACTAGCAAATATTTTAATACGGATAAACCAAAGCCAAAAGATGAGAAAGAAACGCAGGAGCTCCCTGCTAAAAGAAAGACTGTGAAGGACAGTGAGGAATTACCGGAGCCCCGTCTTTCAAAGAAAATACATGAAGCTAATGAAGACGATGGAGATGACACTGTTCTGCTCGCTAATAAAAAGAAGTTAGCTGATTCTACACCTACAAAAAAATTGAAGAGTGGGTCGGGTAGGGGGATCCCCCAGAAATCTGCAGATTTGGAAGAAAATGATGAAGATGATGATAAAGATGCCGTGTCTCCCTTAAAATCTGGTGGAAGGGGTCGTGGTGGAAGAGGAGCTTCAACACAAGCAGCTGGTGGGAGAGGCCGAGGGGGTGGTAGGGGTGGTTTCATGAATTTTGGTGAAAGGAAAGATCCTCCACACAAGGGAGAAAAGGTTCAAACTTATCAAATATCCGATCCATCGATTAAAAATACTGTCTTTGTCACTGTGCTGAAACGTCTTTTATGTGTCAGGAAGTCCCTGAAGGTGCTCCTGACTGTTTAGCTGGTTTAACTTTTGTAATCAGTGGAACACTGGACAGGTATTTCCCATAATTTTCTGGACTTGCACAAAGCAGAACTTGGTTTACAGTTTATTGCTTCCTCATCTCTTATTCCCCCTTTTTCCTTTTAGGTTCTCTTTCCTTGTAGGGTGTATAGGTCATAATTATTACATTTCATTTTCACAATCTTCAGTCTTTATATTTTAACTTTTACAAATTTACAGCTTGGAACGAGAAGAAGCAGAAGATTTGATTAAACGCCATGGTGGCCGTGTCACTGGATCGATCAGCAAGAAAACAGTTATATAATGCTTTTTATTGAATTGCAATTAAATTTGCATAATCAGTATGATATTAACATCCTTTGTTTGCAGAATTATTTGTTATGTGATGAAGATATTGGGGGAAGGAAGTCTTCAAAAGCTAAAGAGCTAGGGTTAGCATTTTTATGTTTATAATTTTACAAGGTATTTTAAACATTTTCCACATTATGCTATCACTTACGTTTCATATTTCTATTTCTTTATATAGAACTTCATTCCTCACAGAGGATGGGTTGTTTGATATGATTCGTGCATCACAACCTGCAAAAGCTCCTTCACAAGAAGAATGCAAGAAATCTGTGAATAAGGCTGTGGCAGTGGCATCCCAGTCAAAAGGTCCTCCCAAAGCAGAAACAAAAGGTATGCCCTAATAAGCATATGCTTCTATTTTATGGTTTTATATTGCTTGTGTTGGGTGCTTTTGGTTACCCTTTTTGTATTGATGAATTAGCAGAAGCTCTTAGAGTAAAGTTGTTACAATCAAGGGGTCTTCATTTATTAATGTTCTGAGTTGCATTCCTTTATCAACAACTGCAGTCTCTTTATCTTCATTCTCACCTTCCAACCGAGCCAAGCCAAAGACAACAACTACTGTTCAGTCTAATTTGACGTGGACAGAGAAACATCGACCTACAAATCCAAAAGATATCATAGGGAATCAGTCACTTGTATGATAACTAGTCTTCATTACCATATTTTGGTGGTTAAATTTTGTTCTTAAATATACCTGGACTTGAATCATCATTTTTCATTTTCTTAAATGTAATGTTGTCCAGGTTTCACAGCTTCGAAATTGGTTGAAAGCTTGGCATGAGCAATTTTTGGACACTAGTAACAAAAAAAATGGAAAAAAGCAAAATGACTCTGTTTCCAAAAAGGCTGTCTTGTTGAGTGGAACCCCTGGTATAGGAAAAACAACTTCAGCAAAGTTGGTGTGTCAGGAGCTTGGTTTCCAAGCCATAGAGGTGGCAAGATTTCTTATTAAATTTATACGTGGAAAAGGTATTTCATCACCTAATTTCTCTTATGTGTCCATATGTGTGTTGAAGGTAAATGCTAGTGATAGCCGTGGAAAAGCTGATAGCAAAATTGAAAAAGGAATTAGTGGAAGCAATGCAAATTCTATCAAGGAACTTGTAACCAATGAGGCCCTTGGCATTGATATGGATAGGTTGGTCTTTGATTGTCATAGCAAGTAATTTGTGAGTCCTTAAGTTACACCTTGTTAAGTCTCTGTAATTGTAAATTTCAGGTCAAAGCTTTCCAAAACTGTGCTCATTATGGATGAGGTTGATGGGATGTCAGCTGGTGATAGGGGTGGTATTGCTGATCTTATTGCTAGCATCAAGATATCTAAAATTCCTATTATCTGCATTTGCAATGACCGTTACAGCCAGAAACTGAAAAGCCTTGTGAACTACTGCTTGCTTCTCAGTTTTCGGAAGCCTACAAAGCAACAGGTCTTTCTGTGCTTATCACTTACCGCAAAAAGTTATTGTTTCTCTTTTATGTAAATTTAAAATCATTATTTAGATTAGGTCCTTTTGTATCTCTATTTTCATCTGAATCATATGGGTTTGTTCAAGTTCTGTTTACTTAGTTTGTGAAGACAATAGGGATCCCATGCTTGTAAACACATTAGGGATATCCCTGCCAAATTGTTTATGATTATTTATATTAGACATATTAGAGTTGATTTTGCCATTTACCTGAAGAAATGAGAATTGTAATTGCTTGATACTTCTCGTTCATGACCACAATATATTACTTCATTATGGAACAAGAACAATTTATTTTATATTTTTTCTTATTTTGATTTATTGAACTCGCTGAGTTCTTGAATGTCGTAAGCTCAAACATTAACGTCCACGTCTGTCTGTCTGTCTTATGATACTGGTGTTCCATTTCCATTATGTTTAATACTTTAATGTGCGACTTTCTTGAATCTTGAATATTTTGGTGATCCATAGGCTCTTGACCTTGGATTAGTTTTAAATGATCTGAGTTTTCTTCTAGATCACATGGTTATGCTGTCCCGTTATCCTTAAGTGAATCTAGTGAAAATTATTAAATCAAATGTAAAGAGAAATCTGTTCTCTCATCCCCATTTTTTAAACTACCTAATAGGTGAAATATTAAGGTTTGGCTTCATATTCTAATAAAGATCATGTTTATCTAGTTGGATAAATAACAGGAAAAAGATGATATAAAAAGTGAAGATTTAGGGTTTAGGAGAAAAAGAGAGAAGGGAGGCTAGCCTTTATTAAGTGGAATGAAAACTAGAGGAGTTATTATGCTCACTGCCAAAATCTGAAAAGTAAATGCCGTGATGAATAAATAATAACTGGATAGCAAATGAAATAAGCTCATCCAAATGCAATTCTATTCGGTGTCATAACTTTTGCTTCAACTTTGGAATATGGGATGCAAAAATGGTTTGTTCTTACGTTTTTGACATAATGATATGTTGCAGGTTGTCCCCTGTTTTATTCCTCCCCCCTGCCCCCCCAAAAAAAAAAATCAGAAAATTGGGGTGTATATCTGAATAAGAACTTATTTTGTTATGTTCTCATGAAAGTGACTTTTATTGCTGTCTATCATATATGAGGGTCTTAGTTTTCGTATCAAACCTGCACACTCAGATTGTGAATTATCTTACACCACAGCTTTAGTTTCTGAAGTCTGCAAATTTGCATTACATGTTAAAACAAGTATGCTGGGATGTGGGAGTTTAGAACGTAATATTTTTTTTAATTCCAGATGGCAAAGAAGTTGTTGGAAGTTGCAAAAGCTGAAGGGCTCCAAGTTAATGAGGTGATTCCTGCTAACATAGTTCTATCTTGTATCTCGGAGATTTTCACTCTATTTATTTGTGTGGGCAATGATGGTACATAATTTCTCTGAATCATTGATATGTCTCTCTCAAAATTTTAAATTTTTTTTCATTCATACTGACTTACCAATTTTCTTGAATTGTTTACTGTAATTGTTTAAGATTGCTCTTGAGGAATTAGCAGAAAGAGTTAATGGAGATATGCGCATGGCACTAAACCAGTTACAGTATATGAGCCTTTCCATGTCAGTTATCAACTATGATGATGTAAGGCGGCGACTGCTTAACAATGCAAAAGATGAAGACATTTCACCATTCACTGCTGTTGATAAGTACGAAATTCATATTATCTCTGTACTACACTTAAACCATGCTTTACTGTCGCACGCTTAATTCTAATTGTTTGGCTTACTAGCTGTAATTTGTATCTTTATTCTTAATTCTTAATATTTATGGCTGCTTGTTTAGCATTCTGTTTTTCTTCTCCTTTAAAACTGTTGCATTTTATTGACCCTTTTATTTATTTATTTATTTATTTATTTGTTTGTTTGTTGGCTCCAGACACCCAGTGGTCTCTTAAATGTGATCAGATTGCCCCGATATTTTTTAGTAAAAAATAAGTGATTGTGGGTATATGTTATATGAATTGAATATTTCGTGCTTTCATTCATGGCATTGCTTCCATTCATGGCATGGTATTGAATTGCCTATGGGATTGGGAGCTGCTGGGTTCTCAGTGGAACCACAATTTTGGCCATGGAAGTGTGGGTTCTCCACATTGCGCCGCCATCGCGTCGTGTGGCTTCCTCTTTTGTCATCGCCACATCACGCAGCCAGTCCCTCCGGCAGATTCTAGGCCGTGTGTGACCTTCTTCCTCTTTGCTCGATGGTGTGCCGTATCACCTGATGGCCACCATTTAGAGTTTATGGCTCCATACGGAGTTCCGTATCACCTGATAGTGTGCAATATCACCTTTATTGTAATCATTTTTTTTCCTTTGTTAATTTGTTTTATTTTTGTTTGTGTTTGGTCTTTGGGATGCAAAATATATGGTTTTAGTCTATATGAAAAAATCGTTATAAAATATGGTTTTAGCTATCTTTTTTTGTTCCAGTAAATAGTTGTCATTCTGGGTGATGCCACCTTGGAATGATTATATTTTCAATTAACCAGCGTTTGAGGATCTTAACTTTCATTTCAATGCTTGATTGGCAATTTTGATTTATTGAATTATTTCACTAGTTTGCTTATGGATACAAGTGCCAATGCGATGACATTTATAAGGTTTATGATAAGCTGTAGATCTGTAAATCTGTTGTAATTTGATGAGTGATTCAAGGTGGGCTCTGCATGACAGTAGTTTCATCCGTAGAAATCTGAATTATTTAGCTGTCCATAAGATTATGGCTGAATTAAATATCATGATACTTCTCTTGTTTTGTAGGCTTTTTGGTTTTAACGCTGGAAAGTTGAAAATGGATGAGAGGATTAATCTTAGCATGAGTGATCCCGATCTTATTCCTCTTCTTATCCAGGTTCTTTAATTCATTTCCATTTTTTATAACTCGTTTTGTTTGGAATTGATATCTTTGAAGGCCAATAACATGGTGAAATTGGTACTTAGGGGTTGTTGAGTTCTTTATACCACTTGCGTTAACCTCATTCAACATTGGTTGACCAAATTTGGCTTCTCATCTTTTAATTAAGTTAGCCATAAATGTTTGTTGTAGCTACATGTCTAGTTAACATAAATCAGAGAATGGCTGATTAAATTTAAATTTAGTTAAAATTAAAATGACATTAGTACCATCTAACATACCAATTATATGCTAGAATTGACCATATTCAAATTATATCCAAAGCCTGCCATATGATAAATTGATCCTTGCATAATCTTTTTATTCATGAATTTGTTTTAGAGGAAAGTTTTCATAAAATAAATTTATTTGTGCCTGTATCTTTGTTAATGTAAGCATATCTTGAGGTTGATGATGGTGAGAAATTTTCATTTATGTTGAATCATCTGAAAGTTCAAAATAGCTTTTGTTAATTTCATTTTGGGTAGCAATTCATTTTTACTGCTGGATAGCCATATCTGAATGCCTTAATGCTGTGTGTACTTGGTGAATATTCCAAATACTCCTCACACATGTTTTCCGTTTGGCACTATATATGGCAGGAAAATTATATTAATTATAGACCAAGTTCGGGTGGTAAGGATGACAGCGGTATAAAACGCATGAACCTGATTGCCCGTGCTGCTGAGTCTATTGCTGATGGGGATATAGTGAACGTACAGATTCGCAGATATCGTCAGTGGCAGCTCTCTCAAACTAGTTCTGTCGCATCATGTATAATTCCGTATGTATCCTTATCACTGCTCTGGAAATTAACGAAATTTCCATATCAAATTTTGCTCCATCTAGTTCATCTTTTCTCCTTGTCTTTGTTTCAGTGCTTCATTGTTACATGGACAAAGGGAAACACTTGAACAGGTAAAAAATAGTTTGTCTGTGCAACTGCAAGCTATTGCACTATATCTTCTCCTTGCTGGCCCTGTTTTCTTTAAACTTTATTTGGGCTCTGGGTTTAATAAAATGCCATATTAACACAATCTTTAATTTTAAATGTATTATATGTGTTGAAGTTACTGGGCTAATCTTTTTGGTACAGAGTGATGAAAAGGAATACAGAAAATAATAAGATTATATTGGTATTTGTGTGAATGATCTGTTTCATGTTATTATAGAAGACAAAGCACCAATCGTTATTTATACCAATACTAGACTCTTAATTAAATAAGAAAACAAATTATGAAAATAGGCAAATATGGAAACTAATTCTTAGAAATAATCTGAGATACACATATTTCATGATAGAATAATGATGGCGTGATACATTTTTCAGATATTTTAATATGTTCTTATATTAATGTCATACCCAAGGGATTAGTATGAGTAGGCAATACATTTGAGTTTGACTTTTAGTTGCATTCCGTGATCTAAATACTTGGTTAGAGATATAAAACAATTCAGAAAGCTTAAGTATTCAGCCACTGTCTCAGAATGGTTTTATATCTTGAACAATAGTTATTATGGGCTTTTGTTTTTTACTTTTATTTTTCTTTGAATGACAAATGTTTGTAATTAGTATGTTCGGAATGTTAGTGTGGGGATTTGATCCCACCTCACCTTGTCTCTCCAACCCCTATGTTCCTCTCTGCAAACAACCAAATCACCAATCCCTGCAATGGATTACTAGTTATTATGGGCTTTTGTGGGTCATAATTGTTTCTACTGGCCGTTAACTCTTTTTCATTGAATTCTGTTAGGAACCCGAAAAATCTAATAGAGAAGAAAGAACAATTTTATTGAAAAGAAAAAGAATTTGAGAGATTAGGAGAGAGAACTCTCCTCCAAAGGGTTTCCCCTTTCACACCAAAGAGCCACTCCTCTAGGTTTACAATTGATTAACAATCTGAATAATCCTCCCTCTAAGCCTACATCCCCTATTTATACAAAATAAAACTCTACTAATCAATTAACTAACAAACTTCTCAACCCTTATCCTAATAAACTCTTAACCCTTATCCTAACAAACCCTTATCTAATATCATATATCCTAACAATACACCCCACCCCAAAACAACCTTGTCCTCAAGGTTGAAAATAAAAAAATAATAAAAAAAAAATACTGCTGAAACCACATGAAGACTGCTGATGAAACAAAAAAAAAAATCTCTAGGATCCCACTGTTTGGAGCTTTATGAGCCAACTCCAGCTTCAGCCAACTGCAGATTCTATTGTGCTGCACTTCCCTGCAGCCCTTGCCAACCCCGAGTTGTTTATGCGGAAGAACAATCCTTCCCAAATAGCATAGGTACAGGTTCAGCCGGGTAGGAAAATTGGTGCACAATCTGATCAGGAAATAAAGGAGTTATGAAAACCTGTGCAGAGCCCAGTGAATCCGCAATTGGGCTAGCTGTGCCTTGGGTGAGGCCCAGTAGGTATATTGTGACCCACAACTCAAAAAATGCTTCTACCAAAATTTGTTCGGCCATGCCCATGTTCATTTGTGAAGGGTAGTGTGCATACGGGACTCCAACAGTGTTTGGGGTCAGGCGCATTAAGAATTGATGAGGAATTAGGCCTCGGGCGTCACTCTTGAATTGGGTGAAAAATTCAGTTGTTTTCACCTGAACCCAAATGTTATAGTCAATTTGGGCCACATCCAAGCCCATTAGGTTGAGAGTTGGGTCGATACCCCAATTACTGGTCACGGTTCTCCTTTCCTTTAGAACTGGAATCGGACCCAGGGTTTCCCTTTCAACCCTAAATCCTCTCTTTTCCAACAGCCCCGCGTTCGCATCTTCAAAGACGTGCGCCTCTGGTAATTTCTTCGACGGCATGAACTTTGCAATGGAAACGGCGGTTGGAGGTTCTGGTCGCGGAGGAATCGCCGCAAGGGGGCCGGTGTCTGGTGGCCTTGGCGGGGATGCAGGAGAAAACAGACTTCGAGATTCTTGGTTTTCCCTGGCCGTTGTGACCGGATCGGAGTCGGGTGCTCAGGCGGTGGCGGTTGTTTGACCCTAGTCTCTTCCGTCATCTCCAGATTCGGATCTTGATGTTCTGGTGATACAATCTTGGACGGTGGAGTGACCACCATGCGCAGGACGATGTCAGGCGGATCTGATATACGTGGCGGCAACAACAGAATCAGATGGGTTAGCGTGCTACGAGAGGGTTGCGATTCTACCTTTTCTGACTCTATTACCCAACACGACGCTCAGAGCGATCCCTTGTTACCAGACTTCTCGAAAGTCTTCGTCATCCCACTCTCACCACGAATTTGGTCGCTGCCCTCCTCCATGGTCAGTCTAGGCGCCATTCTTTGTTTCTTCTTCGGTGTCTCCATCGATTTCTCCGTGAATCTTGTGATCAGAGCCTGGCGAAAAGTCTCCCAGACTAATTTTGGGTATTCTTCGTACTAAGAAATGAACCACCGTAAAGCCACACCTTCCTCCATTCTCATGAAAGCCCACTGGAGCTTATTGAATGATGGAATTTCATGAACCTTGAACAATTCTTCAGCTTTAGTGACCCACCTAAGGGGATCGGTCCCTGTGAATTTAGGCAGCGCCTCCCACCTATCCTTCAGCTCCGGAACGCTGGCCATCTCTCGAAGATCCGGCAGGTCGGACCAATTTGTTAGGAATCCAGAAAATCTAATAGAGAAGAAAGAACAATTTTATTGAAAAAAAAAAGAATTTGAGAGATTAGGAGAGAGAACTCTCCTCCAAAGGGTTTCCCCTTTCACACCAAAGAGCCATTGCTCTAGGTTTACAATTGATTAACAATCTGAATAATCCTCCCTCTAAGCCTACATCCCCTATTTATACAAAATAAAACTCTACTAATCAATTAACTAACAAACTTCTCAACCCTTATCCTAACAAACTCTTAACCCTTATCCTAACAAACCCTTATCTAATATCATATATCCTAACAAATTCATTATGCTTTAAGCCTTGTATCACAACCAGCGCTATATCTGCAGGGAGAAAGAAATTTTAACCGGTTTGGTGGGTGGCTGGGGAAGAACTCGACAATGGGCAAAAACATAAGGCTTTTGGACGATCTGCATGTGCACATTCTCGCATCTCGCGAATCTAGTTCAGGAAGGTAAAAATGAATAGAATATTTTATTTATTACATTTTTTCATACATTTAGTTCAGGGAGTTTAATTTCATCTGGTGACATGCTGAATGCTTCTGTCAATACTTGCAAATTAATCATAGGCCTTTGATGATTGGTAAGGTTTTGGATGGAAACCAAGTGCAGTTCAAACCCTGTGAATTTGCTCAGCTGTCAATATGTTCTTGATAACAAGTCAATCTTAGGCACACTATAATCTTAGGCACTATTTACTAAGAATCTGGATTATATTTTGGTCTTGGTCTATTCATGCTTTTGTCTACTAGGTTATGGAAGTTGTATGTCATAACTTCCAGTAGACTTTTAGGAAGCAAAGATTTTCATTACAACAATGTATAGTAGACTCATTGTGATCACGCTTCACAAAATATTGCAGGGATACTATTCGCTTGGAATACCTTGCTCTTCTCCTTAAGAAATTGATAGAGCCCCTGCGAGTCCTGCCTAAGGTTGGAAGTACATCTATGACTTTTAGTTTTAAATATTTGGAATGTTTAAAGCCGAAATGCTAAATTTTAGTTGATTCACGCATGTCCTTTTGGAAATGATCAGGCTGAAGCTGTTGAGGAAGTTGTGGAATTTATGAATACATACTCAATCAGTCAGGAAGATTTTGACACTATAGTAGAGTTATCAAAATTCAAGGTTTCTTAACTATGTTTAATGTTGTCTCTTTACCAAAAACTGCTCTCAACCTCGGTTTAATTTTTTGATATTATGTTCATCAGGGTCACCCTAATCCGCTAGATGGCATACAGCCTGCCGTTAAGTCAGCCTTGACGAAAGCATATAAAGAGCAAAGCAAATCCCGAATGGTTCGAGCTGCAGACCTAGTTACTCTTCCTGGAATAAAAAAGGCCCCTAAGAAGCGAATTGCTGCTATTCTAGAACCAGCTGATGAAGGAGTGGAACAAGGTGATGGTGACGCCTTGGAAGAGAGTGAAGAAGAGAACACCTCTGACATAGAGGAGTCAGGTATATTATATCTGCAATTTTTTTATTTTCTGCATATGTTTATTAAATGCCTACAATAGATCCACAATGAGTACGGCCCTTTATTGGACTCCATCATGGTGGGAGCTTTATAGCACTAAATTACCCTTTATCAATTGATTCCTTACACATTATTTTATGATGCATGATACATTAGAAGGCACCACAACTGGTGAGAAGCTGCAGTCAGAACTTCAAAGTTTGAATTCAAAGGGTAGGTCGTCATGTGCTAATAGCATGTTGATTGATTGGAATTTTAGGTGCTTTATCCTTACATAGACTAGCGTGGTTGATTCCTGATCTATTTGTGTATGTAGCCACGCAAGTACAGTTGGAATTGAAGGGAACGGGAAATTCAAGTTCGAATAAGTCATCCGGTGGTAGAGGTAAACGTGCTTCCGCATCTATGCAGAAGGTTGCTCAAACTTCAAGGGCTACTGCAAAAAGAAAAAGGTGAAGAAATATCAAACAACATTGCCTTTTTTTGGAAACACTACTTGGAAGAGTTGTACATGAACTCTGCTTTTCGTGTAATTGATGTCAGGTAGTCTTTATAAAATTTTGAGTTGCCTTTTAGTGAGTTTTCCAGGGAGGATTCCGGGAATGGGGAACCAATGGATCACTACTGCCTTTTTTTTTCTTCAAATGCTGACGATGCCTTCATTAGAACCTCGAATGTTACATTATGGAGAATTCCTGGATTTAGATGTAAATCTTTTATTCCCTGAAATTCTGCATGGTCATGAATGGCGATATGATGCACGGATGAGTGATGTTACATACGCAATTACTTCGTTAATGCCCCTAACTGAAAGATAGATCCCCTAACGTCTTGTGCCCATGATTTGGATTTTCTAAATTAGCAGTGCACGGTAGAGAGTATGAACTATATAATTTGTTGATGAGAAAACTATCATATATTCATGATTGTGTTTGTATTTTTATAAAATCCTTGTGATGATCACTCATCAACCATTACAATTCAGTAATTTTCATTCTAAAAGGCATTCCTAACTTTAGATGATCTAAATATCCGTGGCTAAATCATATAAATCTCAGGTATGCCAACAATTATGAGTCTTATTACGTTGGTGTAGCGAGCTTAAAAGTAGAAGGGACCAACCAACATTAAGGATTTACGCTGGCAATCCCCTATAAAGAGGCAATATACTATTAACTTTTTACCTTGTATTTATGTTTCCGTTCTACTAAGGTATTAAAAACCGGACCGGACCGGCCGGTTGAACTGGGAACCGGGCCATGGTCCGGTCCGATTCACTCTCCAAAACCGGTTGCAAGAGAACCAGGCGGTTCTGTTAAAGAACCTGTGAAGAACAGGATCGGACCGGGTAAAAACCGGGTTTTTTGGCCGACTCGGTCGGTTCGCAAAATGAGTTTTTTTTTGTTATTTTTTTATATATATATTAAGGGCACAACGATGTTATTTTATATTTTAACTTTTTTTTTTCCTGCGCCATTTTGCTTCTCAAACTCGACTATTTTAACTTTTTTTCCCTGCGCTATTTTTCATATTTTGTGTTATTGAACGTAATAGTTATGTCATATTTGAGATGGATGAATGTGTAATTTTTTGTTATATGTCGACTTATTAAGAAAATATTAAGTGAAGTATAATTTTTATGGTGCGAAGTTATGAATATCAGTTTATTTTTTGTTTATTATTTATTTATATATTGTATTAAATATTTTTTTAATAATATTTAATCGAACCCGGTTCGACCTCGGTCCAACCCCGATCGAACCTAAAAACCCTGAACCCAGACCCTCTCCAGTTCAATGCCCGGTCCGGTTTTTAATACCTTGCGTTCTACTATTATCTTGCCAAGCTATGTAACCTTTTTTTTTTAGTGTGGTGTAAGCTGTTCGAATAGAGTTGTGCCAAGACTATCATCTTGCCAAACTCGTTGTAAGGTGTTGGTGCAAATCTCTATTTCAGCTCTATTATCTTGCCAAGCTTTTTACACTGTACATCAAAAGACTAAAAACACACCAGGTAAAAAGCTTCTTGGTGCACATCTCTATTTCAACTCACCAACACCTTATAACTAGTTTTCACTTTAGGGTGCTTTTAGTCTTTTGATGTCCAATGCTCCACTCCCTTCAGTTTTTTGCCTGGTCTAGCGAGGAAACGTTTTTGGTGTGGGGGCCATGACAGGTTTTCTTTTCCATCCATTTTATAAGCAAACCTGACAAAAGAAAACCTCTTTTTCTTACCTTTTTCTCCGACCATCTTTTCTTCCTTTCCTTTTCTATTGGTTTCTATCACTGGTGTTATATAAAAATACGTAAATACGTTCTTGTACATTGTTAATTTTCTTTAACTCGTTGTATTGTATAGTTGTCAGTGTCACATTGTCTTTTCGAGATGGAGTGTTCCTCTGCATAATTACACAGTAAATAGCAAATTAGTCGCTCCAACTTTACACTTTTGGCCACATTAGCCGTAGAGGCTTAGCTAATAAGATGGGAAAAAGAAGACTGAAAATAGAGATAAAAATATATTATAATGTCATCAAGAGCCTAATCTAAGACCTATTTTACACCAATTCTAGGTCAGAATAACCTTATTTACTAAATGAGCTAAGAAAAGACTTTTAAGTCTATTTAATTAAAAATCAGAGTAAATATAAATAACATAATAATATTTTTACTATTGCTATTATCATGTTAAATTTTTATTATAATCCATTAATATCACATACTTATTGACCTATTTAAAGATTTAAGCATTTCAACTACATATAAAGTTGAGTCTTTTTGTTTATTTAGTGATAGTCTTGTGACTTATTTGAAGGCTTGTTACAATAGGCATTTTTTTTTAAAAATGGCCACGTCAGATACAAGTCTGACTCAAATCCTAGAGAACCTAGCCCAACCTTGCATATTTCACTGCTAACTGAAAGTTATTAAATCAATCGGATGTTTTTTAGAGTAATATAATAGTTTTTTAACCAGTTCCGCGAAATTACAAAAATTTGACATAGTTTAGGATCATTACTCAAGTACCTTGTCATGAAGTGAGAACAAATCTTGACTTTTATGGCATTTCCCAGTATTATGTTGCTTATGTTTTGTAATTTTCTATAGATGGGAGATAGAACAGAGACAGAGACAATAAGGAAGTTGCAGCGGTCGATAAGCCTCCTGATAGGATAGCATTTTTCAAACGGCTCTACGGCATTGACAGAGTGAGCTCTTTACTAAAATGATTATAACTTACTTAGCAATCAAAAAATTAATTTTCATCTGGATCTTTATATTGCAATCATCCTAAATGAAATTTTATGCTTAAGGATTGAAAAATCGCATGGTAGCTATTTGATTCTTAACCATAAGCATCTTTATAGGTTGACACTTCAATTTAGTTATGATGTAAAGTTTTGTTTTGTTTTTTCCTTTTAAATAAACCTGTTTCAATTATAAGATATCATGAACTTTTAATTTACAAAACTGTAAACAGACGAAAGCTGCTGGGGTGGATGACGGACCTGAATTCATTGCAATTAGTGAATTTTGCAGTCAAAGCAATGCTAGCCATTGAACATGTTTCTCTTACAATCCTATCTCTAATTGTTTTATCCAAAAAAATGGTGAAAAAATATAAGTAGGAGAGAGACACAGAGATAGTGAATTCAGGGAATCCTCATCCAATCAGCCTATATTTGCAATAAAAATATTTAGGCTTAAATATGAAATTGGTTTCCAAAAAATTCGCAAAGTTCGTTTTTAGTCCCTCAAATTTGAAAATATTTTTCCGTCAGTCCCTCTAGCTGACGCTGTTTGTGTCGCTTATGTTGCGGGGACTAAAAACGAACTTTCAGAATTTTTGGAGACTAAAAACGAACTTTTAGAATTTTTGAGGAGCTAAAATCATAACGACGAATTTTTGAGGGACTGACTGAAAAACATTTTCAAATTTGGGGGATTAAAAACTTGCAGATTTTTTTTGGGACTAAAAACAAACTTTGCGAATTTTTGGGAGACCAATTTCATATTTAAGCCAAATATTTATTATCAGTAATCCACAACGTCGGAAATCATGCTCTGCAAAGCCCGCAAGGTCTTCCACCACACCAAAAACCTTGCTCCACTACGATCCTATCCCAAGTTGGCTGTTGCTTCCAGCACCCCACCATGTTGCTGCCAGCACCCCCACCCCACTGAAATCCCGAAAATACCCCCCAATTTTTTTCCCCTCCCATGTCTTCTTCTTCTTCTTCTTCTTCTGGTAATTCAATTACCGAAAGCTGTTTAAAATACACCGGTAATTTAATTACTGGAACATATCATAATTTTGAAAAATATGCTTCCGATAATTCAATTACCGGAATACATTTGCATTACTTGGGAGGTGTATGTATTCCGGTAATTCAATTACCGGAAGCATATTTATGCTCCGGTAATTGAATTACCGAAATACATTTTAAACAGCTTCTGGTAATTCAATTACCGGAAGAAGACATGAGAGAGAGAGAAAAAAAATAAATAAATTTGGGGGGTATTTTCGGGATTTCAGTGGGGTGGGGGTGCTGGAAGCAACAGTCTCCCAAGGTTAGGGGAGAATAAAAAGTCACGCCTTAAAGCCCATCCAAACGAAGGATGAGATTCTTCACATTTATCAAATAGTCTGCATCATCGAAAGCGCGAACCAGCTGAATGAAAGGGGGAGAAATGAAGAAAAGGAGCACTGCTGATAGCCTCATAGCCATAGGGATTCCTTTTCGTTCTCCCATTGTTGTTGCTCTCTCTCTCTCTCTCCCTCTCCCTCTCCCCTCCCCAATCGCCAAACCCTAATCATGATATCTATTGCTAGGGCTTGGCAATCATATATTCACATTCCATAATCGACTTCAGTGGTGGAGTGACAATTGAATCCAAAAACCATGGGTTGTATGCATAGTTGCGAGTTGATGTTATAGTGCCTCTTCCAATTAGGGTCTTCTTCAACTTCGACTTACTTTTTTTTGTCTCACACGATTACGCCATCCAATGGAACGACATCAAGGAGTCTTAGAGTTAGGGTTCCAATTGGTGGATTTTTTTCCAAAATGAATTGTGCAAAATGATTCTTGACTTCATTAATGAGTAAACTGAGTATTTATACATAAGGGAGGTTAGTAACCGCCTAACTAACTGCCTAGCTGAATTAACACAATAACTAACTGTGTTTACAATAATATAACAGAAGCTAAGCCTATTTTAATTTATCATCCTTGATAATCACTCCCAGCTTGGAGAGAAGAGTATGAAATAGTTGTGGATCAAGTGGCTTTTGTCAAAATGTCCACGAGCTGATTTATGGTATGAATAGGCAGAAGATGGAACAACTTGGCTACTAATTTCTCTCGAACCAAGTGGCAGTCAATTTCTATATTTTTGGTACGCTCATGGAAGCTGGAATTGGCTGCAATATGACATGCGGACTTGCTATCACAGTAGAGTAACTCAGGCGATTGATAGGGAACACGAAGATCACGAAGCAAATATGTTAACCATTGCAATTCACAAACAATGGAAGCAAGAGCATGGTACTCTGCTTCAGTAGATGATCGTGAAACTGTCGCTTGTTTCTTAGATCGCCATGAAATTAATGAATTACCCAGAAATACACAGAAGCCTGTAACTGTTCAGCGTGTGGCAGGGCAACTGGCTCAATCAGAGTCACTAAAACCCTTAAGTTGTAAAGAGGAATCTGCAGGAAAAAATAAGCCTTGACCAGGTGCTTGCTTGATGTAGCGCAGGATGCGAATGGCAGCATGGTGATGAGCAAGCATAGGAGCAGACATATGTTGGCTAAGTTGCTACACAGCAAAGGACAGATCAGGGCAAGTGGTGGTGAGATAGAGCAACCGGCCAATCAATCGACGATATGTAGAAATATCTGAGAAAGGCTCATTAGAACCAGTGGTAGACTTAGAAGGCTTGATCATTGGTGTTGAAGATGGCTTCGCAACAAGAAGCCCAGCATCAGATATCAAATCAAGGGCATATTTACGCTGGCATAGAGTGATTCCAGCTTTAGATCGAGCAACTTCAATGCCCAGAAAATATTTGAGGTTGCCTAGATCTTTGATGCGAAAGGAAGCATCTAGCTGCTGTTTGACAGTGTTGATTTCAGTGATATTCCCAACAACTATTAAATCATCCACATATATGAGGATCACTGTAAAAGAAGAAGCAGAAGCTTTGGTGAATAAGGAATGATCACTTTGTGACTGTGAATAGCCTCGAGAAACCAGAAAAGTGGACAACTTTGAGAACCACTGTCGATTAGCGTGTTTAAGGCCATATAAGCTCTTAGTTAATCTGCAAACTTGTCTGGGACTGGTAGTAATAACACCGGGAGGCACTTGCATATACACTTCTTCATCTAAATCTCCGTGTAAAAATGCGTTATTGACATACAGCTGCTGTAGGAACCAGTTTTGAGAGACAGCAATTGCCAAAACAAGCCTAACCGTTGTCATCTTAGCAACTGAACTGAAGGTGTCTAAATAATCCACTCCCTCAACTTGAGTATAGCCCTTGGCTACTAGACATGCCTTATGCCTTTCAATGGACCCATCCGATTTGAATTTGGTTTTGAAAACCCATTTGCAACCAATGGGTATTTTTCCTGGTGGTAGATCAGTAAGGATCCATGTATTGTTGGCCCTCAAGGCATCTAGTTCAGCTTTCATGGCTTTGACCCAACATTCAAACTTAGAATCTTGAGCATAAGTCTTAGGCTCAACATTAGTGGAAATAGAATTGATAAAAGAATGATAAGGAGATAAGTTGTGATAAAAAAAAAACAGAGGATAAAGGAAATGGAATACTACCTGAAGATGATTTGGAAGGTGCTGAAGTCACACTATTGCAGTGATAATCTGCAAGATAGGTGGGAGGCCTTGACTGCCTGAGTGACCTGCGAGGTAATGGAGATTGGGGTGCATTTAAGTTGCAGGAGGAGGCTGCTGCAGAAGTAGATTCTGCAGACTTAGAAGAATGATTTACAGAATTAGGAGTAGAAGCTGCAGAATTAGGAGAATTAGAAGCTGTAGAAGTAGAAGTAGATGCAGCAGAAAAGGTGGTTGTAGGGGAAACAGGTGCAGTAGTAAAGGAAGTTGCAGGCTGCAGAATTGGAACTGAAGTGGGGTGAACTAACGATGAAATTGTATAATGGTCTGGAAAGAGAGAAGAGGCATCAAAAGTGGATGAAGGGATTTGAGAAGGGGCAGGAACTGAGTTTGAAGCAATTGACGGCAGAGATCGATGGGCGTTCAATGTTATGGAAAGGCTCAGTGGACACCGCATGAAGGCTCGCGTACTTGAGCGACGAGGGAGATGGCTTAGGCAGGTTGGAGGGTGTTCGGTTTTCTTTGGGTAAATCTTTTAAAATTTAAAAAACTTAAAAAGGACTTAAGAATGAAAATAAAATTGCAAATAATTGATTTATGGAATAAGAATGAGAGAAAACGATATTGAGATAAATAAATAGTAAAGTTAAATTCCTTTTCAGTCTGTAAAATTATTTCAGTTACAGAGGTCTGTACAGCAAAATGCATTTTTCTTTAATTCTGACTAAATTTATGAATTTTTTCACACAGCTGAGGGCAATAATTATAGGTAAAATACAAAGTTACAAACAAATGAAGATGAACTCTAGCGGGAGATAACATAACAGGGTCATAAAAGGCAAAACAGAAAGATGAAGTAGCTGCCACAAAATGTCATATTACAGTAAAGAATCATTTTATTACTGTATTTCCAATTTCCATTTCTTCCGTAAAATTACTTACTGAATCGGGCACGGATTCTCTGCCTTTTTATTACACAAAACCTTTTCATCCCACCACCAACACAACCTTCTATCGAATCATAGCAGCAGTACTAATTGAACCTAATTACATATATCAATATATGCACTATATATTGTATTACGAGGAGACACCAGAAGCTTTTGTTCTCTCATCTCGGACCCAAATCAACAAGGAGAAAATCAAGAGGGAGGAAGAAAAAAGAGCATAACGAAAACGTGGGAAAACCAAACCAAGATATATCGTAGCTGCTATAACCATTCAAGTAACATGGCCTTCATATTCCGTTGACTTTTTACATCTTTGGAATTTCCTGTGCATCTGCATCAAGGCATAAACAACGTTGAAGGAAACTAACAGAAGCTAATTAAAAGGTCAACTTAATTGCAACTAGGAAAATAATATGGTGATAAAATGTATCAACCCCATCACCCCCTAACCAAAACGAGAATAATGGGAGAGTAATAAATAACAAAGAAGCTTCACATGCCAAAAAGGAAAATAAAAAAAAAATTGAAAGGAAAAAAGAAAGCTTCCCTTGGATTTATTTATTTATTGGCATTTGAGATTCAAAAATCACATGGGGGAAGGAGGGGAAGAAGCTTCTATGTGTGTGAACCAACCACTATGAGATGGATATTTGTGATTTGAGCACATCTAATTTCACTAACTAGAGTGCATTAATCAGTAACATCAATGTGACCATGAGAACACCAAGAGAAACAGATGAAATGAAGTTATAATCTCACTTTTTGTTTTAAAGAGTTATTGCTAGCATCCAGATGAGGGCTCTTTATTGACAAGAGGTGAATCTAGAATGCTGTCCAAAGGTTCCAACCATCCAGCACGCTGCTTCCAGCAATTTTCCTGTCATTCCATTCAAACATAAGCTTAAAGAGAAACTATGTAGTGATCTCTATATAAATAAGTTATAAAGTATCATTGAAATGGGGGAAAAAAAAAATCAAACATTAGATAAACAATTTCTTTACTCCCTCCATCTCATATTGTTTATCATGTTTGGAATATTTCATTGTCTAAAATTATTTGTCGCTTTAGAATATCAAGAAGTATTAATTACTTGTTTTCCAATAATACTCTTACTTGTCTCCTCCTAACTACCACTCCACTACTTCTAATCACTCCAATTAATAAGAGTATTTTAGTCAAGGGGGATTATTTTACCATGAAAATTAGTACAATCAATCATTTTCTTAAGAAATGTGCATAACATTAAACGACAAACAATATAAGACGGAGGAAGTATGTAATTAGCATGTCAGAAGATATATAGAAGATACAAAAGGAAGAAAAATCCATTTAACAAGACAATTGTAGATACTATATTATGAGGTCGGATTTGGAGATAGCCAAGGTTGAGCTCACAAACAATGAAAACAAACATAAGATTCATTCTGGCTGGATAATTCCGTCATAGCATTCGTCAGTTTCCTTTCCTTTCAGAAACTTGACCTAACAGCAATGTTTTACAAACCAGATTACTAGTGAAGACAGTAGATAACGATTCATTGGTTGTACGGTAATCAAAGGATTAAATGTATATTTTTATTATTATATAAAATGTTAAGAAATAAAACTTGAGCAGTTCCCTTGCAACAATGATTACCGAAATCTTTTGTAGTGGTGACATACTCCCACTACATCGTTATATTTAGCTTTTTAAGTGGGGGAAAAAAAATTTAAGACCTTTACTTTTTAAGGTTTTGATTAGTTTCTTAAATCTTAAGAATTCTATATTCTACATCAATTCTCTATATTTTCTAACAATCTAACCTATCATACGCAAATCAGAACAAACAAGACAAGACAACATAATACTTCGACCACAACAATTAAAGTCCCCCATTACTATTGTATAACTTAATTAATCACATGTTCCAAACCAAAGGGGCCCTATTCCAGAGACTACCTAAAATATAACTCTCACTTAATCTAGACACTTCTTTCCGTCAATTCTTTCTCCCCTAAGAATCCAAGGTCACATTAAATTAAATATAGCTTAAACTCTTCCCACTACAATTTCAACCTCCAAGCTCCATCCACAACGCAACAAGAATCACGAGCATGAAAACAAGCGCGTAACCTCAACAATTGACGAACTTTGCTAAAACCATAACAAATCCACGCACAGAATAAAAACCCCACGCTTAAAGTAAACGCAAAGAAAAATTTCATCCACCCAAATGGAACACCTCATCATCACCTTTTTAGTTTTTTTTGTTTTTCTTTTTTTGCTTTTCCTACCGTGACTTAAAAAACACCCAAACAAAATAAAGTGAAAGAGCGAAAGTAAAGAGAAAGCAACGCACCTCTTCTCTGCTTGACGACGGCCTTAGCGGGTTGACCGGTCCGGGTACGGGTCACGGGCTTTTCCTCCTCTTCTACGTGCGGAAACAAAACCCCATCAATCCCTTGCACGGAGATCCGGCCGTCAGTGTAAATATCCGGGTCGAACAAATAAGCCGACCCGTCACCGTGCCCGAACTTAACCGACCCGTCAGCCTCCTGCGCGAGCACCTTATGTGGCAATCGGAGGGTATCGTAGCGAACCTTCCCGAACCTTCTAACCGCATTGTACATACTCTCTTCGGTTTGATACTCGGGGATGAGGTGATAGTACATGATCTGTTCTGGTGCACCCGGTTCACTTAACTGGTCGGTGGTCAACTTAGCCATGGCTTCATCATTAGGAGCGAGAACCGTTAGAACATAACCCTCAGAAACTAACCGACCCATTTCGGTGGCCAATGATGTTAGGTTAACCAGAATGTCAGCCATCTCGTTGTACCCGCCGTAGTGGATCAGTGTTTGGATGAAGTCCTTCACCTGAGCCTCGCCGTTGAAGTGGTGGTGGGGTCCACCCGGTCCCGGTGCCGGAGCCGGAGCTAGTGAAGGTCCCGGAGCCATTGCGTCGTAGACTGGGAGCGCCGGCGGGGAACCAGGTTTCTGCGGTGGCGCTGGTTTCTTCAGCCGGTGGGTTCTGGGGTCCACCTCGGGTGCTCCCTCCGGTTTGATGGCGGCGATGGAGACGAGGCTCCGGCGGCGGTTGAAGTCGTCCTGAACGGAGCGAGGGATGAGGAGACGCTCGATCCCGTGGATGACTCCGTCGGGTCGGGTCAATGCGTCCGGGTGGAGGATCCGAGCGCCGTCGACGGTCCATTGTTGAGCGGTTTCATTGGTTTGTAGAGTGAGGTGGTGTTGTGGGGTGAGGGTGTGGTGTCGGGTCGACCCGGTGATGGGTTTGGATCCAGTGATTCGGGTGGGAATGATGTGGGACATGAGGAGGGTCTGGAGGGACTTGAGATTACGGGGTTCGAGGAGGAAGCGTTTGAAGTGAGGGTCGAGATCTCGTTCCAGAGCTTCGTTTCTTGGTGCGAAAATGGTGATGTTGTGGATTCCCACTGTGTCTTCCAGAGTTTGCAGAAGCATCGCCTTTTCAACAAGTTCTGCTAGTTCTGTGTAATGCGAGTCCAGTAGAGCCACCAAGATGGAGTTTGAGTTTATTTGACCCTGACCCGTTGAAGACGATGCTGATGATGAGAGGGAGAAGACAGATAGAAAGACGACAAGGAGGAAAGTGAATAACATGCGGAGCTTGGTGACGCCATAGATGCCGCAATCCATGGCCATTTTGAGGTTTCAGACAATACCAGAACTAGAACCAGGTAGACAGAAATTGAGAACTGAAAAACGCTACCTTTGTTATGTTCTGTTGTGTACTGTGAGCAGAGACTGATGATAGCCTTGTTTATGTGTTTGCTGTTGGTGAGATAAAGAGGGTGGAGTGTGTTTTGCGGTGTTGTTAATTGGTGATTGATGTGAGTTTAGCTGCTAATACAGCTTCTGCTTTTACCTGTGGTAGTGGGTAAATCGAGGGGTGTCGGTTGCTTGGTGAAACTCTTTGCTTACGTGGCAGGGTTTGATTGAACAAGAAGAGAGAACGGTGTTACATCGAACTGGGGTGGAGGGTGGGGTCCAGAACCTCCCACTGCTACCTGGCCCTCGCTCTTTTCTTTTCTGCCACTCACACCTCGTGAATTAATGAAAGATCAGTCCACTTTCATATATTGCAATAAGGTCGTCGCTTTTTTGTTGTCATTCTCCCTTTTATTTATTTATTTATTTATTTATTTATTTAGTTAGACTGTCACTTTGTCTGCATTTTATTTCACCTTCTCTGTGGGTTATTTAATTAAATAAAGGGCATCATTTTTTCTTATGCAGTTAAGATTGTTATTTATTTTGAGTTTTTAATTGTATTTTTCTAACTAGTGACTTTTCGTAACATGTTAAAAAAAATGAGGGTTGGATTGGATTTACTCCTTCACAATTCGCACGCAGAGAATAATTAAGTTTAGTTGTAGAGGCGTTGAATAAATATTTTATGAATGTTGCATGATTATATGATGTGCATTTAATATGGATCCGCGATCGGGTGTGCGCTGTGGAATAGATTGATGAACCGAAGCAAAGCAAAGAAACAAGATACTCCTATGGAGTTATGAATTGAGCTAGCGTGGTGGTGCCCACTTGACCTTGGGTTTCCTCATAATAATATGCGTATTTGGTTCGGGCATTAGCTGAGCTGTTTCTGTCCTTCGGAGACTCTATGTATGTACTGTGTACCAAGGAACCAAAAAGCAACACTCCAAAACAGCATTTAGAATTAATAATACAAAACGTTCTAGAAAAAACTTTATATATGGGATTGCAAAACCGACAGAACTTTGTGCATACATATCTCTAATAGGTTTGGTAGGGGTGAATCACTGAATTGGAAGAGGGAAAACACAAAGTGTAATAAAGGGATTGGATAATATTATTTTTTTCGGGGGATTTTGGAAGAACAGGTTTAGAAGGAAAGTAAGTGATCCGGTGGAGAAGTTTGTAAATAAAATAGGGGATCCATCCTTTAATTTCTTTTCCTTTTTTCAGTATAGTGACATAGCAAACACGAGTGTTCAATGTGTGGAGGGCGACCTGTCCCCCACCGGCGGGCTGTTAGTCTGTCTCTCTTTGCTTTATCTTCACTTTTATCTTCTCATCAATGTGAATATTGAAATGAGGAAATAATCTTTGATTTATCAATTTACTATGAAAGGTAATCTCATTACATATGCAATTGCCATGGTTTTTTCATATTTATCTACTATAGCAGAAAGTTACAAAAGATATCCCATGCCATGTCTCAATAGGTTAAATTTCTTTTCATTTTTTTTCTCAACTAACAATGATATACTATTAATTCCAAGTTAAATATACACAATTTTTTTATAAATAAAAATTTAGATTATGAGAGGCACACCCCATATAAGGCTAGGAGAATTTCCGATAGAATTTACATGTTGATTAAGAAACTCAAAATTCAAACTCAAGTCACAACAAGTGCGATCGATCCAAAGGTCCGCCAAAATATCTCAACCCGTGTTGGCAATGTACACAAGTTTTTTGTCATGTCATAGTTCAATTATGGTTTATAAACTTCAATCTCATTAGCACTTTCAAGTTAGAACAACCACAATTTGGAAGTCCAAGACATAACGAAGATAGGAGTAGGCATATGCCGTGTAGAAGAAACTCTGACAAATGGCGCTGTGGCACAATTACCTTACACTAATAAAGTCACATAAAATGAAATGACTATAGATTTGGCACAAAAAAGGACAAATGGAAGTGATTAGGAACGCATTTCTATAATCAGTATATGGTGGGGGTGTGGTAGAAGAATCTAATATCAAATAATTAACAATGATTTTGGTCATAATATTAAATGAGTTTGGTTTTGTGTATCCCTCAACAGTTAGGTAGAGGAGAGAGGCGCTTCCAAGACAAAGTGTTAAGTCTTGTTATACTTCCTTCCTTCTTCCTTTTTAATAGGTGTAAGGATGGCAATGGCCATGGTTCCCATACTCATACCTTCATTTTGAAGAGAAAAAAAGAAAGTATTTGTACTCGTATTCATATCCGTGTGGGTAATCATTCTAATATCTAAACCCTTACTTGTTTGTTTAGGTCGACTCAAGAGTAAGACTACTAAAACCCTAGTTTTAGACCCATCAAAAAAAATATTATTTGTCATTAGTTTTTACCTAAAGCTTTATTATTTAAAGCAAAAATATCTCTATTAAAGTTTGTTAGGTCTCACTCATTATTTGGCATTATTTGGCTGACCCTATCGTGCCCTCCTTATTTAACTAAATAAATATTCAATGTAATAATGTTACTCATAATATTGTGTTTGAACATTGAGTAAACGTTATAATAAACTTCCAAAACAACGAACTCATAAATTTGTAAGTCTCGATTAATATTAGATTTAGATTAATTTTATTTTTTTAATTTAATATTATATTTATATTTATATAAATAAATAACTTAATAAATATGTGCGGATATGGGGCGAATAATTACTCACACTCGTATTCATACCCAATAAGCGGATAATTATCATACCCGTCCTGAGTAATTTTTACGGGGTACCCATTGAGTGCACTACCCATTTTTTCGGGAAGTAGGAGTGTTAATGAACCAACCAATTCTAATGTAATTTATAAAATTTCAATCAAAAAATAAAAATTGAACTTATACATAATTTTTCAGTGTCTGAACTTATACATATTTAAAAACTAAAAAATAAATATTGCTAAAAGTCATTTAACTAAAATCGTTTTTACAGACTTAAGTCAAATTATTTTTAAATTTAAAAACTAAAAATCTAATATTAGATAACTATTGTTTTAAACCAATTTAGAATCTGTTTGGTTTATCGTTGATAATGCTTTTTTTAAGGAAATCGTTGAAAATGTTCTAAACATATTTTTATCAGGAAAACTATTTTTTTTGAAAATTAATGCATCAAAACTCGTAAACTTTTTGTTTGCTAACTTGAAAAGTTAAATAAGGTGAGTTCTAGGGTGCACAAGTGAGATGAGTATCACTACCGTGTACAAGTACTTAATACTCATTCAAATCTTCAACGAAAACTGACGTCGTCTCTCTAAAGTAGAAGTTCATGGTTCTGCTCATCATCACGATCATGGTTCTGCTCATCATCACGATCGAGACAGTGAGTCGATTGCTGCTCGTTCGACAAAAAACAAGGAAAACGAATATGAGTTGAGTTTTAAGACCCTCATATTCATTTTTCATTTTTTTTTGTCGAATGAGCATCAAACAAGACACCATCTCGACTGTGGTGACGAGCAGAATTGTCAGTATCTGCTTTCGATCGTTGAAGTTTCGGATAAATTTTAGGTATTTATACACGATAATAATACCTATCTCAATTGTGCACAGTAAAACTCACCGGGTAAACAAACCCGATTCTTATTTATACAGGAAACTCCAATGTGGCCATGTCCATGGTGGTGCATCTGGTTGTTCCTCATTTGGAACTTGTCGGTGGCAGTAATCATTTAGTTACCATTATTTTATTCTTTTTGGTAATTTAAAATTAGTGACGTTGGCATATTCTTAAGTGGTTGGCTAGGAATACAGTAGGAGAAGTTTGAATTTACCAAAACACCCTTCCAAGAGTAGGCTGAAAACTTGAATTCCTGGAAGAGAATAAAGGGTATTGTGGAGCATTAATTCGACTTGACTTTGTGATCAAACAAATATATAGTCAAAACAAGGGTGCTTGCTTTTGTTTCTCACGCACTGATAATGAAATTGCATAAATCAACTAGCTTTTTCTTTAGAATAAAATCTCAATTCAATTATTAAAATATATAATATTGGATTTGTGAATTTTTATAAGTATATTAGTTCCTTAAACATAAAGTTTCATCGTATTTTTAATTACTCGTCTTTTTTTTATCAAATTAGCCTTTTTAAAATTGACAAATGTCACCAGATTTGTCCTTATGAAGAATTAAAATGATGATAAAGAAAGACTAATTTTTTTACCAGAAAAAAAAGACTAATTTGATAAAAAAATGTAAAAACTTAATATGAAGACAATTTAATTTTTAAGAGAGAAATTTAATATTAAATTTTTTTAAATGACTAATGAAATAACACCTTTATTTTTTAAAGAACGAATTAGTGCCTGTTTGGATTCCCGTTCTCAACCCCTTAACATCTGTTCCTTCCAAAAAACTGAATTCATATCGTGTTTGGCTTCTCCTTCTTCTACCGTTCACAACTGCCATTTACCCCAAAACCCGATTTTAGAGCAGAAGCATAATGGGTCATACTTCTCTGTTCTCCGTTTGCCGTTGGGATAATTCAGTGTCAAGTTTACCCTTTATTCAATATATGGAAAAGATGTAGAGACAAATTCAGACAAAAAAATTGCAAAAAAATAATAAGAAAAAGAATGAAGAAGAAAAAATAAAAAATATTACAAGAAGGATCGAGGAAGAAGAAGTAGCACAGAGAGAAGGTAGAAAACTGGTGACGGGAAGAGGGGTCACTTCATTTGCTGGTTGCAAGAGAGAAAATTAGAGGTATGGAGCATTGAAAACAGCTAGATTGCATATCTCACAGTAACGACAAAACTTTTGTTGTAACCCAAGCATTTTATTAGTTGTAATTTATAGTGATGTGTAAAAGTATAATAATCAACGTAGGAGTAATAATCTCCTTAAAAAAAAGAGTAGGAGTAATAAGGTTGTTTTTACTTGTAATTTGCAAATATCTAACTATATATAATTATATAAACTTGAAAATTAAATAAAATTGATGAAAGAAATTATTTTAATGAATAACAAATTAATGAATAAAAAATATTATTTCAATAAATATGTAAATTGTGTTATAATATCCTGAGAATTTAAATATGTATCATGGAATATAAAAATAATACTAACACTATATTATTTTTTTAACAAAATAATATAAAAAAATAATATTAACACTATATTATAAGACTCAAAAGTAATTATACCTACAAAAATACTTTGGATTAATATTATCTAAACAAATTTTATTTGGTCCGATGTGCGTTTACGGAAAAAAATATTCAAACAAAAATCACGTTACAATAAAGTTATTTTTAACTAAAAATCTGTTTGTAAAATAAAGTTAAATCAAACGTCTATTTATAAACTTTAATCCAAACGGATCCTTAAAAGTTTATTCTTTTCTTATTGTATTTTATAAAAAATTCGCAGGATTGATTAGGTGCATTTTTTGTCCGAACGGACGTCTCTCGTGTTGTTTCTTTTCCACGATACTTTTGAGCCAGCCATAATAGTTAAATACCAGCGTTTAAATTTTAATAACCTATTTTTTTAATATTAAACACATTTTACGATGACTTTATTAAATAATTAAGGCACACGGCACACTCGCACAGTCTCAAAAATTGACATATACAAAAGACACTACGTAAAATTCACACGTAATAAAAAATTACTTTGAACAAAAGAAACTATTTTTCATGAGAGTCCAACGAGAAAATGGGCAACGTCTAGCATGCACCAGCAAAAATGTGGTGCACCGGTACACAATAAATCACTACCGTTGGATACTCATTTCTCAAATTTAATGATTAAGATTGAGCAATTGGTAAAAGGGCAAATCAGTCCAATCAAATATTGAGAGAGCCTTCTTCCCCTTCGTGTTTCCCCCACCTCCACGCCACCCCCTCTGCATTCCCCGCCTCCCCCACCCTTCTCCCCGACCGCCGTCAACCTCCCCCTCCCCCGACTCAGACCGCTCCACCCCTCTCCCCCATGCCCCAACCCCTTGCCCGTGGCCACAAGCAAGTCCTCATCGAACCCTTGTTTGACTTCGTCGAGCCCATTACGAACCCCTCTGTCGAGTCCCTTCGCCGCCCTCCCTCTGCCAACCGATACGCCCATCCCCTTCTCCCAACACAAAGAAGCTTTGAAATAATTCCATTACAAATTCTTCGAATCCCAAACCCAAGCAAACAATCGAGAGAAGTTTCTTCTTTGCATCAAAATCGAATCGAAACGAATTGAATCATCAGTCGAGGAAAATAGTTGGCTAGGCAACAGCGCCGTCGCAATTTGGACTCGCAGCAGCGCCGTCGAGATTTCTCTGGCACACTCATGGTGCCCTCGCAGCAGCACCATCGCGGTTTGGCTTCGTCGTTGCGACATCCATTGACCCTCACAAGATCCTCGACCACTTCGACACAGTTAGCGCTATAGTTGAGGAAGATGACGGAGCGGAGCTGTCACTCATGGTGTGCAAAGGTCGTCGTCGTCTATGTAGGAAGAAGGAGAAGCATCAGGGAGGTATGGGTATAGGTGGTGCTTGTGGTGGCGAGAGGTTGGCCGTGGCTTTAGTTTGCAGAGACGCAAGTGCAAGCTAGCTTTGAGTTCCGCATTATCGCCGCGGTTGAGATTGAGAATGAGGATTATTTTACCATTTTAACCCTAAGTGTACCGGTGGACCACACTCAAAGTAGTCCAACGTAGCTATCACCCGGGAAAATGTCACCACTATGAGCCACTCAAAACAACTCTAGTCATTAGTCATCCACGATGACATTAAGGAGTTGGTCTTTTGTGCCTTGGCAATCGTCGTGTTTGTCTTACATTGCAAACACGCCTGCCTGCAAAGCAATTAAGCACTTCCAGAAAACGCCACTCTCCTTTTTAACAATTCTTTTTCCTCCTTTTTAATCATCATTTTCTCTTTATATTCCCAACTTCCAATTTCCCTCTTACACACTCACCCACCGTAGTGATTATTTTCATCATACTTCCTTTGCTTCCACAAAAAGAAAAGGAAAGACCAAAAAAATGTCGAAAACTTTAGTGGACGAGTGTCGTGGCGTCCTTCATGTCTACAGCGACGGTTCCATAATTCGCTCCTTTAACACAGCTTTCAGCATCCCCGTCCACGACGACGGCACCGTTTTGTGGAAAGATGTCGTTTTTGACCCTGCTCATGATCTTCAGCTTCGGCTCTATAAGCCAGCCGATTCAACAGGCTCAAAGCTTCCCATTTTTTACTACATCCACGGTGGCGGCTTCTGCATCGGCTCGCGTACCTGGCCGAACTGTCAAAACTATTGCTTCCGGCTGGCTTCTGAGCTTCGAGCCGTAGTTGTTGCCCCGGATTATCGGCTCGCGCCGGAGAACCGGCTTCCTTGTGCAATTGAGGACGGCTTCACGGCTGTTAAGTGGCTTCAACAACAAGCCTTGAGCAATGAGCCGGATCCCTGGTTGAGCCACGTGGCTGATTTTAGCAGAGTTTTCATTTCGGGTGACTCGGCTGGCGGAAACATAGCTCACCATTTGGCGGTTCGGCTCGGGTTCGGATCGCCCGAGTTGGCGCCGGTTCGAGTCAGGGGTTATGTTTTGTTGGCACCGTTCTTTGGTGGAACTGTCCTAACCAAGTCAGAAGCTGAAGGACCAAAAGATGCTTTTCTCAATTTAGAACTTATTGACAGGTTGGTAAATTGGATATATAGGATCTTCATTTTGTAATCAACGTTCATTTGCATACCAAAATTTTCATATTATTGTTACGTTTTTCATTAACAATTCTTTAATTATTAACAAACCAGTAATCAGTTTGTGATAACGAATGTAAAAATAATGCCCAAATTTTGGTGTGTACAGGTATTGGAGGCTTTCTATACCAATTGGGGACAATACTGATCACCCCCTTGTGAATCCATTTGGACCGATTAGCATGAGCCTTGAGGCAATTGATCTTGACCCAATTCTGGTGGTGGTTGGAGAAAATGATTTGCTTAAAGACAGGGCAGAGGATTATGCAAAGAGGCTTAAGAATTGGGGTAAAAATATAGAGTATGTAGAATTTCAAGGACAACAACATGGGTTCTTCACTATTGATCCCAACTCAGAACCTGCAAATGAGTTGATGGTGGTCATCGAACAATTCATAGAGAAGCATCTGGGGAATGTTTGAGAGCATCAAACACTGCTGCCACATGCATGCTTAGTGTAGTTGCTTCACTATTGATCCCAACTTGGAACCAGCAAACAAATATTAATATTGATCATCAGACAATTCGTGGAGAAGCAATCGGGGAGAGATTGAGCGGTTTCAAACACTACTGCAACATGAGTTTACTATAGTAGCTTTTAGTCTTAAGTATCAACTTCTGATTGGTTTCGGATATGCGTGATGACTAGCCAGAGGGCAAAAATTAACACACTAGGCATCTGATATACAATATCTGAAAGTCATAGGTGTTGAATTGCAATTATTAAAACTTTGCCCTTCAAGCCGGTCTAGACCAGTATTCAGGATACTCGGCCCAATAATCTTTTGAGTCCAATAGAAAGACTCACTATGTCGTTTCCCATCTTCAAGCTAAATAACAACGTGAATAATGGCTAACTAACTCCATCGGTAAACTCGTAAAAAAATAACAAATTTTTTATAAGAAGAAATGGTTGAACTTGACCTCTATATATATATATATATATAAAGGAATGTTGTCTAGGGACAATAGTGGAAATTTTCTTTGTCTATTTATGGGTTAATTGTTATTTGGCAATCTTACAATTTAATTAATAGTTTTAGAATTAAAAAAATAGACTTATTTTTAATTAGTGTCATCAATTAGATTTTATTGCATTAAATTATTTTAACTAATTTATATAATAAGTGTTTCAATTAATTTATGAATTAATGGTTTTAAAGGAAAAAATATAATAAATAATTGTGTAAAAAACTTTTATACGATAAAGTTAATTTATTTATATTATTATATAAACCCAATGCTTATTTACATTTTTTATTGCATCAAAAAATTTATATTTTTTACAAAATGTATGTTTATATTATATGCTATATCAAAAAAATATTTTTAAACCTTTTAAAACATTATTTTAGATTAATATAACAATTTAACAATTTTTAAAATATTTTTATTTTTATTTTTATTTTTTATTTCAAATTCATAACTCAAAAAAATATTTAAACACAAAACTGAAGTCCAAGTGTTGGCTGAAGATGTTAGTTACACCAATTTCTACAAAAAAAATATAGATAAATAATAAAATGGTAAAATAAAAATATATTGGTAGGTGAATTTGTTTCATCTTCTATAACCATTTTCTATTTAATTACTCTCATAAATAAAATGTAACTGATAAAGTGGGAAAAGAAAAATGCATTAGAATATTCAGTTATAAAAGGAAGATAATACATGAGAGAAGGAGCAAAATATTTCACAAATTTCAAAGAAGTTGAAGAAAGGAGAGTATGCAAACTACAATACAAAGAGATTTTCAGTAAAAAGAGAAATATGAATAACTAAGCTAAAAAGGGAATCAGCACAAAAAAACCATTAGGCTATCTCCTTTAAACCACCATTCACCAGTAGCTAACTTCCATCGAACTCACCCATAATCATCTCTTCCATCACTCGCCAACCGGAATACTGACCTCTCCTGCTAATTTGCCCACATTGAAACCACTGTTACATTATGTAAATAGAGGAAGAAGTATACAGAGCCCATTTACGGTGAGTTTCGAACAATTCAGAGCCCATTAAGGTTTCTTTTTTCTTTTTTGGTATTGTTCTGTCTCGATCTTGGGGACACGCTCTCCAAAACCAAAAGAGATGAAACATTACAATTAGTATTTCTTATTATATTTGTATAGCATGTGATGTATTGTTCCATAAATTATCATCTACCTTTTCTTATTTTTTATTCTATTTATTCTTTAATTTATTTTCTTTATTTGGGTACATGAATTGGTCAATATTAATACTGCGATAGTGTCTATTTTTTGTGTGACATGTAATACACATTATTTTACTGTTTTTTTGTAAACAGATGGTGAAGAGACAAAGCTTGACCTTGAGTGAATGAGTGTGGATTAAGTGGCACAAGTCCCTATGTGATGAGTAACGGATTGTGATGGTTATTAACAAGGAAATTCATTTTTCATATGTTTATATTCAAATATGGGTGTTGTAACATGATTTACAATATCTTTTGTTCGTAAAAGTACAAAGTTTGATTGTCTTCCAATTTACATGTAATATCGCATTTGTGGTTATGTCCATCTGGTGTGTGATTATCTTTTTTTGGTAAAGTGATATGTGATTATTTTTTGGATAAGAAGATTCACTTTTTATATTTTTATGGTTTAGTTTAACAAAAAAAAATGAAAATTGTTTTAAATTAAAGAAAGAATAAGTCCTGCGTTGATTTCATTTTATCGTAAAAATCATAGAAAACACAATCGTTTTTTTTATTTCAATCAAGATCATTTTCTTTTAAGTAAATAGAAAATCAAATATCATTTTAAATAATGGATTATGTAAATAAAAAACTGAGATATTTTTAAAATCAAAGTCAAATATTTTTTAAATTATAAATAATTAGGTTATTAGCAATGACTACTTTGTAAGGGTGTTCAAATCTAAACCAATCCAAAGAAAAATCGTAAAATGATCAAAAAAACTGAAAACCGCAAAAAAATGATATTTTTTAGATTTATTTGGGCCACTTTTTTCGTCAACCGCGCGGTTTGCGGTTGGCTTACATAGAACCGAACTAATCCAAACCGAATCACATGCTGTTAAAAAATTAAATTCAAAGAGAATTTGAAGTAAACCCACTCTTCAAATCCACCCTTTAAATATTTGCCAAACTAAAACTTAACCAAGCCAAAGTATATTTATTCTTTAAATATTTAAAAAAAATAATTCTTTAAAAAATTAACTCTAATGAAGTAATATAAATAATTAATATGTAATGCTCGGCAATTCTTTAAAAAATTAACTCTAATGAAGTAATATAAATAATTAATATGTAATGCTTGGCAAAAAGTAAAAACCGAATCATCCAATCCAATCCAAACTATATTTAATCGGATCAGATTGGTTCCGATTTTTTTAAGAAAGTCATCCAAACCAAACTGAACCACATGTTGTTTTAATCTTTGGATCGGTTGACTTTTTACTTCAAAATCGAACCGAACCGCACCACGAACACCACTACTACTTTGGATCTACTTCATGTTTTGTCATTACAAACACTTTTTAATTTAAAAATTAAAAAGTGTTTGTAATGACAAAACAGGAAGTAGATCCAAAGTAGTATTAAGGATAACCATTTTGGATCTTCCTGTTTGATTATCATGAACAATTTTTAAAATTTAATTTAATTAAAACAAGTTGTTAATATAGCCACTTTGAAAAAAAAGATATGCACTTCTAAATAGTCATTTATGCATAAATAACTCTAAATCGAGACAAAAAACAAAGTTTGAGTCAAACTTCACAAGGAATATAAAAATTACATAATCAAGAAGATTATCATTCGCCGCTCTCATCGCGATGTGGTTACGACAATGACAATGAGTCTTTTTATAAATTATTTTATTCATTAGATGGTTGTCCTTATCCTTGAATTTCTAAAATAATTTGCTAATTATTACTTGACTATGAACAACTTTGTAGCTATTAATTTATAAAGTAATCATAATTTGTTATTTTCTAATTTATAAATTTAAAATATCCAACTTTAAATAGTTTTATATCTTATGATTTGATGTACTTAATTTATTTTTGATAACGGATGTACTGAGTTTATGTTTTGTCACTTAGAATTAATATTAATCTACCATTATTTTGTTTTGTTTTTTTAATTCTCTTTTCATAATTATTTAATTCAAATATGAGTATTTTCTTAAAATTATAGATGTTTATCCTTATGATGTAATTTGTTTAAAAACTTCTTATCCAATAATGTTTCTTACGAAAAAATTCTTAATTCAATAGTTACTTGACTTTATCAACAAACTAACTATTTATTTAATAATAAACATAATTTATATACGTTTATCTTTTTATTATATTATTATTTATTATGTGGTATAACTCAAAGAAATAAGTTAACTAATCATCAAAACAATATATTTCCAATACACTTCCGTTTATATATTACAAAAAAAATAGTTTTAAAAAAATGTTTTCCAACTTACCTCTTACAAATATAATTATTTATAAGCAATGATCAAATAACACATATATCATATTTACACTTCAACAAAATAATTTTATACTAATATTTATTATCAATTAGTGACACGCCTCTAAAATACAACCTTTTACATAAAAAAATCACTTCCAATCGACAAAACATCTTTTTAAATTCCTTTAAATTATATTAGTATCTTAAACTAAATCTCCAAAAAAGACCAAAAACTCGTGCATCGCATGGGTCACGTTCTATTATATATATATATATAAAGAAATGTTGTCTAGGGTTAATATTTGAAATTTTCTTCGTCTATTTATGGGTTAATTGGTAATCTTACAATTTAATTAATAGTTTGAAAAAGAAATAAACTTATTTTTAATTAGTGTCTTCAGTTAGTTTTTATTGCATTAAATTGTTTTAACGTATATAATAAGTGATTCAATTAATTTATGAATTAATGATTTTAAAGGAAAAAATAAATTTCAAATGATTGTGTAAAAAAACTTTATATGATAAATTTAATTTATTTATATTATTATATAAACCTAATGCTTATTTACATTTTTTTTATTGCATCAAAAAATTTATATTTTTTTACAAAATGTATTTTTGTATTACATACTATATCAAAAAACATTTTTTAAATTTTTAAAACATTATTTTAGTTTAGTATAACAATTTTTAAAACATTTTTACTTTTTATTTATTTTATTTTTTATTTCAAATCCATAAGTCAAAAAAAAATTTAAACACAAAACTGAAGTCCAAGTGTTGGCTGAAGATGTTAATTATGCCAATTTCTACAAAAAAATACATAAATAATATAATGGTAAAATAAAAATATATTGGTAGTTGAATCTATTTCATCTTCTAACTGTTTTATAGTTTATTATTTTTACCGTATATAAAGTAAAGTATTATAATTCATTACTCTCACAAACAAAATGTAACGGATGAAGTGGAAAAAGAAAAATGCATTAGAATATTCAGTTATAAAAGGAAGATAATGCATAAGAGAATGAGCAAAATACTATCACCAATTTCAAAGTTGGAGAAAGGAGAATACATAAATTACAATACAGAGAGACGGAGATTTTGAGTAAAAAGGGAAATATGGAGAACTAAACTAAAAGAGAAATCATCATAAAAAAACCATTAGGCTATCTCCTTTAAACCACCGCTCACCGGTGGCTAACTTCCATCAAACCCACTCATGATCATCTCTTCCATCACTCGCCAACCGGAATACTGACCTCTCATGCTAATTTTATCACATTGAAACCACTTTTATATTATGTAAATAGAGGAAGAAGTATACAGAGCCCATTTACGGTGAGTTTCCAACAAACCACTCAGTTTTCTTGCCCAAAATAAAAAAATGGTGAAGAAACATAAAGCTTGACCCAAATACAATATCAAGACATGGCCATATCAGACCACCCAAATTTAAGGGTTTTTTTTTGTATTGTTCTATCTCGGTCTTGGGGACATGCTTTTCAAAACCAAAAGAGATGAAACATTACAATTAGTATTTCTTATTGCATTTGTATAGCCTGTGATGTATTCTTCCATAAATTATCATTTACATTTTCTTATTTTTATTTATTTATTCTTTAATTTCTTTTCTTTATTTTGGGTACGCGAATTGGTTTATAGTAATACTGCGATAGTGTATATTTTTGTGTGGCATGTAATACACATCATTTCACTATTTTTTTGTTTACATGTGGTGAAGAGACAAATCTTTGAGTGAATGAGTGTGCGATTAAGTGGCGCAAGTCCCTATATGATAAGTAACGGATTGTAGCGGTTATTAACAAGTCCCTATAATTTTGTGTGACATTTTTTTGTCAAAAAAAAAAAAGAAAATTCATGTTTCTTATGTTTTTATTCAAATATGACTACTGTAACATGATTTGCAATATCTTTTGTTCACGAAAGTACAAAGTTTGATTGCCTTGCAATTTACGTGTAATATTACATTTGTGATTATGTCCATATGGTACGTGATTACCATTTTTGGTAGTGTTATGTGATTATCTTTTGGATGACAAGATTCACTTTTTATAATTTAGTTCAAAAAAAATGAAAATTGTTTTGCATTAGAGAAAGAATATATCATGCATTGATTTTTGTTTTTTTGTTTCAATCAAAATTATTTTCTTTTAACTAAATAGAAAATTAAATACCATTTTAAACAATGGATTATGTAAATAAAAAACTGAGATATTTTTAAAATCAAAGTCAAATATTTTTAATCTAAGTCAAATATATTTTTTTTCTAAAATTGTAAATTGTTAGGTTGCTAGCAATGACTACTTTGGATCTACTTCCTATTTTTTCATTACAAACACTTTCTAGTTTTAAAATTAAAATTGAAATATTAAGGATAACCATTTTGGATCTTCCTTTTTGATTATCATGAACAATTTTTAAAATTTAATTTAATTAAAACAAGTTGTTAGGATTGCCACTTTGAAAAAAAAAGGATAGACACTTATAAATTCCGTTTGTTTTTCGCGAGCAACTTTCAAAAGTATATAAATAGAATATTCATAGTCATTTATGCATAAATAACTATAAATTGAGACAAAAGCAAAGTTTGAGTCAAATTTACATGTAGATTTTCACTTCACAAGAAATATAAAAATTAGATAACCAAGAGAATTATCATTCACCGCTCCTATTGGGATGTGGTTACGATAATGATAGTGGGTATTTGTATAAATTATTTTATTCATTAGATGGTTGTCCTTATCTTTTAATTTATAAAATAATTTGCTAATTCGACTATTACTTAACTTTTAACTACTTTGTAGCTATTAATTTATAAAATAATTATAATTTATTCTTTTCTAATTTATAAATTTAAATATCCAATTTTAAATAGTTTTGTATCTTATAATTTGATGTACTAAATTTATTGTTAATATTGATGTACTGAATTTATGTTTTTTCATTTAGAATTGATATTAATTTATCGTTATTTGTTTTTTTAATTCACATTTCATAACTATTTAATTCAAATGTGAGTATTTTTTTTTTAATTATAGATGTTTATCCTTATGATTTAATTTGTTTAAAAATTTCTTATCCAGTAATGTATCTTACAAAAAAAGATTCTTAATTTAATAGTTACTTGACTTTTATCAACAAACTAATTATTTATTTATTAATAAACATAATTTATATATGTTTATCTTTTTATTATATTATTATGTGATATAACTCAAAGAAATAAGTCAATTAATCATCAAAACCATGTATTTCCAATATACTTGCGTTAATATATTACCAAAAAAAATAGTTTTAAAAAATGTTTTTCAGCTTACATCTTACAAATATAATTACTTCTAAGAAATTATCAAATAACACATCTATCATATTTATACTTCAACAAAATAATTTTATACTAACAATTATTATCAATTAGTGACACACCTCTAAAATACCGCATTTTACATAAAAAAAACCACTTTCAGTTGACAAAAATATCTTTTTTAAATTCCTTTAAATTATATTAGTATCTTCAACCACATCTCTAAAACGGACTAAAAATCCATGCTTCGCATGGGGTCACGTTCTAGTACACACACACACACACACATCAGATTCCCTTCAGAATCTTGATACTTTCTTCTTCTTAAGACTCCTCGATATCATACACACATTTACTTGAGCGCCAGAGTCTTTGCAGGTGGCCACCACCTTTGCTCTAGAGATCCCAACAATCTATCATCATCCTCCAAATCTCGATCTCAACACAACTTACTCTTCATCATCCTCACTCGTTCAAGGTATCTTGCCAGACTCCAATCTCTATATTCACACACTTGAACATTGGTGTCGTCTGTGGGAATGATAACTTCATTGTTCCTTTAATCTGAAAAATAACCAAGAATGGTTGATACCAGAAAGACGGTCATCTCGAGACAAAGAGCTAACCCTCCACCACCACCACCTACTCCTTCTCATCTCTAGGATTTTGTTGACGAAGTGGAAGCCTCCCTCACCGTTACACCCCGTGAAAACTCACAACAGATGCCTCGCGTAGAGCCATTATCACCTCTATTGTTGGTTCTTGGTCAAGAAGTGATGCAACTCCTTCCATTGCCGCCTCAAGATCAAGAAACTTTTGCACTCCTTCAACAAACAGAATCTAGGCATAAAGAAATATTGTAGCTTCTCGCCCAACAACAATATCTCATCTCCGAGTAGAACCAATGGCTTAAACACCTCAAGATACACCAGGCATACCTTATCTCTGTTCAGTGTGATACTGTACGCGCTCATCCGATGTCGAAGAACAATGTCCCCCAAGATTCCGGACATTCAGTGTCATACCCTGCTCGTCACCTGGTAAAACTCCTTTTCGAGCCCTGCTAATGTCACTTGGGATGGCGACACATCACCTATGTTCTCTTTCGCATCAACGTCTCCTTGGTGTTCACCCCCGTGGGTCCAAGAAATCCCTTTTCTTGAAAACCAAGAAGAAATTTCAACAACTCTGTCCTTCTCAGAGCATATTAGGCTCTTTCATAATCCACACAAACTGGAACAACTTTCGAGTATGGAGCAGTATGATGGGGAGTTTTCTGAAAAAGTCATGCAATATTAATATTCTGTATATACCCCTTGTCACTATTTTGGTCATATCTTGAGTTACAGTGTTCGATTAAGGTTTTTTTTTTTTGTGGAGTTGGAAATCTAGGAGTAATATCTACAAATCCTATTTTAGGCATTCTGACCTAAATCTAGAGAAGGAGCACGACCATTCATATTTAAGCTTGGTTGTGCATATCTACATGGGAGTACACCATTGTGCATGGTTTGACGCTATTTTTTGGATTTTTTCCCACTCGGATGGAAGGCGGTTGTGCATGAACTAAGCACGACCGTCCATAAGCAATCTCTTGGTATGGATTTTAATTACATGTTGCTCTTCATGATCATGTGTAGCTAAATCCATAAATAGGGTGATAGTTGATCTTGTGTTGAGACTTTTGATGTTTTCCCAGTTATGATGTGATTTATGGTTTCTTCTATTGATTGAATTGATCCTTGTGTTTCTAATCCCAAAAAGGCTTGATCATCCTTTATCAAGTTAAATAATTGACCGACTACCATACCACAATTAGTTAATGGAACTCTGGGATTAATTGGATTCGTGGATTGTACATGAACAAATGCAATCCCTTATTTTCAATCGGTACTTGTGTTACAAACTTGTTGTCACTTTATGCTTTCTCCATATTTGAATTTCTTACTTGGCATATCGGAGAATTAATTTGGGGAAAAGAATATTGATATTGCATGACCGAACGATATTAATAGTTATAGAGCAAGTGACTGGAAATCAACGAGGAACATGTTTTATTGAATAATTGGGTAACAACTTAAGAATTGGCACAAATGGCGTGGCCTACATGAGGCCCAGACCAGACCAGTTTTTTTTTAAAAAAAGATATGGTCAATACTTTTTGAAGAGTCTATTTATCTAAATAGACCAGACTTTTGGTCATCCAGAAAGCCTTTTAGGCTTAACAGACCCATATATTTAAGTAAATATAAATAATATCTTTTTATTACTATTATTATTATATTGAATTTTGTACATTGTGTTAAATCATATATTTGCTAACAATAATTTAAGCAAATTGACCTATATAAATTTTTGATATATTTAAAAATTTTACTGCAAAATAGAATTTAAATATGCTATCATATAAGGTCAGACCCTCTAAAAATTCAGGTTAAACCTTAAATTTTTTTTTTGGTAAATAACCTTAAAAAATATTTATATCATACAAATAAATCATAATCAGACCTTATAGAACTCAACTCGTCTTATATATTTTCACCCATATTTCTCATGTCTTTTAGTAGTAGTGATTTTAATTTGTATTTTTTTATAGTCTATTATCAAACTTCAAACTAATAAATCAATAGGCTAGCACAAATACCATTTTAAACATCTTATATTAATGACACCTGTAATTTTCAGGAAAAAAATATCAATCTAAATAAAAATAAATCAAAACAAAAATTTAATTCACATAAAAAATTATTTTTTCTTCTCACTTTTCACTTTTTCTCTTTCACTTTTCACTTTTTTCCTCTCATTTCTCTTTCTTCTCTCACACATCACGTTTTAATCTCTCTATCTGTGACACCTCTTCATCATCCTTTCTCTTTTTTTCTTTTTTTTTCTCTTTCTCTCTCTCATTCTTTCATTTTGCTTCTCTCTCTTATTCTTCTCTCTCTCTCATTCTTTTTTCTTCTCTTTCTCTCTTTCTCTCTTATTTTTTGGAGGATCTCTTTTTTTTATTAACATTTTTTAATTTCATTTTTTATTAAACTTTTTTGATATTTTTTAAAGTTATTTATAAATGATTATTTTGCTTTTGAGTCGTAACGGGAGATATTAAATGTCGATATAATTGCTTTTTATTTTTTTATAAATGTATTTAATTTTTGTAAATGATTATTTTGTTTTTGAGTTCTGACGGAAAGACACTACTTAAGTACATATCAATTTTTATAAATATTATTATTATTATTTATAAATATTATCTTACTTTTAAATATTGGCAAAAAAATATTACATGTTGTCGGTATTATTTTATCGTCTTTAAAGATAAATCAATTTTATAAATATCTTAATTATTTATAAATATTTATTTTGTTGTTGATTCGTGACCGAAAAATATTACGTATTGTCGGTAAAATTTCTTTGTCTTTGAACATATATTAATTTTATGCATGCATCTCTATTATCTAATCTACTATATCTATCTAATAATACAAACTAGGCTAAATTATAAAATTGGTCCTCTAAGTTTATTTTAGGTTTCAATTTAGTCCTCTACGTTTTATTTGTTTCGTTTTGGTCCTCTACGTTTTATTTTAGTTTTCAATTTGGTCATTTCCGTCACTAAAAGTCAATTGTCCGTAGCTAGAATTTGGCTTTTAGCTACGGACAATTGGCTTTTAGTGACGGAAAGGACCAACCTGTTGTAACTTTTAAAACGTAAGGGACCAAAACGAAACAAATAAAACATAGAGGACCAAATTGAAACCTAAAATAAACATAGAGGACCAATTTTGTAATTTAGCCTACAAACTATCAGCACAAATACAATTTTAGACATCTTATACTAATGATACATGTACTTCTCAGGGGCAAATATGTCAATTTAAATAAAAATAAAGATAAAATTCACATAAAAAATTATTTTTTTCCTGCTTTTAACTTTTTCTATCTCATCTTTTACTTTTTTTTCTTCTTCTTCTTCTCTTTCTTCTCTCTCTCTATCTCACGTCACTCTATTCCCTTTCTCTCTTTCTTTTCTCTCTCACGCCTCTTTATCTCTTTCTCTCTCTTTTCTCTTTCTCGTTCTCTCTTTCTTTTTTTTATTGCATTCTATTTACATATTTGATTATAAGTATCTTTATTATATATTATTTATAGATGATTATTTTATTTTTGATTCTTAACGGGATAAAACATTACATACTATCATCTTTTATTTTGTTTTTGATTCTAGACGAAAAAACATAGTATGTTGTTAGTATAATTACTTTTTATATTCTGTTTTTATTATTTTTAAATAATTATTTTATTTTTAAGTCTCGATGGGGAAAACATTACATGTTGTCGGTATAATTTTATCGTCTTTGACACAAATCAATTTTATAAATGTTTAAATTATTTATAAATGATTATCTAACTTTTCAGTCTCAACAGAGTTTTGTTATATATTTTACTATTTATATATTTGATTATAAATATTTTTATTATATATTATTTATAGATGATTATTTTACTTTATATTTTTAACGAAAGGAAACATTACATACTATTATCTATTATTTCGCTTTTGATTCTAGACGGAAAAATACTGTATGTTGTCAGTATAATTGATTTTTATATTCTGTTTTTATGAATGCTATTATTTTTTTTGTAAGTGATTATTTTGCTTTTGAGTCCCGACGGGAGAAAATAACATGTTGTCGCTATAATTTCGTTATCTTTGAGCACTATCAATTTTTATAAACGTTTTTATTATTTTTAAATGATTATTTTACTTTTATGTCTCGACGGAAGAAACATTATATATTGTCAGTATAATTTTATCGTCTTTGACACAGATCAATTTTATAACTATTTAAGTTATTTATAAATAATTATCTAACTTTTCAGTCCCAACAGAGTTTTGTTATATATTTTACTATTTATATATTTGATTATAAATATCTTTATTATATATTATTTTTAGATGATTATTTTACTTTTGATTCTTAACGGGAGGAAACATTACATACTATCATCTATTATTTTGCTTTTGATTCTAGACGAAAAAACATAGTATGTGGTTAGTATAATTAATTTTTATAATCTGTTTCTATAAATGCTATTATTTTTTATAAATAATTATTTTGCTTTTGAGTCCCGACGGGAGAAAATAATACGTTGTCGATATAATTTTGTTATCTTTGAGCACATATCAATTTTTATAAGTATCTTTATTATTTTTTAAATGATTATTTTACTTTTAAGCCTTGATGGGAAAACATTACATGTTGTCGGTATAATTTTATCGTCATTGACACAGATCAATTTTATAAGTGTTTAAGTTATTTATAAATGATTATCTAACTTTTCAGTTCCAACAGAGTTTTGTTATATATTTACTATTTATATATTTGATTATAAACATCTTTATTATATATTATTTATAGATGATTATTTTAATTTTTATTCTTAGCGGGAGGAAATATTACACACTATCATCTATTATTTTGCTTTTGATTCTAGACGAAAAAACATTGTATGTTGTCAGTATAATTAATTTTTATATTCTGTTTTTATGAATGCTATTATTTTTTTGTAAATGATTATTTTGCTTTTGAGTCCTGACGGGAGAAAATTGTTGAGATCAAAACCCTTTTGATATGTGTTTTAATGATAACAAACCTTCTGAACTAAGTGTTAAGTTTTCTGAATGGTAATCTACTGATATTTGCACTTGAGTTTTGTTGAAAGAACAAGAATCTCAGAAGTGGACAATCGACAAGCCACTCATATCAACAAAGTGCATGTTATATCTACTCAACCATTGAAGAAATAGAGTAGCATCACAAGCTTCATGAAGATATGAGAAGGCTACTACAGAACCATGAGAAGAGGATGATGAGAAAACTATCATCTAGAGTTTTGTTCATCACAGCACCTGAAGGTTCAGAATAAGTATAGAAGGCTCAAGCAAGATGAAGAAGATTCACAGCAAATATAAAAGGTTAAATCAAGAAGAGAAGGTTCATTGAAGAAGAATCCGCATGAAGAAAAGGTTAACAAGATCATAAGGGAAGACTCACTTAAGGTTCACAGAACCTATAGGTAAAGGTGATTGTAACCAAGAAGAGCCAAGTCAGAAAAGAAGACAAAAAACTAAGTCATAAGACACATGACATAACTCTCATCGAGTTTGCGTTGAGATGCTTTAAGGATATACTATTAGCAAATGCAAAGAAGATTTTGTTCAAGGCTTCTAGGATTGAAGAGAAGAACATGTCATAAAGCTTAGAAGACATTAAAAGAACAAGAAAATCCAAGCTTTAATGATTAAGTAAAAGTTTGTGTAAACTTACTCAAGATGAGTAAGTTTGACAAACCTACTCTCGTGTGCACCACAAAAGAGCATGCATTAATCAACACATTTATGAGGATATTCACTTATTGCAAGAGGAAATTTCTGTTGTTACTGCACAAGAGCAGGTTCTACTGAGAAGAGTAGGTTCTGCTGAGAAGAGTATATTCTGCTGAGATGAGCAAGTTCTGAGAGTAGGTTCGCTGTCATGACAACTTGCTGAAAAGCACAAAGGTTAAACAGAAAAGTGTCAAATCAAGTGGGAAAAGTGTCAAACACTATAGCAACGGCTATATCATCATTGAACCTTTATTCAAACAGTGGTTACATGTCACACAGTGAAGAAGAAAATAGAAAAATGCAAGCTGCATTGATTTTAAAGCAAATGTTTGTAAACTTACTCAGTGTGAGTGATGCGTTCGAAATAGCATATAGTTTAGTGTTAGTTTTACATCGCATCTTAGTCATTTTAATCCATGGTATTTATGCATTTGGCTTGATTTGAATAACGCACTTGGTTTTGGTTCAATTGTGCTTAAAGGAAGGTATTTGTCCTAGGAAAAAGGAGAAAAATCACTTGGAATAAGTTGGGGTAATTTGTGCTACAAGTTGATAATGTAATGTTGTCTCAGCCTGACACTTGTTCAATGTTTTAATCATATCTGGAGTTTTAGGTGTCCAAATGAGATGAAACTGGTGCCATTGGAAATCTAAGATCCATAGCTTCAACTTTCATGAAGACACCTTGAGCTTTCGGACGTTAAAGAGGTGAAAAATACAAAACAACATGAAGCACGGCCTAGCCATGTCAGGAAGTACGGCCGTGTTGCGACAACACCTAAACAGTGCGAGAAACAGAATGAAGCACGGTCTAGCCGTGCCTTATACCACGGCCGTGCTACGACAGCACTCTGGACTCAGAATTTTACGTTTTTACATGTTTTGGACCTGTTTTTTACTCCTTTTCACCCTAGACTATAATAGACACTTTAGAGACTTGTCTAGGGTTCGAACTTTGTTATTTGGAGGCACGGTGGAGGATTGGGAACGATCTCTTCATTAATTCTCATGAATTTCTGGTTTGGCTTTTCTTTCTCTATGAGTAACTAAACTTTTTAGACTAGGGTTAGATGAATCTTGATGAAACTTTTATGTAGTTAATTCTATTATATTAAAGCAAGTTTATTTCATTTCAATTGAGCTTTCAATTCTCTACGCTTAATGCTTTTCGATACTTGGCCACTATTGAATCGATTGGGGTTTTTCATGATGATTGGGAAATTGGGTGAAGAACTTGAACTGAGATTGTTAGCCATAGTCATGATGAGTATAGGAATATAAATTTGTGATTATGTGTTCTTATGAATCACTATTCTTAATGCTTAACCTAACTATAAATCACCTAAGGGATTGGGGGTTTTAGTTAGAGTAAAGGGTTTATGAGGCAAGGGATTGTTCTTAAACTAATTTAGTTGATTCGAACTTCTATTTGTATGAAATAATTTCCGTTGGTTGTAGATTAAATGCATGAGAGTGGATACAAGAGGATTCAAACCCCTAGTCATTTTTTATACCATTTAATTACAAATAGTTGTTATTGTTATTTTCAGTTGTTACGAATCTACTTATTTCCAAATACCACTATTCGGTTGTCGTTCAAAATAGTTACGAACTTTGTTTAGTTGAATAATCAATCGCAATCCCTGTGGAGACGATCTTACTTATCACTTTATTACTTGTGCGATTCGGTACACTGCCGAAATCCTCAACAAGTTTTTGGCGCCGTTGCCGGGGATTGTTGAATCGATTTTTAACAAGGCAAACGAGTATTATTTTGAACAATCTTATTTTCTGTTTATAAAAAAATACCAAAAATTTAAAATTTCTTTTCTTTTCTTATAGAGTTGTTGTGTTGCTCATAATTCTCTTAGCTTCTGTAGCATGCAGCCTCTTAGATGTGATTTTTGTGGAGGAAAACATGGAAATGGTACTTGTGAGGATTTCTTGGTCATATCACCAGAAGATGAGGATCTCTTAGTCATGGTGGAAGAAGAAGAGGATTATTGCAAGGAAAGTATCATAGGAGAAGAAGATTCACATCCTCAAACTCAATTCGAAGAATCACATGACAAAGACTCTTACCTCAACAATGTTTTGGTGGAATTCATGAGAGCCAACCAAGCTTCATTTGATAGCTTTGAGGTTCGTTGTGAGGGGTTATCAGAGCAATTATCCCAATTTGAGCAGAAGAAAGTGGAGATAGAGAGTGAACATAACTTCATGGTGGCATTGGAAGAAGAATGGAAAAACAAAAATAGTGACATAAAAGAGGACCTAAGGTTGAGGCATGGAGTGATTCAAGTGATAGATCAACTCTTGGGCATTGAAGAGAATGGTCATCTGCAAGTTGAATTTGATGTGCTTCAAGATAAGGAGTGGGGGAAACAATATCCCAAATGTATAATTGTTGAGGCATGGGAACACTTACTTCCCTATGCCAAGTACATGGGAATTCTCTCCAAAAGAAGGAAGCGGAAGGAAGAAATCTTCTTCCTGACATATTATCCACCCTAATAGGGGTGTTGAAGTGTTAAGCTAATGACGTTAAAGAAGCGCTTCTTGGGAGGCAACCCAAGTTTTTCGGTGAGTTCTTTCCTCCTCATCCCTGCTTCAACTTAAATTTTTACATTAGGGACAATGTAAGTTTTTAAGCTTGGGGTAAGGGGTTTGCATTTTTGCATTTAGATTTGCATCTCATTTTAGTTTTTGCTTTTTGTGTTAATTTTTGTTTTTGTTTGCAACATTTTATCCCCCAATTGCTTTGTTGCCCTCCTAATTTTTCTATGTGTGCCACATTTTTGTTGAAATTTGAGATTGCAATGATTTGGAACCCAATTATTTTCTCTTGTGATGGGCTTAAAGGTAGTGTTCTTAATGTACATAGGGATAATCTTTTGATAAGTTGATGATTAGCATGTGACACTCTGATTTGATGTCTTTCACTGATTTGAACTTCTAAATGTGAGACTTGAGCTTTATTTGGGGCTTGTACTTCATCATGTTCTTATGCCCCTTCTCCTTGTATGAGTGTGTTCCTCTTGATTGTGCTCTCTAGAACTTGACTTGAAACCGTTTCAAAACTTGAAAATTTTTGATTACACACTTGAATATGATTAAGGCATTTTAGGCATGTTTTCAAGCCTCTGACTTTTGAATGAAAGCTTCCTCTAGTTGCCCCTTTTGAGCCTTAACTGAAATAAATTTTCTTGGTACTCATGCTATTGTCAAATGTTTATGGTACCTTTTAGAGCATGTTTAAGGGAGCAATTGGATGCTTAATCTGTGAATTGTTTTGATGCTTGAACTTGGGATCTCTTCTGTTGTTTAATTCCTCCCTAATAATTATTGCAAAATCTCAAAAGAAGGGAGAATAAATAATAAAAAAATAAAAAAAGAATAAATAATAAAAAAATAAAAAAATAGAAAAGGAAAAAAAAACAACAGAAGAGGAGCAAAATAAAAAGGTTTTGAAAGCAAAAAGGGAAAATGTATTGCTCCACTTATTCTGCTTAAAAGGGTTGCTTTAATTGTTCATGTTGTTAGCCCTTGAATTTCCCCTTTTCTTGTTTTTATCCCACCTTAAAAGTTAAATCCCATGGCCACGTTACAACCTTTTGAAAGACCTTTTGATTTTTGTGTGTTTTCATTAATTATTTGCTGAGATTTGGTTAATAGTCAAGCCTATGGTAGAGCACTTTCATTGATGGATATGAGCGAATTGTCTTAACCTTTAAAACACTTGGAGAGTGATAAGGAGATTACCCTTATCAGTGATAAACATGATTTCAGAGAGCCTAAACTTCTAACTGGACTTGATTTTGATTGTCTCTATTGTGTTTGATAGTCCTTTAGCGTATTACTTGATCTTGCTTCTATCTCGGGTTTCTTATCGGTTGCATCTCGTATTTTCTATGTCGTCTTTGGCCACAGTAATTGCTTGAGGACAAGCAAAGTTCTAAGCTTGGGGTAATTTGATGCGTTCGAAATAGCATATAGTTTAGTGTTAGTTTTGCATCGCATCTTAGTCATTTTAGTCATTTTAATCCATGTTATTTATGCATTTGGCTTGATTTGAATAACGCACTTGGTTTTGGTTCAATTGTGCTTAAAGGAAGGTATTTGTCCTAGGAAAAAGGAGAAAAATCACTTGGAATAAGTTGGGGTAATTTGTGCTACAAGTTGATAATGTAATGTTGTCTCAGCCTGACACTTGTTCAATGTTTTAATCATATCTGGAGTTTTAGGTGTCCATAGCTTCAACTTTCACGAAGACACCTTGAGCTAATTCGGACGTTAAAGAGGTGAAAAATACAAAACAACATGAAGCATGGCCTAGCCATGTTAGGAAGCACGGCCGTGTTGCGACAACACCTAAACAGTGCGAGAAACAGAATGAAGCACGGCCTAGCCGTGCCTCACACCATGGCCGTGCTACGACAGCACTCTGGACTCAGAATTTTACGTTTTTACATGTTTTGGACCTGTGTTTTACTCCTTTTCACCCTAGACTATAAATAGACACTTTAGAGACTTGTCTAGGGTTCGAACTTTGTTATTTGGAGGCACGGTGGAGGATTGGGAACGATCTCTTCATTAATTCTCATGAATTTCTGGTTTGGCTTTTCTTTCTCTATGAGTAACTAAACTTTTTAGACTAGGGTTAGATGAATCTTGATGAAGCCTTTATGTAGTTAATTCTATTATATTAAAGCAAGTTTATTTCATTTCAATTGAGCTTTCAATTCTCCGCGCTTAATGCTTTTCGATACTTGGCCGCTATTGAATCGATTGGGGTTTTTCATGATGATTGGGAAATTGGGTGAAGAACTTGAACTGAGATTGTTAGCCATAGTCATGATGAGTATAGGAATATAACTTTGTGATTATGTGTTCTTATGAATCACTATTCTTAATGCTCAACCTAACTATAAATCACCTAAGGGATTGAGGGTTTTAGTTAGAGTAAAGGGTTTATGAGACAAGGGATTGTTCTTAAACTAATTTAGTTGATTCGAACTTCTATTTGTATGAAATAACTTGCGTTGGTTGTAGATTAAATGCATGAGAGTGGATACAAGAGGATTCAAACCCCTAGTCGTTTTTTATACCATTTAATTACAAATAGTTGTTATTGTTATTTTCAGTTGTTACGAATCTACTTATTTCCAAATACCACTATTCGGTTCTCGTTCAAAATAGTTACGAACTTTGTTTAGTTGAATAATCAATCGCAATCCCTGTGGAGACGATCTTACTTATCACTTTATTACTTGTGCGATTCGGTACACTGCCGAAATCCTCAACAGTGAGCAAGTTCAAACTTACTCTCGTTTACTGCACAAACAAATTCTGCAGCAAAGGAACAAATAAAATGCATCAAACACTTGCACACCATGTCATTTAATGAAGAACAATTACTGAAAACAAGAGTTAGTTGCTGCTATTGCTGCAAGTGAGGAAGTTCAGTAAGAGAAGGTTCCAAAAGCTGATGTGACAAGGGACAAAACTGACAGTAGGTAAAAAGCAAATTTGCTTTATGCAGAAAACACTCAGCACACTGTCCAATACTTCCCCAACGTCTCCCAACAGCTCTATAACGGCTATATTATCATTGGACCTCTATTTTAACACAAAATGCAGCTGGAAGAAATGATGGAGAATGGGTTTACACTAAGCTTAAGCAGATTCTGCTTTATCCCCATCTTACTCTCCCTACTGCTAACTTGCTCAAGTCGTGAGCAAGTTTACTGTAGAAGCAATTTCAGCTTTGTGCTTCAAAGTTCATCCACTCCATGAGTGTTCTTCAGCTGAAATGCATCAGAATCAAAGAGGAAGAGAGATAAACACAAGCCTTATCAAGATCAATCATTGCTCTCCTTTATTCTCCTCTTTCACACTCTTGTTCATATGTGCTTAACATCTTGGGATATCTAAGAGAGTGTGCTTAGCTTGTTTTATTGTTTATATCCACTTACCAAAGTGTAACCAAGCTGTAATAAATCCCAAACCCCTTTGTAATGTTCTTTACCATGTATTTTTTACCAAGCTACCTAAGGTAGGCGAGTGTTGATGAGAAAAGTCTTGGGAAGATATTTTCTATCAAGCTACCTAGGATGGGTGAGTGTTGGTGAGGAAAGCAATGGGTAGAAAATGAAGGAAAAAGCCTGTAGAGGCTATGCTAAAGAATACTATGAGGCAACTTGGAGAGGCTGTATGAAAGAATACTCAGAGGCAGCTTGGAGAGGCTGTTTGAAAGAATACTCAGAGGCAGCCTGGAGAGGTTGTGTGAAAGAATACTCCACTTGTACTATTTGAGAAATAGTGGAAAAATCTCACTGATGGTGAGGAGTGGATGTAGCCCATGGTTGTTGGGTGAACCACCATAAAAATCCTCTGTGTGGTGCTTTCTATCCTTATCTCTTGCATATTTTACAATTTGCTCATACTGCATCATCCACTAAGCCTCACATTGATTTATGCTTAAAACAGAACCTACTCACGTTTGCATGCATTCTGCACAGCTAGAGTAAGTTCACTGCGTGGAACCTACTCAAGTTGAGAATGTTTTCTAAAACTGTTTTAAGCCAACATAAAGATATTCACTAGAGGAGGTTCATTCTGCACAACACTGCATAATACTCATACTACAAGGAACTTACTCGATGCATATTCCTCCCAACGCGATATTCCTCTCAAACTAACTTATGCTTAAATCAGAATCTTTGTTTCATGCATAACTTATATTCTGTAATTAAGCATCTGCATAATCCTCTCAAGCTTTTGTGCATATAATGTTTATAATGTATTTATGTACACTCTCACGGTTTTATCATTAACTGATTATCAAACATACTTAACATACATACATCTTTTGATAATCTGTTTTGTGTTGATCAAAGTTTGAAAAACCATGTTTGACTAAAAAGCTTAGTGTCATAAGTGTCCTAAAACAATTTCATGCATAGTATTACTTAAAACCATTATGCATGAACATAGTCTACCCCAGAGGATAGTTACATGGAACAATCTCTACTCTAGAGTAAGTTCCCTGGAACACACTCATTTGAGAGGAACTTCATCTTATGACACATCTATATGAAAGGATGGTTATTAAAACTGCTTTTAAGCTAACTGTCTCATCTCCAAGTGTTGTCTTGAGAGCATGTTCTCTAAGTTTTCAGGTTGGAAATTTCAAAGGGTCACAATTCAACCCCCTTCTTGTGACTCTTTGTGCCACTTCAATTGGTATCAGAGCATAGGCTCTTGGGGTTGAACACACTTAACAGTGTGAAGAGATAAAGATTCTGGAAGAAGTGATAATCAACCATGAAATTTGTTCTGAACAGAACTTCAGAGGATGACCGGAGGGAAGCAGTGCGGTTGTGCTCGCGACGGATGACGACGGCGCGTCGGGTGGTGTACCTGCAAACACTCCAACGCTCAAGTCAGTGTGTGTCGAGGTGAGTAAAGAGGTGGTAGAAAATCATTACCTCGACCGTTCGACGCGGTCTTCTTTAAATATGAGTTGAGGGCCAGTTCTTTGTCGATGAGTAACCGTTCCGTGAAACCCGGAAGTCGGCATTAAATTCCTTTAATGCCGAGAACCGTTGGGTCGGCTGCGTTGAGGGAAGGCGGAGAGTCGTGGACAGAACTTCAGATTGGGCTTGGAAGGTGGATCTTCGGATTGGGCCTCGGCCCAGTCCGGAACAGTTGCCCCCCAAGTCGCTAGCTCGAATGTCGAGGTGGTGACTTGTTGTCGAAGTTCGTTGATGTCGACGTTCGACGTCCTTGTTCGTAAGGAACTGCAAGTGTCGTCATGTCGTGCTTGTTCATTAGTTCGTTCGGGACCTTCGTGTTCCACGTCTGCTGAGGCAGTTCTCGACACGAGGCTTGATGTGCTTGTGCAAGGCACAAGGCTTTGTCACGAGCTCGTGCACGCGGTCTCGGCACGAGGTCGACAAGGCTTTATCGCGAGCTCGTGCACAGGGTCTCGGCACGAGGTCGACAAGGCTTTATCACGAGCTCGTGCACGCGGTCTCGGCACGAGGTCGATCTCTTCATTCATCAGGTGCTTGTGCCAACGCACAAGGCTTTATCACGAGCTCGTGCACGCGGTCTCGGCACGAGGTCGATCACAGGTGCTTGTGCCAACGCACAAGGCTTTATCACGAGCTCGTGCACGCGCGGTCTCGTGACGCAGGTCGATCTCTTCATTCATCGGTGCTTGTGCTAACGCGCGAGGCTTTATCACGAGCTCGTGCACGCGGTCTCGACGCGAGGTCGATCTCTTCATCGGTAGCTCGTGCACCGCGGTCTCAGACGCGGTCGATCACGGTGCTTGTGCTAGCGCACAAGGCTTTATCACGAGCTCGTGCGCGGTCTCGACGAGGTCGATCTCTTCATCGGTGCTTGTGCCCAGCGCCGCAAGGCTTTATCACCGGCTTCGTGCACGCGGTCTCGACGCGAGGTCGATCTCTTCATTCATCGGTGCTTGTGCCCAGCGCACAAGGCTTTATCATGAGCTCGTGCGCGGTCTCGACGAGGTCGATCTCTTCATCGGTGCTCGTGCACGCGGTCTCGGCACGAGGTCGATCTCTTCATCAGGTGCTTGTGCCAACGCACAAGGCTTTATCACGAGCTCGTGCACGCGGTCTCGGCACGAGGTCGATCACAGGTGCTTGTGCCAACGCACAAGGCTTTATCACGCTGTTCCTGTCAAAGTATAGACAATTTGCAACAACTTGATGTAATTAAGTTAGCGTTAATTTTATGCTGAGTAAAGTGCTCGTAGTCGAGTTTTATACTTCCCTGTGGGAGTAGTTGATCTGGCTGTCCAAGCGGCAAGGTCGGGGTCATCAAATAATCAAGGTCCATGACGTAGCCGAGTTTAAGGTCGTCTGAATTTTGCAATTGCAGAGGTGGGCCTGGTAGGTCGCTCGAATACTGGACTGTGTATCCACCTGTTGCAGAGGTGCTTGTGCAAGCGCACAAGGCTTTATCACGACCTCGTGCACGCGGTCTCGGCACGAGGCTCGATCTCTTCATCAGGTGCTTGTGCAAGGCACAAGGCTTTATCACGATCTCGTGCACGCGGTCTCGGCACGAGGTTCCATCAGAGGTGCAAGGTTTTGATAGTAAATAAATGCTGATTGTGTATTTCTTCAATCATACTTCACTGCTTCACACTTATGTGTTTAGGATACATTTGTTTCAACTTAATTATATTTCTTCATCTTTGCTTGTCAGTGTTAGTCTGGGGATTTGTCGTTGGCTTTTGAGGCTATCAACTTCTCTTCGTAATTCATAAATTTACGAGCTAAGCCAGGAACTTCGGTCGAGGACCTCGGTTTGTCGACACCAATGTCGACACCGAATAAACTTCGCCGACCAGGCCTTGCTCTAGCAAATCTGACTTCATCTCGTCGAGCATTTCTTCACCAAAATGGCTTCTTTGTTGAAGCGCTCGGCGTAGTCTCCGATAGACTCATCTTTCTTCTGGCGAATTGCGGCCGATGCGGCATTGTCGACAGGTTGGACTTTCGCGCAGTGAAATGCGCGAGAGGCGGTCGACGAGCTCGATCCACGAACCAATGGAATTTTCTTAAGAGTGCGGAACCAAGACAACGCCGCTTTCTTGAGTGAGGAAAGAGTGCGCACTTCACCGCCCTTGGCGCCTCGATAGCCCATGGCGATATCAAAGCAACCAACATGCTCGTCGGGGTCGATGGTGCCGTCGTATGAGTCCAAAGCGGGTGGTTTACGAAGATGCTTGAATCGGGAATTTCATGATCTCGGATGTAAAGGACCAAAGGCCGCTCGAGTCACTCGTGTCATCGCCCGAGGAGTTGATGAAATAGAATGAGCACGCCGGAGTGCTCTATGCCGCAGGCGGCGTGGAGTCGTGCCCGGGAGGTGGCGATGAACAGATCTGAGATTTTCAGACTCCTTCGATCTCCGAGGAGAATGAGAGGCTCGATCTTTTCTGTTTCCGATTTGGGTGGCAACGCGAGCGGAGAGTTCCTTCTGCTGATTCTCCATTCGATCGAGGCGTTGATTCTGAGCATGCATCGCTTCGGCATGGCTTCGGATGAATTCGAGGAACTCGCGAATGAGGATGGCGGCGGTCTCCGTTCCGGCATCGGTTTGAGCAGCAACGATCGGAATGGCGTCATGCTGGAGAGGTGGTTCTGTCGGAGCTATCGGCTGGTTTGGTGGTTCAAGATCTGCGTTCGCATGAGTGGAACTGCTAGTCGCGACCTGACGCTTCGATCCAGTCATCGTCGAGTGAAGAAGGGAGACTTCGACAAAGAAGATGGAATCAGAAACGATTCCCACAGACGGCGCCAATGTTCTGAACAGAACTTCAGAGGATGACCGGAGGGAAGCAGTGCGGTTGTGCTCGCGACGGATGACGACGGCGCGTCGGGTGGTGTACCTGCAAACACTCCGACGCTCAAGTCAGTGTGTGTCGAGGTGAGTAAAGAGGTGGTAGAAAATCATTACCTCGACCGTTCGACGCGGTCTTCTTTAAATATGAGTTGAGGACGGTTACTGTCGATGTGTAACCGTCCCGTGAAACCCGGAAGTTGGCATTAAATTCCTTTAATGCCGAGAACCGTTGGGTCGGCTGCGTTGAGGGAAGGCGGAGAGTCGTGGACGGAACTTCAGATTGGGCTTGGAAGGTGGATCTTCGGATTGGGCCTCGGCCCAGTCCGGAACAAAATTGAAAAACATGTTTCAGAAGGAAGATTTACAAGAGACAAGGTCTGTACTTATGACAGAACTTGAATATGCAGCAAATGATATAGGAGAGAAGCAAAGGAGACGACGCAAAAGGGTAAGCCAGTGGGGAAACTTCTGAACTTGATAAGGTATATCTTTGAACCATCTCCTAAACCGAACAAACCCTTTTGAAAATCAAATTAATTAGTTTGCTTCCCGTTGAGGAAAATGATTTTTTTTAAAAAGGTGGTGTTTTCAGATCTGATTATTTTTTTGAAAAAAAAATTATTAAATAGAGTTGAAAGAAAGAAGATAAAAAGAAAGTTGGAGAAGGAAGAATTTGGATGTATGAAATTTTCTGTCTGAGCAGTGACATGTTAAACTTTAAAAAAATTGGAGATGGAAAAGAGATATCTGCAGTAAAAGATATGGGAAAAAAATGAACCTTGTACAGTGATGCTTTGGGAAAGTAGTGTTGCAGATAATTTCTTTTTTCTGACAAAGCTGGGGAAAAAAAAATCAAAAAGAGTTGGAATAATTAGATAAGAGACACATCAAGTGATTAACGGAAAGTTGGGAGCAACTTGGTGCTGGGCATGCCATGATTTAAGGTGACTCAATATTATATTTCATATTGCATGTGTCAACTTTTTCATTACATCATTTAATTTACTATACATCTTGACCATCATAAATGCCAATGACATGATTTTGCAAAAGATGGATAACCTATTAAACAAGTGGTATCAGAGCAAGGTCATGGGTTCGAATCCCCCGGGTGACACTGGGGGAGATTGTTGGCTTTATTGGTCAGCGTCACCCTTAGGATTCGATGGGCTTAACATCCCAACTCATGGCGCCTATAATGGGCGCAACCCCTTAAGCTTGATGTGGTTCTGAGTATCCTTAAGGAAATAAAGTTACGCCCTTGCTAACAGCTATAGCTTTTGGCCGAGTGGTAAGCACTTGATCCAACAAAAATAACATGTTATCGTTATAATTTCGTTATCTTTGAGCACGTATTAATTTTTATAAACGTTTTTATTATTTTTAAATGATTATTTTATTTTTATGTCTCGACGGGGGAAACATTACATGTTGTCGGCATAATTTTATTGTCTTTGACACAGATCAATTTTATAAGTGTTTAAGTTATTTATAAATGATTATCTAACTTTTCAGTCCCAACAGAGTTTTGTTATATATTTTACTATTTATATATTTGATTATAAATATCTTTATTATATATTATTTATAGATGATTATTTTATTTTTTATTCTTAGCGGGAGGAAACATTACATACTATCATATATTATTTTGCTAGACAAAAAAACATTGTATGTTGTCAGTATAATTAATTTTTATATTCTGTTTTTATGAATGCTATTATTTTTTTTTTGTAAATGATTATTTTGCTTTTGAGTCTCGACGGGAGAAAATATTATAGATGACTATTTTACTTTTTATTCTTAACGGGATGAAACATTACATACTATTATCTATTATTTTGCTTTTGATTCTAGACGAAAAAATATTGTATGTTGTCAGTATAATTAATTTTTATATTCTGTTTTTATGAACGCTATTTTTTTTATAAATGATTGTTTTGCTTTTGAGTCCCGACGGGAGAAAATAATATATTGTTGCTATAATTTCGTTATCTTTGAGCACATATCAGTTTTTATAAATGTCTTTATTATTTTTAAATAATTATTTTACTTTTAAGTCTCGACAGGGGAAACATTATATGTCGTCGGTATAATTTTATCGTCTTTGACACATATCAATTTTATAAATGTTTAAGTTAGTTATAAATGATTATCTAACTTTTGAGTCCCAACAGAGTTTTGTTATATATTTTATTATTTATATATTTGATTTTGAATATCTTTATTATATATTATTTATAGATGATTATTTTACTTTTGATTCTTAACGAGAGGAAACATTACATATCATCATCTATTATTTTGCTTTTGATTCTAGACGGGAAAATATTGTATGTTATCAATATAATTACTTTTTATATTATGTTTTTATGAATGCTATTATTTTTTATAAATGATTATTTTGCTTTTGAGTCTCAACGGGAGAAAATAACATGTCGCTATAATTTTGTTATCTTTGAGCACAAGTCAATTTTTATAAATGTTTTTATTATTTTTAAATAATTATTTTACTTTTAAGTCTCGACAGGGGAAACATTACATGTTTTCGGTATAATTTTATCGTCTTTTACACAGATCAATTTTATAAATGTTTAAGTTATTTATAAATGATTATCTATCTATCTATCTAATCAAGAAAACCCTAACCATGTTTGTTTCATCTTAGTCATATATGGTACACAAGTCACACAATTACATAAATAGTAATAGTTGATACACATTTAATATTTCTTTCATTTTCACTATAAAATTAGTTAATTTTTAATACATTGAATAAAAAATAGAGCATTGCTATTCATCGCGAGAAAAATGCTCCGCGAACGTCACGAGCGCTAACATGTCAGTTTATCCTTTCAACCAAAAAAAAAGTCAGATTATAAAAAAAAAGTAAATACCAAAATTGGTCCCAACAAACATTACGAAAACCAATTTAGTCACTAAAAAATAAAAAATATCAATTTAGTCCTTAAAAATCTCAAATATAGGTCAAATTAATCCCGGATAGGGACTAAAATGTCCCAAAAAATTATTCTAAAAATGACTAATTTGACCCGTATTTGAAGTTTTTAAGAACCAAGTTGGTATATTTTATTTTTCTGGGACTAAATTGGTCTCCGTAATTTTTTTTGGAGACCAATTTGAGTATTGATAACTGCTATTTGCCGCCAAACCTTTTTTTCACAAAACTCGCGAATGATTACATGTCAATTTTTTAATGATGGAATGAACTATAATTTTAGTATAAATACTCAAATTGGTCCCCGATAAAAAAGACAGAGACCAACTTATTCCCTGAAAAATGAAAAATATCAATTTACTACTTAAAAAGTTTCAAATGTGGGTAAAATAAATCCTTTTAAGATTACTTTTAAGAATATTTTAGTCCCTATTAAGGATTAATTTGACTCATATTTAATATTTTTAAGAACCAAATAAGTATTTTTTATTTCTAAAAGATTATATTGGTCTCCGTGATTTTTATCGGGAACAATTGAGATATTTATGTAAATAAAAAAGTAACAAACCTGTACCAAAAAAAAAACCAAGTCACGCAATGGTAATTTTCGTTAGATTAAGCATTTCCGTAAAAAATATCATTTGCTATAAACAATCACCGTCTTAAAATATTAAGCGTAACAAACAACGCGCGCCCCGTGCATGCGAATGCACAGATATCGTACTAGGTTATTATAAATATAATTTATCATCATTGACATATTAACTCGTTAGTCTATTTAAAGATAGGACAATATTATTTAAATGTGTTAATCTGAAATAGGGCTGTAAGTAGGGTACCTAGGTCATAACATGTTTTTCGAAAAGACTAGACTTAAAAAGCCTTTGGCTTGGACATGTAACAGGCATGAACGCAGGTTTAGACCTTTACAAAGCCAAATTGATCACAGGCTTGAACGCAGGTTTAGACCTTACAAAGCCAAATTGATCACAAATACAATGCGTCAGCCTTATTGTTGTTCAACGACAACGCTTTCTCCACCCTTTTCTATATATTCCCAATTTTCCCTCATACACATAAACCCCGGTAGTGATTTGCATTATACTTCCTTTGCTTCCACGAAATTAAGGGAAAGATAAAAAAAAAAAAATGTCCAAAACTGTAGTGGAAGAGTGTCGTGGCGTCCTTCGTGTCTATAGCGATGGTTCCATCGTTCGCTCATCGACCCCAGTCATCAACGTCCCCCTTCACGATGACGGCACCGTTTTGTGGAAAGACGTCGTTTACGACCCTGAACATGACCTTCAACTTCGGCTCTATAAGCCAGCCGACTCAACAGGCTCCTCCAAACTTCCCGTTTTTTACTACATCCACGGCGGCGGCTTCTGCATCGGCTCACGCACCGAGCCATCCTTTCATAACTATTGCTTCCGGCTCGCTTCTGAGCTTCGAGCCGTAGTCGTTGCACCAGATTATCGGCTCGCGCCGGAGAACTGGCTTCCTTGTGCAATTGAGGACGGCTTCACGGCTGTTAAGTGGCTTCAACAACAAGCCTTGAGCAATGAGCCGGATCCCTGGTTGAGCCACGTGGCTGATTTTAGTCGGGTTTTCATTTCGGGTGACTCGGCTGGCGGAAACATAGCTCACCATTTGGCGGTTCGGCTCGGGTTCGGATCGCCCGAGTTGGCACCGGTTCGAGTCAGGGGTTATGTTCTGTTGGCACCGTTCTTTGGTGGAACTGTCCTAACCAAGTCAGAAGCTGAAGGACCAAAAGATGCTTTTCTCAACTTAGAACTTATTGACAGGTTGGTAAACTGAACTTTTTTTTTTTTTTGGTGTATTTTTTTGGTGAAAGGTTGGTAAACTGGATCTATAAAAGCTTGCCTGCATACCAAAATTTTCAGATTATGTTTACATCTATATTTAATTTTTTAACTGATTAGAAATCTGTCGGTGATTAAATTAAATAAACAACGTAAAAATATAGTGTCCAAATTTTGGTGTGTAACTACAGAACACTTTTGTTTTGTTATTATTTGTTGCTTAGTAAAAAATTGCATGTGGTGTGCCTTGTTGAACAGGTATTGGAGGCTTTCCACACCTATTGGGGATAATACTGATCACCCCCTTGTTAATCCATTTGGACCTCTAAGTAAGAGCCTTGAGACAATTGATCTCGACCCAATTCTGGTGGTGGTTGGAGACAATGATTTGCTTAAAGACAGGGCAGAGGATTATGCAAGGAGGCTTAAGAATTGGGGTAAAAATATAGAGTTTGTAGAATTTCAAGGACAACAACATACGTTCTTCACTATTGATCCCAACTCAGAACCTGCAAACGAGTTGATGTTGGTCATCAAACAATTCATCGATAAGCATTCGGGGAATGTTTGAGGGCTTCAAAACACTACTGCAATATGCATTTGTACTGTAGTGGCTACAGAGGGCCTAAAATTAACATTCAACGCTCAAGCCATCTAGTATACCAACTACTGTATCGAAAAAGCCGTGTTGAATTGCAATAATAAAACTTTCCCTTTGTAAGCTTATATATGCTGTAATTTCAGTCTATGGTATTTTAGATTGCTTAAGCTTAAATTTCTGTGTCCATGGGGTGTTAGATCAGTGGTAGGAGCTTGGCCTTGTAACCCCTAGAGACATGGTTTAAATCCCCTTGGGGACAGCTGTAATATGGTCATTAGTGCCACTGAATAATAATATATCCCCTTCCCCACACCCTTTAAAAAAAACTTAAATTTCTGTAGCACAGCATTTATATCAACCAGAATTTTGAAGTAGGACATTACAAAGATTATAATATGCATATGCCTTGAAGAAAGATGTCTGTGAAACATGACTATAGATTTGGCACATTTAAGGCCAAGTGGAATTGATTAGGAACGTAATTCTATAATCAGTGTAACGATCCAAAGAGATGCAAGGATACTTAATCAGAGTTTGTAACGTGGAAGCCTCGATTTGATGTCAATGAGAGCAAGAATCGAATGCTATCAATGACTGCGACCCATTGCACTTAATCAGAGTTTGTAACGTGGAAGCCTCGATTTAATGTGGAAGCCTCGATTTGATGTCAACGAGAGTGAGAATCGAATGCTATCGACGACCGCGACCCATTGCCCTATGGGGAGCAAGAACCTTGATATGATCTGCACAATCCCTGTTTTTGAATCAAGTCAACTCTAAAGGAGCAAGCTACCTAGTATTGGTAATAGACAAAAGGATTTTCAGAAACAAATGTCTTGTCTAAGGGAAAAATTTGGAAGTAGGTATTGCATAAATGGTATTAAGCGCATAAATAGTGTATATGTTTTGAAAAGTAGCCACCATACGTGCAAATAGGCTACCACTACCCTTAACAACGACAAGTCAAATTTACATAACATTTAATGCTATTCAGGGATGAAAGAAAATGTTTCTCAACAGAAACAAGCCAAGTCTAAACAGATACATTCAATCATTGACTATAAATACAAGAAGAATGAAAAATGAAGTGTATAACAACGAGGTTACAAGTGTTTAAATTTCTATCATCTAATGTTGAGAGTTATTGATATTATACCTCAAACATTCTTCTTTTGTAAACCTTTATGAAGGCAAATGAATGTCAGAATTAAGGAGTAAAGGTTGTTATATTGCCTTAAAGTTTACTATAAATATAGGTAGGTTGGCTAGGAGATACTTGTAGGGTTGTAACCAAGGTTAGTTGGTGAAAAAAAATCCTTCAGACAAATGGATTAGATGTAGCTTTCAGTTAGAAAGTGAACCAGAATAAATGGTTTGTGTGATTTTTTTCCTTATTCTTTTAAGTTTTTTAAGTTTTTAGTATTTTTTAATTACATATATCTAATATATCCCTTGATGCAAACTTATACGAATATAAAAAAAAGTAAAAATCAAAAAAACATTTTTTTTAAAAATAGGATAATTCTGTTCAACCAAAGGTTGAATCGATCCAATCAATAGTTTTTACGCATAATAATTGGGTGTGTCTAACTTGTTATTATGATTTTTTTTTTTGACAAAATGTCTAACTAGTTATAAAGAATAGTCAAGTTTCGCACCGAAAAATCACATTCAATTGTCAAGCTTTCATCAGTCATCACCACTAGCCACAAAGTTCAATGGCCCCTTTTTCTCTAGATAGAAGGACCAAATTCTGAATGGCTTCTCTAAACCATTGCACTCATTTTAGCTTCAATTCCACATCATGGAGTACTACATGTATGCCAAGACATGGTCAACAACTACACACAAATTTTGGAGCCTCTATTCACTAAGCCGTCCCCAATTGGCATCGGAGATACTTCAATTCAAATATATTTGAGTAAATAGTCATTTTAGTTCCTAAATGTGTGAACCGTTGTCACTATAGTTCCTGAATGTATCAAAATTAAAAAGACATTCTTAAATGTGTCTTTTATTAATCAGATTGGTCATCGAATATGTTTTTCGATAATCAGTTTGATCCTCAAGGATCAAACTTGTCTTTTGTTAATCAATATGTGTTGTATAATTCAATGTCTTCCAAGTTAACACCCCAACCCCCAAAAATCCGTTTTCCTTTTTTTTTTCCAACTACAATCGTCTTTTTTCCCCCTAATTTTAGTATTTATAAAAATAAAAATAACCATGGAAAGACGGCACTGCTGATATTCATGTCGATGCAAACAAACAGAAAATAACAAATTTTCTAAGGAGTGGTACAAAACGAACAAAGCGTACCCAGCTTCAACTCCATAACCTAATTTCATATTTTCATCAGGCAATGCAGATATTGATTTGCACATATTGATATCTGGTACCTGAAAGGGAAACGAAAAAAGTACACCGAAAAAGAAAACAAGCACATGAGAATGTTCCTCCATCGTATACATAAATAGATGTATTAGAAAAACAATTAAATCTCTTCGATAAAACTCAATATTATAAACTTAAACTTCTCACTTTTAACTCTTCATTTCATCGTACAATTTTAATTCTTCAAATAGAAACAATTTTAATTCTTCAAATAGAACCGTCGACGTATCATTGTCTCATTTGGCATTTTCCAATAACAAGAACGCAGATTCTGCCGAATTCGTGATCTCCATGAACTACGTTTCCAACACGTGGACACTGCACCACACAACCTCACGGAATCTCTCTTCAGATTAAAATTAAAAAAAGGACACCGGTTCGATCCTCTTGATTTATGTACACGACAACACCGTTTTCCGGTTTCACCGGTTCGCGGTTATGGTTGGCGCTGAGACTGGCTCCTCCAAAACCCGGTTCCAGTGAACCGGGCCCACATCTCCTTCTCGAGCGCAACGGCCTCCGATTTCTCCTCCACCGCGCGATCCTTCGCCAAGCGCTCCTCCGGCGGCACGGGATCGAACGTAACGTTGTCGTTCCCGGCGACGCTGCTGGACCTCTGCGGCTGCAGCAAAACGTCGTCGTTTTTCTTGACGTTGGCGCCGTTCTTCAGCAAACGACGTCGTCTTCGGCGCACGGCCTTCCGGAACAGCCCCGTCGGCACGGTGTACACTGCCAGCACCACGAAGTTGAGAAGCGCACAAGGGCAACAGCAGCACACGGCGGTGCACTCCGCGGCCCCACTGCCGGCCATCTCGCCGACGCCACGCCGCTTATGGCGCTGCGCCGGTTGTGGACGGGCGATGACATGGCTAGTCATTTGAGATCAAATAATTATAACAGCAACAATTGCTGTTGTTTCTCAAGGAAAAAGGGTGTGATTGTTCATGATGGATGATGGTAGGTTGTGTTTTTTAGAGCAAAAGAAGAAGAGAAAAAAAAAATCGAGAGAAAAGACAGAGAGAGAGAGATATATGTGAAAAGGGTGTGGCCGTGGCCGTGTGGGGGAGCTTAAAAGAAGGGATAAGAAGAAAATAAAATAAACAATGCCAGCGAGGCAGTAATAAAATGTGAAAACCAAAAAGATGGAATGTTACGGAGGAATTAAGAATAGAGAACGTCTGGTTAGGCATTTATCGTAACGTAAGACTTGTTCCCACTCACATAGAATGAGAGAGAGAGGGCAGTTTTGTGTGGTGGAGGCGTTTTAACGATAGGTCATAGGATTAATGGTATACGGATTCTTTTAGAAAAATAGCCAAAACCGCTGTAGATTATTTTTTTCGTTTTATCTTCAGTCGACGCTACTGGCAGACTGGCTTAACTATACTTCCCCGGTTTTTATATATAAATAAAAATTACTTTTTTAATTTATTGAATAACTCATATCAAATATATAAGTTATTCAATGAATCAGAAAAATAATTTTTGCTTATATATGAAAACAGAGGGAGGACTAAGCATATGTTTGGATCCACTTTTGACATCTCATTCTCACGTCCCAATGCACATCTGGCCGTGATTTTCAGAAGCTTCAAAGTGTAGCTTCTGCCTTAATCGCACCGCGTATTCAAACACAGGCTAAGTAGTACTCCCTCCCTTCCTTAATATAAAACCCTCTTTGACCATTTTACGTCCCTTAAGAAAATGAGTTTTGTTAGTTATTAGCATTAAATTTGTACAAAATATGTGCTTTTTTTTCAAATTACCCTTCTCATATTCCAAGATTATTAAGAGAGAGAGAATTAATGCACCTTGATATAGGGATAATTTTGCAAAAAAAATAAATAAAAAAATTAATGTACATTGGTCTTTAAAATAGGTTTTATATTAAAGGACAAAAAAAATTTACTAAAAAGATTTTATATTAAGAAATGGAGGGAGTACTAACTAAATAAGAGTACTAATGGTAAACTTTTTAACACTCATAGTTCAACATCCTCTCTCAATGATTGCTTGGATTTATATATTATACAATAATGTGGTTCTCGTTATCTATTTAGTGAGATCCCTTTCTAAAATAGTGAGACCACGTGAATATCACCAAATCATGGGGTAAATGTTGAAAAAAAAATATTAGAGAGTGTATTGCCAACCAAATCATTTGATCTTTGTTTTTGCTGTTATTTTTGTTTATAACAACACACAAGTAAAAAAAAATTAAGAGAGAATATTGACAATTGAAAATAGAGAGTGGTTTTTATTTAAATGTCATTTTTACTAGTATATGATTGTCCATGCCTAATCGGATAATAATAATATTTATTATAAAAACATGTATCTCATAAATGATATGACGCGCGTCCTGTAAATTTTTTAAGGAAATTATGTAATTTCTGACTATTTTATTATTTTTAATAAGGTTTACATTTGTATTTTTTACAATCATATCAGAACTTTTAAACATGTAGAATAAGAGTCGGGTCATCAATTTTATTACCACACCAGGCTGGTATGAAACTAGGAAATGGATTCCCTGCGGTCACTACAGGGAGATCTCGACCACACAATTTTCATCAACGTGTTTCCGTGCAAATTAGTAGCTTCATATATGTGTGCGGAAAACACAAAAATGAAAGTGAAAATTTTATAGATAACGTGTTTCCTTACACACACGAAAAATTAAGCAAACAGTCCGCCCAAAACTTGAAGTAAGATGACTGCTGAGTGACTGTTATTGCAAGCATTAAAAACTGGGTGTGGGAACGACAAAATGTTATGGATTTACTGAATGATAGAGTCCCTCTCATTGCTAAATGGTAATAAAACAACTCAAAAACTTACATATTACAAGGGGGAAAGAAAAGTGGCAATCACATCCTCAATTTGGACATATCCGATGAGATGCCATTTTGGCATTGCTTTCAAGATAACCAATGGTATGTGCCACTCCTCTCTCCTTTGTTACTTGGCAGACACAACACATTCAATCCTCTTGCCGCACAAGAAGGCCATGCCTGAGTTTGATGAACCTTTAAGGAATCTCAAATAATGTGTGACCCTTATTCTAGCCACCAATGAAGCCCAACCGGCGAAGAATGATAGCCAAAATGAGCATGCATATTGCTAAGACCATGCCTGGTTTCCCAAGCAACCAGTTCTTCGTTTTCTTTGCACATTCAGCTCCTCTTTGAATCCTGTCCGCCCAAAGCATCTGCAAAGACAGTGAAAAGGTTTGTCTTAGTACTACAACGGAGCGGCACAACCCATGCTATTTCAAGAGACAAAACACCAATTGATACTATGATAGTGTAAAGTTAACCACAGAATTATCTTGCATCCAAATGTTTTACAAGCTCAAATACTCTCGCACATTTTATTACATTTACTGGTATTGCCACACCTCCATCTTACCATCCTCATCTTAGATGCAAAGTTTTATTGATGAATGCAAATTAAAACAATGGTTTAGACTTTGGAAAAGAAGATGATACCATTTTATCCAAGCTATCTGGTGATAAGGATGACATTGCTTGTTGAGCTTTCGCTGCATCTTCTGGTGAAAGCTTGAAACCAAATTGTTCTCCCATGTTTGCCATCATTTCTGGGCTCATATTTTTAAACATTGATGTGAACATCTGCCAAAAACAGCATAAACTAAAAAAATTGAAAGAAGGAAACATAAATATAATACCGAACACAAGAATGTGTCCAAGATATGAAATCTGTATTACTTGCCACAAAGAAAACACATGTAGTACTCAACATCGACCAGGAGAGATGCAAATACTAGACGTGGGAGGTGAAAACTCAAAAGCAAGATGAGTATAAAATTGAAGGGTATACTTATTCAGAAATTACTCATTAGTAACATATGAGAAGTGAAAGAGGAAATTTGATTGCATTTATTCCAGCCAGGCATGCAGAAGAAGGATGCTGATATTTCATCTTCTTTATGAACATACCTGCCGCATAGCTGGATCTTGCATCTGGTTTTTCATCTGTTCTTGCAAATCAGTACTTGAGGATGGGAAGTTTGACTGTGAAGCATTTCTCATATTTGAAAATGCATCGTGAGAAGAACTTGATTCTCCAAAAGCATGATTAGTACTTGAGGATGGGAAATTTGACTGGGAAACATTTCTTTCATTCTGGTCTACAGCTGCTGATGACGGAATAGATTCTTTCCCTTTCAGTAAGGATGCCATGTCAAACATCTTCTTAAGGTCATCTGGTGACATTTTACTTATCATATCACTTGCTGTTTTAAACATATCAGGTGTCACGTTAGGAGGAATTGATCCAGGGTTGAAAGGAGAATCAGGGGAACCTCCTCTAGAAAATGGGTTGCCACCTTGAAATGAAGACGCCATGTCAAGCATTTTTTGAAGTTCCTCGGGTGACATCTTGCTAATCATATCTGAGGATGCTTTAATCATATCTGGAGACACATCTTTGGATTGTCCAATGTTCAAAGAAGCCAGAGTGGCAGGATCGGCATTTGAAATGAAGTTTTGGAATGATCTATAGAATTAAAAAGAAAATTATAAATCTATTTTATAGACTAATGATTAAATTAAAAACAGAGAAACAAAACTTGCTTAGCACATTTTACAAAAATTCCAACTACCTGATGGCTTCTGGATCTTTTTTCAGTGTATCTAAACTGTCTGAATTTGATTTTGGATTTCCATTGTTAGCTATACTGCAACTCTTAGAGGAGTCACCAGATTTTTTTGGTTGATCCACTGTTTGTTCCAAAGAAGAGCTTCTGTTGTTTTCCAAAGGCACATTCTCGATTTCTTCAGTTATTTCTTCAATTACTAATCCTACATGCATGATGACAATAAGGTTATATCTGACATCCATTAGAACCATAAAGCTCATGGGGATGGGGCCAAGTGAAAAGGGAAAAAGTAAAGGGGGGCACATACTTCCAGGTGCACATTCACCACCTCCCTTTGTTAACTGTTCCTTGGTGTCCCTGAAATTAACTTATGATGACATCAAACAGGAATCCAAAGACATCATGATCTCCCCTTTTTTTCGAAAGAGAAAAAAAATTCTAAAAGTAAAAATAACATAATTCTGATTTCTAATTAATTACGGAAGACGAATAGGAGAACACCGGTTTACTTGCAACATATCAATTCCTTTATTACAGGTTACTCAAGATTCAATCTGGAACAGAATTGTAAAGTAAACACACTACAGATATACTTAATTCAGCATGCAATCCATTGTTTACATTGATTTATAGTAGAATTTGATGAAAAATCACTCATAATTAAAGAATCATCAATCACAACAGTCATAAAAATAGATGTATCATATATGTAATAAGTAGATGAATTAATAATTATATTTTTAAGACTGGCTCAAGTATGTGGCAGGGAGCAAGATCACACCGTAAAAGCTCTGCAATTGTATCATCATCAGGGGACACTTCAAGTGCATTGCTCAAATCAGTAACAGCATCCTAAACAAATCAGAAATGCCATTAAATATAAACGAAAATACACTGACAACCCTAATGTCAAAATGTTAATTGAGTCACTGGAAGCTCACCTGGAGCAGGCCTAGTTCCTTATACGCTTGACCTCTTCGATAAAGAGCCTTAAGGTTCTTTGCATCATATGCCAAAACCTACCATGGTTAACGCACGTTAATGCATTTGCTAGGATAAAACAGCCCATTTTCAAAACAGAACTTAAATTCACAGCAAATCTGAATCTAAGACAATATTTACACTTTAACAGAACAGCAATCATATAATTATGTATTACAATTACAATGTAAACTTCTTTCTGATCCTCTCAGCTGATAAATTTCCACATAATACCACTACAATTAACATACCATTGTAATGGTAAATGAAAAGGAATTATGAGTACGGAGTACCTCAGAACCTTCTTTTATGCATTCATCATACTGCCTTGTCTTCAAGTAACAGGACATCAAGTTAAGTGAGCACGCCAGAAGAAGCCTTCTACTTTGAAACGATGGAATATCTTTGATGTTTTCCTTAGCCTAGAAATCAAAACAAGGTAATAGACCAAAAAATTGGTGAGTCCCTTTATAGTCTCAAAATAGAGATAAACAAGAAGAAAAAAAAGGCATGAAGGAGACAGTTGAGCAGTCTCAAAAGTGCACCTACCAGCTTATACTTCTGCAAAGCATCATTGAACCTTCCTTGATTGTGAAATTCATTTCCCTGCAAAATTTAATTTTAGTTCATTAAGACAAACACTAGACTAGGCACCAACTGGTTTGACAGGAAATGAAAAATTATAATCAATTATTAGCGTAGTACAAGAGAGTAATGTTTCATGTCTTATTATGCAATGACAGCAAGTATGTTTTCCAATCAGACCAGTCATTCTATGGAACTACATTATTATTCAAATGTAATTTCATTTATGGATCCTTCTTGGAACCAAAATAATTCCAGAAAAGGATTTTCCTCATGGCATCAAATTCTGGTTTTCAGTAGACAATTTGGGTTTTAACGAATAAGGAGCAACGCATGATCATAATATGCTTCCATCAGGGAAAAATAGAATGTGATTCTCAATGACACTTTGAAACTCCAAAATGGTGTACTGCAAGAATAGTGGAGCTTGCTCCAGGCTTTCTTTTTTCCATCAGCCTGGATTCATCTAATGACACACATATCAATATAAGATAAAAAAACAAATGTCTGGCTCATGATTCATATTTCACAAAGACACCTGCTATATAACTACTCACTTGCTTCTTCAACATCTCAGCTGCATTCAATTGATATTTGATCTGAGCTTCAGCATGGGTGCGCATAGCTGCTACTTCATCAGGTGTTGCATTAGCCATCTTTTGACCAATCTCAGCCATTTCTTCCGGCCGGGTATGCTTTAACTGTTCGGCAGCAAATTTAAAGTCTTCAGGATTCATGTTCTTCATGCTTTCAGACGCCATCCTCATCAGCTCTGGATTAGACATCATCTGCAATTCCACACAAAAAATGCACGATACAAAATTAACACTAAGCTATATACCAATATGATGAATATATGTTTCTAAAGGTAAAAATACCTAATCCTAGATACTAAGACTCGGCTTCAAAAAGCAAAACATGTTCTCTGAAACAATCAAATCTAAATCTCAACAAAATATATTAAACCAAAGCAATAAAAAGTATTGAATTGTCAATCTCACGCATCTAGAAATGTAAAGAACCACGAAAATCCTCCCCCCCCACCCACCCAGAAGACGAGTTTAACTGCTTGTGTTATTTCATTAATCAAGGCAAGAAAATTTTCTCCTTTTTCTTTCTCCTCTGAAAAAGGGAATCTGAGAGAGTTGAATTCACAATGAATTTGCGTTCAATTTGACATTGTAACTCTAAAGCCGAAAGACAATGTTACGAATTCACATGCTCAATCACAGAAATTAGAGAAGAACAAGGGAGCGTAGAGACCTGTTGTTGGATCCGAGCCAACTCAGCGGGTGACATACGACTCATCTGCTCCTGAGCGATTCTGATCAAATCGGGATCCATCATACCGTTAAACATTTTCGATTTCCAAAAGAATTCGAAATTCGAATCCGGCAAAAAAGAAGCAACCCCACCAGATCAAAAAACGAATCTTAGAGATAAGAGGAAAAGTGGGGCGTGGTATTGGACGAAGCTTGCAAAGGTTAAGGAACGTCCTAGTTATGGGTGTTTTGAGAAAGTTGAAGAGAAAGTGCTGGATCAATTTGAGAAATAGGGAATCGGAAAGAAAAAAATAAGAACAAAGGAAGAGTCCGATTTGGAGGTGCCGCCTACCAACCTGAACAGAAGAAATTAAAAACAAATAAAGCAACGGAATTGGAAATAAGAAAACCCAAACAAACCAGAGTCGAATATGCGTTGCGTTTGTCTTCCAAAATTACTCTCTCACCCCCGACGCGTCTTTGTACTTTTCTTTTTCCCATTGGGTGAGTTTGCACGAGGTAATTCAGAATTTTTTATTAGATATTAAGGCCGGTTTAATTTCGAAAAATATTTTGTATTTTTATTTTTTAAAATCTGTACTTATTTTATATTGCTAACAAGAAGATAGAAGACTTTTATAATAAACAATTGTGATAAAGAGAAGATAGAAGAGAAGCTAGGGAGAATATATTTTTGGAAACAATAAAAACAATTTTTTAATATTTCTGAAAATATTAGATTAGGAAAAGCATCTTGCATCTGTGTTTTCTCTAATGTATGTTAGTTTAAGTGGAACTTAGTGGAAATAAAAATAGGAAACAAGGGAAGGGAAGTAAACAGGGCCTAAATTGTTCAATTGAATTCTTTTAATTTATAAATTTGTTGTTTGGGTAGATTAATTAATTTTTTTATTTAACTAAAAATAATGTATAATTTTCATATTTTTATGTATATTTTTCAAAATTATTTTATGGGAAAAATAATTTGTTGGGGAAAAAATTTTGAAAATAAATATTTCGGAAAAAAATTCTTGTGAAATTTTTTTTTTGAAGAGAAAATATATATTTTTGGGAAAAAAATTGAAAAAGTATTTCGAAAAAAAAGTTTCAAAAAAATAATATTCCGAAAATTAACTTTTCATTTGTGATTAGATTTGAAGTTTAAGGCATGATATAATTGTCCATGTGCGTTTATGTATTGGATTGGAAGATGTGTCTAATACTCTAATAGATCCAGAAGAGAGCATTTGTAGAAGATAACTATTGTATTGAATTGTGAAAATGAATCATTATTACAGTATTCTGATACAAGAGCATAGTATATATACAGAGTTGATTAGTAACCGGAACTGGGAAATACAAGTTGTAACTGCCTAACTTCCGGTAAAATACCACGTGCTTAATACTTCCTCTTATACTTCCCCCTCAAGTTCAAGGAGACTGGCTTGAAGACAAAACCTTGAGCTTGTCTCACATAAATGTAAACTGAGAAGTGCTAAGTGGTTTAGTTAAGGCATCAGCAAGTTGATCAACTCTAGTAACATGTTGAACGAACAGGGTTTTAGCAAGGACCCATTCTCTTACAAAATGGAGATCCAACTCAATGTGTTTGGTGTGAGAGTGCATAATGGGGTTATGTGATAGCAACACAGCACTAAGGTTATCACACAGAATTGTAGGAGTAAGGAATGGGATGCGTAGCTCAGTCAAAAGTGACTGAATCCATAAGACTTCCACTGCAGAAAGTGCAATTCCCCTGTATTCTGCCTCTGCACTAGAACGTGCTTCCAAAATCTGCTTCTTGGAACTCCAAGAAAAATACATTAACCAGATATGGAACGACGATCATCAGGATCGCTTGCCCAATTAGTCACAATATGCACGAAGAGAGAGCTTAGCACTTAAGTCAGCTGGTTGCAGTAGCAAACCATAATGAGCAGTTCCTTTTAGATACTGTATAATACGCTTGACAGCCTTCCAATGAGTTTCAAGCGGATTAGACATGAATTGGCACACTTTGTTAGCATTATAAGCAATCTCAGGTCTAGTTAGAGTCACATACTGAAGTGCTCCAACAATTGAGCGATTAAAGGGAAGGATCTGCCATAGAGTTAGTACCAAACCTACTCAACTTAACTGAGCTAACCATAGGTGTATTGGTACTACTTGCATCAGACATTTGAGCTCTATTTAGCAAATCCCGAATGTATTTTCCTTGACTGATAAGCATAGACCCATTGGAAAGTCTCTTAACCTCTAGGCCCAAGAAGTAATCAACATCACCTAATTGTTTGAGAGCAAAATTAGCATTGAGCTTAGCAATTAAATCTGTAATACAAGCTACAAAACTTCCAGTAACTAAAATATCATTCACATAGATGAGAACATATAAGTGGACATTGCCCTTTCAATAGATGAACAAGGAGGAGTCACGCCTACTAGCCAAGAACTCGAGACCAAGTAAAGTGGTAGTGAGACGTCCATACCAAGCCCTAGGGGCTTGTTTCAAGCCACAAAGAGCCTTGTGTAGTTTGCAAACAAGAGACTTATCACCACATCCAAATCCAGGTGACTGAGACATATATACTTCTTCGGTTAAGAACCCATTCAAAAAGGCATTGTTAACATCAATTTGTTTAATGGGCCAATTGAAAGACAAAGCCAAAGTAAGAACAATTCGAATGGTCACTGGCTTAACAACTGGAGAGAAGGCTTCTTTAAAATCAAAACCAGCTTGTTGATTAAACCTTTGACAACTAAGCGAGCTTTGTATTTATTTATAGAGCCATCGGAATTTTCCTTAACTCGGAACACCCATTTACAACCAATAGGCTTTCTATGAGATGGTAAAGGCACAAGAGACCAAGTTTGATTGTTCAACAAAGCCTGATACTCAGCTTGCATTGCTGCAGGCCACTTAGGTTCAGTTAGAGCTTGTTTAATAGTCTTAGGTTCAGCAACAGCAGTAAACACCCGAGGATTCAAATTACCAGTTTTAGACCTTGTTACCATAAGGTGAGTGTTAACAGCAAGAGTGGATTGTTGTACAGGGACAGGAACAGCAGCAGCCTCAATATTCTGAGCTGCTGCAAAAACAGTTTTAGAGGCAGAAATACTGGTATTTGCAGGAGAAACAACATGAGGAGGAATGGAGGACTGAACAGAGGGAGGTGAGGCTGAATGTACATTGAGGGGAATGGAGCTAGAACTAGAGGGAAAGACTGTAGGATAAGACTGAGATAAAGGAAATGGTTGAGGTATATAAGCAGGAACAGGGGAGACTTTAGAAGCAGAAGACACAGTGGAAGGAAACATAAAGGAATAGGGAAATCTAAGTTCATTGAAGAGGATATCTTTTGAAATATAGACCCTCCCATTGGAGGCAAAACACTTATGACCTTTATGTTGGGGTGAAGGACCCAAGTAAACACACTTCTGAGATCTAAACTCAAGTTTGTGAGTATTAAAAGGTCTAAGATGTGGAAAATAAGCACAACCAAAAATTCTAATGGTAGAATAATCAGGAATGCAGTTGAACAGAACTTGATATGGGGAAGAATATGTGGAATGAGCTAAAGTAGACAGTCTATTAATCAAGAAAATAGCCATGGTAAAACTGTGATCCCAAAAGGTTTAATGGAACAGCCGCATGAGCAAGCATGGCAAGGCCCATTTCAACAATTTGTCGATGTTTTCGTTCAACTGTACCATTTTGGTGTGAAGTATGTGGACAAGTAAGACGATGAGAAATACCAAGATCATTGAGAAACTTGGTAAAAGGGCGAAATTCACCACCACAATTAGATTGTACTGACTTGATGACAGTTGAAAACCGAGTTTGTACTAGCTGAAAAAATTGCTTAAAAGCAATAAGGGCCTCAAATTTCTGCTTAAGGAAATAGATCCAAGTGTATTTAGTGTAAGCATCAACAAAAGCAATATAGTAGGAATAACCCGAATGGGATAACATAGGAGCTGGCCCCCACAAATCAGCATGAACAAGTTCAAATGGTGATGTATGTGAAGTGTGGGATGGAGGAGCATACAACCTATGAGATTTACCAAGGCAACAAGCATTGCAAAAATCCTGAGTGCTTTTATTAGGAACATAGATATTACAAAGATTGAGAATGGTTCTAACAGCAGTAGCATTAGCAGACATAGGTAGATAAGAAAAAACAATAATAAAATATTTGTTGAAATTATTTTAATATTATTTTAAATGTCTAATTGGTTGTGTTAATAGATATTGTGTTTATACACAAATCGCATGTTTTGAGAATATTAGGCCTGCATTCAGTTGGTATTGTCAATAAAATCAAATGGTCCAAAATTAAGGATGAAACAAATTTTTCTAGCTTGCCAAATCTTCAATCCAAATTGAAGTGTGTCTTCAGAGCTGAGATACTGCACAATCATGTGGAGATAAGATAAGTAGCATGTGCCAGCCGTGACATGTTTTCATTGACGACCGTGCACTCTTACTTTATTCTCACCATCAAGACTAGACTACACATCCTTTCCCACATACACAAACTACTTTCGCATAACATAATATAATATAATATAATATAATATAATATAACGTGTGGCGATCAAATTAGTGACATAATTACTCCACTTATTAACTCATTGAATTTCACCAATCTAACCATTGAATAATGTCATATTATATCAACGATTTATGCGCACAAAATTTCAATTAAATTAGACATTCATAGTTATGTAATCTTATAGTTGATATTTACTTATATTTTAAAAAACTTATTATACATTAATTTGAAACTATTTGATGAAATGTGAAATAGTTTCGAAATTTTATGAAAATTTGTGGAGTTGATATACTTAATAAAAACTTTTTAACAGTCGAGTAGGTAAAATTCAATGCATACAACGAGTTATTAAGTGGAATAACTATGTGAGAGTTACCCTTAGAGTCACTTGATATTTCTCTCTCTCTCTCTATATATATAGTGACTCGTTAGTTCAACCAATGACCAATTGATTCAATGTCCTAATCTGTTTATAGTTAATGAACTTTTTGGTTGTTATTAATTGAATCAGTTATGAGTTAGGACAAAACTTATATCAAGTTTCAACTATCAAGTTCATAATGTTCTTTGTTAAATACACACAAATACCCATTGAATAATTTGATTTTATCCACCCCTTGAAACATTGTATGAGAGTTAGTGACAATTTTTTTTGCTTTTTTTCAGTTAAAAATATGACGACTTGATAATTGGAACTTGATCTAAATTTTCTCCTATCATTTAATGCTGTAGATAAATAAGTTTGTTAATTAAATTTACGAGAGACAAGGAACATTTTTTCACTAACGAGGGTATACATATTAATACAAAAAATATACGTACAAGAAAGGAAGAGGATCGGACACTATTCAGTATTCCCGTTTTGAGGCGCATGATTATTATATTTTGAAACTAGAACAATACCTGTGCATACGCACGGGTCAATTCGTTAGGGCTAAAGAATAAAATATTTATTTATAAATAATAAAATATTTCTAAAATTTGATACATGTTAAAAAAAGATGAAGAGTGTGTTTGGTTGGGGGTTTTGGAGGGGAGGAGATGGGTTATTTTAAATTATGTTTGTTTGATTCAATTTTTTTAAGGGGAGGGGAGGAGAGATTAAATTATTTAAAATAAAATTACTTAAATGTCCTTATATATAATATAATATAAAAGACTATAAGGATATACTAGTAAATTAATCATTTTCCTTCATTAAAATCTCTCCCCTCTCCTCCTGAACCAAACAAGTAAAGGTTTCCCTCCCCTCCCCTCTCATTCTCTCAACCAAATACAAAATAAAATTAAATCTCTCCCCTCCCTCCCCCTTCCCTCCCCCTTCTCTCCATTAAAATCCCTCCCTTCCCTCTTCTCGTTTGAACCAAACAGACCCGAAAGTATATCAACGACATGTAATATTTAATTTCCCTTTGGGACGTAAAAGAAAAGTAATCATTTATACTGACATGTAATATTTTCCCATCTAGAATGAAAATTAAAAAATAATTTATATATAATAAAGACATTTATAAATTTTGATATGTGATCAAAACCGATAAAATTATACTGAGAACATGTAAATTTTTTTAGCTGGGACTTAAAAAAATAGTCATTTATCATCTATAAATAATAAAGAAATTTATAAAGATTAAATATAAAAAATTGAAAAACTAAAGAAAAAATTAGAAAATAAGAAATATAAACAGAAGAAAAATAAAAAATTAAGAAGTAAACAAAATTCTCTATAGAGAATAAAAAGTAAAATAATCATTATTTATAAATAATAAAATAATCTCAGTTAAAAACATGACGAACTTGATAATTGGAACTTGATCTAAATTTTCTCCTATCATTTAATGCTGGAGATAAATAAGTTTGTTAATTAAATTTACCATAGACAAGGAACATTTTTTCACTAGCTAGGGTATAAAATTATTAATACAAAAAATGTACCTAAAAGAAAAGGAAGAGAAGCAGACACTATTCAGTATTCCTGTTTTGGGGCGCATGATTATTAGGTCCCGTTATTTGTACACAAAAAAAGACACAATTTTGGACACATAGTCTTTATTGTACGGATATACGGTCCGTACAGTACGGACACAGTATTTTATTTTTATTTTTTTAATTTTTTTTAGTTTTGTTTAGCTGTTTAAAAAAATATTTGTCATTAACCAGATAATGAACTGTATTATCCAGATAAATAAACTTCGTTAACCAGATAAATAATGAACTTCAGGGTTGTCATTCACCAAATAATATGAACCATTAACCAAATAAGTAAACTTCGTTAACCAGATAAATAAATGGTTCACATTATCTGGTGAATGCCAACATTTTATTTATCTGGTTAACGAAGTTCATTTATCTAGTTAATGCTATTCATTATCTGGTTAATGCCAAATCCTGAAACTTTTTTTATCTGGTTAATCAAGTTTAAATATCTGGTTAATACACTTCATTATCTGGTTAATGAAAAAAAAAAAATTGAACCAGTTTAAAAAAATCTAAAAATAGTAAAAAAAAAGTTTGAAAAAAAATGTTATCCATACAGTCCGTACGAAAATACGTTGTATCCACTTTTGTGTCAATTTATGCGTACAAAAATCATTTCTCTAATTATTATCTTTTGAAAAAAAGCGTGTCGCTCAGAGAAACCACCCCCAATTCAAATTACACAAATGGAGGGAAACCACCCCATTCCCCTTTCCCACAGATCTCTGTAATTCCTCCTACGTCGACGTTCTTTCTCACTTCCAATTCCAAACCCCACTAGGTTGCAATGGCGGAAACCCTAAGCCCTAATCCCACGATGGGTCAGAAGCAGAGGCTCCCCGTGGCCGCCCGCATCCAGTCTCCTACCAGCCCCTTCGTCTTGGGCTCCAACGACGACCAGCTCGAACGAGCCCAGGCACGCGCAGCACGCGCCGCTGCCATCCGTCGCAAGAACCTCCCTGTCTCCCAATCTCTAAACGCCAGTTCCGATCCTTGTCTCAACAAGCAGCAAATCCTCGATTTGTTTCAAAACTGCATAAAGCTCGCCAGCGAAAATGTAAAACAAAAGGGATTATACTCATTTTTTCAATTTCTTTTGTAGTGAACCTCGACGCAACTCGAATCGTGTTTGAAATTTTGAATTTTTTTTTTTGAAAAATTATTTGGGGTGCAGAAAATTAATCAGAAAAACACGTGGGAGTTAAACTTGATTGACCACCTTACTGATATTATTAAGGCTGAAGAAGAAGATGACGCAGAGACTAATTTTCAAAAGGTACGCATTCTTTAATTCGTGTTGTTTTAACTTCTGGTTTGGATATGATGCAGTTTTATAATTCCTAAGATGTTTGTTGCATAAAGTTTTCTCGCAATGTGTGATATCATCGGCAATAATTCCAAATCCATATTCTTATGCAATGACTTCACCACTAGATTATGCATAATTACTTCTTAGATTATGGATGGAACAGATGAATTTACAAGGGTGAACAAGCAAAGTTGTGTATGTGTAGACTTTAGGTGTTTATGAAAATTTTATTTGGGCAGGCAAGCTGCACTCTTGAGGCCGGAGTCAAAATTTATTCATTGAGGGTAGATTCAGTGCATTCTGAGGCATATAAAGTCCTTGGTGGGATGAATAGAGCAGGCCAAGAAGCTGAACAAGGTTACAATTATTACCCTGTTATCAAGCGTGGCATATTCTGATCCTTTCTTTTCCTCCACAATTTGCATTTGTAATGAGCTTCCTTGATGACTGCTTTGTGGATGGGAGTTATGGGGATTGCTTTTCTTCCGTATTGTATAACAAGTGCTCTATTTCTTATCAATGCTTGGTCTCTTATGAATGTCGGACTGGCTTTAGAGTGCAGTGCATTTACTTTTTGTTTTGTTAGATTTTGTTATTCATTAGTTCTAATGCTAAGTCATAATGTCAGACACTACTCTAGAGGGTGTTAATGCTGAAAGTGGACAAGAAGGAAGCAGGAAAGAGACGGATAAAAAGGTCAACAGTCTTTGGATCTCTTGTTTTGACTGGTTAATGAAAGTTTTTGCTTAGTGAAGAGTTGTTTGTTCATGCAGTTGTCACCTTTGTCAACACTGGAATCATCTTTTGAGGTTCTTAATGTGAAGAAGTTTGATGGTGATCTCAAATCCTTATTCTATTTCCGTTACTAGTTAGAAGTGGGAGCTTGAGGTTGTGCTGAAAATGTCTATGTTGTCATATTTTTCAGCTGCATTTGTCGTGGATCCCCTCTATCGCCAGACAACAGCAAAATTCGATGAAGGTGGAGCCAAGGGTCTTTTAATGAACAATCTTGGTGTATATGGTGGATGTAGGGTGTTATTTGATTCACTAGAGGTTCCTGCAAAGTGTATGGCAAGAGAAAATGAACATGATAATTCAGATACTATTGATCTTTCTTTTGCCAGAGGTGTGTTTCTTTATGAAATATCCGGTGAAACTGTTGTTACATTTGCAAATTGAAACATGTTCAATGTGGACAATGGTAACTTACTTTTCTTTATAGATTGTGTTGAGCAGATGGTATTGAACATGCGTGTGAAGGATGAAATTTCTCCAACTCTCAGGACTATAGTAAACCAATTCGATGAAAATAATAGAAGGCCCACTGATTTTCAACTTCATGGCCAGAATTCAGCAGAAGAGCTTGATGCTGATTTTAATTGTGAAAATGGGGCTGACAGAGAAGAATATGGGAACTGCACGGCCTGGAATGATGATCATGATGACCAAACAGTTGTTGCTGATCTAGGCTCTAACGATGCAGATCCAAGTTTTCCTATTTATCCTCAGGTTTTGTCATGTTTTAACCATGGAAACGTCTATGACTGTCTTGGATGAGCTTTTAAAATATTCTTTTGATATTCTAACAAGTGAATGATGCATCTGTTAAATAAAATTCCACTTGTAGGAAAATGAGCTATTTCCTTCCCCAGACCCTGATACGGATGATAGATTTGAAAATGTTGATGGGTTTCTATTCTTGAGTCTGGGTTTTAGTTCAAAACAAAATGCATGGGCAGGGCCTGATCATTGGAAATTTCGAAAATCCAAAGGTGGGATTTAGAGACCAGATAAAGGTTGTAATGCTTTATATTTGTGAGAATTGAATATTGTACTTATTTTAGAATCTTTATCTTTATTGTAGTCTCTGAGGTTCAACCTACTCCCGACAATGAGTCAACCTTGAAAACCAGGCAGCCAAAGAGTAAGAGACAAGCCGAAGTTGATTTGGATTTCACAAATTCTCTGGAGAAAAACATGGTGGATCTATTTTCTCCTCCCAAAAATCCCAAATCGTTACTACTCCCTGAAAGCAGACTGCCTTCCAATACAAAACTTCCAGAGGACTGCCACTATCAGCCAGAAGATCTTGTCAAGTTATTTCTTCTGCCGGATGTAAAGGTAGTTCCTTTAAGACAGAAATCAGTTTCAAAGTATTTCCCTGGTCTGGGGTAATATTTATTTATATCTCTGATGATTTCCGTTCTTTCTTTAGTGTCTTGGGAGGAAGGCAAGAAGATTCTCAGGTAAAATGTTGTAACATTTGTTTTCCAAATATACTCTAATCCTCAGGCTCGTATTATGGAGATCATTTAAAATGTTCAACTTAATTACACTTTTAGTCCCTTTAGTTTAGACTATGTGCAATTTTGATCTCTCAAGTTTTTTCCGAGCCAATTAAGTTCCTCTACTTTAAAAATTAAGCAAATATCACCGTACCATCAGTTTTCATTTATATAAACCCGTTAAATTTCAATTTTTATCTAAATTTTTGGAGGTTTATAATGGATTTGGGATTTGAAATAGTTTTGAAGTTAAAAGTTAGAAATTTAATGAACGTTTGATAATATTTGAAGGATTTTGTTGGATGAGATTAGGGTTTGAAGAGAGGGAAATTTGGCTTTTTTTATTGTGAATGTAATTTGGTATTTTGATTGGCATTTTTTTAGTAGAAAAAGGTTTAGAACAATTTAATCGAGTTATTTTTGTAAATCTTGAATAGATTATAAGAATTTGAGAGTTTTAAATTAATGAAAAGTGATTGAGGACCTAATTCTAACAATTGAAAAGTTAAGGGACCAAATTCGCTCGAAAAATTATTGAGGAATCAAAATCACATAATAGTAGAGAGAATAAAAGTACAGTTAAGCCAGAATGTTTTCAACTGTCACTAGGTTGTATATCAAGTTTTGGAGCATTTGCAAATGCAGATGCATCTAGGGAACAATGCAACGAGTATGAATCATTCCCCTCTTGGGATAATGGAAGTGTTTGTGGTGGTGAGGCTGGTGACTATGAAGATGATCATCATAGTGACGTGGAGGACCCTGGCACTCTTATTACTCAGCCTCGTCAGGTGAGTTTTATTCAATTTAAACTCATGCTCCTAATATGCTATTTTAGGTATTATATACACACTGATGAAAGGACGACGTCTTACATCAATACATATATTCCTTGTCTTTAATTTTCAGTCTAAATTATTGCAGCTAGCACTTATGTATATGCTTATTTTCAAATAATAGGTCAGTAAAATTGAAGTCCAGTATGACAAAACGTCCAAACAAGTTGATGTTCAGGCACTCAAAATTTCTCTTTGGGACCATGTTCAAGAATCTGCTAAAATTCCTTGTCAGGTATACCAAGACTTCTCCATGCCTTAAAAGGTGCATAGTACAAAATATTTGTTGTCTTGTTATGGACTTACAAAATTTGTCTTTTGCTTTTCGTGTTTCCCGCACTGAAATGAAATGCTTGCTATAGTAATTTTCTTTAAGGGATTGTGTTATTTTAACTTTCCTTGGGATTCTATAGCATAGCTAAAGCTGTTTATTTTTTACTTACTGTTCTATGTCTAAGTAGATAATCAATGTATGTTATTTTTCTCCTTGCCGTTGAATGATAAGTTCTAATTCTTGGATTGATTTGTTCTTTTGACCCTTTCTTTATTCTAAAGGGTCCAAAAGAAATAGTATCTTTCAGGAATATATTGGCCAACTTTCCTGGCGAGTGCAATGCTGCTGCAAACATTAGTGACATATCTCCTCATTTGTGCTTCATATGTCTATTGCATTTGGCAAATGAGAAGGGATTGAGCATTCAAAGCTGCCCCAACTTGGATGATCTTAAAATATGCCTTCCACATGTTGGTGATCCTATAAGTGGGACAGTTTAGATACTTCGCTCATTTACTCTGCAGTTCAGGAATTAGAAAATAGTTTGGTAAGTGCATTTTATGATTTCTTTTGATACTGTTCCTGTCAAATTGGGTATGCCGGATGTGCATTTCATTGGTTTCTCCTGCTTGCTTCGATGTTTTTAAATTATTATGGAAAAATATATATATTTTTTTAAATTAACTAATTCAATCACGCTTTCAAGAATTTTATCCTTAGCGACATTACCTATGAATGATGAACTTTCTCAATTGTTTTTGGGTTAATAGATGAAAAGAGGGATCGTAGATAACATATCTGTTTGCAAACCGTTGATTGAAAACTTAAACTAAAATTAGTCCACATGTTTGAGTCCAATTTGGTCATTACAAATGTAAACTCAATTGTCAATTGATATTTTGTCCTTGATTCATTCCCTCAGACACATGACGTGCGCATTTATGCTTCAATTTTCAGATGCTGATTTCACTGGTGAGACGAGTCCAAGAAAGCATATTGTCGTGAGTAACAAGTCTCTTGTGGTTATGGTGGTTCAAGTCTCGGCAAGTATTTGTCAGACCTATCGTGATGTACATTATCTCTTCCCGTTCATGAGGGATTCGCATGTTGTGCTCTCATTTGTATCCTCTAGCGCTGATTTTTTGTGGGTCTAATGCCACAAGCTTTCCCGAGGATTGCCAGTGTTAGTACAAATAAGCCATAGATTAACGAATGAATGAATGACTGACTGACTGATTATTAGATCACTACCCTGCCCTACATTTGCTATTAACCAAATACAAACTGAAATAATCACAAATTTACTCACAAATAATCATAAATTAATTAATCATTTGTCAAATTGATATAAAAATAGGTTCCATATTAGGGGCCACCATAATAATTAATCACTTAGGCAACTCAATGTTGCATTATTTGGGGCTATTTGGGGGCAGAATGCGGTTTCCCCTATTTTCTTGCCGCTGATTGGTATATTGTCACTGGCACTTGTGAATTTGAATATATCTCTTACTCCCAGGTTTACTGCATAAGGAAAGTTAAAATATAAACTATCACTTCAACAGATGGATACAATATCTGGATGCTTTTCATTAATTTTATAATGATGTCGCGTTCTTTTCACTTTTACTGCTATATAAGAGCTTGCTATTTTCATGATGCACATTTTTATTTAATTATTATTAAAAAAAGTGATATTACAAAAAGTGATAATATTTCTGAACATAAGTATGAAAGACTTTAAAATTTCAAATATTGTAAGTGTAAAAGCAGTAAAAACTATAATATGGTCTTTCCGCTTCCCATATCCATGTGATGACTGAATAATTCTTGCATGAAACTTGTGTTAATATTAAAATAGTAACAACAACAGGGACATGGAAACTTGTGTTAATATTTTTTTAGTATTAGTTTACACTTTTGATTGGTTGTATTCATAGACATTAATTCTCAAGCGAAAAAATTTGGTGATGTGAATTGTAATATATAGGAATGAAAATTAAGAACATGTATGTTCTGGACTGGGCCGAGGCCCAATCCGAAGAATCATCCTCCAGACCATTACCAAAGTCGGTTCCCACCGCCTTGCCACGAGACCAAATCGACGTGGCCGATCTAACGGTCCTCGGCATTCCGCCCATCCCATCACAGGTCGGTAAAACGATCTGACGGCATCCCGGGCGCCACACGGGAACCGCCCTCACCGACCTTAACTCCTATAAAAGGAGAGTCACTTCAAACGATTGAGGTATTATTCATTTCATCATCTCTTCACTTACCTCTTTGCGCACGACGACTTGGCGTTGGAGTGTTTGCAGTACACCACCACCACACGCCGTCGTCATCCGACCGACGCCGCCATATCACTTTTCTCCTGGTCATCCCTAAAGTTACATCCCGGAACATTGGCGCCGTCTGTGGGAATCATTTCTGATTTCATTTCTTTGCTCGACATCTTTGCTCGACATCTTTGCTCGACACTTGTCGAGACGATGACTGGATCGAAGCACCAGGTCGCGACTCGCAGCTCCACTCGTGCGAACGCAGATTTTGAACCACCTCACCACGAACCTGTTAATTTTGTCGTGGAACATGAGAGACAGAGGAGTAACCTTCCACCTCCCCATCAGAATGACGCCGTTCCGATCCACGAATTCCGGGAATTCATTCGGAGCCATGCTGAAGCAATGCACGCTCAAAATCAACGCCTCGATCGAATGGAGAATTATTAGAAGGAAATCCCCGTTCGCATTGCCACACAGGTCGAGAACAGAGAAGATCATGTTTCTCGTTCTACTCAGAGGTCGAAGGAGTCTACAAATCTCAGATCTGTTCATCGCCACCACCATGGCACGACTCCGCATCACTCTGTGGATAGAGCACACCAAAATAACCGTTCGGTGGATCGTACTCCGCCGTGCCATCGCCAACTCCCGCGCGCGTCCGTCGCGAAGATACCACCGCGAGTAGTGACACTCCTCATAGAAGAGCCGCCTCGGCATCTAGGCGGCAAGTCAAAACTCTGGGCACACCTCTCACCGCCGTGCTCGCCGGTTTCATCAACTCCTTCTCATAGCGATGACACGGTGACTCGCACAAGGCTTTGGTCCTTTACGTCCAAAGTCATGAAATTCCCGATTCAAGCATCTTGAAACCACCCGCTTTGGACTCATATGGCACCACCGACCACAAGCGAACATATTGGTTGCTTTGAGGCTGTCATGAGCTATCGAGCGCCCAGTAGGTGAAGTGCGAATCTTCCCTCACTCTGAAGAAAGCGGCGCTGTCTTGGTTCCACTCTTAGGAAAAATTCCATTGGTTCTCGGATCGAGCTCGTTAGCCAGTTCTCCGCACATTTCACTGCGTCTAAAGTCCAACCCAAGTCGACAGCGGCTCTGGCGGCAATTCAGCAGGAGAAAGATAAGTCTATCAGAGACTACGTCGGGCGTTTCAACAAAGAGGCCATTCTGGTAAAGAAATGCTCTGACGAGATGAAGCTGTACTTGTTAGAGCAAGGCCTAATAGAAGGAAGTTTATTTAGCGTCGACATTGGTGTCGACCGACCGAGGACCCTGAACGAGTTCCTGAAGCGAGCTCAGAAACATATGAATTATGAAGAAAAGTTGATGACATCGAGAACTAAAGGTAAGACCCAGGAGAAAGCTGGTGGACAACGCGAAGACAAGTCGCGTAAGGAGAAGGAACGCTGTGGTCCGAAGTGGTATGACGAATATACCCCTTTGAACGCTACACCCAAGCACATACTGAATGAGTGCGCGAACACCGAATTTCGCGATGCCGGAGTCAGATTTCCCCATAGGGGAAAAGAGATGCCAAACGCTGATAAATCGAAATACTGCCACTTCCACAAGTGTATTGGGCACGAGACTGATGAATGCTTTCACCTGAAGGACGTCATAGAACAACTAATCAAGAAAGGGAAGTTGACTAGATACGTGAAAGGAAAGCCAAGATCCGGGGATAGAAGGTCTAGATCTAGATCACCTCGACCTCAGAAGAAAGAATCAACTTTTGTGACGCAACACGAAGGAGCAGCTCGTGCATCCGAAGAGAAATCTCGTCCTCCTCCTGTCGCCATGGTCATTTCCGGAGGATTCTCCGATAAAGAGGGGGCGAGCATCAATTCGGCAAAACGGAAGTTGAGAGAAGCAATGACCGTTTCTACTGTTTTCTCTTCATCAAGCCGGCATAAGGGAAGACCACCCCTAACCTTTTTAGATGAAGACTTGGTGAATGAAAGGCCGAACTACTTGATTCCCCTGTTGGTGAAAGCCTATATGGCTAACTTTGACGTCAGAAGAATCTTGATAGACCAGGGGAGCTCGGCGGATATCATGTTCCACGAGTTATTCAAAACCTTGAAACTTAGGAAAAAGATCTCGTACCATACCCGGTCCGATCGACCGGGTTCAACGGTTCAAGACAAAGTCGTTGGGCTATGTGGAGTTGATGGTGACTTTTGGAGAACAACCAATCTCCAAAGCGTGAAGGTCCAGCTTTATTGTATTACCATGCAAGTCCGTTTACAAGCTGCATCGTCGGACGCCCGACGCTGGGTGAACTTCGAGTGTAACCTCGGCGATCCACTTGAAAATGCGCTTCCATGATAACTTGAGCACAAAGTCGTCACCATCGCGGCGGATCAAGAAGCTGCGAGGAGATGCTATCTTTTATCTTTAAAGGCCGACGAGCCAAGAGAAGAAAAGCAACTCCTGTCGACCAAGAAACCCGACCCTACAAAAGCTGCTGCAGAGGTCAATCTCACCGATTTTGACGCCAGGATTGAGATCGAAGATGAAATACCGGAGAACGACCCCCTAGCCCGCGAGCTCCAGCACAAAATGAAAAGGCCGTGCAGATGGAGAGTTCATCCGAGTTCAGCTAGGAGAAGACCCTGGGAAGACGGTGAAGCTTGGTGCCGACCTCCCTGAACAGGTCAAATTGCAACTAACAGAGTGCCTGAAGTCCAATGCAGACCTCTTCGCTTGGACTGCTGCCGACATGCCAGGTATTTCTCCTGATATCGCTTGCCACCAACTCGCTCTCGACCCCAAGGCTCGCTGGGTAGCTCAGAGCCGCCGTAAGCAAGCTCCTGAAAAAGCTGAAGCCGCAGCCAAAGCTGTTGAAAACCTGATAAAGGCTGAATTCATTAGGGAGGTCAAATATACTACTTGGCTATCAAATGTTGTATTTGTTAAAAAATCTAATGGAAAATGGCGCATGTGTGTTGATTACACTGATCTTAACAAGGCATGTCCCAAAGACGCCTACCCCCTCCCTAACATCGACAAACTCGTCGATAATTCCTCCGGTTTTCAGTTGTTGTCTTTCATGGATGCATAACGTTACAACCAGATTCCGATGCACCATGCCGATCAAGAAAACCGCGTTCATGACCGATAAAAGCAATTATCGCTATAACGTGATGCCTTTGGCCTCAAGAACGCCAGAGCGACATATCGGCGCATGATGAATAAAGTCTTTGCCAACCAAATCGGTAGAATCTGGAGGTATATATGGATGATATGATAGTAAAACGACGAGGAAATCGACCACGTCGTCGATCTTAAAGAAGTCTTTGCTTTGAAATACGAAGACATAATATGAGGCTCAATCAGAAAAGTGCACTTTCGAGTACGAGCCGGGAAATTTCTAGGTTTTTATCTAACAGAGGGGAATCGAGGCCAACCCCGACAAATGTCGAGCTATCACAGAGATGCGGCAACCATCGTCGAAGAAAAACATCCAAAGACTCACCGGAATGGTCGCGTCACGGCGAGGTTTATCTCAAAGTCTGCAGAACATGCGTTGCCTTTCTTCCGCTTGCTCAAAAAGGGAATTCGGCCGAATGGTCGCCGAGTGCGAAGAAGCCTTAACACAGTAAAACGCATACGCCCCAACCGCCTTGATCTTGACGAGGCCGTATCCGGTAGGTCCTTTATCTCTACTTGGCGGTTTAACGAAGCTCGAGTGCCGTCCTCATTCGCGAAAGCAGATGAGGGCGTAAACCGGTCTATTTTATAAGCAAAGCACTTCAGGGCCCAGAGTTGAGATACCAGAAGATCGAAAAAGTCGCGCTCGCGCTGGTAGTCGCAGCTCGACGCCTAAGACAATACTTCTTGGCACATCCCATTATGGTTCGAACTGACCAACCAATCAAACAGATTCTACGGGCGACCTGGCGGCGTATGATCAAGTGGTCGATCGAGTTGTCCGGTCGGAGTTACTGAGCCAAGACAAACTATCAAAGCCCGGTGCTTGGCGGATTTCATTGCGAGATGACTCACGGGGCTCTGAGAACCATGTTCCGGATGGACGGTCCATGTCGACGGATCGCCAATTCCAAAGCGATGGGCGCCGCTTATTGCTCGAGAACGACGACGGGCTGATTGTCGAAATTTCATTGGGATTCTCCTTTCCCACCTCCAACAACCAGGCAGTACGGCGTGTTTAGCGGCCTCACACCGCTCGAGACTTGGCCGAAGAGGTAAAACTCAGAACTGATTCTCAGCTAGTTGTGTCCCAGATTGGTGGAGAATACCAGGCTAAAGATCCACTTCTTCAAAAATACCTCGCCCTGGTATGCGACTTCTCCTCAGTTGAGATCGTACACGTCCCGAGAGAACAAAACGCCAGAGCTGACATTTTGTCCAAACTCGCCAAAGACGAAGCTCGGAAACAACGGTCGGTGATACAAGAAACGGCCAAGCCTAGCATTACTGCGATGGTTGATGCCACTTATGACGGCTCGAGAAAGCGCCAAATTCTGCTTTTGCAATTTCCCAGGCAAGTGTCGAGGATCTGCCCGATGAGCCCGACAGTTGGATGACATCCATTCAAGAGTTAATTCAACTTAGTCAACTACCTGATGATGAGAAGGAGGCTGCCAAAATCCGAAAGAAAGCATCTTCATACTCCATGATCGACGGTATCTTATATCGAAGAGGGTTCTCCACCCCCCTGTTGAAATGCCTCGACGATACACGAGCGCAATATGCACTTGCTGAAGTGCATGAAGACATATGTGGGCAACACCTTGGAGGACGTTCCTTGGCAAAGAAAATCCTCCGCGCAGGTTACTATTGGCCAACTCTGAATGCGGACGCAACATCGTTCGTGAAGAAATGCGACAAATGCCAGAGACATGGCGATCTACACTTAGCTCCTCCTACAGAGTTAACATCCCTGACTTCACCGTGGCCCTTTGCCTGGTGGGGGATTGATATACTTGGACCTTTTCCAACGGCTCCCGGACAGGTGAAGTACCTGGCCGTTGCGGTAGATTACTTTACCAAGTGGGTTGAGGCAGAGCCCCTGGCAAAGATAGCGCAAAGAACTTGATTAAGTTCTTCAAAAGATATATTCGGCGAGGTTCTGGATTCCCAGGGTGGTAAATCGCGACAACGGAACACAATTCGCGGATCGCGGATTAGAAAGACTATGGAAGACCTCGACATCAAACAAAGACTTCACCTCGGTAGAACACCCCCAGACGAACGGTCAAGCTGAGGCCGCGAACAGGGTTATTTTACGAGGTCTGAAATGAAGGTTAGACGAGGCCAAGGGCAACTGGGCAGAAGAGCTTCCCCGAGTGCGTTGGGCGTGTCGGACTACTCCACATTCAACGGCGGGAGAATCCCCTTTCGCCTCACTTATGGGACTGAGGCGCTTATTCTGCCGAGATTGGGAACTTAGTTGGAGAACCCCACATCCCCAGAGTAGCATTGACAACTGTCAGAGTGTACGAGAAGAACTTGCCCTCCTTGACGAATGCAGGGAACTCGCGGCACTTGGCGAGGTCGCAGTGAAACAGAAGATCGCAGCAAGATACAACCAAAGTGTTGTACCCAGAGAATTCATGCCTGGAGATCTAGTTCTTCGACGAGTGATGTTGGCACGAAGAACGCCCCACAAGGGAAACTTGCGCCCAATTGGGAAGGCCCGTACAGAATCGTCGTAAAGACTGGTACCGGCGCCTACACCCTCGAGACACTACAAGGACAGCAAATTCCAAGAACTTGGAACGCGGCAAAAATGAAGAAATATTATAGTTGAAACAATTGTATCCGAAACACACAATGTGAAGTAATAAAGTATGATTGAAGAAAACAAAACACTGTTATCCTTGTGCGTTTGCACAAACACCTGAATGACCTCGTGCCGAGACCGCGTGCACGAGCTCGTGACAAAGCCTTGCACAAGGACCTGTTGAAGAGACCGACCTCGTGCCGAGACCGCGTACACGAGCTCGTGACAAAGCCTTGTGCGTTTGCACAAGCACCTGATGAAGAGATCGAGCGTCGTGCCGAGATCGCGCGCACGAGCTCGTGACAAAGCCTTGTGCGTTTGCACAAGCACCCTGACCGACCTCGTGCCGAGACCGCGTGCACGAGCTCGTGATGACAAAGCCTTGTGCGTTTGCACAAGCACCCTGACCGACCTCGTGCCGAGACCGCGTGCACGAGCTCGTGATGAAGCCTTGTGCGTTTGCACAAGCACCCTGACCGACCTCGTGCCGAGACCGCGTGCACGAGCTCGTGATGACAAAGCCTTGTGCGTTTGCACAAGCACCTGATGAAGAGATCGACCTCGTGCCGAGACCGCGTGCACGAGCTCGTGACCAAGCCTTGTGCGTTTGCACAAGCACCTGATTTAAGAGATCGACCTCGTGCCGAGACCGCGTGCACGAGCTCGTGACAAAGCCTTGTGCATTTGCACAAGCACCTGATGAAGAGATCGAGCGTCGTGCCGAGACCGCGCGCACGAGCTCGTAACAAAGCCTTGTGCGTTTGCACAAGCACCCTGACCGACCTCGTGCCGAGACCGCGTGCACGAGCTCGTGATGAAGCCTTGTGCGTTTGCACAAGCACCCTGACCGACCTCGTGCCGAGACCGCGTGCACGAGCTCGTGATGATGAAGCCTTGTGCGTTTGCACAAGCACCCTGACCGACCTCGTGCCGAGACCGCGTGCACGAGCTCGTGATGAAGCCTTGTGCGTTTGCACAAGCACCCTGACCGACCTCGTGCCGAGACCGCGTGCACGAGCTCGTGATGACAAAGCCTTGTGCGTTTGCACAAGCACCTGATGAAGAGATCGACCTCGTGCCGAGACCGCGTGCACGAGCTCGTGACAAAGCCTTGTGCGTTTGCACAAGCACCTGATGAAGAGATCGACCTCGTGCCGAGACCGCGTGCACGAGCTCGTGATGACAAAGCCTTGTGCGTTTGCACAAGCACCCTGACCGACCTCGTCCGAGACCGCGCGTGCACGGCTCGTGATGACTGACCTTGTGCGTTTGCACAAGCACCCTGACCGACCTCGTCGAGACCGGCGTGCAGGCTCGTGATGACAAAGCCTTGTGCGTTTGCACAAGCACCTGATGAAGAGACCGACCTCGTGCCGAGAGCACCTGATAAAGAGATCGACCTCGTGCACGAGCTCGTAACAAAACCTTGTACAAACACGACATGACGACGCTTACAGTTCCTTACAGACAAGGACATTGAACGTCGACATCAACGGACTTCGACAAACAAGTCACCACCTCGACATTTGAGCTAGCGACTTGGGGGGCAACTGTTCCGGACTGGGCCGAGGCCCAATCCGAAGAATCATCCTCCAGCCCATTACCAAAGTCGGTTCCCACCGCCTTGCCACGAGACCAAATCGACGTGGCCGATCCAACGGTCCTCGGCATTCCGCCCATCCCATCACAGGTCGGTAAAACGATCTGACGGCATCCCGGGTGCCACACGGGAACCGCCCTCACCGACCTTAACTCCTATAAAAGGAGAGTCACTTCAAACGATTGAGGTATTATTCATTTCATCACCTCTTCACTTACCTCTTACACGCACTGACTTGAGCGTTGGAATGTTTGCAGGTACACCACCACCACACGCCGTCGTCATCCGACCTGACGCTGCCATATCACTTTTCTCCGGTCATCCCCTAAAGTTCTGTCCAGAACAATGTATATAACAAATTTATACAATTGTGATTACGTTCGAAGTGTATAGGCATATGCAAAATAATGAGTGCAAGGTTGCTTCATAATCTTTCAGAACACCTTAATACTAGTTTTGATTAATCTATTGCAAGAAACATCATTTTCTTTAGCTAAATTGAAGTACTTTTTCTTAAATATATTGGAGCTTTACACTTAATATTTCGTTTTGAATTGATCTGTAGAAGCTATTTATGTAGAGTCATTTCGGACATAATTCTATACGTAATAAGTATTACATGAATCCATCCACGCAAGTTAGGAAAATCATTGCCGTGAGCTACTGGTGCGTGGTTTGCATTTTGAGTAATCAGCAATTTAAGTTATTAACGAATAGCACCAAAAACAAAATGGTTAATGGATTTCTTTTGTATCTTATAGTATGATTGTTTGTACTTTTTCAAGACTATTTATTTAATAAAAAACACGTTTACAAATTTTTATGATAATTAGATAAATTTTTTTTTTAAAAATCTAAAAAAAGTATAATATTCATGCTAGAAGCTAATAAAAGAACTTCTAAAGCAATTAATGAAACATTTTTTTCAGAACTTATCTAAACACATTCTAACCAAACTCAGAACTACTACGTAACTATATTTTCAAATTATTGACCACAACAATTTAAAATGACCCCATGCGATTCTCTTTCAATCCCTCTCAATTAACATTAAATTAATCGAGTAAAACAAAGAAGCAACAATCTGAACCTTCAAAAACAAGCCAGTTGTAGAATATTCTCCAAGTAAAAGTTTATCACAATAAACAACGATTTCTAAGCTATCAAAAAAAAAAAAAACAAAACAACGATTTCTAGCTTTCAATAGTGGTACATGTGGAATCATTCCCAAAAATGGATGTTAGCAATACAACAGCATTTGTATTTTACACTTGACCTCTCATGAACACATACTGGGAGCTACATGATTTGCTATTACCAGCATTTGAAATCACTCTGAAAAGTAGTAATATGCAACAAGCACTCAATGGAGCCATGCTATGTTTCTAAGAAGTCTGTACTTTCCCTTGAGACTGAGTATGAGATTTGGCAACCCCTTCTTTCCATCCTTTCTGACGAGCTCTTAATTCCCACAACTCAGTTAGCTTCTTCTGAGCGACTAATGCCATCTCAGCTTTCTCCCGGGCCTGCTCGCACGTTTCCATCCCAGAATTACACTTGTCTGCTTCCTTCTGATACTGAGATGCAATCTTCTTTGCCTCAAGCAGAGCCATGTCAGCACGTCGCTGATTTTCCAAAGCTTCATTTTCGCGTAGCTTTAGTTCTTCCGACAATAGCTCTGCGAAATTCTTTTCAGTGTCTCCATTCACTTCTGGATCGGGCTTTGCACAATCTGAATAGAAATTGCAGTCAAGAAAAGGAAAAAAAAACAGTTGGTTGGAGAAGGAAGTTGAATCCAGAAAACACCACTAAAAACAATATGTTCGGTGATAATGCAGCAGCAGGCAAATAAAATTTATGTTCTCGAGCTTTCATGCAAATTTATGCAGCACATCTGAACAGTGAAGCAACATCTAATCCAAGCAAGTTTAGCACAACACAAAAAAGATATAGGCATTTTTATTGGTTTGATACTTTTAATTAAACACACTAGATTATAAATTGCTTCAGACCAATATTCGGCACCCCAAGTTAAATACGTACTGAGTTGACATAAAACAAAAAGCTATACTAGACATAATCCTTAATTAATAGATATTTTAAACACAGATCTAGGCCAAGAATGAATTTTATAATAAAAAACCGAATGGGAAAACATACGGAAGAGATACGAGATTTGTGATCCTTAAAGATGATTCTGTCAAAGTAGAAATAACTATTTATTTTGCTGCTTAAAGTGACTCAAAAATGCTGCTTCAACTCTTACATTCCTACCATCACACAAGTGTGTACTAAGGTATTAGAAGAACAAAATGGGTTACTTATGCAATTCACAGTAGTTCACCTAGGATCCAGAAACTAACCTCCAAATGAAATGTTGCTCAGCCCTGCAGAAACACAGTGAAAGAAACAGAAATAAGTGCGTGTTCGATTTGACGTTAGATGAAGAGAAGGGAGTAGTAAATTGTGATAAAAACATGCCGATGTTCAATTGGAACTAGAATTTCTATCACAGTTCAACAAAAATGAAGTTATAATTTATGTTGTTACTGATTCCCTAATTCATTAGTGATAGCAAAAGGAAATAATAGTGTTCTAAGTTCCAAGGTTATGGTGCTTAGTTTCATATTTGTTTAAGCTGATAATATAAATAGGTTATGTGGGGATTGCTATGCCTCATCAATTTGGCAGAGAATGGGGGAAGTATAACATAAACAAAAGAGGCAATGGGGGAAAGTAGAATAGTAGATCAAGTTTCCTGTTAGGCACTGACATTCACTTCAAAATTCAAACACAAATTATCCCAGAAATTCATCAAGACTTATCGACTGTATTATTATCATGTCTCTCAAGCTGTTGATGATAAGTCAGTCCGTTGTTTACTGAAGTCTCATGGGAAAATCCGAAAAACCCTAGCATCATAATGTTAAAGAAGCAAAATAGTCTGCATCATCATTTAACAGGTTAGATCAACAGTGTTTTTCATCAAATTACCCATACTGGAGCATATGATTCAAAAGGTTAAGGATTAAATCACTTGTGCCGGTGGAAGGAATTATGATTCAACTTCCATGGTTGAACGAATACCCAGTTTGTAAAATCCAATAAAAAAATCTCGAAGAACCTAGATCTCAAAAAAGTTTCATTTTTCTGATCCAACTCCTGAATTGGATCACCCAATTGAGAAAAGATCAAATTTTTTAACTGGATCTTGGGATGGGTTGGTAATCGGGGAAAATTGATAAAATAAAAATATGAGAAGGAAAGGGATGAGGGAAAGCAGACCTTGGGGAATGGAAAGGGTGGGTTGTGAAGAACAATCACAGAGGCATGGGGCACAGGTGGAAGAAGAAGAAGAGTGGTTCACTGCAGCCAAGCCTTCCCTGAAATGCCAATAGAGAGGAGGACCCAATATGTAGCCTGCTATGCACAGAGCCACTACCACCAAACCTACTCTCAACAACACAACCCCCGACTTGCTCATAGCCATCTCTCTCTCTCTCTGTTGATGATGGCACAACAAGACAATAACTCGAATTTAGAGAGAGAAACAAATGAGGGGTGTTAACTGAGGTTTAAGGTTGTACTATCTTCGAAGCCGTCGGCAATGTCAAGTGGCAACGGCGAGATTAGGCTGCTACTGCTTCCTCTTCGCTCTCCCTTTCTTCTTCGATAATAATGTTTCCCCTTATTTATTACTGTAACAGTTTTACCCCTTCTTCTTAATCTAATTTATTGATTCTGTTTCAAATGCAAGTGTTAGATAAAGATAAACCCTCAATTTAGATTTAGTCCAAACGTTTTATAAATAGTCTATTACAAAGACTAATGAGACAGAATTTACAAAATTTTAAAATTAATTTGACGAATTTTACAAATTTTAAGATTTCTTATTATTTCCATATATGTTAGAAACTAAATAGGAGAGAGAGTATAAGTTTAGGGACTCAATTGAGGGTTTTCTCGTTAGATAAATTATTTTTTTATTCAAAGTGTTAGATAAATTATACGATAATATCAATTTCACATTTTCACTAATTCTTTTTTTTTTTCAGTAAATATGCACAGAGACCAAGTTCGTTACGTGGAAGTGGAAGCTCACAATGTGATTTCTATTGCGCTACAGTATATAAAAAAAAAAACAAGAGGGGCCTATTACCCACAAATGGTAGACAATGTTGTGGAGGAATGTGTTGAAAAGTCGGCTAGCATTTTATAATATGCGGACCGCACTATATATCCCATTTCCTAAGTTAGTGGAGGTTATTTAACTGCTGCTTTGTTGGTTATGTAAGCACTGATGGTGTGTGTTTATATTAGCGTTCAAATAGTAGTTTAGGAAAGCAAACTAGGAATCTAAAAAAATGGTTATTGAATATAGTTCCTTTTACATGATGTTATAGATTATAGATGACAAGAAAATTCAATGTATATTTTGTCAAAAAAAATAAAATTCAATATATATGTGAATCATAAAAATGAAAAACAAAATATTATAAATCATTTGTTTTGTAAATTACATTATCTTATATGACACAAAAATTCAATCTACATCATTTGACACGACTACATAAATTACAGCATTTTTTTTATATAAATAATAAATTACATCATTCTGATAAAAATTATACGACACGACTATTATTAAATAATTTATTTGTAAAAAAAAAATGGCGAAACAAATATTGTTACACGTGATCAAGACTTTTCTAGTTTCTAAACCACATATATCAACCAGTAATTGTCTTTCTACATAGGTGTACAAAGAGACATGTCAAGGCTGCTGCTTTGCATATTGTAGACAATGGAATCCCATATTTTCCAGTCTCAAGTAGTCCTCTAAAAAATGGCCAGTAGCATATTATCAAATACACACTACAGAACATCTCAGCTAGTCCACACTCATTCCCACTTTGACTTGGTACTGTTGGTTGCATCCCCAACAACTTGATAACCATTGCTGTCAATTGCATCAACAAGATAGTAGTTCCTGGTAGAAAAACTAAGCACTCGTCAAAGGTGAACCTACCAGCATTCTTATCATGTCCATCTTCATCAGAGGGGGGCAAATCTTTCTTTGTTATGTCAAAAACAGTGTCAGATATCCCAATCAATTTAAGTAAGACGCTAATAAATCCACAAAATCCAGCATTCATGGGTGTTATTGCTGACATCCTTTCGTTGTTCCACCATTCTCGAATTGAAAGCCCTGATGCCAAGTAGTCGAAGAGAGTATATACCTCGGAAATCACAAATATTGCAGCCGGAATACATATGCCCAAGTCCTGTATTGAACAAACTACAAAGTTAACCTATGTATGTTTATTGGAATAAACGTTATTATATATAAAGTTGATCTACAAAAATGTGCGTATAAATCTGTAGCCCTTCCCCTTACTGGGAGGATTAGAATTAAGGGGTAAAACCCTGCTCAATCAGCTAAATCAAAAATTAGTCACATAGCGTAGCGGATCCAAAAGACTTAAACAGTGAAGATATTCCAATAGATTCAGTCCAAAGGGCTAATTAGGGTGAATTCTGAAAGAAAGAAAAAACTATAGCCCTACCTATCCCATATTCAATAAATAATATAGGAGAAGTTATATCACTACCATTATTATTTTGAGAGAAACTTTGTGTACATACCATACAATAATATTAAGTATGTGAAGTATATATGTGGGAAACCAATTAGATGCAGTAACTGCTCCACACAGTTACTGATTTCAACCGTCCGATCTCAATCAATGGCCGAGATCGTTTTGGATCTCAAATCATGTGAGTCGTCCAATCTCAAATTAATGACCAAGATCTATTACTGCGTGTAATTGCGTCATTCACTACTGCAGGGAATCCGAATCCATATATGTGTGATTCATCAATAAGAATAAGAATCGTTATTGTAATTTTTTTTTAAAAAGGATGTTATTATAATAAAAATCCACTTCAGGACAAATTGGTGATATCTTGTGTGTGTGCGCACAGGGGCGGCTCCTCTTGGAGCCATGAGGTAGCCGTGGCTGTACCAAAAAAATATATTATAGATTAGGTATATAAATAAGTTATTTTTGCTCCAAAAAATATATATTACAGAGCATAAACACAAATTTTGGATAAGGAATGAGTCTCAAGTCACAATATAATCTCTTGATTTGAAAAGTTGTAGGGTCTAAATGCTAGTGATAAAATTTTATTTAAGTCTTGTCTTAGTAAATTGAGTTGGGCGGCTAGTTTTGTTAAAATAGGGATTTATTATTTTTTCTTAATTACTATTTGTATATAATATCTTAACACTTTGGTTGCTCTTTTATTTTAATAAAGTTTATTTCGCCTATAAAAAAATTACTCTTTATATTTAGCCTCTTCATCAAAATAAGGCTAGCTCCGCCCCTGTCTGTGTAATTTCAATGCTTACCTTTGGCAAGAAACTGGAGTTAGTAATGATGGAATATGCAAGCAGAGAAGCGTAGCATACTAGGGCAACTGGGCGAAAGCCCCAGTTGATGATCCACATATACGCCAAGCACTGCCTGAAACAAAGTTTACGGAAGAGGGTACCAAAAATAGGACAATGGTTGCTAAAGAAGATCTCAAGCATTCCTGTGGCCCATCTCTTTTGTTGGGCCATGGTGGTAGGGCCCCCAATTGGAGCACAACCTCTGAAGGCAATTGGATCCAGTAGACTAAATTCTGATCTCCAACCCTTTTCATGCATTGTCAGCCCAGTGAGTACATCCTCTGTCACTGATCCGTATATCCAACCAACCTGAAATGAAATTCCCATAAAATCTTAGCGGGATGATTTTACAGAATTTGGTTCCATTTTCTGTGGTTCTTGTAACAATCTCATGTAGAGTTTGTTAGGAGACCGGTGGCTCGTAACATTGTTAAGGTGACCATATTCTCTTTGTGTTCTCAATATTGAATGATTGATTTTTAATAAAATGTTGTGATTAAATTTCATAAAAAAATTAAATCATATCCACTTTCAAATTTCAATTTTAGTACTTACCATCTCTCAACATAAAAAGATTTTATAAAAAATACATAAAAAGGTAATATAATAAAAAATTGGATTAATTGCATTTTTGGTTCCCAATTTTTTCAATTTGATGATTTTGATCACTCTATTTTATTTTTGGCAATTTTGGTCCCAAACTTTCTTAATTTGGCGATTTTGTCCCCATACTTTTTAATTACACTTTTAGTCCCTCGAAATCATGAATTTTTTGTACTTTTAGTCCCAAAAATCTTGGATTTTGGAAAAGTGGGGACCAAAGTGCACAATCACGATTTTTTGGGGCCAAAAGTGCAATGAAAAAAACTTAGAAACCAAAATCGCCAAATTGAGAAAGTTATAGAACCAAAATCGCAAAAGATAAAATAGGGGACCAAAATCACAAATTGAAAAAATTGGGACACCAAAAGTGCAATTAAGCCTTAAAAATTTACACACACACATAAATATAGACACACCAATACGCATATGTATGTTTGTCTGGCAGACCTGTTTACCCCAGCTAGTGCCGTATTCATATCCATAACCAGCAACTTGACTTGCTTCCTCAATAGCGTTCGAAACATTAATATCAGTAAGCGAATATGTCCTCCCTTCCAAGGCATTAACAACTGATTTGATAAGCTCCTTTGAAGCTCCAAATTTCTGTCGTAACTCCTTCTCTGATATGCTGCTTCCTGCAACATTGGTTTGAGGGGTGTAATGAAAGCAAAAGAAGTTTTTTTTTTTGGACTAAAAAAAATATTCATTCATTTAAATTAGTAAAATACATCGAAAACAACACAAATTCAACATCGCTAAAAACCAAAAAGGATGAATCTGCGAACAAACTCACAACACCCAGGTTAATAGCATAAAACGGTAAAATGTCTACAAATGTGATAAAATCAAAGTGACTGAAATACCCATGCCTCCGGATCTGTAACGTTGACGCCCAAATCTTGATTGAATCTGTAATAGATCGAAGCTGATCTGACAATCTGAACCAAACGAACACCGCAACAAGACGAAAAACCAAACAACGCCGCACTCAGACGACGAAATCACGGAAAAAAACCAGACTTATGTGGAAAAACCACTTATTTAGACAAAAGGAAAGAAAATACGATATCGATGGGTGATTTCAGGCAAAAAAGGCCAAAAACCACCTTCCTCCAATGGACGAGGAAGAAAAAAGATAGGAGTAGAGAAAAGGTCGAGAGCGTCCCTTTAATTTCTCATTTATTTGTGTTCTCCGGGGATGTAAATTGTAAGCAAAAGAAGTTAAATTAATGCTTTCCAAATTTATGAAAATTTATTAATTAATACATGCTTAAATTAATTATTTTATATTCAAAACAACTTATAATTAAAAGTTTGACTAGAAAGTTCTTTTCATTAAAAAGTAATATTTCCCAAAAAAAGTCTTCAATATTTCCACTAAATTAAAAGAGGAATAAGTTAATATAAATTTTTTTAATATTGAAGAACTAAATTAGTTTGAGTTTGGATGATTGAGAGAGACTAACTTAATTAATAGTACAATTATGTGCTAATGAGAAATTAAATTGATGTTATTTGTTTGAAAGACCAAAATAATGATACATTTAGAGACAAGCAATAATGTCAAATTAAATTATTCAAAAAGGCTAATTAAAGTGATATCACTTGAATCTTTGCACTTCAGGATTAATTAAAACAACCACCATTAGTAGATGAGTCAATAACTTGTCAAAAAAAAAGTAGATGAGTCGATAAAGTTATATTTCAAAAATAATTAAAGGTTTATATGTTTTTAGTTCCTTAAATTAGGGAAAAGTTTGGTTTTAGTCCCTTAAAAAAATTCTGTCTGCTTTTAGTCTCTTTAGTTTGAAAATGTGTCACATTTAGTCCCTGCGAGTTTGGTTTTAGTCCCTCAAAAATATTTCGTCTGTTTTTGGTCCCCTTAGTTTGGAAATGTGTCACATTTAGTCCCTACGACTGTTTTCGTCTGCTTTTTAGTCCCTGCTTTTGGTTTGGTTTTAGTACCTCATTTCTCTCTCTCTCTCTCTCCCTCCCTGTCTCCCTCTCCCTGCAACCTCTCTAACACCAGATTCGATGTTATAATTCCCAGCAGCATCAGTCGAAAAACAGACGAAAACAGATGCAGAGACTAAATGTGACACATTTCCAAACTAAAGGGATCAAAAGCAGAAGAAATATTTTTGAGGGACTAAAACCAAACTCACGGGGACTAAATGTGACATATTTTCAAACTAAAGGGACCAAAAGCAGAAGAAATTTTTTTGAGGGACTAAAACTAAATTTTTTCCTAATTTGATGGACTAAAAACATATTTAACCCATAATTAAAATATATGAAGCTATAAATATATATGTTAAACAGTTAAAGTAACAATATGTAGTACCCTTTTCCACGTCATCCGGAGAAAGACCATAAATAACTTTTCTTCTATGGAAGCAGTTTGTTCCCCCATAGAAAGGTCCTTGAAGTCCTGCTAACCCTGCTACCAAGTACTGCATTATTTTAAAAAAAATTAAATTAATCATTTATTAATGAATTAACTTAATTATAAAACCTACAAGTTTTCCGTCAAAAAAGAAACTTACAAGCTAATTTTTTGTTTTTGTATTTTATGGCAGGGTATGCTTCTTTGTCATTGACTGTTTAGTGAAAATAGATATATTTAACTACACTTACCTTAAACATAACCACCATCTGATTTCCAAAAGGATCGTCTTTCACTGTAGCATAGAATTGCTGGGGACATTGTACAAAAGCGACTTCTTTTTCTCCCTTTGAATCAAGCAAAATGCTCAATGCATGCAGAACAATCTTTGGATTGTTTACAAACATGTCACAATCGACGTTCAGCGTAAAGGGAGCATTTGTAATCAACCCGGAGACTCTTGTCTGAATAACAATTGGGGAAATTGAATGAAAGAAGCATAGGAGTTAAAGAGTATTCACAAGTTGAATGTAGAGAAGTGTTTACAATAAGCTAATCATGTGATTTATATAGAACAAATGACAGTATCTAGTAACAAATTGACAATCAAATTAACTTCTAATTAACTAAACTAAGTTAACTCTATAGTAATATTTTGATGATGTGAGATTCACGTTTGATAATTGTCAAGGATTTAAAGAATCAGTATCTTACCAACACATTCATGGCACCGGCTTTGAAATGATGTGGTTGCTTTGGCCTCTTCTCTCTAGATATGTAGATCAAATGTGGCAAGCCATCTGCATGCTTTTCCTTGTTCTCCCATATAACCTTATAAATTCATAATGTGGAGTGTGGACAATTTTTGGTTAGATGTGTGATTTTTTTTAATTCTTAACTGGTAAAATAGAATATAAATAATACCGATGCTGCTAATAATAATTCATGTTCGAATGTCAAAAATCAGATGTCGCATATTTAATTAGAATCTAAAACTTTCTATAAAAAATAATAATTAGAATCTAATACTTGATAAGCATAAGCATAACATAATTAATAATTATGTATCAAATATGCCTACTGATTCCTTTTTTTTTCTTCAGCTATGCTATATATCGCGAGAGACATTCATCACGAATATCGCGAATAACGACATGTCGGGTTTTTAAAAACATTGAAAAAGTGTTAAGTTGTTTTCTTCCTAGAAATTATGGGTCCCATACAGGGACAGATCCAGAAATGTATACAGCAGGGGGTGAATTTTTTTCATATGTTTGGTTTAATTTTTTTTTGTTTATTTCATATTTTATAATGATTATAAACATATCACATTATTTAATTACTTTTTTATAAATATTTATACAAAATTAAGATAAATATAGTTTGCTCTTCTCATAATTTTTTTGGATAATTTTTTTAAAAAACTGAATATTTTTGAAATATAGTAAACAAATTTATTTAATTACTTTTGAAATCTAATTGTTGAATTTTTTTATTTTACATTTAAGAAGGTGTGAAGAGAGGGAGGGATGGGCTAGAGCCCACTTTTGCACCCCTATGTATCCGTCTCTGGTCCCATAGCCAATAAAGTTACTTCTTGATGTTTGACGTTTTCCTTTTTTTCTTTTCTATATAAATTGTGAAGAAAATAAAAGTAATAAAAGTTTCTATTTAAAAACAAATAAAGGCAAAATCAAATTTAAAAACAATCTTATCAACACGACATATACCTTGATTATGGTTGGATGATTTGTCCGCTCAGTGTTTGAGAAAACTGCAAATTCTTTATCAAGTTGGCTTGGAATTGATTTTCGGACCGCATCTTCTATTTTGCGGCTAAGATTCTTATACATATCCTGCCAACACACCACCAGACAAAACCGTTTTGCAGTTTAATTATGGTGATCAGAAACACCATTTTCCTAATAACATTCAATGCTTATATGTTGCTCGTATATGACCGAGAATATAAACTAAAAATGGCTATCTAAAATTTACCCTCGTTGCATTTTTATACAGAGAAAATCAAATTGTTTTTTATAACTCATCTTTATAAGCAATTTTGAAGAGTTATCGAAATAAACTGAAAACAATTTATAGACTTGTCATAAATGGTTTCATTAACTCTCCAAAATATTGTATTTTTGCGAGTAGATAAATTTAAATAAGCTATTATTGGTCTCTGTATTTAACAAAAACCATGTGTTTTTATTCTCTTGACAAGACTAAAATATTACACATTTTTTAATTTAGAAGAAACTAAAAATGAATCAAAACTTAAACGTTCTCATTTTATACCCAATATAATATAATAATTTGTGGAATTCAACTTGTTACTTACCTTCATACGTAACCATTCTTGTCTGAATTCTGAGGTCGAGTCTTCCTTGTTGGTGGTGCACTCATCATCACAGAAGTATCTGAATGGAGCTCTAACTTGAACGTGGTACTTCTTACAGAATGGTACCCAAAGTTTTGCAAATTCTGAGGCTTCGTAAAGAGCGTAGAAGGTGAGAGGAGAACACCCGTCATCTGAAACATAACAAGCTAGCTTGTGGGCTGGGTAATCAAGTGCCAACAGTGACAGCACAGTGTTCACTGTTATGATGGGTGGTTCAAGCACAACGTCTGCTGTTGTCACAAACAAATCTACTGCCGGAAGCTCTTGCACCCTCCTCAGAAAAATAAAAAATAAAAAACCATTATATTTAAATTCCACGCACTATTTGGCATAAAAAAACATGCATGCATGCATCATCAATAGATTCAATAGCTATAAGAAATTGCTAAATAGTTCGAATTCATACTAATAATAATACTACGTCACACTCCACTTATATAGTGAAATTCATCCATGTCCTTTGACATCACACATCGTCTACCTCAAATTTTCGGGTGTAGTTTACATACTATCAGACAACTTACGGTCACACAACTTCACTTAACACTAATTGGTTTTACGATAGAATTTGATATGCTTAGGCTTTTAAGGTTGTTGATGACGATATATTGGGAGTGAATTATATATTGGTAATCAATATAAATACCTTTGCAGGAGACGATCAGGGTAGGTTTTGATTAAGGCTGGACTCCATTGAGTGGTGATGGTGAAAACCCAAGATAAGGTGAACCATATTTCGCATATCAAAGCAACAAACCAAGGGAAAGAGTAGTTGTTGACAGAGATAACACGGTAACCAAGCAGCAACAAAAGGAGGATTAAAATCAAGCTATCCATTACCCTTTTATAATTGTGTTTGTACCAATATTTTTCATAGAGGGGAAGAGAGTTTGGGTTGGCCATTGATTTTGAGCTAAGGTGATGATAAGAAAACTCTGTGTATATGTATATGATGATTTTCTCAACCAAAGGTATATTGATGCAATATTTATAACAAAAAAATATTAAATGAGAGTGGTTTAATTTGCCTATGCTCGCAAAAAAAAAAAAAAATTGACCTTTCTAATTATAAGGGACAAGAAATGACAGTCACATTTAAGGCCCTAGACGCATCCTAATTTGTTGTTATGCCTGCCCAATTGTCGGAGGTTTTAGTGTTAACTTATCTGCATCCATTTTCCATTTAGATGTGATGTGATAACTATTGGCTATGAAAATAGAAGAACAAGAGAGACACATAAATCGTACGAAAAAGTCGTGATCAATATTGTTACGTAATCTGACACAAGATGTGGTCCATCGTGTATACTGTACACAAAATCTGATGGCGTATCGGTAAGAGGCTAAAGAGAGCTAGATTTTTATGTGGGGGTGATCGGTGCCTCTCACTGTGCAGTGTGGTCCCATTCCCATATACAAGTTTTCAAGAGGCACGCACGGGTCATAGTCTGAAGTACGTTAAGAAAGTAGGGAAATGGAAAACATAGCATGATTCCAATATATATGATTTCGGTCCATGTGATAGACCAGTCTATAATAACTACTCACTTCATATTATAAGAAACTAATGAGTCAAATTTTTCATTCAAAATATAAAAAATAAGCATAAATTTTTACATACGTTAAATACTAATTTCTAATTATACTTTTATTTAGTGGCAAATATAGAAATTTTCTTTAGTAGAGGGTAAAAAATAGTCTATAATATTTTCACGAAAGAAAAACATTATAAACTTTTTAAAATACATAATCTCATGACAAAAAAATCCAAAATACCTAAGATTCTACAAATTACAATTATCATCTACACATTATCATATTTTAAAAATATTATATAATTTTTTCATTATCAATGCTATTAAAAATCTCTCACTATGTATGTAATCAAACAATCATTTAATCATTCATCTCTCGTACACTCTTCATTGGTCTCACATTCTTGCCTCTCTTGGTTTTGATCGAAAATCACAACCATGTGTCTTCCAAGTTTCTTAATCTCCTTTTCTCTCTATTTGGTGCATGCAATTAATGTTTGCTTTTTGAAATCTGATTTTTTTGTGTCACTGTTTGTGTTTAGCGTTAGAGGAGAGGTTAAAGTTAGAAGGATAAAGGGATAAGGATAAAGGGATAAAATGAGTATCAATTTGTTCTCTATTTTGTCTCTTATAACTTTCTACGTTTATTTAAAAAAAATTATCTTATGGGAGCAATACCTAATTTTTTTATGGGGGCAAAAAACAATTATCAAAGATGATCAGGTATATATTTTGTTACTTTGTGGGGTCAATTTCCCCCAAATCCACTATGAGTGGATCCACCGCTGCTGTTATTTATAGTGGAATTTGTGTAAATTAAGTTAGTTTCATTAATTATCAGCCACCATTTATGAAAAATATATATTTGAAAAAAGTTAATTCTTTAGAAGTATTAATTAGAATTAGTTAATTTTAAAGCATTCATTGATCTGTATGAATTAAGGTTTTGTCTCTTATAATATGGACTAGATGAAGTATATATTAATATATATGTTAAATTAATTGATGGTTGAAATCTGTTATCTAGGTGAATAATAACAGTTAAAAGTTAGTATGTTGGGAAAAAACCACACACACAAAGAAAGAGATAAAGAACACAATAATACACGTGATTCGACACTCTTGCCTATGCCACTGAACACCTCAGTAAAAATATCCATTATCAAAAAAAAAAATATTACAATATTGTATCCCGCCCCACATTACAAGTTTTCTGGTTAGAAACTTTGAAACTCACCCTACATTTTTTTTACGTGCTTGTGTTGGACGACTTCCTTACATTCTCTCCCTCGGGTGCCTGTCTCTCATTTGCACCACTATTTTCTCTCGTATGCCATACTCATTTATAGAAGAGGAGCAATAAATACTACTATCGTATTCTGGTCTACACCTGTTGAAATATGTCACTGATTCTATTGAGATATAATTTTCCTTATTTCCTTTTTATAAATACTCCTTATTTCCTTGTATATATTTCTGATGTACCTTTTCAAACATTCACACACCATTTTATATAGATTCCATCTGAATCTACATCGCCTACAATCTACTAACAATCAATTTATTTGTTACTACTCTCGTCCCAATATATAAGACCATTTTGAAAAAAGACAAAACTTAGGTGCAGTTTCTTGTGTGCAGTTTTTATTGTTCTCCAATCACACTTCAACACATGGATTAACTATCTAATAGTAAAAATATGATAATTTTGAGTTTTTGCGTGTCCTTAGTGCAGATGGTCGGATGGCAGGAGAGGTGGGAAGTGGAGCATTGCGGGTTCGAACCCACGCTCCTAATGTCCCGCAATACTTTACCATGTGGCGTATTATAATTGGTGAACAACACAAACAACACCAATTGAACAACAACTAAGTATTGTTTTTTTGAGAAATTTGTTTGTCCCTTTTTATAAAATTCCCTCTAAATTCTCTCTTGCATTAACAATTTTTTCACAAAAATACACTTAATTACTTTATCATCTCTTTCTTGATAGGATTGGAGAATGAAGTGACGTGATGAGTCTCAATACAAAGTAATTAGGTGGATAATTAATTAGATGGAAAAAGTGAGTAGCGAGTCCTAATAATTGAAGAATAATTTTGGAAAAACAATACATATTATTGACAAATTTAATGTAAATAACTAACTAATTTTCTTAATTCTCGTGAATTGGTCAAATAGAGCCTATATCTTCTAAAGCCAATATAACTGAAAAGGGAAAAAAAATCTGCAATTAGATTAGGGATCTATTGACCCTCTTGTCTTCCTTTTCTCCCTCATCAGTCGGATTTGGATCCTCTCTTACAATATCATCTCTCCTTCCCTTTGCAGAATTAAATCACTATCTAACGGTAGAGAGGTTAAAAATTAAAAAAAAAAAAACACACACAAGGAAGTTGAGAGTCCTGTGTATTCTTCTTCTTTTACAAAAAATTTTCGGCTCCCATTCAAATTTGAACGACAGAACCATGTGATTTTTCAAATGTTAATATCTCACAAATTCAATGTGATGCTATTGCTTCCGCCCCTCTTATTATTCTACTTTCTAGATATTTCTGAAGCAGATTTATCTCTATATACACACACAACATCCCAAAATCCTCCCTCAAAGTTTTCAGTGTCCATTAACAAATCCTATCCTTTCTTCAAAATTGTTAGCAACTTCTTTGAAAAAAAAACAATGGCTATTCGTTTGCATTTCGAAATGCATGCTAAGCAAATCTCCTGCCGCTCACATTCAGTTTCCATCATCAACCCCTGTCGCGGGTTTTGGGGGAAAACGTGGGTTTTTCATCTTTGTGTTTTATTATATTAGAGATATAATTGTAGGAGAGGATCTAAATCCCTCATCAGCCTGGTCTCGGGGTGAGCAAAGGACGAGTTGTGACGGGTTGGACCTATGACGTGCTCCAACTTGAACGCATTTTAGGAATGATCGTTCTAACAAGCTTTTCCATCAAAGAAACGCCCAATTTTGCAATTCCCATGACGATTCCCAAATGAGGCCGAGAGCTGTTGAACACGCAGCGAATCTGAACACGCAGTGAAATAACAACATTCCGAACAGCTTTGATTTCGTGAGCCACATTCTGATTGATTGAACCACCAATTGAGAATTAGATTCTCACATAATGCAAGTGACGTGTTGCTATCCAAAAAACAATCACGCCTATTTTTTGTTTTAATTGGTCAATGAAATTGAAAACACAACCATAAACATCCAGCAAAATGTTCCAGCCAATTAATTCATGAACCCAAAAATAAAATAGCCAAAACGTGAGTGAGAAATGGGAGAATGGATCCGTTCGCCGTTCAATGAATTAGGCTTGAGATGGACTTTAGAAACGTGAACCCCAAAACCAAGAAATGAAATCCAATGAAAGTGTGCATGAATCTGATCCAATTGCAAACCAAAACCTGAGTTGCTCATATTAATTCAAGCAGTGATGCAACCTTGAATGACAATATCTGATCCGTGAATCAAATAGAAAATTAAGGGAAAATAATAAAGGAATAAAACGTGCGTCAATTAAAAGATGGAAAAATTTAAAAAAAAAAAAAAGCAAAGATGAATTAAGGTAAAGGCGCCACAATCATGAAATGATTGATAAGTTTAGGGACTTCGCCACAATAGTAAGAATGTCATTGATAAGAATTAAACAAGGAATTCCAATCTAAGAACCCTAAGAGGAGAAAATCACAGTCACACTTCTCAAACAGAAATTTTACTGCTAACTCATCAAAATTGTCTTAAATGAGATCACTAATGCCTACTTAAGATAAAACTTTCCTAAACTTAAAATGGGCCATTAGTGGCACCATTCCTTAAGCCCATAGGTGGGCATACATCATCTATCTATTATCTAATATATTATATAAAATGGAGTTTTTCCATGTATGACAATACCACACGTCAAAACCACACACATTCTTTTCCCGCCGCTTAAGGCAATTTTATTTATTATTATTATTATTATTATTATTATTATTATTATTACAAAATCTCAATCAATAAATGTTATCAAAAATATAATTATCTTCTCTTAAATGGCTTGCCGATTTTGAATTAACGTAATCAATCAGCATTAAATATTTTTCGTCATATAAATTTATCGACTTTTAATTTGACATTCACTATCAATTATATAATTCATAATAAATTTTAATTCAAATTTCAAATTTGAACTTAGATAAAATCAAATTGAAACTAACAAAAACATCATACTAAAAATATCACTTAATCTATAAATACTAACATATTCATTCATAAAAAAAATATTAACATATTCATGAAACAAAAATGAATACCTATGTCACTATTGTTATTTTTTTTTTAATTTTCTCATGTTAAAAGAGTCAATTGCTACCATTTTTATTTCATTTTTGTTGTTTTTTACTCAATTTTGAGGATTAAATACAACAATACAAATTCGGCAATAAGCTTCTAATTTTTTTTTCATTCTCTTTTGAACAATTTTCATATTTTGTCTAACATTTAATAACAAAAGTTTGTTTGCTGACACAAATTCGCATATTTAGTTTTTATCATTAATTCCTACTATGAATTTACCTTAAAATCATATTACTATTTGTTATTATATTTTTTTTACTAGACTATTTGTTATTATATTAGAAACTCAATTATGATCTTTTTTCTACTTTCTCTTGAAAATATTTTTGATTACTTATTTTTTTACGTGACTCGATAACCCTCAAATCTCACTCGTGCATTGCATGAGTTAATACACTAGTATTTTCCTAAAAATAAGTAAAGTCTCCAAATTACAAACAACTAAAAATTATTACAAGCCAAATTGAACTAGACAAAGTTCATCCTAATTTTAATTTATTAAATTGAATTCTCTTCATGCTCTTGAGGTCTTCATCAACCTATCCCTAACCCGACCATAAGTTTTGACCAGACTAATTATTTAAATCCTAACCTGTCTCTAGACCCTAACAAACATGATACTCTACGGGTCAAATTAAGACCTAGTCTATTTAAGACGGGATCAGTTGGTCTGAAAGACAGTTAAGATAAAAATTATAAGGCGATCATTCAATTATGACTAAAAGTTAATAGTTAAAGATTGAATATTTTTTGTATTTTAACATGTACTCAAACCTAAACATGGATCTTACAATTACGAACTAAACTAACATGGATTTCAACTTGAACATTTTGTTTGCAAAAGCCTCGTCATAAATAGAATAGAACTAACAATTAGAAGTTGTAAGGGACGAGGTTAGACGAGTTATATATACTTGATCCTAACTCGTCCCTAAATTTTGACATGGGTCAATTCTTTAGGCCCTAACCCATCCATAGACACGAAAAAATTTGGTACGTAGCGGAACAAATAAAACAGGGACGAGACGAGTCTTTGGGTTAGGTTAGGTCATGCTGACCTTTACTCTGGTCGGTGATTGTAGTATTTACAAACCTTTGTTTTTCTTAAGCTGCAAATATCAAAAATGACTAACCCATATTTTTTTCCAGTTAAAGAGGTTGTCCTTGTTGGAACAAAAAGATCAAGATGCAAAAGCTCAAGTGGTTTAGAGGTTGAAACAACATTTTTAGAATGAAAAGAAGTTTTAACTTGTTTTCCTCTTTGACGTGCCTTATAGAGAGCATCAGATTGGAATTTAAGATTTGGTAAGCCTCTAACAAGACTGTGCCTGTTTAATTTTGAGATTAATCTCAAACTGACATGACCGAATTTTTTATGCCAAGTCCATTGCTCATCTTCAACAGACATTAGACACTTGACATCTTGTTTTGCAAGTTCAGAAAGATCAATTTTGTAAATATTTTGTTTCCTCTTTGCTGTAAAGAAAATAAAGTCATCTTTCTTGGTTTTTACTGAACATCCAGTTTTTGTAAAAATGACATCATAACCATTGTCACATAATTGACTTATGCTCAATAAGTTATGTTTTAGTCCTTCAACATAGAGAACATTATCAATAGAGCGAAGAGAGCCTTTATCAATGCGACCAATTCCAACTATTTTACCATTTTGGTTTCCTCCAAAACCAACAAATCCTTCTTCTCTAGGTCTTAGCTCTTAGAATATATGCTTTTCTCCCGTCATGTGACGCGAGTATCCATTGTCTAAGTACCAAGATAGGTGTGTTGACCTTGTTGCTAAGCATGTATGCAATATAGATTATTTTATCTTTAAGTACCCATATCTTTTTGGGTCATTTCTTGTTAGTTCTTGAAGGATACTTGTCCTTCTTAATCTTAAAAACAGTACAGACACTTTTCAAATGACTAGGTTTGTTGCAGTAAGTACAATGCAAGCATTCATTGTGATCATTGGGTTTATCAGATGCTGAATTTTCATTTTGTAAAGAGGGTTTATCTGATATGTAACCAAGACCTTGAGTTGTCGTTTTACTGAGACCTCAAATCGTTGAAGCTTGCTTGCTTCGAGTTACACTCTCTGCAAGAAACTTTTGAAAGACATATTCATAATCATTTGATTTACACGTAGGATTGCCTTTAGCTTCAGAGCTTTCAGTTTGAGAGCTCTCAGCTTCTGGTTGCTGACTAGCCACCAGACACTGACTATCCATCAGACGCTGATTTTCAATTTTCAGCTTCTGGTTCTCTTCATTGAGCTTTGAGTTTTTAGTATTCAAAACTTGAAATTCTTGTGATAATTTTGAAAATTTCTTTTTCAAAGCTTTATACTCAATGGAGAGAGTGGCAGAATCCTTAAGTAGATCATCAAAGGCCATTTGAAGCTTAGAGTAAGAATCGTATATTATTACCTCTTCAACTTCGTCTTCAGAGTTTGAATTAGTGTTTGACATGAGGGCAACATTGGATTCTTCTTCATTATCATCCTCAGAGGATGATAGGTCCATGTCTTTCCATGTAGCCATGAGACTCTTCTTCTTTCCCTTAAAAGAACTCTTTGTAGACTTTTCCTTAAGATTAGGACATTTTGACTTAAAGTGTCCTGGGTTTTTGCATTCATAGCAAATGACTTGACTTTTGTCTTTGCTTTCCTTTTTGTCCTTGACATCTTTGTTCTGGAATTTTCTTTTGAAGTTTCTTTTTTTCCACATTCTTTAGATCTTCCTAGATATGAATGCGAGCTCACCATCTGTTCCATCATCATCTGCTTCTAAAGCTTCTTCTTCTGATTCTTCTTTAGCCTGAAGGGCTTTAGAAGAGCTGGATTTGTGCTTATTGACTTTCAAAGCAATAGACTTGCTTTTCTTCACAGGTTCTTCCTCATTCAGCTCAAGTTCATGAGCTTTCAGAGAACTCAAAAGATCTTCAAGCCATAAGACATTTAAATCTTTTGCTTCTTGTATAGCAGTGACTTTTGGTCTTTACTGCTTGGTCAAACTTCTCAAGATATTTCTCATATGGTCAGGAGTGGTGTAGCTTTTTCCAAGGGCTTGTAACCCATGAACAGGTGTTTGAAATCTTCGAAACATAGATTCAATGTTTTCACCATCTTCAATTTTAAACAACTCATATTGGCGAACCAACATGCTGCCTTTAGTTTCTCATACTTGGGCAGAGCCCTCATAAGACAAAACAAGATAATCCCAAATTTCTTTGGCAGTATCAAATTTGCCACATTTATCATATTCTTTTTCTGACATAGTACAAATAAGAATGAATCTAGTTTTTTTATTGATCTGATATCTCTTTTTCTGCTCATCATTCAAATTTTCTCTAGTTATGGCAACTCCAGCATCATTAGTGGGAATAAGGTATCCACTTTCAACTATATCCCACAACTCAAGTTGTTGTGTCTCAAAGAAAGCTCTTATCTTATCTTTCTAGTAGTCAATTTTTTCTCCAGTAAATAGAGGAGGACGGTTCATGTGACCACCTTCTGCAGACATGTTCACAAGTATAGGATCTTTTCTCTTAACACTGTTAAGTGCTCAACCAAGAGGCCGAGCTCTGGTACTAACTGAACGTGAACACAAGAAGGGGGTTTGAATTGTGTTGAAAGCTAATCGCAAACTTTACATTAAAAACACTTTTCTAAGAAAATTGTTTGTTATCGGAAGCTGAAGTAAGACCGGACGCTGGAAATAAGTTCATGAAAACTTGTTTTTCTTTGCAAGATAAAAGTAAATGTAAAGCGATAAAGCAAGAGACACAGAGATTTATACTAGTTCACCACCAAACTGGTAGCTACGTCTAGTCCCTTCGTTCCTGAAGGATTTTCCACTATAATCAACTGATTACTAATTTCCTTAAGAGTATTCTATTGTCACAAACTTAACAATACTCTTAACTTCTCAAAACGACTCAGTACATTCGAGCCTTTGAGGAACTAAGCCTTTAACTAGGCAATACAAAGTTCACAAAGTAATTTTCTTTTGAATACAATCAAATAACTCTCACAGAGAGGATGAAAAGATTAAGCTCAAAAAATAACTTTCTAAAAGAAAGAGTATAAGACGCTGAGGTTCAGTTCTTTAGTTTCCAGAAACTTAACACAAAACTTGATTGCTCACTTGAGAATAGCCTTAGCAGAATGTAGTTTCTAGCTGTCTTCTTCAATGAATAACTTGGGGTATTTATAGGAGTCCTTAAGGGTATTACCGTTGCAGATAATATTTTGAAAAATCATTGGGTGAGATATTTTGAAAAAGCATGTCCTTTTCTTCCTTTCCAGAGAATATCAGAATAGTATACATTTTCATTCACTACAAAAAAACACGGGATTACCGACGGCCTAAAGCCGTCGGTAAGCTATAAAAGCCGTCGGTAACCCAATTTTACCGACGGATAACCGACAGCCTAAAACCCATCGGAAATATGGTCGTCGCAAAGGATTATCGACGGACTCTTCTATGCCGTCGGTAATACCGACGGTTATACCCGTAGAATGACGCCGACACCGACGGCAAAGCCGTTTACATTAATACCGACTTACACCCGCTTCAGAATGACGCCGATTACGACGGCAAAGCCGTTAAATTTCCGACGGACGTGACCGCTTGGTCAATCTGAGCTTTCGACGGCTTAGGCCGCTTCAGAATCGGGAATTTTTTTAAATAAAATTTATTAATATATTAATTTTAATTAATAACCAAATTAATTTTATTCTTTAATTAATTTAATTATTTATTTGTTTAATTATAAAAATAATTTACTCTCATATTAAAAATATTTATTTATTAATTTAATTAAAAATTACTTGTAATTTAATTTAATTTAATTATTAATTGATTTTCCATATATAAAAATGTGATAACGTAAACTAAAAAGCAAATTAAAAAGAAAACATAATAAATAAAAATTCAACGAATAAAAATCAGTACCTAATATCCAAACGAAAAAAAGTGATATCCAAAAATATGAAACAATATAAGTACAAATGTAACTAATAGTCCTGGTACTCGATCATGATCGAGATCCTCTACATCATCCGGATCATCGACATGACCATGAGTACGCCGGAGGCGAAGGCGGAGGCGAGGCGGAGGCGAGGCGAGGTCGAGGCCGAGGCGAGTAGGTCGCCGGGCGAAGCCAGCAATCGGTACATCCGCTCTGCCGCGCCAAAGACTGAGTCAAAAGCTCCCGCCGCCGGGCCACGGCCCGCTTCAACTCGGCTATCTCCTGGTCATCCGTGGCAGAGCGACCGCTGGCAAAGACTACTACTCGACGACTCTCCAAGGTGTAGGCGGCGGGCCCTTTGTAGTTGCTTGGCAAGGTCGCCCGACCATATAGGCGCTCTTCTTTCCGCCAACCACTTCCGCCCAAACCCTCAGCGGTGTAGATAGATCGTCAGGGCTCTGAGATGGAGAACATGATGAGCTCTGAGATCTAAGCTGAGACATTCTCGCCTCAAACTCCTCCTGTTAAACAAACAAATAAATCAAATCTTTTTTTTAACAAAACAATATAAACATTATTAAAAAAATATTTATTATATTTTATAATTACCTGAGTCCGCCTCGAACGCTCATCAACGAAATCACCAGTACTCCTCTTCGATTAGGACTTACTTGTTGCACCAGATATGTTGTAGAAGTTCTCCAAAGGCTTGCTTCTTAACTTGAATCAAATTCTGCTTTTGGTTCTGCAAGAAGTGTCACAAAATGAATGGCCTTAGATTTCTTATATTGTAATAATATATAGTATACATATACATGAATAAATGTACCAACCACTGTGGTAAGCGAAGTCGAGAAAGAAGGAAAAGGTGAAAGGACACAGAATTGATAAAATATCATATATCATAAAAATTAAGTCACCACAGAATTGAAGCAAGAATTAATGCAGGTTTTGGTTAATAACATTGATAAACTAGGTCCTAATTATTTAGTGTGGCTTCTCAATGTTTTACAAAGTGAAGTTGCATTTGTTGATGTAGTTTTTTCCTCACGAAACAAATCAATTTTGTCTAAATTTTATTGCAAAACTTTAATATCTACATAACCAAAATACTTGAAGTTTCATTAGAGAACTTCATCAAGACAAATAGCAACACAATATCTAGAATGACAAATATGAAAGGCAGACATATAGATGAATTACTAATCTGAGTTCAGAGCTACCGCACAAAATCTCTAAGAGTAACGCTGTTTGAACAGGAAATAGCATATACATAGGCAACGAGTTTTAACAATTATGCCTGGCTTTTCAATGTGGATTAAACATATAGGATAGAATCAATAAAATAATTTTACATGGATGATCAAAATCATCCATACACCACGGGATGAAGGTCATGCAAATGATGTAAAAGGGAAAATTCAAACAGCTGAAGCCAAAGATACTGAGGAGAAATATACATGGTTAGTTTCCAACAACACAACAAGCAAGCTTGAAAATGATTCATTGGAAGGAGATAGTCATGCAAGTGACATAAACATGGAAAATCAAATGCATCCAATAGCTGAAGCAGAAGATGTTCAGGAGAAAGCTACGGGTCTGGCTTCTGAAGATACAACTGAACTTGGAGAAGTTTCAGTGCAAGAAGAAAGTCATGGAGATGATGCGAAAGAGGATGGTTGACTCGAATAAAAATATCAGCCAAGCAGTATTAAAAAAACTTGTTTTGCTATAATGAAAGGGAAGGGAAAAGGCACAAATCTCACGAAGGTAAAGGACAAGCAAAGCTATACCAAACAGGACATCATATAACATCAAATTGCAAAACCAATAGTTGTTGGATTACCAAGTGATGCGGCCTAGTAATTGGGAATCATAATAAAGGCATACTGATGCAATGAGACTGGTTTGGCAAGTTAACATACTACAAAAATGAGAGGCAGCATCCATCTAATTTAATAAGTTGCTGCTATTAAATGCAATGCTTATACAAATGAATGAGAATTGATGATATGTTTTATTTGTTAAATCTTAAATATAAAAGTAACTAGTGAAGATTGTTAAAAAGTACCACATGTGGGTTGTGGCTGAGATATTTTCACCCAAATCAGATTAACATTTATTTTGGTTAGAAACAAAATCGACATAATGTAAATAAATGCCTAGAATGTAATTGCAATTCAAATTATAAGATCATAATCAAGTTCACATCCACCACAACAACGGTATAAGCTAATCTCAATTTGAATTAATTACCTTAAAGATAAGCTAATTAGATACTCGCCTTAGCTAAAGGGTGCCACACACACGATTCCTTCTCATCAACAAGATTTATCCAGCGATCAAAGATAACCTCAGAGCAATTAACTTGAAACCACCATCTCCATATGAAATATATGATAAGGGCGACCAATTAGGCAAAAATAAGATATGGAGTACTGAACAAAAGATGACTACAAATCAAATTTATTTTTAGGGTTCGACACAGACCCTACCACATCCACAAGTTGACAAATTTTTAAACCATCCAAACATCAAACAGAGACGAGTCCCACACCAACAAACAAATCATAAAAAAATAAAAAAAAACTGCGGTGACGGCGGATACAAAAACAAACTTACCTAAGGAGGACGAACGGCAGTGGTGGCAGGGGCGGGTTGAAGGAGGAGGGGGGCCTCGGCCGCGCCGTGAAAACGACGAGGAGCACAAACGAAGGAGGAGGCGGCGGGGGCTCCAGGCTTCAAGCTCCAAGTCAAGCTTCTCGAATCTTCAAGCTTCAATCTCCAAGCTTCAGCTTCAAGCTCCAATCACGTGGTTCTTGCAACCGACGGTGGCTCCAAGCTTGTGGCTCCAAGCTTCTCGAATGTCTTGCGAAGCCGTGACAAGAGAGGAGAAATGCGACGACTGAAGATGAAGAAGGGAGGCGGAGGGGCTGCGCGGAGATGAAGAAGAAGGGTAGAAGGATGAAGAAGCGATCTACGGCGGAGATGAATGAAGAAGAAGGATTACTGCTCGCCAAATAAAGAGCTTACCGACATTATTTTAAAATTACCGACGGTATGGCCAGTCAGAACGACACGGATTACCGACGGACCAACCCGTCGGAAAAACTCCCCATTACCGACGGTCAACAACCGTCGGTATTCAAAAATAAGCGGGAATTTTCCAAAATTCACGGTTTACCGACGGACATTAACCGACGGTATGTGTCCGTCTCTAAAAAGCGATTTTCCGACGGCTTAACCCGTCGGTAATATACAGAATACGACGGGTCGTGTTTTCCGACGGGTAAGACCGTCGGAAATCCCGGTTTTTTAGCGACGGACTAAGGCCGTCGGTGAATGTCCGTCGGTATGTTAACTATTTCTTGTAGTGATTATGGTACTATCTGCTTTTCACAATTGCCTTGTACGAATTTTGTCTTACTCTAAAAGTGTCATCTTTGATACCTCGTACATAAAACTGAGCGCACAAAATAAAATTCGAATTCTGTTCCAGAATAGCTGAGGTAAAAGAGCACAAACGTGACCATCATGTGTTTCATTAATAAGACCAGATGCTCGCTTAGAAGTCAAGATTGACGCTCACAGCAATTGAAAACCACGTGTCATAAGATAACACTACAGGACGCTCACTATAAACAAGATGTTGGAGTGAACCGGATGCAGACACACATGAAATGTATTCAATCTCTTGTGAATTTCTTCTTCTTACTTAAGTGAGTTTATAAAACACAAATGATTTTAATACATGCACACTTTTTTAAGACTTATTAGAAGATGAATTGTTCATTTGCAAATACTTTGTTATCATCAAAATTAATGAGGGTCTAAGCTTCTCACTCGTTTAGGTTCTAACATAATTTAGCGGGTGTATAAAATTTTAAAATCATCAAAATTACAACAAGAGCAAATGTTTACTCTTCTTGCAAAATAACAAGAGTATGATTTCTGATAACACAAAACATGTTTTCGGACTTACAAAAATTGAAAGGTTTTTGAATTAAAAAATTACAAGAGAAAATAACAAAACAATATAGACTCAATTAATAGAGACCCAATTACAACAGAAAAAATTATAAGAGAAAGTTAACAAAGGGATCAGATTAGGATTTTAGTCTAAATTAGAGAAAAGTTGAACCTAATAAAAGGGGAAAATAAAGACCGAAAACGGCACGCACCAGTAGGAGGGAGAATGGGTCAAAGTGTGAGATACTTAGAGGGGACGTGTTTTGAGTTTTGAGAGAGAGATGACTGAGTCTGACTGAATGAGATAAAAGATGTGATTAGGTGAGAGCATTGTGTGCAAATTATTATACTAAGAGGGGTCAAAATATAAATTTTAAAGGGGATATGTTGTATTTTTTTTCCAGACGGTGCAAGTCACTACGAAAAAAACCGGTATTACCGACGGCCATAAGTCGTCGGTAATTCATAAAAACCGTCGGTAATACGGTTTTACCGACGGCTAACCGACGGCCAAAAACCCGTCGGTAAAACGGGCGTCGCAAAAACCGACCGACGGCTTAGACCGTCGGAAAACTACCGACGTCAGATATCGACGCTTTCCGACGGTCTAAGCCGTCGGTAACACCGTATATAATTTTTTTTATATTTAGTTCAATTAATTTATTTATTTATCTAATTTTTAAATTTATTATTTTCTAAAATTTATTAAATTAATAAATTCCATTATTAACTATTAAATTTATTTATTTATTTTTTAATTAATATAAACCTCGCATCTACGTGCCACTTAATATATTCTTTGCGTCTTTTGGATTCGCGAACAATCGTTGAAACGTTGGAATAATTGGAACTTAGGCTTAACACAAAAATTAAATAGAAAAGCACAAATGTAAAGACATACATCATATATTATCCTAATACATTTATCCAATTAAAATGTTAAAACAATCAAATACTAATGTACATAACATGCATAATATAAAATAGAGGCTAGCTAGTGGCGGCTCCTTGAGGGGTCCCCAGGACAAAATCGGGCGGTAGAATCCTCCGAAGGAATCGATGGAGTGTAATCTGCTACGGTGGGAGAATATTTTTGTGTGGACGGAGTGTAATCCTCTCCGATTGGAGAATACTCCGGTGAGGTCGGAGTGTAATCCTCTCCGATTGGAGAATACTCCGGTGTGGATGGAGTATACTTCAAGATCTCATCGTCATCGCTGGAGACCTGAACGATGTATGTCCCTCGATGAGCATCACCGGTAGCTACAAGCCTCCTGGGATCACCATGCTGGTTCATCAAATCACGATCCTCAGCACGATCCTTAGTCCTGATGACAAAGCTATTTCGATACTCCCTCGCAGACATCATCGGCCTCCTGGAAGGCATAGGAGGATCACGATGGCGAGCATCACGATCCTCAATCCTCACAAAGCTATTCCGATACTCCCTTGCGCATCATCGGCCTCTCGGAAGCCCTACCTCGACCACGGTTTCCATCTAAAGACATTGTCTGTTTGTTGTCAACATTGGTCAGTCATGAGCATATAAACTGAAAATAATCGAATTACAACAAAACGAACAAAGGCATAGGTTTGCAGTATTTAAGACTTTATTCCAATATTTTTTTCAAATCATGATGCTAACCGAGCAGGATGCGCCAACTCGAATTGTTTTTTTTCCCTTCTAATTAGCATGCTTAAGACAAACTTTTAACCTTGGACATAATATAAGTATCCTAAACTTTTAAAACAACTAACAATCCACAAAATCAATAAGAGCAGAGCAACCGTCAAACAACTAACAATCTACAAAATCAATAAGAGCAGAGCAACCTTCAAACTCTAACCTTGAACATAAGTACTAAAATGAACAAAAAACAAGAACCATTAGACAATCAGAACCAATTGACATCAAAATTCACAGCATAATTGCATAAAACATGGAAGGAGGAGATGAGAACCTAACCTTTTAGGAGGAGCTGAGAGAACAGATTGGCGGCGTGGTGGTGGTGGTGGTGGTGGTGGAGAGAAAGAGTGAGAACAGTGAGAGAACAGAGAGAATAGAGAGAATAGAGTGGTGGTGGTGGTGGTGGCGGCCTGGTGGTGGTGGTGGTGGTGGTAGTGGAGAGAAAGAGTGAGAACAGTGAGAGAACAGAGAGAATAGAGAGAATAGAGTGGTGGTGGTGGTGGCGGCCTGGTGGTGGTGGTGGTAGTGGAGAGAAAGAGTGAGAACAGTGAGAGAACAGACAGAATAGAGAGAATAGAGTGGTGGTGGTGGTGGCGGGCTGGTGGTGGTGTGGGCGTGGGGGTGGTGGTGATGGTGGGGGTGGTGGGGGTGGCGGCGTAGTGGTGGTGGCGGTGGTGGCGAAGGAAGAGAGGGAAGTGAAAGAGAAGAGGGATGAAGATGGAGGAGAAAGGGAAGGCTCGGTTTCTGGTTATTATCGCGCATTACCGACGGCGTTTTATCGACGGTGTAGGCCGTCGGTAAACTGTTCGGCCTTACCGACGGGTTTGTTAATTTACCGACGGTATAAGGCCGTCGGTATTTGAAAAATAGGCGCAAAAATGAAAAATCTGTGCAATTACCGACGAGCATTGACCGTCGGTAAATCAGATTCGATTTACCGATGGACTTTTTGTTTTACCGACGGCTTTGGCCGTCGGAAAATCCCACGTTTAACCGACGGTCTGTGACCGTCGGTATAAGCCCGTCGGTAAATCCGAATTTTCTTGTAGTGAGTGCACACCATAGACAACTGCCTCTGGTTGAGATGAAATGAATATGAGTCAAAGTGCAAAATTTTAAATTGAGATGGATCAAAATAAAAGTTATATGAGGGGGTAAGTGGAATTTTTTAAATTTATGGGTGTTCAAATCAGTATATCCTAGGTCCGCCTATGCGTAGTACCTTCATTGGTGCGAAAAAGTTGCTTGTTGGTGAGTCTATAGTACCTTTCATAATATTGAGTGATGAAGGATGTCTTCTCTGTTGAGCACTACATAAACAAAAGATGAAGACAGTTGATGTATTTGCATTTTTGCAGCATTAATGGGTTCACTATGCCAAAAACAACTTTTAATAGCGGTGTTTTAATAGCGTTTGTTACGGGAAGTGCTATTATATATTACACGGAGGTCTTTGATAGCACTTCCTCAAATAAGTGCTACTAAAGGTATATTTATTGACATCGCTTTGTCAAAGACGTGCTATGAAAAAGTTCATTATTTTTGTAAAATACCTTTAATAGCGCTTTTTTCACGAAGCGCTATGAAAAAATATGACTTTTGATAGCGCTTCCTCAAACAAGTGTTATTTAATAGTATACTTTTTGACACTTTTGATAGCGCTTTCTTGGACAAGTGCTATTAAAAGCTATGAATCAAATTACAAAACCCTCTCACTGAAAACACACACAACTTTCTTTTTGTAACTAGCGTCGTCCCTCCATAACTTTTCCATCTTCCTCGTGCTCCTTTTTTCCCCAAAAGAATCAGAAAAGTAGGAATCAACGTCGTCTTCTTCTTCTTCTTCTTCTTCTTCTTCTTCTATATATGCATAGAAGAAGTGAAAGGAAGATAGAAAGAAGGGGTTTTCTTTTTAGGGTGCGAGCGACAGCGACGAAGGTTTCTTCTTGGTTGATGTTGGCATGGCAGAACCCTAGCGAACCCTATGGGGCATGACATAGTGATACAAAGGATTAGCGAGAAAGGCGGTGGATGCCACAAAAACGGCGACAACAAGCAGTTGCAAGGGGCGACGATTTCGGCATTGTCTCGATCCTCCTCTCATACCTTCTTCTTGCCATGGGATGACGACGGCAAGGGGCGGTGGGGAAGATGCCATAGGGACAACGGTATCTCTGCCAATGGGTGAGTGTCTTGATTTTTAATTAGAGATCTAATAGCCTGAGGGAATGATTTATGGTTTGCTTGGGTTCATTAAATTGGGTTCATCTTTATGTTCATTATATCTTTTGCTTCTTTCTTTTTGCTTCTTTCGTTCTCTCATGAAGATGGATTTATCATTAGATTTGGTTCTTGTATTGGGATACTGTTCTGACTGTGGACAGTGGTCAAGTTTCTTCCTTCCTATATTGGCTTTCTTAATGTCATGTTTTTCACACAGTTTGGGAACGAAAATCTGATAGAGTTTCAATATATTTTAGGGGTGTCTTCATTGTTAGCAGAATTGGAATGGGGAGAAATGTATTCTTCTCTTGTTGGTGTTAGTGCTCGCTTTCATTGCAGGCAAAAACTAACAGTACTGTGTCTGAGGAGAAATATAATCTCTGAACGTGAACACAAGAAGGGGGGTTGAATTGTGTTGAAAACTTTTCGCAAACTTTAAGTTAAAAACACTTTTGAACACTTGTTTTTAAATCTGTTTGTTATCAGATGCTAGAGTATGGCCAGACGCTGGAAATACAATTTATGAAAACTTGTTTTTCTTTGCAAGATAAGAATAAATGTAAAGCAGCAAAGCAACAGACACAACGATTTATTCTAGTTCACCACCAACCTGGTAGCTACGTCTAGTCCCTTCGATCCTGAACGATTTTCCACTATAATCAACTGATTACAAATTTTCTTAAGAGTATTCTATTGTCACAAACTTGACAATACTCTTAACTTCTCAAAACGATTGAGTATGTTCGAGCCTTTGAGGAACTAAGCCTTAATTAGGCAATACAGTTTTCACAGAGTAATTTTTCTTTTGAATACAATCAAATAGCTCTCACAGAGAGGATGAAAAGATTAAGCTAAAAAACAAATAGCTTTCTAAAAGAAAGAATGTAAGACGCTGAAGTTCAGTTCTTTGGATTCTAGAAACTTGGCACGAAACTTGATTACTCACTTGAGAATAGCCTTAGCAGAATGTAGTTTCTAGCAACCTTCTTCAACGAATACCTTGGGGTATTTATAGGAGTCCTTGAGGGTATTACCGTTGTAGTAAATTTAGCTCCAAATCATTGAGTGAGGTAATTTAAATTGCTGTTCTTTTCTTCCTTTCCAGAGAATATCAGAATAGTACATATTACCGTTTTGTACTATCTACTTTTCACAATTGCCTTGTACGAATTTTGTCTTATACTAAAGGTGTCACCTTTGATACCTCGTACAACAAAGTGAGCGCACAAAATCAAATTCGAATTCCGTTCCAAAACAGCTAAGGTAAAAGAGCATAAACGTGACCATCACGTGCTTCATTAATAAGACCAAATGCTCGCTCAGAAAGTAGGACGGACGCTCGCAACAATTGATTAATCCACATGTCAAAGGATAACACTACCGGACGCTCGCTTTAGACAAGACACTAGAGTGAACCGGATGAAGACACACATGGAATGTATTCAAACTCTTGTTATTTTCTTCTTCTTGCTTGAGTGAGTTATAAATCACAAGTAATTTTAACACCTGCACACTTCAAGACTTATCAGAAGATAAATTGTTCACTTGCAAATACCTTGTTATCATCAAAATTAATGAGGGTCTAAACTTCTCAATCGTTTAGGTTCCAACAATCTCTTCTTATTGGTGCTCCCCTGCCATCTTGATACTTTCATGCTATTTAGAACCCAACAGTTCTTCTACAATTATGAGTTTCATGATGAAAATTTTTTCTATAACCATTTATAATATATCTTTCCGTTTAGATTACTAGCAAGATCTAATTTTTGTTTTGCAGGAGAGTAGTTCTAACTCAAATATTTTACTTCATTTTGTAGGATTTTGTAAATTATTGAGAACATAGAATACTGCATACCATGTTGTACAAGCATGTACATGGTGTTCATCATAAGCAAGTTTTATATATGTTAGCCTTACCACGTCGCTCTCTTGGTCTTGGAGTGTCACCATCTCCGCCAATGGCACCGCTACTGCCTTTAACGATTGCCAATGCCTTCAACAGTTGTGAAGAGTCCAGTTACCCTACCAAATCAGTTGATACCTCAAGGTCTTTGTATGAATTCCATTTCTCTTTTTTTAGTCCGGTTTAAATTTTTGCGGTTCAGTTGATTATGTTTTGTCATATGATAATTTTAGTTTGATTATAACGTATGCAAGTAGTTCTTTCAGGTGCAGATATGGAATATGATGTTTCAAATTGTTTAAGCTACAACTATGAGGTAACAAGATTGTAAAGACGTCTTATTTTTATATTTTGAGAGTTCTTAATTCATGTTATGAATTTATAACTATTTGCATGCTTACTGTTATAGAGGGCTCGTTCACATTTTGTCCAAGGCATAGAATGCTTGAAATTCTTCTTAGGTTTACTCCATGCTTGTTGTTGATATTTGATAATGCAGCTGCCAATGCCTATCCTCACATTCAGGGCTCATTCATGATCTGTTGTTTTTTAACAATTTCATTGTTGTTCTGCAGATTTGTGTTCTATTATTGAACTTGAAGAGAATTATAGGATGAGACCCTTAACTTGCCTGAGCCTATTGACTAGCTCCTCTTTGATTATGCCAAGAGATTAAATGAAATCAAGACAACACGTTAGCTTCAGTGGAAAAAAGTAGTGGGACTGTCAAGGTTAGTTGCTCTACAGTTTTTGATATTTCTTTTTGTCCTCTCATTTAATTCTATTTCTAAATCGGATTGCTTTATTTGTTTCAGCATGCCAATCAATTATGATACATTATTATTAAGCCAAAATGTGGGAGTTTACAATGAGAAAGGAAACCATTTTCTTACTATAGCGGTGAAGTTCTCATCTAACATAATATTGCTTGAGCCGATAGAGACATTACTTACTAGTGGTTTACTAAATGAAACAGGTATTCTTGCATCTAGAATAAACTTATGTAAATGTTTGAGACCTGTAACTCGGGCTTTGATTTATTTGTTTAGCTACCAACTCCTTGTGTTTGACAATGATTTATTTGTGATAATATTAGCATCAGATGTTGCTTACTCTATAGTAAACTATATATCTTGTTCTATAGTGAAATCTGCTTACAAGTGCATTATGGACAGTTTACAAAATGGTGTAAATGCTTATACTTACTACTTTGTCTTTAAAATCATTTTGAAAGGCTTGGCTCCAAGGAAAGTTTTAGTTTTTTTCATGACAACTTGCTCTTAATAGGCTGCCAATAAAGTAATTTGCTGCAAAGACATGTTAACTTGTTGCCAAATGATTCAGTTTACGTCTTCTGTAGGAACTGTGGAAACTGTTGCACAATTATTTTTTTTCCTCTAGTTGTTCATATTCGGTTTGGTCTTTTTTTTTTTACAGATGGCTAGGCTATTCAGTGGTTCTCCCGTCTTCTTTCGATGACCATTTTACAGTTCAGGGGGCTAGTTTGTGGAAAGAAGATGAAGAAAGCGTGGCAAGTTCTCTGGTTCTTTGTTGTTTGGAGCATTTGGATTCATAGGAATATGATTATTTTTAATAATGCTTCTTTTGATTTTAGTGAGTTATTAAAGTTAATAAAAATCAAATCCTGGTCTTGATTGTTATTGTTATGACTATTGTATGTGTATGTTATAAAGTACACAGAAACAACCTTACAATTGGATCTATAAACAAAATTGCTTAAATATAGGTTCAATTGAGTTGAGCTGATAGGGGTTTTTTTTTTTTAAAAAAAAGTAACCTTTAATAGCACTTGCTTGAGGAAGTGCTATTATAAGCATAAGCTTTGATAGCACTTACTTGAGGAAGCGCTATAATAAGCATAACTTTTGATAGCGCTTTTTAAGGTTAGCGATATTAAAGAGTCGCGTATTACACCACGTCCTTATGCTTATGATAACACTTTTTCAAACAAGCGCTATTATTTGTGTACCTATAATAGCGCTTCAGAAGCGTTATAATAGATTTGTGTACATATAATAGCAGAACGTTTGATAGCGTTTAAAAGCGCTATTATAGGTTAAAATAAGGCTATTAAAAATCTTTTTTGGCGTAGTGGTTACGTTGTAAATTAGGTAACTCACTTTTTTTATAAATGAAGTTTTATTATTACTATCCAGCTACAGCATTAAAGTGGGCAAAATTCTACCCACCTTCTATGAAAAGTTATAGAAAGCCCATAATATCATGTGCTAAAAAGCTAGATCAAAAGCAAATTACATACACCTTATTTGATACATAGTAACACCCCCTATGAAAAACACCAAAAACCTTAGGCCACTACAAGAGCATGGGTAGCCATATAAAGGGGGCTTTACACCAATACAAACTATACATAAAGAAAACCATCTTGATCACTAACTACAACACCGAAAGAAAGAAAATCAGCAGCCACACTCACGCTGTCAATCTGCTACCTGATTCAAGCTATCCAAATCTTCACCTTTTAACCTAACCTTTGCATGTCATACCAACTGTTTGCTATTGCAGCTTCAAGACCGAATTCTTCAGCTTTACAGCTCTCAACAATTAGAACATTTAACACCTACTTCTTCACACCATCCATGATGCTACATATAAAGATACATGCAATTTGTGATACGGATGGCTTTATACAATTTAAAATATATAACAATATACGTTAAAATATTCAAACTAAATTTTATTGTCATAAAATGTCAATTTTCCATACTTAGACGAAAACTCATTGTTAGGGATGACAATGAGGCAGTGCAGGGGCGGTTAGTGCTTCCCTTACATCCATCCCATTTATACCAATGGATATTTATGCGGATAACGAGTACTAGTGGCGGTAGGGATGGCAACGGGGCGGGGCGGTACCGGGGAGTGCTCCCCCGCTCCCCGCCCCGCCCCCCAGATTTTCCCCCGTCCCCGTCCCCGATCCCCGCCATGGGGAGTTTTTCTCCCCCATCCCCGTCCCCACGGATCCCCGCAGGTCCCCACGGGGACCCCGAAAATTTAAAAAATTAAAAAAACACTAAAATTCAATAAAATTGAAAAAAAAATATAAAAGTATGAAAAAATTTCAAAATTACAATATCAAAATCAATTTTCCATGTCTAGTCCAACATGTGAAGTCATTATGATCATGATTTGTGAATCTGATGAGTGATGACCTTTCTTTTGTTTTATTTTACTAAAACCATTATAGTTTTTAAAAATTAAAAAAAGACATAAAAAGACCAAAAAAACCAATCATTATAATACATATATATGTATTTTTTAGGGATAGTTATGTAATATGTTCAAGGGACCCCACGCAGGCGAGGGTGTGATCTGTCCCATCCCCGAATCGATCATGGGATTTTCTCCCCGTCCCCATCCCCACAGGAAAAATTCCACTTGTGGGCCCCGAATGGGTAGTCCTCATGGGATCCCCACACACAGGTGGAAATTGCCATCCCTAAGTGGCGGACCTAGGACCCTGGGTCAGGGGTGTAAATTTTTTTAAAATTATAATCATTATTGTTAAAAAATTTCTAATGACAGATTATTGCTAAAAAATTAAGGAACTACTGACAACGGTAACGAAAAGTAAATCCATAAGAACATTTGCAAACGATTAGGTTATGCAAAATTGCATTAGATTATAACTTTGTGTTGCATGTCTTGAAAAACAAATTCATAATTTATATTACTTATATATCCTTATAATTATTTATATTATTCATTATATAAGGTTATTTAAATCATTTTATTTTAAATGATTTAAGGTCCCCTCCCCTCCCCTCCAAAAAAACCCAACATTGGATGAGAGCAAAAATTGAGTTAGGAGAGATTTTGCACCCCTTCTCTCCTAAAAATTGAACCAAACATCAAAAATTTAAAATAACCCCTTCTCTCCCCTCCATTCACTCCAACCAAACAAAATATTTGAGTGAGAGGGTTGAGAGATAAAATTGTATGAGTTAGGGTGTGCAAAAATTTAAATTGAAAGGGGTCAAAAAAATTATATAAGGATATAAATAAAATTTTAAAAATTTGAGTGTGTGCACTGGGGTGAACATAGGTCTGCCCCTGACGAGTACCCATGAATATCTATGAGTATTCACCAATTTAACACAAAAAGGAAAAAAAATACCATACAATACAATATAGCAACATATTAACATTGTGTAATACACTATATATTATTATTATTATTATTATTATTATTATTATTATTATTATTACTATTACGAATTCATCCACTAAAAAATATGAAATAACGGAGAAAATAAAATATAACTCATCTCAAAATGATATATACTACCTCTGGTCCCATATATAAGAGACAAATGTACTTTTTAGGTTCATTAAATAACTGATGTATCGACCAGATACATCAGTTATTCAATGAACCTATAAAGTGCATTTGTCTCTTATATATGGGACCAGAGGTAGTATAAAATATCATAGAATATATATATATATATATATATATATATATATATATATATATATATATATATATATATATATATATATATATATATATATATATATATCAAGGTAATTAAAACCGGACCGGACATTGAACCGGAGAGGGCCAAGGTTCAGGGTTTTTGGGTCGGACTGGGGTTGAACCGGGGTCGAATCGGGTTTAATAAAATATTATTATATATATATATACACACACACACACACACACACCAAATATATAATATATATGGTATATATATTGTATATTTGATGTATATATATTAAAAAATAGAAAATATATAGATAATATTTTAATTTATACACAAAATAACATGTAGCTTAGTGGTACGATGACTTGTTGTGGTCCTGAAGACAGGGGTTCAAGCCCTGTTGAGACCAAAAACTGATTTTTTTTAATTAATACAGACAATTAAAAATTTTCAAAAAAAAAGAAAAAAAGAGACGAACCGGTTCAATCCTGAACCGACCAGTTTTGACCGGTTCAGGGTTCAAGGTTTTGATCTGTTTTCTTTTAATCTTTGAAAAGGCAAGTACTAGTATCTTCATAACTCTTTGTTAATCTGAAAGTATTCTATTAGCCTTAGTTTTCATAAAGTCATCACAAGCATATACTTTACACATACATCATACTAATGTTTTGAAAATTGGATTCTATCCTAATCTGGATAGGATCTTGACAATTGATACATAACCTATCATCCTGGTTTGGAGAGGGAGGTAATGCTAATTGGATGGCACTCGGGAGTTCTATGGGAACATCCTTAGGGTTTTCGCCTGATTGAAAGTATATGCTCTTGATGACTTTATGAAAACTAAGGCTAATAGAATACTTTCAGATTAACAAAGAGTTATGAAGATACTAGTACTTGCCTTTTCAAAGATTAAAAGAAAACAGATCAAGGATTTTTCCAAAATATTTTCGAACAAAACTAAAGCTCTAAAAGCCATTCCAGATCTCTACCAGTCGTTCAACTTCAGAGCGGTACTTGTCGGCCTTCCACTGCCCTATCCATCGGGACTTACTCATCAATCTTTTCAATTGCTTCCCGGACTTAACTGTTAGTCTGGATGACAAAAACATTCTTGATGTCTTATTCTTGAATGTAAAACTTCATGGTTATGACATGAAGGAGGGATCTATTCCCGTATCTTTGATCTATAGAGTTCAGTACAAGGTCATGAACTCTATTAGTTACAATTTTCTCAAAACCAATTGTGATAAGCACGGTGAAACCACTTTGTTTCTCACTAACAATTCCAAGGCCAACATTGTTGTGCCGAAAACAATCCAGTGGAGTGATGTCACACTCCTAGAAAGATGAACCTTAGATAGAGCGACACCAGCCCTACCCAAGGTTACACCCAATTTTCAAGAAATTCTTCAGCATCCTACTGGACACGTAGATTTAGTCTTTGATAGGAGAAATTCTTTCTCTTTATCTAGATCTAGGTCTGTTAGGTCTGATAGCAATTTCCAATCTGCAGTTTCTAGGAGATCTTTTTCTAGGTCTATCCCTAGATCTGAACCTGAACCTTCTCATGAAGGATCTACAATCCATTTGCAGGGATTTGAAGCTACAACCCCTGTAAAAACCTCTTATCAAAGGGATGAAGAGGATCAATCTATCCAATCTCCAACTTATTCCTCCCTTCATGATAATTACGATATTATGACAATATCCTCTGATTTCATTATTGACTAAGAGTTTCTGGCAACAGAAATGAAATCTGAGAAGTGGTCTCTCCACCGAAACTGGTTCTATGACAATATCCATGGATCTAAGAGGGATGAGATCCGTGATCAATGGTTCCATGACCTTGGACAGGTCCAAACCAATATATATATATTACATTTAATTAAAAATAATTGTTATGAATATGCGGGTATCCGTGAGGCAGATACTATGATCCTCACCCCCATCCAATAGGTATCCATTTATCACTTGTTGCAGGTATCCATGATTGCAGTGATATGGTTCATGATGAATCCATATAAGACCTAGGATCTAATCAAATGATTTCTTGAATCAAAATAGCAAATAAAAAGGAAAATAAACAAGCAAATGAAATAGATAAAAAGATGGAAAAAGGATCGCCATATTCCACAAGGGAATGATAATAACAAGATGAATTGCCACAAAAGTAAGAGACTCTTGATAAGATTCTAATTTGGTTCATCCAAGAACCTTAGAGACCATCTCTCTACCTCACACTAAAAGTGTATTTCATTCCATTCAAAGTTAGTAAAATGGAGCCATAGAGTTCCTTAAATACCTAGGGTTGTGCCTAAGCTACACACCATGGTGCCTAAGTCATAGGTGCATACACACAAACACAAACATACTCTAATGTCAAACATAAGCTAAAACATAATCTTAATTATAAAGCATACTCCTAATACAATTTTACTAAGGAATTTAATCCCTTATTTCAATTCAAACTAAAAACAAAATACAATCAAATTTGAACTAATATATAAACCAAAAATTATTCTAAAGTCATGACTTGAGTTTTTCCTTGCTTTTCTCCTTATTAGCTCCTTTTAGGTTCACATCACCCCCTCCTTCTTGGAAGAAATTCGACCTCGAATTTAGCTCCAACATAACCTATGTGAAGAAAAGCGAAAGTCAATGACATGAAAGACATAGTTAATCTTTCCACCGGGGTCAAATGAAAATTGTGAAACATCACCAAATGTAGTAAGTAAGTGAAACACAATTCCAGTTTTTACAATCAACAGCTCAGCATATTTATTTCCAAGGTAAGGAATTTTAAAAATAAGGAGAAAGTTTCACCTCTTTGAGTTGACATTTATGAAAAAAATTACCTTCCTTAGCTTGGACATGGTGACAAGAGATAAAATACTTTGTCTTTGCAAAGGCTCCAAAGCAAGTTGGGCCTCACAGATATTCTCCTCATCACAAACTGAGGATGATTCTTTTTGAGACAAAACAACCCTTTCAAACACATTAGGAGCATAATATGGAAGCTTAAAAGATTTGGCAAAAATAGGTAGAGTAAGGAGAGGTGTAGTAGTGAACCCATCAATTAATTCCACATGTAATCCTTTAGTGCTCATAATAAAACTAAGGGTGCTAAAGTTATTTGACATAAAGTGTTCTTCATTCAAAACATGCTTCTTGGTTTTAAGAAATCCAACACATCCCTCAAAAATATTTTCATGAAACAAATTATCACTATAAAATGCAACAACACATTTATCAATAAATTCATTTAAGTCTTGGCTCATAACTCGCAAAGTAAGTTTAGGAGAGTAAGTTCGATTGATTGTATCATGCTTCAATGTGTCAAAAGAAACTTTTTGGCAACTATTACTTAAACTAGAATCATTAAGATGACAAGAGTCATGCAATGTAAGCAAATCATCAAATCCAACACATGCAGAAGAATAGCAAGACTCATGCAACTTACCAATCATGTTATTAAATCTAAAGTTAGGATGTATATACTTTTGGGGATCCAAGCAAGTGACCAAACTGTGGGGTATTTTTTTTGAAGCCAAATCTTCAAGCATATTGGTTGTCTAGCAAACTTCCTTTGGTATGTCATCATTAACTTCCTTTACAATAGAATCAACATAACTTGGCAAAAGATCAAGGTTAGCAACAAAAGAAGTATTCAAAATTATTTTCTTCACCTCAAGTTTCTTTTCACTCTTTTCTTTTCTCTCATTTTTTCCTTTTTCTTCACTCTTTACTTCATTTTCAAATGCACTCTCAAGCTTGCATTCACGCGTTTCTTTCAATTTCTCATTTTTCCTCAAGGCTTTGTCCTTTTCTCTGAATGCTTTCTTTTGTTTTCTTTCATCTTTTCTCTTCCTCCTTTCTTCATGATACTTAACATACCTCGGATCCTTCAAAAATTCTCTAGTCAAATACGTCTCATACTCATGACCTTCCATAACTTCTCTACAACTTCTTTCTCGTTCATACTCTTTATGCTTTCTTTCTTTTTCCTTATCTCTCTTTTCAAACCTCCTATCCTCCTTTTTATACCTCTTGTCTTCCTCATGATAATATTTATGTCTTCTTTCATAATGATCTCTATGGTTTCGCACATGTTGTATTTGCCTCCTTCTTCCCTCGGTTTCAAGGTCATCTTCATGGGGTGAAGATCTCCCATGATGAGACCTCCTTTCTCTTTGGCTCCCAAGCTCTTCTTTCAAGGCATTCATCTGAGTATTCAATATCCTTGTAAAACGATCCATAAGAAAAGCGGTTCTAGGAGAAGGGGGTTTGATTCATTTCTACTCATGATTCCAACAACAACAAGCCAACAAGTACCACAATGATCAAGCAAGTAAAAAAAACAAGAATAAGATAAAAAGGCCCTCACCACTCACTAAGTGTTTACACTCAAGAAATGTATCACTCGTGTATATCACTCAGTGATGACTTTTACTATAATGCTCACACTTGCCTTTTACCACTCCCTAATGCAACTCTTCAAGTTCTTAAAAGCAACCAAACAAATCTCAATCAAGTTTGTGGTAAATCTCTACACAAATATGACAAAACACACATGAAAGTTATCATTCAAGAGGCCAATTAAAGACAAGAGAAACTTCTAAGACAAAACCAATGAATTTAAAAGACAAACAAGGAAAAAAAAACTAAGCAAAGGAAGACACACTCAAATAGATTATCAATGAAACAACTCAAGAAAGTGAACCAAATATGTGTATGACACAAATATATGGAAGGTAAGGTACTAAAATCAAACTTGCAATGTCTAATAGAGGTAATAAGGAAGCAAAAATGATTGATATATCATCCTCAACAATTCTGGATTTTTTTTTTTTGTGAAATACCTTTTTCTTTAAGTGCTTTTATGCAGAATCACTTTTTCGCAGCACTTTTCTTTTCAGATTTTTCTCTGCATATTTGAATTCCTCTCATTTTTCTTATCAATTTAGGCTTTTGAATTTCCAGAATCAGATATGTATGGAAGAAATAACATCAAAATAATGTTTGCAAATGAAATTTTGGATCCAATAGTTGCAAGTGAAGGAGATAATAGGGTTGCAGAAAATTTTTCCAAAAAAAATTTCAGCTACTATAAAATTCGAATTTCACCCAAAATGCAGCAAGTAATCATCAAACTAAACCTTTTCACACATATTATGACACTTATAATCAACTAACAACATAAGATTGTACATAAATTTGGATCAAAGTGTAGAATTTTCTCAAGAATTTCAAAAACACAAAGTGCAGAATTTTTTTTTTCAATCAACAAGAATTAACACTCAGAACAGATATTAATGAGACAAGGATCTTCCAACAAACTTACAAGCACCGATTGAGGGACGATTTGCAAAAGACCCTAACCCGAATCACCAGTGGCCGGGAGCTTTATGACCCAAATCCATGAAAACTGAAGCACCGAAATTGTGAATGAGCTACTCGATGGAAATAAGCTACTAAATTGTGAGTGCTAGATCTGATTGGATATCAAATTAAAACACCACCACCAAGGAGCTAACAACGTGACAAAATCACAAATCCAAAGGCCAAAATTCATCAAACCGAGGGTTCATTTTGGGTTTCAAAATAAGGACGAACCCAAAAGGAAAATTAAGAGAAAATCAAAAACAAGAAAAGGAAAAAAAGTGGATGAACTCAAAAGATGGGAAAATCAAAACGAACAGGTAAAGATGGAAGAGATCAAGAAAATAATAGGAAAGAAATTGGCAAAGAGGAGATATTCTTTTTTTAATATTTTGCTTGATTCAAAGAGCAAATACACTTCGTAACAAGATCTGATTACCACTTAATATGGCTCATGATGAATCCATATAAGATATAGGATCTAACCAAATGATTTCTTGAATCAAAATAGCAAATAAAAGGGAAAATAAACAAGCAAATGAAATATATAAGAACATGGAAGAAGGATCGTCACATTCCACAAGGGAATGATAAGATCAAGATGAATCGCCACAAGAGTAAGATGCTCTTGATAAGATTCTAATTTGGTTCATCCAAGAACCCTAGAGAGCATGTCTCTACCTCACACTAAAAGTGTATTTCATTCCGTTCAAAGTTAGTAAAATGAAGTCATAAAGTTCCTTAAATACCTAAGGTTATGCCTAAGCTACACACTATGGTGCCTAAGTCATAGGTGCATACACACAAACCCAAACATACTCTAATGTCAACCATAAGCTAAAACATAATCTTAATTACAAAGCATACTCCAGATAGTGCAACAGGATTCAACGTGAGCTCATGCTATCAATGCATTTATGAGGTATGCAGTACAGTGACTGTTACTGAAAATGTGAGTAAAGCACTCAAAATGTTGTGGCAGAATGATGTTCCCTCAAAGATTGGGATCTTCGCTTGGAGATTGTTACAAGAGAGACTTCCAACAAGAAGTGCATTGACACATAGAGGGGTCATAACTGATCAACAATGCTTATCCTGTGTATTTTGTTTTCAGTAAGAGGAAACTTGCGCACATTTGTTTTACTCATGCAATTTTGTTAGAAAGATATGGAAGAATATCATGGAGTGGCTGGGGAGCACTGCAACTGTAAGCATTGATGGCGTGGAACATTTTGTTCAATTTGGGAATACTTTGCCAAAGAAAAATCAGAAAAGGTGAGACATTTGGTATGGTTGGCCACCACATGGTGTATATGGTTTATGAGGAATAAAATTATTTTTCAATGGGAGGTTGCAAATTTTTCAAAGGTGATGGAACACATTAAGATATTGTCATGGGGGTGGTTTATTAGTAAGACGGGTAGAAATTCAGGTTATGTTTTTCTGATTGGTGGTCAAATCCAATAGTATGCTTGAGAAGCGTATAATGTTGTAATGAGTTGTAACGGGTTAGAGTACCCCTTGTACTCCCATTAATATAATTTTGCTTATCTAAAAAAAAAGCATACTCCTAATACAATTTTAGGCAAAATTGCTCTGTATGTCTTTTAAATTATTTTTTGGTAACGAATAAGTCCTTTATATTTTTTTTCTCTAATAGGTCCTTTAAGTTTTAAAATGTTTTCGAATCAGTACTTTATCTTTCTTTTTTCCCGAATAGGTCCTTTAGGTTTGAAAAACATACTAAAAGCAGTCCTACGTGTCCATTTATTGAAGGACCTTTTTGAAATATACTAAAAACTTGAAGGACCTTTTTGAAACATATTAAAAACATGAAGGACCTGTTCGGAAAAAAAAAAGATAAATGACCTATTCGGGAAAAAAAAGATAAATGACTGATTCGTTACCAAAAAATAAATTAAGGGACCTACAAAGCAATTTTGCCACAATTTTACTAAGGAATTTAATCCCTTATTACAATTCAAACTAAAAACAAAATACAACCAAATTTAAATTAATATATAAAGCAAAAATTATTCTAAAGTCATGACTTCAGTTTTTCCTCGCTTTTCTCCTTATTAGCTCCTTTTAGGTTCACATCATGCAGGTATTTCTGTCATCCCTACTCGTGGTCCGTAGCATATTGACCTTTAAAAGTGAATGACTTAAGAGCATCTTTAATGGAATTTTTTTTTAAGGAACTCGCTTTAAGTTGGTCCATACATGAAAATTCAATTTTATGATACCCATTCAATTTTCAATCCAATGAGAGTTTCTATCACTAAGTTCCTTAACTTACAAATATATTTCTCTCTCTTCAATATCTCATATTCTTTCTCTCACATTTACACTATTAAATGCAGAGTAATAATATTTAAATGCTATAGAACTCTCTCTCAAGGTTGTTATGTATGCAACTCTCTTTAATGGTGTATTTGGTTCTGAGAAGAAATTGTGAAGAGAGAAACAAGTGAGAAAGAGAGTGAGAAGAGAGAAAGTGGTGAGAAATAAGATAGATTTGAAGTGTCGTTTGGTTTAAGAGAATGAGAAGAAAAATAAAGAAGAGAGAAATAGAATAATTTTATGAATGGTCAAAAATACCCCTATATTAAAAAATATCTAATGATTCCGGAAAAACAACCAAAGCAGCAAATTAATAACAGCTGCATTTCCTCTTTTTTTTTTTTAATAGTAAAATCTGAATTGCAATAAAGAGAAACAAGATCAGTACATCGTTTAGATGGTTTTTCAAAGTATATGGCCATCATCTTCATCTTTTTTTTTTTGGTGTTGGTGTTGGTCCACCGTTTTCATCGTTGACATTTTTCAGTGTTTATGCCCACCGGCCACCGCCTCCTTTTGTTAATTGCAAAAAAAAAAAACTGTTTTTTCGTTTTTCATCTATTGTTAACATTTTTCTCCAACTACTTCTCGATAGTATGGTTTTTGTTTTTCAGAGAATATGCCCAACGTCTGCTACTCCCTCATCAATTCTTCTCCAACAGGTTTAACACAGAGAGTCTCACGGCGGAGGGAATCGTGAAGCTACAGGGCTTTCTGGCATGGTGGGTCTGTAACGAGGTGACGATGACACATGTAGTAGGAACAGTTTCACAGAGGCCTTCTTCAGATCTGAGTTGTTCTGATGCTTATCAGTCCAGGGACACAACTGGAAAAATGTTCTCTCCACCTCCTTTCTTCTCAATTTGGAGAGAACCGAAAAAGTTGTGGGCCCTATGCAGTTTTTGTCTCTCTGCGCCATTTCGTTGGTAGTCCAAACAGGGAAGATTCCCTATTTTTCTGCTATTTCTCTCGTTGATGTCTCTCTCGTCCTTATTTCTTGCGAACCAAACACAGGCTAAATGTATGGAACCTAAAATTATATATAGCATACCAAAACAATATTTTATTCTTAAGAAATCCCTAAGGAATTCCCATTAAAGATGCTCTAAGTAGCTTATTGTTTAACCTCAAATTTTGAGTTTTTGGATCAATTTCGAAGTAATTTTTTAGTTGGGTAGGAATGAATCATGGCCTTAAAATCTGTGTATTGGGTTGTAGTCAGACTTTGGGTTTTCCTGACCAATGCAAGCAATTATGTTGGGTTTTCTAAAAACACTTTGGAGAACCTGCATAGGTAAAAATGAGCTAAAGCCTAATTTATGCATTAATAAACATACACCATTCTTATAAGTCTATTGGGATAATTATTGACACCACCAATTTTTCTAACATACACCCTCCATTGAGAACTTAAGCCCTTGAGCCTAATTCAGAGGTCAACTTTCAGAAACAATCCAAAAGTCAACTTTCAGACGGTAAAAATTGTTCGAAAATTAACTTCTAAAAGACACAATGAGTACAAAAAAATAAATCCTCTTGAAAAAAAAAAAAAGCTATGGCGTGTATGTTAGAAAAAATGGGGGTGTTAACGGTATCCCCAGTTTTATTTTTTCAATATTTTTTTACCCAACTTCCAAGCCTAAACTATACTCACACCGTCACACATTCTTCAATGCTCACACATGTAACATAATGTTAACTTTCAAATTTCAACGTTATATTCGGATATATTCACAGAAAAGTGAGATGAGCACTGAATTTGAGAGTAAAATAATCAATTTTGGAAATAAAAGCTATAAATCATAATTTCAAGTTAGAATCAATTTTAGAAACAAAATCAATTTTACTCGAGAATATTCAAACATGAGATAATCAATTTTATATACTCCTTTCGGTCTATATTATAAGAGACAAAGCTAAAATTTGGTTCATCGAATAACTCATGTATTTGATTTATATTCATGTATTTGATTTATAATATAGACCAAATACATGAGTTATTCGATAAATCCAATTTTAGCTTTATCTCTTATAATATGGTCCGGGTGGTGAGAGTATCTAGAATCACTTTTTTCCCGTATCCAAAAAGTGAAACCCATATATGCATTAAATTTGTAGCTTACCCATTTGCGTATAAAATTGCGTAGTGGCGAGAGAGTTGTGACATCAAATGTTGAGGGTTCTGACATCATCTACTCCCAGATTGTTCGCCACAGCCCCTCTTCGGACCATTTCACCCTTTGCTTCTCGCTTCTCAGTCCGTTCCATGGCTGACTCTGCTCCTTTCACCAAAATCCAGATTCAAAGGGATGACACTGTGAGCCTTCCTCTTCACTATAACCCTCCTTTCCTTTCATACCTTTACTGACATTCCATTGTTTTCTTTTTTTCGTTGCAAATAGAGTTGGCTTGTTTTGCTTTTTTTTTTTTTGTTGATAAATTTTCATTTTTTATTTCAAGCAGAAAATTTCTGAGTTTTTAGACTCAGGCACAACTAAATATTAGTAATGGGTTTTTGACTTGGACTAGGGGAGGTTTTTATGAGCCTCCGTAGTGAAAAAGTGTCGAACTTTTTAGATCAATGCGCCACGGTAATCAATTATCATCAGAAACGTTATCTTGGACTTTCCCAATATCTTTCTAATTTGAATGCAGTGAATTAGAGTTAAGACTGATTATTTCATGCACTGCTAGTGATCTAGAGTTATTGCTGAAAATTTGCATGCATGTCAGCTATACTGTGGTTTTCGCTTTGAAGCATAAAGTTTTGATGTAGATCGGATTGATAAGATATCATTCCAAATCATGGTGTTGGACTTGGACCTGAAGTTTTCTTAAGCCATTTGCCATCTAGGTTTCCATGTTTTCTAAGCAGTGGAACTTCATTGCTAATTTTCTATTATACCATTGTTGTTTTTTATGATTAGACGTTTGATGCGTATGTCATTGGCAAACACGATGCTCCTGGAATTGTTGTGCTTCAAGAGTGGTGGGGTGTGGATTTCGAAATTAAAAATCATGCTGCGATGATTTCTCAACTTGGTCGTGGATTTAAAGCTCTTATCCCAGAGTAAGATAATGGTGCTACCTAGAATGATTTAATTTTCGTTCTGCAGTGGCATATGCTGTATTTGGATGACTGATGGGTTTTGCCTTTTTCCCCAGTCTGTATAGAGGGAAGGTTGGTCTGGATGTTGCAGAAGCCCAACATTTGCTTGATGGTCTTGATTGGCAAGGTGCTGTGAAGGATATCCATGCTTCAATTGACTGGCTTAAAGCAAATGGTTCAAAGAAGGTTTGTCTCTGTTCATGCATGGTCAAGAAGTGTTTTTTTTAAAGGGTACATTTGTAACAAGCTTAAAACTTAGAATGCTTTAGTTTGAGAGTGTGTGTTAGAATATATGAAAAATATCTTATAATATCTTAAGTGTATCTTAGAAATTTAGATAACTTAGATTATTTCTTATGATCGGTTCCCATATTTCTTTACATATCACGATTTGTTTCCTCATTTGATATTGACCAAGTATTTGGTTGGGGGGACATTGAGGGAAGTTGGGGGGGGAGGAGGCCAAAATCCCTCCTCTCTCAATTTTGGCTTCCCTCCAATATTTGAGGGTATTTGGAGGGGAGAAAAAACCATGTTTAAAATATTTGAAGTAGACCAACTAATACATCCTTCTTCCCTAGATTATTGTCAGAAATGCTATTCCATTTGGTCTGATTCCTCCCTCCAATATTTCATTGTACAAATCAATTATTTCCTGGTACTTCGCATTTCTACCATATATGCCAAGCATTGGCACAATGTCTTTGTTTGTTTCTTTCATTTCTGATCTCTAATTTAATCAAACACAACTGCTGCATCTTTTACATTTGATAATTTTGAGTACAAATCAATCATAGCACTAACCACAAACACACTAGAAGTCCAACCTGATTTTCTCAGGTAGGCTTGTATTTGTTTCCCAAACTAAACATCTTTAACTTTATATAAAGCAATCAAAGTCCTATACACATTGTAGGTATCCAAGGCCATGCCATTCCTGTACATAAGTGAGGAGGCTGAAAGACCAAGTGTTGGAATAGTTGCTGTGTTTATCTACTGCTGTGTTTACTGTTGTTGTTTCCTTAATAATAGCTTTGTAATTCTTCGCTGTATATATGTGCATAGCTTAGCTTTATGTACTTAGAAGTTTATGTTCTAGATCATTCTAGTAGTCGCAGTTTGTTATAAACAGTTGTAAGCTATAACTGTAATTCTAACTGTATTTCAGTTACAGCAACTGCAAATTGAGAGTTTGAGACTAGTATAAATAGCCTCCTGAACTAATCAGATCGGTGTAATGAAAATACAATAACAGATTCAGAACTTCAGTCTGCAATTTTCTTTCGATATATATCTCTCATTTTCTATAGCTTTCCCTCACTTTCTCATCAATCTACCTTTTCTAATATGGTATAAGGGCCTTCTAGGACCTTTTATCATGACCACCTTCAATAATCCTTTCTTTTAAAATCGATCTCCTTCATCTGATCCAATCACTTTTCCCCTCTAAATCAACATCAAATCTGATGGGAAGAACTTCTCCCATGGAAACAGTTGATTGAAGGGGTGATTCAAGGATACTGTAGAGAACAAGGGAAGAAAATACTTTCTTGTATTACTCAGCAGACTAAGGCTGCTTATATAGAAAAAAATACATTAATGATTTCCTAAAATAGAAGATACTAATTAATAATAAAATACAATCAAATCTGACGAAATAAATATAAAATAAAATCTAGGAGAATATTATCGGGATTGGGTCTGATTCTCCAACACCCCCCCCAAGTTGGTGCATAGATATCTGTCATGCCCAACTTGCCTATTAACCGCTCAAAATTGGGCCTGGCCAAGCTCTTGGTCAGAATGTCCGCAGTTTGCTGATTAGAAGTCACAAAAGGCAAACAGATAATTCCAACATCCAGTTTTTCTTTTATGAAATGGCGGTCAATCTCAATATGCTTGGTCTTATCATGCTGAACAGGATTATGAGCTATACTTATTGCGGCCTTATTGTCACAATAGAGCTTCAAAGGTAGATCAACTGTTGCTCTAAGTTCCTTTAAGACTCTGTAAATCCATAAGCCTTCACAAATACCTTGAGCCATTGCTTTAAACTCGCTCGTGACCGCTTCTAGCAACAACTCCTTGTTTCTTACTTCTCCAAGTAACTGATTTCCCACACATAAGTACAATATCCGGTTGTGGATTTCCGTCGATAATCGAATCCAAATTTGATCTGCATGCAGAAAGATGACAACATTCTTCTCATCAGTTTTCTTAAAATACAAGCCCTTCCCCGGGTTAGTCTTTAAGTATCTTAAGATCCTGTATACTGCCTCAAGATGTTCTTCATAGGGAGAGTGCATGAACTGACTTACAACACTCACAGAGAATGCAATATCAGGCCTGGTGTGAGATAGGTAAATTAGTTTACCAACTAGCCTCTGGTATCTGCCAATATTAACCGGAACACTACCCTTCTCCCACAGCTTCATATTAGGATCCATGGGAGTGTCTGCTGGCCTACATCCACTCATCCCAGTTTCCTCCAAGAGATCCAGAATGTACTTTCTTTTGGAGACTACAATTCCCTTCTTTGAGCGAGCAACCTCCATGCTAAGGAAATATTTCAATGCTCCCAAATCCTTGATCTCGAATTCTGCTGCTAAGTTTCTTTTTAATCTCTCCATTTCTACCGTATCATTTCCGGTGAGGATGATATCATCTACATAGACTATCAAAACAGCGATTTTTCCATTAGGAGAAAATTTTGTGAACAATGTGTGATCTGCTTGTCCTTGAGTGTATCCCTGTCTTTTTACTGACTGGGTGAACCTTTCAAACCAAGCTCTTGGAGATTGTTTAAGGCCATAGAGTGATTTCTCCAACTTACACACCTTTGACGCAAATTTTCTTTCAAAGCCAGGAGGACAGTCCATGTATACTTCTTCCTCTAAGTCACCATTGAGGAAGGCATTCTTCACATCAAGTTGATTCAGTGGCCAGTCTAAGTTGGCAGCAAGAGATAGAAGAATTCTGACAGTGTTTAACTTTGCAACTGGGGCAAAAGTCTCTGAGTAGTCTATGTCATAAGTCTGGGTGAAGCCTTTAGCCACCAACCGAGCCTTGTACCTTTCAATTGAATTATCTGAGTTGTACTTCACAGTGAAAACCCACTTACAACCCACAGTCTTCTTTCCTTTTGGTAACGTCACAACTCTCCAAGTTTTGTTCTTCTCAAGGGCTCTCATCTCCTCAAACACAGCTTCCTTCCACTTTGGAACTTTTAGAGCTTCCTGTACATTTTTTGGAATTTCTACAGCAGACAACTGAGAGGTAAATGCAGCAAAAGAGGATGATAAATTTGAATATGACACATACTTGGATAGAGGATGCTTAGTACAAGATCTAATACCTTTCCTAAGCGCTATAGGGAGATCTATTGCAGAAGATTCATCATGACCTATAGGTTCAGAAGAAGACTTACCTGTGTCAGGTTCACTAGGTGAATTTTCTCTTGGTTCGGACTCTTGGCAGTGCTGGAGAGTGAGTTCCTTATTTCCTTTCTTATGGTTTTTCTTCTCGAAGACCTTTCCCTTCCAAGTTTTGTCACCATCATTGAACCTATTTCTTGTTTTTTTATGGGAATCATTTTGTTGTGGCATTATGGTTGATTCATCACCAGTTTCACAGGCTTGTTGGTCATGCTTTTGATTTAAAGATGTCGCCTCAGAATCAATGAGAACCTCTTCCATAGTGGGAATGGGTTCAGATAAGGATTCATGGGCATTTTCTTTTGGTGCAACACAATCAGTCTCAGGCTCTTGTAACAAATAAACATTATCCAAAAAAATGGTGTTTTCAAACGAATCTTTTTCAAATGAATCTTCTTTTGGATTCCCCCCCTGAAGATGAATGTCACTGAAATGAGGTTGTTTTTCAAAAAATGTAGCATCCATAGTCACAAAAACCTTTTTGGATTTTGGATCAAAACACTTGTAACCTTTTTGGGTAGGGGAGTAACCAATGAAAACACATTTTATAGCTCGTGGTTCCAATTTTCCTAGATGTTTATGGTCATGAACAAAAGTAGTACACCCAAAGATTTTCAATGGCAAATCAACTGAAACACGAGCCAAGGGAAAACAATTTTTGAAAACATTGAGAGGAGTTTGAAATTGTAAGACTTTGGATGGCATACGGTTAATTAAATATGCAAAGCCAAAACAAATTTCACCCCATAGGTATTTTGGCACCTTATTTTCAAAGAGTAAGGCACGAGCCACCTCAAGGAGGTGTCTATTCTTCCTTTCCGCAATCCCATTTTGTTGGGGTGTATTAGTACAAGAACTATGATGCACAACACCATTTTCAAGAAAAAAATCTCCTAAAATCATGTTGAAATATTCTTTCCCGTTGTCACTTATAAAGACTTGAATATTAGTTTGGAATTGAGTTTGCACCATTTTGAAGAAGTTTTTGACAGCTTGTCCAACTTCAGATTTTTCTTTTAACAAGTATACTCAACAAAGTCTAGTGTGGTCATCTATAAAAGTTATAAACCACTTTTTGTTAGAAAAAATATTTATTCTATTTGGACCCCAAACATCACTGTGAATAACTGCAAAAGGTTTAGATTCTTTATAAGGTTGAATAGGAAATGAAGAACGATGATGTTTTGCAAACTCGCAGGTTTCACAATGAAATAAAGATGGGTCTTTATCATTAAACAATTTTGGAAAAAGATGTTTCAAATAACGGAAACTTGGATGTTCCAATCGTAAATGTCATAACATAATGTCATCATTACTATTAGAAACAAAAATAGATTCAAAACAGGAACTTATAGATTGAACTTGTGGTTTGGAATCGATTCCATCTTCAAGGTAGTAGAGTCCCCCACTCTCTTTAGCACTGCCAATCGTCTTCCCCGAGTTCAAATCCTTAAAAACACAATAAGAATGAAGAAAGTTAGCTTGACAGTTACTATCTCGAGTTAATTTAGTAATTGACAAAAGATTACAAGACAAGTTAGGGACATGTAGGACATCCTTAAGAGTTAATAAGGGTGATAGAACTATGGAACCTTTTCCCGTAATGGCTGAAAGAGAGCCATCTGCAATTTTAACTTTCTGGTTACCTACACAGGGACTATATGAAGAAAACAGACTCGACTCTCCAGTCATATGATCGGTAGCACCTGAATCAATGATCTAAGCATGACTAGGACTGACACTAAGGAGGGCAGTATTTAGAAAATTACCTCTCTGAGCTATTGCACAAGAAGGATTTTGAGATTCAAGAAGCTTGTACAGTTAGTCTAATTGTTCCTTAGTGAATGGAAATGAGCTTGAAGGAGACTGCTTCCCTTGATCAGAAGTACTAGCCTGAAGAGCACGACCTTCATTCCCCCCTTTCTTCTTCAAGTTAGGAGGCTTACCATGGAGTTTCCAACATGTCTCTCGTGTATGATAGGGACGTTTGCAGTGATCACACCATGGTTTTTTCCCGTCTTTCTTCCCTTCTTCATTGGAATTCCTACTGACAAGTGCAGATCCTTCCACCTCAGCCATAGGAGTTGTCTTTCCCATCATGACACTCTGTCTAGCCTCCTCTCGCCTTACTTCTGAGAATGTTTCCCGGATTGTTGGCAACGAGATCTTCCCTAGAATTCTACCTCTGACTTCATCGAGGTCTTTGTTAAGGCCGGCTAGGAAGACAAAGACACGATCATTCTCCTGTCTCTTAAGGAACAACACACTGTCTTCAGTACATTTCCAGTGATCATCATAGCAAAGATCAAGTTCCTGCCACAAAGTCATCAATTCATTGTAATAAGTAGTGACATCCTTGTCACCTTGTTTGGCATGCCATAACTTTGATTTGAGATCAAAGATCTGAGAAGAATTCTGAATGTCAGAATAAGTGTCTTTGACGGCCTCCTAAACATCTTTAGCAGTTGGCAAGAACATGAAGGGCTTTCCAATTGTTGGCTCCATGGAATTAATTAGCCAAGCAATGATTAGGGAGTTTTCAGACTTCCAAGCCCTAAGGCTTGGATCTACTTCTGCAGGTCTGGGTACATCTCCTGTAAGAAACCTAAATTTTCCTTTGTTATCTAGCACTAATCTCACCGTTTGAGACCATTCTGTGTAGTTTTTCCCATTGAGACGTTGAACATCAACCTTAAGGGAGTTGGAGGACCCCTCGTAATTGTTGAAAGGGTTATGGGTTGAATGTCCATAGCGAAAAACTCCTTGAAAGCCGAAGCCACCTCCTGGGCCGCCGCCACTTGCGCCGTCATGCGCAATGCCTAGGCCGCCACTTCCGCCACCGGTGCCTGGGCCGCCGTCAGTGATGATGGATCCATCACTGTTACTGCTCCCTGTAAGAGCCTGCTTCCATGAGTAGTTGTTTTTCGTCATGAGGAAGGAGAAAGAGTAATCCCTTGATCAAAATACTGCCGTACGGAATGAACAGTGCGCCGTACGGAATGAACAGTGCCGTCGTACGGAATGAGTAGTGCCCGTACGGAATGAACAATGTCGTGAACAGTACCGCCGGAATGAATAATGCCGCCGTACGGAATGAACAGAACCCTTTAGGGTTTTACGCGGAAGTGAGACCCTCAAGATCGAGAGTTCTTGATACCATGTAGAGAACAAGGGAAGAAAATACTTTCTTGTATTACTCAGCAGACTAAGGCTGCTTATATAGAAAAAAATACATTAATGATTTCCTAAAATAGAAGATACTAATTAATAATAAAATACAATCAAATCTGGCGAAATAAATATAAAATAAAATCTAGGAGAATATTATCGGGATTGGGTCTGATTCTCCAACAGATACAAAGTCCAAAATTTTGCGTTTAATTCTTCACTCCCACCATATTTCCTTTCTGAAGAGGATTGTGATCTTGGCAACGTAAATCCAACATATTTTGAGTGGATAGGATTCTCTACTGTTCATGTGGCTTCTCTTATCCCTCCCAGATTCGATACTTCCTTGGGTGATTACATGTATCCATTCATGAAAGCAAACAGACAAAGGCATAATCAAGCCAGCTTCACTCCGGGCTCAAAAGCATCTCCAAGGGTTTGCAATCCATGTCTAATTATCTACAATGAATAATAGCTATTGTCAATGCTTTGTTTTCCATTGGAGATGCAGTTTCCTTCCGTGGTCATCTCAAGGCCATACTCGATGGCCTTCCTGAAGAATCTGAGGCCTTAATCACTTCTGTTGACAATCGTTCCAATCTCTGCTCCATAGCGGATGTTGACATGAATCTGTGCCTGTTAGGTACTCAAAATACTGGTGAAAGTATAAAAACTTAACTTATTTTGATCAACTGATATGGCTATATATAACAGAAAAGTTGCAGCCCGCGTTTTACAAACCTACTAATGTGGAGATTAACTAGGAAGCCAATAACTAATTCGTAAAAGATCGAGATTATTTAAATCACTAACAGATCTAAAGACTAGTTCAAACTGATTCAAACTTACAAATTCAACATCCTCCCTTGAACTGAATATCAATTTATTCAGTTTACATTTGGACCAGCACGTACTCCTGATAGACCTTGAAGCTTTACATACAAATCAAGCTTTAATAGCTTGGTCTTTATGTCCGCACCTTGTTCTTGAGCATGACGGTGGACCAGCTTTACAACAGTGTTTTTCAATGTAGTTTGAAAGTAATAGAGTTTACTGATTTGAGGTAATTATTGTGGGTAGAGAGCTCGAGTGATTATTAATTTTATTCTGAACCTGATTGTTAAGATCATCGATTCCTCATAGGTTAATTTGCACTGAATCTGTTTGTTCAATTCTGGGTTTATGTTTTGTTAGTTGTATAAATTTAAAAATCTCGTTGTGTAAATTAGAGGTAAGTCATTGGTTAAACAAAATGTGAATTTATCTCTCATTGTGACAGGCTGGTGTAACTGGATTTTGTATGGGGGGTGCTCTCGCAATTGCAAGTTCTGTCTTGGTTCCACATGTTGATGCTGTTGTGGCTTTCTATGGAGTTCCTCCTCCTGAACTTGCAGACCCTGCCCAAGCCAAGGCTCCTGTTCAGGCTCACTTTGGAGAGCTGGACAATTTTGTTGGCTTTTCAGATGTTACGGTATGAGAATATGCTTGCAACACCACAATTATTCTCTTCTTTTCTTTTCTTTCTTTTTCTTTTCTTTTATTTTATTTTATTTTATTTTTAGGGCGGGGTTACGGGGTTCCTTACCTTCCAAAGCCTACATTTAGTTTCTTTTTGTGAGGATTTGTGTGCAAAGCGGCTCTTGATCTCACACTCAGGATTTGCTTAGAAAACCTATTGATGGAAGGTTGGAAATGAGAAGTGAAAATTATTATCTGCTTTATTGAAAGAGAAAAATAGGAAGGAGTTCTAAAGCCTAGAGATTGTTTGGTTTAGACTGTAGAAAAACTGATCTTAAAATTGTCACTCTGTTTCGGTAATGTAAAGTAAAATCAATTTTGAAGCTAATCAAAGGGATATATGATTGGAAAGTTATTGGGGACACTGTTTAGATATTTCAGATTGTTAAAGGGTATGTGTAGAACACCCAAACTTGGTTGGCGCAGAGAATCACATTGAGTCATCCCAACGTGATTACAAAAAAGATTGCTAAACATGTTGATGTAATTATGAAGGAGTGTTTGGCCAGCAAGTGGATTTTCAACCCTCTAAATTCTAACCAAACGGGCATTTAATGTCTCTTGGTGAGAATTGGTGTTCTAGAGAGACTCTTGATCTCACACCAAAGGGTGCATGAGGCAGAGAACTAAATGGTGGAGGGCTGAAGACGAGAAGTCAATATTATTGTATGCTTCCTTGCACCTTGGTAAGAAAGTAGAGATAAGAAAAATTGAAACTGGAGTGTCACTAGTTGCGTTCTAATTTTTACACATTTGTTTGCATTCATCTTTAGAAAGTCTAAGCTCTATCTTACTAACATTTAGACCAACATTAGAATCACAAACGAAAATAATTTTCAATCATGCATATTCATCTTTTCTTTCATGCTTCAACAAGTGAAATTATAACCTTTTTATCCTTATCATTTTCATTCTTTCATCTTCTTATAATTCACCTTCCTTAACTAGCAAAACATACAGTAAAGTTGAGGAAGTCTTAAAGCTTTTGCAACACAAAGTCCAATTTCCTCACGTGACCTGTCTTTTAAAGGGAAAAACTTGGTCAAGAATTTCCCTACTTATTGAGAGCCTAGAATTCTACCTTTTAAGGGAACAAAAAATGATCTTTAACCTTTCTATCATTCCTATAATCCTATGTTGCCAGTGCTCATAAGATGTGAAATGCTATAAATTTTAATTCCGTTGCTTTGATAATAACTAATTACTTTTTTGTTCTCTTGAAATGTTATTTTTTTTTCCTTGAGAAGTATCATATGACATTTTGACATTGGTTGATGGCCCAGGCTGCGAAGGCCTTGGAGGAGAAGTTGAAGGCATCTGGAGTCCCACATGAGGTACCCATATATCCTGGCAACAGTCATGCATTCATGAACAGGTCTCCAGAAGGAATCAATAGGAGGAAGAGCATGGGATTGCCCGATGAAGATGAAGCCGCGGTGAAGCTGGCCTGGTCTCGCTTCCAGTCATGGATGACACATTACTTGTCCAACTAGATAACTTGTTACTAGCTGAATCCAGAGGATATATGGGATATATAATGCAATGTTCCATCTATGATGGGATGATGCATAGGTACTGAAATAAATAAATACGGCCCCATGGATTGTAAGCACTAATTAAATGCTTGGTTGTGACTACGGGGAAAGAGCAATTAAAAACACACATAAGGTTCTTAGTTAAAGTTGGGATGAGGTAGTACTTGTCTGCCATTGAACTTTGAAAATTAGTGAGTCAAAAGAATTGAGGCAACAAATCAACGGATGAAAATTTTCTGTCCTATTTTTCTGTCACATTTTCTGTCTCACATCAATGGTAATTTGGCACGTAATAAATTAAAATTATAACTTATTAACACATGCATATTTCCAGTTTTTAATTGGTCGGAGACATAGAGATACTATTTTTTGGGACAGCAGATATTTGTTCTAAATCAACATCCAGGGGAATCTAGTGGGATAACGAAGCAGCTCTCCCACACAAGGACAATCTTAGGGGCGTAAAACTAATAACACAAGTTTAAGAACTTACTTGTTTTACTTGTTTCACGGTGGATCATATCATTCAATGGTTCACGGTATCACTAGCTATCACTTAAATATTGTGGTTCTTACTTTTGGGTCGTTACCTTTTTTTTTTTTTCGTTGACAGATTTTGGGTCGTTACTTGACCAATTTGACTTGCAGAGTAATTTGAAGCCGTTGTGATTTTCATGCAACAAGTAAAGTAAACCCTCAATTTAATTCCTTAGTTAACATTTTTTCTCCTATTTAATTTTTAAAGTATATGAAAATAATATTCAGTTCCTAAAGTTTACAAAATCTGTCAAATTAGTCTCTTGAGTTTTATGAAATCCATCGCATTAGTCCTTATAAGGGGTTACCTATAGAATTTTAGAGACTAATTTGACAAATTTCATAAATTTTAGGGATTACTTATTATTTTCATATATTTTTGGGCTAAATAGGAGAGAGAGTATTAATTTAAGGACTAATTCGAGGGTTTTATCGTATTTGGCTAGTGTTGCCATTGTTCACCAATTTTGATATATGATGGTTTTGCTGAAGACTAACTTTATACTCGTTCCCAAGAAATTTAGAGTTGCGCTACAATACTTTTTTTTGATCTAAGATCTTCAGTATTTAAAAATTACATTGAATTTTGTTATCAAATTGAATGAATCCATTTAAAGGGATAAAAGTCTTAATATTTTTTTTCATTTTCAGAATTTGAACTCTAAACCTTATTTAAGAGTAATCCATAAGTATTTTAATGTAAATAACGTTGTTAGGATTTTTTTTTTTTGGGTCTTTTATGAATACTAGTGTATTAACCCGTGCTATGCATGTGTAAGATTTGAAAGTTACTGAGTCACTTAAAATGTATTTTAAAAAATAGAATAGCTAAAGATGTATTTCAAATGATGTGTTTTACTTGAATAAATTAAAATTTTTATTTTTTGTTTTAATTGAAAGGAACATATTATTATTTCCAAAAATCGTAATAAAATATTGTATCTTCAGTTTAGTGGTGACATTATAAATGATATCATGACTGATATAATTAACTAATTTTTTTTAGAAAAAATGGAAAAAATAATAAAAATGAAGGGAAAAAAATAATCAAAAGGCTCTTGGCTAAGGAAGATTTAAAAATAAAAAAAATCTTGTAAATACCTAATGAGAGAATATTTCTTGCTAATATCAAGTTGAACTAAATAGGAAAGGTAGCTTGTCTAAATTTCAAATTTGAAAAAATTTTAATAATAATAATACATAACTAAATTAATCAATAGCTAAAAATAGAAGCATTTATTGAGATCTGATTTCTATGAAAAAATTAATTGACCTATTTAATCGTTAGAGGAAAGTATTTCTTGATAATGATTTTCCAAATTTGCATATAATTGAAATCAATTTATGGATCAAATCAAAATAAAATCACAAATCTGATTTATTGGTACATTTTAATTAGTAATTAATGAATCAATCAAAAAATATAAATTAAATTAAAATTAAATTAAAACAAAATAAAAGTTGCATTTTGACGAGAATTGGAATGATAAGGTTTTGACATGTGGCATGATTCACGTGGTAAAACTCTATTTTATATAATACCGTTGATGTATTCTGTATTTCTTTTCCATTAAAATAATAGTACTTAACATTTATGGTTGTTTTTTATTATTTAAAATTTTTTAAGAGAATAAACTGTGGAATTGTGGGTATGGGAGTTGTTGTTTGTTGAAGCTGATTGCTGACCAATTGTGCACACTCTTAATGCAGCTGTTTTTTTTTAATCTATCTTTGATCGGCTTCTATATTATATCAACTAAAGAGAGATTCCGTATCTGAATCGAATGGTTGACACGTACAATTGAGCCACGGAGTCATGGTCTTGCATGGAGCGGAGCTAGTGTGCCTTGATTTATTTTAAGAGAAAACTTAGCTATAGTTGTTTACATCTTGTATTTATCGCTATACACACAAAATGTGTATTCTCCATGTCACCTCCCAAACCAGATAACTGTCATTTGTATTTTTTATAATTACTATTGCTAATGTATGAGAGAGAAAAAAAAAAGTGAAAAACAACACCAACATGATATAAGCAACTGTACTTAAGTTTTATCCTTTATTTTAAAGGGTTATTTTTAAAGCGAGAAAATAATAATGTATTTGGTAATTGCATCCTATTTATTTAAAAGTCTATTCTATTGTGATTTTATCTTACTAAAAATTATAATTTTACTTACCCATCTTAAAGATAACATTATTTTAAAGAAACTTTTTCGTGTTTCATATACCGAACAAATAATGGACCACAACTTTTAAATTTTTAGTATCAATTTAGACGCTACCTTAAAGAACGTTGGCACAAACGCAAGAAACAACATGAATGGATACGAACACACGATATGATTTAAAGTTTCTTATTATAATTTAATATTATGTGTGGCATAGTAGACAACTTTTTTCAAGTAAGGCGAATTCTACCCTACCGCACTTGATAGGTCTAACGACTGACATGGTGCCACATTTTTGTTTATCATTGGATTCGACAATCCTATAAATTTTACGGTGAACCTCTCACACTTAATCGTTTCCTTCCATTGTTTCTCTTCTTCTTCTTTGGTGCCACATCACCAACAACCCCTCATCATTGCCTATCCTTCGTCATCGCTACAATGGTTCTTGTTCTGGGAAGCCATGTCAGGCTTCACAGAAGAAATCTCCTGAGTCGTATTTGGTTTATTGTGAATGATGATAGGGTTTGTAGGTTTTGCAGGGTTGGGAACGACACCATGGTTGTGTAGTGTGTCGTAGCGACTAAAGACAACGCACTCCATGAGGTTGATGAATAAGTACTCCCACCCCACCATCGTCTCAGATCTGAAGGGGGGAAGACGTTGGTGGCGTGCAGGTTTGAGACTATCAGAGTCGTTTTTCTTTTGTGTATTCTGGATTCCTAGGGTTTGAAAGGGGCACGAGTCTTCAAAGGGGTTCACTGGGACCTGTTGACGGAGAAATGTTGCAGTCGTTGTTCATTCTGTCAAGAGATGTGAATGTCTAGGAGGGTGAGAGGGAAAAACCATATGTGGATGGTCTATAATCAAATCTAGTGAGATGACTGAATCCAACGATAATTAGAAGTTGTGCAGTGCAACACCTATGGTGGTGCAGCACGATAGAACGAGCCGATACTTCATATAGAGTTCCTCATTCACACAAATAAGAAGGGGGAGGAGGATGAGGTATTATTGGTTCGAATACGACCTTGGGATAAGGAAATTTACCTTGAGGTCAGAGTTCTAGAAGCTACCCTTGAATTATATTCGACTACATACTCAACGTCCAATGATGGTGATAAAGCTTTTTCCTGGAAACATGATAAGAGCACGATCTAATTATCATGGGAGCGTGTAACTAACTTTGGAGGTCACCCATCTCACAAGTACTCCATGTCAAACATGCTTAACTATGAAGTTATTTTTCGGGCTCTCGAAAAGAAAATGCATCTTGTTGATATAGGTGGTGCTAATCAATCCCTTTAAGCCAGTTTAAATTATGCAGTCTCATACCTGCATATTCTCTAGATCCCTCTCATTTCTCTGTGTATTCAGTTCATTTATGTGACCTTTTGCTAGAAGCCTGCCAAGAGTCGCTCATTAACTGTGTTTATGCCAATGTTGTCATAACCGGACCGGACCAGGCGGTTCAACCGGTCAAACCGGGAACCGGACCCTCATCCGGTTGGAATAAGGATGAAAACCGCTCAGGACAAAAACCGGTCATAGAACCGCTAAACCGGTCACAAACAGTGAAAACCGGCTAAAACCGGTTATAAATCCGGTCCAGGCGGTTCGTAACAAAAAGTAGAAAAAATTATTAAATGTTACAGACGAGTTGCTTTGTGGCCGAAGCTTTGCTTTTATAACTCATCTTCCACTATGTTTCATCCAAATTTTTCGATGTGGGACTCATGTTAACAGGGGTGGCTGCCTCAACCCCTTTCCTATTCTCTTCCTTTCCGTACGTCTTCCTTCTTCGTTCCCCCTCCTTCTTTCCCTTTCTTTCTTTCTTGTTCTTTTTGTTTTTTCTCTCTGACTGTGCAAGTAAAGGACTGAAACGCAGCACCCCTGTTCAAAGAAAGCTCTGAAATCTGACAAGAGATCACTCCCAAGCCTTTTGATGGAACACAGTGCCTCAAAAGCCACCTGCTTTCAAGCCCCTGCCAAGACAAAGCATAGCTAGATTCCAAAACCCACGACAAACTCAAAGACCTCAAAGCCACCTTCTTCTTCTATAATTCTGTTATATTTTTATTATAATTTGAAATCTCTAAGTTTTTTATTTTTGTATGTGTGTCATTTTCGTTTGCCCAGATGTTGAAAAAATGAATGAAGTTTTGGCATTGGCTTCTTCATTCCCACTCTTCTTCTTTCCCTTTCTTTATTTCTTTCTTTCTTGCAGCTCTTGGTTTGATGTGTTATTTTGTATTTATGTGTTAACTTATGACATTTTTAACTGGAGTTTAATTTTTAATGGGTTAAGTTATGGATATTATATTATTTTTTACTTACTATTGCTTTATATATTATATTAAAATTAAAAAAAAACTATATTTAATTATTACCGGTCTGACCCCGGTTCAACGCCGATCCGACCTTTGAACCTTGAACCAGTGCCTACACCGGTTCAGTGTCCGGTCCGGTTTTGATAACCTTGGTTTATGCATTAACGACCCGCCCTCGTCAGCTCCAGGTGTCACATGCCCCTCAGCTTCTGCCTCGTTCGTCCCCGAGCCACACTGTATTTGGAGGATCCCACTTGTAATATCCTACGATTGCTTGCAGGATTAATGATTATCCCCACAAACCAACATATGTGTGTTCAACATGTTTTATCCTCACTCAGAAAGAGAGAAAGAGAGAGAGAGAGATCTCCCATCATATGTAGAGATGGATACAGGTGTTTACTGGGAAATTTGGTTTCTTAGTGTATTTCTACCAAAGTCAGCAAAATAACAAATAATTAGTTCAAACGATTATGAGATCGACGAATTATGTGGTAATCTCGTTTTGCAAACAATGGTTTTATGAAAAAAAATGGCGATCAATTTCTCGACGCGTTATTAGTTTTATGACCTTCTTGGCTCTGAAGCCATTAATTATTACGTCTTATGCCAATTTTGGTTATGATAATTCCAACTAACAAACAGATTGTCGTCGAAATGGCATTAAAGTTAAAATGAAACAAGATTGGCTGTTGAAAGCCAATTACTTGATCGACAAGTAATGAAATAACAATTTGAACGAAAAAATATTCAATGCAATGTTATGAACATGCATTTGCAGAACAAAACATATAATTGGAAATTAACGCAAAGATGTAAATGGAAGAAGTTAAATGATTGAAAATCAAACAAAAACTTTTAAAGACATTGGAAAGTAAATGAAAGCATTTAAAGAACATGAATTAGAAGAAAACCTGTAAATGACTTTAAAAGGAAAAGCGTTGGATGGTTAAATGACAATAACAGTAAAGAATTTAAATGCAAAGCACGGAAATGTAAATGACTGTAAAGTGAATGGCATGAAAGAAAATACTGGAATTGAAATGAACGTGAAACATAAATCAGTTTTCAAAAGAAAACAGTGTTACAGAAAAAAATACAAGTAAGTAAGTTGGAAATGCTGTAGACAAGATAGAGTTTGAATGCAGTAAATTTAGAGCCAAAATGCGTAAACAGAATATAAAGTTGCAAAGAAGATAACTGAATAAATAATGCAAATATCTGAAAATGAACTTGAATTGATTAAATGCAGAAAGATAAAGTTTGGAAGGCATACATTGATCGTTTTCCTGTAATCTGCTTTAGCCGTCGAGATGTTAGGAATTTAGATCATGTATCCAACCCCAGTTACATCGTAAGAACTACTATTTATAGACAAAAATGTAAAAAACTACCTATCATCCGACCTGACACGTGTACGGACACAAGATCGGTAGTTGTTTCTACTAAAACTACTTAATCCCGACAGTAACACTTCCTGTCAAGCTATACATGTATTTCATAACGTCTAAGTCTAATTTGACCATGCCCGTATTGACATCTTCGACGTTTCACACACTCCGTCGAACAACCGCCAAGTCATTTGGTCTTTCAAACTTAGCAAATTTTTGATTACTTATTTCTGGCTCTTTGCATCTTCATTCGTCGAAGTCTTGAAGTTTTATCGAAAAACCCAAATATGAAATTTGGCACCTAACAGATGCCCCCCAAATTCTGAGTTTTCGACACCAATATGTGAAGAGAACCAGAATTTCATTCACTCCACGCGCGACGGTTACTTCTCCGCTTTATCCCATCATAGGTCTGCGCTTCCCACTTCCCTAAAAAATAGGACTATTATTATTTCAAAACTAGGCGGTTATAATCCTGTGCGCACACTTGCATCCTAGCTGGGTTATAAATAACCATTGAAGCCCAAGTGAAAACACTTTTGCTTCTCCTGCATTTTTTCTTTTGAAGAAAACTTCTGGAACTTTTAATGGCGTCTTCTTCAACTCCAGCTCAAAGCTCCAAAGCACCTCTAAGGAAGACCTGGTGCAATCCCGATGTCGACGAATCGATCCCATGGCAGAAATCGAAGGTAATGATACCTTACTTACATGATCCTTCCTTCCTTTTAGATCCCCCCGCTGTTTATTTAGGACCAGTCATGACCCCTACTACATTTCCCAAAGATTTTAGGGATTCTTTCCCAAACAAAGAGGGTCACACTGACATTCTTGCTTCGGCTCCTAAACTGCACATTCATTATTTCTCCAAAAGCTCTAGGCTTTTTAGAACTCCCCCTCTTAGCGTAAATGGTTATTCCACTTGGCTCACTTGGGTTGAAGCCAAGAAGGCTAAAATTTGGAAAAAAATACAAGGCATTTACAACCTGATAAAATTATCAGAGCATACATTTAGGTTGGACCCTTCCATGTTAGGTGCCTCGATTTTCTTTTGGAATATAAATACTAACAACTTCCATTTTCCTTGTGGAATGATGGGTCCAACTCTCTTTGATGTTGCTGCCCTCACTGGCCTCCCACCGGATGGCCAAATGATTCACCCTTTGAGCACTCCGGAAAATGTCATTGACGTTTTCACTGATCAACCGGTATCCTTTTCGAAGTATATTGCTAGCCAGATGCAAAACACCCCAGAAATTTCCGATGAGGAACACGTCGCTTTCCTGTTCCATTGGTTATGTGCCTTTGTCGTTTGCAACAAAAATGTTCAAATGTCGAAGGCATTACTCGATCTGGCGAACCTTCTACACGAAGGTAAAAGGTGGGCCCTTGGCGCTTTTCTGTTGTCTAACCTTTATTCCAGTTTGTCGAGCCTATACGACATGGTGAAAGGTGGTGGAAGGAAAATTGGAGCCGGCAGCCCACTATGGCTTTTGCAACTGTGGTTAAATGCCACACTCCCAGGTCACACCATTGACAAAGCTCCGTCGAACCTCCAAGCTGACACTTATGGCACCTTGGCCATGTATCGCGTTCCCAAACATTTCGACACTGAACTTGAAAGCTTCAAGTACTACTTCCAGCTTTTTCATTCTCTCTCCCTTGGGACACCTGACATCCGCTTCCAACCCTCCGTCAGCAGGAAACACATACCCGAATGGTTCACCAAACCCTTTGATCCAGAGGATCCAGTGTGCAAAACCACTTGGACACACTTCCATGCTCGCCAAGTCTTTCCTGCAGGGTTACCCGGTTAGACGGATAATTCTGCCTTTTCCTACTTGCCCAATGCTTCTGCCAACAACATTCGATTCCTGCAATCCATCCCTGGCCCTTTTCCTTATAAGAAAGAAGATATTCTTTTGAACGCCATCAATCTCAAAGATGAAACCATTGATGGCATAAAGAAAAAGAACAACACTCGTAAAGTTGCTGTCAAACTTATCCCTTTCACTGCCACTTTGGGTGTGTCGCAAGACTTTGAAGCTTGGTGGGATGAATACTACAACAGATTTCACCCATCTCTTGAAGACTTATGACAAGATTTATTGATCCTACTTTGCAGGAACAGGATCCCTCTACCAAGACTAAAGGTGAGCACTTGAAGGATATACGCAACTTTGAAAATTTTTAGAAAGTGAAATGGGATCCTAGATACGCTCAATTTATCGTTCGACATGTAAAGGAAATGACTGCCAAATCAAAAGAAAAGCACGAGAACAATTGGGGTATTAAGGCTTTAAAATACAAACAAGAAACAGGTCGATCACTTGTGATACCTCCTTGTCCTGAACCAGTGCCTTTACCCTGTGCAAATTTTTGTTTAGCTGACCCATTTCCAGGGAAACCGACAAGAGCTGGTAACTTCATTTTCCCAGAAAGATTTCATTTTCATACAAATGTCAACACTTATGAAAACAAAGAAGTTACCTTTACTGGTCGATTTGCTTTGCCTTTCGAACAATATGATGAGCCTGTCGAGGTCATTTCCCAATTTTCCCAAGGTATTTGGTTGTGATTTATTCGTTCTTTGAAAGTCTACCTGCTTTGTGCTTACTTTTGGTTTCATTACAGCTTTCGCTCTGAAAGAACCCTTAAAGTATAAACAAGCAAGTGGCAAAGCCCAAGAGGATGATGCTGATGAAAAAGATGATGAAGATAATGAGTCCCCTCTTCAGTCAACCACGCCCAAAAGGAAAACTGCCAAGACTTCTGTCAAGAAAGCAGATATTGGGAAGAAACCAGTCCTGTCGAAGAAAAACCCTGCAAGATCAAAGCGCTCGACCAGCTCCTCCCAACAAGAAACAACCAAGAAAAAAGTGAAAGCCGCCACCCCTGAGGCTCAACCCAAAAGGCGCAAGATGATAGTGTCCGATACTCCCTTTCATTCGACACCACAAACGGTTTCTCCCTTTCCTTGCTTGTGCAACACTTCTATTTTCCACTTAACGCATGACCATCTCAATCACTTGCTTCAAAACTGCTATTTTCTTTTCAGGAATCTCTTGTTGAGAAATCCGTCTCCGAAAGTTCCAAAGACATTCCCGCAGCTAGGCTCGTAGTGGTAAGCAAACTGTACTACTGCTTTATTGATGATCACTTTGCATTGCACAAGTCTTTTACTTTTATTCCACCTTTACAGGAACCCAAAGCCAAACCTTCAAAGAAAGACATTTTTGAAGAATGCTCTTCGAAAGGTCCCCCCTCTATCGAGGATATTGGCTCGTCGAGCACTGATAAGGTATTCTACTTTCCACAACACTTGGATGTACTTTCCATAAACATCATCTTACTATATTCACCTCACAGGACTCTCCTAAGCGACCATATGTGGACAATTCCATACCCCTGCAAGTAGTTTTCCCAACCATTGTTCCTTCTGCCACTGAGGTATGACACTTCTTGTCATTTCATTGGTATCAGCACGATGGCTTACAACTTGCACTGATATATATATATATATATATATATATATATATATATATATATATATTACAGGAAGTCCCAAAGATTCAATTTGAACATGGGGTTGAAGAACCTCCTGCCATGGATGTCAATGTGGCTCAGCCTACCCTCTCGATGGAAAATCCAAGTCCCACTTCTACTGATCAAAATGATCCTACACTATACGTGAAGGCAATCTCCGTGGAAACAACTTCTGCCCCCAAGCTACTGAGAAGGTACCTCCCATAATAATTAGGGCAGACAGTGTTGACATGGATAAGTTGTTTGATGATCCTATCGTTCCATCTACTCAAACTGCTGTATCAACCAACCCCATGCCACAAGATGCCAATACTGGACAGGGCAACGTTGGAATAAATGAATGGATCAGCTTACTATCAGGATCTAGCAGCAAGACTTCACCCATGTCAGCGCGTTCTTCCACTCTCCCTGGGGACAATTATGCTGATAAACTTGATGGCCTGATGGAAGAACTGAAAGGTTTTTTCAAATACTCATTTGATGAGCTTTACCTCAGTCTAGAACTCAAAGGCAATTTGATGAGTGTAACCAAAGAACTTCACACTGTTCGCAAGAGGCTACCTCCAATTTGTCGAGGTTACTTCAATCCCATCTATGAGTTCGTTGAGGACTTGACCCCCAAGCTGCCTGAACTTGACAACAGCATCATGCCTGAATTAGAAAATGCCTGAATTAGTCGAACAAGGTCGGCTCTTCGACAAGACAAGGCTGCATTGGTCGAACAAGGGGCTCCCCATCAAGCGAAAATGCCTGAATTAGAAAGGACTGTTGCTCGTTTGGAATCAGAATTGGCCACTGCCAAAGCCCAACTTCTTGAAGCCACTACAGTGTCCTTTTCAGAAGAAATCAAGGCACTCGACCAACAAATGTCAGACAGCTCTGTCGAAGCAAAAACTATCTTGTCGAAGGTTGAAGATCTTGAAGTCAACTACGCAAATGCCGAAGCCACGAAGTTAGAATTTGCTGCAGCTTGGGAAGACCTCAAGAAAGCACCTTTTTAGCTCTTCAGTCCTTTCTTTTTTTAAAAAAAAATTGTTTAATTTATTTCTGTCGAACACATTTGTTCGACCACCTCTTGTACTTTACTGCAACACTGAACTTCGATTTGACTGTTTTCGATCAATCGTTTCACCGTCCAGCTAGCACGTTTCCTTTATCACTTTAATTTTCAGTTTCAGGCCATAAATTACATTTAAGGCCTTTGACCAGTCAACTTGACTGTTAAAACTTAACAATTAACGTCAGCTTGCGCTATAAATAGGGGTATGGCACCCCAGTTGCCATCACCACAATCAATAACTCTTAAAATTCTCTTGGTTTCCTCTCCAAAACTTTTGAGAGCCATTTACTTCTTTATCAAACTTCAAACCTGAATGCATCTCCCTTCTGCCTTTGAACAAACCAACTGAGAGTAACGAATTGCAATGGAAGTCCTTTTCACCTACTTCCAACCTTTCCCACCTGGTCCTTACCATTTCGTTTGGGAACCAGGAGACTACATTCCTTGGAGTTACCCAAAAGGTCTCTGTTTTAACGGTGAAGCCGACATTGGGTTTTGGTAATTTGCCTAATACCAACAATGAGTTTTGGTATGTTGCCTAATGTGGCTTACCAAACTCATTGAACTGTGTGAGAAGGATGAAGGCCTGGTCCAATCTTTCTTTCAATAGTTTTACGCTCTTTCACACTTCACTTTGGAAATCTTACCGTGAAGGATCCGTGAAACCATTGGAAAGATTTCGCAGGGTTGAGGCCTACTGTCAAGCGCATTATGGCACCGACGACTGCCTCTCTTTGGATCCTAGCCCTCCCTTTACTCACACAAAGTTAGACATTCCTCCTCGACGCGTCCTTCAACTTCAAATCCCCGTCGAGTGGGATATCACACCTTTGAAGCGGCTCTTACAGACTTTATTGTCTGTCCAGGTGACATGCTAGGGAGACCGCTTCTGCTTCCCATGTTCCTCTCTCTTCCTAAATTCTTCCTTAGCATAAGCTGAATTTTGAACATGGCAAAGCTTCTTCAACTGGACTTATTTTGTAATAGTCTAGGTTTAAGAAATTTTCAGTGCTTGTATCACTATTCGACAATGTATACTGTGTACTGCCAAATGGCTTATGAATAAAGTAATCCAGTTCATACTTCAAAGTTGTATTTTCACTTCGCACATTGTTGGTCTATATGACTTTAAATATTTGTCATTAATAGACTTAATTCTAAAACCAGAGTTAATTTCAACAAGTGCATAAGCATTTCTTGAGAACACTTGGACAATCTCAAATGGTCCTTCCCACTTTGGGGACCACTTTCCAAATTCTCAACACTTCTTATCCATTGGCAAAATGACTTTCCAAACTAAGTCACCAACCTTGAATCGTTTATACTTAACTCGACCGTCATAGAATTTAGTTATTCTCTCTTGCTGTCGAGTTAAATGCTCTAAAGCCACTACTCTCTCATCATGGACTTCATTTAAATCATCAAACATCGTATCCCAGTATTGGTCTACTGGTACATCATCTTGCTTTTGAATTCTTAATGAACCAAGATTTATTTCAACAGGCAAAACAACATCATGGCCATAAACCAACTTATAAGGAGCAGTACTTGTCGATTCTATTGGAGAATTTCTACATGCCCAAAGGACTTGTTCCAAAGTTGAGTGACAGCTTCTTGGATATCTACCAATGTGCTTCTTTATCAAACCAATGATAATTTTATTCATGGCTTCGACCTGACCATTCGCTTGCGCATAGTATGGCGTTGAAGTCATTATCTTGATCTGCCTCGACTCAGCATACTCGACTACTCTATTCCCAACTAACACAGATCCTTGGTCTGTTGTGATTGTTTGTGGTATACCAAATCTATAGACAATGTGATTTTCAATGAAATCCATAATGTCCTGTTGCGTTACCTCTTTCAAGGCTACTGCCTCCACCCATTTGGTAAAGTAGTCCACCCCTACTAAGATATATTTGTGTCCTTTTGAAGAAGTAGGAAAGATTTGGCCTATGAGATCCAGAGCCCATCCTCTAAAAGGCCAAGGTTTAACGATGGAATGCAACTCACTAGCAGACACATTTTGTATGTGGCCATGTTTTTGGCATTCCTCACAAGACTTTGCAAACATAATGCAATCTTTAACCAAAGTGGGCCAATATACTCTTTGTCTTCTTAGCACCCATTTCATCTTCTCGCCTGCCTGATGAGCTCCACAAATTCCTTCATGAACCTCTACCAATGCCAAGTAGGCATCCTCTTCACTAAGGCATGTTTTCAAATTACCGTCGACAGACTTCCTATACAAAACTCCTGCAAGTACAACAAACTTAGTTGCTTTGTACTTAATTTTCCTATCGACGTCAGCACTTGGATTTTCCAAATAGTCAATTATTGGCTTACGCCAATCAGGCGAATTTGACGCATTGGAAACAAGAATATCTCTCTCATCCAAAGGGTATAGTAACTCACAGACTTTTATGAATTCTGTCAACATCTTTGAAGATAACTTATATCCTGAGGCCAACTGGGCTAATTCGTTAGCTTCTTGATTCAGCTCTCTCGGGATATGCTCCAATTCGACATTGTCGAACCGTTTCATTAACTTGTTGGCTACTTGACAGTATTTGACAAGATTATGACTAACACATTTGTATTCCTGAGTTAACTGCCTTATAACTAATTGTGAATCCCCAAAAACTTTGACAGTGCGTGCTCGCATTTCTATCAAAATTTCCAAACCCACAATTAAGGCTTCATATTCAGCCTCATTGTTAGAGCAAGCGTATTTTAACTCGAACATTAGTTTAGTTGGCACACCTAAAGGTGATATTATGAGAATGCCAACATCAACCCCATTTTTGTGTCTTGAGCCATCAAAATACAAATGCCAAGGCTTTAAACCAACTAGCCCTGTCAATTCTTTTATTTCTAAACATGGATAGTCCGTCAAAAAGTCAGCAATTGCTTGACCTTTAACAGCTTTTAGAGGTACATACTGCAAAGAGAATTCAGACAACGCAAGTGTCCATTTTCCAATTCGACCATTTAGAATTGGCTGGGACAACATATACTTAATTACATTCGTCTTTGACATTACTAAGATATTACAAGGCATTAAGTAATACTTGAGTTTTGTACATGAAAAATATAATGCCAGACACAATTTCTCTATATCACTATATCTTGTTTCTGCATCATTTAGCACTCAGCTGAGGTAGTAAACGGCTCTTTCGACGTTATTCTCATCCTCCTGAGCCAGTAAACAACCTATAGTTTCTTCTGATGCAGATATGTACAACTTCACTGGCCGATGCGGCTCTACAGGCATCATGACCGGTGGACTTGTCAAGTATTGCTTGATTTGGTCGAAAGTCTCTTGATGTTGTTGAGTCCATACAAAGGCTTCCTCTGCTTTGAGCTTTACCAGAGGAGCAAACACCCTTGTCCTCCCTGAAAAATTTGATATGAACCTTCTGAGAAAGTTCACCTTCCCTAAGAAAGATTGGAGTTCCTTTTTATTAGTAGGTGGTTTCGCTTCCAATACAGCCTTAGCTTTGTTCTTGTCTACTTCTATGCCTTTCTTATGCACCAAAAAGCCCAAGAACTTAGCAGCTGAAACACCAAAACCACACTTTTCAGGTTTCATCTTCAAACTATGCTTTCTCATTTCTTGAAAAGCTTGCCGAAGATGGTTCAAATGCTTATCTCGGCTCTTTGACTTGACAATCACATCATCAATGTAGACTTCCACAAATTTGCCTATCATTTTATGAAAAATAGTATTCATTGCCCTTTGGTAAGTCGCACCAGCATTCTTTAAACCAAAAGGCATCACTACCCACTCATAAGTTCCAATAGACCCCGGGCACCTAAAAGCAGTTTTAGGTACATCCTCTTCTGCAATGAATATCTGGTTGTGACCAGCATGTCCATCCATGAAACTTAGAATTTCATGACCAGATGCTGCATCTACTAGCATATCTGCTATGGGCATAGGGTACTCATCTTTAGGAGTTGCAGTGTTAAGATTCCTGAAATCAACACACACCCTCATCTTGCCATTATTCTTTATGACAGACACTACATTCGACAACCATTCAACATACCTAGTTGTGCGAATGAACTTAGCCTTCAACAAGCGCTCAATCTCCTCCTTAATTTTCAGCACAACTTTAGGAGCAAACCTCCTGTTGGCTTGTTTGACAGGCTTACAGTCAGGTTTGATAGGCAACCTATGTTCCACAAGATCTCTACTCAGACCCGGCATTTCATGATAATCCCAAGTAAAACAATCTTTATACTCGGAGACTAATTCCATAATCTGCCTTTTAAACTGGTCTGGCAACAAAGCACTAACGTATATCGGCCACTTTCTATCTTCATCCCCCAGATCAATCTCCTCTAAAGGATCTTCCAATCAAAACCGTCTTTATCCTCAAGCCCCTTCTCAAATTCTAAAGGGCCATCATCAAATATGCAATCAGCCAACACCCCTTCTTCTGAGTTTGGCTGTCGGTTGGCCTTGCAAGCCGACGTTTGTATTTGAAGCTTCTCAAGGCTCATTGTTATCGATTGGCTGGCTTTCATCGACCTCATCTAGCAACCTAACTCCAAACTGCTCCTCCAAGCAAGCGTTCAGAGCATCTTTATCAACAACACCACCCTGCACAGATATGGGTTTCACTTTTGGGTCATACACTTTGAAATCTACATGTGTTTGCTGTAGATAGCATGAGCTGTCATCAGCTTCAATAATCTCAATGTCATCATGAGCATTCCAAAAGATGAGTTTCTGATGCACCGTCGAAGGAACTGCTCCGACAGCATGGATCCAATCCCTACCCAACAGGACATTGTAACTTGACCTTGAAGGAATCACCACGAACAAAGTGGATCTTACTACTGATCCCACTTGCACATTCAGCATTGCCACACCATCTGTCGGTGCGGATTTACCTCCAAAGTCAGTAACCACCATGTTGGTTAGTAGCAAATCTGTTTCATCCTTCCCTAATTTCTTGTACATAGCTCTTGGGATCAAATTCACAGATGCTCCTCCATCGACCAACACCCTGTTGACATGTTTGCCTTCAATCATTGCCTTAATGTGCAATGGCCGAAGATGACTTCTTTCCTCATTAGTTGGCTTGTCTAAACGAGCAAATTTGTCGAAGATGGTAACCATATCTTGTTCGACAAAGTGCCAACCAATTGGAAAGTCATCAAACTCCTCCTCAACAGGAACTTCTACAACAAATTCATACTGAGCTTGATACTCAGCTGGTAAAATCGATAACAAGTTCACATCAAGATTGGTGAACTCTTCTTCAGTAGCTGTTTCCTCATTTTCCAAATAACTTCCTAACCTCATGTCTTCTTTGTTAAGAAAAGATTCTTTAGACCCCAAATCTAACAAGTTTGTTCCCATCGCCATCACCAACTCATCCAAATCTTTGTCTAAGTTAGTGTCAAGATTAAACTCCTTTTCGTCATAAAGACCAATTGGGTCATCTGGATCATTTAAGGCTTCGATGACCTCTTCCATGGACAAGTCTGTTTTGACAAGACTTTGTTCCATTGGTACCACAGGTTCATCTAGCAAATCAGAATCATTGACTATGATCCTTAATCCCTCCATAGACACATCACTGTTTGTATCTTCGACTGGAGCCGTTCGAAGGCCAACTTTTCAGCTTAAATCAAACCTATTTGCCAAAGCTTCCTCTCTTGAACTGTCGACGGAGCCTCAGCAGGCTTGGCATTCCATTTGGAATCTGGCGAAAATGCTTGCCCCCCGGCCTGGGACGTTTGACCCCGTTCAAAATTAGCCCCTTTGACGTCAACTACTACACTCTTTAATCTTGACCCAATCTCCTTGGGCAATGGCACCATCTGGATCCCAACCATGAAGCATTCCTCATGTTGAATCTTGGCCATCTCAGCAGTTTTCAGTTTTTGTTTCTGAGCTTTCCTCATCCTTTGTCGACGCTGTTTCTGACTCTTCGACAGTGGGGCCTTCTTCACTTGATCACCACCAGGATAGGGTATTCTGCCAAATTGGTAATCTTAATTCCAAAACGGCACCTGTCGGGGATTACTCTTCCTAGCCCTCACCCTATTTCTCAGTTCAGGGCAACGAGCCTTGGAAGAATTCTCCACCCACTTGTTCACCACCACATTGGCATCAGGCTTCCTAGTCTTATTTATCACTCGACCAGGAGACGACCCATGGTTGCTTCCAATTGATTCCCCTGATGGCTCAACCAACCAACTGCTCTGTGGGGCTTATGTACCATAGGCCTCTGCACTCGGTTCACTGAAACAGGCATCTGGTTTATTGGAACGGCATTATAGCTTCTCTTCGCATAGCCAGCTCGCATGTGATGGTAAGATATAACCTTTCGATCGTTCTTCGCTTTTTTAGCAGCTTTCACGTCGAAATACATGTCACAATGTGGGCATAAACTCAACTGCCCCTTATTGTTCTTCCTTCTCAAAAAGTCTTCAACAGACTCGTGAGGCCTTGGGTAAATGTCGAATGGGTCTTCCACATTCACCACACACTTCTGATTGGTGCTGATATTCACCATGTTGCAGCTTCTCGCATTATGACCTTCGACATTGGATATGCCTTGGCCAAATGGATCCGTGTCCACCTTCATGCTAGGCTTCTGCTTGTCAGCAAACTTGAGTCTACCTTCTTTCAGAGCTTTTTGTATCAAATCCCTGAAACGAAAACACTCATTAGTAGGATGGCCTAAAGCCCCATGGTACTTACAATAGTTTTGACCATTGGAGTCCTCAGGCCTTTTTACTTTATGATCATCTGACAACTTAAGCTGTTTGTCTTTCAACAGAATATCAAATATTTTATCAGCTTTAGTTATGTCAAACGTATATGTTTTCGTGTTTGTATAACTCATCTTTTCCTTCCCCTTGGAAGGTATCAAAGCTTGATAGGCATAGGGCGACCCTTCTTTCAACTCAGCAAGGTTTATTTCTTGCTCAGTTACAGCCTCGTCCTCACTGCCTGTTTGGTCTTGCTCGACACAATTGATTTTCTTATGTCTAACAAATTTCTTATTGTTTTTCTGATTCATCTCATACCTGAGTTGTTCAATCTGTCGAACCCTTTCTCCTAATTGGGCAAGATCGATAATGTGTTGGTTCACCAATTTCTTTCTAATATGGTAATCCAAACCATTAGCGGCCATTTTAACAATTTCCGCTTCAGGGACAGGTGTAAAACACCTGCTCTTCATGTGTTTGAACCTAGAGATGTAATCATCTATAGACTTATTATACATGCGCTTGACATTGAATAAATCAGTCAAATTAACCCTTAAGTCGCGCCTAAAGAATTGATCATGGAACAAACCCTCCAGTTGGGCCCAAGAGTGGACTGAATTGGCCCTTAAAGTTGAGAACCAAGAAAACACATTTTTTGTTAACGAACTTGGAAAGAACCTCATTTTCAAACCTTCTATAGTGGCCAATTCCTCCATCTCTATCGAGTATTTGGCAACATGCTCGACAGTCGATTCTCCACTGTCACCAGAAAACTTGGACAACTTAGGAATCTTTATTCCCCTTGGCATTTCAGCTTGCTGTACCCATTCAGAGAATGTAGATATGAAATACGGTCGATTAGCTTAACCAATATTGAAACCAAGTCTGTTAAGCATCTGCTCCACAGCTTGATTCACATTTTGCTCTATCTGGTTCCCCATGATGTTATGCCTAAGGTCGGCCAAGCCTTGATGCATTGGTGGCCCTTGATCCTGATTTCTTTGCAAAACTTGAACATGGCCATAAGCCAAGTTGTTCACATTCTGACCAAGATTTTGATTTGGTTGAACGACTTCATTCTGCATCACATTAGGGTTATTCACATCTTGTGGGATGCCCCCAAGTATTGACCTTGAGGCCTGATTCCTAGGCCTTGCTGAACGTTATCATTCACTGGTGTTGCCAAACCCAACGCCTGATTCAGCCTTTCCATTTGTACAGCCAATGCATTACATGCTTGGTTAGTAGTTTGCATAAGAGGCGTAATAACTGCACACATTTGCTGCGTGAACATATTCACCATCTCATGGTTACTGTCATCTACCTGCTGCCGAATGCTCGCCAATGAATTTTGGGTCAAACCCCCACTATTCTGAGGCATTTGCCTTGACATTTCTCCTACACCAGACCCTTGTCGATTGGTTGTGGTAGTAGTCATGCCTGCCATTCCCTGCGTATTGGAAGAATTTCCAAAGGGCAAGAAAGGCTGGTTAACATATTGGTTGAACATGGTCGAACCAATAGCGGATACTGTCGAGTTATTCAAATAACCATACGGCATTCCAAACAGAGGTTGTGTTTCCTACGGTATTGGCCTAACACTTGAATTCCTTGCGCTTCCAGGCGATGCCTGAACTTCTGGAGCACTTTGAACCACCGGGTGTTCATGTACTACAGTGCTTGGAATAGCCTCTCCTTGCGTATTGGCCATTGTCATCCCAGTACCCGTCCCAACAATAGTATTATTCATCCGTGGGATGTTAACTACCTTTGCATTCGTACTGGTGGTCGAAGCATTAGTATTGCTTGACGACGCATTCGCATTAGCAATATTTGGTATCGTGGCACTGTTATTCGTGCTGCCACTCATGTTTCTTTGCCGCGTTACGTCAGAAGCAGTAATTTTTCCACTTCTTAAACGCATAAAACCATCGTTTAAAAACGAGTTACTCTAAACTCGTCCCACCGGGTGTGCCAATTTGTTTACTAGGAAATTTGGTTTCTTAGTGTATTTCTACCAAATTCAGTAAAGTAACAAATAATTAGTTCAAACAATTATGAGATCGACGAGTTATGTGGTAATCTCGTTTTGCAAACAATGGTTTTATAAAAAAAATGGCGATCAATTTCTCGACGCGTTATTAGTTTTATGACCTTCTTGGCTCTGAAGCCATTAATTGTTACGTCTTATGCCAATTTTGGTTATGATAATTCCAACTAACAAACAGATTGTCGTCGAAATGGCATTAAAGTTATAATGAAACAAGATTGGCTGTTGAAAGCCAATTACTTGATCGACAAGTAATGAAATAACAATTTGAACGAAAAAATATTCAATGCAATGTTATGAACATGCATTTGCAGAACAAAACATATAATTGGAAATTAACGCAAAGATGTAAATGGAAGCAGTTAAATGATTGAAAATCAAACAAAAAATTTTAAAGACATTGGAAAGTAAATGAAAGCATTTAAAGAACATGAATTAGAAGAAAACTTGTAAATGACTTTAAAAGGAAAAGCGTTGGATGGTTAAATGACAATAACAGTAAAGAGTTTAAATGCAAAGCACGGAAATGTAAATGACTGTAAAGTGAATGGCATGAAAGAAAATACTGGAATTGAAATGAACGTGAAACATAAATCGGTTTTCAAAAGAAAATAGTGTTACAGAAAAAAATGCAAGTAAGTAAGTTGGAAATGTTGTAGACAAGATACAGTTTGAATGCAGTAAATCTAGAGCCAAAATGCATAAACAGAATATAAAGTTGCAAAGAAGATAACTGAATAAATAATGCAAATATCTGAAAATGAACTTGAATTGATTAAATGCAGAAAGATAAAGTTTGGAAGGCATACAGTGATCGTTTTCCCGTAATCTGCTTTAGCCGTCGAGATGTTAGGAATTTAGATCATGTATCCAACCCCAGTTACATCGTAAGAACTATTATTTATAGACAAAAATGTAAAAAACTACCTATCATCCGACCTGACACGTGTACGGACACAAGATCGGTAGTTGTTTCTACTAAAACTACTTAATCCCGACAGTAACACTTCCTGTCGAGCTATACATGTATTTCATAATGCCTAAGTCTAATTTGACCATGCCCATATTGACATCTTCGACGTTTCACACACTCCGTCGAACAACCGCCAAGTCACTTGGTATTTCAAACTTAGCAAATTTTTGATTACTTATTTCTGGCTCTTTGCATCTTCACTTGTCGAAGTCTTGAAGTTTTGTCGAAAAACCCAAATCTGAAATTTGGCACCTAACAACAAGGGAGGGCACACGTGGACTGAAGCCCGTCCTTCCCTTTGATTTTTTTTTTTGAGTCCAAGATGAATGGGCTCATGGCTCAATTATTGTTTACACGTTGAAGTTTGGTAATCCTGTTCAATAGTTTGGTAACCTTTATTTAAAAAAAAAATAGTTTGGTAACCTTACACGTCATATCAAATTAAATTAATGGTTTGATCAAATAATTTAAATTTAAAATACAATCGCACAATGACAATAAATAATTTTGCAGAAGTCCAGAAACTTTCCACAATGACCATATTTTTTTTCTGTCCATCACTTCTGTTTCGTAAGTATGTGCTTCAATATAATTATTTAAAAAGTATAAATTGAAAACGAAAAAAAATCTTAAAACAAATGTATGGAAAAAAAATTTCAACCTCCTGTCCGATAGACTTTTGGATCCGTCACTAGTCATATTTCACGTATTGGATTAATCCAACAACTAGCGTTTGACTAGAGAGAGTTGCAAGGCTGCAGAAAATCCATGTTGTACCTATAATTAGTTTAATTAAGACAAAGTAATAGTTTAATTAAAAGAGCATGGTTTTGCTTATTATCCAAAAGAGGGAGAGAGCATGATGATTATGTCGAAAGAAAAACGAAGAAAGTGACTAAAATATATACGCATAAAAAGTTAACATATTACTACTAAGAGCACTTTTAACGCGGTGTACTAAATTTGGGTAGTTTTATTTTTTATGTGGGTCTATCAACTGTTACATAGGATTTGTAGTCACGTGCGTTGTTTTATTTTTGTGAACTGTTGTTTCTTCAGTTGACGGAGAGAGAAATTAAAGCAACGATGAAAGAGAAAATGTTGGCTTGTAATCCACTTACCTACCAGCACTACAGGCGAAAAAATAAGAGAACGCAACCGCGTTAAAGCTGCCCTAAGTGCTAGTCGGCAAAAAGTGGGGAGCTTCTTCTAAATACTTTTGCTTTTTTCCCCCGACAAAAGCTTCTTCTAAATCCTTGACCACTAAAAAGTTAAAAGATCAGGATTAATTAGTTGAATGGATCACGTATTGTCCATGCAAAAATCAAGTACATATAAAACGTTAAAAAGGCTATGTTATATATAAATTTTTAGAATGCCGCAACAAATTTATTGATTATATTGTGAATGTGGGTAATATTTTATTATGTTTTATTCCACAATCATGGTAAAAAATAGGTAATATATAGGCGTATGTGTTTCATTTCTAAAATATTTAAATAATATATGTTTTCTTTTATATTTAGTACATATTAAAAATAAAATAAATTGAGACAGAAGATAAAAAAAAATGTTTTAATTCTATTGACAAAATGAAGTTAAAAAACACAAAGCAGAGCAGTTCCGTCGCCAAAAGCTACCAATTTGTTGTACGCATCTTTTATTGATTTTATTCCTCCCCATCGAATTCATCTATCCTTGGACTTGGATTTTCATTGGGACCACGTTTTAGTTGAACTGGGTCCTCTTCACCTCTTTAAGGTCGATCTCTCTTTGCAAAGGGCAACTGTTAAACCTTAAACCCTATTCATTTAGTTAAGATGTATGCAAGTTCACACTCACTACAGTTACAGCACTGAATATACGTTGCTGTGATTGAAATACATGACGGGAAATTAAATTACCGCATAATATTTTTTTTGATACATAAATTACCGCATAATAATTAAGGTAGAGTAAAAATAAATGCCGACATATCGTTTATTTAAAAAAAATAGTTAGTTAATTAAGAAATCCTTTATGGCGCTTTTTTGAAAAATTGTCGAAGTTTCAAAAAAATACGGCCCACGCTAGGTCGCTTCCTAACGAACCTTTATGTGTTTTTTTTTCCTTCTCTGTCCCCTCTTGTTTCTTTGTCCGCTCGAGATCTACCTTATGATATGAACTAACTAATCACGTACTTTACTGGGGGCGAAGAGGAAATAAAAGAAAGAGACACGTAGAAGGGTTAACACCTAATTATCAATTTCCACCTAAGAGGCTAATGATAACTCACTTCCCAAGTTGGTTGAATCTTTTTTGTTCACATTGAGCGATCTATACCATGCATTTGGACATTTGGTATTGCTATTTACCAAAATGCTTTAGCAGTACCCATTGTGATTGAACTGAAAACTACTGTTTTATCTGGAACTGTTGCACACGTTGAGAAAGATTTTTTAATGGGTTTGATTTAGGACCCAAAACATTAATATATTTTCGAGGACTAAAATTAATTATTATAGGCTATCTCGATCATTTCAAAATTCTTCTAATGAAAAGAAAATTGTAAATTTCAATAGTAGCGTTTGAATTTAACTTATAAAAAAATTGCTATGGGAACTTGGAAATTTACAAAACTGAGGTTTTTTTAATATTCATATTTGGATTGGGCCGAGTTTTTCGGATTTTGAATTGAGAACTCAATACCCAACACAAATAGTTCGCATTATTCAAAATGAATCAGTAAATCCAACTTAACTCATTATTTTTTGTTTGGATCGGGTTGGATTGGTCGGATTGGTTGGGTTGACCTAATATATAATCACCCCTAGTTTGTACAATTTTTTTATGAACCCCTGATTTGTACATAAATATTTTCAAAAAGGTTGAATTGGAGGTATTACTTATTGTAGAAGACAGAAGTTTTAATGAGCATGTTTAAATAATAGGTGACATTTGTCAATTGGTGAATGAGCTTGTTTAAATAATAGTGAAAGAATAGGTGACATTTGTCAATAATCTTCAATATAAGAATTTTCGAAATATGTTTTTTATCCAAATTTCTGAAATATGTTGTATCTAAATACAAAATTACTTTCTCTTTTAAAAAACAAAAAAAAATAAAATTAAAAACTGAACAGTTTTCCCACGAATGAACCCTTGTTACTTAGAGAGTTAGAGATGCAACTTTTACCCAAATCTCTTTTGGCAATAATCCCTTTTAAGCCGATTAGCAAAATTTCAGTGATTTATCTCAAACCGATCATTTTTGCTTGTCTTGGTTCTAAAATGACCGAAAGACGGGGTTTTCAAAAGTTAGATTGTATTGATTTTTCAAGTCAAATGTTACCTGATTAATCTTTGGTTCTCATTGTATCACCTAATCAATTTAATTCTAAAACTGAATCAAATTAAATCTCAGTGTTTTGTGGACATTGAGAGCGCAGATTCGAACCAGCAACGCTTCACTTTCTCCGTCCCCCTTAACCATCGGTTCTAGATATAAAAAAATCTCACTCAATTTGGTTTAGATAAAATCAATTTATTTTTATTACAGTCTTAGGTTTTTTCCCCTAGGAAAGTAGTAAATAAATCCTAAAATACATAGTAACTATTTAAAAAAGTCAATCATCTTATTCATAAGTTATAACATAATTGTTAAGGGTAAAACTTAATTCAAATTTATTAAATAAAAATATATATAATCTTATAATTTTATTTGTATTTCAACTCATATTTTTAAAAGTTTATTGTCTAACAAACTACAATCATGTTTGGTCATTTAAATGTAATTTCTCAAATGTTTACTAAAAAATCTATCTTTACTCAAATAATTTTTTCATAAATAACTTAAATGATTATTTTATAAATACATATAAAAATAAACATATATGAGTATGAGAGGTCTAATAAATTTATTTATAGAACTTTGTATGTGTTTGAATTGAATTGGACTAGTTTTCAAATTTAAATATGAAATACGACCCAATCAAGTGGGAAGAAATAGTTTTTCATATTTTGAATTTTGTTACTTATTTGTTATTTGGTTTTTGTATCAGTTTTCCTATTTTTATTAGATTGAATTAGTTTATGAACACATTTATTCAATGATTAATTAGGACACTTTTTTCCTTTTTAACAAAAAAAAATTGATTTGGAGTCGAGAAAAAAACAAAAACCACATTGATGAAGAACACATGTTAGCTCAAATGGTAAGGAATTATCTGATAAGTCCAAATCCAAAACAATTTCTAGATTTCAAGCTAAGAGAAACACTTGAATTTTTTTTGCATGATTTATTTGTAAAATCTTTAAAAGAAGAAAAATGAAGTAGAAAAAGAAGAAAAAAAATAAAAAAGTCAAAAGAAAGAGAAGAGAAGATTAGAAAGTGATTCTAACTCATAAATTTGGATTTCATAAATGGGAGATTTATTTTAGAGAATAAAGAATATAAATTTATAATCAATTGAAAAATGAATATATAGTTTAAATTATGATGAAAAATATACATTTATAACAAATTATAAAATTATTAAAATATTAATCATTAATTTATTAATCAATGAATGTAATTTTTAAATTTTAGCATGAATGTTGTTAGTAATAAATTTGTCAACACATTCTTTTTTAGTCGATTTATATTATCAGATAAAATTTAAATCGTTTTAATACAAACAAAATTCAAATCGTTTTAATACCAAAAAAAAAAATTAAATCGTTTCCATCACGAAAGAGTAGATCTCATTGACCAAAAGAGTGAGAAAATGTGTTACTTTTTTTTTTTGATAAAGAAAATGTGTTACTAAACTTTCTCATTTTACCGTTTAAGATGTATATATTTTTTTATCAGTATTTAAGATTTAAGATGTACTGTATTTTATTTTAGAGAAACTAAAATAAAATAAACACACGTCAAGAGGCGAATTATAACAAAAGAAAGGGGGATCCGGTGTAATAGGACCAATGGGTCAACCATTCACGCGTCCGAATCCGGCCATCGATCACGTCCACATCCAAGTCAAAGTTGCAAGAATGTAGGGACCCACACTAACTGGGTTCCACCAGATCCGTTGACTGAGACTACACTTTTCACGAGCCAGCAGGGGAGGTGAATTTTGGGAACGCGTCTATCTCCTTCCTTCAAGCCTTCATCTACAGCAAAAATCAACACCTCATAAATGAAATGAAAAAAAAAATGTGTAAAACAATTAGTATATTAGTATTATTAGTAGTAAAAAAAAACTAACACCCAAGAAAACAAAATTGTACTGTATATTCCCGAATTTTATTTGTTAAATGCGTAACGATATTAATTTTGACAATGTGTGTGTGTGTTTTTTTTTTAATAACTGACGATGTGTTTTCTTCATATGATGGGTGAAAATCGTTGCGTATGAACTGGTCAACTAACTAATGGTTTGGGAGATGAGGCTTTTGACCTAAAGTTTCTCTCTAAGGCAATTTATTAAAGTTTTCTAAAAAGGAAAAATACAATAATTAAGGATGAACAACCTTACATATATTGTTAGATTTTGAAAATAATATAATCACTATTTTCAAACCTATATTTATGAGAATTCTAAAAAAAATGAAAAAAAAAATTCAAAAGTAATATAAGTATTTTCCTTCTTAAGTTTTTATATTCTTTATTCTTATAAGATTTTTGACTTTTTTAAGTATGAAACCAATCCAGGTGCCATAAATAAAAGTCTCTTAAAAAATTAATGCATTCAAATTAAGTGAATAAATAGATATAAATATATGTTTAATATAAAATGTATCGTGACTGAATGGATTCATTTTTTTTATTAATTTAGAGACTAGATGACTTTGTTGAATTTTGTCCAAGTATTATTGTGTTGTTGTGTCAAGGTAAAATAAAACCGAAATGTAATACCGCAAAATTCAAAGAAAACAGAAAAGACACATAATAATTTACAACAACACTTTTGGTCATCATCTTCTAAAGTCTCAAGTTGCCCCATTTTATTGCCGAGTCCATTGCATCATTTATAAGACTTCACACACACTTCTCTTCTCTCTCCGGTCTCAATTAACCTCTCTGTGTGCGTGTCTCTCTCTTGGGAATTTATGGTTAGAGAGAGTGGACTCTCCATGGATTCAGATCCAACTGGTAGTTCTTTCCTCCACAAACCAATTGTTCTCAACTCTTTCACTGAAGACACAAACAACCACCCCAAGTGGAAACAAAGTCCCAACAACATGGATGCCACAGTTAGCACCAAAGGGTCTTCTTCTCCCACACACACCACCATCCCCTTCCAAGTCAACCTTAGCTGCTCCACCGACAACCAAACACAATCTCATGACACCAGAAGAACAGAGATGGACTTCTTCAAGGACAACAACAACCACCACCTCGATCACAAGGTTGTCTCTGCCTCTGTCCCCGACATTGATCATTCCCCCACTCCACCTTTGATGGAATTCAAAGTAAACGTGAGTTATTTATTTTCCATTCTCCATCATCATTGTATTTTAATTATTATATACTATATGGTTCTAATAAAATTGCACAAGCTCGAAGCTTTTGAAATTAAGTTCGATCATTTTTATTTTTTTTGTATGATCATGTTGTTGGTGTGCTCGTGAAATTTTAATTTTTTTGTTTTTTGTTTTAATAGACTGGTTTGAATCTTCTTACTACCAACACTAACAGTGATCAATCTTTGGTGGACGATGGCAATTCAGACGACAAAAGAACTAAGAATGAGGTAAAGACAGAAAAGCTGAATTTAATTGAAATATTCTCTGTTTTTTTGTTGTTTGTTGTTGTTTTGGGGTCACAATTGAGTGTTTTTATGTTTATTTGAATTCATTTGCAATGAATTGTTTTCAGCTGGCTATTCTTCAAGCAGAACTTGAGCGAACGAAGACGGAGAATCGACGGTTAAGGGAGATGCTTGATGAGGTTAATACCAATTACAATGCCCTGCAAATCCATTTGGCGAATTTGATGGAGGAACAAACTGGAGAGAAAAAGAGAAATGAGAATGGTGGTGGGGTATTGGTGCCAAGGCAATTTATGGATCTTGGGTTGGCTACTAATGTTGAGAATGATGAACCCTCTTCTTCATCAATGGGAAGAAGTCATGATCGATTAGGATCACCGGTGAATAACATGGAAGTGGCTTCTAAGGAATTAGTTTTAATTAGTAAGAATGAGAATGTTAGTGATGAAGAGAAGAAGGAATTTGATAGGGGAATTGAAAGAGAGGATAGTCCCTCAGCAGGTCATGCTGATAAAATTCCAAGGTTTAGTCCTCCAAATAATGTTGATCAAGCTGCCGAGGCCACCATGAGGAAGGCAAGAGTTTCTGTTAGAGCTCTATCAGAGTCATCTATGGTCAGTCAAACCATGTACTTCAGCTTTTCAATTTTTCTCATCATAAGTTGTTGATCTTTTAGCTGAAAGTTTTTTTTTTTTTTATTGTCTCAGATCACTGATGGGTGTCAATGGCGAAAGTATGGGCAGAAGATGGCCAAAGGAAATCCATGTCCTCGAGCTTATTACCGCTGCACCATGGCTGCTGGTTGCCCGGTTAGAAAACAGGTATATAAATATCTGTGGGTGATTTCCATAGCAATGTTTTAAAAATCAAACCAAATCAGACGGTATAATTGGTTGAACTGAAACCAGTTTGTTTACGATTCAGTTATTTGGGAAGTTCAATTTCCGGTTCATGTCGGTTCAAACAGTTTAAAACAATTGAACCATGATCAAGAAGTCTCATCAATTTGATATCTGGATAGGTTTTTAAAACATTGCTCCATAGTAAAGCTTAATTTTCTGGTCTGAAGTTATCAAATTATGTGTCTTTAGTGAGTCATTACCTTTATGTATATGCTCAATTAATTATAAAATAAGTCCTCATACACAAACAACAATGTGAATTTGATATTCATTCCACGAGGTTGGATAAGAATACTATTAAATTGAAAAGTTTTTCAACTTTCAAGGCTCATTTTTTTAGGTTAACTAAAATTAAAATATTAAATCAGGTGGTTTGTGATCCAATAATTGATGGTTAAAAAAAAAATAAAAATGAACAGGTACAAAGGTGTGCTGAAGACCGAACAGTCCTCATCACAACATATGAAGGAAATCACAACCACCCTTTGCCTCCAGCAGCAATGGCAATGGCACAAACAACTTCCTCAGCTGCAAGAATGCTGCTTTCAGGATCAATGTCAAGCAGTGATGGACTAGTGAATGCAAACTTTTTCACAAGGACACTCCTTCCTTGTTCTTCTAGCATGGCAACTATCTCAGCATCTGCTCCATTCCCAACTATTACATTGGACCTTACACAATCTCCTAACCCATTACAGTTCCAAAAGCCTCCAAATCAGTTACAAATTCCCTTCCCACAGAATTTTGCCAATTCCCCAGCTTCTTTAGTGCCTCAGATATTTGGTCAGGCTCTCTATAACCAATCAAAGTTTTCTGGCCTACAAATGTCACAAGATGCTGCAGCAGACCCTTCACACCACCCTCAACAGTCACCACCAAACCTTGCTGACACAGTTAGTGCTGCCATTGCTGCTGATCCAAACTTCACTGCAGCTTTGGCAGCAGCTATCACTTCCATTATTGGTGGTGCTCAGCCAAACAACAACAACAACACTAGCAACAACATGACACCCAATAACAGCAATGGCAATGGCAATAACAACAGTAGCAACGGAAAGCAATAAGCAATTCCAATCTCTCAGGGAATTACTTCATTTTTTATGAGATTAATTTTATTTCTTTTAATTTTATCTTCTTTTGGGCTCAAAGATTCCGTTGATTTTATGACATTTTTTTCGTTCATTCGTTTTTTATTTGGGATTCGGGAAAGTATTCATACTTGACATAGATAATTTTTTGGATTGGAGATTTTATATTAGTTAATTGTTATATCTTCAGTAGTATGCTGAAAATTGTATACTGAAACAACAGAAAATTTATTTATATACAAAAGAAATCAGATTGGTTTAGATCCCTATTATTTTGTACGGATGTTGAAATGGATGGAAGTTAGTTTTGTCTTATATGTTTTATTGATAATGCCCTTTGTAGGATGTGCTTAAGGTACACAAAGTGTTTTTTGTGTATCGATACACAAATAACTGAGATGTTTTGCTCTATCCTTTCATCGTTTTGAGTCTCATGTTGTTGTCATACCCCTAGTTCGAGTAACTCTCCTCGGTTTCAGAAATCTCGTCTCTTGTTTTTTTTTTTTTTTTAATTCGCTCTGGCCACTATCCTCGAACAAGTCAATGCCTTCACCGGCGCCACACCACCCAACCTAAGGTCAATATGATAGACCTAATTTTCCGATTGACCTCCTTTACATGGCCGACCCAACACCCATTGAGACCTAAAGCGAACTCTCTAATTGAGGCCTTTGGAATAACAAGTTAGTTGTCTCATGGAATAACAGTCACTTATTCACAACAAAATACTAAAATGTTACAACAAAAAGTATCAACAAATGAGCTTGAACCCACAACCTACAAATTAAGACAATTGTGTTTTACCATCTGAGCTAGATGGATTTGTGGTATTCATTCGTTATTTAGTCAATTATATTAATAAAAATAAAAATTTTGAAACCAATTTTATAATCAATATTTTGAGGCCTAAAGCCTTTGATTGAGCCGCTTTAGGGTTAGGTCGGGCTAGCTCCTTTACAATTCCCATTGCAAAAGCCATATCCCCTGTGAGAGAAAAAAACAATCGAGAAAATAAAAGAAGAGAGCTAATAACTATAGCAGTTGCGTGTACCAAATGACAATTTAGGGCAAGGAAAAAGAATTCAAGAAAACCGTAGGAGAGTTGTTGAAGAGGATGTCACTCCTTGTATTGTACGCGTAAATTAAAAGTACTTTTATTGTGAAAGAAAATAAACACCTACTCACAAAAATTAAAGGCTCATATTCTTCGAGTTGTCTTTTGCGTTTCTCGATTACTGGTCAAGCAGCATGCCTAATTTACAGTATCCACACCTAGCTTACTTCCTTGGGGTTCCATCTCAAAATTTCTCCATCTAACTACTGGGGGGTTTTTCTCTTTATTAATTAATTATCATTTTTATTGGAGGAAAGATACTTTCCTACGAAACAAAATAAATCTTTCATTCACAAAAGAAAGATAAAGGCATCAAGTCCTATAATAACTATGAGCAATACAGCTTATAGTCCTTTATTCAACCCTTTTGTTGGCTGATGATAAAGACATTTTTCATCGACTGTGAACGACTTTCATATTAGAGAGGTATATATCATATATAACCCTAACATGGTTACTAGACCTAATGATATGGCCGCTATTTTATCAAGCCAATATATTGTATACTGAAGACCATTAATTATATACATTATTATTCATTGAAGTTTTTTTGTCGTTAGTTTCAACGTGCCAAAGCCTAACATGACCAAATATCCACTATACTAGCATTGGAAAATGGTGGCTAGATTTCGTTGCTTTTGAATCCAGTCTGTAACAGGTTTGGTACTCGGAAGAGAGCACTCAGCAGTGAAGTCTTGATGGGTCGGTCATGAATTGTGGGCTTCATCATTTATTTGTTGCATGCCTTCACTGGCAATTTGAAAGCTCAAGTAAGCAATAGGCTATGATTCTTGATTGGTCAGGCTAATTGACCATTCTCATGCTTCTGACTAATATGTTACTCAGCATCAAAAGCAAAAGCATGATCTCAGCATCAAAAGCAAAGGGAAAGCATGATCTTGCTCTTCAAAATTTTGTGCAATCATGAGCGTAGATTAACGTCAGCTATCCGTGATTCCATGTAGTGAACTTTTTAAATCACTACCTCCGCAAGACTTTTCGTGTTTTTCTTTTTTATTTTTGTCCCAAAACTTTAGTTGTTTTAGAAATCTAAAGCATAATTAAGTATTATTTTTTCATTATACCCTTAAATTAATACTATCTCCGGCCTTATATATAAGAAACATAGGACAAAATAACAAGGACTAAGAAAGTGTATTGAAATGGATAAATATCAATTAATGATGTCATATTTTTAGATTTTTTTTCCAAAATTATCCCCCATAATAAATGAGAGAGAGAGAGAGAGATAATTAATGACAAGTTCGTAAATATCGTAAATTGGTCTCGTAGTAAATAATGACAAATATGGAAAAGTGCAATTAATGTGATTAAAAATAAGAGTTTGTTTCTTATATTTAGGACCAAGAAAAAGACTTCATTTGTTTCTTATAAATAAGACCAGAGGTAGTAGCATACATTAGTTATTGTTTACTTTTACTAGGTAGTTTTAGTGGAGTGTTTGTAATTTCCAATAAATTTTGCATTAAAAAATGATATATTTATTAAGGGTATTTTAGTCAAATTTTGTCTAAATTAATTATTTCTTAGTCTGTGTGCCAAAACTTTAAACAACCAAAGTTTTGGTACGGAGGGAGTATCTTTTAGTTTAATTTAGGAATAATTCTTACACATAATTTTTGGGACTTATATAATTTTATATTTACATAATTATTTTTAATATTGAATTTTAATTAGGTGATGTATTTTTTTATGTTATGTCTTTTTACAAGACTTAAACCGTATTCTATACCAAAATTTAAAATCATAGTAAGATTGTGTAGAAAAATATAGGCAACATTACCATAGAGATCGTTTATCTTAATTTAAAGTTTCAAGTTAATCATTTATTTTTTTTGTTTTAATTTAATCTCGCATGTTTTAAAACATTAATTTTGAGGTAAATTATTGGTTGATCTACGACGAAAAATATATTGCAGGTGTGCCTCAAGCACAATATGTCGTATCAATTGTGCTACGAATTAGAATCTAAAAAGTTTTTGCAAAAAGCTAAAATTAAACGGACTAATTTGGTCAATATTGCCAATATTTTAGAACATGTGAGACTAAACTGAAACTAAAACTAACGTTAAAGAACTAACTTAACACCAAAATAAAAGGCTGAAGTGAAACTTTAAATTAAGATAAAAAACTTCTACTAAAATTTTGCCAAAAATATATAAGAACCGGTTTTAGTTTGTTTGAAACAATAATTATCCCTTTCTTGTCGATAAAATAATTGAAAATAAATTAACTACTATGGGCCCGTTTGGATTAAAGTTTACAAACGGACGTTTGATTCAACGTCATTTTGCAAACGGACGTTTGGTTAAAAAAGAGTTTACCATGACGTGATTTCTGTTTGGATACTTTTTTCGCAGATGTACATTTGACAAAATGAAATTTGTTTGGATAATATCAATTAAATGTACTTTTGAATGTATAATTACCGAAAAGGATATGAGATTTTATAATATAATATTAATATTATTTTTTATATTTCTTTTTAATAATATGAAAAAATAATAATAAGCAGTTTTTGGTATCGTTATTTATTAAATATTATTTTTTATTAAAAAATAATTTTTATAACAAATATTTAAAAAGTTACTAAATATAATCTTTTTTTTTACAAGATGTGATAATATAATATTTTAAAAATCCACAAGTTATAAAAGATATTCCTTGCCGTAAGATTTTTTTTGCATTCATTATTACAAGAAATTGATTGAAAAGTGCTTAGAACATCACAATTAATTACATATATCTTTTTTTTGACTGGATTTTAATTACACGTATCTTAAAAATCAATTAATTGTAAATAACAAAATGTCTCGGTTACATCAAAAGTTTTTTTTATCATAAAATGCCAGCTGCCAAGTGATCAATATGCAGGCCTCCCTTTTACTTTTCCTGGCAGAACATTCAACACCAGCAGCACAGCACAGAAGAGAGGGGTCTTTTAAAAACGCATTGGAGTTGCTGCCTTTTCTCTGATGATGTTTTTTCTTCTTCGATTCTTCTCAGTATTCTTTCTTATTTCTTCTTCTTCTTCATTTTTTTCTCTTTATTTTCTTGCATTTCGTTTGCCCAAATATGCCTCAAGATTTTGAGATGCGGGTAAATTTGTCTGAGGGTTCTCCCAACGTTAAACGGAGTACAGAGAAGCAAGCCCCATCATCCTTATGCTAAACACTGCGTTTAGGGGTAAACTGACGTTGTAAACAGCACAAAAGAAGAAGCCAAACAGATTGCAAATTTCGTTCTCCGGCATGGACGGACGTTCAGAGGCCAGCAACGGCAATCCAAACACACACTATATTGTGTATGTATTAGCACGAGTTTTACATGTCTTTCACTCCATGCAAATTTTTGAGTACTGCGTCAATTTCTTAGACCCAAACTCATTCATAGCTAGATTCAAAGAAATTCAATAGTATATGACTTTAATCAAGATTATGGGGCGGTGACTAGCCTACACAAATAGGTTAGGTACAAAAAGTATTTTTATGGTTAGATCTTGTAGTCCCATTGAATCTAAACCTACACCCTACATACCAGATCTTTTCCTCCACTATTCATCGTCTTCCACGAACGATATAGTCAGCTGCTTTAGGACTTCTAAATTTTTTTACAAATTGGGGGTCTTGCAAGTCATTTTTTAACCTCTGTGGGAATGGTACATTGGAAATTGTGTCAGGTAGATTAACGGGTATTGTCAACTGCTCTTTCTCAGGTTCCTTGCTCCCTATATCTCTTTCTCCGGTCTGAGCAACTGGTTTTTCTTGGGGTTGAGTTGATGTAGCTTTTCCCTTACTCTTCTCAGATGGTCTTGCGAGTATTGTTGCTCCTCTTGTAGTTATCAAATTAGATTGCACTTCTTAGGTAGGTGATTTCCTTTTTGACTTGGACAATTATTTTACCAGGATGGCTAACTACTCCCTCAACTATTTCTGACCTTCCGCATTGGCCATTACCATTTTTTCTAGGCACTTAAATCTATCATCAAATACCTTCATGCACCCTTGCATTGCTTCGAAATGGCTAAGATTTCCCCTTCGTTGAGCTTGAAACTGTAAATATGAGTTTCCTTGGTTTCTTCACACTGGGTTATTGTTATTTGAGTAGGAACTACTCCGAGTCTCAATGCCTATAAAGTTAACTTTTGCAATTGGGTTATCTTTTGTTGTAGGCTTCCGAGTGAGATTGTTCCTTGTAGCTCTAGTGTGAGCATGAGATACTAGCAAGGCTTTAAATTTTTCAATAAGTGCATTCGCTTTGGCTTCAAATGATGTGTGAGTTTGCATCCCATGGGTTTCGAATTCCGGATCAAATTGTGTCTTTTCTGATGACCATTGAGCATTATTTTGAGCAATCTCTTCAATTACTTCTAGAGTCTCAGATGGTGTTCTTATTCCCAAAGATCCTCTACATGCAGCATCTATAGCGACCCTGCTCTGTGCATTCAGCCCATTATAGGCGATGTGAACTAGTTGCCATGTGGCAAATTCCTTGTGTGGAAAACTTCTGAGTAGTTTTTTCCCAAGCTTCATGCATTGGCTCTAACTCAGATTGTTTGAAGCTAATTATTTTAGCTCTTAGCTCTGCAAATTTTGCTAGAAAGAGACATTTATGGAGAAACTTGCTCTTCAGATCTTCCTAAGTGGGATTGAGTTTGGTGCTAAAGAGTCTAGCCAAACTTGAGCTTTTCCCTGCAATGAGAATGGAAACAATGTTAGTTTAATAGCTTCAGCTGGAACTCCATTATACTTAACAGTGCTAAGTATTCTTCGGAAGTTCTTGAGATGAGCGTGTGGGTCTTCTGAAGGTAGTCCCAAAAATTGTACTATGGACACCGGCAAGATTAAAGCAAGATTGAACTCAAAGTTACGCCGTCTGATGGCTGGGCCGTTTATGCCATCCTGAGTGTTGACCACAGGAGAAAAGTACTCTTCGAGAGTGAGCTCTTCTTCCATTATGGTGCCTGAGTACAAGAAAAGTAATTAATTTAAAATAATAAAAGCAAAACAAATATAAAAGAGTAAGACAGAAAACAGTAAAATGCTTAAAGTAATTAAGATCTCGTTAAGTCAATATCGCTAGAACATACCCCAGCAACGATGCCAAAAACTTGTTGCTGCTCAGGCAAGTGCACCTGATCGTAACTCGTAATAATAGTGGAGTATTTTTAAGACTCCGAATGTCGAACCCACAGAGAATGTGTGAGTACCAGCATAGTAAAGATCTTAAGTCCTTTAAGCTATCGAAGTAACTGGATTGGGATTAAACAGATAAACTAAGGAAAATTAGAATAAAACTTTAAGTCTTAAATATTAGAGTAAGATTGAATAGGAGAAGCCTAGGGGAACCGGGTTCACTAATACTAGATCCTGAATCTACTTCCTTGCAATTATGAATTGTATTTCCTTATTGAAAGCCAACCACTCACTCTAAATTACTAAGAACTGCCTAGTTTGTAATAGCCTTCTTCCTAAATAATTACTCCACTCCAAGAAGGTAATTAAAGGAGAGAGCATTAAGAATAGATGAGTGTTTTAATCTAATAACTGATTGAAAACAAACAATAACATATCCGGCATATAAAGCGAGTTCTGTTGATCCTAGAGTTCCATTAACTAACTGTGATCATGTTACCGCAGTTAACTAATTTATTAAGGATTAGCTACTTCCTATGAGATTAAACATGCTAAAATCAACACATTCATAAGGATAATAAGAAATTCATAAAAGCAATTAAATAGACATCAAAGACTTCGTAAAAGATCCTCCATCACCCCTAGTGATGGAATCAGTTACTCATGTTGTTTTTCAACAAAGTAAAATATAATAAATCCAAACATAAACTCCTAAAAGACATGATTAAATAGAACCGAGACACCCTTTCGATAAGACGGCGATCCTCTCGTTTGTTCCTCACGTCCTCACAAACTCCAGCAGTAATTCGGAATTGATAGGAAGCTCCAATGATTCAATACTCACTCCAATATCAAGGTGTTTGTGAAGAACTCTCCAAAAGGGGCTCTTGACTCAGAAATTCATTAAAATGTCTCTAACATAGGCTAAGAGGGCCTATATATAGAGTGGGATACAGATTAGGTCATCTGGCTCTCAAATCTGCACATTCTGGGACGGGATACTGCCGTATCGGATATATACACGGCCGTACTGGACTTTTTTATCGGTGCCAGGTGGTACTGACCAACGGGGTTCGTACGCCCCTACTGAAATTTTGACTTAGGTATGGCCGTACTGAATGACTGTCATGTTGTACCGCGCATCCAGTAGTGCTAAAACTCTCCAAAACTTGCCAGTTTTTAGTCCATTCTTGTATCTTTTTCTCTGAGTGGTGTCTTTATGATAATTCTGCAAAATAGGACATACATGAGTACCTTTGTGCATTGAATAGTGCAAAATGATATGTTCCAGTACTAAAAATGCCCTATAAAAATAGACAAATTGGTGTGTTAATATATACATCAGAAAAAATTTCAATATTAAATGCAGCATTTTTCTATTGGAGGAAACTTGGGTCCAGTTTCCTAGGTTTTCCTCCTCCTACAAAATGGATAAAATTTTTCTCTTTCTATCCATTCCCACTATCTCCAATCTCTGATAACTGCTACTATAAAAACAATTTTATCTCTTTTGTGAGAAAAACAGCACCAACAAAACTTATGAAACTTCACCTAAGTTTTGTCCTTTTTTATTCTCTTAATTTTTTTTGACATTACTAAGAGAGATAAAAAGCTCCATAACTGATAAGCCAATCAAACAGTGAGGTTAACGAATCACGACTTTCCCGGATCCAGCTTTTACCAGTGAGCTTTGGGCTTAAATTTGACAAAAAATCACTGGCAATTGCTAAAGGCAACCAACAAATTGTTGGGTGCACCTAACATTTGGGCGAGTTGACTAAAATGCCCCGGGTAAAATTAAAACATTTTTTCCTTCATTCGACTCAGTCGCAAATAGCATATTTGCGAGTGATGTTTGATACTCGCAAATATGGTATTTGCAAGTGTGTTTTCCTTTTTTTTTAAATTAACTTTGTGATTTTATTTTATTTTATTTTTTGTTTCAGTTATGCCACGCATGAGAGGAGCAGGCTGGGTGGCTAGTAGGGAGGCTGAGATGGAGGCTACTGCTCAGGAGGTTGAGCGTGCGAGAGCGACTGCGCGAGAACGTCGAGAGGCCATGACTGTGTCACATCGTCGGAGACTTGTTGACGGTAGACAGAGTGGATCGAGCAGACAGGGTACACGATGCAAACAGGAACCTCAATACGAGGAACATCCGCATGAGGAACCTCAGCACGAGGGATATCATCATGAGGTTCCTCACAACGAACCAGTTGAGATGCATATAGATGCACCGTCAGAGGAGGGACCATTTCCTGGAGGACTTTCCGATACATCGCTGCTTAGATCATTCAGGGACCACGTCGCTTACCACTTGTGGAGCGGAGAGATAATTATTGATTACTGTTTTATAACATTTAAGGGTTTTCTTTTTAATTGTGTAATTCATGACAAGATTTTTATTTTTATGTGTGTAGGACCGGGAGAAACCTCTTAGGGTTTTTGCTCACGACAAAAAGTGGCAGAAGTGGTTTGGGGATCACGACAAAAATTTTGTACACTCGCTAATAGCATATTTGCGAGTATCAACAAATTTTGTACACTCTCAAATAGCATATTTGCAAGTGATGTTTGATACTCACAAATATACTATTTGCGAGTGTACAAAATTTAAAAATTTGTACTATTTACGAGTGAGACGAATGAAGAAAAAAATGTTTTAATTTTACCAGGGGGCATTTTAGTCAACTCGCCAAATGTTAGGTGCACCCAAATTTGATGGGTGCCTTTAGCAATTGCCAAAATCACTTAACGGTGCCAGGCCGGCGGCCTAAGCCCATCATACTCAAATCAAAGCAATAATAGTGTTGGACTATAACGTGAGAAGACGGCAAGAAATTAAAGGATGACTTTGACTACAATTATAATATTGAGAAATTTTACCTTTCTTGTAAAATGACTTGATATGAGATTTGTATAAAATAAAATGAGTATCTTTAGTTCTTTCATTTTATATATTCAGTGCAAGAGTAGCATAATTTGATATCTATTATATGTAGTACATCGATTTAGTTAAGTTAAAAACATACTCTTGTTTTGTTGGCAGATAACAAAGTAGTCGAATAGTCGATTGATAAATCAATAATAATTTCTACAAATCAGTTGATTATGCTAAGAAAGAGATTCTGTTTCTTAGCTATGTGTTATTTAACTACTCCAAAAAACGTTAAGTAGGTGATTAATGACAGCTATAACTAAATTTGCAAAAAGAAAGGTAAAGACAAAGGCGATAAAGATAAATTGTTGACTAACCTAATACTTTGGCTGACTTAAAATCGATTAACAATGTCGACTAACGTATAATTTGGCTGATTGCCGTATTCGGCTATCAACATTCAACTAAATTATTCTTAGGTGTTAATATATTTTTTCAAAAATTTATCACTTGAATTGATATATGTATATTGTATATCATGGTTAACTATTTTTAGAGAATTAATTAGTTTGTTAAGACAACCGTAACAATAAAATTTGAATATATTATCTCATTCAAAAATTTATATTTTTAGTAAAATTTTTATGCAAATCTTTTCGATTAATAATTTTTAGATCTTTACATTTATAATTTTATTTTCTAATCTTTTACTCTTTTTTGTGAATCTTTGCATTCTCGATCGTGAGGCTCGAGGCTCAACTAATTCTTCAACATATTGGATTCTACTTAAGAAGTTAACTTCTCTCAACTAATGTTCTGCTATACACACAATTTTGAGAGCAAAGCCGAATCCCTATCAACATGCTTAAAAAAGCTAGTTATTTATCGATGTATTGTGCCATACCATGTTTGGTAGTATTCTACTCCTTTTTTGTTGCATTGTCTACTTTTTAAATTTATGCCTATGGCTAAATGTGAGCTCATACATTGACAATCACACATATTGTGTTTTCACTATATTACTAAAATATTTAATGAAGATTAACCACGTGTTTGACTAACGTCAAATCATTTATATATTTACGTATTTTTTATACAAAAATGGTACACGTATCGATCTTCTCTCGTTAAATTATTTAATTTGCTAAATAAACGTGGCGGATCCACGTTTACAAAATTGAGGGCAATTGCCCGCACTATATCTTTATTTTTTAGTTAAATATATTTAATAATTTTTATTTTGTCCCCATAAAAAAATAGGTGTTGTCCCTATATAAAACATATTTTTTTAAGTATGTGAAGATAGTTATAAGAGATAAAAGAGAGAATAAATTGGTTCTAATTTTATCTCTTTATCCTTCTAATTTTTACCACTTCTCAAATGGTAAACTCATACAGTGACAAAACACATTAGATTTCAAAAAAAACACCGTTCAAGATAAAGAGACTCAAAGAACAAAGACAAATTTTAAATGATTTTCTATCAATATCATTAGATTAATATATAAAAAGTAATATTAGGGGAGAGCACATAAGAGATGAATAGTTAAATAATTATTTTTTAATGTTTAAACGATTGTTTGTTACATACATAGAGATATAATTTTTATAGCATTGACATTGAAAAAATATTTTCAAAATATGAAAACGCGTAGAAGACAATTGTAATTTATAGAAAGTTGGGTATTTTAGGTTTTTTTAGTCATAAAGATTATGTGTTTTTTAAAAACTTATAATATTTTTTATATAAAAATATTATAACTATTTCTTGCCCCCACAAAAGAAAATTTCTAAATCTGCCATTGGTCATGTCTATTTTTAATTCATATGTATGAAAAAATTTGTTAAAATTAAGGTCGCTTGCTCGCCGAATAAAAGAATATTCGGGTTACTCAAAAAATAGTCAAGTTATAATGTGATGATACAAAAAATAAAGCCGTACCCATCAGGCTCCGGCTAGCATGGACTAGCAGACCAAATAGTCCATAATGGACAAAAAATTATTTTTAATATCAACCATTATATCAATTAAACTCACAGATGTTATCATGCATCCCATACACCAAATTACAGACTTTGTTCTCTCCTCTCTCTCATAGAGCAGCTGCGCTCAGCCACCGATGGCTCCCCTTTTTCATCCCTCCTTCAAATTTCTCATTTTTCCAGAATCGTGATGGGATCGTACTCGAAAATCTCGCCGGAAGGTTCATGAAGGAGATTCAAGTCCCCGAGGGATTTCAAATCGCTATTGAAAACATTCACTCTGAAATGTAAGTCTCCCCCTGGAAACCTACATCAAGGATTTCGCTGAGAAGACTAATCTCTTCTGCGCAATTGAAACCATTCAATGCGTCGCTAAGAAAGCTGAATTGGCGATTTGGTGGATTGATTCATCTGATTCATTTGCTGAACGCATTGCCGTTTTTGCATGTGTCAAAGGGATATTCTTCACTCTGAAAGCTTCTGTGCAATTTTCTGGCTGAAGAAGCGTGGTCTCATGTCGGGACTCACTTTCTCCAATGAGCTTATTTCGCGTGATGACGGGCTTCATTGTGATTTCTGTTGATGCTGGGAATGGTAGGGCTCTCCTCCTCCTGGGATTGGGTGCTCCCTCTTCCAGAGTCCGACGAAGGGGGTGGTACCTGCAAAGACACTCTGATGCCTAAGTTAGATAAGGCTTTGGAGGAGAGGCAGCGCAGAATGTATTAGGGTTGAGAGTAAGTAGAGAGTATACAAACCTGGGGGATCCAGCCCCCTTTATATAGTGGAGTTGCGTAGAAGGAAGGTCAACCACCGATCCGATTTCTGCGCGCGGCAATTCTTCCCTGACAATTCGGGGATTAGCCGATCTCTTCCTGATATTTCGCGTCTGCCAAGCCCGTTATGCGCCGGCTACGTGATCTTCAATCTTTAGGGCGACAGCGGCTCCAAGTGTTGTCTCAGGCACGTCCCTTTCTAGAAGGTTCGTGAGTCTTGAGTTAGCTCGCCCCTCCCTTGCTCGGTGTTATCATCGGGATAGTCGTACCGGAAGTCGGGTCTGGCGCGTCTCAGGTCGGTGGCAACTCGTCGAGCTCGGATAAGCAGGAACCGAGCTGATCTCCCCCGGTCGGCGGGCGCACTGGAACTCGGCTCGGGACCGGTCCGTAACACAAGCCCCCTAGACTCTTCGTGCGAAAGGGCGAAGGGTCTATCCAATGTCCCATTGGTCGGTATCCGAGTCGAGTCACTGAGGTCGGGGGCGTGTCCCAGAAGCTTGTTTGCCTGGGGGGCCACGCTCCACGTGTCGCTCTTTTACTTGGCATTCTGCCACGTGATGGGACTCAGATGAGACGTTCACTCAACTGTTTCTCTTCTCACCGTCGATCATCTGACGCAATCCGGACCGCTAGATCTTCACTTGGTTCCGCAGATGAAGGGTTCGGATTAATTCGCCCCTTCATCTCCCTTCCGCGGGGGTTATAAAGCCGCCCCTTCTCCTTCCTTCTCTCTTCTTCTTCGTTTTGCTTTCCTTGAACGCTCCGTCTGCTATCTTCCCTGCGTCTGTATCCCGAACGGCTCCCACCCTCATTCCTTCGCATTTCCTGGTAAGTCCCGCTACTGTTCTTCGTTAATGGCTTTCTCCTCTTCTTCTCGTCGTCCCCCTACGCCACCCTACGCCACCCTACGCCGGAGGCTCTGGCCACCAGGGGCTATCGTTCGACGGTGGTCGCGGCCTAGTGCCTCTCCAGGTGGTTCCTCCCACCTCCTGGGTTCCAGCCTCTCCCCCCCTCTGCGCCCGTTCCCTCTTACTCACTTCATAAGGGGGGCGAACGCCGAGTGGGAGATAATAGGTCTCCCTACGCCTGGGTGCACCCAGATGTACTCGGGGTGGCTTCCAACATTTTTTCAGACATTGGGGTGGTCGCCCTTCGATCTAGTGTGTCATTTACGCCGAACCGGGATCGAGACGAGGAGGTAACTTGCCTCCCCTGCTCTCCTGACGACCGAGTATGTTTTAACAAGGGCGAGTCTAGTTCCCTCGACTTTTGTTTCTTCTACAAAACTTTCTTTACGCGAATTGGCCTCCGTTTTCCCTTAAGTAGGTTCGAGTGCGAGGTCCTCCAATGGCTGGACGCGGCCCCTTCGCAATTACACCCCAACAGCTGGGCTTTCGTCCGAGCCTTTAAGCTCGTGTCAAAGTATTTTGGGGTTACCCCCTCTGCTGCTCTCTTCTTCAGTTTTTTCCAGCTCAGACTTGGTAAGCAGCATAAGTGGTGTTCGCTCAATAAAATACCCGGTTTTTATATTTTTGAGCTTTTCGACCAGTCTTATAAAAATTGGAAGCCTGATTTCTTCAAAATCCGGGTAAGGAGAGGGGACCCCTTTTTCTTTTCTGCTCAGAACGAGCCCTTGTTTCCTTTTTACTGGAGCCCCAATCCTCGGCCCATAAAAGAGGTGGACTTTAATTCATTGTCGGTCACCGACCAGACGATAGTGAACTTTTTTGCTTGTTTGCCCACATTGCATTGTGGTCCTCTCCTCACCCGAGCTCTAAAGGATCCGCCCCAGTGGAGGGATTACTTAAGTAAGTCTCGTTGTCATCCTTTATCATGATTTTCAGCCCGAACATGAGCACTAACTTTCACTCTATTTTCAGGTACGATGGCCCCGAAGATGAGCAAGAAAGAGATGGCCGAGCTCCTCCACAAAACTCAAAAAGAAAAGGTCGCCCAAGTTCCAGGATCGGTTCCTTCTGGTGTAGCCGCTTCCCCTTCGTCTGTCAAGGCTACTAAGAAGCGACCGCGCGCTTCCCCGACTTGCTCCAACATTTCTTCAAAGGGGCCGAGGGGACCTCATGGGGGGATTCCTCTGAACATCCCTGATGGCTCCGAGTGGTTCCTCCACCTCGGAGAATTTACCGATCAAGGCGAGAACGCCGAGGATTCCCTTTGGAACGTCGGCTTCGACCGCTCCGACCAGATCGATCAGATTATGCGTAAGTCCGACGACAGGTGTATGGAAGAAGCGGGCGAGCTGGGTTTGTGCAAGGCACTGGGTCTCTACGGGCTCCGTACTTCCGCTATGGCCCAGTTCCTTTCTGATCGGATAAGGGCACGGGCGACTGAGGCCGAGCTGGCGAAGAGAAAGTACCAAAGCAAGGCCACCGCGCTTGGCGAGCTTGAGGAGAAGATGGGCAAGCTGCGAGAGGACTATGCTCGTCTCTCGGAGGCAAGGGATGAATTGAACAGGAGCAACGCTTCTCTGCTGGCTCAGCGGGAGGAGCTCCAGGCCCAAAATGACCTTTTGTTGCGTCAATTGCGGGAGGAGAAGGAGAAGTCCTCGTCCGAGGCTGCTCGGGTCGAAGAGTACTGCGAGTACAGTGCCCTTCAGTATAAGGAAGGGTTTGATAATGCCATTGCGCAGTTGAAGGTGATTGCCCCCGATCTGGATGTGTCCGAGCTCGATTTCACCAAGGTAGTGAGAGAGGGAAAGATTGTGGAAGAGGAGGACGAGGAAGAAGGCCGTGCTGATCAAGAGGAGCCTGGGGGCGAGGAGGACGGAGTTGGTCTCGACTTGGCGGCTGTTAGTCAGAGTCTTGCGGCCGATGAGATTGTCGGGGACTCTGTTGAAGACCGGGGGAATGCCCTTGCGTAATTTGTTTTACTTTGCTTTGCTCTACCTTGATGATGTACTCGCTCTTCTACGAGCTGTTCTTTTGTATTTTGTTTTGAGTTAATGAAATTGGCTAAGTTTAATCGTTGTCTTCCCTGTTTTCTGCTTTAGCGAATTGTTGGTTATTGTGCTCGGTTGGGGTCGACCTCGGGTAGCTGTGCTGCTCGGCTAGAGTAATCCCCGGATGGCTTCCCCCGAATAAAACTTGTCTCAACTGAAGTTGAGACAATTTCTCCGCGGACCGGTGTAGGCCGTGTAGCAATTTTCTTACGCAACCTTTAGGTCGGATAGTGAGCTTCAGATCCTCTAACGAGGTTACCAAGTTTTTATGCTAACTTGGGTTTAGGATCGAATGTATCGTTTAGGTCGAGTAACACGTTCCGAGCCTCGGGCCGCGAGCGAGTTCAGGACCACAGGGGTCAAGTTGCGAATGAGCACACCAAGGCTTTATGATGACTTGGGTTTAGGACCACAGGGGTCGAGCTGCGAACGAGCCCACCAAGCCTTCATGCTGACTTGGGTTTAGGACCACGGGGGTCGAGCTGCGAGTGAGCCCACCAAGCCTTTATGCTGACTTGGGTTTAGAACCACAGGGGTCGAGCTGCGAACGAGCCCACCAAGCCTTTATGCTGACTTGGGTTTAGGTCAGCTCGGTGAAGACCTTCCGAGCTCGGGACTCGGTGATTTTTAGTTAAAACACTATGAATGCAATGGGGGTTTACTTTTATTAAATGGGGAAGAAAGGGAAAGGAGGATGCGCCTCGTTAAAACCTTTCCAAACCAAAAACCCAGTGGGAAAAAGGGTTTGTAAAGGAAAGAGTACGCCATCTGTTTACAAGTGTTTAGCTAAAGTAGAGCTTGAGGTGCATAGCATTCCAGGTCCTCGGTATTGCCTTTCCGGATAGTTCTTCTAGTCCGTATGCGCCGTGTTGGTGCTCCATCCTGATGCGGTATGGCCCTTCCCATGTTGGCCCCAGCTTGCCCTGCCTTGCGTCTTTTCGAGCCAGTTCAATTTCCGAAGGACCAGGTCTCCTTCTTTGAACGTCCTTGGTCGAACTCTGGAGTTGTAGTGCTTGGCGACGCGCTGTTTAGTTGCGAAGTTTTGTACACGGGCAAGTTCAGGGTTTCTTCTAGGAGATCGAGCTCAACTCTTGCCTCCTCTCGGCATCAATGCCTGGCGTGCTCTCTTCGCCGAGGTGGAACCGAGCTCTCATCGGCACCATGGCCTCCATTCCATATGTTAGCCGGAAAGGTGTTTCATTTGTTCTTTGGGGGTGGTGTGGTATGCCCACAAAGACCCGCAGAGTTCTTCCGCCTTGATCGCCGCCCTTTCGGTAGCTTGCCATGAGGCCATTGAGGATAATCCTGTTTGCGGCCTCGACCTGACCATTGGTCTGTGGATGCTCGACGGAGGCATAGATGAGTCGGATTCCTAGACCTTTGCAGAAGTCCTTGAATGCTGTGCCGGTGAACTGTGTGCCATTATCTGTGATGATGGTGTGGGGTAGGCCATGGCGGCAAACCAGGCTTTTCCAGACAAATTTCTTGATCCTCTCGGAAGTGATGGTCGCCAGCGGACACGCCTCTATCCACTTGGAGAAGTAGTCTATGGCGACTACGATGAACTTAAGTTGGCCCGGTGCAAGGGGAAAGGGGCCAAGTATGTCAAGCCCCTAGGTATTGAAAGGCCAAGGGGCGATGACTTCGTGCAGGACTTCCGGTGGAAGATGGTCTCGTTTGGCGAACCTTTGGCACTTGTCGCACTTCCTTACGTATTCCAGGCAATCCGATCTGAGCGTTGGCCAGTAGTAGCCTGCTTGTAGGATTTTAGCTGCCAAGGTCCGAGTTCCACAGTGGTTCCCGCAGATGCCCTCATGTAGTTCCCTCATGACGTACTCGGAATCTGATTTCTCTACGCAGGTGAGTAGTGGCTGTGAGAAACCTCTTCTGTAGAGTCTGTCTCCAATTAAAGCGTAATGTGCGGACTGCCGTTGGACCCTGCGTGATTCTGCCTGGTCCTCGGGCAGTCTTCCCTGCTTCAAGTATTCAACGATGTCCTTCATCCAAGAATCGGAGCTGATCACCGCGTAGTTTCCGGCTGTCGCGATGCTTGGTGACTCCAAAGTTTGGACGACCACTGTATGGAGCTGTCCCTCGGTCTTCATACTAGCCAACTTTGCCAGCAGATCTGCTTTGTTATTTTGTTCTCGAGGGATGTGCTCGAGTTGTACCTCTTGGAAGTTCTGAATCATGGCGTTGACTTTCTGAGCATACTGGGCGAGTATGTCGTCTCGACATTGGTACTCGCCCTTGACCTGGTTGATCATTAGCTGGGAGTCGCTCTTGACTCGGAGTGTTTGGGCGCCCAGCTCCCATGCGAGTTTGAGACCGAGTAGTAAAGTCTCATGCTCGGCTTGGTTGTTGCTAGCTTTGAATAGGAACCTGAGTGCCTGTTCGACGCTAATTCCAGCAGGGCTTTCTACGATGATTCCTGCTCCGCTGCCTTTGGAATTGGAGGAGCCGTCCACGTAGAGCGTCCAGTACTCGACCTCGGGGGTCGGTGTTAGCTCGCAACAAAGTCGGCCGAACTTGTGATTTAATGGGTCCTGCGGGCTCATACCGATCCGAATTCGGAGCGTTCTACCGCCCCCGCCACCCTTCGCCCCGAGAGTTCGGGCTTCTACAGGATCCTTTTGATCGGGTAGTCCGTTTTGATTACCACGGTGTGCGCTTGAAAGTAAGGCCTCAACCTCCTCGCGGAGGTTACTATCAGGAGCGCCAGTTTCTCTACCTTCTGGTATCTTAGCTCTGCCCCGTGGAGGACTTTGCTGACGAAGTAAACTGGGCGTTGCTCGGCCTCTTTCTCTTCTATCATGGCCGAGCTGATCGAGGTGTCGGTGGCCGCCAGGTAGAGGAGGAGAGGGGCTCCTTTGGTGGGCCGTGTAAGGACCGGTGGTGACGCCAGAAACTCCTTGAGCCTCTGGAAAGCCGTTTCACATTCGTCGGTCCATTCGAACCGAGTCGGTTTCCGGAGTACCTGGTAGAAGGGAAGTGATTTATCAGCGGAACGAGTTACGAACCTGGAAAGGGCTGCGATGCGACTAGCGAGTCTTTGCACTTCCTTGATAGAGCTCGGACTGCGCATTTCCATCACTGCTCGGCACTTGTCGGGGTTGGCCTCAATGCCTCTGTGGGTGACCATGACCCCCAGGAATTTCCCTCCGAGCACCCCGAACGAGCACTTTTCGGGGTTAAGTCTGATGTTATATTTTCTCATAATGTCAAACACTTCCTGGAGGTCTCGGTAGTGCGCCTCGAAGCTGGAGGTCTTGACTACCATGTCGTCCATATACACCTCGATCGTCTTCCCGATCTGCTTGGCGAAGACCTCATCCATCATCCTCTGGTAAGTTGACCCTGCGTTCTTCAAACCAAAGGGCATAGTGACGCTGTAGTAGTTGGAGGTCTCCGTCATGAAAGCCGTCTTTGGGGCGTCGAGTGGGTGCATCTTGATCTGATTGTACCCGGAGTACGCATCCATGAAACTGAGCACCTGGTATCCTGACGTGCCGTCCACCAGAGCATCGATGCTAGGAAGGGGGTATGGGTCTTTAGGGCAGACTTTGTTTAGGTCGGTGAAGTCAGTGCACATCCTCCACTTACCGCTGCTCTTCTTGACCAATATGACGTTGGAAAGCCAAGTTGGGTACTTGATCTCCTTGATAAATATGGCTTTCAAGAGCTTTGAGGTCTCTTCTCTGGCTGCCTGCTTCTTTTCCCCCGCAAGTCTTCTTTTGCGCTGGGCAACGGGGCGAGCGCCGTGCTCTATGGCCAGCTTGTGACAGGCCACTCTGAGGTCTATTCCGGGCATATCCTCCGGGCCCCACGCGAACAGATCCGCGTTGTCGAGCAGGACCTTCGTCAGGGACTGTTCGCTCTGCTGGGGCAGTTGCGTCCCGATTCGTATGCTCTTACCCGATCCTCTTACTTCGATCTCCTTGATGTCATCGACCGGTACTGGCCGGAAATCACTCTCGCCCCTCGGGTCGAGCTCAATCATGCAGTTCGACTTGGGGCGATCTCTTCTGCTGTCATCCCTTAGGCTGTTGACATAACACTGTCTCGCCTCCTTCTGGTCGGCGTGTATCGTAGCAATCTGCCCATCAGATAGGGGGAACTTCATCGCCAAATGGGGGGTGGAGACAATGGCCCCGATCCCATTGATGACAGTTCTGCCAATTATCATATTGTAGGCGGTGTCCGCGGCCGAATCGGCTTCCACCACCAGGAGGTGGGCTTCGATTGTCTTGACCCCGACGTCCGCCTTGAAGGTGAGCAAGACGTCGAAGTACCCAGTCACCCGGGCTTTAGCACCTGAAAAACCGACTAACGTACCTCGGTAGGGTCTTATAATCGAGCTCGGTAACTTGAGTCGATCGAAGGCTTCTTTGTAGATTACATCCGCCGAGCTTCCTTGGTCGACGAGCACTCTCCTAACGCTAAACCCAGCGAGGTGTACTGTGATCACCATTGAGTCGTCTTGGCGGCGATCTATTCCCTGATAATCCCTCTCCGAGAAGGATATGGTCAGTAGGGCCTCGGGCGGGGCCGCTAGTGATGTGGAGCTGTTGACGGATCTTAGGTGTCTTCTCCGACCGTTGCTAGATTCGCCCCCACCTGCAAAACCACCTGCAATTAAATTGAGCGAGGGGGTACCTTCGTCCCGACCCTTCCTGTGTTGACGGGCGGGTGAACGTCTTTCTTGTCCTCTCCGAGCCGGCGATCGGTTGTGCCTGTGCTCTGGTGAACAGGATCTTCTACGACTTGTCCCGTTTTCTCTGGGGGTCGCCCCATTCCCTTTGTCCACGTACTTCGCTAAGTGTCCTGCCTGTATGAGTTTTTCAATTTTTATCTTTAGCGCCTGACATTCATTGGTGGTGTGCCCGTAGATTCGGTGGTATTCACAGTATCTCTGGCGATCCGCATCGGGTGGGGAGTCCTTCCGAGGGGGCAAGGTAATGAGGTTGCCCGTGTAGGCCTCCTTCAAGACTCGGTCCCTACCCATGGTCAAGGGGGTGAACCGTCCTCCGTAGTCTTGCCGCCCTCGGCTCTCGTTTTTCCTCTCTGCCCTCTCTCGGGGCGGATCCCTACTCCTGTCTTGCCGATTCTGGGTTTCCTTTTTGGCGGCAGCAACCTCTTCCATGTTGATATACCCCACTGCTCGGCGCCTCAGCTCATCCAGAGATCCTGCAGGTCGGCGAGCAAGGGAGTCCGAGAAGGGCCCAGGTTTTAGTGCTGACACTATGGCGTGGAGCGCCACATCGATGCTAGATTCCTGATTTGAGCCGTTTCGTTGTTGAAACGTTCTATGAAGGACTTCAGTGTCTCGTCCGACCTCTGTTTGAGCCCGACCAGGCAAGTGGAGTTTCTCCGGAAAGCTCGGCTCGTGGTAAACCTGGCCACGAATTGCTCGGCGAGTTTCCTGAATGAGTGGATCGAGCGCTGTGGAACCGACATTTCAAGCCCTCGGACGCGTCGATCAGCAGCATCTGCGCATTGAAGGAGGTAATATGCTCTTCGGGGTTGGTCTTACCCTCGTACGCGTCCATGTTGGGTATTTGGAACCGCCTCGGGACCTGATCGGCCATGACCTGCGTCGATAGGGAGCAAGTTAGCCCGATTTCGAAGGTCGGGATTCGCTCATTGCGGCGCACGCGCGGATGTGGCCCTCGCCTCGGGCTCTCGTGGCCTGGATGCGTCGACCTGGGACGAGTCTCGGTCGTCTCTTACGGTCGCGAGGGCGTCTCGTGGCCCTGTCTCTCCTCGCGATCGCGGGCTTCCGCGATCTGGCGTCTTAACTCTTCGTTTTCTGCCCTGAGAAGCTCCAAAACGGGGTCTGGTGGTGGGCGTTCATTCGACCGCCGAGTGGTGACTCCGCGGTGGCGATCTGTGATTTGCCGTGCTCCCGGTGCGCACCATCCAGCTAGGGGTAATCTTGAGGCCTGGGTTAGTTTTACCGGGCCCCACGGTGGGCGCCAATGTTGATGCTGGGAATGGTAGGGCTCTCCTCCTCCTGGGATTGGGTGCTCCCTCTTCCAGAGTCCGACGAAGGGGGGTGGTACCTGCAAAGACACTCCGATGCCTAAGTTAGATAAGGCTTTGGAGGAGAGGTAGCGCAAAATGTATTAGGGTTGAGAGTAAGTAGAGAGTATCTGAAACACAGAGTCGGCCCGCTTTATATAGTGGAGTTGCGTAGAAGGAAGGTCGACCACCGTCCGATTTACTGCGGCGGCAATTCTTCACGACAATTCGGGGATTAGCGATCTCTTCACGATATTCGCGTCACGCGAGCGGGTTATCTTGTAGACTCGTGATCTTGATCTTTAGAGGCGACAGGCTCAGTGTTGTCTCGAGCCGCGTCCGCTTTCTAGAAGGTTCGTGAGTCTTGAGTTAGCTCGCCCTCCGCTTGCTCGGTGTTATCATCGGGATAGTCGTCTGGAAGTCAGATGCAGCGCGTCTCAGGTCGGTGGCAACTCGTCGAGCTCGGATAAGCAGGAACCGAGCTGATCTCCCCCGGTCGGCGGGCGCACTGGAACTCGGCTCGGGACCGGTCCGTAACAATTTCCAACCTGTTTCTTCAGGAGAGAGGACTCACAGTGACGAGCTAGCTGTAGTGGGTTGTCAAAGGACCATAAGAGAAGGAAGGAGGAAGAGGGGGGCCACCAGTGGGAGATGGTGGACCGCGCAGAAGAGAGAGGGAGCTGCTTTAGGGAGAGTTGTGAGAGAGGGGTCGTAGTGGCGGTGGCAGTGGAGAGACGAAAACGCTAGAAACGGCGCGGTGGAGCCGTGGAGACGAAGGAAGAAGAGAGAAGGGAAGAGAAAGAAAAAATTTGGTGGAGACAGTACATTATGCTACTGCGTAGATGATATTGACAAACGGTCCAGATTTAACAAAATTGTTTGTCCTTTATGAACCACTTGGCCTGCTAGTCCATGCTAGCCAAAGCCTACCCGTCATCGTGTGTTCAAAGCTAATTTCAATCCGAGCGAGTCTACCACAGATGTCAAATTCTTTCATGTTAAATTGTTAATTAAATAGTTCTATTCTATAATTGCATTTTTGGTCCCTTATTTTTTCAAATCCATGATTTTAGTCACCCTATTTTATTTTTCACGGATTTAGACCCAATACTTTTTATTTTTCACGAATATGATCCCCACACTTTTTTAATTGCACTCTGGGTCCTCTAAAATCGTGGATCTCTTGCACTTTTGGTCTCTCCTTTCACATTTTTAGGGACCAAAAGTGTAAAAATTCATATTTTTGGGATCAAAAGTGCAATTAAAAAGTGTGGGGACTAAATTTGTGAAAAATAAAAAATATAGAGACTAAATTTGAGAAAAATAAAATAAGAGACTAACATCGTGAATTTAAGAAAATAAGGAATCAAAAATACAATTAACCGAAAAGAAATATATATATTTCAATCACACAACCACAGCCAAGTACAATTGAAAATAACGAAAAGAAACATCGTTATCACTTATCAGAGTATTTAATTTTATAAAAAAGAATTCAAAATTAATATTTTAAGCTTTATATTTTGTTGAATATATTTTTACTTTTTGTTGAATATCATTGATCCAACGTACAACGCGACCACGTGTTAAAATATATCATGAGTCTTAGAGCAATAAATTACACTTTAATTTTTTAATGTAAAATAAACTCGTGATGTAAATAACTTCTATCTATATACGTAGCACATTCTTGTTCACACGTACATAAAACGTGCTGTTTATGCTCTCAATTCACACGTGTTCTCTCTTTGTCGTTAGATTGGGCCCAGTTTCATTTTTCTTCCCATAATTACGCAACAACCTTCTTCTCACACAAAAAAGAAGAAAAGAGGACCTCGTGACGTGCGTGCGATGAAAGCCTCTTTTGTATTTTGATCACTCAAAACTTGCACACCACGTCATTCAGGTTAAAGCATTTTTTTTTGGTATCCACCTCTTTAGGGTGAGTAGAGTTTAAAATAAGTAATATCAATCATCGATGATTAAATCAATTATTGATATTATAGGTACATCATAACTAAT